>OX451735.1:1140624883-1143555899 GCA_948472305.1 Vicia faba | reverse complement strand
ATTAAAAAAAATTTAGTACAATAATACTCAATAAATAGGCAAAATACTCATTTTGATCCCTTAACTATATGTCATGGTTCAGTTTGATCCCTTAACTTTTTTTCGTGGCAAATTGGTCCCTTAATTTTCAAAATGCAACAAAAAAGTCTATTCGGTCAGTTGGACTCAAATTTCCATTAATTTTACCTATGTGGCAGGTGAGCTGACATATTATCTTCTTCTTCTGAAAAATGTGGACAACACAACACAACCACTTTCTCTCTCTCAAATGCTTCCTCCACCATTTCACTCTTCAGAAACTCTTCCTCGCCGGTAAACAATGCAAGACACTCTTCTCACTATTCCACACAAACAACACATTAACATCAACTTTCACTTCGAAAGCCACACTTTTGTTCCAGATAAGCCTCTCTCTAACGGTGACATCTACATCGAAGCTTTATCAGGAAACAAACCTCATGGCATCGGGTTTTTGCATTAAAGGGTTTTGCATTAAAAAGTGATTCTTCGTTTTGGATTCACGGTTGTTCAGAATGTCCTTGTCGCATTCACCGTGAGAGTTGTCATGGCGGAAGAGAACTTTCGTTCTAACATGGCGGTGATGGTGGTGGCAAAATATATATGAAGGTCCCAACTGTCAGGTTGATTCTACAAGAACAAATCAAGTCATGTTAATAGTGGGTTATGATTTGGTAGGCAGTCAAGATTATTGGATCGTAAAGAACTCATGGGGCACGAGATGAGGATTGACAGGTTATTCGTTTATAAAACAGAACAATGTGTCAGCTGCATTTGATTGTGTTAGTGCATCTGGATTCACCTCCAGTACCACTCTGAGAACAAGATTTTAGATATTTATTTGGTTGAGGTAGAAATCAACAAGATGTCTTGTTGTTAATTGGTTTCTTTGAAAAGCTAGTTGGAGATATTGCACTGTTACTTCCTTGATTAAAAATTTAGTGGCCAAGGTTATTGTTGATGATAGTAGCATAGAAAGGAAAGTAAGTAGTAGAAAGAAATGGAAGAAAGAGAAAGTATATGCTAAATCCATCCTGAGCCTTAAACCCCTTATTCACTATACTTCTTAATCATATTTAAGAAGTTTCACTATACTTTTAGTCTATGCAAATTTTAAATTTTTATTTATTTTGCGTCTTTGTTAAAATATTTGTTAGTTTTAATTTTTGATGTTTGGTTTTAGTTCTACAAAAATATATCTAAAAACTGCAGATAAAAGAGACAAAGTAGCATTGCAGAAGCCTTAACTTTTTCATTAGAAGATGCAGCAATGTGGGGGACCCACGAAGAGAGTGATTTTTTAAGAGTTTATTTGTCCAGCTAACCACTTCAGCAAGTCAAATGCCACGTGAAGTCTGTTTTTTGACTTTGACTAACGGTTCACTAACGGAAGGACTAACATGATTATGTTTTAAAAATTAAGGGATCAATTTGGTACGAAAAAATGTTAAGAGACCAAATTGAACCATGACCTATAGTTAAAGGACCAAAGTGGATATTTTGCCCAATAAATGTTGTAACTGATAATTTTTATTTTAAATATTGTACATTTTATTATAAACAAAATTTGTTTAACTCATATAAAAAACACATAATTTTTAAAAACATATTGAAAATAGAATATATTTTTTATTTTTTTATTTTTCATTTTTGTTGAGTAGAAGTTTTAAACACATTTATTTTATTTTTTAATGTTTAAATTTGTAAAATAGATGAAAAATAGAGGAAAAAACAGAATTAGAGTTTAGTAAGAATTAATTTAATATTATCTACTTTATCGTAAAAATTAATTACTCAAATTCTGTTTAAAAATTATTTTGATATTCTTTAAACTTATAGGTAATATAAAACTAGAAATATAAGTTAGATTTCTAGATTTTAAAGTTTTGGAATATTTTTTAAATAATGATTTTTATTTAGATATTTTTAATAGTGGTAAATAAAATATTATATTATTATTAATGTTTTCATTATTATTATTATTATTATTATTATTATTATTATTATTATTATTATTATTATTATTATTATTATTATTTGTAATAATTGTAACACTCGAGGTCGAAAAAGGGCGAAGAGTGGTTGCACCGTATGTAACACCCGAGACCTAAGAGGGCAAAGGTGGTTGCCACATAGTAATGAGAGGGATCCCGAACTTTAAGCATAAACCCTAATTACATTATTACTAATTAGTCCCTACATAAAGAATAAACATTAATAATAGTAATAATAATTTAATATCCAACTACTATTATTGTAACGCCTCATGCTACTTTCAGGATTATCGACTGATCCCACAAACCAATACGGGTCTTTTCAGCATGATTTTTCCTCACTCAAGCACGTTTAACCGTGGAGTTATTATAGAACAGGCTACCGAAAAGAAGACGCGTCTTGTTGGTATAAGTAGTACAACTTAATCTTTATAAGTCTTTCTTCAACCATGCAGTCCCATACCTGCATAGCCTCAAGATACCTCTTATTCTGATGTGGCGACCACTCATAGCCCTTTTCGGCCTCGAGTGTTACACATGAGGTGCAACCACCCTTCGCCCTCTTCGGCCTAGGGTGTCAGAAAACCCACACCAACCAATATATTAGAATATAAATACCACAACAGTTTATCTTGAAAACATAATGCAGAGTCTTGAAAACACATTAATAGTGAAATAATTGAATGAGGTAAAAGTCATTCCTTGCAATGAATTGCAGAGTAGAGAAATGTCTCAAGGTTGATTTCTTAATGCATCTTCTCTTGTAATTTCTAAAATTATATTCTTTAATGAATTAGTTTCATTCTAGAATTAGAATTAGGTGTATATTAATTGTGAATGTTCTAGAACTAGTGGTGTTGATCTCCAATATGGATGCGTTGCATGGACTTACAAAGTTAACACTCTGACACCCAAGTCAGCTCAGAACTCAAGATGAGTATGGTAAAACATGGAGATCAGAAAACTGTACATTGATTTTCATGTGTGACGGATTTTATACGTTAGCTCTTTTTGAGTGGATTGGGAATAGATTAGTCCTTGGCTTTCTGGGCCTTTGGGAAGCCTATAACAGTTTCCCTTATGGCTTGTTGGGTGGTTATTATATGGGGAAGTTTTATAAGTTTTGGCGGGACTCAAAGAATGATGCTTAATCTTGGCTAGAAGTGGAAACGGCTTGGATCAATTGCAAAAGTAGTGGGGAATATTTGCATTAAATGTCTTCCCATTATTGAAACTTTTTTTCTCCTCTTACATGCTGTGTGGCTTGAGGTGGAAAGTTAAGGCATAGTGCACCTTATAGTGTACTCAAAATTGTTTATGTTCCCAAGGAAGAATTCAGTCGCAGATCATGTAACCTCTTGTTTTCGTTGATCTGGTCTGTTGTTTACTTTCACACACATACACACGAATATATATATATATATATATATATATATATATATATATATATATATATATATATATATATATATATATATATATATATATATATATATATATATATATATATATATATATATATATATATATAAAATATCTTTTAAGAACCAGAAATAAAGAGAGATGTGGAAGTTGTGGGGGAGGAAAGCTTCTGATGCAGTGGAACAGGGGTGTACATGCAAGGTTAACACTCTCACGCTCAAGATAATATGTTAAAGAGTAGATAGTATTCAAATCGTGTTTGACACTTGTTACCTGAAATGGCGATATTCCCTATATAGGGGGAGAGGAATAATGGCCCTGGTATCTTTTAGGCGTGGAATGCGGTAAATCATATTGCATGTGCCTAAGGCATAAATCTCCTACAGCAAGGTATATGATAGTCCTATGGTAAGGAGAAGATTCTATAAACATGAGTGTGTAGTAGGCCGATATATTTTATCCTAGAATGGACTATCTAAGGTGGTCGTTCCATGAGGAATATGGCCGGCCCATAACAATTTCCCTCCAAGCCCTTATACTTGAGTAACAAGGTGAGAGTTTGGAGAATTTCACCCCAACTACTGACCACCCTTACTTCATGTAACACCCTGTATAATATAAATTTAGAGTAATATTATACATGTGTTAATTGGTACTTCTACAACATAAGTTCTTAACAACATTATTTATATACATGTCCAAGATATCCAAAATACATCAAATGGAAACTGGTATACATGAGTGCCTAACAAAAAAATAAAGGTATATACAGCAAAAACTATCTTAAAACATCGAAAAAGTATTATGGTACACCTAGTGGAAAGATTTAAGTAGATTTTTCATTCAGTTTTAGAGGTCGCATTTTGTAACATTGCAAGGAAAATCTCAAAGTACCAGCGTTTGAGAGAAATGAGCGAATTCCAAAAAAATGTATGCATGCGTCCAACTTTTACTTCAAAAGTAATTTATCTTTCAATTTTAACACTTCATTTTAAGTTTCAAGTTTGTCTTTACTTTGATTAACCTTTTTCTGCATTCATTAATGTTTATTCAATTTTCAAATACAATCGAAACGCAATCACCTAAAAACTTAGCACATTGTTCAAGGATTTTGTAGTTGATCCTGTAAGTAAACTTTAACTAAGAAGCTAGATGTTGTTTTCCAAAAACATGTGCAAACAAATTGAAACACCTGGTGGGTTGTGTTAAGTTATCATTATTTTGCATGTTGTTTTCCTTAAAACTCCAACACTGAGAGTGCATGATTTTAAGAAGTGGTAGGAAAATGGTAGATAAAAAAAACACTAGTTCTGGCAGAGAAAAAACTCAGGGGGAATCACAGTTGCTTCACAGTCCTCCGATTTTATTACATCCACATCACGCACTATAGCTATAGTATCGAATGCCCAAAGTGGGCCAATGTTCTCACCAAATCAACCTGGTACTCCAAGGACACCTCAGACTAGGGCTTATGGGCCATATATGCCTAGTTTCACCAGGCCCATGTTTGATGGAGAAATAATCTATAAAATGCCAACATCTTTAATGGCAGGGATACATAGTGACATTTCAACATTTTATGAAAACCGGACATCTGTGTTTTCTGTAACACTCCAGATTTTGGAATTAATTGTTTAATTGATTAATTGTGAATTATTGGTGATTATCTATGTGACGTGTGTGATATATTGTGGGATAATGTGGATTAAGGTGCTAATTAGAATAACATAGAATTAAATAATTTATTTTATATTATTTAGATTTTTAATAATAATTAAATAGAATAAATAGAATAATAAGGTAAAAAGGGAGAATAAGGGAATGGTGGTAATTTATGGTGTTAAGTGAGGATATAAAGGGAATAACATAGAAAGGGTCCTACGGGTAAAAAGAGAACATAGAGGAATTGAAATCATTCTTGGTACGATTGTGAAATTGAGAGAACACAAAGAAGAAGGCTAGGGCATAGAAAAGAAGAGAAGCAGTTCTTAGAGTTTGAAGAATAAATATCTATGAATTAAGGTAATGGGTTTAATCTTAGTTTATTATGATTGATAGAGGGTTGGAATAATGTAGAGTTTGTTGTATGATTGAATTGATGAAACATGTGATGAAATTGTTGATGTTAATGATGTCTGTATGCCATGATTCATGTTCAATTTGATATGACTATGTATTTTGATGTTGTTATGTGATAAATGATGAATGTTACATGTTTTGGACTGAGTTTGGTACTAAAATCGAAACTGGTATTGAGCTGAGACAGCAGCGAAATGTAGTTGAGAAGTTGCAGTATCGCGAGTGTAGTTGGGCGAGCACGAGCTGAGAGAGCGCTCGAGCGTCGTTGGGAGAGACTGTTAATGAGAAGAATGGTGGAAACGTAGAGCTACTAGAATTTTTTTTGAAGTTTTGTGTTAGTTTGGAAACTCTAAGGAAGTTGGAGTTAGTTAGGAGAGTTAAGGGTAAATGAGTAAATGCATGGGTTTAGGATACATAGGTAGTTAAGAGAAACTAGAGGCAAGACATGTTGGATTTTAGCATACGTACCAAGTCTCAATGTAAGACTAATGGTCACTTGAAATAACTTGAATTTTGCTTTGTGTTTACTTTGAATCTGCCTTTTAATTCTCCACTTTTTGCTTTGAGTTTTTGTGAATTAAACCATGTCTTTGAACGCTTTTCTTTGAGAAGTGATTTTTTTTGGAAATAAACACTTTTGGTTGATGGTTGAATTATGATTCTTGTTTGAGTCAAAATTGGGAAATGTTGCAAAAAAAAATCTTACCATGCCAAATTTTTCTAAGTGTAAATGCAGAATTTTTCCTTTACTCTCAAGTATTTTTTGAATGACTTTGATTCATTAATTTTACCAATTATTTGATGTGTATTCTTCCTTGCAGAAAGGTAAACATCACAATGGAAGAATGAGCTCGAACCGATGTCGGAGAGCGGAGATAGAGGCATGGAAAAATGGCTTGATGGAAGTTGATTTTTTTTGGAATTTCTTCATGTAACATAAACTTGTAATTTATTGATTTTTGATGATAAATGAGAGATCTCTTGATCTAAAAATTGTAGAATAGGTCTAGTAATATTTATGAGTAGAAATCGAGTCGAGGGTCAAAAGTTGACCAAAAGTCAACAATTGACTGAAAAGTTAACTGTTTGACCAAAAGGTCAATTGTACCAAAAAGTTGTAATTTCTTATCCTCTTTCCTTGTAACCCATTAATTTTACTTGTATCCCAAGAAATAAGACTTGTATCATGACTTTTCATGGATGAAGTATTCCTTAGAATTTTCCATCTCTTACTTTTTCCTTTGAGTTCAAGTAATCATGTGAACCGAGCAATGGTCACTCCAATCCTTATGATAATCATAAATCTCAAATAAAGAGATAATCCACACCACAAGTAAATATAGGAAATATCAAACAATCACCAAAAAAAATATCTCTCGAAAATTCACCTTAATTGATTAAATCCACCATTACTGAACCTTGATCTAATAATTGTGTTATGCAAAATGCGATGAATGATGCGTTAAATGCATAGCCTAATTGAATGAATTTGAGGACCACATATGCAGATGAAATGAAAAATATAAGCGAAAAGATAATAAATAGAAGGGGAAATTTTAAGGTGCAACAACAGTTAAACAAAGTGACTATCAAGAATAAGTATCCACTTCGGAGGATTGATGATTTGATGGATCAATTGTTGGCACTTGTGTTTTTACCAAGATTGATTTGAGGTCGGGTTATCATTAGGTTTGTGTTAAACTAGATGATTTTCTGAAGATGGCTTTCATAATGAGGTATGGTCATTATGAGTATAATGTGATTCTATTTGGTGTATCTAATGCACCAGGTGTTTTCATGGAGTATATAAGTCGAACTTTCCATTTGTATCTGGATAAGTTTGTCATGGTCTTCCTTGATGATATTAGGATCTATTCTAAATCAGAAGAAGAGCATGTTGAGCATTTGCAAATTGTGTTGCAAGTGTTGAAACATAACAAGTTGTATCCAAAGTTTCAAAGTGTAAGTTCTGGTTAAAGGAATTGAGTTTCCTTGGCCATGTGATTTCTAGTGGTGGAATTATTGTCGATCCTTCTAAAGTTGATGTTATGTTGCAATGGGAAACTGTTATACCCCAAAATTTCCCTACTGCTATTAATAATTCATTCATTCTTTTTCACTAAATCTTAGTGTTATTATATTTCTTTGGTTAAAATTAATTTATATTACATCAATTGTTATTTTAAAAAGTCGCTTCTAGATACAAAGGGGTTCAAATAATAAAAGGGGTGTGTTTTCTCAAAATGGACCATCAAAATCTGATGGCCCATTAATTTTTTCTTATAATTAGGGAAGGGTTGTATTTCTGGTATAGAGGGTTTATTTCTAATCAGAAGCCCATTAAATTTTTTTGGCCCATTTTAAATAATTGACGGGTGTGTTATTAACTGGCCCATTGAGGTTAAGGCCCGTTCAAAACGAGGGGGGGGGGGGGGGGGGGGGGTTGTATGTTTTTAAAACTTATTGTTTTTATCAGATAGGCCTATTAAAGAATTATTTAAGACCCATATCAAGTTGTTTAGTTTTTGTCCATAAAAATGTTGACTGAAGTCAACCACCTCTTATTTTATTTTGTCAATCATATTATTATCATTACCTTTTATTATCATTATCAATGATCATATTTATTTATAATTAATTATCAATATTTTATGGTAAGTTGTGTTGACTAATAGTCAACCAAGGGTTATAAGAAAACCCTAATCGATCAAAACATAACGGCTTCCCAATGAGTTCAAATAACGAACACTGTAGAGATTGAAAGCCTGGAAGCAGAAAAATAAATATTGTGCAAATATTTACCAAATCATATTCAATCAATAACAAATCAAATATTGCAATACAAATCTTTATAGAAATCAGTCCAAATCTTATACAAATATAGAACCAATTACAATCAAGATTCAATCTTTCCTATTTTCTAATTTCTAACAACGATCAACAAAAAGTAACAACAATCAAATAAAACTTCCTAATATGTCTAAATTTATAAACACATATAAACCCTAAGACTAATTGAAATGGACAAAAAAATTGGGGAGGATGAAATTTCAACAGAGAAGAGGAGAAGAAGCAGAAGCTGGAGCTTGCTTGAGATCTGGGTTTCAATTTATGAAACCCTAGATCTGTGTTGTAACACCATCGCCTTCAAATTATTGTCACACCATCATCGCACACACCTGCAATCAGAGAAGAAGAAAAGAGTTATACAAAGGGAGAAAGAACCAGAAAGAAATTTACAGAATGATTCCTTACAATGGACGATAACCCTTATAACTTAGCTTTGGGTTATTTTTGTTTAATTGATTGAATGATTAGTGTTTCATTTATGTTTAATTGTATGATTCTGTTCAGAATTGGGGTTTTTTAGGTTTGATTTAGGGTCTAGGATTAGGTTTTGGGTTCATATGAAGAACCTTAGGGTTAGGGTTCATACGCGTTGAAGGTTTATGGGCTGGTATAAGGGTTAGGGTTCATGTGAAAACCCCAGGGTTCTTAGGTTTTGGTTGAAGATTTGAAGGTTCCGGTTGAGCTTCAACCGGAAACCTAGGTTGTACGAAGGTTGACAAGGTGTCTCAGGGTGGACGACACAACCAAGGTGATTTCTGATCGCTTGAGTTCTAGAGAGAGGTCAGAGCCTCTATCTCTAGAATTTGTTTTAGTGAGAAGGGATGTTTATATAGAGAGAGAGGCGGAGAAGGGAAAAATGAGAAAATGGGATAAAACTTAATATATAATGCTCTTCGTACTCCATGTGCGTGTCTTAATATAATCCCTCAATCAACTCTCAATCCAAGCCGTTGTTAGTTCATACCTTAGATCAACGCTTTGGAATCAATCTCTAGAAATCATTTGATCAAGATCAGGCGCTACAAATTCTTCTGGCATACCATAAACGCCCGGATCACTCACAAATTGTCCAACGGATCCGATAACTTATTTTGGGCCAGGCCCTTTTTCTTTTAGCACCCTCCAAATATTGTCTTACTATTCTTCCATGCTAGCTTGCCCCCCATACGTTCCGGGTCAAGTCTAATATCTGGACTTGGGCCCTTACTCCCTGAACCCCTGGTTTTTACTACCCAGTTTAAATTCACACCCCCTGTGTTTTTGGGCCTAAACCCAATATCTGAATTTAGGGCCTTACTATTCATACCCCCAGCCTTTTACTAACAAACTGTTTTCGCACCCCCATGCGTAAATTAATTAAAATTATATTATTTTTACAATTTTTTTATTTATCTAATTATTTATTTATTTTCTTATATTTTCATGATTAATATTTATTTTAATAATAAATTCTAAAGTTGTTTTATTAATCCTTTTTTGTTATTAACTCAGTCAAACATTTTAATTGCATTGAAATTATTTTTTCTCATGAATTAAAAAGATATTTTTTCCATATATTAGTATATTGGAAAATATCTAACCAATTAAATTACTAACGATTTTATACTAACTTGATAAATTCAAGACATTATTTTCGAAAAGGATTAAGGAGATATTTCTCATTAACTGCGAACTTCGTCTAACAACTCCTTAATTTTCAAACCCATAATTGGTTCAAGGAGAATACGAGATATTCACGTAAACCATAAAAAACACCAACCAACAACTATGACCTAAAAATTGGGACTTTGATTACGCATAAGAGGATACACATGCATACAACTTAAAAATCGTGGCGAGTTCCCCTAATTAAAATTAAAACCCTATTTCCTAAACTGTAAATCTAAACCCTAGTATCCTTGAGAACAAGGTAGATGAGGGGTGCCTAACACCTTCCCTTCGTCTAAAAATGAGTCAACAACTTAGAATCTCTGACCAAATTAGGATTATCCGTTATATTTCCTTCCCTAGGATAAAAATTAATGGTGACGACTCTTATTTTAAACTAGTTATAATAGTTGGCGACTGTGTTGAGGACTCAACCCTATGGTTTAGTAGCCTTCCTCTTAGGTTTAGGCTTTTGTTTGGGGTTTTGGTGTTTTCATTATTTTCTTTATTTGTTTATTTATTTATTTACTTTATTATTATTATATTATTATCTGTTCATCATTTGTTGGCGGGATTTAATTTTAAAAAAAATATTTTCAAAAAACCATAGAAAGAAGGCTCATCTAATGGCCAAGGGGATACATCATCCCTATGATTTTTTGTGACGACTTCGCCTAGAGTTGGTGGAATTCAAAAAAGAAATATATCTCAAGAGATTACCCTCTTGGGGTAGGACTTTGGTACCAAACCTATGACTTTTGTATAAACCCTAAACTAAAATCTCATGATGAGACACTTCACGACCTTAGAGACGAAAGTGTTAGTCTACAAAGAGGCTCCGCTTAAGGAGGCCTTTATGTCTTTCCCTCTATTATTATCCATGAACCCTTAAGGAAACCACCTTATGTGGAGAGTAGAATATATGTAGGCCAAAGCTAGGAACCTACCAACTAAGGATACCTTTCATAAATCCCGTCACTATGACACACAATCATGCATTAATACATCTTGCATTTCACATATTCATTATTCTCCATTCTTATTGTGTGTCTTATTCACAAGATTTAAAAAATAATAATCAAAGGTTTTTGGTGAAGTGTCCTAAAAATGAGTGCTAGAGGGAAATAACTTATCTATATTAGTGTCGTCAAGCCAGATATGACGAAGATCAAGACCATCAAAGGGAAACTGTCTGAAAGAGCTTTGAAGATGTTTACTCGCTGTTATGGGGATACATTTGAGTTGACAAAAAGTGGATGTACAGTTTGATGTTATTTCTGTCTTGGCTCAGTTTTACGATCCTCCATTGAGGTGTTTTACCTTCCAAGACTTTCAGCTAGCGTCGACTTTGGATGAATTCGATAGGCTTATATGGAAAAATAATTGAAATTAAGGACTTAGAAAATGGTTTAGGGATCCTTTATCCTGAATTTTTACTTAATTACAAAAAAGAAGGTGATCTACAAGGGTTTAAAAGATACTATTTGGAAGCTAAAGCCCTTTCTTTTGCCAATAACAAATATGGGAGTCTTGTGTTGATTGTTTTAGGGCTACTTGTCTTTGGTATAATTCTGTTTCCGTGAACTTTGGACTATATTGACCCTGTAGCTATTAGTGTATTTTGCGGCACAAAGCTTTGAATGTGGACCCAACTCCAGCTTTGCTTTTCATACTCATTATGAAAAGTGGGAGGGGTACTCTAAATTGTTATATCCCGCTCTTATATTCTTCGCTTATGACTCACCTCTATAAGGAGATTACATGGTTCCAAGTCTGACAAGATACGAGTGGCCTCAAAAATTAAGGTCTCTTACTGCAGATTCTGTGTTGTGTATGCAAGAAAGCTAGACATTAGAAATATCATTTATAGTTGCGGGAGATTTTCTAAATGTTCCATTGATTAGGTCACGTGGTTGCATCAATTACAACCCTACTTTGAATTTGCGATAACTAGGGTACCCTTTGAGGATAAACCCTCTGATGAACAACTTCAATATTAATCAAACATGACATGGGAAAAAATGATCGAGAGTTGCTCAATAAGATCATTCGAGCTCGGAATAGGGTTAATAAAAGAAAGGTTGAAGAAAGAATATTGTGGTGAAAGAACCTTACACTCGATGGTTTTTGGATAGGGTGCAAGTTGTTAAGTTACCATTTGACATTGATCCTGAGTACAAGCCAGATGTCCCAGATCATCTGCCTATGTCCTTAGAAGAAAATAGACAACTTGAAGAAAGCCTTGAATTAATCTTAAAAGGAGAAATAATAATTGGAGTTTAGCCTTCATAACTAGATAAAGAGAAAACGTAAATGAAACACGAGCTTGAGTCCAAAGATCAACAGATTTAGAAATACCGTGAAGCATTTGAAAATGAGAGTCCTTAAGCGAAAACGTTTGAATGGAGGGTTGTTGAGTGCTACTTTTAACTTCGATTCCCACAATAAACATTTGGAAGATGTTGCTAGTGAAATCGGGAGGCTAAGTAGGTGGTACAAAAAGGAAATGCAAGACAAAAAGGAGATGGAAGAAGATTTGAGGGCTCAAATTCAAATTTTGGCAGAAGTTTCTTTAGAACAAGAAGAGCAAATGAAATATCTTACTACGAGACTCCAAGATAGCCAAGAATCAGATGCAGGGGAATGTCTCGAGAGGATGAGGGCAGAAAGACTTATCGCCCAAAGGACTGATAAATACGAGCAAGTGTGTCATTGAGTTAGAAGAACTCCAAAAGACTTTCCTCATACAAAAGGAAGCTCTACACAGAGATGAGGGCTAAAAAATTATATTGGGAAGAACAATATGAAAAGATCGCCAAAGAAGTCAAGGATAATCATAAGATAATTCTAGGGACCTCTACCAAGAATATCAATTCTACAAAGACAAGCATGCAAGACTCACCTTCTTAGCCAACCAATCTCAATAGTGACATCCCTAGAAGTTTGAGAGACGTAGAAAATATGAGGTCCTGCTCCCAAAAGAAGTTGACGACTTCCCCAAGCTTTTTAAGACTATGGTTGATGTCTTCAGAGCAAAAATCCATAGGCACACTTAGAGATTTTGTTTCCCTTTATTATTTCTTTCAGCAAGTTTTGATGTTTTGGTTTGAATATTTTTCAATATCTAAATTGTATTCTCCTTTTTAAAGACAATAGTTACTTCAATAAAAGTATTGTGTTTCCATATCTTGACTGTGTATTTATTTTTAGATGCCCACTAATAAAAAAGAAAAACCTGACAAATATAAATACAAAAAAATATATGTGGAAAATCCAAGTGAATAAGACATTCAAAAAACGAAGAAAAAACTCTTAGCATATTCATACGCATCCATGCATTTACAAACATCGCATTATTTCATATTTCATAATAACAAAAAACTCATTAATTTTCAAAATCATCTCCAGTTAAACCATTGGTAGAAAAGCACCACCTCTCTGACCGCCATATCAAACAAGGGCCCATCAAAAGAAAGTGATGAAATAGATTGAAGAGAACCAAGGTGCATTTAGGGAAGATTTGGAGCAGGTAAAAGGAAACATCGACTCGATGAAAGGAGACAAGAGTCAAGTTCTTCTATCCTTGAAGAACATCATCGAAAAGCAAGAACAGATTCCCAGGGTAACCTTTGAAGAAGTAGCCCAGACTATTGGTACATCGAGCGATCACCAACCAAGAAGAGAATCAGAGTCAGGACCTTAAAAGTTAACTATGGCTCAACAAGAGGTCATACAAACGGATACTGAAGGGTTTGTCCCACCTCTACCGAAGGTATGGGCATCTCATACCTTGCAAATTTCGATCAACAATGCAGACAACTACATATACCTATAGTATGAAGACCATGACTTAGAAGATGTCAATCAAGCACCTCAAAGGACGACCCACACCCATGTCACTGAAAATCCCTTGGCACTAAACCAGTACAAAGCTCTTGGAGAAAGGTTAAAAGTTGTGGAGGGTTACGATGCTTTCGACGTCGACACTCTCAAAATGGGTCTAGTTCCTGATGTAGTAATCCCTCCAAAATTCAAAGTACCTGGCTTTAGAAAATATAAGGGGCTCACATGTCTGAGGGACCATCTACACATGTATCGCAGAAGATGCACGCATATGCTCAAGATCAAAAGCTGATGATCCATTGCTTCCAAGACAATTTGAGTGGGGAATCCGTAGATTGGTACATGAAATTGGAACAAATTCATGTCCATACATGAGCAGATCTTGCCAATGCTTTCTTGAGACAATACAAGTACAACTTGGACATGGCGCCTAACCATATGCAACTCCAAAACTTGTCTCAGAAGAAGGAGGAGTCTTTCAAGGAGTATGCTCGAAGATGGAGGGAAATGGAAGCCCATGTTCAACCACCACTCTTAGAGAAAGAACTACTCGACATGTTCATGGGCACTTTATAAGGGTTGTACTATGATAAGATGGTAGGAAGCGTCTCCTCTTGATTTTCTGATTTGTTGACTATTGGTGAAAGAATTGAAGCAAGTATAAAAAGCGGGAAGATACAAGGGACATCATCTAGTACCCCTTATAATTCGAAAAGACATGTTCCTAACTTCTTGAAAGATAAGGAAGGAAAAATCAATGTTGTCGCATCACACCCAAGGGCACAACAACCTTTGTTAATTCCACGAGAACAAAAACAAAATAGGTTTAAAAGGCCTCTAAGAAGATTTGATCCTCTCCCATGCCGCATAGTCAATTATTTCAACACTTAATCAAGGAATCTTTGGTAGAGATAAAGCCTCTAGCTCCTCCAATTGGGGCTCTCCCGCCAAAGTATGATGCAAATGCCAGGTGCTAATATCATGTTAATTCTCCAGGCCATACTATAGAAAAATGTTGGGCCTTTAGAGACAAGGTTCAAGATTTGTTGGATTCTCAGGACATCACTTTTGAGAAACCAAACGTCAAGACAAACCCCATGCCTCCGTATGGTGGACCAGCGATAAATGCAATGGAGGTGGTCACTGACTTTGGGGCAGCCAGATGAGCAAAGGACGCACCAATAAACCTTTTGAAAGAATATTTGTTTGAATGTGGGTTCCTCTTTGAACACAATGAAGATTTTGAGAAGACATTAAAAAAATTGGTGGATCAAGGGATAGTCTAATTTGGGCAATACCCTAAAGAAGAATACATAGATGTGATCGATGGAAGTGCAAAGAAGCCATTGGTAATTCCTTGCCAAGGGTCTAAAATTAATAAGAAGACTCTTGTGATTCCATAGGGAGAGTCAACAAAAGCACCAATGATGATACAACGCCAAACTCTGAGAACTCCAGTAGTTCCAGAGACTACAATGGTGATTAGGGTGCATGTCCTACCTCTTACGAAAGTAACAAAGCAGTAACATGGAGTTATGATTCTACTGTCTATGTCAATGGTTTAAAGCAAGAATATGAGCCATCAACAAGTCAAGAACCTACGATCACAAATATAGCGGGAACATGTGGCATGACTCGTAGTGCATGAATCTATGGTCCCGAACAACAAAAGAAGGATGACGTTGTGGTTAAGAATAAAGGAAAAGGTGTGGTGGATATGAGTCGAGAACAAGAACCTTTGAGCAATAATTTTAATGACCAAGAGGTGGAGGAATTTTTGAAAATAATCAAGAGAAGTGATTATAGGGTAGTGGATCAGCTACACCAAACCCCGACCAAGATTTCAATACTCTCGTTGCTCCTCAACTCAGAAGCGCATCGAGACTCTCTAATGAAGTTTCAAAGTTCTTCTCATGTCGTAGAAGAGATTATAGTAAAACAGTTTGACAATGTTGTAGCGAATCTGACATCTGGATCATATCTAGGTTTTAATGACAGAGAGTTGCCTCCACAAGGCAGAGCTCACAATAAGGCATTGCATATTTCTATTCAGATAGGTACTACAAGCCTGTCTAGAGTGAAACAACCGACTCAACAAATCATCGAGATAAAATCAATGAAGTCGCCATCGAACATTTTTTATCCCACAGAAAGGGAAAGGTAAACATCGAGTAAACCTGAGAAGGGTGAAATCACGATCGAACAACCAAGAGACCAGGTAAGGGAGTCTGTTACATGAGGGGAAGGTATTAGCACGCCATACGCCCGTAGTACTCTAAGGTATCCACTATTGTTGTTCTAATAACAAGGTGTGTTCAAATATAATGCTTAAGAGATAAAAAGAAAATGAAAAGAGGAAATGCATGCAAAAGAAAAACACGGGAAAAAGAAGGAAAAATTTACAAAGTTTCGCTCGGTTGGCCCCATGACTAGATGCTTATGTTTCGCCTTCTGCCATAACTCGACCTTTGGAGATTCATGCGTCAGCACAAAAGTGAATTAACATGTTCTTTTGAAAAGTTTGAGAGAAAAGCCCAAAGGAAAAAAAGACTTTGCATTGGTTGATATTTTTTACCTTAAAGAAGGAGTTGAAAATTGTTAGATGTTTTATGATTTGCTAAGAAAAAGAGTTTTAGTCTTAATGCAAGGATGCAAAAGAAAGAAAAACATCTAAGGGAATCTATCTAGTTCGATCCCTAATGTTATCATACAATGATTGATCCTAAGGTTGAGTTTTGAAAGGGAAATCTCTACCCTACGTTAGCATGCATGTATTACAATCCTAGTTTCTATCTCGAACCACCACCAAAGATGAATCAAGAACTCCTAAAGGAACATAGCAAAGGTTCACAACCTAAACCTAAGTCTATCTCGAATCACCACCAAAAGGCGAATTAAGAGTTCCTAAGGGAACATGCCAAAGGTTTACAACCTAAGAAAACATGTACACAAGGATGGAAAGAAAGTAACCAGCAAGCTCAAGAGAGCACACACAAGGGAAATCCCTACCTAAGTCAGCATACCTAAAGCCTAAAGGTGAAGATAACTATCCTATAGGGAACATGCAAAGATAAACATACTTATCTCAATTCTAATTTAGTGACATCATCGATCATTAACAAAGGGAAATAATAGAGTCCTAAGGGGAGCATGCAAATATCAAAGTCGTTTTCTCAATCTCTATTGAGAGACATCATCGATCGCAAACAAAGGAAAATGAAGATCCTAAGGGAGCATGCAAAGATCAAAGTATTTTTCTCAATTGAATGACATCATCTATCATCAACAAAGGAGGCAAACACAAGCACAAACACAAGTAGAAAATAAGTGTGGAATGCCTGCTACAGGTCTTTAAACAGCGACTTCAGCACACACTCTTTAATTCCTACTTCTCATGATATCCATAAAACATTAAAGTGCAGAAAGATAAACCAGAGTTAGAATGATACTAAACGAACAAAGGTTCAAAGCACATCAAGAAAAGCAGAGAAACCCGGAAAACTCCAAGCAAGCGGACGTAGTTCTCAGAATTTGAAAGAAAACTCTACAGCTTCACACCTGTAATCTTAAAGAAAACGACTAATAGCTATAAAATCCTTGAATCTTGCCATGATCTTCAGTTTATTGTCCACAAATTGAAGAAGAAGACAAAAACGTTGAATTTGTTACAATACACTTCACTAAGAAAGAAACGCAAGCAAAGATTTTCGCCCGAAATGAGAAACAAGGAGAGCTCCTGATTCATTAAAGATGGTGAAGAAAAGAAGGAGATGATTCAGATTGAAGCTGGTGCGATGTGTGAGACTAGAAGCAGGTTCGTTGAGAGAGAACGAGAGAAGAGAAACTTCTGTTGAGAGAGAAAGAGAGTTAGTTATGGTGGAGAGAAGAGAGAGTCGAGAGGTTTTGTGTTGGTGAAGATGAGAGGAAAGTGATGTTGAAGAAGATGGAAGCGAAAGAGAGAGAGAGAGAGAGAGAGAGAGAGAGAGAGAGAGAGAGAGAGAGAGAGAGAGAGAGAGAGAGAGAGAGAGAGAGAGAGAGAGAGAGAGAGAGAGAGAGAGAGAGAGAGAGAGAGAGAGAGAGAGAGAGAGAGAGAGAGAGAGAGTAAGGTTGTATAAGAATGGAGAAGAGAGAGTTAGTGTTGATGAAAGATAGAGAATGAGGTTGTTATCAAATTTCTGTAACCGTTTTATGTTATGATTGTAATTGAATGGTGATAGTGATCTATAGTAAAGTTACAGAGTGAGCCATGCACATGTTGGTTTTCCATTCTCCAAGTTTGTTAAGCTTTTCATGAGTGGATAATAGAGTAAGTGAATGCCACGCGTTTCAGTGATAAATGGTGTTGTTGCTCTAATTCAGCGAAGGAGGGAATGCGACAGTTCTTGAAAGCTTATGGCTGTAGCATATGAAACTTTACTAGGCTGAAAATCCAATCACCATCTCCATTGTTCTGATTTTAAAACCCCCTAACTTTCTCAATAATGATCCAAATGAGGAAAACTGGATGTCATTGGAAAGAGAAAAAAATGATAAAAACAACTTTGTAGTTAACTACACCTTGATATAATGCTTGCGGCCACATGAAAATTGAGATCAAAGTTAGCCAATTGGCCATGTCACAATTAACTATAATTTGACTAAGTATTCTGCATTCAAATTCCAATGAACACTTGTCTTCCAGGCTTCGCAACTCGACATCCATGGCTCAAATGAACTTGACTCCTTCTACAAAGTTATAGATTTCCATGAGATGGGCGACTTTGTAGTTGAGTGCAACTTAAGGTGATGCTTGGACTCACATGTAATATGCCTTTAAAGCCAGCCACTTGACCATTCTATAAATTTTGCAAATTTCACTAAGTGTAGATATTCAAGAATTATGAACACTTAGCTTCCAAGCCTCATAACTCAAAATCTAGGCACTTTTTGGAGATAAAATTACAAGGACAAACTTGAAGTATAAAATTTCCTCTTTCAAATGGGCATGGATTTTCAAATTTCTGATCATGGACAAATGAGATAGAGAGTTGACAACATAGCTTGGCGAACACAAAAATTCCTAAAACTTAGAAAAATTCCTAAGTCCAAGATTACTTAAAATGCAAGAAACTTCATTTTGATAGATTATTTCGAATATTCTCAACAAATGGTCCCATTTTCTCTCATTTTAACTTTTGATAATATTTTTGACAGAAATCTCATTTGGTCAATGTTTGACTTTGGGTTGACTTTTGCTTATACACACTCAAATATTCTCTTATTCAATCATTCGTGACCATCTAATAAAATGTGAAGATTAATAGACCACTTATGGATGCTTTAAGAGAAATAGAAGACATTGGAACCATTTTAAGCTCAAAGATTCAGTTATAACATGTCAGTGATTGAAAACCCTAATTAGTAGCCGCAATGTAGGAGAAATTGATCAGAGCTCCAAACCTAAATTCAAATGAGGTATCTTGATAAATATCTTAAACCAGCAAGTCTCATGCATAAGGAGTATACTTGTGATGATGAGACTTCATATATTCAAACCTGGTAGGCAAAATTTCTTCTCTTGCGTAGTATATACTCACCTAACCAAAACCCTTAATCCCATATCATTGAGTTAATGCAATGCATTTGCTGAATATGATGATGAAGCGTAACCTATTTTGTTTGTAAGTAAGAGGGAAAATTTTAGGGTACAATAGATGCCCGTATTCAATCTTCTTTAACTAGAGGGTGAGATTGGTGGATGCATTTCGAACAATCAAGTTGGAAGAGGATTGCATATTTAATAGAACTATAAAATTTGTACTCTGAAAGTAGTCGGGTATTATTATATTTTTTGGCTTTATGTATTTTTTATTTTTTGATTTTTGGGTTACAGTGGTTATGTAGGTAAATATCTTGGATGTCGGGTCAAGGATAGACATACAAGACAAAGATCAGATACTCAAGAAAAAGATCCACTACAGCGGACTCTAACGAAGATATCTAACAAAAAAGAGACCTAACAAAGCGGACTCAATTGAAGATATCGGGAAAATATGGGATCTCACTGTGATTTCACCCGAAGATAACAGAGATAGATATAACCTAACAAATCCGACTCAACTGAAACTATCAGAAATGGAAGGGAGGAAATATAACACAATGATTTCGACCAAAGATAAAGAGGGAAGAAATCTAACACAGCGATTTTGACCAAAGGTAACAAAGTCAAAAGGAGACCTAAAAAAGTTGATTCAATTGAAGACATCGAAGAGGGAAGATATCTAGGAAAGCGACCTCGGCCAAAAATACGGAAGAAGAAAGAAATTTAACACATTACCAAAGATATCAAAGAAGGAAGAGACTTAACACAGCAGACTCAACTGAAGATATCGAAGATGGAAGATATCTAACAAAGCGACCTCGGCCAGATATACGGAATAAGGAAGAAGTCTAACACAGTAATTTCAACCAAAGATATCAAAGAAGGGAGAGACATAACACAAATGACTCGGCCAAAGATATCGAAGATGGAAGAGATCTAACAAAGCGAACTCGACCAGAGATATCAAGGGAGGAATAAATCTAACACATTTATTTCAACCAAAGATATCAAAGAAGGAAGATACCTAACATAGTGGACTCGACCAAAGATATCGAAGGTGGAAGAGACCTAACACAATGGACTCGACCGAAGATATCAAAAATGGGAGAGACCTAACACAGTGGAGTCGACCAAAGATATCAAAGATGGGAGAGAACTAACACAGCAGACTCAACCGAAGATATCGAAGACGGAAGAGATCTAACAAAGCGATCTCGACCAAGTATCAAGGAAGGAAGAGATCTAACACAGCAATTTCGACCAAAGATATCAAAGATGGGATAGAATTAACGCATGGGACTCAACCAAAGATATCAAAGATGGAAGAGATCTAAAAAATTGATTTCAACCATATATATCAAGGAAGGAAGAAATATAACACATCGATTTCAACCAAAGATATCAAAGAAGGAAGAGACTTAACACAACAAACTCGACCAAAGATATCGAAGATGGAAGAGATCTAACAAAGCGAACTTGACCAGAGATATCAAGGGAGGAAGAAATATAACACATCAACTTCAACCAAAGATATCAAAGAAGGAAGAGACTTAAGACATCAGACTCAACCAAAGATATCAAAGATGAAAGAGATCTAACAAAGTGATCTCGACAAGATATATCAAGGAAAGAAGAAATCTAATACAACAATTTCAACCAAAGATATCAAAGATGGGAGAGACCTAATAAAGTGAACTCAACCGAAGATATCAAAGATGGAAGAGATCTAACAAAGTGAACTCGACCGAAGATATCAAATATGGAAGAGATCTAACAAAGTGAACTCAACCTAAGATATCAAAGATGGGAGAGACCTAACACAGCGGACTCGACCGAAGATATCAAACATGGGAGAGACCTAACACAACAGACTCAACCTAAGATATTGAAGACAGAAGAGATCTAACAAAGTGATCTCGACCAGGTATTAAGGAAGGAAAAAATCTAACAAAACGATTTCAACCAAAGATATCTAAGATGGGAGAGACCTAACACAGCGGAATCAACCAAAGATATCAAAGATGGAAGAGATCTAACAAAGTAATCTCGACCATATATATCAAGGAAGGAAGAAATCTAACACATAGATTTCAACCAAATATATCAAAGAAGGAAGAGACCTAACATAAAGGACTCGACCGAAGATATCGAAGATGGAAGAGATCTAACAAAGCAATCTCGACCAGATATATCAAGCGAAGAAGAAATCTAACACAGTGATTACAACCAAGGGTATCAAAGAAGGAGGAGACCTAACACAGCGAACTCAACCAAAGATATCAAGGGATGGAAGAGATCTAACAAAGAGATCTCGACCGGATATAAAGGAAGAAGGAAATCTAACAAAACAATTTCTACCAAAGATATCAAAGAAGGAAGAGACCTAACATAGCAGTCTCAACCAAGGGACGCTTGAACAAAAGCCAACCCGAAAATATCAAAGGAGAACACTTGCATCAAAAGTGAACTCAACGGGGGAAAACAAGGAACTCTTGAATCAAAAGAGAACCCAAAGATATTGGATAGCAGACGCTTGAATCAAAAGAGGAATTCAAAAATACCGGATATAGATCTCTTGTATCAAAAGAAAAACATAAAGATCGAACAATGAACACTTGCATAAAAATGAACTCAGTGATCAGAAGAAACGTCGGGTGAAGGTGAAGCTAACAAGCGAAAATATCATCGGGTGGAGGCGGAATTACTGGGGATAAGATATACATGTCAGGTCAGAATTAGACACATATAAGAAGAGACCTGACCAAAGCAGACTCTAACAAAGGACACTGAAACCAAGGCATACCTGAAATGACAAGAAGACTAGCTGAAGGTAGACTCTTGAGATAGGAATGCTAATTGGAAGCTAACTTACAGGGGATTCATGTTTGTATTGAACCAAAACAGAACACCGGTCGAAGGCGAACTTGCGATTATAAAAAGATACAACCTGTAAGGACTCTAGTCAAGGATTTCCAACACACGCTGGACTTTAAAAGATTATAAATATGCAAGAACTACAAAATCCCTCAGACCAAAGGCAGGGTGTAATTCTTCAAGAGTGGAAATCATCTGAATTACCACACACCAAGTATGGATACTTCAATACTTGAGAAATAAGAAAGATTATACACCAACTCTTACTCGCACTCGGACGACAAAGAAAAAATGAGTAAAATAACCAAGGGCTTGCAAGGGTAAGAGAAAACCACATTTTACTGGGGAAATGGGAAATACTAAAGACCCTACTAGTGGTAAATCAAATAGACTTTGTTGGGGAAACAAAATAGGATCACCCTAGACTCGTTATGGAGATAATTCAATTCTGAACGCATAACAATCTGGTTACTGCAAGTAAACATAATTAGCTTATACTTATGCATGCTTGAATTTTTTTCTATTTTTAATAAATGAAATTTAATGATGCATGTTTAGCAATGTGCTAGGGAAAGCACGTCAATAATCGGCAGCTGAGAAGACAATGAACTTCTAAACGATTATTCTTGCGCATCTTTATCTTCTGTTAGAAAGAGGAGAGCTTTGTTGGGGATGGAAAGTTTATCGCGTAGAATTTATTGATGAAGATAACTTATACTGGGGAGTATATAAATTCAAATAAAAATAATTCTACTCATACCACACTGGGGATAACACCGTCGCGGGGTAGAAAATCTTCACTTGGGAAAGAAACAAACATCTTGGGACAGAAATTCCATTGGGGATATCTCAACAAAATCTTCTATCACCGGGGATGAAAGAGTTATGACTAGAACTCCCATGTACGCCACACTTGGGAGACGGGACATTTACTTCACTTGTGAAATGAAACTTTATCCACTGGGGAATAATAGATAAGTTGCTCCGGCAGGTCCTCGAACTTCGACTTCGAATAGGGATAAAAACTACCTCTTACACTGGGCAGCCAAATTTTTTTTAATGGTAACATCAAAATATCCATTGCACTGGGTGTAGAAATCTCGGCAAGATTCAATATGAAAAGTATTTTTGTACTTGAGAGCAGAAATCACATCATTGGGGATGATGGTTGTCCTCATGAGGATACCAAACCAGAATTTCCCATAGGTAAACATGAATCTCTTCAAGAAACTCTGATATAGGCACGCCACATTGGAGAGAGAGGACGTACCCCTCACTGAGGAGGAGAATGCATACTTTATAGAGAGAATGAGTGTGAACCTCCCTGGGGAAGTCGCAAAATGTTGACTTCAAGGGGAGTATCTCAAGATTCTTCAATTGGTGAATAAAATGATTCTTCCGAGAAAAGCTAAAAAGAAACATACTATACAGAGAAGGAGGAATTATACTTGGACGAGAGTACGCCTTCACTGGGGATGAATGATTTTGTCTTGAGCATAAGTGAGCATTCATTGGGGAAATTGGATCCCATTCTATAGAAATCCTCATGTTGGTCGCATATAGACCCTTTTTGATTCATTTGCTGGTATGCTTCTTGTCATAAAAGATCAACGGTATTTGCAAAAAGAGAAATTGTGGCAATATTCCCCATGTGTTGAATGGAAATCTCTGTTGAGAAATAAACAATTTGAACTACCGACCACTGGGTAAACACTGCGATGCAAGATTACAACTCTAACATGTCAACTCCGAGGAGAAATGCCACCAAAAAGTGGACTTTAGAGAAGATACAGCAAAAATGAATTGTAGTCCACTGAAAAGAAATCATCTTGACTTCAAACAACTTCTAAATTTTTATGGAGAATAACCATTCTCCTTCTGCGGAGAAATGAGGAATGCTTCGCTGGGGAATAAAGATCTCGGAAGAGAAACCCCTTGGTAGATAGACTATTGTCAAGTATCAATGGATATTTTACTGCAAAAAAGAGTCCTTTTAGGAAACGACATTTCCATCATGAACCTAGAATGAGTAACAACCTCACACATTTCCCGCTCTCTTGCTCGTGCCCTGATGGGGATAACAATCTAAACTTCAATTGGAGATAATGATCCTAACTTTCCGACATGCTCTTCAAATTAACAAGTTGTTTAGCCCGCGCCTGGACTTAATTTGATCAAACCTTGAAGAAGAGAAAATTCCCCTGCATAATTTATTGCCCCAGTCTGTAGGGCCTTTGAAGAAAATTTCCTCGAGAGGAATTCATGAGATTTGTACCATAAAGATAATTTTCCTCAGTGTTACGAACTTCAGAACATTGCCCCTGACTGACTGATGTTAGAAGCGGTTTCAACCATGCGTGATTGAATGCCCATGCATCTTCAAGTTCTGAAAAAGAGTCTCTTCTAATCAACGAATTCTCAGAGAAATTTGTGAAATCTCGACATAACTGCTCCAGTTTGACTGCACTTTGAGGGATCAAATCCCGATCTGAATGCCCCAGATTGGCTGAACACTTACTCAATAGAGTATTCAACATGCTTGCCCCTTCTCAAAAGAGTCTTGATAAACCTTTTCTTCATCTCATTCTCACGGAGAAATGAGAAGCTCGCGGAGTTATGAATACACCATAACCTTAGCGTGGTTTGCTTACGTCTTGAAAGTAGGTTAGTACAGAACTGTGCTTCTCAAATGGAACTGACTCGTGTTTAAACAAATACTTGAATCAATACGTCCCTCGGGACCAACTGAAAGTAATTCATCACTTCTAGACATAGACTTTGGGCAATCAACTTTTGCAATCTACTTCAGATCATTTCTCAAATTGGTATTCTTTTACTCAACAGAGTCAATAGAAGGTCTGCCCCATATTAAGGTCATTTTTCAAAATGATTTTCCTTTCAACGGTATCCTGAAGCAATTTGTCTTTCAAGATAACCAAGCTTCCATCTGATGCTCGTTATGCAAGCTCACTTGATGTTTAAGCACTTATTCACATGCAAAGAATGTTTATTCTAAGAATGATAATTCTAATGCAAATCATATGTTTGTGTTGAAGTTTAAAAACTTTTATTGAAAAGATGTCGAAACATCGAGTTTTCTTATACAAAAGAAAGTAAAAATATGGAGTGATGCCAACTCAAAAGTTTTAGCAAGCCTCCTAAGAGTCAGATTACCATACTCTCGTTACAATGCACTTCCAAATTAACCCTTACTTAAATTAGGACTTTTCAGAGTTGTAAGGTGGCCTGGTTCACAATTTTTAGAAAAAAGGATTTAAGGCTCAAAATATTTGGTGCCCACCCATTCTCCATGATGTTCTCCATTCCTATATTCAGTTAACTCAATACGAGTACTCATCTCTCGGGAGGAGTTTATGATGGTAGAGGAACCACTGAGGTTTCTTGGACATAACAATCACTCATCTCTTTCATTCTTGGTGTCTGATCACACGACTTGGTTCCTTGCTAAGTATTTTTATTTGGCAATCCCTTTTCGCTTTTCGCGCTTTTTCTCTTTCCCTAAATTTTTCCTGGACAAATTCCCTTTGAATTTCACTCTGAAGTCCAGCACGATGCCAAGACTTTTTCTTAAGCAACTTGTTTTTCAAGTTTTGACTTAGTGGAGCTTTTTGTCTCTTTCTTTCATCATTTCCTTTTCTTTCCTTTTTAACAAGTCATTGATCTTCATGTTTTCTTTGATTTGTTGGAGGTGATTGTGACTTCTTGAGTCCTTGGTAGATGAGGGATAACCATTATGGTATCGTCATCTGTTAACTTCTTGATGTGCGAGAGATAACCATTGTGGTATCATCCTTTTTTGATGCACACTGCTAATAGGAAAAGATTGACCATTACGATTTTGACTTTCCTCAACCTTTTGAAGGATAACCATTGTTGTATCCTTAGATGCGCACTCTTGATGAGCTTTGAATGCTCAATCAGATTAACTGAAGTCTACCTTGCCTCGGGTTAAATGTGAGGGTTTTTTCAGACAAGAAAAGAAACTCCTACTTCAAGGCTCAAAGGGGTTGACGAGGGTTTATCTCCCTTATATCTACGGTGTTTGGGAATTTGAAACAATGCATGTATATCGTTAGCAGGGTTTTACTCAAAAGCATACCGTTTAAGATTTTTGGTATATTTCTCATCATTCTCCCTCCAGAGGTATTTTTCTTAATTTAACAAGAGTTAAGTATCAAAAAGGAAAGAAAAACATTAATGAGTGAATACAAATGGATTAGTTCAAGACAAACACATTCAATGCATTATGATTAATATTCGAAAATAAGCAAGTTTTGCATATAAGAAAGTACTGAACCAAACAAGAAAGATTACAAATGAGAATGAAAATTTAATTTGAAATTGCCATGTTGAGGAGACTAGTCTCCGTATGGACTTGTTGCTTCAGAAGATGCGCTTTGTAATCTTGACACCACAGAGTCAAAAGAGACTTCAAATGTGATCAGTTGGTGCAAAATTGATGACTTTTGCATCAAGTAAGTCTTGCACTTCATCTTTGAATGGTTTACAACCTTCAGTTGAATGGTCAGGTGCCCCAATATGGTAATCATAAAGGATATTCCCTCAACAGATGTGATGAATGCTTTATCAAGTGAACTTGCATAAACTGCATCACAAAGTATCTTTTACTACAAAGAATAAAGTCCAACCACCTTCTACTACACAAGAGAAAATCAGCCACTGGATTACAGAGCATCTCCTACTACACAAAAGAAGCATCATCTTCTAGTACACAGAAGAAGAAAATACCGAAACTGTACCAAAGGATCTTCTACTACACATAAGAAAGTAAACTCTGAATGTAGAATTCGACCTTTGAGGTATTTTTCTTCTATACAATAGCATATGTCCAAGAACTCAATATCTTATGCTTCTTCATCACAAAAGTATCACCCCATATTCTACTACACAGAAGAAGCACTCAACTGAGGAGAGAGCGTTTGAAACAGTTCTCCAAACATGGACTGAACATTGGAAAAGAATCCAGACAAGTGTCATACTTCATACTTCAACCCCTTGCAATCTTCAATATCATAACCGAGTGCCCCCGAATGAGAGGCACATCTAGCATTTACATCAAAGTCAGGTGAGAAATTTATGGGAGGATGACCCAAAGCATGAAGCTTAACCAATTGAATTTCAAACAGATGAGGAAGTAACTGGATGTGAGGAATTGGAATTGTATCAACATGGTTCTCAAGCTTTTTATGTCTCTGCTAATAAGCTTTGCCCGATGGATTCACTTGGATACCAGAAACTAGCTACTGATGAGAAAAATCCGAGAACACGAAGTTTTGGATGAGACCCACAAAGTATTTCATGATTTCAAAAATTTCCCATAGGTTGGGGATGAATGACATCACCTGTTGTATCAATATATATGATCACTTTCCTTTGTTGGAAATGTCTTCAGAACTTCCATACCCGATTCAACTAAGTCTTCGACTGGTTATCTTCCTTAAAAAATTCTGACCACAAGACATTGCTTGCATGCCCACCATACACAACCCCATATGATCCTTCAAATCATCCCATTCCCCATGAAGTGGTTCCATGAATTTTTTCGGACCGCGGTGCAGTGAGAAGTTAAGATTCATAGTACTGAGAAGAAAATATCGAGTCTGAAATAGAATAAGAATTTCCCCGACTCCGAGTACCTGTTATGAATGCATGAAGATGCGTGAGGTGAATGAGTGGATGTAATTCCATGTTCAATCATTTTCAAAGAACCCGCGTGCTTTTAGTTTTGATTTTGATTCACTAGGAAATGGACAAACACAACATAATGTTCACAAGCACGACTCTTTAGAAATAGAAAGAACATGTGTGGTAACATTTTTCATGCATACATTTTTACAAATTTCGTTTTTTGTGAAAATAAATATGCTATGATGCAAGTGCAATACCATAGGTTCAAAATTTCAGCATAACAATTGTACAATCCTCTGGATAACTGCTGAATAATCCGAATATCATAGGATCAAAGGTTCGACACCAATTTCATAACACAACGCAACAAGTACCATGAATAACTGTTGTATAATCTCTGGACAAGTTGAATATATCAGAGGATCAAAGATCCATAACATAACCAAAGAAAACCAGGTCACCAACATAACATACGGTCACCATCAGACTAAATAGTCACCATCTGTACAAAGTCACCATTTGTACCTGTAAAGATTATCCCTTCCCCACTTACGGGTAAAGACTAGGTCAGGGTAGGTCAATGGTAACTCAAAATCACAGGTTCTCCTGAAAGAACTACCATCAAGCCACATGCTTTGATGATGATAACACCCCATTTGAACCTCATCTAAGCGTAGATTACATGACCTCACTGGTAGGACCTTCGTCCAATAGCCTCCATGTTATAATCTATTCCTAGGTTTCCTAGATAGTGCACTCTAGCCTGGGTACTGGGCCTTTTACCTCAATAGTAACACCCATCAAACATGGAAAACTAGAATCCAGTACAACTGATAACCAATATGGAAAACAATAAAGATGCAATGCAAACATATGCTCAGATAATCATGTACAAATGAATAAACTGAAAGCATAAAAATAAACACCCAAAGAAAATAAAAACAAGATCTAGGATCGAATCCGGGATGGACCAACAATTGGTCAATCTTATCCCTAGTGAAGACGCCAGCTGAAACAACCGGATGAACAAATGATTGAGATGAAATTAATAAAGTCGCCATTGAATGTTTTTTATCCCACAGAAAGGGAAAGGAAAACATCAAGTAAACCTGATAAGGATAAAATCACGATCGAACGAATGAGATATATGGTAAGGGAGTCTGTTACGCGAGGGGAAGGTATTATCACCCCACACGCCCCTAGTACTCTACGGTATCGACTCTTGTTTTTTAATCACAAGGTGTGTTAAAATCTAATGCTTAAGATCTAAAAGGAAAATGAAAAGAGGGAATGCATGCAAAAGAAAAACATGGGGAAAAGAAGGAAATATTTACAAAGTTTCGCTCAGCTGAGCCTCGTAACCAGATGCCTATGTATACCTTTTAAGGAATCATAGTTTCATAGTTTGACTCATATGTTTTGGTTTGTTGTATGTTTTTTAATGAACAATATTAATTTCGCCTTCTGCCGTAACTCGACCTTTGGAGATTCACGCGTCAACAAAGAAGTGAATTAACATGTTCTTTTGAAAAGTTTGAGAGAAAAGCCCCAAGGAGAAAAAAGAGTTTCCATTGGTGCTTTTGTTTACCTTAAATAAGGAGTTGAAAATTGTTAGATGTTTTATTATTTTCCAAGAAAATGAGTTTTAGTATTAATGCAAGAATGCAAAAGAAAGAAAAACATCTAAGGGAAACTAGCTAGTTCTATCCCTAATATTATCATACAATGATTGATCCTAAGGTTGATTTTTGAAAGGGAAATCTCTACCCTATGTTAGCATGCATGGATTACAATTCTAGTTTTTATCTCAAATACCTACCAATGGATGAATCATGAACTCCTAAAGGAACATAGAAAAGGTTCACAACCTAAACTTACGTCTATCTCGAATCACCACGAAAGGGTGAATCAAGAGCTCCTAAGGGAACATGCCAAAGCTTCACAACCTAAGAAAACATGTACACAAGGATGGAAAGCGAGTAATCAACAAGCTTAAGAGAGCACACATAAGGGAAATCCCTACTTAAGTTAGTATACCTAAAACCTAAGGGAGAGGATAACTATCCTATATGGAACATGCAATGAGAGCGAAGTTGTTATCTCTATTCTAATTGAATGACATCATCGATCATCAACAAAGGAAAATGATAAAATCCTAAGGGGAGCATGAAAAGATTGAATTTGTTTTCTCAATCCTAATTGAGTGACATCATTGATCATAAACAAAGGAAAATTAAAATCCTAAGGGATCCTGAAAAGATCGATGTTTTTTTCTCAATTGAGTGACATCATCGATCGTCAACAAAGGAGGCAAACACAAGCACAAACACAAGTAGCAAATAAGTGTGAAATGCCTTCTATAGGTCTTTAAACAGCGACTTTGAGCGCACTCTCTTTATTTCCTACTTCTCATCATATCTAGAAAACAATAAAGTGTGGAAAGATAAACCAGAGTCCGAATGATACCAAAAGAACAAAGGTTCGTAGCACGGAAATCAAAGAAGAGAAACCTAGAAAACTCCAAGAAAGCGGACGTAGTTCTCAGAATCTGAAAGAAAACTATATAGCTCTGCACCTGTAATCTTAAATATGACGAATAATAGCTCTGGAATCCTTGAATCTTGTCATGATCTTTGGTTTATTTTCCACAAATTGAAGAAGAAGGCGAAAACGTTTAAGCTGCTACGATACAATTCACTGTGAAATAAATGCAAGCGAAGTTTTCCGATTGCAATGAGAAACAAGCAAAGCTCCTAATTCATTGAAGATGATTAAGAAAAGAATGAGATGATTTAGATTGAAGGTGATGCGGTGTGTGAGAGTAGAAGTAGGTTCGTTGAGAGAGAACGAGAGAAGAGAATTGTTTGTTGAGAGAGAAAGAGAGTTGGTTATGGTGGAGAGAAGAGAGAGTCGAGAGGTTTTATGTTGGTGAAGATGAGAGGAAAGAGAGGTTGAAGATGATGGAAGTGATAGACATAGAATAAGGTTGTAGAATAATGGAGAAGAGAGAGTTAGTGGTGATGATTGATAGAGAATGAGGTTGTTATCAAATTTCTCTAACCGTTTTATGTTATGATTGTAACTAAATGGTGATGGTGATCTATAATAAAGCTAGAGAGTGAGCCATGCGCCTGTTGGTTTTTCATTCTCAAAGTTTGTTAATCTTTTCATGAGTGGATAAGAGAGTGAGTGAATGCCACGCGTTTCAGTGATAAATGGTGTTGTTGCTCTGATTCAACAAAGGAGGGAATGTGACAGTTCTTGAAAGCTTATGGTGTGCTCTAATAACTTAGAGCATTTTCCTATTTTTAAATTGTCCGTTTCAAATATGCATGGTTGTGTATGCTTTTATTTGGCCATGTGAAGTATAATGATGATGTTCATAAACGGATAACGATTTTGAATTTGAGGTCATGTTGCTCTCTTCTAACCCCAATGTCTTGACTTATGGATTCCCTCCAAATGGAATATCAACATCAAAGTTGAAGAGGGGAAATGGATGAGCAACTTTCATTTTTACATCGAGTCAAAAAAATTCATGTAGCATGCTTAAAAATGACCATAAAGACAGGGAGTCGTAATTGATAGAAATACTGGCAATTTTTCTAAATCCGACAAATATTCACCAACTTCGTTTTCTCAACTTCGTGACTTGACAAATTGAAATATAGACCTCTTCAAGATGAGGTCCCAAGATCAAAGTGGAATAGAAAATTTTTCTGAACAAATTTCATGTTGAAAGTTTCTTAAAATAATGCCTGAAACATGCTCAGAAACAGTCATGAAGTCGTGATGTCAAAGCTGGTTGTAGCAGACGAAAATTCACTAGGCTGGAAATCCAACCATCAACTCCATTATTTTGATTTCAAAACCCCATAAATTTCTCAATAATGATCCAAATGAGGCAAACTTGATGTCATTGGAAAGAGAAAATATGATATAACAACTTTGTAGTTAACTACACTTTGATATAATGCTTGTGGACACATGAAAATTGAGATCAAAGTTAGCCACCTAGCCATGTCGCAATTGACTAGAATTTCACTAAGTATTATGCATTCAAATGCTAATGAACACTTGTCTTCCAGGCTTTGCAGCTCGATATCCATGGCTCAAATGAACTTGACTCCTTCTATAAAGTTGTAGATTTCCATGAGATGAGCGACTTTGTAGTTGAGTGCAACTTGAGATGATGCTTAGACTCACATGTAAGATGCCTTTAAAGCCCAGACACTTGACCATTCTAAAAATTCTGCAAATTTCACTAAGTGTAGATGTTCAAGAATTATGAACACTCACCTTCCAAGCCACATAACTCAAAATCTAGGCACTTTTAGGAGATAACCTTACAAGGACAAACTTGAAGTATAAAATTTCCTCTTTCAAATGGGAATGGATTTGCAAATTCCTGATCACGGAAAAATGAGATAGAGAGTTGATAACATAACTTGATGAACATAAAAATTATTAAAAATTATTAAAATTTCAAAGTCCAAGATTACTTAAAATGCAAGAAACTTCATTTTGATCGATTATTTCGAATCTTCTCAACAAATGATCCCATTTTCTCTCATTTTTACTTTTGACAATAGTTTTGACAAAAATCTCATTTGTTCAACCTTTGACTTTGGGTTAACTTTTTCTTGTACACACTCGAATCTTCTCTTATTCAATCATTCGTGACCATCTAATAAAATATGAAGATTAATAGACCATTTGTGGATGCTTTAAGACCATTAGAAGACCATGGAACCATTTTAAGCTCAAATATTATGTCATAACATGCCAGTGATCGAAAACCTTAATTAGTTGCTGCAATGTAGGAGAAATTGATCAGAGCTCCAAACCCTAATTTAAATGAGGTATCTTGACAAATTTCTTGAACCAACGAGTCTCATGCATAGGGAGTATACTTGTGATTATGAGACTTCAGATATTCAACCCTGGTAGGTAAAATTTCTTCTCTTGAGTAGTATATACTCACCCAACCAAAACCCTTGATCCCATATCATTGAGTTAATGCAATACAAATGATGAATATGATGATGAAGCGTAAGCTATTTTGTTCGTAAGTAAGCGGGTATATTTTGGGGTACAACACGGAGTACTCACTGATACTAGTTCTGCTCTCAACGTGTACCAAAATCTAGCATGATGAAGTTAACATTGGATGATGTTGTAATAAGGTTAAGTTCTATGATAGTCAAAGCTTTCGATGGTTCTCAAAGTACATTGTTTGGAGAAGTGGATCTTCCTGTCAAGATCAGCCCGCGTATGTTTTATATCACTTTCAAGTAATGGATATAGAACCAATATATACATGTTTACTCGGACGACCTTGGATCGATGTAGCGGGGGTTGTTACATCAACCCTACATCAGAAATTGAATTTCTTCATTGAGGGAAGATTAGTTATAATCGACAGTGAAATGGACATCTTTGTGAGTCACATAGAGTCTTACAAATATATTAGTACGGATGAGGACTGCATAGCAACACCATTTCAAGTCTTAGAGGTTGCTTCAATGGTAACACTACAAGTGGAGAAAATCAAGAAACCTGCGGTAACCTCGTGGAGAGATTTACAAACAGCTATGGAAGATGGTACCTCAAAAGGTTGGGACAAACTTGTAGAAATACCCGAAAAGAAGAATCGTTTTGGTTTGGGATATGAATCATCAAAGGCTACTCTAAAAGGCAAGGCATAATTCCCTCCTATCCAAGAAACCTTCATTAACAAAGGAACAAAGCATGGAGCAGAAGTGGCTATGATATTTGACAAGAACAACACCAAAAAAGCATCTGACTTCATCTGTGAATGTGCTCTAGGAGAAGAGCTCAAGAATAGGACGACCATGGAGATTCGAGAAATATTTTTCTTTCCAAAGTAATTTTTCTTGTTTTTGAAAGAACCTATGTCAAGCCCGAGTGTTGTACCCCAAAATTTTCCTTCTCATTTTCTTTCAAGATTTTATTTTATAGGAATGGTTGCAAACTTTGGCTTTAGGAAAGTAAAATTTGAAGATGAATGAAATGTCCTTCTATTGGAACATCAGGGTGTCCTTCGATTCGAGCATCAGGGTGTCCTTCAATTGGAACATCCGAGGGTCATTCGATTAGAACATCAGGGTGTCCTTCGTTTGGAACATCAGGGTGTCTTTCAATTGGAACATCAGGGGGTCCTTCGATTGGAACATCAGAATTGCCTTCGATTGGAATATTAGAGCAACGTATCCTTCGAATGGAATATTAGAGCAACGTATCCTTCGAATGGAATATCAAGTGCATAGGTGTCTTAATCTAAAATGTTCTATGAGGGAAGTTCTGAACCCTTCGAATTAGAATTTAGAACCATAAAAAAGAACAAGAGCTGATCGAAGGAGATCTGATAAGTAAAACTATGAGCCTTGCAAGTTCATGCAGACCGTGGCTCAAATGAAGAAGCTCTGATGAGGAGAGCCTTGAACAATTTGAATCAGGACTCAGAGCCATCGAAGAGAGCAGAACAATACTTTGACCAGTCAACAAGATAATGCTTCGATTGGTCAAGTTCAAAGCCATCGAAGATAGCAGAACAATACTTCGACCAGTAAACAAGATAATTCTTCGATTGGTCAAGTTCAAAGCCATCGAAGAGAGAAAAGCTTGAAACTTAATCGAAGGAACCATGATGAAAACCTTGACCTATCATAACCTGTCCAGGTTCACCCAATGTTCAAAATGGCATGTTTTCCTTGCAAATATGGAAAGAATTCAATCTGATTGTGGCTTCAATTCCTGAGTTAAAGGCCATATTCTTTCCTTGTTTGTTCCTAAATCCACAAGAGCTGATTCGATTAGGGTTATTTTCTTCAAATCAAGCAATCGAAGAAGAGGGTGGCTCAATCGAAGGAGCCATGACAATAAAGCTGGTGCAATTCGAATTAGAATCCAGAGCTTTCAAAGGAAACAATGTTATGATGAGGAAAGCTCTGAGTAATTCGAATTGGAGCTTAGAGCCTTCAAAGAGAACAAATTCGAAATGAATTGGATCTGTAAGGGCATGTCATCTTTCGATTTCCATCATATTGGAGGCCCAAACAACTCATAACAGTCTAGCAGTAACGCATGAAAATAGATTGACACCTGATTGAATCAAATATAGCAAGTTTTTATGAAGAAATCAAATCAAATCTCCTCATCATAATGGGACAAGATTTGATACACAAATGTTAACCTAAAATCCCTTGTCTATATAAACCTCATAATCTCAAGAAAAAAGGACACAAATATTGCCTCACAACACACGCGCAGCTGCCTCAAACAAACCCTAGCAAAAGCTCAAATTTTCTTCAAATTAGTGCAATTTGAAATCTCTCTCTACAGCCAGTTCCAGGCCAAACCGAGTCCACCATTCATCCCCTGAGACTCCCAGAAGTTGAACCAGACCCGTAGTCAAGCGCCTTCACATCCAAAAGATCCATAACAAGTCATCACCGTTTGGTATATTATTTTCGATTTCAATCTTGCTAAATATGTGTTATTAACAGGTCTAATGTTCATATATGTGTTCATGACATTGCATAAATAATTTTTAACGTATTGCATACAAGTTTAAACGCTTGAATCTCAGTCTGCCATTTCTAGGGCATAATTTGAAAATACACTCAACGCTTGATACAATGACAATCCATTAAATTTAAACCCAGATTCGAATCTCAGGATTCTTGGTATTGCAGGACGAAATAACTCCAGATTCGAATTAGGGAGGGAATCGAAGGACATGGGTTCGACACTCAGGTAATACATTTTGTGTTTTTTCTCTAACAAACTTGCTTGCAGATTCAATGTCGCAGATCGAAGGAGTACATCATGTATCATCATTGGGCACCTTCGATCAACCTTTTCACTTGGATTTAAGGACAACCTTAGGCCTTTTAATCCAGGCCTGCACCCTGCATATTACTCTTTTTCTTTTTGCTGCTTGGCCCATTTACTATATCTTTTTCATTACTTTGTTTCTTCTAGTTTTTAATCAACATTAAAAGTCAAAAATCATGAAAAATAGACTTAGGGTTTTTCATAATTAAAATTAATTTTTGAAAATTAATTTAATTTAATTACTTTAACTTGTTTTCTTTAAATAAAAATTATTTATAAATTTCAAATAATTTTTTCCCAATAAAATACAAAAATATTTTTTTTCTAAATTAATTAGATTTTTAGGACTTTTCAATTTGTTCTCGTCTTGATCTTCTCGCGTTTATCTTTTTTCTGTTTTATTATTTTTCAATTATGTAATTGTTTCCCGGTTTGTAATAGCTTTAATTAGGTTTAAAATTCCGCATTTTAATTTCTTGCACTCTTTATGTAATTGCCCCAAGGCCTTGTAATAGCTTATGAATTTTATTTTCCACAATTTATTTTCTGCACTATTAACTGCTTAGATTAATAGGATTGTATGAAAATATTGGAAATTAAAATGTTATATAACCCTAAATGCGCAAGATAAATGAAATGAATTAATACACTTGCACATGCTCACCCCTAGGGTATCTCCCACTTCGGTTTCCTTCGAAAACGATCAAAATTCTCGAAACATGAGAATTTTTAGTGGCTGTCCTTTAGTTCAACAGATCACAAGTCCCTCGATGACCCTTTCGATGCTGCCTCGATTAAAAAGTGATCTTAGAACTTTAGGACAATTACTAAAAGTCCTTGCTCAGTTTCCTTAGTGATCGTAAACATCCCTTCGATAGTCCCTCAACATCCAACGATAGGGCTACCTACTCACTAATAGTAGGATAACACCATCTAAAGGAAAGGAGGAAAATAACGCCTTTTTTGAGTAGGTAGATAACTGCTAGGTACTTGCTCAAAAACAACTTTTTCACACTACACTTTTTAAACCATTTTTCAAAAAAAATGCTTTATCAACACTCTTGAGGACTGACACAAGAGTTAGCATAAAGCAAAAAAACTTTTCAAAACACACAAACACGAAAGCAATTTTAAAAAATGAGCAAGTACCTAAGAGCCCGTGGAAAACCACTGATGGAAAGGGTGGAACACCTTCCCTTTCCATAATCTACCCCCTTACTCAGAAAATCTCGAAAAAGGTCTTTTTCTGTTCTTTTCACCTTTTCCTTTATTGGATAAAAGAAAAGTCGGTGGAGACTCTTACTTACCGCACATTTGCGAATACAAAATGCAAACCAGTATAACAGTCGGTTCTGCCACCGTATCACATAACTGGCGACTCTGCTGGGGAATAAAAAAAGCGGGGTTTACCTTAGGGTCTAGTTCATTTTAAAATTGCTTTCTTTATGTGTTTTCTTGCTTTATCTTTGAGGGTTTGTTGGGATATTCTTGTAAAGATCCTACACTCATATTTGGGGCACCTTTTAGGTAAGTAGAAATAAACCATGGAGGTTGTACAGCGTAGATCGATACAGACAAAGTGGTGGCTACGTTAGCGCGATACTCTGGATTGTACTAATGTTCCTTGAGTAAGTCAAGGATAGCATTAGGATTCCTCATAGTGTCACTAAGCGCTAACTGACCTTTAGAACCTTTAATCGACTCATCCTAGCCATTAGGAAGTAGTGATTTAACCGGCTTTGGTTCCGACCAAAGATTGGTTGATACTTGATGCTACACTCATTGAGACTGGACTTTCGGTATTTTTTTGCTGCAATACTTCAGTGTGTGAGCTGAAACAATTCCTGATGGGAAGGTCAATGATATTGAGACTCCTTAGAAACTGGTTACTATTAATAGGACTGGTTGAGCCATATGAACATTCAAGAGGGTACTCACCTTAAACCTCATGCAAGCCTTTGAACTTAAGGTCTATTGTGTGATTTGCTTGTGTTTATCTGTGATTTAAGCATAATCATGACATCATAAACATCATGACATTCATATGTACTAACCATTTCAAGGGCCTATTGGATTTACCTCTTTGCTGTTTTGTAGGGTATGAATTCAAGTCGCAGAAAAACCATCCAGATTAACTTCACAAAAATCCCTCCCAAGATCAAGGAATTGGTCTTGAAATTTCCCGAGGACTCATCATTCAACAAAAGACATGGTCATTTTCTCAACTTCGTTACCACCAGATTTGACGAAGTTTTGATGAGTGTTCTATTCCAATTCTTTGATCCCGAGCACCATTGCTTCACATTTCCCGATTATCAACTGGTACCTACACTGGAAGAATTCTCTAAATTACTTGGTTTACCTATATTAGAGCGAGTACCTTTTACTGGGTTAAAACAAGATCCAACTGCTGAAGATGTTGCTGTAGCTTTGCACTTGAAACCATCTGATATTGAATCCCATTGGGAAAGAAGAAGCGGAGTTAAGGGCCTTCTTAAAAAATTTCTAATGGAGAAAGCTCGGATTCCTAGATGCTATGAGTTACCATGCCTTCGAAGATGTTTTAGCTCTCTTGATCCATGGGTTGGTCCTGTTTCCTAATTCAGATTAATTTATAGATGTGAATGCCATCAACATTTTCCTTGCTCACAATCTGGTTCCTACATTGCTCGCAGATATCTTATATTCTCTCCATACTCGTACTCTGAAGAAGCGAGGAACTCTCATGTGTTACACCCCTCTGCTATATAGGTGGTTTATTTCGCACCTTCCTCGGTCAATAATGCAGAATGATTTAGGCTTAAGGTGGAGTCAAAGATTAATGTCTCTCTCTCACTCTGACATCCATTAGTGTCCTTGCTCTCAAGAAGAAATTTCTTTTATTGATCATTGTGGAGAATTTCCTAATGTGCCACTCTTGGGAATTAGGGGAAGCATCACCTACAATCCTTATTTAGCACTACGTCAGTTTGGTTATGCACTGAGAGATGGTCTACCAGATATGCTCATCCAGGGTATTGTGTTCAACTACTCAAATCATCTGCAAAATTATCGTTAGAGTTTCATCCGCGCTTGGGGAATTATTAAGAAGACTGATAGTAAGACTTTGGGGCGCAAGAACTCCATCCTTGTGGAACCTTAACTCAAATGGGTACGAGCTCGAGCCCAAAGTCTTATGATGCCATATGACGCCATCTTACCGATGATCTTGGAACCTGTTGTTCAAGGGGGAGAGTCTCGCATTATTCTCCATCCTGATATGCCAACCAACTTCAAAGAGTTGCAAAAGTCTTGGATCCAGCTCAAGGAAGAACGAGATACTTTTGAGGCTCAATTCTATGCAAGTGAGAAGAAAATGCTGGAATTAACAAAGCAGCTTCACGAAGAGAGGAATCTCAATACCTACCTCAAAACCAAGAGGAAGCGCCCATGGGAGACTTAGGAGTTTAGAATTTCCTTTCAATGTTTACCCCTGTGTAATCTTTTGTTTCTTTAAAAACTTACTAATAAAGAGTTTTGTTTCTTGTTGTGTTTAAAAGAGCTTAAATCCAATAAGGTCCTTGAAAGCATTTCATAAGTATATCATACATCTCACTTCATAAGAAGGTTTCAAAGCAGGGTTCTTATCTTCTTCGCTGTTTATTTCAGTAACTAAAGAAATGGCTCTTGAACAAAACATCAAGGATCTCCAGGCACAAAACACTCAGTTCCAGCAAATTATCGTGGCTCTAGCTAAAGGGAAACAAGATCTGAAAGCTCTCATACTGAAGGACAAAAAGAAGAAGCCAAAGAAACCAGCTGGTGTAGTGAATTTGGGAAGAAGGAACAGAGGACCAGTGCAGAGAGCTTTAGAACTAGTAACTTCGTCAAAAGAAGGAGACAATCAGGAAGAGGAGACAAGAGAGGAAGACCTCATCCCAAAGGAATCTGATAAGGAATCTGACTATAATGAGGAGCAGTATCCTCCTGCTGATGATAAATACAAACAGCTGGAGGATTGTCTGAATGCAATGGAAATCCAGAGGGTACCTGGGCTGGATTTTGAAGAACTGGGTTTGGTTTCTGGGGTTGTTATCCCACAAAAGTTTAAGGTTCCGGTGTTTTCTAAGTATGATGGGGTCTCATGTCCCAAGATGCATCTCCGATCTTATGTAAGGAAGATTCAGCCTCACACTGCTGACAGGGATTTGTGGGTCCGCTTCTTCCAAGGCAGTCTGTCCAAGACTCAGCTAGAGTGGTTCTATCAGCTGGAGGGAACCCATATTTGTAACTGGGAAGACTTGGATGCTGCTTTCTATAAGCAGTATCAATATGATTCAGACCTTGCTCCGACTCGTACACAACTCCAAAGTATGTATATGGGTTCTAGCGAGGGTTTTAAAGACTATGCCCAGAAGTGGAGAGACCAACAGGAAGAGTCTAACCCCCTCAGTCTGATAGGGAGTTGGAAGACCTATTTTTGGGTACTCTATCTGGTCTGTTTTCAACCATCTGATTGGAAGCTCCTCAGCTGGTTTTACTGAGTTGATCTTAATTGGAGAAAGAGTGGAAGCTGGTATTAGAAGTGGCAAGATTCAAAAGGATGCCTCTTCAAGTGCAGGAAAGAGACCTTTCGTGGGAAAGAAATAGGTCAGTGCTGCCTACAAACAAAGAAATTAGGGCAGAACCGAGCGCAGTCTAACTGTAGGGGTTGTAATGATATCCAAGCCTGCAGCTACTCAACAGCGGAATAATCATCTCAGAGAAGAGAGGCTTATGAGGCAGTTTACCCGGATTAATATGACTTTGTCTCATGTTTTGCCACACTTACTGAGTCCAATATGGTAAATTTGAGGGAAGCTCCGAAGAATCCTAACACTGCCTCTCCTCACTATACTCCAAAGGCTCAGTGCACCTAACATTCTGAAAGTCCAAGCCATGATACAAACGACTAATGGGCTTTAAAGAACAAGGTGTAGGATCTGATCAAGGCGAAGGAGATTGAATTCGATGCGTCATAGACTCCTAATGTTATAACTTCCCCCATGCCCAAGCACAACCATGTGTTAATTCTGTTGAGGATGATATGTTTGTTACTTCCGTTGAGGAACTTGTTACTCCTCTTATGACTGTTAAAAGGAATCTGTTGCAAGCCGGTTTATTTCCGGGATATGGTGAAGGTTGCCACTTATGTTTGTCCCTACCCACTGGTTGCCATTTGTTGAAAGAAGGTGTTCAACGCCTGATAGATGATAAAGAAATTCTATTTGATAAGACTCTCGTCACAACTGTTTCATCTAAAGATGTTTCTATTATAACCATTTTCGTCAATCCTCCCAGAGTCTCCACCAAAAGACCCGTTAGGATTACATCTGCTCCAAAGTTGGCTCCTGTGATCATCACTATGCTAGGGCCAATACCATATTCCTCGGACAAAGTTGTTCCCTAGAATTATGGGGATGACATCTATTACCATGGCGTCAAGCAACACCTGTTGGCTGCTGAAGACAAAGTTACTGGAAGTACTGATCCTAACATCTGCAATATCGTTAGGACCAGTAAAATAACAAGAAGCGGAAGAGTGTACTCTCCCGAGATCTCTCCTCCTAAAACCATTACAACTCCGGTGATCATTCCTGTTGTTGCTCCTGCTAATACTACCACTACTCCTCCTGTGATTAGCCCTGTTGCCGCCCCTGTCACCGATTCGGCCGAGACTCGGGGCAAAGAGATATTAGTTGAGCCTGTCCAGACGAAGGCGCATTCAGAATCCATTCCGAAGGTTTCTAAGAAAGAAATGGAAGAAATCCTGAAAATAATTAAAAGGAGCGACTACAATATGGTTAAAAAACTAGGGCCGACTCCTTCCAAGATCTCAATGCTGGCCCTACTATTATGCTTTGAATCCCATGCAAAGACTTTGGTAAAATTCCTCAAGACAACTCATGTTCCACAAGAAACCTCAACTGATCAATTCGAAGATTGTGTGGCTAGTTTGACCGTTGATAATGGACTGGGTTTTTCTGATGCCGATTTGACACCCAGAGGAAGAAAACAAAATGATGCACTGCATGTCTCCATCAAATCCAGGGGCACCACTTTGGCCCATGTTTTAGTGGATATCGATTCATCGTTGAATGTTCTTCCCAAGATGGCTCTGGATAGATTAGATTGCGAAGGTTTGACTCTGAAGCCCAGAAACATTGTGGTGAGGGCTTTCGATGGTTCGAAAAGAATGGTGCACGGGGAGTTAGACATCCCTATCAAAGGATGTTTCCAAACATTGAATCCACCTTCTACGTGATGGATATCATACCATCTTATTCCTGTTTATTTGGACGCCCTTGGATCCATGGGGTTGGAGTTGTTACTTCCATTTTGCATCAGCGGTTGAAGTATCCGGTGAAAGGAAAGATTGTCATAATACATGGTAAGGAGAAGTACATGGTAAGCCACCTGAACTCTTTCAGGTATGTCAAAATGGACGGCGAGTTCATCGAGACCCCTTGTCAGAACTTTAAAGAAGTGCCTCAGACCATGGCAGCAATCGAGACTATTACTAGTGTGCCAAAGATCACCAGACCTCCATTGAAGATGGCTTCTCTCAAGGACGCCAAAGAAGTAATTGAAGAAGGTGGGTGTACCATTTAGGGCCTACTCCCTGACATTCCATACAAATTTGATAAGTTTGGTTTGGGTTTCAATTCAGGGGCTCAAAGGGCTGTTCGTCGTGCCTGCACCGGAGGACCTCCCCTATGCATCAGCAATCATGGGATCAACAATTTAGAAGACAGTGATGGTGACTATGACATGGACATCTAGATTTTCCCTACTACCAACAACGGATCCAGTAACTGGACAGCTAAAGACTTTGTGCCAATTACTTTTATTCAGGAGTAATTATCTTTCTTGTTTTGGATATGTAATAAATGAACAATATAAACTCTATGGCCTTGTGTCTTACCCGGAGCACAATCGTTTATTTGTGAGGGTTATCATTTTTTAATGTCATATGTCATTAATAAAGCATTGGACATTTTTTCATACAAATTTTGCGCTCTTTGTTTTTATTTTCTTCTTTTACTTTATCAATGCAGATATGCTCTTACACACACTCACGTATCAAACTGCAGATCCACATCCATTCTGGATCCCATTGATAATGGTTCTGCTATTACCAGTTATGACTTTGAAAATCCGATCAACCAAGCCGGGGAAGAAGGTGAGGAAGATTATGAGATACCAGGAGAACTTGCTAGACTGTTACAGCAGGAAGAAAGAGCTATACAGCCTCATGAAGAGCCAATTGAGACAGTGAACATGGGTACAAAAGAGGACAGAAAAGAAGTCAAGATAGGTGCAAATTTGGAGCTTAGTATCAAGCAGCAATTGATTCAGATGTTACATGATAATGTCAAGATTTTTGCCCGGTCATATGAAGACATGCCAGGGCTGGATACTGATATTGTGGTTCATCGCCTGCCGACAAAGAAGGATTATCCTCCAGTAAAATAGAAGGTTCATCGTATGCGCCTGAAATGTTAGAGAAGATCAAAGTCGAAGTTATAAAGCAGTTCAACACTGGGTTCTTAGCTGTCACCTCCTATCCACAATGGGTTACTAACGTAGTTCTAGTGCCTAAGAAAGACGGCAAAGTACGGATGTGTGTGGATTATAGACACTTGAACAGGGCAAGCCCCAAGGATGACTTCCCGCTTCCCCACATTGATGTTATGGTTGACAACACCGAACAACATAAGGTATTCTTCTTCATGGACGGATTCTATGGTTACAATCAGATCAAGATGGCACCCGAAGACATGGAGAAGACAACTTTCGTCACACAGTGGGGCACTTTCTGTTACAAAGTGATTCCATTTGGGTTGAAGAACGCTGGGGAAACCTATCAACGAGCTATGGTAGCTTTGTTCCACGATATGATTCACCATGAGATAGAGGTCTATGTTGACGACATAATAGCCATATCTCAAACAAAAGAAGAGCACCTTGATCACTTGCAAAAGCTTTTTGATAGGTTGAAGACGTACAAGTTGAGATTAAATCTGAACAAGTGCACCTTTAAGGTAAGGTCTGGTAAACTCCTAGGTTTCATTGTCAGTGACAAAGGTATTCAAGTAGACCCTGCAAAGGTAAAAGCTATACAAGAGATGCTGGCTCCTCGCACTGAGAAGGAAGTTAGAGGTTTCTTGGGATGCCTAAATTACATTGCCAAGTTCATTTCCCATCTAACTGCTACTTGTGAGCCAATCTTCAAACTTCTAAAAAAAGATCAAGTGGTAAAGTGGAATGACAAATGCTAGACTTCCTTTGATAGAATCAAGGAATGCCTTCAAGAGCCTCCAATTATGATGCCTCCGATTGAAGTAAGACCTTTGATAATGTACTTAACAGTATTAGATAATTCAATGGGGTGTGTGTTGGGGCAGCATGACGAGTCTGGTCGAAAAGAGCATCCAATATACTACCTTAACAAAAAGTTTACCGACTGTGAAACAAGATACTCAATGCTCGAGAAAACTTGTTGCACTTTGGCATGGGCTGCTCGCCGACTAAGACAATATATGTTGACTCACACTACTTTGTTGATATATAAGATGGATCCTATCAAGTACATATTTGAGAAGCTCGCCCTCTCCGGAAGAAAAGCAAGATGGAAAATGGTCCTGACCGAATATGATATTCAATACACAACCCATAAGGCAATCAAGGGAAGTGTATTAGCTGATCATTTGGCTCATCAGGCCGTGGACGACTACCAATCCATGAACTTTGAATTCCCAGATGAGAATATTATATTAGTGACTGATTGTGAAGAACCTGGACAGGATGAAGGACTTGAGAAGGGATCTCGATGGACTATGGTTTTTGATGGAGCTTCCAACGAACTTGGAAATGGAATCGGTGCTGTAATCATATCTCCCGTGGGCTATCATACTCCTTTCACCGCCAGACTATGTTTCAAATGTACCAACAATATGGCTGAGTATGAAGCATGTATCATGGGTCTCAAAGTTGCTATTGACCTAAGAATCAAGTTCTTAAGTGTTTTTGGAGATTCGGCCTTTGTAATAAGTCAAATCAAAGGAGAGTGGGACACGAAGTGCCCTAATCACATCCCTTACTGAGAGCATGTACTGACATTGCTTCCACACTTTGGAGAAGTCACCTTTGAACATTTTGCATGAGAAGAGAATCAGTTAGCTGACGCAGTAGCTACTATGTCATCCATGTTCAAGGTCAGATGGGACAACGAAGCTCCTCAAATCACTATTGAGAGATTGGATGAACCAGCTTACTACTATGAGATCGATAGTGAAGAGGTAACGGACAAACCTTGGTTCCATGAAGTGAAAAGGTATCTTAAAGCTCAAGAATACCCTGAGGGGGAATCTGTCAATGATAAGAAGTTTATGAGAAGGTTCTCTGCAAAGTTCTTCCTTAATAATGGAACCCTCTACAAACGCAACCACAACTCAAATTTACATCGGTGTGTAGACAAGAGCGAAGCAGAGAGGATTATGGAGGATTTACATAAAGGTACCTTTGGCACCCATTCTAGTGGACACACCATGGCTAAAAAGATCCTACGGGAAGAATACTATTTGTCCACTATGGAAGAAGACTGTTACCAACATTCGCGGACTTGTCACAAATGTCAGATTTATGCTGATAAGGTGCATGTACCACTGGTTCCTCTAAACATCTTGACTGCTCCTTGGCCCTTTTCAATGTAGAGCATTGACATGATAGGAGAAATTAGACATATCGCTTCCAATGGGCATCGCTTCATCCTCGTTGCCATTGATTACTTCACGAAGTGGGTTGAGGCTGCCTCATTTGCTTCTGTTGCCAAGAATGTTGTGGTGCGGTTCATCAAGCATAACCTTATCTGTCAGTATGGTATCCCCGAAAGAATCATTACAGATAATGGTATAAATCTCAACAACACTATGATCACCGAACTCTGTAAGAAATTCAAGATCCAGCATCATAACTCTTCTCCTTACTGGCCGAAGATGAATGGCATTGTAGAGGCTGCTAATAAGACATTAAAAAGATACAGAAGATGACAGTGACATATAAAGACTGACATGAGATGTTACCATTTGCTCTTCATGGTTACCGTACCTCAACACGTACGTCAACAGGAGCAACACCTTTCTCTCTGGTGTATGCTATGGAGGTTGTCCTACCTATTGAGGTCCAAATCCCTTCTTTGAGAATCATGAAGGATGCATGTTTGAGCGAAGATGATTGGATCCATACCCGACTTGACCAACTGAACTTGATTGATGAAAAAAGACTTGCGACTGTTTGTCATGGTCAGATGTACCAAAAGCGTATGAGCAAGGCTTTTAACAAGAAGGTCAGACATCGAGTATATCAATTTGGTGACCTGGTAATCAAGCGCATCATACTGCCACAAGGTGATCACAGGGGAAAATGGACTCCCACGTACGAAGGGCCATTTGTAATCAAGAACATATTTTTTGGTGAAGCCATGATCTTAACCACTATGGACGGTGACGACCTTCCTCACCCTGTGAATGCGGACATAGTTAAAAGATACTACACATGAATAAAGACCCTCTAGGTTGATTGGCATAGGCAAAAATAAGGTCATCCCGGTGAACCAAAAGGGTTCGGGAAAAATTAGGGATAAATACGAAAAATTTGTACACCCGGGAAGTCGAAAACCTGAAAAGGCGGCTTGGGCAAAAAAGAGTATCCCGATGGACTGAAAACCCGAAAAGGCGGTCCAGGAAAAAGTTAGGGATCCAAAGCGTATAACTATTTCCCGTTGGATCAGCTTGCAACAAGACTTGAGTATCAAGTATCAAGCTCAAACGGTACCAATCAATCAAGTCAACTTCGGACAAGTAGCAAAGTGATGAGACACTCAAGGAAATAAGGGCAATAGTAGAATTGAACTCAATGGGATTATTACACATATCTGTTTTCTCTTTGTACACTATTTTGTATAGTTTCCATCTTTCTCGATGACATTTTCCTACTAAAATGTTAGTCTCTTTGTACAAAAAACGCTTATTATAGGCAAACTTCAAAATCAATACAAATCATTTCTTTGAAACGTCCAGTGATTATTTTTGACATATGCATTTGAATATGATTACTGCTTACAAATACTTGCATAAAAAACAGAAAGATAATTGCTAATGATTTTAAGAAACAGGACAAAGTCTAAAAAGTCATTTGTAGTACCCGCAATTATGTTCTCCAGCAGGTACAAAGGCAGAGACGTCCTACTGCAAAGTCACCGCTACATCCTCAGTATACGTCCTAATAATGTCTATGTCCCCTCAGAGTGAAAACAACCAAAGTTTTGACCTCTTCTTCCCCAAGCAAGAATTACCTCCTCCAGCAAAGTTCCCTCAGAGAGCTGAAATCCATGTTCCCCAGCTAAGTTTTATAATCTCAAAACAGTTTATAAAGCCTCATCTCCGGTAAAGTTTATTTCTCTAGCTGCGTAAGTTCATCCCCCAACCGAGTTTATTTCTCTACATTGGTAAAATCTTCCAACAGAGCATCTTCTCCCCAGCGGAGCATTCTCAAGAAGAAGTCAAAGATCCCCAGCAGAGTACCCTCAAACGGAAAGAGGAAATCCCTGGCAAACCATCCCCATTCATCATCCCCAGCAAAAATGAAAGATTCAGCTTCCCAGTACTCTCGAACAAGCTGTCGGGGATTTATTTTCCAATACTAGGAATTGTCGCAACAGCATTCCATGTTCATACATCATGGCATGCGCATATATATTGCATACAGCACAATCTCATTTATTTTAAGAACATTATTACACGATGCATTTCATACATCATGACATTGCATATGACTAACTCTTTACATTTTAGGAAAGATCAATCAACAAACATCACAAACTACTTATATGACTTGACAGTCTTTTCAAAGGTTAACTGTGACGAAAGGCTATTCTAGCATTTTCTTCAGGAGATCACATTCAAGACCCCTGCTGGTTTAGTTTAAATCGACCAATGATTTATTCTGATTCATTTCCAATAGACACTTTCTATGGTTCAGTCAAATCGATCCTAAGGTTTTTCTGATTCTTGTCCAGTCAAAGACAATTAGACACCTTATCTGGTTTAGATAAATTGACCCTAAGATTTCTCTGATTCTATTCCAGTTGAAGATAGCACAATACCTCTGCTAGTTCAGTTTAAATTGACCAATGATTTATCCTAATTCTTTTCCGGTAGATACTTTCTATGGTTCAGTCAAATCGACCCTAAGATTTCTCTGATTCTATTCCAGTTAAGGATAACTCAATACCTATGTCGGTTCAGTTTAAATCGACCATTGATTTATTCTAATTCATTTTCGGTGGATACTTTCTATGGTTCAGTTAAATCGACCCTAAGAGTTTTTCTGATTCTTTATCCAGTTAAAGATGATTCAAGACCTTTCTCTGGTTCAGTTAAATCGACACTAAGATTTTATGATTCTTATCCAGTTAAAGATACTATAAAGCCTGGAGTCCGACCAGATAGCAGTTTATTAATGACTATGAAGCCTGGATCCGACCAGATGATAGCATAACCTATGGAACCAAAGCCTGGACCCGACCAGATAATGGTATAACTTAGATTCAAGTTGAAGCTTGGACCCGACCAGATAACAACTTAATTTCTTTAAATCACTGAAGCCTGCATACAACCAGATAACAGTTCAATGTTTATGATTACTGCGAAGCCTGGAACTAGCCAAATAGAAGTTAATTTCATATCCCCAGTAGGTCGCTGTGAAGCCTGGAATATGACCAAATAATGGCCAGCCTTATTATCCTCAGCAAGTCACTGTGAAGCCTGGATCCCGACCAGATAACAGCTCATCTTCGTCTCTCCAGTCAAGAGATAACTCCCCAGTAGAGTAATGGACAACCGAAGCTCCTAGACTTTATTCCCTTAAAACACTCCTCAGTGGAATCCTTCTCAAACGACAGGAACAAGAATCCCCATAAAGGAATATCTTAAGAAATCAATATCTACTCTAGATGGAATCTTTAAGCCCATATCTGACGATCTCAGTCACTTTCTCTGGATGGCATCTTTAAGCCCATCTCTGACAATCTTCTGTCATCTTTTCTCAAACGGCACCTGTAAGCCCATTCCCAATATTATCCACCAACAATATCACTTCAGACGCATGCAAATTTATGGGCACTCTAGTGTTCAATCATCTTCCACCTTCAGATCATGAAAGGAAGACAAGCCAATCTACATCCTCAAGTCTAAGAAGATTGAACAGAGGCAGTTGTTGTATCCCAAAAATTGTCATCTCATTTTATTTCAAGATTTTATTTTACAGGGATGGTTGCAAACTTTGGCTTGAGGAAAGTAAAATTTGAAGATGAACGAAATGTCCTTCGATTGGAACATCGGGTGTCCTTCGATTGGAACATCAGGGTGTCCTTCGATTGGAACATCAGAGGGTCCTTCGATTGGAACATCAGGGTGTCCTTCGTTTGGAACATCAAGGTGTCTTTCGATTGGAACAGTAGAGGGTCCATCGATTGGAACATCATAATTGCATTCGATTGGCATATCAGAGCAACGTATCCTAAGAATGGCATATTAGAGCAACGTATCCTTCGAATGGCATATCAAGTGCATAGGTGTCTTAATCTAAAATGTTCTAATGAGGGAAGTTCTAAACCCTTCGAATCAGAATTTAGAACCATCAAAAAGAACAAGGGTTGATCGAAGGAGCTCTGGTAAGGAAAACTCTGAGCCTTTCGAATTCATGTAGACTGTGGCTCAAACGAAGAAGCTCTGATGAGGAGAGCCTTGAACAATTTGAATCAGGACTCAGAGCCATCGAAGAGAGAAGACTAATACTTCGACCAGTCAACAAGATAATGCTTCGATTGGTCAAGTTCAAAGCCATCAAAGAGAGCAGAACAATACTTCGACCAGTCAACAAGATAATGCTTCGATTGGTTAAGTTCAAAGCCATCGAAGAGATAAAAGCTTGAAACTTAATCAAAGGAACCATGATGAAAACCTTGACCTACCATAACCTATCCAGGTTCACCAAAAGTTCAAAATGGCATGTTTTCCTTGCAAATATGACAAAAATACAATTCTGATTGTGGCTTCAATTCTTGAGTTAAAGGCCAGATTATTTCCTTATTTGTTCCTAAATCCATAAGAGCTGATTCGATTAGGGTGATTTTCTTCAAATCAAGCAATCGAAGCAGAGGGTGGCTCAATCGAAGGAGCCATGATAATGAAGCTGGTGCAATTTGAATTAGAATCCAGAGCTTTTGAAGGAAACAATGTTCTGATGAGGAAAGCTCTGAGTAATTCGAATTGGAGCTTAGAGCCTTTCAAGAGAACAAATTCGAACGGAAATGGATCTGTAGAGGCATGTCATCTTTTGATTTCCATCATATTGGAGGCCCAAACAACTCATAACAGGCTGGCAGTAACGCATGAAAATAGATTGGCACCTGATTGAATCAAATATAACAAGTTTTTATGAAGAAATCAAATCAAATCTCCTCATTATAATGGACCAAGATTTGATACACAAATGTTAACCTAAAATTCCTTGCTTATATAAACCTCATAATCTCAAGAAAAAAGGACACATATACTACCTCATAACACACGCGCAGCTGCCTCAAACAAACCCTAGCAAAAGCTCCAATTTTCTTCAAAGTAGTGCAATTCAAAACCTATCTCTCCAGCAAAACCAAGTCCACCATTCATCCGGTGAGACTCCCAGAAGTTGAGCCAGGCCCGCAGTCAAGCGCCTCCACATCCAAAAGATCCACAACAAGTCATCATTGTTTTGTATATTGTTTTTTATTTCAATCTTGCTAAATATGTGTTATTAACAGATCTAATGTTCATATATGTGTTCATGACATTGCATAAGGCAGGTTTAACGTATTGCATACATGTTTAAACGCTTGAATCTCAGACTTCCATTTCTAGGGCATAATCTGAAAATGCACTCGGAATGCTTGATACAATGACGATCCATTAAATTTAAACCCAGATTCGAATCTCAGGATTCTTGGTATTGTAGGACGAAATAAATCCATATTTGAATTAGGGAGGGAACCGAAGGACCTGGGTTCGACACCCAGGTCATACATTTTGTGTTTTTTTCAAACAAACTTGCTTGCAAATCCAATGTCCCAGATCGAAGGAGTACATCATGTACCATCATTGGGCACCTTCGATCAACCTTTTCACTTGGATTAAAAGGAAACCATATGCCTTTCGATCCAGGCCTTCACCCTGCATATTACTCTTTTTCTTTTTGTTGCTTGGCCCATTTAGTTTATCTTTTTCATTACTTTGTTTCTTCTAGTTTTTAATCAACATTAAAAGTAAAAAATCACGAATAATAGACTTAGGGTTTTTCATAATTAAAATTAATTTTTGCAAATTAATTTAATTACTTTAACTTGTTTTCTTTAAATTAAAAATAATTAAAATTAGGTTAAAATTTCAAATCTTTTTTTCCCAATAAAATACAAAAACATTTTTTTTCTAAATTACATAGATTTTTAGGACTTTTCAAATTGTTCCCGTCTTGATCTTCGCGCGTTTATCTTTTTTCCATTTTATTATTTTTCAATAATGTAATTGTTTCCCGGTTTGTAATAGCTTTAATTAGGTTTAAAATATCGGATTTTATTTTCTTGCACTCTTTATGTAATTGCCCAAGGCCTTATAATAGCTTAGGAATTTTATTTTCCGCAATTTATTTTCTGCACTATTAACTGCTTAGATTAATAGGATTTCATGAAAATATTGGAAATTAAAACGTTAGATAACCCTAAATGCGCAAGATACATGAAATGAATCAATACACTTGCACATGCTCACCCTAGGGTATCTCCCACTTCGGTTGCCTTCGAAAACGGTCACAATTCTCATAACGTGAGAATTTTTAATGGCTATCCTTTAGTTCAAGAGATCACAAGTCCCTCGATGACCCTTTCGATGCCGCCTCGGTTAAAAAGTGATCTTAGAACTTTAGGACAATTACTAAAAGTCCTTGCCCAGTTGCCTTAGTGACCGTAAACGTCCCTTCGATAGTCCCTCAACATCTAACGATAGGGCTACCTACTCACTAATAGTAGGATAGCAACATCTAAAGGAAAGGAGGAAAAGAACACCTTTTTCGAGTAGGTAGATAATTGTTAGGTACTTGCTCAAAAAAAACTTTTTCACACTACACTTTCATAACCTTTTTTCAAAAAAATGTTTTATCAACACTCTTGAGGACTGATACAAGAAATATCATAAAGCAAACAAACTTTTCAAAACACACAAAAACGAAAGCAATTTTAAAAAATGAGCAAGTACCTAAGAGCCCGTGGAAAACCACAGATGGAAAGGGTGCTAACACCTTCCCTTTCCATAATCTACCCCCTTACTCATAAAATCTCTAAAAAGGTCTTTTTATGTTCTTTTCACCCTTTCCTTTGTTATATAAAAGAAAAGTCGGTGGCGAATCTTGCTTACCTCACATTTGCGAATATAAAATGCAAACCAGTATAACAGTCAGTTCTGCCACCGTATCACACCGAGGTATAGGGGTAGCTTGTTAGGGTCCCCCGATTTGTTTCAAATAGTATTCTCAATTAATAAGAGTTATATTTCACATTCAATTAAGGTTTATGTATTTCTCTTTCATTTATCTCTTATTTTAAAATGGCAATACTTTTCTTCATATGCATTTTCCAAATTCACATACTAAAACTGCACCAAAACATGATAAATGTGCAGATCCATGCCTAAAATCACCGATAATGTTACTGCTTCTATCCGATATAATTTTGATACACCCATCAACCAAGAAGAAGAGGAAGATGATGGAGATCTTGAACTCTCTGAAGAATTGGCAAGGGAGATAGAGAAAAAAGCTGATAATATACAACCATACCAAGAATCTATTAAGACCATTAACCTTGGCACAAAGGAGGATCTAAAAGAGATCAAGCTAGAGGCAATATTAGAGGAAGCTTCAAACAGAGGTTGGTCAAGATATTACGTGAATATGTGGATATATTTTCCTGGTCTTACAGAGACATGCCAGGACTAGATACAAATATTGTGGTACATTAACTACCTCTCAAGGAAGGTTGTTCTCCAGTTAGACACAAGTTTAGAAGAACTCGTTAGACATGTCTAGCAAAATTCAAGAAGAAGTCCTTAAACAATTTGATGCAGGGTTTTTAGCGGTGGTAGATTATCCACCTTGGATAGCTAACATTGTACCAGTTCCCAAGAAAGACGACAAAGTACGCATGCCTGTAGATTATCAGGATCCGAATAAAGAAAGTCCCAAAGATAATTTCCCGTTACCTCACATAGACATTTTGGCGGATAATAAAACTTAAGCTTCGGTATTCCCATTCATGGATGGTTTCTCTTGTTATAATCAGATCAAAATGGCACCCAAAGATATGGAAAAGACTACTTTCATGACTCCTTACGGCACTTTTTGTTACAAGGTAATTCCTTTTGGTCTAAAGAACGCAGGGGAAACTTATCAACGAGCCATGGTCACACTATTCCATGATATGATTCACAAAGAAGTTCAGGTATAGGTGGATGATATGATCGCTAAATCCCATAAAGAGGAGGATCACATCATTCACTTACAAAAATTATTCAAGCGTCTACGAAAGTTCAAACTAAGATTTAATCCGAACAAGTGTACATTTGGTGTCATGTTAGGAAGGCTATTGGGTTTTATTGTAAGTCAGCGTGATATTAAGGTAGACCCCAACAATGTGAAAGCTATACAAGAAATGCCAGCTCCAAAGACAGAAAAAGAGGTTTGTGGTTTCTTAGGATGTTTGAATTATACTTGAGTTTCATATCACACCTAACTTCTACATGCAAGCCTATATTCAAATTACTTTTGAAAAGATCAGACAGTGGTATGGAATAATGATTGTCATACAGCCTTTGAGACGATAAAGAAATATTTACAAGAGACACCAATCTTGATGCCACCAATTCCTGGAAAACCGCTCATCGCGTATTTAACAATTCTTGAAGGGTCAATGAGATGTGTATTAGGGAAGCATGACGAAACGGGTAGAAAAGAGCATGAAAACTATTACCTTAACAAGAAATTTACCGACTGAGAAACCAGGTACTCACTCCTCGAGAAGACTTGTTGTGCTTTATCTTGGGATACTAAACGATTGAGACAATATATGTTAACTCACACCACGTGGTTAATAGCAAGAATAGATCCTTTGAAGTATGTATTCAAAAAACCAGCTCTTACAGGAAGAATTTCCCAATGGAAGATGTTATTATCTGAGTACGACATCCAATGGGTTACTTAAAAGGCCATCAAGGGTAGTGTACTAGCTGATCATTTGGATCATCAACCGTTTCTAGAATATCAACCAATGAAGTTCGAATTTCCAAACGAAGATGTCATGGTTATAGGTGACTACAAAATGCCAGGACCCGATGAAGGATCCGAAACTAGGGGCACGTTGGACACTCATGTTTGAAGGAGCTTCCAATGTATTAGGGCATGGTATTGGGTAGTTTTGACTTCTCCGAAGAATTTTCATAAACCTTATACTGCAAGGTTATGTTTTGACTGCACCAAAAATATCGTTAAATATGAAGCTTGTGTCATGGGACTAGAAGCTGATATCGATCTAAGAGTTAAACACCTCAAAGTGTATGGAGTCTCAGCATTAGTCATTGTGAAATCAAGCTTCTCAAATAAGCTTTGTTTTGATGAAGACAAACCATGGCTAACAAAGAAGGCAAATATTTTGGTCAAGCATCTAAGCATCTAAGGATAATATCTTCAATCAAAGCTCTCAACAACTTTAAAGGTATAATAATATTATCTACTTTGATCTTAAGATATAGATACTAAAAAATGAAAAATAAATGTTTAAGAATCATTACTCAAGCTTTTCAAAGATAAAATTTCAATTTTCTTATGCATGCAATCGATTTACATCTTAGTGCAATCGATTTCACTCTTCAAAAATTCCAAATCTTTTGCTTCTGTTTCTTCATGCAACCGATTACATTGTTTGTGCAATCGATTGCACTCTTAAAATTTTAAAAACGTTTAGTTATGACTTTGCATGCAATCGATTATATAGTTGGTACAATCGATTGCACTCAGTTAAATTTTGCTACTGACTTAGCATGCAATCGATTACATTGTTAATGCAATCGTTTGCACTCTTAAAATTTTGAAAAAATAGCTATTGAAAACCTTGTGAAATCGATTACACTAAAGGTGCAATCGATTACACACTGCACGAATTTGAAAAATTACAGCTTTGTTCATGCCTTTTGATCATGCCTTTTCATTACATCTTTTCACTCAAACTTGGTATTTGTTCATGATATATTTCCAGATCTTCATGATGTTTCAAAAGGGTGTTATGAACATATAAATATTCAATTTTGAATTTAGATCTAACACCTTCTTTCATAATATTTTTCTGAACTTTTAAAATACAAACTCAAGCATTCTTCATTTTCATGCATAAGTTTTCTGCATTTATTTTCATACTTTAAATAGAAAAATTTGAGCAAATATATCTTGAGTCTTTGTATAATACTATTATTGAAAGAAGAAGATTATACATTGTCAAATCACTCTTAGTGATCAATATTACTCTACTCACTCAAACTCACAAATTGATATTTACTTACTTATTTTCCAGGATTGTTGGAATTAAGTTTAAGTGTTTTTGTTGAAATCTTGTCTTTCCAAGTTGTTGGATACAAGTGTAGTTACATTGAGAGGATTGTTCTCATAGGTAACTTAGTGAAAATACAAGAGGATTGTTCTTGGTTTGGTTGGTAGTTCTTATGTTTGTTTGCCACAATAAGTAAATCTCTTTCATGTTGATTGGGGACTGGAGTACTCTCAGACTGTGAGGGGAACCAAGATATATCGCCCGTGTCTCTTTATTTTTCAGCATTTTTTAGCTTTCCTAAACCCACTTATAACTAGAAAAATAAGAACCATCATCACTAAAAACCAGAATTTTTAAAAGTACCTAATTCACCCCCCTCTTAGGCGCACTTCGTACTTACAATTGGTATCAGAGCAGGTTATAGGTAACCTGCTCCTAAAAGATCCAGAATGGCTTCCGCAAATCATAATCCCGTTTTCAGAGATGGTGGTAGTAATAACAAGCCTCCTCTATTCTATGGTGAATATTTTGACTTCAGGAAAATTCGCATGAAGGCGCATCTAGAAGCACAAGGAGAAGAAATATGGGATACCGTCGAAAATGGTCCATATATCCCGATAACGGTAATCAATGGTGTTGGCCCATCAAAGCCTAAAACAGCATGGGTAGATGATGATAAGAAGAAAGTTCTCTATGAAAAAAAGGCAATAAACCTTCTTCAAGGTGCACTTAGTATGGACGAATTCTTCCGTGTCTCAACATGCAAAACAACAAAGGAAATATGGGATACCTTGGTACAAACTCATGAAGGAACGGTTGAAGTAAAAAGATCAAGACTAAATACCCTAAGTCAAGAATACGAACTATTTCGAATGCAGCCCGGAGAAACCATTCTTGACTTACAAAAGAGATTTGTGCACTTGACAAATCATCTAAGTGCTCTTGGTAAAACTTTGACAAATGATGAATTAAAAGTGCAAATCTAGCATTGATGGCCTCACACCATTCCGATGATGAAGACAATAAGGTTAGTAATGAATTTTCTCTTTTTGATAGTGATGCACAAGGTGCTATAGATGAACTACTGAATGAATGCAAAATTCTGTATAAAACCATTTCATCACAAAAGAAACAAATTTCATCCTTAGAAGAAAAATATGTTTCAATGGAAAAAGATTTCAAAGAAGAAAAACAAAAATCAAGTGATGAACAAAAACAGAATTTTGTATGCAAAAATTGTGATTCACTCTCTTTCCAAATTGTCCAATTAAAAAGAGTCATTGAAAGATATGAAAAAGGGAAAATTGGATTGGAAGGTGTTCTTAGCCAACAAAGATACTCCAATGATAAAAGTAGACTTGGATATTCAAAGTTCTCAAAACCAAGTTCTAACAAAACTATCTTTGTTAAGGCAAGTGATCAATCTTCCAAAGAGAAAGTGAACAAACCTAAAATAATTTGTCACTATCTGAAAAAGAAAACATTTCCTAAGAAAAAAATCTTATCCTTCTAGATATAAAAGTAAATTTGAACCTACTTGTTTTTATTGTGGTATTAAAGGCCATACACCTAATGCTTGCTATGTTAGAAACTTCAGTGTGGCAAGTGAGCATTATGTATGGGTAAAGAAAGGCACTAATTATGAAGGACCCAAAGCAACTTGGGTACCTAAAAAAACCTAATTTGTTTTGCAGGTATGCTTGAAGACCACATGCAATCTTTGGTATCTTGATAGTGGTTGTTCAAAGCATATGACAGGAGACATAAACCAATTTTCACATCTAGCGCTAAAGGCCAAGGGTTTTGTCACTTATGGAGACAATAATAAGGGAAGAATCCTAGGCAAAGGCAAAGTTGGTGCTCCACCTTTCACATCCATTGAAGATGTTCTTTATGTTGAAGGACTAAAGCACAATCTTCTAAGTATTAGCCAACTTTGTGACAAAGGATTCAAAATCAAGTTCACCAAGGATGAATGTTTGATAGAAGACGAAGTCACTCATGAGGTTATACTTAAAGGTAAAAGAATCAATAATATATTTATGATTTCCCTTGATGATCCGTCATTGAAGGTTAAATGTCTCATGGCGAACAACGATGATTCATGGCTTTGGCACAAAAGAATTGCTCATATTCATATGGAACACTTGAATAAATTAATCAAGCATGATCTTGTCATTGGATTGCCTAAGAGAAATTTTGTCAAAGATAGACTATGTGATGCTTGTCAAAAAGGGAAACAAACTAGATCAACTTTCAAATCTAAGAATGTGGTGTCCACTACAAGGCCACTACAATTGTTACATATGGATCTATTTGGTCCATCGAGAACAAGGAGTTTCAGAGGTAATGTATATGCTTTGGTTATTGTTGACGATTTCTCTAGATATACTTGGACATTCTTTTTAGTGCAGAAAAGTGATTCATTCAAGGCGTTCAAGAAGTATGCTAAACAAATTCAGAATGAGAAGTCTCTAACAATTGCCTCAATAAGGAGTGACCATGGAGGAGAATTCCAAAATGCTCTATTTGAAGAATTCTATGGAGAACATGGAATATCTCATAACTTCTCAGCACCAAGGACTCCACAACAAAATGGAGTGGTTTAAAGAAAGAATAGGTCTCTTGTGGAACTTGCTAGAACAATGCTTAGAGACTCAAACCTTCCAAAATACTTTTGGGCGGATGCGGTGAGCAAGGCATGTTTTGTTAGCAATAGAGTTAACATTAGACCAATCTTAAAGAAAACTCCATATGAACTTTTCAAAGGGAGAAAACCTAACATTGCTTTCTTTCATATCTTTGGGTGCAAATGCTTTGTCCTAAACAATGACAAAGATAATTTGGGTAAGTTTGATGAGAAATCCGATGAAGGTATATTCCTTGGTTACTCACTCTCTAGTAAAGCATATAGAATATAAAAAAAAAGAACTTTGACTATTGAAGAATCTATGAATGTTTCTTTTGATAAATCTAACCCCTCCAAGGAGGATAATATTGTTTGTGATAATGATGATGAAATTTTAGAAGATCCTCAAGAAAATTATTCCAAGGATCAACCCATTCAACTAGAAGAATCACCTCAACAAGAATCGAATCTCAATGATCTACCAAAATAATGGAGAACTCATAGAGATCATCCTATTGATAAAGTGATTCGTGATATAAGTCAAGGCGTGTCTACAAGATTAAATCTCAAGGATGCTTGCCTAAACATGGCGTTTGTCTCTCAAATTGAACCTTCCAAAGTTGATGAAGCTTTAGGCGATGACCAATGGATCATAGCTATGCAAGAAGAATTGAATCAATTTGAAAGGAATCAAGTTTGGGAACTCGTTTGTAGGCCAAGCAACAAACACATTATTGGAACAAGATGGGTGTTCAAAAACAAACTTGACGAGAATGGAATAATTGTTCGCAACAAAGCAAGATTGGTAGAACAAGGCTATAATCAAGAAGAAGGAATAGACTTTGAAGAAACTTTCGCTCCAGTTGCAAGGTTAGAAGTTATTCGTCTCTTACTTGCATATGCTTGTTCATTAAATTTTCAGCTTTTCCAAATGGACGTCAAAAGCGCATTCTTGAATGGATATATCACTGAAGAAGTATACGTTAAGAAACCCCCCAGTTTCGAAGACTTCAAGAATCCATCTCATGTATATAAATTAAGAAAAGCTCTCTATGGACTGAAACAAGCACCAAGGGCATGGTATGATCGTTTAAGCAACTTCTTATGAAAAAAAGATTTTGAAAAAGGCAAAGTTGACAAGACTTTATTTATCAAGAAAATCAAAGGCGACACTTTGCTAGCACAAGTCTATGTTGATGACATCATCTTCGATTCTTCAAATCAAGAAATGTGTGAAGAATTCTCATCAATGATGCAAGGAGAATTTGAAATGTCCATGATGGGTAAAATGAACTATTTTCTTGGACTTCAAATCAAACAACTTAAAGATGGCATCTTCATCAACCAATCCAAATATTGCAAGGAACTCTTGAAAAGGTTTGACATGGATAGCTGCAAGGAAATGTCTACACCTATGGGTTCTGGTTCTTATGTTGATCAAGATGAATCAGGTGTTTCCATCGACATCACTAAATATCGAGGTATGATTGGCTCTTTATTATATTTGACGGCAAGCCGTCCTGACATAATGTTCAATGTTTGTCTCTGTGCCCGCTTTTAAGCTAACCCAAAGGAATCTCATCTCACGGCGGTAAAGAGGATCATGAAGTATCTCAAAGGGACAACAAATTTCGGATTGTGGTATCCTAAACGTAGTGTCAGCAACTTAATTGGTTATTCTGACGCGGATTATACAGGATGTAAAATAGATAGAAAAAGCACAAGTGGTACTTGTCACATTCTTGGTAATGCATTAGTATCATAGGCCTGCAAGAAACAAGCATGTGTTGCTCTAAGCATGGCCGAAGCTGAATATATTGCAGCGGGTAGTAGTTGCGCTCAAATTTTGTGGCTAAAACAACAACTTCGTGACAATGGACTCGATCTAGGGTGCATTCCTCTAAGATGCAACAACACAAGTGCAATCAACATCACAAAGAATCCCGTCATGCATTCAAGGACTAAACATATAGACATTCGACATCATTTTCTCTGTGATCATGTTCTTCAAGGAGATGTCGAGGTAACCTTTGTAGATACTAATAATCATCTTGCCGATATCTTCACCAAACCTTTGGCGAAAGAACCTTTCTACAAAATTCATCGAGAGCTCGGCATACTTGACGAATGCGGCTTATAAGGTGCATTCTACCCTTGATATATCTTTTATATATGTTTTTATACATGCCATATATGAATTTATGCTATGTGATACTTATTTTTTCAAGAAAATTTTGGTTTTGGACAATTTTTGTTGGTGCAAATCGATTGCACAAAGAAATTTTTTCATTCTGTCATTTTGTTTCATGTGCAAATCGATTGCACCTTTAATGCAATCGATTGCACTATGTGCATTTTGCTTTAATTTTTGTTTCTGTTTGTGTGAAAATCGATTGCACATGGTATGTCAATCGATTGCACGCACTAAAAATAGCTTTTATGACAGAAAATTAATGTTGGTCAGAATTCCTCTCTCCTATTCCCAAGCCAAATACACTTCAATACTAATAACTCATTCCATACCTATCAAAATCACTTCCAATTCTCTCTCACAAAACCTTTCTCTCTCACAAAAACCCTAAAACCACAAAACCTAAAACACCATATCCATCGCTTCAAGAATAAAGAGAAAGGCATCAGCTTCAGATAAAGGGAAAAAGAAGATTGACTAAACATCTAATCCACTGCTCTCAACTCTCACCGAGGCACAAGAAGTCAGATTTGTCAAAGACTTTCAAAGGAAAATTATTTCCAACCCTAAGTATGGTATTCTCTCCTCCTTCCCTCAAGAATGTTTTTCATTTCAGAACGATCTAGCTGCTTATGGTCTGGAACCCTTGATTTCTTCGTACGGCCCATACTACCCGGATCTGGTAAGAATGTTTTTCAGTAACCTAACTCTCTACAAAGAAAAGATAGTCACATATGTGCTAGGCACTCGCATCTCCCTAACTCCTCAGGTTATTGGTGAGATCTTTCATATTCCTTTCACTGGAAGCTCCCTATATGATCTTGAAAACGAAATATGGGATGGCTATACGAAAAAGGGATTCTTTTACAGCATTGGGCGGTTAAGTGAAGCTGAATTTTGCGCCAAACGGATACGTGGTCTTGGCGGAGTAATTCCTTCCAGATATTCTTAGAGTGCAGGTAACCTCTATATAGACGATCGTTTATTTCATTATTTCTTGGTCTATATACTTTTTCCAAGGGCTGGAAACCATTGCACAGTTATCGACTTCGAGATGCAACTTATTTATGCGAGGAAGAAAGAAGTTAATGTAAACTGGGCAAGAATGATGATGATGCATATGCTGAGAGTGGATGAAAAATCTAAATTTCTTCCATATGCTTATTTTGTCACCTTAATTATGAAGGAATTTGGTGTAGATTTTCGTGGTTTTGAAAAGGTGGATATGGATCCTATTTTAAACATAATTTCAATTAAGAATGTTGATTCAAGGATGGGCGTACATTTTAATCCGGAGACAAAGACCATCACCTATATTGGTGAAGATGTTGTTGGCAATGAAGATAATGAACAAGAAGTTGAAGGCGGTGAAGCTATTCCTCCTCCTCCTACTGCTCCCTCTGGTCCAAGCAACCAAGAACTCATGGACTACATGGCTCAACAGTTTGCTTATATGAACACCAACATCAACAATAAATGGAGTGCAATCAATGACTCCACTACAACTCAGATAAATGATTTTCGCTCGGATGTGAACCAACAATTCTCATACCTTCATTCTCACCTTCATATCCCACCATACGACCCAAACAACCCAGCTGCACCTCCTCCTCATTACACAGAACCTCCACTTCAACAACAATTCCCTAACCAAGGCTCATGGTCTTACAATCATCCAGACATTCATCACCCCTAATGTTCTGGCTGATATTGTTTTTCTGTTATGTTATTATATTCATATTTCAATGTTTAGTTTGTTCAATTTTCTGTGTAACTCTTAAACAATGTGTGTTAATGTTTTAATTTTTATAATTTTTGGTCAATTTTTTGCTCTATTATTTGCTTGAGGCATCTTTCCCTTCTTTTTGATAATGTCAAAGGGGGAGAAAGATGTATGATACTTTATGCTTGTATTTCCCTTGTCTTAATTTTAAAGGTACTCTCCAATCAAGATAAAGAATTGCAAGGATTCCAACCCTCTCCTACATAGGGGGAGTTTTGCATCTTAGGGGGAGAAGCTCTTTCGGAAAGTACATCGCATAAAGAAAGATTGTTTATCATCATCAAAAAGGGGGAGAATATGAAATCAAGCTTCTCAAATAAGCTTTTGTTTTGATGAAGACAAACCATGGCTAACAAAGAAGGAAAAGATTTTGGTCAAGCATCTAAGGATAATATCTTCAATTAAAGCTCTCAACAACTTTAAAGGTATAATAATATTATCTACTTTGATCTTAAGATATAGATGCTCAAAAATGAAAAAGAAATGTTTAAGAATCATTACTCAAGCTTTTCAAAGATAAAATTTCAATTTTCTTATGCATGCAATCGATTTACATCTTAGTGCAATCGATTGCACTCTTCAAAAATTCCAAATCTTTTGCTTATGTTTCTTCATGCAATCGATTACATTGTTTGTGCAATCGATTGCACTCTTAAAATTTTCAAAACGTTTGGTTCTGACTTTGCATGCAATCGATTACATAGTTGGTGCAATCGATTGCACTCAGTTAAATTTTGCTACTGACTTAGCATGCAATCGATTACATTCTTAATGCAATCGATTGCACTCTTAAAATTTTGAAAAAATAGCTGTTGAAAACCTTGTGCAATCGATTACACTAAAGGTGCAATCGATTACACACTGCACGAATTTGAAAAATTACAGCTTTGTTCATGCCTTTTGATCATGCCTTTTCATTACATCTTTTCACTCAAACTTGGTATTTGTTCATGATACATTTCCAGATCTTTATGATGTTTCAAAAGGGTGTTATGAACATATAAATATTCAATTTCAAATTCAGATCTAACACCTTCTTTCATAATATTTTTCTGAACTTTCAAAATACAAACTCAAGCATTCTTCATTTTCATGCATAAGTTTTCTGCATTTATTTTTATACTTTAAACAGAAAACTTTGAGCAAATATATCTTGAGTCTTTGTACAATACTATTATTGAAAGAAGAAGATTATACATTGTCAAATCACTCTTAGTGATCAATATTACTCTACTCACTCAAACTCACAAATTGATATTTACTTACTTATTTTCCAGGATTGTTGGAATTAAGTTTAAGTGTTTTTGTTGAAATCTCGTCTTTCCAAGTTGCTGGATACAAGTATAGTTACATAGAGAGGATTGTTCTCATAGGTAACTTAGTGAAAATACAAGAGGATTGTTCTTAGTCCAATAGGATTGTTCTTGGTTTGGTTGGTAGTTCTTATGTAATTTTGCCACAATAAGGAAATCTCTTTCATGTTGAAAGCGGACTAGAGTACTCTCGGACTATGAGGGGAACCAGGATATATCGCTTGTGTCTCTTTATTTTTCTACATTTTTAAGCTTTCCTAAACCCACTTATAACCAGAAAAATAAGAACCATCATCACTAAAAACCAGAATTTTTAAAAGTACCTAATTCACCCCCCCCCCCCCCCCCCCTCTTAGGCGCACTTCGTACTTACAGTCATATACCAAGTCAATGGTGAATGTGACACTAAACATACCAAACTGATTCCATACCGATACCATGTTTTGAAGCTAGCTACAGAATTTACCGAGATTACATCCAGTCATATTCTGTGAGAAGAAAATCAAATAGTAGAGGCCTTGGCAACTTTATCGGCCATGTTCAAAGTAACATGGACAAATCACAAACCACACATTATAATTAGATATTTTGAAGAACCTTCACATTTCCTTGCCATTGAAGAATGACCAGATAACAAGCCTTGGTTCTATGACATTTAAAGGTATCTCAATAAGAAATAATATCCATAAAATGCCTCTATGATTGACAAGCGAACAATGTGGAAGCAAGCTTCAAAGTTCTTTCTGAATGGTGATGTGTTATACAAAAGAAACTATGATATGGGTATTACTCAGGTGCATAGAGAAACACGAAGTAGATACACTTATGAGAGAAATTCATGAAGGAACTTTTCGAACTTATACAAATGGACATGCCATGGCTAGAAAGATCTCACGAGCAGGTTATTATTGGTTGACAATGGAAACTGATTTCTACCATTATACAAAGACATGTCACAAATTCCAAATCTATGCCGATAAAATGCATGTGCCACTGGCTCCTTTGAATGTCCTAAGTTCTCCTTGGCCATTCTCAATATGGGGAATTGATATGATAAGAATGATTGAACCAAAAGCCTCCAACGGACACTGTTCATACTAGTTGCCATCGATTACTTCACTAAATTGGTGGAAGCTGCGTCCTACATAAAGGTTACAAGACAAGTGGTTACTCGGTTCATCAAGTAGAATCTTATATGCATATATGGGAGTCCTAGTAGAATCATTACAGACAACGGGTCCAATTTGAACAATAAAATGATGAAGGAGTTATGCGATGACTTCAAAGTTGAGCATCATAATTCCTCACTGTATCGAACCAAGATAAACGGGGCCGTTGAAGCTTCCAAATAGAACATCAAGAAAATCATTCATAAAATGTTGAAGATATACAAAGATTGGCATGAAATGCTTCCTTTCTCTCTACATAGCAATCATACTTTCGTACGTACATCAACCGGTGCAAATCCCTTTTCTCTAGTATATGGCATGGAGGCAGTACTCCCTGTCGAAGAAGAGATTCCATCACTAAGGGTTCTAATGGAAACAAAGCTTGAAGAAGCAAAGTGGGTTCAGACACGACTTGATCAGCTCACCTCATTGAAGAAAAACGCTTGACAGCTTTGTGCACGATCAGTTATACCAAAAGCGGATGAAGAATGCATTTGACAAGAAGGTTTGTCCTCGAGTGTTCAAAGAAGGATATTTAGTTCTCAAGAAGATTCTACTACCTCGACTTGATTCACGTGGTAAATGGACACCCAACTTCTAAAGTCTATATGTGGTAAAAACAACATTCTCAGGTGGTGGTCTTATCCTCACAACAATGGACGGGGAAGAAATGCCTCATTCGACAAATTCAGACGCAATAAAAAATACTATGTATAAAAATCTCACTAAGTTCAAACCATAAATGGGAGGCTTGGGAAAAAAGGAGAATCCCAGTGGATTAAAAACCCTAAAGGGAGATGCAGACAAAAATTAGGGACATAAACAAAAAATTCTATCCCGGTGGATTGAAAACCCGAAAGGGCGGTCCAGGAAAAAGTTAGGGATCTTATTAAAAAATAAAGAAGAAAAATACTAATATCTAAGAGCCACGACTACGACCACGAATGAGATATGTTGATCCAAATCATTTGACTCATAAGTAAAGGAGATTGGAGCTATCAAAAGAACATTGGAGAATCAGCAGTAGCAATTATCATTTTCGTTTCCATTTTCAGCTTTAAAAGTTTCTGTAATTACCCCTTTCTAGGAATTTCATCTTGTACTCTCGCCTATTCAGAGGCATATTTATCAATAAAACATTTACTTTTTCAATCTTTCAACTGTGTTTTTTCTTTTCAGACTGGTTTGAAAAATATACTACGATTGTTTCTTGTGAATAGTGCATTGAAATCATTTTGGGGATTTGAAAAATAAAATAATTTGATACAACATCAAGAAGCATTTTGGTTATAAAAACATCGAAAGAAAATCCACGTCTACATCCACGCCTACGATCATATCCGTATCCACATCTACGTCTACAACTATGTCCACGCTTGCGCCTGTGATACAAATATCAAAATCCTGCTGACACCATTCATCTTGTTCAAATCAATTCAAAATACCATGACAACACAACATACAATGTTGGGGAGTCGGTGACCCAAAGCCAATGGCTTAAACGGAGATAATATTAAAACATTTACAATGAACATTTGGTGCATATACAAACATTTGAGGCATATACAAACACTTGGTACATATACATTTGGGGCATATACAAATACCTGGTGCATATACATTTGGGGCATATATAGAAAAATTTATCACATATACCAATCTAAGACATTATGCATATACATCGTACATGGAATTTTCAAAATACTTTTTTTTGTTAAACCACGAATTTTCTTAGGGCCTATTGTTGATCAGGTCCACAAAATAAACAAATACCTTGGTTGAGAACAGACACAACCAGTAAACTTCGATCTTATCTTTGGTCTAGTTATCTAAGACTCAATTACCAAAACACTTTTCAATTATCTATCCTCTAGGTTGTGGTAGGTATGCAAATTTTCAGGATTACGTTATTTATCCTCTAGGTCGTGATAAATACGTAAAACTATGTTTGTGTCATTTATCCTCTAGGTAGTGATAAACGCATCAACTTTTCAAGTATCTATCCTCTAGGCTGTGGTAGGTATGCGAACTTTCAGAATTATGTTATTTATCCTCTAGGTCGTGATAAAGACGTAAGACTACTCCTATCGTTTATCCTCTAGGTCATGATAAACGCACAAACTCCTCAAGTATCTATCCTCTAGGTTGTGATAGGTATGCGAATTTTATGGGTTATACTATTAATCATCCTCTAGGCTGTGATGAATACATAAGCTTATCCTCGTTTCGTTTATCCTATAGATCGTGATAAATGCATAATTTCATCCTCGTATTGTTTACTCTCTAGGTTGTAGTAAACATACGAAATTTGCAGTATAATTCATTGTGTTAGTCTCCATGCAGTAATGTATTATCAAGCTTTATTTTATTCATCCCCTAGGTGGTGATGAATGGACAAAATGTATGTCTTAAGCTTACTATGTTAGTCTATAAGCATTAGTAAGTCAATTTTCAAACTTTTATTATTTACCTCCTAGGATATGGTAAATACACAAAAAAATCTTTGGTTATTTTTAGGTACTGACGTGTTATCTGCGCCGTCGTATCTAAGTCAAATCTAAATTCTTTGTTCAAACTTTTGTAAGATGACATATCGTTGTCTATGTGTATTTTTCATACTCATGGGAACGTTGTACAATGTATCCTTATAATCTTCTAGTCTAATTTTTAGGTCTTCCATTATTTAATAACCCTCTGATGCATATATGCAAGACCTGCATATTCTCGCACCATTCAATAGAATGGTAATTAAATAGGGGCAGTTGTCATACCCCAAAATTTCCCTCTTGATATTACTAATTCATTCATTGTTTTTCATAAAATCTCAGTGTTATTATATTTCTCTAGTTAAAATTAATTTATATTACATTAGTTGTTATTTTTAAAAAACGCTTCTAGATACAATGGGGTTCAAATAATAAAAAGGGTGTATTGTCTCAAAATTGACCATTAAAATCTTATGTCCCATTAAGTTTTTCTCATAATTAGGGAAGGGGTGTATTTCTGGTATAAAGGGTTTATTTCTAATCAGAAGCCCATTAAAGTTTTCTGGCCCATTTTAAATAATATAGGGGTGTGTTATTGACTGACCCATTAAGGTTAAGGCCCGTTCAAAATGGGGGGGGGGGGGGGGGGGATGTACGTTTTTAGAACTTATTGTTTTTATTGGATAGTCCCATTAAAGAATTTGTTTGAGACCCATAACAAGTTGTTTAGTTTTGGTCCGTAAAAATGCATTGACCGAAGTCAACCACCTCTTATTTTATTTTGTAAATCATATTATTAGCATTACCTTTTATTATCATTATCAATGATCATATTTATTTTATAATTAATTGTCAATATTTTATGGTAAATTGTGTTGACTAATAGTCAACCAAGGGTTAAAAAAGCCTAATCGATCAAAACTCAGTGGCGGCCCAAGGAGTCCAAATAACGAACACTCTAGAGATTGAAAGCCTAGAAGCAGAAAAATTGATATTGTGCAAATCTTTACCAAATCATATTCTATCAATAAAAAATCAAAGATTGAAATACAAATCTTTATAGAAATCAGTCCAAATCTTATACAAATACAAAATCAATTACAATTGAGATTCAATCTTTCCTATTTTCTAATTTCTAATCACAATCAACAAAAAGTAACAGCAATCAAATAAAACTTCCTAATTTGTCTAAATTCCTAAACCTATATAAACCCTAAGACTAATTGAAAAGGACAACAAAAATTAGGGAGGAAGAAATTATAACAGAGAAGAGGAGAAGAAGCAGAAGCCGGAGTCAACCATCTTACTTGAGATACAGGTTTCAATTTCTGAAACCCTAAATATGCATTGCATCATCATCGCCTTCAAATCACTGTCGCGCCATCATCGCACACACCTGCAATCAGAGAAGAAGAAAAGCATTAGACCGAGGGAGAAAGAACCAGAAGTAAATTTATAGAAAGATTCACTACAGTGGACGGTAGGTTTGATTTAGGTTTGATTTGGGGTCTATGGTTAGGTTTAGTGTTCATATGAAAAACCCTAGGGTTAGGGTTCATATGTGTTAATGGTTTCTGGGTTGGTATAAGGTTTACGGTTCATGTGAGAACCCAAGGGTTCTTAGGTTTTGGTTGATGATTTGAAGGTTCTGGTTGATCATCAACCGGAAACCTGGGTTGTATGGAGGTTGACAAGGTGGCTCAGGGAAGACGACACGACCAAGGTGGTTTCTGATCGCCTGAGTTCTAGAGAGAGGTCAGAGCCTCTCTCACTAGAATTTGTTTTAGTGAGAAGGGATGGTTAGAGAGAGAGAGAGAGAGAGAGAGAGAGAGAGAGGAGAAGGGAAAAATGAGAAAATGGGATAAAATTGAATATATATATATATATATATATATATATATATATATATATATATATATATATATATATATATATATATATATATATATATATATATATATATATATATATATATATATATATATATATATATATATATATATATATATATATATATATATATATATAAGGCTCTTTGTACTCCATGTGAGCGTCTTAACATACTCCATCAATCAACTCTCAATCCAAGTCATTGTTAGTTCATACCCTTAATCAATGCTTTGGAATTAATCTCTAGAAATCATTTGATCAAGATCAGGCGCTACAAATTCTTTTGGCATACCATAAACCCCTAGGTCACTCATAAATTGTCCAGCGGATCCGATAACTTGTTTTGGGCCAGGCCCTTTTCTTTTAGCACCCTCCAAATATTGTCTTACTATTCTTCCACACCAGCTTGTACCCCCATACGTTCTGGGCCAAGTCCAATATCTAGACTTGGTCCCTTACTCTCTGAACCCATGGTTTTTAATACCCAGTTCAAATTCACACCCCCTGCGTTTTTGGGCCTAAATCTAATATCAAGATTTAGGGACTTACTATTCATACCCATAACCTTTTACTACCAAATTGTTTTTGCACCCCCCTGCGTAAATTAATTAAAATTATATTATTTAAAAAAAAATTATTTATCTATTTATTTTCTTATATTTTTATAATTAATATTTATTTTAATAATAAATTCTAAAGTTGTTTTATTAATCCTTTTTTGTTATTAACTCATTCAAATATTTTAATTGCATTAAAATTATTTTTTCTCATGCATTAAAATTATTTTTTCCATATATTAGTATATTGGAAAATATCTAACCAATCAAATTACTAACAATTTTATACTAACTTGATAAATTCAAGACATTATTTTCAAAAAAGGATTATGGAGATATTTCTCATTAACGGCGAACTTCGTCTAACAACTATGCAATTTACAAACCCAGACTTGAATCAAGGAGAATAGAAGATATTTTCATAATCCATAAAAAACACCAACCAACAACTACGAACTACGAATTGGGACTCTGATTCCTCATAAGAGGATATGTAGGCATACAACTTTAAAATCATGGTGAGTACCCCTAATTAAAAATTAAAAGCCTATTTTTTAAACCGTAAGTCTAAGCCCTAGTATCTTTGAGAACAAGGTAGATAAAAGAAACTATGAAGTCGGCTACTGAGATTCAAAGTTTTCTTGGGTTAGCGGGTTATTATCGTAGGTTTATCGAAGTTTTTTCTAAGTTGGTATTACCTTTGACTCAGTTGACTCGAAAGGGTCAAGCTTATGTGTGGGATGTTGCATGTGAGAAAAGTTTTATGGAATTAAAGAATAAGTTGACAATTGCTCATGTATTGATTTTCCTAAATCTGAGTGAACCTTTTGTTGTGTATTATGATGCATCGAAGATGAGTCTTGGTGGTGGCTAATGCAGAATAGTCAAGTTATTGCTTATACTTCTAGGCAACTGAAGGTTCATGAAAGGAATTATCCTACGCATCACTAAGAGTTGGAGGCTGTGGTTTTCATGTTGAGAATTTGGAGACATTATCTGTTTGGGTCCATATTCGAGGTGTTCAGTGATCAAAAAAGTTTGAAGTACTCATTCGATCATAAGGAATTGAATATGAGGCATAGAAGATGGATTGAGTTTTTGAAAAATTATGAATTTGATTCAAGTTACCATCCTAGTAAAGAAAATGTTGTGGTTGATGCTTTGAGCAGGAAGTCCTTGCATATGTCGATGCTTATGGTGCGCGAGTTAGAATTGATCGACCAATTCAGAGATATGAGCTTGGTGTATGAAGAAACTCCTAATAGTGTGAAGTTGGGGATGTTAAAGGTGACTAGTGGTATTATTGAAGAGATTATAGAAAGTCAGAAATGTGTTCCGAGTTTGGTTGATCGGTTGTTGCTAATTAACCAAGGTAATGGAGGTGAATTTTGAATTGATGAGAATGGTGTAATGAGGTTTAGAAACACAATTTGTGTTCCAGATGTGCCAGACCTTAAGAAGGGTATTCTTAAGGAGGGACATATAAGTGGTCTAAGTATTCATCTTGATGCTAGGAATATGTATTAGGACTTAAAGAAATTGTTCTGGTGGTCTGGTATGAAAAAGAAAGTTGCTGAATTTGTTTATGCTTGTTTGACTTGTCAGAAGTTGAAGATTGAACATCAGAAGCCTATGGGTATGATGCAATTGTTAAGTATTCCAAAGTGTAAATGAGATAGTATATCAATGGATTTTGTGTCGGGTTTGTCGAAGACTGCTAAGGGTAATGAATCGATTTAGGTAATAATGGATATATTGACTAAATTGGCTCATTTCTTACTGATGAATATCAATAATTCCATGCAGAAGTTAGTTGAGATGTATATTGAAGATATTGTGAAATTACATGGGATACCTTCGAGTATTGTGTCAGATAGAGATCAGAGGAGACGACTGATAAGGTTAAAATGATCTAAGAAAGGATGAAAGCTTCACAGAGTCATCAAAAGAGTTATCATGATAAGATGAGGAAAACACTTGAGTTCTAACAGGGAGATCACGTGTTCTTGATGGTTTCTCTGGTAACCGGTGTTGGTAGAGCTCTAAAATTGCGAAAGCTTACACCGTATTTTGTTGGTCTATATTGTAAATCTTCATGATGTGTTTCATGTATCTCAGTTGAGGAGGTATATTCTGAATCCTTCACATGTGATCCAAATGGATGATGTACAAGTGAGAGATAACCTGACGGTTGTAGCATCACCAGTGCGAATAAAAGGCCGAGAAGTGAAGCAGTTGCAGGGTAAAGAGATTTCCTTGGCGAAGGTATTGTGGGGTACACAATTAAGTGAAAGTTTGACTTGGGAGCATGAGGATAGGATGAGAGAGTTATACCCGGCTCTATATTCCTCGGGCAATTTTTGAGGGTGAAAATATTTTAAGTGGGGAAGAGTTGTAACACCTTAGATTTTGGAATTTATTATTTAATTGATTAATTGTGAATTATTGATGACTATATATGTGATTTGTTTGGAATTTTATGGAATTTTATGGATTAAGGTGCTAATTAGAATAATATAGAATTAAATAATTTAGTTTATATTATTTAAGTTATAATAATAATTAAATAGAACAATAAGGTAAAAAGGGAGAATAAGGGCATGGTGGTAATATATGGTGTTAAGTTAGGACATAAAGGGAATAACATAGAAAGGGTCCTAGGGGTAAAAATAGAACATAGAGGAATTGAAAATAATTGTTGGTGCGATCGTGAAATTGAGAGAACTCAAAGGAGAAGGCTAAGACATAGAGAAGAAGAGAAGCAGTTCTTGGAGTTCAAAGAATAAATCGCTACGAATTAAAGTAAGGGGTTAATCTTAGTATATTATGATTGATAGAGGGTTAGGATAATGTAGGGTTTGTTATATGATTGATTTGATGAAACCTGTGATGAAATTGTTGATGTTAATGATGTCTGTATGCCATGATTCATGTTTAATTTGATATGATGATGTATTTTGATGTTGTTATATGATAAATGATGATTGTTACATATTTTGGACTGAGTTTGATACTAAAAAAGGAATTGGTATAGAGCTGAGACAACAGTAAACGCAACTGAGAAGTTGCAGTATCGCGAGTGTCGCCCGGTGAGAATAGGGTGAGCTGAGAGCTCAAGCATCGCCGGGCGAGACTACTGGCGAGTAGAATGGTGGAAAAGCAGAGCTACTAAAAAATGTATGGGGGATGGAGCATCGACGGGCGATAAGGTAGAGAGCAGAGCACTCCCAAGGGCGTCGGGTGAGCATGAGGTGAGCAATGTGGCAACAACAATTCAAAATGTTGTAACTTGAGTTTTTAGAAATCGTTTGAAGCGTCGTTCAAAGCATTGGGAAGATCATGTGATGAACTATAATATGATAAAATTATATGATTGGTTTGATGCATGATTTCATTACCTATGTGCTTATGAAATTGATTTATTATATGTTGTATGTTATGATAAATATATCATGATTATGTTGCTATGAAGTATTATGAAGATGATTATATCGTGATTATGTGAATGATGATACACTTGACTAGACATGGTCATATTTTATATGACGTTGTTCTGCATCATGCATTCATAATATTTTTGGATGGTGGCCCGCTTTTGACGAGCCTCAATCCTATTGTGCAGATTATGTATGATTATTATTTAAACAACCGGCAGAAAATCATCAAAGATAAAATTCAATGAAGTCTCCATCGAAAGTATTTTATCCCATAGGGAGGGAAAGATAAACACCGAGAAAACCTGAAGAGGGTGAAATCATGGTCTTGCGACCATAGAGATCGGGTAAGGAAGTCAGTTACGCAAGGGGAAGGTATTAGCACCTCACACATTTGTGGTACTCCACAGGATCCACTTATGTTTGTTCTAATTTAAGGGTGTGTAAAGTCTATGTCTAAAGCTTAAGATCTAAAAATAAAAATGCAAAAAGGGAAATGCATGTAAAAGAGAAGAGAAAATAATGTAGGGAAAATAAAAGTTGTACTCGTAAGGTCCCTACCCCAATGCTTACGTATCCCTTTTAAGGAATCAGAGCCGTCGTAATTAGGCTTCAAAAATTTCGTTTGTTTGTATTTTTCAATGAACAATATTAGTTTCTCCTCCTGTCGCAACTCGACCTTTGGAGACTTACGCGTCAACAAAGAAGTGAATTAGAAAGTTCTTTTGAAAAAGTTTTGAAATAAAATCCCAAAGGAAAAAAGATTTTGCGCTGGTTGGTGTTTTTGCCGCGGATAACAGCTAGTTGATTTCAAGAGAGAGATATTAGCCACTTCTCCACTTATTCATGAAATAAATCTTTGATATTTGAACCACACCAAGGCTTAGAATGGAAAAGCAATAAGATCAAGAAGAAACCCACTTATCATCTCCCATGCTCAACAGAGTTATGATTCTCATCAGTAATCTTTAAGTGTTTTGATGTTTTCCAGGAAAATAAGTTTTTGTTTTAATGCAAATGCAAAAGGAAAAAGAAAAGTCTAAGGGGATACTAGCAAAATAACCCTAGAGTTGTCATGCAATATTGATCCTATAGTAGAGGATAAAAGGGGAAAATATCTACCTAATATTGACATTCATGGATATAGGCCTATGGTCTATTCAATTCACACTTAGAAAAGAGTGAATTAAAACATATGGGGAGCATACAAGAGGTGAGTTTAATAGAGAAGAGGGACGACCAAGCCATCAAGAACATTCACACTTGCGATAAAAAAAAGGAAATCTTAAACACACCAAGAGAGGTGGATAAGAAGTACTCAAGGTTGAATGGGAGAGAAAGGTGTTATAGGTGTTAGAGAATGAAGAAAGATAGAATCAACCCAAAACTATTCACACAAACTTTTAAACACAAGTATGTGGTTAAAGTAAAACCCTAATATGCTCCCTAATCAAAATTAGTTTTAAAAAAAAGAAGAAAAATTTATAAAATTGAGCCAATAAAAACTTTACTTTCTAAAGGCTTGTAAATGTCAGAAACATGATTAATAGTCCTCGGATTAAATTGAGGGGTTAGAAATGATTAAGAATTACCAAGACTAGTTAGTAAAAGGGTCAAACTAGAGAGTTTTAGCAAAATATTTGTGAAAATATGTAAAATCAAAAGTTAAAATTGAACAAAAAATATTTTTGTGATTTCAATTCATCCAAGGATTTTAAATATATTTTCTTTGATTTTTCCAAGTAGAGGAAATTAGGTTTTAGAATGATTCTTAAGTCCTAAGCAAGAAGAAAAATCAAAAACCAAAATTAATTTCTAATAATTAGAAAAGAAAGAAAATTGAAGTGTAAATTCAATTAAAAACATAGAAAGTTAGCTTTTTTTATGAAATTTTGGTACTTGAGGAAAATATCAAACAAAAATTAATTACACATTGTAAAAATAAATAAATTAAAGAAAATGATATTATCAAGAATTAACTTTATTTTCTTAACAAGAATTTTTGTAAAATAAAACAAAAATTATTTTCATGAAGTACATTCAAAATGGAATCTAATATATTTTTTTGGGGATTTTTCAGATTAGTGCAAGTTTAAAAAATAAAATTCTAAAAACTTAATGGTGAAGAAAACCCTAATTTGAATAATTGTATTATTTAATTTTCTAATAAAAGATAAAAAAGAAATAAAAAAATAAGAATATGAAAATATACTAAAAATTAGGCCTGAAATATTTTTTTGGTAATTTTTGGATAAGAGAAAATATTAAAACAAAAATAAGATAACACTTAAAAATGTATTGACAATTCAAAAATGCCTAAGCCTATTACACATGTTAAAACCAAAATGCGTTGTAAAAGAAATATCAAATCATGTTCAATGGTCGCGCGCCATGTTGTCGTCCCTGAGCTCGTGCCATGCCCTAACATCTTTTGTTCAGTTTTACATGCTTATTTCAGATCACGATTTCTCCTTTAATTCTTGATGAAAACGCACAAAATTGTGATCAAATTAAAGATCTCTACGAGTAGATTAATGTAGGATCAAAGATTTTAAAAAATTATGTACGAATCAAGGAGAAAAGTGTGCGTGAAAATCACTGAAATCAACATATCATGAACATGTAAAAATAGAATCTATTAAGCCACTTTCAGATCTATCGATCTCTCTCATTTCTCCACCAAATCCAATGATCCAAACATCAAAAATCATCAGAAAATTGCAAGGAATAAGAACACGCTATTAGTTTTTTCAATTGTTGCAAGAGCAAAACAAAATCTGATTATGAAATCATTGTATCAAACAGTTTGAACGTGAGTTGCAGAGCACGATTCAAGCTTCAAAATGGATACAAACACTCATCAGATCTAAGATCTGGCCAACTATGCTATCATACAAGATCTACATCTTAAAATGTAAGCACAAATTCATATCAATGTTCAAGAATAACTTACCTTGAATGAGTGAAAAATAAATTCACTCTATGCCTCTGAACTTGTAAGAAAATCCAATGACCCCTTCTCTATCACTTCAATGTAGTGTAATTGTGCAGAAATTGGAGCTTCGGGCAAAGAATTTGATGCAAAATGCAAAGTAAAAAATTTTGTTTCAAAAATAAGGTTGAGCTTCGAGAAGAATTTCCAAAAGTCTTGTATGAGTGTTAAGTAAGCTCTTTTTTTTTAAAATGAGAATGAAGAGAGCTTATATAGAGCACTGAAGTATGCTGAAGAAGTTTTGCAAAAGGGTATGACAATCTTTTGTAGTTTTGGAGCCATAGGGGATAATTTGGAAGCTTATTGCGTTTTAAGCTCTCAATGGCTGTATTTTGATTACTGTATGACATAATAAGGAAGGTGTGAAGGGATGAGGTGGAAGGAAAAGGTTGTACTACAAGAAATGTTGAATTCTGGCTAGGAGATGAATATAGTGACAGCATAGGCAAAAGCTCATGAATATACAATTTCACTCATGCATTTTTCCTGAATTTGAGGCCCGTGGAAAGCAGAGATATTGGAGATTAAAGTTGTTGTTGAGAGAAATCTAAAATGATGATTATAAGTTGGTGGAAAAATGGTATGCATTTGGAAAAAAACTGGACTTGGCAAGTCCTTCGCGCGCATGCATGTCTTGCATGTTGGGCAAGAAATTCAACTCTGTGACCTCATTTTCTTATGATTATATCTTCTTCATTATTTGCTTAAATGAAGTGATTCAAAGATCTTTATGAAGCTTAAATATCCCTTTGAACCTTCTCTTTGAATTTCAAATTCAAATGTCACTTATATTAAGACATAGAGCATCATGAGTTGGGCACGCCATGTGTTTGTGAAAATGCTGGCCTGGGCGTGCAAGCATGACTTGTAACTTGCCATCTTTATGCACTAAACTCCTGAGCTCAATAACTCACAAATGCTTCATTTTTTAGGCTTGATCACACATTAACAAACTTGTAGGTTTCTTCTCAAGCTTTCAAAGTATGTAGAGCTTTCCTTCATTGGACAAAAAATTGGAAATTTATGGATGTCCAAAGTTCAGTACTATGGAGGCTTAAGGACTTAAACTTTTTTCTAAATGTTCAAAATAAATTCTTGAACAAATTATCTCCATTTTAACCACTCCTCTTTATTTTATGATACCAGTGATCATGAAATATGAAAATAGGATACTTTAATTGATAGTTGACTAAAAGTCCACTTGGTCAACTTGACTTTGGTTGACTTCTGGTCAAAATAACTATTTTCCCCTTTTGATCAATTGAACTTATTTTACTAAAAATTGGTACCCAAAATTTCAATCATAGGTGATTATCAACATATAGATAGGCATGGAATTAAGTCCTTCCCAAAAAGTCAGAGATTTCCTTATTAAAATAAAAACCCTAATTTTAGCCCTTTGTGTTAGGAGATAGTGATCAACCTTCAATGCCCTCATTCTTCTGAATAAACTGAGAGATTCTTTGACCAAATATGCCTTATATGATGATGAGAAGGTAATACTTCACACACTTGACTCCTACAAGCGTTAACCTCTTCAACTGGACAAAACCCTAATCTTGAGAAATGAACAGTAGAAATGTGATTCTTCTCCAAACTTTGCAAATTTCCAATTTCTATTGATCATATGGGACAAATGAAATGTTTTGCAATATAAGAAACCCTTGTAGCTTGAGAGAGTTTAAAGATTGAAGATATGAGATCCTCTTTTGCACTGATTGACCAAACAAATATTTCTTATAGCCTGTAGAAGAACATGGGAATCAAGATACTCTAATCCTTATCATGAGAATGTATGAGTATGTATGATGAAACATAAACCATGAAAGGTAAAATGAAGAGGGAAAATTTTTAGGTGCAACATCTGCCCTTATTAAATCTTCTTTTAACCAGAGGGTAAGATTGGTGATAGCCTTTCGAACAATCATGGTAAATGAGCATTGAATACTCAATAGAACCATAAAATTTGCACTCTGAAGCCAATCAGGTATCATCGTACTTTCAATTGTTGATTTTTTATATTTTTTTTGGTTTTATGAATAATGATTATCAGGGTGTAAAATCTTACATATCCGATCAGGTCTAGATACACACAGAAAAGACCAGATATATGCATCTGGTATGGATATTAAACACATAAAGAAAAATCCTGATCTAAACAGGGTCTCACAGGGTAGAGGGATGATCAAAGCATAACCTGGCTGGAAATGTCAGCTAAGATAACAGAAGGTAAACCCGACCCAGATGGATAAACTAGAGAAAAGGAACTGATCAAAATAGAACCTAAATAAGGGAAGGAAATGATCAAAACATAACCTAAATAAGGGAAGGAAATTATCAAAACATAACCTAACCAGGAGTGTTATCTAAGCTAACGGAAGGTAAACCCAATCCAAACAGATAAACCAAAGAAAAGGAACTGATCAAAACAGAACCTAAATAAGGGAAGGAAATGATCAAAACATAACCTAAATAAGGGAAGGAAATAATCAATACATAACCTAACTAGGAATGTTAGCTAAGCTAACGGAAGGTAAACCCGATCCAAACGGATAAACCAAAGAAAATGAATTGATCAAAATAGAACCTAAATTAGGGAAGGAAATGATCAAATCATAACCTAACCAGGAATGTTAGCTAAGCTAACGGAAGGTATACCTGATCCAAATGGATAAACCAAAGAAAAGGAACTGATAAAAACAAAACGTAAATGATGGAAGGAAAAGTGACTGGCCAAAAAAGACTCCTAATCAAGATACAACAATCAAAGGTGACCCACTGAAGAAAACAAAATTGGTCAAAAGAAACACTTTTTAGAGAGAGAATGCTGACCAGAGGCAGACTTAAGTGGGACTCAACATGACAGATTCCATTGGGGAATAAACAGGCTTGATGATCAATCATCTCTTCAAGACACTTGATAGGGCAAAATTCCCTAGGGAAAAACAAATTTCACGGGGAGTCATACATCAACCTCACTGGGGATTCCACCACCAGGATGGAAATCTTTACTTGAGAAGAAACAAGCACTTTGGGGACAGAAGTTCTACTAGGGATATCTCAAACACCTGAAACCACTGGGGAGGGAAGAATTATAAATGGTACCATCATGCACACCATACTTAGGGAGATAAAGCTTCATTAGGGGATAAAGGTGATTGAATCTCGCATGTCCCTGAAATTTGGTTTCAACTGGGGATAAAAGACTATCTCTTCCACTGAGTAATAGAGAAGCTTCAGATAGTCATATCAACAAAATCAATCGCTGGAGATAACCATTTCTGCAAAAATCCTCACTATCAAGGACTTGCATCGGGGAGCAGTAATTAATTCAAATCCAGCAGAATGAAACGCCTCCATGGGAAAAACAAACCGGAATCTCTCATAGGTAATCGAGAACCTCTTCTTTGATCTCTGATATAAGAAGATTGCACTTGGGGAAAAGAGTGCAAACCTGACTGAGTATTAGCATGCTTACTTCACGTTGAAAACGAGGTCTAATCTCACCGGGGAAGTCGCAAAAATATCGACTTCAAGAGGAGAATGTCAATAGTCCTTTAATAAAACTAGAAAGAATAAACTGTAATAAAGAGGAAGAGTGTACTCAAACAAATGTACGACATTGCTGGGGAGACATGATTTTGTCCTGAGTAGAAATGAGCATTCATTAGGGGTGTTGGATCCCATTCTACACAACGCGTAAATCATAATAACATGCCCCGGTATGGGATGTCTACCTTGGCCGTCATCTCAGACACCTTAAACTCTAAGAAATTTCATTTGACAGTATCATGTGTTGTAAAGCTTTTAATGTTTTAAATGCAAAATTTTAATAAAAAATGTTGAACGTATTTTGAAATCAAAACAGTAAAGTAAAAACAAATTGGCACAAATCAAAAACACTTTTAATGATTGATTGGCCTGTAAATATGCATTTACATCAAGAAAAATTCCTGAAAAGAGGCAATTTCATACAAAGAATAGAAAGGAGAAAACAAATATGGCAATGTAAATGCGGATTTATCGATTAAAACTCTACTACAGCTCTCATGACCTCGAAGCTCCTTAGTATTTTGCTTTCAGAATAACCTGATTAGATTGATGCTCCCCGAGACAACCCAACAACGATGTAAGTTGATATTATAGATGCAACGCAGACTGTAGTATTCTCTTTTAATCCAATGTTTTTCCTGGATTTCCTTTTCGGGTTTTCAATCCACCGGGATACCTTTTTTGCCTAAATTTCCTTTGACAGGTTCAACTTAGCGGGTGTACAATTATTTTTCAGTCATTCACTCTTTCTTTTGTCCTTAACTTTTTCCCGAACCTATGCTCGCTTAGGTTCGCTAGAATGCCTTTTTTAACTGAGCCAGTCAACTCAGCGGTCATTTTATGCGAAGTCTTTTTTCACTACATTTGCATTGACGAGGTGAGGGAAGTCCTCTCCATCCATAGTCATGAGCATCATAGATCCGTCTAAAAAGAATTTATTAACGATATATGGTCCTTCATAATTAGGATCCCATTTACCCCTAGTGTATGTATTATTGGGAGGAAAGATCCTCTTGAGTACGAGCTCACTAGCTTGAAAATTTTGTGGACGTACCTTCTTGTTGAAAGAATTATTTATCCTTCTCTGGTATAACTGTCTGTGGAAAATAGCCTTTAATCTCTTCTCCTACATGAGATTCAGTTCGTAAAATCTATTTTGGACCCATTCAGCCTCATCTAGCTGTACATCTATTATTATCCTCAAAGAATAAATTTCAACTTTCACAGGCAAGACTGCTTCCATGCCATAAACAAGCGAGAAGTGGGTTTCCCCAGTCGAGGTGTGCATAGTGGTACAATAACCATGTAAAGAAAACGACGATATCTCATGCCAATCCTTATAGGTGACAACCACTTTTTGCACAATCTTCTTAATATTCTTGTTAGCTTCCTCAACCGCGCCATTCATCTTAAAACGGTAAGGAGAAGAATTGTGATGCTTTACCTTAAAGCTTTCGCATAGCTCCTTCATCATCTTATTATTAAGATTTGACCTATTATCGGTAATAATCTTCTCAGGAACCCCATATCGGCAAATGATATTATGCTTGATGAAACGGGAAACCACCTGCTTAGTGACGTTATCATAAGATGCTTCTTCGACCCACTTAGTGAAGTAGTCAATGGCCACTAGAATGAAGCGGTGCCCATTGGAAGCAGTTGACTCAATCTGGCCAATCATATCAATGCCTCATATTTTGAAGGGCCAATGTGAAGTCAAGACATTCAGAGGATTGGGCAACACATGCATCTTATCAACATAGATCTGAGACTTGTAACAGATCCTGAAATGATTATAGAAATCGTTTTCCTTTGTTGACCAATAATAACCTACTCTCAAGATTTTCTTGGCAATAGTATGCCCACTGGAATGTGTTCTAAAGGAACCTTCATGAATTTCTTCTATGATCCTATTTGCTTCGTGTCTATCCATGCATCTGAGCAAAATGGAATCATAGTTTCATTTGTACAAAACATCCCCGTCAAGGAAAAACTTGGTTGCATATTTTCGCAAAGTCTTCTTATCAGTGACAGAAGCATCCTCTGGATATTCTTTCATCTCAAGGTATCTCTTGATATCGTAAAACCATGGTTTCTCATCAACAGCATCTTCTTCTATTTTATAATAAAATGCTAGCTCATCCAACCTTAGAATAGTGATAGAGGGGGCTTTATTTGCCCATCTAACTTTAAACATGGATGATAGAGTAGACAAGGAGTCTGCCAAATTATTTTCTTCCCTTGGAATATGATTGAAAGTAATCTCATCAAAATAAGGGGTCAGCTTCATCACATGCTCACGATATGGAATCAAATTTGAGATGACGAGTCTTCCAATATCCGTTGATTTGATTAATCACAAGAGTAAAGTCCCCATATACTTCCAAGATCTTGATTCGCAAATTAATAACAGCTTCTAACCCAAAGATACTAGCTTCATACTCATCCATATTATTTGTACAATCAAAGAAAATTCTGGCGGTGAAAGGAGTATGGAAACCTTCAGGAGAAGTAATCACAGCTCTGACACCATTACCCAACACATTGGAGACGCCATGGAACACCATTGCCCATCACGATCCTGTTTTGGGTCCTTCTTCTGGGCTTGGGATGTCACAATCCTGTATGTACATGATGTCTTCATCAGGAAATTCAAACTTCATCGGCTGATAGTTGTCTTCCTTGGACTTATGACCAAGATGATCAGCCAACACACTATCTTTGATAGCTTTTTGGGTAGTATAATGGATGTCATATTCAGTTAAAATCATCTGCCAACGGGCTATTCTTCCCGTGAGAGCTGGCTTTTCAAAAACGTACTTTATCGGATCCATCTTAGAGAACAACAAAGTAGTACGAGTCAACATATACTGTCTTAATCGGCGAGCAACCCATTCCAAAGCACAACAAGTTTTCTCGAGCAATAAGTATCTTATTTCACAGTCAGTAAACTTTTTTCTAAGGTAGTATATTGCATACTCTTTTTGACCAGACTCATCATGTTTCCCCAATACACACCCCATTGAGTTCTCTAATACTGTTAAGTACATGATCAAAGGTCTTCCTTCAACTGGAGGAGAAAGTATTGGATGCTCCAGCAAATATTCTTTAATTCTATCGAATGCCACTTGGCAATTGTTATTTCACCTGCTCGTTTGATCTTTTTTTAATAATTTTAAAATTGGTTCACAAGTGGTTGTAAGGTGAGAAATGAATCTAGCAATGTAGTTCAATCTCCCGAGAAAACCATAAACCTATTTCTCTATTTTCGGCACAGGCATTTCTTGTATAGCTTTTATCTTGCTAGGATCAACCTCAATTCTTTTTTTGCTTACAATAAAGCCCAGTAATTTTCATGTCCTCACCCCGAAGGTGCACTTATTAGGATTCAACCTCAGTCTGAACTTCCTTAATCTTTCAAATAATTTCAACAAGTGGACAAGATGTTCCTCTTCTGTCTGGGACTTGGGAATCATATCATCAACATATACTTCAATCTCCTTATGTATCATGTCATGAAAGAGAGTGACCATTGCACGTGGATAAGTTGCCCCTGCATTTTTCAAACCAAAGGGCATCACTTTGTAACAAAATGTTCCCTAAGGGGTAACGAAAGTAGTTTTCTCCATGTCTTTTGGTACCATCTTGATCTGATTATAGCCAGAAAAACCATGTATGAAGGAAAACACTTTAGCTCGAGTAGTATTATCAACCAGAATATCAATATGTGGTAACGGGAAATCATCTTTAGGGCTTTCTCTGTTCAAGTACCTATAGTCCATATACATTTTAACTTTATTGTCCTTTTTAGGCACCAGTACAATATTCGCAACCCACGACAGGTAAAAAGTCACTTTCAAAAAACCAGCATCAAATTGTTTATGAACCTCCTCTTTAATCTTCTTAGACATCTCTGGATAAGTTCTACGAAGATTTTGTTTAACAAGAGGAAACTCTTCTTTAAGTGGAAGTTTATGCATAACAATATCTATATCTAGCACATGCATGTCCTCATAAGACCAAGCAAAGATATTCGCATACTAACAGAGCATTTCAATTAATCTCCGCTTGACACTATTGTCTAAAACGGCCCCAATTGAGACTTCTCTTCTGACCTCTTTGTTGCCCAAGTTAATCAGCTCAGTAGTCTCTTGGTATGGCTGAATTACCTTTTCTTCTTGCCTCAATAATCTAGCCAAATCTTCAGGAAGTTCACAATCTTTCTCAACTTCTTCTTCAGCTTGATAGATTGGATTTTCAAATTCATAAAGAGCCTTAGCAGAATCATCCTCGACAATTTCTGAGATTAATGGGGGACATAATCTGCATGATTATTTTTATTTTATTTTTAGTTTTAGATTAAAAAAGAAAAATTATAACTCACATTTTTCCAAAAAATTAAAAGGAAAGATAGGGAGAAAAATATTTGAATACAAAAAATATCCTTTATTGATGATAAATTTGCAATGAAAAACATTGTGGCCTTACAGCATGTCCACTACGTCTTAGGAAAGACATAGGGATTATTGCATGATAACAAATAAAAGAAAATTTCTCTTCATAATGGGTGACTTCAATTACGTCCTCAGCAAACTAGTTAGCAAGCTTTTTACCCAGCGCGGTAGGATGAACCCACCAATCCATCTCGCAATCACTATCACCATTCTCACTCCCAACATGAGCTTCTTCATGGATAACCTCACCGCTAACAAACTAAATTGGCGGAGGAATACCTTGAACCTTGAGAGGAGTAGAATTTGACATGCTTTGACCAACCATGAAGCCTAAACCTTTCTTATATGTCTAAGTAGCGAGATCCAACAGTCTTCCCCAGCCTTCTGGGTGACTAGATTGAACAATCATTTGTGCTTGATGATAAGATGACATGGAGACCCCTGACTTCTTATCCTCCTGGTGGGGAGTTCTGACAACTTGCATATTCTTAAAAGCTTGGAACGAAGTCTCATGGATTTCTCCCTCCACCTCAACATAGCGAAAGGAACTACGATGGCTGACAATGTAATCATGTTCGCCTCAAATGGTGACCACCTTCCCATTCAACACGAATTTCAACTTTTGGTGCAGAGTGGAGGTTACTTCAATAGGAAGGATTAATGTCCATGATAAAGAAAGTGACTTCAAACATATTGGGACCTATCTTGATTGGAAAGTCAACCTCCCCAAACACTTTCCTTTTCAACCCATCAAAAGCTTTGACAATCAAGTCATCTGGCCTCAACAAAAGCCCATCATAATCAACTTCATGAGAGCGGACTTGGGCAATACATTGAGAGAGGAACCTGTATCAACAAGTACATGGGATAAAGTAGTCTTTGCAATCTCCATGGAGATGTGAAGTGCTTTATTGTGCTTCCACCCCTCATGGGGTAAATCAAAGTCTGTAAAACCCATCCCATTGCTCGTAGAAATACTATTCATAATCCCTTCAAATTGATTCACCGATATCTCTTGAGGAACGAAGATGTCCCCAACAGCTTCATCAATGCATTTCTATGGGATTCTGAATCTTTGAGCAAAGCAAGAATTGATATCTTTGAGGGTGTCTGACTCAACTGGTCAATGATCTTATAGTCACATTTCTTGATGTACGTTATCAACTCGGCTACATCTTTAACTATTACAGCATCTAAAGCAGGAACAGGAGGATTTTGCCCCGACTTATCACCATCGACCGCAATCTGTTTGCCCCTGGCCTTAGTTGTGGCATCTGCACTACTTCCGGGCTACTCCAGCAGAGAGAAAATCTTATTGCTACGGGTAATCCTACTTCCACCCATGATGTCATGAATCTCAAACTCCTCTTCTTCTATCTTTCCTTTTTCAGACTTTTGAGTAATAAGTTTATGCCCTTGTTGATAACATTCACCACCATAATACCAAGGAATTTCTTTTTTGCTGACATACGGTATTAGCCCGGGAAGGGTGATAGTTATAGGTGGCTTTCTGGCAAGAATCAGATTTGTAACAGGTACTTGAATGGCCTTTGCCTTGATAGGAATAGTTATTACATCAACCTCATCCTTACAAACTTTAGTCTCAACAATTACATGGTCAAATTGTAGAACTCCCTGGGTAATCAAATCCTGGACTGCATCTTTCAATAATTGACAACCCTCTGGTTGGTTTAAACAAACTGCACAGTCCATCCCACAGCCCAAGAATACACCTTTAGACGACAACTGCTCTTTCATAAATGAGAGAGGTGTAATCAACTGATTAACATCCATAATCAAATTCAAATTTTCATCTTCCAGGATGGCACCAACCGTGGCACTTCCATGAGGTGGCAAAGGTTGATTTGTAATATTGGGCGCTGGTCCAAAGTTAATAGCCTGTGAGTCCAATAGGTCTTGGACTTTATGCTTGAAAGCATAGAAATTCTCAATAGTATGCCCCTGCCCACCAGAGTGGAAATCACACCGGGCATTAGCATCAAAGTAAGCTGGTAATTTTCAAGGGTTAATCTTCCACGTATGCAACTCAATCATCTTCAACTCATGAAACTGAGGCAACAACTCAACATATGACATGGGAAGCACATCAAAATTCCTAGGTGGTATTCTTGACTTTTACTGGTTATTTTGTCTAGGCACATATGCTTGACGCCGAGGCGCAACAACTGGAATTATTACAGCAGTAATCTGATGATCGGAACCCTGATATCTTCCTTTCCCTTATTGAGAATAGACTGCACTGGACTCACCCTCCTTTTTCTTTTTGTGACCACCAAAATACTTCTTATTATTACCAGCAACAACATCTTGAATCTTTCCTAACTTAATTCTGATTTCAATTCTCTCTCCATGTGTTACCATCTCGGCAAAAGTACCTGATGTACTGCATGTTGTGTAGTACTGGCCCTGCAATGTACTACTAAACATTTCTACCATCTCTCGCTCCAAAATGGACGGTTGAACTTTCACATTCATCTCTTTCCACCTTTGGGCATATTCTTTAAAAGACCCATCCTACTTCTAGGATAAATTCTACAATTGGGTTCTTGTGGGAGCCATGTAAGTGTTATACTAATAGTGCATAACAAAAGCCTCAACCAACTCTCTCCATGTACGGATGTGAATGCTTTCCAACTGCATGTACCACTAGAGTGTGCCACCTGTCAAGCTATCTTGAAATAAGTGCATCGATAGCTTCTAATCATCGGAATATGAAGACATCTTCTGGTAGAAAGACTTAACATGGGTCTTTGGACATGAAGTGTCTTTGTATTTCACGAAATTAGGAACCTTGATTTTTGGGGGAATCCTCGCCCTAGCAACTAATCCTAAATTATACATGTCAAAGACCACTACACCTTGACTTTGAACTTGCGCATCCGCTCTTCAAGCATACATAACTTCTTGTCAGATTTTGTTGTTTCATCAACATTAGACATCCCGTGCAGGTTGACCATTCTGAATATTTAGACCGACATTCGAATCCAAATTCCCATTCCGAGCACCTCCGGGATTCTCAACCATATTCTGAGTACCTAAAGTATCATTAAGATTGTTAACGACGACCCCTGGTGGATTCACATTCAAAGTTTCACCACCATTATTCAAAGTTTCAGTAGGCCTCATAATTATGGATCTCATTTCCTCTTGCTAACGAGCCATGTTCAGAATGATATTCATCAACTGGTCAACCCAATTATCCATCCTGATGCCCATAGCAACAACATCCGCGTGAATTTGTTCCATCTGTTTTTTGGAAGTACTCTGAGTGTTATAGCGGTGCAAGTTTGTAGTAGCAATTTCTGAAAAGAAAACCCAGATTGAAGATAAGAAACCTGTGGGAACCACCTGTTATGATATGATATTCATGAATGAATGATCATGCATGAATGAATCATCATGAATGAAATGTTTTATCATTTCCAAGGTATCCAAATTTTTTCTCAACCCCTAGGAATGTTAAACAATCATGATAAGAGAGATAATCAATCATCAGCAAGCAATAAAACAACAATAATTGGTTTCATTAGAAATAAAATGATCCATATGATCAAAAGTGAATTCATACAAAAATGAACCAAAATACATAATTAAATATAAACGATCTCATCCAACAGGACTGGTGGTGATAACAAATAAAGGCGATAACCAACGCAGTAGATCTTTGATCTCTATGTAGTATAATGGTCCCCCCTTCTGGAAGCACCCCTCAGTCTACTCTTTGGTTTCTGTGAACAATTTCCTTGTCTTTTCACGATCTCATCCACGTGCGAAGCTATCAATCACCACATCCTTCCGAAATAGTTATCCCTCCAAGTACACACATTTCTCCAAGAAGGGATCACATTCTTTTCACTCTGGAAAAGGTATGGGTACGGACGCATCTTCCATCTCTTTTATTTTGTCTCGGAGTCTGGAATTTTCTTTCATTACTTCAGTCATCTGAGCTTCCTTTGCTTCTAGTTCCAACATAGCAGCTTCAAATTGATTTCCTAACTCTTTGGCTTTTGTCTTGTTTCTATTGTTGGCCACTTGGAATTTCAAAGTTTCTTGACGATTCTTCTCGGCATTGGCAAGGGCCATCTGATACTCTTCTATAGATACAAAAAAAAATGTGTCCCTGGTTTTCTTTTGTTCTTCCTTCCTTCAGAACTACCTTCACCTTCTTATTCTTTTAGCTGACAGGCTAATTCTCTCTTATTTTCTGTCAAGAAGTATACTTCTATCTCTTTGTCTTAAAGATTTTGACGAAGATCCCTGTTTTCCAACTGCACTTGATAAAATCGTTCTTTAGGTACATCATGTTGTAGCTCAGTGGGTTGAGGATACAAGGATATCTCCTTTTCAAAAGGCAACATTTTAACTATTTCTTACACCTGATCCATATAAGGATCAAAAGCTAACACCTCCTTTAATCCAAAGAACTCTTTTCCTTTCCTACCAATGTGGGCCCAAGAAATTTCTTCTTTTTTCAGTAATTCAAGGTCTTCCCCTTTTTTGCAATACACAGGTTCAACTTATTTAGTTGTGGGTGGATGCCTCATACATAGCCTAACTAGAGAAGGGCGAGTACTGGATTGTAATTGATAATCCCCTTTGTTCCTATGAGCCAGACATTAGAGAAACCTATGCAGACCTCAATACTATTAACCTTAAGTTTGTACCACTGTATATCAAAAGAGGTGAGCATCATCACTTCGGATGCCCAAGAACGTGGATCTTCTTTAAATGGTCCCTTCATAGGTAATTGTGCCATGAACCATTTGTAAAGCATTGGCATACAACATACCACCACTCCCTTCTTCCCATACCTAGAGTGAATGGCATGGTAAGTGTCAGCTAACAAGGTAGGTATCATATTTTTATTCATGAAGACGCACAAAGCAGCCAAGTCCACTATCTCCTTAATCTCAGGGAAGAGAACAACCCCATAAATGGTAGCATCCAATAATGCATAATAAGCATCCCAATGTCCCTTGCTCGCCATTTCTTTAACCTTTCCTGCCATGAAATCTACTGGAAGACCACAAGTAACTTTATTACGTCTCCACTTTCCTTTTACATCACTAAGGCTCAAATAAAGAACCTTAGAAATAGCCTCATAGTCAGGATCAACAGGGACCTGGATGAATGGAATGTGATTAGTAACTATGATATGGAGAAGATGAGAATACTCCTCAAGAATGGGTGCCAATTGATAATCCTGAAACGTGAAACAACACAACCCCAGATCATAAAATTGTAGCAAAGTCTAAACAACATTATCATTAACTCGGGTATCCAACAAAGACAGGAGATTCCCATATCTTTCACCAAAAACACCCATCTGTTGACAATTCATGAGATCTATGAGCTCTTCAAGAAAAGGCCAAATACTTGGATGAAACTGGTAGCTGAAGTTATCCCTCTTGGTCTTTATGATGATACTAGTGTTGTTTTCCATTCTTAGAGGAAAAGAAAACTCTGGAAAATCCTGGAAATGACAATGCACATGCAGGTTAATCATTTTTGTACAACATTTTTTTTGAAAAGTAAATATGCTATGATGTAACATGATAGGACCAGGGTTTCCAATGTACTGGGCACTGATGTTCTACTGCATAGAGTCATAAATTTAATGGTTCGAGACAATCACCAATAATAGTCACCAACCAAAGTTACCAATAGAAAGAGAATCACCAACATAATCAAAGTCACCAACTGAACTAAAGTCACCTTTAGAACCAGAGTTACCAGCATAATCAAAGTCACCAACTGTACCTATAAGAAGTCATCCCTCCCACTCACTGGTGAAGACTAGGTCAGGGTAAGGCAAGGGTAACTCCGAAATAATGGGTCCTCCGGAAAGTTAAATCATCACAACACAGACGTGCATGGTGAAGGTACCTTCACTTGAACCTCAACCGAGCATGGTATATGACATGACTACACTAATCATACCATGTCCAATAGCCGTCATGTCACCACTCAATTCCTAGGTTTCCTATGAGTTCACAACTCTGGCCTAGGTATTGGGCCTTTTACCTCAAGAAGTATCATCCCAGCCCCACAGCATAACAACAATATCCAGAGTATAGAAAATAATAAAATGCAATGCATGAAAACATATAACCAATGCATACAAAAAATAAAGCAATAAACACATAAACACCCAAGAAAGGATAACAAATACAAGCTAGGACTGACTTTCTAAGGATGTACCAACATTTGACCAATCTTTCCCCAGTGAAGTCGCTAGCTGAAACAACCGGCTGAAAATCATCAAAGATAAAATTCAATGAAGTCGCCATCGAACGTCTTTTATCCCATATAGAGGGAAAGGTAAACATCTAGAAAACCTGAAGGGGAGAAATCACGGTCTTGTGACCTAAGAGATTGGGTAAGGAAGTCGGTTATGCAAGGGGAAGGTATTAGCACCCCACACGTTTGTGGTACTCCACATGATCCACTTATGTTTTTGCTAATATAAGGGTGTGTAAAGTCTATGTCTAAAGCTTTAGAGCTAAAAATAAAAATGCAAAAAGGGAAATTCATGTAAAAGAGAAGAGAAAATAATGTAGGGAAAATAAAAGTTGTGCTCGTTCGGGCCCTACCCCAATGCCTACGTATCCCTTTTAAGGAATCCGAGCAGTCGTAGTTCGGCTTCAAAAGTTCAGTTTGTTTGTATTTTTTAATGAATAATATTAATTTTTCATTCTGCCGCAACTCAACCTTAAGAGACTTACGCGTCAGTACAGAAGTGAATTAGCAAGTTCTTTTGAAAAAGTTTTGAAATAAAAGCCCGAAGGCAAAAAGAGTTTGCGTTGGTTGGTGCTTTTGTTGCTGATAACAGCTATTTGATATCAAGAGAGAGATATTAGCCACTTCTCCACTTATTTATGAAATAAATCTTTGATATTTGAACCACACCAAGTGTTGTACCCCAAAATTTTCCCTCCCATATTTCTCAAAACATTTGAAGAAAGATTCACAAGTTGCTCAAGGAAGTCCAAGGGTTGACCAGACAAGCTCCCTCCTAAGGCAGTCTACCTCAAAATTAGGGTTTCATGTTGCATCAAGATACTTGAGTCCAAGGGATCCCAAATGATCACCAATGCCCTAATATGTTCTCAAGATCATTCATGTCAAGTTTCAAGCCCTATAGAGAAAGTTTGCTCAGTCAATTGCTCAAAGGCCTAGAAATCGATTGTGCTAGGGCAAAAGTCAATTGTGGCCTACATACAGTGAAACTTTAATATTTTTGGCCAACATCCTCATTTTGAAGTATATTTCATTGAAATTCCTGGTATGTCACAGACTCAGGATGTCTAATGGAATGTTAAGACATCTGATCTGACATTAAGCGCTGTACAGGTAGAATAGGCGGTACTTTTGATATCTGTTCTACAACAGACACTGAACTATCATACCAGAACCTGCAACACCTTTGACAAACGCAGGTTCTGATTTCCTGAAGTTTAGAACAGTTAAGGTTGATCATATACACTGATGTCATGAGGAATGCTGTGACATCAAACAAATAACCAATGCAGAAAGTAAATAACACACAGAATTGTTCACCCAGTTCGGTTCAACCAACCTACATCTGGAGGCTTCCAAGCCAGGGATAAAGTTCACTATTAGTAGTATCAATTCAAAGACCCTGCAGCCAACACACCCGTTGACAGCCTTCTCACTTAATCACTACCCAATGACACTTTTACCTAAGATCCAATCCTAGATATGAGAACCCTCTCACTCCCCCTCAATCACCGCAGTGATTACTTTCTACAGTACATAAACTGTTCAGAAGATACACTTCCATTACACAACTTGATCATGCTTAAAAGCTTCAATCAAGTACAATGCATACATCCTCTAACCTACAGGTTTCAAGGAGTATATTGACCATCCCACAGCCCGGGTGGTTCACAACAAAACTAGCCCTAATGATAGCATCTTGTCAATACACCAGCTCACTTAAATTAGGTTACAATACTTCTATTTATAACCCTTTTTACCCAATTGGATTTGGGCCTTCATATGACAGCAATGCAGCTTTAACGACCTGCATAAAGTAAGCAGAAAACTTCTGCTGTAAGTTAGGTCTTCAATCGAGCTTTTCTCCTTATCCTTAGCTTCTGATTGAATCTTCTAGGGCTCCACATATGCCTTCAATTTTCGCTACTTGTTATGCATTCTATTTGGCAGAATATTCTGCATAACTTCAGGAACAGAACTGCATCAGACTTGACAGTTCAGTAGCTTGATGTCTGGTGTGATGTTATGACATCTCTTGAGACATGTTGTTCCAGAACATGTTTAGGCATTTACAATAGGATTTTCAGGCTGTTCCTATTGTACATTACATTACATTATTGTTGTTACTATTTGTTTTACAAGAAATGAGCCAATCCTAAACGAAGGCACTTACAATCTCCCCCTTTGGCAAATTTTGGCTAAAACAAATACAACAATAGAAAATAAAAGTGTTCAGGATACACACAGAAGGGTGTCTTAACCATCCAGGACCTCTTGAAGCACAGGAGGAAGAGGATGCACCTCAGTCCCTTTTAGACCACGAACCATTTCTTGTCACTGGTGGTGGAGAAAGATGTCCGTGGGAGATAAACTATCCTTTCAGAGGCATCCGAGAACCCTTAAGGAGTGACCAGAATATCTCCCTTGTAACTCAGAACACAGGTCACAACTGTGTTCATAACTCAGATCACAAGTCACAAAGAAATTCACGCCATTTGAATTTCTGCTGAATTTGTGACAAGTCTTTGTGATCAAAATTTTGAGTAGCTGCTGCAACGAGGACAATGTCAAACAGTACTCCTTTCTCCCCCTTTTTGGCCAAAAATTGACAAAGAAAGCCCTCACAAAACCAGATCCAAGAACAGTTTTCCCAGATCTGTTAAAGTTGTTGCATATTTCAGACTGACTGTGCATGAAATTTAGACGCATTTGTTTGTTTCTGCCAAAAGAACCAGTCCTAATACATGCATAAGTTTAGGTCAAAGCAATTCCTGAATAAAATCAGCCTTTGACCAACTTTTTAGGAAACAGAATACCAAATATAGCTCCTGAATAGCTACAATTACGTGGTGAAGTTATTTTCCACGTATTCTTCTTGATTTCCCCAAGGTTGCAATGTCGTTGGTAATGTCATGACACTTACTTAGACATTACCTTACATTCTTCAACAACAGCAGCCTTCTTTTTACTTCTCTCAGTTAGGCACAGAGAAGGACACTTTAAACAGCTAGTAGCTAGAGACTAGTAGCCTTAAGCATGTCCATTAATCATGCTTTCTTAAGTGTTGCTGAGATCCAACACAATTACTTTCTACCTTCTTCCAGACAGCAAAATAAGGAAGGAGGGAATAAACCAGAAGACTCCAAAATGCTTCACAAGACATCACAGATTAGTTCTAATACACAAAATTTAGATGCCACTTCTATTTCTTGTAGTAAAAGAACCCCTTGAACATATGCTGAATATATCAGATTTCTTAATCTGATTTACTTCTTCTGATCTTCCATTCACTAGTAGTTGCTAGAGCTAGTGAAGTCTTTACCACAATAGCATTTCTGATATGCCAGACCAAGTTTCTATTGATAAGATCTGAATCTTCCAAATTGCTCCAAAAGTATCAAAACTTCCACTTATGATACTTTTAAGAATCTCTGAGATTTTCTTCCTAAACCCAGACAGATAACAAGAGCAATTCTTCAATCTCCTGATGTTGAGACATTATCCATGACTACACTTAGAAGTTCACATAAACATCAGCATACCACCGTCCTCTTCTGACTTCTGATCTTCAGATTAAGTCCAACAATACATATACAAAGTCTCCCTTCAATGTATATTGTAATTGGGGAAAGTGCAACACTCAGTGACTCCCCTTGTTAAGGCCAATCAAAACAATAGCGTGAAAACCAGTAGCACTAGCTCTGAGGTGGTAACTTCAAGCACCATGAACTAGTCTTAGAATAGTAAGGACATCTCTGATTCATGCCCTTGCACTTCCACACTTATCATGACTCTCTGGATGGCTGAGAAATCATGTAGCCATAGTCGGAAACTAACCTCCAACCTTCTTAGTGTGCTTACAAGCTTTACTAAGATTCAGATTTTCTAGAAGGATTATCCTTTAATCAAAAAGTTGATCTTGTCATCCTTCTGTATAATATATTTACTAGTAGTTGCCCTTTTATATTCCCCATATGAAAGGTATGATCTTCATCTTCAGCAATAATTACTCACCAGAATACCCTAGAGAGAAATAAACTCTCTACCAAGTTCTGAGAAATAGGTTCAGAATACAGCCTTGCATGCATATTATACAAACACTTAGTCTCCCATCAAAGTGCATATATATATATATATCTTTATGCAAGATCCTAATGAATACTTAGTCTCCCGTCAAAGTATTCATTATTAGTTAGATTAAGCCACCTTCTCAAGGTAGGATAATTATTCTAACAATCTTCTGCTCCATGCATGAAGAGCCAACTGGTCCTTACAAGCTTCCTTTGCTGAAGAGGCCCTTCGTTTGAGATGATGTTGCAACATTGATCCCAAGCATATGAGCCTGGCTTATACTATGGTTTTGGATGAACATCCATTGCAATCAAAGCACACTTTTCTTGTAGGGGATACAAGAGTACACCAGAAGCTAATCATCCTTTATGATCAGACCCATAACAACCACATAACCTGTTCTTATTCCTATCCTCCTTGGAAATCACTAAGATCATGAGAAATAAACTCAAGCATCTTACAACTTCCCTCTTTATGGATACATTGTTGAGCTCTTTACTTTAGACACATAGTAAGTACTCTTTATTTGGAATTTGCCACAGGTTTCAAATTAAGAGTCCACATTCTGTAACTTGTACTAGAAGAAACTTCATTATCACTCATGAGGATGTTCAATAAGTCTGGAACTTATCTGTCTTTCCTCAACAACTGATGTCTTCAACAGTTGTGATGTTGTACATCCTTTTTCATCACAAGCTTTAGAACTTTTGATTCTGATTTCCACATATTTATCACATAAATATTCTACTTCCATCATTTATTCAGTTAGAATTATCTAATCATACTAGATGATCCTGACTGATTACTTCTTCATACTTGCTAAGCATATTTACTTGGCTGAAGACACAGAAATGATGTTCCATCATCCATCACATGAGGGGAAACCTGGAAGTTACAGCTTTAAAGTCCTTTTAAGTGCATTTAGCTCAGTACATATACTCCCTTAAACTCACAGCTGGAGTAGATGACCTGTTGATCGTGTCCTGATCAATTATTTCAAAACAGATGTCTCCTCTTCCAGATCAGGAGTAGGTTCCAAACATATGTACTCATACTACATGTGTTTAGTACCCAGAACATCTGTTCTTCAACTGGCAGTTGCATGATGTTTTAACATCCTTAGGCATATCAGTTCCATCTCCTTGGAACACATCACCCTTGATAATCTTCAAGCAGCTTGTAGATGTATATGAGAATCATTGATCAATTGATACTTATCAACACTAATAATAAATGCCTTTATGAGTGGACTTGAGGAAATCTCAAGTATCTTTGACATTATTGATAGATTGCAAAATCTGCTTACAAATTCTGTTGAAAATAATAACCCTAGAGTTCTTCTTTCACTTTAGGGGTTGTATCAGAAGCTATGCAGCGGAATAGCAGTACTTCAACAGAACCTACACAATGCTTACTCCATATAGCAAGCATGACACATAAGGATTGAAAATAAATCAATCCTACAAGTTGTTTGCTTCTTCACCAAGCAACTTTCTAGACCCAACTCTACAGCCCTGTTAAAAGGAAGCTTTATACACACAGATGATACCTTATCAATATCTTCACTCCCGCATGAAGGTTTTGATAATATTCTTCTTTGTGCTGAATACAGGTTGAACAATGCACTCCAAAATCTTCACTCCCGCATGAGGTCTTTGAATTTGTTCAAACACTTTCATCTAGTTTCTCCCAAATCGGTCCATCCTCCACTCCTAGGGACCAAACAATATAAACACTACTGGTTCAAACAATATTCTACCTTGTACACAACCGGAAAGTATCCCCCATAGATCTCATCCAGAGACAGACAGGATGCCTGCTCTGATACCAATTGAAATTCCTGGTATGTCACAGACTCAGGATGTCTAATGGAATGTTAAGACATCTGATCTGACATTAAGCGCTGTACAGGTAGAATAGGCGGTACTTTTGATATCTGTTCTACAACAGACACTGAACTATCATACCAGAACCTGCAACACCTTTGACAAACGCAGGTTCTGATTTCCTAAAGTTTAGAACAGTTAAGGTTGATCATATACACTGATGTCATGAGGAATGCTGTGACATCAAACAAATAACCAATGCAGAAAGTAAATAACACACAGAATTGTTCACCCAGTTCGGTTCAACCAACCTACATCTGGAGGCTTCCAAGCCAGGGATAAAGTTCACTATTAGTAGTATCAATTCAAAGACCCTGCAGCCAACACACCCGTTGACAGCCTTCTCACTTAATCACTACCCAATGACACTTTTACCTAAGATCCAATCCTAGATATGAGAACCCTCTCACTCCCCCTCAATCACCGCAGTGATTACTTTCTACAGTACATAAACTGTTCAGAAGATACACTTCCATTACACAACTTGATCATGCTTAAAAGCTTCAATCAAGTACAATGCATACATCCTCTAACCTACAGGTTTCAAGGAGTATATTGACCATCCCACAGCCTGGGTGGTTCACAACAAAACTAGCCCTAATGATAGCATCTTGTCAATACACCGGCTCACTTAAATTAGGTTACAATACTTCTATTTATAACCCTTTTTACCCAATTGGATTTGGGCCTTCATATGACAACAATGCAGCTTTAACGACCTGCATAAAGTAAGCAGAAAACTTCTGCTGTAAGTTAGGTCTTCAATCGAGCTTTTCTCCTTATCCTTAGCTTCTGATTGAATCTTCTAGGGCTCCACATATGCCTTCAATTTTCGCTACTTGTTATGCATTCTATTTGGCAGAATATTCTGCATAACTTCAGGAACAGAACTGCATCAGACTTGACAGTTCAGTAGCTTGATGTCTGGTGTGATGTTATGACATCTCTTGAGACATGTTGTTCCAGAACATGTTTAGGCATTTACAATAGGATTTTCAGGCTGTTCCTATTGTACATTACATTACATTATTGTTGTTACTATTTGTTTTACAAGAAATGAGCCAATCCTAAACGAAGGCACTTACAATCTCCCCCTTTGGCAAATTTTGGCTAAAACAAATACAACAATAGAAAATAAAAGTGTTCAGGATACACACAGAAGGGTGTCTTAACCATCCAGGACCTCTTGAAGCACAGGAGGAAGAGGATGCACCTCATTCCCTTTTAGACCACGAACCATTTCTTGTCACTGGTGGTGGAGAAAGATGTCCGTGGGAGATAAACTATCCTTTCAGAGGCATCCGAGAACCCTTAAGGAGTGACCAGAATATCTCCCTTGTAACTCAGAACACAGGTCACAACTGTGTTCATAACTCAGATCACAAGTCACAAAGAAATTCATGCCATTTGAATTTCTGCTGAATTTGTGACAAGTCTTTGTGATCAAAATTTTGAGTAGCTGCTGCAACGAGGACAATGTCAAACAGTACTCCTTTCTCCCCCTTTTTGGCCAAAAATTGACAAAGAAAGCCTTCACAAAACCAGATCCAAGAATAGTTTTCCCAGATCTGTTAAAGTTGTTGCATATTTCAGACTGACTGTGCATGAAATTTAGACGCATTTGTTTGTTTCTGCCAAAAGAACCAGTCCTAATACATGCATAAGTTTAGGTCAAAGCAATTCCTGAATAAAATCAGCCTTTGACCAACTTTTTAGGAAACAGAATACCAAATATAGCTCCTGAATAGCTACAATTACGTGGTGAAGTTATTTTCCACGTATTCTTCTTGATTTCCCCAAGGTTTCAATGTCGTTGGTAATGTCATGACACTTACTTAGACATTACCTTACATTCTTCAACAACAGCAGCCTTCTTTTTACTTCTCTCAGTTAGGCACAGAGAAGGACACTTTAAACAGCTAGTAGCTAGAGACTAGTAGCCTTAAGCATGTCCATTAATCATGCTTTCTTAAGTGTTGCTGAGATCCAACACAATTACTTTCTACCTTCTTCCAGACAGCAAAATAAGGAAGGAGGGAATAAACCAGAAGACTCCAAAATGCTTCACAAGACATCACAGATTAGTTCTAATACACAAAATTTAGATGCCACTTCTATTTCTTGTAGTAAAAGAACCCCTTGAACATATGCTGAATATATCAGATTTCTTAATCTGATTTACTTCTTCTGATCTTCCATTCACTAGTAGTTGCTAGAGCTAGTGAAGTCTTTACCACAATAGCATTTCTGATATGCCAGACCAAGTTGCTATTGATAAGATCTGAATCTTCCAAATTGCTCCAAAAGTATCAAAACTTCCACTTATGATACTTTTAAGAATCTCTGAGATTTTCTTCCTAAACCCAGACAGATAACAAGAGCAATTCTTCAATCTCCTGATGTTGAGACATTATCCATGACTACACTTAGAAGTTCACATAAACATCAGCATACCACCGTCCTCTTCTGACTTCTGATCTTCAGATTAAGTCCAACAATACATATACAAAGTCTCCCTTCAATGTATATTGTAATTGGGGAAAGTGCAACACTCGGTGACTCCCCTTGTTAAGGCCAATCAAAATAATAGCGTGAAAACCAGTAGCACTAGCTCTGAGGTGGTAACTTCAAGCACCCTGAACTAGTCTTAGAATAGTAAGGACATATCTGATTCATGCCCTTGCACTTCCACACTTATCATGACTCTCTGGATGGCTGAGAAATCATGTAGCCATAGTCGGAAACCAACCTCCAACCTTCTTAGTGTGCTTACAAGCTTTACTAAGATTCAGATTTTCTAGAAGGATTATCCTTTAATCAAAAAGTTGATCTTGTCATCCTTCTGTATAATATATTTACTAGTAGTTGCCCTTTTATATTCCCCATATGAAAGGTATGATCTTCATCTTCAGCAATAATTACTCACCAGAATACCCTAGAGAGAAATAAACTCTCTACAAAGTTCTGAGAAATAGGTTCAGAATACAGCCTTGCATGCATATTATACAAACACTTAGTCTCCCATCAAAGTGCATATATATATCTTTATGCAAGATCCTAATGAATACTTAGTCTCCCGTCAAAGTATTCATTATTAGTTAGATTAAGCCACCTTCTCAAGGTAGGATAATTATTCTAACAATCTTCTGCTCCATGCATGAAGAGCCAACTGGTCCTTACAAGCTTCCTTTGCTGAAGAGGCCCTTCGTTTGAGATGATGTTGCAACATTGATCCCAAGCATATGAGCCTGGCTTATACTATGGTTTTGGATGAACATCCATTGCAATCAAAGCACACTTTTCTTGTAGGGGATACAAGAGTACACCAGAAGCTAATCATCCTTTATGATCAGACCCATAACAACCACATAACCTGTTCTTATTCCTATCCTCCTTGGAAATCACTAAGATCATGAGAAATAAACTCAAGCATCTTACAACTTCCCTCTTTATGGATACATTGTTGAGCTCTTTACTTTAGACACATAGTAAGTACTCTTTATTTGGAATTTGCCACAGGTTTCAAATTAAGAGTCCACATTCTGTAACTTGTACTAGAAGAAACTTCATTATCACTCATGAGGATGTTCAATAAGTCTGGAACTTATCTGTCTTTCCTCAACAACTGATGTCTTCAACAGTTGTGATGTTGTACATCCTTTTTCATCACAAGCTTTAGAACTTTTGATTCTGATTTCCACATATTTATCACATAAATATTCTGCTTCCATCATTTATTCAGTTAGAATTATCTAATCATACTAGATGATCCTGACTGATTACTTCTTCATACTTGCTAAGCATATTTACTTGGCTGAAGACACAGAAATGATGTTCCATCATCCATCACATGAGGGGAAACCTGGAAGTTACAGCTTTAAAGTCCTTTTAAGTGCATTTAGCTCAGTACATATACTCCCTTAAACTCACAGCTGGAGTAGATGACCTGTTGATCGTGTCCTGATCAATTATTTCAAAACAGATGTCTCCTCTTCCAGATCAGGAGTAGGTTCCAAACATATGTACTCATACTACATGTGTTTAGTACCCAGAACATCTGTTCTTCAACTGGCAGTTGCATGATGTTTTAACATCCTTAGGCATATCAGTTCCATCTCCTTGGAACACATCACCCTTGATAATCTTCAAGCAGCTTGTAGATGTATATGAGAATCATTGATCAATTGATACTTATCAACACTAATAATAAATGCCTTTATGAGTGGACTTGAGGAAATCTCAAGTATCTTTGACATTATTGATAGATTGCAAAATCTGCTTACAAATTCTGTTGAAAATAATAACCCTAGAGTTCTTCTTTCACTTTAGGGGTTGTATCAGAAGCTATGCAGCGGAATAGCAGTACTTCAACAGAACCTACACAATGCTTACTCCATATAGCAAGCATGACACATAAGGATTGAAAATAAATCAATCCTACAAGTTGTTTGCTTCTTCACCAAGAAACTTTCTAGACCCAACTCTACAGCCCTGTTAAAAGGAAGTTTTATACACACAGATGATACCTTATCAATATCTTCACTCCCGCATGAAGGTTTTGATAATATTCTTCTTTGTGCTGAATACAGGTTGAACAATGCACTCCAAAATCTTCACTCCCGCATGAGGTCTTTGAATTTGTTCAAACACTTTCATCTAGTTTCTCCCAAATCGGTCCATCCTCCACTCCTAGGGACCAAACAATATAAACACTACTGGTTCAAACAATATTCTACCTTGTACACAACCGGAAAGTATCCCCCATGGATCTCATCCAGAGACAGACAGGATGCCTGCTCTGATACCAATTGAAATTCCTGGTATGTCACAGACTCAGGATGTCTAATGGAATGTTAAGACATCTGATCTGACATTAAGCGCTGTACAGGTAGAATAGGCGGTACTTTTGATATCTGTTCTACAACAGACACTGAACTATCATACCAGAACCTGCAACACCTTTGACAAACGCAGGTTCTGATTTCCTGAAGTTTAGAACAGTTAAGGTTGATCATATACACTGATGTCATGAGGAATGCTGTGACATCAAACAAATAACCAATGCAGAAAGTAAATAACACACAGAATTGTTCACCCAGTTCGGTTCAACCAACCTACATCTGGAGGCTTCCAAGCCAGGGATAAAGTTCACTATTAGTAGTATCAATTCAAAGACCCTGCAGCCAACACACCCGTTGACAGCCTTCTCACTTAATCACTACCCAATGACACTTTTACCTAAGATCCAATCCTAGATATGAGAACCCTCTCACTCCCCCTCAATCACCGCAGTGATTACTTTCTATAGTACATAAACTGTTCAGAAGATACACTTCCATTACACAACTTGATCATGCTTAAAAGCTTCAATCAAGTACAATGCATACATCCTCTAACCTACAGGTTTCAAGGAGTATATTGACCATCCCACAGCCCGGGTGGTTCACAATAAAACTAGCCCTAATGATAGCATCTTGTCAATACACCGGCTCACTTAAATTAGGTTACAATACTTCTATTTATAACCCTTTTTACCCAACTGGATTTGGGCCTTCATATGACAGCAATGCAGCTTTAACGACCTGCATAAAGTAAGCAGAAAACTTCTGCTGTAAGTTAGGTCTTCAATCGAGCTTTTCTCATTATACTTAGCTTCTGATTGAATCTTCTAGGGCTCCACATATGCCTTCAATTTTCGCTACTTGTTATGCATTCTATTTGGCAGAATATTCTGCATAACTTCAGGAACAGAACTGCATCAGACTTGACAGTTCAGTAGCTTGATGTCTGGTGTGATGTTATGACATCTCTTGAGACATGTTGTTCCAGAACATGTTTAGGCATTTACAATAGGATTTTCAGGCTGTTCCTATTGTACATTACATTACATTATTGTTGTTACTATTTGTTTTACAAGAAATGAGCCAATCCTAAACGAAGGCACTTACAATCTCCCCCTTTGGCAAATTTTGGCTAAAACAAATACAACAATAGAAAATAAAAGTGTTCAGGATACACACAGAAGGGTGTCTTAACCATCCAGGACCTCTTGAAGCACAGGAGGAAGAGGATGCACCTCATTCCCTTTTAGACCACGAACCATTTCTTGTCACTGGTGGTGGAGAAAGATGTCCGTGGGAGATAAACTATCCTTTCAGAGGCATCCGAGAACCCTTAAGGAGTGACCAGAATATCTCCCTTGTAACTCAGAACACAGGTCACAACTGTGTTCATAACTCAGATCACAAGTCACAAAGAAATTCACGCCATTTGAATTTCTGCTGAATTTGTGACAAGTCTTTGTGATCAAAATTTTGAGTAGCTGCTGCAACGAGGACAATGTCAAACAGTACTCCTTTCTCCCCCTTTTTGGCCAAAAATTGACAAAGAAAGCCCTCACAAAACCAGATCCAAGAATAGTTTTCCCAGATCTGTTAAAGTTGTTGCATATTTCAGACTGACTGTGCATGAAATTTAGACGCATTTGTTTGTTTCTGCCAAAAGAACCAGTCCTAATACATGCATAAGTTTAGGTCAAAGCAATTCCTGAATAAAATCAGCCTTTGACCGACTTTTTAGGAAACAGAATACCAAATATAGCTCCTGAATAGCTACAATTACGTGGTGAAGTTATTTTCCACGTATTCTTCTTGATTTCCCCAAGGTTGCAATGTCGTTGGTAATGTCATGACACTTACTTAGACATTACCTTACATTCTTCAACAACAACAGCCTTCTTTTTACTTCTCTCAGTTAGGCACAGAGAAGGACACTTTAAACAGCTAGTAGCTAGAGACTAGTAGCCTTAAGCATGTCCATTAATCATGCTTTCTTAAGTGTTGCTGAGATCCAACACAATTACTTTCTACCTTCTTCCAGACAGCAAAATAAGGAAGGAGGGAATAAACCAGAAGACTCCAAAATGCTTCACAAGACATCACAGATTAGTTCTAATACACAAAATTTAGATGCCACTTCTATTTCTTGTAGTAAAAGAACCCCTTGAACATATGCTGAATATATCAGATTTCTTAATCTGATTTACTTCTTCTGATCTTCCATTCACTAGTAGTTGCTAGAGCTAGTGAAGTCTTTACCACAATAGCATTTCTGATATGCCAGACCAAGTTGCTATTGATAAGATCTGAATCTTCCAAATTGCTCCAAAAGTATCAAAACTTCCACTTATGATACTTTTAAGAATCTCTGAGATTTTCTTCCTAAACCCAGACAGATAACAAGAGCAATTCTTCAATCTCCTGATGTTAAGACATTATCCATGACTACACTTAGAAGTTCACATAAACATCAGCATACCACCGTCCTCTTCTGACTTCTGATCTTCAGATTAAGTCCAACAATACATATACAAAGTCTCCCTTCAATGTATATTGTAATTGGGGAAAGTGCAACACTCAGTGACTCCCCTTGTTAAGGCCAATCAAAACAATAGTGTGAAAACCAGTAGCACTAGCTCTGAGGTGGTAACTTCAAGCACCCTGAACTAGTCTTAGAATAGTAAGGACATCTCTGATTCATGCCCTTGCACTTCCACACTTATCATGACTCTCTGGATGGCTGAGAAATCATGTAGCCATAGTCTGAAACCAACCTCCAACCTTCTTAGTGTGCTTACAAGCTTTACTAAGATTCAGATTTTCTAGAAGGATTATCCTTTAATCAAAAAGTTGATCTTGTCATCCTTCTGTATAATATATTTACTAGTAGTTGCCCTTATATTCCCCATATGAAAGGTATGATCTTCATCTTCAGCAATAATTACTCACCAGAATACCCTAGAGAGAAATAAACTCTCTACCAAGTTCTGAGAAATAGGTTCAGAATACAGCCTTGCATGCATATTATACAAACACTTAGTCTCCCATCAAAGTGCATATATATATCTTTATGCAAGATCCTAATGAATACTTAGTCTCCCGTCAAAGTATTCATTATTAGTTAGATTAAGCCACCTTCTCAAGGTAGGATAATTATTCTAACAATCTTCTGCTCCATGCATGAAGAGCCAACTGGTCCTTACAAGCTTCCTTTGCTGAAGAGGCCCTTCGTTTGAGATGATGTTGCAACATTGATCCCAACCATATGAGCCTGGCTTATACTATGGTTTTGGATGAACATCCATTGCAATCAAAGCACACTTTTCTTGTAGGGGATACAAGAGTACACCAGAAGCTAATCATCCTTTATGATCAGACCCATAACAACCACATAACCTGTTCTTATTCCTATCCTCCTTGGAAATCACTAAGATCATGAGAAATAAACTCAAGCATCTTACAACTTCCCTCTTTATGGATACATTGTTGAGCTCTTTACTTTAGACACATAGTAAGTACTCTTTATTTGGAATTTGCCACAGGTTTCAAATTAAGAGTCCACATTCTGTAACTTGTACTAGAAGAAACTTCATTATCACTCATGAGGATGTTCAATAAGTCTGGAACTTATCTGTCTTTCCTCAACAACTGATGTCTTCAACAGTTGTGATGTTGTACATCCTTTTTCATCACAAGCTTTAGAACTTTTGATTCTGATTTCCACATATTTATCACATAAATATTCTGCTTCCATCATTTATTCAGTTAGAATTATCTAATCATACTAGATGATCCTGACTGATTACTTCTTCATACTTGCTAAGCATATTTACTTGGCTGAAGACACAGAAATGATGTTCCATCATCCATCACATGAGGGGAAACCTGGAAGTTACAGCTTTAAAGTCCTTTTAAGTGCATTTAGCTCAGTACATATACTCCCTTAAACTCACAGCTGGAGTAGATGACCTGTTGATCGTGTCCTGATCAATTATTTCAAAACAGATGTCTCCTCTTCCAGATCAGGAGTAGGTTCCAAACATATGTACTCATACTACATGTGTTTAGTACCCAGAACATCTGTTCTTCAACTGGCAGTTGCATGATGTTTTAACATCCTTAGGCATATCAGTTCCATCTCCTTGGAACACATCACCCTTGATAATCTTCAAGCAGCTTGTAGATGTATATGAGAATCATTGATCAATTGATACTTATCAACACTAATAATAAATGCCTTTATGAGTGGACTTGAGGAAATCTCAAGTATCTTTGACATTATTGATAGATTGCAAAATCTGCTTACAAATTCTGTTGAAAATAATAACCCTAGAGTTCTTCTTTCACTTTAGGGGTTGTATCAGAAGCTATGCAGCGGAATAGCAGTACTTCAACAGAACCTACACAATGCTTACTCCATATAGCAAGCATGACACATAAGGATTGAAAATAAATCAATCCTACAAGTTGTTTGCTTCTTCACCAAGAAACTTTCTAGACCCAACTCTACAGCCCTGTTAAAAGGAAGCTTTATACACACAGATGATACCTTATCAATATCTTCACTCCCGCATGAAGGTTTTGATAATATTCTTCTTTGTGCTGAATACAGGTTGAACAATGCACTCCAAAATCTTCACTCCCGCATGAGGTCTTTGAATTTGTTCAAACACTTTCATCTAGTTTCTCCCAAATCGGTCCATCCTCCACTCCTAGGGACCAAACAATATAAACACTACTGGTTCAAACAATATTCTACCTTGTACACAGCCGGAAAGTATCCCCCATGGATCTCATCTAGAGACAGACAGGATGCCTGCTATGATACCAATTGAAATTCCTGGTATGTCACAGACTCAGGATGTCTAATGGAATGTTAAGACATCTGATCTGACATTAAGCGCTGTACATGTAGAATAGGCGGTACTTTTGATATCTGTTCTACAACAGACACTGAACTATCATACCAGAACCTGCAACACCTTTGACAAACGCAGGTTCTGATTTCCTGAAGTTTAGAACAGTTAAGGTTGATCATATACACTGATGTCATGAGGAATGTTGTGACATCAAACAAATAACCAATGCAGAAAGTAAATAACACACAGAATTGTTCACCCAGTTCGGTTCAACCAACCTACATCTGGAGGCTTCCAAGCCAGGGATAAAGTTCACTATTAGTAGTATCAATTCAAAGACCCTGCAGCCAACACACCCGTTGACAGCCTTCTCACTTAATCACTACCCAATGACACTTTTACCTAAGATCCAATCCTAGATATGAGAACCCTCTCACTCCCCCTCAATCACCGCAGTGATTACTTTCTACAGTACATAAACTGTTCAGAAGATACACTTCCATTACACAACTTGATCATGCTTAAAAGCTTCAATCAAGTACAATGCATACATCCTCTAACCTACAGGTTTCAAGGAGTATATTGACCATCCCACATCCCGGGTGGTTCACAACAAAACTAGCCCTAATGATAGCATCTTGTCAATACACCGGCTCACTTAAATTAGGTTACAATACTTCTATTTATAACCCTTTTTACCCAACTGGATTTGGGCCTTCATATGACAGCAATGCAGCTTTAACGACCTGCATAAAGTAAGCAGAAAACTTCTGCTGTAAGTTAGGTCTTCAATCGAGCTTTTCTCCTTATCCTTAGCTTCTGATTGAATCTTCTAGGGCTCCACATATGCCTTCAATTTTCGCTACTTGTTATGCATTCTATTTGGCAGAATATTCTGCATAACTTCAGGAACAGAACTGCATCAGACTTTACAGTTCAGTAGCTTGATGTCTGGTGTGATGTTATGACATCTCTTGAGACATGTTGTTCCAGAACATGTTTAGGCATTTACAATAGGATTTTCAGGCTGTTCCTATTGTACATTACATTACATTATTGTTGTTACTATTTGTTTTACAAGAAATGAGCCAATCCTAAACGAAGGCACTTACATTCATCATTTGATCAAGGATTGATCATGATTCATCAAGGATTTCTCATAATTCCTCAAGAACCAAAAGTTTCTAAATTAGGGTTTTATAGGAAAAGTTAACCCAACTTTGACCAAGCATAACTTTCTCATACTTTATGAGAAATGACCCATCCAAAGCTCATTTTGAAGAGGATGTCATGCTCTACAATCCATATTCATCTCCCAAGTTAAAAATATGAACTCACAAAAAGTTATGAATTTGGACATTATAGGTCATTTTGAAAAGTCAACAAAGACACCTTTTTTGTCAAAGCTTCATACATGAGCATGGAATATCAAATTGTGATGAGACCAAAAAGGTTGCTTAGAGGACATCTCAAGATTTCTAAAAAGTCCTAGAAAACCTTCTAAGAGTCAAAATTGAGGAAGTTATGCATTGGTGAAGTTGACCTTTTTTGCAAAATTGCCAAAAGTCAACTATGCCTAAAACATCAAATTTTGCCAAATGGGCCCAATCTTTTTCACTTGTTTTGAGTTGGCAACATGGTCCACGAGCCCTAGCCTTTTCCACTTGTCATTATCTTATTTATCTTTTTTTTTTATTTGAATTAAATCATTTTAAATCAAAACAAATCATATAAAATCCAAAACATTGAAATTCAAAGATTTTTTACATGATTAAGGTCTTAATATCCAGCTAGCATGAGATCAAATTCGTGTAAAGGCATGGTGTGTACAAAAAGATTGAATTAGGACATTTTTGGAAAGATATTCAAGGTGTATCAAATCAAAATCAAATACATTGATGGAGGAAGATTGAGGCCAGGCTTTCAACTCTAATTCATTCCTCAATACATATAGAGAGAATGCAGACTAGAAGAGGCTAGAGAAGAAGGCGCAACATCAAGAATCAAACTTGGAAAAAATCAAGAAAAGGTGCAAACATGAATTCCTACTTAGAGGCCAATTCAAGACCCTTGGACCATTCCAATCACTTCCTGGGATCCCCAGTAAGCAAAAGCAATCAAGAGCAAGCATTTCCAGGTCCTATATCGCGCTGTAAGGCATCCACGATACCTAACTTTTCTTGAACTCTGTTTGCATAATTCTGACACATATAGCATAATATAATCATAGATTCTTGTTCAACATTACATTTGCAAGCTTTCTATAATACTCAGTTGCGTTTATATAGACTGAATCGAGAATCGCCATTGTTAGGTTTTCTGGGTTCGTTTTAGGGTTTTCTCGTGCAGGTGAAATTGGCCTAAATAGAAGAGACCATTGTGATCAGTAGATCAAAACCAGCTGATCCATGGCCCTGAATTTTATTTATACTGCTTGTATGTGATTTCTGAGATGTACAGGGTTACATCTACAGCGCCATGTCCGTAGGTAAAAGTTATGAGCTTTAAACGACAGATCCAAGGAAGAAGATGATAGTGTATCACCACTTTACTGGTTTGTTTAAATTCTGACGCGTTTTGTTTTAGCCAGAAACCCATAGTTCTGATCTGTGTGTTTATTCTGTTGTATTGTTAAACTAACACCCTGATGCAGTAGTCCAGAGGGAAGAAGTCAGAAGTTCATGATTCTTGGTTTAATCCCAGGCATGACCCTCTGGCACCTTTCCCCTTCGTTTTCGCCAGATCCAGCATTTACATCTGCTGGAGATTATCATCTTCTGGACCACCATCCTCTAGACAGTCATCTTCTGGACCACCATCCTCTGGACCGTAATCTTCTGATCAGGGTCGCTGGCAGTGAGCCCTTGGGTTATTTCTTTTACTCTTTTTTTTTTAGTTTTTTAATACTAAAATAATTCTTTTTTTTAACCAGTCAAAAAATCTAAAAATAATACTTTACATCAAATTAGGTTTAGATTTTATTTTTTATCAAAAATTAATTAATTTAATTAGATTTAAATTTTAGGTAAACTTTAATTTCTTTTTGAAAATAATTTAAAATCAATTAGAATAATTAGGGTTTTGTTTCTAATTTAATTATATTTTCTTTTCCTAAAAATAAGAAAAACCAAAAATAGGCCATGTAATTATTTTCATTAATTAATTTAATTAACTAATTAATTGTATTTAATTTAGAAAACCTAATTCTTTTTTTTTTTGCAAATAATTAAAAAAAAAACAAAAACATTTTTTTTCTTTTAAATAGGTTAGAAGGGTCAAAACTTTAGTTCTCTCTCGTTCTAAATTTCTTCGCGCGCGCTCTATTTTATTTTCATCCTATTAATGTAACCGTTCACAAGTTGTAATAGTTTAATTAGGCCTTTATTTTCATTTATCGCTTTATTATTTAAGGGTTTGTTTTTGGCTATGTAAATACCTGAAGCCTTGTAATAGCATAGTTTAATTTCCGCACTTTAAATTCCGCAAAATATAAACTGTTAGATGTATGATATAGGGATGCATGACAAGAATGTATGTTTAACTTTAAAACATTTAGATAACCCTAAAATGTGCAAAGATAATAATATGAAATTGAATCACTCGCACATGCGCACTCCTAGGGTACACTCCCACTTGGTTGCCTTCGGTAAATGGTCATTGAGTATAGGATGCTTTAGTGGTCGTCCTTTTGTCCAAAGATCAAAGTTTCCTCGGAAAGGTTGCCTCGGATATTGTTGCCTCGGATAAATTGATCTAAGATATTAGGGTTATTACTAAGACGTCCTAGCATTGCTTTAGTGACCATACGTCCCTTTCGAATTTACCCTCAAAACTCCAACGACTATGCTACCTACTCACTAATAGTGGGATAACGTTGTCTAAAGGTAACGAACATAGAACAGTTCTTTTTTCGAGTAGGTAGATTAGTTCTTAAGTACTTGCTCAATCAAAACAAATTTTTCACACTTACACTCCTTTTCAAACAAAGTTTTCAAAAACACTTCATTACATTCTTGAAGACAGAAGCAAGAGTTAAATCGAAGTCAAAACAAAAACTTTTCAAACCACAAATACACAAAGAAGAAATTTTGAAAATGATGAGCAAGTACCTAAGAGCCCGTAGATAACTACGGATAGAAAAGGTGCTAATACCTTCCCTTTCTATAATCTACCCCTCGTACTCAGAAATATCTCGAAAAAGGAATTTTTCTGTGCTTTTTTCCTTTCCTTGTTGGATAAAATAAAAGACGGTGGCGACTCTTGCTTACCACGACATTTTGCAAACACAAACGCAAAACACAAACCAGCATTCCTAAAAAATAGTCCCGGTTCTGGCCACCGTATCATAGAACTGGTGACTCTGCTGGGGAGTTAATAAGTGGGGTGTACCTTAGGATTAGTTTATCATATTGTTTTCTATTGTTTGATTTGATTGTTTTATTTTTATAGGCTTTGTATCGGAGTTACTATAGATCCTAACCCGAATCTGGGGGATACCTTTTAGGTAAGTAGCAATAGACTGTGAGGGAACTGTACAGCGTAGACTGATACGGTTGAAGCAGTAGCTACGTTGATGTGGCACATTAGTTGGTACCGATATCCCTTATGGATGAACAAGGAGAGTATGAGGCTGCTATATGGGTCATTAAGCATCAACTGACCTTAGAACCTATAATTGACCAACTTGGCCATAGAAAGTAGCAGGATGCTACACTCATTGAGACCATACTCTCGTGATGGTTCCGGCCGCAAGAAAAGATTGTGTGAGCTAAAACTATGACCGATGGAGGATGGTCAGTGATGTTGAGAACCTCTAGAACCTGGTTACTATTATTAGGACAGGTTGAACCAACTAAACTGCAACAGGGTAGTACCTAAACTTCATGCCAACCTGAAATTTAAGGGCTATTGTGTGACTTGGTTGCCCTTACCATGTTTGCCATTTGTGATACTTGTTATGTGTTTTTATCATGACATCATGCATCATGACATAGCATGCATATTTCATTAGACTAACCATTTCAAGGATCGAGGGAATTCATCTTTATTCTGTTATACAGATCATGGCCTATATGCGCAGAAATACCATTCGGGTCAACTTCGTGCAGATACCTGCTCATCTCAGAGAGTTGGTTTCAAAAGTTCTTGATACCTCTTCCTTTGTTAGAAGACATGGTCATCTCCTTACCCTGGTCACTTCAAAGTTGGATGAGCAAATGATGAGCGTGTTGTTCCAGTTCTTTGATCCATTACATCACTATTTTACCTTCCCAGACTATCAATTAGTCCCTACTTTGGAGGAGTTTTCTGATTTGCTGGGCATATCTATTCTAGAGCAGACACCCTTTACAGGTTTGGAGATAGCTCCTAGGCCAGAGGATATTGCTTCAGCCCTACATCTAAAAATGGCTGATGTAGTATCTAACTGGGAGATTCGGAGCGGGGTTAAAGGTTTCTTGGCTAAGTTTTTGATTGATCAAGCTCAACAGTTCTGGGATAGTTTGGACTTTCAAGCATTTGAAGATATCCTGGCTCTCCTCATCTACGGCTTGGTTCTTTTCCCGAATCCGGATGCCTTCATAGATGTGAATGCAGTTAAGATCTTCATGTCTCGTAATCCAGTGCCTACTCTTCTAGGTGACATTCTGCATGCTCTCTATACCTGTACTGTGAGGAGAAGGGGAACCCTCATGAGTTGTACACCGCTGTTGGCGAGGTGGTTAATTTTGCACCTCCCTAAATCTGTATTTAAGAATGGGGAAGGTGTAGGTTGGGCCTACAGAATCATGTCCCTTGCTCATACGAACATCCTTTAGAGTTCTAAAGATATGGAAAAGGTAGTTGGCATTGATCGACGTGGGGAATACCCTAATGTTCCGTTACTTGGAATTCGAGGGGGAATAACCTACAATCCTTTTTTGGATTTAAGACAGTTTGGATGAGCTCGAAGAGACGGTCCTCATGAGCTGCTGCTTACAGATATTGTCTTTGACTACAAGGGGATGTTGACGGGCATCGCCGGAGATTTATACGAGCCTGAGGCATGGTGAAAAGGTATGACCCACATGATCTAGGACTAAAGACTTCCCTCCTGATGCAACCTTATCTCTAGTGGGTTCGAGCCCGTGCTCAAAAGCTCGGGATGCCCTATGAAGCTGTTTTGCCGGTGATTATAGAGCATACTGATGAAGAAGGGGTTCCTTATATAGTCCTCCATCCCTATATGCCTAATGATTTGGGGGCATTGAAGAGATCTTGGATCCATTTAAGGGAAGAAAGGGATACCTACAGAGAGAAGTATCATGAGCAAGAGCGGAAGATCTTGAAGCTTACAAGGCAGCTTGAGAATGAGAGGACAATCAACGATTATGTCAGCACGAAAGGAAAACGACCATGGGATTTCTGATGACTTTTATTGTTTCTAGTTTAGATTTTCTTTTCAGCTTATTTCTTTTGTAACGCCTTAAAGGCATTTGTTAAACATTGTTACAAGTTTTATCTAATAAAGTGTGTTTTACTTTGGTATACAAATTTGAATTTCCCTAAGTCTTTGAAATCATTTCATACGCATTCCATTAGCATGCACCTCATTACAGGTACCCTTACAGGTTTCTTATCTTCTTCACTGTTTATTTCAGCACAACATGTCTTCTGAAACACCTACGGATCAAGCTATTAAGGCTCTTCAAGCTTAGAATGCTCAGTTCCAGGAGATGTTCTTGAACATGGCCAAAGTTCAACAAGATTTGAAGACTCTTATCTTGAAGGACAAGAAGAAGAAGAAGAAGAAGAAGAAGAAGAAGGTGGTTCTGCTGAATATGGGTCGCAGATTCGGGAAAAATTTGAGACAAGAAACTGATTTGTAGCATTCATCTGGAGGAGGAGAGAATCAAGAGGAAAGGAGGGAACCTAGCCACATGGTTTCTGACAATGACACTGATTTTGATGAAGACCAGTATCCTCCTGCTGAGGATAGGTATAAACAACTTGAAGATCGTCTGAGTGCCATGGAGATTCAGAAGGTTCCCGGTTTGCATTTTGGAGATCTGGGATTAGCATTTGGGGTGGTGATTCCTCATAATTTTAAGGCTTCTATCTTTGCTAAGTATGACAGGGTGTCCTGCCCAAAGCTACACCTCTGCTCATACGTCAGAAAGATTCAACCATATACTGCTGATAGGAACATGTGGGTCCATTTCTTTCAAGATAGTCTGTCAGGGACTCAACTTGACTGGTTCTATCAATTGGAAGGAGCTAATGTCCTCAACTGGGAGGACCTTGCTGCTACTTTTTACAAGCAATACCAGTATAATGCCGACCTTGCTCCCACGCGTATTCAACTTCAAGGTATGTCTATGGGTGCGAGCGAAGGTTTTAAGGACTATGCTCAGAAGTGGAGAGATCTGGCTGGAAGAGTACAACCCCCTCTGTCTGATAGGGAGTTAGTGGATATGTTTCTTGGGACTTTGTCTAGTCCATATTTCAACCATTTGATCGGTAGTTCATCGTCTGGGTTCACTGAATTGATAATGACTGGGGAAAGAGTAGAGGCTGGTATCAGAAGTGGCAAGATACAAAAAGGTGCTTCATCAAGTACAGAGAAGAAGCCTTTCAAGAAGGAATCTAGTGCAGTTTACAGCTCAAGGAGCCAAAACTGACCTGAGCGCCGCCAAGCAGTGAATGCGGTGGTAATATCAAGACCTACTGTTGCCCCACAATGCAACAATCAGCAAAGAGTAGAGAGACCACAAAGACAGTATACTCGGCTCAGTATGACCTTGCCTCAAATTTGCCACAATTTTTCAAGACCAACCTGGTAACTCTTAGGGAAGCTCCGAAGAATCCCAGTACCACCCCTCTGCTGTATAATCCAAATGCCCATTGTGCCTATCACTCTGATAGCCCAGGGCATGATACCAACAACTGTTGGGCTTTGAAGAATAAAGTGCAGGATCTGATTGAAGCTAAGGAGATTGAGTTTGAAGCTCCGGAGAAACCCAATGTCATACCTGCTCTTATGCCGAAACATGATCAAAGAGTGAATGCAATTGAAGATGATGATGAAGAGTAAGATATCGACAGCTGGATTTACCCGACTACCAACGGTGGCTTGAACAACTGGATGGTGAAGGACTTCGTGCCAGTTTCTTTTATTACATAGTAATAGACTTTTGTTTTGAGACTTGTAACAAACAATTTGAAACTTTTTACGGTCCGGTGCCTTACCCGAGACACCGTGGCTATGTTTATGAGGGCTTACTATTTGTCATTTCCATATATCATCAATAAAGCATTGGTCGTTTTCTTGCATTACAAATTTTGCGCTCCTTGTTTTTCTTTTCTATCTTGCACTTTATCAAACAGCCATTTGTCTTACACACACTCACATATCATAATACAGGTCCACATCCATTATGGATCCCACTATTAACGACTCTGCTACTGCCAGTTATGACTTCGAAAGTCCGATCAACCAAGCCGAGGACGAAGGTGACGATGATTGTGAAGTTCCTGGGGAACTTGCTAGACTGTTACTTCAGGAAGAGACGGCCATCAAGCCGCATGAAGAGCCAGTGGAAACAATAAATTTGGGTATCGAGGAAGACAAGAAAGAGGTCAAGATCAGCGCAAATATAGAATCTAGTGTTAAGAAACGGTTGATACAGATGTTGTGTGACTATGTTGAAATCTTTGCCTGGTCTTCTGAGGATATGCCTGGGTTGGATACTGATATTGTGGTTCACCGCTTACCGACTAAGGAAGAATGTCCTCCAGTGAAACAGAAAGTTCGCCGAATGCGCCCAGAGATGTATGAGAAAATCAAGGCTGAGGTTATGAAACAGTTTGACGTCGGGTTTCTAGCTGTTACTTCTTACCCACAGTGGGTTGCCAACGTGGTTCTGGTGCCGAAGAAAGATGGTAAAGTCCGTATGTGTATAGACTATAGAGATCTGAATAGGGCGAGTCCCAAGGATGATTTCCCTCTGCCTCATATCGATGTTCTGGTTGACAACACTGCACAGCATAAGGTCTTCTCCTTTATGGATGGTTTTTCCGGTTACAATCAGATTAAGATGGCTCCCGAGGATATGGAAAAGACAACGTTCATTACGTAGTGGGGTACCTTTTGCTACAAGGTAATTCCTTTCGGGTTGAAGAATGTTGGGGAAACTTATCAGCGCGCCATGGTCGCTTTGTTCCACGACATGATTCATCATGAGATTGAGGTATACATTGATGACATGATGCAAGGTCCCAGACTGAGAAAGAACATCTTGACCATCTTCAAAAGCTATTTTACAGGTTGAAGTTGTACAAGCTGAGGTTAAACCCGAATAAGTGCACCTTCGGAGTGAGGTCTGGTAAGCTGTTGGGTTTCGTCATTAGTGATAAAGGTATTCAAGTGGATCCTGCGAAGGTGAAGGATATATAGGAAATGCCAGCTCCCCGAACAGAAAAAGAAGTCAGAGGCTTTTTGGGACGGTTGAATTACATTTCCCGATTAATTTTGTATTTGACTGCTACTTGTGAGCCAATATTCAAGCTGTTAAAGAAAGATCAAGTGGTAAATTGGAATGATAAATGTCAAGCCGCTTTCAAAAGAATCAAGGAATATCTCCAAGAGCCACCTATTCTGATGCCTCCAGTTGAAGGAAGACCTTTGATCTTATACTTGACAGTACTCGATAATTCAATGGGGTGCATGCTGGGGAAGCATGACGAGTCTGGCCGAAAAGAGCATGCTATTTACTACCTTAACAAAAAGTTTACCGACTGTGAGACCCGATACTCACTGCTCAGGAAAACTTGTTGCGCTTTGGCATGGGCTACTTGTCGGCTGAGACAGTATATGCTGACTCACACCACCTTATTGATATCAAAGATGGATCCAATCAAGTATATCTTTGAAAAGCCCGCCTTGTCCGGAAGAATAGCAAGATGGAAGATGATCTTGACTGAGTATGACATCCAATACACGACTCAAAAAGCAATCAAGGGAAGTGTGTTGGCAGATCATTTGGCGCATTAGGCTGTAGATGACTACCAATCCATGAACTTCGAATTCCCAGATGAGAAAATCATGTTGGTGACTGACTGTGAAGAACCCGGACCGGATGAAGGACCAGAGGAAGGATCCCGATGGTCTATGTATTTTGATGGAGCTTCAAACGCTTTGGGTAATGGCATTGGCGCCGTGATCATATCTCCTGAAGGCTGTCATACTCCGTTCACCGCCCGATTATGTTTTAACTGCACCAACAACATGGTGGAGTATGAAGCGTGCATCATGGGCCTTCGAGCAGCTATTGACCTAAGGATTAAGTTTATGAGTGTATTCGTAGATTCCGCTCTCGTGGTTAGTCAGATTAAAGGAGAGTGGGATACGAAGCACCCAAATCTTATTCCTTACAAAGAGTATGTACTGACGTTGCTTCCATACTTCGAGGAGACAACCTTTGAACACTTCCCAAGAGAGGAGAACCAATTGGCGGACGCGCTAGCTACTATGTCTTCTATGTTCAAGGTCAGGTGGGACAATGAGGATCCCCGGATTACCATCGAGAGGTTGGACGAACCTGCACACTACTGTGACATCGAGACTGAAGAGGTAACAGATAAACCCTGGTTTCATGAGGTAAAGAGGTATCTTGAGGATCAAGAGTACCCCGAGGGTGCATCTGTTAATGATAAGAAGTTCCTGAGGATATTAGCGGAAAAGGTCTTCATCAGTAATGGTATCCTTTACAAACGTAACCATGATTCAACCTTACTGCGATGTGTGGATAAGAACGAGGCAGAAAGGATCATCGCAGAGTTACATGAAGGTACTTTCGAGACTCATTCCAGTGGACACACCATGGCGAAGAAAATCCTTCGGGCGGGATATTATTGGTCTACTATGAAAGCCGACTGTTATCAGCACTCTTGGACCTATCATAAGTGCCAAGTCTATGCTGATAAGGTGCATATACCTCCAGTTCCTCTGAATGTCTTAACAGCTCCTTGGCCTTTTGCAATGTGGGGTATCGACATGATCAGCGAGATCAGACCTACTGTGTCCAACGGGCATCGTTTCATCCTGGTAGCCATTGATTACTTTACAAAGTGGGTTGAGGCAGCTTCCTTTGCTACTGTGACCAAGAACGTCGTGGCACGGTTTATTCGGCACAATATGATTTATCGATACGGTGTACCTGACAGGATCATTACGGACAATGGTAGAAATCTCAACAATACAATGATCACCGAGCTCTGCAAATAGTTCAAGGTACAGCATCACAACTCTTCTCCTTATCGGCCGAAGATGAACGGGGCTGTTGAAGCGGCTAATAAGAATATCAAGAAGATTGTGCAGAAGATGACGGTGACTTAGAAAGATTGGCATGAGATGTTACCATTTTCTCTTCATGGGTACCGTACCTCAGTGCGGACATCAACAGGAGCAACACCCTATTCCTTGGCATATGGCATGGAGGCAGTCTTCATTGAAGTTCAGATACCCTCTCTTAGGATTATGAAGGATGCTGGTTTGAGCGAAGATGACTGGATTCAGACCCGGCTTTATCAATTGAACTTAATCGATGAGAAGAGACTTACTGCTATCTATCATGGTCAGACGTATCAAAAACGGATGATCAAGGCATTTAACAAGAAAGTTAGACGACAAGAGTATCAAGTCGGGGATCTGGTGATCAAACGCATCATACTACCTCAAGGTGATCCCAGGGGCAAATGGACCCCTACGTACGAAGGGCCATTTGTGGTTAAGAACATTTTCTCAGGAGGAGCTATGATTCTAACCACCATGGATGGTGACGACCTTCCTCACCCCGTCAATGCAAACATAGTGAAAAAATACTATGCATAATCAAAGACCCGCTAGGTCGACTGTCCTAGGCAAAAATTAAGGGCTTTCAGGCGAACCAAAAGGGTTCAGGCAAAAGTAAGGGATGAAAATAAAAAAATCTGTACACCCGGCAAGTCGAAAACCTGAAAAGGTGGCTTGGGCAAAAAAGGGTATCCCGGTGGACTGAAAACCCGAAAGGGCGGTCCAGGAAAAAATTAGGGATCAAAGCGTAACACTATGTCTCATTGGATCATCTTGCAACCAGACTTCTGCGTCGACTATCAAACTCAGACGACATCGATCAATCTGATCTACCTTCAACCAAGTAGCAAAGTGATGAGATGCTCGAGGATATAAAGGCAATAGAAGAGTTGGGACTCAGTGGGATTGTTCACATAGCTGTTTTTCTTTATTTCTCACAAATTGTATAAACTCTATCATTTCGGCGGTGTACTCTTACTAGGACGTAAGCCTCTTGTATAAAAACGCCTATTTACAGGCCCAACTTCAAAATCAATACAATTCATTTTCACAAAGAAATTTCAAATTGTTTTTCCTTTTTCTGGTTTGTTTTTCAAAGAAAGTCCAATGTTCATTTTTGATATATGCATATGCAATAATTGCTGCTCATAAATATTTACATGTGAAACAAAAGACGATTACTCATAATTTCAGAAACAGGGGCAAACAAGAAATGTCCAGACCTTACAGTTGTTCTATTCATCAGGTACATGGATAGATCTAGCTGAAGAATATGATTAAAATACATTCACTCCCCGCAGAGTAAGAAAAAGACAGTGGTGTTAATTCTCCCCAGCTGAGACTCGCAACCGCGAATGAGTCGGTAAGATTCTCCCCAAGCAGATTTCATCTATCACCAGCACAGAAAGGTTATCCCCAGCGAAGTCTGGAAAATTATCTCCGGCGGAGTCTAGAAGACCATCCCCAGTGGAGTCTGGAAGATTATCCCCAGTGAAGTCGCCACTAAAAGATTATCCCCAGCGGAGTTCATTTCTTCACAAACAGAAACTTCATCCCCAACATAGTTTAATCATCACCAGCAGCGGTAATTCATCCACAGCCGAGGGTATTCCTCCAAAGTCAGCAAATCCTCAGTAGAGCATCTCTTCCCCACAGAGTCATTCTCTCACCAATATATTCTTTAGCAGGATTATTCTCCAAATCATCTTCGGTCGTTATCTACAGCGAGCGAAACTCTTTCACTCTCCAGCAGCAATCCGGGATTTATTTTCCCCAGCTAGAGAATATCATAAAACATTGCATGTCCACACATCATGACATATACATACGCATCATACCACACCGTCTCATTTATTTTGAGAACATCATTTCCTGATACATATTATGCATTACATCCAGATAACCTTTACCTTTCAGGAAAGATATAATCAAATTCTCACAAAACTCAAGCTATGAAGCCCAGGTACAACCGGATAGTATCTTGATCTCTACAGCATATTGTGAAGCCCGGAGAACGATCGGATAACAGTATCAGACTACTGCGAAGCCTGGAATACTACCAGATAGTGGTATCCCTTAAAAGCAAGCTATGAAGCCCGGATTCAACCGGATAATAGTTTAATCCCCAGCGAGCCGTGAAGCCCGGATTACGACCGGATAATAGCTCAACAAGTTACCATGAAGCCTGGATTCAACCAGATAGTGTTATATCATAAACACAAGCCGTGAAGCCCGGATTACGACCGGATAGCAGCTCAGTAAGTATCAAGAAGCCTGGATTCGACCAGATAGTGGTATTATCATAAACACAAGCCGTGAAGCCTGGATTACGACCGGATAACAGCTTAGCAAGTTACCATGAAGCCTGGATTCAACCAGATAGTGGTATATCATAAACACAAGCCGTGAAGCCCGAATTACGACCGGATAGCAGCTCAACAAGTATCATGAAGTCGGAATTCGACCAGATAGTGGTATTATCATAAACACAAGTCGTGAAGCCTGGATTACAACCGGATAACAGCTCAACAAGTTATTGTGAAGTCTGGATTACGACCAGATAACAATACAAGACCATGAAGCCTAGATTACGACCAGATAATGGTAGAAGACATTGTGAGGCCTGAATTACGACCAGATAGCAGCCAAAAGTACTACGAAGCCTGGATTACAACCAGATAGTGGTATATCTTTAATGCAAGTTATGAATCCCGGATTCGACCGGATAGTATCTTGATTTCTCTGAACACCATGAAGCCTGGATTCGACCAGATAATGGTATGATACATCATGAAGCCTGGATTACGACCAGATAGCGGTAAAGGGACACTGTGAAGCTTGGATTTCGACCAGATAGCGGTACAAGACACTGTGAAGCTTGGATTTCTACCAAATAGCAGTTTACCTGGACAATTACTAAGAAGCCCAGAGTCGACCGGATATTAGTGTGCCTTAAATTCAAGTTAAAGCCCGGGTGCGACCGAATAACATTTGAATTCCTTCTGAAGCCTGGATTACGACCAGATAAGAATCGAGAAATTGCGAAGCCTGGATTACGACCGGATAGCAAGTATAATCTCATCTCCCCAGTAAGTCACTGTAAAGCCTAGATTACGACCAGATAACAGCCGATCTTATCAGTATGAAGCCTGGATCACGACCAGATAGTAGTTCATTCTCACCTCTTCAACTAAGAGGCGATTCCTCAGTAGAATAACGGACGACCGAAGCTCCTAAAACTCAAACAGGGATGATTCACCAGTAGAATAATGGACGACCGAAGCTCATAAATTTATGTTTCTCTCAAGACAGATATCAGCATTCCCCAGCGGAATCTTCCTCAACAACAAGTATACAAGCTCTCGCTAAGAAATCTCTTATGCGATCGACAGTCCTTCGGATGGCATCTTTAAGCCCATCTCCTATCATTAAATTTCAAAATGGCATCTTTAAGCCCATTCCCCACATCACAAGACAATTACCACTTCATGCGAGTGCAAAATTCTGGGCACTCTAGTGTTCAATCATCTTCCACCTTCAGATCACGAAAGGCAGACAAGCCAATCTAAATCTTCAAGTTTAAGAAGATTGAACAGGGGCAGCTGTTGTACCCTAAAATTTTCCCTCCCATATTTCTCAAAACATTTGAAGAAAGATTCACAAGTTGCTCAAGGAAGTCCAAGGGTTGACCAGACAAGCTCCCTCCTAAGGCAGTCTACCTCAAAATTAGGGTTTCATGTTGCATCAAGATACTTGAGTCCAAGGGATCCCAAATGCTCACCAATGCCCTAATATGTTCTCAAGATCATTCATGTCAAGTTTCAAGCCCTATAGAGAAAGTTTGCTCAGTCATTTGCTCAAAGGCATAAAAATCGACTGTGCTAGGGCAAAAGTTAATTGTGGCCTACATACAGTCAAAATTCAAGATTTTTGGTCAACATCCTCATTTTGAAGTATATTTCATCATTTGATCAAGGATTGATCATGATTCATCAAGGATTGCTCATAATTCCTCAAGAACCAAAAGTTGCTAAATTAGGGTTTTGTAGGAAAAGTCAACCCAACTTTGACCAAGCATAATATTATCATACTTTATGAGAAATGACCCATCCAAAGCTCATTTTGAAGAGGATGCCATGATATAAAATCCATATTCATCTACCAAGTTCAAAATATGCACTCACAAAAAGTTATGAATTTGGACATTATAGGTCATTTTGAAAAGTCAACAAAAACACTTTTTTTGTCAAAGCTTCATACATGAGCATGGAATATCAAATTGATATGATACCAAAAATTTTGCTTAAAGGACATCTCAAGCTTTCTAAAAAGTCCAATAACACCTTCAAAGAGTCAAAATTGAGGAAGTTATGCATTGGTGAAGTTGACCTTTTTTGCAAAATTGCCAAAAGTCAACTATGCCTAAAACTTCAAATTTTGCCAAATGGGCCCAATCTTTTTCACTTGTTTTGAGTTGGAAACATGGTCCACGAGCCCTAGCCTTTTCCACTTGTCATTATCTTATTTATATTATTTATTTTGATTTTTATTTGAATTAAATATTTTTAAATCAAAACAAATCATATAAAATCCAAAACATTGAAATTCAAAGATTTTTTACATGATTCAGGTCTTAATATCCAGCTAGCATGAGATCAAATTCGTGTAAAGGCATGGTGTGTACAAAAAGATTGAATTAGGACATTTTTGGAAAGATATTCAAGGTGTATCAAATCAAAATCAAATACATTGATGGAGGAAGATTTAGGCCAGGCTTTCAACCCTAATTCATTCCTCAATACATATAGAAGGAATGCAGACCAAAAGAGGCTAGAGAAGGAGGTGCGGCATCAAAAATCAAACTCAGAAAAAATCAAGAAAAAATGCAAACATGAATTCCTACTTAGAGGCCAATTCAAGACCCTTGGACCATTCCAATCACTTCTTGGGATCCCCGGCAAGCAAAAGCAATCAAGAGCAAGCATTTCCAGGTCCTATATCACGCTGTAAGGTAACAACGATACCTAACTTTTCTTGAATTCGGTTTGCATAATTCTGGAACGTATAGCCTAATATAATCATATATTCTTGTTCACCATTACATTTGCAAGCTTTCTATAATACTAAGTTGCGTTTTCATAGACTGAATTGAGAATCGCCATTGTTAGGTTTTCTGGGTTCGTTTTAGGGATTTCTCGTGCAGGTGAAATTGGCCTAAATAGAAGAGACCATTATGATCAACAGATCAAACCCAGCTGATCCATGGCCCTGAATTTTATTTATACTGCTTGTATGTGATTTCTGAGATGTACAGGGTTACAGCTACAGTGCCATGTCCGTAGGTAAAAGTTATGAGTTTAAACGACGGATCCAGGGAAGAAGATGATAGTGTGTCACCACTTTACTGGTTGGTTTAAATTTTGGCGTGTTTTGTTTTAGACAGAAACCCATAGTTCTGATCTGTGTGTTTGTTCTGTTATATTGTTAAACTAACACCCTGATGCAGTAGTCCAGAGGGAATAAGTCAGAAGTTCATGATTCTGGGTTTAATCCCAGGCATGACCCTCTGGCACCTTTCCCTTTCGTTTTCGCCAGATCCAGCATTTACATCTGCTGGAGATTATCTTCTGATTTCATCAAGCAGGACCAAATCAAGCGTCCCCTGAGCATTATCCTCTGGACCCGTCAGTCTAAGTCAGATCCGGCGCCCATCATCTTCTGACGGTCACAATTTGCTGGATCCACCAGCCAGAAGTAGGCCCAGTATCACCATCCTCTGGACTATCATCTTCTGGACCACCATCCTCTGGACAGTAATCTTTTGGACCACCATCCTCTGGACCGTCATCTTCTGATCAGGGTCGCTGGCAATGAGCCATTGGGTTATTTCTTTTACTTTCTTTTTTATACTTTTTTAATACTAAAATAATTCTTTTTTTTAACCAGTCAAAAAATCAAAAAGTAATACTTTACATCAAATTAGGTTTAGATTTTATTTTTTATCAAAAATTAATTAATTTAATTAGATTTTAATTTTAGGTAAACTTTAATTTCTTTTTGCAAATAATTTAAATTCAATTAGAATAATTAGGGTTTTGTTTCTAATTTAATTATATTTTATTTTCCTAAAAATAACAAAAACCAAAAATAGGCCATGTAATTATTTTCATTAATTAATTTAATTAACTAATTAATTGTATTTAATTTAGAAAACCTAATTCTTTTTTTTGCAAATAATTAAAAAAAACAACAAAAACATTTTTTTTTCTTTTAACTAGGTTAGAAGGGTCAAAACTCTAGTTCTCTCTCGTTCTAAATTTCTTCGCGCGCGCTCTATTTTATTTTTATCCTATTAATGTAATTGTTCACAAGTTGTAATAGTTTAATTAGGCCTTTATTTTCATTTACCGCTTTATTATTTAAGGGTTTGTTTTTGGCTATGTAAATACCCGAAGCCTTGTAATAGCGTAGTTTAATTTCCGCACTTTAAATTACGCAAAATATAAACAGTTAGATGTATGATATAGGGATGCATGACAAGAATGTATGTTTACCTTTAAAACAGTTAGATAACCCTAAAATGTGCAAAGATAATAATCTGAAATTGAATACTCGCACATATGCACTCCTAGGGTACACTCCCACTTGGCTGCCTTCGGTAAACGGTCATTGAGTATAGGATGCTTTAGTGGTCGTCCTTTTGTCCAAAGATCAAAGTTGCCTCGGAAACGAACATAGAGTTATTACTAGGGTTATTACTAAGACGTCCTAGCATTGCTTTAGTGATCGTACGTCCCTTTCAAATTGACCCTCAAAACTCCAACGACGATGCTACCTACTCACTAATAGTGGGATAGCGCTGTCTAAAGGAAACGAACATAGAACGATTCGTTTTTCTAGTAGGTAGATTAGTTCTTAAGTACTTGCTCAATCAAAACAAAATTTTCACACTTACACTTCTTTTCAAACAAAGTTTTCAAAAACACTTCATTACACTCTTGAAGACAAAAGCAAGAGTTAAATCGAAGTCAAAACAAAAACTTTTCAAACCATAAACACACAAAGAAGCAATTTTGAAAATGATGAGCAAGTACCTAAGAGCCCGTAGATAACTACGGATAGAAAGGGTGCTAATACCTTCTCTTTCTATAATCTACCCCCCATACTCAGAAATATCTCGAAAAAGGAATTTTTCTGTGCTTTTTTCCTTTCCTTGTTGGATAAAATAAAAGATGGTGGCGACTCTTGCTTACCGCGACATTTTGCAAACACAAACGCAAAACGCAAACTAGCATTTCTAAAAAACTGTCCCGGTTCTGGCCACCACATCACACCAAGGCTTAGAATGGAAAAGCAATAAGATAGAGAAGAAACCCGCTTATCATCTCCCATGCTCAATAAAGATATGATTCTCATCAGTAATCTTTAAGTGTTTTAAAGTTTGTCAGGAAAAGAGTTTTTGTTTTAATGCAAATGCAAAAGGAAAAAGAAAAGTCTAAGTGGATAGTAGCAAAATAACCCTAGAATTGTCATGCAATGTTGATCCTACAGTTGAGGATAAAAGGGGGAAATATCTACCTAATATTGACATACATGGATATAAGCCTAAGGTCTATTCAATTCACACTTAGAAATGAGTGAATTAAAACTTATTGGGAGCATACAAGAAGTGAGTTTATTAGAGAACAGGGATAACCAAGCCATAAAGAACATTCACACTTGCGATAAAAACAAAGGAAGGAAATCATAAACACACCAAGAGAGGTGGATAAGATGTATGTTGTACCCCAAAAGTTGCCCTCCCACATTTTTCAAAGTTTTGACAAGCACCATTTCAATTTGCTCAAGTCTACTCAAGGGTTGCACAGTCAAACCATACTCCTAAGCCAGTCAAAATTAGGGTTTTGGTTCTTGCAAGGAAGTTGAGGTTTTCAAGGGGATAAATCAAGTCCCATATGCTCATATACATTGTCAAGCACCTACATGCCAAGTTTCAAGGCTCACAAGGTCAAGTTGCATAGTCAAAAACCCAAATTGCTTCACAATCAACTATAGGGGTAAAATGGTCATTTGGCAGTCAAAAGTCAAAAATTTTGGTCAACATATTATTTTGAAGCCACAATCATAATTTGATCAAGTCTTGATCATGATTCTACAAGAATGGCTCAAAAATCATCAAGATGCAAAAGTTTCCATTTTTGGACAGTTGAAAAGTCAACTGTAACTTGACCAAAGCATAACTTTTTCATGGTTCATCATAAAAATCCCATCTAATGCTCATTTTGAAGGGGAGGACATTTCCTACAACTCATCTTCACATTCCAAGTCCAAGAAATGCTCTCACAAAAAGTTACCAATTTCAACATTATAGGTCATTTTCAAAAGTCAACAAAAAGGCATTTTAAGTCAAAGACCATAACTTGAGATTGGTAAAATCAAATGACATGGGACCAAAGGCATTGGTTAGAGGACTTCAATACCTTTCCAAAATGTCCAAGAACATGTTCATATGATCAAAATTGAGGAAGATATGCATTGGAGAAGTTGGGAAATTTTTGTGAAATGGCAAAAGTCAACTATCCTTGAAACTTCAATTTTTGACAAAAGGGACCACTTTTTTCCACTTGATTCAGCCTTGTCATGCCACCCACGTGTCCCATGATCAATTTCAAGACCAAATAATTATTTTTCTATTTTTATTTAATTTTTATGGATTTAATTCATTTTAATCCATAATAATTCAAGTAAATCTAAAAAAATTAATTAAATGGTATCTTATGGTTTGAATAGCCTTCATGAAGCATTTGCAACCTACCAATTTCGTGCTAAGCTCATTTAGGCATGAAAATTCAAATTTTGAACAAGCTTTGAAAGGCCTTTAATGGTGGTTAAGACAAAATCCAAAGCTTAATTGCAATGGTTAAAGGCTCCTAAATGTGACTTATTCTCACTCATTACTACATATGCAAGCCATGCAAGCCTCATTCACAACCTAGAGTGTGCCTAAACGGCCAGAGCAAAATCCAAAAAGTGTAAAAAAAAGTGTGAGATCAAAAGGAGTGTTGCAAGCATTTTCAGGCCAAAAGGAGAACGTGACTCTCTTCTTTGCCATACTTTGAAGCTAAAGCAACCCTTGCCACGTCCTAAGGTCCATCATACCGCGCTGTAAGTTTTCCCAGGTCCCCCCAAGTCTCAATATTATTTTTTCTAACAAATTCCCATGCAGCTTCCTAGACGCGTTCCACCATAGGCCTCATACAGATGCGTGCCAAGTGTCTCAAAAGATCAATCCAAAGGCCAAAGGGTGCTCCACACCATGCTCCCTGGTCAACGCGCCTCTGGACGATTCAAAAGTCAAAAAGGCTTGAGACAATGGGCCTAAATTCCTAATCAAACCTCCATTGGGCCATCAACACCCCCTTGGTTTTGTTATTTCTTTTATTTTTCTTTTCTTTTATATTTCCTTTTTTAATTATTAGTTTTTTTATTATTATTGTTAATTAACCTAACAAACTAATATTTTTTTTATAAAAATTCATAAAAACAAAAAAAAGAACATTTTATTATTTATTAACTTATTTTGTAAAAAAATGTAAATTAAATTAAATTAGTTTAATTAATTAACTTTAATACATTTTTACAATAAATAAAATAATTTAGACTTAGGCTTTTCTTTTGATATTTTTAATTCCTTTTTTATTTTATTTCATTAAAACATAAAAATACAAAAAAAATATTTTCTTAATCAATTAATTAATTAGTTATTAATTTTAATTTCATTTAAATTGCAAAAAAGGACAAAAATTTAATTCTTTCTTAAAAGGGTCAAAACCCTAAGACGTTCCAATTTAATTCTTTCGCGCATTATTCTTATTTTGATTATTTATGTAACTGTTTCCGGATATGTAATAGTAATTAGGTTTATCTCTTTATTTACTATTTCTCGCATTTTATTTCCAAACAGGTTTTGTTTTTTTGGCGATGTATAGACTCGCGCCTTGTAATAGCTAGATTTACATTTCTGCAACTTATTTTCCGCACTCCTAACTGCTAATAATGCATGAAAGAATGTATGTAAATAAAATCAATCCGTAGCTCACAAATAACATGTACAAGATAACCTTAACTGAAAAACAACACACAAAGCACATGCCACTTCTAGGGTACGCTTCACTGGTTGCCTCGAACGTGGTCATCAAGTATAGGGTGTCTTAGAGGTTTCCCTTTGTCTAAAGATCCAGTTTCCTTGAAACGGTTTCCTCGGATAAAAGGATCTAGGACATTAGGGTTACTTCTAAGATGTCCTACCATTGCTTCGGTGACCACATTGTCCCGATAATCGAATTGACCCGAACACCTCCAACGATGGTGCTACCTACCTCTCAATGGTGGGATAGTGCTATCTAAAGGACTCTTACACAACCTAATTCCTTAGAGTAGGTAGATTCTCTTGGGTACTTGGTCTCTTCAAACAAAACAAAACAACTTTTCACACCTCACACTTTCTAAAAGATTTCAAACAAATTTTTCATACACTCTTGAGGACAGATACAAGAGTTACTTAAAAAATTTTCAAACAAAACTTTTTCAAACCCACACACACTTGAAAAGCAAACAAATTTTGAAAAAATAAGAGCAAGTACCTAAGAGCCCATGGATAACCATGGATGGAAAGGGTGCTAACACCTTCCCTTTCTATAAATCTACCTCCAGAACCGAGAAATATTCTCAAAGAAGGAATTTTGCTGTGCTTTTGTCCTTTCCATATTGGAGAACATAAAAGACGGTGGCGACTCTTGCTTACCGCGACATTTCGCGAAACCAGCTTAAAAAACAGTCAGTTCTATTTCCACCGATCACAAAACTGGCGACTCTGCTTGGGAATATAATAAGTGAGGTGTACCTTAGGATTAGACCACTCTTATGTTTTCAATTGCCTGCTTTGTTTGCTTTAAAATTGTGGGCCTGCTTTGGGAGTTTCATAGATCCTAACCCAGATCTGGGGGATACCTTTTAGAAAGTAGCAACAAACTGTGAGGGAACTGTGCGGGGTATACCGACACGGTTGAAACAGTTTGCTTTGTTGATGTGGCACTTTGGTGAGTACCGGTAACCCTTGAGTCAAGTCAAGGAGAGTACGGGGCCGCCGCGTGGTATCGTGAAGCATCAACTGACCTTAGGAACCTTACTTGAACCATCCTGGCCTCTTTAGGGGTAGTGAGATGACTGACTTTGGTGCAGTCCGAAGTTGGTTGATACTCGATACTACACTCATTGAGGGTTATTTTCTTGGAATATTTTGATCGCCACTTCAGTGGCTAAATAAAAACAATGAACACAGAAAACAACCCAATGATATTGAGCTCCTTAGAACCCGGTTACTTTTGATATGACAGGTTTGAGCTCACCAACTTCAAAGAGGGTAGTACCTAAAATTCATGCTGGCCTAAACTCTAAGGGCTCTTTTGTGTGACTTGTGTGCCTTTATACTTGAACTATTTGCATACTTGTTATCTAACAACACGGGTTCCTTGCAGGTTTTGTTTACAGTCCTTAATTGGGACTCATTATAGGGCCTACTTACATCACTCCATGCATAGCATAACATCATACCATTACATGCATCCTACATAAGGACTAATCCATTTCAAGGACCTCAAGGGTTTTGTGATGCAGGTCATGATGAATCAAATGTCCAGCAAGGGGTAAAGGGGATTTATTTTCCTCTAGCAAAGGTTAATGACTTGAGTCAGGGGCTATGACCCACTCAATATGGTGAGCCTTGACTCTTGAAGAAGGACTCTCATCAACATGAAGTCCCTTCCATCAAGCTACAAAATTCAAATTCTAACAATTTTCTTGTTTACCCCCGCGAGATCCTTGAAAATATTGCATGCATACATACATATCACGTCATTACAGGTACTCCTTTGACAGGTCACTTACCATCTTCGCTGTTTATTTCAGCAATGGCTTCCCAACAAAACAACCAGGATCTTCTTGCTCAAGAGACTCGGTTCGGGGAGATCCTCCTAAATCTATCCAAGGGGCAGGAAGAGCTGAGAACACTCCTCATGGGAAATTTGGTCAGGAAGAGTCCCGAAGACGACAAGGACGAACGGATGAAACATCTGCAAGCGGAGGTGGATGTAATGAGAACCCAGATGCTTGGGAAAATGGCTCTTATCCAAGACTTATCTCAAAGACAAGGAGAGCTCAGGGTTCTCTTCAACCAACTGCTTCGGGATAACCAACTGGGGCAAACATCTAAGGTTGAAGAGCAAGCCATCATTCAACCACCTGTGGGGCAAGAAGACAAGGGAAAAGCTCCTCAGTTTGCTTCGGGTTCACAAGCCCAGCATCAACCTCACCAGCGTCAACAGGGTAATTGGCGTAAGCAAAATACGTCTGGAAGACATTTCTCGGAGATTGGTGTGCCATCCTCACTAATACTGAAACGCTTATTGGAGGTCAAGCTGATTTCTTTAAAGGATCCTCCCAAGAAGCTCAACATAACCTCCCTAAAGTACAATCCTGATGAAAGGTGTGCCTACCATTCTAACAGCCCGGGGCATAATACTGACGACTGTTGGAAGTTGAGGTACAAAATCCAAAGCCTGATTGATGAAGGAGCTGTGGAATTCACCCCAGATGGTCAGGTCGAGTTCTTCTACTATCCCTGCGAGATTCACCATTTGAAGTGACAAGTCCTGAGACTAGAAGACTTTTTGTTCATTCGAATGTTTAAGTTGTATTTTCTTTGCTTATACAAACAATTATTGTCATAGCAAACTTTATTACTTTATCAATGCATCACATATGTCTGTTTTGAATCAATATATTTGCATTTGCTATATTCAAACTGCTTTCATTTTTTGATGTCAACTCTTAATAACTCTAAGCCTCTTGAGGGAGGATGACGAAAACGATACCATGATCTTTACAGTATGCTTTGAACAGACCCCGCTGATGAGGTACAGGCCTTGTTTCAATTCCTAAACACTGGAGTTATAAGGAAGATAATCCCTAGTCAACCCCTCTGAGCCAAAGAAGTAGGAGTTTTTCTTTTCGAAAATTAAAACCCTTAATCATAACCTAGGGCAGGGTAGTTCTCTCAGTTGATCCAAGTGCATGACGAATGGAACCAAAGAAGTCCTTACAAAACAAAAGACAGTGATGGTTCTGAATAATCATAAAGACAGGCAGTCATTATCTTTCAACAACAAAAGCCCGATAAGTCAAAACCTATGAAGGAGACTTACACAAAACTGGGGCATCCCGCTGACTGTAACCACAAAAGAACAGTTCAGGCAAAAAACAGGGATAACGAAATCAAAAAAGAAAGAGGTCCTACAAACCCTCAACCAAAAAAGGAATGACTGCCTTTTCAAAATAAACTGTCAATGTCCAAACCATCACTAGAACATCAGAGAAAAGACTCAAACAAGGTCTAATGCACGGTCAGCTGAGTTTAGGCTTGAAGAACATCACGAAGAGCGGGTGGGTGCAAATAATTTGAGCCTTTATCCTTTGTTTCTTAAACCGTGAACCAGGCCACGTTACAACCCTCAAAAAGTCCTAGCTGAAGCATGGGTTAGTTCGAAAGCATACTGTTACAAAAGGTATCCTGACTCCTTAAGGCTTGCTGTAAAATACTGAGTTGACATCACATTTTACAAAATTTGCTTGTTTTACTGAAAATGCATTTTCAAAAATTTCAAGACAGACATAAGCTTTGCATTTTTAATATAACATTGCTTGCTTGTGACTATTTGTTTGAACAACATAGAAGTTCGCACGACGAATGTCTAATGAACAAAAGCACCTCCAATCAAGGGGCAGGGCATGATCATTGTCCATCATCTGGGGCAGTCCAGTCAAGATTCAGAGAATCTCTCAAATGCCTAATAGCCTGGGGCAAATCTCCGCCTGAGTCACCTGGGGCATTGGACATGAGTTCTAGCTACGAATCTTGCCTGATCAAACATCTTCTGGTCACATGGCAACACAACAACGGGGGCATCTCCCTACATTCTGAGAGTGTGGACATAGTCGAAAAAATACTACGCATAATCAAAGACCCGCTAGGTTGACACACCTAAGCAAAAATAAGGGCTTCCCGGCGAACCAAAAGGGTTCGGGAAAAAACAAGGGATGAAATGAAAAAATATGTACACCCGGCAAGTCAAAAACCTGAAAAGGCGGACTGGGCAAAAAAGGGTATCCCGATGGACTGAAAACCCGAAAGAGCGGTCCAGGCAAAAGTTAGGGATCAAAAGCGTACGACTATGTCCCGTCATCTCGTCACTTGCCTACCAGAAGAAGATTTGTCGAATCGGCAGTTGTCTAACACCTCACAAGGTATCTTCTTCTCTCACGTCAGAAACAGGGGCAATAATGAGTTGTCCAAGCGATCTAGTTGCTCTGTCAACCAAGGTACCAAGGTAGGTTCGGCTGAAGAACATAACCAAGATGCCTTCACTCCCCGGGAGTAAAACAGGTTTCAACAATGCTCTCCCCAAGCAGAGTTGGTCTCTCATCAACCCCAAAGAGGCACAGTATCCCTAGCAAGCCAACAACGCTCTCCCCAAGCAGAGTTAGGCTACTGTCAGCCCTAAGGAAGTTGGGTACCCCCATAAAATCTCAATATTCCCCATCGGAGTATACAGATGTTCCTAAGCAAGCATCCCCGGCAGTCTTAATATAAGATTGTTCCCCGGCGGAATACAGACACCCCAGTGGAGCCACTTCCCCAGTACAGTCTCAAAAGTTTCCCCAGGAGAGTTGAATCAATCTCCCCAGTAGATTCTGGAACCTTATTCCCTGCAGAGTACGAACGCATCTCCCCGGCTCTATTCAAAGGTTATTCCCCACCAGGGTCTAACTGGGTTATCCTCAGCTAATTACCACAGAAAGATCGTCCTCGGCGAAGTTCTTCCTATCCCCAGCGGAATTCATCAAATTCCCCAACAAAATTTATCAACGGGAATCTCCAGCGGAGTTATCATCAAAACCTCAGCGAAGTATCTCTTCCCACAGAGTAATTCCCCGCAGAGTAATATCTTCATCAAGTTTATTCCCCAACGGAGTCATCCTCTCCTACCGGTTTATTCTTGCAACCATCATCCCCAGCGGAAATGAAGAACTCTACTCTTCAACCTCAGCCCAGGATTCAACTTCCCGATGTTCGTCAAGGATTTATTTTCCTAGACGAAGATACATTCATAGACATTCATCACATTATCATACACCATGACGCATGCATATACGCATCATAACACACAAATATCATTTATTCTTGAGAACATCTTAATATCATGCAGTTCATGCATCATGACACTACATACAGCTAACGTTTTGCCTTTTCAGGAAAAGGTCAATCAAAAGATGATTACCATCTACCTCTACAGTTCCAGATCAACATTGGTAACAAGCCAGGAAAATTCTGTGGACGACTGATCATGGGTTAATATCTGAAACCAGACAGGACAATCATCCACTTGATCATCATGAAGCAACCCCACACTGGTTCCTTCTCAACTTCAGATGTAGTTTTACACGAACTCATCATCAGGCAACCCCACACCGGTTCCTTCTCAATTTCAGATGAAGTCTTACACGGACCCATCACAAAGTAACCCTACACCGGTTCCTTTTCTTTCAGAAGAAGTCTTACACGGACTTATCATCAAAGTAACCCTACACCGGTTCCTTTTCTTCCAGAAGAAGTCTTACACGGACTTATCATCAAAGTAACCCTACACCGGTTCCTTTTCTTTCAGAAGAAGTCTTACACGGACTTATCATCAAAGTAACCCTACACCGGTTCCTTTTCTTCCAGAAGAAGTCTTACACGGACTTATCATCAAAGTAACCCTACACCGGTTCCTTTTCTTTCAGAAAAAGTCTTACACGGACTTATCTCAAAATGACCTTACCCCGGTTCATCAAGAATTTTTACACGAACTTACCTTGCAGTAACCTTACCCCGGTTCCTCCAGAAGTCTTACACGGACTTATCTCAAGATAACCTTACCCCGGTTCATCCAGAAGTTTTACACGAACTTATCCTGCAATAACCTTACCCCGGTTCCTCCAGAAGTCTTACACGGACTTATCTCAAGATAACCTTACCCCGGTTCATCCAGAAGTTTTACACGAACTTATCCTGCAATAACCTTACCCAGGTTCCTCCAGAAGTCTTACACGGACTTATCTTAAGATGACCTTACCCCGGTTCATCCAGAAGTTTTACACGAACTTATCTTGCGGTAACCTTACCCCGGTTCCTCCAGAAGTCTTACACGGACTTATCTCAAGATGACCTTACCCCGGTTGCTCCAGAAGTCTTACACGGACTTATCCCGAAGTAACCTTACCCCGGTTCCTCCAGAAGTCTTACACGGACTTATCCCGAAGTAACCTTACCCCGGTTCCTCCAGAAGTTTTACACGAACTTATCCCGAAGAAACCCTACACAGGTTCTCTCTTCCCAAAAATGCAGTTTTACACTGACTCGTCATCAGAAACCCTACCCATGTTTTACTTCTTCCAGGATGCAGTTTTACACGGACGCATCATCAAAGTAACCCCACACAGGTTCCCTTCTCAAACTCCAAACGTAGTTTTACACGGACTCGTCATCAGTAACCCTACACAGGTTCCTTCTCCACTTCAGATGCAGTCTTATACGGACTCATTATCAGTAAACCCTACATAGGTGTCCTTCTTTCCAAGATGCAGTTTTACACGAGTTCATCATCAGGCAACCCTACACAGGTTCCCTCTTTCAACTTACAGAGATTACAATTCAACAGACAACCTCCAGATGGCATCTATAAGCCCATCCACCTACCAACAGTCTCCAAATGGCATCTATAAGCCCATTCCCGACAAGGTTCTGTCACATCTCCCGATGGGATCTATAAGCCCATCCTCTTATCCACCATATCCCCAAATGGCATCTGTAAGCCCATTCCCGACATCACACTGCTGATACTCTACTATGTGAGTGCAAATTTCTGGGCACTCTAGTGTTTAATCATCTTCCACCCTCGGATCACGAAAGGCACACAAGCCAATCTACATCCTCAAGTCTAAGAAGATTGAACAGGGGCAACTGTTGTACCCCAAAATTTTCCCTCCCATATTTTTCAAAGTTTTGACAAGCACCAGCTCAATTTGCTCAAGTCTACTCAAGGGTTGCACAGTCAAACCATACTTCTAAGCTAGTCAAAATTAGGGTTTTGGTTCTTGCAAGGAAGTTGAGGTTTTCAAGGGGCTCAATAAAGTCCCATATGCTCATATACATTGTCAAGCACCTACATGCCAAGTTTCAAGGCTCACAAGGTCAAGTTGCACAGTCAAAAACCCTAATTGCTTCATAATCAACTATAGGGGTAAAATGGTCATTTGGCAGTCAAAAGTCAAAATTTTTGGTCAACATATTATTTTGAAGCCACAATCATCATTTGATCAAGTCTTGATCATGATTCTACAAGAATGGCTCAAAAATCATCAAGATGCAAAAGTTTCCATTTTTGGACAGTTGAAAAGTCAACTGTAACTTGACCAAAGCATAACTTTTTCATGGTTCATCAGAAAAATCCCATCCAATGCTCATTTTGAATGGGAGAACATTTCCTACAACTCATCTTCACATTCCAAGTCCAAGAAATTCTCTCACAAAAAGTTACCAATTTCAATATTATAGGTCATTTTTAAAAGTCAACAAAAAGGCATTTTAATTCAAAGACCATAACTTGAGATTGGTACATTCAAATGACATGGGACCAAAGGCATTGGTTAGAGGACTTCAAGACCTTTCCAAAATGTCCAAGAACATGTTCATATGATCAAAATTGAGCAAGATATGCATTGGAGAAGTTGGGAAATTTTTGTGAAATGGCAAAAGTCAACTATCCTTGAAACTTCAATTTTTGACAAAAGGGCCCACTTTTTTCCACTTGATTCAGCCTTGTCATGCGACCCACATGTCCCATGATCAATTTCAAGACCAAATAATTATTTTTCTATTTTTATTTAATTTTTATGGATTTAATTCATTTTAATCCATAATAATTCAAGTAAATCTAAAAAAATTAATTAAATGGTATCTTATGGTTTGAATAGCCTTCATGAAGCATTTTCAACCTACCAATTTCGTGCTAAGCTCATTTAGGCATGAAAATTCAAATTTTGAACAAGCTTTGAAAGGCCTTTAATGGTGGTTAAGACAAAATCCAAAGCTTAATTGCAATGGTTAGAGGCTCCTAAATGTGACTTATTCTCACTCATTACTACATATGCAAGCCTTGCAAGCCTCATTCACAACCTAGAGTGTGCACAAACGGCCAGAGCAAAATCCAAAAAGTGTAAAAAAAAAAGTGTGAGATCAAAAGGAGTGTTGCAAGCATTTTCAGGCCAAAAGGAGAACGTGACTCTCTTCTTTGCCATACTCTGAAGTTAAAGCAACCCTTGCCACGTCCTAAGGTCCATCATACCGCGCTGTAAGTTTTCCCAGGTCCCCCCAAGTCTCAATATTATTTTTTCTAACAAATTCCCATGCAACTTCCTAGACGCGTTCCACCATAGGCCTCATACAGATGCGTGCCAAGTGTCTCAAAAGATCAATCCAAAGGCCAAAGGGTGCTCCACACCATGCTCCCTAGTCAATGCGCCTCTGGACGATTCAAAAGTCAAAAAGGCTTGAGACAATGGGCCTAAATTCCTAATCAAACCTCCATTGGGCCATCAACACCCCCTTGGTTTTGTTATTTCTTTTATTTTTCTTTTCTTTTATATTTCCTTTTTTAATTATTAGTTTTTTTTATTATTATTGTTAATTAACCTAACAAACTAATATTTTTTTTATAAAAATTCATAAAAACAAAAAAAAAGAACATTTTATTATTTATTAACTTATTTTGTAAATAAATGTAAATTAAATTAAATTAGTTTAATTAATTAACTTTAATACATTTTTACAATAAATAAAATAATTTAGACTTAGGCTTTTCTTTTGATATTTTTAATTCCTTTTTTATTTTATTTCATTAAAACATAAAAATACAAAAAAAAATATTTTCTTAATCAATTAATTAATTAGTTATTAATTTTAATTTCATTTAAATTGCAAAAAAGGACAAAAATTTAATTCTTTCTTAAAAGGGTCAAAACCCTAAGACGTTCCAATTTAATTCTTTCGCGCATTATTCTTATTTTGATTATTTATGTAACTGTTTCCGGATATGTAATAGTAATTAGGTTTATCTCTTTATTTACTATTTCTCGCATTTTATTTCCAAACGGGTTTTGTTTTTTTGGCGATGTATAGACCCGCGCCTTGTAATAGCTAGATTTACATTTCTGCAACTTATTTTCCGCACTCCTAACTGCTAATAATGCATGAAAGAATGTATGTAAATAAAATCAATCCGTAGCTCACAAATAACATGTACAAGATAACCTTAACTAAAAAACAACACACAAAGTACATGCCACTTCTAGGGTACGCCTCACTGGTTGCCTCGAACGTGGTCATCAAGTATAGGGTGTCTTAGAGGTCGCCCTTTGTCTAAAGATCCAGTTGCCTTGAAACGGTTGCCTCAGATAAAAGGATCTAGGACATTAGGGTTACTTCTAAGATGTCCCACCATTGCTTCGGTGACCACATTGTCCCGATAATCGAATTGACCCGAACACCTCCAACGATGGTGCTACCTACCTCTCAATGGTGGGATAGTGCTATCTAAAGGACTCTTACACAGCCTAATTCCTTAGAGTAGGTAGATTCTCCTGGGTACTTGCTCTCTTCAAACAAAACAAAACAACTTTTCACACCTCACACTTTCTAAAAGATTTCAAACAAATTTTTCATACACTCTTGAGGACAGATACAAGAGTTACTTAGAAATTTTTCGAACGAAACTTTTTCAAACCCACACACACTTGAAAAGCAAACAAATTTTGAAAACATAAGAGCAAGTACCTAAGAGCCCATGGATAACCATGGATAGAAAGGGTGCTAACACCTTCCCTTTCTATAAATCTACCTCCCGAACCGAGAAATATTCTCAAAGAAGGAATTTTGTTGTGCTTTTGTGCTTTCCATATTGGAGAACATAAAAGACGGTGGCGACTCTTGCTTACCGCGAAATTTCGTGAAACCACCTTAAAAAACAGTCAGTTCTATTTCCACCGATCACAATGTACTTCTTGTTGAATGGGAGAGAATGGTGTTAGAGGTGTGAGAGAATGAAGAAAGATAGAATCAATCCTAAACTATGCACACAAACTTTTAAATACAAGTTAGTGGTCAAGGTAAACCTCTATTATTCTCCCTAATCAAAATTAGGTTTTTAAAAAAAAAAGAAGAAAATTTTATAAAATTGAGCCAATTAAAACCTAACTTTCTAAAGTCTTGTAAATGTCAGAAACATGATTAATATTCCTTGGATTAAATTGAGGGGTTGGAAATGATTAAGAATTACCAAGAGTGGTTAGTAAAAGGGTCAAACTAGAGAGTTTTAGCAAAATATTTGTGAAAAAAATGTAAAATAAAAAGTTAAAATTTAACAAAAATGATTTTTTTGATTTTCATTCATCCAAGGAATTTAAACATATTTTCTTTGATTTTTACAAGTAGAGGAAATTAGGTTTTAAAATGTCTCTTAAGACCTAAGCAAGACGAAAAATCAAAATCCAAAATTAATTTCTAAAAATTAGAAAATAAAGAAAATTGATGTGTAAATTCAATTAAAAACATAGAAAGTTAGCTTAATGCCTAAGGGTTAGTAAGATTATTTTTATGAAATTTTGGTACTTGAAGAAAATATCAAACAAAAATATTACAAAATGTGACAAAAAAAGTAAAGAAAATGATATTATCAAGGATTAATTTTATTTTCTTATCAAGAATTTTTGTAAAATCAAACAAAAATTATTTTCATGAAGTACATTCAAAATGGAACCTAATATATTTGTTTTTGGGATTTTTCAGATTAGTGCAAGTTGAAAAATAAAATTCTAAAAACTTAATGGTGAAGAAAACCCTAATTTGATTAATTGTATTATTTAATTTTCTAAAAAAAGATAAATAAAAAAAATCAGAATATGAAAATATACTAAAAAATAGGAATAAAATATTTTTTGGTAATTTTTGGATAAGAGAAAATATTAAAACAAAAATAAGAAAACACTTAAAAATGTATTGAAAATTAAAAAATGCCTAATCCTATTACATCTGTTAAAACCAAAACACGTTGTAAAATAAAAATCAAATCATCTTCAATGGACGCGCACTACGTAGTCGTCCTTGAGCTCGAGCCATGCCCTAACATCTTTTGTTCAGTTTTACATACTTATTTCAGATCACGATTTCTCCTTCAATTCTTGATGAAAACGCACAAAATTATGATCAAATTAAAGATCTCATTGAGTAGATTAATGTAGGATAATTTTTTTTCAAAAATGATGTATGAATCAAGGAGAAAAGTGCTCGTGAAAATCACTGAAATCAACATATCATGAACATGTAAAAACAAAATTTATCAAGCCACTTTCAGATCCATCGATCTCTCTCGTTTCTCCACCAAATCCAATGATCCAAACATCAAATTTCATCATAAAATTGCAAGGAATAAGAATATGCTATTAGTTTTCTAAATTGTTGTAAGAGCAAAACAAAATCTAATCATGAAATCACTGTATCAAACAGTTTGAACATGAGTTGCAGAGCACGATTCAAGCTTCAAAAGGAATACAAACACTCATCAGATCTAAGATCTTGCCAAATATGTTATCATACAAGATCTACATCTTAAAATGTAAGCACAAATTTAGATCGAAGTTCAAGAACATCTTACCTTGAATGAGTGAAAAATAAATTCACTTTATGCCCCTGATCTTGCAAGAAAATCCAATGATCCTTTCTCTTTCACTTCAATTCAATCTAATTATGCAGAAATTGGAGTTTCGAGCAAAGAATTTGAGGGGAAATGCAAAGGAAAAAATTATGTTTCAAGAAGAAGGTTAAGCTTTGAGCAGAATTTCCAGAAGTCTTGTACGAGTGTTAAGCAAGCACTTTTTTTTGAAAATGCGAATGAAGAGAGCTTGTATGGAGCACTGAATTGTGCTGAAGAAATTTTACAAAGGGGTAGGACAGTCTTTTGCAGTTTTGGAGTCGTTGGGGATAATTTGGAAGTTTGCTGCGTTTTGAGCTCTCAATGGCTGCATTTTGATTAGTGTATGACATGATAAGGAAGGTGTGAAGGAATGATGTGGCAGGAAAAGGTTGTACTGCGAGTAATGTTGAATTCTGGCCAGTAGATGAGTACAGTGACAGTATAGGAAAAGCTCATGAATATACCATTTCACTCATGCATTTTTCCTTAATTTGAGGCCTATGGAAAGCTGAGATATTGGAGATTAAAGTTATTGTTGAGAGAAATCCAAAATGATGCTTACAAGTTGGTGGGAAAATGGTATACATTTGGAAAAAAAACTGGACTTGGCAAGTCTTGCACGCGCGTGCATGGCTTGCATGTTGGGCAAGAAATTGACTTTGTAACCTCATATTCTTATGATCATATATTCTTCATTATTTTCTCAAATGAAGTGATTCAAAGATCTTTATGAAACTTACATATCCCTTTGCAACTTCTCTTTGAATTTAAAATTCAAATATCACTTGTATTAAGAGATAAAGCATCATGAATTAGGGCACACCATGTGTTTGTGAAAATGCTGGCCTGGGCGTGCAAGCATGACTTGTAACTTGCCATCTTTATGCCCTAAACTCCTAAGCTCAATAACTCACAAATGCTTAATTTTTTAGGCTTTAGCATACATTAACAAACTTGTAGGTTTCTTGTAAAGCTTTCCAAGTATGTAGTGTTTTCCTTCTTTGGACAAAAAAGGAGAAAGTTATGGATGTCCATAGTTCAGTACTATGGAGGCTTAAGGACTTAGAAATTTTTCTAAATGTCCCAAATAACTTCTTAATCAAGTTATCTCCATTTTGACCTATCCTCTTGATTTTACGATACCAATGATCATGAAATATGAAAATAACATGCTTTAATTTATAGTTGACCAAAAGTCCACTTGGTCAACTTGATTTTGGTTTACTTCTGGTCAAAATGACTATTTTGCCCCTTTTGATCAATTGAACTTCTTTTACTCAAAATTTGCACCCAATCTTTCAATCATAGGTGTTTATCAACATATAGAGAGGTATGGAATTAAGTCCTTCCCAGAAAGTATGATATTTCCTGATTAAAATCAAAACCCTAATTTTAGCCCTCTACGTTTGGAGATAGTGATCAACCTTCAAAGCCCTCATTCTTCTGGACAAATTGAGAGATTCTTTGAACAAATATGCCTTATATGATTATGAGAAGGTAATACTTCACACACTTGACTCCTACAAGCCTCAACCTCTTCAACTGGCCAAAACACTAATATTGAGAAATGAATAGTAGAAATGTGATTCTTCTCCAAACTTTGCAAATTTCCAACTCCTATTGATCATATGCAACAAATGAAATGTTTTGCAATATAAGAAACCGTTGTAGCTTTAGAGAGTTTAAATATTGAAGATATGAGATCCTCTTTTGCACTGATTGACCAAACAAATATTTCTTATAGCCTGTAGAAGAACTTGGGAATGAAGATACCCTAATCCTTATCATGAGAATGTATGAGTATGTATCATGAAACATAAACCATGAAAGGTAAAATGAAGAGGGAAAATTTTGGGGTGTAACAATTATGTGCTCCAGTTCCAGGAGGGAATCAATCCTATGGTGGGGATCTTTGGAGGGTGATGACCAAGTGTTCATCAAAGATTTGGTACCACATGCATTTGAGTAAGTTGTGTCGCATTAACATCTTATGTGACATTTAATGAATTTTGCTGATGAGTTGTAATGTGATGATATATGTGAACTATGTGATGATTTGATGGTGAAAATATGTCTAAGTGTGTTGATGAGTTATAATGTGATGATAATTGTGAACTAAGTGAGTATATGATGATTATGGGGATGAAAGATATATAGGTGATGTTATGATATATTTTTGAGTATGACGTATTGATGATTAGTATGTGTTATCATGTGATTATGTTGTTATGACTACTAATCTTTTCCTTATGTCTTTTATAATAAACTGTGATTACTCACCCTTTCTGTTTGAATATTGCCTCCACGTGGATAATGCGCAGGTGACCAGAAGTAGTTTATAGAATTGTTGATGATAGCTTCAGAGTGTTTTATTTAGTTTTATACACTAGTGGTGTCTTGCTTTGATATGTAACATCGGGTTTATTGAGAACATTATATTATGCAAAATGTTATGTTCTCTTTTATGTTTACTCGGATTTGGAGATGCTTTTATAGTTAAATTAATTTAATAATTGATGAGACAAAAGTATGAGTTTGAGAAGTTAATTACTATATTATGACGATGAATTCCTCTATGATGTTTCTAAATGATGTGATGAATTATAAACATATGCATGTTTTAAATTAATGTAACCCATGTTACGGAGCAGGATTGTTCTTATGATATTTTCTATGAAGTGTGACACCCTTAACTGGTGATTTTATTTAATTTAATTTGTAAATTACATGATTAATTATCGTGGGGTTAGAAGGGTGTTACATTTTCACATTATCATCGGTCGGAACGTATGGGGAACCAATTTGGTCATCTGATTGGGTTGGGATTTGCGTCATAAGCAATGCCCACTTTCACCACAAGTTCTATTGCTATTATGAGGCTGCAGATGGATGAAAGCAATCACGAAATGGTCAATATGCTTACTCAACAAATGGGTGTCATACTTAGACCATTAATACAAAGTTCTACTCAGAGTTACCAGCAATTGGAAACTCAAATGACTTGATTGAGGGATTACTTGGGTGCCCCTAGAGTACCAATTCGACCTGGTGGGAAACTCCGACCAAAAACATACTTTGACCAGAAGAAGTGGTCGAAGGTACTATCGACCAGGAACTGGAGATTCCTGAAGGGGTCGAAGAAATCCCCAGGGTGGTCGAACGTCCTCCTTTCATTGTGCTTAATAGGAACTAGAATGTTGACGATATGGTTAGGCAGGTTCGATTGGATGCGTTAGCCGAAGAGCAGAACTTAGAGGCTATTGTCGAACGTCTTATGATACAAAATAGTATGAAAACTGGTTGCCATAGGCCTACTTACTCTTCACCATTACCAGATTTTATTTTACAAACAAAATTACCTAAGGGATGGAAGGTCTCAAAATTTACTAAGTTTGTTGGTGACATCGATGAGTCAACAATCGAACATGTCACTAGGTATCAAGTGGAATCCAATGATATAACAAATAATGAGGATTTGAAAATGAATTATTTTCCAAATTTCCTCATAAAGAATGCTTTACCTGGTTCATAATGCTTTCTCCATATCCAGTTTATACTTAGACTCAGATGAAGAGACTATTCCATGAAAAATTTTATATGGGGCGATAAAAAATAAGCCTAACAGAATTGGCAAGTGTGAAACAAAAGGCGTTTGAGTCGATTGACATCTATCTTAATAGGTTTAGGCTCCTTAAGGTCAGATGTTTTACATATGTCCCCGAGTATGAGTTAGTCGAAATGGCCACAACAGGTTTAGACTATTCTATTAAAAAGAAGTTAGATACTCAATATCTCAGAGATATGGAACAACTAGCAAATAGAGTTCTCCAAATTGAGCATTTAAAGGCCTAAAAAAGCATGAACTAGTAAGTACCATAAAAAAGAAAAAGTTGCATATGTTACAGTTGATGAATATGCTTCCGATTATGATGATACGGTCGAACAAAGTAAGGTTAGTGTGGTTGAACTTAAACAAGGGCCTCCTATGCTTGCAAAGTATTAAGGCCCTCAAACGAGAAAAATCCAATCGAGAATGAGAAAAATGACAAATTCACCATAAAAACCTACACTTTTGATATAACTAAGTGTGACGAAATATTTGATTTGTTGGTAACTGATGGCCAAATCATTGTGCCTCAAGGTTTAAAGAATCCCCCACTAGAGAAAAAGAAAAAAAGTGAGGTTAATGTGGCTGAACTTAAGCCAGGGCCTCCTTATGCTTGCAAATTATAAAGGCCCTCAAACAAGAAAAATCTTTTCGAGAATGAGAAAAATCACAAATTCACCACAAGGTTTGAAGAATCATTGTGCCTCGAGGTTTGAAGAATCCCCCACTAGAGCAAAAGAAAAAAGGGGGATTATGTAAATTTCATAATTTTTTCGATGATAAAACATCTCAATGTGTTCTTGTTTACCTTGAAATTTGGTAAACAATTGTTGGTCTTCCAAATTGAAGAAAAGATTAGTGACTTGCAGGATCGACCAGATTGATCCTAAGGACATGTGTTCTTATTCAAACTTTTTCTTAAAATTAAAGAATACTTTTGAAAGTATTCATAATATTTTAAATAATACTGATTTTGATTGTTACTTCGAGGGTAGTAATGTAAATATTAAAAGAAAAGACTGGTATGTAAAAGACTTTCGACTTAAATTTAAAAGGAATGTATAAAACTTCAATTAAAAATGAATGGCAATAAACATAAAATTGGTGCTTCATATGTACATTCTCACAACTCGTTTATCGAACACTGGTACTTTGAGTAATTTAGAGTAATTTGTACAAATATGTGAACACATGAATCCTATTGCTAAGACTCCTATTTATACTAATTCGACCCTAATGGTCTATTACTGAAAGAACGCCACATTCATTTTTGCATTCTCTTCAAATCTCTTCAGGCCTCCACGCGTCTTTTTGGATAAGATCAAACTTTTAAAATTTGGAAACCTTCTTGTCTTCGAAGCGCCAAATAATATAGACGTGACGGTCAAAGTATCTATTTTGATAATACTTCAAATAAATTAAGTTCCAATAGTTCACTAACGAACCTTTCGCCATCATTTAACGAAATAAAATTCTTACTAGCTTTTTATTTATCGAAATCTTCACAAGATCTCCTTCATGTTTCCTTTCGAACTAACTTTCTTCCAAGATGTATCATTTCAGCTCAACATTCATACAATTGAAATTCCAAATTAACAAAGTTCCCCCCAAAAATGTGTAATTCGATATACTTGGAGAAATATACATTTTTTTTGCAATATATATGTATTTCGACGAATAAGACATCCTTCATGATGAATATTAACTGTTATGACGTCAGAAACAATCATGTTTCCCTTTTTCAAAACGTCTAATCAAAACGTGTGTTAAGCGGTTTCATCATTTCTACTAAAAGTAGGTTCCCAGTGTGGATTTTCAACAAGCAACCTTCTTTACTAACTTATTAAAAACCACCACGTGTCCCACTAACTCAAAAATTTGAAAATATAAACTGAACAAATTCCATTTATAAATACCTTCTTCTTCCTCAAACACACTTTTTCCATCTTCTTGGCTTCTGATTTTCAAAAACTTATGTTACTTTCAATTTACCTTCTCAAAACCTTCAATCGTCCAACAATCTGAACTCAACCATGGCACCAACCAAGAAAAGTAGCAAATCCAGCAAGAATGTGAAGAATAAATAAGTGAAGAACACAAATGATGTTACATTTCAACCTACTCGTCATATCACCAAACCGCTCCTTGTTGGAAATCAGGTACTTGTTCCAACACCTCATGTTTCTGCAGAACATCAAGCTATCTATGACTCCCATGTAATAATCTCTTTCACCCTTGCTGATAAAACCCTAGGGTATATGGGTCTTATGTTATCCTCTGGGTGTTTATAAAAAATTAGGGAAATTTTCCTAGTTTATCATGATACAAAACCCATTGTTAATAAGGTTGAACCTCCTAAAAAGAAGGATAATAATCTTGATAAAAATATAGCATAATCGTCTGTAGAAAATATTCAAAAAGAACCTTCCCCAGTTCCTATAACTGAGAACAAACCTTTTCAATTCGACTAGGTGACTGAGAACTTTAGACATTTTAAGTCTTGTCTCGTAGCAGATAAACAATATCATGCTTGGCTAGCCAAAGTTGAAAAGAAGAAATCCCAAGCCTGGAAAGACTTAGGTATTTTCGACTTGATTCAAATTTCAAAAATAGGTTTTAGTTACTGCCAACGTATGTTGATGGCTTCATTATATTTCTGGGATAGTACTTAAAACTGCTTTCAGCTTCCTTGTGGAATGATAACTCCCATTTTCTTTGATATGGCTACCAATACTGGACTCCCACCAATTAGAGAAACCTTCGATCCTTACCAAAAATAAGAAAACACCATCGACTTCGAAGTCAAAAATGCACATTCACTAATTACATGTCTTTACTATGCTCAAGGAGTCGAATTATCTGATGTCGAGCATATAGCTTTTCTTGCTCTCTGGCTATCCAAGTGCATATTTTGCTGCAAATCTCTACAGGTTACCAAAAGATTTCTCACCTTAGCAAACCAACTTCATTCTGGTCAAAGAGTATGCCCAAGTGAGTTAATTCTAACTGGATTATATGAAAGCCTTGGATCTGCCACTTCCAAACTCAAAGGGTACAAGGCTGACACGAACTTACTTCTAGCTGGCCCATATTGGCTTCTCTAAATATGGCTCAATGCAACGTTCGAACCCTCTCTCACTACTTCTGGAACCATGGACGACAAAGATCCTGAAAATCAGGATCGAACCATTGAAGGAACAAGACTGCTTCGACTAACTCCTGATGATGATGCAATGAACTTTGGGGAGTGCTTTACCAAGTATGTCATGAAGTTTTATAAACATCATATCTTCCGTCCTTCGATGGCTCCTTTTTCCAATTGGTCTCACGGCCCTGAGTGGTTCACCAGATCCCTTTCCGACATTTCACCTGAAGATACAGACATTGTTAACATCTGGAGAGCCTTTTTACTTCATACGCTGGTTTTTTTGAGGATCATGCCTATGAAGATTTTCCTGCTTTCCTATCAACCAAATTTTGTGTCTCCACAATTTGGGATTTGTCAACTGATCCCTGAACCTATCTTTGGAAGGAAAAGTAAACTCTGCAGAGTAGCAATGAAGTTCTTTTTTCCTGACTTGGAAAAACATATGGCCTATCATGCTAACTTTGCAAAATTCAATCTCATTCCTTTACGACCATCCTTATACTAATAAAAGGGTTTCGAAATTTGGTGGAAAGATTTTTATTCAGAGAGTATGTTTGACACCATTATCCCCAGTCAGCATTTGACAAAATCTTTTGCATCTATGCAGGATCTGATCCAGAAAGGTAAGCACACGCATATCAAGGAAATTCAGGAGTTCCAAAAGTACTTTGAAATTCTCTATGATCCAACTAACCTTAGTCAAACCACTTTTGATGCAACAAAAATTTAAAAGAGAAATTTACTAAAAAGCTTTCTCATTTAAACATCCCTGTTTGTGTCAAACCTGAAGACATATATGACTTAGCCTTCAAACTTTAACCACCAAACTTCCCAAAATTTCCTAGCGCTGATTTCTCATGGCTTTTTATCCTCCTTACCCAAACTGGTTTGTTTGTAGGAATTATCTCAACTTTTTAAAACAAGAGTCTCAAAAACCTTCTAAACAAGTGGTTTCGACTAAGCATACCTTGGACAATTTCAAAGGCTTCCTTCATTATGACTTATCAGATATCTCCATTCTTTCTCCGACAGGTGAAGGTGTAGATTCAAGGATTTCCTTTGTCCTTTTTATTTCCTTTGTTATTTCTTTTGTACCTGATACTAACCCATGTTATCATGTATATTATTCTAGCCGTCGAAAAGAAAACTATCAGAAAAGAACAACTCATCTCGAAGACACGTTCCACTGAAGCTTCCAAACAAACCAACACTTCAACCAAAAGCGCTATTCTGGATACCAAAAAATCGAAGACAACAAAGCTATCATTCCATATTTTGTTTGTTTCTTGCACTATATCACTTTTCTAGAAGCAATACTTTTGCAGGGTAGTCATTTACCTCCAAAATCTCCTACTCCTTTACAGACTAGAAAACAAAGAAGAAGAAGAAGAAGAAGAAGAAGGAAAAAACTTCAGATGCAGCCTCTTCGCAGTCATCCAAGCAAAAACCCGAGCTCACCATACTGCCCCTAAAACCCAAAGAGAAAAGCACGCCCCAACCATCATAGGGAGTTATCTTGAAGAGGGTCGAAAGTAACAAATCAAGCCATGATCGATTAAAGGTATAACTATTTACTTGTTATTCTTCTTCGATCACCATCGTTCTTTTATTCGAACTAATGATTTCTTTTATTTCGCAGGAAAATCCATCTACTCCTATTGAGTCTAGCAACGCCTCACCACGGCCTTCCCAAGAAGAACTGGATGTTTTGAAGAAGAACAAACCTCTTGAGTACGTAAGGCTCATGATGACACAAAGGGTACCACTTGTCCAAAAAACTTTCCCCGTTCCATCTTCCACTTCAAGTGGGAGTTCCAATGCTGAAACTAATGAGCAACTTCTCCATAAAGTTAAAGAGAAAGTCTTCGAAGCTGACCTATTTAATTCTTGAAGGATAATGCCACTAGGAGCGTCATACTAAAGAAGTTGATAAACAAAATTTACATAGTCACTTTTCCTTATAAAATTACTGAAGTTCTGATGGATGTGACTACTGTGATCAACACAATCAGCGCAGATTTCCTTAGGGAATAAGATGTGGCTTCAAAGCTCCAAGAAAAACAAACCCTTCAGAAGAATGAATGGTCGAAAGCTCTTGAATCAACCAACAAAGCTAAAAAACTTGGAAAATGTTTTAAGAATTCCAAAGAGGAGTTCGATACCAATGTACCGCTTTATCTCTTTCTGGAAAAAATAGATCAAAGAGTTGCAAGAGAAAATTTCTCAGACAGAAACACGTCATAAAGTTATTGAACGGATGGATCATACTTAGATGGAGCATGAGATTGCTCAGAGTGTGCAACATTTGGATGCAGCCAAAAAAACTAGAGGATGGAATAGTTACTCTTCATGTTACTAAATCATCTATTGACTGCAGGCTGAAGGTTGCAAAGACCAAATATGACAGGATGAAAGCCAACTTGCCCTTTTGAATCAATTGATATTTGGTGTATTTCTATTTTGCTTTTTGTGTACTTTTAGAATTATGTAATTTTGAGACAAAGTCATTTTGGCATTTTATGATGACACCATGTTGGCTTTTAATTCGTTTATTTTACTATTTTGTCATAATCTTTAACTCTTGAAGGATAAGTTTATACTTTTTTGGCTTAATTTCAACTTTGGTCCCTCTATTTTTTATTTTTTTCGATTTTGGTCCCCCATTTTAAAAACCATGATTTTGGTTCCCCTTTTGAGTTTTCTGTTGAAAAATGAATAAAAATAGGGACTAAAATTGTAGAAAAAAGAAAAATAGGGGGACGAAAATTGTATAGAAAACTTAAAAACAGGACTAAAATAATGGTTTTTAAAATGGGGGGACCAAAATCGAAAAAAATATAAAATAGAGGGACCAAAGTTGCAATTAAGCCTACTTTTTTAAGTACTTGCTATTTATCTTCAAGATTCTTCGATCTTCTGCCAATTCTTCTATTTTGTAAGAGTTATTTGTGAATGTTTGAATAATTCAAAAAGGTCCTTCCCAATGTGGAAACCATTTCCCTAACAAGTTATTATTTTGATCCATTGGTAATATTACCTTCTACACCTAATCATCATTCGAAAAGACTTTACCTTTGACTCTTTTATTGTATGCTCTAACTATTCTTTCTTTTTGTCTTCTCAAGACCTCTAAAGCATGTAGCCTCTCTTCTTACAAATCAACTAATTCATTCATCATCATTTCTAATAATAGTCAGAGGGGATTTCGTTATGCCTCTGGATTCTTACTGATTGTAAATATATTTCCATAGGCAAAACTGCATCGTGCCCAATAGTCAAACGAAATGGAGTTGTGTTGGTCACTTCTTTCGGAGATGTTCGATAAAGCCCACAAAGCTTGATCCAAGGTCTTGTGAAATTTTTTTGGCTTTCTTCCTACATGTCTTTTTATCAAACCAATAATTACCTTGTTTGCGGCTTCGACTTGTCCATTCGCCTGGGCATAATAAGGCGTAGAAGTCAGTAGTTTGAATCAAATTTCTTTAGAAAATCCTGCATCTTTTGACCAATGAAGACTGATCCCTAATCAGTTATAATTGTTTATCGGATCCCAAATATTTAGATTATGTTCCTTTGAATGAATTCGATAATACTTTCTTGATCCACATTTACCAAAGGTATTACTTCAATCCATTTTGTAAAATAATCAATCCCTACCAGGATGTATTTCTGTCCTTTGGATGAAGTCGGCCGAATCTCTCCAACCAAATATAATGCCCAACCTCTAAAGGGCCATGTTGAATACCTGTATGACCTTGAAACTATTGACATCCCTTGGCGAATTCAATGCAATCTTTCAGCATGACATGTCAATACATTCCATACCAGAACAAGAGCCTCTTCATCTTGTGACCTTCTTGATGTGATCCACGTACCCCACCATGTATATTCGACAACACCAAGTATGCTTCGCTTTCTCCTAAACATTTGAGTAAGACTCCTTCAGGTGTTTTCTTGAACAATTCGTTACCTACTAAAATGTAGCTTAACGCGTGATACTTAATCCTTTTTTCTGCATCCGCTATTGGATTCTTAAAATAATCTGTTATTGGGCTTCTCAAATCTGTATCTGCTAAGCTATCTATGGCCAATACTTCAAAATGCACTTCATTTGGATATCCTAAACTTGTATTTTTTAAATCTACTAGAGATGATTTAGTAGCTAGTACCTTTCAACAAACTTCAAACAATTCTTCCAACTTCTCTTTTGACACATTGCATCCTGAAGCAATTTGGGCTAAGTCATTTTATTATTAGTTATTCAGTCTAGGGATATGCTTGATAGTAACATACTCAAATCTTCGAAGCAATATATTTTCTATCACGAAGTACATTATCAAATTTTCTTTTATGCATTTGTACTCCTTTGTTATTTATTTGATCACCAGTTCAGAATCACCTCTTATTTCGACTCTGGTTGCCCCTAATTCCAACAAAGCTCCAAGTCCTACTGTTGTACCCCAAAATTTGCCCTCCCATATTCTTCAAAGTTTTGACAAGCATCATCTCAATTTGCTCAAGTCTACTCAAGGGTTGCACAGTTCAAACACCCTCTTAAGCTAGACAAATTAGGGTTTTGCTTCCTTCAAGGAAGTTGAGGTTTTAAAGGGCTCAATCAAGTCCCACATGCCTATAAACATTGTCAAGCATCTACATGCCAAGTTTCAAGGCTCACAAGGTCAAGTTGCACAGTCAAAAACCCTAATTGCTTCACAATCAACTGCAGGGGCAAAATGGTCATTTGGCAGTCAAAAGTCAAAAATTTTGGTCAACATCTTATTTTGAAGCCACAATCATCATTTGATCAAGTCTTGATCATGATTCCACAAGCATGGCTCAAAAATCATCAAGGTGTCAAAAGTTTCTATTTTTGGACAGCTGAAAAGTCAACTGTAACTTGACCAAGGCATAACGTTTTCATGGTTCATCAGAAAAATCCCATCCAATGCTCATTTTGAAGGGGATAACATTTCCTACAACTCATCTTCACATTCCAAGTCCAAGAAATGCTCTCACAAAAAGTTATCAATTTCAACATTATAGGTCATTTTCAAAAGTCAACAAAAATGCACTTTAAGTCAAAGACCATAACTTGAGATTGGTAAATCAAAATGACATGGGACCAAAGGAATTGGTTAGAGGACTTTAAGATCTTTCCAAAATGTCCAAGAACATGTTCATATGATCAAAATTGAGCAAGATATGCATTAGAGAAGTTGGGAAATTTTTGTGAAATGGCAAAAGTCAACTATCCTTGAAACTTCAATTTTTGACAAAAGGGCCCACTTTCTTCCACTTGATTCAGCCTTGTCATTCCACCCACGTGTCCCATGACCAATTACAAGACCAAACATTTATTTTTTCATTTTTATTTAATTTTTATGGATTTAATTCATTTTAATCCATAATAATTCAAATAAAATCAAAAAAATGAATTAAATGGTATCTTTGAGTTTTGAATGGATTTCATGTGTCATGAACAACCTACCAATTTCGTGCTAGGGCCATTTATGCATAAAATTCAAATTTTGAACCAAGCTTGGAAAGTCTTTAATGGTGGTTAAGCAAGAATCCAAAAACTTAAATGCAATGGATCATTGGCTCTTTATGTGACTGATTATCATTCATACATACATAGGCAAATGTTCCATACCAAAAGCACGACCTAGAGTTCATTGAAACGGCCAAACCAAATTCTAAAAACTTGAAGAAAAGTTGAAAACCGAAATCAATCTTCCAGGCGAATTCAAAACCTTTTCTTGATTCAAACACCTTGCATAAGTCTCCAGAAACAATTTGCAACCAAGAACGAGCTCTAACACTCAAAGAATCATCCATAACAAGTCCCACAGTTTGAATATTTTTCCATAATCGCATATCCTTATTCATGCATTTTTAACCTCTTTTTTGGATTGATTTGTGTTAATAGGACCATTCTGAAGCTATTGGTATGATTCAATTTGATTATGGTGCTCTGAATTAAAAAACACCATTGAAGCAACCTAGGGTTTCGAAGCTTGGATTTTAGGGCTTTGCACATACAGAAAAATTGGACATTGAGACGTATATGGTTGAATTCGTCAAGGCCAGACGAATTCAACCCAACAGTCGCGCCTTTTTTATATTACCTGTAGCCCTAATCGCTATTTTTGATGTTTGCATTTTGTGGGGGTTTAAAACCCCCGCTATTTGATTGTTTTTGTTACAGGCCAGGTGAAGAAGATGATACGTGGAAGCATGTGACTGGGGCATTCAAACTTAGCGCGCGTTTTTTCTGATTTCCAGCATAGTTATCATTATTAATATATTATATTTGTTGGTTATTACGTTAACAAAGACAACGCGATGGCTCAGTGGTTGATGACGTGCTTGGAAATTGTTGGGACTTGGGTTCGATTCTCAGGTCCACCCAAAACTCTATGTTATTTTTCATAATGCGTTCCTATGCAGATTCACAATAATGTTCCACCATGAACCTTCAGCGCTCCACATGCCAAGTGGCCATGATCATCAATCCAATGGCTACAAGGGAAGGAACATCATGTTCTCAGGTCAAAGCAGGCATAGGCGATTCCCAAAATCAACAAGGCTTGGAGTGTTCTTGGGCCAAAATTTCTAAATCAAACCTCCATCTGGGCCTTCAAACCCCCCCTTTGGGTTTGCATTTTTTTTTATTATTATGTATTTTTCTTTCTTTTTATTGCTTTATTCATTTCTATTATTTATTTAATTAATTAAAAAACTAATATTTTTATAAAAAAAATTCAGAAAAAACAAAAAAAGACATTTTATTATTTATTAACTTATTTTGTAAATAAATGTAAATTAAATTAAATTAGTTTAATTAGTTAACTTTAATACCTTTTTACAATAAATAAAATAATGTAGACTTAGGCTTTTCTTTTGACATTTTTAATTCTTTTTTATTTTATTTCATTAAAACATAAAAACATAAAAAATATTTTCTTAATTAATTAATTAATTAATTAGTTATTAATTTTAGTTTCATTAATTGCAAAAAAGGACAAAAATTCAATTCTTTCTTAAAAAAGGGTCAAAACCCTTAGGACGTTCCCGATTAAATTTCTATTCGCGCGTATTTATTTATTTTGACTATGTTTATGTATTTGTACAAAGGATGTAATATCAATTAGGATTTTATTGCTTTCTTTAATTTTCTGCATTTACTTTTCAAAACGGGTTATTGTTTTTTGGCGATGTATAGACCCGCGCCTTGTAATAGCTAGATTTACATTTCTGCAATTTATTTTCCGCACTCCTAACTGTTAAAAAATGCATGAAAGAATGTATGAATAATAAAATCAATCTGTAGCTCACAAATAACATGTACAAGACAACCTTAACTGAAAAACAACACACAAAGCACATGTCACTTCTAGGGTACGCCTCACTGGTTGCCTCGAACGTGGTCATCAAGTATAGGGTGTCTTAGAGGTCGCCCTTTTGTCTAAGACCCAGTTGCCTCGAAACGGTTGCCTCGGATAAAAGGATCTAGGACATTAGGGTTACTTCTAAGGTGTCCTACCATTGCTTCGGTGACCACACTGTCACGATAATCGAATTGACCCGAATACCTCCGACGATGGTGCTACCTACCCCTCAATGGTGGGATGGCGCTATCTAAAGGACTCTTACACAACCTAATTCCTTAGAGTAGGTAGATTTCTCTTAAGTACTTGCTCTTTCAAACAAACAAAACAACTTTTCACACCTACACTTTCAAAAGTTTTCAAACAAATTTTTCATACACTCTTGAGGACTGATACAAGAGTTACTTAGAAATTTTTCAAACGAAACTTTTTCAAAACCCACACACACTTGAAAAGCAAACATCTTTTGAAAACATAAGAGCAAGTACCTAAGAGCCCATGGATAACCATGGATAGAAAGGGTGCTAACACCTTCCCTTTCTATAAATCTACCTCCCGAACCGAGAAACATTCTCAAAGAAGGAATTTTGCTGTGCTTTTGTCCTTTCCATGTTGGAGAACATAAAAGACGGTGGCGACTCTTGCTTACCGCGACATTTCGCGAAACCAGCTTAAAAAACAGTCAGTTCTATTTCCATCGATCACAGAACTGGCGACTCTGCTGGGGACTTAATAAGTGGGGTGTACCTTAGGTATAGTTCATCATCATGTTTTCAATTGCTTGATCTGTTTGCTTTAATATTGTGGGCCTGTTTTGGGAGTTTCATAGATCCTAACCCGGATCTGGGGGATACCTTCTTAGAAAGTAGCAACAAACTGTGAGGGAACTGTGCGGGGTATACCGACACGGTTGAAGCAGTTTGCTACGTTGATGTGGCACTTTGGTTAGTACCAGTAACCCTTGAGTTAAGTCAAGGAGAGTACGGGGCCGCCGCGTGGTGTCGTGAAGCATCAACTGACCTTAGGAACCTTAATTGAACCATCCTGGCCTCTTTAGGGGTAGTGAGATGACTGACTTTGGTGCAGTCCGAGGTTGGTTGATACTCGATACTACACTCATTGAGGGTTGTTTTCTTGGAATATTTTGATCGCCAGTTCAGTGGATAAATCAAAACAATGAACACAGAAAGCAACCCAGTGATATTGAGCTCCTTAGAACCCGGTTACTTTTGATAGGACAGGTTTGAGCCCACCAACTTCAAAGAGGGTAGTACCCAAAATTCATGCTGGCCTAAACTCTAAGGGCTCTTTTGTGTGACTTGTGTGCCTTCATACTTGAACTACTTGCATACTTGTTATCTAACAACACGGGTTCCTTGCAGGTTTTGTTTACAGTCCTTTATTGGGACTCATTACAAGGCCTACTTACATCACTCCATGCATAGCATAACATCATAACATTGCATGCATCTTGCATAAAAACTAATCCATTTCAAGGATCTCAAGGGCTTGTGATACAGGTCATGATGAATCAAAGTGTCTAGCAAAGGGCAAAAGGGGATTTATTTTCCTCTAGCCGAGGTTGTCAGGGGCTATGACCCGCTCGATATGGTGAGCCTTGAATCTTGAAGAAGGACTCTCAGCAACATGAAGTTCCTTCAATCAAGCTACCCAAATTCAAATTCTAACAAGTTTCTCTGTTTACCCCGCGAGATCCTTGAAAACATCGCATGCATACATACATATCATTGCATTACAGGTACTCTTTTCCACAGGTTGCTTAATCTTCTTCGCTGTTAATTTCAGCCATCATCATGAATCCTGAATCATCCAATGAACAAGCTATCAAGGCCCTCCAGGCCCAGAACGCCCAGTTCCAGGAGCTGGTCATGAGCTTAGCCCAAGGACAACAGGAATTGAAGACTCTGCTTTTGAAGAAAAAGAAGAAGAGGACTGTTTTGTTCAACCCTAGACGCAGATCTGGGAATACACTGCAGAATGAAGCTGAGTTGACTACTCCATCTGTTGGGGAAGGCAGTCACCAAGAGGGAAGGGTTCCTAGTCCTGTAGTCTCCGACAACGAGACAGATTTCAATGATGAACAGTACCCTCCTGCTGAGGACGAGTACAAATAATTGGAGGACCGGTTAAAAGCCATAGAGATTCAACAGGTTCCCGGGTTGGACTTTGGAGACCTAGGCTTATCTTCTGGGGTGGTGATCCCTCACAAGTTCAAGGCACCTGCCTTTGCAAAGTACGACGGGGCTTCCTGTCCTAAGTTACACCTCCGTTCATACGCATGGAAGATCCAACCCTACACGGCAGACAAGAATCTATGGATCCATTTCTTCCAGGAAAGTCTTTCAGGGACTCAGCTCGAATGGTTCTATCAGCTGGATGGAACCAGTATTCGTAACTGGGAGGACTTGGCAACTTCTTTTTATAAGCAGTATCAATATAATGCCGACCTCGCTCCTACGCGTACCCAACTCCAGGGTATGTCACTGGGGACGGGTGAAGGTTTTAAGGAGTACGCGCAAAAGTGGAGAGACCTGGCTGGTAGGGTGCAGCCACCGTTGACTGACCATGAGCTCGTTGACATGTTCTTAGGGACCCTGTCTGGTCCGTTCTTCAACCATCTGATTGGGAATTCTTCAACTGGGTTCACAGATCTGATATTGACTGGTGAGAGGATAGAAGCTGGTATCAAGTCGGGGAAGATACAAAAGGGTGACTCCTCGAACACTGAGAAGAAACCATTCAAGAAAGAGTCCAATGCTGCGTACAGTCAGAAGAGTCGTCGTGACCAACATGTAGGGGCAGTCCTGATCTCTGGTTCTACACCATGCCAACAACATCAGAAGGGAAATCAGTGAAGGCCAGATGAGCCTAAAAGACAGTTCACCAACATCAATATGTCGTTGTCACAAGCATTGCAACACATGTTGAAGATGAACCTGATTGCGGTGATCAACCCTCCTGCAAATCCTAAAACTTCCTCTCCAAGCTACAACCCAGATGCGAGGTGTGCTTATCATTCTGGTATCCCGGGGCATGATACTGAGGATTCTTGGGTGCTGAAATACAAGATTCAGAACATGATTGACGCCAAGGAGATCGAATTCGAGCCTGCTGAGACTCCCGATGTGATCACTGCTCCCTTGCCAAAACATGGCTAGGATTGAGAGACTCTTGTTCATTTAAATTCTGATATTGTATTTTTCTATGCTTATTCAAACAATTATTATGTCAAACTCTATTATTTCATTAATGCATTACACGTGTCTGTTTTGAAGTAATTGTGTTCTCTATATTCAAATTTTGCTTTTATTTTTTTCTTGATGTTCAACTCTCGATTGAAAATTCTAAGCCTCTTGAGGGAGGATGACGAAAACGATACCACGACCTTTACAGTATGCTTTTGAACAGACCCCGCTGATGAGGTACAGGCATTGTTTCAATCCCTAAACACTGGAGTTATAAGGAAGATAATCCCTCGTCAACCCCTTTGAGCCAAAGAAGTAGGAGTTTTTCTTTTCGAAAATTAAAACCCTTAATCATAACCTGGGGCAGGGTAGTTCTCTCAGCTGATCCAAGTGCACAACGAATGGAACCAAAGGAATCCTTACAAAACAAAAGACAGTGATGGCTCCGAATAATCATAAAGACAGACAGTCATTATCTCCCAAAAATAAAAGCCCATTAAGTCAAAACCTATGAAGGAGACTTACAAAACTGGGGCATCCCACTGACTGTAATCACAAAAGAAACAGTTCAGGCAAAAATAGGGATAACGAAATCAAAAAAGAAAGAGGTCCTACAAACCCTCAACACAAAAGGAAATGACTGCCTATTCAAAATAAACTATCAGTGTCCAAACCATCACTGGAATATCAGAGCAAAGACTCAAACAAGGTCTAACGCACGATCAGCTGAGTTTAGGTTTGAAGAACATCACGAAGAGCGGGTGGGTACAGATAAATTTGAGCCTTTATCCTTTGTTTCTTAAACCGTGAACCAGGCCACGTTATAACCCTCAAAAGTCCTAGCTGAAGCATGGGTTAATTCGAAAGCATATTGTTACAAAGGTATCCTGACTCCTTAAGGCTTGCGGTAAAATAACGAGTTGACATCATAATTTACAAAAAATTCACTTGTTTTTATGAAAAAATGCATTTTCAAAAACTTCAAGACTGACATAAGCTTTGCATTTTTAATATAACATTGCTTGCATATGACTATTTGTTTGAACAACATAGAAGTTCGCACGACGAATGTCTAATGAACAAAAGCACCTCCAATCAAGGGGCATGGCATGATCATTGTCCATCATCTGGGGCAGTTAAGTCAAGATTCAAAGAATCTCTCAAATGCCAAATGCCAGGGGCAAATCTCCGCTTGAGTCACTTGGGGCATTGGACATGAATTCCAGCAACGAGTCTTGCATGATCAGACACCTTCTGGTGGCATAGCAACACAACACTACTGACAGGGGAACCTCCCTACATCCTGAGAGCACAGACATAGTCAAAAAAATACTGCGCATAATCAAAGACCCGCTAGGTTGACACACCTAGGCAAAAATAAGGGCTTCCCGGTGAACCAAAAGGGTTCGGGCAAAAATAAGGGATGAAATAAAAAAAATCTGTACACCCGGCAAGTCGAAAACCTGAAAAGGCGGCTTGGGCAAAAATGGGTATCCCGGTGGACTGAAAACCCGAAAAGGCGGTCCAGGCAAAAGTTAGGGATCAAAGCGTACGACTATGTCCCGGTATCTCGTCACTTTCCTACCAGAAGAAGGTTCATCAATCAGCAGTTATCAAGCACCTCCTAGGTCTTTTTTCTCCCGCAGAAACAGGGGCAATAATGAGTTGTCCGAGCGATCTAGTTGCTCTGTCCGCCAAGGTACCAAGTAGGTTCAGCTGAAGAACGTGACCAAGATACCTTCACTCCCCGCAGAGTAAGATAAGATTCAACAATACTCTCTCCCGAGCAGAGTTGGTCTCCCAGCAGCCCCCAAAAGGCACAGTATCTCCAGCAAGTCAACACTCTCCCCAAGCAGAGTTAGTCTACTCTCAGCCTTAAGGAAGTTGGGTATCCCCAGAAGATCTCAATATTCCCCAGCGGAGTATGCAGATGTTCCTAAGCAAGCATCCCCAGCAGTCTTGATCTAAGATTGTTCACCGGCGGAATACCAGACACCCCAGTGGAGCCATTCCCCAGGAGAGTTGAATCAATCTCCCCAGTAGATTCTGGAAGCTTATCACTGGCAGAGTACAAACGCTTCTCCCCGGCTTTATTCAAAGTTATTCCCCACCAGAACTTATAACTGGGTTATCCTCAGCTAATTACCACGGAAAGATCGTCCTCAGAGAAGCTCTTCCTACCCCTAGCGGAGTTCATCAGAATCCTCAACAAAACATATCAACAGAATCCCCAGCGGAGTTATCATCAATTTCAAAACCTCAGCGAAGTATCTCTTCCCACAGAGTAACTCCCCACAGAGTAATCTCTCCAACAAGTTTATTCCCCAACGGAGTCATCTTCTCCTACCGGTTTATTCTTGCAACCATCATCCCCAGCGGAAACTCTACTCTTCAACATCAGCCCAGGATTCAACAAACTCCCGACATTCGTCAAGGATTTATTTTCCCAGACGAGAATACATTCATAAACATCACATCTTCATACATTATAGCATGCATACGCATCATACAACACAAATCTCATTTATTTTTGAGAACATCTTAAAATCATGCAGTTCATGCATCATGACATTGCATACGACTAATACTTTGCCTTTTCAGAAAAAAAGTCAATCAAAAGATGATTACCATCTACCTTTACAGTTCCAGATCAACACCGGTAACAAGCCAGGAAAATTTTGTGGACGACTGATCGTGGGTTAATATCTGAAACAAAACAGGACAATTATCTACTTGATCATCCTCAGGCAACCCTACACCGGTTCCTTTTCTTTTAGAAGAAGTCTTACACGGGCTCATCAACAGGCAACCCTACACCGGTTCCTTCTCAACCTCAGATGTAGTTTTACACGAACTCATCATCAGGCAACCCTACACCGGTTCCTTCTTAATTTTCAGACGAAGTCTTACACGGGCTCACGCTCTACAAGTAACCCTACACCGGTTCCTTTTCTTTCAGAAGAAGTCTTACACGGACTTATCATCAAAGTAACCCTACACTGGTTCCTTTTCTTTCAGAAAAAGTCTTACACGGACCTATCTCAAGATAACCTTACCCCGGTTCCTCCAGAAGTCTTACACGGACTTATCACAAGATGACCTTACCCCGGTTCATCCAGAAGTTTTACATGAACTTATCCTGCAGTAACCTTACCCCGGTTCCTCCAGAAGTCTTACACAGACTTATCTCAAGATAACCTTACCCCGGTTCATCAAGAAGTTTTACACGAACTTATCCTGCGGTAACCTTACCCTGGTTCCTCCAAAAGTCTTACACGGACTTATCCCGAAGTAACCTTACCCTGGTTCCTCCAGAAGTCTTACACGGACTTATCCCGAAGTAACCTTACCCCGGTTCCTCCAGAAGTTTTACACGAACTTATCCCGAAGAAACCCTACACAGGTTCTCTCTTCCCAAAGATGCAGTTTTACACGGACTCGTCATCAGAAACCCTACCCAAGTTTTACTTCTTCCAGGATTCAGTTTTACACGGACTCATCATCAAAGTAACCCCACACAGGTTCCCTTCTCAAACTCCAGACGTAGTTTTACACGGACTCGTCATCAGTAAACCCTACACAGGTTTCCTTCTCAGCTCTAGATGCGGTTTTACACGGACTCGTCATCAAAGTAACCCTACACAAGTTCCTTCTCCACTTCAGATGCAGTCTTATATGGACTCATTATCAGTAAACCCTACATAGGTTTCCTTCCTCCAAAGATGCAGTTTTACACGAGCTCATCATCAGTCAACCCTATACAGGTGTCCTTCTTTCCAAGATGCAGTTTTACACGAGCTCATCATCAGGCAACCCTACACAGGTTCCCTCTTTCAACTTACAAAAATTACAATTCAATATACCACCTCCAGATGGCATCTATAAGCCCATCCACCTATCAACAGTCTCCAAATGGCATCTATAAGCCCATTCCCGACAAGGTTCTGTCACATCTCCAGATGGAATCTATAAGCCCATCCTCCTATCCACCATATCTCCAAATGGCATCTGTAAGCCCATTCCCGACATCACATTGCTGATACCTCACTATGTGAGTGCAAATTTCTGGGCACTCTAGTGTTCAATCATCTTCCACCTTCGGATCACGAAAGGCACACAAGCCAATCTACATCCTCAGGTCTAAGAAGATTGAACAGGGGCAACTGTTGTACCCCAAAATTTGCCCTCCCATATTCTTCAAAGTTTTGACAAGCATCATCTCAATTTGCTCAAGTCTACTCAAGGGTTGCACAGTTCAAACACCCTCCTAAGCCAATCAAATTAGGGTTTTGGTTCCTTCAAGGAAGTTGAGTTTTTCAAGGGCTCAATCAAGTCCCACATGCCTATAAACATTGTCAAGCATCTACATGCCAAGTTTCAAGGCTCACAAGGTCAAGTTGCACAGTCAAAAACCCTAATTGCTTCACAATCAACTGCAGGGGCAAAATGGTCATTTGGCAGTCAAAAGTCAAAAATTTTGGTCAACATCTTATTTTGAAGCCACAATCATCATTTGATCAAGTCTTGATCATGATTCCACAAGCATGGCTCAAAAATCATCAAGGTGTCAAAAGTTTCTATTTTTGGACAGTTGAAAAGTCAACTGTAACTTGACCAAGGCATAACTTTTTCATGTTTCATCAGAAAAATCCAATCCAATGCTCATTTTGAAGGGGATAACATTTCCTACAACTCATCTTCACATTCCAAGTCCAAGAAATGCTCTCACAAAAAATTATCAATTTCAACATTATAGGTCATTTTCAAAAGTCAACAAAAATGCACTTTAAGTCAAAGACCATAACTTGATATTGGTAAATCAAAATGACATGGGACCAAAGGCATTGGTTAAAGGAATTCAAGACCTTTCCAAAATGTCCAAGAACATGTTCATATGATCAAAATTGAGCAAGATATGCATTGGAGAAGTTGGGAAATATTTGTGAAATGGCAAAAGTCAACTATCCTTGAAACTTCAATTTTTGACAAAAGGGCCCACTTTCTTCCACTTGATTCAGCCTTGTCATGCCACCCTCGTGTCCCATGACCAATTACAAGACCAAATATTTATTTTTTCATTTTTATTTAATTTTTATGGATTTAATTCATTTTAATCCATAATAATTCAAATAAAATCAAAAAAAATGAATTAAATGGTATCTTTGAGTTTTGAATGGCTTTCATGTGTCATGAACAACCTACCAATTTCGTGCTAGGGCCATTTATGCATAAAATTCAAATTTTGAACCAAGCTTGGATAGTCTTTAATGGTGGTTAAGCAAGAATCCAAAAACTTAAATGCAATGGATCATTGGCTCTTTATGTGACTGATTCTCATTCATACATACATAGGCAAATGTTCCATACCAAAAGCACGACCTAGAGTTCATTGAAACGGCCAAACTAAATTCTAAAAACTTGAAGAAAAGTTGAAAACCGAAATCAATCTTCCAGGCGAATTCAAAACCTTTTCTTGATTAAAACACCTTGCATAAGTCTCCAGAAACAATTTGCAACCAAGAACGAGCTCTAACACTCAAAGAATCATCCATAACAAGTCCCACGGTTTGAATATTTTTCCATAATCGCATATCCTTATTCATGCATTTTTAACCTCTTTTTTGGATTGATTTGTGTTAATAGGACCATTCTGAAGCTATTGGTATGATTCAATTTGATTATGGTGCTCTGAATTAAAAAACACCATTGAAGCAACCTAGGGTTTCGAAGCTTGGATTTTAGGGCTTTGCACATACAGAAAAATTGGACCTTGAGACGTATATGGTTGAATTCGTCAAGGCCAGACGAATTCAACCCAACAGTCGCGCCTTTTTTATATTACCTGTAGCCCTAATCGCTATTTTTGACGTTTGCATTTTGTGGGGGTTTAAAACCCCCACTATTTGATTGTTTTTGTTACAGGCCAGGTGAAGAAGATGATACGTGGAAGCATGTGACTGGGGCATTCAAACTTAGCGCGCATTTTTTCTGATTTCCAGCATAGTTATCATTATTAATATATTATATTTGTTGGTTATTACGTTAACAAAGACAACGCGATGGCTCAGTGGTTGATGACGTGCTTGGCAATTGTTGGGACCTGGGTTCGATTCCCAGGTCCACCCAAAACTCTATGTTATTTTTCATAATGTGTTCCTATGCAGATTCACAATAATGTTCCACCATGAACCTTCAGCGCTCCACATGCCAAGTGGCCATGATCATCAATCCAATGGCTACAAGGGAAGGAACATCATGTTCTCAGGTCAAAGCAGGCATAGGCGATTCCCAAAGTCAACAAGGCTTGGAGTGTTCTTGGGCCAGAATTTCTAAATCAAACCTCCATCTGGGCCTTCAAACCCCCCCTTTGGGTTTGCATTTTTTTTATTATTATCTATTTTTCTTTCTTTTTATTGCTTTATTCATTTCTATTATTTATTTAATTAATTAACAAACTAATATTTTTATAAAAAAAATTCAGAAAAAACAAAAAAAGACATTTTATTATTTATTAACTTATTTTGTAAATAAATGTAAATTAAATTAAATTAGTTTAATTAGTTAACTTTAATACCTTTTTACAATAAATAAAATGATGTAGACTTAGGCTTTTCTTTTGACATTTTTAATTCTTTTTTATTTTATTTCATTAAAACATAAAAACATAAAAAATATTTTCTTAATTAATTAATTAATTAGTTATTAATTTTAGTTTCATTAATTGCAAAAAAGGACAAAAATTCAATTCTTTCTTAAAAAAGGGTCAAAACCCTTAGGACGTTCCCGATTAAATTTCTATTCGCGCGTATTTATTTATTTTGACTATGTTTATGTATCTGTACAGAGGATGTAATATCAATTATGATTTTATTGCTTTCTTTAATTTTCTGCATTTACTTTTCAAAACGGGTTATTGTTTTTTGGCGATGTATAGACCCGCGCCTTGTAATAGCTAGATTTACATTTCTGCAATTTATTTCCCGCACTCCTAACTGTTAAAAAATGCATGAAAGAATGTATGAATAATAAAATCAATCTGTAGCTCACAAATAACATGTACAAGACAACCTTAACTGAAAAACAACACACAAAGCACATGTCACTTCTAGGGTACGCCTCACTGGTTGCCTCGAACGTTGTCATCAAGTATATGGTGTCTTAGAGGTCGCCCTTTTGTCTAAGACCCAGTTGCCTCGAAACTGTTGCCTCGGATAAAAGGATCTAGGACATTAGGGTTACTTCTAAGGTGTCCTACCATTGCTTCGGTGACCACACTGTCCCGATAATCGAATTGACCCGAATACCTCCGACGATGGTGCTACCTACCCCTCAATGGTGGGATGGCGCTATCTAAAGGACTATTACACAGCCTAATTCCTTAGAGTAGGTAGATTTCTCTTAAGTACTTGCTCTTTCAAACAAACAAAACAACTTTTCACACCTACACTTTCAAAAGTTTTCAAACAAATTTTTCATACACTCTTGAGGACTGATACAAGAGTTACTTAGAAATTTTTCAAACGAAACTTTTTCAAAACCCACACACACTTGAAAAGAAAACATCTTTTGAAAACATAAGAGCAAGTACCTAAGAGCCCATGGATAACCATGGATAGAAAGGGTGCTAACACCTTCCCTTTCTATAAATCTACCTCCCGAACCGAGAAACATTCTCAAAGAAGGAATTTTGCTGTGCTTTTGTCCATTCCATGTTGGAGAACATAAAAGACGGTGGCGACTCTTGCTTACCGCGACATTTCGCGAAACCAGCTTAAAAAACAGTCAGTTATATTTCCACCGATCACACCTACTATCAAAGCTTCATATTCAGCTTCGTTATTAGAACAAGGAGGTCCTTCGATTTTGTACTTGAACTTAGTTGGAATTTTATCATGAGAAATAACCAGTATTCCAACTCCAAATCCATCCTTGTGAGTAGAACCATCGAAGAATAGTTTCCAAGGTTCTAATTCCTTAAAAATTTGAGGAATTTCGACTACACAATGGTCAACTATAAAGTCAGATACAACTTTCCCTTCCATAGATTTTAAGGGCATAAAAGTCAATGAATACTCAGTTAAAGAAAGTTCCCATTTTCCAATTTGACTATGCAAAATTGGTTTAGAAAGCATATGTTTAATAACATCAAAATGAAAAGAAACATAGACATCAATTGGCTTTATATAGTATTTCAACTTAGTGCACGAAAAGTACAAACAAAGACATAACTTTTCTATAGTACTATATCTAGTTTCTGCATAATTTAGTACTCGATTAAGGTAATATATGGCTTTTTTGATGCCATTCTCATCCTCTTATGCAAGCGTACTTCCTATAGTTGCATCTGATGCAGGTTATATAAGATCATACACTTATTTCAACAAGGAGGTGACAAGTATGAGGATGGACAAGGTATTTTTTAACCTTGTCGAATGCCTCTTGATGCTCTAACTTCCAGTCAAAACCACCTTGTTTTAGACACAAAAGGGGAGAGAAGTCTTGAGTGCATCCACTTAGGTTCGAAATAAACCTTCTTAAGAAATTTATTTTGCCCAGAAGTGACTGTAATTCTCTTTTCGTTGACGGCGCTTTCACTTCCATGATAGACTTCATCTTGTTTTGATTAATCTCTATTCCTTTCTTGTGGACCACGAAGCCTAAAAAGCCACCAGCCTGCACAAAAAAGGCACATTTAAGAGGATTCATCTTCAAGCCATGCTTCCTTATTTTTTTGAATGATTGGCAAAGGTGATACATATGACTTTCATCTTATACAGATTTCACCACTATGTCATCAATATAAACCAGCATGAAAGTCTCAATAAAGTCATGAAATATAGAATTCATTACTCTTTGTTAAGTTGCCCGAGCATTTTTTTAACCAAAAGGCATGACTACCCATTCATAGGTGCCTAATGCCCCAGGGCATCGAAAAGTTGTCCTGGGTACGTCCTCTTCAGCAATGAAAATTTGATTATATCCAAAGTATCCATCAAGCATAATAAGATACTCGAAGTCTGCGACTGAATCAATTATCATTTCTGCCACAGGCATGGGATGTTCATCTTTTGGGGTTGTAGAATTCAAATCTCAAAAATCTATGCAAACCCTAAGAGACACATTTTTCTTAATAATAGGAACAATATTTGCAATCCATTCGGCATACCTTATGGTCCGGATAAATTTTCATTGAAGGAGTCTTTCAATATATTCCTTTATCTTTGAGAGAATCTTTGGTGCAAACCTCCTATGAGTCTTCTTGACGGGCTTCTTTCCATCCTTGATAGGCAGCTTCAGTTCGAATAATTCTCTGCTTAAATCAAGTATCTCGTCGTAATCCCAAGAGAAACAATCCTTATATTCTTTTAAAAATTGGATCTCTTTGGCTTTCATTTTTGGGTTGAGTTTTGCACTCACGTAGGTGGCTCTTTTGATGGATCCCTCACCCAGATCCACTTCTTCGAGAGGGTCTTGCACCATCATCTTTGCGCTTGACACTGTTGGATCCTTCTCGAATCCCAGAGGCTCTTCATCATATATTGCATCTAGCCTCTAGTCTTTTTCTTCGAAGGGTATTTCTTCGTCAGGGGATTTTGGTTTGAAGTCCACCCTAGTTCCCTTTGCATGTATCACTTCATCTTTGGCTTTGACAGCCATGTGCTTTACTTCGGCCTCTAAGGTCGTCTTTAATTTATTTTCAGATAAATAAGCTAAAATCTTTTCAAAGAATTGGGACTCAGACATTGTCAATGTCTTCATCAGCCTAGCCAGTTGGCCGTATTCCTGGAAATCCTTCTACGTCATCTTCTTCCCCCATAATTTCTCCATCCCATTGGATCCATGAGTTGGGTGTAGAGTAAGGAAGTAAAGAGCATTCTTGTTAGGTGAATATGCATCATCAGTAGGGTCCCATGGCCCAATGTTAGTCAAATTCCTATCGAAGTTCCTTTTATCCACATGGTTAACTTCTGCCTTGTAATAACTTTGATCTGCTTCAATGTTCTCGACAATACCATATTCTCTCCATATTGATATTCGTTGATGCATTGAAGAAGGTATTTCCCATATACCATGGATTCATTCACATCCTAGCAACAAGTTATAATTTTTATTTGCTGCAATGACCATGAACATGGTGGGTCTTGTAATCGAACCCACAGATAGATCCACTTGCACCACTCCTAAAGTATGGTCTATTTTACCTTCATAGTTTGAAAGTACCATGTTATAGGGCTTGATATCAGTGTCAAACTTGCCAATTATTTTCAACATGAATTGGGGCATTAGTTTCACCGTAGCTCCACCATCTGATTCCCACACTTTTCACCTTCCCCCTTATGAAAAAAGGTTTGAGGTGATTCTTCATTCCCTGATCAGGCCGCTCGAAGAACGCATTTTTTTCTTCAACATCTCCATTATTCAGGATATAATAACACACTGGCTTGTGTTTTTCCATCTCAATCCCGTCAACTTCCTCTGATTCTTTGACCTCAATTATTTGATCATATTCATAGGGAAGCACTAAGACCATATTATAGTTTATGTTGAGGTAAAACTCTCCATCTGATTCAAATTCACCAGTCAGCATGTCTTCATTATTCACTGGGTCTTTTTGATCCTTTTTTCTAGTTTCGTCTTTCTTTGGGGAAAACAGTCTTCTCCCCATAGGTTGCTTCTCTTCGACCATGGTGGTTGAGGGAAGTTGGTTACTACTAGACTCTCTGACTTCTTTTTGTTCCAATTCTCGTTGCAACTTCCTTATCCTTTGCTGTCTTTGCCATTGAGACCTAGACAAGGGGTTTTTCCCTTTGTAATTTTTTGACATGTATGCTTGTTGCTTTGACACTTGGAATTGCTTTAGATATGCTATGGATGTTCTTTCTCCTGTTGTTGCACCCTGAAATTCACACTCTTCAGTTTAACCCTAATTGGATTATTTTTCTAACATACTCATGCATACATATTATCAATTTCATGGTTACGGGATCAAGGCATTTATCTGCGTCAGGCTACAAAAAAAATTGTTCCGTCAGGCGGTACAATAAAGCAGAAACTCGGGGTTTTTGAGATTCAAGTGCACTCCAAATATTTTTATAAGCTACTCGACCACTGAGTCATTGATTCATCATCATTCCAAGTTCTCAAGTGTTCTATCATGTCTTCAATTGCAAATAAAATCAAGCATTTTAGTTGATTTGAGACAGTTTCGACTGAAAATCAATATTACGCAGTTTATGTTAAACAATTCATAACTTATGTCCAGAAATTCATTTTTCAATGGGTCTTTTGGTGTTGAAACTGTCTCAACATCCTCTTCATTTCATATCTTTGGGTCGAAAGCTAATTATGTGAAGAAGATCTCTGAAATTGTGAAATATGTTGAAAATCCCATGCTGAAGCGGATTTTTGGTCAACGATCGTGTAATATTGAAAAAATCATAACTTTCTCAATTATCAACACTTTGAGATGATACTCACGGCATGAGATCATAAATTTTGTTATCTATAACTTTTCTTCAAGTCTCGAGTTTGAATTGTGTTCGAAAGGCTTTGGTTTTTGGTTCTTTTCTCCAAATGCACAGTGGAAAAGCCGTGCACCCAAAAAGATAGAAATTTGGCTGCAAGTTTCTCGCTATTGAAAAATTCATAATTCTCTCAATTTTTGGCGTATTGGGTCAATTCTTTTGGTACGAAGTCAAAAATTTTGTCATCTACATTTTTGCTTCAGGACACGAGTTCAAATTATGCACCGAAAGTTATAAGCTTGTGGGTTGTTCTTGAATTGTACACAAAAATAAGCTAAAAATTATGCACTACGGAAAAACAAGGGAAAACTAGTCTTTTATTCCATTTTCCAAACAAGGCCCAAGAGCTTCCTTATATATTCTTTCAATTCAATTTCAAAAGGATTTTTTTTCTCATCTTTCAAAAATCACTCTCAAGAGACTCAAAGTTTTTTCTCAAGTTTCTCTCTCAAACTCAAGAACACAAAGAGATCAAGGAAGATCTCTCTCTCTCCCTCTCTCTCTCTCTCTCTCTCTCTCTCTCTCTCTCTCTCTCTCTCTCTCTCTCTCTCCTCTCTCTCTCTCTCTCTCTCTCTCTCTCTCTCTCTCTCTCTCTCTCTCTCTCTCTCTCTCTCTCCTCCATGCACCACCTACCGGCCAACCTTCATGCCAACCTCCGCGAGCGAGCTCCTTTCGCCACCGGCCAATTCAATTCAATCTGGTACCCTCCGTAACTGGCTTCCGTGCGTGATCTTCCTAGCTCCTCTAATTCGGAGATCTCCTCCACTTCTTATCCTCTTCTTGTCGATTTCGGTAACTCTTCTTGAATCTTTCTTGATTTAAGTGCTTAATTGATTAATTGATTTTGAATTAAGTGCTTATTTGATCTTGCATGAGTTGAGTTCTTGAATTGTGAGATTAATTGATTCTTGAGATTAATAATTATGGATAATTGTGGAATCAGATGTGTAATACGGTGGGAGAATTGACTTTTGGTTTTGCATTTTATCGCAAATGTTGCTGATAGCAAGAGTCGCCACTGACTTTTCTTTTATCTAATAAAGGAAAAGGTGAAAAGAACAAGAAAGACCTTTGAGAATTTTTCTGAGTAAGGGGGTAGGTTATGAAAAGGGAAGGTGTTAGCACCCTTTTCATCTGTAGTTATCTACGGGCTCTTAATTGCTAGCTCTCTTTTTTTGAAAATGATTTATGTTTGTGTGTTTTGAAAATATTTTGAAAAATGCCTAAGTGCGGTAAACTTTGTAATGATTCCCGTATCGTTCAGAATGGATACAAAGTGTTTGTTTTGAAAATATTTCAGAAGAGAAGTGTATTATGTGAAAAATGTTTTGAAATGTTCGCGAGCAAGTGATTAAGAACTATCTACCTTCTCAAAAGTCTTTTGTTTTTTTCCTCTTTCTTTAAATAGTGTTATCCTACCATTGGTTAGTTGGAAGCCCTACCGTTTGATGTTTGAGGGACAGGTGCGGGTCATCAAATAGTCATAAAGGAAACATATAGGGATGCCTTTAAAAATTTGAAGGGACTATCATCATGTATTCGTAGGCAACATCAAGGGACAAGATCATTTACTGAAGGCAGCATTGATGAGTCATCGAGGGACTATGATCTTTAGGATGACTTTTAATCGAGGGTCTTCGCTAATGGTATCCCTACGTTCGAGGGACATGACTGTTTTCCGAAGACAACAAGTGGAGTCACCCTAGAGGTGCGTGTGTGAAAAGTGATTTGTTTTCAGTTAGTTTTTCTTGATTAGGTTTTCTAGCATTTTGTTTTAGATCTTTTCATACAAACCCTATTAGCATACACCTAGCAATTATAAGGAAAGCGGTAAAATGCTGAAAATAAATATAAACTATTACAGGTCTTTAGGGAAGGGGTACAAACCATAAAAATGGGGGAATAAATAGTAAACCCTAGTTTAAGCTATTACACACCATAAACAGTTACATAATTATAAAACAACTAATGCAAAAATAAAAGAGCGCGCGGAGATTGTAAAAAGGGAAAGAGAATGGGGAAATGATTAACGAAAAATAATCGATGATATATCTTAATGATTAATTGATTTTAATTGAGAAAAAGGGAGTTAATTAAAACCTAAAGTAAAAAAACCCTAAATTATTTAATTGAAAAGAAGTTAAATGATAAAAACCTAAATGATTAATTGGTGAACTGTGATTTATGGAACTCCAAGTAGAAGTTATTTTTTAGAATGTCTATTTAAGCAGATTTTTCATTCAGTTTTAGAGGTCGTGTTTTGTAACATTGCAAGGAAAAACTTAAAGTATCAACGTCTGAGAGAAACGAGTGACATCCAGAAAAATGTATGCATGCGTCTAACTTTTACTTCAAAAGCAATTTATCTTTTAAGTTTAACACTTCATTTCATGTTTCAAGTTTGTCTTTACTTTGATTTACTTTTTTCGACATTCTTCAAAGTTTATTCAATTTTCAAATACAATCCAAACATAATAACCTGAAAACTTAGCACATTGTTTTCGGATTTTGTAGTTGATCCTGCAGGTAAACTTTAATTAAGAGTCTAGAGGTTGTTTTCCAGAAACCCATGCAAATAATGGGGTTTCACTTTTCGTTTGGAAATACATAAACATGAGTCTACATGACTCGATACATCATTACTTGAGAATGCAAACACATACTATCTTTCCCCAACTGATCCCACGTCTGGGACTATAGACACCAGTCACAGCTCTGTCCGTCGGACATATTTCCCCGACAAATATTACGTCTGGGAAAATGGGACACGCGTTTTGGATGTCCATTCAATAAGGAACACATTTCCCTAAAAAGCACCTTTCATATAGGTTAAGACATTGGTCAAGGACTTCGCGCAATAATCTGAGAAATTTCTCTGGCGAGCACCTCTTACATGGGTTAAGGCACTGGTCACGGTATCCATTACTCAAAATATTTTCCCTAAAAAGCACCTCTTACATGGGCCAAGACACGAGTCACGATATCCATCTCAAATGATTCATCTTTCTGGTTACTACTCTAAATAAGTCTCAAACTCGGGACAAGTGATGTTGAGTACAATCAAATGAAAGTATTGTTTTATCGTATCCGCAGGGATTGGAGCTATATCAAAACTGTTAAACAATTTATATATTTCTAAGCATAAGTTTAGAGATTTGTTTGGTTAGTAAGTAACGAAAAGTAAAATGCATAAAATACGAAAGATAAGTTTTAATGAAATAGACTTGTTGAGAATTGGTGTTCATTTGTCGATTCAACATGCATATCATAAATCAGTTATACACAACCTATGCTTGTTTCATTATCATCACGTATCGCACACAAACAAAGCTCATGTCTAAATCTTGATGTGATTTCTACCTTATGGTTTAATCGATGATTTCTCAGCCTATTAAAAAATACAGTAGCATTAAGATTCGATAATTTTAGTGAATATTAAACCTAAATCTATGTCTAGAATTTAGATTTTAATAGTTGTTATCTTAGATCAAGATTAGAATCGTATTTGTCAATATCAATTCAATCCATGAAATAAACTGTAAAACAAAGATAACAACGATAATGATTCAAACATAAATTGCATATAACTCCGTTGTTGTACCTCAAAATTTGCCCTCCCATAATCTCCAAAGTTTTGCCAAGCATCACCTCAAATGGTTCAAAGTTTACTCAAGGGCTACACAGTCAACCACTCTCCTAAAGCCAGTCAAACTAGGGTTTTGGTTCCTGCAAGGAAGTTGAGGTTTTCAAGGGCTCAATCAAGTCCCATATGCTCATATACATTGTCAAGCATCTACATGTCAAGTTTCAAGGCTCACAAGGTCAAGTTGCACATTCAAAAACCCTAATTGCTCCACAGTCAACTGTAGGGGCAAAGTGGTCATTTGGCAGTCAAAAGTCAAATTTTTTGGTCAACATCTTATTTTGAAGCCACAATCATTATTTGGTCAAGTCTTGACCATGATTTCACAAGAATGGCTCAAAAATCATCAAGGTGTCAAAAGTTTCTATTTTTGGACAGTTGAAAAGTCAACTGTAACTTGACCAAGGCATAACCTTTTCATGGTTCATCAGAAAAATCCCATCCAATGCTCATATTTAAGGGGAGGACATTTCCTACAACTCATCTTCACATTCCAAGTCCAAGAAATGCCCTCACAAAAAGTTATCAATTTCAACATTATAGGTCATTTTCAAAAGTCAACAAAAAGGCACTTTAAGTCAAAGACCATAACTTGAGATTGGTAAATCAAAATGACATGGGACCAAAGACATTGGTTATAGGACTTCAAGACCTTTCCAAAATGTCAAAGAACATGATCATGTGATCAAAATTGAGCAAGATATGCATTGGAGAAGTGGGGAAATTTTTGTGAAATGGCCAAAGTCAATTATCCTTGAAACTTCATTTTTGACAAAAGGGGCCCACTTTTTCCACTTGGTTCAGCTTTGCCATGCCTCCCACGTATCCCTTGATTTATTTCAAGATTAAAAATTAATTTTTCCATTTTTATTTAATTTTATTTGATTTAATTCATTTTAAATCTTTAAAATTCAAATAAAAATCAAGAAAATTAATTAGGGGATATCTTTGAGTTTGAATAAAATTCAAATTTGGAGAAAAAAAGGCAAGTTGTTCAATGGTGGTTATGGAGGAAATCAAAACTTCATTGCAAGGCTTCAAGGCTCCTTATGGTGATTGATTCTCATTCCTATACACATATGCAAGCCTTCCCACCCTCATGGACGAAAAAGGCATCCCTAAAACGGCAGAGCAAAAACGCAGAATTTGTCAAAAAAGTGTGAGATCTAAGGCAAGGTTGCAGGCAGTTTCAGACAAAACAAAGCACGTGAGATCCTTCATTGCCATACCCTGAAACTAAAGAGAACTTTACCACGCCCTGAGACTCCATATCAAGCACTGTAAGTCATCACAAACTCACCCCTGTACACGAAATCGCGTTTCTCTATTCTTGCATTTTTTCTGGAAAATAATGGCATAATCATACTCCTTGTTTGATTTCTAACATAACCATATTGTTCAATTTCATTTTGGGGCTTTGTATGATGATACCCGCATCTAGGGTTTTCATTGTTTGTTTTTAGGCATTCTTTCTCCAGGCACAATCAAGACAAATCATAAGCATGAAGGGATTCAAGAGGTGGAAACGAGATCAGCTATGGTCTTGAAATGGATTTTCATGGCCTGAGGAGCATTTCAGAGCAAGCCTGCGAAACCACCTGCGGATAAAAATCCGCAGGTAAAAAACCAGTATCAAAGGAAGAAGACGCTGACGCGTCCCCTCCTCATTCGTTGTTTCAAAAAGCGCGCATTTTTATATTTTTTTCAAGCATATGCTTTTGTTTTCTAATTTAATAATTGCGTGTTATTTTGATAATGAATGGAACGTGCAGCTCAGTTGGTCAAAGCCTTGGAACGTGAACAATGGGACCTGGGTTTGATTCCCAGGTCCCCCATATATTTCTTCATGTTTTTCTTAACATATTCCAGTGCAGCGTCGCATCAAATAATTCACCATAGACTCACACATCCAACATGCCATGTGTCCTCAGACAGTCATCCAAAGGCCAGGAGAGGGAGGAATACCATGTTGCAAGTCAAATGCGCTCTGGACAATCAAGGAGAGTCAAACGTGGCTTCTTAATGGGCCAGAATTCAACACACCTCCTATTTGGCCCAAACCCCCCCCCCCCCCCCCCCCCCCTTGGGTTTGCAATTTTTCTTTTTTACATTTTATTTGTCTTATTTTATTTTTCCCTTTTATTAACAATTAACCAATTAATGTTTTCATAAAAAAATAAAAAAAAAGAACTAACATTATTAATTTCATTTGTATTTTTATTTTTGTAAAATAAATATTAACAGATAAAATAGTTTAATTAGGCAACTTTAACTTTTCTTTATAATTAAAATAAGTTTAGAATTAGGTTTTTAATTAACTTTGAATTTTTAATTCTTTTATTTTATTTCATAAAAACATAAAAAACACAAAAAAAAATATTTCCTTTTAATAAATTAATTAATTAGTTTAATTATTAGTTATTAATTTCATTTAATCACAAAAAGACAAAAAAAATTCAATTTCTTTTCTTAAAAGGGTCAAAACCCTTAGAACATTCCCGATTAATTTTTATTCGTGCGCATTTAATTTATTTTGATTATTATGTAATTGCTTCCAAGAATGTAATAGTAAATAGGTTTACCGCTTTTTTTAATTTCTCGTACTTATTTACCAAAACGGGTCTTTGTATTTTTGGCGATGTATAGACCCGCGCCTTGTAATAGCGTAGAATTTATATTTCCGCAGTTTACTTTCCGCACCCCCTAACTGTTAAATGCATGAAAGAATGTGTTAGAACAATGTTTGAATCTACTACCCTATATTTAAGTTTTGATGATAACAAAGTGAAAAGATATAGTATTTAAATGTTTCATGTTTGAACTATCTGCTGCCTAAAATTATTATGCTCTGACTTGCAGATACTCTGATTGATATAAGCAAGATCACGTTTATTCAGCATCAGAATTTGATTTCATACACCAGCATCAGAAGTTGCTACATCAGAACGTCAAGATCAGATGATCAACTCACGCACATGCTGAAGCTTGATGAACAAGACTGCGCTCAAACACTCTGATACAGAAACACAATAGTTCATCAGCAGCGAAGCAGAATCAGAATGAGCCAAGCCAGAACGTGCATTGAAGAAGCAACGGTACTGTGCATTAAACGCTAATTAATTCCAACGGCCTCATTCTAGACAGGATCTGCTCAAAAAGGAAAGCTTGTTATTAGCATTGAATCAAGAATATTGCATTCAACGTTCATCTTCTCAAGTGCTATATAAACAAGGCTTCAAAGATTATAATGGCTAATGCTCTCCAAATCTCCACACGCACAAAGCTGAACCATAATCTTCATTCTACCAGTTTTGCTAAACCACAAACTCTGATATTCCATTATTGTTTAGCAATCTAGTTTCTAAGCTTAATTTGTGTATACATCACAGTTGTGATAAAGTTTTGTAGAAAACATCCACACACATTGTTTTATACCTTTGTAAGAAAGTGTTGCCTTGACAAACCGGGTTGTGGTTTGAATCAAGAAGGCTTTAGCAGTTGTTAAAGCAGTCTGTAATATTCAGTTGAATATAGTGAATTAAGACCTCGTTGGAGAGAGGCGAAATCACCTTGACGGGTGGACTGGAGTAGTTTGAGATCAAACGAACCAGGATAAAAATATCTTGTCAATTGCTTTAGATTTCAGTTTTACAATTCAACCCCCCCTTCTTGTGTTTTTCACCCCTTCAATTGGCATCAGAGCTCCTGGTTCTGAGCTAAAACACTTAACCGTGTCAGTACAAGATCCAGCGTCAGAAAAACACAATGGCAGGAAACAATTCTCACTTCAGCAATGACAATAATGAGGACAGAGACAGATTCAGCGGCAAACCTCCAGTCTTTGATGGAGAAAACTTTGATTACTGGAAAGACAGAATTGAAAGCTTCTTTCTAGCACATGATGCTGATCTGTGGGATATGGTGACAGATGGATACACGCACCCTGTGAATGCAAGTGGTCAGAAGATTGATAGAAAATCAATGACTGATCAACAAAAGCGTGACTTCAAGAATCACCATAAGGCCAGAACCATCCTCCTTAGTGCCATCTCCTATACTGAGTATGAAAAGATCTCCAACAGAGACACAGCAAAGAACATCTTTGATTCTCTCAGAATGACGCATGAGGGCAACGTTCAAGTCAAAGAAACAAAAGCTCTGGCGCTCATTCAGAAGTATGAGGCGTTCAAAATGGAAGAATCTGAATCCATTGAAACTATGTTCTCTAGATTCCAGATTCTGGTAGCTGGTCTCAAAGTTCTGGACAAAGGATACTCTACTGCTGACCATGTCAAGAAAATAATCAGAAGTTTACCCAAGCAGTGGAGGCCTATGGTTACTGCTCTGAAGCTAGCTAAAGATCTCAACAAAATCACTCTGGAGGAACTTATAAGCTCCCTCAGAAGTCATGAGATAGAGCTAGAAGCTGACGAGCCTCAGAAGCAAGGTAAGCCTTTAGCATTAAAATCTAACAGAAAATCTGAGTCTAAAGTTTTGCAGGCAGTTGAAGAAACATCTGATGGATCCTCATCAGAAGAAGACGAACTTTCCCTTCTCTCCAGAAGAGTAAATCAACTGTGGAAGCAAAGACAAAGGAAGTTCAGGAATCCCAGAAGATCTGATCAGAACGAGTCTTCTTCCAGATACAGAAGGACAGATTCTTCCTCTGGATACAGAAGATCTGAAGGCTCCTCCAGTAGCAAGAAGCCAAATACCAAAGACATCATCTGCTATGAGTGCAATGAGCAAGGACACTACAAGAGTGACTGCCCAAAGCTTCAGAGGGAAAAGCCCAAAAAGAAGTTTGGAAGAGAGAAGAAGAAAAGTCTCATGGCCACATGGGATGACTCTGACTCGTCTGAAGCTGACTCAGAATCAGATGATGAAAGGGCAAACATAGCCCTCATGGCTAACATTCCAGATGATAGTGAAGCTTCTGAATCAGACTCAGAATCAGACACAGAAGAGGTATTTCCTAACTTCGCTGTTAACTTTACAAAGGCTGAACTTGCTGAAAGCCTTAATGAGATTCTGGAACGTTATCAGCAGATTAGAGCTAAATTCAGAGACCTGAAAAGGAATCTTGAATCTGACTCTAATAAGTCTGAGAGTCTCAAATTGGAAAATTCTGAGCTGAGAGATAAAATTTCAAAATTAGAAAACACTTTACAAAACTCTCAGAAGGAACCAATTTCTGAAACTCCCAGCAACGCTGATGAGATCATCAAGGAGTATGATCATAGTTTCCAGAAGTTCTTAGCTAAAAGCATAGATAGAAGCAGAATGGCTTCAATGATCTATGGAGTTAGCAGAAACGGCAGAAAAGGAATAGGATACCAAGGTAAGGTTCCTACACCTAAGAATGTCATGGATTTAACCATTAAACACACTCCTCTAAATTCACACTTTGTGTATGGTCACACACACGACATCAAATATACTAGCAGTAAGCACTCTGTGAAACCAAAATTCAACCAGAGTTTTGGTAAAACTAACAAGTCAGGACCCAAGAAAATCTGGGTACCTAAGGACAAAATAATACATGTTGCAGATATCTTTAGCAGCAAGTCAGAAACACCAGTCATGGTACCTGGACTCTGGCTGCTCACGACACATGACGGGAAGAAGGCATATGTTCCAAAGCCTGGAACTTAAGCCTGGAGGCCACGTTGGCTTTGGAGGCAATCAGAGGGGAAAGATAATTGGCTCTGGAACTGTAGGTAATGGAAATCTTCCCTCTATTAATAATGTTCTTCTAGTAGATGGATTGATGCATAATCTGTTATCCATAAGTCAATTAAGTGATAACGGTTATGACATAATCTTTAATCAAAAATCATGTAAAGCTGTTAGTTAGAAAGATGGGACTATCCTGTTTAATGGTAAGAGGAAAAACAACATTTACAAAATCAAACTTTCTGAACTAAAGAGTAAGAATGTAAAATGTCTTCTGTCTGTTAACAACGAGCAGTGGATCTGGCACAGAAGATTGGGGCATGTTAGTATGAGAAGAATATCTCAGATTAACAAACTCAATCTGGTCAGAGGACTTCCTAATTTGAAGTTCAATTCAGATGCTCTGTGTGAAGCATGTCAGAAAGGCAAATTTGCAAAACCTTCTTTTAAATCCAAAAATGTTGTTTCCACCTCTAAGCCATTAGAACTTCTGCACATTGACTTATTTGGACCAGTTAAAACTGCTTCAGTCAGTGGTAAGAAGTATGGGTTAGTAATCGTAGATGACTATAGCAGATGGACATGGGTAAAGTTCTTAAGACACAAGGACGAGTCACACTCTGTGTTTGTTACCTTCTGTAACCAAGTTCAGAATGAAAAAGATCTTAGAATCGTTAAAGTCAGAAGTGATCATGGTGGAGAATTTGAAAATAAAGATTTTGAGTCATTCTTTAATGACAAAGGCATTCTGCATGATTTCTCTTGTCCTAGAACTCCCCAACAAAATGGAGTTGTAGAACGAAAGAACAGAACATTGCAAGAAATGGCCAGAACCATGATCAATGAGACAAACGTTGCTAAGACTTTCTGGGCAGAGGTAATAAACACAGCGTGCTACATTCAGAATAGAATCTCAATAAGACCTATTCTGGAAAAGACTCCGTATGAATTGTGGAAGAACAGAAAGCCCAACATTTCATATTTTCATCCATTTGGATGTACTTGCTTTATATTGAATACAAAGAATTATTTGCACAAGTTTGACTCTAAGGCACAGAAGTGTATTATGTTAGGATACTCTGAACGCTCAAGAGGGTACAGAGTATACAATACAGAAACACAGATTGTGGAAGAATCAATCAGTGTTCGTTTTGATGACAAGCTTGACTCTGAAAAGTCAAAGTAGAATGAAACTTTTGCAGGTATAGAAATTGAATTTGCAGGTTCTGAAGACAAGTCATCAGAAGCTCTCAACACAGACATTCCTTCAACGTCTGAAAGGAGCACTGCTAGAAATCCTACAACAGCTGCTGATCAACCTCAGAAGAGATTGCCCAGAAGCAGCTTGGATCACCCAGAAGAGACTATCCTAGGAAGAAAGGAAGATCCAATCAGAACAAGAGCAAGCTTCAGAAACTCTGAAGAAACTCTGATGGGACTTGTGTCTCTGATTGAACCTTCTTCTTTTGATGAAGCACTTCTGGACAATGACTGGATTCTGGCAATGCAAGAAGAGCTGAATCAATTCACCAGAAACGACGTATGGGATCTCGTTCCCAGACCAAAAGGATTCAACGTCATTGGAACAAGATGGGTGTTTAGAAACAAGCTAAATGAACAAGGTGAAGTCATCAGAAACAAGGCACGACTGGTTGCACAAGGTTATAGTCAGCAAGAGGGGATAGACTATACAGAAACCTTTGCCCCAGTCGCCAGGTTAGAATCTATCAGACTTTTAATTTCATTTGCTGTTAATAGAGGCATCACTCTGTATCAGATGGATGTCAAAAGTGCATTCTTAAATGGTTATATAGAAGAAGAAGTTTATGTTCACCAACCCCCAGGTTTTGAAAATACAAAACATCCAGAACATGTTTTCAAACTAAAGAAGTCACTGTATGGTCTGAAACAAGCTCCCAGAGCTTGGTATGAAAGGCTAAGTAACTTTCTGCTTGAAAATGAATTCACCAGAGGGAAAGTGGACACTACTCTATTCTGTAAAACAGTTAAGAGTGACATCTTAGTCTTTCAAATTTATGTTGATGATATCATTTTTGGTTCTACTAATCCTTCTCTTGGAAGAAAATTTGCTAAGTGTATGCAGGCAGAATTTGAGATGAGCCTCATGGGGGAACTGAAATTCTTTCTAGGAATTCAGATCAATCAAACTCCAGAAGGAACTTACATTCATCAGAGCAAATACATCAGAGATCTTCTGAAGAAATTTGACCTCTCAGAATGTAAGCCATCAAAGATTCCAATGCATCCCACGTGCATTCTGGAAAGAGAAGAGGTAAGCAAAAGTGTAGAACAGAAAGTCTATAGAGGTATGATTGGTTCTCTCCTCTATCTGACTGCTTCAAGACCTGACATATTATTCAGTGTTTGCATCTGTGCTAGATTCCAATCAGATCCTAGAGAATCTCACTTAACAGCTGTTAAGCGAATTTTCAAGTATCTGAAAGGTACTACTAATCTGGGTTTGTTTTATAGAAAATCTAGTGATTACAGCTTAGTAGGCTACTGTGATGCTGATTTTGCTGGAGACAGAGTGGAACGTAAAAGTACTTCTGGAAGCTGCCAGTTTCTGGGAGAAAATCTGATCTCTTGGTCCAGCAAAAGGCAATCAACAATTGCTCTGTCAACAGCAGAAGCTGAGTACATAGCAGCAGCAGGATGTAGCACACAAATGCTCTGGATGAAAAGTCAGCTTGAAGACTTCCAGATTTTTGAGAGTAACATTCCTATACTTTGTGATAATACTTCTGCTATTTGCTTAAGTAAGAATCCTATTTTACATTCTAGAGCTAAGCATATAGAAATAAAGCATCATTTCATTAGGGACTATATTCAGAAAGGTATTTTGAACTTAAAATTTATAGATACAGACCATCAATGGGCTGATATCTTTACTAAACCCCTTTCAGAAGATAGGTTTAATTTCATTCTGAAACATCTCAGCATGAAAGTATGCCCAGAATGAAAATGTTTTAATTCCATATATTTATCTTCAGAATGTAATTATTCTACTGTGAACTTCTGATCAATCTCCTTTCAAAAAGATAGAACATGCAGATTGTATCAGATGCAAGTCTAAAGATCTGAGAGTCTAATCTCAAAGACAGACGTGCTGATCACTACATCAAACAAGTGTCATCCAATCATCAGCATATCTCTGAAGCAGAACGCGTGCACGCTTCTGAGAAGGCAAAGCGCTGATTGGGTGCATTGAGACACATGTCTGGTAACCGTTTTTAAGTATCTTTCTCAAATCCCCCAAAATCAGCAAGCATTTAATGAAAAGTAATCATTCTTTTAAATGGCAATCATGATTTTTTTCTCTCTCTTAAAAACGTTTAACTTTTCAAAACAATTTTGAAAACCTCTATTTAAGCACATTAATCTCTCATTTATTCTTTACGCTTTCTCCAATCACTCAAACATTTTTCATGTTTTCTTCATTTTCTGATGTACTGTTTTGACTAAGTTTTTGTAATATTTTCTTGCTCTGATTCTGAACTATCTTAATATGATTAGTTTTTCTGATCAAATTGTTTTAGCACATCACCAACACTTTTTGATTGCTGACAAAAAGGGGGAGAACAAGAATGATATTTAAATCAATAACGGGCTAACTAGACAGAAACTCTCAAACATTCTAACTCTATTACTTGAAATGTTTTTCTGTTTTGTTTAAAGTCTACAGGCACAAGGAAGCTCCTGGACACTCTGAAGACTAGAAGCTCTGATCAAAATGTAGAAGCTCTGATCAATGTTGCTCTGATAAATATGAAGTTCTGATCGTCCTAATACTCTGATCCAAAGCAAAGCTCTGACAAGAAAAGCTCTGAAGCTCTGCTCTCTGATAAGTCAAAGACTCTGATAATCTGATGTTCAAAGAAAGAAAAAGATATGATCCTGAAGAACACGTATATCAAAGGGAAGTAATAAACTCAGGGGGAGTATCTCTTAACTCTGACTTCTCCGTACTTCTTACTCTGAAACATTTTCCAGATACCTTTTCACGTTATTTTTCATTTAAAATATCTAGTTTTTGTCATCATCAAAAAGGGGGAGATTGTTAGAACAATGTTTGAATCTACTACCCTATATTTAAGTTTTGATGATAACAAAGTGAAAAGATATAGTATTTAAATGTTTCATGTTTGAACTATCTGCTGCCTAAAATTATTATGCTCTGACTTGCAGATACTCTGATTGATATAAGCAAGATCACGTTTATTCAGCATCAGAATTTGATTTCATACACCAGCATCAGAAGTTGCTACATCAGAACGTCAAGATCAGATGATCAACTCACGCACATGCTGAAGCTTGATGAACAAGACTGCGCTCAAACACTCTGATACAGAAACACAATAGTTCATCAGCAGCGAAGCAGAATCAGAATGAGCCAAGCCAGAACGTGCATTGAAGAAGCAACAATACTGTGCATTAAATGCTATTTAATTCCAACGGCCTCATTCTAGACAGGATCTGCTCAAAAAGGAAAGCTTGTTATTAGCATTGAATCAAGAATATTGCATTCAACGTTCATCTTCTCAAGTGCTATATAAACAAGGCTTCGAAGATTATAATGGCTAATGCTCTCCAAATCTCCACACGCACAAAGCTGAACCATAATCTTCATTCTACCAGTTTTGCTAAACCACAAACTCTGATATTCCATTATTGTTTAGCAATATAGTTTCTAAGCTTAATTTGTGTATAAATCACAGTTGTGATAAAGTTTTGTAGAAAACATCCACACACATTGTTTTATACCTTTGTAAGAAAGTGTTGCCTTGACAAACCGGGTTGTGGTTTGAATCAAGAAGGCTTTAGCAGTTGTTAAAGCAGTCTGTAATATTCAGTTGAATATAGTGAATTAAGACCTCGTTGGAGAGAGGCAAAATCACCTTGACGAGTGGACTGGAGTAGTTTGAGATCAAACGAACCAGGATAAAAATATCTTGTCAATTGCTTTAGATTTCAGTTTTACAATTCAACCCCCCCTTCTTGTCTTTTTCACCCCTTCAGAGTGTATGTAAATAAAATTAACCCGTAGCTCACAAAATAACATGTACAAAAACATTAACTGAAAAACAACACACAAAGCACATGCCACTCCTAGGGTACGCTTCACTCGTTGCCTCGAAACATGGTCATCAAGTATAGGGTGTCTTAGAGGTCGCCCTTCTGTCCAAAAGATCCAGTTGTCTCGAAACAGTTGCCTCAAAACGGTTGCCTCGGATATAAAGGATCTAGGACATTATGGTTACTTCTAAGGTGTCCTACCATTGCTTCGGTGACCACACATGTCCCGATAATCGAATTGACCCGAACACCTACAACGATGGTGCTACCTACCTCTCAATGGTGGGATAGCACTATCTAAAGGACTCTTACACAACTTAATTCCTTAAGGTAGGTAGATGACTCATGGGTACTTGCTCTTTTAAAAAACAAACAAAATACTTTTCACACCTTACACTTTCAAAAAAGTTTTCAAACAACACTTCATACACTCTTGAGGACTGATACAAGAGTTACTTAGAAGTTTTCCAAACGAACTTTTTCAAAACCCACACACACTTGAAAAGCAAACATTTTTGAAAACATAAGAGCAAGTACCTAAGAGCCTGTGGATACCCACGGATAGAAAGGGTGCTAACACCTTCCCTTTCTATAAATCTACCTCCCGAACCGAGAAACATTCTCAAAGAAGGAATTTTGCTGTGATTTTGTCCTTTCCATGTTGGAGAACATAAAAGACGGTGGCGACTCTTGCTTACCGCGACATTTCGTGAAACCAGCTTAAAAAACAGTAAGTTCTATTTCCACCGATCACAGAACTGGCGACTCTGCTGGGGATACTAAAGTGAGGTGTACCTTAGGATTAGATCATACTTATGTTTTCAATTGCTTTGCTTTGATTGCTTTATATTTGTGGGCTTTGCATCGGAATTTCATAGATCCTAACCCGGATCTGGGGATACCCTTTTAGGTAGCATAAGTTGTGAGGGACCTGTCCGGCGTAGACCGACACGGGTGAAGCAGTGGCTACGTTGGTGTGGCACCTTGGTCTGTACCGATATCCCTTGTGTTGCAACGAGGAGAATATGGGTCTTCTGAGGAGTCATTAAGCACCAACCGACCTTAGAACCCTAATGTGACCCAACTTGGCCATAGAACAGTAGCAGTATGCTACACCCATTGAGGCTAAACTCTCGCGATGGTTCTGGCCGCAAGAAAAGATTGTGACGCTAGAGTTATGACCGATTGAGAGTAGTCAGTGATATTGGGATCCTCTAGAACCCGGTTACTTTTGATAGGACAGGTCTTAACCAACGAAACCGAAAGAGGGTAGTACCTGAACTTCATGCTGACCTGAACTCTAAGGGCTCTCTGTGTGACTTGTGTGCTTTCAAACTTGAATTACTTGCATGATTGTTATCTGACACTTGAGGTTCTTGCAGGTTTTGTTTACAGTCCTTAATCTGGACTCATAACAGGGTTTACCTACATTACTCCACGCATACCATTGCATACACCCTGCATAAGGACTAATCCATTTCAAGGATCTCAAGGGTTTATGATACAGGTCATGCTGAATCAAAAGTCTAGCAAGGGGCAAAGGGGATTTATTTTCCTCTAGCCAAGGTTAATGACTTGAGTCAGGGGCTATGACCCACTCGATATGGTGAGCCTTGACTCTTGAAGAAGGACTCTCAACAACACGAAATTCCTTCAATCAGGCCACGAAATTCAAATTTTAACAATTTTCTTGTTTACCCCGCAAGATCCTTGAAAACATTACATGTATATCATACATATCATTGCATTACAGGTACCCTTGTTACAGGTCACTTACCGTCTTCGCTGTTTATTTCAGCAATGGCTTCCCAACAAGACAACCAGGATCTTCATGCTCAAGAGACTCGGTTCGGGGAGATCCTCCTAAATCTATCCAAGGGGCAGGAAGAGCTGAGAACACTCCTCATGGGGACTTTGGTCAGGAACAATCCAGAAGACGATAAGGACGAACGGCTGAAACGTCTACAAGCTGAGGTGGATACAATGAGAACCCAAATGCTGGGGCAGATGGCTCTTATCCAAGACTTATCTCAAAGACAAGGAGAGCTCAGGGTTCTCGTCAACCAACTGCTTCGGGATAACCAACTGGGGCAAACGTCTAAGGTTGAAGAGAAAGCCATCATTCAACCACCTGTGGGGCAAGAAGACAAGGGAAAAGCTCCTCAGTTTGCCTCAGGGGCACAAGCCCAGCATCAACCTCACCAGTATCAACAGGGTAATCGGCGTAAGCAAAATACGTCCAGAAGACATTTCTCGGAGACTGGTATACCATCATCACTAATACTGAAACGCTTATTGGAGGTCAAGCTGATTTCTTTAAAGGATCCTCCTAGGAAGCTCAACATAACCTCCCTAAAGTACAATCCTGATGAAAGGTGTGCCTACCATTCTGACAGTCCTGGACATGACACTGACGACTGTTGGAGCCTGAGGAACAAGATCCAAGACTTGATCGACGGAAGGGTGCTGGAGTTCACGCCGGGTGGAAAAATGAAAATCTTCTGTTGAGAATCTTCCATCTGAGATGATTAGTTCAAACTAAGAAGTTTTTGTTCATTCGAATGTTCAAGTTGTATTTTTCTTTGACTGTTCAAACATTTGTTCATGTCAAACTCTTTTACTTTATCAATGCATCGCATATGTCTGTTTTGAATCAATATATTCGCATTCGCTATATTCAAACTGCTTTCATTTTTTGATGTCAACTCTCAATTAATAATTCTAAGCCTCTTGAGGGAGGATGACGAAAACGATACCACGATTTCTACAATATGCTTTTGAATAGACCCCGCTGATGAGGTACAGGCATTGTTTCAATTCCTAAACACTGGAGTTATAAGGAAGATAATCCCTCGTCAACCCCTTTGAGCCAAAGAAGTCGGAGTTTTTCTTTTCGAAAATTAAAACCCTTAATCATAACCTAGGGCAGGGTAGTTCTCTCAGTTTGATCCAGGTGCACAACGAGTGGCACCAAAGAAGTCCTTACAAAACAAAAGACAGTGATGGTCCCGAATAATCATAAAGACAGGCAGTCATTACCAAAAAAAAAAAACTAAAGCAAAATAAGTCAAAACCTATGAAGGAGACTTACAAAACTGGGGCATCCCGCTGACTGTAATCACAAAAGAAACAGTTCAGGCAAAAAATAGGGATAACAAAATCAAAAAAGGAAAGAGGTCATACAAACCCTCAACAAAAAAGAAATGACTGCTTATTCAAAATAAATTATCAATATCCGAACCATTATTGGAACATCAGGACAAAGACTCAAACAAGGTCTAACGCACGATTAACTGAGTTTAGGTTTGAAGAACATCACGAAGAGCGGGTGGGTATAAATATAATTTGAGCCTTTATCCTTTGTTTCTTAAACCGTGAACCAGGCCACGCTACAACCCTTAAAAGTCCTAGCTGAAGCATGGGTTAGTTCGAAAGCATATTGTTACGAAAGGTATCCTAACTCCTTAAGGCTTGCGGTAAAATAACGAGTTGACATCACAGTTTACAAAACACTCACTTGTTTTTATTGAAAAAACTGCATTTTCAAAAACTTCGAGACAGACATAAGCTTTGCATTCTTGATATAACACTGTTTGCATATGACTTTTTTGTTCGAACAGCAAAGAAATTCGCACGAAGAATATCTAGTGAACAAAAGCACTTCCAACCAAGGGGCAGACGTGATCATTGTCCATCATCTGGGGCAGTCCAATCAAGATTTGGAGAATCTCTCAAAAGGCCAACCAGCTTGGGGCAAATCTCCAATCTGGATCACTTGGGGCATTGGACGATCAAACGAAGACCTTCTGGTGGCATGGCAACACAACAACAGGGGCACCCCCCCTACATCCTGAGAGCACAGACATAGTCGAAAAAATACTGCGCATAATCAAAGACCCGCTAGGTTGACACACCTAGGCAAAATTAAGGGCTTCCCGGCGAATCAAAAGGGTTCGGGCAAAAATAAGGGATGAAATGAAAAAATTGTACAGCCGGCAAGTCAAAAACCTGAAAAGGCGGCTTGGGCAAAAATGGGTATCCCGTTGGATTGAAAACCCGAAAGGGCGATCCAGGCAAAAGTTAGGTATCAAAGTGTACGAATATGTCCCATCATCTTGTCACTTTCCTACCAGAAGAAGATTTGTCAAATCGGCAGTCTTCAAGTACCTCTACAGATGCCTTCTCCCACAGAAGCTGGGGCAATAAGAATTACCCAAACGGTACAGCTGCTTTCCTCCAGGTACAAGGTAGATTCAGTTGAAGAATTTGACTAAGACCAGAATCATAAATACTCTCCCCAAGCAGAGTGGGTCTCCCGTCAGCCCTAATAAGGCACAGTATCTCCAGCAAGTCAACAACACTCTCCCCAAGCAGAGTTAATCTACTGTCAGCCTTAAGGAAGTTGGGTACCCCCAGAAAATCTCAATATTCCCCAATGGAGTATACAGATTATTCCTCAGCAAGCATCCCCGGCAGTCTTAATATAAGATTGTTCCCCGGCGGAATACAAGACACCCAGTGGAGCCATTCCCCAATACAGTTCAAAAGTCTCCCCAGGAGAGTTGAATCAATCTCCCCAGTAGATTCTGGAAGCTTATCCCCTGCAGAGTATGAACGCGTCTCCCCGGCTTTATTCAAAGGTCATTTTCCGCCAGAGCTTATAACTGGGTTATCCTCAGCTAATTGCCACGGAAAGATCGTCCCCGGCGAAGCTCTTCCTATCCCCCAGCGGAGTTCATCAAATCTTCCAACATAACATATCAACGGTATCCCCAGCGGAGTTATCATCAATTTTAAAACTCCAGCGAAGTATCTCTTCCCACAGAGCATTCCCCGCAGAGTAATCTCTCCAACAAGTTTAATACCCCAACGGAGTCATCTTCTCCTACCGGTTTATTCTTGCAACCATCATCCCCAACGGAAACGAAGAACTCTACTCTTCAACATTAGCCTATGATTCAAGCTCCCGATATCCGTCAAAGGATTTATTTTCCTAGACGGAAATACATTCATAAACATCACATTATCATACACCATGACGCATGCATAAACGCGTCATAACATACAATCTCATTTATGTCAAGAACATCATTGCTTGATCCATATCACGTATTGCATACGACTGACCTTTACCTTTCAGGAAGGATACGGTTAAATAATCAGCTATGTCAAAGTAGACAATCCAGTCAAAGAAGACATATTCAGTCAAAAAAGACAAGTCCAGCTAAATCCCAAAGGTTTTTCTGATGCTCATCCAGTCAAAGAAGACAATTCCAGTTAAAATTAATTCCTAAAGTCGTTGTAGAAACCCGTCATTGAAGACAACCCGTCAGTATAGACACCCGTCATTGAAGACACCCCGTCATTGAAGACAACCCGTCATTGAAGACAACCCGTCAGTATAGACACCCGTCATTGAAGACAACTCGTCAGTATAGACACCCGTCATTGAAGACACCTCGTCGTTGAAGACTACCCGTCATTGAAGACAACTCGTCAGTGAAGACAACTCGTCATTGAAGACAACCAGTCAAAGAAGACAATCCGTCATTATAGACACCCGTCATTGAAGACAACTCGTCAGTGAAGACAACTCGTCATTGAAGACAACCCGTCATTATAGACACCCGTCATTGAAGACAACTCGTCAGTGAAGATAACTCGTCAGTGAAGACAACTCGTCATTGAAGACAACCAGTCAAAGAAGACAATCCGTCATTATAGACACCCGTCATTGAAGACAACTCGTCAGTGAAGACAACTCGTCATTGAAGACAACCCGTCATTGAAGACAACCCGTCAGTGAAGACAACTCGTCATTGAAGACAACCCGTCATTGAAGACAACCCGTCAGTATAGACACATGTCATTGAAGACAACCCGTCAGTATAGACACCCGTCATTGAAGACATCTCGTCATTGAAGACATCTCGTCATTGAAGACAACTCGTCATTGAAGACAACCCGTCAGTATAGACAACCGTCATTGAAGACACCTCGTCGTTGAAGACTACCCGTCATTGAAGACAACTCGTCATTGAAGACAACCCGTCAGTATAGACACCCGTCATTGAAGACAACCCGTCATTGAAGACAACCCGTCAGTATAGACACCCGTCATTTAAGACAACTCGTCATTGAAGACATCTCGTCATTGAAGACAACTCGTCATTGAAGACAACTCGTCAGTATAGACACCCGTCATTGAAGACACCTCGTCGTTGAAGACTACCCGTCATTGAAGACAACTCGTCGTTGAAGACAACCCGTCCATGAAGACAAACCATCCAAAGAGACAACTCATCAAGAAAGACAAAACCTCCTCTGGTTCAGTTAAATCCTAAAGATTTTTCTGAGATAACCTGTCAGTAGAGACAACCCATCAACCTTTTGAAGTTCCAGATTCGATACCTGTATCCAGCCAGGGCATGTATGCATGAAGAGTTTGAAGATCAACCCCTGTAACAGGCCAGGTAATTATCTTTCTTTCTCAGGTACGCAAGTTCTCGCTAAGGAATCTCTTACGCGATCGACACCTAGATGGCATCTATAAGCCCATCCTCCCATTACAGTTCCAAATGGCATCTATAAGCCCATTCCCGACAAAGTTCTGTCACATCTCCAGATGGAATCTATAAGCCCATCCTCCTATCCATCATCTCTCCAAATGGCATCTGTAAGCCCATTCCCGCCATCACACTGCTGATACTCTACTATGTGAGTGCAAATTTCTGGGCACTCTAGTGTTCAATCATCTTCCACCTTCGGATCACGAAAGGCACACAAGCCAATCTACATCCTCAGGTCTAAGAAGATTGAACAGGGGCAACTGTTGTACCCCAAAATTTGCCCTCCCATAATCTCCAAAGTTTTACCAAGCATCACCTCAAATGGTTCAAAGTTTACTCAAGGGCTACACAGTCAACCACTCTCCTAAAGCCAGTCAAACTAGGGTTTTGGTTCCTGCAAGGAAGTTGAGGTTTTCAAGGGCTCAATCAAGTCCCATATGCTCATATACATTGTCAAGCATCTACATGTCAAGTTTCAAGGCTCACAAGGTCAAGTTGCACAGTCAAAAACCCTAATTGCTCCATAGTCAACTGCAGGGGCAAAGTGGTCATTTGGCAGCCAAAAGTCAAATTTTTTGGTCAACATCTTATTTTGAAGCCACAATCATTATTTGGTCAAGTCTTGACCATGATTTCACAAGAATGGCTCAAAAATCATCAAGGTGTCAAAAGTTTCTATTTTTGGACAGCTGAAAAGTCAACTGTAACTTGACCAAGGCATAACTTTTTCATGGTTCATCAGAAAAATCCCATCCAATGCTCATATTTAAGGGGAGGACATTTCCTACAACTCATCTTCACATTCCAAGTCCAAGAAATGCCCTCACAAAAAGTTATCAATTTCAACATTATAGGTCATTTTCAAAAGTCAACAAAAAGGCACTTTAAGTCAAAGACCATAACTTGAGATTGGTAAATCAAAATGACATGGGACCAAAGACATTGGTTATAGGACTTCAAGACCTTTTCAAAATGTCCAAGAACATAATCATGTGATCAAAATTGAGCAAGATATGCATTGGAGAAGTGGGGAAATTTTTGTGAAATGGCCAAAGTCAATTATCCTTGAAACTTCATTTTTGACAAAAGGGGCCCACTTTTTCCACTTGGTTCAGCTTTGCCATGCCTCCCACGTGTCCCTTGATTTAATTCAAGATTAAAAATTAATTTTTCCATTTTTATTTAATTTTATTTGATTTAATTCATTTTAAATCTTTAAAATTCAAATAAAAATCAAGAAAATTAATTAGGGGATATCTTTGAGTTTGAATAGCCTTGATACATCATAATTCACATGCCAATTTCGTGCAAGACCTATTTCAAGCATAAAATTCAAATTTGGAGCAAAAAAGGCAAGTTGTTCAATGGTGGTTATGGAGGAAATCAAAACTTCATTGCAAGGCTTCAAGGCTCCTTATGGTGATTGATTCTCATTCCTATACACATATGCAAGCCTTCCCACCCTCATGGACGAAAAAAGGCATCCCTAAAACGGTAGAGAAAAAACTCAGAATTTGTCAAAAAAGTGTGAGATCTAAAGCAAGGTTGCAGGCAGTTTCAGACAAAACAAAGCACGTGAGATCCTTCATTGCCATACCCTGAAACTAAAGAGACCTTTACCACGCCCTGAGACTCCATATCAAGCACTGTAAGTCATCACAAACTCACCCCTGTACACGAAATCGTGTTTCTCTATTCTTGCATTTTTTCTGGAAAATAATGGCATAATCATACTCCTTGTTTAATTTCTAACATAACCATATTGTTCAATTTCATTTTGGGGCCTTGTATGATGATACCCGCATCTAGGGTTTGCATTGTTTGTTTTTAGGCATTCTTTCTCCAGGCACAATCAAGACAAATCATAAGCATGAAGGGATTCAGGAGGTGGAAACGAGATCAGCTATGGTCTTGAAATGGATTTTCATGGCCTGAGGAGCATTTCAGAGCAAGCCTGCGAAACCACCTGCGGATAAAAATCCGCAGGTAAAAAACCAGTATCAAAGGAAGAAGACACTGACGCGTCCCCTCCTCATTCGTTGTTTCAAAAAGCGCGCGTTTTTATATTTTTTTCAGGCATATGCTTTTGTTTTCTAATTTAATAATTGCGTGTTATTTTGATAATGAATGGAACGTGCAGCTCAGTTGGTCAAAGCCTTGGAACGTGAACAATGGGACCTGGGTTCGATTCCCAGGTCCCCCATATATTTCTTCATGTTTTTCTTAACATATTCCAGTGCAGTGTCGCATCAAATAATTCACCATAGACTCACACATCCAACATGCCATGTGTCCTCAGACAGTCATCCAAAGGCCAGGAGAGGGAGGAATACCATGTTCCAAGTCAAACGCGTTCTGGACAATCAAGGAGAGTCAAACGTGGCTTCTTAATGGGCCAGAATTCAACACACCTCCTATTTGGCCCAAACCCCCCCCCCCCCTTGGGTTTGCAATTTTTCTTTTTTATATTTTATTTGTCTTATTTTATTTTTCCCTTTTATTAACAATTAACCAATTAATGTTTTCATAAAAAAATCAAAAAAAAAGAACTAACATTATTAATTTCATTTGTATTTTTATTTTTGTAAAATAAATATTAACAGATAAAATAGTTTAATTAGGCAACTTTAACTTTTCTTTATAATTAAAATAAGTTTAGAATTAGGTTTTTAATTAACTTTGAATTTTTAATTCTTTTATTTTATTTCATAAAAACATAAAAAACACAAAAAAAAATATTTCCTTTTAATAAATTAATTAATTAGTTTAATTATTAGTTATTAATTTCATTTAATCACAAAAAGACAAAAAAAAACTCAATTTCTTTTCTTAAAAGGGTCAAAACCCTTAGAACATTCCCGATTAATTTTTATTCGCGCGCATTTAATTTATTTTGATTATTATGTAATTGCTTCCAAGAATGTAATAGTAAATAGGTTTACCGCTTTATTTAATTTCTCGTACTTATTTACCAAAACGGGTCTTTGTATTTTTGGCGATGTATAGACCCGCGCCTTGTAAAGCGTAGAATTTATATTTCCGCAGTTTACTTTCCGCACCCCCTAACTGTTAAATGCATGAAAGAATGTATGTAAATAAAATTAACCCGTAGCTCACAAAATAACATGTACAAAAACATTAACTGAAAAACAACACACAAAGCACATGCCACTCCTAGGGTACGCTTCACTCGTTGCCTCGAAACATGGTCATCAAGTATAGGGTGTCTTAGAGGTCGCCCTTCTGTCCAAAAGATCCAGTTGCCTCGAAACAGTTGCCTCGAAACGGTTGCCTCGGATATAAAGGATCTAGGACATTATGGTTACTTCTAAGGTGTCCTACCATTGCTTCAGTGACCACACATGTCCCGATAATCGAATTGACCTGAACACCTCCAACGATGGTGCTACCTACCTCTCAATGGTGGGATATCACTATCTAAAGGACTCTTACACAGCTTAATTCCTTAGGGTAGGTAGATGACTCATGGGTACTTGCTCTTTTCAAAAACAAACAAAATACTTTTCACACCTTACACTTTCAAAAAAGTTTTCAAACAACACTTCATACACTCTTGAGGACTGATACAAGAGTTACTTAGAAGTTTTCCAAACGAACTTTTTCAAAACCCACACACACTTGAAAAGCAAACCTTTTTGAAAACATAAGAGAAAGTACCTAAGAGCCTGTGGATAACCACGGATAGAAAGGGAGCTAACACCTTCACTTTCTATAAATCTACCTCCCGAACCGAGAAACATTCTCAAAGAAGGAATTTTGCTGTGATTTTGTCCTTTCCATGTTGGAGAACATAAAATACGGTGGCGACTCTTGCTTACTGCGACATTTCGCGAAACCAGCTTAAAAAACAGTCAGTTCTATTTCCACCGATCACAGAACTGGCGACTCTGCTGGGGATACTAAAGTGAGGTGTACCTTAGGATTAGATCATACTTATGTTTTCAATTGCTTTGCTTTGATTGCTTTATATTTGTGGGCTTTGCATCGGAGTTTCATAGATCCTAACCCGGATCTGGGGATACCCTTTTAGGTAGCATAAGCTGTGAGGGACCTGTCCGGCGTAGACCGACACGGGTGAAGCAGTGGCTACGTTGGTGTGGCACCTTGGTCTGTACCGATATCCCTTGTGTTGCAACGAGGAGAATATGGGTCTTCTGAGGAGTCATTAAGCACCAACCGACCTTAGAACCCTAATGTGACCCAACTTGGCCATAGAACAGTAGCAGTATGCTACACCCATTGAGGCTAAACTCTCGCGATGGTTCTGGCCGCAAGAAAAGATTGTGACGCTAGAGTTATGACCGATTGAGAGTAGTCAGTGATATTGGGATCCTCTAGAACCCGGTTACTTTTGATAGGACAGGTCTTAACCAACGAAACCGAAAGAGGGTAGTACCTGAACTTCATGCTGACCTGAACTCTAAGGGCTCTCTGTGTGACTTGTGTGCTTTCAAACTTGAATTACTTGCATGAGTGTTATCTGACACTTGAGTTTCTTGCAGGTTTTGTTTACAGTCCTTAATCTGGACTCATAACATGGTTTACCTACATTACTCCACGCATACCATTGCATACACCCTGCATAAGGACTAATCCATTTCAAGGATCTCAAGGGTTTATGATACAGGTCATGCTGAATCAAAAGTCTAGCAAGGGGCAAAGGGGATTTATTTTCCTCTAGCCAAGGTTAATGACTTGAGTCAGGGGCTATGACCCACTCGATATGGTGAGCCTTGACTCTTGGAGAAGGACTCTCAACAACACGAAATTCCTTCAATCAGGCCACGAAATTCAAATTTTAACAATTTTCTTGTTTACCCCGCGAGATCCTTGAAAACATTGCATGCATATCATACATATCATTGCATTACAGGTACCCTTGTTACATGTCACTTACCGTCTTTGCTGTTTATTTCAGCAATGGCTTCCCAACAAGACAACCAGGATCTTCATGCTCAAGAGACAAGGTTCGGGGAGATCCTCCTAAATCTATCCAAGGGGCAGGAAGAGCTGAGAACACTCCTCATGGGGACTTTGGTCAGGAACAATCCAGAAGACGATAAGGAAGAACGGCTGAAACGTCTACAAGCTGAGGTGGATACAATGAGAACCCAGATGCTGGGGCAGATGGCTCTTATCCAAGACTTATCTCAAAGACAAGGAGAGCTCAGGGTTCTCGTCAACCAACTGCTTCGGGATAACCAACTGGGGCAAACATCTAAGGTTGAAGAGCAAGCCATCATTCAACCACCTGTGGGGCAAGAAGACAAGGGAAAAGCTCCCCAGTTTTCCTCAGGGGCACAAGCCCAACATCAACCTCACCAGCATCAATAGGGTAATCGGCGTAAGCAAAATACGTCCGGAAGACATTTCTCGGAGACTGGTATACCATCATCACTAATACTGAAACGCTTATTGGAGGTCAAGCTGATTGCTTTAAAGGATCCTCCTAGGAAGCTCAACATAACCTCCCTAAAGTACAATCCTGATGAAAGGTGTGCCTACCATTCTGACAGTCCTGGACATGACACTGACGACTGTTGGAGCCTGAGGAACAAGATCCAAGACTTGATCGACGGAAGGGTGCTGGAGTTCACGCCGGGTGGAAAAATGAAAATCTTCTGTTGAGAATCTTCCATCTGAGATGATTAGTTCAAACTAAGAAGCTTTTGTTCATTCGAATGTTCAAGTTGTATTTTTCTTTGATTGTTCAAACATTTGTTCATGTCAAACTCTTTTACTTTATCAATGCATCGCATATGTCTGTTTTGAATCAATATATTCGCATTCGCTATATTCAAACTGCTTTCATTTTTTGATGTCAACTCTCAATTAATAATTCTAAGCCTCTCGAGGGAGGATGACAAAAACGATACCACGATTTCTACAGTATGCTTTTGAACAGACCCCGCTGATGAGGTACAAGCATTGTTTCAATTCCTAAACACCGGAGTTATAAGGAAGATAATCCCTCGTCAACCCCTTTAAGCTAAAGAAGTCGGAGTTTTTCTTTTCGAAAATTAAAACCCTTAATCATAACCTAGGGCAGGGTAGTTCTCTCAGTTTGATCCAGGTGCACAACGAGTGGCACCAAAGAAGTCCTTACAAAACAAAAGACAGTGATGGTCCCGAATAATCATAAAGACAGGCAGTCATTACCAAAAAAAAAACTAAAGCCCAATAAGTCAAAACCTATGAAGGAGACTTACAAAACTGGGGCATCCCGCTGACTGTAATCACAAAGGAAACAGTTCAGGCAAAAAACAGGGATAACAAAATCAAAAAAGGAAAGAGGTCCTACAAACCCTCAACAAAAAAGAAATGACTGCCTATTCAAAATAAATTATCAATATCCGAACCATCATTGGAACATCAGGACAAAGACTCAAACAAGGTCTAATGCACGATTAACTGAGTTTAGGTTTGAAGAACATCACGAAGAGCGGGTGGGTATAAATATAATTTGAGCCTTTATCCTTTGTTTCTTAAACCGTGAACCAGGCCATGCTACAACCCTTAAAAGTCCTAGCTGAAGCATGGGTTAGTTCGAAAGCATACTGTTACAAAAGGTATCCTGACTCCTTAAGGCTTGCGGTAAAATAACGAGTTGACATCACAGTTTACAAAACACTCACTTGTTTTTATGAAAAAAACTACATTTTCAAAAACTTCGAGACAGACATAAGCTTTGCATTCTTGATATAACACTGTTTGCATATGACTTTTTTGTTCGAACAACAAAGAAATTCGCACGAAGAATATATAGTGAACAAAATCACTTCCAACCAAGGGGCAGGCGTGATCCTTATCCATCATCTGGGGCAATCCAATCAAGATTCGGAGAATCTCTCAAAAGGCCAACCAGCTTGGTGCAAATCTCCAATCTGGATCACTTGGGGCATTGGACGATCAAACAAAGATCTTCTGGTGGCATGGCAACACAACAACAGAGGCACCACCCCTACATCCTGAGAGCACGGACATAGTCGAAAAAATACTGCGCATAATCAAAGACCCGCTAGGTTGACACACCTAGGCAAAAATAAGGGCTTCCCGGCGAATCAAAAGGGTTCGGGCAAAAATAAGGGATGAAATGAAAAAATTGTACACCCGGCAAGTCGAAAACCTGAAAAGGCGGCTTGGGCAAAAATGGGTATCCCGCTAGATTGAAAACCCGAAAGGGCGATCCAGGCAAAAGTTAGGGATCAAAGCGTACGACTATGTCCCATCATCTTGTCACTTGCCTACCAGAAGAAGATTTGTCAAATCGGCAATCTTCAAGTACCTCTACAGGTGCCTTCTCCCACAGAAGCTGGGGCAATAAGAATTACCCAAACGGTACAGCTGCTTTCCTCCAGGTACAAGGTAGATTCAGTTGAAGAATTTGACTAAGACCAGAATCATAAATACTCTCCCCAAGCAGAGTGGGTCTCCCGTCAGCCCTAATAAGGCACAGTATCTCCAGCAAGTCAACAACACTCTCCCCAAGCAGAGTTAATCTACTGTCATCCTTAAGGAAGTTAGGTACCCCCAGAAAATCTCAATATTCCCCAACGGAGTATACAGATTATTCCTCAGCAAGCATCCCCGGCAGTCTTAATATAAGATTGTTTCCCGGCGGAATACAAGACACCCAGTGGAGCCATTCCCCAATACAGTTCAAAAGTCTCCCCAGGAGAGTTGAATCAATCTCCCCAGTAGATTCTGGAAGCTTATCCCCTGCAGAGTACGAACGCGTCTCCCCAGCTTTATTCAAAGGTCATTTTCCGCCAGAGCTTATAACTGGGTTATCCTCAACTAATTTCCACGGAAAGATCGTCCCCGGCGAAGCTCTTCCTATCCCCCAGCGGAGTTCATCAAATCTTCCAACATAACATATCAACAGTATCCCCAGCGGAGTTATCATCAATTTCAAAACCTCAGCGAAGTATCTCTTCCCACAGAGCATTCCCCGCAGAGTAATCTCTCCAACAAGTTTATTACCCCAACAGAGTCATCTTCTCCTACCGGTTTATTCTTGCAACCATCATCCCCAGCGGAAACGAAGAACTCTACTCTTCAACATCAGCCCAGGATTCAAGCTCCCGGCATCCGTCAAAGGATTTATTTTCCTAGACGAAAATACATTCATAAACATCACATTATCATACACCATGACGCATGCATAAAGGCGTCATAACATACAATCTCATTTATGTCAAGAACATCATTGCTTGATCCATATCATGCATTGCTTACGACTGACCTTTACCTTTCAAGAAGGATACGGTTAAATAATCAGCTATGTCAAAGTAAACAATCCAGTCAAAGAAGACAGATTCAGTCAAAAAAGACAAGTCCAGCTAAATCCCAAAGGTTTTTCTGATTCTCATCCAGTCAAAGAAGACAATTCCAATTAAAATTAATTCCTAAAGTCGTTGTAGAAACCCGTCATTGAAGAAAACCCGTCAGTAAAGACACCCGTCATTGAAGACACCCCGTCATTGAAGACAACCCGTCATTGAAGACAACCCGTCAGTATAGACACCCGTCATTAAAGATAACCCGTCAGTATAGACACCCGTCATTGAAGACACCTCGTCATTGAAGACAACCCGTCAGTATAGACACCCGTCATTGAAGACACCTCGTCGTTGAAGACTACCCGTCATTGAAGACAACTCGTTAGTGAAGACAACTCGTCATTGAAGACAACCAGTCAAAGAAGACAATCCGTCATTATAGAAACCCGTCATTGAAGACAATTCGTCAGTGAAGACAACTCGTCATTGAAGATAACCCGTCATTATAGACACCTGTCATTGAAGACAACTCGTCAGTGAAGACAACTCGTCAGTGAAGACAACTCGTCAGTGAAGACAACTCGTCAGTGAAGACAACTCGTCATTGAAGACAACCAGTCAAAGAAGACAATTCGTCATTATAGACACCCGTCATTGAAGACAACTCGTCAGTGAAGACAACTCGTCATTGAAGACAACCCGTCATTGAAGACAACCCGTCAGTGAAGACAACTCGTCATTGAAGACAACCCGTCATTGAAGACAACCCGTCATTATAGACACCCGTCATTGAAGACAACCCGTCAGTATAGACACCCGTCATTGAAGACATCTCGTCATTGAAGACATCTCGTCATTGAAGACAACTCATCATTGAAGACAACCCGTCAGTATAGACACCCGTCATTGAAGACACCTCGTTGTTGAAGACTACCCGTCATTGAAGACAACTCGTCATTGAAGACAACCCGTAAGTATAGACACCCGTCATTGAAGACAACCCGTCATTGAAGACAACCTGTCAGTATAGACACCCGTCATTTAAGAGAACTCGTCATTGAATACATCTCGTCATTGAAGACAACTCGTCATTGAAGACAACTCGTCAGTATAGACACCCGTCATTGAAGACACCTCGTCGTTGAAGACTACCCGTCATTGAAGACAACTCGTCGTTGAAGACAACCCGTCCATGAAGACAAACCGATCAAAGAGACAACTCATCAAGAAAGACAAAACCTCCTCTGGTTCAGTTAAATCCTAAATATTTTTCTGAGATAACCTGTCAGTAGAGACAACCCATCAACCTTTTGAAGTTCCAGATTCGATACCTGTATCCAGCCAGGGCATGTCTGCATGAAGAGTTTGAAGATCAACCCCTGTAACAGGCCAGGTAATTATCTTTCTTTCTCAGGTACGCAAGTTCTCGCTAAGGAATCTCTTACGCGATCGACACCTAGATGGCATCTATAAGCCCATCCTTTCATTACAGTTCCAAATGGCATCTATAAGCCCATTCCCGACAAAGTTCACTCACGTCTCCAGATGGCATCTATAAGCCCATCCTCCTATCCATCATCTCTCCAAATGGCATCTGTAAGCCCATTCCCGCCATCACACTGCTGATACTCTACTATGTGAGTGCAAATTTCTGGGCACTCTAGTGTTCAATCATCTTCCACCTTCGGATCACGAAAGGCACACAAGCCAATCTACATCCTCAGGTATAAGAAGATTGAACAGGGGCAACTGTTGTACCCCAAAATTTTCCCTCCCATAATCTCCAAAGTTTTGCCAAGCATCACCTCAAATGGTTCAAAGTTTACTCAAGGGCTACACAGTCAACCACTCTCCTAAAGCCAGTCAAACTAGGGTTTTGGTTCCTGCAAGGAAGTTGAGGTTTTCAAGGGCTCAATCAAGTCCCATATGCTCATATACATTGTAAAGCATCTACATGTCAAGTTTCAAGGCTCACAAGGTCAAGTTGCACAGTCAAAAACCCTAATTGCTCTGCAGTCAACTGCAGGGGCAAAGTGGTCATTTGGCAGTCAAAAGTCAAATTTTTTGGTCAACATATTATTTTGAAGCCACAATCATTATTTGGTCAAGTCTTGACCATGATTTCACAAGAATGGCTCAAAAATCATCAAGGTGTCAAAAGTTTCTATTTTTGGACAACTGAAAAGTCAACTGTAACTTGACCAAGGCATAACCTTTTCATGGTTCATCAGAAAAATCCCATCCAATGCTCATATTTAAGGGGAGGACATTTCCTACAACTCATCTTCACATTCCAAGTCCAAGAAATGCCCTCACAAAAAGTTATCAATTTCAACATTATAGGTCATTTTCAAAAGTCAACAAAAAGGCACTTTAAGTCAAAGACCATAACTTGAGATTGGTAAATCAAAATGACATGGGACCAAAGACATTGGTTATAGGACTTCAAGAACTTTACAAAATGTCAAAGAACATGATCATGTGATCAAAATTGAGCAAGATATGCATTGGAGAAGTTGGGAAATTTTTGTGAAATGGCCAAAGTCAATTATCCTTGAAACTTCATTTTTGACAAAAGGGGCCCACTTTTTCCACTTGGTTCAGCTTTGCCATGCCTCCCACGTGTCCATTGATTTATTTCAAGATTAAAAATTAATTTTTCCATTTTTATTTAATTTTATTTGATTTAATTCATTTTAAATCTTTAAAATTCAAATAAAAATCAAGAAAATTAATTAGGGGATATCTTTGAGTTTGAATAGCCTTGATACATCATAATTCACATGCCAATTTCGTGCAAGACCTATTTCAAGCATAAAATTCAAATTTGGAGCAAAAAAGGCAAGTTGTTCAATGGTGGTTATGGAGGAAATCAAAACATCATTGCAAGGCTTCAAGGCTCCTTATGGTGATTGATTCTCATTCCTATACACATATGCAAGCCTTCCCACCCTCATGGACGAAAAAAGGCATCCCTAAAACGGCAGAGCAAAAACTCAGAATTTGTCAAAAAAGTGTGAGATCTAAAGCAAGGTTGCAGGCAGTTTCAGACAAAACAAAGCACGTGAGATCCTTCATTGCCATACCCTGAAACTAAAGAGACCTTTACCACGCCCTGAGACTCCATATCAAGCACTGTAAGTCATCACAAACTCACCCCTGTACACGAAATCGTGTTTCTCTATTCTTGCATTTTTTCTGGAAAATAATGGCATAATCATACTCCTTGTTTGATTTCTAACATAACCATATTGTTCAATTTCATTTTGGGGTTTTGTATGATGATACCCGCATCTAGGGTTTGCATTGTTTGTTTTTAGGCATTCTTTCTCCAGGAACAATCAAGACAAATCATAAGCATGAAGGGATTCAGGAGGTGGAAACGAGATCAGCTATGGTCTTGAAATGGATTTTCATGGCCTGAGGAGCATTTCAGAGCAAGCCTGCGAAACCACCTGCGGATAAAAATCCGCAGGTAAAAAACCAGTATCAAAGGAAGAAGACGCTGACGCGTCCCCTCCTCATTCGTTGTTTCAAAAAGCGCGCGTTTTTATATTTTTTTCAGGCATATGCTTTTGTTTTCTAATTTAATAATTGCGTGTTATTTTGATAATGAATGGAACGTGCAGCTCAGTTGGTCAAAGCCTTGGAACGTGAACAATGGGACCTGGGTTCGATTCCCAGGTCCCCCATATATTTCTTCATGTTTTTCTTAACATATTCCAGTGCAGCGTCGCATCAAATAATTCACCATAGACTCACACATCCAACATGCCATGTGTCCTCAGACAGTCATCCAAAGGCCAGGAGAGGGAGGAATACCATGTTCCAAGTCAAACGCGCTCTGGACAATCAAGGAGAGTCAAACGTGGCTTCTTAATGGGCCAGAATTCAACACACCTCCTATTTGGCCCAACCCCCCCCCCCCCCCCCCCCCCCCCCTTGGGTTTGCAATTTTTCTTTTTTATATTTTATTTGTCTTATTTTATTTTCCCCTTTTATTAACAATTAACCAATTAATGTTTTCATAAAAAAATCAAAAAAAAAGAACTAACATTATTAATTTCATTTGTATTTTTATTTTTGTAAAATAAATATTAACAGATAAAATAGTTTAATTAGGCAACTTTAACTTTTCTTTATAATTAAAATAAGTTTAGAATTAGGTTTTTAATTAACTTTGAATTTTTAATTCTTTTATTTTATTTCATAAAAACATAAAAAACACAAAAAAAATATTTTCTTTTAATAAATTAATTAATTAGTTTAATTATTAGTTATTAATTTCATTTAATCACAAAAAGACAAAAAAAAATCAATTTCTTTTCTTAAAAGGGTCAAAACCCTTAGAACATTCCCGATTAATTTTTATTCGCGCGCATTTACTTTATTTTGATTATTATGTAATTGCTTCCAAGAATGTAATAGTAAATAGGTTTACCGCTTTATTTAATTTCTCTTACTTATTTACCAAAACGGGTCTTTGTATTTTTGGAGATGTATAGACCCGCGCCTTGTAATAGCGTAGAATTTATATTTCCGCAGTTTACTTTCTGCACCCCCTAACTGTTAAATGCATGAAAGAATGTATGTAAATAAAATTAACCCGTAGCTCACAAAATAACATGTACAAAAACATTAACTGAAAAACAACACACAAAGCACATGCCACTCCTAGGGTACGCTTCACTCGTTGCCTCGAAACATGGTCATCAAGTATAGGGTGTCTTAGAGGTCTCCCTTCTGTCCAAAAGATCCAGTTGCCTCGAAACAGTTGTCTCGAAACGGTTGCCTCGGATATAAAGGATCTAGGACATTAGGGTTACTTCTAAGGTGTCCTACCATTGCTTCGGTGACCACACATGTCCCGATAATCGAATTGACCCGAACACCTCCAACGATGGTGTTACCTACCTCTCAATGGTGGGATAGCACTATCTAAAGGACTCTTACACAGCTTAATTCCTTAGGGTAGGTAGATGACTCATGGGTACTTGCTCTTTTCAAAAACAAACAAAATAGTTTTCACACCTTACACTTTCAAAAAAGTTTTCAAACAACACTTCATACACTCTTGAGGACTGATACAAGAGTTACTTAGAAGTTTTCCAAACGAACTTTTTCAAAACCCACACACACTTGAAAAGCAAACATTTTTGAAAACATAAGAGCAAGTACCTAAGAGCTTGTGGATAACCACGGATAGAAAGGGTGCTAACACCTTCCCTTTCTATAAATCTACCTCCTGAACCGAGAAACATTCTCAAAGAAGGAATTTTGCTGTGATTTTGTCCTTTCCATGTTGGAGAACATAAAAGACGGTGGCGACTCTTGCTTACCGCGACATTTCGCGAAACCAGCTTAAAAAATAGTCAGTTTTATTTCCACCGATCACAGCCGTGATCAAAGAAAATACATATTATTTTGACGAACTACGACCAATCTCAACAAGAGAGGGATTTAGATACACATGGTAGCTTGAAGCACAAATGAAGAATTGAGTTGACACGACATCAACGATGATTTCCATACTCTTGATGAAAATCTACCTCCTTCTCCTTACAATCTCCTCTATTTTTACTCTACTCCTATTATAGATGATATTATATGATAGTACAAGTGATAAAACTGGAATGATTTATTGAACTGATTTGTTGTCCTATTTATAGTTGTTTTGGTCGTATGAGTTTTCTAAGTGACCTATACTTCACTAAGAAAAGTCCTTTCTTCTGAGATAAGTTTTCAAATCAACTTGGCAATTTGAGACCGCCAAAGTTTGCTAAGCGAGGTTTGGCTCGCTTGCGAAGTTGATTTCTTGGTCCTTAAGCTTTTTCAAATATCTTCCATAAACCGCCAGAGTTCTCTAAGCAAGGTGAGGCTCGCTTAGTGAAGTTGTTTTCTTGATCCTGAAGTCTTCAAAATATATTCCCTTGACCGCCCTGTTTCGTTAAGTTAAGGCCCGATTCGCTAGGCGAACTCTTTGCTTCTCCTCGCCGTTGGCAATACTTGTTGAGTTTCTTCTGTCTTGTGTTTGCTACGTGAAATATTCCCCGCTAAGAGAATTGGTCTTTTCGCTACATCTCGCTTAGCAAAGTGTCTGATAGCCGGTTTTTGCTTTAGGGACCAAATCCTGCACAAAACAAACCAAACCAAGTAAAATTTCCCAATAACACTTTTATTCAATAATTGAGGTTTTTATATTATAATCTTGTGAATTAAGTAAGATAAATGCTATGTAATGATATGGAAATCTCCATGAATCAAACATTCATCAAACTCTCCCCAACTTGAATCTTTGTTTGTCCTCAATCAAAGTAAAACAAAAAGCAAGAGTTTATATATCAATTTTTACATGATCAAGAAAAATTTTCAATGAAGTAATCAAGGCACATTGTCTTTGAGGTTGAACCTCCAAGTGTTAATGCATTATTACTTTCTTTAGCATTTTTAGACATATTCTTGAAAAAAAGTCTTCCACATAAAATGTATGTCGAGCAATCCAAAGCAATAAACATGTTAGTCATGAATCACTCATATCACACTTTTTTGTATAAGTGAAAGTAATGAGGTATTTTGATCTCTCACATGACAAAACTTGCTAACATCTTGATTAATTCATGCATTTATCCAAGCAAAATATGTTGATATGAAAAGACAAATATCACTAAGGTCTTTTTATGGTTGTAATGTGGATAAGGTACCAACGAGGTGTTATTCCTATGGCTAATGGAAACAAAGTAGTTTTTGGTTTTTCTTTCTTTTTAAGTGCATTCATAGGTTTCGATTCTTTTTTGTATGAAATCATTCATCCAAACCTTTCTTGTTTCTTTTGAACACATTCATTTTGAGTAATCATTGTCTTTTTTTTTCTCACTTTTCTTTTTCTTTCATTTTTCTTTTTGTACTTTACAGCTTTCTATTTTTTTTCTTTTGAACAAGTACTTTTTGCTTTTTCTCCCTAACTTTGAACAAAACCTTCTTTTCTTTGAATGCTCTTTTAGATTTGGCAAAGATACCAATGGTTTCAAGGTTTAATTCAAGAAAATTAGAACCTATCATATATGAACTTTTAAAGTATTTTGAAGAAATAAAATAATATTTACTAAGTGGTTTACTTAGCATTGTTCAGTTTATAAATGATGGATTCATGTCAATGGCTCAAAAGGAGTTGCAAATAATCACTCACTCACAAGGACATTGAGGCTACATTTGGCTTGCTAGCTATGCCCAATTTTCAACGAAATTCCTTGATCTCTCTATGTCTTTATAATAATCAACATAAATGCAAGATTAAACATTAATCAAACAAGTTAAAAAAAGTTTTTGTCATCCTCCTAAGCATATGGTGGACAATGGAAGGTTATCTCACTTTTCTGGTTTAGAACTAAGTGATTCATTAGGAAACATGTCATGGAAAAGGATTGAATGAAATGATTTTGTCTAGATTACTCATGTCATGCTCATGCTAAAGGATTTAAGAAAGCAATAAACACTTACCTTGGATTATGCAACTCTTTCAAAGTTATGTCGCTTTACCCTTGTGTCTTTGATTCATGTGAATTTTGATCTTCCACGCCTTGCCTTGCCATCTCTTTTTAGAGGACAAAAGAATAAAAAAGGATTTAGGATCTGGTCATAGGATACTTAAACTAAACACATAAAAACTTGAAAGTGAATAAATTGGCATGATTAGCATTTTTTCTGATTCTACTATGTTCGCTTAGCGAAATAAGACTCGCTTAGCGAACTCTGCAGAATTCAGTTTTTTTGCAGAATTTCTTTATGCAGGGAAATGAATATGTAAAGGGTTGGGTTACCTCCCAACAAGTGCTTGTTTAACGTCATTAGCTCGATGCTTGTTTTCGCGAAAAATCAAGGTGGTTTGTATGAATTTTTCAAGGTATCCTTGCCACCATGCTTTGGCATTTCTTGGTCATTCATTCTTTTCAATACCAAACCTATTTCATCAAGAGATTTGACTATGGAATAGTCTTCTTCTTTGTTTTTCACCTCACTTTCATCGTTCCTTCATCAACATTGATCATCATTAGGTTTTTTTATAAATGGACGACCTAAGATCAGAGGTATATTATGATCTTCATCCGTATTCACCAGAACAAAATCCATTGGAAATAGAAAAATTTCAAGCTTTACCATTATGTTCTTCACTATGCCAACTGGTTGCGTGATTAATTTATCGGCAAGTTGTAATTCCATTATTGTTGGTAGCAAATCAAGCTCACCAATCTTCTTGAGAATGGCCAATGGAAGAATATTGGTGCTTGATCTAAGATCTACCAAAGCTTTGCCAAACTTGATGTTTTCAATAATGATTGGTAATGTAACGCTCCCAGGATCAGCTTTGATGCTTTCTTCCTTTTTCTCATTTTTAAATCTTTTTCCTTTGTTATTCTCCCCAACTTTGGTTTCAGTCACTTCTTCGATTCATTTTGTGGCAGCATTGCAAGTCTCTTTTGGATTAGTTTGAGTGGTGGCGGTGAAAGTTCTTGTTTGTTGTTCACTCAACTATTTTGAAATTTTCCCAACTTGTGTTTCTAAATTCCTGATTGACACATTTGTATTCTTCTAATTTTCCATGGACAACTGCATAAATTGATTCAAGGTATCCTCTAATCTTGAAAGCTTGTTAGGCTGTGTGTAACTTTGGTACCGATTCTGCCTATTTTGTCCATAGCTTGTGTTGTTGTTGTATGGATAAACTTGATTGCTTTGATACGGTACCTGCCTTTGTTGCTGCTGATTTCCCATATAGTTTAATTCTTCATTTATTTGAGGGACAAAAATCGGTTGGATGGTCTCCTCTACACAGCTCACGCGATGCTACTTGTTGCGGTTTAGGTGTTTCGTGAATTTGTTTGAGTTGTTGTGGAATATTGGAAATCTGCTTGGTTAATTCTTCCACAGTTTGCGTGAGAAGCTTGTTTTGTGCCAAAATTGTGTCATTCGTGTCCAACTCAAGAATACTAGATTTCTTTTGCGCTGCACCTCTGTTGTACTGGACCTGGTGATTACTAAGAGCCATACGGTTGATGATAGCAACTGCTTCCTCTGCACTTTTGGAAAGTAACTAACCACTGATTGTTGCGTCAAGTAGAAGCTTTGGTTGGGGCTACAATCCATTGCAAAAAACATGAATCTGTGTGAGATTATTGAAGATGTGATTTGGACATTTGCGCAACATGGATTTGTAACGTTCCCAAGCTTCATAAAGAGTTCTCATTTCACTTTGTGTGAATGCAGCTATTGTTGTTTTTTCATCCATGAATCGATTGTGCGGGAAGAATCTGTTAAGAAAGATTTCCTCCAATACATTCCAATTTGTCAAGATTTCAGTAGGTTGGTCAAGCTACCAATCCTTTTCTTAGCCGATCAAGGAACGAGGAAATAATCTCATAAAGACAGCCTCTTCTTCGTCTTCGGGTGCACCAAACATACCAGCCAGCTCATAGAATTTGGTGAGGTGTGTGTATGGATCTTCATGGTCCAAACCTGAAAAATGGTTAGCATACATAATCTGTAGCAAACTTGTTTTCATTTCAGCTCGTCTTGCAGCTGGGTTATTGTTGAGACGAGCTAGTTGCCTTGGTCTGCTTGCGCACGAACCGTTGACAACTTCGGCCATTGTTTCATTGATAGGAGGATTTGTTGATGAGGTTGATGTAGAAGCTCCTTTGTGGTTTTTCTTTATGGATAGTTGTTTCTATTTTTTCTCCTGCTTTGTGTTCTTTCGGATTGTTCTTTCGATCTCGGGATTAAAAAGAATTTTTTCTTCTGAACTTTTGCCTCGAAGCATAAACAGATTTTTCACCTATCCAAACACTTTAACAAATGGTTGCGAAAAACAAATATATATAATATATAACAAATTCACAAAACATAGAAATATAGAAACGATTACGATGTTTTAATACCTTAAACACCAATCCCCAACAACGGCGCCAATTTGATGTTGAGTACAATCAAATGAAAGTATTATTTTATTGTATCCGCAGAGATTGGAGCGATATCAAAATTGTTCAACAATTTCTATATTTCTAAGAATAAGTTTCAATATTTGTTTGGTTTGTAAGTGACGAAAAGTAAAATACGAAAGATAAGTTTTAATGAAATAGACTTGTTGGGAATGGGTGTTAATTTTCCGATTCAATATGCATATTAAAAATCAGTTATACACAACCTATTCTTGTTTCATTATCACAATCGCACACAAACAAAGCTCATGTTTAAACCTTGACTCGATTTCTACGTTATGGTTTAATCGACGATTTCTCAGCCTATTAAAAAATACGATAGCATTAAGATTTGATACTTTTAGTGAATATTAAACCTAAATCTATGTCTATAATTTAGAGTTTAATAGTTGTTATCTTGGATCAAGATTAGAACCGTATTTGTCAATATCAACTCAATCCATGAAATAAACGGTAAAACAAAGATAACAACGATAATGATTCAAACATAAATTGCATATAACACCATGATCAAAGAAAATACATATTGTTTTGACGAACTACGACCAATCCCAACAAGAGAGGGATTTAGCTACATATGGTAGCTTGAAGCACAAATGGAGAATTGAGTTGAAACAAAATTGTGATACAGTGGGAGAAATGACTTGGTGTTTTGTGTTTTATCGCAAATGTTGCTGTTAGCAAGAGTTGCCACCGACTTTTCTTTTATCCAAAAGGAAAGGCTGAAAAGAACAGGAAATACCTTTGAGAATATTTTTTGAGTTCGGGGGGTAGATTATGAAAATGGAAGGTGTTAGCACCCTTTTCATCCATGGTTATCTATGGACTCTTAGTTGCTTTCTAGATCACTTGCTTTTGTTTGAAAATATGCTTTGTGTGGTTTTTGAAATTATTTTGAAAAGGCGCCATCGTTTAGGAAAACTTTGTAGTAGTTCTCGTTCGTAAGAACGCATACAAAGTGTTGATCTTTTGAAAATGATTCATGTTTGGAAAATGTTTTGAAAGTGTTTTTGAAAGTGTTTTTGAAAGTGTTGCTGTTTGTTTTGAAAATAAGCAAGGATGTTTGATTTGAAAATGAGCAAGCAACTAGGAACAATATACCTACTCAAAAGTCTTAGTTCATTTCTTCCTTTCCTTTGATATTGCTATTTTACCATTGATTTGGTAAGAAGCCTTATCTTTGGATGTAAAGGGACGGGCGTGGGTCATCGTATAGCCATGATAGCAATATTGTGATATATCTTAGCATTTCTCTTTGAGGGACTAAGATCATTTTGAAAGGCAACATTGATAGCGTCATTGAGGGACTATGATCTTGTATATTTGATTGCTTTTGGCTAAGATATCCCCTATGCATAACATGGCCATTTTTATAAGGCAATAAAGTGGAATTACCCTAAGGGTGTAAGTGTGCAAGTGTGTTTGATTTACATGCATTATTTTGTCTTGAATTAGGGTTTGCTACTTATTGATTTTAGTCTTTCCATACAAACCCTAATTACTAACATTTATATAAAGCGATAAATTGTGAAAAGTAAAATTACTACGCTATCACATCATTAGAGGAGGGGGTATACAAATTTACAAATGGGGATTTAGCAAGAAAATTAAACCTAATTATCTATTACAACCATATTGAATATGTACAAGAATTGAATAAATAATGCAAGAATGTAAATGGAAAAAGAAATGATTTTGGTTTGGTTTTTTATGAAAGGGTTTGATATTGTCCTAATTAAGAAAATGACTAGTTAAAAATAAACAAAATTAAATTTAAACTAAATAAGAAAGAAATTAAGTTAAAAAGCATTTTTAGGATTTTTATGAAAAAAAAAGTTTTAACTTAATAAAAATAAAATAAGAAATAAATTAATTAAAAGAAACCTAAATTCTAAGTTAATTTTAATTAAGAAATTAAAATATTAATTATTAATTCTAAGTCTAAATATTAATTATTTAAAAAAAAGAAATTAATTTGTTAAAAGAAAATGTTTTTTGTGTTCTTTTTGTCTTTATGAAGAAAAAAAAAACAAAATATAAATATGAAAATAATAAATAAAAATATTTTTGGATTTTTTTATTAATAATAATAATAATAATAAAATAATAAAATAATAAAATAATAAAGAAAATAAAAATATAATATAAAATATAAAAGAAAATAAATAAAATGAAAAATAAAAATGGTTTGGGTCAGGTGTGTGAATGTGAAAACACGGGTGAGAAGTAAGCAAAAAGAAAAACGCCCAACATCTTGAGGCCCAGTGCTGCAAGCTTGTGACAAAAAGAGAGAGAATATGTGAAAAATCAGAAAAGTAACAGCGTTGGGGCTTGAACCCATACCCTAAGCATGAAACGCGTACTGCCTTACTACTGGGGTGGCTATACATCTGTTAACTTAAATGAAATAATAAATACATAATACAAAACAAGTTCCATAAATGAACTTCATTTTCAACCTCCAGTCATGGTTCCTGTAACTCACTCATTTCTCATCCATTCACAAAACTTCCAACATCAAACGTGTTAGAAATTTCATCACGATTCTGAATATGTAAATAACTTAAGTTAATTCTCAAAGATGAGCATGAATTTCTAAATGTAGCAAATCCTGGCCTAATTATTTTCAGAGATTCAATCCTAAAATTCTCTAAGATCAAGCAATATGAATGAAATCTATGGACATTTACAGCTTCAGGGTAATGATGTCTACATTTTATCTTCACAAATGCAAGCCTAACAATGCCTAAATGAGAAGATAGAAGTTCATAAAATATACCTCAAAACTGGAAATTGTGAAATGAGTTTGAGCTGCTTTCAAGGAGTTGTGATGATCATATTAGTTTCCTCAAGTTCCCAGGAAGATAATGCAATGATTAGCTTGAGCAATGGATGGCTAGAATGGCTTGGAGAAGTCAATGTGCAGACTCTATTTTTTGGTTATGGAGGTTATGGTAAATGGTGTTACAGTTCTGGAATAAGGATGGGGATAGGTTGTATTTGATGTAAGGAAGCTTTAGGAAGTGAAAAGCCAAGAAACGCACGAGGGAAATATGAGTTGCAAGTTCAAGGCCAGAACCTGTGCAACAATGGTGTGTTTGAGAAATTTTTGGCTTGAGGGAGTTTGTGAGTGTTTCAGGGTGTTAATGCTCATGTGTTAACTCACAAATAGTGCCTCTATTTATAAGCAAAAAGTTTGGAGGCTTGTCTTTGGTCATTCAAAATCACATGTTTGTGGCTTTTGTGCTTGATTTTGAAGAAAGCTTGAGAAATATGGTTCCAATGCACAAGTACAAAGATATCTAGAGTGGTTACAATCTTTAAACATGTTGCTTCTGAGCATACATGTTGTGTGTGTTTAGAACAATAAGTTAGAGGCTCAAGAAGAGTGGACTTTGTGCATAAAGCCTCTTTTCCAAAATGGCAATGTTGTCTTTCTTCCTAAAATGGTATTAAGCATGGGAAATACATTGAATGCTTGGATTAAAGCTTCTAGCAGCTGTGCAAAACATTAATTATGGATTGACAAACAATTTTGAGGCCTGTAAAGCTAAGATTATGCAGCCTAGGAGGGATTTGGTTCATGTGTTCATCAAGAAATGGCTTGTAATTCAAGTTTGAAAACCCTAACTTCTTGCCTTCGATTCTCCTTACTCAAGTATGATCTAAATGAGTTCTTGGACATTTTAGAAAGCTTGTAACATACTATACAACCTCTATGTTGTACATTTTTGAAAATTAATCTTGTAACTATGTGAAAAATTACCATGAAGTTAGGTCAAAATCCTGCCTAAACTAGGGCAAAATTTCACTAAGTTTCCAAGTTTCATGAACAAGTCTTCAAAAATTCATAACTTGAAATCCATGCATTTATAGAAAAAGTTGTGTTCTACAATGTTTTATATATCATTGATATCTACAAATTTCATGTTGGGAGTTTCTCTTGAATCATCTTGCACCATGGTGAAAATTTGGCTCAAAGTTATAAAAAAATATGAATTTTCCAACACTTAGAAAAATTTCTAAGTTTAGAAATTTTGACTTTTCAAAATGAAATCTTTACTTTTTGATTTCTTGATGAGAAAGTTTCATATTTTGACATGTCTTGATGAATTGTGATCTTTGGGACTTGATTTTGATCAAAAAGTCAAAGTTTGACTTTTCAGTGTACAATTGATTTTCATCAGTTGACGGAAATTCATCTGTCAATCAATTGATCTTTAGGTCAAAATGATGCATATTAATCCTTAAGTTTATTCCTTGAAACACTAAATCATTTGCTAGGTCAAAAATCAGAAATTGCACCTTCTCAATCAGAACCCTAATTTTGACCATTTTGCCCTTTTGATGATCTGATCAAATTTCTTGAGGAATTATGACCCAAACTTGATCAAATGACATATAGGAGTTCATGATGTTAATATGGATAAAAAATTATGAATTCTGACTGTAAATTGACCATAATTGACTTTTTCCCCAATATAGTTGATTTTAGGTTAACTGGTCAATTGACTGAGCAAAAATGTGATCCAAGACTTGAAACTTGACATGAGCAATCTTGAGGGTAAAAAATGATTCATGAAAGTCATATGGGGAATTAAAAGTCCATTTGTCCTTGTTCAATCTCAAACCCTAATTTTCAATCATCAGTGCTTGAGGAGGTTTCTTGAGCTGATCAACCCTTGTGCAGTCTTGAACCAAAGGAGATCTTGTGAGAGATTACTTGAGAAATGAGACGGAAAATTTTGGAGTACAACAAACATCAACGAAGATTTCCAAATTCTTGATGCCAATCCACCTCCTCCTCCTTACAATCTCCTTTATTTCTAGTATATTGCTATTATAGATGATATTATATGATATTACAAGTGATAAAACTGGAATGATTTGCTGAACTGAGTCGCTGTCCTATTTATAGTTGTTCTAGCCGCCTGAGTTTGCTAAGCGAACTATACTTCGTTAAGAGAAGTCCTTGCTTCTGAGATACATTTTCAAATCAACTTAGCAACTTGAGACCGCCAAAGTTTTCTAAGAGAAGTTTGGCCCGCTTATCGAAGTTTATTTCTTTGTCCTTAAGATTTTTAAAATATCTTCCATAAACTGCCAGATTTTGCTAAGCAAGGTGTGGCTCACTTAGCAAAGTTGTTTTCTTGAGCCTGATGTCTTCAAAATATCTTTCCTTGACCGCCCTGTTTCGCTAAGAGAAGGACCGATTCGCTAGGAGAACTCTTTACTTCTCCTCGCTGCTGGCGAAACTTGCTGAGTTACTTTTGTCTTGTGTTCGCTACACGAACTATTCATCTCTAAGCGAATTGATCTTTTCTCTACAGCTCGCTTAGCAAAGTGTCTGATAGTTGGCTTTTTCTTTAGGGACCAAATCCTGCACACAAAAAACCAAACCGAGTAAAATTGCACAATAACACTTTTATTCAATAATTGAGATTTTTATGTTATAATCTTGTGAATAAGTAAGATAAATGCTATGTAATGATGTGAAAATATCCATGAATCAAACATTCATCAACAAGTACGGAAAGGGGTTATTCTCGAATATGTGATTATTCAAACCATCACTATGTGATCATACTCATCAATTACTATGTGATTATAATTATCAATCATATTATCATAATATTTTTCCATACAAAGCCCATTAACTTGCAACTAGACTAATATTCACTACCCATGTGATCTGGGAACTCTCATAGATGGAATGATTCATCTCAAATGACTACTCACTCATGGGTACACACTAAGGTACCTTTCACAATCGAGCATCACAACCTAATTTTATCTTTTATCATTTTAACCTAGCGAATAACCTAGTTTAAAACACATTCATTCTCATGTAATTTGATCACTTATTGTTAATTCAATGCATACATATCATAGTATAAGTTATAGGCATCCATGATAGCTTAAAATCATCAAAGAAATAATATTTGGCATAGAAGCATGATTTTTCTTCACTAAATGGTAGAGCATTGAACTAGCTTTTCAATGTATTCGGCCACACCCCAAACGTAGTTACGAAACCCATTTTATGGAAAATACCGGGGAAATAATAAATTTTCATGGGGAAACAATCGATCGTTCTTAACATTCTACCTTAAATTCTTTCAATCGAATCAACATTATTATAGATTGTAGTAGGGTGGCATCTGATTGTCACCTGGAAGTTCCAAATTTCTTCATAAATTCATGATGATAATCGACTGTTTCTGCAAGACAACCAATTGTACTCTGCAATTCTTTCAAAAACCTCACTTTTAATCACATGTTTTTCAATCTTTAACCATCCTAACCATACCCAATCATTGTATAACATACCCAAGTACTTAAAACTATGAATTCAACATCTCTCAACATCAAGAAACAACAACAACATAGTTTCACCATATGATTTCACAACATGAACATAACATACAACATATCATCACGTGACACTCAAACATCATAAAATATCATTAATTAACAACAATATACATCAAACACAATAAGGAAACCATGCATCTAAATTTAATTTCACAAAACCCTAACTCCTATTTTTTATGAAATCCACCTCAAAGCAAAATCTAACTAAGAACCCACCCTTACCAAAATCTCATATTCTCCCAGTTGCCACTCATCTCAATTACCAAATTGCCTTTTCTTACTAACTAGTAAGGATTAAGAGAATTGGATAAGAATTAATCACTTTTTAGCTTACTAATTACTCAATTTGTCCCAATTTAAGAGAATATGGGATATTACACTTCATACTTTTACTGTTTGGAACATCAAACTTCTTTTCAGAGACGTCATTATTAATATTATCGGGAACTAAAATATTTGAGCATTACGTGCGAGAGATGCGATTGTTAATAGGACACATTTCTTTCCATATTGCTGAAACATAAGTCTAGGAAGAACTAGATGCATTTCCTTTTGGACCTTTCTTTTCTCCTTCTTCTTGACTGGTTATATCTTTCTCCTTTGACATTTTGTCTTCCTTTACTATATAAAGTTAACACAATATAGCTAAAAATCATGAAAGAATGTGAAAGGAAACCAAACGAATCCAACATCCCCATGGGGTGGTTTTATATACATTCTTCCATTATGTCTATTTTAACCAATGAGGGTAGCATGGATAAACATTTCATAATGTTAACCTATTTTGGAAACGTAAACTAGCATTAACAACATATTAAAATAAACAGAAACATAACCCAAAAAAGAAGTAAATCATGCCAAATGAAAAAAACTCTTTTTAAGAAGAAATAGTGTCATACATGGAACATATATAAGAAAAATTAAATAAAGTTAATGGTGAATAAACAGAAAGATAAAGCGTATGAACTTGCACTACTACAAAAAGCATAAAAAACAACGTCGTGGTCACCACAGTTCTTCCCTACACCGTGGTGACATCTCTAAACTAAGGTGCTACCATATTATTTTTGTTTTTTGAATAAATTTTTTCTCTTTATAACAACAGTTGAGGAGTCAACCGTGGTGACACCATCAAGCTTTCATGGGTTTGAACCTCAGTGCCCTCATATATTTTATTCCTTTAATGTTAAGGCGCATATTTTATTTTTTATTTATTCTTAAATAAAAAACTTAAAGGATTATGACTACGGTTGGTATGTTCCACCGTTGTGATATTTTTTTATTTAAATTTTTTAATTGTAAATTAAACTCTGGCGTTATTTATGAAAGTAATATATCATAACGGTTTTTGGTATTGGCCATGGTGGTATCGTTATAATATTATGCAGTCCTAGTTAGCTTGTCTCATCAATATCATTTTTCCATTGAAATAAGAAAATAGACGAAACAATACGCGATTTCAACCTTAAACCCTAACATTCAATATTGTGAAATAATACACGATTTCAACCAAAACACCATCGTTCATCCTAGCTTGTCTCTTTAGTAACCATTCTTCACTATGTATTTGTCATTTTCTTCATCATCGTCAATGAGGTTGACAATACTATAAGTACGAAGTGCGCCTAAGAGGGGGGGTGAATTAGGTACTTTAAAATGTTTCTGGTTTTAGTGATGATGGATATTATTTTTCTGGTTTATGGTGAGTTTATGAAAGAGTAAAGTGTAGAAAAATAAAGAGACACCAGCGAGATATCATGGTTCCCCTCACAGTCCGAGAGTACTCCAATCCCCTTTCAACATGAAAGAGATTTCCTTATAGTTGGCAAACTTCAACAAGAACTACCAAAACCAAGAATAATCCTCTTGGACCAAGAAAAATCCTCTTGTATTTTCACTATGTCAATATTGAAAACAATCCTCTCAAGGTGACCTTACTTGTTTCCAAAAATCCTGGAAAACAAGAGTAGAAAAACCACTAATCTTATTTTCAAAAATCCTGAAAAAATAAGAAAGTGTACAACAATATTTTGATTGAGTGAGTTTGTAGAGCAATAATCACTTTGAGTGATTTTATCAATAACTTTATCTTCTCTTCCAATAACAATGATATACAATGACTCAAGACTTAGATTGCTCAAAGTTTTCTATTATACAAGATATGAAAATATGCATACAATTTTTTGAATGAAAGTGAAAAAGGCTTGAATTGAATATTTGAAAATTCAGAAAAATATTGATTGGAAGAGATTATTTTTTATTTTGAAATTCCAGTATTTATATATTCATAGAACCCCTTGGAAACAACATAAGTTTCTGTAAATTAATCATGAACAATTTCCAAGATTAAATGAAAAGATTAAATGAAAAGATTCCATGAAGTGGTGTTATGAAAAGGTATGTTCAAACCTACTGTTTTTCAAAAATGTTCAGCAAGAAATCGATTGCACCCTTGATTCAAATCGATTGCACGAGTTCTAACATCCAGAAATTTCAAATATTTTCAGTGAGCAATCGATTGCACAAACATGCAAATCGATTTCACTTTAAAACATAAGCATTTTTAACCAGAGAGTAATCGATTTAACTCTTGTGTAAATCGATTGCACTAAGAAACAAAATAAAAACAGCTGAAAATGTGAGTCATGCAATCAATTGTACCAACATGTAAATCGATTTCACATAAGTAAAAATGGATTTTTGCTTAGAAAACATGAGAAAAAGTTTGGACAAGTTTTAAACACTTCTTTTGATCATTGAGCATCTAAGACTTAAGTTCATAGCAAGATTTGTTATTATACCTTGTAAAATTTTCCAAGAGCTTGAATCAAAGACTTTTATCCATTGATGCTTTAGCTTGATCAATATCTTTGCCTTCTTGACATTATGGTTTGTCTTCATCAAAACAAAGTTCATTGAGAGGCTTGATATTACATTCTCCCCCTTTTTGATGATGACAAACAATCTTCCTTGATGAGTGGTTATTTCCGAAAAAAGACTTCTCCCCCTAAGATGTATCACTCCCCCTTTGTATGAGAAGCTTTATAATCATTTAGATTTTCTCATCTTGAAGGATTCTTTGTACCTTAAAATTTTAAGACAAGGAAATACACAAGCATAAAGTGTAACATCCTTCTCCCCCTTTGACATTATGAAAAATAAGGGAAATATGCATAAAAGATGGACAATATACATGTAATAATATTTAAAACTTAAATAATAATGTTCATTAAACAAAACATAGTCACAAGAGAGAACAAAGACATAATGATAAACACAATAAAAATAACACAAATGGACAAAATTCATGGTTGGTTCATGTCGGGGTTGTTATAGAAAAATGGTCCTTGATTGGGAAATTGTTGTTGAAGTGAAGGACCGGTGTATTGTGGTGGAGGGACAGCTGGGTTGTTGGGATCATATGGAGGTATGTGGAGATGAGAGTAAAGGTAAGAAAATTGTTGATTCACATCTGTGTGAAAATCATTGATATGGGTCATCGTGGAGTCGTTGATAGCATTTCATTGGTTGTTGATGTTGGTGTTGAGTGTAGCAAACTTTTGAGTCATGAAGTTAATTACATCTTGATATCTTGCACCAACAGGAGCAGGTGGAGGAGGTACAACTTCACCACCTTCGTCTTCTTGATCATTTCCTTCATCACCAACCACATCTTCACCAACGTACGTTATAGTTTTAGATTTTGGATTGTAATGAACACCCATTCTCGAATCAAGATTTTTGATTGAAGTCTTATGCAGATTTGCATCCATTTAAAAATTTTCAAAACCATCTAAATCAATTCCATAATGCTCAATAATAAGAGTAATAAAATAAGCATATGGAAGGAACTTTGATTTTGCATCAAACCTCAGCATATGAGTCATGATAAGATGAGCCCAATTGACAGGTATTCCTCTTTTTCTATCGTATAACAGTTGCATCTCAAGATCTGTCACAGTGCAATGATTTCCAGCCCACGGAAACATGATGTATACCATAAAATAGTGAAACAGCCTATCATCGATATAAAAATTACCTTCACTCCAAGAGTCTCTTGAGGTAACAACATCGCCTAGACTTCAAGTCCTTTTTGCATGAAATTCTGCTTCATTTAACCTTTTGATACTGTAGTAAAAATTCTTCTTATTGTAGTCATTCCAATCTTCATCTTCCGGGTCATAAAGGGTGCTCCCGATATAAGGAATGTTTAAGATACCTCCAAGAATTTCATGGGTTAGGGAGATTCTTGTACCCAAAACATATGTGACAAAATTTCCTTATAAGTTGCCAAGCTGCTAAAGAATTTCCGCACCAAATCCGGGTAATAGTATCCATATGACAAAATGATCGGTTCCAAATCATAGGATGCTAAAACATTTTGAAATGTAAAGCATTCTTGAGGAAAGGATGATAGCATACCATATTTTGGAGTTGAGAGAATTTTCCATTGATAATACTTTGTGAACCTCTCTTCTTGTTGTTGTGTTAGAGTTTAAATGAGTGGATTTTCTATAGATGAGGATCCAACTTTCTTCCCTTTCTCTTGAGTTGACAATTTTCTCTTTTGTCTGGATGCCATGAGGAAGGTGATTTTTGAAATTAGGGTTTCGTGGGATTGTATATGTCACAATACTTTTGAGGTTTTGAGAAGTAGATATGTGATGAGATGAATTTGGAAAGAAGGTTGTGTTATAGGATAAGATTTGTGAGTAGAGAGTTATGAGTGGGATTTAATGTATTCAAAGTTATTTAATTGGTCAATAATGTAGGTGAGATTGGGAATAGGAAAGGATAGGAATTCTGACCAACATTAAAACATGTCATAAAGTTAAATTACAGCAGGTGCAATTGATTCGCACACAGATGCAATCGATTTGCACAATAAACAAAAACAACAGTAAACTGAAACGAATAGCGTGCAATCAATTTGCACTATGGTGCAATCTATTTGCACTGAAACAGAATGGTCAGAGAATAAAAACATACTGTGAGCAATCGATTTACATAATGATGCAATCGATTGCATCAACCAAAAATGACCAAAAACACATTTTTCTTGAGTTTAAACAAATCTTAATATACATAACATCTTAAGGCAACATATAGACATGAATTTTTCACATATAAACATGAATATCACTTTGAAAGAATTAAGAAAGGATAGAATGCACCTTAGACGTCATGTTCATCCAAAATACCAAGTTCTCATCGAATTTTGTAAAATGGTTCTCTTTCCAAAGGTTTTATGAAGATATCGGCAAATTTATTGTGAGTATCTACAAATGTGACTTCGATATCTCCTTGAATTGCATGATCATAAAGAAAATGATGTCGTATGTCAATGTGTTTGGTTCTTGAGTGCATTACCATATTCTTTGTAATATTTATCGCACTTGTATTGTTGCACCATAGAGGAATGCATCCTAGATCGAGTCCATAGTCACGAAGTTGTTGCTTGAGCCATAATATTTATGCACAACTACTACACGTTGCAATATATTCTACTTCGGTCGTGCTAAGAGAAATGCATGCTTGTTTCTTGCAAACCTATGATACTAATGTATTTCCAAGGATGTGACAAGTATCACTTTTGCTTTTTCTATCAGTTTTACAACCTTCATAGTGCGCGTCAGAATAACAAACTAAATTGCAAACACTACCTTTAGGATACCATAATCCAACATTTGTTGTTCCTTTGAGATACTTCATGATCCGTTTTACCGCCATGAGATGTGATTCATTTGGATTTGCTTGAAAGCGAGCATAGAGACACACACTAAACATTATGTCAGGATGACTGGCCATCAAATACAATAAAGATCCAATCATACCTCGATATTTTGTAATACCAATAGAGATACCCGATTCATCTTGATCAACATATGTACCGGAACCCATTGGAGTAGTCATAGCTTTATAATTATCCATGTCAAATCTTTTCAACAATTCCTTACAATACTTGGATTGGTTGATGAAGATGCCATCCTTTAATTTCTTGATTTGAAGTCCAAGAAAATAATTCATTTTACCCATCATGGACATCTCAAATTATCCTTGCATTGCTGAAAATTCTTTACATATTTCTTTATTTGATGAACCAATAATGATATCGTCAACATAGACTTAAACTAGCAAAGTGTTACCTTTGATTTTCTTGATAAACAAAGTCTTGTCAACTTTACCTTTTTCTAAGCCTTTTTCGCATAAGAAATTACTTAGTCGATCGTACCATGCCCTTGGTGCTTGTTTCAAACCATAGAGAGCTTTTCTCAATTTAAATACACGAGATGGATTCTTGAAATCTTTGAACCCTGGGTTTTGCTTAACATAGACTTTTTCATTGATATATCCATTCAAGAATGCGCTCTTGACATCCATTTGGAAAAGCTGAAAATTTAACGAACAAGCATATGCAAGTAAAAGAAGAATAGCTTCAAACCTTGCAACCGGAGCATAATTTTCTCCAAAATAAATTCCTTCTTCTTGATTGTAACCTTATGCTACCAACCTTGCTTTATTTCGAACAATTATACCGTTCTCGTCAAGTTTGTTCTTAAACACACATCTTATTCCAATGATGTGTTTGTTGCTTGGCCTAGGGACAAGTTCCCAAACTTGATTCCTTTCAAATTGGTTTATCTCTTCTTGCATATCAATAATCCATTGGTCATCGCCTAAGGCTTCATCAACTTTGGAAGGTTAAATTTGAGAGACAAGCGCCGTGTTTAGACAAGCATCTTTAAGATTTAATCTTGTTGTCACACCTTGACTTATATCACCAATTAATTTATCGATAGGGTGATCTCTATGAGTTCTCCATTTCTTTGGTAGATCATTGATATTTGATTCTTATTGAGATACTTCTTCTTGTTGAATCGGTTGAACCTTATTGACATCTTTGGAAGTATTTTCTTGAGGAACTTCTAATATTTCATCATCATCATCATTACAAATAACATTATCCTCCTTGGAGGGGTTAGATTCATCAAAAGATACATGCATTGATTCTTTAATTGTTAAATTTCTTTTGTTATATGTTATATATGCCTTACTAGTAAGAGAGTAGCCAAGAAAAATACCTTCATCGGATTTTTCATCAAACTTACCAAGGTTATCTTTGTCATTGTTTAAGACAAAGCATTTGCAACTGAAAATGTGAAAGAAAGCAATGTTTGGTTTCCTCCCTTTGAAAAGTTAATACGGAGTTTTCTTCAAGATTGGTCTTATGTTAACTATATTGCTAACAAAATATGCCGTGCTTACCGCATTCGTCCAAAAATATTTTGGAAGATTTGAATCGTTAAGCATTGTTCTTGCAAGTTCTAAAAGAGATCTATTATTTCTTTCCACCACTCCATTTTTTCGAGGAGTCCTTGGTTCCGAGAAGTTGTGAGAGATTCCATGTTCTCCATAAAATTCTTCAAAGAGAGCATTTTGAAATTCTCCGCCATGATCACTTCTTATGGAGGCAATTGTTAAAGACTTCTCATTTTGAATTTGCTTATCATACTTCTTGAAAAACTTGAATGCATCACTTTTCTACACTAAAAAGAATGTCCAAGTATATCTAGAGAAATCGTCAATAATAACCAAGGCATATACATTACCTCCGAAACTTCTTATTCTTGATGGACAAAATAAGTCCATATGCAACAATTGTAGTAGCCTTGTAGTAGACACCACATTCTTATATTTGAAAGTTGATTTTGTTTGTTTCCCTTTTTGACATGCATTACAAATTCTATCTTTGACAAAATTTCTCTTAGGCAACCCAATGACAATATCATGATTGATTAATTTATTTAAGTGTTCCATGTGAATATGAGCAATTCTTTTGTGCCAAAGCCATGGATTATTGTTGTTCTCCATGAGACATTTTACCTTCAAATATGGATCATCAAGGGAAATCATAAATATATTATTAATTCTTTTACCTTTAAGTATAACATCATGTGTGACTTCGTCTTCTATCAAACATTCATCTTTGGTGAACTTGATCTTGAATCCTTTGTCACAAAGTTGGCTAATACTAAGAAGATTATTCTTTAGTCCTTCAACATAAATAACATCTTCAATGGATGTGAAAGGTGGAGCACCAACTTTGCCTTTGCAAAGAATTCTTCCCTTAATGTTGTCTCTATAAGTGACAAAACCCTTGGTCTTTAGCACTAGATTTGAAAATTGGTTTATGTCTCCCATCATATGCTTTGAACAACCACTATTAAGACACCATAGATTGCATGTGGTCTTCAAGCATACCTACAAAACAAATTAGGTTTTGTTAGGTACCCAAGTTGCTTTGGGTCCTTCATAATTAGTACCTTTCTTTACCCACACATAATGCCCACTTACCACAATAAGTTTCTAACATAGCAAGCATTAGGTGTGTGGCCTTTAATGCCACAATAAAAACAAGTAGGTTCAAAGTTACTTTTATATCTAGAAGGATAAGATTTCTTCTTAGGAAATTTTTTCTTTTTAGGCTAATGATGAACCACTTTAGGTTTGTTCACTTTCTCTTTGGATGATTGATCACTAGCCTTAACAAAGATAGTTTTATTAGAACTTGGTTTTGAAAACTTTGAATATCCAAGCCCACTTTTATCATTGGAATATCTTTGTTGGCTAATAATACCTTCCAATCCAATTTGACCTTTTTCATATCTCTCAATAAATCTTTTTAATTGGAAATTTTTGAAAGAGACTGATTCACAATTTTTGCATACAAAATTCTGCTTTTGCTCACTAAATTTTTATTTTTCATATTTGAGATCTTTTTCCATAGATTCACATTTTTCTTCTAAAGATGAAATTTGTTTCTTTTGAGATGAAATAGTTTTGTACAGATTTTGCATTCATTTAATAGTTCATCTATAGCACCTTGTGCATCATTATCAAAAAGAGAAAAATCATTACTAACCTCGTCATCTTCACTATCGGAATGGTGTGAGGCCATCAATGGTAGATTTGCACTTTCATCACTATCAGAATCAGACAAAGAACTTATCTCATTATCATCCCATGCAACATAGGTCTTTTTGTTCTTAAATTCCTTTTTGCCTTTTTATCATAGAGGACCTTTTTCTTATCATCTTCATCCCATGCAGTTTTAGGCTTTGATGAACTAGCACCGTTGATCGCCGTTATAGGAATAAATGGACCATTTTCGACGACATCCAATACTTCTTCTCTTGTGCTTCTAGATGTGCCTTCATGCATATTTTCCAGAAGTCAAAATATTCACCACAGAATAGAGGAGGCTTGTTGTTACTACCACCATCTCTGAAAACACGATTTTCATTTGCGGAAGCCATTATGGATCTTTAGGAACAGGTTACATATAACCTACTCTGATACTAATTATAATTATGAAGTGCGCCTAAGAAGGGGTGAATTAGGTACTTTAAAATTTTTCTGGTTTTAGTGATGACGGATATTATTTTTCTGGTTTATGGTGAGTTTATGAAAGATTAAAGTGCAGAAAAATAAAGAGACACAAGCGAGATATCCCGGTTCCCCTCACAGTCCGAGAGTACTTCAGTCCCCTTTCAACATGAAAGAGATTTCCTTATAGTTGGAAAACTTAAACAAGAACTACAAAAACCAAGAATAATCCTCTTGGACCAAGAACAATCCTCTTGGATTTTCACTATGTCAACAGTGAGAACAATCCTCTCAAGGTGACCTTACTTATTTCCAACAATCCTGGAAAACAAGAGTACAAAAACCACTAATCTTATTTTCAACAATCTTGAAAAATAAGAAAGTGTACATCAATATTTTGATTAAGTGAGTTTGTAGAGCAATAATCACTTTGAGTGATTTTATCAATAACTTGATCTTCTCTTCTAATAACAATGATATACAATGACTCAAGACTTAGATTGCTTAAAGTTTTCTTCTATAAAAGATATGAAAATATGTAGAAAACTTTTTGAATGAAAGTGAAAAAGGCTTGAGTCGAATATTTGAAAATTCAGAACAATATTGATTGGAAGAGATTATTTTTGATTTTGAAATATCAGTATTTATATGTTCATAGCACCCCTTTGAAACAGCATAAGTTTCTGTAAATTAATCATGAACAATTTCCAAGATTAAATGAAAAGATTCCATGAAGTGGTGTTATGAAAAGGTATGTTCAAAGTTGTTGTTTTTCAAAAACATTCAGCAAGCAATCGATTGCACCCTTGATGCAAATCAATTGCACGGGTTCTAACAGTCAGAAAATTCAAATATTTTCAATGAGAAATTGATTGCACAAACATGAAAATCGATTTCACTTTAAAACAGAAGCATTTTTAACCAGAGAACAATCGATTGCACTCTTGTGTAAATCGATTGCACTAAGAAACAGAAGCAAAACAGCTGAAAATATGAGTCATGCAATCGATTGCACCAACATGTAAATCGATTGCACAGAAGTAAAAATGGATTTTTTGGCGTAGAAAACTTGAGAAAAAGTTTGGACATGTTTTAAACACTTCTTTTTATCATTGAACATCTAAGACTTAAGTTCATAGCAAGAATTGTTATTATACCTTGTGAAATTTTCCAAGAGCTTGAATCAAAGACTTTTATCCATTGATGCTTTAGCTTGATCAATATCTTTGCCTTCTTTCCATTATGGTTTATCTTCATCAAAAGAAAGTTCATTGAGAGGCTTGATATTTCAAAGACCATCACGATCGTGACATCGAGAAGGAAGACAACAACAACACTGTCATTACCATATGGAAGGAAGGCAACACCAATATCATTTACTTATTCATCACGTTTAGGTATGTAAATATTTTCCCAATGCATCTACAGTAAACTTCATTTGCCATTGTTATGGTTGTTGTTGTTTATGTTGTGATTGTTGTTTACATTAATGGTGTTCATGTTGTTGTTGTTGTTTTTGAACATAGATATCAACCTTGCCGAGTTCTTAATCAGATACTAGCGAAAAAACTCAAACAAATAAGAGTTGAGCGAATGAAACTCAAACAAATGATTCAATAAAAAAGATCATACATAGGGGTCACAATGATGCCTGAATTCACATCAGTCTGCAACTCATCAGGTGAAAAAAATTCAATCGAGTTTGACTCGTTTTATAAAGTAGCTGATTGTGAATATTACTCTACTTTTAAGAGTTATGTTGTGTTCCTTGTACGTAGCAAAGTAAGTATATTGATAGATGATTAGAAACAAGTGGATGAGAAAGTCAAAGACAACATATGGTTAGACATTAAGGTATTACATACTATAATTTTCATATATTTGATATCACTACCTATAATTTCTAATACATTAGTTTAACTGTAGTTGGATTTTGAGTTTACCGATGACGCAAAGTTGAAAAAAAAGTGGATCTCTTATTTCGGTACTCATTAGAGGGGATTTAAGTCACAGCTCCACGGATGACTACACTAGGAAGCCTAAGAGCGATCTTGATCATCCATGGAAAAGATATGTTTATATTGAAGAAGCAATGGAAAAAGTTTTTGAAGATACATCGTTGAGGAATTCAAGGTTACTACTAGTCTTATTTAACTGATAATGTTATGCTAATGAGTTATAGATATGAATCATATATACTTTTCACTATATTAATAAAAGGTTAAAAGAGAAGTAGGAATACGAAACATGGAAAAAAATATGTACCCCCATAGATTGTCTCGTGGGGGCTACAGAAAACTTGAGAAAAGAATCATGCTTGAAAAACAACCACAAATAGGAGATAATGGCATCCCATCTCCACCGTCAAGACATGAGAAATGTAAGAGTGCTTGATTAAGACCAAATGGATGATACACCTATGAGGCATCAATATTAGTTGATGAGAAAATTGTAAGTATGATTTTTTTTGCTTATGTTATTTGTTATTTAAATGTGTTGGTAACAATATATGTAAGTTGCTCCTGTTGTGTAGGATAAGTTGGTTGAGGCGGCCCGTGAAGGCACATTTGTTCCAGAAGCACATCATGACATGTTAGTATAAGCAATCAAAACATATGAGCATGGTGGCCGTGTCTGTGGTGTTAGAGTAGGTGTTAGCTTGACTTCATTCTTTGGGTCTCAAAGAAAAAGTATTGAAAGCCAAAAATTTAATGCAAAACAAAGAAAAAAAGATTGAGAATGTTGCGAAGCAATTAGAAGAACAAATGAGTATGTTAGAAGAGGAGAGTGGAAAAGGGATAAAGATATGGAAAGGTTTCAAGAGTTATATTCGGTATGTGCTTTACTTGAGATGTTAGTGTTTTATCGTAAATGTATGATATATATTATGATTATTTTTATTTTATGTTCTAATTGAATATTATGATGTAGAGATTAAGTGAGAACCTCGAACAACATATAAATGAAAGTAAATGTTGTGTTGATGGTGATGATGATGATGATAAAACTCCAAGTAGAAATGTTGTACGTCATGCTTCTACAAAAGGAAGTAATTGTTCCCCCCCCCCCCCCCCCCCCCCTCCAGATAACCGCAATGAGTTAATGGTCCCTAACACAAATGAAATCGCCATTTTATACATGAACATTATGGTAATAAATGATACACAACCTCTCCCGCTAGAACATTGTCCATATTTAGAGTTATTCTTTTACAGTCCTGAAGATGTAAGGGATTTTCTAGATGGATATAAGTGGTTGGACGTAGGGATATTGCAAGTTTGGTGCATGTAAGTTTATAGTTGGATATATATGTAATTATAGAACATTATCATTTTTTGTATTTCCTCCTGTAATTTATTCATTTTCTTTAACCATTTAGGTATATTCACCGTATTTGTATAGAGTTAAATAAATCGAGTGTTTATGTAATTGTGGATCCGCTTTTTATTCGATGGGAATATAATCAACCAAAAGACATTCGAGAATACTTGAAAAAAGGTTAAATGAGGGAGGAAAATAATGTTACTTCGCACCATTTCTATGTTCGTAAGTATTTTTGTAATTGATGTTTATGTATTGTATATTTAGTTTTGTTTTAGCAAATACTAATAAAATATATGCTCATGTTTATTCAGTGGTCATTGGCAATTGATCATAATATCATTTAAGACGAATACGCTAATTGTACTGTGTTCCTTGCATGATCCACTCGAAAAGAAAATGAAAGAGATTATTAATTCGTAAGTGTATGTTTAATTCATTTTCTTTGACATTGTAATTATTTTATCATGTAATATGTTTAATTCATTTTCAATATATAGTGTTGTGGAGCAAGTGAATATGATGAAAAATGTCAGAAGAAAGCCCTCATGAATCTTTCCTAAACTAAGTGGCTTGATTACCTGTTTCTTTCATATACATTTATGTGTGGTTATATTCATGTAATTATTTCTTAAATTTGTAGATGAGGAAATAACTAGGGGGTTACAAGTATGAGTATTATGTCATGAAACACATGTTAAACATTGTCCTTATCGGTATTGTTGATTCATAGAATAAAGTATATATGTCATAAAATGTTTATATATATATATATATATATATATATATATATATATATATATATATATATATATATGTGTATAAGTTGACTATTGAATTATTATCATGCATGATATTCACTTTTTTGCTCTTTCTTATGTTGATGTTTAACGACGAAACCTCCTTCCCCTTTGAGGACTTTGTAGATCTTCGTAAACATTGGGCGTATATCCACAATGTGCTTAGGGATCCTACTGAATGATTTATTGAGATGTGCTAATGACTTATTTTCTGTATTGATGATGTGAATATTACTTTTGACTTAAACATATCGTGTTTGATGTAAATATTAATTTTGGCTTTTGATGCACAATGTTAACTGTCTTTTATGCTCTTTTTTCTCTTATATGGTTATAATAGTTACAGGATAAAAAAAATGGGAAGAATTTGAAAAGCAGATAATTGCATATTTAAAATAGAGGAAGTTTTAACAGCAAGTATAAAATCTAACTGTGATTGTGTATTGAACGCTGACCAGAATAATATAAATTACAAAATGTTGATTTTGAGAATTGAACCTGGGACCTTCAGTTATATCATAACGGTTGGTTAACTAATTGTTGTTATATGGAACACGCTTTCTAGAATACAACAATGGTCCTAGGACCGTGATTGTAAGTATCGCATATACAACCACACACTACATAACAACGCCTTGTCTCACATGGTTATATATTTTTTCCAACTATTGTTAAATGTCTTTTCCATAGTAGTGTTGATTACCTTTTAGTTTGAAGAAAGTCATTAGGATGAGTTTGATACATTGGAAGAGAGAGATGTTAGGGTTTTTTTTTATAGAAAAAAGAAAGAAAACATATGAATAAAATGGAAGAAAGCTTATAAAGAAGAATGTGAAAGAGAAAGCGGATGATTGAATACTAAAGTGCCCAGAAATTTGCGCTTGCATGATGTGATGGTTGACTGTGTAGGGAATGGGCTTAAAGATGCCATTTGGAGAAGATGACTGAGAGTTGTCAGAGATGGGCTTAAATATGCCATCTCAAGTAGGTGTTGACTTCATAAGAGGTCCCTTTATGGGGAATTCATGTTCCTGCTGTCCGAGGAGAAGTCCACTAGGGAAGGTTGATTTTTGTTGTTCTCTTGTCTGAGGAAAACTCTGTAGGGAATAGAGTTTAGGAACTTTAGTTGTCCAAGGTTCTACTGAGGAATTATATCTATACTGGAGAGATAATAGTTTGATTTTTTCTGGTTGAACTCCAAGCTTCACAGTAATTTGCTGGGGAGAATGAAATTAACTGATGTGTGGAAATGTATTAGAAAGAGCCTGTGTAGGGCTGTTTCAGGATGAGTCTGTGTTAGACTTCATCTGGATATATATGAGAAGGAGCCTGTGTGGGGCTATTTCCGGATGAGTCTGTGTGAGACTGCATCTGGATGATGAGAAAGAACCCGTGTAAGATTGCTTTAGGATGAGTCCGTGTTAGACTGCATCTGGAGATCATGAGAAGGAACATGTGTAGATTGCTTCATCTGGTCGTGTAGATAGTTTTCCTGTCTGGTTCCTAGTATTAATCTAAAATTTGTCGCTCACATATAGTTGTCCTATCTTATTTCAGGTATTAATCTAGAACTTGTTTTTGTCGGTTGTTGAGATAGTTGTCATGTATGGTTTTAGGTATTAATCTTTGACCTCAGAGAAAGAAAGATAGTTTTCCCGGCTTGTTTCGGGTATTAATCTTCAATCTGTTTATGTAGATAGTTGTCCTGTCTGGTTCCAGGTATTAATCTATTATTAGTCGTCCACAGATATTTGTCCTGTCTTGTTTCAGGTATTAATCTGGAACTTGCTTTTGTCGGTTGTTGAAATAGTTGTCTTGTTTGGTTTCAGGTATTAATCTCTGACCTTGGAGAAAGAAAGATCATTTTCCCGACTTGTTTCGGGTATTAATCGTCAATCTGTTTATGTAGATAGTTGTCTTGTCTGGTTCCAGATTTTAATTTATAATCAATTGTCCATATATAGTTGTCCTGTCTTGTTTCAGGTATTAATCCGGAACTTGCTTTTGTCGGTCGTTGAGATAGTTGTCATGTCTGGTTTTGGGCATTAATCTGTGGCCTACTGTATTTGTTGGTAAACTCGTCTTGCTCCGGGAGTTCATACCACTTGGTCGTGTAGATAGTTTTCCCGTCTGGTTTCAGGCATTAATCTTTGACCTACTGTATAAGTTGATAGTGTTTGTCTGTCTGCTAATTTAACCTAAAAAGGTAAAATCAATTTCATGCAATGTCATGATGTATGAATTGCATGATGCTCTCAAAATAAATGAGATTGTGATATATGCATTTGTGTGGCATATGCTATAATGTTTGTAGAATGATGCATGAATGCAATGTATAAATGTATCAGTTGTTCTATTGCAGTGTTGTTGAGTTAGGGAAAATAAATCCCTGATTGTAGTTGGGGTTGAAGAATGTAAGTCTTCAAATTTTGTTGAATTTGAATTACTGGGAGATGGATTTCTGTTGCTAGAGGAATAAACTCTATTGGGGAAGGAAAACTCCATGCACTATTTGGGGATTTTGTGAAATCTTGTTGAGGAATCCTGAGAAGCTTGGAGACTTCACTGTGGAATTTTTTTGGAGCAGTAATTGGATATTTTTGCTCTGTTGGGGATATAAGAACACCTGACCTCACTGGGTTGTATGCTGAGAATATAGTAGTGATCTTATAGTAGGATTCCCCTGCCTCTGTACCTACTGAAGAAATTATTTGCGGGATTTTGTGGATGGTTTGAATGTTATCCCAACTCTTGGAGTCTCGAGTAGATGTTGAACAAGTTGATAAGTCTTCTACTAATAGACAAATGACGAGATGACGGGACATAGTCATACGCTTTAATCCCTAACTTTTGCTTGGACTGTCTTTTCATATTTTCAGTCCATCGGGATACCCTTTTTTGCCTAAGCCGCCTTTTCAGGTTTTCGACTTGCCGGGTGTACAGATTTTTCATATGTATATCCCTAATTTTTTCCAAAACCCTTTTTGTTCACCAGGATGCCCTTATTTTTGCCTAGGCCAGTCGACCTAGCGGGTCTTTGCTCATGCGTAGTATTTTTCGACTATGTCCATGTTCACATGGTGCGGAGAATTTTAATTGTCAATAGTAGTAAGTGTTGCCACACTACCAAAAGATGTTTGCTTGATTGCACGTGATTCATTGCTGGGATTCATGTCTAATGCCCCAAGTGATTCAGATGGAGATCTGCCCCTGGATATTTGGCACATTTGAGAGATTCCCTGAATCTTGACTTGACTGCCCCAGATCAGCTGGACACCATGCTATGCCCCTTGATTATGAAAGACCTATTACTGAAATGTCTTTCCTGCTGAGGTGATTCTGTCCATTGAGAGGATTTTGTTGATTGAATATTCGTTTGCGAATTTCTCTATTGTTGAACAAATAGTCATATCCAAGCAATGGTATTTTAAAAATGAAAAACTTATGTCTGTCTTGAAAGTTGGAAAATTCATTTTTTAGCAAAACAAACAAATTTTGTAAGAGTGTGATATCAACTCAGGATTTATAGCAATCCCTACAGGAGTCAGGATACCTTTTGTAAAAGTATTCTTTCAAACTAACCCATGCTTCAGCTAGGACTTTTAAGGGTTATAACGTAGCTTGGTTCACGGTTTAAGAAACAAAGGATAAAGGCTCAAATTTTACTTGTACCCAACCCGTTCTTCGTGATGTTCTTCCATCCTATGCTCAACTAATTGTGTGTTTAGGTCCCAATTGAGTCTGGAATCTTTGCTCTGATACTTGATGATGGTTCAGAAATTGAATGTTTATTTGAGAAGGCAGTCATTTTTGTAACCTTTTCTTTTTTTTAAGGATTTATAGGACCTCTTTTTTTTTATTTTGTTATCCCCACTTTTCCTGAACTGTTTCTTTTGCGATTACAGTCAGCGGGGTGCCCCAGTTTTTCTTAAATCTCCTTCATAGGTTTTTGACTTAACGGGCTTTTATTTTGAGGGATAATGACTGCCTGTCTTGACGATTATGTGGAACCATCATCATCTTTTGGAGGGCACCTTCTACACTATTTGTCGTGTATGAAGGTAGAGCTTGCAACTGAATGCACATCTGAATTAATTGAGAAAACTACCCTGCCCCAGGTTATGATTAAGGGTTTTAGTTTGTATGAATAGAAAAACTCTTGCTTCTTAGGCTCAAATGGGTTGACTAGGGATTATTTTCCTTATCACTCCACTATTTAGGATTTGAAACAACGCCTGTACATCGTCACTGGGATCTGTTTAAAAGCATATTATAGAGACTGTGGTATCATTTTCATCATCCTCCCTCTAAAGGCTTAGAGCTTTTAATCGAGAGTTGAATATCACGAAAGGAAGTAAAAACACAGTTTTAATATAGTGAATATGAATGAATTGATTCAAGACAAACACATGCAATGCATTAATGAGAATAAAAAAAAGTCTGGCATAAAGGTAAGTGTTTAAACAAAACAAAGAAATTACAAATGAAAATTCGAATGAACAAAAATTCCTATGCCTAAACTTTGTCACTTCATATGATGTGCCTTGGAGGGATGACAGAAAAATTCCAGCTGACCATCTTGTGCGAATTCCAATGCTCCTTCATCGATCAGGTCTTGAATTTTATATTTCAATGTCCAACAGCTATCAGTGTCATGCCTCGGGTTGTTGGAGTTATATGCACACCTTTCATTGGGATGGTAAGTAGAAGCAGAAGTATTAGGATTCCGAGGAGGATCCTTCAATGTGACCAAATTTAACTTCAACATGTATTTCAAGACTTGCGACATTGGTATGTTGAGTTCGGTATATTGCCTAGTGAATGCATCTTGCTTACGCCGATTACCATGTCGTTGTTGGTGAGGTGGTGGTTAGGTTCGTGACATAGCAACAATTTGGAAAGTTCTACTCTTCACCAAGCCAACTTCTTGTCTCATTATGGGTTGATTAATGACCAGATCATCAGCCTCGACTGTGTGAATTTTTTTTATTAATAACCATGTATTAAAATAATATTTCGTAAATAACAGGGTTTCGGAAAAAATTATGCAAATAACCATGTTTGAGATGGCTCCACAAAGGAGGAGCCATCTCAATTGGCGCATGCACCTCTTTTTTTAAGGGAGGCGCCATCTCACTTGGCGCCTAAGTGCTTAGGGCATGCCCTAAGCCAAGTGAGATGGCGCCTATGTACAAAATTAGGGAAAAAAATTTTTTTTTTTATTTTCTTTCCTGCGCGTTGCCTATTAGACAGAGATCAACAAAATGGATTTTTTATTTTAAAAAAAATAATTACATTCAACTGTTTTACATTAAAAGAACAGTAAAAAAATGGATACAAAAAATACTGGGAAAAAAAAAGATACATCAGTGATACCCCGGAACCCGGTAATGACCCCCGGTTCCGCATCCCCGTCCTCGCCTTTCTCTTGCTGGGTGCCGTCTCGTTTCCTGTTGCGGCAAGGTCGATGGCCTAGCGAAGTCAATGCGATCCGAATCCATAAAATCAGTAAGATCTCCATATCTCGAAGATCCGCTCTGGTACAGTCGGTTACCCATACCCTCAAAGTTTGGTCGTGTTGGCGGTGGATGGGGTTCCATGGTTGGTCGGTAGCATTGGTCGTTTGAGTATGGGGGGTAGAAAGGAAATGGATCTTGGGGTGTTTGGTATTGTGGATGTTGGGTTGTTTGGTGATATGGTGGTTGATGGTAGGTTTGGTCGGCTTGGTCATAATCTTCTGACATTCCTATATCAGGGCTAAGGCTGGATGTTGAGGGCGCCATATTGGGATATGTGGAAGACTGAAATTGTGTCTGGGGTATGTGGGTGTGCTGGTATTGGGGTTGGTATTGTGGTTAGGTTTGAGGCATATCCGGGTATTAGTAGTTTGGCGGTGATTGTGGTTGGTAGTACGGCATTTGATTGTAGTTGTGTTGTGGTGGGGAATGTGGTTGTGTGTTTGTTGGTCTGTTTCTTCTTGGGGGTTGGTTTGAAGTTGATGGATTTTGGGTTTGTTGATGGGGAATCGAGGGTTGTGCCCATTGTGTGCGTGGGTCAACCAAGTACCTCGGATGAGACACGTGCATTTCTGGGTTACTAACCGACCTGTACCACGACATATATTGATCAGTGTGTCGCATGTTACCTTGAGTAAGGAAAACCGGGGATTGCAAGATGTACAGTGACGCCTTTGCCACATTTTACACCATTCTAGAGCAAAGTCTTTCCAGTTGGTAAGACCCCACTGGGCGTCGACCCTTTTTAGATGCCAGGGGGACAAATCTGTTGGATCACTTGGTATCTCTTGATGCATTCCGAACTGCATCTTCACACGGTCGCTGTGGTGCATCTCCATAATGTTGAACCGAATGAGTGCAGTCTTTGCAGTCCAAGTTGCTGCATCCTCTGGGTTTGGAGAATGGCCCAAACCCAAATATGGTCTCCAGACGAACTGCGATAAAATTTAAATCAGGTAAGCGCAAAAGTAATGTATAAATAATTAAAATGAACAAAAGTTAAAAGCTACGACGTACGTCATCTGGGCCTAAGTGATCCAACAGATTCCGGTAGAGTGCGACATTGAATCTGGGATTCTTGCCGTAATCCATACCCCTCACGCAGTACCTAAAGGAAATGAGAAACATGTTATTTTTAGCATATATTTTGGAAAGAGCAGAATAGTTATAAATGCTATAACTTAATGACTTACTTTGTTGCGTACGGGAAACCAAAAGTGTTGTTGTTGATGGGGTTTAAGGACTCCATCCTCCACCAACCCCAGGCTTGTAGTAAAAATGCGCACCCATAAAATGTACATTTTTCCTTGACTGCGTTTTTGCACAAGGAACTGTACAGGTGGGCTAATACTGCAGAACCCCAACTATATTTTCTAGTTTTTTCAAAATTTGTTAGTAAATGTAAGTACATGAAATTTACACTATTTCCCGTACTTTCGGGAAATAAAAATGTACCAAAAAGTATCATAAGATACGTTCTGGCTTTTACTACTCGGTCATTCTCTGAGGAATTTTCATTTAATTCCATACTTGCATAATGTCGTTTCAGGTCAGTGAGTAGTATTCCATGCCCTCTTGCTCCACCACCTTCTACCATGTCCCTACCCAACAGTTCTTCACACTGTGAGTTGGGTTGTTGAACCGACCCGTTCACCGCCTTACCGTCGATAGGGAGGCCCAGTAGCATGTACACATCTTCGAGAGTGATGGTACATTCACCTATTGGTAGGTGAAATGTATGGGTCTCCGGTCTCCACCTCTCCAACATTGCAAGAATGAATTTTGAGTCAATGGTGCAGTTGGAGATCTTTATCACATGTCCAAAACCTGCATATTCCAGATAAGGGACGATAAATGGGTCGGGAGCCAGGTAGTTGTGCGAACGGATTCTGAATCTTTTTGTATCCTGAGATCATAATTAAACAAGTGTAAGATTAATTAAGATGAACAACACGTTATTTGAAGTATGAAAAATGTATAACCAAAGAAGAGACTTACAAATGCAGCAATGTTTTCCCTTGTGCCTCTGTGAGTATCGCCCATTGTTAGAAGAGCCATTGTTCAGAATGCTTGAGAGTATGAAAGACTTAGGAAGAAATATAGAGTATGATAGACTTAAGAAATATTTTGTAGCAGAGAGTGAGAGTTGTGTGGGTGTGAGAGATGTTTCATAAGGTATGTATTTATAGGAAAATAAGTTTGATGTAGTGGTTGCTTGTGCTTGCATGCCTGTGATGTGTCACATTTGCATGCTTAGGGTGTTACACATATGCATGCATGCATTTACAAAAAATGTAAGGTGTCACTCTTGCAGGCTAGGTGGCAGCCCATGCATGTATCACGATTGGACAGTAAGGGAGGCGCCATCTCACTTGGCGAAAGAGTACAAAAATGAATGGTGTCGCCACCCCATTTGGCGAATAAGAGGTGTCACTTCTTACAACATTGGCCCAGGCTACGTGACAGCCTTTGGGATTCCTTTCTTTGTTGCATGCAAGGCCATTGGAGTTGATGGGTGGAGTCTTACACAAAACATTTATGTGTGCAGAATAGGGCCAGGATAGGTGGCAGGCTAGGTGGCTTCATAAGCCCATGCATGTATCACGATTGGACAGTAAGGGAGGCGCCATCTCACTTGGCGAAAGAGTACAAAAATGAATGGTGTCGCCACCCCATTTGGCGAATAAGAGGTGTCACTTCTTACAGCATTGGCTCAGGCTACGTGACAGCCTTTGGGATTCCTTTCTTTGTTGCATGCAAGGCCATTGGAGTTGATGGGTGGAGTCTTACACAAAACATTTATGTGTGCAGAATAGGGCCAGGATAGGTGGCAGGCTAGGTGGCTTCATAAGCCCATGCATGTATCACGATTGGACAGTAAGGGAGGCGCCATCTCACTTGGCGAAAGAGTACAAAAATGAATGGTGTCGCCACCCCATTTGGCGAATAAGAGGTGTCACTTCTTACAGCATTGGCTCAGGCTACGTGACAGCCTTTGGGATTCCTTTCTTTGTTGCATGCAAGGCCATTGGAGTTGATGGGTGGAGTCTTACACAAAACATTTATGTGTGCAGAATAGGGCTAGGATAGGTGGCAGGCTAGGTGGCTTCATAAGCCCATGCATGTATCACGATTGGACAGTAAGGGAGGCGCCATCTCACTTGGCGAAAGAGTACAAAAATGAATGGTGTCGCCACCCCATTTGGAGAATAAGAGGTGTCACTTCTTACAGCATTGGCTCAGGCTACGTGACAGCCTTTGGGATTCCTTTCTTTGTTGCATGCAAGGCCATTGGAGTTGATGGGTGGAGTCTTACACAAAACATTTATGTGTGCAGAATAGGGCCAGGATAGGTGGCAGGCTAGGTGGCTTCATAAGCCCATGCATGTATCACGATTGGACAGTAAGGGAGGCGCCATCTCACTTGGCGAAAGAGTACAAAAATTAATGGTGTCGCCACCCCATTTGGCGAATAAGAGGTGTCACTTCTTACAGCATTGGCTCAGGCTACGTGACAGCCTTTGGGATTCATTTCTTTGTTGCATGCAGAATAGGGCCTTGGCAGGCTATGGGGTTTCATTATTGCATGTAATATTATTGGCAGCCTTGGGGGGTTGCATCCCTTACTTAATTGAAATTTTTTGCCTTACGTTGAACATAACATTCATTCACATAATCTGTAAAATTTTCCAACCTTCGAATCAGTCATCTAACCTTCAAACATTCCAGCATTCATACCTTCATACAATCAATAAACCTAAAACATTCCAACCTTCAAACCTTAAAACAATTCTACACAATGGCCTCTTCACCATAATATGTTGTCAAAGCACATTTCAACGGTGAGACATACATGTGTCCCACAGTTGGGTTTTTGTTTAGAAACACCGACAATGTTCGATTTCTCTTAAACGGGAAAGAAAATTTCTCGTACTTTAAGAAAAGATTGGAGGCCAAACTTGAACGAGGCCCGGTATCCCAGATATTTTATCAGAGTCCAGTCTTTTTTGGAAACAACCAAGTTATTTTTTATAAGGTTGAAGTTCAAGATGACGAGGATTTCCAGAACATGATTTCCAGCCATGTCTATTCTGGAAATGACTCTATTGAGTTGTACGTTTTGCTTCAAGAGCCTCCGGTGACACAGGAGGTAGAGCCTCCGGTGACACAGGAGGTTGATCCTTTGGAGAATGAGCAAGATGAGGTGGTTGCAGTTGATGATGAAGAAGAAGATAACGAGTTAGAGTTTGATGAAATGGTGAACGACGATTCTGACGATGATGGCATCCCAAGTATTCCTACTGACAAAATCTACACACCACCTACGCACATGACAAACTTCAACATGGGCGGAGATGAACCTTCTACGGACTTGTTTTTCCAACCGTATATGCAGTCGGATGAAAATTTAAAAGAGAAGGACAAGTTTCGTAACAGAGAGGAATGCATAAGGGCCATCAAAAAATTTCACATGCTCAACTCGGTTGATTATAAGGTGGATCGTGTAAACCCGGAAAGGTACAAGATCAAGTGTGTCCACCCTGACTGTATGTTCAAGCTGACCGCATCATACAGACTAAGGGGTGACTGCTGGGTCATAGGTTCCATGACTACCCATACTTGTGTAAGTTCCACTCAATCACAAGACCACCGAAAACTCAACCATGATCTAATTTGTCAAGAAATCCTACCCCTGGTCAGCAACGACCCTTCTTTGAAGGTGAAAACAATCATCTCCCACATCACCACGGTTTTTAACTACACTCCGTCTTACCGTAAGACGTGGTTAGCAAAGACTAAGGCGATTGAAAGGGTGTACGGAAACTGGGAGGAGTCATACCGAGAACTTCCCCGCTACCTAAATGCAATCAAGACATATTCTCCAGGTAGTGTTTATGTTCTGGAAACATTGCCAGCATACGCCCAAGATGGTAGTCTACTACATGGCAACGGAATATTCAGTCGCGTCTTTTGGGCATTTCAACCATGCATCACAGGGTTTGCATCATGCAAACCAATTCTACAAATTGACGGGACTTGGTTGTATGGGAAGTACAAAGGAACGCTTTTGATGGTAGTTGCACAAGATGGCAACAATAACATTTTCCCCGTTGCGTTTGCCCTTGTCGAGGGGGAGACCGGTGGTGCTTGGAGCTTTTACCTGAAAAATCTTCGTACACACGTGGCTCCTCAACCAGATCTCTGTTTGATCTCGGACAGACATGCCTCCATTGAAAGTGCCTACAATAATCCAGTAAATGGTTGGCATGACCCTCCTTCTACGCATGTCTATTGCGTCAGGCATATCGTCCAGAATTTCTCGAGGGAGGTCAAGGACAAAACATTGAGGAAAGCGGTGATGAATGCGGGATACGCACTGACACAGCCCACATTCAAATATTACCGCAACGAGATCCGTTTGTCTAACCCAGAAGCCGGTACGTGGATCGACAATATACCGGTCTAAAAGTGGACTAGGTCATACGACAATGGCCAAAGATGGGGGCATATGACAACAAATCTTATTGAATCAATGAATGGGGTATTCAAGGGCATACGAAACCTCCCCATCACTGCCTTGGTGAAATCCACGTATTTTAGGATGGCTGCGTTATTTGCCAAAAGAGTTGAAATGTGGTATGCGGTCTTGCAATCAGGACAACTATGGAGTGAAAGCTGTATGAAATACATTAAGGCTGAAAGTGCTAAAGCCAACACTCACATGGTTACACGGTTTGACCGCCATAGCCACAACTTCATTGTGAAAGAGACAATCGACCACAATGAAGGTCTGACAAGACAAGAATACAGGGTCATTTTACCTTCTCAATGGTGCGATTGTGGCAGGTTTCAAGCTTTTCGTATGCCTTGCTCTCATGTCATTGTCGCTTGTGCTCATACCCATCAAGACGCGCTTCAACTACTCTCAAACGTTTATAAATCTGAAACGTTGCTCACTGTTTACAACAACAACTTTCCTTTGGTGGCAAAACCGGACTATTGGCCTGAATACAACGGCGATATAGTTTGGCACAATGACCAAATGCGAAGGAACAAGAAGGGTCGTCCCAAAAGCAGGCGCATCACAACAGAAATGGACGATCTTGACAGGTTGGAAAGAAAGTGTGGTTTATGCCGTCAGGTCGGACACAATCGCAAAAACTGTCCGAATCGGGCGTCTGGCTCGACCACATAAATTTTGTAATACAATAAATCTTTTCAATATTTGTGTTGTAAACATTATGGGTTTTCCGTTAATAAAACTGTTAACACAATTTAAGAAATTCAATATAGGAAATTACATTAGGGTTTTCGCGTACAACAATGATTAACGATATTCAATCTAGGAAATTACAACTGTTAACACAATTTCATCTGACCCATGCATCATCAGCATTACATCACTGTCTGTTTTGACTTCCTCCAACCACACATTAGGTCTTCCTGTCGCATGCGAGGTTGTTGTTCGTTTTCGCTGGATCCTTCGAATTTTTCCCCCCTCGGCGATGTCTCCATCTAGCCACCGCATCAACTCCCGCTTCAGACGCTCCATGGAGTGAATGTGCCAGAATTTCATTTTTATCGCAGGTTTCGTGGCGGAGAATATAACGTAACCATATCTGCTAAAAATCATAGGCGACGTCATTACGTAAATAAGGGAGTACAAAATAAAAATATAGTGCGAGAAAGTGTGAGAAATTTCAAAGAAACGAACGAATTATTTATAAAACAGCAAAAAACCCTAGTTTTGCCCTAGGCGCCAAGTGAGATGGCGCCTCCTCTCCTTTTTAAGGAGCATGCGCCATCTCACTTGGCTAAAAGACAAGGGAGGCGCCAAGTGAGATGGCGCCTAGGGCAAAATCCTAGGTGCATGCGCCAATTGAGATGGCTCCTCCTTTGTGGAGCCATCTGAAACATGGTTATTTGCGTAATTTTTTCCGAAACCCGGTTATTTGCGAAATATTTTTTTAATACATGGTTATTAATAAAAAAAATTCCGACTGTGTGATTCATACGGTTGCATCCGTCTTGATGAAGCTTGCTGATGAAAAACCTTAACTCTTCTTGTTCCCGAGCTAAACTTTGGATAAGAGCCATTTGATTACTCATCTGGATTCTCATCTTTTCCATCTCAGCTTGCAGTTGTTCCAACTGGTCATCCTTGTTGTTGTCAGGATGTTTCTTGGTCAAGTTCCCGTAGAGGAGTGCTTTCAATTCTTCCTGCCCCTTGGATAGGTTGAGGAACATTTCCACGAACTGAGCCTCTTGAGTTTGGAGATCTCTGTTGTTATGTTCGAGAGCCATTTCCCTTGCTGGAATCAACAGTGAGAACATGAGAAATCTGTACTGGAAGACCTGTTATGTAATGACATGCATGATGTGTGGATGCAATGTTTTCAAGGCTCTCGCATGGTAGACACGGGAAAATTTTAGAATACAATTGCGGCTTTGATTGAAGAACTTTCATATCGTTGATCGTCCTTCTGCAAGAATAAAGCTCAACATATCAAGTGGGTCATAGCCCCAGACTCAAATTGTTGTGTTTTGACGGTGTTGGCTAGAGGAAAATAAATCCCCTTGCCCCTTGCTAGGCGTCCGGTTCATCATAACCTACATCACAGGCCCTTTGAGATCCTTGAAATGGTTAAGGAAATGTTATGGTGTGATGTTATTACATGTATGCTATGCACCAAGCAAAAGTGTAAGGTGATAAAGACAAGTGAGTCTTGCAAGAAGTACAGGTTATTGGAAAATGACTCACATCGTCAGATAATAAACAAAACCCTGCAAAGAGTTCAATTTGTTAGATAATGAAATCAAACAAATCACACAAGTAGCCTTAGGGTTAGGCTTGCATGGGCTTTGTAGGTAAGTACCCTCTTGAATTTTAGTTGGCTCAACCTGTCTTAGAAAAGTAATCGGGTTCTAAGGAGTCACAATATCAGTAATATTTCTTTATCGGGTATTATTTCAGCTCAAGCAATCTTTTCTCGCAGCCTAAATATCCCGAAAGTCTTATCTCAATAAGTGTAGCATCGAGTATCAACCAATCCTCAGCTTTATACCGAGGCCGACTATCTCACTACTTTCTAATGGCCAAGTTTGTTCAACTAAGGTTCTAGGGTCCGTTAGTGCTTTATGACACCACGCAGCGGCCCCGTATTCTCCTCGATTTAACTCAAGGGATACCAGTACCAACCAAAGTGTCACACTAATGCAGCTATTGTTTCAACCATATCGGTTTACGCCTTACAGTCTCCACGATCTATTGCTGCTTACCTAAAAATTTGCCCCAGATCCGGGTGTAGGATCTTTACAAGTAAACCCAAGCAAGCCCTTAAAGATAAAGCATACAAACACACAATGTAAAGCAATTTAAATATGAACTAAGCTCTAAGGTAACCTAATTTTTATTAAATCCCTAGTAGAGTTTCCAGTTCTGTGATACGGTGGCAGAACCGACTGTTATACTAGTTTTGCGTTTGTGTTTGCAAATGTTGCGGTAAGCAAGAGTCGCCACCGAATTTTCTTTTATCCAACAAAGGAAAGGGTGAAAAGAATAGAAAAAGACCTTTCGAGAGTTTTTTGAGTAAGGGGGTAGATTATGGAAAGGGAAGGTGTTAGCACCATTTCCATCCGTAGTTTTCTACGGGCTCTTAGATGCTTAGCTCATTTGAAAATACCTTGTATTTTGTGTGTTTTGAAAAGTTTTTAAAATTCCAATAGTAAGGCGATTTGCTTTATGATAACTCTTGTATCAGTCCTCAAGTGTGTTGATAAATCGTTTTTGAAAGCTGTTTTGTATAAGTGAAAAAATTTGTTTGAGCAAGCATCTAACAACTATCTACTTTACTCGAAAGGGTCATTCTTTTCCTCCTTTCCTTTAGACAAGGCTATCCTACTATTAGTGAATAGGTAGCCATAGTCGTTTGGATGTATGAGGGACATTCGTGGGTCATTGTACAGTCATAAAGGCAACATATAGAGACGCTTTATAAATTTTGTTTAAGGGACTAGATCATTTACCGAAAGGCAACACCGTAGGGTCATCGAGGGACTATGATCTTTTGATTCGAGTGTCTTTGCTAAATCGCCCCTACTTTCGAGGGACATGACTGTTTTATTTTCCGAAGGCAACCAAAGTGGGAGTACCCTAGAGGTGTATATGTGCAAGTGTGTTGTGTTCTGTTATTTTTTTGTCTTTTGTGTTAGGTTTGCTAGTGTTTGATTATTAGTCTTATCATGCAATCCTATTAACAAACATCTAACAGTTAATATTTTACATAAAATAAAACCGGCAATATAAATTCTACACTATTACAAAGCTTCGAGGAGGGGGGTTATTACAATTCCAAAAAATGGGGGACTAAAAGCAGTAAATGTCCTAATTATTCTATTAAAACCCATGAGTAGGTAGATTAATAATAAAAAATGTGAAATTTAAAATAAGCGCGCGAATTGAAAATACTCCTAAAAATCCTAATGTAAAAGGAAATATTTTTTGTGCTTTTTTTTAAAATAAAACAAAACCTAAGTCTACTTAACTTTTATTTAAAGAAAAGGTTGAAATAATTAATTAATTAATTTAAAAAATTAACTTAATTAAAAAATACTAACCTAATGTTTTTTGTGATTTTATTTGTTTTTACTAATTAAGCAAAATTAAACAAACTTAAAAGAAGTAGATAATAATAACAAAACAAAAATATAAACGGGCCTAATAGCAAAAGAAGTAAAGGGGGTATGAAGTGAAATTCATTGGGCCCAAGTGAGAGAAGCCTAGATCTGCCCTTGGATTCAGTGGGGAGGTCCCTAGGAGAGTCCATTGTGAGGCTGTGTGTTGAGGGTGTTGGATCCGGAACAGATATGCATCTGATGGCATGGAATTGATGGTGTATGGTGAGCATGCGTAGGACCTGCCAGTATTGGATCTGCATATTCCATGTTAGAAAAACATAATACACGATGGGGGTATCAAACCCAGGTCCTCTCGATTGCATATATATTCCCTTTTACCATCTGAGCTATTGGTCAATCGTTAGTACAAATAAAATCATAACATTCCATTATCCAATGAATCAGATATATATATATATATATATATATATATATATATATATATATATATATATATATATATATATATATATATATATATATATATATATATATATATATATATATATATATATATATATATATATATATATATATATATATATATATATATATATATATATATATAAAATTTGAAATCCCCGCATGCATGTTGCACAAGCCAAAAGGACAGGGATGCCTGGATTGAGATTCGAAGGAATCTGTTTCACATGCCTTAACAAAAGTATCTTGTTACTTAACAATCACAAACCTCATGCAACAATCAAAATTAAATTACACATGATATGAATTTAAGATTGAAGGTTAGTTACCAATGGGATGCTTTATTTTGGATGGAGATGGTTTACAAAGTGTGCTTCGATTTTGGCAGCTTTGGTGTATTTCTTGCAGCCTTCATGTGGCTTGTATGGGGCAATGTGGGTGCACCTGGAGGCAAGGTTTTCGCCTGGATAACGTGTATATAAGCCAAAATGTTTATGTGGGCGGTCATCCTGCAGCTTCGACTGGTAATATATATTGCGTGGGGTGCAGCGTCTGGCTGGTGGTGTGAGTATGGCAAGAGTGTTTCTTTATTTTTTATGGTTTTTTCTCCGCCTTAACAATGTATCCTTATGATTGTATTTATAGGGATTTGATATGTATGGAAATGAAAAGGGATAGCCATTAACTAGGCTTTGAAGGAAAAATCAGACACATTAAATATTGCCATTTTTTAGGGATTCCTACCCTTTTGGGTCTTGGGATGAACCTGGACATGTTTGACTCCTTCGAATGCCCTCAAGCCTTGCTCTTTGATTTGCCCTGAGTTGCCTCCTTCGAATGGCTCCAAGCCTCATCATGGTGGCCTTTTTGATTGAGTCCCTATTTGCCTTGTTCTTCAGTTGGCTCTGAAACTACCCAACTAGCCCAATCGAAAGACTTCATTCGGGCCATTTGAAGCTTCTTTTGTCATGAATATGATTGTGAAGGAGGATTGGTTCTTGAAGCATGTAGGACTTTGGCCAGGCTCATCAAAAGACAAAACAACACTTGTCTTCAACCATTATGTGTCTTTAGACTGGACCAAGTGCATGCCCCTTCGAAGGCACCATTTGTGTGTCCTTTGAATAGCCCACATGCACCCCTTGTGCATTCTTCGAATGGGCCACCAATGTGTGTTCATAAGGTTGCAATCATATGCTTGTGAAATAAAGGCAGGCATGAAGATGAAATATTTGCTTGGTGAATCAAAGGCTAGTTGAAAAGGGAGCCTTTGCCTTGTGCGCTGAAGGCAAGCATCTTGAACCAATACTCATCATAAGGGAAAACAAACTTGTTTCCCACAATTATGTATCCTTCGAATGGACCACATGTATGTCCTTCGAAGGCACCATTGGTGTGTCCTTTGAATGGACCTTACTAGGTGTCAAAATATGGAAAACTGTGTGTTGAATATTTTATAGGTGGAGTCAAAACTAGCATGAGGGAAGCCAATTTCTTAATGAATTGAAGCACATATGAAATAAAGCCACTGCTTTATAGGCGCTAGCGTGAAGGGAAACCATTTCCTTGTGTATTGGAGGAAAGCCCATAGGAAGTTATTTTCTTGTGGGTCGAAAGCAAACACAGAGGCAAGTTGAAGGGGCCTTGGCCTTGTGGGTCAAAGGCAAGTCTGAGGAAGCCTTTTGTCTTGTGAATCGAAGACTAGTGAAAGGGTCCTTTTGCCTTGTAGATCGAAGGCAAGTTGATGGGCCATTGCCTTGTGAATCCAAGGAAAACATGAAGAAGCCTTTTTCCCTGTTGATCGAAGGCAGGTCTGAAGAAGCATTTTCCTAAATGGAGCTTGCATGCAGGAGTCCACTGCTGGTGAATCGAAGAAAACTTTTAGGGCTTTCTTTCCTTGTGTGGTGAAGGCACGCACATAGGGAGTATTTGCCTAGTGTGCTAAAGGCACACACAGAGGGCACTACTGGAATGATACTTGTGGGCCAAAGCTTACTCGAAGGATGCCAAATACCCAATCAAAGCTTACTAATCAAAGCATGATCTAAGAGTGCCAAACGTCCAATCGAAGTACCTTGTTTATATTCCAATCGAAAGACACTTGATTATCTTCAAAAAAATTATATTTTCTCTAAGCAAGTGTTTGTAACCACCACGCAAAAAGGGAAGATCTTGGAAAACATGAAAGGGAAATTTTTGGGGTACAACAGTACCCATATGATGTAACCCATAATTTTCCCTCCCCATTTTTCATTCAAGACATTCTCCTAGGGTTCTCAAATGCTCAAGGTTACTCAAGAATTTATCAGACAAATTCTCCTCTTAAGCAATGGGTCCACGACTAGGGTTTTGTGTTTCACAAGGAAGTTTGGATTTCAAAGGCCCCAAGTGGTTTTCATGGCTCCTAATATACTTCAAATAATACTCATGTCAAGTTCCAAGCCTTGCATCACAAATTTTCTCAATCAATTACTCGGATGACTGAAAATCAATTGTATTGAACAAAAAGTCAATTGTGGTCAACATACAGTCAAACCTCAAGATTTTTGGTCAATATCAAGGTTTTGAGGTCATATTCATCATTTGATCAAGGGTTTATCATGATTCCTCAAGAAAAGCCCTCAAGTCATCAAAAGTCAACAGTTGCTAAATTAGGGTTTCCTTAGGAGAAATCAACTGAACTTTGACCAAGCATAACTTTCACATGCTTCATCAGCTTTTCCCCAACCAAAGCTCATTTTTAAGGAAATTCAATTCTCTACAACTTTTTCTCTCTATGCTCAAGTCCAAAAAATGCATCATTTGAGAGATATAAGCCAATACATTACAGGTCATTTCAAAGTCAACAAAAAGGCACTTTTTGTCAAGGCAACTTACATCAAGATAAATCTTCAAAATCAAACATGATCAACATAGAGATGGTAGAGGATATATTGAGATTTCCAAAAAGTCAAAGATTGCAAGGCTTTTGTTTCAATCATATTGGAGGCCCAAGATTGCATATATAAGCTAGAAAATTCGTGCAAGGAAGATTGATGCAAGATTGATCAAAAGTAGCAAGTTTTCACATAATTGTAAATCATATCTTTTCATCATAGACCACAAATATTTGTACCACAAATATTGACCTAATATCTTCCTCTATATATACACAAGCAATACCATATGTACAAGGACATGCAACCTTCCACAACAACCCCTAAAAAGTTTTCTCAAAATTCTCAAGAAAAGTGAAAATTTGTATCACACGTTCCAACCACCTTCAAGTCAAACCAAGTGACCCATTATCATCCTGAAGGTCCTAGGGACTGTTTCCAAACGCTCATCAAGTGAAAGATGTCTCAGAATCGTGCCACCAACCATCACAATGTTGGTAGTTTTCTCAAATTTCTAACTTCTGATTCATGCGTTATTGATTGATTTAGTGCACTCATACATGGTTATATTGATATTTAGAATAATTTTGACGCATAGTATATGAGTTTCAGTGCAGGAATAAGACCACGCCATTACTAGGGCATAAGGAGTTGTTTGCTTCGTATCTTTGAATGCAGACACATATAGGCCAAACGGCCATAACCATTGGATTCAGAAGGATTTATTAAGGGGGTGGGGAGGGGGGTAGAGCCCTCTTCATTCGCTAACGTTTATTATTTTCGTAGGTGAAAGAATTGGCTCGACGAAGAAGATGACCGGAGTTAGGGCTCCGGCGCTTCTCCAGCCAATATATATATATATATATATTGATTCAATTATATGAATGGATGTATAGCCACCCCAACGGTAGAAACACGCGCACTAAGTCACTCTTCTCTCAGGTCATGGGTTCGATCCCCGATTTTGCCAATTTTTTTCATGTTTTCATTATTTCTACAGGTTTAGTATAAGATACGTTGAACTTGTTACCTTGACACCAACCGGCGCTTGGCCTGGTGGTATGTCATGCATGGAGAATTCTTGAGGGCATGGGTTCAACACCCACCCCTTCTCATTTGGTTATTTCTTTTTCCAATTCTATGTTTCTCACTCTTTTCTTCTTTTTTTTTTCCTATTCTTTCACAAAACCTTTTTCAAAACCCTTTTTTTTATATAAAACCTTTAATTAATTTTAGGTTTTAATTAATTTTAAGCTTTAATTTAATTTTATATTATATATTTAATCAATTTTAGGTTTTATTTAATTAACCCTAATTTAGTTTTAGGTTTTTATCAATAAACCCTAATTTGATATTTTAGGTTTTCTCAATTCATTTTAAATCAATCTAGATTTTACGGTTTGTTAATTTAATAACCTATATTTTTTATTAATTAAAATCAATTATACTTTAGTATGATTATCAAAACTTTTTTCATCATTCAATCACCAAAATAATTTTTTCCATTTTCTCTTTTACAATCTCCGCGTATTTACTTTCACATTAGTTTTTCCCAATTATGTATCTGCTACCGTATGTAATAGTTAATTAGGGTTTACTTTCTTCTTCCCCCGATTTTATGGTTTTGTATCCCCACTCTCGAAGTCCTATAATAGTTTAGGTTTATTTTCTGCACCTTTACTTTCTGCAATTTACCGCTTTCCTTATTATTGTATAGTAACTAGGCATGTATGCCAAGAGCTAAAACCAATCGTTAGATAACCATAATAGAAGATAAATAACTGAATTGAATCACTTCTCACACACTCACCTCTAGGGTAACCTAACTTGTTGCCTTCGAACAAAAACAGTCATGTCCCTCTGTAATACGATGGGAGAACTGACTTTTATTTTTGTGATCAAATTAATATTTATAAAAAATAAATTAATTTATTAAAACCTAAATCTATTTTTTTATGATTTTATGATTTTTTTGGATTAAAAAAATTAAATTAATTAAACAAAGAAAATAGTTTTTTTTAAAACAAAAAGGAAATTAAAATGGGCCTGCTATTGCAAAAGGAAATTGGGGGGTGAGAAAAAGAAAAAATTCCAGGCTCAGTAATGAACCCAGAAGGCTTGTGTTGGATCTGGTGCAGGGGGTCTTTGATGGTTCGTGGTGGGAACGTGTGTTTGAGGCATTCAGATCTAGCTTGATGAGATCTAATGGTGATGGTACGAGGCCCATGATATGCGCGCTAGGGTTTCTTGTACTTGATTTGTAAGGAAAACATGGAAAAATAAAAATTGTCCCATGCCTGGATCGAACCCAGGATCAGGCATAGGTAAGCCTTAAGAACATACGCGCTGCCACTGGGGTGGCCATTACATCCGGTATAAAACCTGAAACAATAAAAAAAGGGAAACAAAATTCCAACGGTCGAAGAGGCGCCGAAGCCCTAGCTTCGGTCGTCTTCTCCGGTAAGTCAAAAATCCAAAACTTGCGAAAACCTGCAAAAATGAAGATCAAAGGGGACTATACCCCCTAAAGCAAACCCCCTGATTCCAAATCCAACCTTATTTTTGGCTAAAAACCCCTGGATCGTGTGATTCGAACCAGATTACACCGATCGGAGGTAAACATGGTGTTTGCTAAACCTGCGTGCATGGCATGATGCTGATGGTCTAAACTGAAGAAGTGAAAAACACAAGAAGGGGGGTTGAATTGAAACTTAAAAATCAAAAGAAAATTGACACGATATTTTTTATCATGGTTCACTTGATCTCAAACTACTCCAGTCCACCCGCCAAAGTGATTTTGCCTCTCTCCAACGAGGACTTAATTTCCTAATCATACTGATTATAATTCTACTTTGACACCTGCCAAAGTCTTCTTGAGTACAACCACAACCCGGTTTATCTCAAGGAAATTTCACTATCAAAAATAAGAATTCACTGTGTATTATATGTTTTTCGTTACAAAAACTGTATCACAAACTTGTGATGTATTACGCGATTTTTGAGAATAGTATGAATATAGTTTTGCAGCGTTGAGAGTTGTATGAAGAAGTTGTGTAAAATCGTAAACAATTTAGACTTTGAGCTTGTTTAAATAGGCGTGGAAATCTGTCCAAATGGAAACATGATAATTAGCACTTAATGCACTTTCCATAATATGAAGATCTTTGGCTGATTGTAGCCGTTGTAAATGATACTGCTTTGATGGAAAAGTAACGCTTCAGAACTTAAGGAATCTTTCTTGCTGCTTTTCTTCAGAACTTGGGAAGTCAGAATCATAAGGTTCTGTTTGCACGTTAGACTTTCGTTCAGAACCAAGATGTCTTTCTCTTTAACACAAAATTCTGATCTTCCTTCTTCAGAACATTCTGATGTCAGTCTGCTTACTCAGCTTGAGCAATTTTGTAGCTTAACTTCTGATCCACTTCTGTCAGAAATTTTGTACACAATAGAACACAAATTTAGAGTTCATATTTGTTCTTTGTGTTTGTTCTCATCAAAAATCTTATGAGGGTTGTAGAATCAAACTATGTTCTAACAATCTCCCCCTTTTTGATGATGACAAAAACTAGGATTTTTCAATAAAAATAAACAGAACAAAAATATTAAGAGAGTCTCCCCCTGAGTTGAGTACTCAGATAGAGATGAAATACTTCCCTGAAGTTCCTTCTCATCAGAGCTTTTGATGCATCTCCTTCTATCTTTATCAGAATTTTTTCCTGTTATGCTTTCAGAAAAAAATAAGAAGTTAAGATATTCAGAATGTTTGAGACTTTATCCTGGTATACTGTTATTGAAAATATCTTACGTTCTCCCCCTTTTTGTCAGGTATCAAAAATCAATACAATCACAAATAATCAGAGTCAAAAAGTATGATTTGTATTAAAATGGATTTCAATAACATTTCTCAGAAGCAAAATAAGACAAGATGGTGAATGCAGAAAACAAGTAAAAAAGATCTAAGATGGAGGGGGAAGTCGTGTGAACAACGCTTCCAGCAAGCTCTTAATCTGAGTAATTGATTCTTCTTGCTTTCCCAGCATATCTTTGATTTCTTTGGTTGTGTCTTCAAGCTTATCCAATCTTGCATGGATTACAACATTCTCATTTTTCAGCTCTTCCAGAGTTTGCATGACAAGAGATGGAGCTGGTGTTTCCTTAGAGGATGCAAGTCTTTCAGAACACTCTGCAACATCTTCTAATTCAATTGCCTCTTCAGTTGCATTTTCCTTTTCTTGAACAACAACCAGAGGGTGACTATCAGAACATGGTTCATTAACTTCTGAAGGTTGGTGCTCTTTTTAGGGAGCACTTTCCAGCAGAAGAATTTCTTTCTTTTCCCAGTGACTCAGAACTTCATCTTTGAGAGATTTCAGCTGATCACTGAAGTTATGTTGAGCCATTTCATAACTTAATTATCTCATCCTCTGGGATTCAGAGTTGAACCATTTTCTGAATCGATCCCAATGAGAATCAGAAGCAGCATGATTTGAATTTTCCAGACTTGCTTTCTTCAAAGACATAACCCATTCCATTATTTCTGTTTCAAAAATCAACAAGTTCTTACCAACATTTGTTTTGGTTATGGTTGGTTTGGGTTTGGGAATGGCAATTTTATTAGAGGATGAAGTTAGGTGATCCAGCACTTCTAAATCAATGATTGTTCTAAGATGATCAGCTGGATGGTTAATGGGAGAGGGAGTAGGAGAATCAGAAATTAGGATTGTTGAGCGAGGAGTGTTTGGTGGTGTGGAATGATAGGGTGATGGTATTTCTGGAATATTTAATATGGAGAGAGGTTGACGAACCATAAGAGGTTCTGTTATTTCAGGAATAGGGGTAGTGGTATCAGAGTCTGTAAAAGAATCTTTTGATTGGTTTACGGTAGCACGTTGATTTTCTGGTTCAGGGGTTTCAGAGTTTGGATTTTCAGTTTGGGGAGTGTGAGGGTTTTCATTTTCTGGTTGAGGAGAATGGAGGTTTTGATGTTCTGGTTGTGGAGAATGGAAGTTTGGATTTTCTGAGATAGGTGACTGTGATACGGTGGGAGAATTGACTTGGTTGTTTTGCGTTTTATCGCAAATGTTGCGGTTAGCAAGAGTCGCCACCGACTTTTCTTTTATCCAAAACAAAAGGTGAAAAAGCACAGGAAAGGCCTTTGAGATTGTTTCTTATGTTCGGTGGGTAGATTATGAAAAGGGAAGGTATTAGCACCCTTTTCATCCATGGTTTTCCATGGGCTCTTAGTTTCTTGCTAGATCACTTGCTTTTGTTTGAAAATGTGCTTTGTGTGGTTTTTGAAAGTATTTTTTAAAGACGCCATCTTTTAGGCAAACTTTGTAATGATTCTCGTTCGTAAGAATGTATACAAAGTATTGATCTTTTGAAAATGTTTTCAAGTTTGAAAGATGTTTTTTGAAAGTGTTCATGTTTGTTTTGAAAATAGAAAGTCTTTCATGTTTATTTCCTCTTTCCTTTGACATTGTCATCTTACCATTGATTTGGTAAGTAACCCTATCTTTGGATGTAAACGGGATGGGTGTAGGTCATTGTATAACCATGATTAGCAATGTTGCAAGGTATCTTAGCATCTTCCTTTAGGGACTAAGATCATTTTGAAATGACAACATAGATAGCGTCATCGAGGGACTATGATCTTGTATTTTTGCTTGTTTTTTCTAAGATACCTCACATGCATAATATTACCATTTTTATAAGGCAACATGGTGGATTTTACCCTAGAGGTGCTTGTGTGCAAGTGTATTGATTTTCATGCTTTGTTTAGTCTTTGATTAGGGTTTGCTACTTGTTGATTTTATCTTCTCATACAAACCCTAATTACTAGCATTTATATAAAGCGATAAATTGGGAAAAGTAAAATTACTACGCTATTACATCATTAGGGGAGGGGGTGTACAAATTTACAAATGGGGATTGCAAGAAAATTAAACATAATTATCTATTACAACCATATTGAATATTGTACAAAATTGAAAATAAAATGCAAGAATATAAATGGAAAAAGAAATGATTTTTGTTGTTTTTATGAAAGGAGTTTTTTGTCTTGACCTAATTTAAAAAAATGATTAATTAAAATTAAATGAAATTAACTTAAACTAATTAAGAAAAGAAATTAATTTGAAAAGGATTTTTAGGTTTTTTTTTATGAAAAGGTTTTAAGTTAATGAAAATAAAATGAAGATTAATTAATTCAAATAACCTAAGTTCTAAATTAATTTTAACTAAGAAAATAAAATAATATATTAACTTAACCTAAGTCTGGAAATTAATTATTTAAGAAGAAATTAATTTGTTTTAAGAAAATGTTTTTTTAGTCTTTATGTTTTATAGAGAAAATACATAAGTATGAATAATAAATAAAAATAAATTTGGATTTTTTATAATTTATGAAAATAATAATAGTAATAATAATAATAATAATAATAATAATAATAATAATAATAATAATATTAATAATAATAATAATATTAATAATAATAATAATAATAATAATAATAATAATGAAAAAATAAAATAAAGAAAGAAAATAAAAATATAAAGAAAAGTCAGGGGGGTTAGAAAATGAAACAGGGAGTAAAAATAAGCAAAAAAAGGTTAGGCCCAACAAAGGGGAGCCCAGCGCTGCAAAAATCCAAAAAATCTGTAAAAATGTAAAAAGAAAAGCAAAAAGGCAGCGCTGGGCCTTGAACCCGTGACCTTGGGTTACCAGCGCGCTGCCTTCCCACTGGGATGGTTGTACATCCGTTAATATAACTGAAACGATAAATATATAATACAAAATGCACCCTGATTATACTTCATCTTCAACCTCCAGCCAAAGGACCTGTATCTTCTTCATCTCTCAACAAAAACGAAATGTTCAAACATGAAAGTTATGGTATTTCTTCACACGAATCCAAACATATAAATAACTTAAGCTAATAGTCAAAGATGAATGAGAATTTTTCTGGCCCTAATTTAAAACCTAAAAATTTCAGAAAACTTCAACTCTAAAATTCTCTAAGCTCGGGCCATATAAACGCAAACTATGGATATGTACAGCTTCATGGAAATGGTATCTACATTTTATCTTCACAAATCAAAATCAAATTATGCCTGTATGAAGAGATAGAAGTTTTAAAACTTACCTCTTGAAGCTGGAGTCGTGTATGGAGTTTGAGTAACCTTTGTGATGGCCTGATGATTTTTGTAGCTTTCCTGGACCTCCTTGAGTGTGTTCCAACTCCTACTTTGCTTTGAGGATGACTGAAACACCCAACTCAAGTTAAGTTGCAAGCTTTAAATTTGGAAATGGTGGATGGTGATGGAGGAGTTACAGTCAAGAAATAGGGGTCTGGATCACTTTGATATGATGTATATTAAGTGTTTGGATGGTTAAAACTCAATACGCATGAGTGGATTTGGAGATGGCTATGTGAGGTTCAAAACTGTCAAGTTAAGGCAGATTCTGAGTTGAAGAGTGCTTGGGAGTGTTTTAGGGTCTTAGCATTTGTGTGTTATGTTGCAATAGACTTGCGTATATGTATGGAAAAGGTTAGAGATCAAATGCACTCAAGGTTTCTGAGTTCTAGCCTTTTGGCTCTATGACTTGCTTTTGAAGAAAAGTGAGAGGACAAAACTGAAAGTGTTGTACAAGCATGTTCTGAGCTCAAAGAGGCTTTAAACACATTGCTTTTGGTTTATAGGGGTTGTGTGTGCAGAAAGAACAAGTGCAAAGCTCAAGAAATTGAAAATTGCAAAAGTAGTGCTTTATCAAAATGGAAATGCCAACTTTGTGCCATAAATGGAAATGTAACTTGGATAAAGGCTCAAGTGCTTTGGTTAAAGCTCTATCAGCTGTGTAAACATTTAATTATAGAGTGACAAACAATTTTGAGGCCTGCAAAGCAAATATTATGCAGCCTAGGCTTGGATTTGAATTTGTGTTCATCATGAAATGGCTTGTAATTTATGTTTGAAAACCCTAACTTCATCTCTTCGATTCTCCTTTCTCACAAATGATCTCAAGGAGTTCTTGGACATTTTAGAAAGCTTGTAATATGCTCTATAACTCCTATTTGAATCACTTTTGAAAATTCCCTTTGGAACTATATGAAAAAGTGCCATGAAGTTAGGTCAAAATCCTGACAAAAACTAGGGCAAAATTTCACTAAGTGTTCAATTTCAAGACCATGACTTTATGAATTAATAACTTGAGATCCAAGAATTTTTAGAAGAAGTTGTGTAGAGAAATTTTGTAGATATCATGGAGATCTACAGCTTTCATGTTGAAAGTTTCTTTTGAATCCTCTTGCATCATGGTGAAAATTTTACTCAAAGTTGTGAAAAAACATGAAGTTTTAAACACTTAGAAAAATTTCTAAGTTAGAAAACTTTGAATTTTCAAAATGAAATCTTGAATTTTTGATTTTTTGATAAATAAGTTTCATATTTTGACATGTTTTGATGAACTATGATCTTTGACATTGGATTTTGACCAAAAATCAAAGTTTGACTTTTCAGTGTACAATTGACTTTTGATCGGTTGACTGAAAATTCACTATCAATCCAATTGATCTTGAGCAATGTTTTAGGTCATGTCATTAGGTCAAAAAGATGAAATTAAACTCTTGAAACCATGCTTCAAACCAAATGACCATTTTCTATGTCAAAAATCAGAAATTGCCCTTTCTTAATCAAAACACTAATTTTGACCATTTTGCCCTTTTGATGATTTGATCAAATTTCTTGAGGAATTATGGTCCAAACTTGATCAAATGATACATATGAGTTTATAATATTTATGTGGATCAAAAATTATGAAGTTTGACTGTAAATTGGCCATAGTTGATTTTTTCCCCAATACAGTTGATTTTTAGGTCAACTGCTCAATTGACTGAGCAAAAGTGTGATCCAAGGCTTGAAACTTGACATGAGTAATTCTGGGGGTCCATAATGATCCATGAAAGTCATATGAGGCATTGAAAGTTCAATTATCCTTGTGCAATCTCAAACCCTAATTTTGGTCATCAGTGCTTAAGGAGGTGTCTTGACCTGATCAAACCTAATGCAGTATTGAACTGAAGGAGATCTTGTGAGAGATTACTTGATAAATGAGAGGCAAAATTTTGGGGTACAACGGTGATTGAAAGTCTTAATCAAATAGTTCAATATCAGAAAGAACTCTTGCAAGTTATGGCTGATTTTGTTCTAGATTTGGATTGGGGGAGTGAGGTTCATTTAGGAAGCTGCCAAGAGTTACAGAAGGATCAAAATCTATGTCAAAATCCTCAAAAGTTTGAGGTGAGGGATCTTCTGTTGGTTGAATGGGGATGGTTTCAGATGTTGGAAAAACTATAGATTCTACAACAAAACCAAAGGAAGTGTTACCTTTCTTTTTAGCAGCTTTGGGTGTCCTTTGAGAGGATCCTTCTCCTGCTGCCTTTCTCTTTCTGGATTTATTCACCATAACATCTAGAGCTGGCTTGTGCATATCACGAATGTTAAGTTCTAGAATTGTTCCATCTTCCTTGCAGGCTTCTAGGTATCTGACCACAATCTCTGGAGAAGAATTCATCTCAGAAAATAATGGAAAATCTTTCAGAGGGATTCTCCTAGATGTGATGACTTCATGAGTAGCAATTGTTGGTTCCTTCTTAATGCTTTCAATAATCTTCATTTTCTTCATATTCTTGGCATTAAGTGATTTTCCAGCACTTGCCTCTAGAGTGCTAATCTGTTGAGCCATTGTCAGATGCTCTATCAACCTGTTCTCCGTCAGAATATCAAAAATCAATCTTCCCAAAGGAATCTAATCCCTCTTTGTCCTTTCTTCTTCCCTTGTTTCTTTCACGCTTGTTCTCAGATGATTGAAGAGCAAGTGTGGAAAATTTATTTTGGTCTTCTTTAAAATAAAATACAACATAAACTATTGATCAATGTTGATGTAGTCAGGAGAGCTTGTTGGCTTCCTGTGATTTATACATCCCAGAATGATCCTGGCCCAGATTCTGTAGTAATCCTTCAAGTCTCTTATCTTGCTAGATGGTTATCCAGAAGTAAAAATAACTTTTGCAATGGACTTTAGGTCAGAACACGTTTCAGCCATGTCAATGCACCTAACTCTGCCGCCATTATACCCAATCAATTTTCCAATCAAGTCTTCTGTAATCACTATCTTCTTCCTCATTACGTAAGATGTAACTTGGTGATTAGAAGAAGTAGCATGAATCCATAATTCCTTAACAAGAGTGGGAAATACTGGACCTAGCAAACGATCAAAGTACCTATTCCATCCTTGAGCCGTTACATCTTCATACAAATCAAAACCATTTTCCTTTAAGATTTCAAAATCAATTATTAACTCACATAAAACTTCAAGAGAATCGACTGGAGTGAGCAAAGTTCTTATGGGTTCCTCATACTGTTCAGCTGTTGAAGAAGAACCATGAGCACTTTGGATATTTTTTATTCTTGAGGAAGATTCCATTGTTCACAAGTTTGTTTTGAAATTACTGAGAAAATGGTTTTTGCAAAACGAGAGCAAGAGAGAATAATAGATGCAAGAAGAAGTGAATGAAATAGTGATTGTGTATTTATAAACGGTTTTGAAAAATTAATCAGCAAGAAAGAGAAAATAAAATAATGATTACACTGTAACTATGAAACTTGAAATTAGGGGATTGCGTCTGAACAGTTACCATTGACATGTGTCTCAATGCATCCAATCAGAGCCTTGAACCCTTCAGAATTTGAACGCGTGTTCAGCCTTAGAAGGTGGCTTGTGAGAGGATGACAGTTGTTTGATGGTGTGAACTGCACGCCTCTATCTTTGAAATGAAAGGTTCAGATCTTCTCAGATAAATTCTGAAGCAACTGTACTTCTAACTTCGGAAGACATGTTGATCAGATGTTCACAGAAAAATAAAGTTCTAAGGGTTACAGAATATGTAAATAAAACTTCTTATTCTGGACATAATTTCATGTTGAGATGTTTCAGAATGAAATTAAACCTATCTTCAGAAAGGGGTTTTATAAAAACATTAGCCCATTGATGGTCTGTGTCAATAAATTTTAAGGTAATAATTCCTTTCTGAATATAGTCCCTAATAAAATGATGTTTTATTTCTATATGCTTATCTCTAGAATGTAAAATTGGATTTCTAGATAAACATATTGCAGAAGTATTATCACAGAAAATAGGGATGTTACTCTCAAATATGTTGAAGTCTTCAAGCTTACTTTTCATCTAGAGCATCTATATGCTGCATCCAGCAGCTGCAATGTATTCAGCTTCTATTGTGACAGTGCAATTGTGGAATGCCTCTTGCTGGTCCATGAGATCAGATTGTCTCCCAGAAAATGGTAGCTTCCAGAAGTACTTTTTCGTTCTACTCTGTCGCCAGCAAAATCAGCATCGCAGTCTCCTACTAAACTGTATTCATTGGTTTTTCTATAAAACAAACCTAGGTTAGTAGTACCTTTCAGATACTTGAAATTCGCTTAACTGCTATTAAGTGAGATTCTCTAGGATCTGATTGGAATCTAGCACATAAATAAATGATGTATAAAATGTCAGGCCTTGAAGCTGTCAGATAAAGGAGAGAACCAGTCATACCTCTGTAGATCTTCTGCTCTACCTTTTTACTTGCCTCTTCTTTTCCAGAATGCACGTGGGATGCATTGGAGTCTTTGACAGCTTACATTCTGATAGATCAAATTTCTTCAGAAGTTCTCTGACGTATTTGCTCTGGTGAATGTAAGTTCCTTCTCGAGTCTGATTGATCTGAATGCCAAGAAAGAATTTAAGTCCTCCCATCAAGCTCATCTCAAACTCTTCCTGCATAGACTGGCGACTGGAGCAAAGGTTTCTGTATATTTTATCCCCTCTTGCTGACTATAACCTTGTGCAACCAGTTGTGCCTTGTTTATGATTACTTCTCCTTGTTCATTCAGTTTGTTTCTGAACACCCACTTTGTTCCATTGAAGTTGAATCCTTTTGGTTTAGGAACCAGATCCCATACGTCATTTCTAGTGAATTGATTTAACTCCTCCTGCATATCCAGAATCCAATCGTTGTCCAGAAGAGGTTCATTAATTTTTGTTGGTTCAATCAGAGATACCAATCCCATGAGGGATTCTTCAGAGTTTCTGAATGTTGATCTTGTTCTGATTGGATCATCCTTCTTTCCCAGAATTTTATCTTCAGGGTGAGCTATGCTGCTTCTGGATAGTCTTTTCTGGAGTTGTTCAATAGAAGTTGCTGGAGTGCTTGGGACATTTCCTTCTAATGTTGTTGGAGCGTCTCTGTTGGGAACTTCTGATGAATTGCTTCTAGCACCTGTAAATTCAACTTCTATATCTGTAAAGGATTCGTTCTGCTTTGACTTTTCAGGGCCAAGCTTGTCATCAAATCTAACACTGATTGACTCTTCTACAATCTATGTTTCTGTATTGTATACTTTGTACCCTCTTGAGCGTTTAGAGTATCCTAACATAATACACTTTTTTGCTTTAGAGTCAAACTTGTTCAGATGTTCTTTAGTGTTAAGAATAAAGCAGGTACATCCAAAAGGATAGAAATAAGAAATGTTGGGCTTTATGTTCTTCCATAATTCATATGGAGTCTTATCCAGAATAAGTCTTATGGAGATTCTATTTTGAATGTAACATGTTGTGTTAATTGCTTCTTCCCAGAAGATCTTAGCAATGTTAGTCTCATTGATCATGGTTCTGGCCATTTCTTGCAATGTTTTGTTCTTTCGTTCTACAACTCCATTTTTTTGGGGAGTTCCGAAACAAGAGAAATCATGAGAAATTCCTTTTTCATTAAAAAATATTTCAAATTTTTTGTTTTCAAATTCTCCACCATGATCACTTCTGACTTTGATAATTCTAAGATCTTTCTCATTCTGAACTTGGTTACAGAAAGCAACGATAACAGAATGTGACTCGTCCTTGTGTCTCAAGAACTTTACCCATGTTCATCTGCTATAGTCATCTACGATCACTAACTTATACTTCTCGCCACTAACAGATGCAGTTTTCACTGTTCCAAATACATCTATGTGCAAAAGTTCTAATGGATTAGAGGTAGAAACAACATTTTTTTCTTTAAAAGAAGGTTTTGCAAACTTGCCTTTCTGACATGCTTCACACAGAGCATATGAGCTGAACTTCAGATTAGGAAGTTCTCTAACCAGATTGAGTTTGTTAATATGAGATAATCTTCTCATACTAACATGCCCTAATCTTCTGTGCCAGACCCATTACTCGTTGTTAACAGAGAGAAGACATTTTACATTTGGACTCTTTAGTTCAGAAAGTTTTATCTTCTAAATGTTGTTTTTCCTCTTTCCATTAAAAAGGATAGTTCCATCTTTCTGACTAACAACTTTACATGAATTTTGATTAAAGATTATATCATAATCGTTATCACTTAATTGACTTATGGATAACAGGTTATGCATTAATCCATCAACTAAGAGCACATTATTTATAGAAGGAAGATTACCATTACCTATTGTTCTAGAGCCAATGATCTTCCCTCTTTGGTTTCCTCCAAAGCCCACGTAGCCTCCAGGTTTAAGTTCCAGGCTTTGGAACATATGCTTTCTTCCCGTCATGTGTCGAGAGCATCCAGAGTCCAGGTACCATGACTGGTGTTTTTGCCTTGCTTCTAAAGATATCTGCTACATATATAATTTTGTCCTTAGGTACCCATATCTTTTTAGGTCCTTGTTTGTTAGTTTTACCAAAATTCTGTTTGAATTTTGGTTTGGCAGAATAATCATTGCTAGTGTATTTCAGATCATGTATGTGCCCATAAGTGAAGTGAGATTTTAATGGTGTGCATTTAATTACTAAGTCCATGAATTTATTAGGTGGGGATACTTTACCTTGGTATCCTATACCTTTTCTGCCATTTCTGCTAACTCAATTTCTTAGGTAAACTTCTAATGATCTTCTTTATATTGATCAGCAGTAGAATACCCTTTGTCAAGAACTCTCATCCCAGCAACTAGAATCTAGAATCTTGAGAACATTGCTTCAATGGATTCACTCTCTTCCATCTTGAAGGCTTCGTATTTCTGAATGAGCGCAAGGGCCTTGGTTTCTTTAACTTGTATGATGCCTTCTTACGTCATTCTCAGAGATTCAAACATGCTTTTGGTTGTCTCTCTGTTTGAGATCTTCTCATAATCTAAATATGAGATGGCACTAAGAAGAATCGTTATGGCCTTGTGATGGTTTCTAAAGTCACGCTTTTGCTGGTCAGACATTCTTTTTCTATCAATCTTCTGACCACTTTCATCCATAGGATGCATGTATCCATCAATTACCATATCCCATAAATCAGCATCATGAGCTAGAACGAAGCTCTCAATTTTGTCTTTCCAGTAGTCAAAATTTTCTCCATCAAAGACTGGAGGTTTGCTGCTGATTTTGTCCTTATCATCATGATAACCATTGCTGATGTTTTGACTTGGTCCCACTATAGTGTTTTTCTTAAGCTTGGATTTTGTACTGACACGGTTAGGTGTATGAACTCAGAACCAGGCGCTCTTATGCCAATTGAAGAAGTGAAAAACACAAGAATGGGGGTTTAATTGAAACTTAAAAATCAAAAGCAATTGGCACGATGATTTTTATCCTAGTTCGCTTGATCTCAAACTACTCCAGTCCACCCGCCAATTTGATTTCGCCTCTCTCCAACGAGGACTTAATTCACTAATCAAATTGATTACAATTCTACTTTGACACTTGCCAAAGTCTTCTTGAGTACAACCACAACCCGATTTATCTCAAGGAAATTTCACTTTCAAAAATAAGAATTCATTGTGTACTATATGTTTTTCGTTACAAAAACTATATCACAAACTTGTGATGTATTACACAATTTTTGAGAATAGTATGAATATAATTTTGCAGCGTTGAGAGTTGTATGAAGCAGTTGTGTAAAATCGTAAACGATTTAGTCTTTGAGCTTGTTTAAATAGGCGTGGCAATCTGTCCAAATGGAAACATGATAATTAGCACTTAATGCACTTTCCATAATATGAAGATCCTTGTTTGATTGTAACCGTTGTAAATGATACTGCTTTGATGCAAAAGTAACGCTTCAGAACTTAAGGAATCTTGCTTGCTGCTTTGCTTCAGAACTTGGGAAGTCAGAATCGTAAGGTTTTGTTTGCACGTTAGACTTCCATTCATAATCAAGATTCCTTTCTCTTTAACACAAAATTATGATCTTCATTCTTCAAAACATTCTGATGTCAGTCTGCTTACTCAGCTTTAGCACTTTTGTAGCTTAACTTCTGATCCACTTCTGTCAGAACTTCTGTACACAATAGAACACAAATTTAGAGTTCATATTTGTTCTTTTTGTTTGTTATCATCAAAACTCTTATGAGGGTTGTAGAATCAAACTATGTTCTAACAATACGATTGTTGGATTAAAATATCCAGTGTCAACCTTAGGGATTCGAAGGCCTTAACATCCCACCCATGGGCGCTTAGTAAACTAGGTGCATCCCCTAAATATGCTCGTATTATATGGAAATAAAGTTGCACCTTGGCTACAAGCAATTTCTTTTTGCTCAGTGGTAAGCGCTTGATCCTACAAGTGGTATCAGAGCATGGTCCTGGGTTCGAATCCCCCCGACTGACACTGGGGGAAGATTGTTAGACTAAAATATCAAGCGTCAACCTTAGGGATTCGAAGGGCTTAACATCCCACCCATGGGCGCTTAGTAAACTAGGTACAACCCCTAAAAATGCCTGTACTATATGGAAATAAAGTTGCACCTTGGCTACAAGAAATTTCTTTTAGCTCAGTGGTAAGGGCTTGATCCTACATAAACCTGCTTAATCATGTCTCAGAATCATGTTAGACATATATATTTTAATTAAAACATGGAAATATTACAAATATGATTTCAAAAAAATCGTGAAACTGACAAAGTGATGATATGAAGTTTCATGCGTGCAAGACCATCATTATTAATCCAAAACTACCTTTGGATATTCCAAGGAGGGAATGGGATCAGAATTATAGGATGAGAGGGTTTGTATAGAGAGTTTTGGAACAGGTTTTTTGACAAAATGAGAGAGAGTTTTTCCAAGTTGTTTCAAGCAGTGATTTCGTGTCCTATTGCATCTGCTTGTCTTGCATTTTTTATAGAAGAAGAGAATGGCTCATCAAATATGGCATGAGATCATGTAATCAAGCCATGGTTTAAACAAGAACCAAACATCTTTAAAACTTTCCAAGTTTGAGATTCTCTTGCCTTCTTTAAGTTTGCACGATTTTGGAAAGTTCAAACAGGCTAGCATGAGCTGTATGGGCCTGTAAATGGCTCATCATATGCTTGGCCCAAATATTTTCTATTTTATTTATATATTTTGAATTTATTTGAAATAAAAACAAAGTAAAATAAAAACAAAATAATAAGAAAATATAAGGCAAGGTGTGAGTGAGCTTAGAAGTCTTTTCACAAGGTTATAGACATGTTTGAAGTCCAAAAAGTTAGGTTACAAGTCCAAAATTTCAAGTTTGCACATTTTGCATTTCATGCATTTCTTCAAAATTTCCCAACTTGTGCAACACATAACTTGCTCAATTTTCATCTTTTGAAGGTGATGTTTGACTTTTTGAAAAGCTCAAGATGTTCTCTACAATTTCTCTTTTGATCATTTTTGCATTTGGAGACTTTATCTTAATGTAAGTTGCATTGACAAAAAGTGTCTTTTTGTTGTCTTTTGAAAATGACATGTAATGTATTAGCTCATATCTTTCAAATGAAGCATTTTTTGGACTTGAGCATAAATACAAAGTTGTAGAGAATTTAATTTCCTTCAAAATGGGATTTGGTTAGAGAAAAATTGATGAAGCATGTGAAAGTTATGCTTGGTAAGTGTTTAGTTGACTTCTCCTAAGGAAACCCTAATTTGGAAATTCTTGACTTTTGATGATTTGAGGGTTTTCCTCAAATGATGAATATCACTTCAAAATGTTGATGTTGACAAAAAATATTGAAGTTTGATTGTATGTTGACTATAGTTAACTTTTTACCCAAAACATTTGATTTTCAATCATCTGAGTTATTGATTGAGCAAACTTGTGATGCAAGACTTGAAACTTGACATGAACATTGTTGAAGACCTATGGAGAACCATGGAAAACATTTGAGACCTTTTCAAAACAAATTTCCTTGATGAACTCAAAACCCTAGTTGTAGACCCTTGGCTTAGGAGGAGCATTTTGACTGGTCAACCCTTGAGTAGCTTGAGTATTTGAAAACTTTGTGAGCATGTCTTGAAGAAAAATGGGAGGGGAAATTTTAGGATACAATAGCTTCCCCTTTAAATATTCTTAAACCTAAAGAGTTAGATTGGCATGCCCGCCATTCATGACTTGAAGGTAGAAGATGATTGAACACTTAAGTGGCCATATATTTGCACTCGCTCATGCACGAAGGACATTGTTAGTTGATTGTACCAGGAATGGGCTTACAGATGCCATTTGGAAGGGTGACGGAGAGTCGTCGGAGATGGGGTTATAAATGCCATCTAAAGTAACTATCAACTTCAACTGGAAGAAGTATCAGAATAAATCTATGCTCGATTTAAACTGAGCCAGAAAAATGTCTACTGGAAGAAGTATCAGAATAAATCCATGCTTGATTTAATTTAAGCTAGAAGATGTATACGCTTGTCTTCATCTAGAAGAAGTATCAGAATAAATCTACACTTGATCTAATTTGAGCCAAAAGATGTTTATGCTCGACTTTGACTGGAATAAGTATCATAATAAATCTATGCTCAATTTAATCTGAGCCAGAAAATATCCATGCTCATCTTAATCTGGAAGAAGTATCAGAATAAATCTATGTTTGATTTAATTTGAGCCAGAAAATGTCTACAACCGTCTTCGATTGGGAGAAGTATCATAACAGATCTACGCTCGATCTAGTCTGAGCCAGAAAATGTCTACGACCGGTTAAATCTGGAAGAAGTATCAGAACAAATCTACGCTCGATTTAAACTGAGCTAGAAGATACTTTGTGCTCGACTTTAACTGGAAGAAGTATCAGAATAAATATATGGTTAATTTAATCTGAGTCAGAAAATGTCTATGACCGTATTCGACTGGGAGAAGTATCAGAATAGATCTACGCATAATCTCTTATGAGCAAAGAAATGTCTACGACGGGTTTAATCTGGAAGAAGTATCAGAATAAATCTACGCTCGATTTAAACTAAGCCAGAAGATATTTTATGCTCGAATTTAATTGGAAGAAGTATCAGAATAAGTCTATGGTCGATTTAATCTGAGCCAGAAGGTGCCTATGCCTGATTTCAACTGGGAGAAGTATCAGAATAAATCTATGCTTGATTTAAATTGAGCCAGAAGATATTGTGTTCGACATTAACTGGAAGAAGTATCAGAATAAATCTATGGTCGATTTACTCTTAGCCAGAAAATGTCTATGATCGTCTTTAACTGGGAGAAGTGTCAGAATAAATTTACGCTTAATTTAAACTTATCCATAAGATATCCACACTCGTCTTTATCTGGAAGAAGTATCAGGATAAATTTATATTTGATTTAAATTGAGCTATAAAATGTTTACGACTGTCTTCAACTGGAAGAAGTATCAGAATAGGTCTATGCTCGATCTAATCTGAGCCAGAAGATATCCACACTCGTCTTTATCTGGAAGAAGTATCATAACAAATCTATGCTTGATTTAATCTGATCCAAAAGAGGTTTTCGTTGAGAATGACCCTCTGAGGAAATATCTTAAGTAGCCATTTGTCAGATGTAGCCTTTAAGAGGACTTTCTGGTCATATAAGTAGTTGGTGATGTTTGTCTGTTGATTGATCTTTCCTGAAAAGGTAAAGAGTTAGTTGTATGCAATGTCATGATGTATGAAATTCATTGCGTAATGATGTTCTCAAAATAAATGAGAATGTGTTATATGTGTTTCGTATGCATATGCTATGATGTATAAATGTGAAATGTTGTTGAAGTGTATTTGTGAACTTGTGCATTATCTTTATCTGGGAAAATAAATCCATGATTGTTGTTGGGGATGAAGAGTATGCATATCTTGGATCTTGTCTGGAATGTTGTTGTTGTGGACTCCTACTCTGTGTTTGAGGAAAAAAACTCTGTTGGGGAACATTGATTTCTGCCATTTGCTTGAGGAAACTTCGTTTATTCCTTCTTGGGGAGAAGAGTTCAAAAACATTGGTTGTTCAACGCTCTATTGGGGATTATAATTCTTATATACCCTGACTGGGGATAAAAGAGATGGATATCCTTTTGAGGTGTTGTCTGACTGAGCTTTTTGATATAGATACTGACTCGTCTGGAGAGAATAAGGTTGAACAATATTTGATTCAGTTTCAGACTCAGTAGCAACTCACTGGGGATAGCAACCAGGAATGTACTTTGCTAGAGACATGAATCATGCCGATAATTTATGGTAGAAGCAGACTCAAGCTAGGGAGATTGAACTCCGCTGGGGAAATAAACCTTGTTGGGTAAGTAAACCCTATTGATGGAGAAACACTCTTCTGAGGAAACACTTTTGTTAAGTAAATGAGCTCTGCTGGAGAGAAGAAATCTGTAAGGGTTTTTACAGTTTTGGAGGAATAAACTCATCTGGGGAGGAGAAATTTCCATAAACTTAATGATTGGGACTCTGTAGATGGGCGATATTGCCGGGAAAAAGATCATATTATTTTATCCGCTGGGGGAATTTGCTGGTGGGTATGATAAGACTACTCTATGGGGATAATCCCATGGAAGTGACTCTGGGGATTTGTGGATAGCTTGAACATTATCCCAACTCCTAGAGTCTTGAGTAAATGCTTATTCTTGTTTTTATGCATACATTTGTTAACAGTTAATTGTATTCATATGCATATGCTCATTCAATTTTAGTCATTGGACGTTCTTGCAAACAAAATAGAAAAAGGTAAAACAAAAAGTTTGAATTTGAAACTTGTATTTTGATTGATAGTTTGCCCATAAATAAGAGATTTTGTACAAAGAGAAAAAGATCCCAATAAGGGGAAATTATCGTGAAATGAAAAGAGTGTAAAATGAAAATAAAGTGATAACTATGTGGGAATAATCTCGTTGGGTTCCAGCTCTTCTATTGCCTCTATGTCTTCAAGCATCTCATCCCTTGTTGTCGAAAAAAAGTGATTGAATTGATATGTACCATTTGAACTTTGATTTTGATAGTAAAGCTTGATGTAAGTGATCCAATAGGGACATAGTCGTACGCTTTTATCCCTAACTTTTTCCTGGACCTCCCTTTCGGGTTTTCAGTTCACCGAGATACCCTTTTTTGACCAAGCCGCCTCTTCAGGTTTTTGACTTGTCGGGTGTACAGTCTTTTATATATATCCTAGATTTTTGCCCAAACCCTTTTGTTTCGCCAGGATGCCCTTATTTTTTCCTAGGCCAGTCAACCTAGCGGGTCATTTTCATGCGTAGTATCTTTTGACTATGTCTGCATTCACATGGTGCGGGAAATCTTCACCGTTCATGGTGGTTAGTGTGATCGGTGGATCTGGAACTGACTGTTTAACGCTGGTTCGCGAAATGTCGCGGAAGCAAGAGTCGCCACCGTCTTTTATTTTCTCCAAATGGAAAGGACAAAAGCACAGAAAAATTCCTTAAAGAGATTGCTCTCGGTTCGGGAGGTAAGTTATAGAAAGGGAAGGTGTTAGCACCCTTTCTATCCATGGTTATCCATGGGCTCTTAGATACTTGCTCATTTGTGTTTTCAAAATTGTTTGCTTTTCAACTGTGGGTTTTAAAAAAAAGTTTCTTTGAAAATTCCAGTTCGACTCTTGTATCGGTCCTCAAGAGTGTTTGAAAAATTGCTTTCGAAAGCTTTTTGAAAATGTGTTGGTGTGAAAAGTATTTTTGATTTGTTTTGAAATTAGAGCAAGTATCTAGAGTCGTCTACCTACCCTAAGGAATTCGTCTGTGTAAATGTCCTTTAAAGTAGTGCCATCCCACCATTGAGAGGTAGGTAGCACCACCGTTGGAGGTGTTCGGGTCAATTCGAGGTTCGGGACATGGTGATCACCAGAGCAATGGGAAGACACCTTAGAAGCTACCCTCATGCCAGGTTCCCGGATCATGAGGACTTACTAAGACATCCTCTACTCGACGATCACCTTTCGAGGCAAGGCAACAGTGAGGCGTACCCTAGGGGTGGTGTGTGATTTGTGTGTCATGTTCAGTTATTTTGTCTTATTCATGTCAAAGTGATCTATGCGTTTGTTTTTATTTTTCATTCATTCTTGCATGCCTTGATTAACAGTTAAAAGTTGCGAAAAGTAAAAGTTCTAAGCTATTACAAAAGGCGCGGGTCCACGTCGCCAAAATTTCTTGAACCCGATTTGATAGAAAAATAAAGTAAAGTAAAGGTAAAGTGCGAGAAATAAATTTACAAGGCCTTGGGAGAGATACATAAATAACCAAAAGAAAAAGGGAAATAAATATGCGAATTAAGTAAGAATTAAAAACGAGGGCGTTGGACCCTTTTTGCAAAATTAAATTAAATGATGAAATTAATTAATTAAAAAAAGAAAGAAATTGTTTTTGGTATTTTTCGGTATTAATGATTTTAATGCAATTAAACCTAATTCTACAATTTTTATTTGTTAAGAAAAACATGTTAAAGTTTAATTTAAAATTAACCCTAATTAATTTACATGCAATTTTAATTTATAAAAAGTAAATAATATTAAATATTTAATTATTATGGGATAAAAGAAAAAAAGATAAAAATTAATTAAACCCTAATTCTATAAGTTTTGAATTTTAGTAAAAAATTTTAAGATTAAAACCTAAATTTAAAACTAAATGAATTAATGAATTTATTTACAAAATATTAATTAAATAAATATATTTAATTTTTTTTGTCTTTTCTGATTTCTTTGTGTTTTTTATATTAGTATGAAAATATTAAATTAAAGAATTTTAAAAAAATAGATTAATTAAAACAAAGAAAAGAAAAGATATAAAAAGTTAAAAGAAACAAACTGGAGGGGGGTGTTGTCCCCAAATGGAGGCCTTATTGTAGTAATTCTGAGCCCAATTATCCCTGGCCTCTTTGACTTTTCAGGACACGTGTGAGAGCTTTGACTAGGGTGCATCATGTTCCCCAGATCCTGGCCTTTGATTGAATGCCCTGGTACGCGTGGACAGCTTGATTTTGAGGGTACATCGTGGACCACAACGTTGAACCTGCATATGAATATCAATTGGAAAAATATATGGAAAGGGGTGAGGACCTGGGGCTCGAACCCAGGTCCTGTAGTTTGCCAATGCTTGTGCCTGCCACTGAGCCATGTTATGCGTTTTGTATATATGATAATTAACAAATAATATAAAATAAACAAGCGTTAGTGGGAATTCCAGCGCGAAATTTCAAATGGCCCTATCATATTTTGCCACTTCATCGTCTCTTTCGCTTGGCTTTATTTTCCTGAAACAAGAAAGCAATCAACAACGGTTTTACAAACGTTCCCATAGGCACCCTATTAAAAAATAGCGATTAGCCCAGGGATGCTCATAAATCGAGCGCGAGCCCATCAATGAGTTTGTATGGAGGTCCTGATTTTGATGGTCTGGTTCTTGAGTGCTGATTTTTCCTTGAGTGGAAAACCCCAATTCACAGCTTGAAAAAAACCTAGAAGACGACAATGGTGGAATCGTGTACAACGCTCAAAAACGCAATTAATTTACATGGTTAGCATTAGAATCAAACAAGGAATATGAATCAAACATTAAAAAGTGTTAAATACGCATGAATTGAGATGCAAGAAGATGAAATTTTCTCTGTACAGGTTGCACTCGTGTTACCAATTTAGGGCGTTAGAATGATTGATTTCGATTGGAAATCCTTCCTTGAAGCTTCAGGAAGGTGATGGCACAAGTCTTTTGCCTTGAATCGTCCCCTAACCTGGTTTTCAGATTTGGAATTTTTGCCAAAAAATTTGAGTTTGATAATGGAGTTTTATGCGCAGCTTAGGGTTGTGAGAACTAGGGTTGCATTCTGTACTTATGTATGAGTGATCTAGGTCAAAGAAATCAAATAAAAAGCTTGGCATTCATGACTTGCAAGATTTGATTTTCAAAGATCTTTTTCAATATTTCTTCATGCTATTTTGTACAAATCATGGCCAATTCCTTCCAAAAATGATCATGCACGAATCTTGAGTGTCCAATGAGAGTATTTTCTGCACAAAAAGATTTGATTTCATTAGTTTAGCATTTTTTCATATTTTATTTAGTTTAAATGAATTAATTGTAATAAAAAATTCAAATAAATAAATAAAAATAATAAAAAACTTCCCTTTGGGCCAAATGGTCGTGTGCATGCTTTGGATAATGAATTGTGGAAGAAAAAGAAGCCCATTAGCAGTTTTTAGGTCATTTGAATCAATGTTGACTTTTCAAAATATCCAAAAATTTCCCAACTTCCACAAGGCATAACTTGCTCAATTTTTAAGCTTTGCTCATGTTCTTGGACATTTTGGAAAGGTCTTTGAGTCCTCTAACCAATGTATTTGGTCCCATGTCATTTTGATTTACCAATCTCAAGTTATGGCCTTTGACTTAAAGTCCCTTTTTGTTGACTTTTGAAAATGACCTATAATGTTGAAATTGATAACTTTTTGTGAGAGCATTTCTTGGACTTGAAGTATGAAAAGGAGTTGTAGGGAATGTCTTTCTCTTCAAAATGAGCTTTGGATGGAAATTTTCTGATAAACCATGTGGAAGTTATGCCCTGGTCAATTTACAGTTGACTTTTTCAGCTGTCCAAATATAGAAACTTTTGCATCTTGAGACTTTTTGAGCCAAGCTTTGAGAATCATGATCAAGCATTGATCAAATGATGTTTGTGGCTTCAAAATGAGATGTTGACCAAAAATTTGGACTTTTGACTGTCAAATGACCATTTTGCCCCTACAGTTGACTGTAGTGCAATTAGGGTTTTGACTGTGCAATTTTGTGCTGAAAGTCTTGAAACTTGATATGAGGATGCTTGACCATGTTTATAGGCATGTGGGACTTGATTGGACCCTTGGAAACTTCATTTTCTTGATCAGAATAAAAACCCTAATTTTGACTGTTTAGGAGACCCTTGCATTGTGCAACCCTTGGGGAATTTTGAAGCATGACTTGGCAATTTCTTGAAGAATATGGGAGGGAAAATTTTGGGGTACAACAATTGCCCCTGTTCAATCTTCTTAGACCTGAGGGTGCAGATTGGCTGACGTACCTTTCGTAATCTGAGGGTGGAAGATGATTGAACACTAGAGTGCCCAGAAATTTGCGCTCACATAGTAGTGTGATGGGGGAATGGGCTTATAGATGCTATTTGGAGATCGATGGATAGGATGATGGGCTTCTAGATGCCATGCTAAGAGATGCTGGAGGGTGAATGGGCTTATAGATGCCATCTGGGTGTCAATCGCATAAGAGATTCCTTAGCGAGAACTTGCGTACCTGCATAAGAAAAGTGAGTACCTGACATGTTGCAGGAGCTGGATCTGGAGCTTCAAAAGATGATGAATGAACCAGGGGTGGTTACTACCTCAACAGGAACGGTGATAGAACCTTGGGCGACTTCAACTTCAACAGCAATTGTTGAGAGAATCTTGGTGGGAATTACCATCTCCGCAGTATTGGGGAGAGAACCATAGGCAATTATAATCTCAAAAGCAAACATTGAGAAAAACCTGGAATGGAATTATCGTCTCCGCAGGATCGGGGAGAGAACCATAGGCAATTATAATCTCAAAAGCAAACTTTGAGAAAAACCTGGAATGGAATTATCGTCTCCGCAGGATTGGGGAGAGAACCATAGGAAATTATAATCTCAAAAGCAAACATTGAGAAAAACCTGGAATGGAATTATCGTCTCCGCAGCATTGGGGAGAGAACCATAGGAAATTATAATCTCAAAAGCAAACATTGAGAAAAACCTGGAATGGAATTATCGTCTCCGCAGCATTGGGGAGAGAACCATAGGAAATTATAATCTCAAAAGCAAACATTGAGAAAAACCTGGAATGGAATTATCGTCTCCGTAGCATTGGGGAGAGAACCATAGGAAATTATAATCTCAAAAGCAAACATTGAGAAAAACCTGGAATGGAATTATCGTCTCCACAACATTGGGGAGAGAACCATAGGAAATTATAATCTCAAAAGCAAGCATTGAGAAAAAGCTGGAATGGAATTATCGTCTCCGCAGCATTGGGGAGAGAACCATAGGAAATTATAATCTCAAAAGCAAACATTGAGAAAAACCTGGAATGGAATTATCGTCTCCGCAGCATTGGGGAGAGAACCATAGGAAATTATAATCTCAAAAGCAATCATTGAGAAAAACCTGTGATAACTTCTACTGAGTCTTCATCAGAAAAATCTGTTTGGGGTCGATTTAGCTGGACTAGAGAAGGCCTTGGACTGGATAAGAAATCTTTGGAGTCGATTAACTGAACCGGTCTAGGTCTTGGAATGTCTTCAACTGGGTCTTTATCAGAAAAATCTGTTTGGGGTCGATTTAGCTGGACCAGAGAAGGCCTTTGACTGGATAAGAAATCTTTGGAGTCGATTTAACTGAACCGGTCTAGGTCTTGAATGTCTTCAACTGGGTCTTTATCAGAAAAATCTGTTTGGGGTCGATTTAACTGGACCAGAGAAGGCCTTTGACTGGATAATAACCAGAGAAATCTTTGGAGTCGATTTAACTGAACCAGACAAGGTCTTAGAGTCTTGAAATATGATTGATATTTTAGCTGAATCTTTCCTGAAAGGTAAAGGTCAGTCATATGCAATGCATGATATGGACCAAGCAATGATGTTCTCAACATAAATGAGATTTGTATGATGTGTCTATGCATGCTATAATGATGTATGGAGGTGCGATGTTTATGAATGTATTTTTTGTCTAGGAAAGTAAATCCTTGACGGGTGCCGGGAAGTCACTCCTGGGCTGATGTTGGAGAATAGATTTTGCTTCCGCTGGGGATAATAACTGCAAGAATACCGGTAGGAGAAAATAACTCCGTTGGGGAATAAACTTGGCGAATGGAATATTCTGTGGGGAGAAAAGTACTCTAACGATTTTGCTGGGAAGCAATACTCTGTGGGGAGAGAGATACTTTGCTGAATTGTTGATAATTACTTGCTGGGGATACCATCGTTATATTGGAAGTGTTAATGGACTTCGCTGGGGATAAGAAAGAATTGTGTTGACGAAGACCTTTTCGTGGCTTTTGGATGAGGATAACCCAGTTATATCCTGGTAAGGAAATAACTCTTTGAATAAAGCCGGGCGACGCGTTCGTGCTCTGCGAGGATAAGCTTCCAGAATCTACTGGGGATAAGCTTACTGCTTGGGGAGATGGATTCCAACTTTCCTGGGGAACTAGATTGGACTCTCTTGGGGAAGTTTTGAATTGTACCGGGGAAATGGCTCCTGCTGAATGCCTAGTATACCGCCGGGGAACAATCTATAGGCCAAGACTGTCGGGGATGCTTGTTAAGAATATGTGTACTGCTGGGGAGTGTTGAGATCTGCGGGAGGATACCCAACTTCCTTAAGACTGACTGTAACTTTGCCGGAGAAGAGTATGTTGACTTACTGACGTACTCTCTGGGGAACTACGATATGCTGGTTATGTTCTTTAGCTGAACCTACCTTGGTACCTTGGAGGACAGAATAATTAGATTGCTCAGACAACTCTTTATTGCCCCTGCTTCTAATGTTACCTGTAATTATCCCTTTGTTTCGTATGCAAATATTTATGAGTTAGCAAATTATTGTCAATGCATATATCACAAATTGAACCTTGGACGTTCTTCGCAAAACAAAACAGAAAAAGAAAAACAATTGGCACTTTTAACTGAAAAATATATTTGTATTGATTTTTGAATGGCCTGAAAATAGGCGTTTGTGTACAAGAGGCTGACGTCCTAGTAAGAGAACGCCGCCGAACAAAAGAGTTTATACAAATTTTGTACAAAAGAAAATAAAACAGCTGTGTGAAATATGAATGATCCACTGGGTTTCAATTCTGCTATCGCCTTTATATCTCCGAGCGTCTCATCACTTGATGACCTAAACGAAGATGAAGCTGACTGATCGATGCCGTCTGAACTTGATGTAGATACCGGATTCTGGATGCAAAATGATCCAATGAGACATAGTATTACGCTTTTATCCCTAATGTTTGCCTGGACCGCCCTTTCAGGTTTTCAGTCCACCGGGATACCCTTTTTTGCCCAAGCCGCCTTTTCAGGTTTTCGACTTGCCGGGTGTACAGATTTTTTTCATTTCATCCCTTCATTTTGCCCGAACCCTTTTGGTTCGACGGGAAGCCCTAATTTTTGCCTAGGCATGTCAGCCTAGCGGGTCTTTTTCATGCGTAGTATTTTTTTACTATGTCTGCATTGGCGGGGTGAGGAAGGTCGTCACCATCCATGTTGGTTAAAATCATGGCTCCTCCTGAGAACACATGCTTAACCACAAATGGCCCTTCGTATGTAGGGGTCCACTTGCCCCTTGGATCACTCTGAGGAAGGATGATTCGCTTGATTACCAGATCCCCAACTTGATATTCCTGTGGTCTGACCTTTTTGTTAAATGCCCTGATCTTTCGTTTCTGGTACGTCTGACCATGACAGATAGCAGCAAGTCTCTTTTCATCAATAAGGTTGAGCTGATCAAGTCGTGTCTGAATCCAATCATCTTCGTTCAGATTTGCATCCTTCATTATCTGGAGAGAGGGTATTTGCACTTCGATCGGTAAGACTGCCTCCATACCATAAACCAAAGAGAAAGGAGTTGCCCCGGTTGACGTCCTAGCTGAGGTACGGTACCCATGTAGAGCGAACGGTAACATCTCGTGCCAATCTTTATAAGTCACTGTCATCTTCTGCACGATTTTCTTGATGTTTTTATTTGCTGCTTCTACAGCCCCATTCATCTTCGGTCTGTAAGGAGAAGAATTGTGGTACTGTATCTTGAACTGCTCGCAGAGCTCAGTGATCATCTTATTATTGATATTGGTACCGTTGTCTGTAATAATTCTTTCTGGGACGCTGTACCGACATATCAGATTATGCCGAATGAACTGTGCCACCACAGTCTTGGTTACCGTAGCGTAGGAAGCTGCTTCAACCCACTTTGTAAAATAATCAATCGCTACCAGGATGAAGCGATGCCCATTAGATGCCGTAGGTCTAATCTCACCGATCATGTCTATGCCCCACATTGCAAACGGCCAAGGCGCAGTCAGAACATTTAGGGGAACTGGAGGAACATGCACTTTGTCTGCGTAAATCTGGCACTTATGGCATGTCCTAGAATGTTGGTAGCAGTCAGCTTCCATTGTGGACCAGTAATATCCTGCCTGAAGGATCTTTTTAGCCATAGTGTGCCCACTGGAATGTGTACCAAAGGTCCCTTCATGTAGCTCTTCCATAATTCTTTCTGCTTCAGTCTTATCCACACAACGCAGTAAGGTTGAATCATGGTTTCGCTTGTACAAGACACCGTTGCTAAGGAAGAACTTTGCTGCGAATCTTCTCAGGAATTTCTTATCATTGACAGATGCACCTTCAGGGTATTCTTGAGCTTCCAGATATCTCTTCACCTCATGGTACCAAGGCTTCTCAGTCACCAACTCAGTCTCGAGATCACAACAGTATTCCGGTTCGTCCAGTTTCCAGATGATGATCCGGGGAGCCTCATTATCCCATTTAACTTTGAACATAGAAGACATTGTAGCTAACGCGTCCGCCAACTGATTCTCCTCTCTTGGGAAATGTTCAAAGGTTATCTCTATGAAGTGGGGGATCAAGGTTAACACACATTCTTTGTAAGGAATAAGGTTCGGATGTTTCGTATCCCACTCTCCTTTGATCTGATTGATTACGAGAGCGGAATCTCCGAAGACACTCAGAAACTTAATCCTTAGGTCGATCGCAGCTTGAAGACCCATGATGCACGCCTCATACTCTGCCATGTTGTTGGTACAATTGAAACATAGCCGGGCAGTGAGCGGAGTATGAGTGCCTTGGGGGGATATGATTATGGCGCCGATACCGTTACCCAAAGCATTGGAGACTCCGGCAAAGTGCATAGACCATCTGGATCCTTCCTCAGGTCCTTCATCCGGTCCAGGTACTTCACAATCAGTTACTATCATGATGCTTTCATCCGGAAACTCGAAGTTCATTGATTGATAATCATCTACGGCCTGATGTGCCAAGTGGTCTGCCAATACACTTCCCTTGATGGCTTTCTGGGTCGTGTACTGAATGTCGTATTCCGTCAAGATCATTTGCCATCTTTCTATTCTCCCAGACAGAGCAGGCTTTTCGAATATGTACTTTATAGGATCCATCTTTGAGATCAACAAGGTAGTGTGAGTCAGCATATACTGTCTCAGCCGGCGAGCAACCCATACCAAAGCGCAGCAAGTTTTCTCAAGCAGTGAGTATCGGGTCTCACAGTCGGTAAAATTTTTGCTAAGGTAATAAATGGCGTGCTCTTTTCGGCCAGACTCGTCATGCTTCCCCAGCACACACCCCATTGAGTTGTCGAGTACTGTTAGATATAGTATCAGAGGTCTCCCTTCAACCGGTGGCATTAGGATGGGTGGTTCTTGGAGGTACTCTTTGATTCTGTCGAAAGCAGCCTGACATTCATCGTTCCAACGTACTACCTGATCTTTCTTCAACAGCTTGAAGATTGGCTCACAGGTAGCAGTCAGATGTGAGATGAATCGAGCAATGTAATTCAGGTGTCCTAAAAAGCCTCTGACTTCCTTCTCTGTCTTAGGAACCGGCATCTCTTGAATAGCTTTAACCTTGGCAGGGTCCACTTGAATGCCCTTGTCACTTACCACGAAGCCTAGCAACTTTCCAGATCTTACCCCGAAGGTGCATTTGTTCGGGTTCAATCTCCGCTTGTACAGTTTCAAACGGTCAAACAACTTCTGCAGATGATCTAGGTGCTCTTCCTTAGTCTGGGACCTTGCGATCATGTCGTCAACATACACTTATATCTCATGATGGATCATGTCATGAAATAAAGCAACCATGGCACGTTGGTAGGTTGCCCCAGCGTTCTTTAGTCCGAAAGGCATGACCTTGTAGCAGAAGGTGCCCCACTGAGTAACAAATGTAGTCTTTTCCATGTCTTCAGGTGCCATCTTGATTTGATTGTAACCTGAAAAGCCATCCATGAAAGAGAATACCTTGTGCTGAGTTGTATTATCAACAAGGACATCAATGTGAGGTAGGGGGAAGTCATCCTTGGGGCTGGCCCTGTTCAGATCCCTGTAGTCGACACACATTCTGACCTTTCCGTCCTTCTTTGGTACCGGCACCACATTAGCAACCCACTGAGGGTAAGAAGTCACTGCAAGGAACCCGGAATCAAACTGCTTCATAACCTCGGCTTTAATCTTCTCAGACATCTCTGGACGCATACGGCGGACCTTTTGCTTAACCGGAGGGCAATCTTCCTTAGTTGGCAAGTGATGAACCACAATATCGGTATCCAACCCGGGCATGTCTTCGTAGGACCAGGCAAAGATCTCCATATAATCATGTAGCATCTGAGTCAACCGTTGCTTCACGCTGAGCTCTAGGTTGGCACCAATCTTTACCTCTTTCCTGTCTGCCTCAGTACCCAGGTTTATTGTTTCCACTGGCTCTTCATGGGGTTGAATTTCCCTCTCTTCCTGAAGTAACAGTCTTGCAATCTCGCCAGGCACTTCGCAATCATCTTCACCTTCGTCTTCGGCTAAGTTGATCGGATTTTCGAAGTCATAATTGGCAGTAGCAGAGTCGTTACCAGTGAGATCCAGAGTGGATTGAAACCTGTATGAGTGAGTGTGTGTGTAAATACAGCTGTTTTGAAATATATGTAAAGGAAAGAAAGACAGAAAAGGAGCACAAGATTTGCAATGCGAGAAAACGTCCAAGATTTTCATTTATGATATATGAAATGACAATTTATATGCCCTCACAAACGAAACCACGGTGCCTCGGGTAAGACACCGGGCCATAGAGTTTATTTATTGTTCATTACAGATACCGAAACAAGAGAATTCATTACTCAGTAACAAGAGAAACAGATAGACTGTCCTTTGCACTCCAATTGTTAGGTCCACTGTCGGTTGCCGGGTAAATCCAGCTATCAAACTCGGCTTCATCCACTTCCTCTTCGTCCCCAATAGCATTCACTCCGTGAGCAGGCATGGGAGCTGTCACTACGTTAGGCTTCTCAGATGCCTTAAACTGTATCTCCTTGGCATCAATAAGGTCCTGCAGCTTGCTCCTTAATGCCCAACAGTCATCAGTAGAATGCCCCGGGCTATCAGAATGATAAGCACAACGAGCATTTGGGTTGTACTTAGGAGATGTAGTATTTGGAAACTTCGGAGCCTCTCTGACGGTCACTAAGTTGGTTGAGAGCAACTGTGGTAAGATCTGCGACAAGGTCATGCTCAAACGGGTAAACTCTCTCTGGGGTCTTTCAGCCCTTTGAGGATTGGTTGGCCGAGGAGCGGCAGTAGGCTTAGCAATCATTACCGCACTGACAGATTGGCGGCGCTCAGATCTCTCTGGTCTCTTGGAACCGTATACAGCACTAGCCTCCTTCTTGAAGGGTTTCTTCTCAGAACTAGACGATGCACCCTTCGGAATCTTACCAGACTTTAACCCAGCCTCAATTCTCTCTCCAGTCAGAATCAGATCAGTGAACCCTGCAGACGAATTCCCAATGAGATGGTTGAAAAATGGCCCAGATAGGGTCCCCAAGAACATGTATACCAACTCCCGATCAGTCAACGGAGGCTGCACCCTGCCAGCCAGGTCTCTCCACTTCTGAGCGTACTCCTTAAAACCTTCACTTGAACCTAACGACACACCCTGGAGTTGGGTACGTGTAGGGGCAAGGTCGGCATTATATTGATACTGCTTGTAGAAAGCAGTAGCCAACTCCTCCCAGTTACGAACCTTGGTCCCATCCAGCTGATAGAACCATTCGAGATGAGTCCCTGAAAGACTCTCCTGGAAGAAGTGGATCCACAAGTTCTTATCCGCGGAGTACGGTTGAATTTTCCGAACATAGGACCTGAGATGTAGCTTGGGACAAGACGCCCCGTCGTATTTAGTGAAAGATGGTGCTTTGAACTTCCGAGGAATGATCACACCAGTAGACAAACCCAGATCTCCAAAATCCAGCCCAGGTACCTGTTGTATTTCCATAGCATTCAGCCTGTCTTCCAGCTGCTTGTAACGGTCTTCTGCCGGAGGATATTGCTCTTCATCAAAATCAGTCTCGTTGTTGGAGACTACCGGACTAGGACCCTTTTCTGCTTGAGGAGTACTCTTGCCAGCCTCTTCATTCTGCAAAGTGTTGCCAAACCTTCGGCCCGAGCTAAATAGAACAGTTCTTCTCTTCTTCTTCTTCTCCTTCTTCAGGAGCAGAGCTTTCAGCTCTTCTTGGCCTTGAGCCAAACCCTTGATTAGTTCCTGAAATTGCGCGTTCTGCGCCTGAAGAGCTTTGATGGATGTCTCAGTTGATGACGAGTCAGGATTCATGATGCTGAAATAAACAGCGAAGAACTGTAAGCAACCTGAAAAGGGGAAAACCTGCTATGCACATGATGAATGATATGTGTTTATGCAATGCATTCAAGGGTTCGAAAGTTCAAATTTGTTGTAGACAAAAAGGAACACACGTTATCATTAAGGAAGTAATTGTTCAATACATCAAAGCCTCATGGGCAAAATAATACAAAATAAAATCAATCCCAAAATACACTACGCATCCTCTTTGGAGCTATGTAAGTGTTGAGGTTCCTCTCCTCATGCAACAGGCGGGTGAGCTCCAAGACCTTCTTTTCACTAGCATGCAGACTGGTCTCAAGAGAATTCCGTTCTTCCTTAAGCTGGATCCAGCTCTTCTGCATTTCTTCCCAGGATGTGGGCATATCAGGGTGCTGAATAGTATAGGACACTTCTCCTTCTAAGACTGGCTCTTTGATCACAGGGAGCATATGGGGATAAGGCATCACTAACTTCTGGGAGCGGGCTTGTACCCACTTGAGATAAGGTTCCAACGGGATGGAATTCCTGTGCCCCAGTGTCTTGCTGTCTATCCTACTGGGCATCCTCCAAGCTCTAATAAATCTCTGGAGAAGTCCTTGAGTATCGTTGTCGAAGTCAAAAACTATGTCAGGAATTAACATGTCATGAGGACCATCCCTCCGAGCATAACCAAACTGTCTCCAAGCCAGGCATGGGTTGTAAGTAATACCTCCTCTGATTCCAAATAAAGGAACATTAGGGTACTCCCCGCAACGATCAATGATAGTGACATCTTCTCTAGACCTAGGGCACCAATGTATATCCGCATGTGTAAGAGTCATCAACCGTTGTGACCATCTCAAACCCCGCTCATTCTTCAAGACTGATTGTGGAAGGTGCGAAATAAACCACCTTCCCAGGAGAGGAGTGCAACACATAAGGACACCTCTTTTTCTCATGGTTCGAGTGTAACATGAGTGAAGGATGTCTCCCAACAACGTAGGTATAGGATTCTTGGACATAAAGATCTGGACAGCACTGATATCTATAAGCTGATCTGGGTTAGGGAACAACACCAAACCATAGACAAGGAGGGCCACCACTTCTTCAAAAGCTTGCAAATCAAGGGAGTTCCAACATTCATGGGCCTTTTCAAACAGAAACCTGGCTAAGAACCCTTTGATACCACTTCTAACTTCCCAATGTCCCTTGAGGTCAGATGACTGTAGGTGCAAGGCTTTAGCAATCTCTTCAAGCTTAGGTTCCTTTTCCGTACCGTTGTAGGGTAGCTGATCAAGGATAGGGATCTTCAGGAGCCGGGAGAACTCCTCCAATGTAGGTACCAGCTGATAGTCCAAGAAGGTGAAACAGTGGTGCAGAGGGTCAAAGAATTGGAACAGGACCTTTATCATATCTTCCTCAATGTTGGTATTGACCAAGCTAATGACACTTCCATGTCTTTCACTGAATGAAGAGTTCTCGGGAATCCTGGATATAAGCTCCTTAAGCTGAGGAGGGATCCTTACAAGACTGACTTGAATTGTCTTTCTACGAACAGTTTCCATGTCCTACAAAACAAAGAACAAAGATGAAGATTCGAACCCCTGAAATGGTTAGTCAATGCATATGATGCTGGATGATGTCATGATGCTATGATTAAACACACCACAGATATTTACAAAGACAAACATGTAAGGCACACAAGGCACACAAGGCAAGCCCTTAGGGTTTAAGGCCAGCATGGGGTCTGGGTAGTACCCTCTTGAAGTTGGTGGGTTCAACCTGTCCTATTAGAAGTAACCGGGTTCTAAGGATCCCAATATCACGGGATTGCTTTCATTGTTCATCGTTTCGATTTAGCCACTGAACTGGCGACCGAAATATTCCAGGAAAGCAACCCTCAATTGAGTGTAGTATCGAGTATCAACCAACCTCGGACTGCACCAAAGTCAGTTATCTCACTACCCTAAAGAGGCCAGATAGTTCAATTAAGGTTCCTAAGGTCAGTTGATGCTTCACGACACCACGCGGAGGCCCCGTACTCTCCTTGACTGAACTCAAGGGTTACCGGTACACACCAAAGTGCCACATCAACATAGCAGACTGTTTCAACCATGTCGTTATACCCCGCACAGTTCCCTCACAGCCTTGTTGCTACTTTCTAAGAAGGTATCCCCCAGATCCGGGTTAGGATCTATAGAACTCCCAAGACAGTCCCACAATAATAAAGCAAGCAAGTCAATACAATTGAAAACACAGTGATCTTAGTCCTAAGGTACACCTCACTTTATAATAGTCCCCAGCAGAGTCGCCAGTTCTGTGATCGGTGGATCTGGAACTGACTGTTTAACGCTGGTTCGCGAAATGTCGCGGAAGCAAGAGTCGCCACCATCTTTTATTTTCTCCAAATGGAAAGGACAAAAGCACAGAAAAATTCCTTAAAGAGATTGCTCTCGGTTCGGGAGGTAAGTTATAGAAAGGGAAGGTGTTAGCACCCTTTCTATCCATGGTTATCCATGGGCTCTTAGATACTTGCTCATTTGTGTTTTCAAAATTGTTTGCTTTTCAACTGTGGGTTTTAAAAAAAAGTTTCTTTGAAAATTCCAGTTCGACTCTTGTATCGGTCCTCAAGAGTGTTTGAAAAATTGCTTTCGAAAGCTTTTTGAAAATGTGTTGGTGTGAAAAGTATTTTTGATTTGTTTTGAAATTAGAGCAAGTATCTAGAGTCGTCTACCTACCCTAAGGAATTCGTCTGTGTAAATGTCCTTTAAAGTAGTGCCATCCCACCATTGAGAGGTAGGTAGCACCACCGTTGGAGGTGTTCGGGTCAATTCGAGGTTCGGGACATGGTGATCACCAGAGCAATGGGAAGACACCTTAGAAGCTACCCTCATGCCAGGTTCCCGGATCATGAGGACTTACTAAGACATCCTCTACTCGACGATCACCTTTCGAGGCAAGGCAACAGTGAGGCGTACCCTAGGGGTGGTGTGTGATTTGTGTGTCATGTTCAGTTATTTTGTCTTATTCATGTCAAAGTGATCTATGCGTTTGTTTTTATTTTTCATTCATTCTTGCATGCCTTGATTAACAGTTAAAAGTTGCGAAAAGTAAAAGTTCTAAGCTATTACAAAAGGCGCGGGTCCACATCGCCAAAATTTCTTGAACCCGATTTGACAGAAAAATAAAGTAAAGTAAAGGTAAAGTGCGAGAAATAAATTTACAAGGTCTTGGGAGAGATACATAAATAACCAAAAGAAAAAGGGAAATAAATATGCGAATTAAGTAAGAATTAAAAACGAGGGCGTTGGACCCTTTTTGCAAAATTAAATTAAATGATGAAATTAATTAATTAAAAAAAGAAAGAAATTGTTTTTGGTATTTTTTGGTATTAATGATTTTAATGCAATTAAACCTAATTCTACAATTTTTATTTGTTAAGAAAAACATGTTAAAGTTTAATTTAAAATTAACCCTAATTAATTTACATGCAATTTTAATTTATAAAAAGTAAATAATATTAAATATTTAATTATTATGGGATAAAAGAAAAAAAGATAAAAATTAATTAAACCCTAATTCTATAAGTTTTGAATTTTAGTAAAAAATTTTAAGATTAAAACCTAAATTTAAAACTAAATGAATTAATGAATTTATTTACAAAATATTAATTAAATAAATATATTTAATTTTTTTTGTCTTTTCTGATTTCTTTGTGTTTTTTATATTAGTATGAAAATATTAAATTAAAGAATTTTAAAAAAATAGATTAATTAAAACAAAGAAAAGAAAAGATATAAAAAGTTAAAAGAAACAAACTGGAGGGGGGTGTTGTCCCCAAATGGAGGCCTTATTGTAGTAATTCTGAGCCCAATTATCCCTGGCCTCTTTGACTTTTCAGGACACGTGTGAGAGCTTTGACTAGGGTGCATCATGTTCCCCAGATCCTGGCCTTTGATTGAATGCCCTGGTACGCGTGGACAGCTTGATTTTGAGGGTACATCATGGACCACAACGTTGAACCTGCATATGAATATCAATTGGAAAAATATATGGAAAGGGGTGAGGACCTGGGGCTCGAACCCAGGTCCTGTAGTTTGCCAATGCTTGTGCCTGCCACTGAGCCATGTTATGCGTTTTGTATATATGATAATTAACAAATAATATAAAATAAACAAGCGTTAGTGGGAATTCCAGCGCGAAATTTCAAATGGCCCTATCATATTTTGCCACTTCATCGTCTCTTTCGCTTGGCTTTATTTTCCTGAAACAAGAAAGCAATCAGCAACGGTTTTACAAACGTTCCCATAGGCACCCTATTAAAAAATAGCGATTAGCCCAGGGATGCTCATAAATCGAGCGCGAGCCCATCAATGAGTTTGTATAGAGGTCCTGATTTTGATGGTCTGGTTCTTGAGTGCTGATTTTTCCTTGAGTGGAAAACCCCAATTCACAGCTTGAAAAAAAAACCTAGAAGACGACAATGGTGGAATCGTGTACAACGCTCAAAAACGCAATTAATTTACATGGTTAGCATTAGAATCAAACAAGGAATATGAATCAAACATTAAAAAGTGTTAAATGCGCATGAATTGAGATGTAAGAAGATGAAATTTTCTCTGTACAGGTTGCACTCGTGTTACCAATTTAGGGCGTTAGAATGATTGATTTCGATTGGAAATCCTTCCTTGAAGCTTCAGGAAGGTGATGGCACAAGTCTTTTGCCTTGAATCGTCCCCTAACCAGGTTTTCAGATTTGGAATTTTTGCCAAAAAAATTGAGTTTGATAATGGAGTTTTATGCGCAGCTTAGGGTTGTGAGAACTAGGGTTGCATTCTGTACTTATGTATGAGTGATCTAGGTCAAAGAAATCAAATAAAAAGCTTGGCATTCATGACTTGCAAGATTTGATTTTCAAAGATCTTTTTCAATATTTCTTCATGCTATTTTGTACAAATCATGGCAAATTCCTTCCAAAAATGATCATGCACGAATCTTGAGTGTCCAATGAGAGTATTTTCTGCACAAAAAGATTTGATTTCATTAGTTTAGCATTTTTTCATATTTTATTTAGTTTAAATGAATTAATTGTAATAAAAAATTCAAATAAATAAATAAAAATAATAAAAAACTTCCCTTTGGGCCAAATGGTCGTGTGCATGCTTTGGATAATGAATTGTGGAATAAAAAGAAGCCCATTAGCAATTTTTAGGTCATTTGAATCAATGATGACTTTTCAAAATATCCAAAAATTTCCCAACTTCCACAAGGCATAACTTGCTCAATTTTTAAGCTTTGCTCATGTTCTTGGACATTTTGGAAAGGTCTTTGAGTCCTCTAACCAATGTCTTTGGTACCATGTCATTTTGATTTACCAATATCAAGTTATGGCCTTTGACTTAAAGTCCCTTTTTGTTGACTTTTGAAAATGACCTATAATGTTGAAATTGATAACTTTTTGTGAGAGCATTTCTTGGACTTGAAGTATGAAAAGGAGTTGTAGGGAATGTCTTTCTCTTCAAAATGAGCTTTGGATGGAAATTTTCTGATAAACCATATGGAAGTTATGCCCTGGTCAATTTATAGTTGACTTTTTCAACTGTCCAAATATAAAAACTTTTGCATCTTGAGACTTTTTGAGCCAAGCTTTGAGAATCATGATCAAGCATTGATCAAATGATGTTTGTGGCTTCAAAATGAGATGTTGACCAAAAATTTGGACTTTTGACTGTCAAATGACCATTTTGCCCCTATAGTTGACTATAGTGCAATTAGGGTTTTGACTGTGCAATTTTGTGCTGAAAGTCTTGAAACTTGATATGAGGATGATTGACCATGTTTATAGGCATGTGGGACTTGATTGGACCCTTGGAAACTTCATTTTCTTGATCAGAATAAAAACCCTAATTTTGACTGTTTAGGAGACTCTTGCACTGTGCAGCCCTTGGGGAATTTTGAAGCATGACTTGGCAATTTCTTGAAGAATATGGGAGGGCAAATTTTGGGGTACAACAGTTAGTATCGTAGCTCCGCCAGAAAATATTTTCTTGATCACAAATGGTCCTTCATAGGTGGGAGTCCATTTTCCCGTGGGATCACCTTGCAGTAGAATGATGTGCTTTATTACCAAGTCACCAACCTGATATACCTGATGCTTGATCTTCTTGTTGAATACCTTGATCATATGTTTTTGGTACATTTGACTGTTACAAACAGTTGCAATCCTTTTCTCGTCGATTAGATTTAATTGATCCAACCTGGTATGAATCCACTCGTCTTTGTCTCGGTTTTCTTCTTTCATAATTCTCAGAGAAGGAATCTGAACTTCAATTGGTAGGACAGCTTCCATACCATAGACCAGAGAGAATGAGGTTGCCCGAGTTGATGTTCTAGCCGAAGTACGATAGCCATGGAGAGCAAACGGTAACATCTCATGCAAGTCTTTGTAGGTCACAACCATATTCTATATAATATTTGTTATGTTCTTATTGGTGGCTTCCACTGCGCCGTTCATCTTTGGATGATAGAGTGAAGAGTTGTGGTGCTTGATCTTGAACTATGTGCAGAGTTCAGTGATCATGATGTTGTTGAGATTGGTACCATTGTCCGTGATGATTCTCTCGGGGATTCCATACCGACAAATAAGGTTTTTCTTGATGAATCAGGCGACCATATTCTTGGTAACAGAGGAGAACGAAGCTAGTTCCACCCACTTTGTAAAGTAATCAATGGCGAAGAGGATGAAGCGATGTCCGTTAGAGGCAGTAGGCTGGATTTCTCTGATCATATCAATGCCCCACATTGTGAATGGCCACGGAGCAGTCATGACGTTCAAAGGTACTGGAGGCACATGAACTTTATCAACATATATTTGGCACTTATGACAGGTTCTCTAGTGGTGGTGACAGTCAGCTTCCATAGTCGACCAATAGTAACCAGCTCTCAAAATCTTTTTAGCTATAGTATGCCCACTGGAGTGAGTACCAAAGACACCTTCGTTCATATCTTGCATAATTTCTTCTACTTCCTTCTTGTCCATACAACGAAACAGAGTCGAATCATGATTGCGTTTGTACAGAATTCCATTGCTCAAGAAGAACTTAGCCGAGAACCTCCATAGGAACTTCTTGTCGTTGATTGATGATCCTTCAGGGTATTCTTGAGCCTCAAGGTACCTTTTTCACTTCATGAAATCAATGCTTTTCCTCTACTCCATCAGTGTCAATTTCATAACAGTGTGCCGGTTCGTCGAATCTTTCGATGGTAATCCTAGGAGCTTCATTGTCCCATATGACCTTGAACATGGATGACATGGTAGCTAATGCGTCCTCCAGCTGATTCTCTTCTCTTGGTATATGCTCAAAAGTAATATCTTCGAAATACTGAATCAAGGTTAGCACATGTTCCCGGTAAGGGATAAGATTTGGATGCATTATATCCCATTCTCCCTTGACCTGACTGATCACCAGGGCTGAGTCTCCGTATACGCTTAAGAACTTGATTCTCAGATCAATAGCAACTTTAAGACCCATGATACATGCTTCACATTCAACCATATTATTGGTGCAGTCAAAGCAAACCTGGCAGTGAAAGGCGTGTGACAACTCTGAGGAGAGATAATTATTGCACTGATTCTGTTACCAAGTGCGTTGGAAGCTCCATCGAAAACCATAGTCCATAGGGATCTTGGCTCAGGTCCTTCATATGGTTCAGGTTCTTCACAATCTGTTATATGCATAATATTCTCGTTTGGGAATTTGAAATTCATAGACTGATAGTCATCTACAGCTTGTTGTGCTAAATGATCTGCCAATACACTTCCTTTGATTGCTTTTTGAGTGGTGTACTGAATGTCATATTTTGTTAAGACTATTTGCCATAGGGCTATTCTTCCAGAGAGAGCTGGCTTCTCGAATATGTAAATGGGATCCATTTTAGAAATCAAAAGGTAGTATGGGTCAACATATACTGTCTTACTCGGCGAGCATCCCATGCCAAAGCACATCAAGTTTTCTCGAGCAGTGAATATCTTGTTTCAGAGTCAGTAAATTTTTTTCTAAGGTAGTATATTATGTTCTCTTTTCGACCAGACTCGTCATGCTGCCCCAGTACACACCCCATTGAGTTCTCTAATACTGTTAGGTACATGATTAAAGGTCTTCCTTCAACTAGTGGCATCAGAATCAGAGGTTCTTGTAGGTATTCCTTAATTTTATCAAAGGCTATTTGACAGTCGTCGTTCCATTTTACTACTTGATCTCTCTTCAGCAGCTTGAAGATTGGCACACAAGTAACGGTCAAATGAGTAATGAAATGTGCAATTTAATTCAGTTATCCTAAGAAACCTCTAAATTCCTTCTCAGTACGGGGAGCCGGCATTTCATGAATAGCTTTAACTTTTGCAGGATCAACCTTAATACCCTTACCGTTGACGACAAAACCTAGGAGTTTACCGAATCTCACCCCAAAGGTGCACTTGTTCGGGTTTAGCTTAAGCTTATAATTCCTCAGTATTTCAAATAATTTATGCAGATGATCAAGATGCTCTTCTTCAGTCTGTGACCTTGCTATCATGTTGTCGACGTAGACTTCTATCTCGTGATGAATCATGTCATGAAATAATGCTACCATGGCACGCTGATAGGTTGCCCCGACGTTCTTCAGCCCAAAAGGCATAACCTTGTAACAGAAAGTGCCCCACTGTGTGACAAAACTAGTTTTCTCCATGTCTTCAGGCGCCATCTTGATCTGATTATAACCCGAGAAACCATCCATGAAAGACAATACCTTATGTCGAGCGGTGTTGTCGACTTAAACATCAATATGTGGTAGTGGGAAGTCATCTTTGGGGCTCGCCCTATTCAGATCCCTGTAGTCTACATGCATACGTACCTTGTCGTCTTTCTTTGGCACCGAAACAACATTAGCAACCCATTGAGGATATGACATCAGTGCTAAGAACCCTGGGTTGAATTGTTTCATAACCTCAGATTTCATCTTTTCCAACATTTCAAGACGCATGCGACGAAGCTTTTTCTTAATCGGAGCACAACCCTCTTTCATCGAAAGACAGTGAACCATAATATGAGCATCAAGTCCTGGCATGTCTTTATACGACAAGACAAAGATTTCAACATATTCATGCAACATCTGGAATAACCTCTTCTTGACACTGCTTTCTAAGTTGGCGCCTATCTTGACTTCTTTTTTGTCTGTCTCAGAACCCAAGTTCACCACTTCGACCGGCTCTTCATGTGGTTGGATAACCTTTTACTCTTGTATTAAGAGTCTGTCAAGTTCTCCAGGTATCTCACAATCTTCCTCACCTTTGTCATCGGCTTGGTAGATCGGATTTTCGAAGTCATAAGCAGCAATAGCAGAATCGTTATCGACGAGATCTAGAGTGGATGAGGATCTACAATGTAGTGTGTGGGTGTGTGTAAGAACACATAGATATTTTGAAAATTCAATAAGATAAAAGACAAAGATCACAAAATTTGTATGCAAAACATCCAATATTTTTATTGAATGAGAAATGTTTATGAATTATCAACCCTTAACAAAATGAACCATTGCGCCCTGGGTAAGACACAAGGTTTAAAGTCATTGTTTATTACATAACCAAAAATATTTTAAAAGCAAAAAGATAGGAATATAGCTATTACTCCTGACTAAAGGAGATAAGGAGTATATCTTATGCTTTCCAATTATCAAGCCCATCACCAATGGTAGCCAATATCCAACTGTTGAAGTCACAATCAATGTCTGCATCCTCTATAGCATTAACTCCATTGTTGCTGATACGGAATGGAGGTCTTCCAGCACGAGCATGACGAACATCCCTTTGACCTTCTACAGTAAATCCCAAACCAAACTTGTCATATTTATAGAGGATATCAGGAAGCTGACATCAAATAGTACTACCACCTTCTTCTATAGTTGCTTTGTCATCTTTCAAAGAAGCCATCTTGTGTGGAGTGAAATTCTGGTATCAGATATGTGATGTTGAAGGAGATGTCACGACACAAATATCTGAGGAAAATATAAAATTCAACAATATTAAAATAAATAAAAACACAAGGGATTGTTAACCCAGTTCGGTGTACAACAACACCTACTCTAGGGGATACCAAGCCAAGGACAAGTCCACTAAATAGTATTAATTCATAGACCCTCAGTAAACAACCAGTTTACGATCTAATCACTTAATCACTACCCGTGCTATAATTCTACCTAAGACACGCCTAGGTATTAGGCCCTCCTCAAATCCCCTCAATCACTAACAGGGAAGAATAGCAGAAATATTAAGTTTTAAAGACTTCAATCATTCAATACTTAAAAGCTTATGACTGATCCATAATTAACAACTAAAACTACAACTCAAGTATTAAACCAATACTTAGAGTGTATTACAATTAAAAAGAATTAGACTTCTAAAACAGAAAGAATATATTCTTCTTCAAAAGTTGCAGTAAAACGAATAAGGATGCAAGTCCTTATAAAGGCGCAACAGTGGGCTTGGGCTGGAAAAAAATATTCCAATCCCTTGAATATTTGCATGAAAACATTCCAAGATATAATCCATAAAGATAATACAGATCTAAAAATATTCCTCCATATTTTTCGCAAGCTATGAGTCATAATTCCTAAATAATGGCATGCATAAAAATAGGAAACAAAATATTAGAAACAAATTTGAAGTCTTGTTCAGATCAGGAGGCATATGTCAAGACATCTGCTTTGACATCATTCAAAACCAATTTGCTTCAAATGTCAAGGCATTGAGCAAAACACTATCAAGTCAGTGTTTTACCAAAATTGCTGCCAACAAACACTTACAAACTCCCCCTTTGGAAAATTTTGGCTAAAATATTATTTGAGCACATTATCAGAGCAACAGCACAAGAAAAAAACAAAACTCAGTTAGTAGTTAGCAAAAGTAAATCAGTTAGTTGTTAGTAGAGGAAGATGTTAGAATATCTTCTGAGACATGAGGCTCCCCCTCAAACATTAAGCTCCCCCTTAGTCAGTGGTCAGTCAGTCAGAGGTCAGTCAGTTTCTCTCCCCTTTTTAGACATAATATGCCAAATAAAACATGCATTCAAGAGAATAACATTAATAGAATACGCCAAATAAGTACAAACCATAGAACCTAAGATTCAAGAACATACAAGTTCCAAAAAGGAACAAAGGGGACAAAACAAATAAATCGCAAATGGTCTAACTGTCTTCAGGACCAGTAGACTTGGAAGAGTCAGAATTTCCTTCATCATCAGAATCTCCTCCTTCATTTCTCACTCTATCATCAAAGTTGTTGTCCTTTTGCATCTCCTTGATCATCTTTTAAAAAATTAGCTTTCTTGTTGAGCTAACTCTGATCACATCATCAAGTTCTTTGAAGGCTTCTCTTAATTCATTAATCATGTTATCCTTGGTTGATTTTTTGTTTTCAGAAGATGCAGATGTCAAAACAATGTCTGGGACATGTTTTCCTGAAAACAACTTAAAGTGAAGGTTCAAAGCAGACTCCCTCTTGAAAACTACATCATTACAACTCAGAATTCCAGGATGTTGATTAATAATAATTACACAAATAAGATATGGAGAGGCAATAGGAATTTTGATATCACGTGTTCTTGCATGCTTAATAGTCTGATAAAAAATGTAAGCACCATAATCAAACAGTTTCTTATTTCCAACAGCATAGATAAACTTTCCTAAGCCAATTGTAATTGTTGAGGTATGATTGGAGGAACCCATATATCAGCTCCAATTCTATGCAAGATAACATATTTCACACTTAACTTGCTAAAAGGAAGCTTATTCTTCATGGGCAACTCACTCACTTGGTTTGTAGTGATGGCTTTGCACACTTGATTATCAGTTACTTCCAACTTACAATAATCATCTTTATACCTATCCAGAAATCTATTGATGACAGCAGGGGAAAATTCTACACACCTACCTCTAACAAACACCTTCCTATACTCCTTACTTTTATGATCAAGAGTCTCATAACATTTTGCAAACCTGGTGATAGTTTTCATCAATCCAACAGAAGAAATCAGCTTCATAATCTCTTTGCACTCCAGTGCACCAGCTCCCAAATCTCTTTCAAGGGCAATTTTCTTTGAAATACATATTTCCACTTTTCAGCATTTCCAACAGAATGGAAGGAAATGTTGTCAAGAGGAGCATCAGGCACCATAACAGAAAGCTTCTTGCTTGCAGATTTCTTCATAAGAGAGGTGTCTTGGACATCTTCCTCGACATCATAATCAGAGTCAAATTCTTCTACTAATGCAACTTTCTTCTTACTTCTGGATCTCTTCAGAGGTGAGATGTCCTGGACACTATCATCATTATAATCTGTGGAGCTATCAGGTCTATCTTTTCTTTTTTCAGAGGGAGGAACCACTTTACTCCAGGTCTTTGGGGGATCGTACATAGTCTTCTTCTTGATGCTCTTGGCAGGAGGTGTGAAATCCACATTTTTTTTTCTTTTTCTAGTCCTGAGCCTTTTAGCAATTACAGGGACCAAATTAAAAATGAGCTCATTGTCAGACAGCTCATCAACATTAACCACATTCTTAATATTTTGATTCTCTACAGCTTTGGAGCCAGCAGCATCTTCCTTAGAAGGAGAGTCCTTCTCAACATCTTGTTCAACATCAGCTTCCACTTCTTCTAGAGCAGAAGTAGCAAGCTTTCCATGTTTTTTTTCAGCAGAATCTTTCTTGAAGGTGGATGATTCAGCAACATTTTTAGGATCATTTCCTTTGTCAGCCGGAGCAGGCATTCGGGAAAGAGGTGTTGAAATTCCTGGAACAACAAAACCTTCATTTAACTCCCTATCTACCATCCTTCTAATACTTCTATCAACATTAATAATGTCTTATTCTGTCCTATCATCAGTGGCAGTAGAAGCATTACCTTTAGAAGTGTCAAACTTTTCTTTGGATTTCTTTACAAGTGACGATCTGGTTTTCTTGACCTTCTTCTCAAGAGGTGGAATTGTTGTTAGAGGAGTAATGTCAAGTACTATGTCATGGGATAGCTCCTCGGGATGGTTGACAGATTTTGAGGAAGATGATACATGATGTTGAGACATCTTTGAAGATTTTTGAGAAAAGAGATGAAGAATGACAAGGGTTCTTTTTCTGTAAAGGAAAATGAAGAGTTTGTGAAAATAGAAGGAAGTGATTTTGTAGCGTGTGGGAACAACTTTGAGACAGTCTTGAAATGATTGCTTTCGAAATTTGATTTGTTGGAAACATAAATAATATAGTATCACTTTAATGCTATTCCCACACGCCCTTAATTGATACAAACCCTCATATATGCATATCCCTAGTTTTTCTCTTAAGTTCTTAAATTGGTTTGCATCCAAAGCCTTAGTGAAAATGTCATCCAGTTGTAATTCAGTAGCTACATGTTCTAAGGCAAAAATCTTTTCTTCAACAAGCTCTCTTATGAAGTGATGACGGATAGCAATGTGTTTTGTCTTGCTGTGTTGAATAGGGTTTTTTTATATATTTATGGCACTTAGATTGTCACAGAATAATGTCATGACATCTTGTTTGACATTATATTCTGTTAACATCTGTTTCATCCAAACCAACTAAGAACAACTGCTTCATGCAGCAATATACTCAGCCTCAATAGTGGACAGAGACACACAATTTTGCTTCTTACTGAACCAAGATATGAGATTATTTCCCAGAAAGAAACATCCTCCTGATGTACTTTTTCTATCATCAGCACTTCCTTCCCAATCAGCATCATAATAACCAGTTAAAGAAAAACTAGATCCATGAGAATATAGTATACCAAGTCACTTGTCCCATTCATATATTTAAGAATTATCTTCATATGGTTGGCATGGCTAACTTTAGGATCAGTTTGATATCTAGCACATACCCATACCGCAAAGGCAATGTCAGGTCTGCTAGCTGTGAGGTATAGAAGACTGCCTATCATACTTCTGTAAAGTCTTTGATCCACACTTACATCTTTTTCATCTTTAGACAACTTCAGATGTGTGGGAGCAGGAGTTCTTTTGTGACTGACATTTTCTATCCCATTTTTTTTACTATATTCTTAGCATACTTGCTCTGAGATAAAAATATGGAATCTTCCATTTGTTTAACTTGCAGACAAGAAAGTAGGTTAACTCACCAACAAGGCTCATCTCAAATTCTGACTGCATTTGTTTGACAAAATGTTGAACAAACTCATTTGACATTCCACCAAACACAATATCATCAACATAAATATGTGCAATCATGATCATCCTTTCTTCTTCCTTGACAAAAAGATTTTTGTCTATGCCACCTTTCCTATATCCATTCTCACCAATAAATTATGTCAATCTCTCATACCAAGCTCTTGGAGCCTGGTTTAATCCATACAAAGCTTTCTTCATTTTGTACACATGGTAAGGAAGGCTTGGATCAACAAATCCTTTAGGTTGTTCTACATAGAATTCCTCATTCAGATATCCATTTAATAAGGCACTCTTTACATCCATTTGAAACAATTTAAATTTCAGAATGCAAGCAACTCCCAAGAGTAGTCTGATTAACTCAAGTCTGGCCACAGGAGAAAAGGTTTCATCAAAATAAACTCCTTCAATTTGAGTTTATCCTTGTGCAACTAACCTTTCCTTATTTCTAGTAACCACCCATTTTCATCATATTAATTCTTGTACACCCATTTTGTGCCAATCACATTTGTCCCTTCATGCCTTGGAACCAGATCCCAAACTTCATTTCTACTATATTGTTCTAGCTCTTCTTGCATAACATTAATCCAGAACTCATCGGTTAAGGCTTCTTTGACATTCTTAGGCTCAATTTTTGAAACAGAGCAAGAGTTTGATATCCCTTCTCTTGATCTAGTAGTAACTAATTTATTTAGATATCCTGTGATAAGATCCTCAGGATGATCTCTCTGAGTTCTATTGAAGGCCCTTTATTGAGATGACTGGGCTCAGGATCTTCTTTAGTTCGATTAGAATCAATACTTCTGTCATTGGATTCTGTTGGAATATCAGACAAAGATGTTCCAACATCTTCTAAGACATCTTCCTCATCATTCCATCCTCTATCATCAATAATAATATTTATGGATTCCATCATAACCATGGTTCTGGATTTAAAGACTTTGTAAGCTTTGCTATTTGTAGAGTAACCTAGGAATATTCCTTCATCACTCTTGGGATCTGTTGTACCCCAAAATTTTCCCTCCCATTTCCTCAACATTTTCTCATCACTAGACCTCTGAAGATCAAGATCCAACTAGGGTTTCCTCTGCTCAAGACTTCTCCTTGCACTGTTAACCCAAATTAGGGTTTGTGGTTGAACAAAGATGTTTTGACCTAAAATGCCTAAGATGACTTTCATGCTTCATGTTGGACTCCCAAGTTTATCCATACCAAGTTTCAAGTCTTGATTCCAAATTTTGCCCAGTCAATTGGACAGTTGACCTAGAAATCAGCTGTATTGGGGAAAAAGTCAATTGTGGTCAATTGACAGTCAAATCTCATGAAAATTGACCCACATCAACATTATGAACTCATATGGACCATTTGATCAATTTTGGATCACAATTCCACAAGAAATTTGATCAGATCACCAAAAGGGCAAAATGGTCATTTTTAGGGTTTTGACTGCACAAAGGCAATTTTTGACTGTTTGACCTAGCCAATGGCAAACCAAGCTCACATATGGACTCAAGGACTCAATGAAATGGTCTTGACACATTCATCAAGCTCAAAAGATCCCAAGTACACAAGATTGACAGTTGAATTTCCCAGTCAATTGATCAATTTTGACTGTATACTGAAAAGTCAAACTTTGACTTTTTGGTCAAAATCAAGAGTCAAGATTCATTTTTCATCAAAACATGCCAAATCATGAAACTTGTTCACCAAGAAATCACAAAATGCAAATTAGGGTTTGAAATGGAATTTTTCATAACTTAGAATTTTTCTAAGTTATGGAAAACCCTAATTTTTTCCCAACTTTGCCCCACTTTTTCACCAAGATTCATTTGGATTCAAACAAAAGTCAAAACATGAAAGTTGTAGCTTGTTGCATAATCTACAACTTTGATTCACAAAGTTTTCTCATTTAAAGCTTGTATCTCAAGTTACAATTTTTTGAATAAGGGCACTAAACCATTCTTAACTTAGTGAAAATTTGACCTATTTTGGACAAGTTTTTCACCCCACCTCAAGGGCATTTTACATAAACTTACACTTGGAATTTCAATTTGAATTTCAAAGATTGGTTGTAGTACACATTCCAAGCTTTCCAAAATGTCCAAGAACTCATCAAACAACCTCATGGTTAGGGAGAATCGAATTTCACAATATAGCAAAAACTCACTTTTGATTTGGCCATTTTTCATGTTCATAAGTTATGAAAACTTCTCAAAACCAGCATGCCCTTGATTACAGGTCCTTAAACCAAGTTACACTCATAAATTTAATGCATATTCTTTGTGCCAAGACCAAGTTCTTTGAGTTCAAGCATTGTCTAAAGGATTAATCCCAATTTGGAAAAAGTAAACTATCCATTTTTGCAAAAGTTCACTTTATGTCAAATTGAAAATCCAACAAGTACATTGCAAATCTGATTGGCACAAGATTATGAATAAATTACTCTGATCAAGAGAAGCTTTGCAGCAGGATTAGGGGTCCTCTAGATGCCTAGAAACACAAATTGGCTTTTGTTGCTTAAGAAAGAAGAAAAGTGTCATAACTTGTACCAACTCAGAAACCAGCTTACAAACACAAGAACAAAGTTATCAAACACATTACACACATCATAACCAAGCTATTGCACGAGCCATTTACCTCCAAAAACATCATCAAACCAAAAAACACCATCAAACTGCAAAAACAGAGTTGCCTCTGCAGCTTGAGTGCCAACTTCTATTTCTCTCAAGCATTCTTGCCAAAACCAGTTCACACACCTTCCATACCATCTATGCAAGCTAACCAAAAGCAAAAGCACGACCTGTAATCACTCTAACCACTTCCACCATTTTCAAATTTCTAGCTTGCAGGTGAAGTTTTCTAGCTCGATTCAGAAGCTTTCAAGACAAAGTAAACATTGGAATAGCATCCCTGGACCTCAAGGAAGCTTCTCCAATCATCACCTTGCACTGAAAGTTCCTACATCTCCAGATAGAACTTCAACTGAACAGGTAAGTTTTTGAATTCGTATCTCTCTTATTAGGCATCATTAGCTTTAAGTTTGTGAAGAAACAAGGTTCTACTCATGCCACTGAACATGTACATGTTTTTAATTTTCATTTATTTTACTTGAGTTGTGAGAATTTGGACTTTGAAAATGGCAGAAAAACTAGGTTAGGATTTGGGGGAGGAGAAATTCTCCCTCATCTTAGAGAGTTAGATCAAGTTATGCATATGGTTAGAATCGTCTCTTCATGCTGAACATTTTTTACGTTATGAGTTTTTGCTAAAAAGCCAGGAATCAAGAGTTGGAAGATGAGGAACAGGGCGCGCGTTTTTTTCAAATATTGTTGCTGGAGGTTGAAGACAGTGGTCTTTTGGGCTGGGCATGTGTATTTTTCTTATTCACACCATGCTAATTGCTTTTACACCCCCAAGGCCCATTTGCTTATTTCTTTGACTTTTTGACCTTTTTCTTTTTTGATTGACTTTGTTTATTTTTTCTCATGACATAAAAAATATAAAAATATTTTTTCTCACCATTTTTAATTTATTAGGCATTTATATGATTTTCTTTTGATTAATACTTAGATGAATAAATATATACATTTCATTAAAATATTGAGAAATAGGTAAAAATACTTTTATTTTCATTTTTATTTTATTATACCCTCTGAAAATATTTTACATAAAAATACCCTTTTATACATATTAAAAATTATTATTATTTATTATATAATACATATTTAGAACTTAATACATATATATATATATATATATATATATATATATATATATATATATATATATATATATATATATATATATATATATATATATATATATATATATATATATATATATATATATATATATATATATATATATATATATATATATATATATATATATATATATATATATATATATATATATATATATATATATATATATATATATATATATATATTAATATTAATATATTTAGGTTAGAATACAAAAATACTTATATTTTTTTCATTTTTAATATTTGATGTAAAAAAATACTTTTTTATAATATACTTCATTTTATTTTTATTTTTATACATAATAAATTAATACTTGTATTAAATTAAATAATAATACATTTTTATTTAATAGAATTAGGGTTTTGCCCTAAATATGAAAAAACTCCAAAAATAATATCTTTTTATTATCTTTTATTTTTACATAAATAATACTTTTTTTCATACATATACAAAACATTTTTGCATCTTGCATATTTTATTCCATTTTTATTTAATTATTGTACATTGATTAAATTGTATAAATTCAATATTGATGTAATAGTTTTAGGTTTAAATTCCTTGTCAAAATCCCCATTTGAACATTTGTACCCCCTTTCCCATATTTGGTTTTGTAATAGCTTAGTAAGTTTATTTTCGCACTTTATTGCTTTCTAATTATGCCATGTTAGAATTAGGGTTTGTATGCGAAAAACGACAAAAAAAAATAGTTATGACCTTATCTCAAGACAAACAAGCATGAAAATGGACACACAAATCACACTTGCACCCCTAGGGTATTCCACTTTGTTGCCTTTCAAAATGGGCCATATTGCATGTTAGGTCTCTTTGGGCAAAACAAACAAATTGAATGATCATAGTCCCTCGATAACATTTTCAAAACAAACAAAAACAAATGATCAAGTCCCTTAAAGAAAATGCCCAAAGATACTTGGCACCATTGCAATTATGGTCTAAATGATGACCCGCGCCCGTCCCTTTCACATCCTCACATAAGATTGTCCACCAAATACAATGGTGGAACAAACTTGTCAAAAGGGTTGAAACATAGCTATAATCTTTGAGAAATTTAGGAGTAGATAACCTCTTAGTTACTTGAATCAAACTTGCAAAACAAAACACTTGCCTATTTTCTAAACCACACATCACTACACTTTCAAAACAACTTTCAAAAACAAATGAAAACCTTTTCAAAAGACATACACCTTTGTATACATCCCCACATGGATCATTACAAAGGTTGCCACCACATTGGCTTCTTTTCAAAATATTTTCAAACCCACATACACACAAGCACCATTTAAAACAATTGAAAACAAAAAGGCAAGTGATCTAAGCAAGTAACTAAGAGCCCATGGATAACCATGGATAGAAAGGGTGCTAATACCTTCCCTTTCTATAATCTACTCCCCGAACCCAAGAAAACATCTCAAAAGGTTTTTGCTGTGCTTTTTAACCTTTCCTTAGGATAAAATAAAAAGTCGGTGGCGACTCTTGCTCAACCGCACAAGTGCGAATACGAACGCAAAACCATAGTCAGTTCTCCCACCGTATCATAGAACTGGCGACTCTGGTGGGGAGTTACTTATAAAGTGGAGTAACCTTAGGGCTTAGATCACCTTTGTTTTCAATTGTTTGCTTTGTTTGCTTTTATATTTGTGGGCTTTGCATCGGAGTTTCATAGATTCTAACCCGGATCTGGGAAATACCCTTTTTAGGTAGCATAATCTGTGAGGGACCTGTCCGGCGTAGACCGACATGGGTGAAGCAGTGGCTACGTTGGTGTGGCATCTTGGTCTGTACCTATATCCCTTGTGTTGCAACGGGGAGAATATAGGTCTTCTAAGGAGTCATTAAACACCAACCAACCTTAGAACCTTAAATTGACCAACTTGGCTATTAGGACAGTAGCAGTATGCTACACTCATTGAGGCTAAACTCTCGAGATGGTTCTGGCCGCGAGAAAAGATTGCGATGCTGGAGTTATGACCGATTGAGGGTAGCCAATGATTTGAGATCCTCTAGAACCCGGTTACTTTTGATAGGACAGGTTTTAACCTACAAAACCAAAAGAGGGTAGTACCTGAAATTCATGCTGGCCTGAAACCTAAGGGTGTCTTGTGTGACTTATGTGCCTTATTTGCCTGTGTGAATATTTGTGGTGTGTTTCATCATAGCATCATGCCATCATACCATAGCATGCATCCTGTATAAAGGACTAACCCATTTCAAAGACAAAAGAGTTTCATCTTTGCTATGTTTTGTAGGACATCATGATGCCCGTGCGTAGGAATACTGTCCGGCTCAACTTTGTTCAACCACCAGTTTTACTCAAGGATTTGGTTGGAGGGATTCCAAACACTTCTTCCTTCATCAACAGACATGGTTCTATCCTTGGCTTGATCACTGCAAAATGGGACCAACAACTGATAAGTGTTCTGACCCAGTTTTATGACCCTCTGTATCATTGTTTCACCTTTCAAGACTTCCAGCTGGTTCCTACCCCGGAAGAATTCTCTTATCTGCTTGGGATCCCTGTCTTGGAACAAACTCCATTCACTGGTTTGGAAAAGACTCCTAGGCCTGAAGAGATTGCTGCAATTCTCCCCTTGACCAAAGAAGAGGTATTAGCTAACTGGGAAACTAGAAATGGGGTCAAGGGCTTTTTGGTCAAATTTCTGGTTGGCAAGGCTAATGATTTCTGGAATGACTTAGACTTCAAGGCGTACGAGGATATTCTGGCTCTTTTGATCTATGGTCTGGTATTGTTTCCCAACCCTGACACCTTTATCAGTATCCATGTCATAAGGATCTTCATGTCTCGGAATCCGGTACCCACTCTTTTGGGTGATATTCTACAACAACTCTATGCTCGTACTGCTCGGAAACGGGGAATTCCGTGGTGTTGTGCTCCTTTGCTAGTGAGGTGGTTTATTTTGCACCTTCCTAAGTTCGTGCTGAAGAATGAAGAAGGAAAAGGTTGGGCTCGGAGGTTAATGTCTCTCACTGATAATGACATCACCTGGACTCTCAGAGGTTTGGATGAGGTAGCTGTTATTGATCCTTGCGGAGAATACCCTAATGTTCCGTTGATTGGTATCCAAGGAGGAATCTCTTACAATCCATGCTTAGCTCTCCGTCAGTTTGGAAGAGCCAGAAGGGATGGGCCTCATGAAATGCTGGTTCCTCACTTCCATTTTGAGTTTCTGGCAGACAGTGACAAACTACGCCACGAATTCATTAAGGCTTGGGACAGAATTCACAAAGCTGACCCACTTGAGCTGGGACCAAAGACTTCTCTACCAATGGAGCCCTATTGCAAATGGGTCCGCGTCCGTGCTCAGAGGTTAGGTATGCCGTACGAAGCTGTCAGACCAGTCATTCTTGAATCTCCTGGTGAATATGGGATTCCTCCAACTGTCCTCCCTCCTCAGATACCTACTGATTTTGACACAATGAAAAGATCTTGGGCGCAGCTAAAGGAAGAGCGGGATTTCTATCGGGAGAAGTTTAACAAACAAGAACAGAAGATCCAGAGGCTGACTAAGCAATTGGAGGAAGAGCGGGTCCTGAACAACTACATCAACACTGAGAAGAGGAGGCCGTGGGAGCATTGATAAGCTTTGGATATTTCCTTTTATAGTTTTATTTCCTTTCCAGTATTTTTCATTCCTGTAATGCCTAAGGGCAAATTGTTGAACAAATTGAAAATTTTAATCTAATGAAGTGTGTTTCCTTTTTGTCTACAAAGTTGAATCTTGTTTGTCTTTGAAAACATAAAACATACGCATTCCAATGCACCATATGCATAGCAGGTACCCTATTTCACAGGTTGCTTAATCTCCTTCGCTGTTTATTTTGAACAGTCATCATGAATCCAGACTCCTCCAGTGAGCAAGCAATCAAGGCCCTTCAGGCCCAAAGTGCACAGTTTCAAGAGATGGTCCTAAGCCTAGCCCAAGGTCAGCAAGAGTTGAAGACTCTACTCCTGAAGAAGAAGAAGAAAAAGAGGACTGCGTTGTTCAACGCCGGACGCAGATTTGGGAACACACTCCATAATGAAGCTGAACCAACTACTTCCTCTGCTGAGAAAAACAGTCCCCAAGGGGGAGGAGCTCCTAGTCCCGCAGTCTCCGACAACGAGACGGACTATAACGACGAACAATACCCACCTGCTGCTGACAGATACAAGCAATTGGAGGACCGCTTGAGCGCCATGGAAATTCAGAATGTGCCGGGACTGGATTTCGGAGATCTGGGGTTATCTTCTGGGGTAGTAATTCCACACAAGTTTAAGGCGCCTGCCTTCGCCAAGTATGATGGGGTCTCCTGCCCAAAGCTGCATCTGAGGTCGTACGTAAGGAAGATCCAACCTTACACGGCGGATAAGAACCTCTGGATTCACTTCTTCCAAGATAGCCTCTCGGGGTCACAGCTTGAATGGTTCTACCAATTAGATGGAACTAGTATCCGACACTGGGAAGATTTGGCAACCGCATTCTACAGACAATACAAATACAATTCTGATCTCGCTCCTACGCGTACCCAACTTCAGGGTATGTCTCTAGGAACGGGTGAAGGGTTCAAAGAGTACGCACAAAAATGGAGAGATTTGGCTGGCAGGGTGCAGCCTCCATTGACTGATCGTGAGCTGGTTGATATGTTCCTAGGGAATTTATCTGGTCCATTTTTCAATCATTTGGTTGGTAACTCCTCCGTTGGGTTTACGGATTTGATTCTAACGGGAGAAAGAATTGAAGCTGGCATCAGGTCAAGCAAGATACAAAAGGCTGCCTCTACAAGTACTGAGAAGAGGCCGTTTAAGAAAGAAGCAAGTGTCGTCTATGGTCCTAGAAGACAAGTCAAGCCTGAAAATCGCCAAGCCGTCAACGCTTTGGTCATCTCAAAACCTGTTGCTTCTCCTCAGCAGTACAATCAACAAAGAAGTGAAAGGCCCAAGAGGCAGTATACTCGGCTGAGTATGACCTTATCTCAAATTTTACCCCAACTGTTATCAACCAACTTGGTGACCCTCAAAGAAGCTCCTAAGGTCGTCAACACTGCGTCTCCTAAGTATAACCCAAATGCCCGGTGTGCTTATCATTCTGATAGTCCCGGGCACACTACTGATGATTGCTGGGCCTTGAGAAACAAAGTGCAAGATCTGATCAACGCAAAGGAAATTCAGTTTGAAGCGCCGGAGAGACCAAATGTTGTAACTGCTCCTATGCCCCAGCATAGAGTAAATGCCATTGAGGAAGAATTGTATGTTGTTTCGGTAAATGAAGTTGTTACCCCTCTTTTGACTGTTAAGAGGAACTTACTACTGGCCGGTTTATTTCCGGGTTGCAGTGAAGGTTGCCTGTACTGTGCTGTTTCCCTATCTGGTTGTCCCTTGCTGAAGTTAGGCATCCAAAGCCTAATGGATAGCAAGGAGATTCTGTTTAAGAAGTCTGCTGTTCAGTTGGTTCCGGCAGAAGAAGTTTCTGTGGTTACCATCTTCAATAATTCAATCAAGGCTCTCCCGAAGAAGCCTGTTCAAATCATGACTGTTGCACCTGTGGTTATTACTGTTCCGGGGCCTCTCCCCTACGTGTCTGATAAAGCTGTCCCCTGGCATTATGGGGCAGACGTATATGTAAATGGAATCAAACAAGAATTCAACACTGGCGCCAGTATCTGCGATATCACTGGTCCAGCCAAGGTCACCCGCAGTGGCAGGCTCTTCTCGCCTGACATTGCACCGCCCGCTACTCGAAGACCCCTCCTTATAACACCTACAAGTGTACCTGTTCCTATTGCTGATCAAATTGTTTCCCCTGCTGCCGAGTCATCTAATGCTCGGGGCAAAGGGATTGAAGAGGAGCCTGCCCGAATGGAGGCACCAATACCTATAAATGCTGAGGCCTCCCAACAAGAAATGGAGGAAATCCTGAAAATAATAAAGAAGAGTGATTTCAATGTTGTCGAGCAGCTGGGGCATACGCCCTCCAAGATCTCCATGCTCTCCTTATTGCTATGCTCCGAGGCCCACGCTAAGGCCTTGATCTCATTTCTCAAGACGGCCCATGTGCCACAGGAGACATCTGCAGTCCAGTTCACTGATTGCGTAGCAAATCTGACAGCAGACAATGGCTTGGGTTTCTCAGATGCTGACCTGACTGCGAAGGGAAGAGACCACAATGATGCCCTGTATGTCTCTATCGAATGCAGGGGTACTACTCTGGCGCATGTATTGGTGGATACTGGTTCTTCCTTGAATGTTCTACCAAAAAAGGCTTTAGACCGTTTAGATTGTGAAGGCCTGGAACTGAAGCCCAGCAATATCATCGTCAGGGCCTTTGACGGTTCAAAAAGGATGGTTCATGGAGAGGTTGACATTCCTATTCGTGTGGGCTCTCAGGTGTTTGACTCTACTTTTTATGTGATGGATATACGTCCATCGTACTCTTGTCTACTGGGTCGACCTTGGATCCATAAAGCTGGGGCAGTGACCTCTACCTTGCACCAGAAGCTGAAGTACCCTGTCAGAGGGAAGATCGTCACTGTGCAAGGAGAAGAGGAGTATATGGTGAGAAATTTGAATTCCTTCAGATACATTGAGATGGACGGGGAGTTTATTGAAACCCCCTTTCAGCATTTCGAGGAGGTGCTTCCAATTTCGGCAGCAGCAGAAACAGCAGTCGAAGAGAATGTTCCTTTGAAGATGGCTTCCCTAAAGGATGCCCGGGCTGTGGTTCAGAGAGGCGAATGTACTAACTGGGGCAGGCTTCCTGACTTTACACAGAAAACTGATAAATTTGGACTGGGCTTTACTGCAGAGGCTCAGAGGGTTGTACGCAAGGACAAGATCAGAAAGGCTCCAGTGTTTATCTCCAATCCAAGGGTGAACGCTATTGAGGAGGATGTAGAGGAAGCAGAGTTTGACAGGTGGATCTACCCGACTACCAACAACGGACCAAGCAACTGGACGGCAAAGGATTTTACACCTATCACATTTGTCACGCAGTAATTAATTTCTTTTGATTTCCAATTTGTAACAAACAATATGTTAAAACTTTGTTGGCTCGGTGTCCTACCCGGGGCATCGTAGCTCCATTTGTGAGGGCTTTTGTATGACATTTCCATATATCATCAATCAAAACATTGGACGTTTGTTGCATTTCAAATCTTGTGCTCTTTTCCTTTCTGTGTTATATATATTGCAAAACAGCTATATTTACACACACTCACTTATACAGGTTTCAATCCACTCTGGATCTCACTGGTAACAGCTCTGCTACCGTCAGTTATGACTTCGAGAATCCGATCAACTTGGCCGAAGACGAAGGTGAAGATGATTGCGAAGTGCCTGGTGAACTCGCAAGACTGCTACTCTAGGAAGAGAGAGCTATTCAACCACATGAAGAGCCGGTGGAGACAATTAACCTGGGTACTGAGACAGATAGGAAAGAGGTCAAGATTGGTGCCAATCTAGAGCTCAGCGTGAAGCAACGATTGATCCAGATGCTACAGGATTACATGGAGATTTTTGCTTGGTCCTATGAAGATATGCCTGGTTTGGATGCCGACATTGTAGTTCACCACCTGCCAACCAAGGAAGATTTCCCTCCGGTAAAGCAAAAAGTCCGACGTATGCGCCCAGAGATGTCTGAAAAGATCAAAGCCGAAGTTATGAAGAAATTCAATGCCGGGTTTCTCGCGGTGACTTCTTACCCGCAGTGGGTTGCCAATGTGGTGCCAGTGCCAAAGAAGGACGGTAAAGTCAGAATGTGTGTCGACTATAGGGATTTGAACAGGGCAAGCCCCAAGGATGACTTCCCCTTACCTCACATCGACGTTCTTGTTGACAATACCGCTCAACACAAGGTTTTCTCCTTCATGGATGGTTTTTCAGGGTATAATCAGATCAAGATGGCTCCAGAGGATATGGAGAAGACTACCTTTGTAACTCAGTGGGGAACCTTCTGTTATAAGGTCATGCCATTTGGGTTGAAAAATGCTGGGGCAACCTATCAACGTGCCATGGTTGCTTTATTTCATGATATGATCCATCATGAGATTGAGGTATACGTTGATGACATGATTGCAAGGTCTCAAACTGAGGAGGAGCACCTTGACCATCTGAGGAAGTTGTTTGACCGACTCAAGTTATACAAGCTGAGGTTGAATCCCAACAAATGCACCTTTGGGGTAAGATCCGGAAAATTGCTAGGTTTCATTGTAAGTGACAAAGGTATTCAGGTGGATCCTGCCAAGGTAAAAGCCATACAAGAGATGCCGACTCCAAAGACAGAGAAGGAAGTCAGAGGTTTTCTGGGACGACTGAATTACATTGCCCGATTCATCTCGCATCTGACTGCTACTTGTGAGCCAATCTTCAAATTACTGAAGAAAGATCAAGTAGTACGCTGGAACGATGAATGTCAGGCCGCCTTTGAAAAGATAAAGGAATATCTCCAAGAGCCACCCATTCTTATGCCACCAGTGGAAGGAAGACCCCTAATATTATACTTGACAGTACTTGACAATTCAATGGGGTGTGTGCTGGGGCAGCATGACGAGTCTGGCCGAAAAGAGCACGCTATTTATTACTTGAGCAAAAAGTTTACCGACTGTGAGTCTCGTTACTCACTGCTTGAGAAAACTTGCTGTGCTCTAGTATGGGCTGCTCGCCGGCTGAGACAGTATATGCTGACTCATACTACTCTATTGATTTCAAAGATGGATCCCATCAAGTACATATTTGAAAAGCCTGCTCTGTCCGGAAGAATAGCGAGATGGAAAATGATCTTGACAGAATATGACATCCAGTATACAACTCAGAAAGCTATTAAGGGAAGTGTACTGGCGGATCATTTGGCACACCAACCTGTGGATGATTACCAGTCATTGAACTTTGATTTTCCGGACGAAGACATCATGGTGGTAACTGACTGTGAAGTACCTGGACCGGATGAAGGACCTGAGGAAGGATCCCAATGGTCTATGCATTTTGACGGAGCCTCCAATGTTTTGGGTAACGGCGTCGGCGCTGTAATCATATCTCCCAAAGGAACTCATACTCCACTCACTGCCCGATTATGTTTCAACTGCACCAACAACATGGCAGAATATGAGGCATGTATCATGGGTCTACAAGCCGCAATCGACTTAAGGATCAAATTTCTGAGTGTCTTCGGAGATTCTGCTCTCGTGATCAATCAGATCAAAGGCGAGTGGGATACGAAACACCCAAATCTTATTCCTTACAAGGAGTATGTGTCAACCTTGCTTCCCCACTTTGAAGAAATAACTTTTGAGCACTTCCCAAGAGAGGAGAATCAGCTAGCGGACGCACTAGCTACGATGTCTTCAATGTTCAAAGTTAAATAGGACAATGAGGCTCCCCGAATCATTATCTGGAAGCTGGATGAACCAGCATACTGCTGCGATCTCGAGGCCGAGAAGGTGACTGAAAAACCCTGGTATCATGAGGTGAAGAGGTACTTGGAAGCTCAGGAATACCCTGAAGGTGCCTCTGTCAATGACAAGAAATTCATGAGGAGGTTTGCGGCAAAATTCTTCCTCAGCAACGGCATTCTCTACAAACGGAATCATGATTCAACTCTACTACGTTGTGTGGATAAGGCTGAAGCAGAGAAGATCATGATAGAACTGCATGAAGGCACATTTGGAACACATTCCAGTGGACACACCATGGCTAAGAAAATCCTTCGGGAAGGATATTTCTGGTCCATAATGGAAGCTGATTGTTACCAACACTCCCGAACTTGTCATAAATGACAGATCTATGCTGACAAGGTGCATATCCCTCCGGTTCCTTTGAACGTCCTGACGGCACCTTGGCCTTTTGCAATGTGGGGCATCGATATGATCGGTGAGATCCGACCGACGGCATCCAATGGGCACCGCTTCATCTTAGTGGCGATCGATTACTTCACGAAGTGGGTTGAGGCAGCTTCCTACGCAACGGTAACCAAGAGTGTTGTGGCACGTTTCATCCGGCATAATTTGATCTGTCGGTACGGCGTCCCGGAAAGAATCATTACGGACAATGGTACCAATCTCAATAACACGATGATCATTGAACTCTGTGAACAATTCAAGATACAGCACCACAATTCTTCTCCCTACCGGCCGAAGATGAATGGGGCTGTAGAGGCAGCTAATAAGAATATCAAGAAAATTGTGCAGAAGATGACAATGACCTATAAAGATTGGCACGAGATGTTGCCGTTCGCTCTTCATGGGTACCGTACCTCAGCAAGGACGTCAACCGGGGCAACTCCTTTCTCCTTGGTCTATGGCATGGAGGCAGTATTGCCAATTGAAGTCCAGATACCCTCTCTCCGGATAATGAAGGATGCAGACTTGAGTGAAGATGACTGGATCCAGACTCGACTTGATCAATTAAATCTAATTGACGAAAAGAGGCTCACCGCTATTTGTCATGGTCAGACGTATCAAAAACACATGATCAGGGCATTTAACAAGAAAGCCCGACCACAAGAGTATCAAGTTGGGGACCTGGTAATCAAACGCATCATCCTTCCTCAAAGTGATCCCCGGGGCAAATGGACCCCTACATACGAAGGGCCATTTGTGGTTAAACATGTGTTCTCAGGGGGAGCCATGATCCTAACCACCATGGATGGTGACGACCTTCCTCACCCCGCCAATGCAGACATAGTGAAAAAATACTACGCATGAATAAAAGACCCGCTAGGTTGACATACCTAGGCAAAAATAAGGGCTTCCCGGCGAACCAAAAGGGTTCAGGCAAAAATAAGGGATGAAATGAATGAAAAATTGTACGCTCGGCAAGTCGAAAACCTGAAAAGACGGCTTGGGAAAAAATGGGCATCCCGGTGGACTGAAAACCCGAAAGGGCGGTCCAGGCAAAAGTTAGGGATAAAGCGTAACACTATGTCTCATTGGATCACTTCGCATCCGGAATTCGGCATCAACTATCTGGCTCAGACTTCGGCATCGACCAATCAGCTTCGTCTTCAACTAGGCAGCAAAGCGATGAGACGCTCGGAGACATAGAGGCGATAGTAGAGTTGGAACCCAGTGGGATTGTTCACATAGCTGTTTTGTTTTCTTTTCAAAATTGTAAACTCTATGTTATTTGGCGGCGTCCTCTTACTAGGATGTCAGCCTCTTGTACGAAAACGCCTATTTACAGGCAAAGTTCAACTCAATACAAATTCACTTGTCCATATAAATTGCCATTGTTTTTCCTTTTTCTGTTTTATCTTGCGAAGAACGTACAATGTTCATTTTTGATATATGCATTTGACATTAAATTGCTGATTCATAAATATTTGCATATGAAACGAAAGATTAATTACGGGTGACATCAGAAACAGGGGCAAATGCGAAGTTGTCTGATGCAGTCTGGTTGCTTTGTCCGCCAAGGTACCAAGGTAGATTCGACCGAAGAATGTGACCAAATCATCTCAACGCTCCGCAGAGTAAGACAAAATTCAGCAATACTTTCCCCAAGCGGAGTTGATTCCCTGTCGATCCTGAAAAGGCACAACATTCCCCGGCAGGTCTTAAAGCTCATCCCCAGTAGATTCTGGAAGCTTGTTCACTGCAGGATACGGACGTCTCTCCCGAGTTTTATTCAGAGTTATTTCCTCACAAGGGCTTATAACTGGGTTATCCTCAGCTAATTGCCACGGAAGATCGCTCTCGGAAAAGTTCTTTCTATCCCCAGCGGAATTTATCTTTGGTATCCCCAGCGGAGTTTATCATCATTATCCCCAGCGGAATCCATCATTAAAGTCCTCAGCAGGCCTCTCATCAAAACTTCGGCAAAGTATCTCTTCCACAGAGCAATTCCCCGGCCGGTCGTCAAGGATTTATTTTCCTAAGACGAAATTACATTCATAAACATTTCACATTTTCATACATCTTACTTACATACATGATAAAGTGCATACAACACAATCTCATGTCATACATCATGACATTGCATACAACTTATGTTTTTGCCTTTTCAGGGAAAAAGACAATCCCAAAGACAACTACCTTCAACTGTCACGATTCCAGATTCGATACCTGTACCTAGCCAGGGCACATCTGAGAGTGATCAGTTTCCAGACTCGATTCCTGTATCTAGCCAGGGCATATCTATTGACAACATTTCCAGATTCAACTCCTGTATCCAGCCAGGGCATATCTGTTGACCATATTTCCAGACTCGATTCCTGTATCTAGCCAGGGCACGTATGAAGAGTTCGAAGATTCGATTCCTGTATCTAGCCAGGGCATATCTATTGACGACTATTTCCAGATTCGACTCCTGTATCCAGCCAGGGCATATCTGTGAGCAACCAATTGTAGACTCGACACCTGTATCTAGCCAGGGCATATCTGCATAAAGAGATTGAAGATCAAACACCTGTAACAAGCCAGGAAAACATCTGTCTTTCTCAAATACACAAGTTCTCGCTAAGGAATCTCTTATGCGATCAACACTTCCAAATGGTATCTATAAGCCCATTCCCGACAAAGTTCCGTCACATTTCCAGATGGCATCTATAAGCCCATCTCCCTATCCACCACCTCCAAATGGCATCTGTAAGCCCATTCCCGACATCACATTGTTGAGACTCCAACATGCGAGTGCAAATTTCCGGGCACTCTAGTGTCCAATCTCCTTTTACCCTCGAGTCACGAAAGGCAAACTTGCCAATCTAACTCTTCAGGTCCAAGAAGATTGAACAGGGGCAACTGTTGTACCCCAAAATTTGCCCTCCCATTTCCTCAACATTTTCTCATCACAAGACCTTTGAAGATCAAGATCCAACTAGGGTTTCCTCTGCTCAAGACTTCTCCTTGCACTGTTAACCCAAATTAGGGTTTGTGGTTGAACAAAGATGTTTTGACCTAAAATGCCTAAGATGACTTTCATGCTTCATGTTGGACTCCCAAGTTTATCCATACCAAGTTTCAAGTCTTGATTCCAAATTTTGCTCAGTCAATTGGACAGTTGACCTAGAAATCAGCTGTATTGGGGAAAAAGTCAACTGTGGTCAATTGACAGTCAAATCTCATGAAAATTGACCCACATCAACATTATGAACTCATATGGACCATTTGATCAAGTTTGGATCACAATTCCACAAGAAATTTGATCAGATCACCAAAAGGGCAAAATGGTCATTTTTAGGGTTTTGACTGCACAAAGGCAATTTTTGACTGTTTGACCTAGCCAATGGCAAACCAAGCTCACATATGGACTCAAGGACTCAATGAAATGGTCTTGACACATTCATCAAGCTCAAAAGATCCCAAGTACACAAGATTGACAGTTGAATTTCCCAGTCAATTGATCAATTTTGATTGTATACTGAAAAGTCAAACTTTGACTTTTTGGTCAAAATCAAGAGTCAAGATTCATTTTTCATCAAAACATGCCAAATCATGAAACTTGTTCACCAAGAAATCACAAAATGCAAATTAGTGTTTGAAATGGAATTTTTCATAACTTAGAATTTTTCTAAGTTATGGAAAACCCTAATTTTTTCCCCAACTTTGCCCCACTTTTTCACCAAGATTCATTTGGATTCAAACAAAAGTCAAAACATGAAAGTTGTAGCTTGTTGCATAATCTACAACTTTGATTCACAAAGTTTTCTCATTTGAAGCTTGTATCTCAAGTTACAATTTTTTGAATAAGGGCACTAAACCATTCTTAACTTAGTGAAAATTTGACCTATTTTGGACAAGTTTTTCACCCCACCTCAAGGCCATTTTACATACACTTCCACTTGGAATTTCAATTTGCATTTCAAAGATGGGTTGTAGTACACATTCCAAGCTTTCCAAAATGTCCAAGAAATCATCAAACAACCTCATGGTTAGGGAGAATCGAATTTCACAATATAGCAAAAACTCACTTTTGATTTGGCCATTTTTCATGTTCATAAGTTATGCAAACTTCTCAAAACCAGCATGCCCTTGATTACAGGTCCTTAAACCAAGTTACACTCATAAATTTAATGCATATTCTTTGTGCCAAGACCAAGTTCTTTGAGTTCAAGCATTGTCTAAAGGATTAATCCCAATTTGGAAAAAGTAAACTATCCATTTTTGCAAAAGTTCACTTTATGTCAAATTGAAAATCCAACAAGTACATTGCAAATCTGATTGGCACAAGATTATGAACAAATTACTCTGATCAAGAGAAGCTTTGCAGCAGGATTAGGGGTCCTCTAGATGCCTAGAAACACAAATTGGCTTTTGTTGCTTAAGAAAGAAGAAAAGTGTCATAACTTGTACCAACTCAGAAACCAGCTTACAAACACAAGAACAAAGTTATCAAACACATTACACACATCATAACCAAGCTATTGCATGAGCCATTTACCTCCAAAAACATCATCAAACCAAAAAACACCATCAAACTGCAAAAACAGAGTTGCCTCTGCAGTTTGAGTGCCAACTTCTATTTCTCTCAAGCATTCTTGCCAAAACCAGTTCACACACCTTCCATACCATCTATGCAAGCTAACCAAAAGCAAAAGCACGACCTGTAATCACTCTAACCACTTCCACCATTTTCACATTTCTGGCTTGCAGGTGAAGTTTTCTAGCTCGATTCAGAAGCTTTCAAGACAAAGTAAACATTGGAATAGCATCCCTGGACCTCAAGGAAGCTTCTCCAATCATCACCTTGCACTGAAAGTTCCTACATCTCCAGATAGAACTTCAACTGAACAGGTAAGTTTTTGAATTCGTATCTCTCTTATTAGGCATCATTAGCTTTAAGTTTGTGAAGAAACAAGGTTCTACTCATGCCACTGAACATGTACATGTTTTTACTTTTCATTTATTTTACTTGAGTTGTGAGAATTTGGAGTTTGAAAATGGCAGAAAAACTAGGTTAGGATTTGGGGGAGGAGAAATTCTCCCTCATCTTAGAGAGTTAGATCAAGTTATGCATATGGTTAGAATCGTCTCTTCATGCTGAACATTTTTTATGTTATGAGTTTTTGCTAAAAAGCCAGGAATCAAGAGTTGGAAGATGAGGAACAGGACGCACGTTTTTTTCAAATATTGTTGCTGGAGGTTGAAGACAGTGGTCTTTTGGGCTGGGCCTGTGTATTTTTCTTATTCACACCATGCTAATTGCTTTTACACCCCCAAGGCCCATTTGCTTATTTCTTTGACTTTTTGACCTTTTTCTTTTTTGATTGACTTTGTTTATTTTTTCTCATGACATAAAAAATATAAAAATATTTTTTCTCACCATTTTTAATTTATTAGGCATTTATATGATTTTCTTTTGATTAATACTTAGATGAATAAATATATACATTTCATTAAAATATTGAGAAATAGGTAAAAATACTTTTATTTTCATTTTTATTTTATTATACCCTCTGAAAATATTTTACATAAAAATACCCTTTTATACATATTAAAAATTATTATTATTTATTATATAATACATATTTAGAACTTAATACATATATATATATATATATATATATATATATATATATATATATATATATATATATATATATATATATATATATATATATATATATATATATATATATATATATATATATATATATATATATATATATATATATATATATATATATATATATATATATATATATATATATATATATATATATATATATATTTATTAATATATTTAGGTTAGAATACAAAAATACTTATATTTTTTTCATTTTTAATATTTGATGTAAAAAAATACTTTTTTATAATATACTTCATTTTATTTTTATTTTTATACATAATAAATTAATACTTGTATTAAATTAAATAATAATACATTTTTATTTAATAGAATTAGGGTTTTGCCCTAAATATGAAAAAACTCCAAAAATAATATCTTTTTATTATCTTTTATTTTTACATAAATAATACTTTTTTTCATACATATACAAAACATTTTTGCATCTTGCATATTTTATTCCATTTTTATTTAATTATTGTACATTGATTAAATTGTATAAATTCAATATTGATGTAATAGTTTTAGGTTTAAATTCCTTGTCAAAATCCCCATTTGAACATTTGTACCCCCTTTCCCATATTTGGTTTTGTAATAGCTTAGTAAGTTTATTTTCGCACTTTATTGCTTTCTAATTATGCCATGTTAGAATTAGGGTTTGTATGCGAAAAACGACAAAAAAAATAGTTATGACCTAATCTCAAGACAAACAAGCATGAAAATGGACACACAAATCACACTTGCACCCCTAGGGTATTCCACTTTGTTGCCTTTCAAAATGGGCCATATTGCATGTTAGGTCTCTTTGGGCAAAACAAACAAATTGAATGATCATAGTCCCTCGATAACATTTTCAAAACAAACAAAAACAAATGATCAAGTCCCTTAAAGAAAATGCCCAAAGATACTTGGCACCATTGCAATTATGGTCTAAACGATGACCCGCGCCCGTCCCTTTCACATCCTCACATAAGATTGTCCACCAAATACAATGGTGGAACAAACTTGTCAAAAGGGTTGAAACATAGCTATAATCTTTGAGAAATTTAGGAGTAGATAACCTCTTAGTTACTTGAATCAAACTTGCAAAACAAAACACTTGCCTATTTTCTAAACCACACATCACTACACTTTCAAAACAACTTTCAAAAACAAATGAAAACCTTTTCAAAAGACATACACCTTTGTATACATCCCCACATGGATCATTACAAAGGTTGCCACCACATTGGCTTCTTTTCAAAACATTTTCAAACCCACATACACACAAGCACCATTTAAAACAATTGAAAACAAAAAGGCAAGTGATCTAAGCAAGTAACTAAGAGCCCATGGATAACCATGGATAGAAAGGGTGCTAATACCTTCCCTTTCTATAATCTACTCCCCGAACCCAAGAAAACATCTCAAAAGGTTTTTGTTGTGCTTTTTAACCTTTCCTTAGGATAAAATAAAAAGTCGGTGGCGACTCTTGCTCAACCGCACAAGTGCGAATACGAACGCAAAACCATAGTCAGTTCTCCCACCGTATCACAGGATCCATCTTCCTTCTCTGTTCACGGTCTTCTAAGATGTAACATTTACTTCCAAAAACATGAAAGTATTTGATAGTAAGTTTTCTTCCCTTCCATATTCATACAATGTGGTTGAGGTGCCTTTCCTTAGAGTGATTATGTTATGGATATAGCATGCAGTATTCATAACTTCATCCCAAAAGTGGTAGGGTAACTCCTTAGCATGAATCATAGCTCTGGCAGATTCTTGAAGGGTTTTGTTTTTGCGTTCCACAATCCCATTTTGCTGAGGAGTGATAGGAGAGGAAAGTTAATGACTGATTCCTTCAGAAGGGCGCAAATCATAACATTTAGTATTCTCAAATTCTTTTCCATGATCACTTTTGATTCTGATGGCATGACTATCTTTTTCCCTTTGAAGTTTTTGACAGAGATCTTTAAACACTTCAAAAGTTTATGATTTTTCTCTGATAAAACTTATCCATGTATACCTAGAGAAGTCATCTACAACAACATAGGCATATTTCTTTCCACCAAGACTTTCAACCTGCATAGGTCCCATCAAGTCCATGTGAAAAAGTTCAAAAACTTTTTCTGTAGTGAGATGTTAGATCTTCTGATGTGACATCTTAGTTTTCTTTCCAATATGGCATTCACCATATACTCTCCCTTCTTCTATCTTGAGCTTAGGAATCCCTCTCACAACTTTAATAAATATGATTCTTTTCATTCCTTTCAGATGCAAGTTTCCCAGTATTTGATGCCACTGTTTAACTTCATTTTCTTTGGCTAAAGCACATGTTGAGGAGAGGCTCAACTCTTGGGGAACCAATAAATAACAATTGTCTTTGGATCTAATTCCTTTCATAATAATTTCATTCTTCTGATTGAAAATGATACATTCTGCCTTGGTGAAGTTAACTTTGAATCCTTGATCACATAGTTGGCTTATACTTCTTAGGTTAGCTGTTAACCCTTTAACAAATAACACATTGTCAAGTTTTGGGACTCCTGAACGTTCTAGCTTTCCAACTTCTTTGGTTTCACCTTTGGCTCCATCACCAAAAGTCACATAACTGGTAGAATGAGATTTGATATCTACCAATAGATTTTTGACACTTGTCATGTGTCTAGAACAACCACTGTCAAATTACCATTCATCTTTGGTTGATACTCTGAGAGGGGTATGAGGTATGAAACTAGCAACATTAGACTTGGGAACCCACTGTTTCTTCTTTTTTCTATTTTGAGAGATCTGATCAGTCTTGGGAAGAGGAGTAGTTTTAGGATACCCATACAACTTGAAATATAAAGGTCTTATGTGACCAAACCATCCACAGTGATGACACCTTCAGGGCTAGGATTTTTTTTCTGGTGTGAGTAAATTTTTTCTTACCATGATGTTTGCCATGATGTCTTTTCTTGCCATGATGTTCATACATTTGATTTGACATATTTGGTTTAGACTTGGCATGAGTGGAATTTGATGAAGGTTCTTCTAAAACAGGTTCCTTTTTCTCATTAAACCCTAGACCACTCTTGTCTCCTGTCACTTTCCCCACTTGAAGAATTTCATCTAATGTGTCAGGCCTATTATTCAGCATCTGGAGAGATTTGACTACTCTATCAAGATTTGAATTTAGAGAAGTCATTTTACTTTCCAGATTAGAAATATTTTTCAAATGCTCTTTCCTTTATGCCTTCAACTGGGTTATGAGTGCTTTCTGTTTCTCCCCTTCTAGGCAAACTTCTTCACTTCTGAGACACAGTTCTTTGTACGAGGCAGCTAGCTCATCAAAGGTTAGTTTACCATCACTAGAATCTTCATCATACACATATTTTCATGTTAATTCTTTAAAATACATTGCAGATTCCTCTTCAAGATAACTCTCATAATCCTCTTCAGACCAAGTAACAAATAGATTATTCTAATGTTTCTTAAGATATGTAGGAAATTCAGCTCTAATGTGACTAAAACCTTCATATCCATGACATTGTATTCCCTTCCCTTGAGTGGATTTTTCTTCATCCCTTTTTCTTCCAAACTCATTTGACTTAACGATGTCAGATGAGATGTTCTTGACATTTGATCTTGGATTCCTATCCATCTTTTTTATCACTTTGTTAAACTATCTTCCAAGCATAACTAAGGCATTAGATATTCCTTCATATGTATCTATATCATAGTCCTCCTCTTCATCTTCAGTATTGGTTACAAAAGCTATGCTTTTGTTCCTCTTTTCAGATCTTTCATGATGCTTAATTCAAATGTCTGAAGTGATCCAACAAGTTCATCTACTTTCATCTTGTCAATGTCTTGTGTTTCTTCTATGGCAGTCACTTTCATATCAAATCTCTTGGGAAGAGACCTAAGAATCTTTCTCACCAATTTGTCTTATGGAATTTTTTCTCCTAAAGCACTGGCAGCATTAGCAATCTCAAGGATGTTCATACGGAAGTCATTAATGCTTTCATCATCCTTCATTCTCAGATTTTCAAATCTGGTGGTGAGCAACTAAAGTCTTGACATCTTCACTTTGGATGTGCCTTCATAGGTAGATTGAAGAATCCCCCAGGTATCCTTAGCTACTTTACATGTGTTCACTAATCTAAAAATGTTCTTTTCAATTCCATTGAATATAGAATTCAAGGCTTTAGAATTTCCAAGAGCAATTTCACCCTCTTCTTTAGACCAATCTTCTTCTGGCTTTAACTCAGAAGTAGGTTCTCCATTTTCTCCCAATTTGACAGGGTATTTCCATCCTTTTAAGACAGCTTTCCAAGCCTTGTTGTCTAGAGACTTTAGAAAGGCCACCATATGTGGTTTCCAATAGTCATAATTGCTTCCACCCATAATGGGTGGTTTGCTCACAAATCCTCCTTCCATGTCCATAGTACTAGAAAGTATCTTCCCTAGATCTCACCCAGATGTAGAGCAGGATGCTTGCTCTGATACCAATTGAATCTAGTATCAGATATGTGATGTCGAAGGAGATGTCATGAAAAAAAATGAGGACAATGTAAAATGCAACAATATTATAAGCAGTAAAAACACAAAGGATTGTTAACCCAGTTCAGTGTACAACAACACCTACTCTAGGGGCAACCAAGCCAGGGATAAGTCCACTAAATAATATCAATTCATAGACCCTTAGTAAATAACCAGTTTACAATCTAATCACTTAATCAGTACCTGTGCTATACTTCTACCTAAGATGCACCTAGGTATGAAGCCTTCCTCAAATCCCTTCAAACACTAATAGTGAAGAACAGCTGAAATATTAAGTTTTAAAGACTTTAATCATTCAATACTTAAAAGCTTATGAATGATACACAATTAACAACTCAAACTACAACTCAAGTATTAAACCAATACTTATAGTGTATTACAATTAAAAATACTTAGACTTCTAAAACAGAAAGAATATATTCTTCTTCAAAAGTTGCAGTCAAACGAAAAAGTATGCAAGTCTTTATAAAGGCGCGGTAGTGGGTTTGGGCTGAAAAACAAATATTCCAATCCCTTGAATATTTCCATGAAAATGGGCCAAGATATAATCCATAGAGATAATACAGATCAAAAAATATTCCTCCATATTTTTCGCAAGCTATGAGTCACAAATCCTGAATAATGGCGCGCATAAAAACAGGAAACAAAATATTGGAAACAAATATGAAGTCACCTTCAAATTAGGAGGCAGATGTCAAGACATCTGCTTTGACATTATTCAAAACCAGTTTGCTTCAAATATCAAGGCATTGAGCAAAACATTATCAAGTCAGTGTTTTACCAAAATTGCTGCCAACAAACACTTACATGGAGTTTTGGTGATCTTCGGAATAGCATAAACATCTTCAACAGCAGCAGGGGAAATCACTTTAAAGGTCTGACATGAAGTCTTGATAAATTCTCCATCCATCTCCATGTATTGGAATGAATTCAAGTGGCTGACCATGTACTCCTCTTCTCATAGACAGTAACAACCTTCCCTTTTACAGGATACTTCAATTTCTGGTGCAAGGTGGAGGTGACGGCACCCGCCCCATGGTTCCAGGGGCATCCCAATAGACAAGAATAAGTTGGTCGGATGTCCATCACATAGAAAGTGGACTCAAATATTTGTGATCCTACTTTGATTGGGAGGTCCACTTCTCCATGCACCATTATTTTGGATCCGTCAAAGGCTCGAACTATGATATTACTGGGCTTCAGCATGACCCATTCATAATCCAGTCTGTCAAGAGCACCTTTAGGAAGAACATTCAGTGAAGAGCCAGTATCAATTAACACATGAGACAACATAGTGTACCTACATTCAATTGAGACATACAAGGCCCTATTACGATTTCTCCCCTCCAAAGTCAAGTCGGCGTCGGAGAAACCTAACCCATTATCAGTTGTCAAACTCGCCACGTAACTTCCAAATTGATCAGTCGAAATTTCTTGTGGCACATGAGTGGTCTTCAAGAATTTTACTAAAGCCTGCGCATGGGCTTCAGAACACAATAGCAATGATAACATGAAGATTTTGTACAGGGTTTTCCCCAGCTGTTCAACAATCTTATAATCGCTTTTGCGAATGATCTTCAAAACCTCTTCCAAATCTTGTCCAGAAGTATCCTTGATTGTAGCTTCTTTTGGTGCCTCTGTCCGGGCATCCTCTATCATTGACTCTTTACCCCGAGCCTCATAAGTTGTCTTGGTAACCGTGACTTGCACAGGTGGAGATATTTTTGGGGAGAAAATCATTCCGCTTTTGGTAATTTTGTTGGTCCCTGCAATATTGACAATGCTAGGATTAGCCTCTTCGTCAGACAACTCTTGTTTAATACCATTGAAATAGACGTCAGACCCATAATTCCATGGAATACCCTTTTCCGAGGAATACGGGATGGGACCAGGTGTTGTAATGATTAAATGAGCATCTTTTGGAATGGCGTTAATCCTTACAGGACCCTTGGAAGTGATCCTGAAAGGAGTACTGGATATGACAGACAAATCTTGGCACAAATTTTCCGTAGACGGAACTTTTTCAATCAAAATAGCATGTTCATTCATCAGACATTGAACGCCTTCCTTCAGTAAACCACAACCATTGGGTTAGACTGCACGGTAATAACATTCTTCAGCATAACCTGAAAATAAATTGGCTTGTAACAAGTTCTTATTGATTATAGAGAGGGGAGTAACCATATCACTTACAAAAGAAATATACAAAACATCTTCAATAGCACTTATATTCTTATCATGCTATGGCATAGGTGCAGTAATCACGTTCAGAGTCTCCGGAGGATCGAACTCAATTTCCTTATTATCGATCATATCCTGAATCTTGCTCTTCATGGCCCAGCAATTGTTGGTGTCGTGCCCAGGACTGTTCGAATGATAAACACACCTCGTATTTGGGGTGTACTTTGGAGAGGAGATGTTGGGATTCTGAGGAGGATCTCGCAGTGAAATGAGTTCAGCCTTTAACAAATGTTGTACTGTCTGAGATAATGTCATGCCAATTTTGGTAAACTGCCTCGGCGGAGCATCTGGCCTTCGTCGGTTACTTTGTTGTTGCTATTGAACAGACGTCGGATTGGAAATCAACACTGCTCCCACATACTGATGGCGATAACTTTTACTACGACTCCTATAGACAATATTGGTTTCTTTTTTTACCTCTAAATGGCTTCCTCGCAACATTAGAAGATGTAGCCATCGGGATCTTCCCACTCTTGATACCGCTTTCAATTCTTTCCCCAATCAAAATCATCTCTGTAAACCCAGACGAAGAGCTTCTAATCAATAGATTAAAGAACGGGCATGTCAGAGTGCCCATGAACATATCTACATTTCCCGATCATACAAAGGAGGTTTCACCCTTCCATCTAAATCCCTCCATTTCTGTGCATATTCCTTCAACCCTTCATTCGAGCCCATGGATATATTTTGCAGTTGCACTCGAGTTGGTGCCAGGTCAGCATTATATCGATACTGCTTATAGAAAGCAACATCCAAGTATTCCCATGTATGGATGTTGGTCCCTTCGAGCTGATAGAACCATTCAAGTTGAGTGCCAGCTAAACTCTCTTGGAAGAAATGAACCCATAATTTCCAATCAGCAATATGAGGTTGTATCTTCCAAGCATACGACCTCAAATGGAGTTTAGGACAAGAGACCCCATCATATTTAGCAAAGATGGGGACCTTGAAATTATGTGGGATGACCACCCCCAGGTGAAACAACCGGCTGAAAATCATCAAAACAATGAAGTCGCCATCGAACGTCTTTTATCCCACATGTAGGGAAAGGTAAACATCGAGAAAACCTGAGAAGGGAGAAGTCACGGTCTTGCGACCGAGAGATCGGGTAAGGGAGTCTATTACGCGAGGGGAAGGTATTAGCACCCCACGCGTCCGTAGTACTCTACGGTATCCACTCTTGTTATCTATCTTATGGGTGTGTTTAATCTATGCTTACTGTCTACTATAGTAATGAAAGGAATGCATGCAAAAGAAAAGAGAAAAGAATGTAGGGAAAATAAAACTGTGCTCGCCTGGGCCCTACCCCAATGCCTATGTATCCTTTTTGAGGAATCAGAGCTACCATAGTTCGGCTCACATGTTTTTGTTTGTTTATGTTTTTTATGGACAATGTTAATCCCGCCTTCTGCCGCAGCTCGACCTTTGGAGACTTATGCGTTGGCACAGAAGTAAATTAATCATGTCCTTACCTAAAAAGGGTTTTAGAGAAAAGGTGCTCGAGCGCACAAAATTGTTTGAATTTGTTTTGTGTTTTTGTTACCTTGAAAAAGGGTTTAAATATGCTTAGCATGTTTTTAATTTGCTAAGAAAAGAAGTTTTTGTTTTGAATGCAAGGATGCAAAAAAGGGAAAGAAAAGAGTCTAAGGGAGACTAACCTATTTCTAAACCTAATGTTATCATACAATGGTAGTCCTATGTCAAGGATAAAGGGGAAGTTTCTACCTAATGTCAGCATGCATGGTTTACAACCTAAGGTCTAACTTGCGTCCGAACGGAGCAAGCGCATCCTAAGGGAACATGGTATGTACAAGGATAAAGCAAGCAAGCCAGCAAACAGAGCACACCTAAAGAGATCCTGCCTAGGTTAGCATGCCAAAGAAAAGTCTAAAAAAACTATCCTATAGGGAGCATGCAATGAGATCGAAGTCGTGATCTCAATTTCTAAATTGAGTGACTCATCGATCGACAAGAAAGTAAAGAAAGCGATAAAGTCCTATAGGGAGCATGCACTGAGAGCGAAGTCGTGATCTCAATTGCTAAATTGAGTGACTCATTGATCGACAAGAAAGTAAACAAACACAAGCACAACACATATAGCAAATGAAGTGCGGAATGCCTGCTACAGGTCTTTAAACAGCGACTTCGAGCGCACGCTCTTTATTTCCTACTTCTCATGGTATCTAGAAATCAATAAAGTGCGAAAATGGGGAATAAAATGAAGGTCGCGGTGATACCGAACGGAGAAGGTCCGTTGCCTCTTCAAAACCACGTAAACGGTAAGAAAACTCTACAGAAAGCTTCCTCGAATTTATTTGATGACAATTATGCTCTTAGCTAGATTTAAAACTTCATGAAATCTTCAACAATTATCACCTGATCAACTAAAAAGAAAACATGATAATTATACAAGGAAAATAAAATCAGAGCCACCAAGAGGTGCAAAATGTAGCGAGTAGTGTTGTATAGCCAGCAAAGTAAAACACCAAGCCCAATCCAAAATGGATCCAATAATAGTTTTTGTTTCCAAGCTTTCAAACTACCAAAAAAGAGATCAATGGGCCTGGGGAAGCACAACTTGGTCCAGCAATGAACATCTTCTACCCAAATCTATCTTCCAGCATGTTTCAAATATTATTATAATCGTTATTGAATTTTAACAACACAAAACAATTATATAAAAAAAGACCGTGTTTGGACAATTGGATAGGGTTTCTTCAATTTCCACGATCGAAAACGCCTCTTACACCGTGCACGACTTTTTCTTCTTCTTCTCGCGCGGCGCCGACAGACTCAACCTTCTTCGTTTCCGTCACGGCGGTGCCACAAGAACTCAACCTTCTCCGTTTCCGCCACGGTGGCGCAGTTAATCCATCACTTAAACGGTGTTGCTTCCTATCATCATCGCCAGCCTCACCGTCTTGGTCTTCGATCCAATATTATCGTCCAATTCACCATATCTTTCCGATTCTGTTGCGATTTCTCCCCTCCGATGTCGTCACTTCCTCGCCGCCGTCCGTTTTAGTTCATCACCAGTTTCTTGTTTTGCCTCTTCAACCGGAAAACCGTCCGGTGCACCTTCGATCGGTGAAGATGATCGGAAGTTCGGAAACTCTTGTGTATTCAGGTATAAAATCCCTTAACTCATTCGCATAACTTCTTCTTACTTCCACAAACTGCTTCTACTTCCTTTCTTTTCGCTTGTTCTGATTTGCGTCGATGTTGTGTTGTTTGAATGAAACCGCTTTGTTGCAAAGTTGATGAACGACGACGATGCGAAGCAACTTACAGAGTTTTTGTGTGATGAGGATGAAGGTGATGCACGGTCCACATATGAATATTGAATGACGAAGACCTTTGAAGAGTTTTACAGAGAGAAAAGTGAAGATTGAATTTGGACCGTAAGTGGTGATGGTGCAAGGCTGATGAGGTTGAAGAATTGATGAAGGTGATTACCGTGACGAAGTGCAGAAGCGATCAAGATGATGATGATGAGGAGGAGAACGAAGAAAAATGGTTTTAGAGAGAAAGAGAGCCGTCAAGTTTTCTAGTGAGTTCTCTCTTCCAATTCTATTTTTGAATTCTCGGTGAGGAAGTTTTCTCTTTTCTTGTATCTGCTCTCTTCTACCATGTTTCTGTTGAGGACGTTGGGGATTATGGTTAGAGGATGATGATTATGCAGGAGAATGAAGATTATGCAGAGTTTTCAGAGAGAGAGAATGCAGATGGGGCTTTGAGGAGTGCAGAGAAGAAGAGAGGGAGAGAATTCTGAAACTGGAAAAATGGAGAGTGATGTGTGGCCTCCTGTTTTTTTTTGGTGAGTTTTCTCCTTTATGCTGTTATTGCTGTTAGGAAAAGTTAGTTATAGATTAAACAATCTTAGCCAATGGATCAGAAGTTTGTTATGACAAATGAATGGTGAGGATTAGAGGTTTGAGAGTTAGTTATATTAGTTTTGAAGGCTAGTGTAATTTCTGTTAGAAGGTTGTTATGAGGTGGTTTGAGAATGTTTTATAAAAAACTCTGTTTTGGTTTTTCATTATGCAGGTCTTTTTTTTTAAGCTGGGATTCAAATACAGGGTAGTTTGGAATTGGTTATTTGGTTCTTTTGCAGGGTTCTCCTTCTGTTTTATTTCTTTCTTGAAAATAGTGAATTGGTTATAAGCTGAACTAGTTTTTGAATTGGATATTGTGGACTGGTTTGGAATTTGTATCTGGTTTATGTTTGATTTTATTTGTATTCATGTGCAGCAGGTTTTCTTCAACGATGTGGCATGGTGATTAATGCAAGGCATGGATTTTGTTACTTGTGAATATGCATAATGCATTATTTTGGATAGCTTTTGCGAAGGTTTGCAAGTTTGGTAATGAAGGATTGGTGGGTAGAAACAAAGGGCAAATTTTATGAAGGTTTTTTCATGAAGATTACATGGAGTTGGATGAAGGAATGAAGATGTAGAACATTAGGTTTAGGTTAATCACCATGTGTTGTAGTTTTCAATTTTTCCACAAATGTTAAGGAACAAAAGCTTGTAACTCGTTTGGAGTTTGAATGACCATGATTGGAAGTATTTTCAAATTGTTTTTCCAATGATCTTGAACTTTGAATGAAATGCCTTTTTATTCTAAAAAATCCCACTCAAATATTTAAGAACTTTTATTCACTCCAAATCCTCTTCAAATATTAATGAACAAGTTCCAATAAAATTATAACTTCAATGAATCCCTAATTCAATTCACTTCCTCAATATAAACCAAACTTGTGTGTCAAGCAACAAGAATTTGAAATAATGACACCTTGATTACAATCCACATCTTGTACCATGTCCCGACTATATGAGCACTAGAATAACGACATCTTGGACCCCTGAAGAAGATATTCAAGATGACTTTGAACTTAGACCTTAGTTCACATAGTCTTTACTTAAACCTTTAGTGAAACCCTAGTGATGCTACCCTTGACGAGGATGACAGCCTTATAGCTTGATGGGGGAGAAGTTCACCATGATTAAGAATCCAAACCCTAGTTCCATAAACCACAGTTACTCGAAAACCAACTGATTCAAGCTTAAGTGAAGATGAGGACCATCAAAGCCATAGAAACCCTAATTCTTTGAAATCTTTGATCACATGCCAAATTATGTTGTTAGCGAATGTATGCAATGTTAAATGACCTAATGGAGATATGTACATGAGAAAAGCGCGACAATGCATAAGCCAGATAAAAGTAAAAGGGTAGGACAAATTTGGGGTATTACACCGGGACCAGACCTAGTTCACTGAAATCCAATCCAGGCACCTTCTGGATTTCCATAGCCTTGAGTTTGTCTTCCAACTGCTTGTATTTGTCACCTGCATGAGGATACTGTTTGTCAGAGTAGTCTTCATCTTCAGGAACATTCTCATAACCCTGGTTGTTTCTTCCTTCATGCTTGATCCTCCTACCATCTTCATCCTGGTTGTCATCTTCTTCAGAGGAGACATCATCCACTTAAACTGGTTGAGCAGGACCCTTGAACCTTCTCCCTATATCGAGGATAGTGGACGACTTCTTCGTCTTCTTTTTCTTGGCGACGAGCACCATCAGATCTTTCTGCCCCTGTGCCAGATTTAGAAGAGTCTATTGGAATTGTGCATGCTGATCCTGGAGATCCTTAACAGTTTGTTCGAGGGCCATTTTTCTGGTGAAATAGACAGTAAAAAAATGAGAAACTTGTATGAAAAACCTGTTATGTAATGATACATCATATGTAAATGCAAATTTTTTCAAGGATCTTAGGAGATTTAAATTTGCTAGCCAAGAGGAAACAGAAACGAAGATTTTATTAATAAGTTCAAAATTACAATTACCTCTTAGGTTTACAATGAAAAAAAATAGGTCTCAAAGAGACAACAATAATGAACTTATAAATCTAATACTCAAGTTTCCCATGGACATTTCCTTTTTGTTTTAATGTATACATTAAGACTTTGCTCCTTGTGAAGTGGCTTTGTGAGCTCCAACACTTTCTTTTCACTTGCATAAAATTGGGTCTCAAAGGTGTCTGGTTCTTCTTTGAGTTGAATCTAGGACTTCTGCAATTCTTCAAGGTCAGTGGGCATGTTTGGATGGAAGATGGTGCGAGAAACGTCTCCTTCGACAACAGGCTCCATGATTACTGGTAAAACGGCTGGGTATGGCATCATGAGGTTTTGAGTGCGAGCTTGTAACCATTTGAGATAAGGCTTCAGAGGGATGGAATTCTTCTGCCGTAAAATCTTACTATCAATCTTGCTTACCATTCCCCAAGCATGTATAAACCTCCAATGATAACCTTGAGGATCATTTTTGTAATCGAACACATCTACAACACATGATACTTCCTCGCCTCTTTATAGTACGAGTGTGAAGAGAATATAGAATATCTTCGAGTAATGTAGGCATATGATTACGAGCAAGGAAAATTTTGACAGCGTTCACATCTATGAGTTGGTCTAGATTATGGAATAGTACCAACCCGTAGATTAGAAGAGCCAAGATTTCCTCGAAAGCCTGAAAACTCATAGCGTACAGAAATAGTTTAGCCTTCACTATCAGAAATTTAGCCATAAAACCTTTGACTCCACTTCTCGTTTCCCAGTTAGATATAACGTCGGACCGCTTCAGATGTAAGGTTGCTGCAATAACTTCTGGCTTCGGAGCTTCCTCTAAACTGGTGAAGGGTATCTGATTAAGAATAGGCACTCCCAGTAATTGAGAGAACTCTTATATTGTGGGCACCAACTGATAACCAAGAAAGGTGAAGCAGTGATGTGCGAGGTCAAAGAACTAGAATAGGACACCCATCATGTCTTCTTCAAAACATGAGCTAACCAGACTAAGTAGTCGACCATGCATTTTTATGAATGGATAAATTTTGGGAACCCTTGAGACTAACTCTTTAAGTTGAGGAGGCACCCTTACAAAGTTGATATGGATAGTGTTTCTACGAGCGGAGGTCGTAGTCTGCAAAATAGAACAAAGATAAATTCCTTGGTCCTTTAAATGGTTAGTGAAAATGATATGGTATAAAGCACATAAGGCCTTAGGTTTAAGCTTGCATGGAGTTTGTAGGTAAGTACCCTCTTGAAGTTTTAGTTGGCTCAACCTGTCCTAAAAGAAAGTAATTGGGTTCTAGGAGTCTCAATATTACTGATCTTTCTCTCGGGGCATTGTTTCAGCACAAGCATCTGATTTACGACCGAAATATCCCGAGAGTCCGAGCTCAATGACTGTAGCATCGAGTATCAACCAACTTCAATCTGCACCAAAGCTGGCTATCTCACTACTTTCTAATGGTTAAGTTGTGTCAACTATGGTTCTACGGTCAGTTAGTGCTTTATGACACCACACGCCAGCCCTGCATTCTCCTTTACTTAACTCAAGGGACACCGGTACCAACCAATGTATCGCACTAATGTAGCCATTGCTTCAACCGTATCGGTGTACGCCATACAATATTCACAATCGATTGCTACTTACCTAAAACGCCCCAGATGTGGGTATAGGATCTTTACAAGAATAACCCAAACAACCCTTAAAAATAAATCATACAAATCAAACAAGGAAAGAAAATTAAAGGTGGCCTAGCTCTAAGGTAACCCCACTTTAGATTATTTCCCCAGCAGAGTCACCAGTTCTGTAATTCGGTGGGAAAACTGGCTTTTAGTTTTGCATTTTATCGCAAATGTTGCAGATAGCAAGAGTCGCCGCCGACTTTTCTTTTATCCAAAAAGGGAAAGGGTGAAAATAACAGGAAAAGACCTTTTGAGAATTTTTGAGTAAGGGGGTAGGTTATGAATAGGGAAGGTATTAGCACCCTTTTCATCTGTATTTATCTACGAGCTCTTAATCACTAGATCACTTTTGAAAATGATTTGTGTGTGTGTGTGTGTGTTTGAATATATTTTAAAAAGATGCCTATTGTTATACACTAAATTTTGCCCCTAACTTTTTCAGTCGCACTTTCATACCATATTTTGTCAATCAGTCACGATCATTAATAAATAGCTTCATTCATCCCATTTGCATCCTATCTTTAAGTTTGCTCTTGTGTTGTTGACTAACTTCTAATCAAAATGAAAAAAAAATGTATTTGTCTTTGTCTTTGCATATTTGTGTTTTGTAGGTACTGAGTCGAAGCATATGGCAAATAAGGTTTTCCAGTATGATTTCCCTAAAATCTCTATTTGCAAAGAAAAAGAATTAAAAAATTTTCATTTTTTTCACTGTACAATCGATTGCTCCTAGAGTGCAATCGATTGCACAAAGTGCATTTTGTGCAATTTTTGAAAAAATACAATGTGCAAATCGACTTGCACTGTAGTGCAATCGATTGCACAACGTGAACATTTGAAAAAAAATCAGCAATTTCAAGCTTGTCAAATTTTGGCTCCAATTTTCCTCTAATTTTTAAAAGAATTATCATTAATTCAAATTTTGGCTCTAAGAATCAATTACTAAATAACCACTAATCCCAATCCTAAACTCTATAAATAGAGCCCTCATTTCATTCAAATTTCAAGCTTTTGATATCCAAAATCACTTTTCTAAAAAATCTCTCAATTCTCTCCTTCTACCAAATTCACTCAAAGCTCCATTTTCAAGAAAAGTTAGTAAGCTTTGCATTGAAGCTTACTAATCCTTGAGCTAAACCTTCATCCAAACATTTTTTTCTTCATCAAATCTCTACATCCAAGCTTGGCAATTTATTCTTGTGGTTAAGTTGAAGCAAATTCTTGAAGTTGTGTTGATAATTCTCTAGATCTACCTTTGGTATGTTGGATTTTCCATCTTTCACAATGTGATCTCTTGTTGATCTTTGGGTTGATTCATTGAGAATTTTTTTGGGATTCCAATGGTGCTATTTTCTCATAATTTGATGGAATTTTTGTACTCAATTTAATCCATGATTATAAGATATTTGATGGAAAGTGTGAATAAGAATTTGGCCTTTTAAAATGTTGTTTTGTTGTCTGTAACAGCGTGCAATCAATTGCTGTAACAGTGCAATCGATTGCACTAAGTGAAATTTGTCAATTTTTTGAAAACTTCACTGTGCAAATCGATTTACACAGTAGTCCAATCGATTTACACAGAGACATAATGCATTTTTTTGCCTTGTTTTGGGGCAGCTTTGATCCAAAATGCTTTTTCTACTCACTTCTTTTGATTGTTGGTTTGGATTGCAATTTTAAATGTCCCATTTCTCTTTAAATTCAATGGACTTTATGGTGTAGATGAAGTTGGATAAATGTTCATTAATTCAAATCTACCTAAGAGTGAATTATTTAATTCATTTTTGGTGCTTTGGATTAATGATATGTTTAGTGCTTTAATCCATCTAGAGGAGTGGTTGAATTTAAAGATGAAAGAATTTTGAGGTGGTAATCCAAATTAACTTATCATTCCCCTACCTCTTCATCTTATCCATTTATTTTTTAATTGTGATACATGTTAAGGGATGATGATCTCTATATCATTTATCTCTATATCATCTACATATCATTTATCAAAATTCTCTCAACTCAGGCCAAATAAATGCAAGATATGTATATGCACAGCTTCGTTGCAATGAGGTCTACATTGTTTATTCACAAATCGTGGCCAATGGATGCATGTATGAAGAGATAGGAGTTGATATTTTTACCTCTTTCAGTTGAAATCATGGATGGAAATGGAGTGAGTTTTATGAAGTCTTAATGATTGCTTGAGCTTGCTTGAACCTCCCTGAGTGTGTTCCAATCCTTGCCTTGCTCTAGAAGTGCCTGGAAGTCCCTATCCAAGTCAACCTGCAAGCTTTGAAAACAAAAATGGCATGATGGAGAAGGAATTACAGTACAGGGATGAGGGCCTGGATTAGTTAGATATCAAGTAGGTAAGGTGTTTTGATGGTTAGGATTTGAAACGCACGAACCAAATGAGAGATTGCTATGCTTATGCTAAAACTGCAAGTTTTGACAGTTTTTGGGTGATATGGAGTTTGAGAGTGTTTTAGGCTTCTAGTTCTTGTGTGTTATGTTGTATTATGTTTGTATATTAGTATGGAATCAGTTTAAAGTCAGCTCTCCAACAGATGCACAAGTTCTAGCCTTTTGGCAACCTTTCTTGCTTTTGAAGCAAAGTGAAGAGACAAGTCTTCACATGCTTGTACTGGATTGCTTAGGGTTGGTATATGCTCTATACAAGTTGCCTTAGGTATGTGGTACTTGTATGTGCAAAGGAGACAAGTTCAATGCTCAAGAATTGGAAAGTGGCAAAAGTTGAGCTTTTTCAAAATGGTAATGGCCACTTTATGCAATTTATGGAATTACAACATGGGTAATGGCTCTAAGGCTTGGATTAAAGCTTTGTCAGCTGAGTAACCATTAAATTATGGAGTAAGAAACAAGTTTGGTACCTGTAAAGCATGGATTAGGCAGCATAGGTACTGATTGGAACTTTGTTCTTCATGAAATGGCTTGAATCGAAAGTGAGAAATTGCAAACTTCATCTCTTCGATTCTCCCTACTCAAAAATGATCTTGAGGAGTTCTTTGACATTTTGGAAAGCTTGCAATGTGCTTTATAAATCATCTTTGAAGTTCATTTCAAGATACCTCTTGGAACTAAGTGGAAAATTTCCATGAAGTTGGGTCCAAAACCTGCCTAAATTAGGGCAAAAAATTCACTAAGTTATTTAGTTCATGAGCATGTATTCATAAATTTATATCTTTAGATACAAGCATCTTTAGGGAAAAGTGTGTGAATAAAAGTTTTAGATTTCATGGAGGTCTATAACTTTCATGTTGGGAACATTCCTTGAATCATCTTGTATCATGGTGAAAAAATGGCCTAAAGTTGAGAGAAAAATAAGAAATTTTCTATACTTAGAAAATTTTCTAAGTTAAGAAAATTTTCAATTTTAAACCCTAATCTTCAATCTTTGATTTCTTGATGACCAAGCTTCACATTTTTACATGTCTTGTTGAATTGTGACCCTTGGTACTTGATTTTGACCAAAAAGTCAAAGTTTGACTTTTCAGTGTATAATTGACTTTTGATCAGTTTACTACAAATTTCATCTGTTTATCAATGAAATTGAAATGTTTTGAACCATGTAATTAGATTAAGATGATTCCATTGAATCCTTGGAATCATGATTTAACTCAATTGGTCATTTTCTAGGTCAAAAATCAGAAATTGCCCTTCCTCAGTCAAAACTCTAATTTTGACCATTTTGCCCTTTTGATGATTTGATCAAATTTCTTGTGGAATTGTGGTCCAATCTTGATCAGATGATACGTATGAGTCTAGAATGTTGATGTGGATCAAAAATTATGAAGTTTGACTGTAAATTGGCCATGGTTGACTTTTTTCCCAATACAACTGATTTTTAGGTCAACTGTCCAATTGACTGATCAAAAATGTGGTTCAAGGCTTGAAACTTTTCCTGAGTGATCTTAGGGGTCCATAATGATGTTTGAAAGTCACATGAAGCATTGAAAGTCCAAAAATCCTTGTGCAATATCAAACCCTAATTTTGGGTCATCAGTGCATGATGAGATGTCTTGAGCTGACTAAACCCTAATCTAGTCTTGAGTCAAAGAAATCTTGTGAGAAAAGTTTTGATAAATGAGAGGGAAATTTTTTGGGTACAACAGCTGCCCCTGTTCAATCTTCTTAGACCTGAAGAGTTATATTGGAGAGCTTTGCCATTCGTGACTCGAAGGTGAAAGATGATTGGACACTAGAGTGCCCTTAAATTTGCACTTGACGATGTGTAGTTAAGGGAATGGGCTTAAATATGTCATTTAGAGAAGTAATGGAATCTTGTTGGAGATGGGATTGTTAGATTCCATCCAAGAATGTTTGTTGAATTGTAAGTTGTAAGCTGGAAGAAAAAGTATCAGAACGGCATCCGTGTCTGGAGCGTATCTAAACTGTATCTGAACGTGAAATCTGAATGAGTAACAATGGCATTCGTGTCTGGAGCATATCCATACTGTATCTGAACTTGAAATCTGAATGAGTAACGGAATGGCATCCGTGTCTGGAGCGTATCCGTGTTGTATTGTATCTGAAAGGTTGTATCTGAATGAGTATCAGAAAGGCATCCATGTCTGGAGCATTTTCGTACTGCGTCTGAAGTCTGAATTTGAATGAGTATCAGAATGGAATCTGTGTCTGGAGCATATTCGTACTGTATCTGAAGTCTGAATCTGAATGAGTATCAGAATGGCATCCGTGTCTGGAGCGTATTCGTACTGTGTTGTATCTGAAAGGTTGTATCTGAATGAGTATCAGAAAGGCATCCGTGTCTGGAGTATTTCCGTACTGTATCTGAAGTCTGAATCTGAATGAGTATCAGAATGGAATCCATGTCTGGAGCGTATCTGTAATGTATCTGAAGTCTGAATCTGAATGAGTATCAGAATGGCATCCGTGTCTGGAGCGTATTCATACTGTATCTGAACTTGAAATCTGAATGAGTATCAGAACGGCATATGTGTCTGGAGCGTATCTAAACTGTATCTGAACTTGAAATCTGAATGAGTATCAGAATGGCATCCGTTTCTAGAGTGTATCTGAATTGTATCTGATTGCACATTGTTAATGGTAGTTGTTTAATATTATCCTGAAAAGGGTAAAATGTTAGCTGAAACACAAAGTTATGTTGCATGAAATGTATGATACAATATATTTGCTTCATCAATGTTTATGATATGTAGATGTAATGTGTGTGCATGTAAGCTGGTTTGCTGTATTGCTGTTTGATTGAGGAAAATAAATCCTTGAACGCTGATGAGGATATGTTGAATCTCCAACGTCTCGAGGTTGAAGTACTGATGAACTCTTGCTGAGAGAAGTAAATTTTGTTGTGAGGGAAATTCCATGTACTGCTTGTAAGATTTGCTCGGGGAATCCTGAGAAATTTGATGATTTCTACTGGGGATTAACGGTGTGAAGTTTTAGTTCTGTTGGGGATTTAAATGATGTACTGTGGGGATTCCTTATGGAATAGCCTAAAGACGTTTTCCTATCCTTTTAACCTACCAGTAATTATCTTTCTCATTTTGTTTATTTGTAAACAGTAATTATGTTCAAATGCATATGTTCATTAATGAATCATTGGACGTTTTTGCAAATAAAACACAAGTGTAAAGAAAAAGACAAATAGTTTTTTGTACATTCAAAGAGATATCTTTGTATTTAACTTTGAATAAGTATTTTGTACAAATGAGACAAACATCCTAGTAAGAGAATGGTGCCATAAAGCAAAAAGAATTTATACAAAGAAAGATAGCTATGTGTAATAATCCCATGGGGTTCCCATTCTGCTATAGCCTTTGTATCTCTGAGCACCTTTTCTATTTGTTGTTTCGTTCGAAGATGATTGAATTAATCAGAAACTCCGAGTTTATCAGTGGAAGTCAAGAGGTTGTCCGCAAAGTGATCCGACGGGACATAGCCATACGCTTTAATTCCCTAACTTTTTCCTAGACCACCATTTCGGGTTTTCAGTCCATAGGGAAACCCTTTTTTCCCAAGTCGCCCTTTTGGGTTTCCAACTTGCCGGGTGTACAGATTTTTTTTATTTTATCCCTAATTTTTACCCAAACCTTTTGGTTCACCGGGATGCCCTTGTTTTGCCTAGGTGTGTCAACCTAACGGGTCTCTTATGCGTAATATCTTTTGACTATGTCCGCGTTCGCAAGGTGTGGCAGGTCATCACCGTCCATGGTGGTCAAAATCATTTCCCCACCGGAGAATATGTTCTTGATTACAAATAGCCCTTCATAGGTAGGAGTCCATTTGCCCGTGGGATCACTTTGTGGCAAGATGATACGTTTGATCACTAGATCCCCAACTTGATATACTTGGCGTCTGACTTTCTTGTTGAAAGCCTTGATCATCCGTTTTTGATACATCTGACCATGACAAACAGCAGTAAGTCTCTTTTCATCAATTAAGTTCAGTTGATCAAGTCGAGTTTGGGTCCAATCGTCCTCCTTCAAACCTGCATCCTTCATAATTCTCAAAGAGGGGATCTGAACTTCAATAGGCAAGACAGCCTCCATGCCATAAACCAAATAATAGGGTGTTGCCCTAGTTGATGTGCGAACTATGGTACGATACCTGTGGAGAGCAAATGGTAGCATCTCATGCCAGTCCTTGTAGGTGACTGTTGTACCCCAAAATTTTCCCTCCCATTTCCTCAACATTTTCTCATCACAAGACCCTTGAAGATCAAGACCCAGTTAGGGTTTCCTCTACTCAAGACTTCTCCTTGCACTGTTGACCAAAATTAGGGTTTGTGTTTGCACAAAGATATTTTGACCTAAAATGCCTAAGATGACTTTCATGCTTCATGTTGGACTCCCAAGTTTACCCATACCACGTTTCAAGTCTTTATTCCAAATTTTGCCCAGTCAATTGGACAGTTGACCTAGAAATCAACTGTATTGGGGAAAAAGTCAACTGTGGCCAATTGACAGTCAAATCTCATGAAAATTGACCCACATCAACATTATGAACTCATATGGACCATTTGATCAATTTTGGATCACAATTCCACAAGAAATTTGATCAGATCACCAAAATGGCAAAATTGTCATTTTTAGGGTTTTGACTGCACAAAGGCAATTTTTGACTGTTTGACCTATCCAATGGCAAACCAAGCTCACATATGGACTCAAGGACCCCATGGAATTATCTTTACATGCTCAACAAGTTCAAAAGATCCCAAATGCACAAGATTGACAGTTGAATTTCCCAGTCAATTGATCAATTTTGACTGTATACTGAAAAGTCAAACTTTGACTTTTTGGTCAAAATCAAGGGTCAAGATTCATTTTTCGTCAAAACATGCCAAATCATGAAACTTGTTCATCAAGAAATCAAGATTTGCAAATTAGGGTTTGAAATGAAGATTTTTCATAACTTAGAATTTTTCTAAGTTATGAAAAACCCTAATTTTTTCCTAACTTTGCCCCACTTTCTCACCAAGATTCATTTGGATTCAAGCAAAAGTCAAAACATGAAAGTTGTAGCCTATTGCATAATCTACAACTTTTATTCACAAAGTTTTCCCAAAAGAAGCTTGTAGCTCAAGATACAATTTTTGGAACAAGGGTACCAAACCATTCTTAACTTAGTGAAATTTTGACCTTTTTAGGCAAGGTTTTTACCTAACTTCAAGACCATTTTCCATACACTTCCACTTGGAATTTCAATTTGCACTTAAAGGATGGATTGTAGTACACATTCCAAGCTTTCCAAAATGTCCAAGAACTTCTCAAACAACCTCATGGTTAGAGAGAATCGAATTTTGCAATATGGGAAAAACTCACTTTTGAATTGGCCAAGTTACATGTTCATAACACTATGCATTTTCAAAACTCAGCTTGCACAACTTGATTACAGGCCTTTTGTCTCATCCACACTCAATAATTTAATGCAAAACCTTTGTGTCCTAGCATTATCTTGTTCATTAAACCATTACACAAGAGATTAACCTTAAAATGGAAAAAACATTTTAGCCATTTTTGAAAAGATTGCTTTATGTCAAGTTCACATATCTTTGAAGTACAAAGAAATCTCTGAGGCACAAGTTGTTAGACATATCCCACTGATCAAGACAAGGCTTGGCAGCATGTTTAGGGGACCTGCATAAGCTTGTAACAAAGATTTGGCATTTTGACTTAAGAAGTAAGAAACATTGCATAACAGTTACCAACTCCCATATCAGTGAACCAAGGCTTAGAGAAAGTTATCAAACACATTCCAAACATTCATCCTAAGCTGAAGCACGACCCTAAGATCCTCAATACCTCCCCATTCCCAGAATCACCTTCAAACTGCTCAAAACAGGGCATCCCTGCAGTTTGAGTTCCATAGCTCAAACCTTCCATGCTTTCTTACTAAAAACTTGTCAAACACATTCCCTAACATCCCTTGAAGCTAATCAAAACCTAAGACACGACCTGTAACACTCCCAAGCAAGATCACCATTTTCATTTTCTTGTTTTGCAGCTGAAGTTCTATAGCACGATTCAAAAGGTTTCAAGACAAAGTAAAGCTTGGAATAGCATCCCTGAACATCAAGGAAGCTATACCAATCATCACATTGCATTGAAGACACCTCAATCACCAGATACAACTTCAACTGAACAGGTAAGTTCATGAACACGAATCTCTCTACATAGGCATTGTTAGCTTTAGGTTTGTGAAGGAAACATGTCACAATCATAGCCCTGAACATGCCCATACGATTAGATTTCATTTATATTATGTATGCTTAGAGAATTTTGAGTCTGAACATTGATGAAAAACTAGGTCAGGAATTGGGGGAGAAGAAATTCTCCCTCATCTTAGAGAGTTAAGTCAAGTTCTTTATATCCCTGGATTCGTCTTCTCATGCTCTACATTTTTCATGTTGAAAGTTTTGCTTGAAAGTCCAGGAATTGGGAGATAGAAAACGCGTGTTTGCTTGAACAAAAGTGTTCTGAGGTTGAAGATGACAGCCTTCTGGGCTGGGCCTGTTTGACATTTCTTTTTGCACCCTTCTATTACTTTTACACCCCCTGAGCCCATTTTGCTTATTTTTATGACTTTTTGACTTTTTCTTTTTTGGTTTGACTTATTTATTTTTTCTTATGCTATTAAAAATATGAAAAATATTTTTCTCACCATTTTCCTATTTATTGGGTATTTATTTGTTTAGATTAGTTTTTGTATAGAAATAAATATATAAACATTTTTTATTAAAGAATGCTAAAAATATGCAAACACATTTTTATTTTCATTTTTATTTTGTTTTATCTTTTGAAAATATTTTATATAAAAAATACTTTTTTTTAAATATTAAATATTATTATTATGTATATATAATATATATTTAGTAAATAATACAAATATTTATATAGATATTAATATATTTAGGTTAAATTACAAAATATACACACTTTTATTTTCTTGTTAAATATTTAATATAAAAATACCCTTTTCACAAATATACTTCATTTTTATTTTATTTTTTGTAATAAATAAATATTATGCATAATAAATAAATAATACATTTTATTTAATAAAATTAGGGTTTTGCCCTAAACATGAAAAAACTCCAAAAAATAATACTTTTATTTTTGTTTATTTTGACATGTAAAAATACTTTTTTCCATACATACAAAAAACCATTTTTGCATCTTGCATATTTATTCTTATTTTATTTAATTTATGCAATTAAATTATCTTGTAAATAATTCAATATTGATGTAATAGTTTAGGTTTAAATTCCTTGTCAAAAATCCCCATTTGAACATTTGTACCCCCCTTCCCATATATTGTGTTGTAATAGCTTAGTAAATTTATTTTTCGCACTTTATTGCTTTCTAATTATAACATGTTAGAATTAGGGTTTGTATGCGAATTAAAAAACAACAAAAATAGTTTGACCTAATTTCAAGATAAACAAGCATGAAAATGGACAACACTTATCACACTTGCACCCCTAGGGTATTCCACTTGTTGCCTTCAATAAATGGGCCATATTGCATGTTAGGTCTCTTTGGGCAAAACAAAACAATCAAATGATCATAGTCCCTCGATGACGCTTTCAAAAAGTTGCCTAAACAAATGATCAAGTCCCTTAAGAAAAATTGCCCAAAGATACTTGGCACCATTGCAATTATGGTCTAAACGATGACCCGCGCCCATCCCTTTCACATCCTAATATGAGATTGTCCACCAAATACAATGGTGGAACAAACTTGTCAAAAGGGTTAAAACATAGCAATAATCTTTGAGAAATTTAGGAGTAGACAACCTCTTAGTTACTTGAATCAAACTTGCAAAACAAAACACTTGCCTATTTTCTAAATCACACATCACTACACTTTCAAAACAACTTTCAAAAACAAATGAAAACCTTTTCAAAAGACATACATCTTTGTATACATCCCCACATGGATCATTACAAAGGTTGCCACCACATTGGCCTCTTTTCAAAATAATTTTCAAACACACACACACACGAGCACCATTTCAAACAATTGAAAATTAAGGCAAGTTGATCTAAGCAAGTAACTAAGAGCCCATGGATAACCATGGATAGAAAGGGTGCTAATACTTTCCCTTTCTATAATCTACTCCCCGAACCCAAGAAAACATCTCAAAAGGTTTTTGCTGTGCTTTTTTAAACCTTTCCTTAGGATAAAATAAAAAGTCGGTGGCGACTCTTGCTCAACCGAAACATTTGCGAAAACAAACGCAAAACCCACAGTCAGTTCTCCCACCGTATCACAGTGACTGTCATTTTCTGTATGATCTTTTTAATGTTTTTATTTGCAGCTTCGACAGCACCATTCATCTTTGGCCGATAGAGGGAAGAATTGTGATGCTGAATCTTGAACTGCTTGCACAAGGCGGTGATCATAGTATTGTTAAGATTTGTACCATTGTCAGTGATGATCCTTTCCGGGATACCGTACCGTCAAATGAGATTTTTCTTGATGAAGCAGGCAACAACATTCTTAGTAACAGATGTGAAGGAAGCTGCTTCGACCCACTTGGTAAAATAGTCAATGGCCACTAGGATGAAGCGGTGTCCATTGGAGGCTGTAGGCTTGATCTCCCCAATCATATCAATTCCCCACATAACAAAGGGCCAAGGAGCCGTCAAGACATTTAGAGGAACCGGAGGTACGTGCACCTTGTCAGCATAAATTTGACACTTATGACAGGTCCGAGAGTGCTGATAGCAATCTGCTTCCATGGTAGACCAATAATAGCCTGCCCGTAGGATTTTCTTCGCCATCGTATGCCCACTGGAGTGAGTACCAAAAGTACCTTCATGTAATTCAGCCATGATCCTTTCCGCCTCAATCTTATCCACACACCGAAGCAGAACGGAGTCATGATTGTGTTTGTACAGGATGCCATTAGTAAGGAAGAACTTAGCAGAGAATCTCCTTAAGAACTTCTTATCATTGATTAAAGCTCCTTCCGGATATTCTTGAGCCTCGAGATACCTCTTTACTTCATGGAACCAAAGTTGGTCCACTACCTCCTCAGTATTAATCTCGTGACAATGTGCTGGTTTATCCATTCGCTCGATGGTGATCTGGGGAGCCTCGTTATCCCAATTAAGTTTAAACATAGATGACATTGTGGCTAGAGCGTCTGCTAGCCGATTTTCTTCTCGCGGGAAATGTTCGAAGGTAATCTTCTCAAAATGTGATAGCAATGTCAAAACATGTTCTTTGTAAGGGATAAGATTTAGATGTTTAGTGTCCCATTCTCCTTTGATCTGACTGATGACCAAAGCTGAATCTCCAAACATATTCAAATATTTGATTCCCATATTTATGGCAGCTTTGAGGCCCAAGATGCATGCTTCGTACTCTGCCATGTTGTTTGTACAATTGAAGCAAAGTCTAGCAGTAAATGGAGTATGACACCCTTCTAGAGATATGAGTACATCGCCGATACCATTACCAAATTCATTAGAGGCCCCATCAAAGAACAGGGTCCATCGGGATCCTTGTTCAGGTCCGTCATATGTTCTGATTTCTTCACAGTTGTCTAATGTTATGATGTCTTCATCCGGGAATTCAAACTTCATGGACTGATAATCTTCTACAGCTTGATGAGCCAGATGATCAGCTAGCACACTTCCCTTTATAGATTTTTGGGTAGTATATTGTATGTCATATTCTGTTAGGATCATCTTCCATCTAGCTATCCTCCCAGACAGAGCAAGCTTCTCGAAGATGTATTTTATCGGATCCATCTTAGATATCAACAAAGTAGTATTAGTCAGCATATATTGTCTTAGCCGGCGAGCATCCCATGCCAGAGCGTAGCAAGTTTTCTCTAGCAGTGAATATCTGGTTTCATAGTCAGTAAACTTTTTGCTCAGGTAGTAAATAGTGTGCTCTTTTCTGCCAGACTCGTCATCCTGTCCCAATACACACCCCATTGAGTTCTCTAAAACGGTCAGATACATGATCAGTGGTCTTCCTTCGACTGGTGGCATCAAAACAGGAGGCTCTTGTAAATACTCTTTGATCTTGTAAAAAGCAAACTGGCATTCATCATTCCACTTGACTACTTGATCTTTCTTCAGTAATTTGAAGATTGGCTCATAAGTAGCTGTTAGGTGAGAAATGAATTTGGCAATATAGTTTAGGTGTCCCAAGAATCCTCTGACTTCCTTCTCAGTACGAGGAGCAGGCATTTCTTGTATTGCTTTAACCTTGGCAGGATCAACCTCGATGCCTTTGTTACTAACAACAAAGCCTAAAAGTTTACCGGACCGTACTCCGAATGAGCACTTGTTTGGGTTCAACCTTAACTTGTACTCCTTCAATCTTTCAAACAACTTTTGCAAGTGATCAAGGTGCTCATCTTCAGTTTGTGATCGGGCTATCATATCATCTATGTAGACCTCTATTTCATGATGTATCATGTCGTGAAATAAAGATACCATGGCGCGCTGATAGGTTGCCCCAGCATTCTTCAGTCCGAATGGCATTACCTTGTAGAAGAATGTGCCCCACTGTGTGACAAATGTAATTTTCTCCATGTCCTCAGGTGCCATTTTGATTTTGTTATAACCTAAGAATTCGTCCATGAAGGAAAATACTTTGTGCTGGGCCGTATTGTCAACCAGGATATCAATGTGGGGAAGTGTAAAATCATCTTTAGGGCTGGCCCTATTCAAATCTCTATAATCCATGCACATTCGTACTTTGCCGTCCTTTTTAGGCACGGGAACAATGTTGGCAACCCATTGAGGATAGGAAGTGACAACCAAGAATCCAGCATTGAATTGTTTCATGACTTCCGCTTTGATCTTCTCTGACATGTCAGGTCTCATGCGGCAGACTTTTTATTTTACTGGTGGACAATCTTCTCTTGTGGGTAGACGATGTACCACGATGTCTGTATCAAGTCTTGGCATGTCTTCATATGACCAGGAAAAGATCTCAACATAATCATGCAACAGCTGAACCAGACGCTCCTTGGCACTCGGCTCTAGATTGGCACCTACCTTGATTTCCTTTTTATCTTCCTCGGTACCCAAGTTTATTGTATCCATCGGTTCTTCATGAGGCTGAATAGCTCTTTCCTCTTATTGTAGTAATCGGACCAGTTCCCCTGGTACTTCACAATCTTCCTCACCTTCGTCTTCGGCTTGGCAGATTAGATCTTTAGAGTCACTAAAGGCCATAGTAGTATCGTTACCCAAGGGATCCGGAATGGAAGGGTACCTGCATTTGTGAGTGTGGGTGTGTGTAAGGGTATAGCCATCTTTGAACAATAAAATGTAAAAGAAAGACAGTGAGCACAAAAGTTTGTATGTGAAAACGCCCATGATTCATTGAATATAATATGAAGATGAAATAAAAACCCTTACAAATGGACCATTGTGCCTCAGGTAAGACACAAGTTTTTAAATGTGTGAATCGTTTGTGAATATTACAAGTCCAACAGAAATGTAAAGGATAAATTACTGAGGGATGAAAGTTATTCGGACAAAGTCTCTGGCTTCCCAATTGCGAAGTCCTCCGTTGACAATAGGAAATATCCAATCTTCCAAGTTGCAATCCTCTTCACCATCTTCCACTGCATTTACCTCTCGGTTGCTAATCTTCAGGGGTGGCCCTCCAGCACGGGCACGGTGCACAGCCTTCTGAGCACTTGAAGTAAACCCTAAGCCAAACTTGTCATATTTATACAGAATGTCTGGAAGTTGCCCCCAGATGGTGCATCCACCCTCCTCTACTACTGCCTTGGCTTCCTTTAGAGATGACATCCGGAGCGGAGGTATTGTGATCTTGGGAATCTGGGACACCGTCTTGGTTACTGCTACCTCTTGAGAGACTTCTTCGAAATGTTGAAAAGGAGTTTCAATGAACTCGCCATCCAATTCCATATACCGGAAGGAATTGAGGTGACTAATCATATATTCTTCCTCTCCATGGATAGTGATGATCTTTCAATGGACCGAGTATTTCAACATCTGGTGTAGTATGGAGGTGACAGCATCGACATTGAGGATCCATGGCCGTCCTAGCAGACAGGAGTAAGAGGGGCGGATGTCCATTACATAGAAAGTTGAGTTGAAAGTCTGAGTCCCCACCTTTATAGGGATGTCAACCTCCCCGTGGACCATCCCCTTTGAGCCATCAAATGCTCTCACGACTATGTTACTGGGTTTCAACGTCAGTCCTTTGCAATCCAATCTCTCGAGAGCTTTCTTCGATAAAACATTCAAAGATGAGCCGGTGTCCACCAAGACATGGGCCAGAGTTGTTCCTCTACATTCCATAGATACATGCAATGCCTCGTTGTGATTTCTTCCCCTTGGTGTCAGATTAGAATCCGAGAAGCCTAGGCCGTTACCAGCTGTCAAACTGGCCACACAATCTTGAAATTGGTCAGCAGACGTCTCTTGCGGCACATGCGCTGTCTTCAGGAACTTCACCAGAGTTTTTGCATGTGCCTCAGAACATAGCAACAATGCCAGCATGGAGATCTTGGAGGGAGTTTTCCCCAACTGTTCAACTACGTCGTAGTCGCTCTTCTTTATTATTCTCAGGATCTCCTCCATTTCCTTCTTGGAGGTTTCGGGGATAGTTAGTGGTTGAGCCTTCGTCTGGACAGGCTCTTCTTGAATTCTTTTTCTTCGAATTTCAGCAGTAGGAGTGTTGGTAGGGATAACAGCAGGGGTTGTGTTGTCTTTGTCATTAGGAGCACTTGTAGATATGACTAATGGTACGGAGGTAACCTTTGGAACAGCCACGGGTCCAAAAAATGCCTTTGGAGGGGCAATTTCTGGAGAGAAGATTCTACCGCTATGGGTAATCTTACTGGTTCCGGCAATATTTCTAATGTCGGAGTCTTCTTCTTCGGAGCTTATCTCTTCGGTGGCCAACCCATATTGTTTGATACCATGGTAATAGATGTCTCCACCATAATTCCATGGCACTGTTTTGTCTGATTCATACGGGACCGGCCCAGGCATTGTGATTATAAGAGGAGTAGTTTTTGGAACCGATGTAATCCTAACGGGTCTTTTGGGGACCCTGGAAGGATTGGCGGAGATGGTTATGATTGAAATGTCTTCAACAGGAATGGGTAAAACAGGAGTACTTTCAAACAGAATCTCTTGGTTGTCTATCAAGCGTTGAATGCCTGTCTTCAACAAAGGGAAAACAGTTGGTGAGGATAAGCAAAGATGGCAGTCTTCATCGCAACCCTGGAATACACCAGCTTTCAACAAGTTTATCTTAATGATTGGAAGCGGAGTCAAGAGTTCATCAACTGTGGTAACAAACAAATCTTCTTCGATAGCATTAGTGTTGTGACCATGCCTAGGCATAGGAGCGGAAATGACGTTTGGCTTTTCGGGTGCATCAAACTCAATCTCTTTTGCATCTATAAGGTCGTGAATTTTGTTTTTCAGGGCCCAACAGTTGTTAGTGTCATGACCCGGGCTTTCGGAATGATATACGCATCTGGAATTTGGGTGGTAATGAGGGGATGCAGTGTTGGGGTACTTTGGAGCTTCCTTTAGAGTTGCCAGATTAGATTTCAGAAGATGCGGTAAAACCTGGGCTAGAGTCATATTAATTATGGTGAATTGCCGGACTGGCCTTTCCACCCTCGGTTGGTTACTTCTTGGTTGATCAGATGTAGGCTTTGGGATCATAACGGCCCCTACCATTGGCCGGCGCTCAGCTCTCCCTTGGTTCCTTTGTGGGTAAACAACAGATACCTCCTTCTTCCCAGTGAAAGGATTTCTCACAGTTGTAGAGGCAGACGAATCCTTCTGAATCTTTCCATTTTTTATGCCAGCTTCCACCCTCTCTCTGGTTAGTATTAACTCAGTAAATCCAGCAGATGAGCTCCCGATCAAATGGTTGAAGAAAGGGCCCGATAGAGTGCCTAAGAACATATCCACCAACTCCCTTTCAGACAAAGGGGGTTGTACTCTCCCGGCTAGATCTCTCCATTTCTGCGCGTAATCTTTGAACCCTTCATTTAAAGCCATAGCCATACTCTGAAGTTGAGTACGGGTAGGCGCCAAATCTGCATTATACTGGTATTTCTTATAGAAAGATGCGACAAGATCTTCTCAGTTGTGGACGTCGGCCCTTTCCAATTGGTAAAACCAATCGAGTTGTGTTCCAGATAGGCTATCTTGGAAAAAATGGACCCACAAGTCTTTATCGGCGGAGTGCGGTTGGATCTTTCTCACATATGATCGGAGGTGCATCTTAGGACATGACACCCCATCATATTTTGCAAACAACAGCACTTTGAACTTCGATGGGATCACAATTCCCGACACTAGACCCAATTCTTCAAACTTTAGACCTAGTACCCTTTGTATTTCCATAACGTTCAAACGTTCTTCAAGATGTTTGTACTTATCATCCGCTGGAGGATACTGTTCCTCGGAGTAGTCTTCCTCTTCTTCCTCCTCTTCAGATTTTGACGGAACTACCGTTTCTTTTCCTTTTCCTTCTCCTTCATCAGATGTTGCTGCGAAATTCAAGGCTCTTCTAGTTTGTCCTTGAAACCTTCTCCCCATGATTACCACACCAGTTGGTTTCTTCTCTTTCTTCTTCTTCTCTTTGGCCAACAGAGTCTTCAACTCCTCTTGCCCCTTAGCCAGGGTCATGAGTAACTATTGAAACTGCGTGTTTTGAACTTGAAGATCTTTCCATCTTACTGAAATAAACAGTAGAGGGATGAGGAAACTTGTTGGAAAAGACTTGTTTATGTTATGATGAATGATATGTGCATATGTAATGTTTTCAAGGATTTTAAAAGATTCAAGTTCGTTTTAGACAAAAAGAAACACACGTTATATTAATAAAATAGAGTTTGAGTACATCAATGCCCCTTGGGCTAAATAATACAAAACTCTAAGATAAAAAAGTGGTGCACATCCTATTTGGTGCTATGTAGGCATTTAGAGTCTGCTCCTCATGAAGTAGCCTAGTGAGTTCCAAAACCTTCTTCTCGCTTGCGTAGAATTGGTCCTCGAAAGTATCTCTCTCTCCTTTGAGTTGTATCCAATCCCTTTGCAGGTCTTCAAGAGATATGGGCATTTCAGGATGTAGGATAGTGTATGGAACTTCTCCTTCCTTAACAGGCTCAATAATTACCGGGAGAATGGAAGGATAAGGCATCATAAGACTTTGAGCGCGGGTTCATACCCACTTGACGTAAGGCTCAAGAGGGATGGAATTCTTGTGTCCCAAAGTCTTGCTATCCACCTTGTTTAGCATCCTCCATGCTCGAATGAATCTCTGGCGAAGACCTTGATCGTCGTTGTCAAAGTCGAATACCAAGCCTTGAATCAGCATCTCATGTGGGCCATCCCTTCGGGCATAACCAAATTGTCTTAGAGCTAAGCATGGGTTGTAGGTGATTCCTCCCCTAATGCCAAGTAGAGGAACATTAGGGAATTCCCCACAACGGTCAACAATGATAACATTCTCTTTGGATCGGGAGCACCAATGAATATCTGAATGTTTGAGCGTCATTAACCTTTGTGACCACCTTAATCCTTGCTCATTCTTTAAGACTGATTGGGGAAGATGAGAAATAAACCATCTTTCCAGGAGTGGAGTGCAACAGATAAGGACACCTCTTTTCCTCATTGTACGAGTGTGAAAAGAGTGCAGGATATCCCCTAGTAATGTAGGCACCGGATTACGTGATATGAATATTTTGACGGCACTCACATCTATGAGTTGGTCAGGATTGGGGAACAAGACCATCCTATAGATGAGGAGAGCCACAATTTCCTCAAAAGCTTGCAGGTCTAAGGAATTCCAACAGCTTTGGGCTTTCTCAAACAGAAACTTTGCTAAGAATCCTTTGACACCACTTCTAGTTTCCCAATGAGTTCTAACATCAAATGAGTGCAAGTGTAGAGCTTGAGCAATCTCTTCTGGCTTTGGGTCTCTTTCCGTACTGTTGAAAGGTAGTTGATTGAGAATGGGAATCCTCAAGAGTTGAGAGAATTCTTCCAAAGTAGGCACAAGCTGATAGTCAGGAAATGTGAAGTAATGGTGCAAAGGATCAAAGAACTGGAAGAGCACCTTCATCATGTCCTCCTCTGTGTTAGAGGTGACCAAGTTGAGTAGATGACCATGCCTCTCGGTGAATGGAGAGTTCTCATGGATCCTTGAAGCTAGTTCCTTGAGTTGTAGAGGTATTCTTACAAGATTGACTTGGATAGTTTTCCTGCAAAGTGAATCCACATCCTACAAAACAAGAACAAAGATGAATCTCCAAAAATCCTTGAAATGGTTAGTGGATGTATATGATGCACATGATGTCCATGATGTTATGCACAAGTATGTATATACAAGCAAAACAAACAAGTTCTTAGTTTAGGCTTGCATGGGGTTTATAGGTAAGTACCCTCTTAAATTTTAGTCGGCTTAAACCTGTCCTAGCAATAGTAACCGGGTTCTAGGGAGCTCAATATCACTGGATTGTTTCCTTGGTCATTTTTTCAGCTCAAACCTCTTTAATGGCGACCGAAATATCCCAAGAAACCAAACCTCAATGAGTGTAATATCGAGCATCTACCAACTTCGGACTGCACCAAAGTCGGTCATCTCACTACATCATAAAGGCCATGTTGGTCAAGTAAAGGGTTCTAGAAGTTCATTAGTGCTTCATGACATCACTCAGTGGCCCCGTATTTTCTTTGATTGACTCAAAGGCTACCGGTACCCATAAATATGTCACACTAACATAGCTATTGCTTAGACCATGTCGGTATACCCTGCACAGTTTCCACAATGTATTGCTATTTACCTATAATGTTTCCCAAATCCGGGTGGAGGATTCAAACCCAAACAAAGAACCAAAATGTAAAGCAAACAAGTCAAACAATGCAAGTAGATAAATGTGATCTAGCCCTAAGGTAACCCCAATTTTATAAAATTCCTCATCAGAGTCGCCAGTTCCATGATACGGTGGGAAAACTGACTTGAGGGTTTTGCGTTTGTGTTTGCAAATGTTGCGGTTAGCAAGAGTCGCCATCGACTTTTCTTTTATCCAAAAGGAAAGGTTAAAAAGCATAGGAAAGACCTTTGAGATGTTTTCTTGAGTTCGAGGGGTAGATTATGAAAAGGGGAGGTGTTAGCATCCTTTTCATCCATGGTTTTCCATGGGCTCATAGTTACTTGCTAGATCACTTACTTTTTTTGAAATTGTGATTTGTGTGGTTTTTGAAAGTATTTTGTAAAAGAGGTCATTGTTTAGGAAATCTTTGTAATGATTCTCGTTCGTAAGAATGTATACAAAGATGTTTGTCTTTTTGAAAATGTTTTAAATGTTTGTAAAATGTTTGGAAATGTGTGGGTTTGTTTTGAAAATAACAAGGATAGTTGTTTGGAAATAGAGCAAGTAACTAGAAGTAATCTACCTACTCAAATGTCTTTCTTGTGCATTTTTTATTCCTTTGACATTGTTGTCTTACCATTGATTTGGTAAGCAACCCTATCTTTGGATGTAAACGGGACGGGCGTGGGTCATCGTATAGCCGTGATTAGCAATGTTTGCAAAGTATCTTGGCATTTTTGAGGGACCAAGATCATTTTGTAAGGCAACCTTGAATAGCGTCATCGAGGGACTATGATCTTATATTTGTTTGTTTCGCCAAGATACTTCACATGCATAATATGGCTATTTTTATATAAGGCAACCAAGTGGAGAAACCCTAAGGATGTTTGTGTGCAAGTGTGTTATTTTCATGCTTTGATTTTATCTTGCATTTAGGGTTTTCTATTTGCTTTGTTTTGATTTTATCATACAAACCCTAATTACTATCATGGCATATAAAGCGGTAAATTGCGTAATGTAAAGATTACTAGGCTATTACAATAATTTATGGGAGGGGGAGTACAAATTTGAATGGGGATTTGCAAGAATGTAAATCTAAATAAATTATTACAACCAAATCGAATTTGTACGAATATTAGAGTAAACAATATACAATATTTAAATATGCAATATTATGTACATGCAAGAAAAAGATTTTGTTTTATTTTTTGTATGAAAATAAATTTTACCCTAATCCTAGAAAATATAAGGAAAAGAAATTAATTCTTAAAAAGGGGTTAACCCTAATTTCTATTTTGAAAGAAAGTAAAGTTCTTGTATATATTATTATTGTGTATTTTTGTATCTAAAAATAATAAATAATATTGTAAGGAAGTAATTAGTTTTTTACATGTAAAATAAATATTTACAAATATGAAATAAAACAAATTAAACTAAATCTACTTTATTTATATTTACAAGTTTATTAAGAAAACTAATTAATATATATTGAAGATAAAATATATTTTTCATGTGAAAAATAAAGTAAAATAAAATAAAATGCAATATTATCATATTTCATATTTTTTATGATTTTTAGGTATTAAAGAAATATTTTTTTAAATAAAAATACAAATGAAAACAAATAAATAAATATATGAAAATAGTTTGGGCCAGGGGTGCTGTAAGGAAATGGGGAATAGCATGTTAGCAAAAACACTAAAGCCCAAAGAAATGAGCCCAATCCTGCAAAAACAGCCAAAAAATGAAGAAGGAAAAATATGAAAAAATAAAAGGTAGCGCCAAGGTTCGAACCCAGGACATGGGTCTCACAAGTGCGCTACCTTGCCACTGGGGTGGCTATACATACGTTGATTAATGTGAAACAAGAATAACATAACATGAACAAGGTCCTTGCCCTGTACTTCATCTTCTTCCCTAAGCTGGCCAGATGCCCTGTAACTTTCTCATTTCTCCATGAAAATGAAAACTCATAACATGAAAGTTGTAGCATTTTGTCTCACGATTCTAACCATATAAATTATGTAAGTTAACAATCAAAGATCAGAATAAATTTTAAAAGCCCTAAATTTTCCAGAAACTTCAAGTTCAAAATTCTCTCAACTCAGGCCAAATAAATGCAAGATATGTATATGTACATCTTTGTTACAATGAGGTCTACATTGTTTATTCATAAATCGTGGCCAATGGATGCCTGTATGAAGAGATAGGAGTTGAGATTTTTACATCTTTCAGTTGAAATCGTGGATGGAAATAGAGTGAGTTTTATGAAGGCCTGATGATTGCTTGAGCTTGCTTGAACCTCCCTGGGTGTGTTCCAATCCTTGCCTTACTCTGGAAGTGCCTGGAAGTCCCTATCCAAGTCAACCTGCAAGCTTTGAAAACAAAAATAGTAGATGATGGAGAAGGAGTTACAGTACAGGGATGAGGGCCTGGATTAGTTAGATATCAAGTAGGTAAGGTGTTTTGATGGTTAGGACTTGAAACGCACGAACCAAATGAGAGATTGCTATGCTTATGCTAAAACTACAAGTTTTGACAGTTTTTGGGTGATATGGAGTTTGGGAGTATTTCAGGCTTTTAGTTATTGTGTGTTATGTTGTATTGTGTTTGTATATTAGTATGGAATCAGTTTAAAGTCAGCTCTCCAACAGATGCACAAGTTCTAGCCTTTTGGCAACCTTTCTTGCTTTTGAAGCAAAGTGAAGAGACAAGTCTTCACATGCTTGTACTAGATTGCTTAGGGTTGGTATATGCTCTATAAAATTTTCCGTAGGTATGCGGTACTTGTATGTGCAAAGGAGACAGGTTTAATGCTCAAGAATTGGAAAGTGGCAAAAGTTGAGCTTTTACAAAATGGCAATGGCCACTTTATGCCATTTAGGGAATTACAACTTGGGTAATGGATCTAAGTCTGGGATTAAAGATTTGTCAGCTGAGTAAGCATTAAATTATGAAGTAAGAAATAAGTTTGGGACCTGTAAAGCATGGATTAGGCAGCATAGGTACTGATTGGAACTTTGTTCTTCATGAAATGGCTTGAATCAAAAGTGAGAAATTGCCAACTTCATCTCTTCGATTCTCCCTATTAAAAAATGATCTTGAGGAGTTCTTGGACATTTTGGAAAGCTTGCAATGTGCTTTGTAACTCATCTTTGAAATGCATTTCAAGATACCTCTTGTAACTAAGTGAAAAATTGCCATGAAGTTGGGTCCAAAACCTGCCTAAATTAGGGCAAAAAATTCACTAAGTTATTTAGTTCATGAGCATGTATTCATAAATTTATATATTGAGATCCAAGCATCTTTAGGGAAACGTGTGTGAAGAAAAGTTGTAGATTTCATGGAGGTCTATAAATTTCATGTTGGGAACTTTTCTTGAATCATCTTGTATCATGGTGAAAAAATGGCCTAAAGTTGAGAAAAAAATAAGAAATTTTCTATACTTAGAAAAATTTCTAAGTTAAGAAAATTTTCAATTTTAAACCCTAATCTTCAATCTTTGATTTCTTGATGACCAAGCTTCACATTTTGACATGTCTTAATGAATTGTGACCCTTGGTACTTGATTTTGACCAAAAAGTCAAAGTTTGACTTTTCAGTGTATAGTTGACTTTTGATTAGTTGACTGCAAATTTCATTTGTCTATCAATGAAATTGAAATGTTTTGAACCATGTAATTAGATTAAGATGATTCCATTGAATCCTTGGAATCATGATTTAACTCAATTGGTTATTTGCTAGGTCAAAAAACAGAAATTGTCCTTCCTCAATCAAAACCCTAATTTTGACCATTTTGCCCTTTTGATGATTTAATAGAATTTCTTGTGGAATTGGGGTCCAATCTTGATCAGATGATACATATGAGTCTAGAATGTTGATGTGGATCAAAAATTATGAAGCTTGACTGTAAATTGGCCATGGTTGACTTTTCCCCAATACAGCTGATTTTTAGGTCAATTATCCAATTAACTGATCAAAAATTTGGTTCAAGGCTTGAAACTTGTCCTGAGTGATCTTAGGGGTCCATAATGATGTTTGAAAGTCACATGAAGCATTGATAGTCCAAAAATCCTTGTGCAATCTCAAACCCTAATTTTGGGTCATCAGTGCATGATGAAATGTCTTGAGCTGACCAAACCCTAATCCAGTCTTGAGTCAAAGAAATCTTGTGAGAAAAGTTTTGATAAATGAGAGGGAAAATATTGGGGTACAACACATACTTTATCTGTAATATGGAATTCACCCGTTTACAGCTGTTACTCTGCCTGATTTTTTCGAAGACTTAATACACTTGAAGTTTGGTCTTCTAAAGAGGTCTAGTATCTTTGCTTGCTTGGTTTAAATCCAAAGAATGGGAATTCTACATTGGCTTATAATGTCAAGTGTTGGCTTCTTGTTGGTTAGACGGTTCTATTCCTTAGCTTTTACCTTATGCTTTAGGATAGTCCCTTCATCTCCTCCCATCTTCTTCAGTTTTCAAAATCTTCTCATCTTTTTTCAAAACCTTCTTTGTTTATAAACTCGAACCACTTTCATAATAAACCTCAGCTTTGTCGAGTGGCTTCTCTTTTAAAACTTCTTTTCTTTAAACAAACTTCAATTCACTTAATCATACTTCGACATCTTTTCAAAATTAACAAAAACACTTCAACTCATTCAAACTCTTTTGTGCGCTCGAGCACCTTTACCCTTCAAACTTTTTTTCAATATGAGACATGATTCATTTATAGTCGAGAAACATTCTCCTATCCCCATGGTTATAAAGGTTTCAACTTTTCCACTTGAGTGCTAGAGGCGTTCTCAAACCCTCACTCTTGCTGACGCATGGTCCATCTTTCTCACACCATGTAGGCGTTAGTCGAGATTTCTCTCCTAACAATGATGATTTGTCTCCTTGTTTAAAATCAACCAACAGACAAGTCTTTTCTAGAAGAACTACGGTGCTCTGAATTTCCCATTGCACGAGGGAGTACGTAGACACTAAGTCTTACGACCCAAAGCGAGCAACAAAAATAACAAAAAACATTTCATTTTATTTTGTTTACAAATACTCATTCATTCTTTTACTTTAGCAAGTAAACCTTTACATAACACTCATTTTAAAATAAAACAAACAAAGTGGATCCTATAGAGTACGGTAGATGCTTAGGGTGCTAACACCTTCCCTTTGCATAACCGACCCCCGTACCCCGATCTCTGATCTTTTTGGGTTTTGTTCGCTTTTTTCCCATTTCCCTTTGAAAACAATAAAGTGTGGTGGCGACTTAATTATGTTGAGATAAGTTAATTGATGGCTTAATATCAAATCTTTACGGCTACATTTCTTTACATATCACTGTCGCAATTGAGGACAGAAAAGTGTCGACAGGAAAGTGGCGACTTCACTGGGGACAGATTGACCTATTGCTGGTCCATTCCTAAGTGGGTCAATCCTAGCTTTGTCTGTTTATCTTCTATGAGTGTGTATATATTGTTTTACTTCTTGTTTATTACTTCCCATTATGATGTATATTTGTTTGTCCTGATTTTCCTGGTTTTCAAGGGCTTGGTGATTTCTTAAAAGTCTTTTACCCGGACTTTGGGCAAACTTAAGATAGGACGGGCGGTATAGTCATGTTAACTTTGAGGGAGTAATCCAAAAAATGAGACATGAGATCCCCCACTCAGTGGAGGCCCCTTTGACTGTAGTGTCATTTACCGAGTAATCGGGAAGACGTACTGCTTTCGACCTGGGAGCCTACTGAAGTTGAGGACCGTAAATTACCTAACCCATCTTAGCCTTTTAGGTGTAGTGCGAAAGCTATCATGGAGTAATCCAGAAATAGTTGTCACGCGATATTATGCTCGAACGAGTTTTTCCTTAGAATATTGCTAATTACCGAGTTAATCGGGATGTTGGTAATATCCGAAGTAAGGATGTAGACTCTGGGAACCTCTTAGAACCTTGTTCGGCAGGTGATAATTGTTAGTCCATACCTTATGGGTTGTACCTTTGACTCCAGGCTCGTGACTCTGAGCCATGTGATCCTGTTACTGTCCAAGTGCATTGCATAACATTGCATAACATTGTATATCATTTACATCCTCTGCATCATTCTGCATACATCCAGGTTATTCAGGATCTTATTCCCAATTTCTTATTTCTTCCAGTTAGTCGTCTTCCGGCAAGCTGATTCCTCAACACAACTACGGGACTAGAGCTGCTGTTAGATTGAGAATGGAAAACCAAGAACAACATAACCTGGGAGTTAGAATTGAAATTAACGAGTTGAAGTCAGGCATGGCCAAACTTACTGAGATGATACAAGTCCTGATTTCCAGAGGAGAGTCACCTCAAAGGACTGTGATATCTGAAATCCCAACTGCTGTTGTTGACACTCAACCTATCCAGCATACATCTACTACATGGCCAGAGTTTGGGTTGCCTCATAACTACTCTCCGCCTATTGCAATTACTTCAATGGTTGGCCATTCTGCCCGACCAGTCTTTCAAGCTCCGATTTTCACTAAACCTCAGCCAATCGTTCATACTACTTCTCGTCAACCTGCTGCACAAGCTGATTTTGGGAACGCTCTCTTTGAGTACCATGCTGCTAGTCCTCGAAGTATGAGTCATGGAGACTTTGGTGAGTTAGAAGAATTCAAAGAACAATATCAAACTTTAGAGAAGAGACTCTGAGCTATGGAAGGTAATGATGTCTTTGGAATTGCTACTAAAAACATGTGCCTAGTTTCTGATCTGGTTATGCCTGCAAAGTTCAAGACTCCCAATTTTGAGAAATACCGGGAGCACACTTGTCCAAGAAGCCACTTGGTGATGTACTTTTAAAAGATGTCTGCTTACATAAAGAATGACAAGCTGCTTATCCATTGTTTCTAAGATAGTCTGAGTGGAGCTTCATTGAAATGGTATATGGGACTTGATAAAGGTCGTATCCAATTCTTCCAAGATCTTGTTAATGCTTTCATAAAGCAATACAAATACAACCTTGACATGGCACCTGATCGTCGCCAACTGCAAAATATGTCTCAGAATGAGAAAGAATCTTTCAAGGAATATGCTCAACGATGGAGAGAACTTGCATCTCAAGTTGAACCACCTCTGGCATAGAAAGAGATAATTGGTTTGGTCATGGATACTTTGTCCCCTTTATTTTGGGAGAAGATGATTGGTAGTGTGTCCTCCAGCTTCACAGACCTGGTGACAACCGACCAAAGATTAGAAGAAGGAATCAAGAATGGTAAAGTGTCTAAAGCTGCTGAATCTTCTAATGTTGCAAAGAAATACCTTGGGAACTCTCAGAAGAAGAAAGAGGTAGAAGCAAATGTTGTCTCGACTGAGAGAAGAGGACCTCGTCGTAGGCCTCAATACATTGATCAATCATAATTAGCCGTTGTTACTCCTGCGGGAAATGCACAACCAGTTCAGGTTCCTCAACAACAGAATATTGCGCAAAATCAAAATCAAAATATGGCTCAATTTGATCCCATCCCTATGACGTACACTGAATTGTAACCTGCATTGGTGCATAAGGGCTTGACTATGACTAGGCCCTTGATTCCTCGAAATCCTCCTCCAGTCGGGTTCATATCTGACCTTCACTGTGAATTTCATCAGGGAGCTGCCAGTCATGACTTAGAGAGTTGTTATGCATTAAAAAATAGAGTGCAAGAATTGGTGAAAGCAAATATTCTCACTTTCAAAGAGGCAAGTCCTAATGTTATCAATAATCCTTTACCAAAACAAAGTGGTTGAAGACTGAGTCGAGGTACCCTCAAGTCACTTCCTAAAGCTAGTGTTTCAGACAGGACAGCTCATCCTTGTTACTGATTAGTCACTAGGCCATCTTTCTTTCTGTTTGCATTTTTCCCTTGTTTATGTTAAAATTGTTGCTTTCGAGTTCTGTTTATACTTTCATGTTAATTCTAATGAAATGAGCATTGCAATATTTTGATTCAAATCATTATCATTTACTGCTTTCAAATATATTTCTCTTGTTCAAGCTTTTGTTTATGCAGAGATTTGAGGGAGGATGATGAAAACGAAATACCCATAATTGTTGTTGGTATGCTTTTGAATAAAACATTGCTGAGGATATACAGGCATTGTTTCAACTCCCAAAAACTAGAGCAATAAGGAAGTTAATCCCTCGTTCACCCCTTTGAGCCTAGAAGTTGGAGTTTCTTTCTATACGAAAAAACCCGCAATCTTAACCTGGGGATGGGTAATTCTCAGTTAATTTAGATGTGCATTAAATTACAAGAGAAATCGTGCAAGACACCTTTCAACAAAGGTCGTGATCAAGCTTTCCTTTGCACACAGCAAGAAGTGTCAAAGATGCTCTTAAACAAAAAATGGCAAAGATGGTTCCCCGCAATCATTTAGCAAGGTAGTCATTCTCTTTCCAAAAAGAAAAGAAAAAGAAAAAGAAAAATCCCTCTAATTCAAATCCTCTGAAGGAGACTTAGGCAAAAAACTGGGGCATCCAGCTGACTGTAATTCCAAATAAAACAGTTCCGGCAAAAACTGGGGCATCCCGCTGACTGTAATCTCAAATGAAACAGTTCAGGCAAAAGTTGGTAATAATAAATTCAATCGTAAGAGGTCTTCAAATCCTCAAAATTCTCCACCAGAGTTGAAAAAGTCCTCAAAACAGCAAAATAATGTAAGAAGAAGTGACTGTCGTCTCAAAAATTCCTTATCTTCTGAATCATCGTCATTGCTACCATCAGTGCAATTTGAAAACCTCTTGGAACCTGAATGCATATTTTGAATTAACTGGACGTAGGACTGAAGAACATCACGAAGATTGGGTTGGGTACAAATAAACTTTGAGCCTTTATCCTTTATTTCTTAACCCGTAAACTAGACCATGTTACAACCCTCAAAAGACATAATTGAAGCCTGGTTTATTTTGAACGCATACTACAGCAAGATTGCGTAAACTGACTCCTATGATCTTTTTCAAATCATTTGTTTTGGTATCATACCTTTGCTTTCTCTTTCACTTTAAAAGTATAAACCACTGTGTTTTAACCAGTGATGCATTTTCTATACACCAATAACATCATTTCAAAAATGATTTTGGATTAAAAACTTTTGCATGAACTTTGCATTAAAATTACCATGTTTGAATAAACAATTTTGCTTGCAAACAAGCTTTCCTCGTCAAGGAATTTCAAACAGCTGAGAAACTTGGTCAGTGACCCTATCAGGGGCAAGTATCTTCCAGATCCATTTGTGAATCAGTTCAAAAAAATTTGCTCAGTGCAAGTTTTTCTCATAATTGGTTATCCAGAAGATCATTTTCAAGACTCATACAAGGGCATTCATTTCCTTCAATTATTTCAGAAACTGAAGCCATGATCAGTTTATTTCAACAATTATCTCAAGAACTGAAGCCATGATCAGTTTATTTCCAAAAATCATTTCAAGAGATGAAGCCATTATCATTTTATCTCCAATAATCATTTTAAGAGCTGAAGCCATGATCAACTCATTTCCAGCAACTTTCGACTGAAGCCATGATCAGTTTATCTTCAACAGTCAGCTAATCTGGGATAAATACCCAAGCAGCTCTCTATATCCTTCCTCAGAGGATCTTCAGTTCAATACAACTTACAAGTGTGACAAATTTGGTTTCAGGACATTTTCTTCCCAAGCAATTTGGCAGTGTTCTCCATGTTGAGGAATCAAAATTCCAATCTTACCTCCACAAAAGAGTCAAACTCCATTATCATAAACGTCGGCATTACATGCATAGATCATTCACATATCATGCATAACAAAATTCATACATAATGCATAACAAGAGTGTTTCATCCTCATTTGCATTTCCCGAGGTCTTGTTGTAATTGACATGTCACCTTGAGATTAAAGTCCAACTTACTTTCCACCTACCAAAGAAAATGTCAGTTCAGTTGTCTCTCTCTCATCCAATGCTAATCTTAGATGAGATGTTTCTCTCTTTCGTCCAATGCTAATCTTGGATATGTTGTCTTGTTTGTTTCCATCCAAAGCCAATATTGGATGCCACCATCTTTTCCTTTATTCAAAGCCAATATTTAATGTCAAGATCTCTTTTTCCATCCAAAGCCAGTATTGGATATTGTTACCTTTTCCTTCATTCAAAGCCAGTATTGAATGTCAAGATCTCTTTTTCCATCCAAAGCCAGTATTGGATTTTGTTACCTTTTATGCCGTCCAAAGCCAGTATTGGACGCCTTGAGTTTTCCATTCATCCAAATCCAGTATTGGATGTTGTGATCTTTTCTCTCGTCTAAAGCCATTATTACACTTTGAGCTTTCCCTTCATTCAAAGCCAGTATTGGATGTTGTGACCTTTTCTCTCGTCTAAAGCCATTATTAGTGCGGTATTGTCAACCAGAACGTCGATATGAGGCTGAGGGAAATCATCCTTGGGGCTCGCCCTATTCAGATCCCTATAGTCAACGCACATTCGAACCTTACCATCTTTCTTCGGCACCGGAACCACGTTGGCAACCCATTGCGGGTAAGAAGTAACTGCTAGAAAACCGGCATCAAACTGTTTCATAACCTCAGCCTTGATTTTATCAGACATCTTTGGGCTCATTTGGCGAACTTTCTCTTTCACTGGAGGACAATCCTCCTTAGCAGGCAGGCGGTGAACCACAATATCGGTATCCAACCCCGGCATATCTTCATAGGACCAGGAAAAGATCTCAACATAGTCACGCAGCATCTATATCAACCGTTTCTTAACACTAGGCTCCAGATTTGCACCGATCTTGACCTCTTTATTGTCTTCCTCTGTACCCAGATTTACCGTTTCCACTGGCTCTTCATGGGGTTGTATGGCCCTCTCCTTCTGAAGTACCAGTCTAGCAAGTTCCCCAGACACTTCGCAATCATCCTCACCTTCGTCCTCGGCTTGGTTGATCGTACTTTCGAAGTCATAACTGGAAGTAGCAGAGTCGTTATCAGTGGTATCCAGAGTGGATGTAGACCTGTATATGTGAGTGTGTGTAAGACAAATAGTTGTTTTTGCAAGATAGAAAAGAAAAAACAAGGAGCGCAAAATTTGTAATGCAAAAACGTCCAATGCTTTTATTGATGATATATGGAAATGACACATAATAAGCCCTCAAACAAAGCCACGGTGCCTCGGGTAAGGCATCGGGCCGTAAAGTTTAAAATTGTATGTTACAAACTCAAAACAAAAGTCTGATTACTATGTAATTAAAGAAATTGGCACGAAGTCCTTTGTCGTCCAATTGCTCAGTCCGTCGTCAGTAGTCGGGTAAATCCAGCTTTCGAACTCTAACTCTTCCACATCATCTTCAATTGCATTGACTCCTGCGTCATGTTTTGGCATAGGAGCCGTTATGACATTAGGATTTTCCAGCGCTTCAAATTCAATCTCCTTAGCTTCAATCAGATCCTGTACCTTATTCTTCAAGACCCAGCAATTATTCGTATCATGCCCCGGGCTATCGGAGTGAAAAGCACAGCGGGCGTTTGAATTGTACAGCGGTGATGTAGTATTGGGATTCTTCAGGTCTTCCCTCAGAGTCACCAAGTTGATCTTCAACAACTACGGCAGAATTTGAGACAGGGTCATACTGAGCCGAGTAAATTGTCTTTGTGGCCTCTCTGATCTTGGCTGATTATTGCGTTGTGGGGCAGCAGCAGGCCTTGAATAACCACCATATTAACCGCTTGGCAGCGCTCAGGACGGTTTTGGTTTCTATAGCTGTAAACTGCGCTAGACTCCTTCTTGTTGGTAGAACCATTCAAGTTGAGTCCCTGAAAGACTATCTTGAAAGAAATGAATCCAGAGGTTCTTATCAGCAGTATATGGTTGAATCTTCCTAACATACGAGCGGATGTGTAGCTTTGGGCAGGAGACCTCGTCGTACTTAGCAAAGACAGGCGCTTTAAACTTGTGGGGAATCACCACCCCAGATGCCAAACCCAAATCTCCGAAGTCTAACCCAGGTACCTTCTGGACTTCCATTGGGCTTAACCGGTCCTCAAGTTGCTTATACCTATCCTCAGCCGGAGGATACTGGTCTTCATCAAAGTCAGTCTCATTGTCATAAACCACAGGGCTAGGATCCCTCCTTTCTTCTTGATTCTCTCCCCCTCCAGATGAGTGGGATAAATCAACATCCTGTCTTAATCTGTTCCCGAACCTGTGACCCATATTCAGGAGGACCGTCTTCTTCTTCTTTTTCTTCTTCTTATCCTTCAAGATAAGAGTCTTCAGATCTTGCTGACCCTTGGCCAAGTTCATGAACATTTCCTGGAACTGAGCGTTTTGAGCTTGCAGTGCCTTGATGGCTCGATCAGTAGAAGTTTCAGAAGACATGATTGCTGAAATAAACAGCGAAGAAGATGAGAAACCTGTAAGGATACCTGTAATGAGGTGCATGGGAATGGAATGCGTATGATATGATTTCAAAGACATTGGAGATTCAAATTCGTAAACCAAAATGAAACACACTTTATTAGATTCAAACTTGAAACAATGTTTAACAGATGCCTTTAAGGCGTTACAAAAGAAAAGCTGAAAAGTAAATCAAAACTAGAAACAACAAAAGACATCAGCGCTCCCACGATCGTTTTCCTTTGGTGCTGACATAGTCGTTGAGGACCCTCTCATTCTCCAGCTGCCTTGTAAGCTTCAGGATCTTCCGCTCCTGCTCATGATACTTCTCTCTGTAAGTATCCCGTTCTTCCCTTAGCTGGATCCAAGACCTCTTTAATGCCCCAATGTCAGTAGGCATGTATGGATGGAGGATGGTAGGAGGAACCCCTTCTTCATCAGTACTCTCAATAATTACCGGCAAGACAGCTTCGTACGGCATCCCCAACTTTTGAGCACGGGCTCGAACCCACCGGAGATACGGTTCCATCGGGAGAGAAGTCTTCATGCCTTGCTCATGTGGATCATACCTGTTGACCCTATCCCAGGCTCGTATAAATCTGCGGCAATGTCCCTCAACATCTCATATGAAGTCAAAGACAATGTTTGGAAGCAGCAACTCATGAGGTCCGTCCCTCCTAGCTCGCCTAAACTGTCGTAAGGCCAAACAAGGATTATAGGTGATCCCTCCTCTAATTCCAAGTAATGGAACATTCGGGTATTCCCCACAGCGATCAATAACAGCTACTTCTCCCATGTCTTTAGTACTCCAGATGATGTCCGTGTGAGCAAGGGACATAATTCTGTAGGCCCAACCCATGCCTTCCTCGTTCTTCAAAAAAGATTTGGAGAGGTGAGAAATAAACCACCTCTCCAGCAATGGTGCACAACACATAAGGTTTCCCCGTTTCCGAGAAGTACGGGCATAGAGAGTGTGCAGAATATCACCCAAGAGAGTGGGCACTGGATTACGGGACATGAAAATCTTCACTACATTCACGTCGATAAAAGAATCTGAATTTGGGAACAGAACCAAGCCATAAATGAGAAGAGCCAGGATGTCTTCAAACGCTTGAAATTCCAAACTATCTCAGAACCAATGAGCCTGATCAACCAAGAACTTAGCCAAGAAGCCTTTTATCCCATTCCGAGTCTCCCAGTTAGACACCACATCATCCCTTGTAAGATGGAGGGCTGAAGCAATATCTTCCAGCCTAGGAGCTGTCTCCAAACTTGTAAATGGGGTCTGCTCTAGAATAGAGATGCCGAGTAGATCAGAGAACTCCTCCAAAGTAGGTACCAACTGATAGTCTTGGAAGGTGAAGCAGTGGTGCGACAGGTCGAAGAACTGGAACAAGACACTCATCATTTGTTCATCCAGCTTGGAAGTGACTAGACTGAGGAGGTGACCATGTCTTCTGTCAAAAGAGGAAGTGTCACGAACCTTGGAAACCAAATCTCTAAGCTGAGTAGGAATCTGTACAAAGATGATCTGAATAGTGTTTCTACACATAGATGCCATGATCTGCAAAACAGAACAAAGATGAATCTCATCGGTCTTTGAAATGTTTAGTCTAATGAAATATGCATGCAATGTCATGATGCTGTTTACCGCTGTTTTTGGTAAACAACCGCTGATCTCCAAAAGGGTATGTTTTTTTGGTTTACTTACAGGATCGATCAAACTAATCCCAGGACATATGCTAATTTTTATGTAAAATGGATAAGCAGGAAGAACGCACGTTCGACCCAGAGAAAGGATGTTTGAGATTGTTGAAAAGTAAGCAGAAGTATAGAAATGCAAGTAAAAGAAGTAAAAGAAAAAGAGATAAATTTGTAAGATAATAGTAAAGTAATGTAAAAGACTTTCATTAAGGAAAAAAGGTGTTTCCAACGTACATTTCTCAACTTTATCCTTTCTCATGCAGCGGTTACTTGGATAATGTTTGAGTGACTTAGTACAATAGGTTGAACACCCTTGAAAATTACACAAGTTTCTTAATTTATACTAAAAGTAGGTAACCGTCGAGAGAACATTCTGCACTAGGATTAAGACAAGTGTCTTCTGCATGTCCCTCGACCTATGGCGTTCAGCCACGTTGCCTCTTCTTAAACGCTGGTGAAACTGCCTTTCCCTCCAATAATTCAAAATTCAAATAGTCCTCGTATCATGTGTCAAATCGAGAATACTTTCTCCTAGTCGAGTGACATAAGTCTTCTTCAGTTGAATGAGACCTTGGTCGAAGATTCCAATATAACTTAGATATTTTCCTTAAGTTATTTCATGTGTCGAATCATACTTCCTGGCTTGGTTCTCTCCAGTTATTTGGTCTAAAAGACCAAATATAGTAAGTGTCGAATTTGGGAGCCAACAAATTGCCCCCCAAGAATGTCTATTTCGACACTCAAAGAAATAGCCATTCTTTGAACTTCCCATTCGACACCTGTCTTCCCAGTTGTCCACCAAGTCTTGACGTGTGCTTTTCGCCTTCCAACAGCTGCTGCACTCGAGAAAACCATCATTACTCTTTTCTCCAAGATGTATCTTCAAACTGCCGTTACCACGCTTGCCATGATGACCATATTCCTATAACCTAGGCAATCATGTCAAAACGTTTCCCAATGCCTGCACGGTAACCGTTTTGCACTTTTCCACGTGTCCCACTACCTGTGAAACCTTAAATGGAGATTTTACCATTTCCAGCATTTCCAAATCCCTTGCTTTCTATTTGGAAATTTTACCATTTCCAGCATTTCCAAATCCCTTGCTTTCTCACAACATTGTACTGTCAACGTCATTTTTTCTGTCAAATCCTTAACAATGGCTTTCCTCTCTAATGCGCCAAACAATCCTCAACCCAAAAACGTTGATGATGTCCAGAAACCACCAGAGGTCTTTTCCACTAACCCTCATTCTTCCTCGATTGATAGGTATGTTGCTGAACCCATGACGAAAGAATGGTGAGAAGAATATGATTCTCAACTCCTCATTCCCATTAGATACGGTGGAAACATGTATGCTATGTCTGGTCCGTTATCTTCATGCGTCGAAAATCCCTTGAAAAACCGCGCCTTCTTTCCTACTCACCCAAGGCTTAGACCCATAGGTTGCGTGAAGAAACCTAGGGAGGACCCTGAAGACGCTACTCCGGATAACTAGCAGCATCCTCAGACTACAGAGGATATCAACCTCTAGTTCATGAACAAAGGGAACCGAATCTTTCAATCAAGCCCTAACCTCTCTTCTGAATATTCAGACTAGTTGAATAAAATGGAGAGAGCGTAAGCTTCTGTCTGGAAAGAGATGGGCATTTATGACTTAGTGATGATGTCGAAGACAGGATTGCCTTATTGTCCCCTCATGCTGGTATCTTCATTGTACTTTTAGGATAGCGCACATTTCACTTTTCATCTTCCTTGTGGGATGATGACCCCCACTTTATTCGACATAGCTGCCATCACTGGTCTTCGACCAACTGGTGACTATTTCGACCCTGAAGACTTGTCTGAGGATGCTATTGGGTTTGCTGCTACAAAACCCACTTACACCACCTTTATTAACCACTTCCACGACAAAACCTCTAGTACTATGTCGGAGGTGGAGCATATAGCCTTCTTGGCTATGTGGCTGTCTCGATTTGTTTTTTGTACTAAGTCACTTCAGGTGACGAAAAAGATGCTGACGCTCGCGACGCAGCTTCACCATAAATACCCCTTTTGCCTGGCCGAATTGATTTTGGCCAACTTATATGAGTCTATCAATAATGGTGTGACTCAACTTAAGGTTATAGGGGACAGGGGGAGCCTGCTGCTATCTGGTCCCTTTTGGCTTCTCCAGCTGTGGCTCAATGCCACCTTTGAATCTTTCCTTCCCCAGAAGAACAAGATTAACGAAGAGGCTCCTGAAATCCTGAATATGAGAGTTGAAGGCACCAGGCTTGCATTTCTAACTCCCACTGATGAAGGCCAACAGTTTCAGAAGGCTTTCACAAGCTTCGCAATGATGTTTGCAGAGCGAAAGCGCTTTGTTTCGATCATGGCTCCCTTTTCCAGTCGAAAAGTTGGTCTGGAATGGTTCACCAGACCATATCCTTCGAATGAGGAGGATGACATGACGGATGAGTTCGTGAGCATGTGAGAATCGTTTCTTCGTCCCAGGATCATGCCTTTGAGATTCAAGATCTCAAAAAATCAATTGAGCTTAATTGCTTATCAACCAAATCTTGTCTCTCGACAATTTGGTATTGCTCAATCACTTCCCTCACCTATTTATCCTCGAGAGAAGCTGCTACTTTTTTACAATGCAGACTACTCAGAAGATGCCGCTACCAAGCATATTGGTAGGTACTCTGGTCGAACTATACTAACCCTATTCGACTTTAACCTCAACTTTCTGAGTTCCGTTCCCTTTGAGGAGTGGTGGAAACAATATTACGACGAAGAGTTCTTCGATGAGAAGGACATCGCCCACCACCTACGTGAGGCATTTAAGCTGGTTCTCGACAGGATCAAGAAAGGTATTATTCTTTTCCATCTCTTTGCCTTAGATTTGTCTTTCGACACTCAATTAACTATAGTTGTCTTGTCCTCTGTTTAGCTGTCAAGAGAACCAGCTCGAAAAAGACTACTGAGAGTACAAAAGGGGGAGATTCCGCCGTCAACCCCACTCCTAATGTATTTACTTTCTTTCATACCCTTATTTTTTTATCTGACATAGGTATTGACCCCTTCGACTTGGTTTTCTGGATATTCAGAAACCAACCCCCAAAAAACGGAAAGTTCAGGAGATCCAGATCTCTAGCAATGAAGAAGAGGAGTCTCCTCTTGTTCCTTTGCAGAGACGAAGATTGAATAAACCAATTCCTGCCATCGAACCTCGTCCCAAAATCAGGATTAAGACTACATTTGCGAGGCCTCCTCCTGTAGTCATCAACGAGCCTACTGAACAGGAGGTAATCGCTAGGTTAAACAATCCCAACAAAAGTGACAACTCCAGTCCTGCTGTTGAAATCCCAGCCCAGGTATTTTACTTCGAATGCTCATTATTTATTCCTCCACTCCCTTTTGCTTTATGAGGATTCTGAAAGAAACGAATTCCTTCTATTTTCCAGGACACTGCTGGCACTTCCATACGAATTCCTACTCATGTCGAGGATTTTGTCACTCTCTTGAATAGTGAAGGGGATCCTACCTATAGGCCTTCTTCAACGAAAGGGTCTTTCATGAGTTCAGCTGACGAAGTAAATCAGACTTTTGAACCTCAGCACGAAACCATAGAAGAAGTCGATGAAGAAGAAGCTGCAGGAAACCAAGAGGAGACTAGGGTTCTGCTAGTTGATGTGCAAGAGAATGAGGAGGAAGGTATCCCTAGCGTTGAAACTGAAACAGAGAGGGAGAATGTAGAGATCCCGGAGGCTGACGGTGAAGAAGGTTTTCCTGAAGGAAACCAAAATCCTCCAGGCACTGAAACAATTCCATGTCAAGTGGCCAACGTGGTTGTTACAGCCAACGAAAGTATCCCTTCGACGGGATCCAGAACCAAGGAGGATTTGGCCTTGCTAAAACAACAGAACCGTTAGGTTATCTGACTGCAATTCTAGAAGGTCGAGAGAGTTCCTATGATCACAGCACCACGACTGCATCTTGAAGATCTACTTCGACTTCTCCTCTCGACGAGTCCCTTCAGAAAGTTAAAGCACAAATCTTTAAAAGAGATTTTATGTTAACTTTAGAGGGGGAACCAGCAGCTCCCTCCTTTTTGAAGACTATCCTGAAGGCTGTTGATCTCCTTGTTGCTCCTCCGGATGTGGCCAGTGTAATCTTGGATTTACTCTCCATTGTCGACCAGGTATCAACGGATTACAACCGTCAGAGAACTCTCAATCGTGAGATTGAAGAAGCCAATGGTCAAGTGGCTGCTTCCTGGAATGCTGCTACTGAGTCAGCTTCTAGGGTAAAGGATTTGTCGAAGGCCCAGGAGGCTAGACAAAAGGCGATCGAGGAGATAGATCGAGACAATGCTCAACTGAGAGTGCAGATTGCAAAGTTGGAAGCTAAAATTACTGCCAACGACAAAAAGAAAGAGGAACTCCTTGTTGTGAACACTGAATTAGAGAGCCAAGAAGAATTGGCTGAAGGGTTAAGACATGCCGATCGAGCTCAATCTCTGGATGCTAAGCTCGAAACCCTTCACCAATCGAAAGCTCTATGTGATCGACGGCTAGAATTTCAAAGAATCAAGTATCTCCAGATTAAAACTAATCTTCCCTTTTGAATCCTGTTTCTCCTATTCATGTAATCACTTGTTTGTAACGATTTCAGAGTCATTTTGGCACTTTTAATGAAATTTTTAAGTTTCCATTTTGCCATTCTCTATCAACAGTGACTATATATTATTTATTTTTATCTCTTGAAGTATAGTTCTATATGTTTTCAGGTATTTACCATTCACCTTCAAGAGTCTTTGATCTTCGCTTAATTCTTCGATCTCATAGGCTCCGCCCGAGAACGCTTGAACAATCCTAAAAGGTCCTTCCCACTTAGGGGGCCATTTTCCCAAATTTTGTCTCTTCGATCCATTGGGAGGATTACTTTCCAAACTAGATCTTCAGGCTGAAATGTCTTGGACTTAACCCTACGATTGTAGGATTTCTCCACTCGCTTCTTCTGCAGTCTTAAAAGATCCAGAGCTTTCAACCTTTCCTCGTCTAAGTCTACTAGTTCATCCAACATCATACTCCAATAGACTTCAGAAGGGATCTCATGATGTATCTGAATCCTTGTCGCATGCAAGTGGATTTTCACTAGTAACACTGCATCATGACCATAGGTCAGGCGAAATGGTGTTGTTCCTGTGGCTTCTTTCGGACAAGTTCGACACGCCCACAGGACTTGATCTAGCGTCTTGTTCCAGTTTCTGGGTTTCTTTCCCACATGTTTATTTATTAAACTGATCACTACTTTATTTGTTGCTTCGACCTTGCCATTGGCTTGCGCATAATAAGGCGTAGACGTTAACAGTTTAAACCTCATTTCTGCAGCGAAGTCTTGTATCTTTCGACCAGTAAAGACTGACCCTTGGTCTGTAGTTATTGTTTCAGGGATTCCAAATCTATATATGATGTACCTTTGAATGAATTCAATGACATTCTCCTGGTCTACATTGACTAAAGGAATCCCTTCAATCCACTTAGTAAAATAATCAATGCCCACCAATATATACTTCTGACCTTTAGAAGATTCCGATCGAATTTCTCCAATGAGATCCAAAGCCCATCCTCTAAAAGGCCAAGGTTTCACAATCGAGTGAAGTTCATTTGTTGGCACATGTTGAATGCCTGTATGTTTTTGACATTCTTGGCATCCTTTTGCAAACTCAACACAATCCTTTAACATATTGGGCCAATATAAGCCTTGTCGAAACAATAACCATTTCATCTTTTGGCCTACTTGGTGTGCTCCACATGCCCCAGAGTGTATGGTGGAAAGAGCTATATATGCTTCTGTTTCACTTAGGCATTTCAGAAGCACACCTTCCGGTGTTTTCTTAAATAGTTCAATTCCCATCAACACATAACTCAGTGCTCTGTACTTTATCTTTCGTTCTGTCGAAGCCACTGGATTTTGTAAATAGTCCACTACAGGTTTTCTCCAATCTTGCTCTGTTAGGTTGTCTATGAACGAAATTTCAAAATTTTCATGATCAGTGTATCCTAACGTTGTGGTCCTTAAATCCGACGGAGATAACTTAGTGGCAGTTACTCTCCCTCTAACTTCTATTGCTTGTTGTAGCCTATCTTTTGAAACTTTATACCCAGAAGCAATTTGTGCCAAGTCGTTGGCTGCTTGATTTTCCAATCTGGGTATGTGTTGAATCCTAACTGCCTCGAAGTTCTTCAACAACCGTCTGGCTATTACGAAATACATGATAAGGTTTTCTTTTATGCATTTGTATTCTTTTGTAATCTGTTTTAGGACTAACTCTGAGTCTCCCATTATTTCGACTTGAGTTACCCCCAATTCCAACAGGATTTCAAGGCCTACGATTAATGCTTCGTATTCAGCCTCATTATTGGAGCAACCCCCGTCTATTTTGTACTTAAATGTTGTTGGAATTTTGTTTGGAGAAACAATAAGGACTCCGACTCCAACTCCATCATTATAACTAGAGCCATCAAAGTAAAGTTTCCATGGTTCGATCTCCAAATAATTCAGTGATCTTTCTTGTACAGAGTGGTCGACTATAAAGTCTACGACCACTTGACCTTTTATAGCCTTGAGAGGCATAAATGTTAATGAGTATTCAGTTAATGCAAGTGCCCATTTTCCAATTCTACTGTGCAAAATGGGTTTCAACAACATATATTTGAAAACGTCGAAATGAGACGAAACATAAACATTAACTGGCTTTATATATTGCTTAAGTTTTGTACATGAAAAATATAGACATAAACACAGTTTTTCAACTTCGTTATATCTAGTTTCTGCATCGTTTAAAACTCTACTGAGGTAGTATATGGGCCTTTCGACACCATGTTCGTCCTCCTGAGCCAGCATGCGCCCTAAAGTCTTATCAGACACAGCTATGTACAGTCTCATACTTCGACGAGGAGGCACCAAAATAGGTGGTTTAATGAGGTACTCTTTGATTTTATCGAAGGCTTCTTGATGTTCTTCCTTCCATTCAAATCCTCCTTTGTTGAGTCGAAGTAATGGCGAAAAGGCTTGCGTTTTCCCACTAAGGTTGGATATAAATCTCCTTAGAAAATTTATCTTCCCAAGTAAGGATTGCAATTCCTTTTTGTTAGTTGGTGCTTTGGCTTGCAAGATAGCCTTGGTCTTGTTTTGGTTTATCTCAATGCCCTTTTTATGGACCACAAAACCTAATAAATCTCCTGCTTTTACACCAAAAGCACACTTTAGAGGATTCATCTTCAGGTCGTAGTGCCTCATCCTCTCAAAGGATTGTCGAAGATGATCCATGTGAGTCTTCCCTGAAACATATTTGACAACAATATCATCAATATAAATCTGCATGAAAGTGTCAATAAAATCATGGAAGATCGAATTCATGGCTCTTTGGTACGTTGCCCCTGCATTATTTAGGCCAAAAGGCATTACTACCCATTCATAAGTGCCTAAAGCCCCAGGGCAACGAAATGTCGTTTTCAACACATCTTCTTCAGCAATGAAGATTTGATTATATCCAGAGTATCCATCCAGCATACTCATGTACTCGAAACCAGCGGCAGAATCTATAAGCATTTCCGCCACTGGCATTGGATATTCATCTTTGGGTGTTGCAGTGTTTAGAACTCTGAAATCGATGCACACCCTCAAGGTACCATTTTTATTTATAACAGGCATAATATTTGCAATCCATTCGACGTACTTGGTCGTTCTTATGAACTTGCATCTCAGCAGCCTTTCGACTTCCGTTTTGATTTTTGATAAAATCTCTGGTGCAAACCGTCTTGGAGTCTGCTTAACGGGCTTTTTTCCAGGCTTTATTGGCAACTGCAGTTCTACCAATCTTCTGTCGAGACCGGGCATCTCGTCATAGTCCTACGCAAAGCAATCCTTGAACTATTTTAGTAATTTGACCATTTCGACCCTGAGTCCTGGATCCATTTTTGTGCTTATGTATGTGGCCTTATTCACAGGACCTTCGCCAAGATTTACCTCTTCTAGAGGATCTTGCGCCAACATTCTAACATTGTTCGCCAGCTGGTCCTTTTCGAAACCTAGAGGTTCGTCGTCGTAGATGGCGTCTAACCTCTGGTCTAGAAAGTATTTTGTTCCCAAGTCGGGAGGCTCTGGGTCGAAATCTTTCCCAGGCCCTGTCTTCGAAAGGACTTGTTCATTGGCTTCGAAAGCCACATATTTAACTTCAGCCTCTAAGGCCGCTATCATTTTGTTTTCGGCCATATATGCCGAAATATTTTGGAGAGTTGGTGACTCAGTCATCATCACCAAACTCGCTTCCCCAGCCTGTTGGCCGTATATCACTAACTCCTCCAAAGTCGATATTGGATAAGTCTTCTCTATCCCACTGAAAGCCGTAATCGGAGTGTAGGTATAGGGAGCAGAATGCATTAGGAGTTGGGGTTAAATCAAACTCTGGTGGGTTACATGGCCCTATGTGAGCCAAATTTTTTTCGAAACTATTCTTTTCGACACTGTTGATTTCACCTAAGTAATAACTCTGATCTGCTTCAATGTTCTCCACAATGCCGTCGGGACGCCATATTGTGACCCTTTGGTGCATCGAAGATGGCACTGCTCCAATGCCATGTATCCACTCCCGACCAAGGAGTAGATTGTAGTTGGGTTTTGCTGAAATAACCATGAACATGGTGGGTCGAAGGATTGAGCCCACTTTGAGGTCTAGTTGAATGACACACATTGTGGTGCCAATGCCCCCTTCATAGTTTGATAAGACCATGTTATGTGGCTTTATGTCAGCATCCCCCTTCCCTAACTTTTCCAGCATGAATTGTGGTATGATATTAATGGTTGCCCCACAATCAACCAGAATTTTGTTTATGGTTACCTCCCCAACCTTTGCTCTAATGAACAGGGGTTTCAGATGGCTCTTCATTGCCTCTGTTGGTGGTTCAAAAAATGTGTTTTTTTCTTCCACGCATCCATTGTTCATTATATAGTGACATACTGGCTTGTGTCTAGCCAGTTCTTGTTCAACCATTAGGTTAGTTTCTTCGACTTTGACCTCACGGTTGTATTCTTTAGGAAACACAGATATGACATTCACCATGATGTCTAAACTGTCACTGGAGTCGGAGTCGTCTTCATCATTCGACCCACATTCCTCCTCCCAGGGCATCGGATTTCTCTCCATAGGTTTCCTTTGTTTCTTCTGCACATCAGTGCTAACTTCTGGATGAGGTCCAGCTGCCTCTTTCTCAGCCTTTCGCCGTCTTTGGAACCTTCTCCACTGCGAACGAGACATAGGATTTTTTCCTTTGTAATTGCTCGACACATGGGTCATTTTGTTCGACGCAGAAGCATGGTACTCCTTTCTATAATCTAGAGAAGAACCTCTTGGTACGTCGAATGCCTGCCATCTCTCTTCATTTGGCCTCTTTCTTCCCATGGTATTTAGCCAAGTATCTGTAGGCACATTAGTTGGAGGCCTAAAAGTTGGTGGCCTCCTTTCCGGATTCATGGGTCTTTGTTGATGCCCCCTTCTGGGGTCAAATCGGACTTCTGAACTCATTCTTTGTTGGGCAGTGGTGCCCTATTTTGCTTTCACAATCCGCATAGCTTGTATGTGTTCAGCGGCTTTCTTATCGAAAATAGAGCTACATCTAGGGCATAGCATTACTTATGATTTCTTCTTCTGGCACATATGCAGAAAATCTGCCAAATCTTCATCCTTCTTTCGGAATGCAGTTTTGTTCACTTCTTCTTGTCGAATGGCTTCCTCTGAAGCTTTAGCGCCAGAAACTTCAACCACGTTAACCTGCATGTTGCTTTTGGCAACAAGGTTCATCTTCTGCATTTTGGCCTCCAAGTCCTCTGTCGAACCCTTTGCAGCAGCCAAATAAGAACCTGTGGTGGTTCTTTTGCTAGAGCTTTCAGCAACTCCTTTGATTTTGTTTGGGTCTTCAGTAACCCATTTGATCAGTTTCATGCTTCCAGCGGCCTTCTTGTTCGACCCTTGGCCAACTTCCTTTTTCAAATCCAGGCCTTCAGTGGCCTTTCTCACCCCTTCAATAGTTTTTCTGGAGATGTTTCCAGTGAAACTTCCAAAGATGGGTTTTGTGATGAAATCTTCAGACACTTCCACCATATGAATGCCAACTGGTTCGGCATAATGCGCCTCTGTCTGCACTGGGTTTGTGTCTATTTTCATTGCTATTTTATCAGCAAATTTCAGCCTTCCTTCCTTCAGTGCTTGTTGAACGAGATCCCTGAAAAGGAAACATTGTGAGGTTTTATGTCCCAAAAAATTATGGTATTTACAAAAACCTCTTTTCTTTCTCTGTTCTAAAGGAGGAAATTTAGCCCCTGGGGGCACTATCATCTGGCCATCTTTAACTAATAGATCAAATATTTCCTCACATTTGGATATGTCGAAGCTATAAGTTTTCTTAGGAAATTTATCACTGTTTTTCTCAGGTTCTACAGGATTTTTCCCATTTGATGGCACTAGCAATTTACAAGTGTATGGTGGTCCTTGTTTTGATTCTGCTAGATCAATTTTGCCTTCTTCGACATCTATGGGATCGTTGTAAGTCTCCAGATCGTTATCATCCATTTCGACATAAGCTACCCTTTCTCGTCAATGAGTTTTGGCAGTTTTAGCTTTTTCAGCTTTAAGGCGTTCTACTTGTCGAACTCTATCAGCAAGTTGGGCCATATCTCTTAGGTATTGTGTATCTAATTTTTCCTAATCGAATAATCCAGGCCCCCCGCTGCTATTTCGACTAATTCATGCTCAGGCACTTGGGTAAAGCATCTGGCTTTGAGTAATCAAAATCTATTTAAATATTCATCAATTGGCTCTGTGAACCTTCTCTTCACGCTAGCCAACTCTTTTAGACTTATCTTGGTTTGACCCATGTAAAATTGTTCATGGAACAATCTTTCCAATTGGTTCCAGTTGTGGATCGAATTGGCTGGGAGGTTAGTGAACCAAGTAAAAGCATTCTTTGTCACGGAACTTGGGAAATATTTGATTCTAAGGTTTTCGTTGTTTGCTATTTCTCCAGCCTCTATCAAATATCTAGCCACATGTTCGACGATTGACTATGTCGTATCCCCTGAAAATTTAGTGAACTTTGGGACCTTTCCCCTAGGTGGTAAGTCTTTTTGCAGAATATATTCTAACAATAGGGATGTAAAGTTTGGTCTGCGAAAACCAACATTCATCCCGTTTTGAAGCATGATCCTCTCGATCATGGCGGTTAGATTATTGTTCGTCCCATAGTTTTGTTGTCAAACTTGATGCATTAATTCGTCAGCGTTTTGGTTTCTATTAGCCATAATAATGCCTTGATCGATTTCTCAAAGGTTTCGTGGTATCTCTATCCTTGGTTTTTCTACTTCTACCCTAGGAATCTGGGGGTTTGGATTAACGGTCAAATCCTCTTCCATAATTACCCCTTGATTTACCATTATTGGTACCCTCTGGGGTTGTCTAACGACTTGGGGTACCCCAAAGAATTCAGCCATGCGCGTCATTTGCGCTGTCATTTGTTGATTCGACTGTGTAGCAGTCTGAATGAGGGAATTTAGCACTATACTTAGAGTTTGTGCTAACATTTGTACCATTTCATGATTACTTTCGTCCATTTGTTGCCTCAAAATTGCTATCGAAACATTTGTGAGGCTTGGTATCATGTGAGATGACCGTCCCAACAATTGGTTTCTACTGGCTCCAGACCCTTGTAATGGCGATGTTGCATTCACCAAAGGTTCTGAAAATGTGGACGCAACATTCATAAGGCTAGCCATTTCAGTTGTTGGAATGCCATATGGCTGTTCTCGACCCATCCAGGTTGTCGAAAAGCCTGGGGGTATAGTTGATCGAGATCCTAGATTTATCCTTGGTGGAGGCGTTCCCAAAGGACCTCTTGGACCCACATACGAAAGTAAGGGTCCAGTTTGATTTGTGGCTAACGTTGGCATTGATCCAACAGAAGTTGGGATATTTCCTTCGACAGCAGTAGTAACCACTGTCCCTGTGATTGGTGGACGTATTTCTCCATGGTTTGGCTCGTTAGCCATACTACTCTCTTTATTTTCCTTCCTAATAGTATATTTGTTGGTTACTATACCACTTCTTAATAACATGCAATGTTATAACTGTACCGGAAAAACACAATAACATAGAAAATTAGCAACGTCCCACCAGGTGTGCCAATTTGTTTACCTTTGTTTTTGGTAAACAATCGCTGATCTCCAAAAGGGTAAGTTTTTTTGGTTTACTTATGGGATCGATTAAACTAACCCCAGGACATATGCTAATTTTTATGTAAAATGGATAAGCAGGAAGAATGCACGTTCGACCCAGAGAAAGGATGTTTGAGATTGTTGAAAAGTAAGCAGAAGTATAGAAATGCAAGTAAAAGAAGTAAAAGAAAAAGAGATAACTTTGTAAGATAATAGTAAAGTAATGTAAAAGACTTTCATTAAGGAAAAAAGGTGTTTCCAACGTACATTTCTCAGCTTTATCCTTTCTCACGCAGCGGTTACTTGGATAATGTTTGAGTGACTTAGTACAATAGGTTGAACACCCTTGAAAATTACACAAGTTTCTTAATTTATACTAAAAGTAGGTAACCGTCGAGGGAACATTCTGCGCTAGGATGAAGACAAGTGTCTTCTACATGTCACTCGACCTATGGCTTTCAGCCATGTTGCCTCTTCTTAAACGCTGGTGAAACTGCCTTTCCCTCCAATAATTCAAAATTCAAATAGTCCTCGTATCATATGTCAAAGCGAGAATACTTTCTCCTAGTCGAGTGACATAAGTCTTCTTCAGTCGAATGAGACCTTGGTCGAAGATTCCAATATAACTTAGATTTTTTCCTTAAGTTATTTCATGTGTCGAATCATACTTCCTGGCTTGGTTCTCTCCAGTTATTTGGTCTAAAAGACCAAATATAGTAAGTGTCGAATTTGGAAGCCAACAGATGCATGATGTCATGATAAGAACACACCACAGGTATCACAGATAGCAAACATGGTAAGGGAAAACAAGTCACACAGTAGCCCTTAAATTTCAGGCTGGCATGTAGTTTAGGTACTGCCCTCTTTCAGTTTAGTTGGTTCAACTTGTCCTAGTAATAGTAACCGGGTTCTAGAGGATCTCAATATCACTGACCACCCTCGATCGGTCATAATTCCAGTTTAGTAACCTTTTCTTGCGGCCGGAATCATCGCAAGAGTTTGGTCTCAATGAGTGTAGCATACTGCTACTTTTCTATGGCCAAGTTGGTCAATTATAGGTTCTAAGGTCAGTTGGTTCTTAATGACCCCTTAGCAGCCCCATATTCTCCTTGTTCCGCCACAAGGGATATCGATACAAACTAAAGTGTCACACCAACGTAGCTACTGCTTCAACCGTATCGGTCTACGCCGTACAGTTCCCTCACAGTCTATTGCTACTTACCTAAAAGGTATCCCCAGATCCGGGTTAGGATCTTATAGTAACTCCAATTCAAACCCACAAAAATAAAGCAAACTGATCAAACAATTGAAAACAATATGAACTAATCCTAAGGTACACCCCACTTATTGTCCCCAGCAGAGTCGTCAGTCCTGTGATATGGTGGAAGAACTGACTGTTTTTGGAATGCTGGTTCGCGTTTTGCGTTTGTTTTCGCAAAATATCGCGGTAAGCAAGAGTCGCCACCGACTTTTATTTTATCCAACAAGGAAAGGAAAAAAGCACAGAAAAATTCCTTTTTCGAGATATTTCTGAGTACGGGGGTAGATTATAGAAAGGGAAGGTATTAGCACCCTTTCTATCTGTGGTTTTCCACGGGCTCTTAGGTACTTGCTCGTTGTTTTCAAAAAATGCTTTATTTGTGTTTGTGGGTTTTGAAAAGTTTTTGTTTTAACTTCGATTTAACTCTTGCTTCTGTCTTCAAGAGTGTAATGAAGTGTTTTTGAAAACTTTTTCATAAAAAAAAAGTGTAAGTGTGAAAAATTTGTTTGGAACGAGCAAGTACTTAAGAACTAATCTACCTACTCGAAAAAGGAATTGTTCTATGTTTGTTTCCTTTAGACAATGCTATCCCACTATTAGTGAGTAGGTAGCACCGTCGTTGGAGTTTGAGGGTCAATTCGAAAATGGGCGTACGGTCATTAAAGCAATGTTAGGATGTCTTAGTAGTAACCCTAATGTCTTAGATCATCTATCTGAGGCAACAATATCCGAGGTAACCTTTCCTAGGCAACTATGATCTTTTAGACAAGAGGGCAACCTCTAAAATAACCTATACTCAATGACCGTTACCGAAGGCAACCAAGTGGGGTGTACCCTAGGAGTGCGTATGTGCGAATGTATTGATTTCAGATTATTTATCTTTGCACATGATTAGGGTGATCTAACTGTTTTAAGATTAAACATTCATTCTTGTCATGCAAACCCTAATTATTCACATATCTAACAGTTAAATAATTTGCAGAATTAAAATGTGGAATTTAAACTAAACTATTACAAGGCTTCGGGTATTTTCATAGCCAAAAACAAACACTTTGAAATTAAAAGCGGTAAAAATAAATAAATGTCCTAATTTAATTATTACAAACCGGGAGCAGATACAATAATTGGATAAAAATAAAACGCGCGAGAAAATTAGATCGAATGCGAAACTAGGGTTTTGCCCTTCTATCCTAATTTAAAAATAAATAAATTGTTTTTTTTTGTTGTTTTTAAATATTTTTTAAGAAAAGAAATTAAGTCTTAAAATTAAATACTAAATTAATTGGTTATTAAATAAATTAATGAACAATAATTAAATGACATATTTTTGGTTTTTGTTATTTTAGGAAAGAAATAAAATAATTAAGTTGGTAAAATCCTATTTATTCTAATTGATTTTAATTATTTGCAAAATAAATTAAAATTATCAAACATAAATAACCTAATTAATTTAATTAATTTATTGATGAAAAATATAAAAAAATATATATTTTTAATTGGACATAAAATATTTTTTTGGTGATTTTTGATAAAAAGAAAATTAATTTTTGGTTAGTAATAAAATTAAATAAAATAAGATAAATAAATGAAAAAAGAGAAAATATAAAGAAAGATAGAGATTGGACCTAATTTAAGGGGGTGTCAATAGAAAGAATTTGGGCCCATTAGTGATGATCCATGCTGACTTTTGTGATCCTGTATGACATCTTTGACTTGGCTTATGGTGCACTCCCAATGGTGGCCACCAGATTTGGTCATCTGGCCATCTGGCACGTTGATGATGAAGGAGTATGATGGACATCAGGCTCAAGCGTGCATGGGATCCTAAAAAGAAAAACATTATAGAGAATTTGGGGGGACCTGGGATTCGAACCCAAGCCCCAAGGGGAATTTCATGCCACGCTTACCACTGGACCACTTGCTGCTTGTTGTTATAATATTACAAGATAATAATAATATATAAAACAGATAAAATAATTGGAAATTCCGCGCAAAATTCAAACAGGCCAGTAGAGGAGTGACAACTCTTCGTCTCCTTCCTCTCTCCGTGGCTAAAAGCTTAAGGACCTATACCCACGGACGGCATCCGTTGCTACAAGCCTGTGCGCTCTCAAAATCTTCCACAGGCCATGGAAATAAAATCTAAAGCCATGTTTGTGTCCGTCTTGTCCTCCTGACACAACCATACCATTTGCAGAGGCCAATTGTCCCTGAAAATAAAAACCCTAAAACCAAGCTCGAAAACCTAGGAATGGTGATTTACAACACAGGCCATATAAATGAAATTGAATAATGCAAAAATTTTGCAAATGTTATGGTGATAAAGAATGTACAATTATTTCAACCTAACAATGCATAAATCGTGAGTTTCAAATTCAAGAACATGGGTGTAACGTGAACGACTTACAGCGCGTTTAGGGACCGGAATGGACTTGTTCTTGATAGCTTTAGGTTGCTGAGAGTGTCAGGAAGTGATTGGAATAAGTCACGAGCCTTGAGAATTCTTCTAAGTGGGGTTTTGATCTCACACTTTTTTGCTTATTTTTCAAATCTGGTTCTCTTTCACACGCCTATTTCTAACCTGTTTCTCGGTCTACCTCGCCTCCTTATGTATCAAACAATGTATTAGGGTTGATCATTGTGTCCAAATCTTCCTTCTTCAATGCTTTTGATATTTGATTTTATTCCCTTTGAAAACCTTCCAAATTTGGCTTCTTTTCAATCTTTTTGTGCACATATGCCTTTACACGAGTTTGAATGCTTGCAATTTGTAATTTAAGACCTGAAATGATCACAAAATCCTTGGTTTTCAATATTTTTTTATTTTATTTGATTTGTTTTGATTTAATTTGAATTAATTCAAATAAAAACCAAAATAAATAATAAAAATAAAATATGGACAAGTGGCAAAGCTAGAGCACGTGGGCTATGTTGCCAACTTAAAACAAGTGAAAAAGATTGGGCCCATTTGGCAAAATTTGAAGTTTTGGGCATAGTTGACTTTTGGCAATTTTGCAAAAAAGGTCAACTTCAACAATGCATAACTTCCTCAATTTTGACTCTTTGGAGGTGTTCTAGGATTTTTTATAAAGCTTGATATGTCCTCTAATCAACCCTTTTTGTATCGTCTCATTTTGATATTCCATGCTCATGTATGAAGCTTTGACAAAAAAGGTGTTTTTGTTGACTTTTCAAAATGACCTATAATGTCCAAATTCATAACTTCTTGTGAGTGCATATGTTGAACTTGGGAGCTGAAGATGGATTATAGGTAATTTCATCCTCTTCAAAATGAGATTTGGATGGGTCATTTCTCATAAAGTATGAGAAAGTTATGCTTGGTCAAAGTTAGGTTGACTTTTCCTACAAAACCCTAATTTAGCAACTTTTGAGTCTTGATGAATTGTGAGAAATCCTTGATGAATCATGATCAACTCTTGATAAAATGATGAAATATACTTCAAAATGAGGATGTTGAACAAAAATCTTGAAGTTTAACTGTATGTAGGCCACAGTTGACTTTTTCCCTAACACAGTCGATTTTTGGACCTTTGAGCAATTGACTGGGCAAACTTCCTCTACAAGGCTTGAAACTTTACATGGATGGTCTTGATAACATATTAGAACATTTTTGAGAACTTTGGATCACTTGGACTCAAGTAACTTGATGCAACATGAAACCCTAATTTGAGGTTGACTGCCTTAGGAGGGAGCTTGTCTAGCCAACCCTTGGACTACCTTGAGCAACTTTGGAGATCTTTCTTGCAATGTTTTGAGAAATATGGGAGGGAAAATTTTGGGGTACAACAGCTGCCCCTGTTCAATCTTCTTAAACCTGAGGATGTAGATTGGCTTTCGTACCTTTCGTGATCCGAAGATGGAAGATGATTGAACACTAGAGTGCTCAGAAATTTGCACTCGCATGAAGTGGTAATTGTCTTGTGATGTCGGGAATGGGCTTACAGATGCCATTTGGAGATTGCTGATAGGAGATGGGCTTAAAGATGCCATCCGAAGGAGTGTCGATCGCATAAGAGATTCCTTAGCGAGAGCTTGTATACCTGTTGTTTGAGGAAAATGCCATTGGGGAAGATTGATCTTTATTGAGAGAAATAGAAATTTAGGAGCTTCGGCGTCCGTTATTCTACTGGTGAGTCGTCTCTGTTGGTATTTAGGAACTCTGGTCGTCCGTACTCAACTGAGGAATCATCTCTGCTGATATTTAGGAACTTCAATCGTCTGTACTCAACGGAGGAAACATCTCTGCTGATATTTAGGAACTTCAATCGTCCGTACTCAACAGAAGAAACATCTCTGCTGATATTTAGGAACTTCGATCGTCCGTACTCAACGGAGGAAACATCTCTGTTGATATTTAGGAACTTCGATCGTGCATACTCAATAGAGGAAACATCTCTGCTGATATTTAGGAACTTCGATCGTCCGTACTCAACTTAGGAATCATCTCTGCTGATATTTAGGAACTTCGTCCGTAATTCAATTGAGGAAACATCTTTACTGAGATTTAGGAACTCGTCCGTAATTCAACTGATGAAATATTTTTGTCGAGATTTAGGAACTCGTTCGTAATTCAACTGAGGAAACATCTCTGCTGAGATTTAGGAACTCGTCCATAATTCAACTGAGGAAACATCTCTGTCAAGATTTAGGAACTCGTCCGTAATTCAACTGAGGAAACATCTCTGCTGAGATTTAGAAACTCGTCCGTAATTCAACTGAGGAAACATCTCTGCTGAGATTTAGGAACTCGTCCATAATTCAACTAAGGAAACATCTCTGTCAAGATTTAGGAACTCGTCCGTAATTCAACTGAGGAAACATCTCTGCTGAGATTTAGGAACTCATCCGTAATTCAACTGAAGAAACATCTCTGCTGATATTTAGGAACTTCGACCGTCCGTACTCAACGGAGGAAACATCTCTGCTGATATTTAGGAACCTCGACCGTCCGTACTCAACGGAGGTAACATCTCTGCTGAGATTTAGGAACTCGCCTGTAATTAAACTGAGGAAACATCTCTACTGAGATTTAGGAACTCGTTTATAATTCAATTGAGGAAACATCTCAACTGAGATTTAGGAACTCATCCGTAATTCAACCGAGGAAACATCTCTACTGAGATTTAAGAACTCGTCCTTAATTAAACTTAGGAAACATCTCAGCTGAGATTTAGGAACTCGTCCGTAATTCAACTGAGGAAACATATCTGTTGAGATTTAGGAACTCGCCCGTAATTCAACTGAGGAAACATCTCTGTTGAGATTTAGGAACTCGTCCGTAATTCAACTGAGGAATCATCTTTGTTGAGATTTAGGAACTCATCCGTAATTCAACTGAGGAAACATCTCTGCTGAGATTTAGGAACTCGTCTGTAATTCAACTGAGGAAACATCTCTGCTGAGATTTAGGAACTTGTCAGTAATTCAACTGAGGTAAAAGCTTAATAGCTTGAATTTTGTGAGAATTTGATTGTATCTTTCCTGAAAGGTAAAGGTTAGCTGTATGTAATGCATGATATGTATCAAGCAATGATGTTCTCAAAATAAATGAGATTATGTCGTATGATGCGTATATGCATGTGTCATGATGTATAGAAATGTGATGTTATTAGCTAGGGAAAATAAATCCCAGTTAGCTGCTGGAGAAGAGAGTTGAATTCTTTGTTTCCACTGGAGATAGTGAATGAAGATGATAAACCTGCAGGAGAGGATAACTCCGTTGGGGAATAAACTGATGAGGAAATGACTCTGTGGGGAGGACATGCTCTGCTGAGGATTCCGTTGGTAAATTCAGCTGGGGATGAATTACCGTTGCTGGCGATACTGAATCCTGTTGAGTATTAAGTTTCTGTTTGTGAAAGGAATGAACTTCACTGGGGATGATCTTTCAGTTGCGACTTCACCGGGGATAACCTTTTTAGGCTCTACTGGGGACAATCTTCCAGAGTCTACTGGGGATGATTCTCCAAACTCCATTGGGGAAGCTTTTCCAGAATCTGCTGGGGATAGTTGTCTAGTGTTGATGATGGATAAACTCTGCTTGGGGAGAATATTGCCGACTCATTCGCGGTTGCGAGCCTCAGCTGGGGAGAGTTAACTCTACTGTCTTTTTCTTACTCTGTGGGGAGTGAATGTACCTCAGTCATATTCTTCAGCTAAATCTACCTTTGTACCTGGTGGATAGAGCAACTGTCTGGACAATTCTTATTTGACCCTGTTTCTGATATTACGAGTAATCGTCTTTTGTTTCGCATGTAAATATTTATGAGCAGCAATTAATGTCAAATGAATATATCAAAAATGAACATTGGACGTTCTTTGTAAAACAAAACAGAAAAAGGAAAAACAGTTTGAAATTTCTTTGAAAATGAATTGTATTGACTTTGCAGCTTGGCCTGTAAATAGGTGTTTTTGTACAAGAGGCTGACATCCTAGTAAGAGAATGCCGCCGAACAAATAGGATTTACAATTTGTGAAAAAACAAAGAAAAACAGCTATGTGAACAATCCCACTGGGTTCCAACTCTGCTATTGCCCTTATATCCTCGAGCATCTCATCACTTTGCTGCTTGGTTAAAGGTAGATCAGATTGATTAGTGTCGTCCGAGCTTGATAGTCGATACTGAAGTCTGGTTGCAAGGTGATCCAATGAGAAATAGTGTTACACTTTGATCCCTAATTTTTGCCTGGACCGCCCTTTCGGGTTTTCAGTCCACCGGGATACCCTTTTTTGCCCAAGCCGCCTTTTCAGGTTTTCGACTTACCGCGTGTACAGATTTTTTCATTTTCATCCCTTATTTTTTCCCGAACCCTTTTGGTTCACCGGGAAGCCCTTATTTTTGGCTAGGTCAGTCGACCTAGCGGGTCTTTGATTATGCGTAGTATTTTTTCACTATGTCTGCATTAACAGGGTGAGGAAGGTCGTCACCATCCATGGTGGTTAGAATCATAGCTCCTCCTGAGAAAATGTTCTTAACCACAAATGGCCCTTCGTATGTAGGGGTCCATTTGCCCCTGGGATCACCCTGCGGCAGTATGATGCGCTTGATTACTATATCCCTAACTTGATACTCTTGTCGTCTAACTTTCTTGTTAAATGCCTTGATCATCCGTTTTTGGTACGTCTGACCATGACAAATAGCAGTAAGTCTCTTTTCGTTGATTAAATTCAGCTGATCAAGCCGGGTCTGAATCCAGTCATCTTCGCTCAAACCTGCATCCTTCATAATCTGAAGAGAGGGTATCTGAACTTCAATGGGCAAGACTGCCTCTATGCCATATACCAAGGAATAGGGGGTTTCCCCTGTTGACGTCCGCGCTGAGGTACGGTACCCATGAAGAGAAAATGGTAACATCTCGTGCCAGTCTTTGTATGTCACTGTCATCTTCTGCACAATCTTCTTAATGTTCTTATTAGCCGCTTCAACAGCCCCATTCATCTTCGGTCGGTAGGGAGAAGAGTTGTGATGCTGTATCTTGAACTGTTTGCAAAGCTCAGTGATCATCTTATTGTTGAGATTTGTACCATTGTCCGTAATGATCCTCTCTGGTACATTGTATCGACAGATCAGATTATGTCGAATGAAACATGCCATGACGTTTTTGGTCACAGTAGCAAAGGAAGCTGCTTCAACCCACTTTGTAAAGTAATCAATTGCTACCAGGATGAAACGATGCCCGTTAGACGCAGTAGGTCTGATTTCACCAATCATGTCAATGCCCCACATTGCAAAAGGCCACGGAGCTGTCAAGACGTTCAGAGGAACTGGAGGTATATGCACCTTATCAGCATAGACTTGGAACTTGTGACAGGTCCGAGAATGCTGATAACAGTTGGCTTCCATTGTGGACCAATAATATCCTGCTCGTAGGATTTTCTTTGCCATGGTATGTCCACTGGAATGAGTTCCGAAATTACCTTCATGTGATTCTACCATAATCCTTTCTGCCTCGCTCTTATCCATACATCGCAGTAAGGTTGAATCATGGTTACGCTTGTAAAGGATGTCATTGCTGATGAAGAAATTCGCCTTGAACCTCCTCAGAAACTTCTTATCATTAACAGATGCACCCTCGGGGTACTCCCGAGCCTCAATATACCTCTTCACCTCATGAAACCAGGGTTTATCTGCTATTTCTTTAGTCTCAATGTTACAGCAATGTGCGGGTTCGTCCAATATTTCAATGGTAATCCGGGGAGCCTCGTTGTCCCAATTGACTTTGAACATAGAAGACATCATAGCCAGCGCGTCCGCCAACTGATTCTCCTCTCTAGGGAAGTGTTCAAAGGTTATCTCCTCTAAGTGTGGAAGTAAAGTCAATACATACTCCTTGTAAGGGATAAGATTTGGGTGTTTCGTATCCAACTCGCCTTTGATCTGACTGATCACGAGAGCAGAATCTCCGAATACACTTAAGAACTTAATTCTTAGGTCAATAGCTGCTCGAAGACCCATGATGCACGCTTCATACTCCGCCATATTGTTGGTGCAGTTGAAACATAGTCGGGCGGTGAATAGAGTATGAGAGCCTTCAGGAGATATGATCATGGCGCCAATGCCATTACCCAAAGCGTTTAAAGTTCCATCAAAGTACATAGACCATCGGGATCCCTCCTCAGGTCCTTCATCCGGTCCAGGTTCTTCACAGTCAGTCACTATCATTATATTTTCATCCAGGAACTCGAAGTTCATAGACTGGTAATCATCCACTTCCTGATGTGCCAGATGATCTGCCAACACACTTCCCTTGATTTCTTTATGGGTTGTGTATTGGATGTCATACTCAGTCAAGATCATCTGCCATCTTGCTATTCTTCCGGATAAGGCAGGCTTCTCGAAGATATACTTGATTGGATCCATCTTTGATATCAATAGAGTAGTGTGAGTCAGCATATATTGTCTCAGCCGGCGAGCAGCCCATGCCAAAGTGCAGCAAGTTTTCTCGAGCAACGAGTATCGGGTCTCGCAGTCGGTAAATGTTTTGCTAGGGTAATAAATAGCATGCTCTTTTCGGCCAGACTCGTCATGCTGCCCCATCACGCACCCCATTGAGTTGTCGAGTACTGTCAAGTATAAGATTAAAGGTCTCCCTTCAACTAGTGGCATCAGAATAGGTGGCTCCGTGAGATATTCTTTGATCCTTTCGAAAGCGGCCTGACATTCATCGTTCCATCTTACCACTTGATCTTTCTTCAGTAGCTTGAAGATTGGCTCACAAGTAGCAGTCAGGTGTGAGATGAATCGGGCAATATAGTTAAGACGTCCCAAAAAGCCTCTGACTTCTTTTTTAGTTCAAGGAGCTGGCATTTCCTGTATAGCCTTCACCTTTGCAGGATCCACCTGAATACCTTTATCACTTACGACGAAACCCAGCAGCTTACCAGATCTCACCCCAAGGTGCACTTGTTCGGGTTTAACCTCAGCTTGTACAACTTCAACCTGTCAAATAACTTCTAAAGGTGGTCAAGATGTTCTTCTTCAGTCTGGGACCTCGCAATCATGTCGTCAACGTATACCTCAATCTCATGATGGATCATGTCGTGGAACAAGGCGACCATGGCGCGCTGATACGTTGCCCCAGCATTCTTCAATCCGAAGGGCATGACTTTGTAGCAAAAGGTACCCCACTGCGTGACAAAGGTGGTCTTCTCCATGTCTTCGGGAGCCATCTTAATCTGATTGTAACCGGAGAAACCATCCATAAAGGAGAAGACCTTATGCTGTGCGGTGTTGTCAACCAGAACATCGATATGAGGCAGAGAGAAATCATCCTTGGGGCTCGCCCTATTCAGATCCATATAGTCAATGCACATTCGACCCCTACCATCTTTCTTCGGCACCGGAACCACGTTGGAAACCCACTGCGGGTAAGAAGTAACTGCTAGAAAACCGGCATCAAACTGTTTCATAACCTCAGCCTTGATTTTCTCAGACATCTTTGGGCGCATTCGGCGAACTTTCTGTTTCACTGGAGGACAGTCCTCCTTAGTAAGCAGGCGGTGAACCACAATATCGGTATCCAACCCAGGCATATCTTCATAGGACCGGGAAAAGATCTCAACATAGTCACGCAGCATCTGTATCAACCGTTGCTTAACACTAGGCTGCAAATTTGCACCGATCTTGACCTCTTTCTTGTCTTCCTCTGTACCCAGATTTACCGTTTCCACTGGCTCTTCATGGGGTTATATGGCCCTATCTTCCTGAAGTAACAGTCTAGAAAGTTCCCCAGGCACTTCGCAATCATCCTCACCTTCGTCTTCGGCTTGGTTGATCGGACTTTCGAAGTCATAACTGGAAGTAGCAGAGTCATTATCAGTGGGATCCAGAGTGGATGTAGACCTGTATATGTGAGTGTGTGTAAGACAAATAGCTGTTTTTGCAAGATAGAAAAGAAAACGCAAGGAGCGCAAAATTTGTAATGCAAAAACGTCAAATGCTTTTATTGATGATATATGGAAATGACACATAATAAGCCCTCAAACAAAGCCACGGTGCCTCGGGTAAGGCACCGGGCCGTAAAGTTTAAAATTGTCTTTTATAAACTCAAAACAAAAGTCTAATTACTGTGTAATAAAAGAAATTGGCATGAAGTCCTTTGTCGTCCAATTGCTCAGTCCGCCGTCAGTAGTCGGGTAAATCCAGCTTTCAAACTCTAACTCTTCCACATCATCTTCAATTGCATTGACTCCCGCGTCATGTTTTGGCATAGGAGCCGTTATGACATTAGGCTTTTCCAGCGCTTCAAATTCAATCTCCTTAGCTTCAATCAGATCTTGTACCTTATTCTTCAAGACCCAGCAATTATTCATATCATGCCCCGGGCTATCGGAGTGAAAAGCACAGGGGCGTTCAGATTGTACAGCGGTGATGTAGTATTGGGATTCTTCGGGGCTTCCCTCTGAGTCACCAAGTTGGTCTTCAACAACTGCGGCAGAATTTGAGACGGGGTCATACTGAGCCGAGTAAATTGTCTTTGCGGCCTCTCTGCTCTTGGCTTATTATTGCGTTGTGGGGCAACAGCAGGCCTTGATATAACCACTGTATTAACCGCTTGGCGGTGCTCAGGACGGTTTTGGTTTCTATAGCTATAAACTGCGCTAGATTCCTTCTTGTTGGTAGAACAATTCAAGTTGAGTCCCTGAAAGACTATCTTGAAAGAAATGAATCCAGAGGTTCTTATCAGCAGTATATGGTTGAATCTTCCTAACATACGAGCGGAGGTGTAGATTTGGGAAGGAGACCTCGTAGTACTTAGCAAAGACAGGCGCTTTAAACTTGTGGGGAATCACCACCCCAGATGCCAAACTCAAATCTCCGAAGTCCAACCCATGTACCTTTTGGACTTCCATGGCGCTTAACCGGTCCTCAAGTTGCTTATATTTGTCCTCAGCCGGAGGATACTAGTCTTCATCAAAGTCGGTCTCATTGTCAGGAACCACAGGGCTAGGATCCATCCTTTCTTCTTGATTCTCTCCCCCTCCAGATGAGTGGGATAAATCAACATCCTGTCTTAATCTGTTCCCGAACCTGTGACCCATATTCAGCAGGACCGTCTTCTTCTTCTTCTTCTTCTTCTTCTTATCCTTCAAGATAAGAGTCTTCAGATCTTGCTGACCCTTGGCCAAGTTCATGAACATTTCCTAGAACTGAGAATTTTGAGCTTCCAGTGCCTTGATGGCTTGAACAGTAGATGTTTCAGAAGACATGATTGTTGAAATAAACAGCGAAGAAGATGAGAAACCTGTAAGGGCACCTGTAATGAGGTGCATGGGAATTTAATGCGTATGATATGATTTCAAAGACTTTGGAGATTCAAATTCGTAAAACAAAATGAAACACACTTTATTAGATTCAAACTTGAAACAATGTTTAACATATGCCTTTAAGGCGTTACAAAAGAAAAACTGAAAAGTAAATCAAAACTAGAAACAACAAAAGATATCAGCACTCCCACGGTCGTTTTCCTTTGGTGCTGACATAGTCGTTGAGGACCCTCTCATTCTCCAGCTGCCTTGTAAGCTTCAGGATCTTCCGCTCCTGCTCATGATACTTCTCTCTGTAAATATCCCATTCTTCCCTTAGCTGGATCCAAGATCTCTTTAATACCCCAATGTCAGTAGGCATATATGGATGGAGGATGGTAGGAGGAACCCCTTCTTCATCAGTACTCTCAACAATTACCGGCAAGACAGCTTCGTACGGCATCCCCAGCTTTTGAGCACAGGCTCGAACCCACCGGAGATACGGTTCCATCGGGAGAGAAGTCTTCATGCCTTGCTCATGTGGATCAGACCTGTTGACCCTATCCCAGGCTCGTATAAATCTGCGGCGATGTCCTTCAACATCTCCTATGAAGTCAAAGACAATGTTTGGAAGCAACAACTCATGAGGTCCGTCCCTCCTAGCTCGCCCAAACTGTCGTAAGGCCAAACAAGGATTATAGGTGATCCCTCCTCTAATTCCAAGTAATGGAACATTCGGGTATTCCCCACAACGATCAATAACAGCTACTTCTTCCATGTCTTTAGTACTCCAGATGATGTCCGTGTGAGCAAGGGACATAATTCTGTAGGCCCAACCCATGCCTTCCTCGTTCTTCAAAACAAATTTGGGGAGGTGAGAAATAAACCACCTCGCCAGCAATGGTGCACAACACATAAGGGTTCCCCATTTTCGAGCAATACGGGCATAGAGAGTATGCAGAATATCACCCAAGAGAGTGGGAACTGGATTACGGGACATGAAAATCTTCATTGCATTCACGTCGACAAAAGAATCTGAATTTGGGAACAGAACCAAGCCATAAATGAGAAGAGCCATGATGTCTTCAAACGCTTGAAAGTCCAAACTATCCCAGAACCGATGAGCCTGATCAACCAATAACTTAGCCAAGAAGCCTTTTATCCCATTCTGAGTCTCCCAGTTAGACACCACATCAGCCCTTGTAAGATGGAGGGATGAAGCAATATCTTACGGCCTAGGAGCTGTCTCCAAACTTGTAAATGGGGTCTGCTCTAGAATAGAGATGCCGAGTAGATCAGAGAACTCCTCCAAAGTAGGGACCAACTGATAGTCCTGGAAGGTGAAGCAGTGGTGCGACGGGTCGAAGAACTGGAACAAGACACTCATCATTTGTTCATCCAGCTTGGAAGTGACTAGACTGAGGAGGTGACCATGTCTTCTGTCAAAAGAGGAAGTGTCAGGAACCTTGGAAACCAAATCTCTAAGTTGAGTAGGAATTTGTACAAAGCTGATCCGAATAATGTTTCTACGCATAGATGCCATGATTTGAAAAACAGAACAAAGATGAATCCCATCCGTCTTTGAAATGGTTAGTCTAATGAAATATGCATGCAATGTCATGATGCATGATGTCATGATGAGAACACACCACAGGTATCACAGATAGAAAACATGGTAAGGGCAAACAAGTCACACAGTAGCCCTTAAATTTCAGGATGGCACGGAGTTTAGGTACTACCCTCTTTCAGTTTAGTTGGTTTAACCTGTCCTAGTAATAGTAACCGGGTTCTAGAGGATCTCAATGTCACTGACCACCCTCGATCGGTCATAATTCCAGTTTAGCAACCTTTTCTTGCGGCCGGAATCATCGCGAGAGTTTGGTCTCAATGAGTGTAGCATACTGCTACTTTTCTATGGCCAAGTTGGTCAATTATAGGTTCTAAGGTCAGTTGGTGCTTAATGACCCCTTAGCAGCCCCATATTCTCCTTGTTTCGCCACAAGGGATATCGGTATAAACTAAAGTGTCACACCAACGTAGCTACTACTTTAACCGTATCGGTCTACGCCGTATAGTTCCCTCACAGTCTATTGCTACTTACCTAAAAGGTATCCCCAGATCCGGGTTAGGATCTTATAGTAACTCCAATTCAAACCCACAAAAATAATGCAAACTGATCAAACAATTGAAAACAATATGAACTAATCCTAAGGTACACCCCACTTATTGTCCCCAGTAGAGTCTCCAGTTCTGTGATACAGTGGAAGAACTGACTGTTTTTGGAATGCTGGTTCGCATTTTGCGTTTGTTTTCACAAAATGTCGCGGTAAGCAAGAGTCGCCACCGAAGTTTATTTTATCCAACAAGGAAAGGAAAAAAGCACAGAAAAATTCCTTTTTCGAGATATTTCTGAGTACGGGGGGTAGATTATAGAAAGGGAAGGTATTAGAACCCTTTATATCCGTGGTTTTCCACGGGCTCTTAGGTACTTGCTCATTATTTTTAAAAATTGTTTTCTTTGTGTTTGTGGGTTTTGAAAAGTTTTTGTTTTAACTTCGATTTAACTCTTGCTTCTGTCTTCAAGAATGTAATGAAGTGTTTTTGAAAACTTGTTCGTAAAAAAAAGTGTAAGTGTGAAAAATTTGTTTGGAACGAGCAAGTACTTAAGAACTAATCTACCTACTCGAAAAAGGAATCGTTATATGTTTGTTTCCTTTAGACAATGCTATCCCACTATTAGTGAGTAGGTAGCATCGTCGTTGGAGTTTGAGGGTCAATTTGAAAAGGGACGTACGGTCACTAAAGCAATGTTAGGATGTCTTAGTAGTAACCCTAGTGTCTTAGATCATCTATCCGAGGAAACAATATCTGAGGCAACCTTTCCGAGGCAACTATGATCTTTTAGACAGGAGGGCGACCTCTAAAACAACCTATACTTAATGACCATTACCGAAGGAAACCAAGTGGGTGTACCCTAGGAGTGCGCATGTGCGAGTGTATTGATTTCAGATTATTTATCTTTGCTCATGTTTAGGGTGATCTAACTGTTTTAAGATTAAACATTCATTCTTGTCATGCAAGCCCTAATTATTCACATATCTAGCAGTTAAATAATTTGCAGAATTAAAATGCAGAATTTAAACTAAACTATTACAAGGCTTCGGGTATTTACATAGCCAAAAACAAACCCTTTGAAATTAAAAGCGGTAAAAATAAATAAATGTCCTAATTTAATTATTACAAACCGGGAGCAGATACAATAATTGGATAAAAATAAAATGCGCGAGAAAATTAGATCGAATGCAAAACTAGGGTTTTGACCCTTCTATCCTAATTATAAAAAAAAGAAATTGTTTTTTTGGTTGTTTTTTAATATTTTTTAAGAAAAGAAATTAAGTCTTAAAATTAAATACTAAATTAATTGGTTATTAAATAAATTAATGAACAATAATTAAATGACATATTTTTGATTTTTGTTATTTTAGGAAAGAAATAAAATAATTAAGTTAGTATAAATCCTATTTATTCTAATTGATTTTAATTATTTGCAAAATAAATTAAAATTATCTAGCATAAATAACCTAATTAATTTAATTAATTTATTGATGAAAAATAAAAAATCTAATTTTAATTGGACATAAAATATTTTTTTGGTGATTTTTGATAAAAAGAAAAATAATTTTTGGTTAGTAATTAAATTAAATAAAATAAGATAAAAAAATGAAAAAAGAGAAAATATAAAGAAAGATAGAGATTGGGCCTGATTTAAGGGGGTGTCAATAGCAAGAATCTGGGCCTATTAGTGATGATCCATGCTGACTTTTGTGATCCTGTATGGCATCTTTGACTTCGCTTATGGTGCACTCCCAATGGTGGCCACCAGATTTGGCCATCTGGCCATTTGGCACGTTGATGATGAAAGAGTATGATGGACATCAGGCTCAAGCGCGCATGGGATCCTGAAAAGAAAAACATTATAGGGAATTTGGGGGGACCTAGGATTCGAACCCAGGCCCGAAGGGGAATTTCATGCCAGGCTTACCACTGGACCACTTGCTGCTTATTGTTATAATATTACAAGATAATAATAATATATAAAACAAATAAAATAATGGGAAATTCCGCGCGAAATTCAAACAGGACAGTAGAGGAGTGACAACTCATCGTCTCCTTCCTCTCTCCGTGGCTAAAAGCTTAAGGACCTATACCCACGGACGGCATCAGTTGCTACAAGCCTGTGCGCTCTCAAAATCTTCCACAGGCCATGGAAATAAAATCTAAATCCATGGTTGTGTCCGTCTTGTCCTCCTGATCACAAGCGTACCATTTACAGAGGCCAATTGTCCCTGAAAATAAAAACCCTAAAACCAAGCTCGAAAACCTAGCAATGGTGATTTACAGCACATGCCATATAAATGAAATTGAATAACGCAGAAAGTTTGCAAATGTTATGGTGATCAAGAATGTACAATTATTTCAACCTAACAATGCATAAATCGTGAGTTTCAAATTCAAGAACAGGGGTGTAACGTGAACGACTTACAGCGCGTTTAGGGACCGGAACGGACTTGTTCTTGATAGCTTTAGGTTATTGAGAGTGTCAGGAAGCGTTTGGAATAAGTCACGAGCCTTGAGAATGCTTCTAAGTGGGTTTTTGATCTCACACTTTTTTGCTTATTTTTCAAATCTGGTTCTCTTTCACACGCCTGTTTCTCGGTCTGCCTCGCCTCCTTATGTATCAAACAATGTATTAGGGTTGATCATTGTGTCCAAATCTTCCTTCTTCAATGCTTTTGATATTTGATTTGATTCCCTTTGAAAACCTTCCAAATTTGGCTTCTTTTCAATCTTTTTATGCACATATACCTTTACACGAGTTTGAATGCTTGCAATCTGTAATTTAAGACCTGAAATGATCACAAAATCCTTGGTTTTCAATATTTTTGATTTTATTTGATTTGTTTTGATTTAATTTGAATTAATTTAAATAAAAACCAAAATAAATAATAAAAATAAAATATGGACAAGTGGCAAAGGCTAGAGCACGTGGGATATGTTTCCAACTCAAAACAAGTGAAAAAGATTGGGCCTATTTGGCAAAATTTGAAGTTTTGGGCATAGTTGACTTTTGGCAATTTTACAAAAAATGTCAACTTCAAAAATACATAACTTCTTCAATTTTGACTCTTTGGAGGTGTTCTTGGACTTTTTAGAAATCTTGACATGTCTTCTAATCAACCCTTTTGGCCTCATCTAATTTTGATATTCCATTCTCATGTATGAAGCTTTGACAAAAATGTGTTTTTGTTGACTTTTCAAAATGACCTATAATGTCCAAATTCATAACTTCTTGTGAGTGCATATTTTGAACTTGGGAGCTTAATATGGATTGTAGGGAATTGAATCCTCTTAAAAATGAGCTTTGGATGGGTCATTTCTCATAAAGTATGAGAAAGTTATGCTTGGTCAAAGTTGGGTTGACTTTTCCTACAAAACCCTAATTTAGCAACTTTTGAGTCTTGATGAATTGTGAGCAATCCTTGATGAATCATGATCAACTCTTGATTAAATGATGAAATATACTTCAAAATGAGTATGTTGACCAAAAATATTGAAGTTTGACTGTATGTAGGCCACAGTTGACTTTTGCCCTAGCATAGTCGATTTTTGGACCTTTGAGCAATTGACTGGGCAAACTTCCTCTGCAAGGCTTGAAACTTGACATGGATGGTCTTGATAACATATTAGGACATTGGTGAGCACTTGGGATCACTTAGACTCAAGTATCTTTATGCAACATGAAACCCTAATTTGAGGTAGACTGCCTTAGGAAGGAGCTTGTCTAGCCAACCCTTGGACTACCTTGAGCAACTTTGGAGATCTTTCTTGCAATGTTTTGAGAAATATGGGAGGGAAAATTTTGGGGTACAACAGACGCCTTGATGTTTTTTTTCTCACCTCATTTAAAGCCAATATTGGATGTTGGGATTTTTTCTCTCGTCTAAAGCCATTATTAGACATTGAGCTTTTCTTTCATTCAAAGCCAGTATTGAATGTCAAGATCTCTTTTTCCATCCAAAGCCAGTATTGGATGTTATTACCTTTTCTTCCGTCCAAATCCAGTATTGGACGCCTTGATTTTTTTCTCACCTCATTCAAAGCCAATATTGGATGTTATGATCTTTTCTCTCGTCTAAAGCCATTATTAGACGTTGAACTTTTCTTTCATTCAAAGCCAGTATTAAATGTCAAAATCTCTTTTCCATCCAAAGCCAGTATTGGATGTTGTTACCTTTTTTGCTGTCAAAAGCCAGTATTGGACGCCTTGATTTTTTTCTCACCCCATCCAAAGCCAATATTGGATGTTGTGAACTTTTCTCTCGTCTAAAGCCATTATTAGACATTGATCTTTTCTCTCGTCTAAAGCCATTATTAGACGTTGATCTTTTTTTTCATTCAAAGCCAGTATTGAATGTCGGGATATTTTGTTTCCATCCAAAGCCATTATTGAATTTTGTGTTTTTTCTCTCGTTTATAGACATTATTAGACGTTGAGCTTTCCCTTCATTCAAAGCCAATATTGGATGTCATGTTTCCTTTCTGTCCAGCGTCTTTCCTGGATGACTCTGATGTAGCTTCAGATTTGGTCTCATCCCACATCTAATGCTCTTCTAGATGCTTCTGATTGTTTTTTTAGAGAGTTTCTCACCTTATTCAATGCCATTATTGGATGTCACTGTTGGCCTTCTCGGGTTTTATCTCTTTTTTCTAAGTATTGATGGTTATTCTTTGTCACCTTGACAAATATCCAGAAATATATTGTTGTTTCCCTAGCGTGTCTTTCCTCATCATTTCATCTGAACTACCATAAGTTTCCAGTTTCAAGTCTTTCCATATTCCCACAGAGTCTGTTTCATCTCATACATCATTCAAAAAAAAATATATGTCAAAAAAGAGTCCATGTATTCATTCATAACATATGCTATCATCTCATCGCATCACATCAAGGACGGAATTCAGGTCTGTTTGTATTTAATTACTTTTCGCCTATCTGGAAGAAAGATAATTAAATAAGGGCAGTTGTTGTACCCTAAATTTCGCCCTTAACTTTTTCATTCGCGCTTTCATACCATATTTTGTTAATCAGTCACGATCATTAATAAATAGCTTTATTCATTCCATTTGCATCCTATCTTTAAGTTTGCTCTTGTGTTGTTGACTAACTTCTAATCAAAATGCAAAAAAATATATATTTGTCTTTGTCTTTGTCTTTGCATATTTGTGTTTTGTAGGTACCGAGTCGATGCATATGGCAAATAAGGTTTTCCGGTATGATTTCCCTAAAATCTCTATTTTCAAAGAAAAAGAATTTAAAATGTTTCATTTTTTATCACTGTACAATCGATTGCTCCTAGAGTGCAATCGATTGCACAAAGTGCATTTTGTGCAATTTTTGAAAAAATACACTGTGCAAATCGATTTGCACTGTAGTGAAATCGATTGCACAACATGAACATTTGAAAAAAAAATCAGCAATTTCAAGCTTGTCAAATTTTGGCTCCAATTTTCCTCTAATTTTTAAAAGAATTATCATTAATTCAAATTTTGGCTCCAAGAATCAATTACCAAATTACCACTAACCCTAATCCTAAACTCTATAAATAGAGCTCTCATTTCATTAAAATTTCAAGCTTTTGATATCCAAAATCACTTTTCTAAAAAATCTCTCAATTCTCTCCATCTACCAAATTCACTCAAAGCTCCATTTTCAAGAAAAGTTAGTAAGCTTTGCATTGAAGCTTACTAATCTTTGAGCTAAACCTTCATCCAAACATTTTTTCTTCATCAATTCTCTACATCCAAGCTTGGAAATTGATTCTTGTGGTTAAGTTGAAGCCAATTCTTGAAGTTGTGTTGATAATTCTCTAGATCTACCTTTGGTATGTTGGATTTTCCATCTTTCATAATGTGATCTCTTGTTGATCTTTGGGTTGATTCATTGAGAATTTTTTTGGGATTCCAATGGTGCTATTTTCTCATAATTTGATGGAATTTTTGTACTCAATTGAATCCATGATAATAAGATATTTGATGGAAAGTGTGAATAAGAATTTGGCCTTTTAAAATGTTGTTTTACTGTCTATAACAGCGTGCAATCGATTGTTGTAACAGTGCAATCGATTGCACTAAGTGAAATTTGCTCAAATTTTTGAAAACTTCATTGTGTAAATCGATTTACATAGTAGTGCAATCGATTTTCATGGATACAGAATGCATTTTTTTTGCCTTGTTTTGGAGCAGATTTGATCCAAAATGCTTTTTCTACTCACTCCTTTTGATTGTTGGTTTGGATTGCAATTTTAAATGTCCAATTTCTCTTTAAATTCAATGGAATTTGTGATGTAGATGAAGTTGGATAAATGTTCATCAATTCAAATCTAACTAAGATTGAATTATTTAATTCATTTTTGGTGATTTGGATTAATGATGTGTTTAGTGCTTTAATCCATCTAGAGGAGTGGTTAAATTTAAAGATGAAAGAATTTTGAGGTGGTAATCCAAATTAGCTTATCATTCCCCTCCCTCTTCATCTTATCCCTTTCTTTTTTAATTGTGCTACATGTTAATGGATGATGATCTCTATATCATTTATCCAAACATGAAGTACATAGATTGCTATTGACCGGCCTCAAAATAGGTGTGACTTCTACATAAGTCAACTTATGATTGCTTAACATAGCGCTAAATTTTGTCCTGATTCGAATAAATGATCATTTGTGGCCCAAACCTATGTTTGCAAGCCCAAGTATGTTAATTTGATATCTTTGATCCAATAACCTTGAGATTCATTGTGTGGATGCTTTAGTTCTACCAATCCTCTAATGGGTTTACATCACTTTTGGTCAACGCGGATCACTTAAACATCGTTGATCATTAAATGTTACTTTTGAGAATTCCAAAATGGATGATATACTTGACAAAAAGCAAATGCAACTTGTTGTGTGGAGGCTTTGGTTCTATCAATCCTCTAATGAGTTCAAAATGAAATTTTCAAGATGGTCATCTAACTAACCACTAATTTCTAACAATTGACTTTATTTTATGCTTTTATTTTATGCTTTTTACTTTATGTACCATTTACTTTTTGCATTTACATTTCATGCTATTTTCATCTTTGCTCACTTGAGCATTTACTTTTATATCATTTTTATTTTGCTCACTAGAGATTTTCTTTTTCTTTTGAAGACACTTAATAATCAACATGAACCATAAAAAACATTAATGACACTTGGACTATTTGGTTACTATCCTTGGCATTATGGAGTGATGGACTTTCTTGGACTTAGGAATAGAAACCTTGGCCTATGTTGGAGACCTTGTGACCTTAATGGATATTTTGTCTGGAGCTCTTGAGGTTTACCTCAAGACATTGGGTTGTTTGTTTGTTTTGTGTGCAGGTTATTTTGATTACATACTTTGTCTGTAATCTGGAATTCACCCGTATACAGCTGTTACTCTGCCCTATTTTTTCGAAGACTTAATACACTTGAAGTTTGATCTTCTCAAGAGGTCTAGTATCTTTGCTTTCTTGGTTTCAATCCAAAGAATGGGAATTCTACATTGGTTCATAATGTCAAGTGTTGGCTTCTTATTAGTTAGACGGTTCTCTTCCTTAGCTTTTACCTTATGCTTTAGGATAGTCCCTTCATCTCCTCCCATCTTCTTTAGTTTTCAAAATATTCTCATCTTTTTTCAAAACCTTCTTTGTTTATAAACTCGAACCACTTTCACAATAAACCTCGGCTTTGTCAAGTGCCTTCTCTTTTAAAACTTCTTTTCTTTAAACAAACTTCAATTCACTTAAACATGCTTTGACATCTTTTCGAAATTAACAAAAACACTTCAACTCATTCAAACTCTTTTGTGCGCTCGAGCACCTTTACCCTTCAAACTTTTTTTCAAGATGAGACATGATTCATTGATAGTCTAGCAACATTCTCCTATCCCCATGGTTATAAAGGTGTCGACTTTTCCACTTGAGTGCTAGAGGCGTTCTCAAACCCTCACTCTTGCTGGCGCATGGTCCATCTTTCTCACACCTTGTAGGCGTTAGTCGAGATTTCTCTCCTAACAATGAAGATTTGTCTGCTTGTTTAAAATTAACCAACAGACAAGTCTTTTCTAGCAGAACTAGGGTGCTCTGACTTTCCCATTGCACGAGGGAGTACGTAGGCACTAAGTCTTACGACCCAAAGCGAGCAACAAAAATAACAAAAAACATTTAGTTTTCTTTTGTTTACAAATACTCATTCATTATTTTCCTTTTGAAAGTAAACCTTTACATAACACTCCTTTTAAAAGAAACCAAACAAAGTGGATCCTACGGAGTACCGTAGATGCTTAGGGTTCTAACACCTTCCCTTTGCATAACCGACCCTTGTACCTCGATCTCTGATCTTTTTGGGTTTTGTTCGCTTTTTCCCATTTCCCTTTGGAAACAATAAAGTGTGGTGGCGACTTCATTGTGTTGAGGTAAGTCAATTGATGGCTTAATCTCAAATCTTTACCGCTACATTTCTTTACATATCACTATCGCAATTGAGGAAAGAAAAGTGTCGACACCTCGTAAACCTTGTAATGGTTCTCGTATCGTTGAGAACGCATACAAAGTGTTTGTCTTTGAAAATATTTTAGAAAATAGTGTATATGTGAGAAAATTTGTACTCGTGAGAAAGCGACTACGAGGTATCTACCTACTCAAAAGGTCTTTGTTATTTTCCTCCTTTCCTTTAGATAGTGTTATCCTACCATTAGTTGGTAGGAAGCCCTATCATTGGATGTCAGGGACAGGTGTGGGTCATCGTATAGTCATAGAAGGCAACTTGTAGGATGCTTTATCAATTTTTGTAAGGGACTAAGATCGTTTACTGAGGCAACATCGAAGGGTTAATGAGGGAATACGATCTTTTAACCGAGGGTCTTTGCTAAAGCGTCCCATGTTCGAGGGATATGACTGTTTAAATCTGAGGCAACAAGTGAGGGTCACCCTAGAGGTGCGTGTGAGCGAAGTGTTTTGATTTCAATTATTTGTCTTGAGATTAGGTTTTCCAACGTTTTCTTTTATGTCTTGCCATGCACGCCTAATTACTATACATTTAAATATATATATACAAGTGCAGAAAGTAAAAATGCGGGAAATTGAATCTACGCTATTATAATGTCTCGGTGGTGGGGAATTACAAACCATAAAATGGGGAGCAAAGCAATAAACACTAATTATCTATTAAAAACTTTTGAGCAGTTAGATAATCATATAAATGCAAAAAATAAACAAACGCGCAGAGATGAGAAAGGGAAAAGATACTAAAACCCTAAAAAAATTCTAAGTGTTTAAGTAAAATATTTTGTGTTTTTGTTTAGAAAAATATTGGAAGTGTAAAATAAAAAATAAAACCTAATTCGAATTAATTTGTTAGTTAATTATTTTAAATAAAACAAATTGTGATTAAATTAATATTTATAAAAAAAAATTATTAAATCCTAAATCCAATTTTTTATGATTTTATGATTTTTTCTGATTAAAAAAATAAAATTAATTAAACAAAGAAAATAGTTTTTTTTAACAAAAAGGAAATTAAAATGGGCCTACTGTTGCAAAAGGAAATTGGGTTGTGAGAAAAAGAAAAAATTACAGGCCCAGTAATGAACCCAGAAGGCTTGCGCTGGATCTGATGCAAGGGGTCTTTGATGGTTCATGGTGGGAATGTGCATTTGATGCATTCAGATCTGGCTTGATGAGAGGCGCCCGAGCCCTAGCTCTGGTCGTCTTCTCCGGCAATTCAAAAATCTAAAACTTGCGAAAACCTGCAAAAATGAAGATCAAAAGGGACTATGCCCTCTAAATCAAACCCCCTGATTCCAAATCCAACCTTATTTTTGGCTAAAACACCCCTGGATCATGTGATTCGAACAAGGTTACACCGATCAGAGGAAAACATGGTGTTTGCTAAACATGCATGCATGGGATGATGTTGATGGTCTAAACCTACTTAATCATGTCTTGGAATCATGTTAGAAATATCCAATCTAATTAAAACATGGCAATATTACAAATATGATTTCAAAAAAAATCGTGAAACCGACAAAGTGATGATATGCAGTCTCATGCGTGCAAGATCATGATGATTGATCCAAAACTACCTTTTGATATTCCAGGGAGGGAATGGGATCAGAATTATAGGATGAGAGGGCCTATAGAGAGAGTTTTGGAACTTAGGTTTTTTTGACAAAATGAGAGAGTTTTTTCAAGATGTTACAAGCAGGGATTTCGTGTCATATTGCATCTGCTTGTCTTGCATTTATATAGAAGAAGGGAATGGCTCATCAAATATGGCATGAGATCATGTAATCAAGCCATGGTTTAAACAAGAATCAAACATCTTTAAAACTTTCCAAGTTTGATATTCTCTTGCCTTCTTTAAGTTTGCATGATTTTGGCAAGTTCAAACAGGCTAGCATGAGTTTATGGGCCTGTAAATGACTCATCATATGCTTGGCCAAAAGATTTTCTATTTTATTTATATATTTTGAATTTATTTGAAATAAAAATATAATATAATATAAATAAAGTATAATATAAATAAAATAATAATAAAATATAAGGCAATGTGTGAGTGATATTAGGAGTCTTTCACAAGGTTATAGACATGTTTGAAGTCCAAAAAGTTAGGTCACAAGTCCAAAATTTCAAGTTTGCACATTTTGCATTTCATGCATTTCTTCAAAATTTCCCAACTTGTGCAACTCATAACTTGTTCAATTTTCATCTTTTGAAAGTGATATTAGACTTTTTGAAAAGCTCAAGATGTTCTCTACAATTTATCTTTTGACCATTTTTGCATTTGGAGACGTTATCTTAATGTAAGTTGCCTTGACAAAAAGTACCTTTTGTTGACTTTTGAAAATGACATGTAATGTATTAGCTCATATCTTTCAAATGAAGCATTTTTTGGACTTGATAATTAATACAAAGTTGTAGAGAATTTAATTTCCTTCAAAATGGGCTTTTGTTGGGGAAAAGTTAAAGAAGCATGTGAAAGTTATGCTTGGTCAAAGTTTATTTGACTTCTCCTAAAGAAACCCTTATTTGCCAATTCTTAACTTTTTGATGATTTGAGGGATTTCCTTGAGGAATCATGATCAACCCTTGATAAAATGATGAATATCACTTCAAAATGCTGGTGTTGACAAAAAATCTTGAAGTTTGACTGTATGTTGACTATAGTTGACCGTTTACCCAATACAATTGATTTTCAATCATCTGAGTCATTGATTGAGCAAACTTGTGATGCAAGACCTGAAACTTGACATGAACATTGTTGAAGACCTATGGAGAACCATGGAAACTATGGAAAACATTTGAGACCTTTGCAAACCAAATTTCCTTGATGAACTCAAAACCCTAGTTGTAGACCCTTGGTTTAGGAGGAGCATTTTGATTGGTCAACCCTTGAGTAGCTTGAGTATTTGAAAACTTTGTGAGCATGTATTGAAGAAAAATGGGAGGAAAAATTTTGGGGTACAACACCCTCTAACATGGGGATGCTTTAGCAAAGACCCTCGGTTAAAAATATCATGGTCTCTCGATGACCCTTATGATGCTACCTTCGGTAAACGATCTTAGTCCCTTACGATAAATTGCTAAAATACCCCTACAAGTTACCTTTATGACTGTACAATGATCCGCGCATGTCCCTTCACATCCAATAGATGGGGTTACCTACCAACTAATGGTACGGATAACACTATCTCTAAAAGGAGGAGGAAAATAACAAGAACGGCCTTGAGTGGGTAGAATACTGTTAATCGCTTGCTCACAATTTCTCAAAACATTTCTCACATCACACTTTCAAAAACAAATATTTTCAAAAACACTTTGTACACATTCTTGAGGACTAATACAAGAGTCATTACAAAGTCTGCCTCACTATGGAAATTTTTCAAAATATTTTCAAACACTTACACAAAAAAGAAAATTTTCAAAGTCAGCTAAGAGATTAAGAGCTCGTAGATAACTACGGATGAAAAGGATGCTAACACCATCCCTTTTATTAACCTACCCCCTGAACTCAATAAAATCTCGAAGGTCTTTCCTATTATTTTCACCCTTTCCTTATTGAATAAAAGAAAATTCGTTGGTGACTCTTGTTATCCACAACATTTGCGATAAAATGCAAAAACAAGTCAGTTCTTCCACCGTATTACAGAACTGAAGACTCTGCTGGGGAAAACTAAAAGTGGGGTTACCTTAGAGTTAGATCACTTTTAAATGCTTTCCTTGTTTGATTTGTCTGCTTTATTTTTAAAGGGTTGTTTGGGTTTTATCTCTTGCAAATATCCTATACCCGGATCTAGGGAATATTTTAGGTAAGTAGCAATAGATCATGGAAACTATACGACGTATACCGATATGGTTGAAGTGATGGCTATGTTAGTGCGACACATTGGTTTGTACTGGTATCCCTCAAGTCATTCGGGGAGCATACTAGGCTTCCGTGTGGTGTCATAAGCACTAACTTACCTTAGAACCTTAATTGACCCAACTTAGCCATTATAAGGTAGTGAGATAGCCGGCTTTTGTGCAGTCCGAAGTTGGTTGATACTCGATACTACACTCATTGAGACTCTACTCTCGAGTTTTTTGGTGGCAAGTTAGTTGTTATGTTACACAAAATTTGTGGGAAAAGTTAGTGATATTGAGATTCCTAGAACTCAGTTACTTCTTTAGGAAAAGTTGAGCTAACTAAACTTCAAGAGGTTACTTACCTACAAACCTCATGCAAGCCTTAAACCAAAGGACTTTACGTGATTTGCTTGTGTTTTATTATCTATTTGAACATGACATCATAACATCATGACATCATATCATGACTAACCATTTCAAGGATCTAGGGGATTTATCTTTGTTCTGTGTTGCAAGGTCATGGCTTCTAGTCGTAGGAATACCATCTGGATCAACTTCGTAAGGATACCTTCTAAGCTTGAGGAATTAGTCTCAAAGGTTCCTGGAAATTCTCAATTCACCAAAAGACATGGTCATCTACTCAATTTGGTTACTACTAGATTTCAGGAAGACATGATGAGCGTTCTGTTCCAGTTCTTTGATCTGAAGCATCATTGTTTTACCTTCCCAGATTATCAGTTGGTGCCCACAATCGAAGAATTCTCTAAGTTGCTCGAAGTGCCTATTCTTGATCAGATACCTTTCACCAGTGTAAAGCAAATTCTGAAACCTGAAGACTTTACAGCAGCCTTACATCTGAAATGATCGGACATTGTATCTAATTGAGAACCAAGGAATGGAGTCGAGGGTTTCTCTCCTAAATTTCTGATAGAGAAGGCTCAGGGATTTCTAGATGCCTTGAACCTTCGTGCTTTCGAGGATATGTTGGCTTTGCTGATTTATGGGTTAGTACTATTCCCTATTTCAGACCAATTCATAGATGTGAATGCCATCAAAATATTTCTCACTCATAATCCGGTACCTACTTTGCTTGGATATGTCCTTCATTCCCTCCACACTCGTACCATGAAGAGGCGATGAACTCTTATTTGTTGCATACCTCTACTATCCAGGTGGTTTATTTTTCACCTGCCCCGATTAGTGATAAAGAACGAACAAGGTTTGAGGTGGTCTCAAAGATTGATGTCACTCACTCATGCAGATATCCATTGGTGTTCTCGATCTCAGGCAGATTACACTATTATTGACCACTATGGGGAATTCCTTAATGTACCACTCATTGGTATAAGATGGGGTATAACTTACAATCCTTCTCTAGCTCTGTGTTAATTTGGTTATGCTCGAAGGGACAATCCTCATGATATGCTCATCTAGGATATTGTATTCGACTATGAGAAAGATCCTCAAAACTACCATCAAAGGTTTATACGTGCTTGGGGAACGGCCAACAAGATTGTTAGCAAGACTTTGGGACACAAGAATTCCATTCCTCTAGAGCCTTACCTCAAATGGGTGCGGTCTCCTGCTCAAAATCTCAAAATTCCATATCCTTCTATCCTACCAGTGATCGTAGATCCTGTTGTTGAAGGGGATGTTCCACATACCGTTCTTCATCCCGATATGCCTACTGACTTCAAAGAATTATAGAAGTCCTAGATTCAACTAAAGGAAGAAAGAGATACCTTTGAAGCTCAGTTTTATGCTAGTGAGAAGAAAGTACTAGAGTTGACGAAATGACTCCATGAAGAATAAAGCCTTAATGCATATGTCAACACAAAGAGGAGGCATCCATGGGAGATTTGAATTTATATTTTTGCTATTTTGTATTTCTTTTTATTAAAAGCAATTATAATTCGAGCTAGTTACTAAAATTTCTCTTGTTTCCTTTTGTTTAAACAAATTTAAATCCCGCAACGATCCTTGAAAACATTGCATCTACATATCATGCATCATTACATAACAAGTTTTCCAGTATAGGTTTTCTCATTTTATTTCTATTTATTTCAGTAAAAGATGGCTCTAGAACAAACTGTCAAGGAACTCCAAGCTTAGAATACCCAATTCTAAGAGACCCTCCTGGACCTAGCTCAAGGACAGAAAGATATAATGGCGCTCATAGCCAAAACAAGAAGACTCGGAAGCCAATTGTTATCCTCAACATGGGAAGAAGATTCAAAGGTCCTGCTAAACCAGTTCAAACTGCTGATATCACCTCTGATGAAGATGACAACCAAGAGGAGGATGGTAGAAGTGCCAGGACTGAAGGTGGAAGCAACCTTGACTCTCGCAAGATGCCTGAGGATGAAGAATATTATGATGAACAATATCCTCCTGCTAATAATAGATACAAATTGCTGGAAGATCGCCTCAAGGCCATGGAAATCCAAAAAGCTCCTGGATTGGATTTCGGAGAGTTGGGTCTTATTCTGGGGGTAGTTATCCCTCACAAGTGAAGGGGTGAAAAACACAAGAAGGGGGGGTTGAATTGTAAAACTGGAATCTTAAAGCAATTGACAAGATATTTTTATCCTGGTTCGTTTGATCTCAAACTACTCCAGTCCACCCGTCAAGGTGATTTCGCCTCTCTCCAACGAGGTCTTAATTCACTATATTCAACTGAATACAAATCTGCTTTAACAACTGCTAAAGCCTTCTTGATTCAAACCACAATCCGGTTTGTCAAGGCAACACTTTCTTACAAAGGTATAAAATAATGTGTGTGAATGTTTTCTACAAAACTTTATCATAACTGTGATGTATACACAAATTAAGCTTAGAAACTTAGAATGCTAAACACTAATGGAGTATCAGAGTTTGTTGGTTTAGCAAAACTGGTAGATGAAGATTATTGTTCAGCTTTGTGCGTGTAGAGAGTTTGGAAGCATTAGCCATTATAATCTTCGAAGCTTGGTTTATATAGCACTTGAGAAGATGAACGTTGAATGCAATATTCTTGATTCAATGCTAATAACAAGCTTTCCTTTTTGAGCAGATCTTGTCTGGAATGATGCCGTTGGAATTGATTAGCGTTCAATGCACAGTACCGTTGCTTCTTCAATGCACGTTCTGGCTTGGCTCATTCTGATTCTGCTTCGCTGCTGATGAACTATTGATTCTGTATCAGAGTGTTTTACGCGCAGTTCTGTTCATCAAGCTTCAGCATGTACGTGAGTTGATCATCTGATCTTCACGTTCTGATTCAGCAACTTCTGATGCTGGTGTATCAAATCAAGTTCTGATGCTGATGAAGTGATCTTGCTTATTTCAATCAGCATATCTGCAAGTCAGAGCATAGTAATTTTTAGGCAGCATATAATTCAGTCATGAAACATTTAAATACTATATCTTTTCACTTTGTTATCATCAAAACTTAAATATAGGGTACTAGATTCAAACGTTGTTCTAACAATCTCCCCCTTTTTGATGATGACAAAAACTAGATATTTTAAATAAAAAATAACGTGAAAAGGTATCTAGGAAATGTTTCAGAGTTAAGAAGTAAAGAGAAATCAGAGTTAAGAGATACTCCCCCTGAGTTTGTTACTTCCCTTTGATATGCGTGTTCTTCAGGATCAGATCTTTTTCTATCTTTGAACATCAGATTATAGATCTTTGACTTATCAGAGAGCAGAGCTTCAGAGCTTTTGCTGTCAGAGCTTTGCTTCGGATCAGAGTGTTAGGTCGATCAGAACTTCATATTTGATCAGAGCAACATGAGCTTCTACATTTGATCAGAGCTTCTAGCTTCTAGTCTTCATTGTGCCTGTAGACTTAAAAACAAAACAGAAAAACATTTCAAGTAATAGAGTTAGAATGTTTGAGAGTTTCTGTCTAGTTAGCCGTTATTGATTTTAAATATCATTCTTGTTCTCCCCCTTTTTGTCAGCAATCAAAAAGTGCTGGTGATGTGTAAAAACACTTAAGATCAGAAAAACTAATTATATTAAAATAGTTCAGAATCAGAGCAAAATAGCATTACAAACATAGTCAAAACAATATATCAGAAAATGAAGAAAACATAGAGAATGTCATGCATGAAAAAAAATTTTAAGGTTGTGGGGGCATGCGTGAGAACAGGCTTTCCAGCATTGCTTGAATCTTCTCACACAACAAAGCTTTGAGAATGATTTGAGAAAAAGGTTTGAAGGAGATAAACTCAGAAATATGCAGAAAATATTTGAGAGATTATGAGAAAGCGTAAAGAATAAGAATGAAGAATAATGTGCTTAAATAAAGTTTTCAAAAATTATTTTGAAAAATTAAACGTTTTTAAGAGAGAGAAAAAAATAATGATTGCCATTAACAAGCGTGATTACTCTGCATTAAATGCTTGCTGATTTTGGGGGATTTGAGAAAGATACTTAAAAACGGTTACCAGACATGTGTCTCAATGCACCCAATCAGCGCTTTCCTTTCTCAGAAGCGTGCACGCGTTCTGCTTCAGGGATTTGCTGATGATTGGATGACACTTGTTTGATGTAGTGATCAGCACGTCTGTCTTTGAGATTAGACTCTCAGATCTTTAGACTTGCATCTGATACAATCTGCATGTTCTATCTTTCTGAAAGAAGATTGATCAGAAGTTCACAGTAATATAATTACATTCTGAAGGTAAAAATATGGAATTAAAACATTTTCATTCTGGGCATACTTTCATGCTGAGATGTTTCAGAATGAAATTGAACCTATCTTCTGAAAGGGGTTTAGTGAAGATATCAGCCCATTGATGGTCTGTATCTATAAATTTCAAGTTTAAAATACCTTTCTGAATATAGTCCCTAATGAAATGATGTTTTATTTCTATATGCTTAGCTCTAGAATGTAAAATAGGATTCTTACTTAAGCAAATAGCAGACGTATTATCACAAAGAATAGGAATGTTACTCTCAAAAATCTGGAAGTCTTCAAGCTGACTTTTCATCCAGAGCATTTGTGTGCTACATCCAGCTGCTGCTATGTACTCAGCTTCTGCTGTTGACAGAGCAATTGTTGATTGCCTTTTGCTGGACCACGAGATCAGATTTTCTCCCAGAAACTGGCAGCTTCCAGAAGTACTTTTACGTTCCACTCTGTCTCCAGCAAAATCAGCATCACAGTAGCCTACTAAGCTGTAATCACTAGATTTTCTATAAAACAAACCCAGATTAGTAGTACCTTTCAGATACTTGAAAATTCGCTTAACAGCTGTTAAGTGAGATTCTCTAGGATCTGATTGGAATCTAGCACAAATACATACGCTGAATAAAATATCAGGTCTTGAAGCTGTCAGATAAAGGAGAGAACCAATCATACCTCTGTAGACTTTCTGTTCTACGCTTTTTCTTACCTCTTCTCTTTCCAGAATGCACGTGGGATGCATTGGAATCTTTGATGGCTTACATTCTGAGAGGTCAAATTTCTTCAGAAGATCTCTGATGTATTTGCTCTGATGAATGTAAGTTCCCTCTAGAGTTTGATTTATCTGAATTCCTAGAAAGAATTTCAGTTCCCCCATGAGGCTCATCTCAAATTCTGCCTGCATACACTTAGCAAATTTTCTTCCAAGAGAAGGATTAGTAGAACCAAAAATAATATCATCAACATAAATTTGACAGACTAAAATGTCACTCTTAACTATTTTACAGAATAGAGTAGTGTCCACTTTCCCTCTGGTGAATTCATTTTCAAGCAGAAAGTTACTTAGCCTTTCATACCAAGCTCTGGGAGCTTGTTTCAGACCATACAGTGACTTTTTCAGTTTGAAAACATGTTCTGGATGTTTTGTATTTTCAAAACCTGGGGGTTGGTGAACATAAACTTCTTCTTCTATATAACCATTTAAGAATGCACTTTTGACATCCATCTGATACAGAGTGATGCCTCTATTAACAGCAAATGAGATTAAAAGTCTGATAGATTCTAACCTGGCGACTGGGGCAAAGGTTTCTGTATAGTCTATCCCCTCTTGCTGACTATAACCTTGTGCAACCAGTCGTGCCTTGTTTCTGACGACTTCACCTTGTTCATTAAGCTTGTTTCTGAACACCCGTCTTGTTCCAATGACGTTGAATCCTTTTGGTCTGGGAACGAGATCCCACACGTCGTTTCTGGTGAATTGATTCAGCTCTTCTTGCATTGCCAGAATCCAGTCATTGTCCAGAAGTGCTTCATCAATAGAAGAAGGTTCAATCAGAGACACGAGTCCCATAAGAGTTTCTTCAGAGTTTCTGAAGCTTGCTCTTGTTCTGATTGGATCTTCCTTCCTTCCTAGAATAGTCTCTTCTGGGTGATCCAAACTGCTTCTGGGTAATCTCTTCTGAGGTTGATCAGCAGCAGTTGTAGGATTTCTAGCATTGCTTCTTTCAGACGTTGAAGGTATGTCTGTGTTGAGAGCTTCTGATGACTTGTCTTCAGAACCTGCAAATTCAATTTCTATACCTGCAAGATTTTCATTCTGCTTTGACTTTTCAGAGTCAAGCTTGTCATCAAAACGAACACTGATTGATTCTTCCACAATCTGTGTTTCTGTATTGTATACTCTGTACCCTCTTGAGCGTTCAGAGTATCCTAACATAATACACTTCTGTGCCTTAGAATCAAACTTGTTCAAATAATTCTTAGTATTTAACATATAGCAAGTACATCCAAATGGATGAAAATATGAAATGTTGGGCTTTCTGTTCTTCCACAATTCATATGGAGTCTTTTCCAGAATAGGTCTTATTGAGATTCTATTCTGAATGTAGCACGCTGTGTTTATTGCCTCTACCCAGAAAGTCTTAGCAACGTTTGTCTCATTGATCATGGTTCTGGCCATTTCTTGCAATGTTCTGTTCTTTCGTTCTACAACTCCATTTTGTTGGGGAGTTCTAGGACAAGAGAAATCATGCAGAATGCCTTTGTCATTAAAGAATGACTCAAAATCTTTATTTTCAAATTCTCCACCATGATCACTTCTGACTTTAACGATTCTAAGATCTTTTTCATTCTGAACTTGGTTACAGAAGGTAACAAACACAGAGTGTGACTCGTCCTTGTGTCTTAAGAACTTTACCCATGTCCATCTGCTATAGTCATCTACGATTACTAACCCATACTTCTTGCCACTGACAGAAGCAGTCTTAACTGGTCCAAATAAGTCAATGTGCAGAAGTTCTAATGGCTTAGAGGTGGAAACAACATTTTTGGATTTAAAAGAAGGTTTTGCAAATTTGCCTTTCTGACATGCTTCACACAGAGCATCTGAATTGACCTTCAAATTTGGAAGTCCTCTGACCAGATTGAGTTTGTTAATCTGAGATATTCTTCTCATACTAACATGCCCCAATCTTCTGTGCCAGATCCACTGCTCGTTGTTAACAGACAGAAGACATTTTACGTTCTGACTCTTTAGTTCAGAAAGTTTGATTTTGTAAATGTTGTTTTTCCTCTTACCATTAAATAGGATAGTCCCATCTTTCTGACTAACAGCTTTACATGATTTTTGATTAAAGATTATATCATAACCGTTATCACTTAATTGACTTATGGATAACAGATTATGCATCAATCCATCAACTAGCAGAACATTATTAATAGAGGGAAGATTTCCGTTACCTACAGTTCCAGAGCCAATAATTTTTCCCCTCTGATTGCCTCTAAAGCCAACGTGGCCTCCAGGCTTAAGTTCCAGGCTTTGGAACATATGCCTTCTTCCCGTCATGTGTCGTGAGCAGCCAGAGTCCAGGTACCATGATTGGTGTTTCTGACTTGCTGCTAAAGATATCTGCAACATGTATTATTTTGTCCTTAGGTACCCAGATCTTCTTGGGTCCTGACTTGTTAGTTTTACCAAAACTCTGGTTGAATTTTGGTTTCACAGAGTGCTTACTGCTAGTGTATTTGATGTCGTGTGTGTGACCATACACAAAGTGTGAATTTAGAGGAGTGTGTTTAATAACTAAATCCATGACATTCTTAGGTGTAGGAACCTTACCTTGGTATCCTATTCCTTTCCTGCCGTTTCTGCTAACTCCATAGATCATTGAAGCCATTCTGCTTCTATCTACGCTTTTAGCAAGGAACTTCTGGAAACTATGATCATACTCCTTGATGATCTCATCAGCGTTTCTGGGAGTTTCAGAAATTGGTTCCTTCTGAGAGTTTTGTAAAGAGTTTTCTAATTTTAAAATTTTATCTCTCAGCTCAGAGTTTTCCAATTTGAGACTCTCAGACTTATTAGAGTCAGATTCAAGAGTCCTTTTCAGGTCTCTGAATTTAGCTCTAATCTGCTGATAACGTTCCAGAATTTCATTGAGGCTTTCAGCAAGTTCAGCCTTTGTAAAATTAACAGCGAAGTTAGGGAATACCTCTTCTGTGTCTGATTCTGAGTCTGAGTCAGAAGCTTCACTGTCATCTGGAATGTTAGCCATGAGCGCTATGTTCGCCCTTTCATCATCTGATTCTGAGTCAGCTTCAGACGAGTCAGAGTCATCCCATGTGGCCATGAGACTTTTCTTCTTCTCTCTTCCAAACTTCTTTTTGGGCTTTTCCCTCTGAAGCTTTGGGCAGTCACTCTTGTAGTGTCCTTGCTCATTGCACTCGTAGCAGATGATGTCTTTTGTGTTTGGCTTCTTGCTACCGGAGGAGCCTTCAGATCTTCTGTATCCAGAGGAAGAATCTGTCCTTCTGTATCTGGAAGAAGACTCGTTCTGATCAGATCTTCTGGGATTCCTGAACTTCCTTTGTCTTTGCTTCCACAGTTGATTTACTCTTCTGGAGAGAAGGGAAAGTTCGTCTTCTTCTGATGAGGATCCATCAGATGTTTCTTCAACTGCCTGCAAAACTTTAGATTCAGATTTTCTGTTAGATTTTAAAGCTATAGGCTTACCTTGCTTCTGAGGCTCATCAGCTTCTAGCTCTATCTCATGACTTCTGAGGGAGCTTATAAGTTCCTCCAGAGTGATTTTGTTGAGATCCTTCGCTAGCTTCAGAGCAGTAACCATAGGCCTCCACTGCTTGGGTAAACTTCTGATTATCTTCTTGACATGGTCAGCAGTAGAGTATCCTTTGTCCAAAACTTTGAGACCAGCTACCAGAATCTGGAATCTAGAGAACATAGTTTCAATGGATTCAGATTCTTCCATTTTGAACGCCTCATACTTCTGAATGAGCGCCAGAGCTTTTGTTTCTTTGACTTGAACGTTGCCCTCATGCGTCATTCTGAGAGAATCAAAGATGTTCTTAGCTGTGTCTCTGTTGGAGATCTTCTCATACTCAGTATAGGAGATGGCACTGAGGAGGATGGTTCTGGCCTTATGGTGATTCTTGAAATCACGCTTTTGTTGATCAGTCATTTATTTTCTTTCAATCTTCTGACCAGTTGCATTCACAGGGTGCGTGTATCCATCTGTCACCATATCCCACAGATCAGCATCATGTGCTAGAAAGAAGCTTTCAATTCTGTCTTTCCAGTAATCAAAGTTTTCTCCATCAAAGACTGGAGGTTTGCCGCTGAATCTGTCTCTATCCTCATTGTTGTCATTGCTGAAATGAGAGTTGTTTCCTGCCATTGTGTTTTTCTGACGCTGGATCTTGTACTGACACGGTTAAGTGTTTTAGCTCAGAACCAGGCGCTCTGATGCCAATTGAAGGGGTGAAAAACACAAGAAGGGGGGGGGTTGAATTGTAAAACTGGAATCTTAAAGCAATTTACAAGATATTTTTATCCTGGTTCGTTTGATCTCAAACTACTCCAGTCCACCCGTCAAGGTGATTTCGCCTCTCTCCAACGAGGTCTTAATTCACTATATTCAACTGAATACAAATCTGCTTTAACAACTGCTAAAGCCTTCTTGATTCAAACCACAATCCGGTTTGTCAAGGCAACACTTTCTTACAAAGGTATAAAATAATGTGTGTGAATGTTTTCTACAAAACTTTATCACAACTGTGATGTATACACAAATTAAGCTTAGAAACTTAGAATGCTAAACACTAATGGAGTATCAGAGTTTGTTGGTTTAGCAAAACTGGTAGATGAAGATTATTGTTCAGCTTTGTGCGTGTAGAGAGTTTGGAAGCATTAGCCATTATAATCTTCGAAGCTTGGTTTATATAGCACTTGAGAAGATGAACGTTGAATGCAATATTCTTGATTCAATGCTAATAACAAGCTTTCCTTTTTGAGCAGATCTTGTCTGGAATGATGCCGTTGGAATTGATTAGCGTTCAATGCACAGTACCGTTGCTTCTTCAATGCACGTTCTGGCTTGGCTCATTCTGATTCTGCTTCGCTGCTGATGAACTATTGATTCTGTATCAGAGTGTTTTACGCGCAGTTCTGTTCATCAAGCTTCAGCATGTACGTGAGTTGATCATCTGATCTTCACATTCTGATTCAGCAACTTCTGATGCTGGTGTATCAAATCAAGTTCTGATGCTGATGAAGTGATCTTGCTTATTTCAATCAGCATATCTGCAAGTCAGAGCATAGTAATTTTTAGGCAGCATATAATTCAGTCATGAAACATTTAAATACTATATCTTTTCACTTTGTTATCATCAAAACTTAAATATAGGGTACTAGATTCAAACATTGTTCTAACAATAAGTTCAAAGTCCTTGCTTTTGCTAAATATGATGGTGTGTCTTATCTAAAACTTCATCTGAGGTCCTATGTTCAGAAGATCTAACCCCATACTGCTGATAGAAAGTTATGGGTTCACTTCTTTTAGAAAAGTTTGTCTGGTACACAACTCGAGTGGTTCTATCAGTTGGAGGGAACCAACATCTGCACTTGGGAAGACTTGGCTGCTGCTTTTTACAAATAGTGTTAATACAATGCCGACCATGCACCAAATCGCATCCAATTACAAAACATGACTACAATGAAGGGTTCAAAGAATATGCCCAGAAATGGAGAGACATAGCTGGAAGGGTGCAACCTCCCTTGTAGGACCGGGAGCTAGTTGATATGTTCATGGGCACTCTAACAGGTTCATTCTTTAATAATTTGATTGGGATTTCTTCATCTGGTTTTACTGAGCTGATTCTAACTGGAGAACATGTCAAAAGTGGTATTAATAGCGGAAAAATTTAAGTGGTTGCATCTTCAAATGTTGTGAAGAAGACATTAAATGGTAATATGGAGACCAATGTTATTTATGGCCAGAAGGGCCATCGAAAAAATGACGGTAATCAGTTTGTGGGAGCGGTGTTGATTTATAATCATGCGCCTGTTCAACAACAACAACAACAACAAGGAAATAGGCATAGGTCAGACACTCCAGGAAGGCAGTTTACCAAGATTAATATGCCATTGTCTCGGGCATTACAATATTTACTAAAAGCGAAGCTGATTACGCTAAGGAATCCTCCACAGAACCCCAACACCTCCTCTCCTAAGTACAATCCGAACGCGAAATGCACCTACCATTCTAACAGTCCTGAGCATGACACCAACAACTGCTGGAGCCTGAAAAACAAAATTCAGAACATGATTGATAACAAGGAGATTGAGTTTGATCCTCCGGAGACCCCGAATGTAATTACTGCACCAATGACAAAACATGACAAAGGCATAAGTGTTATTGACGATGTTCTTTATGTTGTTGATGTAAGTGAATTGGTGACTCCTCTACAAAATAATCAAGAAGAATCAGTTGCAGACCGGTTTATTTACGAGATATATTGAAAAATGTTACTGCTGAACAACCCAACCCAATGGCTGCAAATTACAGAAGAAAGGCATTCAACGCCTAATGGTGATTCATATAATTATGATTGAGAAGGTTTCGTCTGCTGAGAGTATGTGTCAAGATATATTTGTAATACATGGCCCTCCTGTCAGGATCACCTCCAAAGGTCCTGTAAGGATTACTGCCAATTTGAAAGCTGCTCCTCTGATCATCACTACACCTGGACCTATCCCATATTCTTCGGATAAAGCTATTCCTTGGAACTATGAATCCAACGTCTAATACCATGACATCAAGCAAGAACTACCAACTTGTGAAGATTAAGTCATTGAAGTTGTTGATCTCGACATTAACAATATTGCTGGAACCAGTAAGGTTACTAGAAGCGGAAGGGTTTTCTCCCCAGAAATATCTCCAAAGACTATTGTTACACCTGTTAGGGTTACCACTACCGAGTCAACTGCTAAGGCTCGGGGAAAAGAACAAATGGCATAGCCTTCCCAGATGGAGGCGCCTAAGGATGCTACAGTTGAAGATACCTCTAGACAAGAGTTGGAAGAGGTATTGAATATTATCCGCAAGAGTGACTACAAAATTGTTGAATAGCTGGGGCAGATCCCATCCAAGATCTCTATGTTATCCCTATTACTGTGTTCTGAAGCTCATGCACAGGCTTTAGTAAAATTCTTAAAGACTGCTCATGTGCCACAAGAGATCTCTTCCGATCAATTTGGAAGCTATGTTGCTAGCTTAATGAATGACAATGGATTAGGTTTCTCTGATGTTGATCTGACTCCGAAAGGAAGAAACCACAATAAGGCCATGTACGTATCCATTGAATGCAGGGGCACTACTCTGGCTCATGTTTTGGTTAATACTAGTTCCTCGATAAATGTTCTACCGAAAGGCGCTCTTGACAGACTTGATTGAGAAGGATTCTACTGAACCCAATGATATTATAGTTCGAGCCTTTGATGGGTCAAAAAGGATGGTACACGGGGAAGTGAATCTTCTGATCAAAGTGGGTTCACAGATCTTTGAATCTACTTTCTATGTAATGGATATTTGACCAGCTTACTCTTTCTTACTAGAACACCCCTAGATCCATGGGGCAGGCGTTGTTACGTCTACCCTACATCAAAAATTAAAATATCTTTTAAACGGAAAGATTGTTACTGTCTGCGGTGAAGAAGAGTATATGGTTAGCCACTTAAACTCTTTCCGGTATGTAGAGATGGACGGAGAATTCATCAAGACTCCCTGTCAAACTTTTGAAGTCATCCCTCCTACCTCAACTGAAGATGTCTCTGCCATTCCCAAAGTTACTAGGGTTCCACCCAGGATGGCTTCATTGAAAGATGGTAAAGTCACTATAGAAGAAGGTGGTTGTACTATTTGGGGTTAGCTTCCTAACATCCCCTATAAATATGACAAGTTTGGTTTGGGTTTCACTGCAGAGGGTCAGAGGGATGTTTGTCGCGCTCAAGCTAGAAGGCCATCATTCCGCATCAATAACAATGGAGTCAACGTAATAGAAGATGCTAACAATGATTATAACCTTGACGGCTAGATCTTTCCTACCATTGGCAATGGGCTCAACAACTGGAAGGCCGAGGACATTATCTCTATATCCTTTAGTCAGGAGTAATAGCTACATTTCTGTTTTTTATTGTTTTCAAGTTTTGGCTTTGTAATATTTGAACAATGACTTTAAGCCTTGTGCCTTACCCGGGGGCACAACGGTGCATTTGTCAAGGGTTGTCATTTCATAAACATATTTTCATTTAATAAATAATTGGACGTTTTGCATTCAAATTTTGCGCTCTCTATCGTTCTTTTATTTTTATCACTTTCAAGCTATGTGTTCTTACACACACCCACACAATAAATTGCAGATCCACATCCGCTCTGGATCCCATTGATAACGATTATGTTATTACCACTTATGACTTCAAAAATACGATCTACCAAGCCAAGGATGAAGGTGATGAAGATTGTGAAATATCTGGAGAACTAGCCATACTGTTAATACAAGAGGAAAAGGATATATAGCCGCATGAAGAGCCAGTTGAAGTGGTAAACTTGGGTTCCGAAACAGACAGAAAAGAAGTCAATATATGTGCCAACTTAGAGGACAGTGTCAAGAACAGGTTAATAGAGATGTTGCATGAATATGTTGAGATCTTTTCTTGGTCATACAAAGACATGCCATGTCTTGATATGGATATTGTGGTTCATCGTCTACCGATGAAAGAGGGTTGTTCTCCGATAAAGCATAAGGTTTGTCGTATGCGTCCGAAGATGTCAGAGAAGATCAAGGCTGAGGTTATGAAACAATTTAACACAAGGTTCTTAGCACTGACATCTTATCCTCAATGGGTTGTGAATTTGGTTCCGGTACTGAAGAAAGACGACAAGGTACGCATATGTGTAGACTACAGGGATCTGAACAGGGCGAGCCCCAAAGATGACTTCTCACTTCCATATATTGATGTTTTAGTCGACAACACTGCTCAGCACAAGGTGTTCTCCTTCAATGATGGTTTCTCAAAGTATAATCAGATCAAGATGGCACCTGAAGACATGGAAAAGACTACTTTTGTTACACAGTGGGGCACGTTCTACTACAAGGTTATGCCTTTTGGGCTGAAGAACGTCGGCGCAACATATCAATGTGTTACGGTAGCTTTGATCCATGACATGATTCATCATGAGATAGAGGTGTATTTCGATAATATGATAGCCAGATCACAGACTGGAGAAGAGCATCTGGACCATCTACATAAGTTGTTTTAGAGACTAAAGAAGTATAAGTTGAGGCTGAATCTGAACAAGTGCACCCTTGGGGTGAGGTCTTGTAAACTTTTGGGTTTAATTTTCAGCGGTAAAGGAATTGAGGTTGATCCCGCTAAAGTCAAAGCTATTCAAGAAATGCCTTATCCCCGTACCGAGAAGGAAGTCCGAGGTTTCTTGGGATGACTGAATTATATTTCCAAATTTATTTCTCTTTTGACTGCTACTTGTGAACTGATCTTTAAGTGCTGAAGAAAGACCAGGTAGTGAAATGGAACGACAATTGTCAGATAGCTTTTGAAAAAATCAAGGAGTACCTACAAGAACCTCCAATTCAGATGCCACCAGTTGAAGGAAGACCTATGATCATGTATTTAACAGTGTTAGAGAACTCAATGAGGTGTGTACCGGTGCAGCATGATGAGTCTAGTCGAAAAGAGCATGCAATATACTACCTTAGCAAAAAGTTTACCGATTGTGAAACAAGATATTCATTGCTCAAGAAAAATTGTTGTGCTTTGGCATGGGCTGCTCGCCGACTAAGACAGTATATGTTGACTCATACTACCTTGTTGGTCTCTAAAATGTATCCCATCAAATATATATTCGAGAAACCCGCTCTCTCCGGAAGAATAGCCAGATGGAAAATGGTCTTGACAGAATACAACATTCAGTACACCACTCAAAAAACAATCAAAGGAAGTGTACTGGCAGATCATTTGGCTCATCAAGCCGTAGATGACTACCAATCTATAAGTTTCAAGTTCCAAGATGATAATATCATGCTAGTTACTGATTATGAAGAATATGGACCGTATGAAGGACCTGAACCGGGATTCTAATGGACTATGGTTTCTGATGGAGCTTCCAATGTGCTTGGTAATGAAATTGGTGTTGTGATTATCTCTTCTCAATGTTTCCATACACCATTCAGTTCCAGATTATGCTTTGATTGTACCAATAACATGGCTGAATATGAAGCGTGCATCATGGGCATCAGAGCTGCTATTGACCTGAGAATCAAATTCTTGAGTATATATGGGGACTCAGCCCTGGTAATCAATCAAATCAAGGGAGAATGGGAAACTAAGCATTCGAATCTCATTCCATACTAAGAGCATGTGTTGACCTTAATCTCGTACTTCGAGGAGATCACTTTTGAGCATGTCCCAAGGGAAGAGAATCAGTTGACAGACGCATTAGCAACCATGTCGTCTATGTTTAAAGTCATATGGGATAACGAGGCTCCCAGAATTACCATTGAGAGGCTAGACGAACCTACACACTTCTACAAAGTTGACAGACGAAGTAGAAGAGAAGCCTTGGTTTCATGAAGTGAAAAGATATTTTGAGGCTCAAGATTATTATGAAGGGGCATCTATCAACGATAAGAAATTCCTATGAAGGTTCTCTGCTAAGTTCTTCTTGAGCAAGAGAATTATGTACAGGTGTAACCATGATTTGAATCGGCTTCATTGTATGGACAAGAAAGAGGCGGAGAAAATTATGGAAGATATGCACAAAGGTGTCTTTGGTACTCATTTCACAGGGTATACTATGGCTAAGACGATTCTGAGAGCAGGTTACTATTGGTTGACCATGGAAACCGATTTCCATCACCACTCAAGAACTTTTCACAAATGCCAGATCTACAGCGACAAAGTACATGTGCCTCTGGTTCCTCTGAATGTCTTGACTTCTCCTTGGCCATTTGCAATGTGGGGCATTGATATAATTGGAGAAATTAAGCCTACTGCCTCTTACAGACATTGTTTCATCCTCGTCGCCATTGACTATTTCAACAAGTGGGTTGAAGCAGCCTCGTTTGCCTCCATTATAAAGAATGTTGTGCCTCGATTTATTAAGCATAATATCATATGTCGGTATGGCATCCTTGAAAGGATTATCACGGAAAATGGTACTAATATGAACAATATTATGATCACAGAACTCTGCATGCAGTTCAAGATCAAGCACCACAACTCTTCTCCGTATCAACCGAAGATGAATGGCACAGTGGAAGGTGCCAATAAAAACATTAAGAAGATTATACAGAAGATGACAGTGACGCATAAATACTAGCACGAGATGTTACCATTTGCTCTCCATGGCTATCGCACTTCGACTCAGACATCAACTGGGCCAACCCCATTCTCTCTAGTCTATGGTATGGAGATTGTCTTACCTTTTGAAGTTCAGATTTCTTCCTTGAGAATTATGAAAGATGCAGACTTGGAAGAAGACAAATGGATTCAGACTAGGTTGGACCAGTTAAATTTAATTGAGGAGAAGAGGCTTATGGTTGTTTATCACGGTCAGATGTATCAGAAGCGTATGATCAAAGCCTTCAATAAGAAAATCAAGCATCGGGTATATTAGGCTGAAGACTTCGTAATAAAGCGCATCATCCTACCGCAAAGTGGTCCTAGGGGCAAATGGACTCCCACCTACGAAGGGCCATTTGTGATCAAGAAGATATTTTCAGGCGGTGCTATGATACTTACCACAATGGACGGTGAAAAGCTTCCACACCCTGTGAATGCGGACATAGTTAAAAGATACTACGCATAAAAAATGACCTGCTAGGTTGACTGGCCTAGGCAAAAATAAGGGCATCCCGGTGAACCAAAAGGGTTCGGGTAAGAATCAGGGATATATATATATATATATATATATATATATATATATATATATACACCCGTCAAGTCGAAAACCTAAAAAAGGCGGCTTGGGCAAAAAAGGGTATCCCGGTGGACTGAAAACCCGAAAGAACGGTCCAAGAAAAAATTAGGAATTAAAGCGTACGACTATGTCCCGTTGGATCACTTACAGCCAACATTATTACCAACGTCAAGTTAAAATGGTACATATCAATTCAATCAACTTCTTCCGATAGCAAGGGATGAGATGCTCAAAGACATAGGGGCAATAGCAGAGCTGAAACTTGATGAGATGATTTACACATAGCTATATATTTTGTACTCATTTCATTTCAAGATGATTTCCTCTTACTAGGATTTCTGTTTGTTTGTACAACAATCGCCTATTTATAGGCAAACTATCAATATAAACACAATTTCAAAATTTAAATTTTGTTTTACTTTTTCTGTTTTGTTGGCAAAGACGTCTAATCACTAAATTGAATGAACATATGCAAATGCATATGATTACTGTTAACAAATATATGGGTAAACACAGAAATAAGCATTTACTCAAGACTCCAGGAGACGGGATAACATTCAAGTCATCCATAATCCCCACAGAGCAAATCCCATTAGGTTATCCCTCGCAGAGTCATCTTCACAAACCCGACTCATTCCCCACAAGTCCAAAATACCCTAATCGTACTCACCAACAGATTCCCCTAGCAGATAAAGGAGTATGATCTTTCCTCGACGATATCGCCAGCTTACGGAGTCCTAATCCTCGTCAGGGGGTATGTCACTAGTACGGTTTACAGAAGTTCTCTTCCTCACCTGAGCTTTTTTCTCCAACACGGTAGAATTCCTCAGCAGACCATATTCCTCAACAGAGTGTTTCTCCAGCAGGGCTTATTTCCCCAACAGGGTTTATTTCCCCAACATGGCTTATTTCCCAAACAAGATATAGTCTCCCCATCTTGAGTCTATCACTTTGACTACTACAAATCACCGACAAAACTTCTCTATCCAGCAAAAGGTAGTCCAAATTGTCAACCCAGAGAGTTGCTACACAATCTGAAATCAAACCATATATCAGTTAATCTTATCCTCCCCAGACGAGTCGGCATCCATATTGAAAACTCAGTCAGGAAGCACCTCAAAAGGTTATCCATCTCTTTTATCCCAGTGAGGGTAAATAAGAATTAAATTCCTCAGTAGAGCAATGAACAACCAATGTTCTTGAACTCTTCTCCCCAAGCAAAAATCAAATTCCCCGATGGAGTTTCCTCAAACAGCAAGCAGGAGTCCCCAGTAGAGACATTCTAAACAAGATTGAAGAATTATTATTGCCATCCCCAGCAGTAGTCCGGGATTAATTTTCCCAATCAAAAAAGTTATACAAAGCTACTGATACACTTCAAGGATATCTCACATTCATACATCATTTATCATAGCATATGCATACGAAACACATATAGCACGCTCTCATTTTCTTTAAGAACATCATTATGCAATACACTACATACATAATGACATTGCATAAATACTAACTCTATATTTCCAGATAAAGTTCACAAACACACAAACATTGTCAACAATTTTCTAACAGGTCGTAGAGTAATTCCTGAAACAGGATAGAGCGACTATCTACATGACCAAACAATTTCCTTCAGAAACTAAATTCTGACAAGCATTTCCCTCAGAGAGTAAATCTGAAAAGTAGATACTTAAGCACTTTCCCCAGAGATTTATTCTGAAAAATATCTCTTTTAGATGAAGTCGGGCGTAGACATCTTCTAGTGCATCATTCAGATGAAGTCAGGAGTAGATTTCCTTCTGATATTCTTTTGGAAAAAACTCAGGCGTAGACTCCTTCTAATATCTCTTCTAGATGAAGTCGGTGTATACATCTTCTAGTGCATCATTCAGATGAAGTCAGGCGTAGATTTCCTTCTGATACTTGATCGCGACTTTGTGAGTCTTAAAGAATCTAGACCGCACGTATATAGTCCTATCGCGTGTAGCTTTAAAGATTATTGAATCCCAAGGGACTAATGTCGATCTACCATTATCTTAGGTTACTACGTAAATCTAAGGCTAATAATGTAATTAATAGGGGGTTTAGGGAACCTAACTGATTATAATCTAGTTTAGATTCAATGGAGAATATCGATATGTAATGGTCGGACTTCGGGGATTTAGAAACTCATTCACCTAGCTCGGATTATCAAAACAGTTTTAGGTAGGAAGCATTTGTTTGAAAATCGTCTTCTCACACTCTCGTGTTACTGATTCAAATCCTACGATCAAACCTAAGTGACTGCTCTCACTGTAACAATTAGGGTTTTAAAATATTTTTTGGAAACAAACAAAACCTAATCAACTTAAAAGTGCTCTCGCTGTATTTTAAGTTGATGCACAATTACTATTGTCCAGTCATTATCTCAAACTCTCGTTTTATTGATCCTAACCTCTATCTGTATTTTACTCTCGTAAGAAAATAGTTAATATTTAGAATTAGTAATTGAAACCAGAAAAATTATCTTTTAAAAAGGAACTGATCAGTTGGCTTTGCTAAAACTCCGTTGGCTATATGACCTTACAAACCGGTAAATAAATTTAGCCTAGCATATTAAACAACTCAATAACAGCGCACAGAAATAATTATCATCAAATAATTTAAATAAACAAAACATTATAGACAATCCTGGCATATATAAATAAATAAAGTACTTAAATTAAACCTTAAAATATTACAGTAGAATATTTGTTTGATATCGGATGTCTCCCACAGATCGGTAAAGAAAATAATGTAGAACGAAATAATGCGGAGAATATTTTTGGCAGAGTAACAGTAAAAATAGGGAAAAGAAAAACATGCTTAAAATGGAGATTTTAGGTCCTATTTATAGGCTTGGAGATGTGCAGGGAGTTGAGACATTTTCTCCTTTTGAATTGACTCAGTGTAACGGTCGTTACACTCCTTCTTTTGAGGGAGGTCTGGCGTGGCAGGGTGTAACAGTTGTTACACTCCTGCTTTTGAGGGAGGGCTGGCGTGGCAGGGTGTAACAGTTGTTACACTCCTGCTTTTGAGGGAGGGCTGGTGTGGCAGGGTGTAACGGTCGTTACACTCCCTTGGGCCAATCCGTAACGATCGTTACACTCCCTTAGTGGATTGTGCCAGCGCTTCTTTCTTAGGCTTTTTTCTTTTAGTGCACCCTATTCTACCACACACCCCTCAATGCATAATTGCTCTTGATTAGCTTGACTTTTCTTGACTTTTTTCGCACATGCCTTGCAAATATTAAATTCCTGAAAACATAGAAAATACCAGCATAATACGAATAAAGAGTAATTTAATTAATTAAAATGCGGATAAAATTCATATAAAATGATCCAAATATTCGATACATTTTCGGGTTATCAAACTCCCCTAAACTTGAACCTTTGCTTGTCCTCAAGCAAATAGAGTAAATATCATTTAACGCATGGTCTCCGACACAATCACATGACACAACTCAAATCGTACGTGGTTGAGGGGTGTTACATTAGAAAGATGGAACTAGGCTCCGACATTAATGATACAGAAATGACACAAAACCACATGGTCAAAATCCTCTATCCTATTGCAAACTAGTCCAAATTATGCTATCATAGCTCAACCTAATTCTTTTCATTCGAAATCAAATGCTTTCATTCTAGCATAATCACATTAAGCCCTGTATCTTTCGCACGCACATAGTAGAGTAGTCGGTTAGCGATTTTGGTCTTCTTATGCTCGGGTTTCTGGTACACAAGTTGGTAACCCATTTTCTTTTCTAGATCATAAGTCTCGGGGGATTGAACTGTAGTTCTCCCTACCAAGTTCAGCACCAGATACCACTGAACAGGCTTACAACTGGTTGCTACATTAGTTTTTTTTAGGTACCGCAACTGTTGGATTAAATGACCTGGTGAGGGTCACCTAACTTAATTAGCGAATTCCCTATTATATCTTGATGCTTAGTATTTTTTTTTCTTTACTTTTTAGGACCAGTCACTTATATTCATCGGCTCCCTACGTAGTTTGTGGATAAGACAATGTTGACTGCTAGTAAACTACTCGGGGTTGATCTAAAACTAAAACTTAAGGATTCGGTATCATAACCACTCAAACTAATTTACATGATCTGGAAGATTTACGTGTCAAGGAGGTATTATTTTTGTCGACTCTTTTTCAAAAAATCTAACGCAGCCTAATTGCAAACAACCTATATACTTTTCGAATGTACCAAGCTAATGAGTCGAGTAAAAAAAACTTTTTATGGTTCAAGAAAAGTGTTGAAGTACGAATAACTTACGGAAATGGTTTTTTATTTATTGAATGGAAAGGGAAATAACAGAAATTTAAATAACTTACTAGGAAAATGGAAAAACATAACATAGGTAACATATGTTTCCTCCCCTACACTTGAACTGAGCATTGTCCTCAATACGACAAATAAAGTGAGAAAAGAAAATGAACAGGAAACTTAAGAAATAATAATAAAAATGCAAGGAAAAAGGAAAACAAAGATCACTCCTCATTGTTGTCTCTAACATTTCTGTTGGTGGATGCTTCACCTTGTGCTCTTCCTTCTCGTGTTCTTACTCCACCTCTTCTGGATCTGGGAGTTTCTTCTCCAGTATTGTAAACATAAGCATACAGGCCTTTAACACAGAATGAAAAGTGCCTCATTTCATTAATCAGGTTAGAAATGTCGTGATTGTTCTAGTAAGTGTTATCGCGTTGATCGCGCTGCAGCTCTTACATCACTTTCATCAGTTCTTGTTGATGCTGATCTTAAAGTAAAAGTGATCCATAGATAACTTCGATGGTGGCCGGCTGAGGATTATTTCCTGCTTGTTCTTGTTGTGGTCCTTGTTGATTTACTTATGGTACTGCATTTTCTACACTTGCTTGATTATCATGTGTGTGTGCTCCAAGGGATGGTGCCTACAAATCATAAATCCAATTTACGGAGATGTCAATTCTTGTTACATCCGGATTCGGAAGAATAATACTTAGAACGACCTTGTGATGCACCATCAGGTTGTACCATCCATCCCTTCTTGCTCTGACAAGATGATCAAACTGGAAATACTCAATTTCGAGAAACTCAGCCTGCCAAAAAGGTAGTTGAACCAACCTGTTTTGCAAATTCAGATAGTTGGCAATAGCAGTGACTATACCTCCTATACAGAAAGGTGATGCGCTTGCACTCCTTGATAACAGAGACTGGATGTGGTTGAGAAGGAATGGAGCAGCATTAATTCTAATATCGGGATCGACAGTGCAGTGCAGAAAATACATTTCCCTAACGTTCACCTTATTGTTGTTTGCTCGCCCGAACATTGTATTGGCTAGAACATGGTGGAAATAGCGGATGCATGGGTTGTGTATGTGAGTGGATAAAACCTGAGCCCAGTCGTTTACTTGATTATTAGTTAAACGTTACCAAATTTTAAACGATCTTGCCTTCCAATCTTCTTCAGGCGGAATTCTATATTCCACACCTTCACCATGGTTGCAGTGGAGTATCTGACTCAGAGTCTCTTAATTCATGGTGTACTTTGTGTCTAATAATCTGAAAGTTGTTGCACTGATTAGATACTGACTGGCTTCTGGAGTGGATGGTGTTTGGTAGGAAAAAGAACTCAAGAATTCCAACATGAGGGATTCGTAAGTTGGAAGATTCATGGTGGCAATGTAGTAGAGACCAGATCCATAAAGCATAAATTGCACACTTTCAAGCAATCCCAAGTCATGCAAGCAATCTTTGTCGATATACCTTGTTGGAAGTATACCTCTCTGGTGAAACCTTTGGTAAAGTTGCTCTTGTCGATGTTTGTCGACTCCATTTCTGAATACCATATCAGTGAGGTTTGGCTCCTCTCTTTCTTCTTGAGCTCTTCTGGCCATTTGGGATAGGTGTTGGAAATGATAGAGTTTATAGGGTAGAAGAGATGTTAAAGAAAGTTGGTGTGATAGTAGAATTCTCTTCAAGAGTTTATATAGAAGTAAAGTTGTCATGGTGAAGAGAAAATTGGTGGGGGTATTGAATGGTGGTTAGGGAGTATTTATTTGTGTGGAATAGAAATGGAACGGATAGGAAGTTTGAAAAAAAAATGTTTGAATTCAAAGAGAGAGTGTAACGGTCGGCATGCAACGGCTTGGCAGAGAAAGGGTGTAACGGTCGTTACACCATGCTACAAGTTGCAAGGCAACCTTGTAACGGTCGTTACAAGGGCTTGATTCCCAAGGGAATCTTGTGCCTGTAACGGTCGGTTTTCCAGCCATGCATGAGGGACTTTGCTTGGCATGGATGTGTCAATTCATTGTCTAGTGGGAATAATAAATTTAAAAATGCTAGGAGACAATGAAGTGACAATTAGGTGTCATGCATAATTATAATATTTGGTCTACTAGATCAACATGCATTTTATTTAAGGAGAACACAATAACATAATAGCATCACAATATATAATAGCACAATGAGGAGTAAATAAATAAATAAATAAATAATTCCGAAAAAATAAATAAATGAATAAAAATAAATAAATAAATCATAATAAATAAATCTAACTAGAAAATAAAAATAAAAATAATGCTGCTAATGAAAAACTAAACTAAAGACTGAATAAACACTCCTTCCCTACACTTAGAGGAAACAATGTCCTCAATGTTCTAAAGACATAAATCAGCCACCTCTAGAATGAAATAGGTGATCTATATTTTTCGTAACAAGATCCATGAAACCATATAAATCTCTACGGAGGATAGTAATATCAGAACGAATATCAGCAAGCTCTGTCGTGATAGCATCCATAGCAGCAGCGATGTCAGTCTGAGGAATATGGATAGCGGCGGCAGCAGGAGCTAATGGTGGGTCCTAAGCTGGATGGCAGTCAAGTATAAGAGGTGTCGCAGGATTAGTCTCTGCCATCTCAGGATCAAACTCGCCCAATCCTACTAGAGGGTCATAATAATAGGGCGGTGTCAAAGGATCAGACTCTTCTTCTTCCATGTCATTCTCAACTATACCCTCCAGGTTATAAATCTAATTCTTCCAGTCAAGCACATTGGATCGTGCAATGTCAGGAAGTGTGAAGTGATATACCGGCTCATGATGTATCAGCAACTGAAACGGATTCGGCTCTAAACATCTGATCATCCCAACATTAAAACAAAGAGTAAGGTCTAGCAGGGTATAGCTACAAACAGGGGTTAGACGGGACAATGGCTCTCTCAAAAATAGGGCTTTAGAGATCATAGTCACTAAACCACCAACGCAAATCGGGCCATGAGTAGCATGGGCTATACTCAGGAGACGAGCAATCATAAAAGATGCACCAACTACTGGTCTGGACTGAAACACACAGAACATGATAAACAGCTCTTCCTCAGACACTAAAGTATCATTCTGAGGTTTTCCAAATAGGGTAAACGCAAGAATCATGTGGAAATACCTAATAGCTGGGTTATAAATCTTTGAAGAGTGCCTAGGAATAGAGCTCTCTTGTCTCAGATCAGATATCGCTCCCCAAAAGTGGTCAAGCTGGCTGTCCATATACTTGTCATCTGGAATCTCAATGACAGCATCAGCACTAACCGGGAAATCCAATAAAGTAGCAAATTCATGGATGGTGAACCTGTGGGTAGAACCAAACAATCTGAATGAAACCAATCCTCTAACCAACCCTAACCAATATCAGGGTTGTAATGCAATGAACTGAGGAACTCCAGTGCCAACTTGCGGTAGGTAAGCTGCTGATGTTGAATAAAATAATCCCAACCAATCTAGATAAACATGAAGAGGACACTTCCCCTGATTCCCAATGCGGAAAATGTGGGGTCGTGCACAAAGATGGTGGGATACATCTCTCTCGGAGCAAGCATCTCATAACGCTTCTGTTGAGCATCACCCACGAAGGTGATAGGCATAGTGTCAGAAAAGTCCATAGTGAAAATCAGTGAAGAAAAAGAAGTGTGAATCCTGTTGGTTAATCTGAAAATAGTTTTAAATCAGCATTGGCCTAATCCTAAAAATAGAAAAGAAGTAAAGAACAGAAAAATTTTGTAAAATTTTTAAGAGAAACAAAAAAAACATTTGGTAAATAAAATTTTAATAAAAAAGGTGGGTTGCCTCTCACAACGTTGTGTTTAACGTCGGAAGCTCGGCCTATATTAAAAATCAAAAATCTATTTTGGTGACTCATCTGGAAGCTGTATAAATCTCAAACTAGCTGAGTAGCCCCTATTCTCGATGGAGTGGTAGTGCTTCAAACGCTGCCTGTTTACAGTAAACGGATCGTTGGTTTTTCCTTTGATTTCTACAACGCCACTTGGGAGTATTTTAATAACTTCAAAATGTCCTGACAATCTAGAGTGAAGTTTTCTTGGAAATATTTTGAGTCTGGAGTTAAACAGGAGTACTACATCGCCCTCATTGAATTCTTTCCTAGAGATGCGTCTGTCGTTCCATTTCTTAGTTCACTCCTTGTAGATTTTGGCATTCTCGTATGCATCTAGCCTAAGCTCTTCCAATTCATGGATGTCTATAATTATGTTTTCTCCAGTGGCTTTGTAACTTAGATTCAGGGTTTTGATGGCCCAATAGGCTTTGTGTTCCAATTCTACGGGTAGATGGCATGATTTACCATAGACCAGTTTGAAAGGTGTGGTTCTAATGGGTGTCTTGTATGATGTTCTGTATGCCCATAATGCTTCATGTAGTTCAGGTGACCAATCTTTCCTGGATGCGGCAACCGTTTTCTCAAGTATTTTCTTAATCTCCCTGTTAGAGATTTCCACTTGCCCTCTTGTTTGTGGGTGGTAAGGTGTTTCTACGCGGTGTCAGACTCCATACTTTGCTAAAAGTTTATTAAAAAATTTGGAAATGAAATATGAGCCACCATCATTGATGACTAATCTTGGAACATCGAATCTTGGAAAAATTATGTTTTTGAACAACCTAATAACTACTTATGCATCATTTGTTGGAGAGGCTACAACCTCTACCCATTTGGATACGTAATCTACTACCACTAATATGTACTTATTTCCAGAAGATGATGGGAAAGGTCCCATAAAGTCAATTCCCCATATGTCAAATATCTCTACTTCTAGGATGCCCTTTTGAGGCATCTCATCGCGCCTAGATATGTTACCAGTGCATTGACACTGGTCGCATTTTGTAATTGTAGCATGGACATCTTTCCATATACTGGGCCAATAAAGGCCAGCTTGTAAGATTTATAAGTCTTTGAGGTGCTAGCGTGTCCATCATAAGGGGCTTCGTGAAAATGAGATATTACGCTCTCTATTTCACTCTCAGGTACACATCGATGAAAAATACCATCAGGGCCTCGCTTGAATAGTAAGGGCTCGTCCCAATAATAGTGTTTGAGATTGTGAAAGAATTTCTTCTTTTGATGATAAGTTAAATCAGGTGGAAGTACTTTTGCTGCTAAGTAGTTGACATAATCAGCATAATAGGGTAGTGAAATTTGAGTAGATACTACTTCCAATACTTCAATTGTCTTGTCATTGTTGCAAAATTCAAGGAATTCTTCAGCTAAATTTTCATACCTCATCTGGGCTACCAGGTGTTCATATGGAAAATCATCATTGATGGGTATCTCTTCAGGTTTAAGATTTTCCATCCTAGATAGATGGTCAGCAACAAGAATTTCAGATCCTGGTTTATCTTTGATTTCCAAATCAAACTCTTATAAGAGTAAGTTCCATCTTAATAATCTTGGCTTGGCATCCTGTTTAGCTAATAGGTATTTGATAGCTGCGTGATTAGTGTAGATAATAATCTTTGCGCCTACTAGATAGGAACAGAATTTATCTAATGAAAAAATGACTGCCAAGAATTCCTTTTCTGTAGTGGCGTAGTTTATTTGTGAAGACTCCAAAGTCCTACTTGCATAGTATATTGCATGGAGTTTTTTGTTTCTTCTTTGACCTAGGCCTGCACCTACTGCATAATCGCTTGCGTCGCACATTATCTCGAATGGTAGACTCCAATCAGGTGGTTGTATGATAGGTGCGAATATGAGAGCTGCTTTTAACTGTTCAAATGCCTTCAGGCAGTCATCATCAAAGATGAACTCAGCTTCTTTCATTAAGAGGTTAGTCAGAGGTTTAGAAATTTTCGAGAAATCTTTTATGAAGCATCGATAGAAACTGGCATGGCCTAAGAAACTTCGTATTTCTCTTACGATTTTTGGGGGTTAGAGGCTTTCTATTACTTTAATCTTAACTTTGTCTACTTTGATCCCCTTTTCAGAAACTATGTGTCTAAGTATAATTCCTTGTTTAACCATAAAATGGAATTTCTCCTTGTTCAACACTAGGTTTACCTGTACACATCTTTCCAATACCCTGTCCATGTTTGACAGGTATCCTTCAAAATGTTGCCCGCATACAGAGAAGTCATCCATGAACACCTCCATGATATCATCTATAAAATCGGCAAATATGGACATCATACATCTTTGGAATGTTGTAGGCGTATTACATAGTCCGAACGGCATTCGCCGATAAGCAAACATACCATAAGGACACGTGAACGTTGTCTTTTCTTGGTCATCGAGGTGGATAGGAATTTGAAAGAATCCTGAATAACCGTCTAAATAGTAGTAGTAATAATGCTTAGCCAATCGCTCAAGCATTTGGTCAATAAAGGGTAGAGGGAAATGGTCCTTTCGAGTTGCTTTATTTAGTTTTCGTTAGTCAATGCACATTCTGGCTCCACTCACGACTCTTTCTGCTATTTGTTCTCCTTCTTTGTTTGTCGTGACTATGATTCCTCCTTTCTTGGGTACACAATGGACTGGATTAACCCATGGGCTATCCGAGATTGGATAAATGATACCTTCATTTAGAAGTTTAGTTACTTCATCCTTGACTACAGTGCTCAAGATCAGGTTAATTCTTCTCTAATGTTCTCTAGAGGATTTACAGTCATCTTCTAGCATAATGTGATGCATGCAGATGGAATGACTTATTCCTTTAAGATCAACAATGTTATATCCTAAAGTAGAGGGATATTTTCTTAAGACATGCAATAGTTTTTTCGTCTCAGTTTGTCCTAAGTCTGCGTTGACTATCACGTGTCTTTTAAGTTCAGAATCTAGGAATTCGTATCTTAGGATTTTGGGTAAAACTTTAAGTCCCAAGTTGGGTTTCTTCGGACAAGGCATATGATTTGGTATCAGTGCTAGGCACTCGCTTAAACCGTCATCTCGATATTCGGGACACCAATCATCATCTTCAAAAATTAGGGGCATTAGAATCTTTATAGTTTCGGAATTACCTTCTTCTTTTGACTCCATCTCTTTGACACATTCGTCTATTACATCTAACAAATATCATGTATCATATATAGTTGGGGCCTGTAGGAACTGTGTCAGGATAAACTCAACTTTCTCTTCTCCAACTTCAAAAGTTAGCTTTCCTCTCTTAACATTTATAATAGCTCCAGCGGTGGCTAAAAATGGTCTTCCCAATATTATAGGGGTTACGTTGTCTTCTTTAATATCCATAATGATGAAATCTGTAGGGATGTAGAATTAACCTATGTGTACCGGAATGTTTTCTAGAATTCCCACGGGGTATTTGACAGAGGGATCTGCTAGTTGTACTGACATCTTGGTTGGTCTTAATTCTCATATGTCAAGATTTTTGGATATGGGAAGGGGCATAACGCTTATACTAGCGCCTAAGTCGCATAGAGCTTTGTCTATGACATACTTACCTATATTGCAGGGTATAGAGAAACTTCCGGGATCCTTCAGCTTCTGAGGCATTTTGTTCTGAATGATTGCGCTACACTCAGCAATGAGTGTAATTATCTCGTTATCCTCTATATTTTTCTTGTTCGACAAGATTTCTTTGAGAAACTTAGCGTATGATGGCATTTGAGTAATAGCTTCTTTGAATGGTATCGTGATGTTTAATTGTTTCAGAAGTTCAACGAAATTCTTAAATTTCCCTGCACTTCTAGATTGAGTAAGTATTTGAGGATACGGGATTGGTGGTTTGTAAGGCGGCTAAGGCACATAAGGTTTTTCCTTTTCTTCTATCTCTCCATCACCTACCTTCTCCTTCTCTTTTGATTTGCTTTCCTCCTTGGTTGTTTTTCTAGAACTTTGGGACATGGCTGGGTTTTTGGCTCTAGGGTCAATCGGTCCATCGTATTCAGTTCCACTTTGCAATATAATAGCATGAGCATATCCTTTTAGACTCGGTTGAGGTTGACCTGGAAATGTACCAGCAGGTGCAGTAGTAGGTGCCAGTTGTTGGGCCCCTTGCAAAATCTGGGTTTCAAGCATCTTGTTATGAGTGGCTAAAGCATCTACTTTGTTCACTAACTGTTTGATTTGCTCACTAGTGTGAATATTTTGGTTTAGAAATTCCTTGTTAGTTTGAGCTTGGGTAGCTATAAAATTATCCATTAGAATTTCTAGGTTAGACTTCCGAGGCATATTAGGAGAAGCTGCAGGTGCTTTTTGATATCCTGGTGGTACAGAAGATGCTTGGCCAGGCGCATACAACACATTGGTGTTTTTATATGAGAAATTTGGATGATTTTTCCATCCAGGGTTGTAAGTGTTCGAGTATGGATTTACTTGAGCATAATGTACTTGGTCGGGGGGAGGGGTTCCTGCTAAGATTTGGAATTCTGCAGCAGCATGTCCAGGTACTCCGCATATCACGTAATTCGGATTTATAGTAGCCATGGTGGTTGGAGGTACTGCGATTAAGTTATCTATCTTCTGGACAAGAGCGTTTACCTTAGCATAGACGATATCAAGACTGCCGATCTCGTACATACCGCCTTTTGTCGGTGCTTTCTCTACAGGAGATTTGTCTACTTGACCTCTTTCACCCCCCCACTGATAGTGGTTTTGAGCCATACTTTCTATGAGAGCATAAGAAGCAACGCAGGATTTATCCATAAGTGTGCCACCTGCGACGGAGTCTATCGTTAATCTTGTATTATAGAGGAGACCATTTTAGAAGGTATGGATGATTAACCATTCTTCTAGACCATGTTGCGGACAGAGCCTCAGCATGTCTTTGTATCTTTCCCAAGTGTCAAAAAGAGACTCATTGTCCTTTTATCGAAATCGCTTATTTGGGATATCAGCATAGTTTTCTTACTTGGTGGGAAATATCTTGCCAGAAAGACTTTCTTCAACTCATCCTAAGAGGTAACCGAGTTAGCTGGTAGATACTAGAGTCAGGCTCGGGCTCTGTCTCTTAGGGAAAAAGGGAAAAGATGAAGCCTTATCTCCTCTTGACTAGCTCCATTGTTCTTAATTGTATCTGTGTATTGCAGAAACATCGATAAATTTAGATTAGGGTCGTCTATTGACCCTCCAGAAAACTGGTTTTGCTGTACAGCAAACAACAAGGAAGGTTTGAGTTCAAAGTTATTAGCCTCAATCGGAGGGGCAGCAATGTTGTTATGTGGTTCTTCCTGCGAAGGAATAGCATAAGATTTAAGCAGACGTGGCTGATCACCCATGTCTGGTTCTTCAACTGGTTTGGTAGGAATAGAAAATTGAGAGAGGATTGATCTGTACGAGATACTCATACTCGGCGTCTTCTAGTAATAGAGCGCTCAGGTTCGTAAATTGGTAGCACTAAGCCTTCACCTTTAGAGCGAGTGCTTGGCATACAAGTGGGAATGGTGCCTTAGTCTCTAAAACGTAACTAAAAGTGTTACGATATCGACTTGTTAGTCCCCGACAACATCTCCAAAAACTTGATCGCGACTTTGTGAGTCTTAAAGAATCTAGACCGCAAGTATACAGTCCTATCACGTGTAGCTTTAAAGATTATCGAATCCCAAGGGACTAATGTTGATCTACTGTTATCTTAGGTTACTACGTAAATCTAAGTCTAATAATGTAATTAATGGGGAGTTTAGGGAACCTAACTGATTATAATCTAGTTTAGATTCAAGGGAGAATATCGATATGTAATGGTCGGACTTCGGGGATTTAGCAACTCATTGACCTAGCTCGGATTAACAAAACAGTTTTCGATAGGAAGCATTTGTTTGAAAACCCTCTTCTCACACTCTCGTGTTTATTGATTCAGATCCTACGATTAAACCTAAGTGAGTGCTCTCGCTGTTTCAATTAGGGTTTAAAAATAGTTTTTTGAAACAAACAACACCTAATCAATTTAAAAGTGCCCTCGCTATATTTTAAATTGAGGCACAATTACTACTGTCCAGTTATTATCTCAAACTCTCGTTTTATTGATCCTAACCTCTATCTGTATTTTACTCTCGTAACAAAACAGTTAATATTTAGAATTAGTAACTGAAACCAGAAAAATTATTCTTTTAAAAAGGAACTGATCAATTGGCGTTTCTAAAACCCCGTTGGCTATATAACCTTACATACCGGTAAGTAAATTTAGCCTAGCATATTAAACGACTCAATAACAGCACAACAGAAATAATTATCATCAAACAATTTAAACAAACAAAATATTACAGACAATCCTGGCATAAATAAAGTTCTTAAATTAAATCTGAAAATATTATAGCAGAATATTTGTCTGATATCAGATGTCTCCCACAGATCGATAAAGAAAATAATGCGGAGAATATTTTTGGCAGAGTAACAGTAAAAATCGGGAAAAGAAAAACATGCTTAAAATGGAGATTTGAGGTCCTATTTATAGACTTAGAGATGCGCAGGGAGTTGAGATATTTTCTCCTCCAGAATTGACTCAGTGTAATGGTCGTTACACTCCTTCTTTTGAGGGAGGGATGGCGTGGCAGGGTGTAACGGTCGTTACACTCCTGCTTTTGAGGGAGGGCTGGCGTGGCAGGGTGTAACGGTCGTTACACTCCCTTAGTGGATTGGGCCAGCACTTCTTTCTTAGGCTTTTTGCTTTTAGTGCACCTTATTCTACCACACACCCCTTAATGCATAATTTCTCTTAATTAACTTGACTTTTCTTGACTTTCTTTGCACATGCCTTGCAAACATTAAATTTCTGAAAACATAGAAAATACCAGCATAATACGAATAAAGAGTAATTTAATTAATTAAAATGCGGATAAAATTCAATGAAAATGATCCAAATATTCGATACATTTCCGGGTTATCAATACTCTTTTTGGAAAAAAGTCAAGTGTAAGCTCCTTCCAATACTTCTTCTAGATGAAGTCGGGCGTAGACATCTTCTAGTGCATCATTCAGATGAAGTCAGGCATAGATTTCCTTCTGATACTCTTTTAGGAAAAAATTCAGAGGTAGACTCCTTACCTCTTCTAGATGAAGTCGGACGTAGACTCATTCTAGTATATCATTCGAATAAAATCAAGCATAGATTTATTCTGATATTCTTTTTGGACAAAGTCATGCGTAGACTCATTCCAAAAATATCTTCTATACAAATTCGAGTGTAGACTCATTCTAGTACATCATTCAGATAAAATCAAGCATCGGTTCACTCTGATATTCTTTAGGATAAAGTCGGCCGCAGACTCATTCCAAATACATCTTCTAAGACAAAGTGAAGCGTAGACTTATTCTGATATTCCTATCAACAGTTACTCTGGATAGCATCTATAAGCCCATCTCTGAAGAAATCTTGTCACTCTTCAAATGGCATCTTTAAGCCAATTCTCGATATAATCGACCAACAATGTTACTTCCTGCACAGGCGAGTTCAAATTTTTGGGTACTTAAGTGTTCAATCATTTTCTAACTTCAAGTCACGAATGGCGGACATGCCAATCTAACCCTTCAGGTTTAAGAAGATTGAACAGGGGCAACTGTTGTACCCTAAAATTTACCCTCTCATTTTCCATTCAAGATATTCTCCTAGGATTCTCAAATGCTCAAGGTTGCTCAAGAATTGATCAGACAAATTCTCCTTCTAAGCAATGGGTCCACAACTAGGGTTTTGTGTTTCACAAGGAAGTTTGGGTTTCAAAGTCCTTAAGTGATTATGGCTCCTCATATGCTTCAAATAATACTCATGTCAAGTTTCAAGCCTTGCATCACAAGTTTGCTAAGATGATTGAAAATCAACTGTATTGAACAAAATGTTAATTATGGTCAACATACATTCAAACCTCAAGATTTTTGGTCAACATCAAGGTTTTGAAGTCATATTCATCATTTGATCAAGGGTTGATCATGATTCCTCAATAAAAGCCCTCAAGTCATCAAAAGTCAAAAGGTGCTAAATTAGGATTTCCTTAGGAGAAGTCAACTGAACTTTGACCAAGCATAATTTTCACATGCTTCATCATCTTTTCCCTAACCAAAGTTAATTTTGAAGTAAATTCAATTCTCTACAACTTTTTCTCTCTAAGTTCAAGTCCAAAAATGCATCATTTGAGAGATATAAACCAATACATTACAGGTCATTTCAAAAGTCAACAAAAAAGCACTTTTGTCAAGGCAACTTACATTAAGATAAAGTCTTCAAAAGCAAAAATGATCAACATATAGATGGTAAAGGACATGTTGAGCTTTCCAAAAAGTCAAATATCACCTTTAAAATATAAAAATTGAGTGCGTTGTGATTGGTGCAAGTTGAGCAATTTTAGAGAAATGCATGAAATCTCAATTGAGCAAATTTGTGATTTTGGGCTATTAGGCCTAACTTCTTAGGTTCAAACATGTTCATGACATATCTAAGGACCTCTAAATCTATTCATGCATTTTTGTATTTTTATTTCTTTTTATATTTAGTTTTATTCATTTAAATTCAAAATAAAATCAAATGAAATGCAAGGTTAATGAGTTAGGTGTGCAAGGCTTTTCTTTGAATCATATTGGAGGCCCAAGATTGCATATACAAGCTAGAAAATTCGTGCAAGAAAGATTGGTGCAAGATTAATCAAAAATAGCAAGGTTTCACATAATTGTAAATCATATCTTTTCATCATAAACCACGAAGATTTGTACCACAAATATTGACCTGATCTCTTCCTCTATATATACACAAGCAATACCATATGTACAAGGACACGCAGCCTGCCACAACAACCCCTAAAAAGTTTTCTTTAAATTCTCAAGAAAATTATGAATTTGTATCACATGATCCAGCCATCCTCAAGCCAAACCAAGTGTCCCATTATCATCCTGAAGGTCCTAGGGACTGTTTCCAAACGTTGATCAAGCGAAAGATGTCTCAGAATCGTGCCATCAAGCATCACGGTGTTGGTAGTTTTCTCAAATTTCAAACTTCTGATTCATGCATTATTGATTGATTTAGTGCACTCATACATGTTTATATTGATATTTAGAATAATTTTGACGCGTAGTATATGAGTTTCAATGCAGGAATAAGATCACGCCATTACTAGGGCATAAGGAGTTGTTTGCTTTGCATATTTGAATATAGGCATATACATGCTAAACGACCACCACCATTGGACTCAGAAGGCTTGATTTAGGGGGGTAGGTCCCTCTTTATTCGCTAATGTTTGTTATTTTCACAGGTGTATGAATTGGCTCGCCGGAGAAGATGAGCGGATCTAAGGCTCTGACGCTTCTCCGGCCAACATATTTGTTTACATATTATATATATTTTATTTAAATTATATGAACGGATGTATAGCTACCCTAGTGGTAGAAACGTGCGTGCTAAGTCACTCCTCTCTTAGGTCACGGGTTCGATCCCCGGTTTTGCCAATTTTTTCATGTTTTCATTATTTTTGCAGGTTTAGTATAAGATGCACTGAACCTGTTACCTTGACATCAACCAGCGCTTGGCCTGGTGGTATGCCATGTATGGAGAATGTTTGAGGGTGTGGGTTCAACACCCACCTTTACTCATTTGGTTATTTCTTTTTTTCAATTTTATGTTTCTCACTCTTTTCTTATTTTTTTCCTATTCTTTCACAAAACCTTTTTCAAAACCCTTTTTTTATATAAAACCTTTAATTAATTTTAAGCTTTAATTCAATTTTAGATTCTTTATTTAATAAATTTTAGGTTTTATTTAATTAACCCTAATTTAGTTTTAGGTTTTTATCAATAAACCCTAATTTGATTTTTTAGATTTTTTCAATTCATTTAAAATCAACCTAGATTTTAGGGTTTATTAATTTAATAACCTAACTTTTTTGATTAATTAAAATCAATTAGAATTTAGGATGATTATCAAAACTTTTTTCGTCATGTAATCACCAAAACATTTTTTTCCATTTTCTCTTTTACAATCTTCGCGTATTTACTTTCGCATTAGTTTTTCCCAATTATGTATTTGAATGACTTGAGCGCATTCGTCTATTACATCTAACTGATAGCATGTTTCATCTATAGTTGGGGCCTGTAGGAGTTGTTTCAGGATAAACTCAACTTTCTCTTCTCCAACTTCAAAAGTTAGCTTTCCTCTCTTAACATCTATAATAGCTCCAACAGTGGTTAAAAATGGTCTTCCCAATATTATAGGGGTTACGTTGTCTTCTTTAATATCCATAATGATGAAATCTATAGGGATGTAGAATTGACCTATGCGTACTGGAATGTTTTCTAGAATTCCCACTGGGTATTTGATAGAGTGATCTGCTAGTTGTACTGACATCTTGGTTGGTCTTAATTCTCCCATGTCAAGCTTTTTGGATATGGACAGGGGCATAATGCTTATACTAGCGCCTAAGTCGCATAGAGCTTTGTCTATAACATACTTACTTATATTGCAGGGTATAGAGAAACTTCTGGTATCCTTCAACTTCTGAGGCATTTTGTTCTGAATGATTGCGCTACACTCAGCAGTGAGTGTAATTATCTCGTTATCCTCTATATTTTTCTTATTCGATAAGATTTCTTTGAGAAACTTAGCGCACGAGGGCATTTGAGTAATAACTTCTATGAATGGTATCGTGATGTTTAATTGTTTCAGAAGTTCAATGAATTTCTTAAATTTTCCTGCACTTCTAGATTGTGTAATTCTTTGAGGATACGGGATTGGTGGTTTGTAAGGCGGCGGAGGCACATAAGGTTTTTCCTTTTCTTTTGTCTCTCCATCACCTACCTTCTCCTTATCTTTTGATTCGCTTTACTCCTCGATTTTTTTTCTAGAACTTTGGGACATGGCTGGGTTTTTAGCTCTAGGGTCAATTGGTCTATCGTATTCAGTTCCACTTCGCAATATAATAGCATGAGCATGTCCTTTTGGATTCGGTTGAGGTTGACCTAGAAATGTACCAGCATGTGCAGTAGTAGGTGCTTGTTGGTGGGCCACTTGCGAAATATGGGTTTCAAGCATCTTATTATTGGTGGCTAAAGTATCTACATTATTCACTAACTGTTTGATTTTCTCACTAGTGTGAATATTTTGGTTTAGAAATTCCTTGTTAGTTTGAGCTTAGGTAGTGTGATACGGTGGGAGAACTGACTTGAGGTTTTGCGTTTGTGTTCGCAAATGTTTCGGTTTAGCAAGAGTCGCCACCGACTTTTTATTTTATCCAAAGGAAAGGTCAAAAAGCACAGGAAAGACCTTTGAGATGTTTTCTTGAGTTCGGGGGGTAGATTATGAAAAGGGAAGGTTCTAGCACCCTTTTCATCCATGGTTTTCCATGGGCTCTTAGTTACTTGTTTAGATCACTTGCTTTTTCTTTTCAGTTGTTTGAAATTGTGCTTTGTGTGTGGTTTTGAAAATGTTTTGAAAAGAGGCCTTATTTAGGCAACCTTTGTAACAATTCTTGTTTGAATGTTTTACAATGGTGTTTGTCTTTTGAAAAATTGTTTCAATGTTTGAAAGTTTTGTTTTGGGAAATTGTTTTGAAATGTGTTGAGTGCTTTTTTGAAAATAGCAAGGATGTTTTGCAAGTTTGATCAAGTAACTAGAAGTTGTCTACCCTACTCAAAGATCTTTCCTACACATTTTTAACCCTTTTACATTGTTGTTTTACCATTGTATTTGGTAAACAACCTTGTGTTTGGATGTTAAACGGGACAGACGTGGGTCATCGTATGGCCATGATAACAATGTTGCCAAGTATCTTAGCAAGTTTTTTGAGGGACTAAATCATTTTTGTATAGGCAACCAAGATAGCGTCATCGAGGGACTATGATCTTTTGTTTTGTTTTTGCTTTGCCAAGATACCTAGGGGTGTTTGTGTGTATTGTGTTGTCATTTTTCATGCATTTTGTCTTGTATTAGTCAAGCTATTTGTTTGATTTTGGATATTTGCATACAAACCCTAATCTTTCTATCATGGCATATTTGAAAGTTATAAAGTGCGTAAAAATAAATCTACGACTATTACAACATTGATATGGGGAGGGGGATACAAGTTTGAATAGGGGATATTTGCAAGAAAATAAAACCCTAATTTCAACTATTACAACCAAATTGAATTCATTGTTCAAATAATAAATTGACAATATTTAAATAAGTAATTAAATATGAATATGCAAAAATGTTTTTGTATTTATTTTATGTATGTAACATAAATTATTTAACGTATCAAAAATAAGAAAATAAAAGATTATTTTTGGAAAGGATAAAAACCCTAATTTTTGGTTTAAGAAAATATATGTATTATAATTATTTATTCATGTACAAGAAAATAAAATAAAATATATACAAAAATATTTAAAATGAAATATGTGAGAAAATATTATTTTATATGTAGAAATAATAAAAATAAAAATATGTAAGTGTTTTAATTTTATTTACAAACTTCTTTAAGAAAATAAAAGTGTATATTATTTTTTAACTATTCTTATGCCAAAATAATTAAAAAAAATAAATTAAAAATGTGAAAATTTAAGAAAACATTTTTAGTGATTTTTTATATTTAGAAAAAAATAAAAGTCAGAAACTGAAAAAGAAATAAAAAATATGGAAAAATAAATAAATGGGCCAAAGGGGTGTGAACAGCAAGCTAGGGGGTGTCAATAGTAGGAACAAAACAGGCCCAGCCCAAAGTCCAGCTTCATCTTCAACCTTTGAACAAGAAAACGCGTGCCCTGTATTAAAACCTGGAAATCTTGCATACGTGCTCTAAAGCAAAAACTTGCAACATGAAAGTTATAGAGCATAATCACACGATTCTAACCATGTAAAAAACTTAATCTAACTCTCAAAGACCAGAGAGAATTTCTCTGGCCCTAATTTCTAACCTAGCTTTTTCAGAAAGTTCATCAATCAAATTCTCTCAACTCAGTTAACTTAAATGATATCTATGCATATGTACAGCTCAAGGGCAATGAGTACTACATTTTTTATTCACAAACTTAAGCCTAATGTTTCCTAAATAGAGAGATAGAAGTTTGAACTTTACCTGTTTCAGTCAAGCTCGAGTATGGCAATGTATGGGTTTTCAATGAGGCCTGAGATGCTTGGGAGCTTGCTTGATGTTCCTTGGAGCTTTCCCAATGCTTAGCTAGCTTTGAACTTGCCTGAATAAGCTTGTAGAAGTCAACCTGCACAGTCAGAATTCAAAAATGGTGAAGCTTGAAAACAAGGTTACAGTTGCTGGCCAATGGTTGGGATAGCTTAGGTGTAATGTTTAGAATGTGTTTGAAGTGGTTTGGGGCAAAACGCACGAGTAGTTTTTGTTTTGGAAATAAAAATGCAGAAGCTACCCTATTTTGCAAGTTTTTGGTGTTTTGGTGTTCAAGGGTGTTTGAGGACTGGCTAGCTCGTGCTTCTGACCTTAGGTAATATGCAAAAGTTGGTTCAAATGTTTACAACACTTGGTTTTATCAGATTGCAAAGTTATGTCCTTTTTGCAAGTTGACTTGGTTTTGAAGAAAAGTGTGAATTGATCAAGAAAAGAGCCTGTACAGGCCTCCTTCCTAGCTGCACTAAGTTTTTGTACTTTGCCCTAAGTTTGTGGAGTTGGTTTTCTGCAAAAGGCTTGGTGCAATGCTCAAGAGAAACAAATTGGCCAAAAGCCAACTTTATCAAAGTGGCAATGCTACCTTTTTTCCATTTTTAGATTAATTCAATGTGTAAACTTCTAAAGATCAGAACAATGCCTTAATCCATTGAGTTTGCATTCAATTTTTGAGTGTGGAAGGGTTTAAGGACCTGTAAGCAAGTACAAGTAAGGCTGGATCGAAATTGCAACTTGTAGCAACATGAAAAAAGCCATGGATCAAAGTGACATTTTGCCAAATTCAAACCTTCGATTCTCCCTAACCATAAATGATTTCGGAGAGTTCTTGGACATTTTGGGAAGCTTGTAACATGCTCTATAATCCATATTTGAAATGAACTTTGAGATTCCAATTGGAATTAGGTGAAAAATTTCCATGAAGATAGGTCAAAATCCTGCCTAAACTAGGGCAAAATTTCACTAAGTTAGAAAGTTTTTGGACCCTTGTTCATAAAATCATAACTTGAGATCCAAGCATATTTTAAGAAAACTTTGTGAATCAAAGTTGTAGATTTTGTGGAGGACTACAACTCTCATGTTGTAAGTTTTCTTTGAATCCAATTTCATCATGGTGAAAATGTTGGGCAAAGTTGGAAAAAAATAAGAAATTTTCATAACTTAGAAAATTTCTAAGTTATGAAAATTTTCCATTTTAAACCCTAATTTGAAAAATTAGGTTTCTTGGTGAACAAGTTTCATTTTTTGACACATATTTATGAAAAATGACCCTTGGCACTTGATTTTGACCAAAAAGTCAAAGTTTGACTTTTCAGTGTACAGTTGATTTTTGATCAGTTGACTGGAAAATTAATCTGTCAACCCAATGCTTTTGAGATCTTTTGAACCTTGTGATTAGGTCAAGATGATTCCATTTAGTCCTTGAATCCATGCTTGAACCCAATTTGCCATTGGCTAGGTGAAAAATCAGAAATTGCCCTTATACAGTCAAAACCCTAAAAATGACCATTTTGCCCTTTTGGTGGTCTGATCAAATTTCTTGAGGAGTTGTGGTCCAAACTTGATCAAATGGTTCATATGAGTTTATAATGTTGATTTGGATCAAAAATTATGAGGTTTGACTGTAAATTGGCCACAGTTGACTTTCTCCCCAATACAGTTGATTTCTAGGTCAACTGTCCAATTAACTGGGCAAAAATTTGATTCAAGGTTTGAAACTTGGTATGGGAAATCTTATAAGTCCAACATGAAGTATGAAAGTAAATTTGAGCATTGAAATTCCAAAAATCCCTGTGCAAACTCAAACCCTAATTTAAGTCAATAGTGCAAGGAGATGTCTTGAGCAGAGCAAACCCTAGCTTGGTCTTGAGTTCAAAGAGTCTTGTGAGGGGAAATCTTGATAAAATGAGAGGGAAAATTTTGGGGTACAACAGGTAGCTATAAAATTCTCCATTAGAATTTCAAGGTTAGACTTCATAGGCATATTAGGAGCAGCTGCAGGTGCTTTTTAATATCCTGGTAGTACAGCAGGTGCTTGGCCAGGCGCATACAACGCATTGGTGTTTTTATATGAGAAATTTGGATGATTTTTCCATCTAGGGTTGCAAGTGTTTGAGTAAGGATTTCCTTGAGCATAATGTACTTGGTCAGGGGGGGAGGGGTTCCTGCTAAGATTTGGCATTCAGCAGCAGCATGTCCAGGTACTCCGTATATCTCGTAATTCGGAGTTATAGCAGCCACGGTGGCTGGAGGTACTGCGATTAAGTTATATATCTTATGGACAAGAGCGTCTACCTTAGCATAGATGCTATCAAGACTGTTGATCTCGTACATACCGCCTTTTGATGGTGCTTTCTCTACAGGAGCTTTGTCTACTTGACCTCTTTCACTCCCCCACTGATAGTGGTTTTGTGCCATACTTTCTATGAGAGCATAAGCAGCAACGTAGGATTTATCCATAAGTGTGCCACCTGCGGAGGCGTCTATCATTAATCTTGTATTATAGAGGAGACCATTGTAGAAGGTATGGATCATTAATTATTATTCTAGGCCATGATGCGGACAGAGCCTTAGCATGTCTTTGTATCTTTCCCAAGCGTCAAAAGAGACTCATTGTCCTTTTTTCAAAAATCGCTTATTTGGGATCTTAGCATAGTTGTCTTACTTGGTGGGAAATATATTTCCAGAAAGACTTTCTTCAACTCATCCCAAGAGGTAACCGAGTTAGCTGGTAGAGATTGGAGTCAGGCTCGGGCTTTGTCTCTTAGGGAAAAGGGGAAAAGATGAAGCCTAATCTCCTCTTAATTGACTCCATTGTTCTTAACTGTATCTGTGTATTGCAGAAACATCGATAAATGTAGATTAGGATCGTCCATTGACCCTCCAGAAAACTGGTTTTGTTGTACAGCAAACAACAAGGAAGGTTTGAGTTCAAAGTTATTAGCCTCAATCGGAGGGGCAGCAATGATGTTATGTGGCTCTTCCTGCAAAGGAATAGCATAAGATTTAAGCGGACGTGGCTGATCACCCATGTTTGGTTCTTCAACCGGTTCGGTAGGAATAGAAGATTGAGAGAGGGATTAATCTGTACGAGATACTCGTACTCAGGGTCTTCTAGTAATAGAGCGCTCAGGTTCGGAAATTGGTAGCACTAAGCCTTCACCTTTAAATCGAGTGCTTGGCATACAATTGGGAATGGTGCCTTAGTCTCTACAGCGTAACTAAAAGAGTTACGATATCGACTTGTTAGTCCTTGGAAACAGCGCCAAAAACTTGATCGTGACTTTTTGAGTCTTAAAGAATCTAGACCGCAAGTATACAGACCTATCGCGTGTAGCTTTAAAGATTATCGAATCCCAAGGGACTAATGTCGATCTACCGTTATCTTAGGTTACTATGTAAACCTAAGGCTAATAATATAATTAATAGGGAGTTTAGGGAACCTAACTGATTATGATCTAGTTTAGATTCAAGGGAGAATATCGATATGTAATGGTCGGACTTCGGGGATTTAGCAACTCATTGACCTAGCTTGGATTAACAAAACAGTTTTTGGTAGGAAGCATTTATTTGAAAACCCTCTTCTCACACTCTCGTGTTTATTGATTCAGATCCTACGATCAAACCTAAGTGAGTGCTCTCGCTGTTTCAATTAGGGTTTAAAAATAGTTTTTGGAAACAAACAAAACCTAATCAAGTTAAAATTGCTCTGGTTGTATTTTAAGTTGATGTACAATTACTACTGTCCAGTTATTATCTCAAACTCTCGTTTTATTGATCCTAACCTTTATCTGTATTTTACTCTCGTAATAAAACAGTTAATATTTAGAATTAGTAATTGAAACCAGAAAAAGTATTCTTTTAAAAAGGAATTGATCAATTGGCGTTGCTAAAACCCCGTTGGCTATATGACCTTACATACCGGTAAGTAAATTTAGCCTAGCATATTAAACGACTCAATAACAGCGAAACATAAATAATTATCATCAAACAATTTAAACAAACAAAACATTACAGACAATCCTGGCATAAATAAATAAAGTACTTAAATTAAACCTGAAAATATTACAGCAAAATATTTGTCTGATATCGGATGTCTCCCACAGATCGATAAAGAAAATAATGCGGAATAAAATAATAAGGAGAACATTTTTGGCAGAGTAACAGTAAAAACAGGGAAAATAAAAATGTGCTTAAAATGGAGATTTGAGGTCCTATTTATAGGCTTGGAGATGCGCAGGGAGTTAAGATATTTTCTCCTCCAGAATTGACTCAGTATAACGGTCGTTACACTCCTTCTTTTGAGGGAGGGCTGGCGTGGCAGGGTGTAACGGTCGTTACACTCCTGCTTTTGAGGGAGGGCTGGCGTGGCAGGGTGTAACGGTCATTACACTCCCTTGGGCCAATGTGTAACGGTCGTTACACTCCCTTATTAGATTGGGCCAACGCTTCTTTCTTAGGCTTTTTTCTTTTAGTGCACCCTATTCTACCACACACCCCTCAATGCATAATTGCTCTTGATTAGCTTGACTTTCTTTGCACATGCCTTGCAAACATTAAATTCCTGAAAACATAGAAAATACCAGTATAATACAAATAAAGAGTAATTTAATTAATTAAAATGCGGATAAAATTCATGTAAAATGATCCAAATATTCGATACATGTTTGGGTTATCAATACTCTTTTTGGAAAAAAGCAAGCGAAGGCTCCTTCTAATACTTCTTCTATATGAAGTCGGGCGTACACATCTTCTAGTGCATCATTCAGATGAAGTCAGGCATAGATTTCCTTCTGATTCTCTTTTAGGAAAAAATTCAGGGGTAGACTCCTTCCAATACCTCTTCTAGATGAAGTCGGGCATAGACTCATTATAGTATATCATTCAAATAAAATCAAGCATAGATTTATTCTGATATTCTTTTTGGACAAAGTCATGCGTAGACTCATTCCAAACGTATCTTCTAGACAAATTCGAGTGTAAACTCATTCTAGTACATCATTCAGATAAAATCAAGCGTCGATTCACTCTGATATTCTTTAGGATAAAGTCAGTCGCAGACTCATTCCAAATACATCTTCTAAGACAAATTCAAGCGTAGACTTATTCTGATATTCCTATCAACAGTTACTCTGGATAGCATCTATAATCCCATCTCCGAAGAAATCCTGTCACTCTTCAAATGGCATCTTTAAGCCAATTCCTGTTATAATCGGCTGACCGTGTTACTTCCTGCACAGGCGAGTGCAAATTTCTGGGTACTTAAGTGTTCAATCATTTTCTACCTTCAAGTCACGACTGGCGGACATGCCAATCTAAACCTTCAGGTTTAAGAAGATTGATTAGGGACAACTGTTGTACCCCAAAATTTACCCTCCCATTTTTCATTCAAGATATTCTCTTAGGGTTCTCAAATGCTCAAGTTTGCTCAAGAATTGATCAGACAAATTCTCCTTCTAAGCAGTGGGTCCATAACTAGGGTTTTGTGTTTCACAAGGAAGTTTGGGTTTCAAAGGCCCCAAGTGGTTATGGCTCCTCATATGCTTCAAATAATACTCATGTCTAGTTTCAATCCTTGCATCACAAGTTTGCTCAATCAATTGCTCAGATGACTGAAAATATATTGTATTGAACAAAAAGTCAATTATGGTCAACATATATTCAAACCTCAAGATTTTTGGTCAACATCAAGGTTTTGAAGTCATATTCATCATTTTATCAAGGGTTGATCATGATTCCTCAATAAAAGCCCTCAAGTTATCAGAAGTCAAAAGTTGCTAAATTAGGATTTCCTTAGGAGAAGTTAACTGAACTTTGACCAAGCATAACTTTCACATGCTTCGTCATCTTTTCCCCAACCAAAGTGAATTTTTAAGTAAATTCAATTCTCTACAACTTTTTCTCTCTAAGTTCAAGTCCAAAAATGCATCATTTGAGAGATATAAGCCAATACATTACAGGTCATTTCAAAAGTCAACAAAAAAGCACTTTTTGTCAAGGCAACGTACATCAAGATAAAGTCTTCAAAAGAAAAAATGATCAACATAGAGATGGTAGATGACATTTTTAGCTTTCCAAAAAGTAAAATATCACCTTTAAAATATGAAAATTGAATGTGTTGTGATTGGTGCAAGTTGAGCAATTTTAGAGAAATGCATGAAATCTCAATTGAGCAAATTTGTGATTTTTGGCTATTGGGCCTAACTTCTTAGGTTCAAACATATTCATGACATATCTAAAGACCTCTAAATCCATTCATGCATTTTTTATATATTTCTTTTTATTGTTTTTTTATTCATTTAAATTCAAAATAAAATCAAATAAAATGCAAGGTTAATGAGTTAGGTGTGCAAGGCTTTTGTTTCAATCAAATTGGAGGCCCAATATTGCATATACAAGCTAGAAAATTCGTGCAAGAAAGATTGGTGCAAGATTGATCAAAAATAAAAAGGTTTCACATAATTTTAAATCATATCTTTTCATCATAAACCACGAATATTTGTACCACAAATATTGACCTGATCTCTTCCTCTATATATACACAAGCAATACCATATGTACAAGGACATGCAGCCTGCCACAACAACCCCTAAAAAGTTTTCTTAAAATTCTCAAGAAAATTGCAAATTTGTATCACACGATCCAGCCATCCTCAGGCCAAACCAAGTGTCCCATTATCATCCTGAAGGTCCTAGGGACTGTTTCCAAACATTGATCAAGCGAAAGAGGTCTCAGAATCGTGCCACCAAGCATCACAGTGTTGGTAGTTTTATCAAATTTCAAACTTCTGATTCATGCATTATTGATTGATTTAGTGCACTCATACATGTTTATATTGATATTTAGAATAATTTTGATGCGTAGTATATGAGTTTCAACGCAGGAATAAGATCACGCCATTACTAGGGCATAAGGAGTTATTTGCTTCGCATCTTTGAATATAGGCATATACATGCCAAACTACCACCACCATTGGATTCAGAAGGCTTGATTTAGGGGGGTAGGTCCCTCTTTATTCGCTAATGTTTGTTATTTTCACAGGTGTATGAATTGGCTCGCCGGAGAAGATGAGCGGAGCTAGGGCTCCGGCACTTCTCCGGCCAACATATTTGTTTATATATTATATATATTTTATTTAAATTATATGAACGGATGTATAGCTACCCTAGTGGTAGAAACGCGCGTGCTAAGTCACTCCTCTCTTAGGTCACGGGTTCGATCCCCGGTTTTGTCAATTTTTTCATGTTTTCATTATTTTTGCAGGTTTAGTATAAGATGCGTTGAACCTGTTACCTTGACATCAACCAGCGCTTGGCCTGGCGGTATGCCATGCGTGGAGAATGCTTGAGGGTGTGGGTTCAACACCCACCTTTACTCATTTGGTTATTTCTTTTTTCAATTTTATGTTTCTCACTCTTTTCTTTTTTTTTTCCTATTCTTTCACAAAACCTTTTTCAAAACCTTTTTTTTATATTAAACCTTTAATTAATTTTAAGCTTTAATTCAATTTTAGATTCTTTATTTAATAAATTTTAGGTTTTATTTAATTAACCCTAATTTAGTTTTAGGTTTTTATCAATAAACCCTAATTTGATTTTTTAGGTTTTCTCAATTCATTTAAAATCAACCTAGATTTTAGGATTTGTTAATTTAATAACCTAACTTTTTTTATTAATTAAAATCAATTAGACTTTAGGATGATTATCAAAACTTTTTTCGTCATGTAATCACCAATTTTTTTTCCATTTTCTCTTTTACAATCTTCACATATTTCCATTTTCTCTGCTACAGTATGTAATAGTTAATTAGGGTTTACTTTATTTTCCCCCCGATTTCATGGTTTTATATCCCCACTCTCGAAGCCCTGTAATAGTTTAGGTTTACTTTTCGAACCTTTACTTTCCGCAATTTACCGCTTTCCTTATTACTGTATAGTAACTAGGCATGTATGCCAAGATCTAAAACCAATTGTTAGATAACCCTAAATACAAGATAAATAACTGAATTGAATCACTTTTCACACACTCACCTCTAGGGTAACCTCATTTGTTGCCTTCGAATAAAAATAGTCATGTCCCTCGAACGTGGGGACGCTTTAGCAAAGACCCTCGGTTAAAAAGATCGTGGTCCCTCGATGACCCTTACGATGCTGCCTTCAGTAAACTATCTTAGTCCCTTACAATAAATTGCTAAAGCACCCCCTACAAGTTGCCTTTATGACTGTACAATGACCTGCACCAGTCCCTTCACATCCAATAGATGGGGCTACCTACCAACTAATGATACGGATAATACTATCTTTAAAAGGAGGAGGAAAATAACAAGAACGACCTTGAGTGGGTAGAATACTGTTAATCGCTTGCTCACAATTTCTCAAAACATTTCTCGCATCACACTTTCAAAAACAAATATTTTCAAAAACACTTTGTACGCATTCTTGAGGACTGATACAAGAGTCATTACAAAGTCTGCCTCACTATGGCATTTTTTAAAAATATTTTCAAACACTTACACAAAAAAGCAAATTTTCAAAGTGAGCTAAGCGATTAAGAGTCTGTAGATAACTACGGATGAAAAGGATGCTAACACCTTCCCTTTTCATAACCTACCCCCCAAACTCAATAAAATATCGAAGGTCTTTCCTGTTCTTTTCACCCTTTCCTTATTGGATAAAATAAAAGTCGGTGGCGACTCATGCTATTCGCAACATTTGCGATAAAATGTAAAAACAAGTCAGTTCTCTCATTGTATTACACCATATCATTTTGGGTCCTTGTTAGTTAGAATTTACAGAATTCTGATTGAATTTTGGTTTATCATATGAGTTCACTGAATAAGATTCACTAGTGTATTTTAGGTCATGTGTGTGTCCATATGTGAAATGTGAATTTAGGGGTGTGCATTTTATGACCATGTCATCATCTTTTTTTGGTTGTTATGGTTCTTCCCCCTTTTGGTTTCACATATCCTATACCTTTTCTGTCGTTTCTGCTAACTCCATAGATCATTGAGTCCCTCTAGCTTCTATCTATGTTTCTAGCTAGAAATATTTAAAAGTTGTGATCATGTTCTTTTATGATGTTATCAGAACTAGTTGAAACTTCTGAAACAGATTCCTTCTGAGCTTTTTATAATTCATTTTTAGTGAAGGAGATTTCTTTTTTAAGTTTAGAATTAATTTCTTTTAGCTCAGAGTTTTTTATTTTTAATTTCCTAGTTTCTTCAGTTTCAGATACAATAATGTGTTTTAGGTTATTGTATTTGACTCGAAGTTGTTGATATCTTTCAAGAATTTCAGACAGACTATCTTCTAATTGAGATCTAGATAATTTTGAAAATACCTCTTGAGTCTGATTCAGATTTTGATGTATCTGTGTCTTCTAATATGTTATCCATTAATGCTATATTGGCTCGTTCATCTTCTGATTCAGTTTCTGCTTCAGAAGATTCTGAGTCATCCCATGTTTTCATAAGACTTTTCTTCTTTTCTTTGAAGAACTTCTTTTTAGGCTTTTCTTTCTGAAGTTTGGGGAAGTCGCTTTTGTAGTGACCTGGCTCTTTGCATTCGTAGCAGACGACATCTTTGTTGTTAGACCTTTTGTATCCATAGGATGATTCAGAGTGATTACCTATTCTTCTGAGGTTTCTGAATTTCCTTTGTTTGTACTTCCATAGCTGATGGACTCTTCTAGAGAGAAGAGATAATTTGTCTTCTTCTGATGAGGATCCACCAAAGCTTTCTTCTTCTGCCTGAAAAGATTTAATTTCATATTTTTATTAGATTTAAGAGCAAGAAACTTACCTTTCTTCTGGAGCTTATCTTCTTCTAGTTATATCACGTGACTTCTTAGAGAGCTTATTAGTTCCTCTAGTGATATGGTGTTCAAATTTTTGGCTAACATTAAAGTTGTGACCATAGGTCTCCACTTCTTGGGTAAGCTTCTGAAAATTTTCTTTACATGATCTGCTGTGGAGTATCCTTTGTCTATAACTTTCAAACCAGCAACCAGAATTTGAAACCTTGAGAACATTATCTCACTAGTTTCATCTTCTTCCATTTTGAAGGCTTCAGACTTCTGAATAAGTGCAAGAGCTTTGGTCTCTTTGACTTGTGTGTTGCCTTCATGCGTCATTTTTAGAGATTCAAACATGTTATGGTCGTTTCTCTTTTAGTGATTTTCTCATACTCATTATATGAGATGGCACTCAGAAGGATTGTTCTGGTTTTGTGATGGTTTCTGAACTCTTTCTTCTATTCATCTGTCATCTTCTTTCTATCGATCTACTGACCTTTTGTATCGACTGGATGAATATAGTCATCAGTTACCATGTTCTAGAGATCAACGTCATGAGCTAAAAAGAAACTCTCGATTCTGTCTTTCCAGTAATCAAAGTTTTCTCCATCAAAGATTGGCGGTGTGCCGTTGATTATTTCCTTCTCGTCACGGTTGTCGTTGTTGCTGTTTTGACTTGTTTCCACTATAGTGTTTTTCTTTCTTAGGATCATTTTCAGACATTGTTAAGTGGTAGCACCCAGAACCAGACACTCTTATGTCAATTAAAAGATAGAAAAATACAAGAAAGGGGGTTTGAATTAGGAATTTAAAAAAAAGGCTATAAAACACGTTGATTATCCTGGTTTACTTTGAACTCAAAACTACTCCATTCCACCTGTCAAGGTGATTTCGCCTCTCTCAATCGAGGTCTTAATCCACTAATCACAAATGATTACAATTCATGAAGGCAACTGTCAACTTCTTCTTGAGATCAAACCACAACTTGGTTACTCAAGGAAATACAACTAAAAATAATTATACAAGGTGTTTGAGTTTGCTTCTAACAAGCTTTATCACAATTGTGATGTTTACTCAAATTTTCAGCAAAATTATAATTCAAGAGATAAACATAATAGAGAGTTTTGGTTGCTCTTGTTTGATATGTGTGTGAGTGTGTTCACTTGATTCATCTTCATCGTCTCTTTTAAATAGAAAAAGTATTTGATCCGTTGGAGGCATAATATGCTGATTTTGGAAGGTTGTTGATTCGAGATTTGATTTTCTTTCCAAAAATACAGATCTTGTTCCAGACATAAAGTTTTCAGTCGTTACTTTAAAAATGACATTAATGTGATGTCGGATCTAAACAGTCTCAGAGTATCTTGAGCTAATTGCTTGTAATCAGAATTTTGAATATGATAGTTACGTTTGAAGTTGCTTTGTTCTTTCAGAACTTTATATATCAGAGAAACCTGCAGCTTGGTGCTTCAGAAGTTTGATCGTCCGCATCAGAACTTCTCTTTCTTGCATGTTGTTTTAGCTTCGCTTCAGAGCTTCTTATATGTTCTTCTTCTTCAGAGCTTCATATGTGATTTTTTACGTCATTAACTTTCTTGCTTTCATCAGAACTTCTCTGTAAATTCAATCAAATGATTAGAGTGCGTAATTGTTCTTCACAATAATTATGTATTTATTATCATCAAAACTAATAATTGGATGTAGAACCAAACTATGTTCTAACAGCGGAGTCTCCTTGGTCGAGGTCGATATTTGAAACGTCTAATTGATGTTCCATTTATGATGGGGGGTCGCTCTTGCAAGGATCGTCAAATTTCCTTTGGTAAGTTTGAAATTCCCTCCCTTCTTTTTATGTTGGTTTGCCTCCTTTTCAGGATTAATGTTAATTCACCATTTGGTTCGTGATCCCCGCCACTTAAAGAAATTATCTCTTTACAGGTTCATGAAAAATAATCAGAGAAAAATCTTCACAATAGTTCTCGAGCTCATCCTACTATAAAAACTTATTTGATCGAGATCAGCCTAATGTAAAATCCCAGTTTGATTCGCGGTTAGCCCGATATAAAACTTTGGTGTAGTTTGGAGGATATTCAATTCAAAACTCCACCTTGATTCGAGATAAGCCCGTATAAAATCTCGATTTGACTGATATTCTAACCACTTGAAGCTTTGTTTGTGTTTGGCATGAAGACTAACCGCTTCATTTCATTGTTTGCTATTTGGTTGAAAGTACTCTCAAAATTAATTATTAGGGAGAGGAGTAGGTCACTTCTTTTAAATCGAACCTCTAAGAATTTCTGGTGTTATCTCTATTCCCTTAACTTTTACTTTCAGATTATTTTCTTTACTTTAATTTTCCGTTGCATATCCAATCAGTTTCTTTGAAAATATTTTTAAACTCTAATCTAGAAATAATTTTGTTTAAACCAATATTTTTTAAATCCATACAATTCATTCTCTCTCATGTGTAAAGTGACGTGTTCAACCATATGTTTTAGATTTTAAGTACTTATAATTTTTTATGAACATTGTCCTTTATGTTCTAGAAGATTTGTGCTTGACATAATCATTCTAGTCTGACAAAATTTCTTATTCATAACACTAGTATGTGTTGAGCTTGCTATTGGATTGGTTGATGTACTAGGAGGTTATATACACTCAACAACTATTTGTAGTAAGTAGTAGTATACAAAGAAGTGTGTGTATATAAATGTAGTAATCGAATAAGTTGTTTCGTTTTAAATTAATTTACCTAAAGCATAATCATATATACAATAGGTTACAGTATATTAAAACACTGGTTTTTGACTAGTTTATTACTAAATAGTGTGAAATAGAATGTCTTAGTCCTCAACAAATATTCTCCTTCTATCCATTGTTTGAACGTGCAAGGTTTCTCCATGATCACTTCCAAAACAATGACATTACTCCTTACATTGTTGAGATGGTGGCGTAGAGATTTTTCCTAAGGTTTTGTTACGGTAAGTTTCTCTTTAGAAAAGTGGATGAGGTAGTTCAGTTGACAATTGCTAACTGGATTAAAGAATTGTTGATCCAGGATTCAAGTCCTGACATCAGTATTTGTTTATATGATGGCAATGTAAAGAGTCATGAGGTACATCAATGGCACTTTGGCTTATGGATTATTGTTTCCTAACGCAGTTTTAGAAGCACATATGTTGTTGGGATACTCACATGCAGACTAAATGTGGGGATATAGTATAGAGAAGAAGTTCTACAGAATATTTATGTTTTTAAGAGAAAATGTTAGGAATAATTCAAACTATTGTAACAGGGATTAGTTAGTTATTCAAAATTGAATGTAACTAACACAGTGACACCATATAAATACAACATTAGAAACAAGGGAAAAAAAAGTTTTGAAGGCTAAACTCAAAATCAATGGGAGGTTCCGCCAGATTCTATGATTCAAACAAATAATTAGTTTTTCAGAATTGAAATAAAAAATAGGAAAGAATGACATGAATAATAATTCAAGCATGCCTTACATCCATATTTAGATTCTACAATCTGAATTAAACCACTAGAGTGTGTGTGTGTGTGTGAGTGTAGGTTCCAATATTCAGAAATGTAACGAGAAAAATCGGGCTTGACATTGCATGTTGGAAGTAATTGTGCATAAGATATCTCTGCTACATCAAACGATAGTACTTGCCATTTTCACACTTCCGCTCCTCCATCCAATGCACCAGATGATAGATGTCTGCAGAGTGAATTTACCATTCACCAAAAGCTTGGCTACATAATGTTTCTACTGCAATTGACTGCAATTTTGTATACAATAGTTACTAATTAGATCAGATAAAATAAAAACGACATACCCACACACATATATACTCTTTCTCATATGACAATATTACTAATGTACATCATGTCCTACCCCAATCAACAACTTAGCTACATTTACAGATTCTTTAAAAATACAACACAATTATACACAAATAGATGACTTCCCCCCATCTTCACCGTAACTAAATCGCTGTCTTTTTCATATTACGTTACACTGGCATGTCAAAAATTGATGATATCACAAAGCACAGAAACCATATAGAAGAATAGCCTCACTAAAATGAAACCACTTCTCAAACCTATATTTCAACCACTCACTGACAATCCTAAGTCCTAACCACTAAAACATAATTAACCACTCTCCTATAAACTCTTTAACTACCAAGACTAATTGAACCATTCCACTGTGTCCTAAACAAGCAGAAATTTAATTAATTTCATAACTATTTCCAAGTGCACTAATAATAGTCAACAGACTTAAAGTATTAAACGGAACAAAATCTCTAAAGAAATTGTCAAAGTGTGTGCTTCCCAACTTAAACAAGAGGAATAGTTGGAGAATCAACTCAAATTGTCTTTTAGATTTATAAACAGAAGAGGTGGCTGAACCTTCATATGATATAATATGGTCCCATCTTTATAGGAGGCCTAAGATGTCAATCAGTGTCTTTGCTGTATGAATGACTAGCTTTTTTTTTATCTTAACAAAATTAATTATGCTCCTATTCTGTTCTACCACTAAATAAGTTCCTATTTAATCACTCATAATCCCTTCTAGTCTACACAAAATGTGATCATCAGAACTTTGCCCCTAATAATTTTGCTAATACAAAATTATGTAAGCATGTGTTATAAAACAATAGAAAAAAAAACACTGGCACATCCATATAACATATTAAAAACATTACTTACTTGCATTCTTCAAGGTGTTGGAAATTCTCTCTTGATATTCAATAAATCAGCAATAAATTTTTTATGCTCACTTAAATCTTCCACTGCTTTTCTTAGAGCATCTTGGTACTCTGTAAGTATTCCTTGCATTTCTTCATTTTGCTGCCTCTCATATTTGACTTGACTCTCGTACTCAGCTGTCACCTTCTTGAGTTGTTCTTTCAAAACTTCAAGCTCTCTTTGCATATTCATTTCAGCTATCTTTGAAACCTTTAACAAATTTTTCAATTGTTCATTAGAAACTTGTAGATTGTGCTGGATTTTGATCTTACATTCTTCCTCCACTTTTGCTCTCTTATTTGCTCTTTCAAGGGAAATCTCATTTTCACTTTGTGCTGCCTCATGTGCTTGACGGACCCTTTTTAACTCTTCTTGCAAATTCTTAATTTCTTCCTCTGCCTTTAGAGATGATGCCTTCAGTTTTTCTACTTCATCATTAATGTTAACAGATTGAACTGGTGTTTCTTCAACTATTTTAGACGTTCCAACCCAGGGTAACTTGATCACTTTAACCCTGTCCTTGACCCATTGAGAATAAGTATCCTTTCCACCATTACTTGTGTATCTAAGCTCTTCCCCTTTTCTGTGGATCTTTTTCCATGCTTGACTTATCTTCTGTAACATCTCTGGGTCTTCTTTACCCATGTCATGCAAAATAAAATCCTTCAATAACAGATCTGCAGGTTTATCTACTATTGGATAGCCAAGCTGCCTCAAAGCTAAAGCTGGGTTGTAATTAATGCATCCTTTGGTTCCAATAAGAGGCACATTACGAAACTTCCCACAACTGTAAATTACTTCTTCCACCCTTTGTTCTTGTGAACACCATAAAATTGAATCTTCATTAAGGTTGCCTAGGCTTTCATTCCATGCGCTTCTAGTTTTGGGTTCCACAAAACTACTATCCATATGAGATATAAACCACGTATACAACACGGGAAGACAACACAAAACCACTCCTTTTCTCTTTTGGTGTCGCACATGAAGAGAGTAGTATACATCAGCAAGAACAGCGGGAACTGGATTCTCGTTGTGTTGCTTATAGGCCAGAAAAACACCAATAGCAGCCGAATCCACAATATTATCCATGTTTGGGAATAACACTATACCATAGATAAGGAGAGCCAACAAATCCATGAAATCATCCCATTGGTTTTCACCGGCCAGTTCTTGAGCCTTTTGTTCTAGATATTTTCTTGAAAATGAAAATCCATCAATCGTTCCTTTTTTCACCATTCTGGTTATGTCAACATTCAGTAGTTTATCAATTCTTTGTGGTGTAGGGAATTGTCCAATTCCTCGGAATGGATTTCCTTTGTCCAAGGAATAACCCATGATTAGTGCGAACTCTTCCAACGTTGGAGCTAATTGAAAATCTCTAAAAGTGAAGCATCTAAGAGGAGGGTCGTAGTAGTGGGCCAAAGAAGCGAGGGCATCGGTTTTCACATCTACAGTCAAGAGGTCAAGGATGTTTCCATACCTATTAACAAAAATGTCTCGATAATTTTGTGTCATTTGATTGGCAAGGTCTATTAAGCTCTTCAAATCAGGCTGCACAAACTTTAAACTTACAATGAGCCTTCGTTCTGATCCCATTTTTTTCAACTTGTTTTAGAAACCGACAACAAACTGGGTTGTGGTTGTGAATGAATCTAGCAAATTTCACAACAATTGAGTAGCATCAGTTGAGGTATGAAAGTAAGAACCAACACAGAAAAATAATCCTTAAAGCAATAATGCTAGTTAAGTTTCAAATTATGTGTTGAAACACAAATGAGTATGATGATGGAATTACCTTCCAATAGGTGTTGATGATGGGATTATCTTGTTCCTGAGCTTTCCTGGCAGCAGCACTTAGCTTGCGTCGTTGGAACTGGAATATGCAACAAATCAACATTAGTAATTTATATGGGAATTAAAGAAATAGCATAATCGAATGCGAGCAAAAAGTGATTGAAAACCCTAGAGGGAAAAAAGTGAAGAAGAAGTAGGGTCACCAGTAATAATTAAACAATGAAGTCAAGTGGTTTAGTCGAGAGGTATTACAAATATGAACAAGAGGTCTAGAGTATAAATCTATCTTAGGACTAGATTTTGAAAAATTTTACATTTACCGATCACAAAAAGAAATTATAGACTAAAATCAAAAAAAAAATTTATGGATTAAAATAAAAATTCTTGCATCAATAATTCTTCTTCTCTACTGATATTTTGTGTTGTGGTACAGTGGTGTAGAAATTGTTCATTATTGAGAAGGGATATTGTTGAATATAATATAGAATAGAACTTCATTGAGAAGAAAGTTGGAGATATGCTCTGTTGTATGAGGGAAAACATGAAGTATGACCTCAAGAATGGGATCCAATTATGTAAAGCCGGTGTGTGCATGGGAGTTTATATTGTTGACCATTGAATGAAGAGTTAAAGATCAAGCATCCGTGGACATGAATCACTTATTAGACCTAATGAGCCAAACCGAACTTTTCGGGAATAGGTAGAGGGACTCGGCTTAGTTAATGTCTGAGCAATAGTAGAAAAGGACAATTACACTAATGATCACTCAGTGCTGAATCCATTGAAGATATAGACTTTGGATTTTTTTTTTTTTTTTTGTTAGAAGTGTAATTCTTGTATGTCGAAAGTATGTGTTTGGTGTATGTCGAATAGTTAGTGAAATATGTTGTAATTTGTATTTGACAGAGTCGAGTACATCAGCTATGCAGTTAGTCGAAATTAAGTATAGGTTATGCGGTGTATGTCGAATAGCTAGTGAAATATGTTGTAAGATGTATTCGACAAAGTCGAATACATCAGCTATGTAGTTAGTCGAAATTAAGTATAGGCTATAGCATAGTGAGTCGAATTGGGCCTGAGCATTGTATGTCTAGATAAATGACTTGTTAGTTTGTAATTTCACATTTAATACAGTTCAATTCAGTTACAATCTCAATAAACTTTCAATCTCTCTCTCTCTCCTTTCTCCTTTCTTCTTCTTCTTCTTCCTCTTCCATAAATCATCTTTCTTGAAAATCCTTTGTTCCAATAAATTGGTATAACAAAGCTCGGTTGCGATTCAGAGAGAATCTAATAGCAAACGGGACAACAACGTCAATACAGTTTCCAGCGAATCTACTGATTTTCAAAGGTGAAAACTATCAGAGTTTGGTTGCACAAATGAAGGTTATCTTCAGATTTCAAGATGTTGAAATCTTGAATGATGGAGTAACAAAACTGGAAACAAATGCGACGGAAACCCAGAAAATTATGCACAAAGATCAAATGAAGAAAGACGATAAAGCCTGGTTCTTGATTCATCAGTGTGTGGATTCTGATGTATTTGAGAAGATAATTGAAGAAGAAACATCAAAAGGAGCTTGGGAAAAACTAAAGAACTTGTGTGGTGGAGATGAAAAATTAAAGAAGGTGAAGTTGCAGACAATAAGGCAGCAATACGAAATGCTTCAGATGAAAGAAGATGAATCAATTGATGCATATTTTTCAAGAATTGTGACGCTAACAAACCAAATGAAGACATGTGGTGAATTGATTATGGATCTGCAGAAGATAGAAAAGGTGTTGAGATCTTTGATGGTAGAATTTGACTATATTGTTGCGACAATTGAAGAGGACAAGACTCTATCTGAGATGAAGTTAGAAGAACTTCAAGCTTCACTAGAGGCTTATGAGATGAGGTTGAAGCAGAGAAACTCAAAACAGAGAAGATGGTTGAACAGGCATTGCAATCAAGATTAAGCAAGAAAGGTGGAAAAAAGAATTCGAAGCAGCGAAAGAATTTTGCTAGTGATGAGAAGTAAAGCAAGAATAATGATTCGATCAAGAAAGGTGTGGGAAACAAGTATTATGGGAAGAAAGTTAACACGAAAGAGGTGCAGTGTTACAATTGTCAAGGTTTTGGTCACTATGCTAGAGAATGTCGAAGAAAGAAAGCTGTGAGGGCGAAAGACAATGATGAAGCTCAATATGCACGAGCTGGAGATAGTGATTCTGATGATGTGTTATTGATGGTGAACACTTAGTCGAACACTAAGAAAAACAATATGTGGTATCTAGATTCAGGATGCGGCAACCACATAACTGGCAATAAAAAATGATTTACCAAGTTAGATGAGTTAGTCGAAAAAGTGATAAAGTTTGTAGATGGTAGGCACGTCAAATCAGGTGGCAAATGAGATATTTCGATTGTCAGGAAGGATGGTCGAAAAGCTACTATCACTGAAGTGTTGTATGTACCTTCTATGACAAGTAACTTGATAAGTGTAGGTCAATTACATGCAAAAGGCTTCAATAAGAAGCTGGAGAAGAATCAGATGAAGGTATATATGACTGATGAGATGCTAATAATGAAAGCACCATTAGCAGAGAACAAAACTTTCAAAGTTGAACTCAACACATCAGATCACAAATGTCTTGCTTCAACTGCAGAAGAAGACAAGAACTATGGCACCATATGTATGGACTTCTAAACTTCAGAAGTCTATGCATGCTCAATCAGAAAAGGATGGTGTTTGGGCTGCCTTATGTGAAGGAACCAAAGAAGGTTCAGACGGCCCAGAAGGATTTAGGGCTTGTTCCATTTCTTTAGCAAACTGAACAGCCTCTTGTTGTGGAGCATTTATCATGTTGAATTGTTAAAGATGATGAAGTTTGTTGACGAGGGTGATGATCTTTGATGAAGAGCGTTGATAAAGATGATGGACACAGAGAACTTGTTGAACGGTTTGAGAGAAAAAAAGGGGTTTAGGGTTTCTAAAGTGTGGAAGTGGAGTGAACGTGTATGATTTATAGTGTTTGAAAAGTGGGAGAAAATAAATAAAAATACATACAATTAAACATAATAATTAGGAGCATTAAATGTCACTTGGGCTATGTTCCATAGGGAATTTATGAGGAAGTATTTCCCTGAAGATGTTTGTGGCAAGAAGAAAATTGAATTTCTTGAGCTGAAGCAAGGGAATATATCGGTTGTTAAGTATGCTGCAAAGTTTGCGGAGTTGGCTAAGTTTTATTCGCACTATAGTGAAGCTAATGCTAAGTTTTCGAAGTGCATCAAGTTTGAGAATGGATTGTGCCCAGAGATCAAGAAAGCAGTTGGATACCAGAAGATTCGTGTCTTTGCTGATTTGGTTAATAATTGTCGGATATATGAAGAAGATAATAATGCTCACTATAATATTATCGGTGAGAAGAGGGGTAAGCAACAACAAAATCGTGGTAAGCCGTATGACATCCCAGCTGGTAAAGATAAACAGAAAGTTGCTCAAGGCTAGAGGATTAGTGGGGGAGATGCTCCTGCTGGTGTGGTTTGTTTAAAATGTGGAAAACCTAGGCATAAGAGCAACGTGTGTACTGCTGAGGTAAATAGGTGTTTCTATTGTAGTAAGACTGGAGTGGTATCCGAGTTCAAGCATAAAGAGATGATTTATTTCAATTATGGTGAAGAAGGACACATTGGTAGTCAGTGTCAGAAGTTGAAGAAGGCGCAAACCAGTGGTAAAGTGTTCGCTTTGGTTGAGAATCAGACAACTAATGAGGACAAACTCATCAGAGGTACATGTTTCATTAATACTCCTTTAATTACTATTATTGATATTGGTGATACTCATTGCTTTATTACTGCTGATTATGTTGAAAGATTGGGTCTTATGTTGTCTTCTATGAATGGAGAGTAGGTCGTCGATACTCCAGCCAACGGATCAGTGACTACTTCTCTTGTGTGTTTAAAGTGTCCCTTATCGATCTTCGACAGAGACTTTGCTATTGATTTGGTTTGTTTTCCTTTAAGTGGGTTGGATGTGATTTTTGGTATGAATTGGTTATAGCATAACTATGTTCATATTAAGTGTTATAACAAGTCTGTGAGGTTTTCTACTCCTGAAGAAGAGGAACCTGGTCTGTTGTCTGCTAGACAGTTGCGACAGTTGATGCAAGAAGAGGCTCAAAAGTTCTCATTGATGGCGTCACTATCTGTTGAGAATCAAGCTGTAATTGAGGAATTGCAGGTGGTGCGTGAATTTCCTGAAGTTTTCCCTGATGAAATTCCTGATGTACCTCTAGAGAGAGAAGTTGAATTTTATATTGATCTTGTACCTAGTACCAGACCTGTTTCTATGACACCATACAAGATGTTTGCATCTGAATTGTCAGAATTGAAGAAGCAATTAGAAGAGTTACTTGAAAAGAAATTTGTAAGACCAATTGTATCGCTGTGGGGAGCTCCAGTGTTGCTAGTAAAAAAGAAAGATGGAAGTATGAGGCTTTATGTTGATTATAGGAAATTAAATAAAGTGACCATTAAGAACAAGTATCCACTTCCAAGAATAGATGACTTGATGGATCAATTAGTGGGTGCTTGTGTGTTTAGTAAGATTGATTTGAGGTCGGGCTACCATCAGATTAAAGTGAAGGATGAAGATATCCAGAAGACGGCTTTCAGAACGCGTTATGGACATTATGAGTATTCGGTTGCCTTTCGGTGTTACTAATGCTCCGGGAGTATTCATGGAATACATGAACCGTATGTTTTATACTTATTTGGACAGGTTTGTAGTGGTGTTCATTGATGACATTTTGATTTACTCTAAATTCGAAGGAGAGAATGCAGAACACTTAAGAATAATATTGCAAGTTTTGAAAGAGAAGAAGTTGTATGCAAAGCTGTCTAAGTGTGATTTTTGGTTAAAGGAGGTTAGTTTTCTTGGTCATGTGATCCCAGGTAGTGGCATTATTGTAGATCCATCTAAGGTAGATGTTATATTGTAGTGGGAAACTCCAAAGTCGGCTACCGAGATTAGAAACTTTTTGGGATTAACTGGTTATTATATAAGGTTATCGAAGAGTTTTCTAAGTTGGCACTTCCGTTGACTAAGTTGACTTGTAAATGTAGATCTTATGTATGGGATGTTCAGTGTGAAGAAAGTTTTACAGAATTGAAGAAGAGATTGACGTCGGTTCCAGTTTTGACATTATCAATTTCAGGAGAACCTTTTATGGTGTATTGTGATGCTTCTAAGATAGGTTTAAGAGGTGTGCTTATGAAAAATAAAAAGTTAGTTGCTTATGTGTCAAGGCAGTTGAGGACTCATGAGAAGAACTATCCTACACATGATTTAGAACTTGTTGAAGTTGTTTTTGTATTGAAGATTTGGAGTCATTATCTTTATGGTTCTAGATTTGAAGTATTTAGCGACCATAAGAGTTTAAAGTATTTATTTGAACAGAAAGAATTGAATATGAGACTGCGAAGATGGTTGGAGTTGTTAAAGGATTATAATTTCGGCTTGAATTATTATCCAGGAAAAGCGAATGTGGTAGCTGATGCGTTAAGCCGAAAGACTTTACATATGTCAGCAATGATGGCTAAAGAGTTGGAATTAATTGAACAATTCAGAGATATGAGCTTAGTTTGCAAGGTGACACTGTAGAGTGTTATGTTAGGGATGTTGAAGATTAATAATGATTTTCTGGATAGTATTAGAGAAGCTCATAAGTTGGATGTAAAACTGGTAGATTTGATGGTTGGAATCGGTCAGTCTGAGAATAGTGATTTTAAGTTAGATGCGCAAGGTGTGTTGAGATCCCGTAGTCGAATTTGTATTCCTGATGATGTGGAGATGAAGAAAGTGATCCTTGAGGAAAGTCATAGAAGTAAGTTGAGCATTCATCCAGGAGATACAAAGATGTATCAAGATTTGAAGGATTTATTTTGGTGGCCTGGAATGAAGAATGATGTCGCTCAGTTTGTGTATGCATATTTGACTTGTCAGAAGTCGAAAGTTGAACATCAGAAGCCTGCAGGGTTGATGCAACCGTTAGAAGTTCCAGAATGGAAATGGGATAGCATTTCGATGGACTTTGTGACAGGATTACCTAATACTCAAAGAGGACATGATTCAATTTGGATGATTGTTGATAGGCTGGTAGTCGGCTCATTTGATTACTATTAACACGAGTTTCCCAGTATCAAGGTTGGTAGAGGTTTACACTAGTGTAATTGTAAAGCTGCATGGTGTTCCTTTGTGTATTGTGTCGGATAGAGATCTGAGGTTTACTTATGATTTTTGGAAGAGTTTGCAAGAGGAGTTGGGTTCTAAGTTGAGGTTGAGTTCGGCGTATCACCCTCATACGGATGGTCAAACTGAAAGGACTATTCAATCATTAGAAGATTTGTTGAGAGCGTGTGTTTTTGAATAGGGAGGTTCGTGGGATACTTATCTTCCGTTAATAGAGTTCACTTATAATAACAGTTACCATTCTAGTATCAGAATGGCACCTTTTGAAGCGTTGTATGGTCAGAGATGTAGAACTCCTTTATGTTGGCATGAATCTGGAGAAAGTGTAGTGATTGGACCTGAAATTTTTCGAGAAACTACTGAAAAGGTGAAGTTGATTCGAGAAAAGATGAAAGCTTCCCAAATTAGACAGAAGAGTTATCATGATAAGCGGAGGAAAGATTTGAAATTCCAAGTAGATAACCTTGTGTTTCTGAGAGTTACACCTGTGATTGGTGTTGGGCGAGCATTGAAGTCTAAGAAGCTCACTTCTCATTTTATTGGTCTGTATCAGATTTTGGACAGAGTTGGAAATGTTGCTTATAGAGCGGCTTTACCGTCTAATCTTTCGAATTTGCATGATGTGTTCCACGTGTCACAACTCCGGAAGTATATTTCAGATCCATCTCATGTGATTCATATGGATGATGTGCAAGTACAGGATAATCTTACTGTGGAGACGCCGCCTGTATGAATCACGGATCGTAAGATGAAGACGTTAAGAGGAAAAGAGATTGCTTTGGTGAAATTAGTTTGGCTAGGAGCTGCCAGAGAAAGCATGACGTGGGAGTTGGAAAGCAAGATACGGGACTCATATCCTGAGTTATTCGAATAAGGTAAATTTTCGAGGACGAAAATATTCTAAGTGGGGGAGAGTTGTAATGCCCGTTAATTTAATTAATTATTTAATTAAATTATTTTTGGATTATTTGTTGAAAAGTTGTGAGATATTGAGAATTGTTGGTATAAGTTGTTAGATTATTATTAATTAATTAATTAATTAATTAGTTGATTAATAATAATAATAATGTTGAAAATTAATGGAATAATTGTGTTGGGCCTATTTTATTGGTTGGAAGTAGTAAAGTGGGGGTGTGAAAGTTAAGCCCAATAGGTTAATGGTATAAGGTTAAGCTGATACAAGGATTTGATTTAGTTGGTGATTAAGGGTTTGTGCGTTGACCGAAAGAGTTGCACAGAGAGAGAGGAGCAAGTTGCCCGGTGTCGAGCGGAGCAAAAACAAGGCTGTCGGCTGGAATTTTGGTAGAGCGACCTTCAATCCAGGTAAGGGTGGGGTTCTGACCTTATAATGGGATTTATGATGTGTATTATGTGGGAATTGGTCGTTTCTATGACTGTATGCGTTGATGTTTCTGGATTTGTTATCGAAGTTATCTATTTCTCTATGTTGTGGTTGTTAGGGAGTCACCGTATGACTGTCTCGCATAATTAGTGAATTTGTTATTGAGTTGGTCGTTAGTTGTGTTATGGGCGTTTGGAGTTGTTTGTATCATTTCCCGGCAGAATCAATGATTAGGTTAGTGTAGTTTATCACTGGGTGGTATGGTTGTTATGATGATGTGGTATTCCGAGCAGTTGGCAGGAAATTAGGAATCATTATCATGGTCGTTTTATGAGGGTTTCTGCATGACTGTTTTGTATAATTAATGAATTTGTTGATAGGAAATTTAGTTGTCTGTTATTATGTTGTTCCGAGCAATTGGTCATAAATTATGGATTGTATTAATATGGTCGTTAAGGCGTTGTATTGTTCCATGTTATTGGATGGAACTAGTGGACAAGGAGGATGCTGATGGTGTTAGGTGTCGAGCGGCATTTAGGTTGTGAGGTGTGTCGGAGAATATATGTGTTGGATGTCGAGCAGCATTAGGCTGTGAGGCATGCCGAGGAGCATGGTATTGTTGTCGAGCAGCACAAGGTTGCAGGTTGGGTTGAGGAGTATAAGTTAGTTGTTATTCTGCTTTGTTTCTGTGCGTGTCGAGGAATATTGAGTCAGTTATTATTTTGTCTTAGTTACTGTGCATGTCGAGGGGCTCATAGTTTCCCTATCCCTATTTCCCGTATATGTTGTCTTGGTCGATACCAGTTCCATGTAAGTCGTTCTGAGTTGAGAAATTCCAGAATGATGATTTATGTTGAGATGCCTCTAATTATGGGCAAATATTATGTTGTAGGCTTATGGCCAAAGTTGATTTATGTTGAGTTGATGTTGAATTGTTGGTGATGTTTTAGGCTTATGGCCAATGCTAATTTATGTTGAGTGGCTGTTTGTGGTTGTTGTTGCTACATTCATGTTGCGTCACATAAATCGCATATCAAGTTGGAATTGATGCTCGTTAAGTTCGCCTGAATTGGCAAAATATTAAGTTGAAGGCTTATGCCTTGTTGATGCCTCTATTTATTGGTTTTTTTTTTAAGTTGGGAGTTCTGCTCCATTGGTACCACATGCATTTGCATAAAGACAAGTTGCATTTTGTGTTGCATTCTGAGTCATTGTGTGGTTGATTTGATTATGCTTATGTTGTTAAAATTTGAGAAGTGGTGAATGTGTATGAACTGATTCTAATGTTTTACTTATCATACATTCTATTATATTGTTCGATATCTCATCCCTTCTGTTTGAATGTTACCCATATGTTGGTAACGTGCAGGTAATCTAGAGTGAAGGTGGTTTACCTTTAGTAGTTTGAGTCAATGTCATTGCTCTGATATGTAACACTCGGGGAGGGATGACCACTTGCTATTTTATTGTTGTTATTATTCAGTTGTTGCACTTTAAGTTGTTGTTCGTTAAATAGTTGTTATTTAGAGTTGTTTCAGTTGGATAAAGATATCATATTCTTATATGTTGAATATTATTATGATTCCGCTGTGTGGTTATGAAAGTTGTTTGCTTTTAAAGGATTAAAAATATGTTACTATTGGTTCATTCCTGTTTAATGTGTTATGTAAATGCAATGAATGCCGTTGTTTTAAGTTGAATTTGTAGCATCTTGATTCAGTCAGAAATTTTTGTAACTTTGATTTCATATATACTATCGGGTAGAATTGGGGTGTTGCACCGTTTGCATATGACTTAGTGTTTGATATCAGAGAAATTCGCATGACAAATATTCAATGAATGAAAATCCTTCCAATGGACACAATTACTTTAGAGGATGGGTCAACGAGAAAGACACTTTCAGTAACAGGCCTTTCATGGACACAATTGGTTATAAATCAAGGGGCGTGACATGTTATTGTCCATCTCATATGTGACAGTCAGTCAAAATTCAAAGAATCTCTCAAAAGTGTTGAATAGCCAGTGGCAGATCTCCATCTGAATCACTTAGGGCATGTTACATTGATCATGAGTTTCAGCAAAAAGCCACTATGAAAATTGAATCTTTAGTATCACCAAATTGCTTGTCTATGTTAGCAGTATCAGATGGTGTCATTCTGCCGTGACAGTTCTTAGAAAAATACTGAGGAAGGTCAAGACTAACAGAAACCTGGTAATTAATGGTTGATCAATAACTTCAAACATTGGGTGCACCAGACTAATCCCAGGGGAAAATAGACTCCCACATATGAAGGGCCACGTATGATCAATTAAATATTTTCTAGCAGTGCTACAACACTTACTACTATAGATAGTGAAAATTCCTTGCACCCCTGTGAACACGAACATAGTCAAAAATACTGCACATGTAAAAAAGGCCCACTAGGTTGATTGGCCTAGGAAAAAATAAGGGCATCCCGACGAACCAAAAGGGTTCGAGCAAAAATTAGGGACATATAAAAATAGTTGTACACCCGACAAGTCGAAAACCTGAGAAGGCGACTTGGGCAAAAAAGGGTATTCTGGTGGACTGAAAATCTGAAAAGACAGTCCAGGAAAAAGTTAAGGATTAAAGCGTACGACTATGTCCTGTTATCTCATCACTTGTTTATCACTCCGATAAGCATTTACTAAATTCTCTAGGAGTTGGGATAATGTTCAAGTCATCCACAAATCCTCACAGAGCAATATCCATGGAATTATCTCTACAGAGCTATCTTCACAAGCTCATCCCCAACAGAAATATATTCCCCAACAAGTCTAATATGCCCTCAGACAGAAATTAGGGTGTGATACGGTGGCAGAACCGACTGTTAATACTGGTTTGCATTTTGCGTTTTGTGTTTGCAAAATGTCACGGTAAGCAAGAGTCGCCACCGACTTTTATTTCATCCAACCGGAAAGGAAAAAAGTACAGAAAAAAAATCCTTTTTCGAGATTTTGAGTACGGGGGGTAGATTATAGAAAGGGAAGGTGTTAGCACCCTTTCTATCCATGGTTTTCCATGGGCTCTTAGGTACTTTCTCATCTTTTAAAATTGCTTGTGTGTGTGCTTTGTTTTTGAAAATGTTTTGCTTCGTGATAACCCTTGTATCAGTCCTCAAAGGTGTGACGAAGTTATTTCGAAAATTGTTTTGAAAGGTGTAAGTGTGAAAAGTTTGATTTGAGCAAGTACCTACTAGCATCTACCTACTCGAAAAAAGTTCGTTTCTATTCTTGTTTCCTTTAGACAGTGCTATCCTACTATTGAGAAATAGGTAGCACCGTCGTTGGAGTTTGTAAGGGTCAATTTGAAAGGGACGTACGATCACTAAAGCAATGTTAGGATACCTTAGTAATAACCCTAGAGTCTTAAGATCTTTTCGAGGCAACATTTCCGAGGCAGCATTCAAACGGGACATTAGATCTTTTTAGACAGGAGGGCAACCACTAAAGCATCCTATACTTAATGATCGTTTACCGAAGGCAACCGAAGTGAGAGTATACCCTAAGAGTGATATGTGCGAGTGATCTATTTCGGTTATTTATCTTTTCACATTAGGGTTTTATAACCATATTAATTTGTTAAGCATTCTTGCCATACAATCCTATTAGCATACATCTAGACAGTTAATTATTTGTGGGAGTTAAAAATGCGAGAAAGTAAATCTACGCTATTACAAGGCTTCGGGGTGGGGGATTAATTACATAGCCAAAAACCCGGGAATTTAAACAATAAATAAAACCCTAAATTAAACTATTACAAGCCATGAACAGTTACAAAAATATTGTCAAAATAATAATAAGCGCGCGATGAATCAAACACAAAACGACTAGGGTTTGGACCCTCGACTAAACCTATTGACGATTGATTAAAAAATGTTTTTGTTATTTAAGAAAATAATGAAATAGTTAAATTAAAAAAGAAAATCCCAAGTTCTAATTAATTAAGAAAAAATAAATTAATTCAATTTAAAACCTATTTTTGTATTTTTATTTACTTGAGAGAAAGAGAAAATAAAATTAAATCAAGAGTTTAAACCTAATTTGCTAATTAGTTTTAATTATAAAAAGTTAAAATTGCCCTAAGTTAAACTAAATTAAATTAAATTGGATAATAATAATAAAAAAAACTAATTCTAAATTTTTAGGAATTATTGATTTTATGATTTTTATGAAAAATGATTAATTTGTTAATTAAAATGACTAAAAGAAATATTAGAAGAATTAAGCAAAACAAAAAGAAAATAAGAAAAATAGTAAATGGGCCTGGTTGCTATGCTGAAAAAGGGGGTATGTTGTTGAAATTCTTGGCCCAACAAATCCAAGCCCTTTTGACTTCGCCTGATCTAGTGCGTACGTTGACCTGGGGTGCATGGTGAGCCTCTTGCTACATGAGCGTTGGATCCAACTGGCTGATGAATCTGATGGTGGAACACAAGGGTGTATGGTAGGCGCGTGGAGTTGTGAAGCGTTGGATCTGCAAGTGGAAAGTGAGAAAATAAAGAAATTGGTTGGGACCTGGGATCGAACCCAGGTCCTCTCACTTACCAAGGGATGCCTTTGCCAGCTGGGCTATGCTCATTAGTTGTTAATGAAAATAGAATAAAGCATAATATGTAAACAATTTTCATGAGGCTGAACAAAAAAATTGTGCGCGCTGTATTCAAATAAGCCAATGGGGTGATGACAAATCACCTTCTTCTTCCTCCAACCCGTCGTCTTAGGTATATAACCTATACCTACAGACAACGTCCGTCGCTACAACCTGCGTGCTTCAAACATAAAAAATATGCATGATAAATGGATTTAAAGACCAGGGATCGATTGGTCTTGATGCCATCATCGTCCCAGTATCCAATTCATGGCCTAATTTTTCCTGTATCAAGAAACCCTAAAATATAACCTTAAACCCTAGCAATGGCAACTATCAATATATGCGCTCAAACATCAATTAAACCAATTCAATACGTTGCAAACATGATAACAAACACATACATACCATTAAAACATTTTTATAATGCAAGAATCGTGATAATCGAATTTTGAAAGAGAAGAAAACTGTGACGGTCGTGCAGCGCGTTTCTGGACTTGTGGAGGCTTGGTGATGCTTGTAATCGCTTTAGAGGATGTCCAGGAGTTAATTGGTGGCTTTGAATCTCCTTAAATCGTCCTCTAAATTGAAAACCGATCCACACTTTTTCCTCAAAAAATTTGAGTTTGCTTGGTGGCTTTCACGACCTCAATCCTCCTTCTCTTGCCTTGGCTATTTTCTGTATATGTACTGGAATACATTAGGTCAACAAAAACGAGCTAAATCTTGGTCCATTATGAAGATTTGATTTGGTCTTTATTCTTGTATAATGTCTTTCTATATCAAGCCAAATCATGCCAATTTTGGTTCAATTTGTTTTGCACGTTTTGGATATGATTTGTCAGCATAATTGGATTTGATTCCACCCAAAATCTGATCACAAAACAAATCTTTGATATTTTTTGCTATTTATTTGATTTAATTTGACTTTTAAATGATAAAAATGAAAATGAAAATAAATAAATAAAGCAAAAGATGTGTGGATGCTGATTTGGTTCGTGGACCATGCCATAAGAAATATTAAATCATGAAAAACTAGGCCCATTTGACAAAAAAATGTATTTTTGAGCACATTTGACTTTTGGCAACTTTGCAAAAATGGTCAACTTGGCCAATGCATAACTCTCTCAATTTTGACCCTAGAGAGGTGTTCTTTGACTTTTTAGAAAGATTAAGATGTACTATAAGCAACCCTTTTATTCTCATATCAATTGAGTCTTCCATTTTCATGTATGAAGCTTTGCCCAAAAGGTGTTTTTGTTGACTTTTCAAAATGACCTATAATGTCAAAATTCATATCTTTTTGTGAGTGCATATTCTGATCTTGGGAGATGAAGATGAATTGTAGGTAATTGCATCCTCTTCAAAATGATATTTGGATGGTTCATTTTTAATAAAGTATGAGAAAGTTATGCTTGGTCAAAGTTGAGTTAACTTTCCCTACAAAACCCTAATTTAGCAACTTTTGGGTTTTGATGAATTATGAGCAATCCTTGAGGAATCATGATCAACCCTTGATAAAATGATGGATAATACTTAAAAATGAGGATGTTTACCAAAAATCTTGAAGTTTGACTATATGTGGGCCACAATTGACTTTTGACCTAACACAGTCGATTTTCAGGCATTTGAGCAATTGACTGAGCAAACTTCTTCTGCAAGGCTTGAAACTTGACATGGATGATCTTGAGAACATATTAGGACAATGGTGAGCATTTTAGTCCTTTGTGGTTCACATATCCTGATGAAAATAGAAACCCTAATTTGAGGTAGACTGCCTTATGAGGGAGTTTGTCTGGTCAACTCTTGAATTTCCTTGAGCAATTTGAGGACCTCACTTGCCATGTGTTGAGAAATATGGAAGGGAAAATTTTGGGGTACAACAGCTGCCCCTGTTCAATCTTCTTAAACCTGAGGATGTAGATTGGCTTGTCTGCCTTTCGTGATCTGAAGGTGGAAGATGATTGGGCACTAGAGTGCCCAGAAATTTGCACTCGTCTGTATTGATGCTTGACCGTGTAGGTAGATCCGAGAATGGGCTTATAGATGCCTTTTAGAAGTTGTGTCGATCGCATAAGAGATTCCTTTGCGAGAACCTGTATACCTGTTGTTGAGGAGAACTTTGCTGGGGAATGCTGGTCTTTGTCTTGAGAGAAATAGAGTTTTAGGAGCTTTAGTTGTTTGTTACTATACTAGGGAATAAATCCGGTTTGGGGAGCGGAAGTGAACTGCGTATTTGGTCGGGGTATATGCTGCACCGCGACTTTCTGGGGAAATATGAATCAACTGTGTTCAATCGGGTCTCATTCTTTCAGTGTCGTGGACTGTTGTCTGGGGATAAGAGAGGAGGAACTCGGATAGTAAGGTTATGAGAAGGAACCAGGATAATAGGGTTACTTCGAGATGAAAGCCTGGATAGTAGGGCTGTGAGAAGGAACCTGGATAGTAGGGTTACTTCGATATGAAAGCCTGGATGGTAGGGCTGTGAGAAGGAACCTGGATAGTAGGGTTACTTCGAGCTGAGAGCCTGGGTAGTAGGGCTGCGGGAAGGAACCTGGATAGTAAGGTTACTTCGATATGAAAGCCTGGATGGTAGGGCTGTGAGAAGGAACCTGGATAGTAGGGTTACTTCGAGCTGAGAGCCTGGATAGTAGGGCTGCGGGAATGAACCTGGATAGTAGGGTTACTTCGATATGAAAGCTTGGATAGTAGGGTTGTGAGAAGGAACCTGGATAGTAGGGTTACTTCGATATGAAATCCTGGATAGTAGGGTTACTTCGAGCTGAGAGCCTGGATAGTAGGGCTGTGGGAAGGAACCGGGATAGTAGGGCTACTTAGATATGAAAGCCTGGATAGTAGGGCTATGAGGAGGAACCTGGATAGTAGGGTTACTTCGAGTTGAGAGCCTAGATAGTAGGGCTGCGGGAAGGAACCTGGATAGTAGGTTTACTTCGATATGAAAGCCTGGATGGTAAGGCTATAAGAAGGAACCTGGATAGTAGGGTTACTTCGATATGAAAGCCTGGATAGTAGGGCTATGAGAAGGAACCTGGATAGTAGGGTTACTTCGAGCTGAGAGCCTAGATAGTCGGGTTGCGAGAAGGAACCTGGATAGTAGGGTTACTTCGATATGAAAGCCTGGATAGTAGGGCTATAAGAAGGAACCTGGATAGTAGGGTTACTTCAAGCTGAGAGCCTGGATAGTAGGGCTGCGGGAAGGAACCTGGATAGTAGGGTTACGTCGATATGAAAGCCTGGATGGTAGGGCTGTAAGAAGGAACCTGGATAGTAGGGTTACTTCGATATGAAAGCCTGGATAGTAGGGCTTGAGAAGGAACCTGTATAAGGTTGCATTTGTCGCCGATGATTACTTTGTTTAGCTTTGAGTGTTGATCATGTACCTGCTGGAAATTGTTGATAATAACTGTATTTCCTGAAATAAATACAGGGTTAGTTATGTGCGCTGCATGAGATGCACTGTGATGAGGTTCTCAAAATAATTGAGATTATGTTATATGCAATGTATGCGAATGTCATGATGTATGAACATGAACTGCCTACATGATAATTTGAGTCCGAGAAGATAAATCCCTGACTGCTGTTTGGAGAGTATGAGAAATGGTATTCTTGACTGCTGTCAAAACATAGTTCCTCTACTTCTATTGGGGATGGTGAACAGAGATGACTATGCTGTGGATTTCCCCCTTGTTTATGGATATTCTGCCGAGTAGAGACTCTATTTGAGAACAACTCTGCAGGAAAATAACTCTGTTGGAGAGGAGATACTCTGTTGATAGATCTGCTGACCGGGAGAGATAAACTCAGCTGGGGATGAATTACCATTGCTGGTGATAATGAATTCTGTTGGAGATTGAGTTTCTTCTTCTGAGAGAAATAAACTCTGCTTGGGGAAAAAAAACTATTGACTCGCTCGCGATTGTGAACATCGGCTGGGGAGAGTTATGTCCTGTTCGGGAAAGCTAACATCACTGTCTTTGGATACTATTTACTCTGTGGGGAGTGTATGTACCATTACTCATGTTCTCGAGCTGGCTCTATCCCAGTACCTGATGGGCAGAGTAACTGTAAGGTTTGGGCACTTCTTGTTTTCCCTGTTCCTGGAATTACGAGTAATCGTCTTTTATTTTTCATGTAAATATTTACGAGCAACAATTATTTTCAAATGCATATATTAAAAGTGAATCATTGGACGTTCTTGCAAAACAAAACAAAAAAAGGAAAACAAATAGAAATTTCTTGTGAAAATGAATTGTATTGATTTTTGAAGTTGGCCTATAATAGGCATTTTTGTACAAAGAGGCTGGCGCTCTAGTAAGAGAACACCGCCGAAGGATAGAAATTACAATTTGTGTAAAGGAAAGAAAAAAAGCTATGTGAAACAATCCCATCGGGTTTCAACTCTGCTATTGCCTTTATGTCTTCAAGCGTTTCATCACTTTGCTACTTGGTCGAAGGTGGATCAGATTGATTAGTGCCATTCGAGCTTGATAGTCGATACCGAAGTCTGGTCGCAAGATGATCCAATGAGACATAGTGTTACGCTTCAATCCCTAATTTTTGCCTGGACCCCCCTTTCGGGTTTTCAGTCCACCGGGATACCCTTTTTTGCCCAAGTCGCCCTTTCGGGTTTTCGACTTGACGGGTGTACAGTTTTTTTCATTTTCATTCCTTACTTTTTCCCGAACCCTTTTGGTTCGTCGGGAAGCCCTTATTTTTGCCTAGGCCAGTCAACCTAGCGGGTCTTTGATCATGCGTAGTATCTTTTCACTATGTTTGCATTAACGGGGTGAAGAAGGTCGTTACCATCCATAGTGGTTAGAATCATAGCTCCTCTCGAGAAAATGTTCTTAACCACAAATGGCCCTTCGTATGTGGGGGTCCATTTGCCCCTGGGATCACCCTGCGATAGTATGATGTGTTTGATCACTAGATCTACGACTTGATATTCTTGACGTCTGACTTTCTTATTAAAAGCCCTGATCATTCGCTTTTGATACGTCTGACCATGACAGATAGCAGTAAGTCTCTTTTCGTCGATTAGATTCAGCTGATCAAGTCGGGTTTGGGTCCAGTCGTCTTTGTTCAAACCTGCATCCTTCATAATCCTGAGAGAGGGTATCTGGACTTCGATGGGTAGGACTGCCTCCATGCCATACACCAAAGAGTAGGGTGTTGCCCCTGTCGACGTCCGTTCTGAGGTACGGTACCTATGAAGAGCGAATGGTAACATCTCGTGCCAGTCTTTGTATGTCACTGTCATCTTCTGTACAATCTTTTTGATGTTCTTGTTAGCCGCTTCAACAGTCCCATTCATCTTCGGCCGGTAGGGAGAAGAGTTATGATGCTGAATCTTGAACTGTTTGCAGATCTCGTTGATCATTGTGTTATTGAAATTTGTACTGTTGTCAGTAATAATTCTTTCTGGGACACCATATCGACAAATCAAATTGTGTCGGATAAACCGCACCACAACGTTCTTGGTTATTGTAGCAAAGGAAGCTGCCTCCACCCACTTAGTAAAGTAATCAATTGCTACCAGAATAAAGCGATGCCCGTTAGACGCAGTAGGTCTGATTTCGCCGATCATGTCGATGCCCCACATTGCAAAGGGCCAAAGAGCTGTCAAGACATTCAGGGGAATCAGAGGTACATGCACCTTGTCAGCATAGACTTGGCACTTATGACAGGTTCGAGAGTGCTGATAATAATCGGCTTCCATGGTGGACCAGTAATATCCTGCCCTTAGGATCTTCTTCGCCATGGTATGTCCACTGGAATGAGTTTCGAAGGTACCTTCATGTAACTCTGCCATGATTCTTTCTGCCTCGCTCTTGTCCATACACCGCAGTAAGGTTGAATCATGGTTACGCTTATAGATGATACCATTACTGATGAAGAACTTCGCAACGAACCTTCTCAGAAACTTATTATCATTAACAGATGCCCCCTCGGGGTATTCTTGAGCCTCAAGGTACCTCTTTACCTCGTGAAACCAGGGTTTGTTTGCTACCTCTTCAGTCTCAATATCACAACAATGTACGGGTTCGTCCAGCCTCTCGATGGTAATCTGGGGAGCCTCATTGTCCCACCTAACTTTGAACATAGAAGACATGGTGGCTAACGCGTCCGCTAACTGATTCTCTTCTCGTGGGAAATGTTCAAAGGTCACCTCTTAAAAGTGTGGGAGCAACATCAATACATATTCTTTGTAAGAAATAAGATTCGGGTGCTTCGTATCTCACTCGCCTTTGATCTGACTTATCACCAGAATCCCCGAATACACTCAAGAACTTAATCCTTAGGTCAATAGAAGCTCGACGACCCATGATACACGCTTCATACTCCGCCATATTGTTGGTGCAGTTAAAACATAATCGGCCAGTGAATGGAGAATGACAACCCTCAGGAGATATAATTACAGCTCCAATGCCATTACCTAATGCATTCGAGGCTCCATAAAAATACATAGACCATCGGGATCCCTCCTCAGGTCCTTTATCCGGTCCAGGTTCTTCGCAGTTAGTTACCAACATGATATTCTCATCCGGGAACTCGAAATTCATAGATTGGTAGTCATCCAGGGCCTGATGCGCCAAATGATCCGCCAATACACTCCCCTTGATTTCTTTTTGGGTTGTGTATTAGATGTCGTACTCAGTTAAGATCATCTGCCATCTTGCTATCCTTCCGGAGAGAGCGGGTTTCTCGAAAATGTACTTGATCGGATCCATCTTGGATATCAACAAGGTAGTGTGAGTCAGCATATACTGTCTTAGTCGGCGAGCCGTCCATGCCAAAGCGCAACAAGTTTTCTCGAGCAATGCGTATCGGGTCTCATAGTTGGTAAACTTTTTGCTAAGGTAATAAATGGCGTGCTCTTTTCGACCAGACTCGTCGTGCTGCCCCAGCACACACCCCATTGAATTGTCTAGCACTGTCAAGTATAAAATCAAATGTCTTCCTTCAACTGGAGGCATTAGAATTGGTGGTTCTTGAAGGTATTCATTGATTCTATCGAAAGCAGTCTGGAATTCATCATTCCACTTTACCCCTTGATCTTTCTTCAGCAGCTTGAAGATTGGCTCACAAGTAGCAGTCAAATGTAAAATGAACCTGGCGATGTAATTCAGACGTCCCAAGAAACCTCTAACTTCTTTTTCTATGTGGGGAGCTGGCATCTCTTGTATGGCCTTTACTTTTGCAGGGTCTACCTGAATACCCTTATCACTGACGACGAAACCCAGAAGCTTACCAGATCTTACCCCGAAGGTACACTTGTTCGGATTCAACCTTAGTTTGTACATCTTCAATCTGTCAAACAGTTTCTGGAGATGATCAAGGTGCTCTTCCTCAGTCTGGGATCTGGCTATCATGTCATCAACATAAACCTCGATGTCATGGTGAATCATATCATGGAACAAAGCGACCATGGCGCGCTGATAAGTTACCCCGGTATTCTTCAACTCAAAAGGCATTACCTTGTAATAGAAGGTTCCCCACTGTGTAACGAAGGTTGTCTTCTCCATGTCCTCATGAGCCATCTTGATCTGGTTGTACCCAGAAAAACCATCCATGAAAGAGAAGATCTTGTGTTGCACGGTGTTGTCGACTAGAACATCAATGTGAGGAAGTGGGAAGCAATCCTTGGGGCTTGCCCTATTCAGATCTCTATAATCCACACACATTTGTACCTTACCGTCCTTCTTAGGTACCAGAACGACATTGGTAACCCACTGTGGATAAGAAGTGACAGCTAAGAATCCTGCGTCGAACTGTTTCATGACCTCTGCCTTGATTTTCTCTGACATTTCAGGGCGCATACGACAAACCTTCTGCTTTACCGGAGGGCAGTCTTCTTTAGTAGGCAGGCGATGTACTATAATATCAGTGTCCAAACTGGGCATGTCTTCATAGGACCAAGCGAAGATCTCAACATAGTCGTGTAGCATTTGTATTAACTGTTGTTTGACACTAGGCTCCAGATTTGCACCTATTTTGACCTCTTTCCTGTCTTCCTCTGTACCCAAATTCACTGACTCAACTGGCTCTTCATGAGGCTGTATGGCCCTTTCTTCCTGCTGTAGTAGTCTAGCAAGTTCTCCAGGCACCTCACAATCATCCTCACCATCGTCCCCGACTTGGTTGATCGGATTTTCGAAGTCATAACTAGCAGTAGCAGAGCTGTTATCAATGGGATCCAGAGTGGATATAGATCTGCAGTATGATACGTGAGTGTGTGTAAGAGAATAGCTGTTTTGATAAAGTGAGAGACAGAAAAGAAACACAAGGAGCGTAAAATTTGTAATGCAAGAAACGTCCAATGCTTTATTAATGGTAAATGAAATGATAAATAATAAGCCCTCACAAGAAAATCCAAGGTGCCTCGGGCAAGGCACCGGGCTGTAAAGTTTCAAACTGTTTATTACAAATCTTAAAACAAAAGTCAATTACTGCGGAATAAAAGAAACAGGTATGAGGTCTGTGATACGGTGGGAGAACTGACTTGAGGTTTTGCGTTTATGTTCGCAAATGTTTCGGTTTAGCAAGAGTCGCCACCGACTTTTTATTTTATCCTAAGGAAAGGTCAAAAAGCATAGGAAAGACCTTTGAGATGTTTTCTTGGGTTCGGGGAGTAGATTATGAAAAGGGAATGTGCAAGAACCCTTTTCATCCATGGTTATCCATGGGCTCTTAGTTACTTGCTTAGATCACTTGCTTTGCTTTTCAATTGTTTGAAATGGTGCTCTTCAATTGTTTGAAATGGTGCTTTGTGTGTGGTTTTGAAAGATGTTTTTAAAAAAAAGGGCCATCATTTAAAAAACCTTTGTAATGATTCTTGTTTGAATGTATACAAAGGTGTTTTTGTCTTTTGAAAAGATTTCAATATTTGAAAGTTTGTTTTGGGAAATGTTTTGAAATTGTGTTGTGAAGTGTGTTTGAAAATAGCAAGGATGTTTTGCAAGCTTTTTGATCAAGTAACTAAGAGTTATCTACCCTATTTTACTCAAAGATCTTTCTTATATTTTTAACCTGTTTAACAGTGTTGTTTCACCATTGCATTTGGTGAACAACCTTGTGTTAGGATGTTAAACGGGACAGACGCGGGTCATCGTATAGATCATGATAGCAATTGTGTCAAATATCTTTGACAATTTTCTTGAGGGACTTGATCATTTTTGTTTAGGCAACCAAGATAGCGTCATCGAGGGACTATGATCTTTTGTTTTGTTTTTGTTTTGCCAAAGTACTCAACATGCATACCATGGCCCATTTTTGAAGGCAACAAGTGGATTGTAACCCTAGGGGTGCAAGTGTGTATTGTGTTTGATTTTCATGCATTTTCGTCTTTGATTAGGTCAAACTATTTGTTGATTTTGATTTTGCATACAAACCCTAATTCTCTAATCATGGCATAATTGAAAGCGTAAAATGCGAGAATTTAAAGTTCTAAGCTATTACAACATGATTATGGGGATGGGGGTACAATTTTGAATGACCCTAGATTACTATTACATCCAAATTGAATCTCAAATGCATCAATATTTAAATGTACAATATTTAAATAAACAAAATAGATAAAAATTAAATAAGATGTATTATGCAAAAAGAAGTTTCATTTGTTTATGTATGCAAAAGTATTATTGGTGTAAAAAAGTATAAAGAAATAAATAAAAAAGGATTGATTTTATTTATTTAAGGGTAAACCCTAATTTACTTTAAAATAAATATTATATATTATTTATATACAAAAAATATATTAATATGTACAAAAATGAAATTTACTTAAAAAGTATTTTTTAGTATAAACAATAATAAAAATAAAAATGTAATATTTTTGTATTTTTACTCTAAGTATTTAATAAAATAAAAGTATATATATATATATATATATATATATATATATATATATATATATATATATATATATATATATATATATATATATATATATATATATATATATATATATATATATATATATATATATATATATATATATATATATATATATATATATATATATATATATATATATATATATATATATATATATATATATATATATATATATATTAAATATATTAAATATATTAAATATGTATAATATAAAATAAAATATGTACAAAAATAAATTATTTTAAATAATATTTTCAGTGTGAATAAAAATAAGACATACAAATAAAAGTATATATTTACATATTATTTTCAAATTTTCAAATAAATTATAAAAGTATTCAAATTGTTTTAATGTTAGAAAAATCAAAATAAAATACCAAATAAATGTAAAAAATTATGAAAATGTTTTTTGAGCATTTTTTATATTTGGAGATAAATAACAAAATCAAAAATGAAAATAAAAATTCAAAAATGCAAAAATATAAGAAGTTGGGCCAGGGAGTGTGAAACTGAAAAAGGGAGGTGTTAGAAGCAAGCAGACCAGGCCCAACCCAAGTCTTCATCTTCAACCTCCAGTAATTGTCAAACGCGCGCGCGCCTGGTTCAAACTTGGATATCCTGGAAACGTGATCTTTTGCCAAAACTCATAACATCAAACTTGTAGAGAATTTCAATACGATTCTAACCATATAAAGCATTAATCCTAACTCTCAAAGACCAGAGAGAATTTCTCTGGCCCTAAAATCTGACCTAACTTTTTCAGCATGTTCATGGGTGAAATTATCCTAGCACACTTAATATAAATGAAAACTGAGCATATGTACAGCTTCATGGCATTGAATACTACATTTTTCATTCACAAACTTAAAGCTAAATGTTCCTAAATAGGACAATGCAGAGCTTCTCAATAAGTTTTAATGTGTCTGGTAGCTTGCCTGAACTTCACTTGATCTTTTCCAATAGCTAGCTTGCCTTGAAAGTCCTTGAAACGGCCTCTAGAACTCAACCTGCATAAGCTTGGAATGAAAATGGTGAACACTGTAAATGGAGTTACAGTTGGCAATGGAGGTTTGGGATAGCTTGAGTGAGTTGAATGGAATGTGTTTGAAGCAAAAAGGAGCAAAACGCACGAGCCAAATGAGCTGTGGCACTCAAGTTGCAGCACCTGCCCTGTTTTGCCAAAAGAATGTGATTTATGGATATGGGAGGTTTTGGGGCTCAAGAATTCGTGTTTATGGCTCAAAGGGTTGTGTGAAAGTTGTTTATGATGTTTGTTTAAGCTAACAATGGCTGGTTCTCAAGTTGGGAGGATTTTGCAAGTTTTCTTCTTTGTGAAGCAAGAATGTGTAACTTGGTATCACAGGCCTGTACAAGCCATATAACATGCTGCATACAATCCTCTTATTACTTGCAATTTGTGGATTTGATTTGACTTCTGAGATCTTGGCCATATGCTTCAAAGATCATGTTTTGACATAAAGCATACCTTTTCCAAAATGGAAATGTACCTTTTTCTAACTAAGACTTAGTTTTGTGTACAATGCCCAAATGGCCAAAACAAATGTTTAGAATAATGGATTTGCATTTAATTAAGGAGTTTGAATTGGTTTAGAGGCCTGCAAACTAGTACAAAGCATGCTGGTTTGAAAATTCCACTTGAGTGAACATGTATTGGCCATGGATACAAAGTGAGTTTTTGCCAACTTCAAGCATTCGATTCTCTCTAACCACAAATGTGTTTGAGGAGTTCTTGGACAATTTGGAAATCTTGCAACATGATCTATAATCCTTATTTGAAATGCAACTTGAGACTCCAAGTGGAACCATGTTAAAAATGGCCAAGAAGATAGGGCAAAATCCTGCCTAAACTAGGGCAAAATTTCTCCAAGTTAAAAGTTTTAGGAACCCTTGTTCCAAAAATAATAACTTGAGATCCAAGCTCCTTTTGAGAAAACTTTGTGAATAAAAGTTGTAGAATTTGTGGAGGACTACAACTTTCATGTTGTAAGTTTTGTTTGAATCCATTTGCATCATGGTGAAAATGTGGGACAAAGTTAGGAAAAATTAAGAAAATTTCATAACTAAGAAAAATTCTAAGTTATGAAATTTTTTCAATTTCAATCCCTAATTTGCAATTTTGGGTTTCTTGATGAATAAGTTTCATAATTTGACACATCTTGATGAAAAATGACCCTTGGCACTTGATTTTGACCAAAAAGTCAAAGTTTGACTTTTCAGTGTACAGTCAAATTTTGATCAGTTGACTGAAAAATTCATCTGTCAATCCCATGCATTTGAGATCTTTTGAACTTGTTGAATAAGTCAAGATTATTTAATTGAGTCCTTGAGTCTATTATTGAGCTTAATTTGCCATTGGCTAGGTCAAAAAGCCAGAAATTGCCTTTATACAATCAAAACCCTAAAAATGACCATTTTGCCCTTTTGGTGATCTGATCAAATTTCTTGTGGAATTGTGGTCCAAATTTGATCAAATGGTTCATATGAGTTCATAATGTTGATGTGGGTCAAAATTTATGAGGTTTGACTGTAAATTGACCACAATTGACTTTTTCCCCAATACAACTGATTTCTAGGCCAACTGTCCAATTGTCTGGGAAAAAATTTGATTCAAGGCTTGAAACATGGTATGGACCAACTTATGAGTCCAACATGAAGTATGAAAGTCACTTTGGGCATTGTAGGTCAAAATATCCCTGTGCAAACTCAAACCCTAGTTTAGGTCAACAATGCAAGAAGGTGTCTTGAGCAGAGCAAACCCTAGCTTGATCTTGAGTTCCAAGAGCCTTGTGATGAGAAATGTTGATAAAATGAGAGGGAAAATTTTGGGGTACAACAAGGTCCTTCGCCGTCCAGTTATTCATTCCACCGTTGGTTGTTGGGTAGATCTAGCTGTCGATGTCTGAATCTTCTTCACTGTCCTCAATTGCATTAACTCCCCAATTGCTGATGTGTAGAGGAGGTCTTCCAATCCGTGCGTGCCTAACAACCCTTTGAGCCCCTGTAGTAAAGCCCAAACCAAATTTGTCAGTTTTGTGAGTGAAATCAGGGAGCCGACCCCAATTGGTACACCCACCTTCTTCAACTACAGCCCTGGCGTCCTTGAGAGAAGCCATCTTCTACGGAGGTTTGTTGGTAGTAACTTCAGTTGATGCCAAAGTCTGAGGGACCTCTTCGAAGTTCTGACAAGGAGTTTCTATGAACTCCTCGTCCATCTCTACATAACGGAAGGAATTGAGACGACTCACCATATACTCCTCTTCACCTCGCACCGTGACAAATTTCCCCTTCACTGGATACTTCAGCATTTGATGGAGTGTGGAAGTAACTGCCCCAGCCCTATGGATCCAAGGATGACGCAACAAGCAAGAATATGATGGCCTGATGTCCATTACATAGAAGGTGGACCCAAAGGTCTGAGAACCCACTTTGACGGGGATGTCCACCTCCCTGTGCACCATTCTCTTTGATCCGTCAAAAGCCCTTACCACAATGTTACTAGGCTTTAAAGTCAAACCCTCATAATCCAAACGGTCTAACGCTTTCTTCGGCAGAATATTCAGTGAAGACTCGGTATCCAACATCACATGAGCCATAATGGTGCCCCTACACTCAATCGAGACATGCAGAGCATCATTATGATTCCTTCCTTTAGGTGTCAGATCTGCATCTGAAAAACCTAGCCCATTATCAGCCGTCAGGCTGGCCACACAATCTTTGAACTGATCTGCTGAAGTTTCTTGCGGCACATGCGCAGTCTTGAGAAATGCAATCAAAGCCTTTGCATGGGCTTCAGAACACAATAGCAGAGACAACATGGAGATCTTTGACGGGGTATGCCCCAGCTGTTCAACCATATTGTAGTCGCTTTTCTTGATAATTTTCAGTATTTCCTCTATTTCTTGTTTAGAGGCTTCCACAATAATTTTCCTAGGCGCCTCCGTCCGGGCAGACTCACCTATAATTTCTTTTCCCCGAGTCCCAGATGGATCGGCGACAGGGGTGATAACTGGAGTAAGAACTGGAATAGTAGTTGATGTACTAGCGGGAACGGAAGATGGAATGACAATAGGTTTGTTGACAGTCAGAGGGGAAATCTCAGAAGAGAAGATCCTCCCGCTTCAGGTAACCTTACTAGCCCTGACAATATTACTGACATCAGTATCAACTTTTTCATTCTTCAAATCTTGCTTAATGCCATGATAATACACATCAGCACCATAGTGCCATGGGACAGCCTTGTCCGAAATGTACGGGATGGGAACAGGAACAGTGATTATTAGCGAAGCAATCTTTTGAATAGGTGTAATCCTAACAAGTCTTCTCGAGGAAACCTTGGAAGGATTGGCGAAAATGGTTATGATGGCAATATCTTCATTTGGAACAACAGGAATCATAGTCTTCTCGAACATAATCTCTTTATTATCCATCAGGCGCTGAACACCTGACTTCAACAAGCGGAAACCAGAAGGTATAATCGAGCACATGTGGCAACCTTCACCACAACCCGGAAATAAACCGGCCAACAGCAAATTCCTCTTAATAGTCATAAGAGGAGTAGAAATTTCTTCGACAGAGGTCGCAAACAAATCAGTGTCAACAACATTAACCCCACGACCATGTTTCGGTATAGGAGCAGTTATTACATTCGACTTTTCTAGAGCATCGAACTCTATCTCCTTAGCTTCTAGCAAGTCTTGTACTTTGTTTCTCAGAGCCCAACAATCATTGGTATCATGGCCAGGACTCTCAGAATGGTAGGCGCACCGCGCGTTGGGATTGTATCTAGGAGAGGTAGTGTTTGGATTTTTGGGAGCCTCCCTCAAGGTTGTCAAGTTGGATCTCAGCAGGTGAGGTAACACTTTAGCCAATGTCACGCTAATGCGGGTAAACTGCCGCTGTGGTCTTTCCACCCTTTGTTGATTGTTGCATTGTGGAGCAACTGAGGGTCTTGGTATCACTACAGCATTCACCATTTGACGGTGTTCAGATCTGCTTTGGCCCCTCGGGCTATAAATTGCACTGGCTTCCTTCTTACCAGTAAAAGGTTTCTTTACCGAACTCGAAGAGGCATCCTTCTGTATTTTACCACTTCGAATTCCAGCCTCTACTCTTTCTCCAGTCAAAATAAACTCGATGAAACCGGACGACGAGCTGTCAATTAAGTGGTTGAAAAATGGACCAGACAACGTCCCCATAAACATATCAACCAACTCCCTATCAGACAAAGGGGGTTGAACTCTTCCAGCCAAATCTCTCCATTTTTTAGCATAATCTTTGAAACCTTCACCTGCACCCATGGACATACTCTGGAGTTGAGTACGAGTGGGAGCAAGGTCGGCATTATACTGATACTTCTTTTAGAAAGCAACAACAAGATCTTCCCAGTTTTGGACATTGGCCCCTTCCAACTGGTAGAACCATTCAAGCTGAGTCCCTGACAGACTATCTTGAAAGAAATGCACCCACAAATTTCTATCAGCAGTGTGGGGTTGAATTTTCCTAACATACGAGCGGAGATGGAGTTTTGGGCAAGACACCCCATCATACTTAGCAAAAACTGGAGCCTTGAAATTCTGAGGGATAACCACTCCCGACACCAGTCCCAATTCTCCGAAATCCAAACCAGGTATCTTCTGAACTTCCATCGCACTCATACGGTCTTCTGCTTCTACCTATCCTCGGCAGGAGGATATTGCTCATCATCATAATCAGTATCATTGTCAGAGACTGCAGGACTATGGTCCTTTTCCTCTTCTTGGTTCTCCCCGTATTTGGATGAAGAGATCAGATCAGTTTGATGCTTCAACCTTTCTCCAAACCTTCTGCCCATATTCAGAATACCGACCTTCTTCTTCTTCTTCTCTTTCAGAATAAGGGTTTTCAGATCCTCTTGCCCCTTTACCAGACTGATGAACATCTGCTGGAACTGGGCGTTCTGTGCCTGAAGATCTTTGATGACTTGATCGGAAGACATTTCTGCTGAAATAAACAGCGAAAAAGACGAGAAACCTGTAGTGGTACCTGTAATGATGTGTATGGTAATGGGATATGCATGTAATGATTTCAAAGACTTTGGAAGATTTAAATTTGCAAACCAAAATAAACAAAACTTTATTAGCTTAAATTTGAAAGTGTCAACATGCCTTTAAGGCATTACAAATAAGTAAATAAAACAAATCTAAAACTAGAAAAGAAAAATCAAAAGTCCCATGGACGCTTTCTCTTTGTGCTGATATAGTCATTGAGCACTCTTTCTTCCTCGAGCTGTTATGTGAGCTTTAAAACCTTCCTCTCCTGCTCATGGAACTGCTCCCTGTAAGTATCCCACTCATTCTTTAGCTGAATCCAAGACCTCTGTAACTCCCCCAGATCAGTAGGAATGTAAGGATAGAGAACTGTGTAAGGAATGCCGTCTTCAGTAGTGGGTTCCACAATTACTAGTAATACGGCCGCATAAGGCATCATAAGCTTCTGGGCACGAGCTCGGACCCATTGGAGGTAAGGCTGCATAGGAAGGGAAGTCTTTGGTCCTAACTCATGGGGGTCAGATCTGTTTACCATGCCCCAAGTTCGTATGAATCTCTGGTGATGCCCCTTAACATCATCCTCATAGTCGAATACAATATCCTCGAGAAGTAACTCATGGGGACCATCCCTTCGAGCACAACCAAATTGTCGCAAAGCTAGACAAGGATTGTAAGTTATACCCTCTCTGATACCAAGTAATGGGACATTAAAATACCCCCCACAGCGATCAATAACAGCAACGTCTTCCATAGCTCGGGAACACCAAAGAATATCCGTATGAGCGAGTGACATTATTCTGTGCGACCAACCCAAACCTTCTTCGTTCTTCAGTATAGACCTAGAGAGGTGAGAAATAAACCACCTCGACAACAACGACATGCAGCACATAAGAGTCTCTCTTCTCCTCGTGGTGCGAGTATAGAGAGCGTGCAAAATATCTCCAAGCAAGGTAGGCACAAGGTTGCGGGAAAGGAAAATCTTGATAGCATTCACATCTACGAAAGAGTCAGGATTAGGGAAGAGAAATAAACCACAGATAAGAAGAGCGAAGGCATCCTCAAAAGCCTGAAAATCCATATCATCCCAAAATAGATGAGCCTGGTCTATCAGAAAATTGACTAGAAAACCCTCGACTCCGCTTCGAGTTTCCCAATTGGATACCACATCGGCCCGTTTCAAATGCAAAGCTGAGGCAATGACTTCTGGTTTAGGAACTTCTTCTATACCTGTGAAGGGTACATGTTCAAGAATGGATATGCCTAATAGATGAGAGAATTCTTCCAAGGTGGGTACCAACTAATAATCTGGAAAGATGAAGCAGTGATGCTTGGGATCGAAGAACTGAAAAAGTACGCTCATCATCTGTTCATCAGGGTTTGAAGTAACCAGGCTGAGAAGTTGACCGTGTCTCTTAATGAACATAGAAGTTTCAGAAATTCTTGACACTATCTCTTTGAGTTGGGAAGGTATCTCCACAAAGTTGATTCAGATAGTCTTTTATGCACGGAAGCCATGATCTGCAAAATAGAACAAAGATAAATTCCCTTGGTCTTTGAAATGGTTAGTGTAATGAAGCATGAATGCCATGTCATGATGCATGATGTCATGATAAAACACAGGTATAGAAAACAACAGGTATTGCAAACACAGTCAAATCACACAAAGCCCTAGGTTTAAGGCTTGCACGAGGTCAAAGGTAATATCCTCTTGAAGTTAAGTTGGTTTCAAACATGTCCTAGAAAAGTAACCGGGTTCTAGAGGATCTCAATATCACTGACCATCCTCCATCGGTCATGGTTTCAGCTCACCCAATCTTTTCTTGCGGCCGAAATTATTCCAAGAGTATGGTCTCAATGAGTGTAGTATCGAGTATCAACCAGTTCTCAGCTTTACACCGAGGCCGGATATCTCACTACTTTCTAATGGCCAAGTTGGGCGATTAAAGGTTCTAAGGTCAATTGATGCTTAATGACACCATGCAGAGGCCCCGTATTCTCCTCGTTTCTCCATAAGGGATACCGGTACCAACCAAAGTGCCACACCAACGTAGCTACTGCTTCAACCGTATTGGTCTACGCCGTACAGTTCCCTCACAGTCTATTGCTACTTACCTAAAAGGTATTCCCTAGATCCAGGTTAGGATCTATAGTAACTCCAAACAAACCCTTAAAAGTAAAGCAAACAAAGCAATCAAGAGAAGTAATTTATGATGAACTAAATCCTAAGGTATACCCCACTTATAACTCCCCAGCAGAGTCGCCCGTTCTGTGATACGGTGGCAGAACCGACTGTTAATACTGGTTTTTGTTTTGTGTTTTATGTTTGCAAAATGTCGCGGTAAGCAAGAGTCACCACCGACTTTTATTTCATCCAATCGGAAAGGAAAAAAGTACAGAAAAAAATCCTTTTTCGAGATTTTGAGTACGGGGGTAGATTATAGAAAGGGAAGGTGTTAGCACCCTTTCTATCCATGGTTTTCCATGGGCTCTTAGGTACTTGCTCATCTTTTAAAATTGCTTGTGTGTGTGCTTTGTTTTTGAAAATGTTTTGCTTCGTGATAACCCTTGTATCAGTCCTCAAAGGTGTGACGCAGTTGTTTTGAAAATTGTTTTGAAAGGTGTAAGTGTGAAAAGTTTGATTTGAGCAAGTACCTACTAGCATCTACCTACTCTAAAAAAGATCGTTTCTATTCTTGTTTCCTGTAGACAGCGCTATCCTACTATTGATAAATAGGTAGCACCGTCGTTGGAGTTTGTAAGGGTCAATTCGAAAGGGACGTACGATCACTAAAGCAATGTTAGGATACCTTAGTAATAACCCTAGAGTCTTAAGATCTTTTCGAGGGAACATTTCCGAGGAAGCATTCGAACGGGACATTAGATCTTTTTAGACATGAGGGCAACCACTAAAGCATCCTATACTTAATGATCGTTTACCGAAGGCAACCGAAGTGAGAGTATACCCTAAGAGTGATATGTGCGAGTGATTTGTTTCAGTTATTTATCTTTGCACATTAGGTATATAACCTATACCTACAGACAACATCCGTCGCTATAACCTGCGTGCTTCAAACATAAAAAATATGCATGATAAATGGATTTAAAGACCAGGGATCGATTGGTCTTGATCCCACGATCGTCCCAGTATCCAATTCTTGGCCTAATTTTGCCTGTATCAAGAAACCCTAAAATATAACCTCAAACCCTAGCAATGGCAACTATCAATATATGCGCTCAAAAATCAATTAAACCAATTCAATATGTTGCAAACATGATAACAAACACATACATACCATTAAAACATGTTTATAATGCAAGAATCGTGATAATCCAATTTTGAAAGAGAAGAAAACACTGATGGTCGTGCATCGCGTTTCTGGACTTGTGGAGGCTTTGTGATGCTTGCAATCGCTTCAGAGGATGTCCAGGAGTTGATTGGTGGCTTTGAATCTCCTTGAATCGTCCTTTAAATTGAAAACTGATCCACAATTTTTCCTCAAAAAATTTGAGTTTGCTTGGTGACTTTCACGACCTCAATCCTCCTTCTCTTGCCTTGGCTATGTTCTATATATGTACTGGAATACATTAGGTCAACAAAAACGAGCTAAATCTTGGTCCATTATGAAGATTTGATTTGGTCTTTATTCTTGTATAATATCTTTCTATCTCAAGCCAAATAATGCCAATTTTGGTTCAATTTGTTTTGCACATTTTGGATATGATTTGTCAGCATAATTGGATTTGATTCCACCCAAAATCTGATCACAAAACAAATCTTTGATATTTTTTGCTATTTATTTGATTTAATTTGACTTTTAAATGATAAAAATCAAAATAAAATAAATAAATAAAGCAAAATATGTGTGGGTGCTGATTTGGGTCGTGGACCATGTCATAAGCAAGATTCAATCATGAAAAACTAGGCCCATTTGACAAAAAAATGTATTTTTGAGCACATTTGACTTTTGGCAATTTTGCAAAAATGGTCAACTTGGCGAATGCATAACTCTCTCAATTTTGACTCTAGAGAGGTGTTATTGGAATTTTTAGAAAGCTTATGATGTCCTATAATCAACCCTTTTGGTATCATCTCAATTGAGTGTTCCATGTTCATGTATGAAGCTTTTACCCAAAAGGTGTTTTTGTTGACTTTTCAAAATGACCTATAATGTCAAAATTCATATCCTTTTGTGAGTGCATATTCTGATCTTGGGAGATGAAGATGAATTGTAGGGAATTGTATCCTCTTCAAAATGAGCTTTGGATGGGTCATTTATGATAAAGTATGATAAAGTTATGTTTGGTCAAAGTTGAGTTGACTTTCCCTGTAAAACCCTAATTTAGCAACTTTTGGGTTTTGATGAATTATGAGAAATCCTTGAGGAATCATGATCAACCCTTGATCAAATGATGGATAATACTTAAAAATGAGGATGTTTACCAAAAATCTTGAAGTTTGACTATATGTGGGCCACAACTGACTTTTGACCTAGCACAGTCGATTTTCAGGCATTTGAGCAATTGACTGAGCAAACTTCTTCTGCAAGGCTTGAAACTTGACATGGATGATCTTGAGAACATATTAGGACAATGGTGAGTATTTTAGTCCTTTGTGGTTCACATATACTGATGAAAATAGAAACCCTAATTTGAGGTAGACTGCCTTAGGAGGGAGTTTGTCTGGTCAACTCATGAATTTCCTTGAGCAATTTGAGGACCTCACTTGCCATGTGTTGAGAAATATGGGAGGGCAAATTTTGGGGTACAACATGGGGAATATTCCAGCAGTTCACCTCCATATCCCTGATGGATAGCTTGACATGATCATTTTTCCCAATAGGCCCCCTAGCATATAAGGAGGTTTTATCATTTCCCCAACATCTTGCAGAAACTTCCTCAGCACAGCCTATGAGATTCCAATCCCCATTAGACTTATTTTCCTCGACATAGTTTACAGGAATTTAATTCCCCAACAGAGTTTATTACTCCAACACCGTAAATCCCTAACAAAATTCTCTTCTTCAACAGGGTTTTAATCAAAGTTTCTATCCCTAAAAGAGTTGCTACAGTATTTGAAACCTGGACAGATAACACACCGGAGAAATATCCATCTCTTTTATCCTCAATCAGGATACGTAAGAATCAAATCCTTCAACAAAAAGAACGACAAACGACCAACTCTCTTTGAATGCCTCTATCCCCAAGCAGAAGTAGAAGATCCCCAGCGGAGTATCCTCAAATAGAAAGCGGGATTCCCCAGCAAAATTATTCCCAGCAAAAATTGAAGAATCACTTTCTTCATCCCCAGCAACAGTCTGAGATTTATTTTCCCCATCTAGACATTGTTACAAGGAGATACCGATATGCTTCAACAACATATTGCATCCATACATCATTTCAAAATACATCATAACATATGCATACTGAAACGCATATGCCATTCTCATTTATTTTGAGAGCATCATTATGCAATGCATTACATGAATCATGACATTACATAAATCCAATTTTGTCTTTTTAGGTAAAATTCGCGAATAGATGAATATCCTCAACAATTTTCAAATAGGTCAGAGATTAGTTCCAGAAATAGGACGGGGTAACTATCTATATGACCAGGCGGTATGAATTCCTGTAACAGAACAAGTTTACCAACAAAAAACAGGCCAGAGATTAATTCCCAAAAAAGGACGAGGCAACTTATGACCATGCGCTATGAATTTCCGAAACATGACAGGTTTACCAACAAAAAACAGGTCACGGATTAATTCCCGAAACAGGACGGGGCAATTATCTATATGACCAGGTGGTATGAATTCCTGAAACAGGACGGGTTTACCAACAAAAAACCGGTTGAAGATTAATTCTCGAGACAGGACGGAGAAACTATCTATATGACCAAGCGGTATGAATTCCAGAAACAAGACGAATTTTCCAACAAAAAAATAGGTCAAAGATTAATTCCTTAAATAGGACGGGGCAACTATATATATGACCAAGCAGTATGAATTTATGAAATAGGACAGGTTTACCAATAAAAATTATGTCAGAGATTAATTCCCAAAAAAGGACGAGGCAACTATCTATATGACCAGGCGGTATGAATTCCCAAAACAAGACGGGTTTACCAACAAAAAAACAGGCCAGAGATTAATTCTTGAAATAGGACAGGGAAACTATCTATATGACCAAGCGGTATGAATTCCTGAAACAGGACGGGTTTACCAATAAAAAACAGGTAGCAAATTAATTCACGAAACAGGACGGGGCAACTATCTATATGACCAAACATTATGAATTCCTGAAACAGGACAAGTTCACCAACAAAAAACAGGTCATAGATTAATTCCCGAAATAGAATGGTGTAACTATTTATATGACCAGGCGGTATGAATTCCCAAAACAAGACGGGATTACCAACGAAAAATAGGTCGCAGATTAATTCCAGAAATAGGACGGGGCAACTATCTATATGACCAGGCGTATGAATTCCCAAAACAGGGCGAGTTTACCAACGAAAAACATGTCGTAGATTAATTCTCAAAATAGGACAAGGCAACTATCTATATGACCAGGCGGTATGAATTCCAGAAATAAGATGAGTTTACCAATGAAAAATAGATTGTATATCAATTCCTAAAACAGGACAAGGCGACTATCTTCATGACCAAATGATTTCCTTCAGAGACTGAATTCTGACGAGCACCCCCCCCCCCCAGAGACCGAATTCTGGCAAGCATTTCCTTCAAAGGTTTATTCTGAAAAGTATCTCCTTCAGGGCTTCGTTCTGAAAAGCATCTCCTTCAGAATTTTATTCTGGAAAGCATTCCCCCCCAGAGGCTGAATTATGGCGAGCATTTTCCTTCTGAAAAGAATCCTTCAAATACAATTAGACGTAGACTCATTTTGATACTTCAATCAATAGTTACTTTGGATGGCATCTGTAAGCCCATCTCCGACGACACTCTATTGCCTCTCCGAATGGTATCTTTAAGCCAATTCAAGTAGTATAATCAACCAACAATATCACTTTGTGCACATGTGAGTGCAAATTTCTAGGCACTTAAGTGTTTAATCCTTTTCCACCTTCAGATCACGAATGGCGTACATGTCAATCTAACTCCTCAGGTTTAAGAAGATATAATAGGGGAAGTTGTTGTACCCTAAAATTTGTTCTCCCATTTTTTAAGACAATTGATTCAAGACACCTCCTCATGCTCCTAGGGTTCTCAATTGCTCAAGAATACTCAAGGGTTTGAGCATACAAGCACCTATCATAAGCAAATGACCTACAACTAGGTGAAGCAATCGGCTGAACAATCAACTAATAATGAAATCAATGAAGTCGCCATAGAACGTTTTTTATCCCACATGAAGGGAAAGGTAAACATCGAGTAAACATGAGAAGGGTGAAATCAAGGTGGAACGGTCAAGAGATACATGTAAGGGAGTCTGTTATGCGAGGGGAAGGTATTAGCACCCCACACGCCTGTAGTACTCTATGGTATCCACTCTTGTTGTTATAATCAAAGGGTGTGTTCAAATCTAAGCTTAAGAGCTAAAAGAAAAATGCAAAGAGGGAATGCATACAAAAGAAAAGAGAAAGTAATGTAGGGAAAATAAAGTTGTGCTCGTTCGGGACCTACCCCAATGCCTACGCATCCCTTTTAAGGAATCAGAGCAGCCGTAGTTCGACTTCAAAAGTTTCTATTTATTTTGTATTTTTTAATAAATAGTATTAATTTCTCCATCTGCCGCAACTCGACCTTTGGAGACTTACGCGTCAGCACATAAGTGAATTAACATGGTCTTTTGAAAAAGGTTTGAAAGAAAAACCCGAAGGCAAAAAGAGTTTGCGTTGGTTGGTGTTTTTGTTGTGGATAATAGATAGTTGATCTCAAGAGAGAGATATTGGCCACTTCTCCACTTATTCATGAAATGAGTCTTTTGAGACTTGAACCAAACCAAGGCTTAGAATGGAAAAAGCAATAAGATCGAGAAGAAACCCGCTTATCATCTCCCATGCTCAACAAATGTATGATTCTCATCAGTAATTTTTAAGTGTTTTGAAGTTTGCCAGAAAAAGAAGTTTTTGTTTTAATGCAAGGATGCAAAAGAAAAGAAAAACTTATAAGGGAGACTAACCTAAATCTACCCCTAATGTTATCATATGATGATTGATCCTAAAGTTGAGTTTTAAAGGGAAATCTCTACCCTATGTTGACATGCTTAGATAAAAATCTTAATGTCTATCTCAACTCATCATTTATAGATGAATCAAGAAGTTCTAAAGGAGCATAGCAAGGGTCTATCACCTAAAATTATGTCTATCTCGAATCATCATCTATAGATGAATCAAGAGCTCCTAAGGGAACATGCCGAGGGTATATGATATCAAAACATGCACATAAAGATGAAATCAAACAAGCAAGCCAATAAGCTCAAGAGAGCACACACAATATGTCATGAGCAACACATGCTAACTCAAGTCAAATTCCTAACCATGATATAGAAGATCAAGGTAGATATAAAATTTGTAGGGGTGCTTTAGACAAGGGGTCATATCAATTGAGGAAAACAAGCAGTGAGGGGATAGAAGAAAAAACACGGGGCATCGATGTCGACCAACGTGAGCTCAAGACAAAATGTGGGGGATTGATTACAAATTCCTTTTCCACTCGAAGACTCGATAACAAGATATGCACGACTTCGAAGCATTGACGTACAACACGAGCTAAGGATGACACGGACTAGAATGTACAAGGGTTGATTACGGACCCTCCATGCTCTCCTCCTTTTGAGGACTTATCATCTGTAATATAATGTGGGCACAAATGTAAACACACGTGCGGAATACATACTTCAAAGATAGGATTTTAAACAAACACAAATACCATACAGAAAGTGGTGCCTGCTACAAGACTTTAAACAGATACTTTGAGCATACGCTCTTTATTTCCTACTTCTCATGATATCTAGAAAGAGTAAAATTCCTACTTCTCATGACATCTAAATAAAAGCAGTAAAATACGGAATGATAAATTAGAATCAGAATGATACCAAACGAACAAGACTTCGTAGCACAGTAGAAAAGCAGAGAAACCCATAAAACTTCGAGTAAGCTTCACCAAGTAATAGAGAAGAGTCAGAAATCATATACTCGAAATAAGCATCGAAGCATCTTCGATGTGAAAATAAGTCACAATCAGAACCTCAAGCATATCCGCATACCACATAATAAACCTGCATAAGACTCAGATCTCAACAAGCAAAGGTGGATCACAAGTCTCGATTAATCAGATCACCATGATTTAATTCCTAAAAAAATCTAACAAATTTTTATTGATTTTGTAATTTTTTATCATGTAGAAACTAAAATAATTAGAAGAAATCAACTAAACAATATTAAAAAAAAGAGTAAAATGTTAACTAACAAAATTGATTATTCATAACGTTTCTAAACTAACTTTTAAAACTAAGAAAGTTAATAAAACAATTTAGTTAGAAAAAACTATGTTATTATAATTGAGATTAAAATCTAAACCTAAAGAATTAAGAAAATCATTAAAAAAAACAAAATTACATATACTCAATTAAAATAGCAAATAGGGGGTGCATGTGGTAGTTTTCGAAATGGGCTCAGGTGCTTGTTTAGTTGAAGGCCCAAATGAATTTTGTTTGTATTTCAACTAAAAATAAACAAAACCAGGGGTGTAATATGAAAAACGAATGGGCTTAGTGGCAAGGGATGGGGCGGTTGGGCCTATTGGTGTTGAAGAGGAGGCCCAAAAAGAAATTTGAAGAGCAAAAAAAAACCCTAGAAGGAAAGTTGTTGCACACACATTCCATCGTCATTTCCTCTGTTACTCTCATCATCCTTCCTACTGCTTTCTTTGCTTCCATCGGTCAAACAAAACAACAATAATCTTCCTATATTCTTCTTCTTCTTTACTAACAAAGACAACAACATCTAAAATCCCTTCTTTTCAAGGAACAATGGCGCTCCACTCTCTTATTTAGCCACCACGGTCTCGCTGGAACCTCCGTCTCAGTCTGATTCATTTCATCTTTCTCCGCTCAGCCTTTCATCGTTTCAGTGATTCTATCAGCTTTGTCTCCGACGAAGCACCATCTCAACTCTCTCATTGCCTCAACGATTCCGTCCTAATATTTTGTTCTCATCTTTTATCGTAATGGCGTGGCTTTGTTCGCAGCAACTCCGTCTGATTTGCTTCAGCTCTCAGCTTCTAATTTCCTCCATCAATCATGATTTAACACATCACTACTTCCTTTCCATTCGCTCGCGATTTCACGCTTTGACTGCTTCTGTCCGTCTTCAGATTCGGTTTCATCTCCGATTTCAACATCGTGGCTTCTCAAGGCCCGATCGTGATTTTGGCGAAATTAGAAATAGAAGTGAACAACAACAAAGCTATATGCCACAAGTTTACATACACAGTGATGCGGAAATGATAAGCAGTTAAAGACTTACCTACCAGAGAACTCCAACGATTCTTCAAGATTGATGAAATCGAAGAGAAAACTAACAATTAACGGTTCAGGTATACGTAAATTGTCATCCTCGATTCTGTATTCTCTTCTTTTTCGCGTTGTAATTCTCTTGTGTTTCGGTTACGGTGTCTATGATTGAAACGTGACGATGATTACATCAATGTAGTTTTGTTGCCGATGATGAAGATGATGAATAGGCTGGTTGACGTTGCTCTGGTGTGAAGATGATGAAGTGTTGTTACAAAAGCAGTTTGGAGAATCAAAGATGATGATGAAGTTATAGTGAGGATTCAGAGGGATTGCACTGATATCAGATGAAGAAGACGATGGAGGTGTGAAGAATGCAGAGATACTTTTTTTGAATTTTCTTGTGATTCTCTTCTAGAATTTTTGAAGAATGAAGATCAATGAAGGTAAATCTATTCTTATAGTTTGTTATTAGTAGAAAAGTTAGTTAGGATTTAATGAATATGAGCCCTTGATTTCAGTAGTTAGTTAGAAGAATAGATGGTGAGGATTGAGTTTGTGAAACTTGCTTGAGAAGCTTTGGGTAAACTGCTGAGCTGGATTTTTTGTAGCAGGGACTGGTTTTCTTTCTTTCTGATATTTTTGTTCCACGGTTTCTTTCTTCTGATTTTTAAAATGAGTGCAGGACTGCTGTTATTACAGCTTTGTGGTTTCAATACAGAGGCCTATTTCTTATTTGTGTTGGGATGGATTTATTATTATATTTGATTTAATTTTCTGCTGACTTTTTGCTTATTTCCTATTAAACTTTGAGATAATCATACCTTTATGAACCTGTAACAACTTATTCCTTCTACTTCTATATGCAGGTTCTGATGGATGTCGTAGGTTGGATGATGATTGGCTTGGTACAAATGTGCGATTAATGTGAGCTTCTCCTAGACTGGATTATGCAGGTTAATGAACAACACTGGCAATGTTTGGCATGGTTGTATTTTGGATTGTATTTTCATGTTATGAATTGATCTGATGATAGGTTTTTGTAGGCTGAACTGATTTGTATGTTTTTCACTAGCAGGTCGAACTGTTGTAGACACGATGCGGGTGCTTTGATGCAGGTTGTTTGCAGACAGGTCTTGGTTATGATTTGGAACAAACAATTTGGATTTTGGATTATGTTTGGAGGAAGATTAATAAAGCTTGGAGATTAGGATATTTTAGCATAGGTTTATGTAATTTTTTATGTAATGATAAAGTTGTAATGGAAATGTAATGGAACCAAATGATGTTGAATATATGAATGGTTTTGTAATGAAGGTTTGGAGTGTATTTGGATTGATTTTGAATGATGTTTGAATGATACTTGAATGAACGTAATGACATAAGCCTCGACTTTCCTCTTAATAAAATTTCATGCACAAACTTTCCATTCTGCAAGCAAAGTTTAATCCACTCAAGCACATTATGCAATCTTGTATGAATACTAACCAATCAATGCATCCAAATCAATCTTCCAACTCAATCTTAATTCCAAGTAAACTTGTATTGTGAGCAACAAGTGATAATGATGTATGTTGAATTTTGCAACTTGCATCTTCAACACCAAACAATCCACACGTATTTGCTTTCCAATCTTCTTGAATTGACTTTTTTGACAATTTAATGACTGGTTAATAACATTCGATTAGTCTTGAAGCCCACTTAATTTCTCAACAGACATATCCAAATCAAGCAACACAAATCATTTTGGCTCAAAAAAAAATCACAAGCCAATTTCTCGATCTATAGTTTGCACTTTAAATTTCAAAATGCCTTTATCTTCAAGCCTCGAAAGCATCTTGCATGACAAGCCACAAGCAAACAAAATCATGACCATGCCTCGATCACAAATAATTTCTTGCTTCCCATTTTGTACCAATTCCCAGGATTTCACAACTCTTGATGACCAAAGATCACAAAGGAAACGCCCTTAGAATTCCTTGAAGGTTAGGATAAGACTTGAAATGTAGTAACGAAACCCTTTAGATGAAGGTAAACTTGAGGTATGCTCAGGATATCCATGAATTCCAAACCCTAATTTTCAAAATCTTTAGTTCAAATAATGCTAAGTTTAAGCACTAGGGGATTAAACCCTAATTCTCTAACCGATGCTTCAAGAAGAACCAGAAGAATAAATGCTTATTGGATATGTACACCTCACACCAAAAGAAATCCTAGCTTGTGTGATTGCTGACCTTTTGAACCAAGGTGTTTTATTGAATGAAAATACATGATATGTTCATGACCTAATGGAATATATGCAGATGAATGCAAAACCTAAGCTAGATAAAAGTAAAATTAGGAGGGAAAATTTTGGGGTGCAACACTATGGTTTTGTGTTTCTCAAAGAAAATTGAGCCTCTAATGCCTCAAGTGAGTTTCATGGTTCTTCATATGCCTCAAGGTATCCTCATAACAAGTTTCAAGCCTTGCACCACAAGTTTGCTCAATCAGTTGCTCAAATGGTTGAAAATCAACTGTGTTGGACAAAAAGTCAATTGTGGTCAACATACAGTCATACTTCAAGATTTTTGGTCAAAATCAAGATTTTGAGGTCACATTCATCATTTGATCAAGGGTTGATCATGATTCATCCAGAAAACTCTCAATTCATCAAAAGTCAAAAGTTACCAAATTTGGATTTTCTTAAGGAGAAGTCAACTAAACTTTGATCAAGCATAACTCTCACATGCCTCATCATATTTTTCTCAATTGTAGGGGACATCTTGAGCTTTTGAAAAAGTCTAAGACCACCTTCATATGATAAAAATTGAGGAAGTTATGTTTGGTGCAAGTTAAGCAATTTTTGAGAAATGCATGAAACTTACATTGACCAATTTTCAAATTGTGGGCTAATGGACTTAATTTTTCAAGTTCAAACATGTTCATGACATGATAAAAGACCCATAAGTACACTCGTGCCTTATATAATATTTTCATTTTATTTTGTTTTGTTTTTATTCAATTAAATACAAAATAAATTAAATAAAATAGTAAAATAATGGACCAAGGCACATGGGCTTGGTTTTTGATCAAATTTGAGACCCAAGAACACATATCCAACTTGCCAAAACCGTGGGAGGCAAGATTGGGACATAATCTTCTCAAAATGGAATGTTTGAAAATAATTTTTTTTTTTTTGTGTTTTGACAAGAAATTGAATACTTGGTCTTTTCCTCTTTTGACTTGATCTATTTTCTTCATCTATAAATACACATAACATCAGTGAACAAGACCATAAATTTCTACCTCAAGAGCAAGCTCCAAGAATCACAATTTTTTTTCAAGAACTAGGGCAAGCGTGAAACCCTATTTGCAGCCTCTCCCAAACAATTCCAAGCATTCCATTACACTCCTGAATATCCCAGGAGTCATTTCTAGTATTTCAACAAGCTCGAGACATCCCAAAATGTGCTCTCTCAAGAATATCAGTTGGGTAATTTTTCCAAAATCTTAAACTTCTATTATATGCATTGTTATGATGATGTTTGAAACAGGTCGCGACCATTACATGGAGTTTATAACATCCAAATTATGGTTGGCCATTGATGAACCGATTCACATCCCCTGCATTTATATTTTCATCTTTTTCAATCCTTTTTTTTATTTTAATTAATTTTCATTTTAATTAATTCTTTTCTTAAACTAAAATCAAATAAAAATCAGAAAACTTATAAAAAATCAAAAAAATAGGTTTAGTCTTTTTTTAGTTCTTTTAATTAATTTAGAATTAGTTTTTTTTGTCATCAAATTAATTAATTTGTAATTAAAATTAGACATTAGTTTTTTATTTTATTATGCAAATCAAACCAAAAAATGCACAAAAATTAATTTCTAATCTTTTAGATGTTAAGAATTTTAAAAGTAATTTACTAATATTTTATTTTATTTTTCTATTTATTTTATTAGACAAATTGTATAGGATGTACAAATTTTATAATAACCTAATTTAAATTCCTGCACAATTTCTTTATCATGTAACTTCCCCCAAGGCCCTGTAATAGCGTATGACTTTACTTTTTCACACTTATTCTTTATGTCTTGTATATATATATATATATATATATATATATATATATATATATATATATATATATATATATATATATATATATATATATATATATATATATATATATATATATATATATATATATATATATATATATATATATATATATATATATATATATATATATATATATATATATAATTTTGTAGTAATAGACTTGTATGGCAAGATAAAATTAAATGATAGATAACCTTAAACAATTCTAAGATAACATAACTGAACTGAACTCACTTTGCACACATACACCTCTAAGGTAACCTCCTTTGTTGCCTTCAAAAAACAATGGTCATGTCCCTCAAAAATAGGGATGCTTTAGCAAAAGACCCTCGAATAAAGATCATAGTCCCTCGATGACCCTTCAATGTTGCCTACAAAATATGATATAGTCCCTCTGATACAATTGCTAAAGTATCTCTATATGTTGCTTTCTATGATCATTCGACGACCCTTCGCTCGTCCCTTCACATCCAATAGATAGGGATACCTACTAACTAATGGTAGGGATATCATAATCTCTAAAGGAGAATGAAAAGAATAAGAATGACCTTGAGTGGGTAAGATTTTTAATCGCTTGCTCACAACTCTTTGCTAAAAAAGAAACATTTTACACATCACCTTTTCAAAACAAATATTTTCAAACACTTTGTACGTGTTCTTGAGGACTGATACAAGAACCATTACAAAGTTAGTCGTACTTTGGATTTTCAAAAATATTTTCAAATCACACACACAAAGCAATTTTCAAAGTGATCTAGCGATTAAGAGTCCGTAGATAACTACAGATGAAAAGGGTGTTAACACCTTCCCTTTTCATAACTTACCCCCCGAACTCAAAATCTTAAAAGGTATTTCCTGTTCTTTTCATACTTTCCTTATTGGATAAAAGAAAAGTCGGTGGATACTCTTGCTATCCCCAACATTTACGATAAAACACAAAAACAAGTCAGTTCTCCTATCATATTACAGATGGGTTTAAAAGTTACAGGTTTAGGAGGATCTTGTGATAACGGATGTTCAATCATATTGAAAATTTCAGAACAAGTGAAAAGTTAAGTTGTGGAAATTTCAATAGCTCCATGGTTATCAGAAATTGTCCTTTCAGACATTTCGTGATTAGAGGGAGAAGTTGAATCAGGATGGATGATGGGTGAGTCATGGAGAGTGGTTTATTTATTAAATAAGGAAAAATGAAGATTGGTATCAAAAGTTGAAAAGTGAGAAGTTTGTAGAAGTGATTGAGATGAGGTTAATAGAGATGTAGAAGTGTGGATTGGTTCTGATGGAATGATGGTAGTGAGAGATGGAATAGGATTTGGAGCAAAATCTTGTATGGTGATGGTGGATTTAGAAATGATTGTTGTTGATGGTGGAACAAACACATTTGTAGTTACCAGAATTTCAGTTGAAATGGTATTAGAAACAGGTGGGATATTTGTATTAGGAACATAAATAGAAGTGGTGATGGTGGATGGTGGAATAAAAAAAGAGTTAAACTCATTAGATGAAGGAGTGGTGATTGTTTGTTGATATACATGAATTGTAAAAGATGATGGTGTAAAGGGAATATATGGAAAAAAGATAGAAGTGTTAACAGAGTCAGAAATAATTGTAGTTCTGGTTGATGGTGGAAGAGGATTAATTTCTGCAGTGGAGGTTGTGGATGAACATACATTAACAGTATTAGAAGAAAACAATGAAACATGTATAAAAGTATCAGACTTACTAGATGTTACATAATTTTCAGCTCCCAGAATGACATCTTTCAGAAAACCGGACTTTTTCTTCTTCTTCTTTCCAAGTTCAGAAGCTTCTGAACTCTTCTTCCTTTTACCTCTAGAAGATTCAGCATACCTTTGAGCAGGAGGTAAATCAGAATAGTTGAAACTGGACATATCATATCCTTCTGCTTCCATCATCCTGACATAGATAGCAATGCTAGACATGTTATCTCCCTTGGTAAACAAAGGGTAGTTATTCACAGAAATTCTTGAGATTCTGATGCTTTCAGGGGGAACAAGTAGAGGTTTAGAAATGACTTCCTCTATTAGCCTCATATTCTTCAGAGTCTTTCCGTTGAAGGAATCTCTAAGACTAGAAGCCATATCCTCTGTAAACTTAGCTTCTTTAACCATAGTTTTCACCAAGCCACTTTCTACCAGGATGTCAGTGATAAGACGTCCAAAACGAATATAGTTTAAAATATTCTTCTTGGGATCATTAGTGGTTTTGGTCTTTATAACAAAGTCTCTCAAATAATAAAACAGAAGAGCTGGAACACACATCTTCTGATGCGTCATCAAATAGTACAACATGAACTTTTGATTAACGTTGAAATAGTCAAAAGAACTGGATGGAGGTCTAGGGTTAATACAATTTATAATGATTTTGTGCCAAATTCTGAGTTTATCATGGAGATATTTACTCTTATACTCAATTTTATTAGGAGAGTAGTTCTTGAAGATGGAATTTTCAATCGTCTCCTTAACATATATAGATTTAGTATTCATCTTATAAATTTGTTTACCTTCCAGATGTTTCATGCCAAGAAGATCAGCAATAGACTTTTCAGTAATGATAACTTTCAGACCCATCACATGACCAACTACATGAAGATTGTCACAATCCGCTTGAATCCAAAAATCCTTAACCAAAGAATCATAAATAGGACCATGAAGACGCATGAAGAAGTGCTCCCGTCATTGAGCATTCAGGTCAGCATTTAGATTTGCACCATTTACAGAAATGTTATTGGAATCCACCATATATTCACAAAGAACATTTAACTCATGTGGTTTTATATTACAATGAACTAGAACAAATTTATGTGTTATGTGGTGTTCATCAATAACTGATAGAGAGGATGAACCATTTACCATAGGAGAAGAAGAACTGGTTGGAATAGTTGAAAAAGATAGCGCAGAAGGATTTAAGGCTTGTTCTATTTCTTTAGCAAACTGAACAACCTCTTGTTGTTGAGCATTCATCATGTTGAAGTGTTAAAGATGATGAAGGTTGTTGACGAGGGTGCTGATCTTTGGTGAAGAGCATTGATAAAGATAATGAACACATAGAACTTGTTGAACGGTTTGAGTGAAAAAAGGGTTTAGGGTTTCTAAAGTGTGGAAGTGAATTGAACGTGTGTGATTTATAGTGTTTGAAAAGTGAGAGAAAATAAAATAAAAATACATACAATTAAACATAATAATTATGTGCATTAAATGAAAGTAATAATTATGATATCAATCAAATTCCAAGAAATACGCACACTGCTCATTGCATAGCTTAGATAGTGTGTGATGATTAAGCATAACCAATGGTTACACATGTTAATTAATACATCTCACTAAGTGACATGTTTGATATCCTCAGAGTCTGGAGAATCACAAGGTTTCCATATAATCAAAGACATTTCTGACTGAAACATCTTCTGATTACTGAGGTTTTGAACTCATACTTACTGGTTCCTCTTACTTCTTTAGAGGTTCTCTGTTTTCTGATTGAGGAGTATAAGTTTCTTCTAAAATTTAATTTCTAATCTTAGAATCCATCTTCTCTTCAGATGATATCTTCATCATTCTATTTAGAATCACTCGTCTGACTTCTTGAGGGTAATCCTCAGAGCATATATATTCTGATAATTTATTATAAGAGCATTCATCTGTTTGTCAAGCTTCCTTTTGAACAGAAGCTTAATTTTCAGAAGGTCAATATTTCATGAACTTATGAGAAGCTATGTGCTTTAGAAAATTAACTAACATTTCCTAGCGTCTTCTGGATTTTTGATTCCTTGAACAAATTGCAGAATCTGTTCTAATACAAATATCATCAAACTTTGACGATTTTGACTGACAATCTTGTTCTTGCAATGCTGAGCTAACTTGTTTAGATTAGAATATAAAGGCTTGTCAGTATATCCACTTCAGAGTGAATGGCTTTTGTCTTTGCATTTTTAAAGCATTTTCCATTCAAGAATTCACATATCAAGAATTCCTTTGATTCTTGATGAATCAATAAGATTTATTTTTTAAGCAATTTTCAATTTTCTACGAAGCTTTCCAAAGGAAAAAATATTCAGAGTTTTTTGCATTAGATCTTCTACCTGCTTGATTGGTTAGGCTTCAGATGTTCTGACTAAGAAATTATTTCTTAGAGATTTGAATTTCTCTGTTTAAGATTTCTGACATTTTTCTGCAGACTTCATCATGAAGGTCCTATGTATCAAAATCAGAAGACAACAATCTTTCTTCTTTACTTGAAGAAATTCCTAATGTGATTTTTATGAGAAAGTCAAGGGTGGACTAATCCGTTTCTTAAAAACATCTCATACTCACAAAGAATTAATCTTTAACAAGCAAAATTTCTTGTTTTCTGATGATTTGATCTTTGAGCAAATACCTTGTTCATCATCATAAGAGGTTGGCTCAATCAATGACACCAAACCCATAAGAATTTCTTCAGGAGGTTTGAAATCTTATATGATCCTGACAAGAGCTTCTTTATCTCCCAGAATAAGTTCTTCAGAAGTAAAGATTGTGATTCTTCTTTACGTCTTGATGGATCAGAAAGAGCTATAACTGCATCTGAATTGGGAGATTCTGATGCTATGAATTCTGGTACCTTTTTCTTGGATTCTGAATAGGTTATCTCCAAAAGAGAATATTTTGTTGTTGACATCTTCAGTTTTCGAAGAATCGAAGACTTGCTCAAGGTAATCCATTTGGTTAAACAAATAAGCATAAACAGAAATAAGGAACACATATATATCCTGGTTCACTTGAGAAACCCTTAAGCTAGTCCAGTCCACCCTACCAAGGCGATTTCGCCTTCAACTCAAGGACTTAATCCACTATAACCAAATTTGATTACAATATGCACAAACAACTGCTAGAACTAACAACCACTAAGACCACCATCTTAGTCTTCTCAAAGCTTATGACCTAACTGGTCCTTTGAGGAACACGTTACCTTCTAAAGCTTTTAACCTAACCGGTCCTTTAGAAGAAACACAAAAATCCTTCCTAAAGCTTCTGACCTAACCGGTCCTTTAGAAGGAACAAACAACTGTTTGTTTTTACATGGTTTATTTACAAGAGAATGCTTCTACATAAACAAGTGTAAACTCAATTAAGTACATCAGAAGAACCTAATACACACTAATAATATTACATCACATTTTATTTCAAATGTGTGGTCTTCTTTTCTTCAAGTAGTTTCTTCACTGGCAATAACCCAAAGCACTTGAAACGCTGAAGTTTTCTTCTTCATAAGCTTCTAAAATCTTTATTGATCTTGATGTAGTAAAGAGAAGAACTTCTTCATCTTGATTCACCTTAGAACATTTTGGATATCAACCCTTGTTCTATTTACTTCAATGATCATTTTAGAGCACAACATTCATGTTGTGGATTTGTAACTGGAGCTTCTATGATCATCTTCATTATCTTATGTGGCTTAGCAAGCTTCTTGCAGTATATTAAATTAAGCACATTGTGAATAAATGATTTCATTTTTTTCTTGAAATCATCAACAACATGATTGAAGAATCATCTTAACAACAATTGTTCTTATTGTTATTATAATGGTTGATAGTGTTGGTTTTGTTCCAATAATGACAACTTTCATTTGAACATTGAACACCAACAACATTTTAAGCATATGATCCTTTTCTTATATCGCCAAGAAAAATAGATTTGTTGGCTATTGAAAAAGAGTCGTTACATAATGATGAAAATAATACTACCACTTAATTTTATTTTCCACAATTCAAGCTAGTGGAGAGGTAGTGGGATAAGGCTTTTTCGTACTGTGTACTTATCATTTCTAACGGTAACATTTTTCTTCGAAACTTCAGAGGCTTCTGATGGTATATGATTGAAGCATGAGTAGAATTGTGACATTTGAATCTCCAGATAATAAAGTCTTCAGTCGTCAGTACTTGTTCACTCAGAACCTTGTCTTCAAAACTTTAGCACTTGGTCTTGAGATCCTTTTCTAGAACCTTTGGTCTTCTAGAACTTTAAGTCTTTAGAACTTATGTCTTAAGAGTCTTTAGCACTTGGTCTTTATAACCCTTTTCTTAGAACCATGGGTCTTTAGAAACTTGAGTCTTTAGAATCTGGACTTAAGTATAACTTCTGTCTTCAGATCTTCTGACTGTTTCTTTAGAACCCGTTGTCTTCAGAAACATGAGTCTTTAGCATCTGGACTTAAGTAGAAACTTTTGTGTTTAGATCTTCTGACTGGTTTCTTTAGACTTTATATCAGAGCCTACACTTCATAGTCTTCTGGAGTGTCTCGCTATTGTTCATCAAAACTTGTGTAGCATAGAAGCGGAACTAATTATCTTTTATTGTCTTGGTCACACCATCCACCAGAAGCATAACATGTTTGTTAAATACTCAAAAATAACAAACATTATAGTATCAAAATTATTCATACAAACATAATCATTTGTTATCATCAAAACTCAGAGATAGTATGGCAAAACCAAATCTTGTTCTAACAGATTTACCTTATTGAAAGAAAGAGTGAGGTATTCACACAGTTCAACAAGTTCAAATTGCATACGGAGAAACAAAGTGGTTGCAAATTGAAGAAGTTAAGAACTGATGGTGGTGGTGAATATATGTCTGTTAAATTTTCTAGATTTTGAAATGAGGAAGGTATAAATCATGAGGTTATTGCACCCTATACGCCTCAGCGTAATGGCATAGCTGAGAGTAAGAATAAAAGTATATTGAATATGGCAAGAAGTATGTTGAAAGCTAAAGATATGCCTAAGATATTTTAGACTGAAGCAGCTTCGACAACATTATATATTCTACATAGATGCCTAACAAAGAAGATGGTCGAAAAGACAACTCACGAGGCTTGGACAAGGTCGAAGCCAAATGTGAGTCATCTTAGAGTTTTTGGATCAATGTGCTTCAGGCATGTACCTGAATAACTGAGAAAAAAGTTGGATGATTGGAGTAAAGTCATGGTGCTCATAGGTTATCATTTCACTGGTGCATACAAGTTGTATTCGCCAAACAAAGATAAACTAGTGATTAGTTGAGATGTTCTTGTAGACGAAAGAAAAGGGTAGGACTGGAGTTGAAGGTCAGTTCGACAAGAATCATATACAATCACAACTGTGTTCGAGGAAGATGAATAGAACGAAGCTTCAACGAGTCAAAATGAACAAGGTGATGCTTCAACTATTCAAAATGAAGAACCACTTGTGCAGAATGAAAGAAGGTCGACAAGAACAAGAACTGAGTCGAAAAGACTAACTAGATATGAAAGGTTTCCAGATCAAGTAGTTGATGCAGATGGTGACTTAATTGAAGAAGCCATGATGATGGTTGAAGTAGAACCAATTGATTTGGATGAAGCCATGAGCAATTCGAATTGGTGTGAAGCCGTGAAAGAAGAACTCAGAGCTATTGAGAAGAACAAGACCTGGGAGCTTGTCGATGTCATACCCCAAATTTATCCGCTTATTTTTCTCGTTATCTATAGCCGAATATCCATTCACTTAAAAGTCATTAGGTCTAGAAATTTAAAATGTCTCTTTAATATAATAAATAAAATTATTATTTAAAAACAATAAATTTATTTATTTATCATCTTTGTTCACTTTGTATCTATGCTTGGTTTTTTCCAACGTTAATTTATTTAGTTTGCTTATTTAAAAGGTATATAATAGTTTATTTTGAATTATTTATATATTTATTTTAAAATAGAAAATATTATACCATCCTTTTAAATTTTTAATGGTACTTTTATTTCAAATAATTAAGATAGCACAGTTGGTAAGAGAGCATTGATAAGAATATTCAGCATAAGGTTGCGGGTTTGATTCATATTATGCTACCTTTTATATTTTATTGTTTTTCTGTGTTTTTTTTATTTAAAAAGGTAAAAAGGTCATTTTTAGATTATTTTATTATTATTTCATTTATTTATTTTAAGGCTATTTTAAATTTATTTTTTATTTTTTAAATATTTAATTTTCATGCACTTAATAGTTAAATTTGGAAAAAATAAATAAAATATTTTCAAATCAATCTCAATGTTTGGAATAGTCATAAACAAGACTAGATTCATAATCTTGTTCACCAAGTTATGGACTAAATTTCAATCAATTTTCAATTTTCAAAATCATGTAAAAAATAGATCAATCTCACTTGGTGCATTTTGGATATTTTTTGTTACTAACAATTTCTATTTTTTAATTATTTTCAAAATAAAAAAAATCATATTTTTTTATTATTTAAATGTTATTTTGGTATTTTTAATTAATTCATTTTTAAAAATCATTATTCATTTGATTTGATGCACTTTTTATCAAAATTAAGTGCAAAAATTATAATAGTTACCAAAAATATTATTAATTGTTTGTTATTGGTCAAGGTGTGTCAATTTATATCATAACTCACTTCTGATTGGTCAGCTTGTTGACCAAGATAAAATCATAAACTTTGGGCTTTTCTTGGTTTGGACTATTTCCTTTTTGGGGTGTCTTTGACCTAATTTCAAATCTATAAATAGAGCTCTCTTCACCCTAAATTTTTCATAAGAAACCATTTGGAGAATCAATAATCATTTGCAGATCAACAACTCACTAGAGTTCTCCTAAAAGTTGTTGCTCTTCATATTGAAGAACAACAACAAAGAAACCCTGAAGTCTCCATCAACAATCATTTGGAGATCAACAATCTTATCAACAATTATTTTAGGGTTCTGAACATAACACCTAAATTTTTTCTTACAATTGGAGGGAGAGTTTTCTAACACTATCATACTCAACCTCTCTCTCTGAATGTTTCCCGTCAGGTGCCACCTCTCTTTTTTCCTTTTTTGATTTGATGATAGAGCTATGTTTTGGTAGAGAAATAAGGTAGAAGGAGAAACATTGTGAACGTGAGAGAGAGAGAGAGAGAGAGAGAGAGAGAGAGAGAGAGAGAGAGAGAGAGAGAGAGAGAGAGAGAGAGAGAGAGAATCTATGTGTTGTACCCCAAAATTTTCCCTCCCATTATTCAAGACAAATTAATTAAAGACGCTTCCTCATGCACATGAAGGTCTCAAACACTCGAGACTACTCAAGGGTTTACCAGGAAAACCCTCCTCCTAAGCATTGACCTACAACTAGGGTTTTGATTTTCTCGAAGGAAATTGGAATTCTAATGCTTCAAGTGGATTTCATGATTTCTCAATGCTTCAAAGTATCCTCATACCAAGTTTCAAGCCTTGCAACACAAGTTTGCTCAGTCAATTAGTCAGATGATTGAAAATTAATTGTATTTGACAAAAAGTCAACTTTGACCAATTTACAATCAAACTTCAAGATTTTTGGTCAACATCAATATTTTAAACTGATATTCATCATTTAATCAAGGTTTGATCATGATTCATCAAGAAAACTCAAGATTCATCAAAAGTTAAAAGTTACTAAATTAAGATTTTCTTAAGGAGAAGTATACTGAACATTGACCAAGCATAACTTTCACATAATTCATCAAAAAAATTCTCAACCAGAGCTCATTTTAAAGAAATTCAATTCTCTACAACTTTGAATCTCTAAGATCAAGGCCATAAATGCTTCATTTGAGAGATATGGGCCAAAACATTATAGGTCATTTTAAAAGTAAAAAAAAAACACTTTTTGTCAAGGCACTTTACATCAAGATAAAAGCTTCAAATTAAAAAATGACCAACTTAAAGGTTGTAGGGGACATCTTGCGCTTTCCAAAAATTCAAATATCACCTTCATATGACAAAAATTGAGTAAGTTATGATTTGTGCAAATTGGGCAATTTTGAGCAAATGCATAAAGTTCAATTTGAGCAAACTTGAATTTTTGGACTAATGGACCTATCTTTTAAGGTCTAAACATGTTCATGACACCTTATATGGAATCTAAGTCCATTCATGCATCATTTTAATTTTTATTTCATTTATTTTTATTTTTATTCATTTAAATTAAAAATAAAATAAAATAAATATTAAATAAATGTATAAGGCATAAAAGGCTTGTGATCTGAATCTTTTGGAGGCCCAAGGTCATGCTACAAACCGTGTGCACCTATTTGTGAATCAAATGTTCATGGTTTTGTAATATTTCAACTTATTTTCAAACAAAATCAAAGATATGTTTCATATGATGTCCAAGCCTATCTTTTGACCTAATCCTTTCTCCTATAAGTACACTACATATTCAGGCTAAAAGGACATGCGAAGGCTGCAAGAAACAAGGGTTGTGAGATTGAAAATTTGCAAAGAAGGAGTAAACTCGATTTCTAGTTTTAGCCATCCTCAAGGCTAGGCAAGCATCCAAAACGATTCCTGAGGTATCATAGAATAAGTACTGATCATTCTTGATGATCAAATTTACCTAAAACATGCATTTATTCAATCGTCAATTTTGTATATTTTGTGAAATTCATATTTTAATATTTGTGATGCTTTGATTTAAAATAACAATTTCAATGTGTTCCTGAGATAAAATAGTGCAGGTTTTGTCCCTTGTATGAGGGCCATGATGCTAGAATACTTCATCATCATTATTGCACTGATTTGCTTTATTTTGATTGTATCTCATTGTACATGATAAATTATCCAAAAATAACATCACCATTAGATTCAGGAGGTTCAAATTAGGGGGAAGGGTCCCTCTTAATCTCTAACGCATGTTATTTTTGCAGATGTGAAAACGACCTCGCCGGAGAAGACGACCGGAGCTAGGGCTCTGGCGCTTCTCTGGTTCACATGTTTTATAATATATTTATTTGTTTCTATTATGTTAACAGATTTGAAGTGCGGTTGGTTGAGACAGAGGCGTGTAATGTGAAGGGCGTGGGTTTGATCCCTGTCTTGCAATGTTTTTTTTTTGTTATTTTCCAAACTAACATGCAGGTTTCATATATATATTTATCACTTCCTATTTCCTATCACCAACAACACGCTGGCTCAGTGGCAAATAGGTGTGTATGTGACCTTAGGGGCATGGGTTTAACACCCACCCCATGCAATTTTTTCACCTTATTTTTTCTAACCTAATTTCTTTTCTTTTTCTCTTCTGGCCCTAATTATTTTTAATTAATCAATCATTAAACTAACCTAATCTTTTTTTACTAATAAATTAGGATTAGGGTTTTAGTTAGTAATTAATTTTTTCTCATATATTTATTTAATTAAATAATTAATTAATCAACCTTTTTTTCTTAAATATTAAAATCAATTAGAATTTAGGTTTATTAATTATTATCACTCAAATTATTTTCTATAAAAAATATCAAAAACATTAACTTAGATCTTAGGTCTTTTAAAACATTTTTCTTATTTTCTTTGCTATTTAAATTCATAGATCAAATGTATAGGACGCACTCTCTAATGTAATAACATAGATTTATTTCCCGCATCTTTTTCATATTATGTAACTGCTCACAGGATGTAATAGCGTAGGACCTTTATATTTTCGCACTTATATTTTTAAACTATGATTAGTATCTAGGGTTTGTATGGAAAGACTAATAACTGAATGTAGAAAACCCTAATTCTTAAGATAAATAACTGAAATTAATACACTCTTTGAAAACATGAACCTCTAGGGTATCCTTTCTTGTTGCCTTACGATACTTGGTCACATCCCTTGAAATTAGGGATACTTTAGCAAAAGACCCTTAATCAAATCATCATTATCCCTTTTGAATAAAGACCATAATCCCTCAATGACCATTCGAGCTGCCTACAAAATGATCTAGTCCCTTCGATGACCCTACAAGCAAAATTATGATAGTCCCTTCGATACAATTTCTAAAGTATCCTTACATGTTGCCTTCGATGACCATACAATGACCTTACGTCTATCCCTTTATATCCAATAGATGAGGCTACCTACCAACTAATGGTATGTATAGTACTATCTCTAAAGGAGAAGGAAAAGAATAAGAAAGACTTTAGTGGGTAATAAATTCTTAATTGGTTGCTCACAACTTTTTTTAAAAACTTTTTTTCATACATCACTTTCAAATAAATATTTTCAAAACACTTTGTACGCATTCTTGAGGACTGATACAAGACTCAGAGTTAGCCTTACATTGGCTTTTCAAAATATTTTCAAACAAATCAAACACACACAAAGCAAGTTTTTCAAAGTGAGCTAAAAAATTAAGACCCCATAGATAACTATAGATAAAGAGGGTGCTAACACCTTCCTTTTTCATAACTTACCCCCCGAATTCAGAATCTGTCAAAGGTCTTTCCTATTCTTTTCACCTTTATTAAATATTGGGTAAAAAAAGTCGATGGTGACTCTTACTATCCGCACATTTGGATAAAACCAAAAAAGTTAGTTCTTCCACCGTATTACAGAACTGGAGACTTTGTTAGGGAATACTTAAAAAAGAGGGGTTACCTTAGGGTTAAATCACTTTACTTACTTTAATTGTATGTTTTGCTTGCTTTACTTTAAGGGTTTTATTTGGGTATAAATGCTTGTAATATACTACACCCGGATCTAGGAATTCCTTAGGTAAGTAGCAATAGATCATAAAGGTTATACAACATAGACCGATATGGTTGAAATTATGGCTACGGTTAGTGTGACACTGGTTTATACTGATGTTCCTTGAGTAAGTCAAGGATAACATTAGGCTTCTGCGTGGTGTCGTTAACACTAACTTACTTTTAGAACCCTAATTGACCCATCTTGGCCATTAGAAAGTAGTGAGATAGCCGGTTTTGGTGAAGTCCAAAGTTGGTTGATACTCGAAACTACGCTTATTGAGATTTGACTCTCAGGATGTTTTGGTGGAAAACCGGTTTCCGTGCTAAAATAAAGCCTACGAGAAAGGTCAGTGATATGAGATTCCTAGAACCCGGTTACTATTTTAGGACAGGTTGAGCCAACTTAACTTTAATGGAGAAAGGTATTTACCTATGGACTTCTTGTAAGCCTTTAAACCTAAGGCTCTTGTGTGACTTATTTGTGTTTTCTACTCATGAGCATAACATCATAGCATCATATCATCATAACATACAATTTGTACTAACCATTTCAAGGATCTTATGGATTTATGGTGCAGGATTATCGTAAGCCAGATTTCTAGCAAGGGGCAAGAGGATTTATTTTCCTCTAGCCAGATGTCGTCAAGATCAAAGTACATTCTCTTGAGTCAGAGGCTATGACCCACTTGATATGGCGTGCTTGATTCTTATAGAAAGACGCTCAAATATGAAGACTCAAAGTTCTTTAGACAAAGCTGCAACCAAGATTCAATTTCTAATATTTCAAATTTAAATCCCATGAGATCCTTTAAAACATTGCATATGCATCTACATGCCATACATATCATTGTGTAATATGGTGGGAGAACTGACTTGGGTGTTTTGCGTTTGATCACAATTGTTGCGGATAGCAAGAGTCGCCACCGACTTTTCTTTTATCCAATAAGGAAAAGGTGAAAATAATAGGAAAGACCTTTCAAGATTATTTCTTAAGTTCGGGGGGTAAGTTATGAAAAGGGAAGGTGTTCGCACCCTTTTCATCCGTAGTTATCTATGGGCTCTTAGTTGCTTGCTAGATCACTTGCTTTTGTTTTGAAAATGTGCTTGTGGTGTGGGTTTTGAAAGTATTTTGAAAACGTCTTTGTAATGATTCTCGCTTCTATAAGAATGTGTACAAAGTGTTGGTTTTGAAAATATTTCAAAAAGGTGTTTGTGGAATTTGTTTTTGAGAGTGATTATGAAAAGTATCTTTGTAATGATTCTCCTCTCTATAAGAATGCGTACAAAGAGCTTTGTCTTTTGAAAATGTTTCAAATGAAAGTGTTGGTATGTAAAATGTTTTTGTTGTGAGAAAGCGAGCAACTATGAGCACCCTACCTACTCAAGAGGTCTAATGTTCTTTTCCTCCTCCTTTAGATGTTGCTATCTTACCATTGATTTGGTAAGAAGCCCCATCGTTGGATGTGAAGGGACGGGCGTGGGTCATTTGTATAGTCATAGAAGGCAACCTATGGGACATTTTAGCAATGTCTTTTAGGGACTAGATCATTTACCGAAGGCAACATCGAGGGTCATCGAGGGACTACGATCTTTTATCGAGGGTCTTTGCTAAAACACCCATTTTCGTGGGACATGACTATTTTCTGAGGCAACAAGTGAGATTACCTTAGGGGTGTATGTGTGTGAATAATGTGTTTGATTTCATGCATTTTTTGTCTTAAATTTAGAGTTTTCTAAGCATTAGTTTTAATCTTGCCATACACACCCTAACTACTAGCATTTATATGAAAGCAGTAAATTGCAAAAAGTAAATTTACTATGCTATTACATCACTTGGGGACCGGGATACAAATTTATAAATGGGGGTTTCAAGAAATACAATTCTAATTATCTATTACAACCATACAGAATGTAAATAAATGTACAAAAATTGGAATGAAAAGAAAATGGACTTTATTTTGACTTTTATTTAAGGAAAGGTTTTGATTAATTAATATAATTATGAAAATGAAATATTTTTTGATATTTTTATATATCCATGAAATAAAACTTGTAAATAAATAGTGTGTAAAAAATCAACTCAAAAGGAGTTGTTTTGATTGGTTAGAAAAATATTTGAAGTTTTGTTAGAAATAAAAAAAGAAACAAAACAAAAGGGAAAAACTGCTTTTGGCCCTACCAAGGTTTGAACTCAGGACCCTACACAAAAATGCTTTTCATGCGCGCTATTTATACCACTGGGGTGGTCTGTTTCATCCGTTCATGAGGAAGATTCGGATGGGTATAAGGTAAACTTGTTTCTGAATGTTTAAAGTGCCCAACTCCCTCCTTCAATTGCATGAATGCAAAACTCTCAAGTTGAGATTTGAAAGGCTTCAATATTCAGCCGATCGAAGGATACACACAACCTTCCTAAAGTTTGGACACGAACCTAACAAAAGTAACTCTCGAAAGCTACAGGCCAAGGGTTAACACAAGTTTATTTGGCACCAAAATCCAGAGGCTAACTATACAGGCAATGATAATCGAAAGCTAAAGCATGGTCAACTTTCTAGATATAATATCTACATTTTTATTTTTATTATATGTACAAATGATATTTAAATGGAAAGTTCCAAGTTTAGAGGTGTAGCATTAGAAATGTTCAAGACTAAGTCATTGGATTGACTAGACTTTATACAAATCAAAATAAAAATCGCCACCGCGCTTTATTGTTTCCAAAGGAATGGGAAAAGAGCGAATAACCTAAAAAGAGGGGTAAAGATTCAAGGTAAGGGGGTTGGTTATGCAAAGGGAAGGTATTAGCACTCTAAACATCTATGGTACTCCGCAAGAGCCTCTTTGTAAAATCTGTATATTTTGGCTATAAAAAATGTTATATATAAAAAAATGGATGGTGGAGGTGAGGCAAGAAATATATTTATTTTTTTATAATTTTTGCACTCGCCGCGGTTGTGAACCTTTAGTGCCTACGTACCACCTTTTCGTGCAATAGGGGATCAGGGTACACATAGTTCCTCTTTTAAAAATTTAAAACACAAATGCGTTGGTTAATTTTATGAGATAAAACATCATCGTCATTGTCCGTGTGGAAAATATACTTACTACCCACAATCATGAGAAGGGATAATTTGCATCATCTCAAAGTGGAGGATATGGCTTGGATTTTAAAATCAACAATGCATCACTCAACACCCAAGTGGAAAATATCTCTCTTCACTTCATATTGTAGAAGTATAGTTGTTTGCATCACTACAAGGATTGACAAGAGTTTACCTTTTTTGAGAAAAAGTTTTAAAGATAAAAGCCAAAGTGGCAAAATGGTTTGAAATGAGATTGATTAACTTTTAGTCTTCTCACAAAAAAATGTCAAGGTATTATTAAGTTGATTTGAGTTTATTTATAAATTTTTTTGAAGATGCATGGACATAAGTCCAAGTTTATTATGAAAATGGTTTAAGTTCAAAAACAAGAAGAGTTTTCAAAAAGGGGGAAAAAGATTTTTGAAATTAAAGAAGATGGGAAGAGAAGAGAAGACTATCCTAAAGCATAAGATAAAAGCTAGGGATAAGAATCATATAACCAACAAGAAGTCAATACTTGACATTATGAGCCAAGATAGAATTCCCATTACTTGGATTGAAACCAATCAAGCAAGAAAATACTAGACCTCTTGAGATAACCAAACTTCAAGTGTATTAAGTCTTCACAAAAAATTGGACAGAGTAACGACTGTATACGGGTGAATTCCAAATTACAAACAAAGGGTGTAATCACAAAAACCTGCACACAAAAACAAACAAGCAACCCAATGTCTTGAGGTAAACCTCAAGAACTCCAGACAAAATAATTAGATAAGATCACAAGGTCTCCAAGATAGGTCAAGGTTTCTAATCCGAAGCCAAGAAAAGTCCCATGCTCCATAATGCCAAGGATAGTAACCAAATAGTCCAAGTACCATTAAAGATTTTTTTAGGGTTTATGTTGATTATTAAGTATCTTAAGAAAGGGAAAGAAAAGCTCCAGTGAGCAAAGTAAAAATGGAAAGAAAGTAAATGCTCAAATGAGCAAAGATGAAAATGGCATGAAATGTAAATGCTAAAAGTAAATAGTACATAAAGCATAAAAAAGAATAAAAGCATAAGGTAAAACAAGTCAATAGTTAGTGGTTAGTTGGATGACCATCTTGAAGCTTGCATTTGGAACTCATTAGAGGATTGGTAGAACCAAAGCCTCCACACAACAAGTTGCATTTGCTTTTTGTCAAGTATATCATCCATTTGGGGTTCTCATAAGTACCATTTAATGATCAACAATGTTTAAGTGATCCGCATTGACCAAAGGTGTTGTAGATCCATTAGAGGATTGGTAGAATCAAAACCTCCATACAATGAATCTCAAGGTTATTGGATCAAAGAGATCAAATTAACATACTTGGGCTTGCAATCATAAGTTTGGGCCACAAATGATCATTTATTCGAATCGGGACAAAATTTAGCGCTATGTTAAGCAATCGTAAGTGGACTTATATAGAAGTCACACCTATTTTGAGGCCGATCATTAGCAATCTATGCACCATTTGTTTTGAGACATGATATAGAAATCATGCTCCAACAACATTTAGTGCAATAAGAAAGGGATGAGATGAAGAGGGATGGGGAAAAAAATATACAAACCACATTTGAATTAAATTTTAATCAAACTATTATTAAAACCATTCATCCATTTTTGTGGAGTTAAACTCAACACCATGGATCCAATGATGTTAATAACGTTCATGATCTAAAATCTAACCCAAGCTCAGCCAGAAAATAATCACAAAATAATATCACATTTAATATACACAAAAAAGGGTTTTAAAATGTTTTAAAAATAGAAAATAACGAGAAAAATATCAACTATGTTCAAATTAATCAAGAAATGAAAAGTAAGACCATAGAAAAATCAGAAAAAGGCCCAAATAATTTTACAATTTTTTTGGTAATTTTTTAAAGTCAGAAACTATTTTTAAAATTAAAATAAACGGGTAAAATAAACAAAAAATAGTAAAGTCAGAAACAAAAATAAAATAAGGTCACCAATATTTGTCACAATATCATTGGATCATTCCATAATTTTTCCCGAATTTAAAAATGTATAAAAGTATTTTTAAACATTTAAAACAAATCAAATAAGTGTAAAAATTATAAAAAATATTAAAACACAAAATTAAATTGTGAAAAAAAATAAAAGTCAGAAAGAGAATAATCAAAAATATTTTTCATAATTTTTTCAGATTTTTTGGACTAAAAATGAATTTTCTATGATTTTTTGAAATTTAAAACAATTAAAATATAAAAATCAGAAAAAGAAAATAAAATTAAAATATGTGGACCATTGGATGAAAGTCAAAACGCGTTAGTAATCAAATCCAAGGGGTCTGACGCGCTATGCATATCATAGTCATTAGTGAATATTGTACAGAATCATTAATTAAATCAGAATTTGAAAAATACATATGGCGCACCTTCATTGGTTAGAAGATGACACATTGGTCATCTTCAACCTCCAGCCATCACGAATTGCAGGTCTCTCAAACTGTAAAATCAGAAGCTCAGACCTATGTCATTCGCTTCATCTCTTCAAGATGAAGACAACCACACCCTCGCGCCAAATTTATATAAATTGTAGCTCAAGCAATTTGGAAGAAATGTTTTGAAAAGGGATTTGAAATTTCATGGTCAAAATGTGTTTCCATTGAAAGGTAAGTGTTGCGACTAGAACCAGGGCAATGAGAGCAACACAATGATATCAGAGTTTTGGAGAATTGGTGAAGGAATCCACCTATTGAAGTTGAGTTGCAGAGCTCTGAAACTGGACTTCTATGGAGCAGTATAGGGCACGATTCTTGAATGTAATTATATGGTTAACTTCAGGGAAGATCAAGGAAGGTGAATTGATGGAAAAAATGGATTGAAAAAGGGTCGAGAATGGATTTTGAAGTTGCTGAATTCTGAGTTGTGAAACAATTTTGGCAGGGTGATTCTGGCTATCCAAGCTTGGGGAAATTGAATGGGATAGTTCATGTATTTATAGGAAAAGTGAATGGGATCAAAAGTAAGAGTGAATGATGCATTTTGGAGGGAAATCGTGCACACCTGATGCACGAGTGAAGTGTGATACAAACTTCATCAAAACTCATCCAATTCTTGCGTTTTTATGCGCTAAACAAATCTGGAACTTCACTAAACATATTTAGAGGCAAAAACGCATGGAAAACTTGTGATTAGAGGCCACATTATGGATTTCAAAATTTTGACTTGGTGAGAAATTCAATTTCAAAGTGCCAACTTCTGACCAATGGCATTTTCAACTCAAGGGGTCTTAGGGCATGATTCTTGATGCTTTAGAAAGATGAGGTTACAAGCTTTTCAATGGAAAAATAATGGAGTTAAATGGATGCTTGAGATGAAAGTTGCATTGAGTCAAAGTTGAAGAAAAAGGATTAACTTTCCATACTTAGAAATATTTCAAATTCTTCTTCAAAAATGACCTATAATGTCTTGCATCCAAATATGGCCTTCCACTTGGAATTTGCTCTTGACCAAAAAAGATGGCATGAAGTAGACCTCTTGAATGACACTTTGAAACTTGAATCATTCAAAATATACAAAATTTGAGAAAGTTATGACTTGTTGAAGTTGGCAAAAAAAATCATGAAATGACCTATAATCTTTTGCATCTTTAAGGCAACTTCCATCCATTTTCCCACTTTGCACATAAAAGAAGGCATAAAGTTCACATCTTTAAGATCATTATGGGAAAATAATGGACTCAAGGTGATAAAAATTGACCAATTTATGACCATTTGAAGTCACTTATGTAAAATTGTGGATTCATCTGGATGACTTGTAATCTTTCTTCTTCACCAAGTTTCTTCCACATGAAAACTCCTTGGAACTTTTGAAGTGATTTGTTGATAACCATTTGAAGAGAAGGATGTATTTGGAATCACTCAAAAATACCAAAAGGTGAGCCAGATGTACTCCTCTAAAGTTCAAAACCCTAGCTCCTAGATCAAGAAATGGTTTGGGGAATTTTGACGAGCTTGAACAAACTTCTTGTACCAACAATCTTGCTTTGTGAATAGAAGTTGTTGAGGATGATAATGAGAACTCATAGCCACCAAAACCACTTCCATATCTTGAAATTTGATATAAATATGCTCTTGTGACCAATAGGAACAATGCCTTGTCCAAACATGACAACTTCTCCAATCAACCCCTAGTACCTTTGAGTCAAATCTAATAACCTTGAAATTTGATGAACCAAAGCAACCTTGCCATGCCAATTCTTACAAAACCAATTCAATGGTGAGGTTTGAACTCCTCAAGCTATATTGACTAGAGCATGGAAATAAACTCATGAACCCATGGGGTAGCTTGTTAAATCTCATTGCCTTCACCTACATGGATAACAAGCAAGACAAACCAACATTGCATTTTATTAGTTAAATGAAGAAAACAATACAATATTCATGATCATAAAAGGAACATAAGTCAAGGTGCTTGGTAATCCCTCAAAAAGGGCAAAACTAAATGTAGGGAGGGGAACCAAGAATCCTAGTGTGATCTTGTTGTGAGTGAATCAACATGGTATGATGAAGGGATCATAGGGGAAAAATTGGGTTACAACAAGAGGAAAATTACCTCTTGAAGTGCCAATCGAAGGAGCTGTATGTGACTTCCTTGGTGGTGGATTGAGATTTGTTGGAACCTTCATTAAGCTACTTGGACCACTTCTCTGCTTGAATCGAAAGATTGGTACTTGACAGCTATGAGGAAATTGAAGGTTTTGTTATACTGCAGTTTGGGGGAGTGAATTGAAGGTTGTTGTTGTACCCCAAAATTTGCCCTCCCATATTCTTCAAGATTTGCCAAGATCAAGGTTCAAAATCTCTCAAGGGTTGCATAGTCCAATTGCCTCCTAACACTGTCAAAATTAGGGTTTTGGTTCTGGCAAAGAAAATGAGGTTTCCAAGGGTCCAATCAAGTACCATATGCCTATAAACATTGTCAAGCATCCATATGCCAAGTTTAAAGACTCACATCATCAAATGGCACAGTCAAAAACCCTAAATGCTCCACAGTCAACTGTAGGGGCAAAATGGTCATTTGACAGTCAAAAGTCAAAAATTTTGGTCAACATCTTATTTTGAAGCCACAAACATCATTTGATCAGTTCTTGATCATGATTCTCAAAGCATGGCTCAAAAAGTCTCAAGATGCAAAAGTTTCTATTTTTGGACAGTTGAAAAAGTCAACTGCAACTTGACCAAGGCATAACTTCTTCATGGTTTATCAGAAAAATCCCATCCAAAGCTCATTTTGAAGAGAATGACATTTCCTACAACTCATCTTCACACTCCAAGTCCAAAAAATGCTCTCAAAAAGTTATCAATTTCAACATTATAGGTCATTTTCAAAAGTCAACAAAAAGGCACTTTAAGTCAAAGACCATAACTCGAGATTGGTAAATCAAAATGACAAGGGACCAAAGGCATTGGTTAGAGGACTTCAAGACCTTTCCAAAATGTCCAAGAACATGATCATAGCTTCAAAATTGAGCAAGATATGCCTTGTAGAAGTTGGGAAATGTTTGGGAATTTTGAAAAGTCAACTTTGCTTCAAAAATGCTAATGGGCCTCAAATTCTTCCATGAATCATTACCCAAAGCATATGCACGACCCACTAAGCTCAAAGGGAGTTATTTTATTATTTTTAATTAATTAATTGAATTTTTAATCTTATTAATTCATTTAATTAGATTTAAATATGAGAAAAATATTAAACAATGGTTTTAAATCTTTTTTGTGCAGCAAATATATTCATGATATGCAAAAGATCTCGTGCACCATCTCAAGGGGACAAAATCATCCATATTTGGCATAATTGGCATGGAAAAAGATTGGAAAAGATATGAACAAAATCAAATATTCAAAACTTTAATTCATGGACTATGGGCTTGGTTTTTTGACCTAATTTCACTCAAATACTTATACACAAGCTAACCCTATTCCATTGGACACGAAAAAATTGCTCAGAAGGCCAGAACCAAATTGCCAAATTTTCACCAAAAGTTGGAAACTGAAATCCTAGTTACTGCACAATTCAAAGCTCCAAAAGCATTCCAATACATTGCCAAAGCATCCAGGAGTCGATTACAATCAAAACCAGGTCTCCATACCCCAAGAATTGGTAGAACAGAATCGTCTTCTTCATGAACATGTCCATAAACGTTTTTTAATTTACATGCATTATTCATGAGTTTTAATTGTTGATTCTTTCTAATATTGGTGTTCTGAAGCTATTGGTAATATTTAATTGTCCTAACAATGCTTGTATCGTGATTCACCATTGACGTGTTCTAGGGTTTCAGGATTCAAAAATTGGGGCTTTCCTCATATGGAAAAATTAGCCCTTAAAACCTATGCCATTAAACTCGTTGCAACAAGACGAAGCTATTGATAACCTCGCACTCAATTTATATTTGGGCATCTGCTAATCGCTATTTTTTCTGGTCGTGTTTAGTGGGGGTTTAAAACCCCCACTACTTATCTTGTGTTTTGCAGAAAGAATGAAGAAGACGCTGAGGTGTCCAGGACTGGTTGGATAATTCAAAAGTTGGCGCGTTTTTCTATCATTAACATTGTTTTCTTTTATATTATTTGTTTTCCATTCCATATACAACGCGCGCACACAGCTCAACTGGCAAGTGATACATTTGGTAAACGCTGGGACTTGGGTTCGATTCCCAGGTCCCCCCACCTATTTCATATTTTTTCCCTTAACGTGTTTCTATGCAGCATCCCTTCAAAGGCCTACCACGCATCCTCAAACGCTAGCCTGCCACGCGCCCATGAGTTTCTATCTGAAGGCTACAAAAGGAGTCCTACCATGTACCCCAGTCAAACATCATGCAGGTGATTGAGAAAGTCAACGTGGCTAGATTTCTAATGGGCCAGAACTACTCCTATAAAACCTCCCTTTGGGGCCTGATACCCCCCATGGTTTGCATTGTTTTTGATTTCTATTTGATTTTCTTTTAATTCTTTTAATGTTTTAATTATTTCTTTTAATTCCATCAAATAACTTTTCATAATATAAAATACAGAAAAATCAAAAAATGTTTATTTTTATTAATATTAATTTCACCATTATTATTTTTTGTAAATAAAACTAACAATTAATTTAGTAAATTAGGTTTTAAATTTTAATCTTTTCTTAATAAATTAAAATATGTAGAAATTAGGGTTTTTTTTAGCATTTTCATCCTTTTCTTAATAAATAATTTTTTTTCTTATTATTATTATTATCATTAATTACCACTTATATTTTGTAAATAAACATGTACATTAATTATTTAGTAAATTAGGTTAAACTTTAATATTTTTCATTAATAATTAAAAACAACTTAGAATTAGGGTTTCTTTTGAATTTTTCTTTTCTTTATTTCATAAATACAAAAAACCTAAAAAACATTTCTTTTCTTAATTAAATCATTAATTAGATTTTAATTTCAAAAGGGTCCAACGCCCTCGAACGTTCTATTTTTATTCTTTTCGCACGTTATTTTATTTTCTTATGAATATTATGTAACTGCTCAAGCCATGTAATAGTAACTAGGTTTTACTTTCCGCATTTTTTATTAAAACGGGTCTTTGTAATTTGGCGATGTATAGACCCGTGCCTTGTAATAGCGTAGGATTTTACTTTCCGCATTTAAATTTCCGCACTTTTAAATTCTAATTGCATGAAAGAATGTATGGCCTAAATTAAAAACAAGCGTAGCTCACAAATGCATGATCAAAGACAAATATTAACATGAAAATAACACACAAATTCACACACCACTCTTAGGGTACGCCTCACCTGTTGCCTTACCTTCGAAACGTGGTCGTCGAGTATAGGACGTTTTAGTAAGTCCTTATGTCCATGACATGATCCAGTTGCCTCGAAACGGTTGCCTCGGAATTAAAAAGGATCAATGGAATAAGGGTAGCTTCTAAGGTGTCCTACTGTTGCTCTGGTGACCACACTGTCCCTACAAACGAATTGACCCGAACACCTCCAACGGTGGTGCTACCTACCTCTCAATGGTGGGATGGCACTACCTTAAGGACATTTACACAGCCTAATTCCTTAGGGTAGGTAGATGACTCATGGATACTTGCTCTATTCAAAAACAAATCAAAACTCTTTTCACACCGACACTTTCAAAAAGCTTTCAAAACAATTTTTCAAACACTCTTGAGGACTGATACAAGAGTTATTCAGAAATCTTTCAAAGAAACTTTTTCAAACTCACTCACACTTTGAAAAGCAAACACTTTTGAAAACACAATGAGCAAGTATCTAAGAGCCCATGGATAACCATGGATAGAAAGGGTGCTAAACCTTCCCTTTCTTAAGGAATTTTACTGTGCTTTTGTCCTGTCCATATTGGAGAAAATAAAAGACGGTGGCGACTCTTGCTTCCGCGACATTTCGCGAACCAACGTTAAACAGTCAGTTCCAGATCCACCGATCACAGTTGTGTTATATTGTAGTTTGGGGGAATGAATCGAAGGTTGTGTTATATTGTAGTTTAGGGGATGAATCAAAGGGTTCACTACTGTATTGAAGGGATTTAAGGTTGTGTTATACTGTATTTTAGGGGAATGAATCGAAGGGTTCACTACTGCATTGAAGGGATTTGAGATTTTTTTGTGAGATTTTTAGAGTTTTAAAGGTTTGAGAATGTTGGAGATTTTGAGAGTTTCAGAATTTGAGAGTGTTTGAGGATTTGATGATTTGATGATTTTTCTCTACAACAAAAATCTTGCCCCTTTCTTTGTCAATGGTTTCTCTATTTATAGAGAAAAGGTTTGGAAGTTTGAACAAAATGTGACTTGGTTGAAATGTGAATATTAAGCTATGTCAGATTTTCTAAGATCCCAAGGTGAAGTACTAAAGTTGTTGGTTAAAAGGGGCTGATTTCCCTGACTTATGGTGAAGTATAATCAAGATTTAAGCAAAGCACGGGCTTGAGATAAATTTTGTACTAGCAAGTTTACCTTATGGAAAAAATCTTTTGGACAAAGGCTTAATCACCTACATAATAGCTTAATTCATGGTGTAAACAATTAATTATGGAGTGAAATACAAGCATTGAGGCCTACAAAGTAAGATCACGTAGCATGGCCTATGGATTTGATCAGTGTTCCTTCAAAATTCTATTTTACACTTGTGTGTCGAAGAGTTTTAGAAATGTATCAAAGAAGATTGCTTCGAAGGGAGCAAAATGCCCAAACGAAGCTTATGTATTAAACTTGCATCGAAGGAGACTTCATGCCCAAATGGAGGATGTAACCCAAACTTTCATTCGAAAGAGGCCACAAGCCCAAATGAAAGATGCATGCATGAGGTCTAAATGCCCAAATGAAGCTTGCATCAAAGGGGGCCACATGCCCAAACGAAAGGTGCATGCAGAAGGTCTAAATGCCCAAATGAAGCTTTCATCTAAGGGGGCCACATGCCCAAACGAAAGATACATGCAAGAGGTCTAAATGCCCAAACGAAGCTTGCATCAAAGGGGGCCACATGCCCAAACGAAAGATGCACGCAGGAGGTCTAAAAGCCAAAATGAAGCTTGCATCAAAGGGGGCCACATGCCCAAACGAAAGATGCATGCAGAAGGTCTAAATGTCCAAACGAAGCTTGCATCAAAGGGGGCCACATGCCCAAAAGAAATATGCATGCATGAGGTCTAAATGCCCAAACAAAGCTTGCATCAAAGGGGGCCACATGCCGAAATGAAAGATTCATGCATAAGGTCTAAAGGGTACAATCGAAGGAAACCAGAAAAGAGGTCTTTGCCTCCTAAATTGAAGGAGGCCAAACAGGAGGCCTTTTCCTAGTGCGTGCTGGCCTGAAGAAGCTAGCATGAAGGTCATTTCCTTCTGAATTGAAGTAAGCTAGGAAAGAGGTCATTTCCTTCTGAATCGAAGGAAACATTTCAGAAGGTCATTTCCACCTGAATAGAAAGAAGCTAGCAAAGGGAATCCAAGCCCAATCGAAGTTGGCTTGAATCGAAGCAAACTTGTTTTTTCTCCAATTTTGTCAAAAACTCAAATTTATTTACTTTGCTCTTTCAATGGTTTCCTCTTTGACCTGATGCTTGGAAATCCAATATGATCCATAGAAATTACAGGGGCACTAAAAGTCCAATTGTACTTGTGCAAATTTGACCTTTTGAAAATACTTGTGAGGAAATGTCTTGAGAAAAGAGAGGGAAAATTTTGGGGTACAACAACTGCCCCTATTCAATCTTCTTAAACCTGAAGAGCAAGTATGGCATATTGTCGTTCGTAGCTTAAAGGTATAAGATGATTGAACACTAGAGTGCCCAGAAATTTGCACTCGAAGATGTGGTGGTTGATTGTGTAGGGAATGGGCTTATAGATGCCATCCAAAGGTGATCGTTGATAGAAATTAGACCAAGTCTAAACTTGACTGTAACTGGGTGGAGTGTCAGAATAAATATTTGGTCGATTTAACTCTGAATGATATGCTGGAATGGACCCGTGTTAAGCCATGTCTGGAAATGTATTAGAAGGAATTTGTGTAAGATTACTGTAGTTGTTTAGGTATTGGCATGCATTTTTGGTAAAACCAGGTGTATGAATGTCATGACTGATGTCATAACATTCTAGTTTATTAGGTACAGATTTATTAGGTACCTTTGCAGAAAAATATTGTCATACAGGTACTGATGTTTATGAGTGTGTATCTGAGCATTTTGCAAAATGATCACATTTACCAAAATCAGTAAGCAGGAATTCAGATGTCATAACAAATGTTAAGACATCCTGTCCTGAACTAACAGGTTTGCAGTTTGGTTAATTCTGAGTTTTTTCAGGAAAATGACTCAGTCTTTCCAGAACAGAATCCTACGTTTTCTTTGGGTTAACCTAGCTCAACCCTAACCTGGTTGATAAAGTCCTGTGACCGAGTCTTAAGGTCAAATGGAATTAACCCTAGCTTTTTGGGGAAACCCTAACTGAAGATGCAGCTGCTATATATTCAACAGAGCTGCTGTTTTGAATGCAATCCCTTTTTTGACAGAAGATCATTTAGAAGTTGTATAGTTTTTACTATTGTAATCCAAGCAATTATCATTGTGATAAGTTACTTGGAATAGGTTTTAATTGTAAGGGTTGTGTAACACTCAAAGCTTTGAAGCAAGAGTGTTTGTATGTCTCTTGACTAAAGCTGTGAAGCAAAGTCAAGTTAGGTTTGTGTATCACTCAAAGCTGTGAAGCAAGAGTGTTTGTGTTGCTTGATTAAAAAGCTGTGAAGCATAATCAAGTGTATGTTTTGAAGAGTGTCTTCAACAATTCATTAGTCAAATTGTTTTATGTATCACTGCTGTGATTGAGGGGGAGTGAGTAGGAACTCAGGTTTAAGTTGTACTCAGATTGAAGTTGCATTGGGTAGGTCTTAAGTGAAGGAGATAAACTGGTTGGTTTATTCCTGAATTAACATCTCTTATAGTGGATTTCCTCCCTGGCTTGGTAGCCCCCAGAGTAGGTGTTGTTGCACACTGAACTGGGTAAACAATTGACTGTGTTCTTTACTGTTTTTGTATTTACTGTCTTATAGAAAGTCAGATACGGTGTCACAACATTGAACGTGACATTGAGTATCTGCAGCCAGAATTTTAATTGGCATCAGAGCAGGCACCCTGCCTGTATTACTCGGTGAGATCTAGGGATATCACTTTCTGGCACTATGGACAAAGAAGGAGTTTTTGGAAATAGACCACCCATTATGGATGGAACTAATTATGACTACTGGAAACCTCGTATGATTTCCTTCTTAAAATCTCTGGACAAAAAGGCTTGGAGTGCTGCTGACAAAGGATGGAACCATCCCACCATAACTGAGAAAGATGGGACAATCAGTCTGAAGCCTGAGGAAGATTGGAGTAAAGAAGAAGATGAGTTAGCCCTGGGAAATTCCAAAGCTTTAAATGCCTTGTTCAATGGAATTGATAGAAACATTTTCAGACTAGTACATCAATATGAACTGGCCAAGGAAGTTTGGGACACTCTCAAAACTACTCATGAGGGCACTTCCAAAGTAAAAATGTCAAGGCTTCAGATGTTGACTACCAAGTTTGAGAATCTAAAAATGATGGAAGATGAAACCATTCATGAGTTTCACATGAACATCTTGGAGATTGCCAACACCTCAGGAGCACTGGGAGAAAAGATGTCAGAAGAAAAACTGGTGAGAAAGATTCTCAGATCCTTGCCTAAAAGATTTGCAATGAAGGTAACTGCCATAGAGGAAGCCCAGGACATCAGCAAGTTGAAAGTGGATGAACTTATTGGGTCTCTTCAGACTTTTGAGATGGGGATCACTGATAATGGTGACAATAAGAACAAGAGCATAGCACTTGTATCCAACACTGATGTTGAAAACAAGGAGGATGAAGAAGAAAATATTTCAGAAGCTATAGCCATGCTTGGAAGACAGTTCAACAAACTCATCAAAAGAATAGATCCAAAGTCAAGGTCTAATGTTCATAACATTCCCTCTGACATTGACAGTTCCAGCAGAAGATCAAGGTCAGAAGAGAAGGGAAACCAAGGCAGAGGAATTCAATGCCATGGCTGTGAAGGATATGGACATATTCGAGCTGAATGTCCAACCTTTCTTAAGAAACAAAAGAAAGGAATGACTGTTACTTGGTATGACTGTGATTCAGAAAGTAATTCTGAAGAAGAATCTGCCAAACTAGTTACTGCTCTAACTGGTGTTTGTACATCTGAAAGTGACACCAGTGATGAAGAAGTGACATTTGAAGAACTGGCTAATACCTACAAGAAATTGTGTATCAGAAGTGCTGAAGTCTGTGTGCAGAATGAGAAACAATCAAAACTCATTATAAAGCTGGAGGCTGAAAAAAGGGCAGATCTTGAAACTATAAGTCATCTAGAAAGGGAAGTTCAATTGCTGAACTCACAACTGAACCAAATGACCAAATCTGTCAAGATGCTGACCAATGGAACATACAAATTGGAAGAGATTCTTCAAGTTGGACAAAATGTGGGAAACAAATATGGACTAGGATTTGTGGAAGCTAAGAAATCTGGTGCAGATAAGAAGATCAGGCCTGATAAACAATTGTCAAAGCAGATGTCTCAACACAACTCTCAACATCAGAAACAGAAATATATGAAGAAAAAATACCAAAGATGGAGATGTCATCATTGTGGGAGGTATGGACACATAAAGCCCTTCTGCTTCAAATTGCATGGATACCCTAATCAAAATTCAGGTGTTAAACCTAAGTCAAAAAGGGTACCACATACTCCTCAATGGAAGAAAAAGGCTACTGCCCTGATAGCCCACACTTCCCTGAGAGTGTCTGCAAAGGAAGGCTGGTACTTTGACAGTGGGTGTTCTAAACACATGACTGGAATAAAGAACATTCTCAATCATGTTAAACCTCACAACACTAGTTATGTGACCTTTGGAGATGGTGCTAAAGGTGAAATCAAAGGAGTTGGTAATTTGGACTGCCCTGAAGTTCCAAGTCTGAATGAAGTACTGCTGGTAAAAGGGCTGACTGCTAATCTCATTAGTATCAGTCAATTGTGTGATCTAGGATTCAAGGTGAACTTCTCAAAATCTGAATGTCTAGTAATTAATGAAAAACTAGAAGTTGTAATGAAAGGAATCAGATCCAAAGATAACTGTTACTTGTGGCAGCCTGAGAACTCTAATAACTCCACTATGTGTCCAATTACCAAAGAAGAAAAAGAGATGAAACTGTGGCACCATAAGCTTGGTCATCTTCATCTAAGAAGAATGAAAAGAGCTATCTCTATGGAAGCAGTCAGAAGGACTCCAAAACTACAGATTGATAAAAGAAGGGTTTGTGGTGAACTTAAAATTGAAAGGCTTGGTAAAAAGAAACATGTCTATGATGTGGTGAATAAACTTGAAGAAGGATGTGTTGTCAGAACCAGAAGTAATCATGACAAGGATGTTGGAAACAACAAGTCTAATAAATTATGTTTCCCTGAAGAAATGAGTCGTGAAGTCTCTTCTCCTATAACTCACCATCAAAATGGAGTTGACAAAAAGAAAAATAAGATCATTCAAGAATCAACCAGAACTATGATTCATGTCAAAAGAATGCCTTCCCAACTTTGTGCTGAAATGGTTGCAGCTAGGAGTAACTGTTCTCAAAATATCTGGACAAAACAGATGCTCACTGAGTATAATGTCTCACAAGATGTTGTGACATTATATTGTGACAATCTGAATACAATCAATATTTCCATGAACCCTATTCAGCATAGCAGGACCAAGCACATTGACTTTGTAGAGAAGAAGTCAATTAAACTGGAACATGGTATCATTAAGCTTCAGCTGGCTGATTCTTCTACCAAGGCTCTTGTTGGAAATAAACTTGAAAACTCGAGGGGCAGGTTGGGTATTTGCCAACATGATAAATTATAGCAATTAATTTTGCTTAAAACAAGGGTTGAAGGAGTTAATTTTGTTAAGTCTATTTTTAGTGGGTTAATCATATGTTTTCCCAATTCTTTCAAAATCTTTAAGAAGTTGAAAAGACTCTCTTTTGCCTCCTACCTCTCTCGACTTTGCAACCTGTTCCCTTCTCTCAATCAAAATTTTCTCTCAAATTGCTACTGGTGCTCTAAGTCAATCAAAATGTCTCAAACATCATCTTCAACCAAGGCGACTTCATCATCCTCATCATCTTCATCATCTGACCAAGACTCTAGAGCAATCACCACATGCATAGAATCTGAAGTTCTTGAGGTCACTCCTCTCAGAGAGATGGCAACTGACCCCGCCAAAGTCAAAAAGCTGAGAACTAGACATGCAGGAAGAGCTCAAGCTGCATCCTCTGGTAATCCTTCTCATCCTTCTTCTTCTGTACCAAATAGAGAAGGATCAGTTCAAGTTCATCAAGCTATTTCTAGGCTTGTTACTAGTATACTAAGCGGAAACCAACCTGTACCGGGGATTTCTGTCCCTTTAAATCAATCAGGAAGCCCAAATGTGGACGTCTCTGAGAATGTAGATGTCTCTGAGAATGTTGTGACACAAAATGACAACATTCAGAACCCTTCAGAAAAGACTGCTGATCCACCTATCATTGATGTGGATGAGGATTACTCAGATAATGATCTGATTGCCAATGTAAACCCTAGCATAGCTAGGAGGTTGATGAAAAGAAAGGGTAATCAGAATGATGCAAAATGTGTGTCCAAAGATAAACCTGCTGTTAAGAAATCCAAGGTTGAAGGCAAGGCTGGGATAGAATTTGTGAAAACTGGTCAGTCCAAAGGGAAGGTGAAAGCCCAGGTGTATACTGGTAGATAACCAATTACAAAGAAGAGAAAAGATCCTGAATATTCTGATTCTGATGAGGAATTAGAGTTTGAGATTGATGCTGAAGAAATTCCTATCAAAAGGAAACTGCCCTCCAGCAAAATTGCTAGAGTTCCTGAAGTCCCAACAGACAACATCTCTTTCCACCACCCTGACAATGCAAACAGATGGAAGTATGTTTGCTTGAAGAGGATAGCTTTAGAAAGATAACTCAACAATGATGACTTGGAGTGCAAAGACATCATGGACCTGATCAAGAATGCTGGACTGATGAAGACAGTGATAAAATTTAACAAGTGTTATGAAAATCTGGTCAAGGAGTTCATAGTTAACTTGTCTAATGATTGTGCTGATGGAAGGTCAGCTGACTTTGAAAGTGTTTTTGTTAGAGGAAGAAGGGTTAATTTCTCTCCATCAGAAATTAACAAATTTCTTGGAAGAACAAATGAGGATTGTCCTGATCTGGAAGTCACTGACAATGAAGTTTGTCAAACCATCACAGCAAGGCAAGTGAAGTGCTGGCCCTTGAAAGGCAAGCTGAATGCCAGTAAACTTAGCATGAAATTTGCCATCCTGCACAAGATTGGTGCAGCCAACTGGGTGCCTACAAACCATAAATCAACTATCTCCACAGGATTGGGGAGATTTATTTATGCTGTGGGAACCAAGACTGCTTTTGACTATGGCAGGTATATTTTTGAACAAACTTTAAAACATGCTGGTAGTTATGCTGTCAAAGGACCAATTGCCTTTCCCTCCCTCCTTTGTGGAATTATCCTTGCACAATACCCTGATATCCTGGTGGCAAGAGATACTGCTTGCAAAAGAGCTCCTGCCCTTGGGTTGCACTACAAACTGTTTCAGGGATCTCATGCTCCTGATATTGTCATAACATCAGCTGAGACATCCTCTGTGAAGACCCAGTCCAAGACATCTGATGTCATAGCTGTGTTAAAAGAGACCTGCAAAGAACTGGAAGCTAGGAAAAAGTCCCTAGAAAACCTAATTGCCAGGTTAGAAAAGGAGGAAGCTGAAGGAAACAGAAGGGAAGAGGGTGTAGAAGCTGAAGGTCATCTCAATACTGAAGAAACTAGCTCCTCTGAGTCTGATGACAGTGTTTAAAGGTTGGTGGAGTTGCTGTTTGGTGGAGTTGCTGCTGGTCCCTGGTGGAGTTTGGAAGTGTGTTCAGTTTTTAGTTGCTGCTCTTATTATTTTTTCTGGATGACTGTATAATTTTTATGAACATGTATCTTTGGCCCATTTGTGGCTAAAGAGGGGGAGATGTATTGTGATACTTTATTTGACATTCCATTTTTCTGCAGTCATTTTTATTCTGCTGCTATCTATCTCTGATTGCTTAGGGGCTTTAGCCAAAATTTTGCCAAAGGGGGAGTTTGTAGTTGTTTAGGTATTGGCATGCATTTTTGGTAAAACCAGGTGTATGAATGTCATGACTGATGTCATAACATTCTAGTTTATTAGGTACAGATTTATTAGGTACCTTTGCAGAAAAATATTGTCATACAGGTACTGATGTTTATGAGTGTGTATCTGAGCATTTTGCAAAATGATCACATTTACCAAAATCAGTAAGCAGGAATTCAGATGTCATAACAAATGTTAAGACATCCTGTCCTGAACTAACAGGTTTGCAGTTTGGTTAATTCTGAGTTTTTTCAGGAAAATGACTCAGTCTTTCCAGAACAGAATCCCGCGTTTTCTTTGGGTTAACCTAGCTCAACCCTAACCTGGTTGATAAAGTCCTGTGACCTAGTCTTAAGGTCAAATGGAATTAACCCTAGCTTTTTGGGGAAACCCTAACTGAAGATGCAGCTGCTATATATTCAACAGAGCTGCTGTTTTGAATGCAATCCCTTTTTTGACAGAAGATCATTTAGAAGTTGTATAGTTTTTACTATTGTAATCCAAGCAATTATCATTGTGATAAGTGACTTGGAATAGGTTTTAATTGTAAGGGTTGTGTAACACTCAAAGCTTTGAAGCAAGAGTGTTTGTATGTCTCTTGACTAAAGCTGTGAAGCAAAGTCAAGTTAGGTTTGTGTATCACTCAAAGCTGTGAAGCAAGAGTGTTTGTGTTGCTTGATTAAAAAGTTGTGAAGCATAATCAAGTGTATGTTTTGAAGAGTGTCTTCAACAATTCATTAGTCAAATTGTTTTATGTATCACTGTTGTGATTGAGGGGGAGTGAGTAGGAACTCAGGTTTATGTTGTACTTAGATTGAAGTTGCATTGGGTAGGTCTTAAGTGAAGGAGATAAACTGGTTGGTTTATTCCTGAATTAACATCTCTTATAGTGGATTTCCTCCCTGGCTTGGTAGCCCCCAGAGTAGGTGTTGTTGCACACTGAACTGGGTAAACAATTGACTGTGTTCTTTACTGTTTTTGTATTTACTGTCTTATAGAAAGTCAGATACGGTGTCACAACATTGAACGTGACATTGAGTATCTGCAGCCAGAATTTCAATTACTTTATGATGAGCCTGTGTAGGGCTGCTTTGGGAGATATATGAGAGGGAAGCCTGGGTAGGGCTGCTTCAGGATGAATCCATGTGAAACTTCATCTGGAAATGTATGAGAAGGAACCTGGGTAGGGTTGCTCCATGATGAGTCTGTTTTAAAATTCATCTGGAAATGTATGAGAAGGAACCTGGGTAGGGTTGCTTTAGGATGAGTCCGTGTGAAACTTCATCTGGAAATGAGAAGGAACCTGGGTAGGGTTGCTTCATGATGAGTCAGTGTAAAACTTCATCTGGAAATGTATGAGAAGGAACTTGGGTAGGGTTACTTCATGATGAGTCCGTGTAAAACTTCATCTGGAAATGAGAAGGAACTTGGGTAGGGTTGCTTCAGGATGAGAAGGAATCCATGTAAGTTTGCTTCATGATGAGTCTGTTTAAAGCTGCATTTGGAATTCAGAAGGAACCCATGTAAGATTGGTTCATGATGAGCCCGTTTAAAGCTGCATTTGGAAGTCAGAAGGAACCCGTGTAAGATTGCTTCATGATGAGCTCGTGTGAAGTTGCATCTGGTCACGTAGGTAATTGCTTTGTCTTGCTTCAGAAACTAATCTTGGACCTGTTGAAAATTGTTGATGATAGCTATCTGTTGATTGATCTTTTCCTGAAAAGGGTAAAGCATTAGTGGTATGCAATATCATGATGTATGAAATGCATTGTGTAATGGTGTTCTCAAAATAAATGAGATGGTGCTATATGTGTTTCGTATGAATATGCTATGACATATGAAATGTGAAATGTTATTGGAATGTATCTTTGTTTGGGAAAATAAGTCCTTGACAAATGCTGGTGAGTTTTGAGGAGTTGAATCGCGAACTGCCACTGGGGATGAAGAGCACGCTCCTCTTCAGACTTTGTTTTAGGATATTCCCACTGGGGAATATTGTCTCGTTTGAGAAAACTCTGAGGAGAGTGTTGATCTCTGCTTGGGAAAAAGAGTTCGGGACTTTCAGTTGCCGTTTTTCTATTGGAGAATTATCCCTTGAAAGTTTAGTTGTTATCTGGTCGGATTCCAGGCTTCACAATGACTTACTGGGGACAAAGAAGTTATTGTTATCTGGTCAGATTCTAGGCTTTACAGCAACTTGTTGGAACAGTGGCAAACTCTATTAGGGAAGAAGAGTTTTGTTTAGTGATTTGTAAAAGACAAACTATTATCTGGTCGGGTCCAGGTTTCAGTAATTGGAGAAATTAAGCTATTATCTGGTCGGGTTCAGGCTCTAGCAACTTGGAATGAGATTAACTATTATCTGGCCGGGTCCGAGTTTCAGCGTCTTGAATTGGAGGTTGACTGTTATCTGGTCGGGTCCAGGCTTCAGTAACTAGAGAAATGGGATTGACTGTTATCTGGTCGGATCCGGATTTCAGCAACTTGAACTGGAGGTTAACTGTTATCTGGTCGGGTCCAGGCTTCAGCAACTTGGAATTATGGTTTACAGTTATCCAGTTGGATCCGGTCTTCATTAAGTTGAACTAGTGGTTAACTATTATCTGGTCGGGTCTAGGCTTCAGCAGCTTAGAAAAACGGTTTACTGTTATCTGGTCGGATCCAGTCCTCATAGTAAGTTAAGGGTAGGGTGAAGTTGAACTAGTATCTGGTCGGGTCCAGGTTTCGTAGTAACTTACTTGAAAGGATGAATTTTACTGTTATCTGGTCGGATTCCAGGCTTCTCAGCAACTTTTAGAGATAACAAAGACTTTGTTGGTGACTTCGATGGGGATTAAGGATTGTGGTCCCTTAATTTATAATAGTCTAAAAGGAAAACTCAAACTGGAGAGGACAGACTCAGCTGGGGAACACAGACTCAGCTGGGGAATTTTCTGTTTGTTGGGGAAATAAACCCTGTTGAGAGGAATATTTGACGAGATGTTGGGGGAGATGTATTCTTTTGACAGAACTCCTCGAGGCTTCTTCTTACGACCAACTCACTTGGGAATAAGGTTTTCCAGATATTGGCACTCTGGTTGGGGATTTGCCTAGATCCAACTTTGTGGGGATATCCATGAATTTGTCGTGGAGGGGTTTGCACCCTTATTTGTGAAGATTATCCTATAGGGATAACCTTATAGAGATGACTTCATGGGGACTTGACTGGGGATCACCCTATGAAAAGGACTTTGGAGGAATTTGGTCACAACCCCCAAGTAGTAAGTGTTGTAGTACTGCCAGAAAATGTTTGCTTGGCCGTATGTTCCCTTTTGTTGGGGTTCATGTTCAATGCCCCGAGTGATGGAGATGCGGACCTGCCCCTGGTTATTCAGCACTCCTTGAGAGATTTCTTGGAATATCGACTTGACTGCCACAGATGAATGATAGTGACATGTCATGTCCCCTTGCTTATAGGATATTTGTCATTGAGAGTGTCTTCCAATTTGAAGTGGTTCTGTTTCTTGAGAATTTCTGTTCATTGGAAATTCGTCGTGTGAATTTCTCAGCTAACAAATAGCTATATGCAAACAACAATATTCAAATGATGCAAAGTTTATGTTTGTCTTGATGTTTTGAAAATGTGTTTTAGCAGATAAAGAGTTTGGTAAGAATTTGAATTCAACTCAGGATGTATAGTAAGCCTTACAGGAGTCAGGATACCTTTGGTAACAATAAACTTTTAAACTAACCCATGCTTCAATTAGGACTTTTGAAGGGTTGTGTTGTACCCCAAAATTTTCCCTCCCATATTTCTCAAGACATTGCAAGAGAAGTCTCCAAGTGGCTCAAGAGTGCTCAAGAGTTGGACAGTCAAATCATCTCCTAAGGCAGTCAATTCAAAATTAGGGTTTTGTGTTGCATCAAGGTCCTTACATCCAAATTACCTCAAGTTCTCCCCAATGACTTAATATGTTCTCAAGTTCATCCATGTCAAATTTCAAGCCTTGCAGAGGAAGTTTGGTCAGTCAATTGCTCAAGAGGCCCAAAAATCGACTATGCTAGGGCAAAAGTCAACTGTAACCTATGAACAGTCAAACCTCAAGTTTTTTTGTCAACATTCTCATTTTAAAGGATAATTAATCATTTTATCAAGGGTTGATCATGATTCATCAAGGATTTCTCAAGATTCATCAAGATTCAAAAGTTGCTAAATTAGGGTTTTATAGGAAAAGTCAACTCAAATTTGACCAAACATAACTTTCTCATAATTTATGATAAATGACCCATCTAAATCTCATTTTGAATAGGATGCAATTTCATACAATCCATCTTCACACCCCAAGATCAAGAAATGCACTCAGAAAAAGTTAAAAATTTGGACATTATAGGTCATTTTTGAAAGTCAACAAAAACACCTTTTTTTCCAAAGCTTATAACTTGAGCATGGAATATCAAAATGAGATGTGACAAAAAGGGTTGGTTAGAGAACATCTCAAGGTTTCTAAAAAGTTCAAGAACACCTCCAAAAGTTCAAAATTGAAGAAGTTATGCATTGTTGAAGTTGGGCATTTTTCCAAAATTGCCAAAAGTCAATTATCCCCAAAACTTCAAATTTTGCCAAATGGGCCCACTTTTTTCCACTTGATTTGATATTGTCACACTACACACGTGTCCTATCTTCAGTCTTGTGTCCATTCATTGATATTTCTATTTTATTTTATTTTTATTGAATTAATTCATTTTAAATCAATTTAAATCCAAATAAAATCCAAATATTGATAAAATAGGATCTTTTTGATTGATACAAGTTTCAATTATCATCATGTACACAATCAAATTCGTATCAAGCCATGTTATGAACAAAATATTGGATTTGAGACATTTTTGGAAGCTTTGTAATGGAGGATCATATCATATCTTCAATCATCAATTCACAAAGATTCAAAGCCCAAACTTTGACCTAATGCATTGCTGGATACATATACAAACCAAAGGCACATAATTTGGGACCTAGAGGCTGCATAATCACCAATACAAAACTTGGAAAAAACTTAAAAAAGCTTGGAACTGAAATCTTGGTTAGAGGCGAATTCAAAGCAAAAACTCAACGTAGACTTCTTGCTTGACATCCACTGAAGCAATTGCAATCAAAACCAAGCCCTCTCCTCTCCAGAATCGTGTTGTAAGTCCTTCGAAACTTACCCATGTACATGAAATCGTATTCTCATATTCATGCATTTTTTTGCCAAAATCTTTGCACAATCATGTTAATCGGTCCATTTAGAGACTTTCTGCATTAACCAATTGAGTTTTCATGGCCTGTAATGCAATACCCGAATCTAGGGTTTTTGTTTCTTGTTTTTAGGCGTTTGAGTTTCAGGAAAAATTGGAACAAACCATGGACATAAATGAAATCAGGAGGAAGAGACGAAGCGAACCATGGTCTTAGCATCAATTTATATGGCCTACAGTTGATTTTAGGAACGAGCCATGAATTTAGCTGCGGATGAAATCCGCAGGTAAATAACCAGGCTTTTCAATGAGGAAGACGATGACACGTCCCCCTCCCATTGGATGATTCAAATATCGTGCATTTTCTTTTTTTAATTCCAGCATATTATTTGTTTTTCTCTTATAATATTGTTTATCCATTATAATAACAATTGAGTGCAGTGGTTGAGTTGGCAAGCGTGTTATACAAAAATCCAATGGGACCTGGGTTTGAATCCCAGGTCCCCCAACGCCTTTGTGTTATTTTGCTTCAGTTTATTCCATGCAGCATACAAGGCGCAGTACACCATGCAGCATCACCTGATCATCTGCCAGATGGCCTCCAGGCCAAATCTGATGGCCCAGATGAAGCGTGTACCATGGTGCCTAGTCAACGCTGTCACAGGGAATTGCCAAGGTCAAATGCAGGCTAGCATAATTGGGCTTTGAAAATTGCTATTCTCACATCCAGAATCAGGCCCACACACCCCTTGGGTTATTTCTTTTCCTCTTTATATTTCTTTTATTTTAGTGTTTAATTAACCAATTAGATTATTTTCCTTAATAAAATCAAAAACACAAAAAAAAACATTTTATTTATTAAAATTGAATTCATACTTTATTTTTGTAAGTAAATTAATTTAATCAATTTAGCTTTAATTAAGTTTAATTTTTAATATCTTTTGCAAATAATTAAAATTAATCTAGAATTAGGTTTTTACTAACTTTAAATCAAATTTATTTTATTTCTTTAAATATCCAAAAAAATATTTCTTTTAATTAATTAATTTAATTTAATTTAATTGTTAATTTAATTTCCATTTAATTCAAAAATAAACAAAAAAAATGCTTTCTTTCAAAAAAGGGTCAAAACCCTAAAAAAAATTCCACATCCGATTTAATTTCTTGCACGCGATCCATTTGATTCCAATATTGTAATTGTTTCTCGGTATGTAATAGCTTTAATTAGGACTTTATTTTATCGCTTTCTTTTATTTTCCGCATTTTAAATTAAAGGGTTGTCTTTGGCGATGTAAATACCCGACGCCTTGTAATAGTTTAGATTTAATTTCCGCAATTTAAATTCCACAACTATACACTGCTAGATGTTTGATAATAGGGAATGCATGACAAGATCGAATGTATGAACTTAAAATCAACATAGCTCACCCATGACATGTACAAAGATAAAATTAACCGAAATAACACACTCGCACATGCGCACTCTTAGGGTACACCTCACTTGGTTGCCTTCGAACGTTGTCATTGAGTATAGGAAGTTTTAGAGGTCGTCCTCTTGTCCAAAGATCATAAGTTGCCTCGAAACGGTTGCCTCGTAAAAATGATCTAAGACATTAGGGTTACCGCTAAGGCGTCCTAACATTGCTTTAGTGACCACACATCCCTTAATCGAATTGACCCTTAAAACTCCAACGACGGTGCTACCTACTCCTCAATAGTGGGATACTATTGTCTAAAGGACATTAGCACAATTTAATTCCTTTTTCGAGTAGGTAGATGGTTCTTAAGTACTTGCTCTTTTTAAAACAAAACAAAACACAAAGAAAAGTAATTTTGAAAACACAATGAGCAAGTACCTAAGAGCCCGTGGATAACCACAGATAGAAAGGGTGCTAACACCTTCCCTTTCTATAATCTACCCCCCGGACTCGAGAAACATCTCGAAAAAGGAATTTTTCTGTGCTTTTTTCCTTTCCTTGTTGGATAAAATGGTGGCGACTCTTGCTTACCGCGACATTTTGCAAAAACAAACGCAAAACGCGAACTAACATTCTAAAAAACAGTCAGTTCTCTTCCCACCGTATCACAAAACTGGCGACTATGCTGGGGAATACTTAATAAGTGAGGTGTACCTTAGGATTAGATCATTGTGTTTTCAATTGTATGCTTTGTATGATTTATATTTGTGGGCTTGTATCAGAGTTACTATAGATCCTAACCCGGATCTGGGGATACCCTTTAGGTAAGTAGAAATAAATTGTGAGGGAACTGTATGACGTAGACCGATATGGTTGAAGCAGTAGCTACGTTGGTGTGGCACTTTAGATTGTACCGATATCCCTTGTGTTGGAACGAGGAGAATATGGGTCATCTAAGGGGTCATTAAGCACCAACTGACCTTAGAACCTTTAAATTGACCAAGTTGGCCATAGAACAGTAGCAGTATGCTACACTCATTGAGACTAAACTCTCGCGATGATCTGGTCGCAAGAAAAGGTTTCTAAACTGGAATTATGACCGATCGAGGGTAGTCAGTGATATTGAAATCCTCTAGAACCCGGTTACTATTTTTAGGACAGGTTTAAACCAACTAAACTGAAAGAGGGTAGTACCTAAGCTCCTTGCCAGCCTGAAATCTAAGGGCTCTCTGTGTGACTTGTGTGCCTTTACCATGTTTGCTATTTGTGGATACTTGTGGTGTGCTTACTATCATGACATCATGACATCATAACATTGCATACATCTTGCACTTGGACTAACCTATTTCAAAGACAGGAGGGATTCATATTTGCTTTGTTTTGTAGGTCATCATGATGCCCATGCGTAAGAATACCATCCGGATCAACTTTGTCCAGGTTCCCACCTTGCTTAAAGCATTGGTTGCCAAGATGCCGGACACTACTTCCTTCATCAGGAGGCATGGTTATCTTCTCAATTTGGTCACCTCCAAATTAGACGAGCAAATGATGAGTGTCCTAGTCCAATTCTATGATCCGATGTACCATTGTTTTACTTTTCAAGACTATCAGCTGGTTCCCACCTTAGAAGAGTTCTCTGAGCTGCTCGGTATCTCTGTTCTGGAGCAGACCCCATTTACTGGTTGTGAGAAGATTCTTAGGCCCGAAGAGATTGCTGCAGCCCTTCATTTGACCAAAGAAGAGGTAATGGCTAATTGGGAGACTAGGAGTGGAGCAAAGGGATTTCTGACTAAGTTCTTGGTTGGTAAGGCTAACTATTTCTGGGATAGTCTAGAATTCAAGGCATTCGAGGATATTCTAGCTCTTCTGATATATGGTTTGGTTCTGTTTCCGAACTCTGACTCCTTTGTTGATGTTAATGCGGTAAAGATCTTCATCTCTTGCAATCTTGTACCCACTCTCTTGGGTGACATTCTTTATCAGCTCTATGCTCGTACTTCCCGAAAGCGGGGAACCTTGATATGCTGTGCTCCGTTATTGGCAAGGTGGTTTATTTCGCACCTTCCCAAGTCAGTGCTGAAGAACAAAGAAGGCATGGGCTGGGCTTATAGGGTTATGTCTCTCTCGCATAATGACATCATTTGGACTCTCAAGGGTATGGATGAGGTGACTATCATTGATCACTGTGGGGAGTACCCTAATGTTCCACTAATAGGAACCCATGGAGGAATTTCTTACAACCCATGCTTAGCCTTACGTCAGTTTGGGCGTGCCAGAAGGGAAGGACCTCATGAGCTGCTAATGCCTCATATCATCTTTGATTTTCAAGGGGATGGCGACGAGCTACGCCGCAGATTCATAAGAGCTTGGGATAGAGTTCACCAATCTGATCCACATGAGCTGGGTCCAAAGACTTCTCTCCCGATGGAGCCATATCTCAGATGGGTTTGCATCCGTGCCCAAAAGCTGGGTATGCCATATGAAGTCGTCCGGCCTGTCATTCTTGAAGTTGCTAATGAAGAAGGAGTTCTTCCAACCATCATCCATCCTCATATGCCCACTGACATGGGGGCACTGAAAAGTTCTTGATGAAACTGAGAGAGGAACGGGATTCTTACCGAGAAAAGTTCAACGAGCAAGAGCAAAAGATCCAGAAGTTGACTAGGAAGTTGGAGAACGAGCGGATTCTCAATGATTATGTCCGCACCGACAAGAAGAGACCATGGGAGCATTGATTGACCTTTGATAATTTCCTTTCCAGTTTTTATTTTTCAATATTTCCATTCTTGTAACGCCTTAAGGGCATCAGTTGAACAATTTGAATTCCAAAGTTTATCTAATAAAGTGTGTTTCCTTTCTGGTTTACAAATTTGAATCTCTCAATTATCTTTGAAATCATAATCATATGCATTTCATCCCATGCACTCCATAACAGGTACCCGTTACAGGTCTCTTATCTTCTTCGCTGTTTATTTCAGCACTCATCATGTTAGCTGAACCTTCAACTGAGCAAGCCATCAAGGCCCTCCAGGCCCAAAATGCCCAATTCCAAGAGCTGTTCATGAATCTGGCTAAGGGTCAGCAAGATCTGAAGACCCTGATTCTGAAAGAGAAGAAGAAGAAGAAGAAGAAGAGGACAATCCTGTTCAACACTGGGCACAGGTTTGGAAACAGGCTACAAAATGAAGTTAATTTGACCACCTCATCTGGAGGGAAAGATAGTCAGGAAGAAAGGAGGGCTCCTAGCCCTGTGGTCTCCGACAACAAGACGGACTTCGATGAAGAACAGTATCCTCCAGCCGAGGATAAATATAAACAACTGGAAGACCGGTTAAGTGCTATGGAAGTTCAGAAAGTGCCTGGTCTGGACTTTGGTGATCTAGGTCTATCATCTGGGGTAGTGATTCCCCACAAATTCAAGGCACCAGCCTTTGCTAAGTATGACGGAGTTTCTTATCCGAAGCTGCACCTCCGGTCATACGTATGGAAGATTCAGCCGTACACCTCTGATAAAAACCTATGGATCCACTTCTTCCAAGACAGTCTCTCAGGGACTCAGCTTGAGTGGTTCTACCAGTTGGACGGAGCCAGTATTCGCAGTTGGGAGGATTTGGCTACTGCTTTCTACAGGCAATATTAGTACAATTCCGACCTCACTCCTACGCGTACCCAACTCTAGGGTATGTCAATGGGAACGGGTGAAGGATTCAAAGATTATGCTCAGAAGTGGAGGGACCTCGCCGGAAGAGTACAACCACCCTTGGCTGATCGGGAGCTTGTGGATATGTTTCTGGGGACCCTGTCTGGTCCATTTTTTAACCATCTGATCGGAAGCTCCTCGTCTGGGTTTACAGAGCTAATTTTGTCTGGTGAAAGGATTGAGGCTGGTATTAAGGCTGGGAAGATACAGAAGGGTGCCTCATCAAGCACCGAGAAGAAGCCATTTAAGAAAGAGTCTAGTGCTGTCTACAGCTCGAAAAGGCAGAATAGACCTGAACACCGCCAAGCTGTTAATGCAGTTGTTATTTCAAAACTTGCTGGTGCTCCTCAGCATAACAATCAACAAAAGGATGAGAGACCTCGAAGGCAATTCACCCGTCTCAGTATGACTTTGTCTCAGATTCTGCCACAGTTGCTGAAGACCAATCTGGTGATTCTAAAGGAAGCCCCAAAGAATCCAAATACAACGTCACCAAAGTACAACCCTAATACCTGCTGTGCTTTTCACTCTGATAGCCTGGGGCATAATACAGATGATTGTTGGGTTTTGAAGAACAAGGTACAGGATTTGATTGATGCAAAGGAGATCGAGTTCGGAGCACCAGAGAAGCCTAAACAAGATGCAGGGGTGAATGCTATCAGGGACGACGATGATGAAGAGTTTGATATTGACAGTTGGATCTACTCGACTGCCAATGGTGGACTAAGCAACTGGACAGCGAAGGATTCTATGCCTGTTTCTGTTATCACCCAGTAATGAAACTTTTTGTTTTGAATATGTAACAGACAATGTTTTAAACTTTACGGCCCGGTGTCTTACCCGGGGCACCGTGGCTTCATTTGTGAGGGCTTTATGTGTGTCATTTCCATATATCATTAATAAAAGCATTGGACGTTTTCTTGCATTTCAAATTTTGCGCTCCTTGTTTTTCTTTATTATATATTGCAAAACAACTATTTTACACACACTCATGTATAAAGGTCCACATCCACTCTGGATCCCACTGATAACGACTCTGCTACTGCCAGTTATGACTTTGAGAGTCCGATCGACTTAGCCGAAGACGAAGGTAAAGATGATTGCAAAGTGTCTGTTGAGTTTGTTAGACTACTGTTTCAAGAAGAGAGGGCTATACTACCTCCAGGCCATCAGTTCTGATGCCTCCAATTGCAGGAAGACCGTTGATCTTATACTTAAAAGTATTGGACAATACAAAGAGGTACTGGGACAGCATGACGAGTTTGGCCAAAAAGAGCATGCTATTTACTGCTTTAGCAAAAAGTTTACCGACTGTGAGACCCAATACTCACTACTCGAGAGAACTTGCTACGCTTTGGCATGGGCTGATTGTCGGCTGAGACAGTACATGCTAGCTCATACCGCCCTTTTGATACCAAAAGATGTGAACGTCTTGACGACACCTTGGCCTTTTGCAATGTGGGGCATTGATATGATCGGCGAGATCAAACCTACAGCGTCTAACGGGCATCGTTTCATCCTGGTAGCGATTGATTACTTTACAAAGTGGGTTGAAGCAGCTTCCTTTGCTACTGTAACCAAGAACGTCGTGGCACGATTCATTCGGCATAATCTGATCTGACGATACGGTGTACCAGAGAGGATCATTACGGACAATGGTACCAATCTTAACAACAAGATGATCATTGAGCTCTGCGAGCAATTCAAGATACAACATCATAACTCTTCTCCCTACCGGCCGAAGATGAATGGGGTTGTTGAAGCGGCTAATAAGAACATTAAGAAGATCATGCAGAAGATGATAGTGACATATAAAGACTAGCACGAGATGTTGTCGTTTGCTCTTCATGGGTACCGTACCTCAGCGCGGACGTCAACAGGGGCAACACCATACTCCTTGGTATATGGTATGGAGGCAGTCTTGCCCATTGAAATTCAGATACCCTCTCTTCGGATCATAAAGGATGCAGGTTTGAGCGAAGATGACTGGATTCAGACCCAGCTTGATCAGCTGAACCTAATCGACGAAAATAGACTTACTTCTATTTGTCATGGTCAAACGTACCAAAAGCGGATGATCAAGGCATTTAACAAGAAAGTCATACGACAAGAGTATCAAGTTGGGGATCTGGTAATCAAGCGCATTATTCTACCTCAAGGTGATCCCAGGGGCAAATGGACCCCTACCTACGAAGGGCCATTTGTAGTTAACATTTTGTCAGGAGGAGCTATGATTCTAACCACCATGGATGGTGACGACCTTCCTCACCCCTTCAATGCAGACATAGTAAAAAGATACTACGCATAATCAAAGACCCACTAGGTTGACTGGCCTAGGCAAAAATAAGGGCTTCTCGGTGAACCAAAAGGGTTCGGGCAAAAATAAGGGATGAAAATGAAAAAAATTTGTACACCCGGCAAGTCGAAAACCTGAAAAGGCGGCTTGGGCAAAAAAGGGTATCCCGGTGGACTGAAAACCCGAAAGGGCGGTCCAGGCAAAAATTAGGGATCAAAGTGTAACACTATGTCTCATTGGATCACCTTGCATCAAGACTTCGGTATCAACTGTCAAGCTCGGACGACACTAATCAATCTGATTCATCTTCAACTAGTAGCAAAGTGATGAGATGCTCGAGGACATAATGGCAATAGCCGAGTTGGAAACCAGTGGGATTATTCACATAGCTGTTTTGTTTAGTTTTTCACAAATCGTGTAAATTCTATTATTCGACGGCGTTCTCTTACTAGGACGTGAGCCTCTTGTACAAAAACGCCTATTTACAGGCCAAATTTCAAAATCAATACAAATTCATTCTCAGACAAATTTCAAACTGTTTTTCCTTTTATCTGTTTTGTTTTGCAAAGAACGTCCAATGTTCATTTTTGATATATGCATTTGACATTGATTGTTGCTCATAAATATTTACATGTGAAACAAAAGATGAATTACTGGTAATATCAGAAGCAGGGGCAATAGAATTGTCCAAGTTGTGTAGTTGCTTTATTCACCAGGTATAAGGTAGATTCAGCTGAAGAATATGGCTAAGATACCTTCACTCCCCGCAGAATAAGGCAGTAATGGTAGCTCTCCCCAGCTGGGACTTGCAACTATGAACAAATAAGCAATACTCTCCCCAAGCAGAGTTGGTCTACCATTAGCACTAAAAAGGTCTTAATATTCCCCTGCGGAGTATAAGAATATTCCCTAGTAAGTATAAGAGTATCCCCGGCAGTCTTAATATTCCTCAAAGGAATATAAGAATGTTTCCCGACAGCATACAAGATACCCCTAGTAGAGTCAATATTTCCCAGCGCAGTCTAAAAAGCTTCCCCAACGGAGTTGAAGCATCATCCCCAATAGACTCTGGAAGTCTATCCCCAGCGGACCACAAACAATAAATCTCCCCAGCCAAGTTCAAAGGATCATTCCTAGCAGAATTCAGAGAGTATCCCCACAATAGTCTAACAGGATTATCCCTAGCAAGTTGCAACTGAAAGATCATCCCCAACAAAGTTCTTTCTTTTCCCCAACAGGAATTCAATCCTCAACAGATTCAGTATCACCAGCAATGGTAACCCATCCCCAGCGGAGTTTATCAGCAGAATCCCTAGCGAAGTTTATCGTTAAAATCCTCAGCAGAGCATCTCTTCCCCACAGAGTATTTCCCCTCGGAGTAATCTCCTCATCAGTTTATTCCCCAACGGAGTTCTCTTCTCCTGCAGGTTTATTCTCACAATCACCTTCGTTCATCATCCCCAGGGGAAACGAAGAATTCAACTCTACTCTCCAGCAGCTCCGGGATTTATTTTCCCCAGCTAAAACATTACATTTCCATACATCATGATACATGCATATATGCATCATGCCATACAATCTCATTTACGTTGAGAACATCATTGCTTGATCCATATCATGCATTGCATATGACTGACCTTTACCTTTCAGAAAAGATGCAGTTAAATTCTCAACTATGTGGAAAACCTTGCCTAGACCAGTTAAATCGATTCCTAAAGATTTTTCTGAGGCCAAGCCAGTCAAAGGAGAAAAAACCAGTTAAATAGATTCCTAAAGATTTTTCTGAGGCCAAGCCAGTCAAAGGAGACAAAACCAGTTAAATCGATTCCTAAAGATTTTTCTGAGGCCAAGCCAGTCAAAGGAGACAAAACAAGTTAAATTGATTCCTAAAGATTTTTCTGAGGCCACCCAGTCAAAGAAGACAAAACCAGTTAAATCGATTCCTAAAGATTTTTCTAAGGCCAATCCAGTCAAAGGAGACAAGACCAGTTAAATCGATTCCTAAAGATTTTTCTGAGGCCAACCCGTCAAAGGAGACAAAACCAGTTAAATCGATTCCTAAAGATTTTTCTGAGGCCAACCCGTCAAAGGAGACAAAACCAGTTAAATCGATTCCTAAATATTTTTCTGAGGCCAATCCAGACAAAGGAGACAAGACCAGTTAAATCGATTCCTAAAGATTTTTTCTGAGGCCAACCCGTCAAAGGAGACAAAACCAGTTAAATCGATTCCTAAAGATTTTTTTGAGGCCAACCCGTCAAAGGAGACAAAACCAGTTAAATCGATTCCTAAAGATTTTTCTGAGGCGAACCCGTCAAAAGAGACAAAACCAGTTAAATCGATTCCTAAAGATTTTTCTGAGGCTAAGCCAGTCAAAGGAGACAAAACCAGTTAAATCGATTCCTAAAGATTTTTCTGAGGCCAAGCCAGTCAAAGGAGACAAAACCAGTTAAATCAATTCCTAAAGATTTTTCTGATGCAAATCCAGTCAAAAGAGACAAAACCAGTTAAATCGATTCCTAAATATTTTTCTGATACCAATCCAGTCAAAAGAGACAAAGCCTCATCTAGTCCAGTTAAATCGATTCCTAAAGATTTTTATGATGCCAATCCAGTCAAAGAAGACAAAACCACCTACCAACAATCTCCAAATGGCATATGTAAGCTCATTCCCGACATCACAATGCTGATACCAGTTCATGCGAGTGCAAATTTCTGGGCACTCTAGTGTTCAATCATCTTCCACCTTCGGATCACGAAAGGCTCGAAAGCCAATCTATATCCTCAAGTTTAAGAAGATTGAACAGGGGCAACTGTTGTACCCCAAAATTTGCCCTCCCATATTTCTCAAGACATTTCAAGAAAAGTCTCCAAGTGGCTCAAGAGTGCTCAAGAGTTGGACAGTCAAATCATCTCCTAAGGCAGTCAATTCAAAATTAGGGTTTTGTGTTGCATCAAGGTCCTCACATCCAAATGACCTCAAGTGCTCCCCAATGCCTTAATATTTTCTCAAGTTCATCCATGTCAAATTTCAAGCCTTGCAGAGGAAGTTTGGTCAGTCAATTGCTCAAGAGGCCAAAAAATCAACTATGTTAGGGCAAAAGTCAACAGTGACCTATGAACAGTCAAACCTTAATATTTTTTGTCAACATTCTAATTTTGAAGGATAATTCATCATTTGATCAAGGTTTGATCATGATTCATCAAGGATTGCTCAAGATTCATCAAGATTCAAAAGTTGCTAAATTAGGGTTTTGCAGGAAAAGTCAACTCAACTTTGACCAAGCATAACTTTCTAATAATTTATGAGAAATGACCCATCCAAAGCTCATTTTGAAGAGGATGCAATTTCCTACAATCCATCTACACACCCCAAGATCAAGAAATGCACTCACAAAAAGTTACAAATTTGGACATTATAGGTCATTTTTGAAAGTCAACAAAAACACATTTTTTGTCAAAGCTTATAACTTGAGAATTGAATATCAAAATGAGATTAGACCAAAAGGGTTGGTTATAGGACATCTCAAGGTTTCTAAAAAGTCCAAGAACACCTCCAAAAGTTCAAAATTGAAGAAGTTATGTATTGTTGAAGTTGGGCATTTTTCCAAAATTGCCAAAAGTCAACTATCCCCAAAACTTCAAATTTTACCAAATGGGCCCAATTTTTTTCACTTGATTTGATCTTGTCACACTACACACGTGTCCTATCTTCAGTCTTGTGTGCATTCATTGATTTTTCTATTTTATTTGATTTTTATTGAATTAATTCATTTTAAATCAATTTAAATCCAAATAAAATCCAAATATTGATGAAATATGATCTTTTTGATTGATACAAGTTTCAATTATCATCATGTACACAATCAAATTCGTATCAAGCCATGTTATGAACAAAATATTGGATTTGGGACTTTTTTGGAAGCTTTGTAATGGAGGATCATATCATATCTTCGATCATCAATTCACAAAGATTCAAAGCCTAAACTTTGACCTAATGCATTGCTGGATACATATACTAACCAAAGGCACACGATTTTGGACCTAGAGGCTGCATAATCACCAATACAAAACTTGGAAAAAACTCAAAAAAGCTTGGAACTGAATTCTTGGTTAGAGGCGAATTCAAAGCAAAAACTCAACGTAGACTTCTTGCTTGACATCCACTGAAGCAATTGCAATCAAAACCAAGCCCTCTCCTCTCCAGAATCGCGTTGTAAGTCCTTCGAAACTTACCCCTGTACATGAAATCGTATTCTCATATTCATGCATTTTTTTGCCAAAATCTTTGCACAATCATGTTAATCGGTCCATTTAGAGACTTTCTACATTAACCAATTGAGTTTTCATGGCCTGTAATGCAATACCCGAATCTAGGGTTTTTGTTTCTTGTTTTTAGGCGTTTGAGTTTCAGGAAAAATTGGAACAAACCATGGACATAAATGAAATCAGGAGGAAGAGACGAAGCGAACCATGGTCTTAGCATCAATTTATATGGCCTACAGTTGATTTTAGGAACGAGCCATGAATTTAGTTACGGATGAAATCCGCAGGTAAATAACCAGGATTTTCAATGAGGAAGACGATGACACGTCCCCCTCCCATTGGATGATTCAAATCTCGCGCGTTTTCTTTTTTTAATTCCAGCATATTATTTGTTTTTCTCTTATAATATTGTTTATCCATTATAATAACAATTGAGTGCAGTGGTTGAGTTGGAAAGCGTGTTATACAAAAAGCCAATGGGACCTGGGTTCGAATCCCAGGTCCCCCAATGCCTTTATGTTATTTTGCTTTAGTTTATTCCATGCAACATACAAGGCGCAGTACACCATGCATCATCACCTGATCATCTGCCAGATGGCCTCCAGGCCAAATCTGATAGCCCAGATGGAGCGTGTACCATGGTGCCCAGTCAACGCTGTCACAGGGAATTGCCAAGGTCAAACGTAGGCTAGCATAATTGGGCTTTGAAAATTGCTATTCTCACATCCAGAATCAGGCCCACACCCCCCTTGGGTTATTTCTTTTCCTCTTTATATTTCTTTTATTTTATTGTTTTAATTATTATTTTAGTGTTTAATTAACCAATTAGATTATTTTCCTTAATAAAATCAAAAACACAAAAGAAAACATTTTATTTATTAAAATTGAATTCATATTTTATATTTGTAAGTAAATTAATTTAATCAATTTAGCTTTAATTAGGTTTAATTTTTAATATCTTTTGCAAATAATTAAAATTAATGTAGAATTAGGTTTTTACTAACTTTAAATCAAATTTATTTTATTTCTTTAAATATCCAAAAAAATATTTCTTTTAATTAATTTAATTTAATTTAATTTAATTGTTAATTTAATTTCCATTTAATTCAAAAATAAACAAAAAAATGCTTTCTTTCAAAAAAGGGTCAAAACCCTAAAAAAAATTCCACATCCGATTTAATTTCTTGCACGCGATCCATTTGATTCCAATATTGTAATTGTTTCCCGATATGTAATAGATTTAATTAGGACTTTATTTTATCACTTTCTTTTATTTTTTGCATTTTAAATTAAAGGGTTGTCTTTGGCGATGTAAATACCCGACGCCTTGTAATAGTTTAGATTTAATTTCCGCAATTTAAATTCCGCAACTATACACTGCTAGATGTTTGATAATAGGGAATGCATGAAAAGATCGAATGTATGAACTTAAAATCAACATAGCTCACCCATGACATGTACAAAGATAAAATTAACCGAAATAACACACTCGCACATGTGCACTCTTAGGGTACACCTCACTTGGTTGCCTTCGAACGTGGTCATTGAGTATAGGAAGTTTTAGAGGTCACCCTCTTGTCCAAAGATCATAAGTTGCCTCGAAACGGTTGCCTCAGAAAAATGATCTAAGACATTAGGGTTACCGCTAAGGCGTCCTAACATTGCTTTAGTGACCACACGTCCCTTAATCGAATTGACCCTTAAAACTCCAACGACTGTGCTACCTACTCCTCAATAGTGGGATAGTATTGTCTAAAGGACATTAGCATAATTTAATTCCTTTTTCGAGTAGGTAGATGGTTCTTAAGTACTTGCTCTTTTTAAAACAAAACAAAACTTTTCGCACTTACACCTTTCAAATAAAAAACTCTTTTCAAACCCACAAACACAAAGAAAAGCAATTTTGAAAACACAATGAGCAAGTACCTAAGAGCCCGTGGATAACCACAGATAGAAAGGGTGCTAACACCTTCCCTTTCTATAATCTACCCTCCGGACCCGAGAAACATCTCGAAAAAGGAATTTTTCTGTGCTTTTTTCCTTTCCTTGTTGGATAAAATAAAAGACGGTGGCGACTCTTGCTTACCGTGACATTTTGCGAAAACAAACGCAAAACGCGAACCAGCATTCTAAAAAACAGTCAGTTCTCTTCCCACCGTATCACAGGTTGTAACATGGTTTGGTTCACGGTTTAAGAAACAAAGGATAAAGCTCAAAGTGTATTTGTACCCAACCCGTTCTTCATGATATTCTCCAGTCCTAAACTCAGTTAATTGTGCATTTTGAATTCTAATTGAGTCTGAAATGACGTTTTGGTGATGGTTCAGACAAGTTAAGTTTGTTTGAGAAGGCAGTCATTTTGCAACATTTTTCTGTTGTTGAGGATTTGTAGCGATTTCCTTTTTTGATTTATTGTCCCTATTTTTTGCCTGACTGTTTTGAGATTATGGTCAGTGGGATGCCCCAGTTTTTTTCTTAAGTCTCCTTCGTAGGTTTTGACTCAGTGGGATTTTTCTTTTGACAGATAATGACTGCCTATTTTACGGGAACCATCGCTGTCTTTTGATTCAGAAGGACGTTTTGTTGTCATTCAATGTGTATGCAGTGAAAGCTTGCGACTGAATGCGCATTTGAATTAACTGAGAGACTACCCTTCCCCAGGTTTTGATTAAAGGTTTCAATTTGTGTGAAAAAGAAAATTCCTACTTCTTAGGCTCAAAGGGGTTGACTAGGGATTATCTTCCTTATAACTCCAATGTTTAGGAATTGAAACAACGCCTGTACATCGTCAGCAATGGTGGGGTTGTCATGATTCCTAAACCTGCACCTGCTCAGCTAAGAAGCAACCAACCAAGAACAGAAAGACCAGTCAGACAGTTCACCTGAATTAATATGACACTATCTCAAGTATTGCCACATTTGTTAAGATCCAATCTATTGACTTTGAAAGAAGCTCCAAAGAATCCTAACACAACCTCTCCTCATTATCATCCTAATGCTCGTTGTGCATACCATTCTGAGAGTCCCGGCCATGACACTAACAACTATTGGGATCTAAAAAACAAGGTACAAGACCTTCTTGAAGCCAAAGAGATTGAATTCGACGCGCCACAAATCCCCAATGTTATCACTGCCCCTATGCCCAAGAACAGTCGTGATGTCAACGCCGTTGAGGAAGATATCTTTGTTACTTTGGTTGATGAACTTGTGACCTCACTCCTCACTATCAAAAAGAACTTGTTGAATGCCGGTGTATTCCCGGGATGTGATGAGAGCTGTTATTTCTGTTTATCCTCACCAACCGGCTGTCATTTGTTAAAAGCAGGCGTTCAATGCCTAATAGATGACAAGGAGATTTTGTTCGAGAAGACTTCTATTCCAACTGTTTCTTATAATGATGTTTCCATAGTGACCATTTCCGCCAATTCTTCCAGGGTCTCCACCAAAAGACCCGTTAGAATTACATCAGTTTCTAAAGTAGCTCAGTTGATAATTACAATGCCTGGACCAATCCCGTATTCGTAAGATAAAACCGTCCCATGGAATTATGGAGGTGATGTCTACTATCACGGTATCAAGCAAGATTGGCCAGCTGCTGAAAGTTCAAGTTCCGAGAAAGTTGACTCCGATATCAGTAACATCACAGGGACTAGCAATATAACCCGAAGTTGAAGGGTATTCTCTCCAGAAATTTCTCCTCCCAAAGTTATTTCCGGACCTGTAATCATTCTTGTTGTTGTTGCTCCTCCAAAGACTATTCCCAGTCCTGCAATCATCTCTGCTGATACTCCTGTTGACAAAACTACTGCAGTCCATGTTATCACCCCTACTGACATTCCTACTGCCGAGTCAGCCGAGACTCGAAGCAAAGGTATTCTGGTTGAGCCTGTCTGGACAAAGGCACAATCAGTAGCTATTCCTGAGACCTCCCGAAAAGAGATGGAGGAAATTCTAAAGATTATAAAAAAAAAGCGACTACAACATAGTCAAACAACTAGGGCAAACTCCATCAAAAATTTCCATGTTGGCTTTATTGTTATGTTCCGAGGCTCATGCAAAGACCTTGGTAAAGTTCCTTAACTACCCATGTACCCCAAGAAACACCTGCCGATCAGTTCCAAGACTGCATAGCCAGCTTGACCGTAGATATGGTTTAGGTTTTTCGGATGCTAATTTAACGCCAAGGGGGAGGAAGCATAACGAGGCATTGCGTGTCTCAGTTGAATGCAGGGGCATGACTTTGGCTCATGTCTTGGTTGATACCGGTTCATCTCTGAATATGTTGCCCAAAAAGGCTCTTGATAGGCTTGACTGTGAAGGATTGACCTTGAAACCTAGCAACATAGTGGTGAGGGCCTTCGACGGCTCAAAAAGGATGGTGCATGGGGAAGTGGACATCCCCATAAAAGTTGGAACCCAAACATTTGATTCAACTTTTTATGTAATGGATATTCACCCTTCATATTCCTGATTATTAGGCCGACCGTGGATTCACAATGCTGGTGTCGTTACCTCTACGTTGCATCAAATGCTGAAATATCCAATTCAGGGGAAAATCATCACTGTTCATGGAGAAGAAGAGTATATGGTCAGTCATCTAAATTCCTTCAGATATGTGGAATTAGATGGTGAATTTATTGAAACTCCATTCCAGCACTTTGAAGAAGTCCCGTAAACTGTGGCAGTAACCAAGGCTATTTCTCAAGTCCCAAAGATTACAAGGCCTCCACTCAAGATGTCATCTTTGAAAGACGCCAAGGCAGTGATCGAAGAAGGTGGGTGCACTATTTGGGGCCAACTCCCAGATATCCCATACAAATCTGACAAATTTGGTTTGGGTTTCACTTCAGGAGCCTAAAAAGTTGTACATCGTGCTCGTGCCGGAGGACCACCCTTGAAGATCAGCAACCGCAAAGTCAACGCAGTGGAGGATGATGAAGACAGCTATAACCTGGAGGATTGGATTTTTCCAACTGTTAGTGGAGGGCTCAGCAACTGGGAAGCTAGAGATTTTGTACTGATCACTTTTATCCAACAGTAATTTGTCTTTAAATTTTGTTGGACCTGTAATATTAAATAATTCAGACTCTTAAAACCTTGTGTCTTACCTGAGGCACAATGGTCCATTTCTAAGGGTTATTATCTCATTTCCATATGACATCAATGAATCATGGACGTTTTTGCATACAAACTTTGTGCTCAATATTTTTCTTTCTTACATTTTTATTTCTTTCAAAGATAGCTATACTCTCACACACACTCACATTCAAAATGTAGATCTACATTGTTGTACCCCAAAATTTGCCCTCCCATATTCTTCAAGAGTTGTCAAGATCAAGGTTCAAAATCTCCCAAGGGTTGCACAGTCCAATTGCAACACAGTCAAAATTAGGGTTTTGGTTCTGGAAAAGAAATTGAGGTTTCCAAGGGTCCAATCAAGTCCCACATACCCATACACATTGTCAAGCATCCATATACCAAGTTTCAAGACTCACAACATCAAATTGCACAGTCAAAAACCCTAAATGCTCTACAGTCAACTGTAGGGGCAAAATGGTCATTTGACAGTCAAAAGTCAAATTTTTTGGTCAATTTCTTATTTTGAAGCCACAAACATCATTTGATCAATTCTTGATCATGATTTCTCAAAGCATGGCTCAAAAAATCTCAAGATGCAAAAGTTTCCATTTTTGGACAGCTGAAAAGTCAACTGCAAATTGACCAAGGCATAACTTCCACATGGTTTATCAGAAAAATTCCATCCAAATCTCATTTTGAAGAGGATGACATTTCCTACAACTCATCTTCACACTTCAAGTCCAAGAAATGCTCTCACAAAAAGTTACCAATTTCAACATTATAGGTCATTTTCAAAAGTCAACAAAAAGGCACTTTAAGTCAAAGACCATAACTTGAGATTGGTAAGTCAAAATGCCATGGGACCAAAGGCATTGGTTAGAGGACTTCAAGACCTTTCCAAAATGTCCAAGAACATGATCATAGCTTCAAAATTGAGCAAGATATGCATTGGAGAAGTTGGGAAATTTTTGGGAATTTTGAAAGGTCAACTTTGCCTAAAACACTTCAAAAATGCTAATGGGCCTCAATTTCTTCCTTGAATCATTACCCAAAGCATATGCACGACCCATTGAGCTCAAAGGGATTTATTTTCTTATTTTTAATCAATTAATTGAATTTTTAATCTTATTAATTCATTTAATTAGATTTAAATATGAGAAAAATATCAAATAATGGTTTTAAATCTTTTTTGTGCAGCAAATATGTTCATTATATGCAAGAGATTTCGTGCACCATCTCAAGGGGACAATATCATCCATATTTGGCAAGAATTGCATGGAAAAAGATTGGAAAAAATATGAACAAAATCAAATATTCAAAACATAAATGGATGGACATATGGGCTTGGTTCTTGACCTAATTCCATTCAGATACATATACAAGACTAAACCTAATTGATGCACACACGAAAAACTGCTCAGAAGCTGCATACCAATTTGCAAAATTTCATCAAAAACATGGAAACTGAAATCCTAGTTACTGCACGTTTCAAAGCCTAAAATCTATTCCAACACATTGCTGGACCATCAAGGAAGCTTTTGCACTCAAGAATCAATCAAAACGTGCCAAGAATCATAGAACATAGATCACACAGTTTGCCAAAATTTCTTGAATTCCATATCACGATTCATGCATTATTAATACATTTGGTTGATTGTGTTATGTTCACAGCACTCAGGCAAAGCTTTCTGTATGATTCAATTTCATCAATATGCCTTGAAACGAAATTCACCATGGAAGGATATCTAGGGTTTCAGGACTCAAAAATTGGGGCTTTCCTCATATGGAAAAATTAGACCTTAAAACCTATGCCATTGAATTCGTGGTATCAAGACGAAGCAAACCAATACCTCGTGCCCTTTTTATATTTGTCCATGTTCTAATCGCTATTTTCATAGTTTGCAGTTTGTGGGGGTTTAAAACCCCCACTATTTGTTTTATAATTACAGGGAAAGCAAGGAAGAAGATGGACGTGGCTTGATGTTACTGGACAATTCAAATTTGGCGCGTGAATTTGTTGTTCATACCACTAACGCTCATTTTCTTTTTATAATAATCACTCTTCATTATATTAACAAATAAACACAAATGGCCTGGTGGTAGAAGACGTGTCTTGCAGGTATAGGGACCTGGGCTCGATTCCCAAGTCCACCACATATTCCATAATTTTTATCCTAACACGTTTCTATGTAGCGCTCATTCAGTGATCCACCATACATGCACATGCTGAGGCTTGCCAAGTGGCCAGAAGATCTCATCCAAAGGCCAGAACGTGAATTCCATGGTACACTCAGTCAACCATCCCACACATGATCCCAAGAAGTCAAAAAAAAGGCTTAGTTCTGATGGGCCAAATTTCTCAAACCATACCTCCTAAATGGGCCTGATACCCCCATGGTTTGCATCATTTTTAACTTTTATTTGATTTTCTTTCTTAATTCTTTTAATTGTTTTTAATTATTTATTTAATTCACCTAAATTAATTTTCATAATAATAAAAACCAGAAAAAAAAATGTAATATGTTTAATTAATATTAATTTCTTCACTAATTAATTTTTGTAAATAAACTCTAACCATTAATTTAGTAAATTAGGTTTTAAAACTTTAATCTTTTCTTAAATAAATAAAATAAGTAGAATTAGGGTTTTTGACCTTTTCATCTTTTTTTTTAATAAATAATTTTCTCTTATTATTACTATTATTAATTACTAAATATTTTTGTAAATAAACATGTAAATAATTAATTAGCATAAATTAAGTTAATTTTAATACTTTCTTAATAATTAAAATAACTTAGAATTAGGGTTTCCATTCAATTTCAATTTTCTTTATTTTCATTAAATACCAAAAAACATAAAAACAACTTCTTTTCTTAATTAAATAGTTATTTAGCTTTTTAACTTAATTTAATTTCAAAAGGGTCAAAACCCTCGGACGTTCTACTTTTATTCTTTCGTACGTTATTCTTTTTTCTTTTCGAATATTATGTAACTGCTCAAGGCTTGTAATAGTAATTAGGTCTTTTTATCTTTCCGCATTTTTATTAAAACGGGTCTTTGTAATTTGGCGATGTATAGACCTGCGCCTTGTAATAGCGTAGGATTTATCTTTCCGCATTTAAATTTCCGCACTTTTAAATTCTAATCGCATGAAAGAATGTATGGCTAATTAAAAACAAGCGTAGCTCACGATACAATGATCAAAGATAAATATTGACATGAAAATAACACACAAATTCACACACCACTCTTAGGGTACGCCTCACCTGTTGCCTTACCTTCGAAACGTGGTCGTCGAGTATAGGACGTTTTAGTAAGTCCTTATGTCCATGATCCAGTTGCCTCGAAACGGTTGCCTCGGATTAAAAAAGGATCAATGGCATAAGGGTAGCTTCTAAGGTGTCCTACTGTTGCTCTGGTGACCACACTGTCCCTACAAACGAATTGACCCGAACACCTCCAACGGTGGTGCTACCTACCTCTCAATGGTGGGATAACACTACCTTAAGGACATTTACACAACCTAATTCCTTAGGGTAGGTAGATGACTCATAGATACTTGCTCTATTCAAAAACAAATCAAAACTCTTTTCACACCGACACTTTCAAAAAGCTTTCAAAACAATTTTTCAAATACTCTTGAGGACTGATACAAGAGTTATTCAGAAAACTTTAAATGAAACTTTTTCAAAACCCACTCACAATTGAAAAGCAAACATTTTGAAAACACAATGAGCAAGTATCTAAGAGCCCGTGGATAACCACAGATAGAAAGGGTGCTAACACCTTCCCTTTCTATAAATCTACCTCCCGAACCGAGGAACTATCTCATAAGGAATTTTGCTGTGCTTTTGTCCTGTCCATGTTGGAGAAAATAAAAGACGGTGGCAACTCTTGCTTCCGCGACATTTCGCGAACCAGCGTTAAACAGTCAGTTCTAAATCCACCGATCACAGAACTGGCGACTCTGCTGGGGATTCTTATAAAGTGAGGTGTACCTTAGGATAGCTCAGACTTGTGTTTTCAATTGCTGTGTTTGTTTGCTTTATATTTGTGGGCATTGCATCGGAGTTACATAGATCCTAACCTGGATCTGGGGATACCCTATTAGGTAGCACAAGCTGTGAGGGACCTGTCCGGCGTAGACCGACACGGGTGAAGCAGTGGCTACGTTGGTGTGGCACCTTGGTCTATACCGATATCCCTTGTGTCGCAACGAGGAGAATATGGGTCTTCTGAGGAGTCATTAAGCACCAACCGACCTTAGAACCTTAAATGACCCAACTTGGCCAATAGAACAGTAACAGTATGCTACGCCCATTGAGGCTAAACTCTCGTGATGGTTCTGGCCGCAAGAAAAGATTGTGATGCTGGAGTTATGACCGATTGAGGGTAGTCAGTGATATTGGGATCCTCTAGAACCCGGTTACTTCTGATAGGACAGGTCTTAACCAACAAACTGAAAGAGGGTAATACCCAGACCCCATGCTGGCCTAAACTCTAAGGGCTTGTCTTGTGTGACTTGTGTGCCTTATCATGTTTGCCTTTGTAAATATTTGTGGTGTGCTTTATCATAACACATGCCATCATAAACATTGCATGCATCCTGCATAAGGACTGACCATTTCAAAGACAAGAGGGTTTCACCTTTGCTCTGTTTTGTAGGACATCGTGATGCCTATGCGAAGGAACACTATCCGGTTCAATTTTGTTCACCCACCTGAGTTGCTTGAAGAATTGGTTAGCAGAATTCCAAATACTACTTCCTTCATCTAGAGGCATGGTTCTCTTCTCAGCTTAGTCACTGCAAAATGGGACCAACAACTGATGAGTGTCCTGACATAGTTTTATGATCCCTTGTACAACTGCTTCACCTTTCAAGACTTCCAGCTGGTCCCTACCCTGGAAGAGTTCTCTGATTTGCTTGGTATCCCTATCTTGGATCAGACTCCCTTCACTGGTTGGGAAAAGACTCTTAGGCTTGAGGAGATTGCTGCAGCTCTGCCCTTGACCCGCAAGGAGGTAATGGACAACTGGGTGACTAGAAGCAAAGTTAAGGGTTTCTTGGCTAAGTTTCTGATTGGTAAAGCTAACAGTTTCTGGAATGACCTGGACTTTAGGGCGTATGAAGACATTCTGGCTCTCTTAATCTCTGGTCTAGTCTTGTTCCCTAATCCTGACAACTTCATTAACGTCACTGCCATAAGGATCTTCATGTCTCGGAACCCTGTGCCCACTCTCTTGGGTGACATCCTGCAACAACTTTATGCCCGTACTGCCCGAAGACGAGGAACTCTGTGGTGTTGTATTCTTTTGTTAGTGAGGTGGTTTATTTCGCACCTCCCTAAGTTCGTGCTGAAGAACAAAGAAGGAAGAGGTTGGGCTCATAGGTTAATGTCTCTCACTGATAAGGACATCATTTGGACTCTCAGAGGTTTGGATGAGGTGGCTGTTATTGATCGTTGTGGAGAATACCCTAATGTTCCTCTGATTGGCACCCAAGGAGGGATCTCTTATAATCCATGTCTAGCTCTCCGTCAGTTTGGAAGGGCCAGAAGAGCAGGGCCTCATGAGATGTTGGTGCCTCACATCAGTTTTGAGTTTCAGGTAGATAGTGACGAGATGCGTCGTAGGTTCATCAAGGCTTGGGACAGAATCCACAAAGCTGACCCACAAGAGTTGGGACCAAAGACTTCTCTACCTATGGAAGCCTACTACAATTGGGTCTGCATCCGTGCTCAGAAGTTAGGTATGCCGTATGAAGCTGTCAGACCCATCATTCTTGAATATCCTGATAGAGATGGGGCTCCTCCAACTGTTCTCCCTCCTCAGATACCTACTGATATTGATACACTAAAGAGGTCTTGGGCGCAACTACGGGAAGAACGAGATTCTTATCGGGAAAAGTTCAACGAGCAGGAATTGAAGATCCAGAAGCTGACAAAGCAATTGGAGAACGAGCGAGCCTTGAATGACTACATCCGTACTGAGAAGAGGAGACCATGGGATCACTGATGAACTTCGGATATTCTGTTGCAGTTTTATTTCCCTTTTCAGTATTTTCACTTTTATGTAACGCCTAAGGGCAATCTGTTGAACAATCTAAATTTCAAAGTTGAATCTAATGAAGTGTGTTCCTTTTTGTTTACAAAGTTGATTCCCGATTGTCTTTGAAAACATAAATCATACGCATTCCATTCATCATATGCATCACATGTACTCTTCTTTTCAGGTTGCTTAATGTTCTTCGCTGTTTATTTCAGCATCATGAATCCTGAATCGTCTACCGAGCAGTCCATCAAGGCCCTTCAGGCTCAGAACGCCCAATTTCAAGAGCTGATTATGAGTTTGGCCCAAGGTCAAGAGAAGTTGAAGGCTCTGTTGGTCAAGAAGAAGAAGAAGAGAACTGTATTATTCAACACTGGCCGGAGGTTTGGTAACACACTGCAGAATGAGGTTGAGCAAGCTGGTTCTTCTGTAGGCAAAGGCAGTCCCCATGGGGGAAGGGTTCCTAGTCCGGTGGTCTCTGACAACGAGACTGATTTTAATGAGGAGTAGTATCCTCCAGCTGAAGACAGGTACAAGCAGTTAGAGGATCGTCTGAATGCCATGGAAATTCAACAAGTTCCTGGTTTGGATTTCAGAGACTTGGGTCTATCTTCTAGTGTGGTAATCCCGCACAAGTTCAAAGCACCATCTTTCGCAAAGTATGACAGGGCGTCCTGCCCTAAGCTACATCTCAGATCTTATGTGCAAAAGATCCAGCCATACACTGTGGACAAGAACTTGTGGATCCACTTCTTCCAGGAGAGTCTTTCAGGGACTCATCTCGAATGGTTCTATCAGCTGGATGAAACCAAGGTTCGTAACTGGGAGGAGTTGGCTACTGCTTTTTACAAGCAGTATCAATATAATGCCGACCTCGCTCCTACACGTACCCAACTCCAGGGTATGTCGCTAGGATCGGGAGAAGGTTTTAAAGAGTATGCGCAGAAGTGGAGGGACCTGGCTGGCAGGGTGCAGCCACCATTAACCGACCGTGAGCTAGTGGACATGTTCTTGGGGACCCTATCCGGGCCGTTCTTCAATCATCTCATTGGTAATTCATCTGCAGGTTTCACAGATCTCATCCTGACTGGGGAAAGGATAGAGGCTGGTATGAAATCAGGTAAGATTCAGAAAGGTGCGTCCTCAAGTTCTGAGAAGAAGCCTTTCAAAAAGGAAGCCAGTGCTGTGTATGGGCCTAGAAGGCAAAACAAACCAGAGCGCCGCCAAGCTGTCAACGCGGTGGTTATTGCTAAGCCTGCTGCCGCTCCTCGGCAACCTAACCAACCAAGGGGTGAGAGACCCAGAAGAGAATACACTCGGCTGAGTATGACCTTGTCACATATCTTGCCGCAACTGCTATCGACCAACTTGGTGACCGTCAGAGAGGCTCCAAAGGTTGTGAACACTACCTCTCCGAAGTATAATCCAAATGCCCGTTGTGCTTATCACTCTGATAGCCCGGGGCATTCTACTGATGATTGCTGGGCCCTAAGAAATAAAGTTCAGGACCTTATCGATGCCAAGGAGGTTCAGTTCGAGGCGCCTGAGAAGCCTAATGTGGTGACAGCTCCTCTACCTGACCATGGGGTGAATGCTATCAGGGATGGTGACGAAGTGGATGAGTCTGAATTCAACAGCTGGATCTGCCCGACGACCGACGGTGGACTGAACAATTGGACTGCAAAAGATCACATACCTGTTACTTTTGTTACGCAGTAATGAATTCCCTTGTTTTTTAATTTGTAATAAACAATAAATTGAAACTTTATGGCCTGGTGTCCTACCCGGGGAACCATTGGCTTCATTTGTGAGGGCTTATTACTTGTCATTTCCATATATCATGAATAAAGACATTGGACGTTTTTCGCATTTCAAATCTTGTGCTCCCTTTCTTTCTTTCTTTCTTTATATTGCAAAACAGTTATATTTACACACACTCACTCATACAGGTTTCAATCCACTCTGGATCTCACTGGTAACAACCCTGCTACTTCCAGTTATGACTTCGAAAATCCGATCAACTTAGCCGAAGACGAAGGTGAAGATGATTGCGAAGTGCCTGGTGAGCTTGCAAGACTGTTACTCCAGGAAGAGAGGGCCATTCAGCCACATGAAGAGCCAGTGGAAACGGTGAATCTGGGTACTGAGACAGACAGAAGGGAAGTTAAGATTGGTGCCAATCTGGAACTCAGCGTAAAACAACGGTTGATTCAGATGTTGCATGATTATGTGGAAATCTTTGCCTGGTCCTACGAAGACATGCCTGGGTTGGATACCGACATTGTGGTCCATCATTTGCCTACCAAGGAAGACTGCCCTCCGGTTAAACAAAAGGTCTGCCGTATGCGTCCAGAGATGTCCGGGAAGATCAAAGCTGAGGTTATGAAACAATTCGACGCCGGTTTTCTTGCAGTGACTTCTTACCCTCAGTGGGTTGCCAATGTGGTTCCAGTGCCAAAGAAAGATGGTAAGGTCAGAATGTGTGTTGATTACAGGGATTTGAACAGGGCGAGCTCCAAGGATGACTTCCCTCTACCTCACATCGACGTTCTGGTTGACAATACTGCTCAACACAAGGTGTTCTCCTTCATGGATGGTTTTTCAGGTTATAATCAGATCAAGATGGCTCCTGAAGATATGGAAAAGACTACTTTCGTTACTCAGTGGGGAACCTTCTGCTATAAGGTCATGCCATTCGGGTTGAAAAATGCTGGGGCAACCTACCAACGTGCCATGGTTGCTTTATTTCATGACATGATCCACCATGAGATTGAAGTGTAAGTCGACGATATGATTTCAAGGTCCCAAATGGAGGAGGAACACCTTGACCATCTGCAAAAGCTGTTTGACCGTCTGAAGTTATACAAGCTGAGGTTGAACCCAAACAAGTGCACATTTGGGGTAAGATCTGGAAAGTTGCTAGGCTTCGTCGTGAGCGACAAAGGCATTCAAGTGGACCCTGCCAAGGTTAAAGCCATACAAGAGATGCCAGTTCCCAAGACAGAGAAAGAAGTCAGAGGCTTTCTAGGACGTCTGAACTACATTGCTCGATTCATCTCGCACCTAACTGCTACTTGTGAACCAATCTTCAAGCTGCTGAAGAAAGATCAGGTAGTACGTTGGAATGATGAATGTTAGGCCGCCTTCGACAAAATCAAAGAGTATCTCCAAGAACCACCCATTCTTATGCCACCGATTGAAGGGAGACCTCTAATACTATACTTGACAGTACTTGACAGCTCAATGGGGTGTGTGCTGGGGCAGCATGACGAGTCTGGCCGAAAAGAGCATGCTATTTATTACCTTAGCAAAAAGTTTACCGACTGTGAGACCCGATACTCATTGCTCGAGAAAACTTGCTGCGCTTTGGTATGGGCTGCTCGCCGGCTGATACAGTATATGCTGACTCACACTACTCTGTTGATCTCAAAAATGGATCCAATCAAGTACATATTCGAAAAGCCTGCTCTGTCCGGAAGAATAGCAAGATGGCAAATGATCTTGACAGAATACGACATCCAGTACACGACTCAAAAAGCTATCAAAGGAAGTGTATTGGCAGACCATTTGGCACACCAAGCAGTGGACGACTACCAGTCAATGAACTTTGAATTTCCTGACGAGAGCATCATGATAGTGACTGATTGTGAAGTACCTGGACCGGATGAAGGACCTGAGGAAGGATCCCGATGGTCTATGCACTTTGACGGAGCCTCCAACGCTTTGGGTAACGGCATTGGCGCTGTGATTATATCCCCTCAAGGCACTCATACTCCACTCACTGCCCGACTATGTTTCAACTGCACCAACAACATGGCGGAGTATGAGGCATGCATCATGGGTCTTCAAGCTGCGATTGACTTAAGGATCAAGTTTCTGAGTGTCTTCGGAGATTCCGCTCTCGTGATCAATCAGATCAAAGGCGAGTGGGATACGAAACATTCGAATCTTATTCCTTACAGAGAATGTGTGTTGACATTGATCCCCCATTTCACAGAGATCACTTTTAAACATTTCCCAAGAGAGGAGAATCAGTTGGCGGACGCGCTGGCTACGATGTCTTCTATGTTCAAAGTCAAATGGGACAACGAGGCTCCCCGGATCATTATCTGGAAACTGGACGAACCGGCATATTGTTGTGATCTTGAGGCTGAGATAGTAACGGAAAAACCTTGGTATCATGAGGTGAAGAGGTACTTGGAAGCTCAAGAATACCCTGAAGGGGCATCCATCAATGATAAGAAGTTCCTGAGAAGGTTTGCGGCAAGGTTCTTCCTCAGCAACGGTGTTCTATACAAGAGAAACCATGATTCAACTTTACTGCGTTGTGTGGATAAAACTGAAGCAGAAAAGATCATGGCAGTGCAACATGAAGGTACCTTCGGAACACATTCTAGTGGACATACCATGGCAAAGAAAATCCTCCGGGAAGGATATTTCTGGTCCACAATGGAAGCCGACTGCTACCAACATTCTCGGACATGTCATAAGTGCCAGATATATGCAGATAAGGTGCATGTTCCTCCAGTTCCTCTGAATGTCTTGACTGCACCTTGGCCTTTTGCAATGTGGGGCATAGATATGATCGGCGAGATTAAACCTACGGCATCCAACGGGCATCGCTTCATCCTGGTGGCGATCGATTACTTTACAAAGTGGGTCGAAGCAGCTTCTTATGCTACTGTAACCAAGAACGTTGTGGCACGGTTCATTCGGCATAACCTGATCTGTCGATACAGCGTCCCGGAAAGGATCATTACAGACAACGGTACCAATCTTAATAACAAGATGATCACTGAGCTCTGCGAGCAATTCAAGATACAGCACCACAACTCTTCTCCTTACCGACCGAAGATGAATGGGGCTGTAGAAGCGGCTAATAAGAATATCAAAAAGATTGTGCAGAAGATGACAGTGACCTACAAAGATTGGCACGAGATGTTACCGTTCGCTCTCCATGGGTACCGTACCTCAGCAAGAACGTCAACCGGGGCAACTCCTTTTTCCTTGGTCTATGGCATGGAGGCAATCTTGCCGATTGAAGTCCAGATACCCTCTCTCCGGATAATGAAGGATGCAGATCTGAGCGAAGATGACTGGATCCAGACTCGACTTGATCAATTAAACCTAATTGACGAAAAAAGACTCATTGCTATTTGTCATGGTCAAACGTACCAGAAACGGATGATCAGGGCATTTAACAAGAAAGTCAGACCACAAGAGTATCAAGTTGGGGACCTGGTAATCAAACGCATCATTCTTCCTCAAAGTGATCCTAGGGGCAAATGGACCCCTACGTACGAAGGGCCATTTGTGGTTAAACATGTGTTCTCAGGAGGAGCCATGATCCTAACCACCATGGATGGTGACGACCTTCCTCACCCCGCCAATGCAGACATGGTAAAAAGATACTACACATGATAAAAGACCCGCTAGGTTGACATACCTAGGCAAAAATTAGGGCTTCCCGGCGAACCAAAAGGGTTCGGGCAAAATGAGGGATGAAATGAAAAAAATCTGTACACCCGGCAAGTCGAAAACCTGAAAAGGCGGCTTGTGCAAAAATGGGTATCCCGGTGGACTGAAAACCCGAAAGGGCGGTCTAGGCAAAAGTTAGGGCTAAAGCGTAATACTATGTCTCATTGGATCACCTTGAATCCAGAATCCGGTATCAACATCAAGTTCAGACGGTATCGATCAATCAGCTTCATCTTCAACTGAGCAGCCAAGTGATGAGACGCTCGAAGATATAAAGGCGATAGCAGAGTTGGAACCCAGTGGGATTGTTCTTTTCACATAGCTGTTTTGTTTTCCCTTTTCACAAATTGTATAAACTCTGTTGTTCGGCGGCGTTCTCTTACTAGGACGTCAGCCTCTTGTACATAAACGCCTATTTACAGGCAAATTCAAAATCAATACAAATTCACTTTTCAGACAAATTGCCAATTGTTTTTCCTTTTCCTGTTTTGTTTTGCGAAGAACGTCCAATGTTCAAATTTTGATATATGCATTTGACAATAATTGCTAACTCATAAATATTTGCATGCGAAACAAAGGATTAATTACAGGTAACATTAGAAACAGGGGCAATAATGAGTTGTCTAAGCGATCTAATTGCTCTGTCCACCAAGGTACCAAGGTAAGTCCGACTGAGAATGTAACCAAGATATCTTAATTCCCCAGAGATTGAGCCAAGATTCAACAATTCTCTCCCAAGCAGTTGGTCTCCCATCAGCCCTAACAAGGCACAGTATCGCCAGCAAGTTAGCCATACTCTCCCCAAGCAGAGTTAGCCCATTGGCAGCCTTAAGGAAATTGGGGTATCCCCAGCAGATCTCAACATTCCTTAGCAGAGTCTACAAACATTCTTAACAAGCATCCCCGACAGTCTTGATCTAAGATTGTTCCCTGGCGGTATACCAAACACTCCAGCGGAGCCACTTCCCCAGTACAGTTCAAAATTTCCCCAGGAGAGTCCAGTCCAAAAGTTTCCCCAGGAAAGTGGAATCCATCTCCCCAGCAGGAAGCTTATCCCCAGTAGATTCTGGAAGCTTGTCGCCTGCAGAGTACATACGCATCTCCCCGGCTTTATTCAAAGGTTATTCCCCACCAGAGCTTATAACTGGGTTATCCTCAGCTAATTACCTCGGAAAGATCGACCTCGGCGAAGTTCTTCCTATCCCCCAGCGGAGTTCATTATATTCCTCCAACATAACTCATCAACGGTATCCCCAGCGGAGTTATCATCAACGTCTCAGCAAAGTACCTCTCTTTCCCCACAGAGTTCACTCCCTGCAGAGTAATCTATTCGCCAAGTTTATTCCCCAACGGAGTCATCTTCTCCTACCGGTATTCTTGCAACTATCATCCCCAGCGGAAACAACGAAACTCTTCTCCTCAAACATCAGCCCAGGATCCAACTTCCCGGCACTCGTCAAGGATTTATTTTCCTAGACGAAAATACAATTCATAAACACATCTTCATACATTATAGCATGCATATACGCATCATGAACATACAATCTCACTTATTCTGAGAACATCTCGCATGTCATACATCATGACATCGCATACAACTAACGTTTTGTCTTTTCAGGACAAAAGTTAATATAAAGATGATTGTTATCAATAATCGTGATTCCAGATCCTATTCCTGTATCTCGCCAGGGTGTATCTGTTGACGACTACATTTCTAGACTCGATTCCTGTATCTTGCCAGGGCACGTCTGAAGAGTTCGAAGATTCGATTCCTGTATCTCGCCAGGGTGTATCTGTTGACGACTACATTTCCAGACTCGATTCATGTATCTTGCCAGGGCACGTCTGAAGAGTTCGAAGATCCGATTCCTGTATCTTGCCAGGGTGTATCTGTTGACAACTATACCAGACTCGATTCCTGTATCTTGCCAGGGAACATTTGAAGAGTTCGAAGATCCGATTCCTGTATCTTACCAGGGTGTATCTGTTGACGACTACATCACCAGACTCGATTCCTGTATCTTGCCAGGGCACGTCTGAAGAGTTCGAAGATCCGATTCCTGTATCTTGCTAGGGTGTATCTGTTGACGACTATACCAGACTCGATTCCTATATCCTGCCAGGGCACGTCTGAAGAGTTTGAAGATCCGATTCCTGTATCTCGCCAGGGTGTATCTGTTGACGACTACATTTCCAGACTCGATTCTTGTATCTTGCCAGGGCACGTCTGAAGAGTTCGAAGATCCAATTCCTGTATCTCGCCAGGGTGTATCTGTTGACGACTACATTTCCAGACTCGATTCCTGTATCTTGCCAGGGCACGTCTGAAGAGTTCGAAGATCCGATTCCTGTATCTTGCCAGGGTGTATCTGTTGACGACTATACCAGACTCGATTCCTGTATCTTGCCAGGGCACGTCTGAAGAGTTCGAAGATCCGATTCCTGTATCTTGCCAGGGTGTATCTGTTGACGACTACATTACCAGACTCGATTCCTGTATCTTGCCAGGGCACGTCTGAAGAGTTCGAAGATCCGATTCCTGTATCTTGCCAGGGTGTATCTGTTGACGACTATACCAGACTCGATTCCTGTATCTTGCCAGGGTACGTCTGAAGAGTTTGAAGATCCAATTCTTGTATCTTGCCAGGGTGTATCTGTTGACGACTATATTCTCCGGACTCGATTCCTGTATCTTGCCAGGGCACGTCTGAAGAGTTTAAAGATTTGATTCCTGTATCCAGCCATGGCACATCTACATAAAGAGTTTGAAAATCAACTCCTGTAACGGGCCAGGTAATTATTTTTCTTTCTCAGGTACGCAAGTTCTCACTAAGGAATCTCTTACGCGATCGACACCTAGATGGCATCTATAAGCCCATCCACATACCAACAGCTCCAGATGGCATCTATAAGCCCATACTCCCATCCATTATCCTCCAAATGGCATTTGTAAGCCCACTCCCTACATCATACTGCTGACTCTCTACTATGTGAGTGCAAATTTCTGGGCACTCTAGTGTTCAATCATCTTCTACCTTCGGATTACGAAAGGCACGCCAGCCAATCTACATCCTCACGTCTAAGATTGAACAGGGGCAACTGTTGTACCCCAAAATTTGCCCTCCCATATTCTTCAAGAGTTGTCAAGATCAAGGTTCAAAATCTCCCAAGGGTTGCACAGTCCAATTGCCTCCAAACACAGTCAAAATTAGGGTTTTGGTTCTGGCAAAGAAATTGAGGTTTCCAAGGGTCCAATCAAGTCCCACATACCCATACACATTGTCAAGCATCCATATACCAAGTTTCAAGACTCACAGCATCAAATTGCACAGTAAAAAACCCTAAATGCTCTACAGTCAACTGTAGGGGCAAAATGGTCATTTGACAGTCAAAAGTCAAAATTTTTGGTCAACATCTTATTTTGAAGTCACAAACATCATTTGATCAATTCTTGATCATGATTTCTCAAAGCATGGCTCAAAAAATCTCAAGATGCAAAAGTTTCCATTTTTGGACAGTTGAAAAGTCAACTGCAAATTGACCAAGGCATAACTTCCACATGGTTTATCAGAAAAATTCCATCTAAAGCTCATTTTGAAGAGGATGACATTTCCTACAACTCATCTTCACACTTCAAGTCCAAGAAATGCTCTCACAAAAAGTTATCAATTTCAACATTATAGGTCATTTTCAAAAGTCAACAAAAAGGCACTTTAAGTCAAAGACCATAACTTGAGATTGGTAAATCAAAATGACATGGGAACAACGGCATTGGTTAGAGGACTTCAATACCTTTCCAAAATGTCCAAGAACATGATCATAACTTCAAAATTGAGCAAGATATGCATTGGAGAAGTTGGGAAATCTTTGGGAATTTTGAAAGGTCAACTTTGCCTAAAACACTTCAAAAATGCTAATGGGCCTCAATTTCTTCCTTGAATCATTACCCAAAGCATATGCACGACCCATTGAGCTCAAAGGGATTTATTTTCTTATTTTTAATCAATTAATTGAATTTTTAATCTTATTAATTCATTTAATTAGATTTAAATATGAGAAAAATATCAAATAATGGTTTTAAATCTTTTTTGTGCAGCAAATATGTTCATTATATGCAAGAGATTTTGTGCACCATCTCAAGGGGACAATATCATCCATATTTGGCAAGAATTGCATGGAAAAAGATTGGAAAAAATATGAACAAAATCAAATATTCAAAACATAAATGGATGGACATATGGGCTTGGTTCTTGACCTAATTCCATTCAGATACATATACAAGACTAAACCTAATTGATGCACACACGAAAAACTGCTCAGAAGCTGCATACCAATTTGTAAAATTTCATCAAAAACTTGGAAACTGAAATCCTAGTTACTGCACGTTTCAAAGCCTAAAATCTATTCCAACACATTGCTGGACCATCAAGGAAGCTTTTGCACTCAAGAATCAATCAAAACGTGCCAAGAATCATAGAACAATGATCACACAGTTTGCCAAAATTTCTTGAATTCCATATCACGATTCATGCATTATTAATACATTTGGTTGATTGTGTTATGTTCACAGCACTCAGGCAAAGCTTTCTGTATGATTCAATTTCATCAATATGCCTTGAAACGAAATTCACCATGGAAGGATATCTAGGTTTCAGGACTCAAAAATTGGGGCTTTCCTCATATGGAAAAATTAGACCTTAAAACCTATGCCATTGAATTCGTGGTATCAAGACGAAGCAAACCAATACCTCGCGCCCTTTTTATATTTGTCCATGTTCTAATCGCTATTTTCATAGTTTGCAGTTTGTGGGGGTTTAAAACCCCCGCTATTTGTTTTATAATTACAGGGAAAGCAAGGAAGAAGATGGACGTGGCTTGATGTTACTGGACAATTCAAATTTGGCGCGTGAATTTGTTGTTCATACCACTAACGCTCGTTTTCTTTTTATAATAATCACTCTTCATTATATTAACAAATAAACGCAAATGGCCTTGTGGTAGAAGACGTGTCTTGCAGGTATAGGGACCTGGGTTCGATTCCCAGGTCCCCCACATATTCCATAATTTTTATCCTATCGCGTTTCTATGTAGCGCTCATTCAGTGGTCCACCATACATGCGCATGCTGAGGCTTGCCAAGTGGCCAGAAGATCTCATCCAAAGGCCAGAACGTGAATTCCATGGTACACTCAGTCAACCATCCCATACGTGATCCCAAGAAGTCAAAAAAAGGCTTAGTTCTGATGGGCCAAATTTCTCAAACCATACCTCCTAAATGGGCCTGATACCCCCATGGTTTGCATCATTTTTAACTTTTATTTGATTTTCTTTCTTAATTCTTTTAATTGTTTTTAATTATTTATTTAATTCACCTAAATTAATTTTCATAATAATAAAAACTAAAAAAATCAAAAAAAAATGTAATATGTTTAATTAATATTAATTTCTTCACTAATTAATTTTTGTAAATAAACTCTAACCATTAATTTAGTAAATTAGGTTTTAAAACTTTAATCTTTTCTTAAATAAATAAAATAAGTAGAATTAGGGTTTTTGACCTTTTCATCTTTTTTTTTAATAAATAATTTTCTCTTGTTATTACTATTATTAATTACTAAATATTTTTGTAAATAAACATGTAAATAATTAATTAGCATAAATTAGGTTAATTTTAATACTTTCTTAATAATTAAAATAACTTAGAATTAGGGTTTCCATTCAATTTCAATTTTCTTTATTTTCATTAAATACCAAAAAACATAAAAACAACTTCTTTTCTTAATTAAATAGTTATTTAGCTTTTTAACTCAATTTAATTTCAAAAGGGTCAAAACCCTCGGACGTTCTACTTTTATTCTTTCGTACGTTATTCTTTTTTCTTTTCGAATATTATGTAACTGCTCAAGGCTTGTAATAGTAATTAGGTCTTTTTATCTTTCCGCATTTTTATTAAAACGGGTCTTTGTAATTTGGCGATGTATAGACCCGCGCCTTGTAATAGCGTAGGATTTATCTTTCCGCATTTAAATTTCCGCACTTTTAAATTCTAATCGCATGAAAGAATGTATGGCTAATTAAAAACAAGCGTAGCTCACGATACAATGATCAAAGATAAATATTGACATGAAAATAACACACAAATTCACACACCACTCTTAGGGTACGCCTCACTTGTTGCCTTACCTTCGAAACGTGGTCGTCGAGTATAGGACGTTTTAGTAAGTCCTTATGTCCATGATCCAGTTGCCTCGAAACAGTTGCCTCGGATTAAAAAAGGATCAATGGCATAAGGGTAGCTTCTAAGGTGTCCTACTGTTGCTCTGGTGACCACACTGTCCCTACAAACGAATTGACCCGAACACCTCCAACGGTGGTGCTACCTACCTCTCAATGGTGGGATAGCACTACCTTAAGGACATTTACATAGCCTAATTCCTTAGGGTAGGTAGATGACTCATAGATACTTGCTCTATTCAAAAACAAATCAAAACTCTTTTCACACCGACACTTTCAAAAAGCTTTCAAAACAATTTTTCAAACACTCTTGAGGACTGATACAAGAGTTATTCAGAAAACATTAAACGAAACTTTTTCAAAACCCACTCACAATTGAAAAGCAAACATTTTGAAAACACAATGAGCAAGTATCTAAGAGCCAGTGGATAACCACGGATAGAAAGGGTGCTAACACCTTCCCTTTCTATAAATCTACCTTCCGAACCGAGAAACTATCTCATAAGGAATTTTGCTGTGCTTTTGTCCTGTCCATGTTGGAGAAAATAAAAGACGGTGGCGACTCTTGCTTCCGCGACATTTCGCGAACCAGCGTTAAACAATCAGTTCTAAATCCACCGATCACATACATCCATTCAGGATCCCATGGGTAACAATTCTGCTATGGCCTTCTGTGATTATGAAAATCTAATCTACCAAGCTGAAGACGAAGGTGAGGAAGATTGTGAAGTACCAGGGGAACTCGCCAGGTTACTACAATAAGAAGAGAGGACCATACAGCCCCACGAAGAACCAGTGGACACAATTAACCTAGGTACCGAAGAAGACAAGAGAGAAGTCAAGGTGGGTGCCAATCTGGAACCCAGTGTCAAAGAGCGTCTGATTCAGTTGCTACAAGATTATGTTGAGGTCTTTTCCTGGTCGTACAAAGACATGTCAGGACTTGATGCAGATATCATAGTACATCTACTACCTACAAAAGAGGACTGCCCACCGGTAAAACAAAAGATCCGTCGCATGCGACTTGACATGTTAGAGAAGATCAAGGTGGAAGTTATGAAACAATTCAACGCCAGATTCTTGGTTGTCACCTCCTATCCGTAATGGGTCGCCAATGTTGTTCATGTGCCGAAAAAGGAGGGCAAAGTGCGAATGTGCGTGGACTACAGAGATTTGAATAGGTCAAGCCCTAAGGATGATTTCCCACTTCCCCACATTGATATTCTAGTTAACAATACGGAACAACACAAAGTGTTTTCCTTCATGGACGGTTTCTCAGGCTACAACCAAATCAAAATGGCGCTTGAGGACATGGAAAAAATAACCTTTATCACCCAATTGGGCATGTTCTGTTACAAGGTTATGCCATTCGGGCTGAAGAATGCTGGGGCAACCTATCAGCGTGCCATGGTAGCCCTATTTCACAAGATGATACATCACGAAATAGAGGTCTATGTGGACGACATGATAGCCAAATCTCAAACCGAAGAGGAACATCTTAACCATTTGCAGAAGCTGTTTGAGAGATTAAAGAAATACAAGTTGAGGTTGAATCTAAGTAAATGCACATTTGGAGTGAGGTTCGGTAAACTCTTAGGCTTTGTCGTCAGCGGTAAAGGTATCAGAGTAGATCCTGCCAAGGTGAAAGCAATACAAAAAATGCCTACTCCTCGTACCGAGAAGGAAGTCAGAGGATTCTTGGGACGGTTAAACTACATTGCCAAATTCATTTCTCACCTAACAGCTATTTGTGAACCAATCTTCAAATTACTGAAGAAAGATCAAGTAGTCAAATGGAATGATGAGTGCAAAACTGCCTTCGACAAGATCAAAGAATACATGCAAGAGCCTCCGGTTTTGATGCCACCAGTCAAGGGAAGACCCTTGATCATGTATCTAACTGTTTTGGAAAATTCAATGAGGTGTTTGCTGGGGCAACATGACGAGTCTGGCCGAAAAGAGCATGCTATTTATTACATGAGCAAAAAGTTTACCGACTGGGAAACCAGATATTCACTGCTCGAGAAAACTTGTTGCGCTCTGGAATGGGCTGCTCGCCGGCTAAGACAATATATGCTGACCCATACTACCCTATTGATATCTAAAATGGATCCAATAAAATGCATCTTCGAGAAACCTGCCCTCTCTGGGAGAATAGAGAGATGGCAGATGATCCTGATAGAATATAACATACAGTATACTACCTAGAAAGCAATAAAGGGAAGTTTACTAGCTGATCACCTTGCTCATCAAGCTGTGGATGACTACCAGTCCATGAAGTTCGAATTCCCAGTTGAAGACATCATGATGGTAAACAACTGTGAAGAATTCAGACCATATGACGGACCTGAACAAGGATCCCGATGGACCCTGGTTTTTGATGGGGCATCCAACACACTCAGAAATGGTATTGGTGATGTACTTATATCCCCTGAAGGATGTCATACTCCCTTTACTGCAAGACTCTGCTTCAACTATATAAACAACATGGCGGAATACGAGGCGTGCATTTTTGGTCTCAAAGTTGCCATAGATTTGGGGATCAAATCCTTAAATGTATTCGGAGATTCAGCTTTGGTCATCAGCCAGATCAAAGGGGAATGAGACACCAAACACCCTAAACTTATCCCCTATAAAGAACATGTGTTAACATTGATCCCATATTTTGAGAAGATTACCTTCGAGCATTTCCCGCGAGAAGAAAATTAGCTAGCAGACGCACTAGCCACAATGTCATCCATGTTTAAACTTAAATGGGACAATGAGGCTCCCCAGATCACCATTGAACGAATGAATGAACCAGCTCACTGTCACGAGATTTATACTGAAGAAGTAGTGGACCGGCCTTGATTTCACGAAGTCAAGAGGTATCTTGAGGCTCAAGAATATCCGGATGAAGCTTCAGTCAATGATAAGAAGTTCTTAAGGAAATTCTCTGCTAAATTCTTCCTTAGTAATGGCATTCTCTACAAACGCAACCATGACTCTGTGTTACATCGGTGCATAGACAAGGTTGAAGCAGAAAAGATCATGGCTGAGTTACATGAAGGCGCTTTTGGCACCCATTCCAATGGGCATACGATGGCGAAGAAGATCCTACGGGCAGGTTATTACTGGTCTACCATGGAAGCAGATTGCTATCAACATTCCTGAACCTGCCACAAGTGTCAGATTTATGCTGACAAGGTGCACGTATCTCTGGATCCTTTGAATGTCTTGACGGCTCCTTGGCCCTTTGCTATATGGGGTATCGATATGATTGGGGAAATCAAACCAACAGCCTCTAATGGACACCGTTTCATCTTGGTGGCGATTGACTATTTTATAAAGTGGGTTGAGGCGACCTCTTTCGCTTTCGTTACCAAGAATGTTATAGCCTGGTTCATTAAACAGAATCTCGTCTATCGGTATGGTATCCCAGAGAGGATCATCACAGACAATGGTACGAATCTAAATAATACTATGATCACTGCCCTGTGCGAGCAGTTCAAGATCCAACATCATAATTCTTCCCCTTACCGACCAAACATGAATGGTGTTGTCGAAGCCGTAAATAAGAACATCAAAAAGATCATACAAAAAATGACAGTCACATACAAAGACTGGCATGAGATGCTACCATTTGCTCTCCACGGTTATCGTACCACAGCGTGCACATCAACTGGGGTAACACCCTAGTCTCTGGTATACGACATGGAGGTTGTCTTGCCTATTGAGGTCCAGGTCCCCTCTCTGAGAATTATGAAGGATGCAGGGCTGAATGAAGAAGATTGGATCCAAACTTGTCTTGATCAACTAAACTTGATTGATGAGAAAAGGCTTACTGCTGTCTGTCATGGTCAAATGTATCAAAAATGGATGATCATGGCTTTCAACAAAAAGGTTAGATGCCAAGTATATCAAGTCGGGGATTTGGTGATCAAGCGCATCATACTGCCGCAAGGTGATCCCAGGGGAAAATGGACTCCTACATATGAAGGACCGTTTGTAATCAAAAGCATATTCTCTGGTGGAGCAATGATCTTGACCACCATGGATGGCGACGACCTGCCGCATCCTGTGAACACGGACATAGTCAAAAGATACTACGCATAAGAGACCTGCTAGGTTGACACACATAGGAAAAACAAGGGCATCCCAGCGAACCAAAAAGGTTCGGGCAAAAATTAGGGATAAAACAAAAAAATCTGTACACCCGGCAAGTTGAAAACCCAAAAGGGCAACTTGGGCAAAAAAGTGTATCCCGATGGACTGAAAACCCGAAAGGGCAGTCCAGTCAAAAGTTAGGGAATTAAAGCATATGACTATGTCCCGTTGGATCACCTTACGAAAAACTTGCAGACTCGACGGTTCTGATCAATTCAATCAGCTTCGGACAAGGCAACAAATAGATAAGATACTTAGAGACATGAAGGCTATAGCAGAATGGGAACCCCATGGGATTATTTCACATAGCTATCTTTTCTTTGTATCAAATTTCCATTTTTTACGACGACATTCTCTTACTAGAATGTTTGTCTCATTATACAAAAACACTTACTCAAAGTCAATACAAAGATATCCCTTTGAAAGTACAAAACTATCTGTTTTTCTTTACTCTTATGTTTTGTTTATAAAAACGTCCAATGATTTATTTTTGAACATATGCATTTGAGTGTAACTACCATTTACAAATGAAAAAAATAGAAAGACAATCACTAATGGCTTTAAGAAATAAGGAAATCTCTCTAAGCTATTTCCATAAAATCCCCCACAGTGTGCAGTTTAATCCCCAGCGGAACAAAACTTCCAGTTATCACTCCCCGGTAGAAGTCACCAAATTTCTCAGGATTTCCCAACAGGATTTTACAAGCAGTACACGGCATTCCCCTTACAACAAAGTTTATTTCTCTAAGTAGAAATTAATCAACACTTCAAAACATGAAGACTCGCACTCCGTATCTTTAGCAGTAGTCATGGATTTATTTTCCCCAATCCAACAAGCAGTGCAGCAGATTTAGCTCACATACGCATACATCGCATCCATATATCATAAACATCGATAACATGAATGCATGTTGTTTTACCCCAAAATTTTCCCTCTCATTTTCTCAAGAAATCACCCTGGATCCTCAGGTTTACTTCCATCCAATCCCAACATTTGAATTACAAAATTTTCAAGAAAGTCGCCTGCAAGGACAAAGTAGTCATTTTCACATTAAAAATTCAAACTTTGACTTTTGGATCAAAATCAAATCTCAAAAAAATCATATTTCATCAAGACATGTTGGAATATGAAGTTTGTATCATCAAAAAGTTCAAAACTCAAATTTACTATGGAAAAGCCAAATTCCTAAATACTTGGGATTTTTCTAAGTATTTAAGAAAAATGACACTTCAGAACTTCTGAGCCAGCCTCCCGGCAGGTGGAGCCAAAAGTTGTAAGCATGGTTCAACACATAGTCTTCAGTCAGAACATGGCTCTTCAGCATCCATGCAAGCTCAGTCAGAGTTTGCTAGGGTAATGCAAAGAAGGTTATAAAGTGTGATACAAAGCCTGAAAGCTCCTTCAGAACATGCTGGAGCCAGGAGGTAAAAGGATCAGAAGATTGGATGCTACGCTAGAATAGAACTTCTAATCCAGAGTTTTCAGAGGTAGGTCAGAGAAGGTTACTGGAAAGCCTGGGGAATCCTTCAGAGCTTGCTGAGGCAACAGGATACTAAGATCAGAACTTGGGTGTTTTATTCTAAACTATGCTGAAATGGAACTTCTGGCCCAGATTTAAGCAATGATGCAAAATCTCACATTGCAGGTTTTCTGATTTTGACAAATCTCACCATCATTTAATGCTCATTAATGCTCACAACCACTTTTGAGTCTTTTTCCAAAGGATCTCTCCACGTGTAGCGTATAAATACTTTTGTACAAAATTAGGTATGGGTCCATGCGCTACTTTTTGCCTGTGGGTTTACTTTTCCTTAATCCCTGCTTGCTAATCCAGCCTAGGGTAAAAATTGTCAACTATCACACCTTTTTTAACTTGCTTCAAGAGCAAGTCAACATCTAGCGTATGATGTTGGCGCTACTTGACATTTCAAACCCACAAAACATTTCCTATAAATATAACACCATTGGTCACTGAGAAGAGGTCCAGAAAAATTGCTGAAAAGAGGTGGAAAATTTGAGAAAGAAAAGCCTTGAATCTCTGCCAAAATTCCAAGAGTTCCAAGAACTGTAAACACAACACACAAAAACCTGTTACCTCTTGATCCCTTGCCTTCAAACTCCATTTGTTCTCAAATATTTCTTGACTAAAAAACCATCCACACAGTTTCTGATCCACACGTTAGAAACTGCCATAACTTCTGTGTTCACACCGCTATACACTCTCCATCCATCTCCTCAAAGAAATCAGAACATCACCTCCTTGCCATCCCCAGAAGTTGGAAACTTTCAACCTACTGAGTACGTGGAGAAGCTGTTCAGAATATCACCAGAGTTGAGGTTAACTCCAGTTCACGGAACCTCTTCCAGCTGCAAGGTAAGTTTCTGCTGATTCTCACCATATTACTTAAGCATTACCAGATTTACATGCTCAAAAATACAATGTAGATATCATGTTTCTGATATTGTACATATTCTGAGACTTCATGCATCTGACTGCTTAAGTAGAGAATAAATCAGTTCAGAACTTCTTGAAGAAATTTGAGCTCAGAGTTAGGATTAGCAAAGGCATACTTGCCTCTGATTCAAGGTTCTGGTATTTCTTATTTCTAAAACACTATGACACCTGCTATAACTGTTCTATGCATGTCTTCTGTTTTGTGGAGAAATAACCAAATTGCATATGTTCTGACTAGCATAGAGAGAGAGACCAAGCTCTGCCAGTAGCACCGGGATTTTTGGAGTCTGTTTTATTACTAGCAGTTTTAGAACTTCTGAAAACTACTGCGTTCCCAGTGGGTTCAGAACTTCCGACCTTTTACATTTTCACTAATAGGTTTCTGTTTTGCAGCGTGCCAGGGTCAGAACCTCTGACTTCATTTAATCAGTAATACGTTGATTCTTTTTTCTTTTTATCATTATTTTTTCTATCATTTTCCATTCTATTAACCAGCAAACATCAAAAATTTATTTCACACTTTATTTTATTTCTTAAAACAAAAGATCAAAAATATTTTCTTAAAACAAAACAAGTTCATTTCACATTTTCTTGTACATTCTTATACATTTCAATATGGTTGCAATAGTAACTTAGGACTTATTTTCTTTGCAATCCACATTCATAAACTTATATACCCCACCCCCTAAATATTGTAATAGTGTATGACTTTACATTTTTACACTTTTTTATTGCTTTCATATACTGTATAGTAATTAGGCGTGTATGGCAAGATAAAACCAACAAATAGACCGCCCTAATTAAGACTAAATGCATGCAAATCGAGCACACTTTGCACACATGCACCCTTAGGGTAATTCCACTTGTTTCCTTACAAAAAAGGCAATGTTATGCATGTGGGATATCTTAGCACAAACAAATCAAAAATACAAGATCATAGTCCCTCGATGATGCTATCAAAGTTTCCTTTTCATAATGATCTTAGTCCCTAAAGAAAAGTGCTAAGTCATCTCACAATATTGCTATCATGGTCATACGATGACCCAAACGCCCGTCCCTCACATCCAACGATAGGGCTTCTTACCAAAACAATGCTAAGATAGCAACATCTAAAGGAGGAGGAAAAGCACATCTAAGACCTTTTTGAGTAGGTAGTTTCTCTCTCAGTTATTCGCTTGCTCACAACAAAAACATTTCACAAACACATCTTTGAACCATTTTTCGAAACAAACACTTTGTATACATTCTTATAGATACGATAATCATTACAAAGTTACATTTTTAAAATACTTTCAAAAAACCACACACCACAAGCACATTCAAACAAAAGCAAGTGATCTAGCAAGTAACTAAGAGCCCATGGAAAACCATGGATGAAAAGGGTGCTAATACCTTCCCTTTTCATAATCTACCCCCCGAACTCAAAAAAACATCTCTAAAGGTCTTTCCTGTGCTTTTTCACCTTTCCTTTTTGGATAAAAGAAAATTCGGTGGCGACTCTTGCTAAACCACAACATTTGCAAAAACAAACGCAAACCTCAAGTCAGTTCTCCCACCGTATCACACATGTATCTCATTATACCATGCATTTCATACAACACGACATTGCATATTAGCTAACATTTTACCCCTTTTCAGGATAAGGTTAATCAACAGCTACTGTTGTACCCCAAAATTTGCCCTCTCATTTCTCAAAGGATCATCCTGGACTCTCAGGTTTGCTTCTATCAAGTTTTAAGTCTTGAATTGCAACTTTTCAAGAAAATCATCCACAAGGGCAAAATGGTCAAAAGCACACTGAAAAGTCAAATTTTGACTTTTGGATTAAATCAAGTTTCAACAATTATATTCCATCAAGACATGAAATTGGTTCATCAAAAAAATCAGAATTCAGAAATTACTTTGAAAAAAAAATCAAATTTCTAAACATTAAGAAAATTTTCTAAGTGTTAAGAGAATATGATACTTCAGAACTTCTGAGCCAGCCTCCACGCAAGTGCAGTCAGAAGTTACAAACATGGTTCAGAACATAGTTCTTCAATCAGAACATGACTCTTCAGCATATGGAGGTTACATTTCTGATCTTCTGCGATCAGAACATCACCAAATCCCAAAACCTCGTTTAAACAACCTGTTGCCCTGCTACATCACAGTCCTGCAATCAGCTGCTGATCCAGTCCACGCCTGCACTTTCTCAAACCCCACATTTGCATCAAATTAGCATATGAAAACTGTGATTAAAAAACAATGGAACAGAATACCAAAAAGGTTTAAATCCCATTTTCCCCCCAAAACCACAACAAACCCATCTATAAATAATTGGATCCTTCACACGTTCAAGAGGCTGGCTTTTGGAGAGAGAGAATTGTCAAAAGAGAGAAACGAAAACTGTGAAACCTTCATAAAAAATACAGAACTCCCAAACGGAAAACAAAAACCTTTTTTCTTCCCTTTGAGTCAAAGAAATTGGCATTTTCTCTTCCGTTACTTTTGTTGACTTCAGAACATCTGAAGGAAGCAATTCAAGCTCCAAGCACACGCTCTAGATTCAAGGTAAGTCTTTCTGACTTCACATCTTTCATTTAGAACATCATTAAACATGTAAATATCATCATATTAATGTTGTCCATATCGTTGCATGAGTGGAAAAAAACTGTGGATCAGAACTTCTTGATTAAGGCTAGGCTCAGGATTAGGATTAGAACTTCTATAAACTGTTGTGCTTTTATCCTTCTGATTTTCTGTTTGTTAGAAAACTGAATATATTACTGATGTGCTGATTAATATGAGAAAAGATTTGAAATGTAACATAGAACTTCTGATTTTCACATGCTGATAACACACAGAACCTTTATGATTCGCTCACTGTTTTAACACTTAGAACTTCTGATTTTCACATGCTGATAACACACAGAACTTCTATGATTCGTTCACTGTTTTAACACTTAGAACTTCTGATTTTCACACCCTGATAACACGCTGAACTGCTGATTGTTCATTCACTGTCTTAGCACAATACAAAACTTCTGAGTTCTTCCTACTATTTTAACACGCACAAAGCTTCTAAGGTTTTCTCACTGCCCTCACATTCAGAACTTCAGCACGTAACAACCCATAACTTCTGTGTCTTCCCTCTAACGTTTCTTGCAGGACCTCAGAATGTATAAATCTAGAGGTTCTGATGCCCACTGACGCTTCTTTCTGAGTCACAGCACTCCTGGCATCAGAACTTCTGATCCCTTTTGTTTTGCTTGCAGCAGCACGCTGATCCTATATCTCGTTATTTTACCCTTTTTAATATTTTCAATATTAATACCCTTTTTATTAATATAAAAAAGAACATAAAAATATTTTCTTTTTACTAATTAATTTATTTCTTTTTAATTCATTAAGACAAAAAAAACCATTTTTTTCTAAATAAAGTCCTTTTTCTTTCTTGCATTATTATTTCAATATGGTTGTAATAAATAATTAGGATTTATTTTCTTGCAACCCCTCCATTTGTAAATTTGTATACCCTATCCCCCCTAATGATTGTAATATCATAGAATCTTTACTTTCCGCACTTTTATTGCTTTCATATATTGTTAACTAGGGTGTGTATGGCAAGATATGAAATCGACAAATAGATCACCCTAATCAAGACTAAAATGCATGCAATAAAACACACTTGCATATTAGCACCCTTAGGGTAATCCCACTTTTTGGCCTATCGAAAAAAAGTAGTCATGTCCCTCGAACATGGGTGTTTTAGCAAAAGACCCTCGATAAAAGATCGTAGTCCCTCGATGACCCTCGATGTTGCCTTCGGTAAACGATCTAGTCCCTAAAACGACATTGCTAAAGCGTCCCATAGGTTGCCTTCTATGACTATACTAACGTCCCACACTCGTCCCTTCACATTCAGTGATGGGGCTCCTTACCAAATTAATGGTAAGATAGCAACATCTAAAGGAGGAGGAAAAGAACATCTAAGACCTTTTGAGTAGGTAGATTTTCTCCTAGTTGCTCGCTTGCTCACAACAAAAACATTTTATACACCAACACTCTCATTTTGAAACATTTTCGAAGACAACACTTTGTACGCGTTCTTATAGAGACGAGAACCATTACAAAGACACCTTTTCAAAATCACTTTCAAAAACACATTTCACAAAGACATCTTTGAACTATTTTCCAAACAAACACTTTGTACGCGTTCTTATAGAGACGAGAACCATTACAAAGACGTTTTTCAAAATACTTTCAAAACCCACACCACAAGCACATTCAAACAAAAGAAAGTGATCTAGCGAGTAACTAAGAGCCCATGGAAAACCATGGATGAAAGGGGTGTTAATACCTTCCCTTTTCATAATCTATCCCCCGAACTCAAGAAAACATCTCTAAAGGTCCTTCCTGTGTTTTTTCACCTTTCCTTATTGGATAAAAGAAAAGTCGGTGGCGACTCTTGCTATCTGTAACATTGTGATCAAACGCAAAACAAAAAGTCAGTTCTACCACCGAATCACAGAACTGGCGACTCTGCTGGGGACTACTAGAAGTGGGGTTACCTTAGTGTTAGATCACCTTTACTTTCTTTTCTTTGTTTGACTTGTTTGCTTTACATTTAAGGGTTTTTGCTTGGGTATCGTTAAAGATCATACACCCGGATCCGGGGGCACTTATTAGGTAAACAACAAAAGATCGTGGAGACTGTACAGTGTAGACCGATATGGTTTTAGCGATGGCTGTGTTGGTGTGACATTTTGGTTGGTACCGGTATCCTTCGTGTGGAAACAAAGAGAATACGGGGCCACCGCGTGGTGCCGTGAAACACTAACGTACCTTAGAACCTTAGTTGAACAAACTTAGCCATTAGAAAGTAGTGAGATAGCTGGCCTCGGTATAAAGATGAGGATTGGTTGATACTCGATGCTACACTCATTGAGATCGGACTTTCGGGATATTTCGGCCGCGAAAAAAGATTGCCTGAGCTGAAACAATGCCTGATAGAGGATGATCAGTGATATCGAGAATCCTTAGAACCCGGTTACCTTTCTAAGATAGGTTTGAAACCAACTAAACTTCAAGAGGGTACTTACCTTTAACCTCATGTAAGCCGTTGAACCTAAGGTCTATTGTATGTTGGGCTTATGTGTGATTTACTCTGTTTGAACATAACATCATGCATCATAACATCGCATCCATTCTTATTACACTAACCATTTCAAGGACTGAGGGATTTTATCTTTGTTCTATTTTGTAGGTTATGGCTTCCGCTCGTAGAAACACTATATGAATCAGCTTTGTGAGAACACCTCCCCAACTCAAAGAACTAGTATCGTGGGTTCCTGAAACTTCTGCGTTCACCAAGAGACATGGTCGACTTCTCAACCTAGTTACTTCAAGCTTTGATGAAAAGATGATGGGTGTACTCTTTCAGTTCTTTGATCCCAAGCACCATTGCTTCACCTTTCCAAACTATCAGTTGGTGCCTACCATGGAATAGTTCTCTCAGTTATTGAGTATACCCATTCTTGACCAGCTGCCTTTCACAGGTTTAGAAGAGTTTCCAAAGCCAGAAGTCATTGCCTCAGCTTTGCATCTGAAACGAGCCGACGTGATATCCAATTGGGAAACCAGAAGCGGAGTCAAGGGTTTTCTAGCCAAGTTCCTAATAGACAGGGCCCAACTGTTTTGGGATGATTTGGATTTTCAGGCCTTTGAGGAGGTCTTGGCCTTTCTAATCTATGGGTTAGTAGTATTCCCTAATCCGGACTTACTCATAGATGTGAATGCTATCAAGATTTTCCTTTCTCGAAATCCTATGCCTACCTTACTCGGAGATGTCCTGCATGCTCTCCATACTCGTACCATGAAGAGAAGAGGGGTCCTTATATGCTGCATGCCATTATTGTCGAGGTGGTTTATTTCTCACCTCCCTAAGTTAGTGCTGAAGAATGAAGAAGGTTTGGGTTGGTCGCAAAGGATAATGTCACTTTCTCACGCAGATATTCTCTAGTATTCCCGATTTATAGGAGATATTTCTATTATTGACCGTTGCGGGGAGTTCCTTAACGTCACACTACTTAGAATTAGGGGAGGCATAACTTACAATCCTTGTTTGGCCCTGCGACAATTTGGTTATGCTCGAAGGGATGGTCCTCGTGAGTTACTTATCAAGGGCATTGTATTTAACTATGAGGGGGATATTCAAGGGTATCGCCAGAGGTTCATACGAGCTTGGGCCATGATAAACAGATCTGACGCCAAGACTTTGGGGCCGAAGAATTTCATTCCTATGGAACCTTATCTACAATGGGTATGATCTCGTGCTCAGAAAATTATGATGCCCTACATAGCCGTCTTACCAGTGATTGTGGAGTCCATTACTGAAGGAGATATTCTCTACACGATTCTCCATCCTGATATGCCCACTGATCTTGAAGAGCTATAGAGGTCTTGGATCCAGTTGAAGAAGGAGCAAGATACTTATAAGGACCAGTTCTATGCCCAAGAGAAGAAGGTTTTAGAGCTCACAAAGCAGCTTCATGAGGAAAGAAGCCTTAATGACTATCTCGGCGCAAAGAGGAAGCATCCTTGGGAAACTTGATTTTTTTTAGTTTTTAGAATTTTTAATTGTAACGCCTAAGAGGCAATTGTACCTTGAATTCTACTAATAAAATCTTTGTTTCATTTTGGTTTTCAAATTTAAATTTCCCAAAGTCCTTGAAATCATTGGATACGCATCCCATTCATAGCATTGCATAAATAGGTACCATTACAGGTTTCTCATCTTCTTCGCTGTTTATTTCAGCAAAGATGTCTTCTGAACAAAGCATCAAAGATCTTCAGGCACAAAATGCCCAATTTCAACAGATGTTCATAACTCTGGCAAAAGGGCAGGAGGATCTAAAGGCCCTCATCCTGAAAGAGAAGAAGAAAAAGAAGAAGAAGCTCGTTGGTGCCCTCAATATGGGCAGAAGATTCAGGGGGCCACTGAAGCAATCAGTTGATCTGACCTCCTCGTCCACAGAAGGGGAGAATCAAGAGAGGCAGACAAGGGAAGAGGACCCCAGTCCTAAAGTCTCTAACAATGATACCGACTACAATGATGAGCAATATCCTCCTGTTGAGGATAGATACAAGCAGTTAGAGGATCGACTGAGCGCCATGGAAGTCCAGAGAATACCTGGGTTGGACTTCGAAGAACTGGGATTGGTGTCGGGAGTGGTCATCCCGCATAAATTTAAGGCTCCAGTTTTCGCAAAGTATGATTGGGTGTCTTGCCCAAAGCTTCATCTCCGTTCCTATGTAAGGAAGATCCAGCCCCACACTGCTTATAGAAACTTGTGGGTTCACTTCTTTCAAGACATCCTGTCAGGGACTCAGCTCGAATGGTACTACCAATTAGAGGGAACCAATGTCCGAAACTGGGAGGATTTGGCTGCTGCTTTTTACAAGCAGTACCAATACAACTCCGACCTGGCCCCTACTCGTACTCAACTCCAGAGTATGTCCATTGGTGCAGGTGAAGGCTTTAAGGAATATGCGTAGAAGTGGAGAGATCTGGCTGGAAGAGTCCAACCCCCTTTGTCTGATAGGGAGTTGGTCGACATGTTCCTTGGGACGTTGTCTGGTCCATTCTTCAACCATTTGATCGGTAGCTCATCGGCTAGTTTTACGGAGCTGATATTAACTGGAGAGAGGGAAGAAGTTGGGATTCGGAGCGGTAAAATACAGAAAGATACCTCGTCAAGTTCAACAAAGAAAACTTTCACTGGTAAGAAGGAGGCCAGCGCCATTTATAGCCCGAGAGATCAGAGCAGAGCAGGATACCGTCCGACGGTAAGTGTTGTAATGATACCCAGGCTTGCGGCTGCTCCACAGCACAACAATCAGCAAAGGGTGGAAAGACCACAAAGGCAGTTCACCCGGATTAACATGACATTGACAGAGGTTCTACCCCACCTACTGAGATCCAATTTGACAACCTTGAAAGAGGCTCCGAAGAATCCTAATACCGCGTCTCCTTGGTACAATCCAAACGCTCGGTGTGCCTACCATTCTGAGAGTCCTGGTCACGATACAAATGACTGCTGGGCTCTAAGAAATAAAGTACAAGATCTGATTGAAGCCAAGGAGATTGAGTTCGACGCTCCGGAGAAGCCCAATGTCATAACTGCTCCTATGTCTAGGCACAACCGTGAAGTTAACGCCGTTGATACCGATCTGTTTATGACCTCAGTTGATGAAGTTTCTACTCCCCTTATGACTGTTAAGAAGAATTTGTTGCTGATCGGTTTATTTCTGGGTTGTCGTGAAGTTTTCCACAAGTATTCATCTCTGCCTTCTGGTTGCTATCTGCTAAAGACAGGTGCCCAGCGCCTGATGGATAGCAGAGAAATTTTGTTTGAGAAAACTTCGACTCCTGTTGTTTCGTTCGAAGATGTTGCTATTATAACCATTTCTGCCAATCCTTCCAAGGCCTCCTCGAGAAGACCTGTTAGGATTACACCCGCTCTGAGAGTTTCTCCATTAATAATCACTTATCTTGGTCCTGTTCTGTACGCCTCAGACAAAGTTGTCCATTGGCATTATGGCACTGATGTTTACTATCATGGCGTTAAACAAAACTTGAAGACCGAAGAAGCTGATCCTGATGTCGGTAACATTGTCGGGACCAGCAAGATTACCAGAAGTGGAAGGGTTTTCTCTCTTGAGATTTCCCTGAAGATTGTCAATAAGCCTGTTGTTATTTCATATTATGTTCCTGCTAGTACCTCAGTTGCTATTCGCGTTCTTACTCCAGTCGTTACCCCCGTTGACGAGTCATCTGGAACTCAAGGAAAAGAAGCTGTAGGTGATCCTGTCCGAACGGAGGCGCCTAGAAAAGTTGTGGTAGAATCCTCTAAGCAAGATATAGAGGAAATCTTAAAAATAATCAAAAAGAGCGACTACAACGTGGTAGAGAAGTTGGGGCAGACCCCCTTGAAGATATCGATGTTGTCTTTGTTGTTATATTCTGAGGCCCATGCAAAGGCTCTGATTTCATTCCTCAAGACCACGCACGTGCCGCAAGAAACCTCAGTCGATCAATTCAAAGACTGTGTGGCCAGCTTGACTGCTGACAATGGGCTGGGTTTTTTAGACGCCAACTTGACACCAAAAGGGAGGAAGCATAATGATGCTTTGCATGTCTCGGTTGAATGCAGGGGCACCACTATGGCTCATGTGTTGGTGGATATTGGGTCTTCACTAAATGTCCTACCTAAGAAGGCTCTCGATCGACTAGATTGTGAAGGCTTGACCATAAAACCCAGTAACATTGTGGTAAGGGCTTTTGACGGGTCGAAAAGAATGGTGCATGGGGAAGTGGAAATCCCTGTCAAAGTATGCTCTCAGACTTTTGAGTCCACCTTCTATGTGATGGACATCAGGCCATTGTACTCTTGTTTGTTGGGTTGTCCTTAGATCTACGAAGTTGGGGCTATTACTTCTACACTACACCAAATGTTGAAGTATCCGGTGAAGGGGAAGATAAACACCGTTCATGGTGAAGAGGAGTATATGGTGAGCCACCTGAACTCCTTCAGGTATGTGGATATGGACGGGGAATTCATAGAGACCCCTTGTCAAAACTTTGAAGAGGTTCCCCAAATTTTAGCGTCGACCGAGACTACCACTAGTACCAAATTTCCTTTGAAGATGGCTTCTCTCAAGGACGCCAGAACAGTGGTCGAGGAAGGTAGGAGTACCAATTGGGGACAACTTCCCGAGTTTATTCACAAAACTGACAAGTTTGGCTTGGGCTTTACTTCAGGGGCTCAGAGGGATGTTCGACGCGCTCGAGTTGGAGGACCTCCCCTACGCATCAGCAATCGAGGGGTCAATGCTATTGAAGACAATGAGGAAGACTTTGATATTGACAGCTGGATTTACCCAACTACCAATGGTGGATCGACTAATTGGATGGCCAAAGATTTTATACCCATTTCTTTTATTCTGCAGTAATTGTCTTACTTGTTTTCTAAGTTTACAATGAACAATTTAAACTTTATGGCCTTGTGTCTTACCCGAGGCACAATGGTTCTATCTGTGAGGGTTATTATATGTCATATCATATATCATCAATGAAGCATTGGACTTTCTTTGCATACAAATTTTGCACTCTCTGTTTTTTCTTTTTTGCCTTTGCTTTATCAATACAGTTATTCTCTTACACACACTCATGTATCAAACTGCATATCCATATCCACTATGGATCCCATTGATAACAATCCTGCTATTGCCAGTTATGACTTCGAAAATCCGATCAACCAAGTCGAGGACGAAGGTGAGGACGATTGTGAGGTACCTGGAGAACTTGCTAGACTATTACAACAAGAAGGGAGGGCTATACAGCCTCATGAAAAGCCAGTTGAGATAATAAACTTGGGTACGGAGATGGACAGAAAAGAAGTAAAAATCGGAGCAAATTTGGAGACTAAGATCAAACAGCGACTGATACAGATGTTGCACGACTACGTTGAGATCTTCGCCTGGTCATATGAAGATATGCCTGGTTTAGACACTGATATCATGGTGCACCTGTCTTCCAACTAAAGAGGATTACCCTCTGGTTAAACAGAAGGTCCGCCGTATGCACCCTGAAATGTCAGAAAAGATCAAGGCAGATGTCATGAAGCAGTTCGACACAGGATTCTTAGCTGTCACCTCCTATCCGCAGTGGGTTGCTAACATCGTTCCAGTACCTAAGAAGGATGGCAAGTGTGATCGGTGGGAATAGAACTGACTGTTTTGGAATGCTGGTTCGCGTTTGCGTTTTGCAAAATGTCGCGGTAAGCAAGAGTCGCCACCGTCTTTTATATTCTCCAACAAGGAAAGGACAAAAGCACAGCAAAATTCCTTTTCGAGATGTTTCTCGGGTTCGGGAGGTAGATTATAGAAAGGGAAGGTGTTAGCACCCTTTCTATCCATGGTTATCCACGGGCTCTTAGGTACTTGCTCACTATGTTTTCAAAAGGTTTTGCTTTTCTTGTGTTTGTGGGTTTTGACAAAAAAAGTTTTGTTTGAAAACTTCGATTTAACTCTTGTTTCTGTCCTCAAGAATGTATGAAGTGTTTGTTGAAAACTTTGTTTGAAAAGTGTAAGTGCAAAAAATTTGTTTTGTTTTGAAAGAGCAAGTACCTCAGAACCTCTACCTACTCAAAAGGAATTAAGCTGTGTAAATATCCTTTAGACAGTGCTATCCCACTATTGAGAAGTAGGTAGCACCGTCGTTGGAGTTTTCGGGTCAATTCGATTAAGGGACATGTGGTCACTAGAGCAATGTTAGGACGCCTTAGCGGTAACCCTAATGTCTTAGATTATTTTATCCGAGGCAACTGTTTCGAGGCAACTTTGATCTTTAGACAGGAGGACGACCTCTAAAACATCCTATACTCAATGACCACGTTCGAGGCAACCAAGTGAGGTGTACCCTAAGAGTGGCATGTGCGAGTGTGTCAGGTTTCAGTTATGTTATCTTTGTACATGTTATGGTGAGCTACAATTGATTTTAATTTAAGATATATCTTGTCATGCATAACCTAGTTAGCATACATCTAGCAGTTAATGGTTGCGGAAAATAAAACTAAGCTATTACAAGGCGTCGGGTATTTACATCGCCAAAAACAAACCCTTGAAAAGTAAATTGCGGAAAATAAATAAAAGCGATAAAAAGGTCCTAATTAAAGCTATTACATCCTCAGAGCAAATACAATTATATGGATCAAAATATGAATAAAAAAAATCACACGCGCGAGAAAAATTGAATCGGAGAGTTTTAGGGTTTTTGACCCTTTTTGTCAAATAAAACCTATTTTTGTTATTTTTTGAATTTAAGAATTAAGTCTAAATTAAAAATGGAATTAATTAATTTAAAGAAAATATTTTTGAGTTTTTTATTTTTAAGGAAATAAATTAAAATTGGTTAAAAGTTATTAAAAACCCTAATTCTACATTAATTTTATTTTGTTGCAAAAAGGTTAAAATTATGCCTAATAAAAAAACTAAATCAATTAAATTATTTATTTACAAAAAATAATAAAAGTGATGAATTTAATAAAAATAATGTTTTGTATTTTCTGATTTTTCATGAGGAAAAATAAATTATTAGGTTACTATTTTTTTTTAATAATAAAATAATTAAATAAAGGGACATAAAAAAAGAAAAGAAATTAACCCATTGGGGGGGGGGGGGGGGGGGGTTTAAGCCCAAATCAGGAGGTGAATCTGGAAATTTGTGGCCCAAAAACGCTCAAGCCTGCTTTGACTGTGGCTATTCCATGTGTGGGTGTTGACTGGAGACTATGGTGAGGACCCCATGCTGGCCATTGGATTTGGTTTGAGACCACCTGGCCATCATCTGGAGGAGGGCGTATGATGGGCCGTCCTTGGAGAATTACACACGAACACCTGAAGAAAAAATTGAACAAAGCTTTGGGGGGACCTGGGATTCGAACCCAGGCCCCAGTGCTCAATGATTGTTCGCCCCTGCCACTACACCACCATGCCTCAATTGATATTATAACAATAAGTGATTAATATATTAGCAAACAAATAAATATTCCTGGAAAAAAATAAAAGCGCGCGGTTTTTAAAAGGACGAATGGGAGGGAGACGCGTCAGCGTCTTCTTCGTTGAATCACTGGTTTTTTACCTGCGGATTTTTATCCACAGGAAGTTTCGTAGGTCGTTTCAAAAATCTTCCTTAGGCCATGTAAACGTCACCCAAGAACATAGGTGTGTTTGTCCTTGCCTCCTGATCACTCCTATACCAATTATTGGGGCTAATTTTCCCTGTATCAAAAACACCTAAAAAGCAAGCGTATGAACCCTAGAATCGGGCATCACAACACATGGCATAAAAACCAAATTGAATATTGCTGTCATGTTAGAAATCAAATAATAAACATGAATATGCCAATATTTTGAAGGAAAAGTGCAAGAATAGAAGATCACGATTCCATGTTCAGAGGTCCATTCAAGACGACTTACAGTGCGCTGTAGGTGATGAAAAGGCCTGGTTTTTATTCCAATCGCTTCAAGGGATGGCAGTCAAGCACTCTACGTTGAGTTTCTTGATTGAAACAAGCTCTAACCAAGAATTCGATTCCTCTCATTTTCACCTTTTTTTCAGTTTTGGTATGGCCGTTTTAACAGAGCTTAGGTCGTGAATTAGGTTTGTGAAGCTTGCTTATGTATAAGGCAATGATTTTAGGTCAAGAGTTGGGCCAATATCCATGTGCATTGAAGATTGAATATTTGATTGACCACCATTTTTAACCTTTCCAAAATTGAATCAAATCTGATATTTTCTGCACAAAAAGCCAAGACACGAATTTGATTAGGTGTCATATGATATATGAAAGCTGTACAAATCACAAAGATACTATTTCATTGATTTTTGGATTTTATTTGAATTAATATAGATTTAAAATGAATTAAATCAATAAAAATTAAATAAAATAGAAAAATAAATGTTTGATCCTAAAATTAAGTTTTGGACACGTGTGTGGCATGAAAAGACTAAATCAAGTGGAAAAAAGTGGGCCCTTTTGTCAAAAATTGGAGTTTTGAGGATAGTTGACTTTTGGTCATTTTGGAAAAATGCCCAACTTCAACAATGCATAACTTCTTAAATTTTGAACTTTTGGAGGTGTTATTGGACTTTTTAGAAACCTTGAGATGTCCTCTAATCAACCCTTTTGGTATCATCTAATTTTGATCTTCCATTCTCAAGTTATAAGCTTTGGCACAAAAGGTGTTTTTGTTGACTCTCAAAAATGACGTATAATGTCCAAATTTGTAACTTCTTGTGAGTGCATATTATGATCTTGGGGTATGAAGATGGATTGTAGGAAATTGCATCCTATTCAAAATGAGATTTGTATGGGTCATTGCTAATAAAGTATGAGAAAGTTATGCTTGGTCAAAGTTGAGTTGACTTTTCCTACAAAACCCTAATTTAGCAACTTTTGAATCTTGATGAATTTTGAGCAATCCTTGATGAATCATGATCAACCCTTGATCAAATGATGAATTATCCTTCAAAATGAGAGTGTTGACAAAAAATATGACTTTTGACTGCAAAATGACCATTTTGCCCTTGCAGTTGACTGTAGATCAAATGGAGCTTTTGACTGTGCAAATTGGCCCTGTGAGTCTTGAAACTTGGCATGTAGGTGCTATAGAATGTATGTAGGCTTATGAGACTTGATTGAACCATTGAAAACCCAAAATTCCTTGAAAGAACCAAAACCCTAATTTCAGCTGTCTACTGCTTTAGGAGGTGACTTGACTGTACAACCCTTGAGCCATTTTGAGCAATTTGAGGATCATTCTTGACAAATCTTGAGGAATATGGGAGGGAAAATTTTGGGGTACAACAGTTGCCCCTGTTCAATCTTCTTAAACCTGAGGATGTAGATTGGCTTGCGTGCCTTTCGTGGTCTGAAGGTGGAAGATGATTGAACACTAAAGTGCCCAGAAATTTGCACTCGCATAGTGTAGTATCAGCAATGTGATGTCGGGAATGGGCTTACAGATTCCATTTGGAGATTGTTGGTAGAATTGTAACTTTGTAAGTTGAAAGAAGGAACCTGTGTAGGGTTGCTTCATGATGGTCAAGTAGATAATTGTCCTGTCTGGTTTCAGGTATTAACCTACAATCAGTCGTCCACAGATAGTTTTCCTGACTTGTTACAGGTATTAATCTGGAACTTGAAAAGGTTGGCCGATGAGATAGTTGTCCTGGATGGTTACAGGTATTGATCTCTGAAAAGAAAAAATAGTTTTCCTGGCTTGTTACAGGTATTAATTTTCTATCTCTTCATGTAGATGGTTTTCCTGGCTTGTTACAGGTATTTGATCTACAATCAGTCGTCCACAGATAGCTTCCTGGCTGGTTACAGGTGTTCATCTGGAACTTAAGAAAGTTTGGTCAAGGAGATAGCTGTCCTGGCTAGTTTCAGGTATTAATCTCTGACCTGAGAACTGAAGATCTTCCTGGCTTGTTACAGGTGTTAATCTTCAATCTCTTTGTGTAGATGGTTTTCCTGGCTTGTTACAGGTATTAACCTACAATCAGTCGTCTGCAGATGTTTTCCTGGCTTGTTACAGGTATTAATCTGGAACTTAAGAAGGTTGATGGTAGCCATCTTTTGATTGACCTTTTCCTGAAAAAGGTAAAACGTTAGCTGTATACAATGTCATGATGTATGAAATGCATGATGTCATGATGTTCTCAAAATAAATGAGATTTGTGTTGTATGATGCGTATGCATGTCATGATGTATGAAGATGTGATGTTTTTAGCTGGGGAAAAATAAATCCCGGAGCTGCTGGAGAATAGTGTTGAGTTCTTCGTTTCAACTGGGGATGATGCACGAAGATGGTTGCAAGAATAAACCTGTAGGAGAAAATAACTCCGTTGGGGAATAAACTTGATAAAGAGATTACTCTGCGGGGAATTACTCTGTGAGGCAGAGGTACTTCGCTGAGATTTTAATGATAAACTTCGCTGGGGATTCCGTTGATAAGCTTTGTTGGGGATTTTGATGAACTCTGCTGGGGATAGAAAGAACTTCGCTGGGGATGATCTTTCAGTTGCAACTTGCTGAGGATAACCCAGTTAGACTCTTGTGAGGGTAACCTCTGAATATGACTGGGGAGATATATTTGTACTCTGCAGGGGACAATGCTTCCAGAATCTACTGGGGAAGATGATTCAACTCCGTTGGGGAAGCTTTTCAGACTGTGCTGGGAAACGGCTCCACTAGGGGTATCTTATATTCCGCCAGGGAACATTCTTATACTCCGTGGAGGAATTTTATGACTGTCGAGGATACTTTTATACTTGCTGGAGAATATTCTTATACTCCGTTGGGGAATATTAAGACCTTCTGGGGATACCAAGCTTTTTCGGGACTGATGGTAGCCCAACTCTGCTTGGGGGAGAGTATTGTTGATTCGTCCATGGTTGCAAGTCTTAGTGGGGAGAGCTTCCATTATTGTCTTACTCTGCGTGGAGTGAAGTTATCTTGGTCATACTCTTCAGCTGAACCTACCTTGGTACCTTGGTGGATAGAGCAACTAGACCTCTCAGACAATTCTTATTGCCCCTACTTCTGATATCACTCGTAATTAGTCCTTTGTTTCGCATGCAAATATTTATGAGCAGCAATTAATGTCAAATGCATATATCAAAAATGAACATTGGAAGTTCTTTGTAAAACAAAACAGATAAAGGAAAAACAATTTGCAATTTGTCTGAAAAATGAACTTGTATTGATTTTGAAGTTTTGCCTGAAAATAGGCATTTTTGTACAAGAGGCTGACGTCCTAGTAAGAGAACGCCTCCGAACAAATAGGATTTATGCAATTTGTAAAAAGAAAACAAAACAGCTATGTGAATAATCCCACTGGGTTCCAACTCTGCTATCCCCTATATATCTTCAAGCATCTCATCACTTTGCTGCTTAGTCGAGGATGAATCTGATTGATTGGTGCCGTCCGAGCCTGATAGTTGATACCAACGTCTGGGTGCAGGGTGATCCAATGAGACATAGTGTTACGCTTATCCCTAACTTTTGCCTGGACCGCCCTTTCGGGTTTTCAGTCCATCGGGATACCCATTTTTTCCCAAGCCGCCTTTTCAGGTTTTCGACTTGCCGGGTGTACAGATTTTTTTTTATTTTCATCCCTTATTTTTTCCCGAACCCTTTTGGTTCGCCGGGAGGCCCTTATTTTTGCCTAGGCCAGTCGACCTAGCGGGTCTTTGATTATGCGTAGTATCTTTTTACTATATCTGCATCGGTGGGGTGAGGAAGGTCGTCACCATCCATGGTGGTTAGAATCATCGCTCCTCCTGAGAAGATATTCTTAACCACAAATGGACCTTCGTAAGTAGGGGTCCATTTGCCCTTGGGATCACCTTGAGGTAGAATAATGCGCTTGATTACCAGGTCCCCGACTTGATACTATTGTCGTCTGACTTTCTTGTTAAATGCCTTGATCATCCGTTTTTGGTACGTCTGACCATGACAAATAGCAGTGAGTCTCTTTTCGTCGATTAGGTTCAGTTGATCAAGTCGGGTATGGATCCAGTCGTCTTCACTTAAACCCGCATCCTTCATGATCCGGAGAGAGGGTATCTGAACTTCAATGGGCAGGACTGCCTCCATGCCGTATACTAAGGAGTAGGGTGTTGCCCCTGTTGACGTCCGTGCTGAGGTACGGTACCCATGAAGAGCAAATGGTAACATCTCGTGCCAGTCTTTGTAGGTCACTGTCATCTCCTGCACAATCTTCTTAATGTTCTTATTAGCCGCTTCTACAGCCCCATTCATCTTCGGCTGGTAGGGAGAAAAGTTGTGGTGATGTATCTTGAATTGCTCGCAGAGCTCAGTGATCATCTTGTTGTTAAGATTGGTACCATTATCCGTAATGATCCTCTCTGGTACACCGTATAGACAGATCAGGTTGTGCCGAATGAATCGTGCCACGACGTTCTTGGTTACGGTGGCAAAGGAAGCTGCTTTGACCCACTTAGTAAAGTAATCAATTGCTACCAGGATGAAACGATGCCCGTTGGATGCCGTGGGTCTGATCTCGCCGATCATATCAATGCCCCACATTGCAAAAGGCCAAGGTGCTGTCAAGACGTTCAAAGGAACTGGAGGAGTGTGCACCTTATCAGCATAGATCTGGCACTTATGACATGTCCGAGAATGTTGATAACAATCGGCTTCCATTGTTGACCAGTAATATCCTGCCCGAAGGATTTTCTTTGCCATGGTATGTACTGGAATGCGTCCCGAAAGTACCTTCATGCAGCTCCGCCATGATCCTTCCTGCTTCAATCTTATCCACACAACGCAACAAGGTTGAATCATGGTTACGTTTGTAAAAAATGCCATTGCTGATGAAGAATTTTTACGCGAACCTTCTCAGAAACTTCTTGTCATTAACAGACGCGCCCTCGGGGTATTCTTGAGCTTCAAGGTACCTCTTTACTTCATGATACCAAGGTTTTTCTGTTACCTCTTCGGTCTCAAGATCACAACAATATGCAGGTTCATCCAATTTCCAAATAATGATCCGGGGAGCCTCGTTGTCCCACTTGACTTTGAACATAGAAGACATCGTAGCTAACGCGTCCGCCAACTGATTTTCCTCTCTTGGGAAGTGTTCAAAGGTTATCTCCTCGAAATGGGGAAGCAACATCAATCCATACTCCTTGTAAGGAATAAGATTTGGGTGTTTTGTATCCCACTCGCCTTTGATCTGACTGATCACGAGAGCAGAATCTCCGAAGACACTCAGGAACTTGATCCTTAGGTCAATTGCAACTCGAAGACCCATAATGCATGCTTCATACTCCGCCATGTTGTTGGTGCAGTTGAGACATAGCCGGGCGGTGAGTGGAGTATGAGAGCCTTTAGGAGATATGATCACAGCGCCAATTCCATTACCCAAAGCGTTTGAAGCTCCATCAAAGTGCATAGACCATCGGGATCCTACCTTAGGTCCTTCATCCGGTCCAGGTATTTCACAATCAGTTACTACCATGATATTCTCGTCTGGAAATTCAAAGTTTATAGACTGGTAATCATCCATTGCCTGATGTGCCAAATGGTCTGCCAACACACTTCCCTTGATTTCTTTTTGAGTCATGTACTGGATGTCATATTCAGTCAAGATCATCTGCCATCTTGCTAGTCTTCCGGACAAGGCAGGCTTTTCGAAGATATACTTGATTGGATCCATTTTTGAAATCAATAGAGTAGTGTGAGTCAACATATACTGTCTTAGCCGGCGAGCGGCCCATACCAAAGCGCAACAAGTTTTCTCGAGCAGTGAGTATCGGGTCTCACAGTCGGTAAATTTTTTGCTAAGGTAATAAATAGCATGCTCTTTTCGGCCAGACTCGTCATGTTGACCTAGCACACACCCCATTGAATTGTCAAGTACTGTCAAGTATAAGATTAGAGGTCTCCCTTCAACCGGTGGCATAAGAATGGGTGGCTCTTGGAGATACTCTTTGATTCTTTCGAAAGCGGCCTGGCATTCATCGTTCCAACGTACTACTTGATCTTTCTTCAGTAGCTTGAAGAATGGTTCACAGGTAGCAGTTAGGTGCGAGATGAATCGGGCAATGTAGTTCAACCATCCTAGAAAGCCTCTGACTTCTTTCTCTGTCTTGGGAGCTAGCATCTCTTGTATGGCTTTCACTTTGGCAGGGTCTACTTGAATACCTTTGTCGCTTACAACGAAACCTAGCAATTTTCCAGATCTCACACCGAAGGTGCACTTGTTTGGGTTCAACCTTAATTTGTACAACTTCAACCGGTCAAATAGCTTTTGTAGATGGTCAAGGTGTTCCTCCTCAGTTTGGGACCTCACAATCATATCGTCGACGTATACTTCAGTCTCATGATGGATCATATCATGAAACAAAGCAACCATGGCACGCTGATATGTTGCCCCAGCATTTTTCAACCCAAAAGGCATGACCTTGTAACAAAAGGTACCCCATTGAGTAACAAAAATGGTCTTCTCCATGTCTTCGGGAGCCATCTTTATTTGATTATAACCGGAGAAACCGTCCATGAAGGAGAATACCTTATGCTGAGCAGTATTGTCAACCAGAACGTCGATGTGAGGCAGAGGGAAGTCATCCTTAGGGCTCGCCCTGTTCAAATCCCTGTAGTCAACACACATTCGGACCTTACCATCTTTCTTCGGTACTGGAACCACATTAGCGACCCAGTGAGGGTAAGAAGTTACTGCTAGAAAACCGGCGTCAAATTGTTTCATAACCTCGGCCTTGATTTTCTCGGACATCTCTGGGCGCATACGGCGAACCTTCTGTTTTACCGAAGGGTATTCTTCCTTGGTAGGCAGGCGATGAACCACAATGTCGGTATCCAACCCAGGCATATCTTCGTAAGACCAGGCAAATATTTCCACGTAGTCATGTAGCATCTGAATCAACCGTTGTTTCACACTAAGCTCCAGATTTGCACCGATCTTGACTTCCTTTTTGTCTGTCTCAGTACCCAGATTCACTGTTTCCACTAGCTCTTCATGTGGCTGAATGGCCCTCTCTTCCTGGAGTAGCAGTCTCGCAAGCTCACCAGGCACTTCGCAATCATCTTCACCTTCGTCTTCGGCTAAGTTGATCGGATTTTCAAAGTCATAACTGGCAGTAGCAGAGTCGTTACCAGTGAGATCCAGAGTGGATTGAGACCTGTATATGTGAGTGTGTGTAAAATAGCTGTTTTGCAATATATAATAAAGAAAGACAAGGAGCGCAAGATTTGAAATACAAAAAGCGTCCAATGCTTTTATTAATGATATATGAAAATGGCACACAAGATCCCTCACAAATGAAGCCACGGTGCCCCGGGTAAGACACCGGGCCATAAAGTTTCACAATATTGTCTGTTACAAATTTAAAACAAAAGAGTTCATTACTGAGTGACAAAAGTAATAGGGACGAAGTCCTTTGCTGTCCAGTTGTTTGGTCCATCGTTGGTCGTAGGGTAGATCCAGCTGTCGAATTCAGATTCCTCCCTGTCATCTTCGATGGAATTTACTCCCGAGTTGCTGATGAACACATGAGGTCTTCCAATCCTTGCACTACGAACAACCCTTTGAGCTTCTGCAGTGAAACCCAAACCAAACTTGTCAGTCTTCTGAGTGAAATCAGGAAGTCGGCCCCAGTTTGCATACTCACCCTTCTCAATAACAGCCCGAGCATCCTTTAAGGAAGCCATCTTCAACGGAGAATCTTCGATCACAGTCTCAGCTGATGCCAGTGTCTGAGGAACCTCTTCAAAGTGTTGAAATGGGGTCTCAATGAACTCCTCATCCATCTCTATGTACCAGCACGAGTTGAGGTGGCTGACCATGTATTCCTCCTCCCCTTGAACTGTCACAATCTTCCCTCTGACCGGGTACTTCAGCTTCTGATGGAGTGTGGAGGTCACAGCTCCTGCTTTATGGATCCATGGACGACCCAGCAAACAAGAATAGGACGGTCGAATGTCCATCACGTAGAATGTGGAATCGAAGACCTGAGAACCGACTCTAATTGGAATATCAACCTCACCATGCACCATCCTTTTAGACCCATCAAAGGCCCGAACAACAATGTTACTTGGCTTTAGCTCCAACCCTTTGCAATCCAACCTGTCTAGAGCTTTCTTGGGCAAGACGTTCAATGAGGAACCACTGTCAACCAACACATGTGCAAGAGTAGTGCCCCTGCATTCAGTGGAGACATGCAGTGCACCGTTATGGTTCTTCCCTTTAGCAGTCAGATCAGCGTCGGAGAAACCCAAACCATTATCAGCAGTTAAATTGGCCACACAATCGGTAAACTGATCAGCTGATGTCTCTTGTGGCACGTGGGCCGTCTTCAGGAAGGTAATCAGAGCCTTGGCATGGGCTTCTGAACACAACAACAGTGATAACATAGAAATCTTGGATGGGGTTTGCCCCAGCTGCTCAACTACATTATAATCACTCTTCTTGATGATCTTCAGAATCTCTTCCATCTCCTGTTTGGAGGCTTCAACATTGGTGGTCTTTGGTGCCTCCATCTGGGCAGGCATATCAGTGGCGATCCCTTTGCCCCGAGCGTCAGATGACTCGGTGACAGGGGTAGAACTAAGAACTTGATCAGGAACGACATTAGGCATACTTGCAGGTGTGATGACAATAGGTCTTCGGACAGTTGGTGGCGCAATATCCGGTGAGAAAAGTCTACCATTGTGGGTGACTTTAGCAGGCCCGATAATGTTGCTGATGCCGGTATTAGTATCAAACTCTTGCTTAACTCCAAGGACATAAACATCTGCCCCATAGTGCCAAGGGACAACTTTGTCAGAGGTATAGGGAATAGGCCCCAGAACCGTGATGATTATGGGTGCAATCTTCTGAACAGGCGTAATTCTGACAGGCTTCCTCGAGGGAGCCTTGGGAGAATTGTTGAAAATGGTAACAATGGAAACTTCTTCAGTAGGGGTGGTAGGAACAACAATCTTCTCAAACAGGGTCTCCTTGTTATCCATCAGGTTTTGGATGCCTGACTTCAAAGATGGGCAACCAGCAGGTGAAACAGAACACAGATGGCAACCTTCACTACATCCCGGAAATAAACCGGCTAGCAACAGGTTCCTCTTAACGGTCGTCAACGGGGTAACAATATCATCCACAGAGGCTACAAACAAGTCTTTCTCTACAGCATTTACCCCATGTTTGGGCATGGGAGCAGTCACAACATTAGGCCTCTCGGGCGCCTCGAACTCAATCTCCTTTGCATCGATCAGGTCCTGAACCTTATTCTTCAAAGCCCAACAATCATCTGTATTATGCCCCGGGCTGTCAGAGTGATAAGCGCAGCGGGCGTTAGGATTGTACTTTGGGGATGTTGTGTTTGAAATCTTCGGAGCTTCTTTTAGAGTCACCAGATTGGTCGTCAATAACTGCGGCAATATCTGAGACAAGGTCATGCTGAGGCGAGTGAACTGCCTTCAAGGTCTCTCGCCCCTTTGTTGGTTGTGATGCTGAGGAGCACCAGCAGGTTTTGAAATGACAACTGCGTTGACAGTTGGGCGGTGTTCAGATCTATTTTGTCTTCTTGAATCGTAGACAGCACTGGATTCTTTCTTGAACGGCTTCTTCTCGGTGCTCGATGAGGCACCCTTCTGTATCTTCCCAGCCTTGATACTAACTTAAATCCTCTCACCAGTCAATATAAGGTCTGTAAACCCGGCTGAAGAGTTTCCAATCAAATGGCTAAAGAATGGACTAGACAGGGTCCCCAAAAACATATCGACAAGTTCACGATCAGTTAAAGGTGGCTGCACCCTTCCGGCAAGGTCTCTCCATTTTTGAGCATACTCTTTAAATCCTTCACCCGTTCCTATTGACATACCCTGGAGTTAGGTACGCGTAGGAGCGAGGTCGGAATTATATTGATACTGCTTATAGAACGCAGTAGCCAAATCTTCCCAGTTGCGGATACTGGCTCCATCCAGCTGATAGAACCACTCAAGCTGAGTTCCTGAAAGATTATCTTGAAAGAAATGGATCCACAAATTCTTATCAGCGGTGTAAGGCTGGATCTTCCTTACATACGACCGGAGGTGCAGCTCTGGGCAGGAGGCTCTGTCATATTTGGCAAAGGCAGGTGCCTTAAACTTATGGGGAATCACCACCCCAGAGGATAAACCTAGGTCTCCGAAGTCCAGCCCGGGCACGTTCTGTATCTCCATAGCGCTCAAGCGGTCCTCCAACTGTTTGTACCTATCCTCAGCAGGAGGATACTGCTCTTCATCATAATCTGTCTCGTTGTCAGAGACCACGGGGCTAGGAACCCTTCTCTCTTGTGGACTGTCTTTCCCTACAGATGAGGTGGTCAGATCAACCTCATTCTGCAGTCCATTTCCAAATCTGCGTCCAGTGTTGAACAGGACGGTCCTCTTCTTCTTCTTCTTCCTCTCTTTCAGAATCAGAGTCTTCAAATCCTATTGACCCTGGGCTAGGCTCATAACCAACTCTTGAAACTGGGCATTCTGGGCCTGGAGGGCCTTGATAGCTTGCTCAGTGGAAGGTTCAGTAGACATGATGATTGCTGAAATAAACAGCGAAGAAGATAAGTGACCTGTAAAAGGGTACCTGTTTATGCAGTGCATGCGATGAAATGCGTATGATTTATGTTTTCAAAGAAAATCGGGATTCAAATTTGTAGACAAGAAAGGAAACACACTTTATTAGATTTAACTTTAGAATTTAAATTGTTCAACAAATTGCCCTTAGGCGTTACAAGAATGGAAATACTGAAAAGTAAATAAAACCATAAAATAAATCATCAATAGGTCCATCAATGTTCCCATGGCCTCTTCTTCTCAGTGCGGATATAATCATTCAGGATCCGTTCGTTCTCTAATTGCTTAGTCAGCTTCTGGATCTTCTGTTCTTGTTCGTTGAACCTTTCCCGATAAGAATCCCGTTCTTCCTGCAGTTGCGCCCAAGACCTCTTTAGTGTGCCAACATCAGTGGGTGTATGAGGATGGAAAATAGTTGGAGGAACCCCGTCTTTATCAGCAACTTCAAGAGTAATAGGCCTGACAGCTTCGTACGACATACCTAACTTCTGGGCACGAATGTGGACCCATCTGAAATATGACTCCATTGGCAGAGAAGTTTTCGGTCCCAACTCATGTGGGTCAGATTTGTGAACTCTACCCCAAGCCCTGATGAATCTATGACGCAGCTCGTCGCTATCTACCTGAAAATCAAAGACGATATGAGGTATCAACATCTCATGAGGCCCTTCTCTTCTGGCTCTTCCAAACTTACGGAGAGCTAAACATGGGTTATAATAGATTCCTCCACGGGTTCCGATCAATGGAACATTAGGATACTCTCCACAACGATCAATGACGGCCACCTCATCTAAGCCCCTGAGAGTCCAAATAATGTCATTATCAGTAAGAGACATTATCCTATGAGCCCAGCCTCTTCCTTCTTGGTTCTTCAGTACGGACTTGGGGAGGTGCGAAATAAACCATCTCGCCAATAAGGGAGCACAACACATCAAAGTTCCCCGCTTTCGGGCGGTACGAGCATAGAGCTGATGAAGGATATCACCCAAGAGAGTGGGTACAGGGTTCCGAGAGATGAATATCCTTATGGCATTAACATCAACAAAGGTGTCAGGATTTGGAAACAATACCAGACCATAGATTAAGAGAGCCAGAATGTCCTCGTACGCTTTGAAGTCTAAGTCATTCCAGAAACAATTAGCTTTGCCAACCAGAAATTTAGCCAAAAATCCCTTAACTCCACTTCTAGTCTCCCAGTTAGCCATTACCTCCTCTTCGGTCAAGTGAAGGGTTGCAGCAATCTCTTCAGGCCTGAGAGTCTTTTCCCAACCAGTAAATGGAGTCTGCTCCAAAACAGAGATACCAAGCAACACAGAGAATTCTTCCAGGGTAGGGACCAGCTGGAAGTCTTGAAAGGTGAAGCAATGGTATAGCGGATCATAAAACTGGACTAGGACACTCATCATTTGTTGGTCCCACTTTGAGGTGACTAAACCGAGAAGAGAACCATGCCTCTTGATGAAGGAAGTAGTGTTTGGAATCCTGTCAACCAATTCTTTAAGCAAAGTAGGTGGTTGAACAAAGTTGAGCCGGATAGTATTCCTACGCATGGGCATCATGATGTCCTACAAAACAGAGCAAAGATGAAACCTTATTGTCTTTGAAATGGGTTAGTCCTTATGCAGGATGTATGCAATGTTATGATGTTATGATGTCATGGTAAAGGCACACCACAAGTATTCACAAAAGGCAAACATGGTAAAGGCACACAAGTCACACAGAAGAGCCCTTAGATTTCAGGCTGGCATGAAGTTTAGGTACTACCCTCTTTCAGTTTCAGTTGGTTAAGACCTGTCCTAAAAATAGTAACCAGGTTCTAGAGGATCTCAATATCACAGACTACCCTCAATCGGTCATAATTCCAGTTTGGCAACCTTTTCTTGCGACCGGAACCATCGCGAGAGTTTAGTCTCAATGAGCGTAGCATACTGCTACTGTTCTATGGCCAAGTTGGTCAATTTAAGGTTCTAAGGTCAGTTAGTGCTTAATGACTCCTCAGAAGACCCATATTCTCCTCGTTCCAACACAAGGGATATCGGTACAGACCAAGGTGTCACACCAACATAGCTACTGCTTCATCCGTGTCGGTCTACGCCGGACAGATCCCTCACAGTTTATTGCTACTTACCTAAAGGGTATCCCCAGATCCGGGTTAGGATCTATAGAACTCTGATACAAGCCCACAAATATTTAAAGCATACAAAGCATACAATTGAAAACATAGTGATCTAATCCTAAGGTACACCTCACTTATAGAATCCCCAGCAGAGTCGCCAATTCTGTGATCGGTGGGAATAGAACTGACTGTTTTGGAATGCTGGTTCGCGTTTGCGTTTCGCAAAATGTCGCGGTAAGCAAGAGTCGCCACCGTCTTTTATATTCTCCAACAAGGAAAGGACAAAAGCACATCAAAATTCCTTTTCGAGATGTTTCTCGGGTTCGGGAGGTAGATTATAGAAAGGGAAGGTGTTAGCACCCTTTCTATCCGTGGTTATCCACGGGCTCTTAGGTACTTGCTCACTATGTTTTCAAAAGGTTTTGCTTTTCTTGTGTTTGTGGGTTTTGACAAAAAAAGTTTTGTTTGAAAACTTCGATTTAACTCTTGTTTCTGTCCTCAAGAGTGTATGAAGTGTTTGTTGAAAACTTTGTTTGAAAAGTGTAAGTGCAAAAAAATTGTTTTGTTTTGAAAGAGCAAGTACCTCAGAACCTCTACCTACTCAAAAGGAATTAAGCTGTGTAAATGTCCTTTAGACAGTGCTATCCCACTATTGAGAAGTAGGTAGCACCGTCATTGGAGTTTTTGGGTCAATTCGATTAAGGGACATGTGGTCACTAAAGCAACGTTAGGACGCCTTAGCGGTAACCCTAATGTCTTAGATCATTTTATCCGAGGCAACTGTTTCAAGGCAACTTTGATCTTTAGACAGGAGGACGACCTCTAAAACATCCTATACTCAATGACCACGTTCGAGGGAACCAAGTGAGGTGTACCCTAAGAGTGGCATGTGCGAGTGTGTCAGGTTTCAGTTATGTTATCTTTGTACATGTTATGGTGAGCTACAATTGATTTTAATTTAAGATAGATATTGTCATGCATAGCCTAGTTAGCATACATCTAGCAGTTAATGGTTGCAGAAAATAAAACTAAGCTATTACAAGGCGTCGAGTATTTACATCGTCAAAAACAAACCCTTGAAAAGTAAATTGCGGAAAATAAATAAAAGCGATAAAAAGGTCCTAATTAAAGCTATTACATCCTCGGAGCAAATACAATTATATAGATCAAAATATGAATCAACAAAATCACACGCGCGAGAAAAATTGAATCGGAGAGTTTTAGAGTTTTTGACCCTTTTTGTCAAATAAAACCTATTTTTGTTATTTTTTGAATTTAAGAATTAAGTCTAAATTAAAAATGGAATTAATTAATTTAAAGAAAATATTTTTGAGTTTTTTATTTTTAAGGAAATAAATTAAAACTTGTTAAAAGTTATTAAAAACTCTAATTCTACATTAATTTTATTTTGTTGCAAAAAGGTTAAAATTATGCCTAATAAAAAAACTAAATCAATTAAATTATTTATTTACAAAAAATAATAAAAGTGATGAATTTAATAAAAATAATGTTTTGTATTTTCTGATTTTTCATGAGGAAAAATAAATTATTAGGTTGTTATTTTTTTTTAATAATAAAATAATTAAATAAAGGGACATAAAAAAAGAAAAGAAATTAACCCATTGGGGGGGGGGGGGGGGGGGGGTTTAAGCCCAAATCAGGAGGTGAATCTGGAAATTTGTGGCCCAAAAACGCTCAAGCCTGCTTTGACTGTGGCCATTCCATGCGTGGGTGTTGACTGGAGACTATGGTGAGGACCCCATGCTGGCCATTGGATTTAATTTGAGACCACCTGGCCATCATCTGGAGCAGGGCGTATGATGGGCCGTCCTTGGAGAATTACACACGAACACCTGAAGAAAAAATTGAACAAAGCTTTGGGGGGACCTGGGATTCGAACCCAGGCCCCAGTGCTCAATGATTGTTCGCCCCTACCACTACACCACCATGCCTCAATTGATATTATAACAATAAGTGATTAATATATTAGCAAACAAATAAATATGCCTGGAAAAAAATAAAGGCGCGCGATTTTTAAAAGGACGAATGGGAGGGAGACGCGTCAGCATCTTCTTCGTTGAATCACTGGTTTTTTACCTGCGGATTTTTATCCGCAGGAAGTTTTGTAGGTCGTTTCAAAAATCTTCCTTAGGCCATGTAAACGTCACCCAAGAACATAGGCGTGTTCGTCCTTGCCTCCTGATCACTCCTATACCAATTATTGGGGCTAATTTTCCCTGTCTCAAAAACACCTAAAAAGCAAGCGTATGAACCCTAGAATCGGGCATCACAACACATGGCATAAAAACCAAATTGAATATTGCAGTCATGTTAGAAATCAAATAATAAACATGAATATGCCAATATTTTGAAGGAAAAGTGCAAGAATAGAAGATCACGATTCCATGTTCAGAGGTCCATTCGTGACGACTTACAGTGCGCTGTAGGTGATGAAAAGGCCCGGTTTTTATTCCAATCGCTTCAGGGGATGGCAGTCAAGCACTCTACGTTGAGTTTCTTGATTGAAACAAGCTCTAACCAAGAATTCGATTCCTCTCTTTTTCACCTTTTTTCAGTTTTGGTATGGCCGTTTTAACAGAGCTTAGGTCGTGAATTAGGTTTGTGAAGCTTGCTTATGTATAAGGCAATGATTTTAGGTCAAGAGTTGGGCCAATATCCATGTGCATTGAATATTGAATATTTGATTGACCACCATTTTTAACCTTTCCAAAATTGAATCAAATCTGAGATTTTGTGCACAAAAAGCCAAGACACGAATTTGATTAGGTGTCATATGATATATGAAAGCTGTACAAATCACAAAGATACTATTTCATTTATTTTTGGATTTTATTTGAATTAATATAGATTTAAAATGAATTAAATCAATAAAAATTAAATAAAATAGAAAAATAAATGTTTGATCCTGAAATTAAGTATGGGACACGTGTGTGGCATGACAAGACTAAATCAAGTGGAAAAAAGTGGGGCCTTTTGTCAAAAATTGGAGTTTTGAGGATAGTTGACTTTTGGTCATTTTGGAAAAATGCCCAACTTCAACAATGCATAACTTCTTAAATTTTGAACTTTTGGAGGTGTTCTTGGACTTTTTAGAAACCTTGAGACTATAATCAACCATTTTGGTCTCATCTCATTTTGATCTTCCATTCTCAAGTTATAAGCTTTGGCACAAAAGGTGTTTTTCTTGACTTTCAAAAATGACGTATAATGTCCAAATTTGTAACTTCTTGTGATTGAATTTTCTGATCTTGGGGTATGAAGATGGATTGTAGGAAATTGCATCCTCTTCAAAATGAGCTTTGGATGGGTCATTTCTCATAAAGTATGAGAAAGTTATGCTTGGTCAAAGTTGAGTTGACTTTTCCTACAAAACCCTAATTTAGCAACTTTTGAATCTTGATGAATTTTGAGCAATCCTTGATGAATCATGATCAACCCTTGATCAAATGATGAATTATCCTTCAAAATGAGAGTTTTGACAAAAAATCTGACTTTTGACTGCAAAATGACCATTTTGCCCTTGCAGTTGACTGTAGATCAAATGGAGCTTTTGACTGCGCAAATTGGCCCTGTGAGTCTTGAAACTTGGCATGTAGGTGCTAGAGAATGTATGTAGGCTTATGAGACTTGATTTAACCATTGAAAACCCCAAATTCCTTGAAAGAACCAAAACCTTAATTTCAGCTGTCTACTGCTTTAGGAGGTGACTTGACTGTACAACCCTTGAGCCATTTTGAGCAATTTGAGGATCATTCTTGACAAATCTTGAGGAATATGGGAGGGCAAATTTTGGGGTACAACAGCAAGGTACAAATGTGTGTGGATTACAGAGACTTGAACAGGGCAAGCCCCAAGGATGACTTCCCACTTCCTCACATTGATGTTCTGGTTGACAACACCGCGCAACATAAAATCTTCTCCTTCATGGACAGTTTCTCTGGCTACAATCAGATCAAGATGGCTCCTTAAGACATGGAGAAGACAACCTTCGTCACACAGTGGGGCACCTTCTGCTACAAGGTGATGCCTTTTGGGTTGAAGAATGCTGGGGCAACTTATCAGCGCGCCATGGTCGCTTTGTTCCATGATATGATTCACCACGAGATCAAAGTTTATGTTGATGACATGATAGCCAGGTCTCAAACTGAGGAAGAGAACCTTGATCATCTACAAAAGTTGTTCGACAGGTTGAAGATATACAAGCTGAGGTTAAATCCGAACAAGTGCACCTTCAGGGTAAGGTATGGTAAACTTTTGGGTTTCATTGTCAGCGACAAAGGCATCCAAGTAGATCCTGCAAAGGTAAAGGCTATACAAGAAATGCCGGCTCCCCGTACAGAAAAGAAAGTTAGTGGTTTCTTGGGACGCTTGAATTATATCGCCAGGTTCATTTCACATCTGACTGCTACTTGTCAGCCCATCTTCAAGCTTCTGAAGAAAGATCAAGTGGTAAACTAGAATGATGAATGCCAGACCGCTTTCGAAAGAATCAAGAAATACCTTCAAGAACCACCAATTCTGATACCTCAGATTGAAGGAAGACCTTTGATATTATACTTAATGGTGCTAGACAATTCAATGGGGTGTGTACTGGGGAAGCATGACGAGTCTGGTCGAAAAGAGCATGCAATATACTACCTTAGAAAAAAGTTTACCGAATGTGAGACAAGATACTCATTGCTCAAGGAAACTTGTTGCACTTTGGCATAGGCTGCTCGCCAACTGAGACAGTATATGTTGACCCACACTACTCTATTGATATCTAAGATGGATCCAATCAAGTACATCTTCGAGAAGCCCGCACTATCTGGAAGAATAGCGAGATGGCAGATGATCTTAACCGAATACGATATACAATATACAACCCAGAAAGCAATCAAAGGGAGTGTATTGGCTGATCATTTGGCTCATCAGGCCGTGGATGACTACTAGTCCATGAATTTTGAGTTCCCGGACGAGAACATTATGCTCGTGACTGACTACGAAGAACCTGGACCAGATGAAGGACCTGAAGAAGGATCCCGATGGACTATGGTCTTTGATGGAGCATCGAACGCACTTGGTAATGGCATCGGTGCTGTAATCATATCCGCTGAAGGCTGCCACACTCCTTTCACTGCCCGATTGTGTTTCAACTGCACTAACAACATGGCGGAGTATGAAGCCTGCATCATGGGTCTCAAAGCCGCTATTGACCTCAAAATCAAGTTCCTAAATGTCTCAGGAGATTCAGCCTTGGTGATAAGTCAGATCAAAGGCGAATGGGATACGAAGCATCTGAATCTCATCCCATACAAAGAAAATGTACTGACATTGCTACTACACTTTGAGGAGGTAACTTTCGAACATTTCCCACGAGAGGAGAATCAGTTGGCGGACGCGCTAGCTACCATGTCTTCTATGTTCAAAGTCAGGTGGGACAACGAAGCTCCCCAAATCACCATTGAGAGGTTGGATGAACCAGCACACTGCTGTGAAATTGATACCGAAGAGGTGGTAGACAAACCTTGGTTCCACGAAGTCAAGAGGTATCTCGAGACTCAAGATTATCTTGAAGGGGCATCTGTCAATGATAAGAAGTTTCTGAGAAGGTTCGCTGCAAAGTTCCTCCTCGGTAATGGAATCCTCTGCAAGCGCAATCAAGACTCCACATTACTACGGTGTGTAGACAAGAGCGAAGCAGAGAGGATCATGACGGATCTACATGAAGGTACCTTTGGAACCCATTCCAGTGGACACACCATGGCTAAGAAGATCCTACGGGCAGGATATTACTGGTCCACTATGGAAGCCGATTGTTATCAGCACTCTCGAATTTTCCATAAGTGCCAAATCTACGCCGATAAGGTGCATGTGCCTCTGGTCCCCTTAAACGTCTTGACAGCTCCGTGGCCCTTTGCAATGTGGGGCATCGACATGATCGAAGAAATCAGGCCCACTGCTTCTAATGGGCATCGCTTCATCCTAGTAGCCATTGATTACTTCACGAAGTGGGTTGAGTCAGCGTCTTTTGCCACAATATCCAAGAACGTTGTGGCGCGGTTTATCCGACATAATCTGATCTGTTGATCTGGTGTGCCAGAGAGAATTATTACCGACAATGGTACGAATCTCAACAACACAATGATCACCGAGCTGTGTAAATAATTCAAGATACAACATCATAATTCTTCTCCCTACCGGCCAAAGATGAATGGCGTTGTTGAAGCGGCTAACAAGAACATCAAGAAGATCGTATAAAAGATGAAGGTGACATACAAAGACTGGCATGAGATGTTACCATTTGCTCTTCATGGGTACCGTACCTCAGCACGGACGTCGACAGGGGCAACACCCTACTCTCTGGTATATGACAATGAGGCAGTCCTACCCATCAAGGTCCAGATTCCTTCTTTAAGGATTATGAAAGATACAGGTTTAAACGAAGACGAATAGATCCAGACTCGACTTGATCAACTGAATTTGATCGATGAGAAGAGAGTTACTGCTATCTGTCATGGTCAAACGTATCAAAAACGGATGATCAAGGCTTTCAACAAAAAAGTCAGACGCCAAGAGTATCAAGTCGGGGATCTAGTAATCAAGCGCATCACACTGCCACAAGGTGACCCCAGAGGCAAGTGGACTCCCACCTACGAAGGGCCATTTGTGATTAAAAACATTTTCTCTGGTGGAGCCATGATTCTGACCACCATGGACGATGACGACCTTCCTCACCCTATCAATGCGGACATATTGAAAAGATATTACGCATGATAAAAGATCCGCTAGGTCGACTGGCCTATGCAAAAATAAGGGCTTCTCGGCGAACCAAAAGGGTTCGGGCAAAAAAAAAATATAAGGGATGAAATTGAAAAAAATCTGTACACTCGGCAAGTCAAAAACCCAAAAAGGCGGCTTGGGCAAAAAAGGGTATCCCGGTGGACTGAAAACCCGAAAGGGAGGTCCAGGCAAAAGTTAGGGATGAAAAGCGTATCACTATGTCCCATTGGATCACCCTGCGATCTGATCTCAGTATCAATTGTCAAGCACGAACGGCATCAATCAATCTAATCAGCTTCGGACAAGCAACAAAGTGAGGAGACGCTCGAAGGCATAACATCAATAGTAGATTTGAAATTCAATGGGATTGTTGCACATAGATGTTTTCTTTTTGTTGTACACAATACTGTATAGCTGCCATTTTTACGGTGGCATTCTCTTACTAGAGCGTCAGCTTCCTTGTACAAAAACACCTGTTATAGACCAACTTCAAAATTAATACAAGTCATCTTTACAAAACTATTTGTTTTTCTTTTTTTGTTTTGTTTTTGCAAGAACGTCCAATGATTTATTCTTGACATATGCATTTGAATATGATTGTTGTTCATAAATATTTTCATAAAGAAACAAAAGACAATTACTCGTAATTCCAGAAACAGGGGCAAAAATAAGAAATGTCAAAATCTGACAGTTACTCTATCTAGCATGTACCAGGGTAGAGATAACTATTAGAACACAGTCATCAATACATGCAACCTTGTAATATCTGTATTCCCCACAGAGTAGAGGTAATCAAAGCATTAATATCAGTTCTCTCAAAACGGGAAGTAATCTCCCTAGCCAGGGTCATCCAGAAACCTAACACCTATGTCCCCCAATCGAATTTCATAATCGCAAGCGGATCAGCATAAATTATTATCTCCCCAAGCATAGTTTATTTCTCTAGCTCAATCCCTAACAGATCTTAAAAGAGTCATTCCCCCGCAGAGCTATTCTCGAACAAAGTCTCTCCTTAGCAGAATATTCACAAACAGCAAAGAACAAATCTCCAGCATAGTTATTTCCGTTCACCATCCCCAACGGAAGTAGAAGAACCACAGTTCTCTACAACAGTCAGAAATGCTATTTTCTCCAGCAACAGTCAGGGATTTGTTTTCCCAGACTCAGATATGTCACAACTAACATCTCATGCTCATACATCATGACATGCACATACATATCACATACCGCATAATCTCGTTTATTTTGAGAACATCATCTCACAACGCATTTCATGCATCGCATATAACTAACCCTGTTATCTTTTCAGGAAAGACAGTTATCACCAACAATTCCAGCAGTTATACATGTCATATCTACAGGCAACCAAGGGAAAATTAGTTCCCAAAACCAAATGGGTCAACTAATCTACATGATCAAACGAAGTAACCTTACTATCCAGGTTCCTTCCTACAAGCCCTACTATCCAGGCTTTCATCTCGAAGTAACCCTACTACCCAGGTTCCTTCTCTTAGCCCTGTTATCCAGGCTTTCATCTCGAAGTAACCCTACTATCCAGGTTCCTTCTCCAAGCCTTACTATCCAGGCTTTCATCTTGAAGTAACCCTACTATCCAGGTTCCTTCCCAGTAACCCTACTATCCAGGTTCCTTCTCCAAGCTTTACTATCTAGGCTTTCATCTCGAAGTAACCCTACTATCCAGGTTACTTCTCCCTTATCTCCAGACAATAGTTTACAACACTGTGAGGCATGGACCCGACCAGATACGGTCGGTTTCGCATTTCCCCAGTAAGTCGTTGTACAGTCTGGACCCTGACCAGGTATACATTCTACTTTCACCTCCTCAATCAAGAGTTAATTCCCCAGTAGAGTAATAGACAACCAAAGCTCCTAGACTTTATTTCCCAGTGCATAAAACAACATTCCCCGGCAAAGTCCCCCTCAACAGCAGGTACAAGAATTCTCGCCAAGGAATCTCTTATGAAACCGATCTTTTCCAGATGGCATCTTTAAGCCCATCTCCGACGATTCCCCGTCGCCTTCCAAATGGCATTTGTAAGCCCATTTCCAATATCGACAATCAACATTACTTCATGCGAGTGCAAATTTCTAGGCACTCTAGTGTTCAATCATCTTCCACCTTCAGATCACGAAAGGCAGACCAGCCAATCTATATCCTCAGGCTTAAGAAGATTGAACAGGGGCAACTGTTGTACCCCAAATTTGCCCTCTCATTTCTCAAAGGATCGCCCTGGACTCTCAGGTTTGCTCCTATCAAGTTCTATGTCTTGAATTACAACTTTTCAAGAAAATCATCCACAAGGGCAAAATGGTCAAAAGCACACTGAAAAGTCAAATTTTGATTTTTGGATCAAATCAAGTTTCAACAATTATATTCCATCAAGACATGAAATTGGTTCATCAAAAAAATCAGAAGTCAGAAATTACTTTGAAAAAAAATCAATTTTCTAAACGTTTAGAAAATTTTCTAAGTGTTAAGAGAATATGATACTTCAGAACTTCTGAGCCAGCCTCCACGCAAGTGCAGTCAGAAGTTGCAAACATGGTTCAGAACATAGTTCTTCAATCAAAACACGACTCTTCAACATATGGAGGTTACATTTCTGATCTTCTGCGATCAGAACATCACGAAATCCCAAAACCTCGTTTAAGCAACCTGCTGCCCTGCTACATCACAGTCCTACAATCAGCTGTTGATCCAGTCCATGCCTGCACTTTCTCAAACCCCATATTTGCATCAAATTAGCATATGAAAACTGTGATTAAAAAGCAATGGAACAGTATACCAAAAAGGTTTGAATCCCATTTGTTTTTCCCCCAAAACCACAACAAACCCATCTATAAATAATTGAATCCTTCACACATTCAAGAGCCTGGATTTTGGAGAGAGAGAATTGTCAAAAGAGAGAAAAGAAAACTGTGAAACCTTCATAAAAAAATTAGAACTCCCAAAAAGAAAACAAAAACCTTTGTTCTTCCCTTTGAGTCAAAGAACTTGGCATTTTCTCTTCCGTTACTTTTGCTGACTCCAGAACATGTGAAGGCAACAGTTCAAGCTCCAAGCACACGCTCTAGATTCAAGGTAAGTCTTTCTGACTTCACATCTTTCATTTAGAACATCATTAAACATGTAAATATCATCATATTAATGTTGTCCATATCGCTACAAGAGTGAAAAAAACTGTGGATCAGAACTTCTTGATTAAGGCTAGGCTCATGATTAGGATTAGAACTTCTATAAACTGTTGTGCTTTTATCTTTCTGATTTGCTGTTTGTTAGAAAACTGAATAAATTACTGATGTGCTGATTAATATGAGAAAAGATTTGAAACGTAACATAGAACTTCTGATTTTCACATGCTGATAACACACATAACTTTTATGATTCGCTCACTGTTTTAACACTTAGAACTTCTGATTTTCACATGCAAATAACACACAAAACTTCTATGATTCGCTCACTGTTTTAACACTTAGAACTTCTGATTTTCACAGGTTGATAACACGCTGAACTGCTGATTATTCATTCACTGTCTTAGCATAATACAGAACTTCTGAGTTCTTCCTAATGTTTTAACACGCACAAAGCTTCTAAGGTTTTCTCACTGCCCTCACATTCAGAACTTCAGCACGTAACAACCCAGAACTTCTGTATTTTCCCTCTAACGTTTCTTGCAGGACCTCAAAATGTATCAATCTAGAGCTTCTGACGCCCACTGACGCTTCTTTCAGAGTCACAACACTCCTGGCATCAGAACTTCTGATCCCTTTTATTTTGCTTGCAGCAGCACGCTGATCCTATATCTCGTTATTTTCCCCTTTTTATCATTTTCAATATTAATACCCTTTTTATTAATATAAAAAATTACATAAAAATATTTTCTTTTTACTAATTAATTTATTTCTCTTTTTAATTCATTAAGATAAAAAAACCATTTTTTCTAAATAAAGTCATTTTTCTTTCTTGCATTATTATTTCAATATGGTTGTAATAAATAATTAGGATTTATTTTCATGCAACCCCTCCATTTGTAAATTTGTATACCCCATCCCCCCTAATGATTGTAATAGCATAGAATCTTTACTTTCCTCACTTTTATTGCTTTCATATATTGTTAACTAAGATGTGTATGGCAAGATATGAAATCGACAAATAGATCACCCTAATCAAGACTAAAATGCATGCAATCAAACACACTTGCACATTAGCACCCTTAGGGTGATCCAACTTTTTGGCCTATCGAAAAAATAGTCATGTCCCTCGAACATTGGCGTTTTAGAAAAAGACCCCCGATAAAAGATCGTAGTCCCTTGATGACCCTCGATGTTGCCTTCGGTAAATGATCTAGTCCCTAAAACGACATTGCTAAAGCGTCCCATAGGTTGCCTTCTATGACTATAATAACGTCCCACACTCGTCCCTTCACATCCAACGATGGGGCTCCTTACCAAATCAATGGTAATATAGCAATATCTAAAGGAGGAGGAAAATAACATCTAAGACCTTTTGAGTAGGTAGATTTTCTCCTAGTTGCTCGCTTGCTCACAACAAAAACATTTTATACACCAACACTCTCATTTTGAAACATTTTCGAAGACAACACTTTGTACGCGTTCTTATAGAGACGAGAACCATTACAAAGACACCTTTTCAAAATTACTTTCAAAAACACATCTTTGAACTATTTTCCAAACAAACACTTTGTACGCGTTCTTATAGAGACGAGAACCATTACAAAGACGTCTTTCAAAATACTTTCGAAACCCACACCACAAGCACATTCAAACAAAAGCAAGTGATCTAGCAAGTAACTAAAAGCCCATGGAAAACCATGGATGAAAGGGGTGCTAATACTTTCCCTTTTCATAATCTACCCCTCGAACTCAAGAAAACATCTCTAAAGGTCTTTCCTGTGCTTTTCACCTTTCCTTATTGGACAAAAGAAAAGTCGGTGGCGACTCTTGCTATCCGCAACATTGCAACCAAATGCAAAACAAAAAGTCAGTTCTCCCACCGAACCACGGCTACCATTAACAATGTTCAAAGGTTTTTTTTAGATACAGTTCATATGCGCTCCAGATATGGATGTCATCCTGATACTCATTCAGATTCAACTCTCAAATACAGTTTAAATACACTCTAGATACGGATGCCATCCTGATGCTCATTCAGATTCAGCTCTCAGATACAGTTCAGGTACGCTCCAGATACGGATGCCATCCTGATACTCATTCAGATTCAGCTCTCAGATACAGTTCAGATACGCTCTAGATACGGATGCCATCCTGATACTCATTCAGATTCAACTTTCAGATACATTTCAGATACACTCCAGATACGGACGCCATCCTGATACTCATTCAGATCTAGATCTCAGATACAGTTCATATACGCTCCATATACGGATGCCATCCTGATACTCATTCAGATTCATCTCCCAGATACAGTTCAGATACGCTCCAAATACGAATGCCATCATGATACTCATTCAGATTCAACTTTCAGATACAGTTCAGATACGCTCCAGATACGGATGCCATCGTGATACTCATTCAGATTCATCTCTCAGATACAGTTCATATACGCTCCAGATACGGATGCCATGCTGATACTCATTCAGATTCATCTCTCAGATACAGTTCAGATACGCTCCAGATACGGATGCCATCTTGATACTCATTCAGTTTCAGCTTTTTAGATACAGTTCAGATACGCTTCAGAAACGGATACCATCCTGATATTCATTCAGATTCAACTCTCAGATACAATTCAGATATGCTCCAGACACGGATGTCATCCTGATACTCATTCAGATTCAACTTTCAGATATAGTTCAGATACGCTCCAAACACGAACGTCATTCTGATATTCATTTAGTTTCAGCTTACAGATATGGTTCAGCAATCATTTTTGAATGGCATCTTTAAGCTCATTCCCTATACCATCAACCATCACATCATCGAGTGCAAATTTCTTGGCACTTTAATGTCCAATCATCTTCCACCTTCGAGTCACGAATGGAAAAACTCGCCAATCTAACTCTTCAGGCTTAAGAAGATTGAACAGGGGCAGATGTTGTACCCTAAAATTTTCCCTCTCATTTATCAAGAATTTTATCACAAGATATCCTTTGGCTCAAGACAACATTAAGGTTGATCAGCTCAAGACACATCCTTAAGCACCGATGACCAAAATTAGGGTTTGAGATTGCACAAGGATATTTGAACTTCCAATGCCCCATGTGACCTTCATAGATCATTATGGACCCTCAAGATTACTCATGCCAAGTTTGAAGCTTTGGATCACACTTTTGCTCAGTCAATTGAGTAGTTGACCTAAAAATCAGCTGTATTGAGAAAAAAGTCAATTGTGGCCAATTTACAGTCAAACTTCAAAACAATTTATCCAGATCAACATTTTAAACTCATATGTATCATTTTATCAAGTTTGGAACATAATTCCTCAAGAAATTTGATCAAATCTTCAAAAGGGCAAAATGGTCAAAATTAGGGTTTTGACTAGGAAAGGGCAATTTATGATTTTTTGACCTAGAAAATGATCAATTGGTTTAAGGCATGATCTCAAGAGTCCAATTGAATCATTTTTACCTAATTACATGGCTCAAAATATTGCTCAATTCCAATGGATTGACAGATGAATTTCCAGTCAACTGATCAAAAGTCAACTGTATACTAAAAAGTCAAACTTTGACTTTTTGGTCAAAATCAAAAGTCAAAGATCACAATTCATCAAAGTATGTCAAAATATGAAACTTATTCATCAAGAAATCAAAAATTCAAGGTTTCATTTTGAAAAGTTAAAATTTCTAAACTTAGAAATTTTTCTAAGTGTTGAAAATTTCTTATTTTTTCACAACTTTGAGCAAAATTTTCACCATGATGCAAGATGATTCAAAAGAAACTTTCAACATGAAATTTATAGATCCCCATGAAATATACAACATTGATTTACAAAAAATCCTTCTAAAAGTGCTTGGATCTCAAGTTATAATTTTAAGAACACATGGTCATGAAACAAAACACTTAGTGAAATTTTGCCCTAATTTGGTCAGGATTTTGACCTAACTTCATGTCACTTTTTCATATAGTTCCAGGGGTAATTTTCAAAAGTTATTCAAATAGGGGTTGTAGAGAATATTACAAGATTTCCAAAATGTCCAAGAACTCCTTGAGATCATTTTTTAGTAGGGAGAATCGAAGAGATGAAGTTAGGATTTTCACACTTGAATTACAAGTCATTTTGTGATGAACAAAATTCAAATTTAAAACCTATGCTACATAATTTCTACTTTACAGGCCTCAAACTTGTTAGGAACTCCATAATTAATTGCTTTTGCAGTTGTTAGAGGTCTCAATTTAAGCATTCAATGCAAGGCCATGCTTTATATCCATTTTGGGAAGAAAGTGCACAATGCCATTTTGGTAAAGTAACTTTTTGCACAAAACTTGTTCTTGAGCCTTGCAATTGCTTTCTTCTGATGATACAAGTCCCATAACTCAAGAGAAGTTTATCTAGACACTTACAATCACTCAGCCCATGCTTGTACTTCCTCTTGAAACTTGTTTTCCCACTTTTCTTGAAAATCAAGTAACATAGCAATTAGCTTGTAACTTGTACTTCTGACTCTCCAAAGCACTCAAGATTTTTGCTTATACATACAAAAGTTATTTTCCACAAATCCAACGCATGCTTGAGCCCTGAAAACACCAAGAACACAGAATCACCAAAAACACTTCAAAACTTTCCATTTCTGAGTTTTGAATCCAATCTCCAAATTTGCTCGTGCGTTTCTTGGCCTTTTACTTTCAAAAGCTTCTAAATAACATACACAAACAATTCCAACACCTGCAACACCATTGTAACACCTCCATCATCATCCACCATTTTCAAAAGCAGCACATTGACTTCTCTAGAACTCCTCAGGCACTTTCAGCTCAAGCTAAGCATCACATTAGCTTCCTGGGAACTTGAGGAAGCTAATCCAATTATTGGAACTCACTAAAAGCTACTCAAACTCAAAACACGATACCCTCTTTCAAGGTAAGTTATCTCAACTTTGAAATTTTCATACAAGCATCATTAATCGTTTATTTGTGAATGAAAAATGTAGATATCATTGCCTTGAAGCTAACCATGTCCATAGTTTTCATTTATATTGCTTGAGCTTAGAGAATTTTAAGATTGAAGTTTCTGAAATTTTTAGGGTTCAGATTAGGGCCATTAAAATTCATGCTTGTCTTTGATCTATAATTTTATTGCTTTGCATTTCTGAAATCGTGAGGAAATTTGCTACAAGATTCATGTTTACATTTTTGCAAATGGATGAGAGATGAACAAGATACAGATACTCTGGCTAGGCGTGAGGTTGAAAATGAAGTTCAGGCCATGGACTTGATTTCTATCATATATTTATTATTTTGTTTATATGAATGAATGTATAGCCACTCCAGTGGTAGAAGCGCGCGCATGTGACTATAGGGACCTGGGTTCGAGTCCAAGTGGTATCCTTTTGGGATTTTTTTTCATATTTTTCATATTCTGACCTTTTTTGGCAGCGTTGGGCCTCATCCGCTTGGGCTTTATTTTTTTACTTCTGACCCCCTTGCTGGCTATTCACACCCTGGCCCATTTTATTTTCTTTTTCTCATTTTTATTTATTTGTTTTTCTTAAATATATTATCTAACACTAAAAAAAATCAGAAAAAATATAAAAACATTAGATTTATATTTTGATATAGTTTATTTATTTTTTACACAATAAATTATTTTATTTAATCATTCTTTATTTATTTTACTAATTGGTTTGTAAACTTAATTAAAAACTAGGGTTTTAGTTATTTTCTTAAAATATATTATTTTAAAACCAAAAAAGACCAAAAATATTTTATAATACTATAAATTATTTTTAAGACAAAAATACCAAAAAATATTCTTCTTATAAACTTAATTTCTTTTTTTAATCAATTAATAGATTAGGGTTTTATTTAAATTATTTTCCTAGTAAATTTAGGTTTTACTTTTTTACTAATTTACTTAATTATTTTTCTTGTAGTTAATTAGGTTAAAACAAAACTCCTTTTCCCTAAAAATCCAAATAAAAGTCCCTTTTCTTTCCATTTTACATTCTTGTATATTTATTCATTTTTGTACATTATTTATCCAAATTCAATATGGTTGTAATAGATAATTAGGCTTTATTTTCTTCCATTCCCCATTTGTAATTTGTACAACCCCTCCCACAAGTATTGTAATAGCGTAGTAATTTTAAATTCCGCAATTTATCGCTTTATATACAAATGCTAGTAATTAGGGTTTGTATGGAAAGACTAAAACCAATCAATTAGAAAACCCTAACCAAAGACAAAACCAAGCATGAAAAACAATACACTTGCACACAAGCACCCTTAGGGTAAAATCCACTTGGTTGCCTTACAAAATGGCCATATTACGCATGTGAGGTATCTTAGCAAAAACAAGCGAAATATAAGATCATGGTCCCTCGATGACGCTATCTATGTTGCCTTTCAAATGATCTTAGTCCCTAAAAGAGAATGCTGAGATACCTTACAACATTGCTAATCATGGTTATACGATGACCCACGCCCGTCCCATTTACATCCAAAGATAGGGTTACTTACCAAATCAATGGAAAGATAACAATGTCAAAGGAAAGAGGAAATGAACATGAAAGACTTTTGAGTAGGTAGAATGCTCCTAATTACTTGCTCACTTTTAAAACAAACACCAACACTTTCAAAAACATCTTTCAAACTTGAAAATATTTTCAAAAAGATCAAACACTTTGTATACATTCTTATGAACGAGAATCATTACAAAGTTTTCCTAAATAATGGCCTCTTTACAAAATACTTTCAAAAACCACACAAAGCATAATTTCAAACAAAAGCAAGTGATCTATTAAGTAACTAAGAGCCCATGGAAAACCATGGATGAAAAGGGTGCTAATACCTTCCCTTTTCATAATCTATCCCCGAACTCAAGAAATAATCTCAAAGGTCTTTCCTGAGCTTTTTCACCTTTCCTTTTGGATAAAAGAAAAGTCGGTGGCGACTCTTACTAACTGCAACATTTGCAATCAAATGCAAAACACCCAAGTCAGTTCTCCCACCGTATCACACCAATTATGACTTCAAAAATCCGATCTACCAAGTCGAGGACGAAGGTGAGGAAGATTGTGAAATACTTGGAGAGCTTTCTAGGTTGTTAATACAAGAAGAAATAGCCATATGACCGCATGAAGAGCCAGTCGAGGTTATGAACTTGGGTACTGAAGAGGACAAGAAAGAAGTCAAGATAGGTTCCAACCTAGAAGACAATGTCAAAAAGAGATTAATCCATATGTTGTGTGACTATGTTAAGATCTTTTCTTGGTTGTACGAATACATGCCAGGGCTTGATACTGACATTGTGGTTCACCGACTACCTATGAAGGAAGGTTGTCCTCCTATAAATTAGAAGGTTCGTCGTATTCGTCCCAAGATGTCTGAAAAGATCAAAGCTAAGGTTATGAAGCAATTCAATGCAGGTTTCTTAGCTGTTATGTCCTATCCTCAGTGGGTTACAAATATGGTTCCAGTACCTAAGAAGGATGGTAAAGTGTGTATGTGTATAGACTACGAATATTTGAATAGGGCAACCCCCAAAGATGACTTTCTGCTTCCACATACTGATGTTCTGGTTGACAATACCGCTGAGCATAAAGTATTTTCCCTCATGGATGGTTTCTCTAGTTATAATCAAATTAAGATGGCGCTAGAAGACTACTTTTGTCACATAGTGCGGCACTTTATGTTACAAAGTTATGCCTTTTGGTTTGAAGAACGTCGGTGCAACATATCAGCGTGTTATGGTAGCTTTGTTCCATGATATGATCCATCATGAAGTAGAGGTTTACGTTGACGACATGATAGCCAGGTCTCAGACTGAAGAAGAACATATTGACCACCTACACAAGCTGTTTAAGAGATTGAAGAAGTACAAATTGAGGTTGAATCTAAACAAGTGCTCCTTTGGGGTAAGATCCGATAAACTCCTAGGTTTCATCGTCAGTGGTAAAGGTATTGAAGTTGATCTCGCCAAGGTTAAAGCCATTCAAGAAATGCTAGCTCCCCGTACTAAGAAGGATTTCAGAGGTTTCCTAGGACGATTGAACTACATTACCTGATTTATTTCCCATTTGACCGCTATCTGTGAGCCAATCTTCAAGTTACTAAAGAAAGATTAAGTAGTGAAGTGGAACGGTGATTGTCATATAGCCTTTGACAAAATCAAGGAATACCTCTAGGAACCTCCAATTCTGATACCACCGGTCAAAGAAAGACATTTGATTATGTACTTGACAGTATTAGAGAACTCAATGGGGTGTGTATTGAGGTATCATGATGAGTCTGGTTGAAAAGAGCATGCAATATACTACCTTAGCAAAAAATTTACCGAATGTGAAACAAGATACTCACTGCTCGAGAAAAATTGTTGCGTTTTGGCATAGGCGGCTTACCGACTTAGACAGTATATGTTGACTCATACTACTTTGTTGATCTCTAAGATGGATCCAATAAAATACATATTCTAGAAACCCACTCTCTCCAGAAGAATAGCAAGATGGCAAATGGTCTTAACAGAATATGACAATCAGTACACTACTCAAAAGGCAATCAAAGGAAGTGTACTGGAAGATCATTTGGATCATCAAGCGGTGGATGACTATTAGTCTATGAATTTTGAGTTCCCGAATGAGAACATCATGTGAATTACCGATTATGAAGAACCCAAACTGTATGAAGGACCTGAATCGGGATCCCGATGGAATATGGTTTTTTATGGAGCTTCCAACGTTCTTGGTAATGTGATTGGTGCTGTGATTGTCTCTCCCAAGGGTTTCCATACACCCTTCACCGTCAGATTATGTTTTGATTATACCAATAATATGGTCGAGTACGAAGCATGCCTCATGGGTATCAAGGCTGCCATCGATATGGGAATTAAATTCTTGAATGTATAAGGGGAATCAGCCCTAGTGATCAGTTAGATTAAGATAGAATGGGATATGAAGCATCCAAATCTCATTCCTTATCGAGAGCATGTGTTGACATTAATTCCATACTTCTAAGAAATCACTTTTAAACATATTCCACAAGAAGAGAATCAGTTGGCAGACGCATTAGCTATTATGTCATCTACATTCAAAGTCAGATAGGATAATGAAGCTCCTCAAATTACTATTGAGAGACTAGACGACCCGACAAACTGCTACGAAGTTGATACTGATGGAGTAGAGGAAAAACCTTGATACCATGAAGTAAAAAGATACCTCGAGACACAAGAGTATCCTGAAGGAGCATCTATTATTGATAAGAAATTTCTAAGGAGGTTCTCTGCTAAGTTCTTTCTGAGTAACGGAATCTTGTACAAGCCAACCACGACACGACTTTGCTTCATTATATAGACAAGAAGGAAGCTGAGAAGATTATGGAAGATATGCATGAAGGAGTCTTTGGTACTCACTCTAGTGGATATACAATGGCTAAAAATATTATGAGAGCATGTTATTATTGGTCTACCATGGAAGTCGATTGCCATCATCATTCTAGAACTTGCCACAAATGCCAAATTTATGCTGACAAAGTATATGTGCCTCTGATTCCTTTAAATGTCTTGACTGATCCTTGGCCGTTTTTAATGTAGGGCATTGATATCATTGTAGAGATTAAACCTATTATTTCTAATGGGCATCGTTTCATCCTTGTCACTATTGATTACTTCACGAAGTGGGTAGAAGCAGCCTTATTTACCTCGGTTACCAAGAATGTTATGGCTCGGTTTACTAAGCATAACCTTATTTGTCGGTATGGCATCCCTAAAAGGATCATCATGGACAATGGTACCAATCTAAACAATACTATGATCATGGAACTCTGTAAGCAGTTCAAGATTAAGCACCACAATTCTTCTCCGTAACGACCAAAGATGAATGGCATAGTGGAAGCCACCAACAAGAATATCAAGAAGATCTTGCAGAAGATGATAGTGACATACAAGGATTGGCATGAGATGTTACCATTTGCTCTTCATGGTGTAGCGGTAGAAATGTTTAAGACTAAGCCATTGGATTGACTAGACTTTGTACAAATCAAAATAAAAATCGCCATCGCGCTTTATTATTTCCAAAGGAATGGGAAAATAGAAAATAACCCAAAAAGAGGGGGAAAGATTCAAGGTAAGGGGGTTGGTTATGCAAAGGGAAGGTATTAGCACCCTAAACATCTACGGTATTCCGCAGGAGCCTCTTTGTAAAATCTGTATATTTTGGCTATAAAAATGTGTTGTATATAAAATGGATGGTGGGGGTGAGAAAAGAAATATATTTTTATGGTTTTTGAACCTGCCGCGGTTGCGAACCTTTAGTGCCTACGTACCACCTTTCCTGCAATAGGGGATCAGGGTACACATAGTTCCTCTTTTAAAAGATTTGAAACATAAGTGTGTTGGTTAATTTTAAGAGATAAGACATCATTGTCATTGTCCGTGTAGAAAACATACTTACTACCCACAATCATGAGAAATGAGAATTTGCATCATCTCAAAGTGGAGGATATGGCTTAGATTTTAAAATCAACAATGCCTCACTCAACACCCAAGTGGAAAATATCTCTCTTCACTACATATTGTAGAAGTATAGTTGTTTGCATCACTACAAGGATTGATAAGAGTCCAATATTTTGAGAAAAAAGTTTTAAAGATAAAAACCAAAGTGGAAAAATGGTTTGAAATGAGATTGGTTGACTTTTAGTCTTCTCACAAAAAATGTCAAGGTATTATTAAATTGATTGAAGTTTATTTATGAAAAATGTTTTTTGAAAACGCATGGACATAAGTCCAAGTTTATTATGAAAGTGTTTTATATTTCAAAACAAGAAGGGTTTTCAAAAGGAGGGAGAAGAGTTTTTTGAAATTAAAGAAGATGGGAGGGGAAGAAGAGGCTATCCTAAAGCATAAGGTAAAAGCTAAGTATAAGGACCATCTAACCAACAAGAAGCCAAAAACTTGACATTATGAGTCAAGATATAATTTCCATTCTTTGGATTGAAACCAAGCAAGCAAATATACTAGACCTCTTCAAATGTATTAAGTCTTCACAAAAATTGGGCAGAGTAACGGCTGTATAAAGGTGAATTCCAGATTACAAACAGAGAATGTAATCACAAAAACCTGCACACAAAAACAAACAAGCAACCCAATGTCCTGAGGTAAACCTCAAGAGCTCCAGATAAAATAATTAGATAAGATCACAAAGTCTCCAAGATAGGCCAAGGTTTCTATTCCTAAGTCCAGAAAAGTCCACTGCTCAATAATGCCGGGGATAATAACCAAATAGTCCAAGTACAATTAAGAGTTTTTTTAGGGTTTATGTTGATTATTAAATATCTTAAGAAAATAAAAGGAAAGCTCAAGTGAGAAAAGTAAAAAAAAATGACAAGAAAATAAATGCTCAAATGAGCAAAGATGAAAATGGCATGAAATGTAAAATGCTAAAAATAAATAGTACATAAAGCATAAAAAGAATAAAGCATAAAATAAACAAGTCAATAATTAGTGGTTAGTTGGATGACCATCTTGAAACTTGCAATTGGAACTCATTAGAGGATTGGTAGAACCAAAGCCTCCACACAACAAGTTGCATTTGCTTTTTATCAAGTATATCATCCATTTGGAATTCTCACAAGTACTATTTAATGATCAACGATGTTTAAGTGATCCGCATTGACCAAAGGTGTTGTAGATCCTTTAGAGGATTGGTAGAACCAAAGCCTCCACACAATGAATCTCAAGGTTATTGGATCAAAGAGATCAAATTAACATACTTGGGCTGACAATCATAAGTTTGGGCCATGAATGATCATTTATTCGAATCGGGACAAAATTTAGCGCTATGTTAAGCAATCGTAAGTGGACTTATATAGAACTCGCACCTATTTTGAGGCCGGTCAATAGAAATCTATGCACATTTGTTTTGAGACATGATATTGAGATCATGCTCCAACAACATTTAGTGCAATGAGAAAGGGATGAGATGAAAAGGGATTAAGGTAAAAAAGAAGAAAAAAAATCACATTTGAATTAATATTTAATCAAACTATTATTAAAATCATTCATCCATCTTTTGTGGAGTTAAACTCAACACCATGGATCCAATGATGTTAATAAAGCCATGATCAAAAAATCAACCCAAGACAGCCAGAAAATATTCACAAAATAATAATATATTTAATATATGCATTAAAGGGTTTAAAAAAAAGTTTAAAAAATGGAAAATAATGGGGAAAAAGTCAATTATATTCAAATTAATCAAAAAATGAAGGATAGGACCATAGAAAAATCAGAAAATAAGTCAAGTAATTATACAACTTTTTTGGGAATTTTTAAAAGTCTGAAACTATTTTTAAAAATTAAAATAAATGGGTAAAATAAACAAAAATAATAAAAATAGTAAAGTCAGAAGCAAAAATAAAATAAAGTCACTAATATTTGTCACAATGTCATTGGATCATCCCATAATTTTTTCAGAATTAAAAAATGTGTAAAAGTATTTTTAAACATTTTAAATAAATCAAATGAGTGTAAAATTCATAAAAAATACCAAAACACATAAATAAATTGTGAAAGAGTAAAAATCAAAAAGAGAATAAGCAAAAATATTTTTCATAATTTTTTCAGATTTTTTTGACTAAAAATGAATTTTCTATGATTTTTTGAAATTTAAAACAATTAAAATCTAAAAATCAGAAAAAGAAAATAAAAGAAAAAGATGTGGACCATTGGATGAGAGTCAAAACGCGTTAGTAATCAAATCCAAGGGATCTGGTGTGCTGTGCATATCATTGTCTTTACTGAATAAAGCATTGAATCAAATGTAAAATCAGAAATTCAAAAAATACAAATGGCACGCTTTCATTGGTTAGAAGGTGACACGTTGGTCATCTTCAACCTTCAGCCTCACAAATTGCAGGTCTCTCAAACTGTAAAATCAGAAGCTCGGACCTATGCCATTCATTTCGTCTCTTCAAGACGAAGATAACCATACCCTCGCGCCATTTTTATATAAACTGTAACTCAAGCAAATTGGAAAGAAAGTTTTGAAAGGAGATTTGAAATTCATGGTCAAAACGTGTTTCCAGATAAAAGTAACTGTTGCGAGTAGAACCAAGGCAATGAGAGCAACACAATGGTACCAAAGTTTTGAAGAATTGATGAAGGAATCTACCTATTGAAATTGAGTTGCAGAGCTCTGAAACTGGACTACTACGGAGCAATGTAGGGCACGATTCTTGAATGTAATGGTATGGTTAGGTTCAGGGAAGATCAAGGAAGGTGAATTTATGGAGAAAATGGATTGAAAAAGGCTTGAGAAAAGGATTCGAAGTAGCTGAATTCTGAGTTGTGAAGCAAGTTTGGCAGGGTGATTCTGGCTATCTAAGCTTGAGAAAATGAATGGGATAGTACATGTATTTATAGGAGAAGCAAATGGGATTAAAAGGAAGAGTGAATGATGTGTTTTGGAGGGAATTCATGCAAACCTGATGCACGAGTGAAGTGTGATCCAAACTTCACCAAAACTCATCCAATTCTTGCGTTTTGATGCACTAATCCACTTGGGAAAGTTGGCTAATCATGTTTAGACCCAAAACGTGTGCTAATTTTAGGTTTAGAGGTTGTAACATGAAATTCAAATTTTGACTTGCAGGGAAACGTCAATTCCAAGTTACCACTTGTGAAACAATGGCATTTCCACCTCAGGGAGTCTTAAGGCATGATTCTTGATGCTTTGGAAAGATGAGGTAACAAACTTTGCAATGGAAAAAGAATGGAATAAATTGGAGGCATGAGCTGAAAGTTACATGGAGTCAAAGTTGGAGAAAAAGAGTTGACTTTCCATACTTAGAAATATTTCAAAATCTTCTTTAAAAAATAGCCTATAATCTCTTGCATCCAAACATGGCTTTCCACTTAGAATTTTCTCTTGACCAAAAAAGATGGAATGAAGTAAATCTCTTTAATGACATTTTGAAATTTGACCCACTCAAAATCTCCAAAAATTGAGCAAGTTATGACTTGTTGAAGTTGGCCAAAAATCATGAAATGACCTATAATCTTTTGCATTCTTAAGGCAACTTCCATCCATTTTCTTACTTTGCACATAAAAGAAGGCATGAAGTGAACATCCTTAAGATCATCATGGAAAAAGAATGGACTCAAGGTGATAAAAATAGACCAAGTTATGACAATTTGAAGTCACATATGGAAAATTAGCGATTCAACTGGATGACTTGTAATCTTTCTTCTTCATCAAGTTCCTTCCACATGAAAACTCTTTGGAACTTTTGAAGTGATTTGTTGGTAACTCTTTAAAGAGAAGAATGTTTTTGGAATCACTCAAAAATAACAAAAGATGAGCAAGATATGCCTCTTTGAAGTCCAAAACCCTAGCCTCTAGATCAAGAGAATGCTTGGTGGAACTTTGTCAAGTTTGAACAAACTTTTTGTGCCAATATTCTTCCTTTGTGAATAGAAATTTGTTGAGTATGATGATGAGGACCTATGGCCACCAAAACCAATTTCATATCAACTTCAAAACAAGTTCAATGGTGAAGTTTGAATCTCTCAAGCTTTTGACTAGGGCATGGAAATAAACTCATGAACCCATGAAGCAACTTGCTAAACCTCATTGCTTTTACCTACATTATCAACAAGTAAGACAAACCAATATTGCATTTTATTAATTAGAGAGAAAAATCAGAGTACAATATCTATGATCACAAAAGCAAACAAATCAAGGTGTTTGGTAACTTCTCAAAGAGCAAAGCTAAAGATAGGGAGAAGAACCAAAGTTCCTAATGTGATTTTGTGGTGATTGAAACAATGTGTTGTGATGAAGGGATCTTAGGGGGAAAAATTGGGGTACAAAAGTCGCCCTTATTTAAGTTTCTTCTATCCGGAGATACGAAGGTTAAAAATCTTCGTGTCGACGTGATCGAAGACACTTAAATATAAAACAAGCCCTGTTTTTGGCCCTAAGATGCCATGCAAATGTTTATGCATATGAATGCATATGAACAGAAGAGACACAAAGCAGCATTGGGGAGGCAACACAAAATGCAGAAGCAAAAGAGCAATCCCACCAGGAAAATAAATCACTGGTAAACCACGAGAATAGAATCAGAGAGGAGGATAACAAGCATCGACGTTCCCTGAATATATCATACCACCGCCGTTCACTGACGATGAACTATCAGCGTTCACTGAAGATAGCAAAAAGATAACAAACACCAACGTTCACTGCCGATGTACTACCAACGTTCATTGAAGGTAGAAAAAAGAAAAGAAACACATATGTTCACTGCCGATGTAATACCAACATTCACTGAAGGTAGAAAGATAAAATATCATACCACCGCCGTTCACTGACGATGAACTATCAACGTTCACTGAAGATAGCAAAAAGATAAGAAACACCGACGTTCACTGTCGATGTACTACCAACGTTCATTGAAGGTAGAAAGAGAAAATATCATACCACCGCCATTCACTGACGATGAACTATCAATGTTCACTGAAGATAGCAACAAGATAAGAAACACCGGCGTTCACTGCCGATGTACTACCAACGTTCACTGAAGGTAGAAAGAGAAAATATCATACCACCGCCGTTCACTGACGATGAACTATCAACGTCCACTAAAGATAGCAAAAAGATAAGAAACACTAACGTTCACTGCTGATGTACTACCAACGTTCACTGAAGGTAGAAAGAGAAAATATCATACCACCTCCGTTCACTGACGATGAACTATCAACGTTCATTGAAGATAGCAACAAGATAAGAAACACCGACGTTCACTGCCTATGTACTACCAACCTTCACTGAAGGTAGAAAGAGAAAATATCATACCATCATCGTTTACTGACGATGAACTATCAACATTCACTGAAGATAGCAACAAGATAAGAAACACCGACGTTCACTGCCGATGTACTACCAACGTTCACTGAAGGTAGAAAGAGAAAATATCAAGTTTTCCCAGAATTCTAGTGTTTTGCCAAGAACGGGTCTCAACTTCTTCTTTAACCAAGGAGATCTGCCTGGAAAGGGTAAAATGTAACATGTCTCGAATAAAGAGACTTCTAGTTATTATTAAAGGGGAAATGCCAAGAGAAATGACTTTCTAGGGATAGAAATATGACTTCCCGGAGAAATGCCATGATATTCCTGCTGAGGGGATAAAGTCTCTTTGTGAAAAATAAATGCACAAGCAAAAATTTAAAGTTTTCAGAAATCCATAATACACGACATCGTCATGCAACCACAAATTCAATTCAGAAAAATATCAGAGGAAGACGGCCAAAGCAGATTCATCCTTTGAGAAATAAACTCAAGAGGGAAGACCACATTCAACCAAACAAATAGCGCTGCAGTAAAGGTCAGAAACACAATGTCCATGAATGATGATTTTAGCAATGTATGATGCATGTATGAATGTACAAGTGCTATTGTGCATATGCTGATTAAAAAGGATACATAATCAGTGCAGACAAACGAAATCGCCTCAGTTACTAACAACATTGGGCTAAGCCTCAATCAGAAAGATCAATCCAGGAAAGGTGAAAGCGACTGCGGAAACCAAACCTATTGCATTAACTTCACTGAGGAGAACATAACCCGACTGTAGCTCAAATCAAACAGACACCGGGATAGAACACCCTGCTTCCGGTTTCATCGGAGAAACAGTTTTCCAAAAGCAACATGCCTATTGGAGATTGCAAGATCAACCTTAAATAAAGCAGACTGACGTCGAAACAACCAAACCTCACTGGGGAGTTCAAGCCTACCTCCCAAGAGAAAAGAAACTGTGGGTTGAAAATTTACACACGAACCCTCATTCTAACAAGAGATGCCCTGGGATAACCCTCCTGGGAGTTCAAGAAGTCAACACTAGTGCTGATACTGTAAAAAGAGCGACACCTTAGCACACCAAGGGAATAAAACCTTTCATCATATGAGGGAAAACTTTGCTGGGGAAGCTGGGACGAAGGCTTCTGACCATGCAAACCCAAAATCAAAAGTGAATCAAGACTTGACTGGGGATAATGGGATCACCAACCCAAATACTGTACTATGTACCCACTGATATCGTCCTTAACTATCTGGGAAGCACACAAAGATTGCGCACATACCAGCAAAATGACCTGAGAAAACCTTTATGAAGGAAGTAAATCTTCTTAAAGCAACCAGAATTTGTTCATCCTTGGGATCACCATTTTTGTTGTCATTGTTTCATCACAAATCCCAAAGTAAATTGAATAGTAAAGATCTCTTTTTTTTTTAAAAGTCAGTTTTTCTTTTTAATCTCTTTGCTTTAAAAGTTATCATCAGTAATAAATGAAGTCTTTGCAAGCTAAATAAAATTAAGAATACAAAGAATTGGGCAAAATCTCAAATTTTATTAATAGAATGGTAGTCTGCGAATGGCGAGACTCCATGGATGATTACAAAGTTTGGGAAATGGTAATACATAATGGAAAAGATACATTGAGATACAATGACCGCTATCCCCCCTAACAACTTTTGAAATCCTGAGCAGCAGTCTCCGTTGAAGTATGGTGAGGATCTGAGAAGATTGTTGCTTCGGTGATCAAGTTTCGTCTGACGTAGTTACTTGCCAAGAAAATCCTTAACTTTTGCCTAAGCTGCCCTTGCGGGTTTTCAACTTAGCGGGAAATTTATTCTGTTTATGTCTCTAATTTTTGCCTAGACCGCCCTTTCGGGTTTTCGGCCTACCGAGACGCTCCTTTTTGCCTAAGCCGCCCTTTCAGGTTTTCAACTTAGCAAGCTGTTCTTTTATTTCTTTAGGCAAAGTATTTCTTGATTGCGTCAGCATTCATGGGACGTGGGAACTCCTCGCTATCCATAGTTTCAAGAATTAATGCACCACCAGAGAAGGCTTTCTTGACAACATGCGGGCCTTCAAAATAGGGAGTCCACTTGCCCCTAGAATCAGCGTTGAAAGACATGATCTTTCTGAGCATGAGGTCGCCTTCTCTGAATTCATGAGGTTTGACCTTTTTATCAAATGCTTTCTTCATTATTTTCTGATATAACTTCCCATGACACAAAGCTGCCATTCTCTTCTCTTCAATCAAATTCAATTTTTCAAACCTGTTCTGAACCCATTCAACCTCTGTCAATTTGGCTTCCATTATCACACGCAGCGAGGGAATCTCTATCTCGACAGGGAGTACTTCTTCCATTCCATACACTAGGGAAAACAGGGTCGCTCCTGTTGAAGTGCGAACAGATGTTCAATATCCATGCAGAGCAAAAGGGAGCATTTCATGCCAATCCTTATAAGTGACAACCATTTTCTGGATAATTCTCTTGATATTCTTATTAGCAGCTTCAACAGCCCCATTCATCTTTGGCTTGTATGGAGATGAATTATGATGGACAATCTTGAATTCTTCACATAGTTCCGTCATCATCTTGTTGTTCAAATTTGAGCCATTGTCAGTGATGATTCTTCTTGGCACATCGTATCGGCATATAAGATTGTTTTTGATGAAACGCACCACCACATGTTTGGTAACATTGGCATATGAAGCAGCCTCTACCCATTTGGTAAAGTAGTCAATTGCTACCAAGATGAAATAGTGTCCATTCGAAGCCTTGGGTTCTATCATCCCGATCATGTCAATACCCCACATAGAGAAAGGCCATGGGGAGGAAATCACATTGAGAAGTGTCGGAGGCACATGGATCTTATCTGCATAAATCTGGCATTTATGGCACTTCTTTGCAAATTTGTAACAATCGGATTCCATTGTCAACCAATAATATCCCGCCCTTAGCATATTTTTAGCCATTGAATGTCCATTAGCATGAGTGCCAAATGAACCTTCATGAATCTCATGCATCAACATGTCTGCTTCGTGTCTATCCACGCATCTGAGCAAGTCCATGTCAAAATTTCTCTTGTATAGCACATTTTCACTGAGGAAGAAACTGCCTACCAATCTTCTCAGTGTCTTTCTATATTTCTTTGACGCACCAAACGGGTATTCCTGAGTCTGAAGAAAATGCTTGATATCATAATACCAAGGTTTCTCATCTGCTACCTCCTCTGTTGCAAACACGTGAGAGGGTCTATCGAGCCGTCGAACTGTAATTCGGGGTATATCATTACAAGCATTTACTTGGTACATGGAAGTCAGAGTTGCCAGAGCATCTGCCATTTGGTTTTCATCTCTAGGAATGTGATGGAATTCAACTTTATTGAAGAAAGGTAGTAGTCTTCTAGCATAATCTTTGTAAGGGATCAAGCCAGGGTGACGAGTGTCCCATTCTCCTTTAATCTAATTTATTACCAAAGCTGAATCACCATACACATCTAGGATCTTGATTCTGAGATCAATAGCTTCCTCAAGACCCATGATGCAAGCCTCATATTCCGGCATATTATTAGTGCAGTCAAATGTTAACCTCGCGGTAAAATGAATATGCGATCCATGAGGAGTGACAATCACAACACCAATTCCTTTACCATAAGCATTCACAGCTCCATCAAATACCATACTCCAACGAGATTCAGGGTCGGGGCCCTCCTCAGGGAATGGTTCATCATAATCTTTCACTTTCAAGAACATCACATCTTCATCGGGGAATTCATATTCTGCAGACTGATGATCTTCCACCGGCTGGTGAGCAAGATAATCTATCAACACACTACTTTTGATAGCTTTTTGAGTGCGGTATTCAATATCATATTCAAGTAACAACATATTCCAACGGGAAATTCTCCCAGTAAGAGCAGGCTTTTCAAAAATATACTTGATTGGATCCATTTTGGAGATCAACCAAGTAGTATGATTCAACATATACTACCGCAAACGCTTTGTTGCCCATTCCAAAGCACAACATGTTTTTTCTAGCATAGAATACTGTGACTCACAATCAGTGAAATTTTTGCTGAGATAATAAATGGCGAACTCTTTCTTTCTTGTTTCATCCTATTGTCCCAGAATACAACCCATGGATTTATCTAACACTGTCAGATACATAATCCACGGTCTTCCTTCTACAGGAGGGAGCAAGATAGGAGGTTCAAGCAGATACTCTTTAATACTTTCAAATTCCCTTTGGCAGTCATCTGTCCATACACAACCTTGATCTTTCTTTAACAACTTAAAGATCGGTTCACACGTTGCAGTCATATGGGAAATAAATCTGGAGATATAATTCAAATGCTCGAGGAAACCCCTGACTTGCTTTTCAGTTCTTGGCGCTGGCATTTCTTGAATTTCCTTGACTTTTTCAGAGTCAACTTCAATTCCTTTTTGGCTAACAATAAAACCCAACAATTTCCCCGATCTAACTCCGAAGGTGCATTTATTTGGATTCAGGCGGAGATGATACTTCCTCAAATGCCGAAACAACTTCAACAAATATTCTATATGCCCTTCTTCCGTTTGGGATTTGGAAATCATATCATCAACATATACTTCGATTTCTTTGTGCATCAGATCATGGAATAGGGTTGTCATAGCCCTCTGGTACATTGCACCAGCATTCTTCAACCTGAAGGGCATCACTCTGTAACAGAATGTTCCCCCGGGTGTGATAAACGTTGTTTTTTCCATGTCCTCTGGAGCCATTCTTATTTGATTATACACGGAAAATCCGTCCATGAATGAGAATACCTTGAATTTTTCTGTGCTATCCACTAACATGTCAATGTGAGGCAATGGAAAATCATCTTTTGGACTAGCTTTATTTAGATCTCTGTAATCTACGCACATGCGGACTTTTCCATCTTTTTTCGGTACTGGGACGATATTGGAAATCCATTGAGGATACACTGGCGTCACAAGAAAACCAGCATTAATCTGCTTTAGGACCTCCTCCTTGATCTTTACTGCCATATCTGGATGGGTTCTTCTCAACTTTTGTTTAACTGGCAGACACTCTGGCTTCAACGGCAAACGATGCTCGACAATGTCTGTATCTAGACCAGGCATATCTTGATAAGACCAAGCAAAAATATCCACGTACTCTTTCAACAGCTCAATCAACTCGCTCTTCACATCAGGATGCAACAATGCTCCAATCTTAACTTCCTACGGATCTTCTTCTGAACCCAAATAAACCACTTCCAAAGGCTCCTTATATGGCTGAATGGTATTCTCCTCGTGCTCAAGCAACTATGAGACCTCTTCTGGAATCTCATCATAATCTTCTTCTTCGGCCCCAAACACAGGACATTCAAAGTTGGGAGAGGGTGCAGGGTCATTGTATTCAACGGGTTTTTTAATTAATCTGCACATGTGATTTATGATTGCTTTTAGAAACTGACACATATAACAAGTGATCATGCAGATTAATTTTCAGTTATTATTTATTTTGAAAGGTTTTTTTTATTACCATTTCCCAAGAAAAAGGCAGAAAATAAAAGACATAATTTTGGAAGCAAAGAAAACTTTAATTAATGATCTTAACAGTTATAGAAAACAGATAAGCCCTACAACATTAATACTTCCACCTTGGGCAGAGTGAAAGCTTTTCAAAAGAAAAAAACAGATTAACAAAACAAATTACTTTGAAACATGTATGCAAGAAGGAATATCAATGGTGACCCAGTTCTGAACTCGGACTCCATGCGTCACATAATTCGGTGCTTCCTGCTCTGCTTCATCCTCTTCAACAGCATTAATCGCGGACCTAATCAGATGGAGGTAGTCTTCGCTGCGGAAAACATCATGATAACTGTTCACAGAAGACTTTGACTCCAAACCTTCGCTTTTGCCATTCCTCGAAGAGAAACCTAAACCAGATCTGTTTTTGTTCACGGGTGGATCCAGAAGTCGTCCCCAAACTGCATTATGACCATTGCGCACAACTTGTTGCGCATCCTTCAGTGAGACCACATAATTCTCATTCTTCCTTATGTTGTCAATGGATAGGGCTTGGAACTGGGTTCCAACGGCAGCCTCATCCGCTTCTACAATACTGAAAGACGATAGATGGGATGTCAACAACGCCTGCTCCCCATTTATGATCACTACCTTCCCTTCACGCACAAACTTTAGCTTCTGATGCAGAGTTGAATTGACAGCCCCTGCTTCATGTATCCTTGGTCGTCCTAGCAAACAACTAAACGCGGGAATAATATCCATTACCTGGAAAGTTATCAAGAACAAATGTGGTCCTATGTGGATGGGTAAGTCCACCTCACCGATGACAGATTTCCTCGACCCATCAAAAGCCTTTACAATGATGCCACTCGGGCGCATAGGTGTTCCCTGATACTTTAACTTCATGAGGGTACTTCTCGGTATAACATTCAACGTAGATCCGTTATCAATTAGCACATTAGATAGCGAGTCATTCTTGCAGTTCATGGATATATGGAGGGCCAGGTTGTGATTCCTCCCTTCATCTGGTAACTCATCATCACAGAAACTCAAGTTGTTACATGACGTAATGTTTCCAATTACGCTGCTGAATTGATCTAACGGCATGTCATTCTCTACAAAAGCTTGGTCTAGTACTCTCATCAATGATTCCCTATGAGCGGAGGAGTTCATCAGTAATGCCAGGATGGATATCTTTGAAAGAGTCTGCAATAGCTGATATATAATTTTGTAGTCGCTCATCTTAATTACCTTCAGGATATCATTAACTTCTTTCTCTAATGTGGCTCCACTAGTCTCTCCTGCAGCCTTCTTAGGCTCATCGTTCTCAGCAATTTTCTTTCCAACAACAACGTCTTTTCGAATAACCGGCGCAAACACACGACCACTATGGGTCACCCTGCTACTATCAGCTATATTTCCAACATCTGGCATTGGCTGGATGGGAACTTCCACCCCATCTTCCAAGATTGTAGCATTGTATTTGTAAGGCACCGCCTTATCCGATTTATAGGGAACAGGACCTGGCAGACTAATTACCAATGGGGTAACAGCTGGTTTTCTATGGTACTCCACCTCAAGGTGAGCGGGTGCACCAAAACAAGGTACGATGACGTTTACACCTTCCTTAACACAATCAGCCCTCAAAAGGTCATTTCCGACAACCAAATCTTCGCCTGAAGAAAAATACTCATCCGCGGAGGCATATGCTTCCTCTGACTCTTCTTCCATCAAACAAACTTCAACCATATCAATCTTGTGATAATCATCTCTCTGTCATGTGATCTTGATAGTCCCATTTTCTAACAGCAGCTGAACACCCTCCCTTACAATAGAACCTCCTCGGGGGTCTCGACAGCAAACTATGCAAGACCCATATTGGTGTTCCACCTGACCAACAGTACGGCAAAAGGTAGCATGCAATTGTACGAGATCTTCATTCAAAAGCACTACTTCAAAAATTCTGAATTCAGCCGGACATCTAGAACCATATTCACTTCCTCCACATATTCTGCCCTAGGTCTGATTATATGGATTAAACCTTCATTCATCATCTCCTGCAAATCAGCCTTTATCTTCTCGCAACCCTGGATGTTTATATTGCAAACAGCACAACCGGCATGGTCATGCGTATAATAACTGAATTCACAGAGGTCTGCATGCATTTTAACCAAATCTCCTCTAACCATATTAATGTCAAAAATCCGGAAATCACCTGGACAACCGGCCACCATATTTATAGAATTTACTCCCCCGTGCTTGGGTAGAGGATTATCTTTCACATTAGGTCCCATGTCCTTGAAAGATAAAATTCTGGACTTCACCAACCTTTGCACTTCAGTCTTCAAAGGGTAACAGTTCTCAACACTATGCCCTGGTGCTCCCTGATGAAAAGCACATGTTTGGTCTGCTTTGTAATACCAAGGCAACGGAGATGGTATCGCTGGAGGTGGTCGTGTCTGGACCAACTTCTTCTGAATCAATGCTGGTAGTAGCTCTGCATAACTCATGGGAATAGGGTCATAGTTCTCCCTTCTCTGATTATTCCCTTGGTTCCCCTGCTGGGACTGTCAATAAGCAACGGTGGTTGGAGCGGCATTCATAACAGGAGTAACTGAAGCAACTTGCTGGTGACGCTGATAATTCCTTCTAGGAATGTTTACCCTCCTCTCTTGTATGACAGCATTGGTATCCCCCTTGTTGTACCGCAAAATTTGCCCTCGCATTTTTCCACAAGAAATCACAGCTTCGGGCGTTTCCTGATTTTTCAGATTGGCTCAAGAATCGGTCAAACAGACTTTTCTCGTCAGTCAGGCACAATTAGGGTTTTTATTGATTTTCAGGGCTCTAGAATGTTTCAAACAGTTGGCTTAGGTTTTTGGTTGATTTTGGCTCAACTTTGATCAGACGAACGTTCTTTGGCATTTAATCAGGAATTAGGGTTGTTCATGCGCGGTTCTTCAGAAAGATTTAATTCTACGGTGCTTTGCAAGTTATTCCGAGATTTGGTTTGAATTCGCATTGTTTGACTTAATCAGTAAAAGAATGCATTTGGATTGAATTCACGTTTTGTTTGATTGAACCAGTCAAAGGATACATTCAGTTTGGATTTGCAGTGTTTGGTAAAAAAATCAGTAAAAAGGGAATGCGCCTGATCAGTTGTCTTGATTAACTGTTGTTTTGCTTTGGATGTTGGAAATGCCAGGTTTGACTGATCAAATGCTAAAGCATTGTTTATTTAAATTATTTATTATTCTAAGATTAAATGATTGGAATTTATTTTCAATTATTTTAATTAAAGAGTTATAAATAATAAATAAACAATAGGAGAAAAATAATTAATTGGATAAAGAAACTTTTATTAATTTTTAAATTAATTGTACAATTGTTTTGTTGTTTACAACAATGATTTTACATTTTATTTAAACTTAAATAAAAAAAGCTATCCTAAACATTTTTCTAATCTTCAATTCTTCATCTGCTATCCTTTGCTCCAGTGTTCCATTTTAATGATTCATCTGCAAAAGAAAGGAAGAAAAGTCAAATAGCAGATAAATAAATAACGAGACAGATAAAATTACAGTTCATCATTAAGGGCAACTGATTGGGATCAGTTAACCCTCTCTGTAAATCACGGGATTTCTCCCGGTTCACAAAGAGGGATGAATGTTTATTTGCTAAAAAATGAATGCACAAAAGTCAAAATTGCACAATTCAAAAATTGTCAAACTGCATAGTTCAAAAAGCAAACAGCAAGTCCAAACTAAAAGTCCAAACTCAAGCTTTCTGCCAAAAGTACAAGTTACTATCCAAAAGGCTACTCAAAGCTATCAAAAAAAGAAGATTTGAAAGATATCAAGCAGCACGAAATCTGGAAGAAAAGAGACAAGAATGCAGAGAAAGCATGTTATGCAAGCAAACTATTTCATTTTTCATCATTTCCCAACAAAGTGGCCCTTTCAGAACAAAGTACAATGTAAACATATTTTTATATTTTTACTGTACTGGAGAGAGAAGAAGAGAGCAAAGAAAGCAGGTTTACAAGGCTTTAGGCAGGAAGAAAAATATAAAAGAAACAAAACTGAACACAGTAGAAAAAAGAGAGCAGAAAGATATAAAACAGAGATAACCAACTGTCAAAACCCTCCATATACAAAAACCTGCATTATGCCAAAATCTGCCGGTTATCAAACCAAACAGATAACCATCAGTAAGGTCAAAACCAACAATCTGAAAACACTAAAAAGCCAAAATCCTGCATATGCCTTAAAGCCTAACCAGTGAAGCCAGCATAAACCAGTCTCAGGGCCCAAAACCTGTAACCAGAAACAAAATGTCAAACAGCATACCTGCCTGAGACCTCACAAGCCTAAAACCTGTGAAACCTCATAAACCTGAACCTGTCAAGCTCATTAACCTGTAAACCCTTCAAAACCCTTACCATTCAACTTAAACACAAGAGGAAGCATAAACCAGATAAACTCACCACAAGCCTTAACCAACTCAAGCAAAGATCAAGCCTGAAACAATCAGTTCAAACCTTACATGCCTGAACTGTAAAAGCCTAAAGAGCCAAAAACCCTGTCCTGCCTTAACCATCAACCTACAAACCTTGGTCAAAGACTGTACTAAGCCTGAACCTGCTAAGCATATGTCAAAACCTGCTTGAAGCCTTCAAGCCTAACAGGCTTCAAGCCTCACACAAAAAAGGTAAAGCCTTACTACTCAAAAGGCATCCAAAATCAAACCCTCAAGGCCCTCAGAAAACTCATCATTGGGAAGTAAAAAAGGCAAACATTCAAAGCATATCAGCATCAGTACAGCATATTGAGCAAGCAACATAAGCATACGAGCGAACTAGGCAACAAGGGCAAGCCAACAGGAAGAAGAAAAAAAAAAGCGTTTCAAGGTATACAAGCAACTCAGAAGCCAACGAGGAGAAGAGATAAAGAAGTATACAAAGGTTTTCAGGCCATAATCATCATAAAACCTAAAGAAAAGGCAAAGGTACCAGGAAGCTCAAAGAGTTCATCAGCACCGCATCCCCGCCGGCAAGCTTCCGGAGCGCCACCTACCCTACCTCTCCTCCATCTCCAGAAAACGAAGGTAGTACGCCTTTCCCTCTCTTTTTCTTCCGCCACCTCAATGATAACAAAGTTTAAGGTCAAAGTTCAAAACGAAATAAGCATGCAATTCGTAAAAGAGTATGAAACATCAAAATCAAACCTTGTTTCGTAAGACCACTGGGCTCGAGCTATGGAGGAAGGAGAGTTTAGGGGGTAGCGTTGGTGGCTCAGGCGAGGAGGCGCTGTCCAAACAGCCATGGCCAAAGGACGAAGGCAAACGGAGAAGATGATGTGGAACAAGCAAACGGCGCTTCTGTCGCTCACAAACCCTAAGCCAATGTTCCAAGTGAAACGAAAATGCATTAACCCTAAAAAACTTAGTTTCAAGTAAATGGGCCACAACCGTTTCAACCACCTAAGCCCAAGCGTTTTAATTCATACACCCCACTCTTTTTTTACTTTTCTGATCATCTATTTGGGCCATAGCACCCCCCTTTAGCCCATTTACTTTTCTTCTTTTCTTTTATTTCAAACAAACTAATAAGATTTTATTTATTTTTATTTGTTTATATAACATAACTTTTTTTTTCTTTTTTGATATTAATTTGGCATATAAGAATACTAAGAAAAATATATAGATTTAAATCTTTTCTTAAAACTTTCTTTCTTAAAATTAATTTGTACATAATATAATTTAAAACATTTAATGAAGATTTTCTATTTGTACCTAAATGTATAATTTTTCTTAAGATTAATACTTAATTTGTACATTAATAATAAAATACATAAAAATACATTTTTTAATTAATTTAAAACATTTAATTTAAATGTTCTTTGAATATATTAAACACAAAAATATAAAGATACATTTTATATCAAAAGGTAAAAAATGACAATTTTCAAACTTAGAATACTTTCTTTTCTTAAATTTTCTTTTTTTTACATATTAAAGAATGTACAAGACTACAAAAGATTAATTGATAAATATTTAAATCCTTTCTTTAAATTAAACAAATACAATGCTTAAACAATACATTTGAATTCATATTGTCGCACCTGTAAACAATTACATACACATATACACATACACTTACACAATGTACTTACATTTGATACATTATACATTTGTTTACTTTGTATATTCGTTACATTTACATTTGATCGCAAATTCGATTTGATTGTAACTTATTGAACACTACATTCCTAAGTCTCATCCCCATTCGTAAATTTGTACCCCCACTCCCGGATACTTATTTTGTAATAGCGTAGATTTTACATTTCCGCAATTTACCGCTTTCGAATTATACCATGGTTAGACCTAGGGTTTGCATGTACATAAAATCAAACGCTAGATAACCTAATACAAAACAAATACATGAAATCAATACAAAATCACACTTGCACCCTCTAGGGTAATCCCACATGTTGCCTTCCAAAATGGGCCATGCTTGCACGTCGAGTTTCTTTGGCAAAACAAATTCAAATGATCATAAGTCCCTCGATGACGCTTTCGAAAGTTGCCTAACTGGAATGATCATAGTCCCTTCAAAGCAAATTGCCAAAGACACTTGGCACCATTGCATTCATGGTCCATACGATGACCCGCGCCCGTCCCGTTAAACATCCTAAATGCAAGATTGTCCATCAAATTCAATGGTGGAACAAAATTGTTAAAAAGGGTTGAAAACATAGAGAAAACCTTTGAGTACAATAGGGTAGACAAAACTCTTAGTTACTTGAGATCAACTTGCAAAAACACTTGCCTATTTTTCAAACCACACTCCACAAACACTTTCAAAAAACCTTGAAACATCTTTTCAAAAAGACAAACACCTTTTGTAAAACATTCGAGTAAAGAATTGTTACAAGGGTTGCCTAGACAAGGCATCTTTTTTAAAACATTTTCAAAACCACACACAAAGCACCATTTTCAAACAATTGAAAACCAAGGCAAGTTGATCTAAGCAAGTACCTAAGAGCCCATGGATAACCATGGATAGAAAGGGTGCTAATACCTTCCCTTTCTATAATCTACTCCCCGAACCCAAGAAAAATCTCAAAGGTTTTTGCTGTGCTTTTTAAACCTTTCCTTAGGATAAAATAAAAAGTCGGTGGCGACTCTTGCTCAACCGAAACATTTGCGAAAACAAACGCAAAACCACAGTCAGTTCTCCCACCGTATCACAGAACTGGCGAATCTGTTGGGGACTGACTTAAAAGTGGGGTTACCTTAGGGTTTAGATCACCTTTACTTTCTTGCTTTGATTGACTTGATTGCTTTATCTTTTGGGTTCTTATTTGGGTTTGTTGTAAATGCTACACCCGGACATGGGGCACCTTCTTAGGTAAATAGCAAAAAAACTGTGAGGGAACTGTGCGGGGTATACCAACATGGTTGAAGCAGTAAGCTATGTTAGTGTGACATATTTGTGAGTACCGGTAACCCTTGAGTAGTCAAGGAGAGTACGGGGCCGCTGAGTGATGTCGTGAAGCACTAACGAACTCTTAGAACCTTAATTGACCATCTTAGCCTTTTTAGGGGTAGTGAGATGACCGACTTTGGTGCAGTCCGAAGTTGGTAGATACTCGATACTACACTCATTTGAGGGTTGTTTTCTTGGAATATTTTGGTCGCCAGTAAGTGGTTAAACCGAAACAATGAACACAGAAAACAATCCAATGATATTTGAGCTCCTTAGAACCCGGTTTCTATTTTAGGACAGGATGAGCCAACTAACTTCAAGAGGGTACTTACCTAAACCCCATGCAAGCCTAAACCTAAGGACTTGTTTGCTTTGTGTGAATATGTTTACCTGTATATACACTCACTTGCTTTCACATGCATGTACATAACATCATGACATCATACCATAGCATTTCAAGGATCTCGAGGGTTCTTTTGATGCAGGGTTATGTTGAACCAGACGTCTACCAAAGGGCAAGAGGTTTCTCCTCTAAACAAATGCCATCAAAGATCAAGTGCAACAACTTGAATCAGTGGCTATGACCCACTCGACATGGTGAGCTTGATTCTCGTGGAAAGACATCCACCAGTGCACAGTTCCCCAATCAGAGTTCAAGTGCAACAACTTGAATCAGTGGCTATGACCCACTCGACATGGTGAGCTTGATTCTCGTGGAAAGACATCCACCAGTGCACAGTTCCCCAATCAGAGTTCAAGTGCAACAACTTGAATCAGTGGCTATGACCCACTGGACATGGTGAGCTTGATTCTAGTGGAAAGACATCCACCGGTGCAAAGTTCTCCAATCAAAGATCGAAGTTCAACCTCTAACATTTTCTTGTGTTTACCCCAAGAGATCCTTGAAAGCATGCATCCACATATCATGCATTGCATTTTGACAGTCTTTCCTTTTTCAGGTTTCCTTACTCTCCTGCTGTTTATTTCAGTAAGAGATGGCTCTAGAAAGGTCTGTCAAAGACATCCAAGACCAGACTGCTCAGCTGCAGGAGATGTTCTTGAACTTGTCTCTGGGGCAAGAAGAGATGAAAGCTCTCCTCACAAAGGGCTTGGAGAATTCCCATAATACCAGGAGTGATCAGCTTGCGGAGCTGCAGTTTGATCTGACAACATTGAGGACCCAAGTGATGGGACAGTTGGTGGGCCAGATGGCTCTCATCCAAGACCTATCTCAAAGACAAGAGGAACTCAGAGTTCTTGTCCGCCAACTGCTTCCAAACAACCAATTGGGGCAAACATTTGAGGTTGAAGAGCAAGTCACCGCTCAGCCTCCATCCACTCAAGAAGACAAGGGGAAAGCTCCTTTGCTTGATTCAGGGTCACAAGCCCATCAACAACCTCGCCAGCGTCAACGGGGTAATCGGCGTAAGCAAGAAACGTCGGGAAGACAGTTCACGGAGACTGAAATACCATCATTCTTCATACTGAAGCATCTGTTGGAGGTCAACCTGCTTACCTTGAAGGACCCTCTTCAGAAGCTCAATACCTCCTCTCCTAACTATCATCCCGACGCATTTTGTGTTTACCATTCCTACAGCCCGGGACACGACACCAACGACTGTTGGGCCTTGAAGAACAAGATTCAAGATCTGATCGATATTGGAGTGCTGGAATTCATGCCAGACGGTGAGATGAAAATCTTCCGTTAAAGGGTTCTCCACCTGAAGTGATGAAGCTCAAGCTGAGAGGCTTTTGCTTCATTTGAATTGTCAAAGTTGTAATTTTCTTTTGTTATTCAAACAATTAACTGTTGATGTCAAAACTCTGTTTTCATTAATGCATTGCATATGTTTGTCTTGAATCCATCCATTCGTTTCACTACTCTTATGCTTTTCTTTATGATACTTGACTCTTGATAAAAAGCTGCAAGCCTTTAGAGGGAGGATGACGAAACAATACCATGATCTTATACAGTATGCTTTTGAACAGGCCTTGCTGATGATGTACAGGCATTTCTTTCAATTCCCAAACACTGGAGTTATAAGGAAAATAATCCCTAGTCAACCCCTTCGAGCCAAAGAAGTAGGAGTTTTTTGTTCTAAACAATCAAAACCTTTGATATAAACCTGGGGCAGGGTAGTATCTCAGTTAATTCAAGGAAAACGCGCATTGAAGTCGCAAACTCTCGGTTCGTAATACAACGAACGACGTCAAAGAAAAAGAAAAGCATTCCTTTGGAATAAAAAGACAAGGGTGGTTCCCTATCACATAGACAGTCAATCTCTCAAAAGAGAAAATCCCACTGAGCCAAAACCTATAAAGGAGGCTTAAGAAAGCTGGGGCATCCCGCTGACTGTAATCTCGAAAATGGGAACAGTCTGGCAAAAGTCAGGGATAACAAATCAAAATCAAAATAGTGAGGTCATTACAAAATCCTGAACAACATGAAAAATGTTGAAAAAAGAAAAAAGGAGATGATGATTGTCTCCCCAAATTCAATTGGTGAACCATCGCCCAAAAAGTCGTTCCAAACTCAAAACAGAGTGCGACGCACAGTTAACTGAGCTTAGGTATGAAGAACGTCACGAAGAGCGGGTGGGTACAAATATACTTTGAGCCTTTATCCTTTGTTTCTTAAACCGTGAACCAAGCCACGTTACAACCCTGCAAAAGTCCTAATTGAAGCATGGGTTAGTTCGAAAGCATACTGTCACGAAAGGTATCCTGACTCCTGTAAGGCTTTGCTCTAAAATCTTGTGTGTCGAATTTGTCTTACAAAAAAAGTTTTTCTGCTAAAAAACGCATTTTTCAAAACTTTGAGACAAACATAAACTTTGCATTGCTTGAATATCACTGTTTGCATTTGGTTATTTGTTTGACAGCGAAGAAATTCATACAGCGAATGTTCAGAGGAATGAAAACTCTCTCAGTGAACAAAATCACTTCAACGAAGGATGACACTTCCATTAACAAATCTCCTATCAACAAGGGGGCTTGACATGTCGCCATCCAATTAACCTGGGGCAGTCCAGTCAAGGTTTCAACAGATCTTTCCAAGTTCGGTTAACCTGGGGCAGTCCAGTCAAGATTTCAACAAATCTCTCAAAAGTTCAGTGAACTTGGGGCAAGTCTCCGTCACCATCACTTGGGGCATTCGAATGTCAAAAGTGTTCAACGATTACTTCATCACCTGTTGGAAGATATAGTTTTACACAAACTCATCATCAGGAAACCCTACACCGGTCCCTTCTCAACTCCAAGACTTCTGAAAACAGTTCACGGGTTCTCCAGTAACGGATGTTAACCTATCGCTTGTTCAGACTCTTCTTAACGCTCTGAAAACAGTTTACGGATTCTCCAGTAACGGATGTTAATCTATCGCTTGTTCAGACTCAAGACTTCTGAAAACAGTTCATGGGTTCTCCAAGTAACGGATGTTAACCTATCGCTTGTTCAGATTCTTCTCCAGACTTCTGAAAACAGTTTACGGATTCTCTAGTAACGGATGTTAATCTATCGCTTGTTCAGATTCTGAGCCTTCACCTGCAGCAATCAGAGGACTCTCGCAATCCCCAGCCAGAGAACCTTCCAGAAGCCAACTCCCCTCAGAGTCAAGTTTCATTATCCCCAGCGAAGCTAAAACTTCCAACTATCAATCCCCAAGCAGACTGAAGATCTCCTCAAGACAGAAATTCCCCAGTAGATTGGCATACAACCCAAGCTTCTGATTTCCCCAACAGTGGTCCCAAGACTTCTCATTTTTCAAACAATCAAGAGATTCTTTCCCTCCACAGCAGCAACCAAGGAATTGTTCTCCCCGGCAGCAGTCAAGATTCTTTTATCTTCAGCCATCCCGGATTCATCTATCCTCCGCAAGACAGCTCTTCAGCTTACATGCGCATTCATCACATTCATGTCATAAACATTGATGTCACATACATTGCATCATGCATCATAACATTGCATACAACTAACCCTTTGCCTTTTCAGGTAAGATCAGTCGACAGACAAAGATCATCTCCTAAGATTCATCCAGAAATAGTTCAGATGTGACCCGGACACGGCGACATTCTGATACTTATTCCAGATTCATCCAGATGCAGTTTTATACGAGCACATCATCAGGAAGCCCTACACCGGTTCCTCTTCCTCTTCAAGGCTTCTGAAAACAGTTCACGGGTTCTCCAGTAACGGATGTTAACCTATCACTTGTTCAGATTCTTCTCAAGACTTCTGAAAACAGTTTATGGATTCGTCCCAACAACGGATGTTAATCTATCGCTTGTTCAGATGCAACTTTTGAAAACAGTTTACGGACGCTTCCCAACAACGGATGCTGCTCTATTGCTTATTCAACTTCAAGATTTCTGAAAACAGTTCACGGGTTCTCTAGTAACGGATGTTAACCTATCACTTGTTCAGATTCTCCTCAAGACTTCTGAAAACAGTTCACGGGTTCTCCAGTAACGGATGTTAACCTATCACTTGTTCAGACTCTTCTCAAGACTTCTGAAAACAGTTTACGGATTCTTCCCAACAACGGATGTTAATCTATCGCTTATTCAGATGCAACTTTTGAAAACAGTTTACGGACGCTTCCCAACAACGGATGCTGCTCTATTGCTTATTCAACTTCAAGATTTCTGAAAACAGTTCACGGGTTCTCCAGTAACGGATGTTAACCTATCACTTGTTCAGATTCTTCTCAAGACTTCTGAAAACAGTTTACGGATTCTTCCCAACAACGGATGTTAATCTACCAACTTGTTCAAATGCAACTTTTGAAAACAGTTTACGGACGCTTCCCAACAACGGATGTTGCTCTATTGCTTTTTCAATCTCGACCCCTGAAAACAGTTCACGTATTCTCCAGTAACGGATGTCAATCTATTGCTTATTCAGACCCCCAGTTCAGAGATGTTCCGAAACATGGAGGCCTTTCTGATACTCGTCCGCTCACCATTGACATACAGTTCAACATTTCCAAATGGCATCTTTAAGCCCATTCTCAGATGGCATCTTTAAGCCCATCCTCCTATCAGTAGTCACCAAATGGCATCTTTAAGCCCATTTCCAGATGGCATCTCTAAGCCCATCCCCCGATAAGATTCTATCGCATAAGATGGCATCTTTAAGCCCATCACCAAGTGGCATCTTTAAACCCATTCACCTCTACCATCACATCATCGAGTGCAAATTTTCTGGGCACTTTAGTGTCCAATCTTCTTTTACCTTCAAGTCGCGAAAGGCAAACTTGCCAATCTAACTCTTCAGGTTCAAGAAGATTGAACAGGGGCAACTGTTGTACCCCAAAATTTGCCCTCGCATTTTTCCACAAGAAATCACAGCTTCAGGCGTTTCCTGATTTTTCAGATTGGCTCAAGAATTGGTCAAACAGACTTTTCTCGTCAGTCAGGCACAATTAGGGTTTTTATTGATTTTCAGGGCTCTAGAATGTTTCAAACAGTTGGCTTAGGTTTTTGGTTGATTTTGGCTCAACTTTGATCAGGCGAACGTTCTTTGGCATTTAATCAGGAATTAGGGTTGTTCATGCGCGGTTCTTCAGAAAGATTTAATTCTACGGTGCTTTGCAAGTTATTCCGAGATTTGGTTTGAATTCGCATTGTTTGACTTAATCAGTAAAAGAATGCATTTGGATTGAATTCACGTTTTGTTTGATTGAACCAGTCAAAGGATACATTCAGTTTGGATTTGCAGTGTTTGGTAAAAAAATCAGTAAAAAGGGAATGCGCCTGATCAGTTGTCTTGATTAACTGTTGTTTTGCTTTGGATGTTGGAAATGCCAGGTTTGACTGATCAAATGCTAAAGCATTGTTTATTTAAATTATTTATTATTCTAAGATTAAATGATTGGAATTTATTTTCAATTATTTTAATTAAAGAGTTATAAATAATAAATAAACAAAAGGAGAAAAATAATTAATTGGATAAAGAAACTTTTATTAATTTTTAAATTAATTGTACAATTGTTTTGTTGTTTACAACAATGATTTTACATTTTATTTAAACTTAAATAAAAAAAGCTATCCTAAACATTTTTCTAATCTTCAATTCTTCATCTGCTATCCTTTGCTCCAGTGTTCCATTTTAATGATTCATCTGCAAAAGAAAGGAAGAAAAGTCAAATAGCAGATAAATAAATAACGAGACAGATAAAATTACAGTTCATCATTAAGGGCAACTGATTGGGATCAGTTAACCCTCTCTGCAAATCACGGGATTTCTCCCGGTTCACAAAGAGGGATGAATGTTTATTTGCTAAAAAATGAATGCACAAAAGTCAAAATTGCACAATTCAAAAATTGTCAAACTGCATAGTTAAAAAAGCAAACAGCAAGTCCAAACTAAAAGTCCAAACTCAAGCTTTCTGCCAAAAGTACAAGTTACTATCCAAAAGGCTACTCAAAGCTATCAAAAAAAGAAGATTTGAAAGATATCAAGCAGTACGAAATCTGGAAGAAAAGAGACAAGAATGCAGAGAAAGCATGTTATGCAAGCAAACTATTTCATTTTTCATCATTTCCCAACAAAGTGGCCCTTTCAGAACAAAGTACAATGTAAACATATTTTTATATTTTTACTGTACTGGAGAGAGAAGAAGAGAGCAAAGAAAGCAGGTTTACAAGGCTTTAGGCAGGAAGAAAAATATAAAAGAAACAAAACTGAACACAGTAGAAAAAAGAGAGCAGAAAGATATAAAACAGAGATAACCAACTGTCAAAACCCTCCATATACAAAAACCTGCATTATGCCAAAATCTGCCGGTTATCAAACCAAACAGATAACCATCAGTAAGGTCAAAACCAACAATCTGAAAACACTAAAAAGCCAAAATCCTGCATATGCCTTAAAGCCTAACCAGTGAAGCCAGCATAAACCAGTCTCAGGGCCCAAAACCTGTAACCAGAAACAAAATGTCAAACAGCATACCTGCCTGAGAACTCACAAGCCTAAAACCTGTGAAACCTCATAAACCTGAACCTGTCAAGCTCATTAACCTGTAAACCCTTCAAAACCCTTACCATTCAACTCAAACACAAGAGGAAGCATAAACCAGATAAACTCACCACAAGCCTTAACCAACTCAAGCAAAGATCAAGCCTGAAACAATCAGTTCAAACCTTACATGCCTGAACTGTAAAAGCCTAAAGAGCCAAAAACCCTGTCCTGCCTTAACCATCAACCTACAAACCTTGGTCAAAGACTGTACTAAGCCTGAACCTGCTAAGCATATGCCAAAACCTGCTTGAAGCCTTCAAGCCGCACAGGCTTCAAGCCTCACACAAAAAAGGTAAAGCCTTACTACTCAAAATGCATCCAAAATCAAACCCTCAAGGCCCTCAGAAAACTCATCATTGGGCAGTAAAAAAGGCAAACATTCAAAGCATATCAGCATCAGTACAGCATATTGAGCAAGCAACATAAGCATACGAGCGAACTAGGCAACAAGGGCGAGCCAACAGGAAGAAGAAGAAAAAAAAGAGTTTCAAGGTATACAAGCAACTCAGAAGCCAACGAGGAGAAGAGATAAAGAAGTATACAAAGGTTTTCAGGCCATAATCATCATAAAACCTAAAGAAAAGGCAAAGGTACCAGGAAGCTCAAAGAGTTCATCAGCACCGCATCCCCACCGGCAAGCTTCCGGAGCGCCACCTACCCTACCTCTCCTCCATCTCCAGAAAACGAAGGTAGTACGCCTTTCTCTCTCTTTTTCTTCCGCCACCTCAATGATAACAAAGTTTAAGGTCAAAGTTCAAAACGAAATAAGCATGCAATTCGTAAAAGAGTATGGAACATCAAAATCAAACCTTGTTTCGTAAGACCACTGGGCTCGAGCTATGGAGGAAGGAGAGTTTAGGGGGTAGCGTTGGTGGCTCAGGCGAGGAGGCGCTGTCCAAACAGCCATGGCCAAAGGACGAAGGCAAACGGAGAAGATGAAGTGGAACAAGCAAACGGCGCTTCTGTCGCTCACAAACCCTAAGTCAATGTTCCAAGTGAAACGAAAATGCATTAACCCTAAAAAACTTAGTTTCAAGTAAATGGGCCACAACCGTTTCAACCACCTAAGCCCAAGCGTTTTAATTCATACACCCCACTCTTTTTTTACTTTTCTGATCATCTATTTGGGCCATAGCACCCCCCTTTAGCCCATTTACTTTTCTTCTTTTCTTTTATTTCAAACAAACTAATAAGATTTTATTTATTTTTATTTGTTTATATAACATAACTTTTTTTTTCTTTTTTGATATTAATTTGACATATAAGAATACTAAGAAAAATATATAGATTTAAATCTTTTCTTAAAACTTTCTTTCTTAAAATTAATTTGTACATAATATAATTTAAAACATTTAATGAAGATTTTCTATTTGTACCTAAATGTATAATTTTTCTTAAGATTAATACTTAATTTGTACATTAATACTAAAATACATAAAAATACATTTTTTAATTAATTTAAAACATTTAATTTAAATGTTCTTTGAATATATTAAACACAAAAATATAAAGATACATTTTATATCAAAAGGTAAAAAATGACAATTTTCAAACTTAGAATACTTTCTTTTCTTAAATTTTCTTTTTTTTACATATTAAAGAATGTACAAGACTACAAAAGATTAAATAGATAAATATTTAATTCCTTTCTTTAAATTAAACAAATACAATGCTTAAACAATACATTTGAATTCACATTGTCGCACCTGTAAACAATTACATACACATATACACATACACTTACACAATGTACATACATTTGATACATTATACATTTGTTTATTTTGTATATTCGTTACATTTACATTTGATCGCAAATTCGATTTGGTTGTAACTTATTGGACACTACATTCCTAAGTCTCATCCCCATTCGTAAATTTGTACCCCCACTCCCGGATAATTATTTTGTAATAGCGTAGATTTTACATTTCCGCAATTTACCGCTTTCGAATTATACCATGGTTAGACCTAGGGTTTGCATGTACATAAAATCAAACGCTAGATAACCTAATACAAAACAAATACATGAAATCAATACACAATCACACTTGCACCCTCTAGGGTAATCCCACATGTTGCCTTCCAAAATGGGCCATGCTTGCACGTCGAGTTTCTTTGGAAAAACAAATTCAAATGATCATAAGTCCCTCGATGACGCTTTCGAAAGTTGCCTAACTGGAATGATCATAGTCCCTTCAAAGCAAATTGCCAAAGACACTTGGCACCATTGCATTCATGGTCCATACGATGACTCGCGCCCGTCCCGTTAAACATCCTAAATGCAAGATTGTCCATCAAATTCAATGGTGGAACAAAATTGTTAAAAAGGGTTGAAAACATAGAGAAAACCTTTGAGTACAATAGGGTAGACAAAACTCTTAGTTACTTGAGATCAACTTGCAAAAACACTTTCCTATTTTTCAAACCACACTCCACAAACACTTTCAAAACAAACTTTCAAAAAACCTTGAAACATCTTTTCAAAAAGACAAACACCTTTTGTAAAACATTCGAGTAAAGAATTGTTTCAAGGGTTGCCTAGACAAGGCATCTTTTTTAAAACATTTTCAAAACCACACACAAAGCACCATTTTCAAACAATTGAAAACCAAGGCAAGTTGATCTAAGCAAGTACCTAAGAGCCCATGGATAACCATGGATAGAAAGGGTGCTAATACCTTCCCTTTCTATAATCTACTCCCCGAACCCAAGAAAAATCTCAAAGGTTTTTGCTGTGCTTTTTAAACCTTTCCTTAGGATAAAATAAAAAGTCGGTGGCGACTCTTGCTCAACCGAAACATTTGCGAAAACAAACGCAAAACCACAGTCAGTTCTCCCACCGTATCACACCCCTCTTTCTTCTTTGTAAACCCATAAGCTGGCTTCTTCATACCTCTGGATCCTTCACCCTTTGTCAAACGGCCTTCTCTTACTGCCTCTTATAGGAGGACACCCATTCCTACCATCTCTGTAAAATCACTCGGGGAACTTGCTACCATTATTTCGTAGTAGAAGGCACTCAGCGTCTTTAGAAAAATTTTAGTCATTTCCTTCTCCTCCATAGGAGGAATCACTTGTGCTGCCACTTCGTGCTATCTCTGCGCATACTCTTTGAACGATTCTCTGTCTTTCTGAACCATGGCCCTAAGCTGGACGATCGGGTGCCATGTCAACATTGTACTTGTATTGTTTTATGAATGCTTCTCCCAAATCATTAAAGGTATGGATGTTGGCGCTATCTAAACTCATGTACCATTTCAATGCTGCGCCGGTCAGACTATCCTGGAAAAAGTGAATCAGCAGACGCTGATCATCGGTGTGGGTAGACATTCTCCTTACATACATCACCAAGTGTGCACGAGAGCAAGTGTTGCCCTTGTACTTCTCAAACTCAGGGACCTTGAACTTAGCAGGCACTTTGATGTTTCAGACCAAACACAGCTCATTCACGTTCTGCCCAAATAACTCTTTTCCCCTAAGAGCATTCATCTCTCTTTGCATTCTATCAAACTGCTCTTAGAAATCATCCATTCTGTCATAAATACCCAAGTCTTCACTCGGCGGAGGGAAAGGACGACACACATCTTCGTTAACAAACGAAACCAAATTCACCGAAGGAGGTGCAGCAAGAACAATACGCACAACGGGAGGTGCTGGAGTAACAACATTTGGAACCACTGGAGCATCTTGGGGGACCAAATTGAAACCTTCAGGTGCATAATTCTCTGGCATTCCCCATGGATAAACCTGAGGCATACGGTTCTGAACAACAGTCGGAGTAGTGGATACGGGAATAGCAGGAACTTCAGAATTTGCCCTTGTTGGTTGAGGTTGAACACTCGGTGGCTGATTCTGAGCAGCCACCAGAGCTTCCATCAGAGTAGTCAAATTGGCCAAGCTAACCTTCAGAGTAGAAACTTCTTCGCGCAGCTCGTGATTCTCCTGTTCCAAATTGTCCATCTTCTTTTTGAAGTTAGCCCGAGTATTGTAGTGATGAGTCAGCTTGCTGAACGAAGCAAAGAAGCTAGGTAAGGCACCTGGGTATGCATAATAAATGCAAGAAATATATGCAATATGATTCATGTCATGCAATGCACATGATTATTTTTATTCCATCATTTTAATGTTTCAAGGGATTTAAGATTTATAGACATATCGAAAACATCAAAACAATAACGCATTTGAAATACTGGAAAAAAATTTATTATAATAACTCCAAAATGGATTACAAGTTTCAATGATCCCAAGTACAAGATGAAGATACAATCTAAAAATCCTGAGAGAAAGAAACTGATAGAGATCAATCTATACGCTGGCGCTTCCCTGTGAGTCTGGCAATCTGAGCCCTCAACCTCTGGTTTTCTTCCACCTGTCTGATGGCAACCTCCTTCCAATCATCTGAAGCAGGAAGTGAGTAATCAGCACCTGTTTGAGACTTAGGGGAAAATAAATCCTCTTGCCTCTCCATAGACTCCACCGCTCGACTCTCAAGGATCTCGATCAAATCATCTTTCTCCTTCAAGTCTGCTCTATAGGAACTCTTTAAAGTCTGGAACTTGTTCTTCCAAGCATCCCTTTCCTGTTGCATCCTAACTAAAGCGAGTTGCAGCTCTTCCAGATCATCTAATAAAGGAGGAGTGGTCTTCACAAACAGCTCAGGCATGGGTGTATCCCGAGTATACGGCATTTTCAACTGAATGGCTCTCGATCGGACCCACTGAAGATATGGCTCTAAAGAAACATCACCCCTAGGCCCCAAATCCTTCCTACTCTTCTTATGAATGTGACGCCAGGCCTTCGCAATCTGCTCCCTAGCTTCCTTGTGGTCTTCTCCCTCCTTCAGAAAGAAACTACTCAAATGAATACTGTTCGGTTTATCTCTCATCGGATATCCAAGTTGTCGCCGTGCAAGAACAGGGTTATAGTTAATTCCTCCCTTTGTACCAAGAAGAGGTACATTGGGGAAACTACCACAAATTTCAACAATCTCTATATCATGATAAGCTCGATGATACCAATCAATATTCGAGTGAGTAAGTGCCATGATCTTAGGAGCCCAACGGGGTTCCTTCTTGACATCCCAAAAGGCATCAGACTGAGGCATATGAGAAATGAACCATCGGTACAACAAAGGCGTGCAACAGATAATCATTCCTCCATGATAAGAACTCTGAAGATGAACAAAGTAATAAGCATCACCCAACAGTGTAGGAACTGGGTATCCAATCATGAAAATCCTGATAGCGTTAATGTCGACAAACTTGTCCACATTAGGAAATAAGAATAATCCATAAGCAAGCAGAGCAAAGATGGCCTCAAAAGAAACCGTACTCTTCATTCTGGAAAAGTAACGAGCCTTCTTCAATAAGAACTGAGTTGGTAATCCTCTAATCCCTCCTTTAGTAGTCATATGGGCTTCCACCTCCGACTTCCCTAGATGAATCAAAGCGGCAATATCATGTGGTTTTGGCTCATCCTCCAAACCAGTAAAAGGAACACGATTGGTAACGGATAAATCCAATAGATAAGAATACTCTTCCAGTGTAGGCATCAGCTGATAATCGAGAAAAGTAAAGCAGTGATACACCGGATCATAGAACTGGACCAAGGTCAAGAGAATACCCTCCTTCATCTTCAGCTTCATGAGAGAAATAATGGATCCATACTTCTCCCGAAAGTCTACAGGACACTCAATCTCTGGAATCAGACTGATCAACTCATCTACCTTGGGATCCTTGAAACTGTATTTCCCGGTCTTTCTCTTTCCAGAATCCATGGTTAAAAGTATCTGAGATATTCACAAATAGTCAACCTGTAAATCCCTTGAAATATTGTTTTCTTCAAAAGATGCTTATGAGTGCATGGATGCATGATGCAACAATCACACACAAGATCACATATATAGAGTTCATAGGTTCAACATCACGAGCATGAGGTCGAAGGTACTACCCATAAGGTGTTGGTCTAAGAGTTATCATCTGTCGAACAAGGTTCTAGAGGTTCCCAGAGTCTACATCCTTCCTTCGGATATTACACACTTCTCGATTAACTCGGTAATTAGTAATATTCTCAAGAAAGACTCGTCCGAGGGTAGTATCGCGTGACAACTATTTCCGGGTTACTCCATCATAGCATCCGCACTACACCTAAAAGGCTAAGATGGGTTTGGTATTCTACGGTCCTCAGTTTCAGCAGGCTCCCAGGTCGAAAGCAGTACGTCTTCCCGATTACTCGGTAAACGACACTACAGTCAAAGGGGCCTCCACTGAGTGGGAGATCTCATACCTCCTTTTTTGGGATTACTCCCTCAAAGTTAACATGACTATACCGCCCGTTCTATCTTAAAGTTTGCCCAAGTCCGGGTATAGGACTTATGAGTAATCACCAAGCACCCTGAAAACCAGAAAAAATCCAGACAAACATATATACAAATTATAACACATAAACAACAATAGCACATATACAGATATAAACAAATATAGGCTTAACCCACTTAGGGATGGACCAGCAAGAGGTCAATCTATCCCCAGTGAAGTCGCCATTTTTCTGTAGCGGTAGAAATGTTCAAGACTAAGCCATTGGATTGACTAGACTTTGTACAAATCAAAATAAAAATCGCCACTGCGCTTTATTGTTTCCAAAGGAATGGGAAAAGAGCGAATAACCCAAAAAGAGGGGGAAAGATTCAAGGTAAGGGGGTTGGTTATGCAAAGGGAAGGTATTAGCACCCTAAACATCTACGGTATTCCGCAGGAGCCTCTTTGTAAAATCTGTATATTTTGGCTATAAAAATGTGTTGTATATAAAATGGATGGGGGAGGTGAGAAAAGAAATATATTTTTATGGTTTTTGCACCCGCCGCGGTTGCGAACCTTTAGTGCCTACGTACCACCTTTCGTGCAATAGGGGATCAGGGTACACGTAGTTCCTCTTTTAAAAGATTTGAAACATAAGTGTGTTGGTTAATTTTAAGAGATAAGACATCATTGTCATTGTCCGTGTGGAAAACATACTTACTACCCACAATCATGAGAAAGGAGAATTTGCATCATCTCAAAGTGGAGGATATGGCTTGATTTTAAAATCAACAATGCCTCACTCAACACCCAAGTGGAAAATATCTCTCTTCACTACATATTGTAGAAGTATAGTTGTTTGCATCACTACAAGGATTGACAAGAGTCCAATATTTTGAGAAAAAAATTTTAAAGATAAAAACCAAAGTAGGAAAATGGTTTGAAATGAGATTGGTTGACTTTTAGTCTTCTCACAAAAAATGTCAAGGTATTATTAAATTGATTGAAGTTTATTTATGAAAAATGTTTTTTGAAAACGCATGGACATAAGTCCAAGTTTATTATGAAAGTGTTTTATATTTCAAAACAAGAAGGGTTTTCAAAAGGAGGGAGAAGATTTTTTTGAAATTAAAGAAGATGGGAGGGGAAGAAGAGGCTATGCTAAAGCATAAGGTAAAAGTTAAGGATAAGGACCATCTAACCAACAAGAAGCCAAAAACCTGACGTTATGAGTCAAGATAGAATTCCCATTCTTTGGAGTGAAACCAAGCAAGCAAAGATACTAGACCTCTTCAAATGTATTAAGTCTTCATAAAAATTGAGCAGAGTAACGGTTGTATACGGGTGAATTGCAGATTACAAACAGAGAATGTAATCACAAAAACCTGCACACAAAAACAAACAAGCAACCCAATGTCCTGAGGTAAACCTCAAGAGCTCCAGACAAAATAATTAGATAAGATCACAAAGTCTCCAAGATAGGCCAAGGTTTCTATTCCTAAGTCCAGGAAAGTCCACTGCTCCATAATGCCGAGAATAGTAACCAAATAGTCCAAGTACCATTAAGAGTTTTTTTAGGGTTTATGTTGATTATTAAATATCTTAAGAAAATAAAAGGAAAGCTCAAATGAGCAAAGTAAAAAAAATGACAAGAAAATAAATGCTCAAATGAGCAAAGATGAAAATGGCATGAAATGTAAAATGCTAAAAATAAATAGTACATAAAGCATAAAAGGAATAAAGCATAAAATAAACAAGTCAATAATTAGTGGTTAGTTGGATGACCATCTTGAAACTTGCATTTGGAACTCATTAGAGGATTGGTAGAACCAAAGCCTCCCCACAACAAGTTGCATTTGCTTTTTGTCAAGTATATCATCCATTTGGAATTCTCACAAGTACTATTTAATGATCAACGATGTTTAAGTGATCCGCATTGACCAAAGGTGTTGTAGATCCATTAGAGGATTGGTAGAACCAAAGCCTCCATACAATGAATCTCAAGGCTATTGGATCAAAGAGATCAAATTAACATACTTGGGCTGACAATCATAAGTTTGGGCCACGAATGATCATTTATTCCAATCGGGACAAAATTTAGCGCTATGTTAAGCAATCATAAATGGACTTATATAGAAGTCGCACCTATTTTGAGGTCGGTCAATAGAAAACTATGCACCATTTGTTTTGAGACATGATATTGAGATCATGCTCCAACAACATTTAGTGCAATGAGAAGGGGATGAGATGAAAAGGGATTAGGGTAAAAAAGAAGAAAAAAACCACATTTGAATTAATATTTAATCAAACTATTATTAAAATCATTCATCCATCTTTTGTGGAGTTAAACTCAACACCATGGATCCAATGATGTTAATAAAGCCATGATCAAAAAATCAACCCAAGACAGCCAGAAAATATTCACAAAATAATAATATATTTAATATATGCATTAAAGGGTTTAAAAATGTTTAAAAAATGGAAAATAATAGGGAAAAAGTCAATTATGTTCAAATTAATCAAGAAATGAAGGATAAGACCATAGAAAAATCAGAAAATAAGTCAAGTATTTATACAATTTTTTTGGGAATTTTTAAAAGTCAGAAACTATTTTAAAAATTAAAATAAATGGGTAAAATAAACAAAAATGGTAAAAAAATAGTAAAGTCACAAGCAAAAATAAAATAAAGTCACCAATATTTGTCACAATGTCATTAGATCATCCCATAATTTTTTCAGAATTAAAAAATGTGTAAAAGTATTTTTAAACATTTTAAACAAATCAAATGAGTGTAAAATTCATAAAAAATACCAAAACACAAAAATAAATTGTGAAAAAATAAAAATCACAAAGAGAATAATCAAAAATATTTTTCATAATTTTTTCAGATTTTTTTGACTAAAAATGAATTTTCTATGATTTTTTAAAATTTAAAACAATTAAAATATAAAAATCAGAAAAAGAAAATAAAAGAAAAAGATGTGGACCATTGGATGAGAGTCAAAATGTGTTAGTAATCAAATCCAAATGATCTGGCGCGCTGTGCATATCATGGTCTTTACTGAATAAAGCATTGAATCAAATGTAAAATCAGATATTCAAAAAATACAAATGGCACGCTTTCATTGGTTAGAAGGTGACACGTTGGTCATCTTCAACCTCTAGCCTCACGAATTGTAGGTCTCTCAAACTATAAAATCAGAAGCTCAGACCTATGCCATTCGTTTTGTCTCTTCAAGACGAAGATAACCATACCCTCGCGCCATTTTTATATAAATTGTAACTCAAGCAAATTGGAAAGAAAGTTTTGAAAGGGAATTTGAAAATTCATGGTCAAAACGTGTTTCCAAATAAAAGTATTTGTTGCAACTAGAACCAAGGCAATGAGAGCAACACAATGGTACCAAAGTTTTGAAGAATTGATGAAGGAATCTACCTATTGAAGTTGAGTTGTAGAGCTTTCTAATTGGACTTCTATGGAGCAATGTAGGGCACGATTCTTGAATGTAATGGTTAGGTTCAGGGAAGATCAAGGAAGGTGAATTGATGGAGAAAATGGATTGAAAAAGGCTTGAGAAAAGGATTCGAAGTAGCTGAATTCTGAGTTGTGAAGCAAGTTTGGCAGGGTGATTCTGGCTATCGATGCTTGAGAAAATGAATAGGATAGTACATGTATTTATAGGAGAAGCAAATGGGATCAAAAGGAAGAGTGAATGATGCATTTTGGAGGGAATTCGTGCAAACCTGATGCACGAGTGAAGTGTGATCCAAATGTCACCAAAACTCATCCAATTCTTGCGTTTCGATGCACTAATCCACTTGGGAAAGTTTCCTAATCATGTTTAGACCAAAACGCGTGCTAATTTGAGGTTTAGAGGTTATAACATGAAATTCAAATTCTGACTTGCAGGGAAACTTCAATTCCAAGTTACCACTTTTGGAACAATGGCATTTCCACCTCAAGGAGTCTTAAGGCATGATTCTTGATGCTTTGGAAATATGATGTAACAAACTTTGCAATGGAAAAAGAATGGAATCAATTAGAGGCTTGAGCTGAAAATTACATGAAGTCAAAGTTGGAGAAAAAGAGTTGACTTTCCATACTTAGAAATATTTCAAATTCTTCTTTAAAAAATGGCCTATAATCTCTTGCATCCAAACATGGCTTTCCACTTAGAATTTGCTCTTAACCCAAAAAAATGGAATGAAGTAAATCTCTTGAACGACATTTTGCAATTTGAACCACTCAAAATCTCCAAAAATTGACCAAGTTATGACTTGTTGAAGTTGGCCAAAAATCATGAAATGACCTATAATCTTTTGCATTCTTAAGGCAACTTCCATCCATTTTCTTACTTTTCACATAAAAGAAGGCATGAAGTACACATCCTTAAGATCATCATGGAAAAATAATGGGCTCAAGGTGATAAAAATTGACCAAGTTATGACAATTTGAAGTCACATATCGAAAATTAGGGATTCAACTAGATGACTTGTAATCTTTCTTATTCATCAAGTTCCTTCCACATGAAAACTATTTGGAACTTTTGAAGTGATTTGTTGGTAACTCTTTGAAGAGAAGATGTTTTTGGAATCACTCAAAAATAACAAAAGATGAGCAAGATATGCCTCTTTGAAGTCCAAAACCCTAGCCTCTAGATCAAGAGAATGCTTGGTGGAACTTTGTCAATTTTGAACAAACTTTTTGTGCCAATATTCTTCCTTTGTGAATAGAAATTTGTTGAGGATGATGATGAGGACCTATGGCCACCAAAACCAATTTCATATCAACTTCAAAACAACTTCAATGGTGAGGTTTGAATCTCTTAAGCTTTTGACTAGGGCATGGAAATAAACTCATGAACCCATGAAGCAACTTGCTAAACCTCATTGCTTTTACCTACATTATCAACAAGTAAGACAAACCAATACTGCATTTTATTAATTAGAGAGAAAAATCATAGTACAATATCTATGATCACAAAAGCAAACAAATTAAGGTGCTTGGTAACTTCTCAAAGAGCAAAGCTAAAGATAAGGAGAAGAACCAAAGTTCCTAATGTGATTTTGTGGTGATTGAAACAATGTGGTATGATGAAAAAAGGGTTGCCGCTGTCACTATGCCAAACAAGCACATAGACATTGCTTTTTTTTTGCTATAGACAACGCCTTAAAGCGCTGCCTAAACCAGCGCTGCTATAAGTAAATGTAATGCTTTATATTAATGTAAAAGTGTTATTATATATCCCCTTTAGGCAGCGCTTTTACTTTAAAAGCGCTTTCTTATGCACCCTTTTAGCAGCGCTTTCTCTTTTGAAGTGCTTTATTATGTACCCCCTTTAGCAGCGCTTTCTCTTTAGACATCGTTTTTGGTTATCTTTTAGGCATTGCTTTAGATTGCGCTTTTCTTTAAAAGCATTGTCTTTTCCTCACTTTAGGCAGCGCTTTCCCATTTTAGGAAGCGCTTTTTCCCCACTTTAGACAACGCTTTTCTCATTAAGCGCTGTCTAATGTTCACAAATTTTTTTAAATATTATACTTTTTCACTTATAGAAAGTGTTGTCCAATATCTACAATAAATTTTCACCATATTTTGCACTAGGTTTTCACCATATTTTGCACCAGATTTGGTAGCTTCAATCCAATATAAAAGCACCAAATTTGCATATACAAAAAATCTACATATATATGATTGATGATATATACAACAACAACTTGAAAATTGATGATACAACTTGAAAATTCTAAAATTATAAATTTATGTTTAATCTACATATTACTATCTTCGAGATTTTCTAAAAAACAACAACAATGAACTTCTAAGCTCTATCTTCTACATCTGCACCTATAACCTGAAATAAAACCAAAAGACTGAAATTCATACCATGATAAAAAAAAACTTTATTCGAATTTATACTCAAAACTCGAAAGTTGTACTCAAAATTCTCATTAATGAAAGAAAGACACTATACCTTATAAAATTATCAGCTCCATAATGAATTGACACCATTCCTCCATAAGTTCATCCAATTGATCTTTTGAGTAATGAGCATAATTGAATTCGTCAAAGTACTACATAATAATATAACATAGTATGTGATTTAGTTAAAACACTATGCCATTTTATGAGAAATATTAAAATAATTCCTAAGTTAGAAATCCATATCGTGGATGGAATCTCTATTCGATCCAAAAGAAGTGTTTCTTTCATAAACCTCAATATGAAATAACCGCAATCTATACCATTACATTGATGAGGATACTGCACATGGAAAGAAAATACGGATATATATCAAGATATACCCCTTAACTTTTTTTATCAAGTATCATCACTAATATAATCAAAATTGTGAAAATTTACCTGCACTCTAATCCACATAATGTTGTTGGCTCTACTCTTTGGTACTTGAGTACCTATTTGTGATCGAAAAGCTTATAGAACACTATAATAAAATATAAACGAATATTTATAATAATCTCACATAGATAAATAAATATACACACGAATATTTAGAATAATCTCACTTATGCATCAATCATCTTCTTCAAATCTGGGTATGTTGTCCAATCATTGTATAACGAATCCAGATAGTATACAATTTCTACTACATAATTAATAGTAAGCAACAACCAATGTCCACTGTAAGATTAAACAAATGTTAGATGGAAAGTTTCTACACAACGTCAAAAAATGAAAAATTATAATAGATGAAGTTAGGATGAAAATCTAACCCGTGGCCAATATTATATGGTAAAAAGAACAACTTATATGTATCTTTGTTGGCCACAAATAAACCGAGTACATACGATATGACATCATCTGGTTTTGTTACGATTTACCTTGCGTTGACGGTGTTGGGAGATAAGAAAACGAATCTTTCTTCCAATCCACGTGGGCGCATCACTTTGTCATACAGAAACCTTAAATAAAAACATCATTAAAATCAGACTATATTCGTTGAAATGAGTAAATAAATTGTTCATTTAATTAAACAAAGTTGATCGAAGTATACCTAATGTATGTATCCATAACACCGAGGCCTAAAGTCAAATGTTGAAAAACTTGATCCATATCATATCTACCAATTGCTTCCATGTATTCATAACCAAAAATGTCTTCCGACATAGGTATAAGATGAGTACCACCAATTGGAATATCTATTATTCCTATATATGTCCGAAGGCACGACCTATACTGAGAAGTAGGTTTTTTGCTAGCCACGGTCTTCTTACCCCTACTGACTTGTTCAATCTCTTTAGTTAGGTGAATTATAAGATCATGATATGCATAAATATCATATAATTGTGTTGTACCTCTTTTTTTGATGCAACTGACTCGGTTTGCTGCATCATCCCCTTATCTTTTGATTTGGGTTTTGTAGGAGTCTAACATTACCATGTAAAAAAATATACATAAAGTGCTCGTAAAAACATTGAATACTCAAAGGTTCATAATGGTTTTAAGCATACCTTATCATCTACGCGAATAAGGCTTGACGGACATGCAATATATGCACCTACTGCCTCTTCCACCAATGTTACATCTGAAACATCATTTGGTATTGGTAATAACACACCCACTCTAAAGAAGTATCAATTGATACCTTCAAATATCCATCAGGGAGCGGTTAATGGTGAAGTACTTCTCCCAAAGTATTATGCACTTTCCCCTTGCCAACCATCTGATAAGTCGGTGACTATAAATAGAGTTGAAAGGGTGAAATGGCCCTAAAACCAATAATAAATATGACATTGTTAATGTGTGTGTATATATATATATGTCAATTAAATGAATTACACTAATTTAATTTCATAATGATATATATAATTACCTCGAGAATATTCGGTTGAACATTACAATTGACACTAGATTTCTCACTAGTATCTTTAAAACCTGAAGCTTCCCTTTCTGATTGATCTCTTTCTATTTCCTTTCTCAATTCACGAACTTCAGCTTCTAATGCTTGCAGCTTTGTCTGTAGTTCTTTATTGCTAGAAGATTTTGTCTTTAGATTTTTCTTTTTCAAGGATGTTAGAGTGACCCCATGTCCCATACCCCTCACCCGACCGGAATACTCACGAACATCTAATGCTCGACTAAGTATGCTCTTGCAATCATTATAGTCATATGGAGATAAAGACTGAGACAAATTCTCCTGAAATTCATATGAATATCGAAAAAACATGAATATTATATGTTAATAAAATTTTGGTTTAATTAAACAATTAATTTATACTTACACATTTCTCAAAAATTTGTTGAACATCTTCTTTAACAACTCCATCCTTACCCACACAGGCAGCCTTCCACAAAACATGCTCCGGAAGAGATGTTTCAGAACTATTCTCCTCTTTTAACTACACATTAAGACAAAAAATAAGATCAATGATAACTCATGATGAACAAGTATATCATTGCAATTTATAGATACTTACTATTTTTTGTTGTAAGTGTACATATCCCGTACGCCCTTTTCTGTATGGATACGCGGGACCTGATGCTCGTTGGTGATTTACGACACTCGTATTCTGAAATTTTTTGGTTCTTAGTTTGTCTTTAAAAGTGTTCCATTCTTCCGGTGAAATCAAGTCTGCATATTTACTTGGACTCTCGGCATCAACAAAAAAATTTTTGGTATCTCTTAGATACTTGTTTGATAAATAAGATTTAAACCCTCTATGTCTTTTTTCATCCAATTGAAGACAATAAGCTCTTCTGGTATCATCAATGTTGAAAGACCTCTATGAAAAACATACACAGAGTGCGTTAGTATAAGTAATTTAAAGACATAATCATAATTAAAAACAAATAACATCACACATGGTACCTGTATCTCACTCCAGATTTTGTCTTTAGCAGTATCCAACTGCTCATTTCCATAATTATCACAAGTAATTGGAACTTCTCTCCTTACAAGTGAACCAATGTAACTTGTCAATTTAGAACCGTTAGGTTCAATTAGTTTCTCATTTGAATTCCAATGCACATCATATTTTATTGCTCTATTTCTACCAAGAATGATTTTCTTCATAATAGTTATTCCTCTTCTAATATACCTTTCCTCTGTATTAATAGATTTCTTTCCATCATTAATAGAATCATCATGTGGGTGATCCTTGTTACTCGCCATATAACCTGTAATAAATAAAAACATAAGTATCTAATGACAAATATATAATTACAAATATATAATTCCAAATATCTAATTCCATAATCAATTGAGTATATAAAATAACAAATATATAAGTTTATTGAATGACGGAATATATAACATTTTACTATATTACCATTTTCTCTAACATCTCTTTCTTTTCTTGGTTGGATAGTGAATTACTTGTCTCTTAAGAACATGGACGAATGGATTGATCTAAATTCCCTCATTATGATCCTTTCGGATATATGATTCATCTGCTATAATATTCTCATCTCGATCGTTTCTAATATACGACTCATTCTCAACATCAATATCACCTTGATCTACACTTTTATCATCAGTCACTTTGTTAGATAAAAGCACTATAGACTATTCCGTACTCTTCGGGTCAGTGACGTAGAACACTTGTTTAGCTTGAGAGGATGGAATAAAAGGCTCATCTTTGTACCCCATCCTATTAATATCCACTTGCAAAAATCCTGACTTATCCATTCGTATGCCACTATTATGTACCCACTTGCAACCAAAGATGGGAATCTGAAACTTATCGTAATTAAACACCCAAATGCGATCGATAACCCTAACATATGACAGATTTTCATATTTGGGGTTTAAGTCCTTCATACTTGAAATGTGCATTGCTTCAGCTACCACGGTGACACCACTATTTTGCATAGTAATTTTATCATCTTGTTCTTTGGTATAAAATGTGTATCCACTAATTGGGCATGCGCTATGAGAAAACACATGAAAACTTGGACGATGTGCCAATCACCTCAACCTTTCTGTTATTGAAGCGGAATCTGAATAAAACTTTGAATAAATATGATCCTTAAACCATTGTATAAAACTTTGATTGTGCTCCCGTACTAACCAATTTTCATTTTTATTTTGATTCTCACCTCGGAGTACATCCTTGTGCATTTCAACATACGGCTCAACCTCATTGTCATTGTGCAGAACATACAAATGCACTTGATCCTGTTCATCCATTGATATTGTCACAATTTTATTTCCAATTAATTTTTTACCTTCTTTTTTTTTCGAAAATATGAGATTTGGGGAATCCAATGGATTTCACATTGGACAAGTATTCAGTACAAAACTCAACTACTTCTTCAATAATGTATCATTCAACAATACAACCCTCTGGATGACTTCGGTTTTTCACGTACCCTTTTAATATTTTCATATAACGTTCAGCAGGGTACATCCATCTCATATAAGCTAGTCCACACAACTGTGTCTCTTTTACAAGATGAACGACTAGATGTACCATTATGTCAAAAAATGAGGGAGGAAAAAACATTTCAAGCTCACACTAAATAATAACTATTTCTTTTTGCAATGTCGGTAAGATCTCAGGATCGATCACCTTACTACAAATTGACCTGAAGAAAAAACACAATTTAGTTATTGCGCTTCTTACTTTTTCTGGAAAAATAGAATCTATACCAATTGGTAGAAATTGTTCCATTATGACATGACAATCATGTTTTTTTAAACTCTTTAACTTGAGGTCTTTCATAGACACAAGTCTTCTGATATCTGAAGAGTATCCTTCAGGAACTTTAACTTCACTTAGAAACTTACACAATAGTTTTTTTCTCCTTTCTAGATAGAGTATAAGCAGCAGGTGGTAGATATGTTCGTCTACCTTTCTTCATGGGTCTAAACTCAATTCTTATTACCATCCTTACCATGTCCTCCCTTGCTTTAAGGCCATCCTTAGACTTTCCTTTTATATTGAGTAACGTACCAATAACAATTTCAAATACATTTTTTAATATGCATAACATCGAGAAAATGTCTCACATGCAAAGGCTTCCAATATGGCAATTAAAAAAAATCTACCTCTTCTTCCACCCACCTTTGACAACTGTATGTGTAAAAGGCTTGCCAAACTGAGTACACACATCTTTCACCTTTTCAAAAATTTGGTCACCTGACAATGCAGGTGGAGCTTTACGTTGTTCGGTGTCTCCATCGAATGCTTTTCTCCACCCACGTAGTGATGTTTAGAATTTAAGAATCTACGGTGATCGATAAAGACATTCTTCTGACAAAGGTCTAATCGCGTTGTATTGGTTCCATCTTCACAAACAGGACACGCTTTTTGACCTTTAATGTTATACCCTGATAGATTCCCGTATGCTGGAAAATCATTAATTGTGCCAAAAAACATCACCCTCAAATTGAAACTTTGTTTCCTATATCCATGATAAACCTCCACACCGTTCTCCCACAAAATCTTTAAATCTTCGATCAAAGGTGTCAAGTATACGTCTATGTCATTCCCTGGTTGTTTAGGCCCGGAAATTAACATAGATAATATCATGTACTTATGCTTCATACATAGCCATGGAGTTAGGTTATAAATCATAAGAATCACAGGCCATGTGGTATGTGAGATACTTTAAAGACCATGTGGGTTCATTCCATTCGTAGATAATGCCAAGCGAAGGTTTCTTGCTTCTTCTCCAAAATCAGGAAAATCATTATCAATCTTCGACCACTGTGGTGAATCTTCTAGATGTTGATACTTTCCATCAATAATTCTTTCATATGCATGCCAAGTCAAGTGTCTTGCATTGGTTTCACTATGAAACATGCGTATAAATCACGGAATTATAGGAAAATATCATAAGACTTTTGCTGGAGATAACTTTTTCTTATATCGAGATAAACCGCATTTAGGGCACTCATTTAACGATGCATATTCGTTTCGAAACAAAATGCAATCATTTAGACAAGCATGTATCTTATCATAGCTCATGCCAATAGAGCACAACATTTTTTTGGCCTCATAGGTTTGATTAGGAAGAACATTATCCTCCGGAAGCATATCTCTCATAATGGCTAATAACTCTGTGAAACTTTTATCCGATCATCCATTGCCCGCTTTTAAGTTGTACAACTTTAATACCGCAGACAGTCTTATGAATTTAGTGCAACCTTTATACACCGGTTTCTCTGCATCGCTTACCAACCTCTCAAACATTTTGGGATAATCCTGAAGATCTTCTTCAAGTGCTTCTGCAATCTCTTCGACTCGATCACAATTGTATGTATCTGTGCCACTATCATCTGAAGCATATGTCGTACTATCCCCCGGTTCAATATTCTCGTTACTTTTCTCACCATGGAATATCCAACATGTGTAACTTCGATCAATTCCACGCCTCAATAGTTGCGATTGCAACCCAACTACGTCAACCTGACCCACAAAACAACAACTTAAGCAAGGACATTTCATTCGATTGGCGTTTTCAGCGTGTTCAACAGCAAACTTAACAAATTCCAATACCCCATTCTCGTACTCTTTAGACAATCGATTGGCAAACATCCATTTTTTATCCATGGTCTTACTATTAAGTAATATAAACAAAAACAATACTTAAAAAAAGAACAGAGACTAAAAAGCTTAATATTAATTAGGCATATTCATAGAAAATCATAGGAGCATAGGAGCACATTCTAATGGAATATAAAATATAGAAGGTTCTCTAACCTTAGTGTAAAACAAGAATTTTGACTTGTCCAACCAACTTAATTCAAAATCGAAGGTCTTCAAGTATAATTTTGTCTCCAAAATGTGTAACCTGGATACAAAATGAAGCTCAAATGAGAATATTGCAAAAGTGAATATATAAGATACCAAAAGCCAACGCCTACAATCTGAGAAAACTCAAACAAATTATGTAATAGTCATCCATTTTTTATTCATCAATAATAAACATACTATAATTATTCAAGCAACTATAGCAAATTAAAAGAACAACTAAATATTTGTAGAGAAGTTAACAACTTCTGAAACCACACAGTGTAATATTCTTGGAAACGCTCATAAACTCCACTCTTCACAAGTAACCTATATAAATGATCAATTAATTTCATTATAATAAAAAAAAATCTATAGAATAAGAATTACATTAGAATATAAATACTATAACTACCCTTTTTAATATATAATAATATATTAATACAATAATAATATAATAATAATATAATAATAATATTATATTATTATTAATTATTTCAAAAAAATCAATTTTTAATTTTCTAAAAATATATATTAATTATTTAGCAAATTAAAATTTATAACTAACTCTAAAATTTATCATATTTTTTAAAACTATTTTTAAAAAAAGTAAAATCATAAAGTAATTTAGTTTGACGCATGTAAGAACCGGGGTATCTTGTATATTATTTTTAACATATATTTTACTAATAAAACAATATTAAACTAATAAAAACAACATTAAATAATCACTAATATTTATACACCATGCATCAAGAATATTTATATTATCAATGACCGTCAAAAATCATCACTAATATTTCTATCTATATTATCACTAATGTTTATACACCATCAAGAATATATATTATCGTTTCTATTCTATATTATCACTAATATTTATATTATCGTTTCAACTTTACATTATCATCAAACAATCACTTATATTATCAACTTTACACCATCAATTATATGAGTTCTTTCAATTTCAATTTCAACTCTATGTGAAGTGCTTTCAATTTCAACACTATAAGTGTTATTACGACAACCTCTCAAACCAAAATTTATAGCTCGATTAATTGTACAGGAACATATTTTCTCTCAATCAATACATGCAATACTCATTGTGAAATTTACACAAAAACCTTACATGCAAAACTCATTATGACATTTTCACAAATGTCTTACATGCAAAAACCACATGCCACACAAAACACAATATAATGCAACATTATCAACACTAAATCAACATTATACACACTATCAACTAAAGAAAATGCAACATTATATATCAACATTATCAAATATATCAAAAATCATATCTATAGGAGAAGAGAACATTAGTTTTGAATGGAAGAAAAGATGAGAACGGTCTTGAATGGAAGAAAGGATGAGAACCTTGATTGTGGAACAAATAGAATCTATTTTCATTGAGAATCAAAGAAAAAATGGAATATTATATGGAAGAATGGTTGTTGTGCGTGTGCGTGAGAAGAGGGATGAAAAAACCTATTTTCTGAAAATAATAACATTACTGTGATACTAGCCGTGTTTTATTTTTTTTATAAAAGGACTTTAAGCAGCGCTTTCAAAAGCGCTGCGTAAGCCTACCCTTAGCCAGCACTTCAAGTAGAAGAGCACTGTGTAATCCCACCCTTTAGGCAGCGCTCTTACAAAGCACTACGTAAGCCCACCCTTTAGCATTTCTTTTTCAAAGGGCTTTCTAACACCCCCCCTTTAGCAGCGCTTTTTCAAACCACATCCCCCCTTTAGGCAGCGCTCTTACAAAGCGATGCGTAAGCCCACCCTTTAGGCAGCGCTTTGCCAAAGCGCTACAGTACCTACCCCATTTAGCAGTGCTTTTTCAAAGTGCTTTTTGATACCCCCCCTTTAGCAGCGCTTTTTCAAACCACATTCACCCCTTTAGGCAGCGCGTTTTTAGAAAGCATTGTCTAAGGTATACGACCAAATTCTCGTGTTTTTAAAATGGACCTTTAGCAGCGCTTTTGATAAGAAGCACTGCCTAAGATGTGTTGTTTAATCTTATTTTTGGCATAGTGTTTGTCATGGTCAGATGTATCAGAAACGCATGATCAAAGCCTTTAATAAGAAAGTCAAACATCATGTGTACTAGGCTGGTGATTTGGTAATAAAATGCATCATCCTACCACAACGTGATCCCATGGGAAAATGGACTCCCACATTCGAAGGGCCATTTGTGATCAAAAATATATTTTCATGAGGTGCTATGACCCTTACCACCATGGACAGTGAAGATTTTCCATACCCTGTGAATGCAGACATAGTCAAAAAGTACTACGTATAAAAGAGACCCATTAGGTTGACAGGCCTAGGCAAAAATAAAGGCATCCCGGCGAACCAAAAGGGTTCGGGCAAAAATAAGGGCATCCCGGCGAACCAAAAGGGCTTGGGAAAATATTATATATATATATATATATATATATATATATATATATATATATATATATATATATATATATATATATATATATATATATATATATATATATATATATATATATATTGTACATCCGGAAAGTCGAAAACCTGAAAAGGCGGATTGAGAAAAAAAGGATATCCTGGTGGATTGAAACTCTGAAAGGGCGGTCCTGGAAAAAGTTAGGGATTAAAGCGTACTACTATGTCCCATTGGATCATCCATCCACTTACATCTAGCATAATTACTAACGTCAAGTTCAAATGGTACAAATCAATTCAATCAACTTCTTCCGACAACAAGGGATGAGATGCTTAAAGACATACGGGAAATATCAAAGTTGAACTCGATAGGATCATTTCCACATAACTGTTTTCCTTTGTATCACTTTGTACCCCTTTTTCAAAATTTACGACGATTTCCTCTTACTAGGATTTTTGTCTCCTTGTATAAACTGCCTGCTTATAGGCAAACTTTTCAAAATCAATTCAAAATTGTTTTTACTTTCTCTGTTTTGTTTGCAAAAAATGTCCAGTGATTACATTAATGAACATATGCATTTGAACATGATTATTGTTTACAAATATATGCATGAAAACAGGGTTAGCATTTGCTAAAGACTCTAGGAGTTGGGATAATGTTCAAAAGTCGTCCATAAATTCCCACAGAACAATCTCGATGGAACTATCTCTGTAGAACTATCTTCACAAGTTCATTCCCAACAGAGATATATTTCGTGGAAAATCTACTATGTCCTTAGACAGAAATTGGGGCATCTTCAAGCAATTCACCTCCATTTTTTATGAATAGCTTGACATGATCATCTTCCCTAATGGATCCCCTAGCAGATAAGGAAATTTAATCATTTCTCCAACATACAATGGAAACTTCCTCAGTGCAACCAATGAATTTCTAATCAGAGATTATTTCCTCAACACAATCTGCAGGGTTTATTTCCCCAACAGAGTTTATTTCTCTGATATTGCAATTCCTTGACAAGATTCTCTTCTCCGGCCATATATCGTTCAACGTTGTCCTCCCCAGAAGAGCTAATACTCATATCTGAAACCTAGTCAAATAGTACATCAGCGGATTATCCATCACTTTTATCCCCAGTTAGGATGCATAAAGAATCAAATCCTTCAAAAGAACGATAAATGACTGACTCTCCTTGAATGCTTCAATCCCCAAGCAGAATTTGAACATCCCCAGTGGGGTGTCCTCAAACAGAAAGCAGAAATCCCCAGTAAGGACGTTCTAAACAAAGCTGAAGAATTACTATCTTCATCCCCAACAACAATCAGGGATTTATTTTCCACAACCAGAGATGTTATATAAAGCTACCGATACGCTCCATTGACATCCATACATCATTCACGAAATATCATAACATTTGCATACGAAACGCATATACTATTCTCATTTATTTTGAGAACATCATTACGCAATGCATTAGATATATCATGATATTGCATAAAACTAACTTTGTCTTTTCAGGTTAAGTTCGTAAACAAATGAATATTATTAGCAATTTAGAGACAAATTATAGATCAATTCCCGAAATAGGGCGGGGTGACTACCTGCATGACCAGATGATTTCCTTCATAGATTTATTCTGAAAAGCATTCCCCTTAGAGACTGAATTCTGACGAGCATTTCCTTCAAAGCTTTGTTCTGAAAAGCATTCTTCTCAGAGACTGAATTTTGACGAGTATTTCCTTTAGAGATTTATTCTGAAAAGCATTCCCCTTAGAGACTGAATTCTGAAGAGCATTTCCTTCAGAGATTTATCCTGAAAAGCATTCCCCTTAGAGACTGAATTCTGACGAGCATTTCCTTCAGAGATTCATTATGAAAAGCATATTTCTCATAAACTTATTCTGAAAATCATTTCCTTCAGAGATTTATTCTGAAAAGAATTTCCTTCAGAGATTCATTCTTAAAAGAATTTCCTTTAGAGATTCATTCTGAAAAGCATTTCCTTCAGAGCTTCGTTCTGAAAAGCATTTCCTTCAGAGATTCATTCTAAAAAGCATTTCCCTCAGAGATTCATTCTGAAAAGCATTTCCTTCAGAGATTCATTATGAAAAGCATTTCCTTCAAATATTAATTCTAAAAAGCATTTCCCTCAAATAAGATCGGATAGATTCATTTTGAAAAGCATTCTTCAAATAAATTCAAGCGTAGACTCATTCTGATACTCCTATCAACAGTTACTTTGGATGGCATCTATAAGCCCATCTCTAATGACACTCTATCACCTCTCCGAATGGAATCTTTAAGCCTATCCAAGAAATATAATCAACCAACAGTGTTACTATATGCACATGTGAGTGCAAATTTCTGGGCACTTAAGTGTTCATTCCTCTTTGTTGTACCCCAAAATTTGCCCTCCCATATTCTCCAAGATTTGCAAAGAGCATGCTTCAAAATCTCCCAAGCGTTGCACAGTTCAATGGCCTCCTAACAGTCAAAAACTAGGGTTTTGGTTCTGGCAAAGAAATTGAAGTTTCCAAGGGTCCAAACAAGTCCCACATGCCTATAAACATTGTCAAGCATCCATATGCCAAGTTTCAAGACTTACAGCACAAAATTGCACCGTCAAAAACCCTAATTGCTCAACAGTCAACTGTAGGGGTAAAATGGTCATTTGACAGTCAAAAGTTCAAATTTTTGGTCAACATCTTATTTTGAAGCCACGAACATCATTTGATCAATTCTTGGTCATGATTCTCAAGGCATGGTTCAAAAAGTCTCAAGATGCAAAAGTTTCCATATTTGGACAGTTGAAAAAGTCAACTACAAATTGACTAAGGCATAACTTCCACATGGTTTATCAGAAAAATTCCATCCAAAGCTCATTTTGAAGAGAATGACATTTCCTACAACTCATCTTCACACTTCAAGTCTAAGAAATGCTCTCACAAAAAGTTATCAATCTCAACATTATAGGTCATTTTCAAAAGTCAACAAAAAGGGACTTTAAGTCAAAGACCATAACTTGAGATTGGTAAATCTAAATGACATGGGACCAAAGGCATTGGTTAGAGGACTTCAAGACCTTTCCAAAATGTCCAAGAACATGATCAAAGCTTATAAATTGAGCAAGATATGTCTTGTGGAAGTTGGGAAATTTTTGGGAATTTTGAAAAGTCAACTTTGCTTCAAATGCCTCAAAATTGCTAATGGGCCACAAATTCTTCCAAGAATCAACATCCAAAAGCTATGCACGACCCATTGACCCAAAGGGGAGTCATTTTCTTATTTTTAATTAATTAATTGAATATTTAATCTATTTAATTCATTTAATCAAAATTAATTACAAGAAAAATACTAAAATAAGGTTTTCAAATCTTTTTGTGCAGTATAATATCTCATCAAGGCCTAAGGATTTCGTGCATGCCCAAAGAAGAAAGATTCCATGCAAATTGGCTAGGTTTCATGATAAAAAGATTGGAAAAGATTTCATTAAAAATCAAATATTTGATTCATCAAGACATTGATTTCTTGGCTCAAATTCTTACCCTAATTCATTCCCATACATAAACAGAAGGCAACCCTAATGCATAGAACCTTGAAGTTGCGCCTGAAACAAAATACCAACTTTGCAATTTTTGTCAAAAATTCCAAAACTGAAAACACTCATAGGGCGTGATTCAAAGCCTATAATCCATCCAAAAAGCTTGTTGAGGTCTCCCTGAACCTAACTGAATCTTTTTCCAGTCCCTACGCATCAAGAATTGGTATATAGAAGTCAAAATTCCTCAAACTTTATGCATAATCGTGTTTGAATTTCTGGACATTTTTCATACATTTTGATTGTTGTTTTATACTAACATGGACCTTCTGAATCTATTGATACTGTTTAATTGAATTTTCATCGCCTATATGCAAACTTGCCATTGGAGCTCGTTAGGGTTGAAGAGATTTTAAAAGAGGGCTTTGTTCCTCTGGAAAAATTAGGCTATAAGACCGGTACCACTGAATTCACGACTTTCATACGAATGCAACAACCACATCGCGCCTAATTTATGAGCAATGATGCTCTAATCGCTATTTTTCGCAGGGTATATTTGGTGGGGGTTTAAAACCCCCGCTATCCATGTTTTGTTTTCAGGTAACATGAAGAAGAAAGAGGATGTGTCTCAGCGAGATTGGGTAATTTGAACTTGGCGCGTTTTCTTAAGCCATCAGCACTCTCTCACTTATCTCATTCATTGCCCACTATGATATCAAAAAGACTCAGTGGCACAGTTGGTAAACAACGTGGACAATAGGTACTGGGACCTGGGTTCGATTCCCAGGTCCCCTCCTTTCTCAATATTATTTTGATTTTCATGTTTCCATGCAGCGTACTTTTCAGGGACCACCATACAGCACAATTTCTGGGCATGCCACACATCCCATAACATCAATCCAATGGCCATGATTTGAAGAACACCATACGCATTGGTCAATGGAGCCACATGCATCCCAGAAAAGTCAACCAGGCCTCCTTCAAATGGGCCAAAAATTGCTGGAAAATACCTCCAGAATTGGGGTCAACACCCCCATTGGTTTGCATTTTATTTTTCATCCTTTTTATTTTTTCTATTTATTTGTTTTATTTATTTTTAGTTTAATGCATAAATTAATTTTAATAACATAAAAAATACCAAAAAAATCAGAAACTATAAAAATAAAGATATATTTTATTATTTAATTCACTAATGTTTTTATTTTGTAAATAAATGTAATAATTAATTTAGTTCTAATTCTAGGTTTTAATTTTAATATTTTTTGTAATAAACTAAAAAATGTAGAAATTAGGGTTTTAAGCTTTTATTCTTTTTTTCCTTTTTCACCATATTTAATAATTAATTATTTTTTGTAAATAAATTTGCCATTAAATAATTAGGTTAAAACTAGGTTAAACTTAAACATTTTTTTTATAAATTAAAAATAGTTTAGAATTAGGGTTCCACTTTAATTTTCTCATTAAAATTCTATAAATACAAAAAACTCCAAAAAAAGTTCTTTCTTTTATTTAATTTAATTAATTTATGATTTCGATTTAATTTCTTTAAAAGGGTCCAACGCCCTCGCATTCTCGATTTTTATTTCTTTTCGCACATTTACTTTTATTTCCTTTTTTTAAATTTCATGTAATTGCCCCAAAGCCTTGTAATAGATTAATTAGGATATTTATTTTTCCGCATTTTGTTTTATTCAAATCGGGTCTTGGTTTAATTTGGCGATGTAGACCCGCGCCTTTGTAATAGCGTAGGACTTTTATCTTCCCGTACCTTTTAACTGTTAATAACCACATGAAAGAATGAATGCCAAAAATAAAAACAAAGCGTAGATCACCAATGCATGAACAAGACAAATATAACTGAAAATGACACACAATTCACACACCACTCCTAGGGTACGCCTCATTGTTTCCTTGCCCCTCGAAAAGTGGTCGTCGAGTATAGGACGTTTTAGTAAGTCCTCATGTCCATGAACATGGCATGGGGGTAGCTTCTAAGGTGTCCTACTATTGCTCTGGTGACCAAACTGTTGCCTTGCCCCTCGAAACGTGGTCGTCGACTATAGGACGTCTTAGTGAGTCCTTATGTCCCATTGATCTGGTTGCCTCAAAATAAGTTGCCTCGGAATAGTTGCCTCGGAATAAAAGATCAATGGCATAAGGGTAGCTTCTAAGGTGCCTTACCGTTGCTCGGCGACCACACTGTCCCTACACTCGAATTGACCCGAACACCTCCAACGGTGGTGCTACCTACCTCTCAATGGTGGGATGGCACTACCTTAAGGACTTTTACACAGCCTAATTCCTTAGGGTAGGTAGATGACTCATGGATACTTGCTCTCTTCAAAAACAAATCAAAACTCTTTTCACACAGACACTTTTAAAAAGCTTTCAAAAACAACTTTTCAAACACTCTTGAGGACTGATACAAGAGTCGATCTGAAACTTTCAAAGAAACTTTTTCAAACCCACTCACTTTGAAAACACAAATGAGCAAGTATCTAAGAGCCCATGGATAACCATGGATAGAAAGGGTGCTAACACTTTCCCTTTCTATAAATCTACCTCCCGAACCGAGAGCAATCTCTATAAGGAATTTTTCTGTGCTTTTGTCCTTTCCATTTGGAGAAAATAAAAGACGGTGGCGACTCTTGCTTCCGCGACATTTCACGAACCAGCATTAAACAGTCAGTTCCAGATCCACCGATCACAGAACTGGCGACTCTGCTGGGGATATCTTTAAAAGTGAGGTGTACCTTAGGACTAAGATCACTTGTGTTTTCAATTGTCTGAATTGCTTGCTTTATTGTGGGACTGTCTCGGGAGTTCTATAGATCCTAACCCGGATCTGGGGGATACCTTCTTAGAAAGTAGCAACAAGGCTGTGAGGGAATTGTGCGGGGTATACCGACATGGTTGAAGCAGTCTGCTACGTTGATGTGGCACTTTGGTGTGTACCGGTAACCCTTGAGTTCAATCAAGGAGAGTACGGGGCCGCCGCGTGGTGTCGTGAAGCATCAACTGACCTTAGGAACCTTAATTGAACTATCTTGGCCTCTTTAGGGTAGTGAGATAACTGACTTTGGTGCAGTCCGAGGTTGGTTGATACTCGATACTACACTCAATTGAGGGTTGCTTTCCTGGAATATTTCGGTCGCCAGTTCAGTGGCTAAATCGAAATGATGAACAATGAAAGCTATCCAGTGATATTGGGACCCCTAGAACCCGGTTACTTCTAATAGGACAGGTTGAGCCCACCAACTTCAAGAGGGTAATACCCAGACCCCATGCAGGCCTAAACTCTAAGGGCTTCTCTTGTGTGACTTGTGTGCCTTCCAGCTTGACTATTTGCATGCTTGTTAACTGACACTTGAGTTTCTTGCAGGTTTTGTTTATAGTCCTTAATTGGGACTCATAACAGGGTTTACTGAGTTTCTTGCAGGTTTTGTTTATAGTCCTTAATTGGGACTCATAACAGGGTTTACTGAGTTTCTTGCAGGTTTTGTTTATAGTCCTTAATTGGGACTCATAACAGGGTTTACTGAGTTTCTTGCAGGTTTTGTTTATAGTCCTTAATTGGGACTCATAACAGGGTTTACCTACGTTACCCCATGCATAGCATAACATCATACCATTGCATGCATCCTGCATGAAGACTAACCCATTTCAAGGATCTCAAGGGTCTGTGGTGTAGGTCATGATGAATCTAACTGTCCAGCAAGGGGCAAAAGGGGATCTATTTTCCTCTAGACAAGGTTGTCAGGGGCTATGACCCACTAGATATGGTGAGCTTTGACCCTTGAAGAAGGACTCTCAACAACATGAAGTTCCTTCAATCAAGCTACCAGAATTCAAATTCTAACAAGTTTCTCTGTTTACCTCGCGAGATCCTTGAAAGCATTGCATACATATCATACATCTCATTGCATTACAGGTACCCTCTGTACAGGTCACTTACCTCCTCCGCTGTTTATTTCAGCAATGGCTTCCCAACAATACAACCAGGACTTCCATGCTCAAGAGACTCGGTTCGGGGAAATCCTCCTGAATCTATCTAAGGGGCAAGAGGAGTTGAGAGCACTTCTCATGGGGACTTTGGTCAGGAACAGTGCTGAGGATGAACGGCTGAAACACCTGCAAACTGAGATGGATGCAATGAAAGCCCAGATGTTGGGGCAGGTGACTGCCATTCAAGGTTTAGCTCAAGGACAAGAAGAGCTCGGAGTTCTCATCAACCAACTGCTTCAGGGTAACCAACTGGGGCAAACGTCTAAGGGTAAAGAGCCAGTCATCATTCAACCATCTTTGAGACAAGGAGATAAGGGGAGAGCTCCTCAAATGGCTCCGGTGTCACAAATTCAGCATCAACCTCACCAGCTTCAGCCAGACATGCCCAGGAGGCAATTCACCCAGCTCAACATGTCGTTGTTTCAAGCTTTACAACGCCTGTTGAGATTGAATCTGATCACATTAAGGGCTCATCCCCGGAACCCCAACACAACATCTCCTACCTACCATCCCAATAAAAGGTGTGCCTACCACTCTGCCAGTCCAGGACATGATACAAATGAGTGTTGGGCTCTGAAGAACAAGATCCAGGACCTGATTGATGAAGGAGCATTGGAGTTCACACAAGATGGTCAGGCTGAGTTTTTCTACCATCCCTCCAAGACTCACCATTTGAAGTAACAAGCTCTGAGATGAAAAGACTTTTGTTCATTAGGATTTTCAAGTTGTAATTTTCTTTTGTTCAAACATTTACTCATGTTAAACGTTGTTATTTCATTAATGCATCGCATATGTCTGTTTTGAAGCAATATATTCGTAGTCACTATATGCAAATTATTTTCTTATTTTTTCTGATGATCAACGCTTGATTAATAATTCTAAGCCTCTTGAGGGAGGATGACGAAAATGATACCATAATTTACAGTATGCTTTTGAACAGACCCCGCTGATGAGGTACAGGCATTGTTTCAAATCCTAAACACTGGAGTTATAAGGAAGATAATCCCTCGTCAACCCCTCTGAGCCAAAGAAGTAGGAGTTTTTCTTTTCGAAAATTAAAACCCTTAATCATAACCTGGGGCAGGGTAGTTCTCTCAGCTGATCCAAGTGCATAGCGAACGGCACCAAAGGAATTTGTCCAAACAAAAGACGGTGATGGTTTCCTATAATCATAAAGACAGGCAGTCATTATCTATCAAAATAAAAAGCCCAACAAGTCAAAACCTATGAAGGAGACTTACAAAACTGGGGCATCCCGCTGACTGTAATTACAAAAGAAACAGTTCAAGCAAAAAATAAATAAATAGGGATAACGAAATCAAAAAGAAAGAGGTCCTACAAACCCTCAACAAAAAAGGAAATGACTGCCTAATCAAAATAAATCGTCAGTATCCGAACCATCACTGGTATATCAGAGCAAAGACTCAAACAAGGTCTAACGCACGATCAGCTGAGTTTAGGTTTGAAGAACATCACGAAGAGCGGGTGGGTACAAATATAATTTGAGCCTTTATCCTTTGTTTCTTAAACCGTGAACCAGGCCACGTTATAACCCTCAAAAAGTCCTAGCTGAAGCATGGGTTAGTTCGAAAGCATACTGTTACAAAGGTATCATGACTCCTTAAGGCTTGCTGTAAAATACTGAGTTGACATCACAGTTTACAAAAAATTCACTTGTTTTTTATGAAAAAATACATTTTCAAAAAAACTTCAAGACAGACATAAGCTTTGCATTCTTGATATAATACTGTTTGCGTATGACTATTTGTTCGAACAGCAGAGAAATTCGCACGAAGAATATCTAGTGAACAAAAGCACTTCCAATCAAGGGGCATGGCATGATCATTATCCATCATCTGGGGCAGTTAAGTCAAGATTCGGAGAATCTCTCAAAAGGCCAACCAGCCTGGGGCAAATCTCCATCTGGATCACTTGGGGCATTGGACCTGAATTCCAGTGACAAATCTGGTACGATCAAACATCTTTTGGTAGTATGGCAACACAACAACAGTGACAACTCCCTGCACTCTGAAAGCACTGACATAGTCGAAAAAATACTACGCATAATCAAAGACCCGCTAGGTCGACTGGCCTAGGCAAAAGTAAGGGCTTCCCGGCGAACCAAAAGGGTTCGGGCAAAAATAAGGGATGAAAACAAAAAATCCGCACACCCGGCAAGTCGAAAACCTGAAAAGGCGGCTTGGACAAAAATGGGTATCCCGGTGGACTGAAAACCCGAAAGGGAGGTCCAAGCAAAAGTTAGGGATCAAAGCGTACGACTATGTCCCGGTATCTCGTCACTTGCCTACCAGAAGAAGGTTTGTCCATCAACAACTATCAGCACCTCACAGGTCTTCCTCTCCCACCTCAGAAACAGGGGCAGTGATGAGTTGTCTAAACGATCTAATTTCTCTGTCCACCAAGGTACTAAGATAGGTTCGGCTGAAGAACAACCAAGATATCTTAATTCCACAGAGAATGAGCCAGCAAGTCAATGCACTCTCCCCAAGCAAAGGTACATTATCAGCCTTAAGGAAGTTGGGTATCCCTAGCAGATCTCAACATTCCCCCAGTACAATATACGGATATTCTTAACAAGCATCCCCGGCAGTCTTGATCTAAGATTGATCCCCGACGATATACCAGACATTCAGCTGAGCCATTTCCCCAATACATCTCAAAACTCCCCCAGGAGAGTCCAATCAAGATTTCCCCAGGAAAGTTTGAATCATCTCCCCAGCAGGAAGCTTATCCCCAGTAGATTCTGGAAGCTTATCCCCTACAAAGCACGAACGCGTCCCCCGGCTTTAGTCAAAGGTTATTTCCCTACCGGGATATAACTGGGTTATCCTCAGCCAAAAGCCACGAGAAGATCGTCCTCGACGAAGTCTTCTTATCCTCAGTGGAGTCTATTAACACTTCCAACACATCAACGGTATCCCCAACGAAGTTATCATCAACATCTCAACAAAGTATCTCCCTCCCCACAGAGTATTGCTCCCCAGCAAGATCGCTAGAATAATTTTCTCCTCGCAGGGTAATCCATTCTTCAAGTTTATCCCCCAACGGAGTTACCTTCTCCTACCGGTATTCTTGCAACCATCACTCCCCAGCGGAAACAACAAAGCATTATTCTCCAATATCAGCCCAGGATGTGACTTCCCGGCACCCGTCAAGGATTTATTTCCCTAAGACGGAAAAAAAAATATACATTCATAAACATCACATACATCATGATACATGCATAAACGCATCATACCTTACAATCTCATTTATGTTGAGAACATCATTGCTTGATCCATATCATGCATTGCATATGACTGACCTTTACCTTTCAGGAAAGATCCAGTTAAGTTCTCAGCTATATTTCAAGACCTTGCTTGGTTCAGTTAAGTTCACCCTAAGATTTTCCTGATTCTTATCCAGTCAAAGGCCTTCTCTGGTTCAGTCAGATCGACCCTAAGATCTCCCTGATTCTTATCCAGTTGAAGATTCCAAGACCTCGTCCGGTTCAGTTAAATCGACCCTAAGATTTTCCTGATTCTTATCCAGTTGAAGATATTCCAAGACCTTGCCGGTTCAGTTAAATCGACCCTAAGATTTTCCTGATTCTTATCCAGTCAAAGGCCTTCTCTGGTTCAGTCAGATCGACCCTAAGATCTCCCTGATTCTTATCCAGTTGAAGATTCCAAGACCTTGTCCGGTTCAGTTAAATCGACCCTAAGATTTTCCTGATTCTTATCCAGTCAAAGGCCTTCTCCGGTTCAGTCAGATCGACCCTAAGATCTCCCTGATTCTTATCCCAGTAGAAGAAATCCAAGATTCTCTCATCGTTACTGTTGAGGTTGAAGTCGCCCAAGATTCTCTCATCGTTACTGTTGAGGTTGAAGTTGCCTATGATTCTCTCATCGTTACTGTTGAGGTTGAAGTCGCCTATGATTCTCTCATCGTTACTGTTGAGGTTGAAGTCGCCTATGATTCTCTCATTGTTACTGTTGAGGTTGAAGTCGCCCAAGATTCTCTCATCGTTACTGTTGAGGTTGAAGTCGCCTATGATTCTCTCATCGTTACTGTTGAGGTTGAAGTCGCCCAAGATTCTCTCATCGTTACTGTTGAGGTTGAAGTCGCCTATGATTCTCTCATCGTTATTGTTGAGGTTGAAGTCGCCTAAGAATCTCTCATCGTTACTGTTGAGGTTGAAGTCGCCTATGATTCTCTCAGCGTTACTGTTGAGGTTGAAGTCGCCCAAGGTTCCCTCAGCGTTCCTGTTGAGGTAGTAATCGCCCCAAGATTCTCTCAGCGTTCCTGTTGAGGTAGTAATCGTCCAAAGCTCTCTCAGTGTCACTGTTGAGGTAGTAATCGCCCCAGATTCTCTCGCCATCCCGTGAGGTAGTAACCATCCCTGGATTCATTCATCACCTTTTGAAGCTCCAAATTCAATTCCTGTAATCAGTCAAGGCGCATCTACACAAAGAGTTTGAAGACCAGCTCCTGTAACAGGCCAGGTACTCATTTTCTTTCTCAGGTACGCAAGTTCTCGCTAAGGAATCTCTTACGCGATCGACACCCAGATGGCATCTATAAGCCCATCCACATATCCATCACCGCTCAGCATGGCATCTATAAGCCCATCCACCTATCCATCATCTCTCAGCATGGCATCTATAAGCCCATCATCCTATCCATCAATCTCCAAATGGCATCTATAAGCCCATTCCCACCATCACACTACTATGTGAGCGCAAATTTCTGGGCACTCTAGTGTTCAATCATCTTCCACCTTCGGATTACGAAAGGCACGTCAGCCAATCTACATCCTCAGGTCTAAGAAGATTGAACAGGGGAAACTGTTGTACCCCAAAATTTGCCCTTCCATATTCTCCAAGATTTGCAAAGAGCATGCTTCAAAATCTCCCAAGAGTTGCACAGTTCAATGGCCTCCTAACAGTCAAAAACTAGGGTTTTAGTTCTGGCAAAGAAATTGAAGTTTCCAAGGGTCCAAACAAGTCCCACATGCCTATAAACATTGTTAAGCATCCATATGCCAAGTTTCAAGACTTACAGCACAAAATTGCACAGTCAAAAACCCTAATTGCTCAACAGTCAACTGTAGGGGTAAAATGGTCATTTGACAGTCAAAAGTTCAAATTTTTGGTCAACATCTTATTTTGAAGCCACAAACATCATTTGATCAATTCTTGATCATGATTCTCAAGGCATGGTTCAAAAAGTCTCAAGATGCAAAAGTTTCCATATTTGGACAGTTGAAAAAGTCAACTGCAAATTGACCAAGGCATAACTTCCACATGGTTTATCAGAAAAATTCCATCCAAAGCTCATTTTGAAGATAATGACATTTCCTACAACTCATCTTCACACTTCAAGTCTAAGAAATGCTCTCACAAAATGTTATCAATCTCAACATTATAGGTCATTTTCAAAAGTCAACAAAAAGGGACTTTAAGTCAAAGACCATAACTTGAGATTGGTAAATCAAAATGACATGGGACCAAAGGCATTGGTTAGAGGACTTCAAGACCTTTCCAAAATGTTCAAGAACATGATCAAAGCTTAAAAATTGAGCAAGATATGTCTTGTGGAAGTTGGGAAATTTTTGAGAATTTTGAAAAGTCAACTTTGCTTCAAATGCCTCAAAATTGCTAATGGGCCACAAATTCTTCCAAGAATCATCATACAAAAGCTATGCACGACCCATTGACCCAAAGGGGAGTCATTTTCTTATTTTTAATTAATTAATTGAATATTTAATCTATTTAATTCATTTAATCAAAATTAATTACAAGCAAAATACTAAAATAAGGTTTTCAAATCTTTTTGTGCAGTATAATATCTCATCAAGGCCTAAGGATTTCGTGCATGCCCAAAGAAGAAAGATTCCATGCAAATTGGCTAGGTTTCATGATAAAAAGATTAGAAAAGATTTCATTAAAAATCAAATATTTGATTCATCAAGACATTGATTTCTTGGCTCAAATTCTTACCATAATTCATTCCCATACATAAACAGAAGGCAACCCTAATGCATAGAACCTTGAAGCTGCGCCTGAAACAAAATACCAACTTTGCAATTTTTGTCAAAAATTCCAAAACTGAAAACACTCATAGGGCGTGATTCAAAGCCTATAATCCATCCAAAAAGCTTGTTGAGGTCTCCCTGAACCTAACTGAATCTTTTTCCAGTCCCTACGCATCAAGAATTGGTATATAGAAGTCAAAATTCCTCAAACTTTATGCATAATCGTGTTTGAATTTTTGGACATTTTTCATACATTTTGATTGTTGTTTTATACTAACATGGACCTTCTGAATCTATTGATACTATTTAATTGAATTTTCATCGCCTATATGCAAACTTGCCATTGGAGCTCGTTAGGGTTGCAGAGATTTTAAAAGAGGGCTTTGTTCCTCTGGAAAAATTAGGCTATAAGACCGGTACCACTGAATTCACGACTTTCATACGAATGCAACAACCACATCGCGCCTAATTTATGAGAAATGATGCTCTAATCGCTATTTTTCGCAGGGTATATTTGGTGGGGGTTTAAAACCCCCGCTATCCATGTTTTGTTTTCAGGTAACATGAAGAAGAAAGAGGACGTGTCTCAGCCAGATTGGGTAATTTGAACTTGCCGCGTTTTCTTAAGCCATCAGCACTCTCTCACTTATCTCATTCATTGCCCACTATGATATCAAAAAGACTCAGTGGCACAGTTGGTAAACAACGTGGACAATAGGTACTGGGACCTGGGTTCGATTCCCAGGTCCCCTCCTTTCTCAATATTATTTTGATTTTCATGTTTCCATGCAGCGTACTTTTCAGGGACCACCATACAGCACAATTTCTGGGCATGCCACACGTCCCATAACATCAATCCAATGGCCATGATTTGAAGAACACCATACGCATTGGTCAATGGAGCCACATGCATCCCAGAAAAGTCAACCAGGCCTCCTTCAAATGGGCCAAAAATTGCTGGAAAATACCTCCAGAATTGGGGTCAACACCCCCATTGGTTTGCATTTTATTTTTCATCCTTTTTATTTTTTCTATTTATTTGTTTTATTTATTTTTAGTTTAATGCATAAATTAATTTTAATAACATAAAAAATACCAAAAAAATCAGAAACTATAAAAATAAAGATATATTTTATTATTTAATTCACTAATGTTTTTATTTTGTAAATAAATGTAATAATTAATTTAGTTCTAATTCTAGGTTTTAATTTTAATATTTTTTGTAATAAACTAAAAAATGTAGAAATTAGGGTTTTAAGCTTTTATTCTTTTTTTCCTTTTTCACCATATTTAATAATTAATTATTTTTTGTAAATAAATTTGCCATTAAATAATTAGGTTAAAACTAGGTTAAACTTAAACATTTTTTTTATAAATTAAAAATAGTTTAGAATTAGGGTTCCACTTTAATTTTCTCATTAAAATTCTATAAATACAAAAAACTCCAAAAAAAGTTCTTTCTTTTATTTAATTTAATTAATTTATGATTTCGATTTAATTTCTTTAAAAGGGTCCAACGCCCTCGCATTCTCGATTTTTATTTCTTTTCGCACATTTACTTTTATTTCCTTTTTTTAAATTTCATGTAATTGCCCCAAAGCCTTGTAATAGATTAATTAGGATATTTATTTTTCCGCATTTTGTTTTATTCAAATCGGGTCTTGGTTTAATTTGGCGATGTAGACCCGCGTCTTTGTAATAGCGTAGGACTTTTATCTTCCCGTACCTTTTAACTGTTAATAACCACATGAAAGAATGAATGCCAAAAATAAAAACAAAGCGTAGATCACCAATGCATGAACAAGACAAATATAACTGAAAATGACACACAATTCACACACCACTCCTAGGGTACGCCTCATTGTTGCCTTGCCCCTCGAAAAGTGGTCGTCGAGTATAGGACGTTTTAGTAAGTCCTCATGTCCATGAACATGGCATGGGGGTAGCTTCTAAGGTGTCCTACTATTGCTATGGTGACCACACTGTTGCCTTGCCCCTCGAAACGTGGTCGTCGACTATAGGACGTCTTAGTGAGTCCTTATGTCCCATTGATCTGGTTGCCTCAAAACAAGTTGCCTCGGAATAGTTGCCTCGGAATAAAAGATCAATGGCATAAGGGTAGCTTCTAAGGTGCCTTACCGTTGCTCGGCGACCACACTGTCCCTACACTCGAATTGACCCGAACACCTCCAACGGTGGTGCTACCTACCTCTCAATGGTGGGATGGCACTACCTTAAGGACTTTTACACAGCCTAATTCCTTAGGGTAGGTAGATGACTCATGGATACTTGCTCTCTTCAAAAACAAATCAAAACTCTTTTCACACAGACACTTTTAAAAAGCTTTCAAAAACAACTTTTCAAACACTCTTGAGGACTGATACAAGAGTCGATCTGAAACTTTCAAAGAAACTTTTTCAAACCCACTCACCTTGAAAAGCAAACAAACACTTTGAAAACACAAATGAGCAAGTATCTAAGAGCCCATGGATAACCATGGATAGAAAGGGTGCTAACACCTTCCCTTTCTATAAATCTACCTCCCGAACCGAGAGCAGTCTCTATAAGGAATTTTTCTGTGCTTTTGTCCTTTCCATTTGGAGAAAATAAAAGACGGTGGCGACTCTTGCTTCCGCGACATTTCGCGAACCAGCGTTAAACAGTCAGTTCCAGATCCACCGATCACACTCTTCCACCTTCAGATCACGAATGGAGAGCATGCCAATCTAACTCTTCGAGTTTAAGAAGATTGAACATGGGCAGCTGTTGTACCCCTAAAATTTCCCCACCTATTGTTCAAGACAAATTAATTCAAGATACTTCCTCATGCAGATAAAGGTCTCGAACACTCAAGACTACTCAAGGGTTGACTAGACAAAACCTCGTCCTAAGCATTGACCTACAACTATGGTTTTACTTTTCTCAAAGTAAATTGGACTTATAATGCTTCAAGTTGATTTCATGTTTTCTCATATGCTTCAAAGTATTCTCATACCATTTTTCAAGCCTTGCAACACAAGTTTGCTCAGTCAATTAGTCAGATGATTGAAAATCAAGTGTATTAGACAAAAAGTCAACTTTGACCAATTTACAGTCAAACTTCAAGATTTTTGGTCAACATCAACATTTTGAACTCATATTCATCATTTTATCAAGGGTTGATCGTGATTTATCAAGAAAACTCAAGATTCATCAAAAGTCAAAAGTTACTAATTTAGGGGTTTCTTAAGGAGAAGTCAATTGAACTTTGACCAAACATAATGTTCACATACTTCATCAGAAAATTCTCAACCAAAGCTCATTTTGAATTAAATACAATTCTCTACAACTTTGACTCTCTAAGCTCAAGGCCAAAAATGCTTCATTTGAGAGATATGGGCCAAAACATTATATGTCATTTTAAAAGTTAACAAAAAGATAGTTTTTGTCAAGGCACTTTACATCAAGATAAAAGCTTCAAATAAAAAAAATGACCAACATAAAGATTGTAGGGTACATCTTGAGCTTTCCAAAGAGTCAAATATCACCTTCATATGACAAAAATTGAGTGGGTTATGATTTGTGCAAATTGGGAAATTTTGAGAAAATGCATAAAGTTCAATTTGAGCAAACCTCCTGACACCTTAGATGACCTCTAAGTCCATTAATGCATCATTTTAATTTTTATTTCATTTATTTTGATTTTTATTCATTTAAATTCAAAATTAAATCAAATAAATATTAAATAAATGTATATGGCATAAAAGGCTTGTGATCTGAATCTTTTGGAGGCCCAAGGTCATGCTATAAACCGTGTGCACCTATTTGTGAATCAAATCTTCATGATTTTGTAATATTACAACTTATTTTCAAATAAAATCAAAGATATGTTTCATATGATGTCCAAGCCCATCTTTTAACCTAATCCTTTATCCTATAAGTACACTACATATTCAGACCAAAAGGACATGTGAAGGCTGCAAGAAACAAGGGTTGTGAGATTGAAAATTTGCAATGAAGGAGTGAACTTTATTTCCAATTTCATCCATCCTTGAGGCTGGGCAACCATTCAAAACAATCCCAGAGGTATCATAGAGTAAGTGTTGATCATTCTTGATGATTAAATGTACCTAAAACATGCATTCGTTCAATCGCTGGTTTTGTATATTTTGTGAAATTCATATTTTAATATTTGCGATGCTTTGATTTAAACTAACAATTTCAATGTGTTCCTGACAAAATAGAGCAGGTTTTGTTCCTTGCATGAGGCCCATGATGCCAGAATACTCCATCACCATTGTTGCATCGATTTACTTTATTTTGATCGTATCTCATTATACATGATGAATTAGCCAAAAACAACATCACCATTGGATTCAAGAGATCCAAATTAGAGGGATAGGGTCCCTCTTAATCTCTAACACATGTTATTTTTGTAGATGTGAAAACGACCTCGCCGGAGAAAAAGACTGGAGCTAGGGCTCCGGCGCTTCTTTGATTCACATGTTTTATAATATATTTGTTTGTTTCTATTATGTTAACAAATTTGAAACGCAACACGGTTGGTTGAGACAAAGGCGTGTAATGTGAAGGGTGTGGGTTTGATCCCTGCCTTGCAATGTTTTTTTGTTATTTTCCAAACTAACATGGAGGTTTCATATATATTTATAATTTCCTATTTCCTATCACCAACAACATGCTGGCTCAGTGGCAAGGAGGCATGTATGTGACCTTAGGGGCGTGAGTTCAACACCCACCCCGTGCAATTTTCATCATATTTTTTCTAACCTAATTTCTTTTCTTTTTCTCTTCTAACCCTAATTATTTTTAATTAATCAATCATTAAACTAACCTAATCTTTTTTTACTAATATATTAGGATTAGGGTTTTAGTTAGTAATTAATTTTTTCTCATATATTTATTTAATTAATTAATTAATCAACCTTTTTTTCTTAAATATTAAAATCAATTAGAATTTAGGTTTATTAATTATTATCACTCAAATTATTTTCTACAAAAAATATCAAAAACATTAACTTAGATCTTAGGTCTTTTAAAACATTTTTTTAAACATTTTTCTTATTTTCTTTGCTATTTAAATTCGTAGATCAAATGTATAGGACGCACTCTCTAATGTAATAGCGTAAAAAAAAATTTCCGCATCTTTTTCATATTATGTAATTGCTCACAGGATGTAATAGCATAAGACATTTATATTTTTGCACTTATATTTTTATACTATGATTAGTAACTAGAGTTTGTATGGCAAGACTAATAATTGAATGTAGAAAACCCTAATTCTCAAGATAAATAACTGAAAGCAATACACTCTTTGCACACTTGCACCTCTAGGGTATCCTCTCTTGTTGCCTTACGATACTTGGTCACGTCCCTCGAAAGTGGGGATACTTTAGCAAAAGACCCTCGATCAAATCATCATTGTCCCTTTCAAATAAAGATCATAATCCCTCTTTAACCCTTCGAGCTGCCTACAAAATGATCTAGTCCCTTCGATGACCCTACGAGCAAAATGATGATAGTCCCTTAGATACAATTGTTAAAGTATCCTTACATGTTGCCTTCGATGACCATACGATGATCCTACGCATGTCCCTTCACATCCAATAGATGGGGCTACCTACCAACTAATGGTATGGATAGTACTATCTCTAAAGGAGAAGGAAAAGAATAAGAAAGACTTTAATGGGTAAGAAGTTCTTAATTGCATGCTCACAACTTTTCTCAAAAATATTTTTTCGCACATCACTTTCAAATAAATATTTTCAAAACACTTTGTAAGCATTCTTGAGGACTGATACAAGAATCATTACAAAACCAGTCTTACATTGGCTTTTCAAAATATTTTCAAACAAATCACACACACACAAAGTAAGTTTTTCAAAGTGAGCTATGCAATTAAGAGCCTGTAGATAACTACAGATGAAAAGAGTGCTAACACCTTCCCTTTTCATAAATTATCCCCCAAACTCAGAATTTGTCAAAGGTCTTTCCTAATATTTTCACCTTTCATAAATATTGCATAAAAGAAAAGTTGGTGGCGACTCTTGCTATCCGCACACTTGGATAAAACCAAAAAAGTCAGTTCTCCCACCGTATTACACCATGTTTGGTTGTTCTTCTAATATAAGTTGTTTATACTTTTATTATAATATATGTTGTTATTATAATATGTGTTGGTATTATAATATTGGTTGTTATTATAATTGGTGGCCTTTGTAAATCAAATTGTGTTTCTACTTAGAAGCAGACGGCGGTACGTCTCCCCTATCCTTCTGTTGTTGCTTTTTATTTATTTATTTATTTTTAACAATTAGTTATTGTTGTTAGAACAAGATTAGTTCTGATCTATCTCAGAGTTTTGATGATAACAATAAATTATATTTTATATAATTTATACTCTGATGAACGTATTTGAATGTTTCAGATAATGTTCTGACAGAAGCATTCTGATGTGCTAAGCTAAAATTTATATGAAGAAGTTCTTTAATGAAAGAACCTTTTTAAAGCGCATCTGCTGACTCTGGTAAGACAATTTATTTAAATGTATCTTCTAACATTTAGCAGGATTCCTTGCTCAGAAGATTACTTGAAAGCAAGTGTTGTTCAGAAGTTATTTGAAAGCAAGTGTTGATCAAGTTCTTAGCAAGCAAAGCACTGCTTAGAAGATGTGTAAAGCATGTTTTGAATTCAAGACGTTGAAGCAAGTGCTTAAAGAACGTTAAAACCAACTTGTCTTGTCAAGTGTAGGAAACATGTTCTTACAAGTTGTCATTTTCTCATTAATGCAAAGACGGCTGCAAGCGCTCAAGTGTCTAAGCTAGTTTCTTGGAAAATGGAATAGTGCAAGGAAACACGCAAGCATTTAATGCTCTCCACTTTTCTGAAGGCAGCAACGGTCTTTTTATTCCTACTATAAATAGAAGGACATTTATTGCAAGCCAACTAACCAATCAATTTCAAAATAGAAGCAAGAAACTGCGTGAAAAATTCTGGGCTCACAAACTCTTTGTTCATACTCTTTGTGCAATTTATTCTAAGTGAAAAATCACAGTTGTGATATAGCTTGATTAGAAGCAAAATTTTATTTCACTATCTGTAAGATTAAACTCTTGTAAGTGTTCCTTGAGAGACCAAGTTTGGTCAGATTTCTCAAGTAGACTAGGACTAGATTCAAGTCTTAGTGGTGTTAGTCACTTGTAAGTTTACTTGTGCATTGTTAGTCACAACAGTTGTTGTATGTTTGTAATCATTTGATTATAGTGAATTAAGTCCTTGTTGAGAAAGGCGAAATCACCTTGACGGGTGGACTGGAGTAGTTTGAGTTCAAACGAACCAGGATAAAAATAACTTTGTCTTTCCATTATTGTTGAGCTTTGTTTTGAAAAGAAAAGGATTCACTTATTCATCTCCCACCCCTTATAAGTGTTTTCTTACCCCTTCAATTGGTATTAGAGCTTGAATATGAGCACAACACTTAACCGTGTCAGGAAAAGATCCAAAAGAAAACACAATGGCCGCTGAACAAAACAATAATAGTTACAACAAACCTCCTGTATTTGATGGAGAAGATTTTGAGTACTGGAAAGATAGACTAGAAAGTTTCTTTCTATGTCATGATAGTGATCTTTGGGATATAGTCTTTGATGGTTACATACATCCTACAGATTCAGAAGGAAACAAAATGGATAGAAAAAATATGGATAGACAACAAAAAGCTGATTTTAAAAATCATCATAGAGCTAGAAATATTTTTCTAAATGCAATCTCTAAAGTAGAATATGAAAATATCACTAATAGAGATATAGCGCATGATATGTTTGATTCTCTTAAAATGACTCATGAAGGAAACGCTCAAGTGAAGGAGTCTAAAGCTCTGGCTTTAGTTCAGAAGTATGAAGCCTTCAAAGTTGAAGAAAATGAGTCTATAGAAGCAATATTCTCTAGGTTTCAAACTCTGATCGTTGGTCTGAGAGTTTTGAACAAGGGATATACTAAAGCAGATCATGTGAAAAAGATCATCAGAAGCTTACCCAGAAGATGAGCACCAATGGTCACTACTTTCAAAGTTTTAAAAGATTTGAACAACGTATCTCTGGAGGAACTTATCAGCGCTCTCAAAAGTCATGAGATTGAACTGGATGAGCACGAGCCTCAGAAGAAAGGTAAGTCTCTGGCCCTTAAATCAATTAAGAAATTTGATACTAACGCTTTTCAGGCTGAAGAGGAAAACTCTGAAGAATCAGCGTCAGATGAAGACGAACTATCCTTGCTCTCCAGAAGTATCAATTATTTGTGGAAGCACAGACAGAAGAAGTTCAAGAACTTCAAAAAGTCAGAAGATAGACCAGAATCTTCCGGACACAAAAAGTCAAACAGAAGAGAGATCATTTATTATGAATGCAAAGAACCTGGTCACTACAAAAGTGATTTTCCAAAGCTTCAAAAAGAAAAACCGACGAAAAGGTTTGGTAAGAAGAAAGGAATGATGGCAACCTGGGATGACTCATATTCTTCTGAAGATGAATCTGGTTCTGAAGATTAAAATGCCAACCTAGCTCTGATGGCTACCACAGCAGATGACTCAGACTATGAGTCAGAACCAAGAGAGGTATTTTCTGAATTTTCTAGAGATGAACTTGTTGATAGTTTATCAGAACTTCTGGAAAACTATAGTCAGCTCAAAATAAAATACAAGAAACTCAAGAAGAGTCTTGCATCTGATCTTGAGAAACATGAAACAGAAAAATCTGAAATTTTAGAAAATAATTTTAAACTTAAAGAAGAAATTCAAAATGTTCAAAAAATTTCTAGTTCAGAGTCTGTGTCTAGTTCAAAAGATATTCTGAAAGAATATGAATGTAGCTTTCAAACTTTTCTGGCTAAAGGCATAGGTAGAAGCAAAATGGCTTCAATGATCTATGGAGTTAGTGGGAAAAACAGAAGAGGGATTGGATATGAACCTCCCAAAGGGAAGGATACATACATACTAAAACCTGTTGCTAAAATGACTTTCACTTACAAACCTCTGAATAAACAATTCAAGTTTGGACTCTCACATGATATAAAATATACATCACATTCTGGAAACTCTTATGCTAACTCAAAGTTCAAACAGAACTTTAAACATTCTAACCCAAAAGGACCAAAAAAGATATGGGTACCTAAGGATAAAATAATATTTGTTGCAAATGTCCTTAAAAGCTCAATTGAGACACTTGTCATGGTACTTGGACTATGGGTGCTCACGACACATGACCGGAAAAAGGTCTATGTTCCAAAGTCTGGAATTTAAAGCTGGAGGAGACGTGAAGTTTAGAGGTAATCAGAAAGGGAAGATTATTGGCTCTGGAACCATTGGAAACGGTAACCTTCCTTTTATCTCTAATGTTTTATTAGTAGAAGGATTAGCTCATAATCCTTTGTCCATAAGTCAATTAAGTGACAATGGTTATGACATTATCTTCAATCAAAGCTCATGTAGAGCTGTAAGTCAAAAAGATGGATCAATCCTCTTTTCTGGCAAGAGAAAGAACAACATATACAAAATTGATTTATCAGATCTTAAATCTCAGAACGTTAAATACCTTTTGTCTACTAGCGATGAGCAATGGGTATGGCACATAAGATTGGGACATGTCAGTCTAAGAAAAATATCTCAACTAAATAAATTAAATTTAGTCAGAGGACTTCCCAATCTAAAGTACAACTCATAACCTCTGTGCGAAGCATGTCAAAAAGGAAAATTTTCAAAACCTTCCTTTAAATCCAAAAATGTTGTCTCTTCCTCTAAGCCATTAAAGTTACTTCATATTGATCTGTTTGGGCCAGTTAAAACTACATCCATCAGAGGCAAGAAGTATGGATTGGTCATTATTGATGACTTCAGCAGATGGATATGGGTAAAGTTTTTAAAACACAAGGATGAGTCACATTCTGTGTTCATTGACTTCTGTACTCAAGTGCAAAACGAAAAAGATTTTAAAATCATAAAAGTCAGAAGTGATCATGGTGGTGAATTTGAAAATCATTATTTTGAAAAATATTTTAAAGAAAATGGTATTGTTCATAATTTTTCTTGTCCTAGAACTCCCCAGCAAAATGGAGTTGTAGAAAGAAAGAATAGAACTTTACAAGAAATGGCCAGAACCATGTTCAATGAAACTAATATGGCTAAGCACTTTTGGGCAGAAGCTGTGAACACAACGTGTTACATTCACAATAGAATCTCTATAAGACCTATTCTTGAAAAGACTCCCTATGAATTGTGGAAAAACAGAAATCCCAACATTTCTTATTTCCATCCTTTTGGATGTACTTGTTTTATTCCGAACACTAAAGAAACTCTGAACAAGTTTGATTCTAAAGCACAAAATTGTTTTCTGCTTGGATATTTTGAATGCTCAAAAGGCTATAGAGTATAAATCACAGAAACTCTGATTGTTGAAGAATCAATCAAAGTCAGGTTTGATGATAAACTTGGCCAGCAACAGCCAAAGCAAATTGATTTTTCTGTAGGTACAGAAGATCATCCCTCAAACTCTCAAACTTCAGAAGCAAAGGAAAACTCATAAGCAAAGGAAGACTCAGCAGATCATCCTCTTGATAATGCTCTGGATAACCTCAGTATCTCTGATCAACCCACTCAGAAAAGGTTTCCTAGAATCTCTTCAGCTTACAAAGAAGGTGTAATCATTGGAAGAAAAGAAGATCCCATCAGAACAAGATCCTCTCTCAGAATCAATGAAGAATCTTTGTTTGGTTTGGTTTCTCTGATTGAGCCAACTTCTATTGATGAAGCTCTGGAAGATAATGATTGGATCTTAGCAATGCAAGAGGAACTCAATCAATTCTCCATAAATGATGTATGGAATCTAGTTCCAAGACCCAAAGGATTCAACGTTATAGGAACCAAATGGGTCTTCAGAAACAAACTGAACGATCAAGGAGAGGTGATCAGAAACAAAGCACGACTGGTTGCACATGGTTCTAGTCAACAAGAAGGAATTGATTATAATGAAACCTTTACCCCAGTCGCCAGGTTAGAGTCTATAAGATTATTAATTTCTTTTTCTGTACAAAATAACATTTCATTATATCAAATGGATGTTAAAAGTGCATTTTTAAATGGCTACATTGAAGAAGAAGTTTATGTCCATCAACCTTCTGGATTTAATGATTCAAAACATCCAGAACATGTTTCTAAATTAAAAAAGTCTTTGTACGGTTTAAAATAAGCTCCTAGAGCATGGTATGATCGTCTGAGTAATTTTCTTTTAGAAAAAGATTTTACCAGAGGGAAAGTGGACACAACTCTTTTCAGAAAGACATTTAAAAATGATATTTTAATTTATCAAATTTATGTTGATGATATAATTTTTGGAACCTCTAATATCTCCCTTGGAAAAGAATTTGCTGAGACCATGCAGGCAGAATTTAAAATGAGCATGATGGGAGAATTGAAGTTCTTTCTGGGAATTCAAATCAACCTGACTCCAGAAGGTACTTACATACATCAGACGAAGTATGTTAAAGAAATTATGAAGAAATTTCAGATGTCAGAAAGCAAAGATGCCAAGACACCTATGCATCCAACCTGCATTCTGGGAAAAGATGAGGTAAGTATGAAGGTAGATCAGAAGCTCTATAGAGGTATGATTGGATCCCTTCTCTATCTGACTGCATCTAGACCTGATATACTATTCAGTGTGTGTTTATGTGCTAGATTCCAATCAGATCCTAGAGAATCTCACTTAACAGTTGTTAAAAGAATTCTTAAGTATCTGAAAGGTACTATTAATCCGGGTTTGTGTTACAAAAGATCACAAGATTACAGACTAGTAGGTTATTGTGATACCGACTTTGCTGGAGATAGAATTGAAAGAAAAAGCACCTCTGGAAGCTGCCAGTTTCTGGGTGACAATCTTATCTCGTGGTACAGCAAGAAGCAAGCAACAATTGCACTTTCAACCATAGAAGCTGAGTATATATCTGCTGCTGGATGTAGTTCTCAGATGATTTGGATGAAAAGTTAGCTAGAAGATTTTAATCTTTATGAAAGTAAGATTCCTATCTTCTGTGACAATACTTCTGCTATTTGTATTTCTAAGAATCCAATTTTACATTCTAAAGCCAAACATATTGAAATTAAATATCATTTTATAAGGGACTATATTCAGAAGGGAAGTTTAAATTTAATTTTTGTAAAAACAGACCATCAATGGGCTGACATTTTTACCAAACCCCTTTTAGAAGATAGATTTAATTTCATTTTGAAAAATATTTGTATAGAATTATGTCCTGGATAAAATAATATTTATCTTCTGTGTTTGACTTCATAATATTCTGAAATGAATGTTCTGATTAACAACTCTTCAGAAGTTAGAAGAGAAGTTACATCAGAAGCTATATGAAAAGTTCTGAAATGTTCTAACGTTTTATTTCTAAGTATAGTTCAGAAATTCATTAGAACAAATAGTTGTTACATGCATCCTTCAGCAGATGAACACGTGGTGTGTTTCTGAAAGGTCATGCGTGCAAAAGCTACTGACATCGTTCTAGGTAACTGTTAATGATTAGCCATAATCTCACGTTTTCCCTAATTTTTAGCAAAATCATTAAATGCACGTAATGATGAGATTCGTTTTAAATTCTTTAAAAATTCTTTTTTAATTTTATTTCTAAACATATTTCTGAAACTGTTGCATATAAATACTTTTTGAAAAACCCTTTTTCATTTTTTACCCTCTCTTTCAAACTCAAACGTTTCTGTACTTTTTCTCTAAAACCCTTTTTCTTCATCTCTCAACTCTAAGAACTCCAATGGCTTCTTCTTCTACCCACTCTGAGCAATACATAGTGCCTGAGAGAACTACTCTCATTCCTATAGACAGCTTGGAAGTTTTAAGTGAGTTAATGGTAGATTTTTAGAATCTAAGAGAAAATGGCTTTGACTTGTTTCCTGCTAGTAAGTTTCAAGGTTGGGAAAACTTTTTTGATCGTCTCATTGGTCCAGTTTTTCCACATCTGGTGAAGGAATTCTGGATACATGCTATTGCAACCCCTAAGGTTATCCTCTCTTTCGTAATGGGCAAGGAAATATTCATTACTGAAAACCTAATCAGAAAGTTGCTAGGGTTTAAAGTACTTGGAGTTACAGGTATGCCAAGTGGAAGAATAGAAATGTCAAGGGTCTACTCAGAGATTTTCACAAATGGTCAAGGATCTTCAAAAGTCAGAGACTTGAAAGATAAATATAATATTTGGGCAAGGATTACCCATGTGTTGTACCCCAAAATTTGACCTCTCATATTTCCCAAAACATTTCAAGAAAACCCTCCAAGTTGCTCAAGTTTGCTCAATAGTTGGACAGTCAAGCTATCTCCTAAGGCAGTCAATCCCAAATTAGGGTTTTGTGGTGCATCAAGATCCTTGACTCCAAATGACCTCAAATGCTCCCTAATGTACTAATATGTTCTCAAGGTCATCCATGTCAAATTTCAAGCCTTGCAGAGGAAGTTTGGTCAGTCAATTGCCCAAAGGGTCCCAAAATCAACTGTGCTAGGGCAAAAGTCAACGGTGGCCCAAATACAGTCAAACCTCAAGATTTTTTGTCAACATTCCCATTTTGAAGGATATTTTATCAGTTGATCAAGGGTTGATCATGATTCATCAAGGATTGCTCAAAATTCATCAAGACTCAAAAGTTGCTAAATTAGGGTTTTGTAGGAAAAGTCAACTCAACTTTGACCAAGCATAACTTTCTCATACTTTATGATAAATGACCCGTCCAAAACTCATTTTGACGAGGATGCAATTTCCTACAATCCATCTTCATACCCCAAAATCAAGAAATGCACTCACAAAAAGTTACAAATTTGGACATTATAGGTCATTTTTGAAAGTCAACAAAAACACATTTTTTTACAAAGCTTATAAATTTAGCATGGAATATCCAAATGCGATGATACCAAAAGGGTTGATTAGAGGACATCTCAAGCTTTCTAAAAAGTCCAAGAACACTTGCAAAAGTTCAAAATTGAAGAAGTTATGTATTGTTGAAGTTTGGCATTTTTGCAAAATTGCCAAAAGTCAACTATCCCCAAAACATCAAATTTTGTCCAATGGGCCCATTCGTTTCCACTTGATTTGGACTTGTCACATTACACACGTGTCCTAGCATCAGCCTTATGTCCATTTATCAATTTTATTATTTTACTTGATTTTTTATTGAATTATTTCATTTTAAATCAATTTAAATCAAATAAAATCCCAAAACTTGATTACATGAGATCTTTTTCTATTTTCAGGACTTAATCATCATCAATATCATGATCAAATTCGTATCAAGCATTCCATGTGCAAAAAGATTGAGTTTTTGACAAATTTGGCAAATCTTCAATGGTGGATCAAATCAAATCCCATAGTCATGATGTGCAAAGATTCAGTCCACAAATGTTGACCTAATACATTGCATATTACATATACAAGCCAAAGGACACGAATTTGAGATCTAGAGACTACAAGAACACCAAGAACAAAACTTGAAAAAAGTGGAAAAAGTGCAAAACTGAAATCACACTTAGAGGCATTTACAAAGGCAAAACTTAACACCAATCAATTGTTGGGTGTCTACTCAACCTTCTGCAATCAAAAGCAAGCTCTCACATGCTCTCAAACGCACTGTAAGTGATACACGGCCCCCCTCTGAATTTGATTTCGTGTTTCAAAATCCATGCATCATTACAAGAAACCAATGGTATATTTGCAATCACTAGATAATTTCCAAGCTTTCCATATTATTTAATTGCGTTTATCTGCTCTGTGGTGTAAATGCCATTGTAGGGTTTCCTAGGTTTTTTTAGGGGTTTTTGTTACAAGTAAAATCAGACCAATTAATGGCCATGGACATGGCCGGAGGAGAAAGACGAGCACAACCATGGCCTTGGATGGAGTTTATATGGCCTGAGATGAGTTTTTTGAATGACCTATGCTTTTAGCTGCGGATTTAAATCCGCAGGTAATTTCCTTGCAGACCTGAGGACAGGGACGACCACGTGCCCCCATCTGATTGCCTCATTCGAATATTCGCACGTTTTTATTTTTGTTCTGGCATATTAATGTTTTCTCTCATATTATCATTATTGTTGAATATACTAACAATAGAAACGCGTTGGCCTAGTGGAAAGAGGAGCTGGCAGTCACCAACAGGACCTGGGTTCGAATCCCAGGTCCTCCAAATTGCATTTATCATTTTTCTTCAGGTATTCCAGTGCAACTCCAAGCATGCAGTCCACTATAGTCTCTCAATCATCCAATGGCCAGATGGCCAAAGGCCAAATCTGGTGGCCATGACCTGGAGGTCTACCATGGGCAAAAGTCAGCGCATATACATGGAATCCAGAAAGTCAACCAGGCTTGCACAATTGGGCCATGGAATTTGCTATTCAGACTCACCAATCAGGCCTAAACCTCTAATTCTTTCTATTTCATATTTATTTTATTTATTTGTTTGCTTAATCATTTTTATTATTAACTAACCAATCACATTTTTTTCCTTTATAAAAATTAAAGCCACAAAAATATTTTTCTTCATTAAAACCAAAATTTACCTTTTATTAATAAATATTAATTTAATTAATTTAGTTTTAATTAGGAATAACTTTTAATATATTTTGCAATAATTAAAATTAACTTAGACAATTAGGTTTTATTAACATTGATCAAATTTATTTTTATTTCTTTAAATACCAAAAACCCAAAATTATTTTTATTAATTAATTTATTTATTAATTTAATAATTAACCTAGATTAATTTCTTTCTTAATTAAAAAATAACCAAAAAAATCTTTTCTTGAATAACAAAGGGTCAAAACCCTAGAACTCGCCCAATTTAATTTTCCGCACGCGGTCCATTTTATTTCAATATTGTATTTGTTTCCGGAATGTAATAGCTTAATAGGACTTTAAATAATTTTGTCGCTTTATTTATTTTCCGCATTTTAATTTCAAGGGTTGCCTTTGGCGATGTAAATACCCGACGCCTTGTAATAGTTAGTTTAATTTCCGCAACTTATAAACTGTTAGATGTTTGGTAATAGGGAATGCATGACAAGATTGAATGTTTAAACCTAAAATCGACATAGATCACCATTGACATGTACAAAGATAAAATAAACTGAAAACGACACACTCGCACATGCTCACTCTTAGGGTACACCCTACTTGGTTGCCTTCGTACGCGGTCATTGAGTATAGGAAGTTTTAGAGGTCGCCCTCTTGTCCAAAGATCATAGTTTCCTCGAAACGGTTGCCTCGGAAAAATGATCTAAGACATTAGGGTTACCGCTAAGGCGTCCTAACATTGCTTTAGTGACCGCACGTCCCTTAATCGAATTGACCCTTAAACTCCAACGACGATGCTACCTATTCACTAATAGTGGGATAGCATTGTCTAAAGGACATTAGCACAGATTGATTTCTTTTTCGAGTAGGTAGATGGTTCTTAGATACTTGCTCTTTCAAAAACAAAAACTTTTCACACTTACACCTTTCAAACAAAAACTTCTTCAAACCTACAAACACAAAGGAAAGCAATTTTGAAAACACTTTGAGCAAGTACCTAAGAGCCCGTGGATAACCACGGATAGAAAGGGTGCTAGCACCTTCCCTTTCTATAATCTACCCCCCAAACCCGAGAAATATCTCGAAAAGGGAATTTTTCTGTGCTTTTTTCCTTTCCTTGTTTGATAAAATAAAAGACGGTGGTGACTCTTGCTTACCGCGACATTTTGCGAAAACAAAACACAAAACACAAACCAGCATTCCAAAAAACAGTCAGTTCTTTCCCACCGTATCACAGAACTGGCGACTCTGCTGGGGACGCTTAATAAGTGGGGTGTAGCTTAGGATTAGATCATTGTGTTTTCAATTGTTTACTTTGTATGCTTTATATTTGTGGGCATGTATCGGAGTTACTATAGATCCTAACCCGGATCTGAGGAATACCCTTTAGGTAAGTAGAAATAAACTGTGAGGGAACTGTACGACGTAGACCGATACGGTTGAAGCAGTAGCTACGTTAGTGTGGCACTTTAGTATGTACCGATATCCCTTGTGGTGCAACGAGGAGAATATGGGTCATCTAAGGGGTCATTAAGCATCAACTGACCTTAGAACCTTTAAATTGACCAACTTGGCCATAGAACAGTAGCAGTATGTTACACTCATTGAGACTAAACTCTCGCGATGATTACGGCCGCAAGAAAAAGTTGCTAAACTGGAATTATGACCGATTGAGGGTAGTCAGTGATATTGAGATCCTCCAGAACCCGGTTACTATTTTTAGGACAGGTTTGAACCAACTGAACTGAAAGAGGGTAGTACCTAAGCTCCTTGCCAGCCTAAAATCTAAGGGCTCTCTGTGTGACTTGTGTGCCTTTACCATGTTTGCTATTTGTGGATACTTGTGATGTGCTTTCTATCAAGACATCATGACATCATAACATTGCATACATCTTGCATTGCACTAACCTATTTCAAAGACAGGAGGGATTCATCTTTGTTCAGTTTTGTAGGTCATGATGCCCATGCGTAGGAACACCATCCGGATCAACTTTGTCCAGGTTCCCACCATGCTTAAAGAATTGATTGCAAAGATGCCTGATACTACCTCCTTCATCAGAAGACATGGGTATATTCTCAGTTTGGTTACCTCCAAATTGGACGAGCAGATGATTAGTGTCCTAGTCCAGTTCTATGATCCACTGTACCATTGCTTTACTTTTCAGGACTACCAGTTGGTTCCCACCTTAGAAGAGTTCTCTGATCTGCTCGGTATCTCTATTCTGGAGCAGACCCCGTTTACTGGTTGGGAGAAGATCCTTAGGACAGAAGAGATTGCTTCAGCCCTTCATATGACAAAGGATGAGGTAATGGCTAATTGGGAGACTAGAAGTGGAGCAAAGGGCTTTCTGACTAAGTTCTTGGTTGGTAAGGCTAATTATTTCTGGGATAGTCTAGACTTCAAGGCATTCGAAGATATTCTGGCTCTTCTGATATATGGCTTGGTGTTGTTTCTGAACCCTGACTCCTTTGTTGATGTGAATGCGGTGAAAATCTTCATATCTTGTAATCATGTACCCACTCTCTTGGGTGACATTCTTCATCAGATTTATGCCCGAACTGCCTGAAAGCGGGGAACCTTGATGTGCTGTGCTCCATTATTGGCGAGGTGGTTTATTTCGCACCTCCCCAAATCAGTGCTGAAGAACAAAGAAGGCATGGGATGGGCCTATAGGGTTATGTCTCTCTCTCATGATGACATCATCTGGACTATCAAGGGTATGGACGAGGTGGCCATTATTGATCGCTGTGGGGAATACCCCAATGTTCCACTGATAGGAACCAATGGAGGGATTACCTACAATCCATGCTTGGCCTTACGTCAGTTTGGGCGAGCCAGAAGAGAAGGACCTCATGAATTGCTAATGCCTAGTATCATCTTTGATTTTCAAGGGGATAATGACTAAGCAACGCCGCAGATTCATAAGGGATTAGGATAGAGTTCACATATCTGATCCACATGAGCTGGGTCCAAAGACTTCTCTTCCAATGGAGCCATATCTCAGATGGGTTCGTATCTGTTCCCAAAAGTTGGGTATGCCGTATGAAGCCGTCCTGCCTATCATTGTTGAAGTTGCTAATGAAGAAGGGGTTCTTCCGACCATCCTCCATCCTCATATGCCCACTGACATTGGGGCACTGAAAAGGTCTTGGATGCAGATGAGAGAAGAGCGGGATGCTTACCGAGAAAAGTTTAACGAGCAAGAGCAGAAGATCCCGAAGTTGACTAGACAGCTGGAGAACGAGCGGATCCTCAATGACTATGTCCGCACCGACAAGAAGCGACCATGGGAGCACTGATTGCCCTTTGATTATTTCCTTTCTAGTTTTTATTTACTTTTCAGTATTTCCTTTCTTGTAACGCCTTAAGGGCAATTTGTTGAACAATTTGAATTTCAAGTTTACCTAATAAAAGTGTGTTTCCTTTTTGGTTTATAAATTTGAATCTCTCGATGTCTTTGAAATCATAGCATACGCATTTCATTCCATGCACTTCATAACAGGTACCCATTACAAGTCTCTTATCTTCTTCGCTGTTTATTTCAGCACTCATCATGTCTGCTGAACCATCAACTGAGCAAGCAATCAAGGCCCTACAGGCCCAGAATTCCCAATTCCAAGAGTTGTTCATGAATCTAGCTAAGGGTCAGCAAGATCCGAAGACCCTGATTCTGAAAGAGAAGAAGAAGAAGAAGAAGAAGAGGAGGACAGTCCTGTTTAACACAGGTCACAGGTTTGGAAACAGGCTACAGGATGAAGTTGATTTGACCACCTCATCTGGAGGGAAAGATAGTCAGGAAGAAAGGAGGGCTCCTATCCCTGTGGTCTCAGACAATGAGACGGACTTCGACGAAGACCAGTATCCTCCGACCGAGGATAGATACAAACAACTGGAAGACCGGTTGAGTGCGATAGAGGTACAGAAAGTGCCTGGTCTGGACTTTGGTGATCTAGGTCTATCATCTGGGGTGGTAATTCCCCACAAGTTCAAGGCACCAGCCTTTGCTAAGTATGACGGAGTTTCTTGTCTGAAGCTGCACCTCTGGTCATATGTAAGGAAGATTCAGCCGTACACCGCTGATAAGAACCTATGGATCCACTTCTTTCAAGACAGTCTCTCAGGGACTCAGCTTTAATGGTTTTACCAGTTAGACGGAGCCAGTATCCACAGTTGGGAAGATTTGGCTGCTGCTTTCTATATGCAGTACCAATACAATTCCGACCTTGCTCCCACGCGTACCCAACTCCAGGGTATGTCAATGGGAACGGGCGAAGGTTTCAAAGATTATGCCTAGAAGTGGAGGGACCTCACCGGAAGAGTGCAACCACCCTTGGCTGATCGGGAGCTTGTGGATATGTTTCTGGGGACCTTGTCTGGTCCATTTTTCAACCATCTGATTGGAAGCTCTTCGTCTGGGTTTACAGAGCTAATTATGACCGGTGAAAGGATTGAGGCTGGTATTAAGGCTGGTAAGATACAAAAGGGTGCTTCATCAAGCACCGAGAAAAAACCTTTTAAGAAAGAGTCCAGTGTTGTCTACAGTTCGAAAAGCCAGAATAGACCCGAACGCTGCCAAGCTGTTAATGCGGTTGTTATTTCAAGACCTGTTGGTGCTACTCAGCGCAACAATCAACAAAAGGCCGAGAGACCTCGAAGGCAATTCACCCATCTCAACATGACTTTGTCTCAGATTCTGCCGCAGTTATTAAAGACCAATCTAGTAACTCCAAGGGAGGCTCCGCAGAATCCCAACATTGCATCACCTAAGTATAACCCTAATGTCCGCTGTGCTTTTCACTCTGATAGCTCGGGACATAATACAGATGATTGTTGGGCTTTGAAGAACAAAATACAGGACTTAATTGATGTTAAGAAGATTGAGTTCGAGGCGCCCGAAAGACCTAATGTTGTGACTGCTCTTATGCCCAAGCATGGAGTGAATGCTATAGAGGAAGACTCGTTTGTGATTTCTGTGAATGACATTATTACCCCTTTGATGACTGTGAAGAAGAACCTTTTGCTAGCCGTTTTATTTCCGGGTTGTGACGAAGGTTGTCGTATGCGTTCTGCCCTACCAACCGGTTGCCATCTTTTAAAATCAGGTGTCCAACGCCTGATGGATAGTAAAGAAATTATGTTTGAGAAGATTGTTGTTCCTTTAGTTCGTACTGAAGAAGTTTCTATTATCACCATTCTCGACAATTCTTCCAAGGCTTCCTCGAGAAAGCCTGTTAGAATTACATATGTTCCAAGAATCGCACCATTGATCATCATTGTTCCTGGACCTATCCCCTACACCTCTGATAAAGTTGTCCCTTGGCATTACGGGGCCGATGTTTATTTTCATGAAGTTAAACAAGATTTAGATGCTGATACTGACGTCAGCAATATTGTTGGACCTGCTAAAGTCACCCACAGCGGGAGACTTTTCTCACCTGATAACTCTCCACCAACTGCCCGAAAACCTGTTGTTATTACACCTGCCAGTGTACTTGCTACTATTCCTATTCAAGTTCTTATTCTTACCCCTGCCGCCGAGTCCTCTGATGCTCGGAGAAAAGGGACCACCGGTGAGCCTGCCTAGACGGAGGAACCAAAGACGATTACTGTTGAAGCTTCTAGACAAGAGATGGAAGAGATTTTAAAGATCATCAAAAAGAGTGACTACAATGTAGTTGAACAGGTGGGGAAAACCCCGTCCAAGTTTTCTATGTTGTCACTGTTGCTATGCTCAGCGGCCCATGCGAAGGCTCTAATTGCGTTCCTGAAGACTGCACACGTACTGCAAGAAACGTCAGTTGATCAGTTTAAAGATTGTCTGGCTAGTCTGACTGCTGATAATGGATTGGGTTTCTCTGACGCCGATTTGACTGCTAAAGGGAAGAATCACAATAATGCCCAGCATGTCTCCATTGAATGCAGGGGCACCACTCTTGCTCATGTATTGGTGGATACTGGTTCCACATTGAATGTTTTACCTAAGAAAGCTCTAGACCGGTTGGATTGTGAAGGGTTGGAGCTGAAACCAAGAAACATCGTCGTCAGGGCCTTTGATGGGTCTAAGAGGATGGTGCACGGAGAAGTTGGTATCCCGATTAAGGTTGGTTCTCAGGTTTTTGCCTCTACATTCTATGTGATGGATATTCGGCCATCTTATTCTTGTTTGCTGGGTCGTCCATGGATCCACAAAGCTGGGGCAGTAACGTCAACGCTCCACCAGAAGCTGAAGTACCTAGTGAAAGGGAATATTGTGACAGTACAAGGAGAGGAGGAGTTCATGGTGAGCCACCTCAACTCTTTCCGATATGTAGAGATGGATGGGGAGTTCATTGAGACCCCATTTCATCATTTTGAAGAGGTTCCCGAAATGCTGGCATCAACTAAGACTGTTGTTGAAGATTCTCCTATGAAGATGGCTTCCTTTAAGGATGCCCGGGCTGTTGTCGAGAAAGGTGGGTGTGAGAATTGCGGACAACTCCCAGATTTTGCACAGAAGACTAACAAGTTTGGTTTGGGTTTCACTGTAGAAGCTCAAAAGGCTGTTCGGAATGCGCGGATCGGAAGACCTCCCCTGTTCATCAGTAATTCAGGAGTGAATGCCATTGAAGATGATGTTGAAGAGTCTGGGTTCGACAGTTGGATCTATCCTACTACTGATGGTGGACCAAGCAACTGGACCGTAAAGGACTTCATCCTTATTTCTTTTGTTACCCGGTAATGAAACTTTTGTTTTGAATTTGTAACAGACAATGTTTTAAACTCTACGGCCCGGTGTCTTACCTGGGGCACCGTGGCTTCATTTGTGAGGGCTTTATGTGTGTCATTTTCATATATCATTAATAAAAGCATTGGACGTTTCTTGCATTTCAAATTTTGCGCTCCTTGTTTTTTTATTATATTGCAAAAACAGCTATTTTACACACACTCACATATACAGGTCTACATCCACTCTGGATCTCACTGGTAACGACTCTGCTACTGCCAGTTATGACTTCGAAAGTCTGATCAACTTAGCTGAAGACAAAGGTGAAGATGATTACGAAGTTCCTGGTGAACTTGCAAGACTGCTACTTCAAGAAGAGAGGGCTATACAGCCACATGAGGAGCCAGTGGAATCAGTAAATATGGGTACAGATATAGACAAGAAAGAGGTCAAGATCGGTGCAAACCTGGAGCTTAGTATGAAACAACGGTTGATTCAGATGTTGTGTGACTATGTTGAGATCTTTGCCCGGTCTTATGAAGACATGCCTGGGTTGGATACTGATATTGTGGTTCAATGCCTGCCTACCAAGGAAGACTGTCCTCCAGTGAAATAGAAGGTCCTCCGAATGCGCCCAGAGATGTCTGAGAAAATCAAGGCTGAAGTGATAAAACAGTTTGACGCCGGTTTTCTAGCAGTTACTTCTTACCCACAGTGGGTGGCCAATGTGGTTCTTGTGCCGAAGAAGGATGGTAAGGTTAGAATGTGTGTTTACTATAGGGATCTGAACAGGGCAAGCCCCAAGGATGACTTCCCTCTACCTCATATCAACATTCTGGTTGACAACACCGTGCAGCATAAAGTCTTCTCCTTTATGGATGGTTTCTCCGGTTATAATCAGATTAAAATGGCTTCCGAAGACATGGAGAAGACAACTTTTGTTACTTAGTGGGGTACCTTTTGCTACAAGGTCATGCCCTTTGGATTGAAGAATGTTCGGGCAACGTATCAACGTGCCATGGTTGCTTTGTTTCATGACATGATCCACCATGAGATTGAAGTATACGTCGATGACATGATTGCAAGTTCCCATACTGAAGAAGAACATCTTGACCACCTTCAGAAGTTGTTTGACAGGTTGAAGTTGTACAAGCTGAGGTTAAACCCGAACAAGTGCACCTTCGGGGTGAGATCTGGTAAGCTGTTGGGTTTCATCGTAAGCGATAAAGGTATTCAAGTGGATCCAGCAAAGGTGAAGGCCATACAAGAGATGCCAGCTCCCCAAACAGAGAAAGAAGTCAGAGGCTTTCTGGGACGTCTAAACTACATTGCCCGATTCATCTCACACATGACCGCTACTTGTGAACCAATCTTCAAGTTATTGACGAAAGATCAAGTAGTACGTTGGAACGATGAATGCCAGGCCGCTTTCGAAAGAATCAAAGAGTATCTCCAAGAGCCACCCATTTTGATGCCTCCAGTTGAAGGGAGACCTTTGATCTTATACTTGACAGTACTCAACAACTCAATGGGGTTTGTGCTGGGTCAGCATGACGAGTCTGGCCGAAAAGAGCATGCTATTTATTACCTTAGCAAAAAGTTTACCGACTGTGAGACCCGATACTCATTGCTCGAGAAAACTTGCTGCACTTTGGCATGGGCTGCTCGCCGGTTGAGACAGTATATGCTGACTCACACTACTCTATTGATATCAAAGATGGATCCAATCAAGTATATCTTCGAAAAGCCTGCCTTGTCCGGAAGAATAGCGAGATGGCAGATGATCTTGACTGAGTATGACATCCAGTACACGACTCAAAAGGCAATTAAAGGAAGTGTATTGGCAGACCATTTGGCACATCAAGCAGTGGATGATTACCAGTCTATGAACTTCGAATTCCCGGATGAGAATATCATGTTGGTAACTGATTGTGAGACACCTGGACCGGATGAAGGACCTGAGGAAGGATCCCGATGGTCTATGTACTTTGATGGAGCTTCAAACGCTTTGGGTAATGGCATTGGCACCGTGATCATATCTCCTAAAGGCTCTCATACTCCGTTCACAGCCCAACTATGTTTCAACTGCACCAACAATATGGTGGAGTATGAAGCATGCATCATGGGTCTTCGAGCAGCAATTGACCTAAGGATTAAGTTCCTAAGTATCTTCGGAGATTCCGCTCTCGTGATCAGTCAGATCAAAGGTGAGTGGGATACGAAACACCCAAATCTTATTCCTTATAAGGAGTATGTGTTGACATTGCTTCCCTATTTCGAGGAGATAACCTTTGAACACTTCCCTAGAGAGGAGAATCAGTTGGCGGACGCGCTGGCTATGATGTCTTCTATGTTCAAAGTCAATTGGGACAACGAGGCTCCCCGGATTATCATTGAAAGATTGGACGAACCTGCACATTACTGTGACATTGAGACTGAAGAGGTAACAAAAAAGCCCTGGTTTCATGAAGTAAAAAGGTATCTTGAGGCTCAAGAATACCCCGAGGGTGCATCTGTTAATGACAAGAAGTTTCTAAGGAGGTTCGTGGCGAAGTTCTTCATCAGCAATGGCATTATTTACAAACGCAACCATGATTCAACCTTACTGCGATGCATGGATAAGAACGAGGCAGACAGAATCATGACAGAGTTATATGAAGGTACTTTCGGAACTCATTCCAGTGGACACACCATGGCAAAGAAAATCCTTCGGGCAGGATATTATTGGTCCACGATGGAAGCCGACTATTATCAGCATTCTCGGACGCATCACAAGTGCCAAGTCTGTGCTGATAAGGTGCACATACCTCCAGTTCCTCTGAACGTCTTGATAGCTCATTGGCCTTTTGCAATGTGGGGCATTGATATGATCGGCGAGATCAGACCTACGACATCCAATGGGCATCGTTTCATCCTGGTAGCAATTGATTATTTTACGAAATGGGTTGAAGCAGCTTCCTTTGCTACTGTAACCAAGAACGTCGTGGCACGGTTTATTTGGCACAATCTGATCTGTCGATACGATGTACTAGAAAGGATCATTACGGATAATGGTACCAATCTTAACAACAAGATGATCACTGAGCTCTGCAAGCAATTCAAGATACAGCATCACAACTCTTCTCCCTACCGGCCGAAGATGAATGGGGTTGTTGAAGCGGCTAATAAGAACATTAAGAAGATTGTACAGAAGATGACAGTGACATATAAAGACTGGCACGAGATGTTACCATTTTCTCTTCATGGGTACCGTACCTCAGCGCGGACGTCAACAGGGGAAACACCATATTCCTTGGTATATGGCATGGAGGCCGTCTTGCCCATTGAAGTTCAGATACCCTCTCTTCGGATTATGAAGGACGCAGGTTTGAGCAAAGATGACTGGATTCAGACCCGACTTGACCAGCTGAACTTAATCGACGAAAAGAGGCTTACTGCTATTTGTCATGGTCAAACATATCAAAAACGGATGATCAAGACATTTAACAAGAGAGTCAGATGACAAGAGTATCAAGTTGGGGATCTGGTGATCAAGCGCATCATCCTACCTCAAGGTGATCCCAGGGGAAAATGGACCCCCACTTACGAAGGGCCATTTATGGTTAAGAACATTTTCTCAGGAGGAGCTATGATTCTAACCAATATGGATGGTGACGACCTTCCTCACCCCGTCAATGCAGACATAGTGAAAAAATACTATGCATAATCAAAGACCCGCTAGGTTGACTGGACTAGGCAGAAATAAGGGCTTCCCGGCGAACCAAAAGGGTTCGGGCAAAAATAAGGGATGAAAATAAAAAAAAATTGTGCACCCGGCAAGTCGAAAACCTAAAAAGGCGGGTTGGGTAAAAAAGGGTATCCCGGTGGACTGAAAACCCGAAAGGGCGGTCCAGGAAAAAATTAGGGATCAAAGCGTAACACTATGTCTCATTGGATCACCTTGCATCTAGACTTCGGTATCAACTATTAAGCTCGGACGACACTAATCAATCTGATCTACCTTCGACCAAGTAGTAAAGCGATGAGATGCTCGAGGACATAAAGTCAATAGCAGAGTTGGAACTCAGTGGGATTGTTCACATAGTTGTTTTGTTTTCCACAAATGTGTAAATTCTATTATTCGGCGGCGTTCTCTTACTAGGACGTCAACCTCTTGTACAAAAAACGCCTATTCACAGGCCAAACTTCAAAATCAATACAATTCATTTTCAAAGGAATTTAAAACTGTTTTTCCCTTTATCTGTTTTGTTTTGCAAAGAACATCCAATTTAATTTTTTGATATATGCATTTGACATTAATTGTTGCTCATGAATATTTACATGCGAAACAAAAGACGATTACGGGTAATATCAGAAACAGGGGCAATAAAAATAGTCCAAACTGTATAGTTGCTTTGTCCACCAGGTACCGGGTAAATTCATCTGAAGAATATGGCTAAGATACCTTCACTCCCCGCAGAGTAAGACAGTAATGGTAGCTCTCCCCCAGCTAGGACTTGCAACTATGAACGAATCAGCAATGCTCTCCCCAAGCAGAGTTGATCTACCATCAGCACTAAAAAGGCTTGATATCCCCGGCAGTCTTAATATTCCCTAGCGGAGTATAAGAATGTTCCCCAGTAGAATACAAGATACCCCCAGTGGAGTTAAAATTTTCCCAGCGCAGTCTGAAAAAGCTTCCCCAACGGAGTTGAAGCATCATCCCCAGTAGACTCTGGAAGTTTATCCCCAGCGGAGTACAAAAATAAATCTCCCCAGCCGAGTTCAAAGGATCATTCCCAGCAGAACTCAGAGGATTATCCCCACAAAAGTCTAACAGGTTACCCCCCAGTAAAGTCCCCACTGAAAGATCATCCCCAGCGAAGTTCTTTCCTTTCACAAACAGGAATTCAATCCCCCAACAGGATTCAATATCACGAGCAACGATAATTCCTCCCGACGGAATTTATCAGTGGAATCCTCAGCAGAGCATCTCTTCCCCATAGAGTAATCTCCTCATCAGTTTATTCCCCCAATGGAGTCATCCTCTCCTGCAGGTTTATTCTCTTCGTTCGCCATCCCCAGCGGAAACGAAGAATCCAGCTCTATTCTTCAGCAGCTATCCGGGATTTATTTTCCTCAGCTAAAACGTCACATTTCCATACATCATGATACATGTATATACGCATCATACCACACAATCTCATTTATGTTGAGAGCATCATTTCTTGATATATATCATGCATTTCATAAATCATGACATTGCATATGACTGACCCTTTACCGTTTCAGGGAAAGACGAATCAGTAAACACCATTGACTACTCATATGACCTGGTAGTCCCCTCAAAAGAAAAACTACATCTATGGAAGACTTTTGTCTGGTTCAGTTAAATCGATCCTAAGATTTTTCTGATTCTTATCCAGTCAAAGTTAATCCAAGACCTTCTCTGGTTCAGTTAGATCGATGCTAAGATCTCCCTGATTCGTATTCCAGTTGAAGATATTCCAAGACTTTTATCTGGTTCAGTTAAATCGATCCTAAGATTTTTCTGATTCTTATCCAGTCAAAGTTAATCCAAGACCTTCTCTGGTTCAGTCAGATCGACGCTAAGATCTCCCTGATTCGTATTCCAGTTGAAGATATTCCAAGACTTTCGTCTGGTTCAGTTAAATCGATCCTAAGATTTTTCTGATTCTTATCCAGTCAAAGTTAATCCAAGACCTTCTCTGGTTCAGTCAGATCGACGCTAAGATTTCCCTGATTCGTATTCCAGTTGAAGATATTCCAAGACTTTCGTCTGGTTCAGTTAAATCAATCCTAAGATTTTTCTGATTCTTATCCAGTCAAAGTTAATCCAAGACCTTCTCTGGTTCAGTCAGATCGACGCTAAGATCTCCCTGATTTGTATTCCAGTTGAAGATATTCCAAGACTTTTGTCTAGTTCAATTAAATCGATCTTAAGATTTTTCTGATTCTTATCCAGTCAAAGTTAATCCAAGACCTTCTCTGGTTCAGTCAAATCCATGCTAAGATCTCCCTGATTCGTATTCCAGTTGAAGATATTCCAAGACTTTTGTCTGGTTCAGTTAAATCGATCCTAAGATTTTTCTGATTCTTATCCAATCAAAGTTAATCCAATACCTTCTCTGGTTCAGTCAGATCGACGCTAAGATCTCCCTGATTCGTATTCCAGTTGAAGATATTCCAAGACTTTTGTCTGGTTCAGTTAAATCGATCCTAAGATTTTTCTGATTCTTATCCAGTCAAAGTTAATCCAAGACCTTCTCTGGATCAGTCAGATCGACGCTAAGATCTCCCTGATTCGTCTTCCAGTTGAAGATATTCCAAGACTTTCGTCTGGTTCAGTTAAATCGATTCTAAGATTTTTCTGATTCTTATCCAGCCAAAGTTAATCCAAGGCCTTCTCTGGTTCAGTTAGGTCGACGCTAAGATCTCCCTGATTCTAGTCGAAGTTCAGACCACCTATCAACAGTCTCCAAATGGCATCTGTAAGCCCATTCCCGACATCACCAGGCTGATACCACTTCATGCGAGTGCAAATTTCTGGGCACTCTAGTGTTCAATCATCTTCCACCTTCGAATCACGAAAGGCACGAAAGTCAATCTACCTCCTCAGGTTTAAGAAGATTGAACAGGGGCAGCTGTTGTGCCCCAAAATTTTCCCTCTCATATTTCCCAAAACATTTCAAGAAAAACCCTCCAAGTTGCTCAAGTTTGCTCAAGAGTTGGACATTCAAGCTATCTCCTAAGGCAGTCAATCCCAAATTAGGGTTTTGTGGTGCATCAAGATCCTTGAGTCCAAATGACCTCAAATGCTCCCTAATTTCCTAATATGTTCTCAAGGTAATCCATGTCAAATTTCAAGCCTTGCAGAGGAAGTTTGGTCAGTCAATTGCCCAAAGGGTCCCAAAATCGATTATGCTAGGGCAAAAGTCAATTGTGGCCCAAATACAGTCAAACCTCAAGATTTTTTTGTCAATATTCCCATTTTGAAGTATATTTCATCATTTAATCAAGGGTTGATCATGATTCATCAAGGATTACTCAAAATTCATCAAGACTCAAAAGTTGCTAAATTAGGGTTTTGTAGGAAAAGTCAACTCAACTTTGACCAAGAATAACTTTCTCATACTTTATGAGAAATGACCCATCCAAAACTCATTTTGAATAGGATGCAATTTCCTACAATCCATCTTCATACCCCAAGATCAAGAAATGCACTCACAAAAAGTTACAAATTTGGACATTATAGGTCATTTTTGAAAGTCAACAAAAACACTTTTTTTCCAAAGCTTATAACTTGAGTATGGAACATCAAAATGCGATGAGACCAAACGGGTTGGTTAGAGGACATCTCAAGCTTTCCAAAAAGTCCAAGAACACTTCCAAAAGTTCAAAATTGAAGAAGTTATGCATTGTTGAAGTTGAGCATTTTTGCAAAATTGCCAAAAGTCAACTATTCCCAAAACGTCAAAGTTTGTCAAATGGGCCCATTCTTTTCCACTTTATTTGGACTTGTCACATTACAAACGTGTCCTAACCTCAGCCTTATGTCCATTTATCAATTTTATTATTTTATTTGATTTTTTATTGAATTATTTCATTTTAAATCAATTTAAATCAAATAAAATCCCAAAACTTGATTACATGAGATCTTTTTCTATTTTCAGGACTTAATCATCATCAATATCATGATCAAATTCATATCAAGCATTCCATGTGCAAAAATATTGAGTTTTTGAAAATTTTGGCAAATCTTCAATGGTGGATCAAATCAAATCCCATAGTCATGATGTGCAAAGATTTAGTCCACAAATGTTGACCTAATACATTGCATATTACATATACAAGCCAAAGGACACGAATTTGAGATCTAGAGACTGCAAGAACACCAAGAAAAAACTTGAAAAAAGTGGAAAAAGTGCAAAACTGAAATCACACTTAGAGGCGTTTACAAAGGAAGAACTCAACACCAATCAATTGTTGGGTGTCTACTCAACCTTCTGCAATCAAAAGCAAGCTCTCACACGCTCTCAAACGCACTGTAAGTGATACACGGCCCCCCTCTGAATTTGATTTCGTGTTTCAAAATCCATGCATCATTACAAGAAACCAATGGTATATTTGCAATCACTAGATAATTTCCAAGCTTTCCATATTATTTAATTGCGTTTATCTGCTCTGTGGTGTAAAACGCCATTGTAGGGTTTCCTAGGTTTTTTTTAGGGGGTTTTGTTACAGGTAAAATCAGACCAATTAATGGCCGTGGACATGACCGGAGGAGAAAGACAAGCACAACCATGGCCTTGGATGGAGTTTATATGGCCTGAGATGAGCTTTTGGAATGACCTACGCTTTTAGCTGCGGATTTAAATCCGTAGGTAATTTCCTTGCAGACCTGAGGACAGGGGCGATCACGTGCCCCCATCTGATTGCCCCATTCGAATATTTGCGCGTTTTTATTTTTGTTCTAGCATATTAATGTTTTCTCTCATATTATCATTATTGTTGAATATACTAACAATAGAAACGCGTTGGCCTAGTGGAAAGAGGAGCTGGCAGTCACCAACAGAACCTGGGTTCGAATCCCAGGTCCTCCAAATTGCATTTGTCATTTTTCTTCAGGTATTCCAGTGCAACTCCAAGCATGCAGTCCACTATAGTCTCTCAATCATCCAATGGCCAGATGACCAAAGGCCAAATCTGGTGGCCATGACCTGGAGGTCTACCATGGGCAAAAGTCAGCGCATATACATGGAATCAAGAAAGTCAACCAGGCCTGCACAATTGGGCCATGGAATTTGCTATTCAGACTCCCCAATCAGGCCCAAACCTCTAATTCTTTCTATTTCATATTTATTTTATTTATTTGTTTGCTTAATCATTTTTATTATTAACTAACCAATCACATTTTTTTCCTTTATAAAAATTAAAGCCACAAAAATATTTTTCTTCATTAAAACCAAATTTTACCTTTTATTAATAAGTATTAATTTAATTAATTTAGTTTTAATTAGGAATAACTTTTAATATATTTTGCAATAATTAAAATTAACTTAGACAATTAGGTTTTATTAACATTGATCAAATTTATTTTTATTTCTTTAAATACCAAAAATCCAAAAATATTTTTATTAATTAATTTATTTATTAATTTAATAATTAACCTAGATTAATTTCTTTCTTAATTAAAAAATAACCAAAAAAATCTTTTCTTGAATAACAAAGGGTCAAAACCCTAGAACTCGCCCGATTTAATTTCCCGCACGCGATCCATTTTTTTTCAATATTGTATTTGTTTCCGGAATGTAATAGCTTAATAGGACTTTGAATATTTTTGTCGCTTTATTTATTTTCCGCATTTTAATTTCAAGGGTTGCTTTTGGCGATGTAAATACCCAACGCCTTGTAATAGTTAGTTTAATTTCCGCAATTTAATTTCCGCAACATAGAAACTGTTAGATGTTTGGTAATAGGGAATGCATGACAAGATTGAATGTTTAAACCTAAAATTAACATAGATTACCATTGACATGTACAAAGATAAAATAAACTGAAAACGACACACTCGCACATGCGCACTCTTAGGGTACACCCCACTTAGTTGCCTTCGTACATGGTCATTGAGTATAGGAATTTTAAGAGGTCGCCCTCTTGTCCAAAGATCATAGTTGCCTCGAAACGGTTGCCTCGGAAAAATGATTTAAGACATTAGGGTTACCGCTAAGGCGTCCTAACATTGCTTTAGTGACCGCACGTCCCTTAATTAAATTGACCCTTAAACTCCAACGACGATGCTACCTATTCACTAATAGTGGGATAGCATTGTCTAAAGGACATTAGCACAAATTGATTTCTTTTTCGAGTAGGTAGATGGTTCTTAGATACTTGCTCTTTCAAAAACAAAAACTTTTCACACTTACACCTTTCAAACAAAAACTTCTTCAAACCCACAAACACAAAGGAAAGCAATTTTGAAAACACTCTGAGAAAGTACCTAAGAGCCCGTGGATAACCACAGATAGAAAGGGTGCTAGCACCTTCCCTTTCTATAATCTACTCCCCGAACCCGAGAAATGTCTCAAAAAAGGAATTTTTCTGTGCTTTTTTCCTTTCCTTGTTGGATAAAATAAAAGACGATGGTGACTCTTGCTTACCGCGACATATGGACTGGAGTAGTTTGAGTTCAAACGAACCAGGATAAAAATAACTTTGTCTTTCCATTATTGTTGAGCTTTGTTTTGAAAAGAAAAGGAGTCAATTATTCAACCCCCCCCCCCTTCTAAGTGTTTTCTTACCCCTTCAATTGTTACTAATTTAATTATTTATTAGAATTATGATTAATGATGGGCTTGGACCCTCCTCTTTTAATCCACACTCCCTCCACATATTTGGGTCAAGTTCAATTTCTGAACTTGGGCCCTTATTATTTAATTCCCTTGAAATTACTACCTAACACTAAAATGCACCCCTGACCTTTTTGGATTCAAAATTACTTTGGGCCCATATTTCTTTTTATATACACCATCCAACTCTAATTTTTATACCCCTTAAATTTAATTAAGTAATTCTAATTATTTTGTTTTATTTATTTATTTTCTTTATCTATTTAATTCACATAATATCTTTAGCATTTTGCATTAAACATATTTCTTTGCATAATTATTAATAAATAATTATTAGATTTTTATTAAAAAATAATTAATATATTTTTAATAATTAGAAAATAGTTACTTATTAATTAAAATATTTTCTAAAACACTAACCCTACTTTTTAATTACATTAAATCTTTTTTCTCATTCAAACTTACTTTTTTACAAATTACGCTATACATTCTAAGACAGCAAACACATCAAATATTAACATTTTTTCTCTACTAACATAATTTAAAACTCAAGAAATTTTAATAAAGGATTGTGGAGATTTTCTTTATTAATTGTGAATTGCGTCTACGATTCCGCTATTTTCAAATCAGACAAGGTTCAAGGAGAATTCAAAATATTTCCACGGTCCATAAAAAATACTAACCAAACACTATGAACTACGAATTGGGACTTTGATTCCTCATAAGAGGATACGTAGGCATACGACTTAAAAACTGTGACGAGTTCCACTAGTAAAAAATATTAAAACCCTTTTCACAAATTATCTCTGAAACCTTATCTTACCCTTAAACCTAAATTTGGGACATCCTTGAGGACAAGGTAGATGAAGGGTTCCTAATACATTTCCTTCGTCTAAAATGAAGCACGGTCTTAGAATCTCTATACACTTAGGGTTATTCCATTATTCACCCGTCATTAGGACAAAAAGTAGTGATGGCGACTCATTATTTTTTTGCCAATTACGACAGTCGAAAGAACCAACAAGAAACCAATCGACGTAAAGTGGATTTACAAGGTGAAACGAAGGCCAAATGGTGAGATTGTGAAGTATAAAACAATATTGGTGGCGATAGGTTTTCTACAAAAACCTGGTATTGACTTTGACAAAGTATATGCGCCTGTTGTGAGGCTAGAAACGATCAGAATTATTGTTTCGACAACAGCATATAAAGGATGGAAGATACATCAGTTGGATGTAAAGTTAGCATTTTTAATGGTCCATTGGAAGAAGTCTATGTTACTCAATCACCAGGATTCAACATCAAAGGGAATGATTCGAAGGTATATAGATTGAGGAATGCTCTCTATAGTGTGAAACAAGCCCCTAGAGCTTAGAATAAGAGAATAGATTGCTTCTTGATCGAAGTAGGTTTAACAAAGCGTGTCTCTGAACATGGAGTGTATGTAAATGATATCAACAGTGTCAGTCGAATCATTTTATGCCTCTATGTTGATGATTTACTCATTACATGAGTGGACGAAGCTGGGATAATGAAGGTCGAGTCAAAATTAATGCAGGAATTCGAAATGTCCGACTTAGAGAGTCTCTCATATTTCCTAGGGATGGAATTCAAAGATATTGAAGAAGGAGTATTCTTGCATCAAACGAAGTATGCTCAAGATATTTTGAAGAGGTTCAAAATGAGCAATTGTGATGAATATTTCACTCTGTTAGAAACTAGAGCAGAGTTGAAAAAGGAAACGAATGATGCATTTGTAAGTTCGACCCTTTAAAAACAAATCATTGGATCCTTGATATATTTGCAATACTAGACCAGATATATGCCAAAGTGTAGGATTGTTGAGTAGATTTATGGAGAAACCACAAGAGTGTCATCTCATTGCAGTAAAGAGGGTGTTGAAATACATAAATGGAACAATTGATCATGGTGTGATGTTACCAAAGAAGTCAAAGAACAACACAAATGTCGAAGTCCATGGATACACTGACATATATTTCATTGGAGATCAAGACGAAAAGAAAAGCACTGTAGGCTACATTTTCATGATCGAAGGGGCTCTAATCACTTAGAGTTCGAAGAAGAAAAGAATTATGGATTTGTCATCATGCAAAGCAGAATATCTGGTTGCATCATATGTTGCATGCCAAGCAGCATGGATCGAAATGTTACTTGAAGAACTCAGGATAATGGAATCTAAGAGGATGAAGTTGTTTGTCGATAACAATCAGCTATTAACCTGGAAAATCACCCAATGTGTCATGGTCGAAGTAAGGACATAGAAAGGAGGTATCATTTTTTGAGGGATCAAGTCAAAAAATGGAAGCTGGAGATAAAGAATTTTAAGACAGAAGTGCAACTAGCTGACATATTTACCAAACCTTTGAAGAAAGTCAGATTCGATGAGTTAAAGAAAAGCATTGGGATGAAAAGTCTCGAGAACATGAATTAGGGGGTGTGTTAGAAGTGTAATTCTTGTTCTGTCGAAATGCATGTGTTTGGTGTATGTCGGTTAGCTAGTGAAATATGGTGTAAGCTGTATTCGACGGAGTCGAATACAACAGCTATGTAGTTAGTCAAAATTAAGTATAAGTTATAGCATAGTAAGCCGAATTAGGCTTGGGCATTGTATGTCTATATAATGGGCTTGTTAGTTTGTAATTTTACATTTAACACATTCAATATTGTTACAATTCAGTTACAATCTCAATAAACTTTCAATCTCTCTCTCTCTCTCTCTCTCTCTCTCTCTATCTCTCTCTCTCTCTCTCTCTCTCTCTCTCTCTCATTTCTCCTTTCTTCTTCTTCTTCCACTTCCATAAATCATCTTTCTTGAAAATGCTTTGTTCCAACACTTTTGAGTTGAGAGTGAAGAGATCTTGAAATGAATTGTACAATAATTTCAGATGTTGACGGACAATCACACTCTCTAAAAATGGCTAGATCATTTTGTTTGTCATTTACGCAATCTTAAGATAAGTAGTATTGACATGATTGGCATGGATGAAATACCTTTGTGTTGTTCTCACTAGAAGATAATGCTTAATTATTCACTGCAAATGTGAGATGTGTTTACCAAGCATTATTTTTCCTTAATATGTCCAAATAATAAAGCCTTATCTAAAGTTTAGCTATGGATTTATGGTTTGCAAAATGACTAGTTAATTTTATATTCTCCTTGATGGTCTCCCCCACCATTCTTTGCCTATTGATTCACATTCATATGTAATCAATGATTTTTAGACCCACATGCTTTAATTGAATGTTGGTAGCATATACTGAGAATATGAATAGGGGAATACAATGCAAGAAGTTATTAGTTTTTGTTAGAAATATATTATACAATTAATGCATATCAAGTACAGCAAGGAAAATCATTAGTTGTATATCTTCATATAGAAATTGTTATCAATTGTATTAATAGGTTTTTATTATAGGCAAAATATAGGTTATTCTTTCAATGCATATATTCTTGTATCCATTTTTAGTTTATACAGTACATTTATATCTCATGAAATCATGTATATATGTAATGCAAATCATATAAAATAAACACACAACATTTTATTTCTTATATCGTATAAGTATTTTTTTTCCTACTTAATATCCATCACTTTGCTTCTTTTCTTCTTTATCAACACCCTTGTTTTCACTATCACCATGTCTGATATCTCACCCCCAACAATTTTTGTTCCTTCTTATGAAAATCCTCCCATCACTGATCACGCCACAACAACCTCAAACACATATCCTTGTGTTATTCACCATTTAGATAATCCTTCAAATGTCCTTGTTACCCCTTTACTTACTGGTGATAACTATGGTTCATGGATTCGTGCAGTAACAATGGCACTTCATGCCAAAAATAAGTTAGGTTTTGTTGACGGCAACGTTGCAACGATCTGGTTGCAAGTTGGATTCTTAACTCGGTTTCAACCTACATTCGTCCCAACATTATGTATGCTGAAACTGCAGCAAAAATATGGTATGATCTAAAAGATTGATTCTGTCAATCAAATGCTTCTAAAATATATCAATTGAAACAACCAATTTCTACCCTAAAACAAGAAGGCATGCATGTCTCTCTTTATTTCTACTTGCTATCAGATTCATGGTTTTCCAAATAAGCCATAAAAGAAATCAGAACCATCATCATCCTCTTCCGCTAATTAACTGTCAAGCGCACAGTATCAAAAACTCATATCTCTCTTAACTAAAGAAGAAATTATGGGACTATCAGTGAACTTGGAAGGTACAACCTTTACTTGTATTCATTTTTCATGGATTATTGATTCTGGTGATTCAAACCACATTTGTACATCTCTTTCTTTATTTGCTTCATATTCTCCCATTCATACTCATATCTCAGTTCAACTGCCCAATGGTTCTCAAGCGCTTGTGAAACACATAGGCACTATTAATTGTTCACCATCACTTACACTTACAAATGTTTCCCATATTTTGACTTTCAAATATAATCTATTATCTATCTTATAATTAACAAAATCAGTAAATTGTGATGCGATTTTCTCATATTCTGGTTGCATTTTTAAGGACCAGGCAACGGAGAAGATGATTTAGTGCTCAGAATGGACTCTTCTATATAAATGATGCATCAATATCAAATAAGCATAAAAAGGATCATTATTGCCTTAGTGTTGTACCCCAAAATTTGCCCTCTCATTTATCAAGTATTTTCTCACAAGATCTCCTTTGGTTCAAGACTACACAAGGGTTGACCAACTCAAGACACCTCTTTAAGCATTGATGGTTGAAATTAGGGTTTGAGATTGCACAAGGATAATTGAACTTTTAATGGCTCATATGACTTTAATGGATAATTATGGACCCCCAAGATTTCTCATGTCAAGTTTCAAGTCTTAGATCACATTTTTGCTCAGTTAATTGAGCAGTTGCCCTAAAAATCAGTTGTATTGGGGAAAAAGTCAATTGTGGCTAATTTACAGTCAAACTTCATAATATTTTTTCCATATCAACATTATGAACTCATATGTATCATTTGATCAAGTTTTGACCATAATTCCTCAAAACAATTGATCAGATCATCAAAAGGGCAAAATGGTCAAAATTGGGGTTTTGATTGAGAAAGGGAAATTTCTGATTTTTGACCTAGCAAATGGTTAATTGGTTTGAGACATGATCTCAAGGATTCAATTGCATAATTTTTACCTAATGGAATGACTCAAAACATCCCTCAAGATCAATTGATTGATAGTTGATTTTCAGTCAACTGATCAAAAGTCAAATGAACACTAAAAAGTCAAACTTTGACTTTTTGGTCAAAATCAAGTGTCAAAGATCACAATTCATCAAAACATGTCAAAATAAGAAACTTTTTCATCAAGAAATCAAAAATTCAAGATTTCATTTTGAAAATTCAAAGTTTCCAAACTTAGAAATTTTTCTAAGTGTTGAAAACTTCATATTTTTTTCACAACTTTGAGCCAATTTTTCACCATGATGCAAGATGATTCAAAAGAAACTTTCAACATGAAAGTAATAGATATCAATGAGATCTAAAACATTTATTTACACAACTCCTCCTAAAAATGCTTGGATCTCAAGTTATTAATTCATGAAATCATGGTCATGAAACTAAAACACTTAGGGAAATTTTGAGCATTTTGGTCAGGATTTTGACCTAACTTCTGAGCCAAGTTTCACATAGTTCCATTTGGATTTTGCAAAAGTGATTCAAATAGGGTTTGTATAGAACATTACAAGCTTTATAAAATGTCTAAGAACTCCTTCAGATCACTTGTGAGCAAGGAGAATCGAAGGCCATAAGTTAGGGTTTTGAGTTGTTTTGCAAGGCAAAATTTGTGATGCACAATGAACCAAATCCATAGCCATACTGCATAATCTTCACTTTGCAGAACTCAAACTTGCAATTCACTCCTTAATTAAATGTTTACACAACATATGGAGCCATTTTCCAAGCATTTGAATCATTATCCAAGTTGAATTTCCATTTTTGGAAGAAAGGCACCATTATTATTCTTGAAAAGTAACTTTAATCACAAAGTCAGCTTGTATGGAGCTTTGCACTTGTTCTTTCTGCACAAGCATACTCTATAAACTCATAACAAACATGTTTAATGTTGCTAGCCACCCTACAATACATGTACCTTGCATTGAAACCATGTTTGTCAAGATAACTTCAAAAACAAGTCAAGAACTCATAACATGTGATTCTTTGTTTCTGATCATTAAAAACCTCAAAACCTTTCCTATATAAATAGAGATACTATTTTCAAGAGAACCCACGCATGCTTAAGCCCTTGAAATCATTCAAACTCATACAAACTCAGATTGCACACAAAACTCTATTTTTATGCAGAAACTGACCTTACACTTCCATCTCTCAAACTACTCGTGCGTTTCCTCTTCAAACCATTTCAAAAGTTCCTAAACATCATCCACAACTCATCCCAATACCTGTTACAGTTCTGTAACTCCATTTCGATCATTGTCCAAACTCAAAAATGGAGCACTGCAAGTGGACTTCTCCAGAACTCCTCAGCCATTTTCAGCTCAAGCCAAGCATCACATTAGCTTCCTGGGAACTTGAGGAAGTTAACCTAATAACTAGAACTCATTGAAAGCTACTCAAACTCAAAACACGATACCCTCTTGCAAGGTGAGTTTTCTGACTTTTGAACTATTCATATAGGCATTTTTAGGCTTGCATATGTGAAGATAAAATGTAGATATCATTGCCCTGAAACTATACATGTCCATAGATTTCATTTATTTTGCTTGAGCATGGAGAATTTTGAGTTTAAACTTGCTGAAACATTTAGGTCAGAATTTGGTACTTTAATAAATTCATCTTTATCTTTGAATGTTAGCTTAAATTAGTTACATGGTTGGATTCGTGGTGAAAAAATACACAAGTTTCATGTTTATATTTTTGGAAATGGTTGAAGAATGAGCAAGTTACAGATCTTTTGGCTGGAGGTTGAAGATGAAGTACAGTCAGGGCAAAATATGTGTTATGTATTTATTGTTGTATCAATATTAACGGATGTATCACCAACCCAGTGGTTAAAGTGCGCGTCTGTAACCAGAGGGACCTGGGTTTGAGCCCCAGTGGTACCCTTTTACTTGTTTTTTTTCATATTTTTTTACTTTTTTTATTGTTGTTTGTAGCGATGGGCCTTTAACTTGGGCCTGGCCATTTGCTTGCTGATTCTAACCCCCCTCTGACCATGTTTACACTCCTGGCCCATTTTATTTTATTTTTATTTATTTTGTTTTCTATTCCATATTTTCTTCATATATTTTATTACTATTTTTATTATTATCATTATTATTATTATTTTACTAAAAAATATAAAAAATATAAAAAAAATATTTTTATTTTATTATTTATATTTATTTAGTTTATTTTTCTTCATAAAACAAAAGAATAAAAACCATTTTCTTTAGTAAATTAATTTCTTTTTTAATACTTAGATAATTAGTTTTAATTATTATATCATTATTTTCTTTTAAATTAAATAATTTAGAACTTAGGTTTCCTTTTAATTAAATTAATTTTTTTATATATATAATTTCTTATTTAAAACCTTTTCATAAAAAATCTTAATAAATCATTTTTTAACTTATTTTTCTTTGTTAATTAATTTAGGTTTTAGTTTTAGCTAATTTTAATTAACCATTTTCTTAATTAGGTTTAGGATAAAATCCTTTCATAAAAATCCGAACAAAATCATTTCTTTTTCCATTTATATTCTTACATTTTTATTTTCAATTTTGTACAATATTCAATATGGTTGTAATAATTATTTAGATTTAATTTTCTTGCAATTTCCCCATTTGTAAATTTGTACACCCCCTCCCCTATTGATGTAATATCTTAATATTTTTATTTTCCGCAATTTAATGCTTTATATATAAATGCTAGTAAATTAGGGTTTGTATGGAAAAGTAAAATTAACAAATAGAAAATCCGAATCAAGACAAATCAAGCATGAAAAAGACACACTTGCACACTTGTACCCTTAGGGTAAATCCACTTTGTTGCCTTATAAAATGGCCATATTATGCATGTGGGGTATCTTTACAAAAACAAACAAAATACAAGATCATAGTCTCTCGATGACGCTATCAATGTTGCCTTTCAAAATGATCTTAGTCTCTCAAAGAGAATTGCTAAGATATCTCACAACATTGATATCATGGCTATACGATGACCCTTTCCCTTCCCTTTTACATCTAAAGATATGGTTACTTATCAAATCAATGGTAAGATAAAAATGTCAAAGGAAAGAGGAAATAAATATGAAAGACTTTTGAGTAGGTAGAATGTTCCTAAGTTGCTTGCTCATTTTCAAACCAAAACATCCTTGCTATTTTTCAAAACAAACACTAACACTTTCAAAAACATATTTCAAACTTGAACACATTTTCAAAAGATCAACACTTTGTATACATTCTTACGAACGAGAATCATTACAAAGTTTGCCTAAACGATGGCACATTTTCAAAATACTTTCAAAAACCACACAAAGCATATTTTCAAACAAAAGCAAGTGATCTAGCAAGAAACTAAGAGCCCATATATAACTATGGATGAAAAGGGTGCTAACACCTTCCCTTTTCATAATCTACCCCCTGAACTCAGAAAATAATCTCAAAGGTCTTTCCTGTTCTTTTCAGCCTTTCCTTTTTGGATAAAAGAAAAGTCGGTGGCGACTCTTGCTAACCGCAACATTTGCAATCAAATGCAAAACAACCAAGTCAGATCTCCCACCGTGTTACAGAACTGGCGACTCTATTGGGGACTATTTTAAAAGTAGGGTTACCTTAGGGCTAGATCACATTTACTTGCTCTCATTGTTTGATTTGTTTGCTTTACATTTTGATTCTTTGTTTGGGTTTGAATCCTCTACACAGATTTGGGATACCTTATAGGTAAGTAGCAATACATTGTGGAAACAGTGTGGGGTATACCGACATAGTCTAAGCAATAGATATGTTAGTGTGACATATTTGTGGATACCGGTAGCCCTTGAGTAGTCAAGGAGAATACGGGGATGCTGAGTGATGTCATGAAGCACTAACTAACTTCTAGAACCTTTACTTGACCAACTTGGCCATTAGGACGTAGTGAGATCACCAGCTTTGGTGCAGTCCGAAGTTGGTAGATACTCGATACTACACTTATTGAGGTTTGGTTTTTTGAGATATTTCAGTCGCCATTAAAGAGGCTTGCGCTGAAACAATGCCCGAGAAAATAAACCAGTGATATTGAGCTCCCTTAGAACCCAGTTACTATTTCTAGGACAAGTTTTGAGTCAACTAAACTTCAAGAGGGTACTTACCTATGAGACTCCATGCAAGCCTAAACCTAAGGACTTTTTTTTTATTTGTATATATTTAATTGTACATAACATCATAAACATCATAACATCATACTCATACTCACTAACCATTTCAAGGATTTTGGGATTTATCTTTTCTCTGTTTTGTAGGACATGGATTTTATTCGCAGGAAAACCATTCAAGTCAATCTGGTAAGGATCCCTCCTCAACTTAAAGGGTTAGCATCAAGGGTTCCTGAGAATTCTCCATTTACTGAAAAACATGGTCGCCTCCTAAACTTGGTGACCTCCAACACTGATGAGGATATGATGAAGGTGATCTTCCAATTCTTTGATCCTCTACACCATTGTTTCACATTTCCCGATTATCAACTTATGCCAACTTTGGAAGAATTATCCCAACTCTTGAGGATTCCTATTCTCAAGCAACTACCCTTCAACGGTACGGAAAGAGATCCAAAACTAGAAGAGATTGCCCAAGCCCTTCACTTGCAATAATCTGATGTCACAACTAATTGGGAAACAAGGCGTGGTGTCAAAGGATTTCTAGCCAGGTTCTTGTTTGATAAAGCTCAAGACTGTTGGAACTCTTTGGATTTGCAAGATTTTGAGGAAATTGTGGCCCTTCTCATCTATGGGATGGTTTTGTTTCCATATCCTGACCAACTCATAGATGTAAACACCGTCAAAATCTTCATGTCTCGTAACCCGGTGCCTACTTTGTTAGGAGACATCCTAGATTCTTTTCACACTCGCACTATGAGGAAAAGAGGTATTCTTATGTGTTGTACTCCTCTCTTGGCAAGATGGTTTATTTCGCATCTTCCCCAATCTGTATTGAAGAACGAGCAAGGTTCAAGGTGGTCACATAGGTTGATGACGCTCAGACAATCAGACATTCATTGGTGTTCCCGATCTGTGGAGAATGCTACTGTCGTTGACCATTATGGAAAATTCCCTAATGTCCCCTTACTTGGCATTAGGGGAGGTATCACTCATAACCCTTGCTTGGCCTTACGACAGTTTGGTTATGCCCGAAGGGATGGCCCACATGATATGCTTATTCAAGGGTTGGTATTTGACTACGAGAATGATGAGCAAGGTTACCACCAGAGGTTTATCCGAGCTTGGAGGATGTTAAACAAGGTAGATATCAAGACATTGGGGCATAAAAATTCCATCCCTCTTGAGCCTTATCTCAAATGGGTACAAGCTCGTGCTCAAAGTCTTGTGATGCCTTACCTCTCCATTCTCCCGGTTATCATAGAGCATGTTGTGGAAGGAGATGTCCCATACACTACCCTTCATCCTGACATGCCACATCTCTCGAAGACTTATAAAGGGATTGGATACAGCTTAAGGGGGAGTGAGACACTTTCGAGGCCCAATTCTATGCTAGCGAGAAGAAAGTTCTGGAACTCACCAAGCAGCTTGAGGAGGAGCGGAGTCTGAACGCCTATATCGCACCAAAGAGGACGCGTTCAACTTTTTTATCTTAGAGTTTTTGTATTTTCTTTGTAAGCCCAAAGAGGCATGATGTACTCAAATTTTAATTTATTAATATAACGTGTGTTCTTTTTTTTGTCTAAAGAAAATCTAAATGTCTAATTTCCTTAAAATCATTGCATATGCATCTTCATTCATCATAACATAAGCAAGTTTCTTACAACAGGTCTCCTCATCTTTCTATTGTTTATTTCAGTGAGATGGACATGGAACAGACGTTAAAAGATCTCCAGGCACAGAATGCTCAGTTTCAACAAATGTTCTTGACTTTGGCAAAAGGACAAGAGGATTTGAAAACTTTGTTGATCGAAGAAAAGAAGAAGAAAACAAAGAAATCAACCGGTGTTTTGAATCTAGGAAGAAGGTTCCCAGGGCCAGCCAGACGGACCCTAGACTTCACAACATCATCAGGTAAAAGGATAATCTAGCAAGGAAAAGCAAGGAAGTGACTGGCCATCCAGAATCTGAAGAGGAAGAAGACGATGATTACTCTGAAGAGCAGTATCCTCTGGTTGATGACAAATACAAACATCTGGAAGAACGTTTAAGTGTAATGGAGATTCAGAAAGTGCCCGGCTAGACTTTGAAGAGCTGGGTTTGGTGTCTAGGATTTTTATTCCACCAAAGTTCAAGGCACCAGTGTTTTCTAAGTACGACGGGGTTTCATGTCCCAAGATGCACCTCCGATCTTATGTGAGGAAGATACAGCCTCACACTGCTGACAGAGATTTGTGGGTCCACTTCTTTCAGGATAGTCTATCCGGAACTTAGCTAGATTGGTTCTATCAACTGGAGAGGGACAATATCCATAATTGGGAAGACCTGGCTGCTGCTTTTTTATAAACAATATCAATACAACGCAGACCTTGCTCCAACCCGTACTCAACTCCAAAGTCTGACTATGCTTTCAAAAGAGGGTTTCAAAGACTACGCTCAGAAATGGAGGGACTTAGCAGGAAGAGTCCAGCTTCCCCTGTCTGATAAGGAGCTAGTAGATATGTTTCTGGGTACCCTGTCTGGTCCTTTCTTTAATCATCTAATTGGAAGCTCCTCAGCTGGCTTCGATGAATTAATCTTGACTGGGGAGAGAGTGAAAGTTGGTATTAAGAGTGGGAAGATCCAAAAACACGCATCCTCCAGTGCCGTGAGAAAACCATTCATTGGGAAGAATGAAGTTGGTGTTATGTACCCTCAAAGGAATCAGGACAGAACTGAACACCGTCCAATGGTAGGGGCCGTCATGATCCCTAAGCCTGCACCTACTCAACAAAGGAATAACTGGCCTAGAACAGAAAGACCGGTAAGACAATTTACCCGGATAAATATGATGATGTCTCAAGTCCTGCCACATTTGTTGAGATCTAATCTGGTAACTTTGAAGGAAGCCCCGAAGAATCCCAACACCGCCTCTCCTCATTACAACTCTAATGCTCGTTGTGCTTACCATTCAGAAAGTCCAGGCCATGATACCAACAATTGCTGGGCTTTGAAAAACAAGGTGCAAGATCTTCTCGAGGCAAAAGAAATTGAATTTGATGCTCCTGAGATCCCAAATGTTATCACCACTCCTATGCCCAAGCATGGTCGTAATGTTAACGTTGTTGAAGATGATGTGTTTGTTACTGTTGTTTATGAGCTTGTTACTCCTCTCCTGACCTTCAAGAGGAACCTGTTGAATGCCGGTTTATTTTCGGGTTGTGGCGAAGGCTGCCACCTCTGTTTATCCCTACCAACTGGTTGTCATTTATTAAAAGCAGGTGTCCAGCGCCTAATGGATGACAAAGAGATTTTGTTTGAGAAGACTCTCGTTCCAACCATTTCTTACAACGATGTTTCAATAGTAACCATTTCCGCCAATCCTTCCAGGGTCTCCACCAAAAGACCCGTTAGGATTACATCTGTTCCTAAGGTGACTCCACTGATAATTACTATGCTAGGACCAATCCCGTACTCATCAGATAAAACTGTCCCTTGGAACTATGGGGGTGAGGTCTACTATCACGACATCAAGCAGGATTGGCTGGCTGATGAAGACTCAATTTTTGAGAAGGACGACCCCGACAACAACAACATTGCAGGAACCAGCAAAATAACCCGAAGTGGAAGAGTATTCTCCCATGAGATTGCTCCTCCGAAAACTGTTACAGGTCCTATGATCATCCCTGCTTTTGTTCCTGTTGACACTGCTACTATAGTCCCAATGGTTACCCCTGTTGATACCCCTATCACCGAGTCGACTGAGACTCGGGGCAAAGGCATTTTGGTTGAGCCTGTCTGGATGAAGGCGCAATCAGTATCTATCCTTGAAGCCTCCAAGAAGGAGATGGAAGAAATTCTGAAAATTATAAAGAGAAGCGACTACAATGTAGTCGAACAGCTAGGGCAGACTCCTTCAAATATCTCTATGCTGGCTTTATTGTTGTGCTCCGAGGCTCATGTGAAGGCCTTGGTGAAATTTCTTAAAACTTCTCGTGTGCCACAGGAAACCTCTGCTGACCAATTCCAAGACTGTGTGGCCAGTTTGACTACTGGTAATGGTTTAGGCTTTTCTGATGCTGACCTGACACCTAGAGAGAGGAAAGACAACGAGGTGTTGCATGTCTCTGTCGAATGCAGGGGCACTACTTTGGCCCATGTTCTGGTTGATACTGGTTCATCTTTGAATGTATTACCTAAGAAGGGTCTTGATAGACTAGACTGTGAAGGTCTGACCTTAAAACCCAGCAACATAGTAGTAAGGGCCTTCGACGGTTCGAAGAGAATGGTGCATAGGGAGGTGGACATCCCCATTAAAGTTGGAACTCAAACCTTTGATTCAACTTTCTACGTAATGGACATTCTCCCTTCCTATTCCTGTTTATTGGGCCGACCTTGGATTCACAACGTTGGTGCCGTCACCTCTACATTACATCAGATGCTGAAATACCCAACCAAGGGAAAAATCATTATTGTCCATAGAGTGGAGGAATATATGGTCAGTCACCTGAACTCCTTCAGATACGTGGAATTGGATGGTGAATTCATCAAAACTTTGTGTCAGCATTTCGAGGAAGTCCCACAAACAGTGGCAGCAACCAATACTATTTCCCAAGTCCCGAAGATTACCATACCTCCGCTAAAGATGTCTTCTCTGAAAGATGCCAAGGCAGTAGTCGAAGAAGGTGGGTGTACTATTTGGGGCCAACTCCCGGATATTCCTTACAAATCTGACAAATTTGGTTTGGGTTTCACTTCAGGAGCCCAGAAAGTCGTTCGTCGTGCTCGTGTTGGGGGACCACCTTTGAAGATCAACAACCATGGAGTCAGCGCAATGGAAGATAGCGATGATAGCTGCGACCTAGAAGAATGGATTTTCCCAACTATCAACGGAGGACTCAACAACTGGGAAGCCAAAGATTTTGTCCCAATTACTTTTATCCAACAGTAATTGTCTTTAAATTTTTATCGGACTTGTAATAATTAAACAATTCAGACTTTTAAAACCTTGTGTCTTACCCGAGGCACAACGATCCATTTATAAGGGTTGTTACCTCATTTTCATATGTCATCAATGAATCATGGATGTTTTTGCATGAAAACTTTGTGCTCTTTGTCTTTCTTTTTCTACAATTTTATTTCTTTCAAAGATAGTTATGCTCTTACACACACTCACATATCAAAATGCAGATCTACATCCACTCAGGATCCCATGGGTAACGATTCTGCTATGGCCTATTGTGACTTTGAAAATCTAATCTACCAAGACGAAGGTGAAGGTGAGGAAGATTGTGAAGTGCCAAGGGAATTAGCCAGGTTACTACAACAGGAAGAAAGGACCATACAGCCCCATGAAGAACCAGTAGACACAGTTAACTTAGGTACCGAAGAGGACAAGAAAGAAGTCAAGGTGGGTTCCAATCTGGAACCTAGTGTCAAGAAGCGCTTAACTCAGTTACTACATTACTATGTTGAGGTTTTTGCATGGTCGTACGAAGACATGCCAGGACTTGACGCTGATATCATGGTCCATCGTCTACCGATAAAAGAAAACTGCCCTCCGGTAAAACAGAAAGTTCGTCGCATGCGGCCAAACATGTCAGAGAAGATCAAGACTGAATTCATGAAACAATTCAACTCCAAATTCTTAGTTGTCACCTCCTATCCACAATGGGTCTCCAATGTTGTTCTAGTGCTTAAAAAGGACGGCAAAGTACGCATGTGTGTGGATTACCGGGATTTGAATAGGGCAAGCCCTAAGGATGATTTCTCACTTCCCCATATCGATATTTTGGTTGACAATACTGCACAGCATAAAGTATTCTCATTTATGGATGGTTTATAAGGCTACAATCAAATCAAAATGGCACCTGGGGACATGGAGAAAACGACATTCGTCACACAGTGGGCACTTTCTGTTACAAGGTTATGCCATTTGGGTTGAAGAACGATGGGACAACTTATCAGCGCACTATGGTAGCTCTATTTCACGACATGATCCATCACGAAATAGAGGTCTATGTGGATGACATGATAGCCAGATCTCAAACTGAAGAGGAACATCTTGACCATCTGCAGAAACTGTTTGAAAGGCTAAAGAAATACAAGCCAAGGTTAAACCCGAATAAATGCATATTTGGGGTGAGGTCTGGTAAACTCCTAGGCTTCATTGTCAGCAGTAAAGGTATCGAAGTGGACCCTGCCAAGGTGAAAGCAATACAAGAAATTCCTGCTCCTCGCACCGAGAAGGAAGTCATAGGATTCTTAGGATGGCTTAACTACATCGTCAGATTCATTTCTCACCTAACTGCTACTTGTGAACCAATCTTCAAATTACTGAAGAAAGATCAAGTAGTCAAATGGAATGATGAATGCCAAGTTGCCTTCGACAAGATCAAGGATTACCTTCAAGAGCCTCCTGTTTTGATGTTGCCAGTCAAGGAAATACCTTTAATCATGTATCTAATTGTCTTGGAAAATTCAATGGGTGTGTGTTGGGCCAACATGACGAGTCTGGCCGAAAACAGCATGTTATATACTACCTGAGCAAAAAGTTTACCGAATGTGAAACAAGATATTCACTTCTTGAGAAAACTTATTACGCTCTGGCATAGGCTGCTCGTCAGCTGAGACAATATATATTGACCCATACTACCTTATTGATATCCAAGATGGATCCAATTAAATACATATTTGATAAGCCTGTCCTCTCTGGGAGAATAGCAAGATGGCAGATGATTCTGACTAAATACGACATTCAGTACACTACCCAAAAAGCAATAAAGGGCAGTGTGCTAGGCGATCACATTGCTCATCAGGTTGTGGATGACTATCAGTCCATGAAATTCGAATTCCCAGATGAAGACATCATGTCGGTAAGCAATTTTGAAGAACTCATACCACATGATGGACCTGAACAAGGATCCCGATGGACCTTGGTTTTTGACAGAGCCTCCAACGCACTCGGCAATGGAATAGGTGTTGTAATTATATCCCCTGAAGGATGTCATACTCCCTTCACTGCAAGACTTTGTTTCAACTGTACTAATAATATGGCAGAATATGAAGCGTGCATTTTTGGTCTCAAATCTGCCATAGATTTGGGAATCAAATCCTTAAGTGTATTTTGAGATTAAGCCTTAGTCATCAGTCAGATCAAAGGAGAATGGGACACGAAGCACCCTAATCTCATCCCCTACAAAGAACATGTTTTGACATTAATCCCACATTTTAAGGAGATTACCTTTGAACATTTTCCACGAGAGGAAAATCAACTAGAGGACGCGCTAGCCACTATGTCATCCATGTTTAAACTCAAGTGGGGTAACGAGGCTCCCCATATCACCATTGAACGGATGGATGAACCAGCTTATTGTCACAGGACCGATGCTGAAGAAGTAGTGGACAAGCCTTGGTTCCATGAAGTTAAGAGGTATCTCGAGGCCCAAGAGTATCCAGAGGGAGCTTCATTCTATGATAAGAAGTTCTTGAGAAGATTCTCTGCTAAGTTCTTCTTCAATAATGGAATTCTCTACAAGCGCAGCCACGACTCTATTTTGCTTTGTTGCGTAGACAAGGTTGAGGAAGAAAAGGTCATGGCTGATCTACATGAAGGCACTTTTGGAACCCATTCTAGTGGGCATATGATGGCTAAAAAGATCCTACGAGCAGGGTACTACTGGTCTACCATGGAAGCAGATTGCTATCAGCATTCACGAACTTGTCACAAGTGTCAGATCTATGCTGACAAAGTACATGTGCCTCCAGTTCTTCTAAACGTCCTGACTTCTCCCTGGCCATTCGCAATGTGGGGCATCGATATGATTGGAGAAGTCATACGTATAGCTTCTAATGGACACCGCTTCATCTTGGTGGCCATTGACTATTTCACCAAGTGGGTTAAGGCAACTTCTTTCGCTTCTGTCACCAAGAATGTTGTGGCCCGATTCATTAAACTGAATCTCATCTGTAGGTACAGTATCCCAGAGAGAATCATCATAGAAAATGGTACAAATCTCAACAATACCATGATCACTGCACTATGCACGCAATTCAAGATCCAACACCATAATTCTTCCCCTTACCAGCCAAAGATGAATGGTGTTGTCAAAGCCACAAATAAGAACATCAAGAAGATCATACAAAAAATGACAGTAACATACAAGGACTGGCATGAGATGCTACCATTTGCTCTGCACAGTTACCGTACCACGGTGCACACATCAATGGGGGCAAATCCCTTCTCCTTGGTATATAGCATGGAAGTTGTTCTACCAATTGAAGTCCAAATACCTTCTATGAGAATCATAAAGGATGCAGGGCTGAATGAATATGATTGGATCCAAACTCGGCTTGACCAGTTGAATTTGATTGATGAGAAGAGGCTTACGGCTGTCTGTCATGGTCAGATGTACCAAAAACGTATGATCAAGGCTTTTAACAAGAAGGTCAGACATCAGGTATATCAGGTTGGTGACTTGGTAATCAAGCGTATCATATTGCCACAAGGTGATCCCAGGGGAAAATGGACTCCTACATACGAAGGACCATTTGTGATCAAAAGCATATTCTCTGGTGGAGCAATGATCCTAACCACTATGGATGGCGACGACCTTCCATACCCTGTAAACACGGACATAGTCAAAAGATACTACGCATGAATAAAGACCCGCTAGGTCGACTGCCTAGGCAAAAATTAGGGCATCCCGGTGAACCAAAAAGGTTCAGACAAAAATTAGGGATAAAATGTAAAAAATCTGTACACCCGGCAAGCTGAAAACCTGAAAAGGCGGCTTGGGCAAAAAAAAGGTATCCCGGTGGACTGAAAACCCGAAAGGGCTGTCCAGGAAAAAGTTAGGGAATTAAATCTTATGACTTTGTCTCGTTGGATCACCTTACGGACAACCTTTAGCATCGACTGACAAGCTCAAATGGGTCTAATCAATCCAATCAACTTCAGACAAGGTAGCAAGTGGACAAGACGCTCGGAGACATGAAGGCTATAGCAGAATGGGAACCCCATGGGATCATTTCACATAGCTATCTTTTATTTGTATCAATTTTCATTTTTTACGACGATATTCTCTTACTAGAATTCTCATCTCGTTGTACAAAAATACTTATTCAAGTTAATACAAAGATATCCCTTTGAAAGTGCAAAACTATCTGTTTTTCTTTTTCCGTGTTTTGTTTGCGAAAACGTCCAATGATTATTTTTGAACATATGCATTTGAACATGACTACTGTTTACAAATGAACAAAAAAAGAGAAACAGAAAATAGAAAGACAATGGCTAATGACTTTAAGAAATAGAATAATATCTTTAGACTATTCCATAAAGTCCCCCGCAGATACTTTTCCAGCAAGAGCGGAAAACGGGACATCCCACTACAGGATCGCTAACGTATCTCCAGTATGCAGCTTAATGATATCAAGCTCTCTCACATCCCAGACAGAACAAAACTTCCATGTACCGTTCCTAAGATTCCTCAGTAAAAGTCGCCCAGTTTCTCAGGATTCCCCAGCAGGATTTCACAAGGTCTACAAGCAATACACGACATTTCCCTTACACAATAGAGTTTATTTCTCTAATAATTGGAAGCTCATCAACACTTCAAAACATGAAGACTTGCATTCCTCATTCTCAGCAATGCTCAGGGATTTATTTTCCCTGACTCCAACAATATTGCGGCATAACAATTAATGTGTCCATACATTACATCCATACATCATAGCATTGACAACACAGATACATACGACACAGTCTCATTTATTTTGAGAACATCATTGTACCATGCATTACATACATCATGACATTGTATGCAACTAATCTTTCATCTTTTCACGAAAGATCAATCGATAGAAAATTATCGTCAAAATTTTCAGCAAGTCAATTACAGATCAATTCCCAAGAAAGGACTGGTCAACCATCTACATAACAGATATTTCCTTCAGACCCTGACAGTTTAGTTTAAATCTCTCAACGGTTTATTCTGATTCTTTCCCGCAGACTTCTTCTCTGGTTCAGATAAATCTCTCAATGATTTATTCTGATTCTTCTCCAGATCCCGGCCGATTCAGTTTAAATCTCTCAATGGTTTATTCTGATTCTTTCCCGCAGACATCTTCTCTGGTTCAGATAAATTTCTCATTAATTTGTTCAGATTCTCCTCCAGATCCCTGCCAGTTCAGATAAATCTCTCAAGATTTATTCTAATTCTTTCCCGCAGACGCTTTCTCTGGTTCAAATAAATCGCTCAAAGATTTACTTTGATTCTTTCCAGTTAAAGAATATTCAAGATCTCTTTTGGTTCAGTTTAAACCCATCAATAGTTTATCCTGATACTTTCCAAAGGAACACTTCGGGTTCAGATAAATCTCTCAACGATTTATTCTGATTCTTTCCCACAGACGCTTTCTCTGGTTCGGATAAATCGCTCAAAAATTTACTCTGATTCTTTTCGGTTAAAGAATATTCAAGATCTCTTTTGGTTCAGTTTAAGCCCCTCAACAGTTTATCCTGATACTTTCCAAAGGAACATTTCTGGTTCAGATAAATCGCTCCAAGATTTATTCTGATTCTTCCCAGTCAAACAACATACAAGACTTCTTCTAGTTCAGATAAGTCGCTCCAAAGATTTTTTCTAATTCTTTTCAAGTTGAAATCAACTTCAGACTTAAGTCAATTTTCTGTCAATAGTCACCCTTGGATGGCATCTACAAGCCCATCTCTGGAAAATCTCCCCCATTATTCCAAATGGCATCTACAAGCCCATTCATAATTCATCTTCGAGTGCAAATTTCTGGGCACTCTAGTGTTCAATCATCTTCCACCTTTAAGCCACGAACGGCGGAACCGCCAATCTAACTCTTCAGGTTTAAGAAGATTGAAAAGGGGAAGCTGTTGTACAAAATCTTCCCTCTCATTTATCAATTATTTTCTCACAAGATCTCCTTTGGTTCAAGACTACACAAGGGTTGACCAGCTCAAGACACCTCCTTAAGCACCGATGCTTGAAATTAGGGTTTGAGATTGCACAAGGATAATTGAACTTTTAAAGCCTCATATGACTTTCATGGATCATTATGGACCCCCAAGATTTCTCATGTCAAGTTTCAAGTCTTGGATCACATTTTTGCTCAGTCAATTGAGCAGTTGACCTAAAAATCAATTGTATTGGGGAAAAAGTCAACTATGGCCAATTTATAGTCAAACTTCATAATTTTTTATCCATATCAACATTATGAACTTATATGTATTATTTGATCAAGTTTGGACCACAATTCCTCAAGAAATTTGATCAGATCATCAAAAGGGCAAAATAGTCAAAATTAGGGTTTTGATTGAGAAAGGGAAATTTCTAATTTTTGACCTAGCAAATGGTTAATTGGTTTAAGACATGATCTCAAGGATTCAATTTCATCATTTTGACCTAATGGCATGACTCAAAACATCCCTCAAGATCAATTGATTGATAGTTGATTTTCAGTCAAATGATCAAAAGTCAATTGTATACTGAAAAGTTAAACTTTGACTTTTTGGTTAAAATCAAGTGTCAGAGATCATAATTCATCAAAACATGTCAAAATATGAAACTTGTTCATCAAGAAATCAAAAAGTCAAGATTTTATTTTGAAAAGTCAAAGTTTCTAAACTAAGAAATTTTTGTAAGTGTTGAAAACTTCATATTTTTTCACAATTTTGGGCCAATTTTTTATCATGATGCAAGATGATTCAAAAGAAACTTTTAACATGAAAGTTGTAGATCTCAATGAGATATAAAACATTGCTTTACACAACTCCTCCTAAAAATTCTTGGATCTCAAGTTATTAATTCATGAAATCATGGTCATGAAACTAAAACACTTAGTGAAATTTTTAGCATTTTGGTCAGGATTTTGACCTAAATTCTGAGCCAAGTTTCACATAGTTCCATTTGGATTTTGCAAAAGTGATTCAAAGAGGGTTTGTAGAGCACATTACAAGCTTTCTAAAATGTCCAATAACTCCTTGAGATCACTTGTTAGCAAGGAGAATCGAAGGCCAGAAGTTAGGGTTTCAAGTTGTTTTGCAAGGCAAAATTTGTGATGCACAATGAACCAAATCCATAGCCATGCTGCATAATCTTCACTTTGCAGGCCTCAAACTTGCAATTAACTCCTTAATTAAATGTTTACACAACATATGGATCCATTTTCCAAGAATTTGAATCATTATCCAAGTTGCATTTCCATTTTTGGAAGAAAGGCACCATTGTTATTCTTGAAAATTGACTTTAATCACAAAGTCAGCTTGTATGGAGATTTGCACTTGTTCTTTCTGCACAAGCATACTCTATAAACTCAGAACAAACATGTTTAAAGTTTCTAGCCACCTTACAAGACATGTACCTTGCATTGAAACCATGTTTGTCAAGATAACTTCAAAAACAAGTCAAGAACTCATAACATGTGATTCTTTGTTTCTGATCATTTAAAACCTTTCCTCTATAAATAGAGATACTATTTTCAAGAGAACCCATTAATGCTTAAGCCCTTTGTTGTCCCCCAAAATTTTCCCTCCCGTATTCCTCAAGACATGTCAAGAATAATCTTCAAGTTGCTCAAGTTGGCTCAAGGGTTGGACAGTCAAATCATCTCCTAAGGCAGTCAATTCAAAATTAGGGTTTTGTGTTGCATCAAGGTCCTTACATCCAAATGGCCTCAAGTGCTCCCCAATGTCTTAATATGTTCTTAAGTCCATCCATGACAAATTTCAAGCCTTGCAGAGAAACTTTGGTCAGTCAATTGCTCAAGAGGCCCAAAAATCGACTATGCTGGGTCAAAAGTCAATTGTGACCTAAATACAGTCAAACCTCAAGATTTTTTGTCAACATTCTCATTTTGAAGGATAATTCATAATTTGATTAAGGGTTGATCATGATTCATCAAGGATTGCTCAAAATTCATCAAGATTCAAAAGTTGCTAAATTAGGGTTTTGTAGGAAAAGTCAACTCAACTTTGACCAGGCATAACTTTCTCATACTTTATGATAAATGATCCATCCAAAGCTCATTTTTAATAGGATGCAATTTCCTACAATCCATCTTCACACCCCAAGATCAGAAAATGCACTCACAAGAAGTTACAAATTTGGACATTATAGGTCATTTTTGAAAGTCAACAAAAATACCTTTTGTGCCAAAGCTTATAACTTGAGAATGGAAGCTCAAAATGAGATGATACCAAGAGGGTTGATTATAGGAAATCTCAAGGTTTCTAAAAAGTCCAAGAAAACCTCCAAAGGTTCAAAATTGAGGAAGTTATGCATTGTTGAAGTTGGGCATTTTTCCAAATTTGCCAAAAGTCAACTATCCTCAAAATTCCAATTTTTGACAAAAGGGCCCACTTTTTTCCACTTGATTTAGTCTTGTCATGCCACACACGTGTCCCATGCTTAATTTCATGACCAAACATTTATTTTTCTATTTTATTTCATTTTTATTGATTTAATTCATTATTAATCAATATTAAATCAAATAAAATCCAAAAATTGTTGAAAAGGGATCTTTGTGATTTGTACAGCTTGCAAACATCATGTGACAACCAACCAACTCGTGCTAAGGCTTATTTGTGCACAAAATCTCAGATTTGGCCTATTTTTGGAAAGGTTAATAATGGTGATAAAATCAAATCCTAAACCTTGAATGTACATGGATATTGGCCCAACTCTTGACCTAAAATCATTGCCTTATACATACACAAGCCACACAAACCTAATTCACGACCTAAGCTCTGTTAAAACGGCCATACCAAAACTGAAAAATCCTTGAAAAAGTGTGAGACCAAAAGCGATATTGGAGGTGCTTTCAGACAAAAAGAAGAACGCAGCTCCCTTCCTTGACATCCAGTGGTGCTATAGAAATCAAAACCAGGCTTTTTCATCACCTATATTGCACTGTAAGTCGTCGCGAATGGACCTCTGAACATGGAATCCCAACTTCCAGTTCTTGCACTTTTTCTTCAAAATATTGGCATATTCATGTTTGTTATTTGATTTAGAACAATTTTGCATTATTCGATTTCATTATTGGCCTTTGTATCATGATGTTCGAACCTAGGGTTCATGTGCTTGTGTTTTAGGCGTTTTTTTTATAGGAAAAATCAAGACGAATGGTGGTTACAGGGACGATGAGGAGACAGAGACGATCACGTCCATGTGCTTAGATGGAATTTTTATGGCCTAGGACGAGTTTTTGGAACATCCTACGAAACCTCCTGCGGATAAAAATATGCAGGTAATAAAACCAGAAATCTGTGAAAAAGACGACTACGCGTCCTCTTCCCATTGGTCAATTTGAAATCGCGCGCTTTTTTTTTTTTTTTCAGGCATAGTTAATGATTATCCATATATTATTTGTTGTGTATATTAATAACAAAGAAGCAGCGCAGTAGAGTTGGCAAGGCAGGCGTGTCATTGAGCACTGGGACCTGGGTTCGAATCCCAGGTCCCCCCAATATTTGTTGTATTTTTTCTCCAGGTCATTCCATGCAACGCTCGCAAGATGGTCCACCATGCGCTTCTAGGATCCAGGCGCCAGATGGCCTCCTGGCCAAATCTGAAGGCTAGGATTGAAGGACTACCATGTGTCCAAGTCAACAAGCGTGTGGAAGATTCTGAAAGTCAAACGAGGCTGGAATGTTAATGGGCCAAGAATTTCCAGATTCACCTCCAAAATTGGGCCCAAACCCCCTGAGTTTGCCCCTTTTTTTTATTTTCTTTCATTTATTTATTTGCTTGATTTATTTTTTATTTTTAATTAACTACTAATTAAAATAATTAATATTTTCTTAATAAAAGCAGGAGAAAAAAATATAATATTTTTATTTATTAAATTTAATTTCATTAGTTTATTTTGTAAATAAATATTAACATAATTTGCTTAGTTTTAATTAGGCATAATATTAATACTTTTGCAATAAATTAAAATTGGTGTAGAATTAGGTTTTTAATATATTTAATCATTTTATTTTTATTTCCTTAAACATTCAAAAACCCAAAAATATTTCTCTTTTTATTTAATTAATTAATTAGTTTAGGTTTAATTTAATTAAATGCAAGAAATAACAAAAAAAATCTCTTTCTTTCCTAAAAAGGGTCAAAACCCTAAAAACTCTCTGATTCAATTTTTCTCGCGCGTATGATTTTTTTATTCATATTTTGATCCATATAATTGTATTTGCTTCGAGGATGTAATAGTTTTAATTAGGATTATTTACCGCTTTTATTTATTTTCCGCAATTTACTTTTCAAGGGTTTGTTTTTGGCGATGTAAATACCCGACGCCTTGTAATAGCTTAGTTTTATTTTCCGCAACCATTAACTGCTAGATGTATGAATAATAGGCTATGCAAGACAAGATCTATCTTAAATTAAAATCAACCGTAGCTCACCATAACATGTACAAAGATAACATAACTGAAAATTGACACATTTGCACATGTCACTCCTAGGGTACGCCTCACTTGGTTGCCTCGAACGTGGTCATTGAGTATAGGAAGTTTTAGAGGTCGCCCTCTTGTCCAAAGATCATAAGTTGCCTCGAAACGGTTGCCTCAGATAAAATGATCTAAGACATTAGGGTTACCGCTAAGGCGTCCTAACATTGCTTTAGTGACCACATGTCCCTTAATCGAATTGACCCGAAAACTCCAACGACGGTGCTACCTACTCCTCAATAGTGGGATAGCACTGTCTAAAGGGACATTTACACAGTTTAATTCCTTTTGAGTAGGTAGAGGTTCTTAGGTACTTGCTCTTTCAAAACAAAACAAATTTTTCACACTTACACTTTTCAAACAAAGCTTTCAAAACACTTCATACACTCTTGAGGACAGAAACAAGAGTTAAATCGAAGTTTCCAAACAAAACTCTTTTCAAACCCACAATCACAAAGAAAAGCAAATTTTTGAAAACATAGTGAGCAAGTACCTAAGAGCCCGTGGATAACCACGGATAGAAAGGGTGCTAACACCTTCCCTTTCTATAATCTACCTCCCGAACCCGAGAAACATCTCAAAAGGAATTTTTCTGTGCTTTTGTCCTTTCCTTGTTGGATAAAATAAAAGACGGTGGCGACTCTTGCTTACCGCGACATTTTGCGGAAAAAAACGCAAACGCGAACCAGCATCCCAAAAAACAGTCAGTTCTCATTCCCACCGATCACACCCTTGAACTCACTCAAACTCACACAAACTCAGATTGCACACAAAACTCCATTTTTGTGCAGAAACTGACCTTACACTCCCATCTCTCAAACTACTTGTGTGTTTCCTATCCAAACCATTCCAAAAGTTCCTAAACATCATCCACAACTCATCCTAATACCTGTTATAGTTCTATAACTCCATTTCCACCATTGTACAAACTCAAAAATGGAGCACTGCAAGTGGACTTCTCCAGAACTCCTCAACCATTTTCAGCTCAAGCCAAGCATCACATTAGCTTCCTGTGAACTTGAGGAAGCTAACCCAATCACTTGAACTCATTGAAAGCTGCTCAAACCCAAAACACGATACCCTCTTGCAAGGTGAGTTTTCTGAATTTTGAACTATTCATATAGGCATTGTTAGGCTTGCATTTGTGAAGATAGAATATAGATATCATTGCCCTGAAACTATGCATGTCCATAGATTTCATTTATGTTGCTTGAGCATGGAGAATTTTGAGTTTAAACTTGCTGAAAAATTTAGGTCAGAATTTGGTATTTTCATAAATTCATCTTTATCTTTGAATGTTAGCTTAAATTAGTTACATGGTTGAATTCGTGGTGAAAAAATACACAAGTTTCATGTTTACATTTTTGAAAATGGTTGAAGAATGAGCAAGTTATAGATCCTTTGGCTGGAGGTTGAAGATGAAGTACAATCAGGGCAAAATATGTGTTATGTATTTATTGTTGTGCCAATATTAACGGATGTATCACCACCCCAGTAGTTAAAGCACGTGCCTGTAACCAGAGGGACCTGGGTTCGAGCCCCAATGGTAACCTTTTACTTGTTTTTTTCATATTTTTCTACTTTTTTTGGTTGTTGTGTGCAGCGCTGGACCTTTTACTTGGGCCTGGCCATTTGTTTGCTGATTCTAACCCCCTCTGACTATGTTTACACTCCTGGCCCATTTTATTTTTTTTATTTTTTTTTTCTATTCCAAATTTTCTTTATATATTTTATTACCATTTTTATTATTATCATTATTATTATATTTTACTAAAAAATATAAAAAATATTTTTATTTTATTATTTATATTTATTTAGTTTATTTTTCGTCATAAAACAAAAGAATGAAAAACATTTTCTTTAGTAAATTAATTTCTTTTTTAATACTTAGATAATTAGTTTTAATTATTATATCATTATTTTCTTGTAAATTAAATGATTTAGAACTTAGGTTTCCTTTTAATTAAATTAATTTTTTTATATATATAATTTCTTATTTAAGACCTTTTCATAAAAACCCTAAAAAATCTTTTTTTTTAACTTATTTTTCTTTGTTAATTAATTTAGGTTTTAGTTTTAGCTAATTTTTTTAATTAGCCATTTTCTTAATTAGGTTTAGGATACAATCCTTTCATAAAAATCCAAACAAAATCATTTCTTTTTCCATTTATGTTCTTGCATTTTTATTTTCAATTTTGTACAATATTCAATATGGTTGTAATAATTATTTAGATTTAATTTTCTTGCAATTTCCCCATTTGTAAATTTGTACACCCCCTCCCCTATTGATGTAATAGCTTAGTATTTTTATTTTCCGCAATTTAATATTTTATATATAAATGCTAGTAAATTAGGGTTTGTATGGAAAGATAAAATTAATAAATAGCAAACCCTAATCAAGACAAATCAAGCATGAAAAAGACAGTTGCACACTTGCACCCTTAGGGTAAATCCACTTTGTTGCCTTATAAAATCACCATATTATGCATATGAGGTATCTTAGCAAAAACAAACAAAATACAAGATCATAGTCCCTCAATGACGCTATCAATGTTGTCTTTCAAAATGATCTTAGTCCCTCAAAGAGATTTGTTAAGATATCTCACAACATTGTTATCATGGCTATATGATGACCCTTGTCCGTCCCTTTTACATCCAAAGATAGGGTTACTTATCAAATCAATGGTAAGATAACAATGTCAAAGGAAAGAGGAAATAAATATGAAAGACTTTTGAGTAGGTAGAATGTTCCTAAGTTGCTTGCTCATTTTCAAACCAAAACATCCTTGCTATTTTCAAAACAAACACCAACGCTTTCAAAAACATCTTTCAAACTTGAAGACATTTTCAAAAGATCAACACTTTATATACATTCTTACGAACGAGAATCATTACAAAGTTTTCCTAAACAATGGCTCCTTTTCAAAATACTTTCCAAACCACACAAAGCACGTTTTCAAACAAAAGCAAGTGATCTAGAAAGCAACTAAGAGCCCATAGATAACTATGGATGAAAAGGGTGCTAACACCTTCCCTTTTCATAATCTACCCCCCGAACTCATAAAATAATCTCAAAGCTCTTTCCTGTTCTTTTCATCCTTTCCTTTTTGGATAAAAGAAAAGTCGGTGGCGACTCTTGATAGCCGCAACATTTGCGATCAAACACAAAACAACCAAGTCAATTCCCCTACCGTGTTACAGAACTGGCGACTCTGTTGGGGACTATTTTAAAAGTGGGGTTACCTTAGGGCTAGATCACATTTACTTGCTTTCATTATTTTATTTGTTTGCTTTACATTTTGGTTCTTTGTTTGGGTTTGAATCCTCTGCATGGATTTTGGATACCTTATAGGTAAGTAGCAATTAATTGTGGAAACTGTACGGGGTATACTGACATGGTCTAAGCAATAGCTATGTTAGTGTGACATATTTTTGGGTACCGGTAGCCCTTGAGTAGTCAAGGAGAATACAGGGACGCTGAGTAATGTCATAAAGCACTAACTAACTTCTAGAACCTTTACTTGACCAACTTAGCCATTAGGACGTAGTGAGATGACTGGCTTTGGTGCAGTCCGAAATTGGTAGATACTCGATACTACACTTATTGAGGTTTGGTTTTTTGAGATATTTCAGTCGCCATTAAAGAGGCTTGCGCTGAAACAATGCCCGAGAAAACAAACCAGTGATATTGAGCTCCCTTAGAACCCAGTTACTATTTCTAGGACAAGTTTTGAGTCAACTAAACTTCAAGAGGGTACTTACCTATGAGACTCCATGCAAGCCTAAACCTAAGGACTTATTTTTTTTGTTTGTATATATTTAATTGCACATAACATCATAAACATCATAACATCATACTCATACTCACTAACCATTTCAAGGATTTTGGGATTTATCTTTTCTCTGTTTTGTAGGACATGGATTCTATTCGCAGGAAAACCATTCAAGTCAATCTGGTAAGGATCCCTCCTCAACTTAAAGAGTTAGCATCAAGGGTTCCTGAGAATTCTCCATTTACTGAAAAACATGGTCGCCTCCTAAACTTGGTGACCTCCAACACTGATGAGGATATGATGAAGGTGATCTTCCAATTCTTTGATCCTCTACACCATTGTTTCACATTTTCCGATTATCAACTTATGCCAACTTTGGAAGAATTATCCCAACTCTTGAGGATTCCTATTCTCAAGCAACTACCCTTCAACGGTACGGAAAGATATCCAAAACTAGAAGAGATTGCCCAAGCCCTTCACTTGCAATAATCTGATGTCACAACTAATTGGGAAACAAGGCGTGGTGTCAAAGGATTTCTAGCCAGGTTCTTGTTTGATAAAGCTCAAGACTGTTGGAACTCTTTGGATTTGCAAGATTTTGAGGAAATTGTGGCCCTTCTCATCTATGGGATGGTTTTGTTTCCAAATCCTGACCAACTCATAGATGTAAACACCATCAAAATCTTCATGTCTCGTAACCCGGTGCCTACTTTATTAGGAGACATCCTACATTCTTTTCACACTCGCACCATGAGGAAAAGAGGTATTCTTATGTGTTGTACTCCTCTCTTGGAAAGATGGTTTATTTCTCATCTTCCTCGATCTGTATTGTAGAACGAGCAAGGTTCAAGGTAGTCACATAGGTTGATGACGCTCGGACATTCAGACATTCATTGGTGTTTCCGATCTGTCGAGAATGTTACTATTGTCGACCGTTGTGGAGAATTCCCTAATGTCACCTTACTTCGCATTAGGGGAGGTATCACTTATAACCCCTGCTTGGCCTTACGACAATTTGGTTAAGCCCGAAGGGATGTCCCACATGAGATGCTTATTCAAGGGTTGGTATTTGACTACGATAATGACGATCAAGGTTACCGCCAGAGGTTTATCCGAGCTTGGAGAATGTTGAACAAGGTAGATAGCAAGACATTGTGGCATAAGAATTCCATCCCTCTTGAGCCTTATCTCAAATGGGTACGAGCTCGTGCTCAAAGTCTTATGATGCCTTACCCTTCCATTCTTCTGGTTATCATAGAGCCTATTATGGAAGGAGATGTCCCATACACTATCCTTCATCCTAACATGCCCACCTCTCTCGAAGACTTGCAAAGGGATTGGATACAGCTTAAGGGTGAGCAAGACACTTTCGAGGCCCAATTCTATGTCAGCGAGAAGAAAGTTCTGGAACTCACCAAGCAGCTTCATGAGGACGGATTTTGAACGCCTAGATCGCACCAAAGAGGATGCGTTCAACTTTTTTATCTTAGAGTTTTTTGTATTTTCTTTGTAAGCCCAAAGAGGCATGATGTACTCAAACTTTGATTTATTAATATTACGTGTGTTCTTTTTTTTTGTCTAAAGCAAATCTAAATCTCTAATTTCCTTGAAATTATTGCATATGCATCTTCATTCATCATAACATAAGCAGGTTTCTTACAATAGGTCTCCTCATCTTTCTACTATTTATTTCAATGAGATGGACATGGAATATACTGTAAAAGATCTCCAGGCGCAGAATGCTCAGTTTCAACAAATGTTCTTGACTTTGGCAAAAGGGAAAGAGGATTTGAAAACTTTGTTGTTCGAAGAAAAGAAGAAGAAAACAAAGAAATCAACCGATGTTTTGAATCTAGGAAGAAGGTTCCCAGGGCCAGTCAGACAGACCCTAGACTTCACAATATCATCAGGTGAAAAGGATAATCAAGCAGGGAAAAGCAAGGAAGTGACTCGCCATCCAGAATCTGAAGAGGAAGAAGACGATGATTACTCTGAAGAGCAGTGTCCTCCGGCTGACGACAAATACAAACATCTGGAAGAATGTCTAAGTGTAATGGAGATTTAGAAAGTTCCCGGGCTAGACTTTGAAGAGCTAAGTTTGGTGCCTGGGATTGTTATTCCACCAAAGTTCAAGGCACCAGTGTTTTCTAAGTACGACGGGGTTTTGTGTCCCAAGATGCACCTTCGATCTTATGTGAGGAAGTTACAGCCTCACACTGCTGACAGAGATTTGTGGGTCCACTTCTTTCAGGATAGTCTATCCAGAACTTAGCTAGATTAGTTCTATCAACTGGAGAGGGCCAATATCCATAATTGGGAAGACCTGGCCACTGCTTTTTATAAACAATATCAATATAACGCAGACCTTGCTCCCACCCGTCCTCAACCCCAAAGTCTGACTATGGTTTCGAATGAGGGTTTCAAAGACTATGCTCAGGAATGGAGGGACTTAGCGGGAAGAGTCCAGTCCCCCCTGTCTGACAGGGAGCTAGTAGACATGTTTCTGGGTACCCTGTCTGGTCCTTTCTTTAATCATTTAATTGGAAGCTCCTCAGTCGGCTTCACTGAATTAATCTTGACTAGGGAGAGAGTGGAAGCTGGGATTAAGAGTGGGAAGATCCAAAAAGACGCATCCTCCAGTGTCGTGAGAAAACCATTCATTGGGAAGAAAGAAGTTGGTGTTGTATACCCTTAAAGGAATCAGGACAGAACTGAACGGCGTCCAACGGTAGAGGCCGTCATAATCCCAAAGCCTGCACCTACTCAACAAAGGAATAACCAGCCTAGAACAGAAAGACCGGTAAGACAATTTACCCGGATAAATATGATGATGTCTCAAGTCCTGCCACATTTGTTGAGATCTAATCTGGTAACTTTGAAGGAAACCCCGAAGAATCCCAACACCGCCTCTCCTCATTACAACCCTAATGCTCGTTGTACTTACCATTCAGAAAGTCCAGGCCATGATACCAACAATTGTTGGGCTTTGAAAAACAAGGTGCAAGACCTTCTCGAGGAAAAAAATTGAATTTGATGCTCCTGAGATACCAAATGTTATCACCGCTCCTATTCCCAAGCATGGTCGTGATGTTAACGCTATTGAAGATGATGTGTTTGTTATTGTTGTGGATGAGCTTGTTACTCCTCTCATGATTGTCAAGAGGAACCTGTTGAAGGCCGGTTTATTTCTGGGTTGTGGCGAAGGCTGCCACCTCTGTTTATCCCTACCAACTGGTTGTCATTTATTAAAAGCAGGTGTCCAGCGCCTAATGGATGACAAAGAGATTTTGTTTTAGAAGACTCTCGTTCCAACCATTTCTTACAAAGATGTTTCAATAGTAACCATTTCCGCCAATCCTTCCAGGGTCTCCACCAAAAGACCTGTTAGGATTACATTTGTTCCTAAGGTGACTCCACTGATAATTACTATGCCAGGACCAATCCCGTACTCATCATATAAAACTGTCCCCTGAAACTATGGGGGTGACGTCTACTATCACGGTGTCAAGCAGGATTGGCTGGCTGATGAAGACTCGATTTTTGAGAAGGCCGACCCTGACATCAGCAACATTGCGAGAACCAGAAAAATAACCCGAAGTGGAAGAGTATTCTCCCCTCAGATTGCTCCTCAAAAACTTGTTACCAGTCCTGTGATCATCCATGCTTTTGTTCCTGTTGACGCTATTACTACAGTTCATATGGTTACCACTGTTGATACCCCTATCACCGAGTAGACCGAGACTCAGGGCAAAGGCATTTCAGTTTAGCCTGTCCGGATGAAGGCGCAATCAGTATCTATCCCAGAAGCCTCCAAGAAGGAGATGGAAGAAATTCTGAAAATTATAAAGAGAAGAGACTACAATATAGTCGAACAGCTATGGAAGACTCCTTCAAAGATCTCTATGCTGGCTTTATTGTTGTGCTCTGAGGCTCATGCGAAGGCCTTGGTGAAATTTCTTAAAACTGCCCATGTGCCACAGGAAACCTCTACTGACCAATTCCAAGACTGTGTGGCCAGTTTGACCGTTGATAACGGTTTAGGCTTTTCTGATGCTGACCTGACACCTAGAGGGAGGAAACACAATGAGGTGTTGCATGTCTCTGTCGAATGCAGGGGCACTACTTTGGCCCATGTCCTAGTTGATACTGGTTCATCTTTGAATGTACTACCTAAGAAGGCTCTTGATAGACTATACTGTGAAGGTCTGACCTTAAAACCCAGCAACATAGTGGTAAGGGCCTTCGATGATTCGAAGAGAATGGTGCATGAGGAGGTGGACATCCCCATTAAAGTTGGAACTCAAACCTTTGATTCAACTTTCTACATGATGGACATTCGCCCTTCCTCGGCAATTTTTAGATCAAGCCAAGCATCACATTAGCTTCCTGGGAACTTCAGGAAGCTAACCCAATCACTAAAACTCATTGAAAGTTGCGCAAACTCAAAACACGATACCCTCTTGCAAGGTGAGTTTTCTGACTTTTGAACTATTCATATAGGCATTGTTAGGCTTGCATTTGTAAAGATAGAATGTAGATATCATTGCCCTGAAACTATACGTGTCCATAGATTTCATTTATGTTGCTTGAGCATGGAGAATTTTGAGTTTAAACTTGCTGAAACATTTAGGTTAAAATTTGACACTTTCATAAATTCATCTTTATATTTGAATGTTAGCTTAAATTAGTTACAAGGTTGGATTCGTGGTGAAAAAATACACAAGTTTCATGTTTACATTTTTTAAAATGGTTGAAGAATGAGCAAGTTATAGATCCTTTGGCTGGAGGTTGAAGATGAAGTACAGTCAGGGCAAAATATGTGTTATGTATTTATTGTTGTGCCAATATTAACGGATGTATCACCACCCCAGTGGTTAAAGCGCGCGCCTGTAACCAGAGGGAACTGGGTTCGAGCCCCAGTGGTACCCTTTTACTTGTTTTTTTCATATTTTTTTACTTTTTTTTATTGTTGTTTGCAGCGCTGGGCCTTTAACTTGGGCCTGGCCATTTGTTTGTTGATTCTAACCCCTCTCTGACTATGTTTACACTCCTGCCCCATTTTATTTTATTTTTATTTATTTTGTTTTCTATTCCATATTTTCTTCATATATTTTATTACTATTTTTATTATTATCATTATTATTATTATTTTACTAAAAAATATAAAAAATATTTTTATTTTATTATTTATATTTATTTAGTTTATTTTTCTTCATAAAACAAAAGAATAAAAAACATTTTCTTTAGTAAATTAATTTCTTTTTTAATACTTAGATAAATCATTTTTTAACTTATTTTTTAACTTATCTAAACATTGATGTATGTGTGTATCTAAACTTAGTCATTTATCACATTTCAGATCATGTGGTGTGTGTATGAGTGTGTGTCTGTGTATGTATGTGTGTGTGTGTGTGTGTGTATGTGAGTGTGTAACCCATGATGTTATCTATCAAGCCAAAAGTCTTCTTTAAAGATAATTAGCCTAAATTCTAGTTTGGTTTCTCTATCCTATGGTCCAAGATTTCACTTCTCAGTTTCAACTTGGGGATTAACTAGCTTAATGGTTCAAAGATTTTTTTAGTTTAGTGTTGTTGTGAATCTTGTTGTAAATTAAGACAAAATTCAATATCAATTCGTGAGGAAAAGAATAGTAGCGGCCAAAATAAATGGCCTACAACAATAATAATTTGTACTCAGATAATATAACAGAATAAGGCAAGAAAAAGACAAAGGTTTGTTTACCCAGTTCGATCAAACGATATACTTTTGGGCGAGAGAGAAGCTCTCTAATTCACTATACTCATAAAGTTGTTACAAGATATTAAATATGAGTTATAAGAAAATAGCCTTCGCCTTTAGGTTCCCAAGAACAATCCTAAAGGCGCCCAAGAATTACCATATTTTCTACCCAAGTGTTTCCAACTTCTTCAACCTTCAATATATTAATAACTCAAACCCAAGGTGTAAACAAGTGTTTCCCAATTCCCAATAACCTTAGATAACTCCAAATGTTTTCAAAACCCTTACCTTTCTAAGTTTTCCCTTGAGAATAGCCAAAACTCTATGCTACGCCTTTAAACCCTTGTTTTCCCTTTTTGATGTAAGCTCTAAGATTGTCACACTATAATAACAGAAGATATACATATTTATAATAGGCAAAATCCAACAAATCCAAAACAAATCCCAAAACATATCTCCTTAATTATTAGAATAAAAGATATTGTTATAATCTTATAATATCTCTCAAATATTATAAATATCTTATAATATCTCTTAGATTATTATAAATATATATCTGATAATATCTTTTAAAATATTATAAATATATATTATAATATCTTTTAGAATATTATAAATATATTATAATAGTTTTTTATATTAATTTATATGATCTCCAAATTAATATAAAATATTCTAACATTAATGAATGGATCAATGAACCCAACCGATCGAACCTGATACCCGTAAATCGCTCGGACCAGATTACTTTTTAGCTTTTTGATTTTTTTGAAATCTCGAAACATATCTTTTTTCTCTTAATCAACAAATGTTTTAAGGCATATTTCAACAATCTCCACCTTGACTTTAAACCGTGTTGATGCCAATTTAACCATCAATAACATTGCTACTCTCTACCAGGTTGAAACTCTAATCAATAACCTTGATCAAATTCAAACAACTCTTGAATCTTGATCTCGCCACTTGCATCCACTTGTTTCCAGTTACCTTTTTATGTCTAGGTAATTTAAAAAGCCTACAAGTTTGATTTTTCAACCACCCTTGACTCCACTTGTTTTCAAATGCCTCCTTGAAGGTTTTTCTTCTTTTATTTTACAGTCCTTCAGCCACATTAAAAACATAATATCTAAGGCTAGCATAATCGTCCCTTTGAGATGCTACAATAACTCTCCTAACCTTTTCAAGAGTTAAATGATAATAAGAAATCTTAATGTGGCTTGCGCTTTTAACTTATTAAATCATAAAAAATCTTAATAAATCATTTTTTAACTTATTTTTCTTTGTTAATTAATTTAGGTTTTAGTTTTAGCTAATTTTAATTAACCATTTTCTTAATTAGGTTTAGGATAAAATCCTTTCATAAAAATCCAAACAAAATCATTTCTTTTTCTATTTATATTCTTGCATTTTTATTTTCAATTTTGTACAATATTCAATATGGTTGTAATAATTATTTAGATTTAATTTTCTTGCAATTTCCCTATTTGTAAATTTGTACACCCCATTCCCTATTGATGTAATAGCTTAGTATTTTTATTTTCCATAATTTAATGCTTTATATATAAATGCTAGTAAATTAGGGTTTGTATAGAAAGATAAAATCAACAAATAGCAAACCCTAATCAAGACAAATCAAGCATGAAAAAGACACACTTGCACACTTGCACCCTTAGGGTAAATCCACTTTGTTGCCTTATAAAATGGCCATATTATGCATGTGGGGTATCTTAGAAAAAACAAACAAAATACAAGATCATAGTCCCTCGATAACGCTATCAATGTTGCCTTTCAAAATGATCTTAGTCCCTCAAAGAGAATTGCTAAGATATCTCACAACATTGCTATCATGGCTATACGATGACCCTTGCTCGTCCCTTTTACATCCAAAGATAGGGTTACTTATCAAATCAATGGTAATATAACAATGTCAAAGGAAAGAGGAAATAAACATGAAATACTTTTAAGTAGGTAAAATGTTCCTAAGTTGCTTGCTGATTTTCAAACCAAAACATCCTTGCTATTTTCAAAACAAACACCAACGCTTTCAAAAACATATTTTAAACTTGAAGACATTTTCAAAAGATCAACACTTTGTATACATTCTTACGAACGGGAATCATTACAAAGTTTGCTTAAATGATGGCGCCTTTTCAAAATACTTTTAAAAACCACACAAAGCACATTTTCAAACAAAAGCAAGTGATCTAGCAAGCAACTAAGAGCCTATAGATAACTATGGATGAAAAGGGTTCTAACACCTTCCCTTTTCATAATCTACCCCCCGAACTCAGAAAATAATCTCAAAGGTCTTTCCTATTCTTTTCAGCCTTTCCTTTTTGGATAAAAGAAAAGTCGGTGGCTACTCTTGCTAACCGCATAATTTGCGATCAAACACAAAACAACCAAGTTAGTTCTCCCACCGTGTTACACTTAGTCATCCACAAGCTCTTTTTTTAGTTCTAAGCATTGTAATAATTTTGACCTATGGCATTCATACCAAGGTCATCCATCGTTGTCTCATTTTAATTTCATTGTTAAAAATTCTCCAAATATTAATGCAAATAAAGACTTCATTTGTGAAATTTTTCTGTGTGCGAAACAACCATGTTTACCATTTTCCTTAAGAACTGCTTATTCATCTCATTATTTTGAATTAATTCATGTTGACATTTTGGGTCCATTCTCTACACCATCCAACAATGGATCATGTTATTTTCTAAAAATTGCCGATGATTATTCATGTTGTACTTGGCTGTACCTAATGTAACATAAATCGAAACATTCACTATGTTAGTTCCTTTTTTACTCAAATAAATCGTCAATTTAACACTAAAATTGATCACATCAACCCTGGTAATAGGGACATCTTTCTTCCCCAACTCCAAACCATTCGTTCTGACAATGGTTCAGAATTATTTTCCACACAGATGCAAACACGGTTCCATGATCATGGCATTTTTCATCAACACAGTTGCGTTGCAACTTCTCAATAGAATAGAGTAGTGGAACGAAAACATCGACACCTTCTTAATGTTGCAAGAGCATTATGCTTTCAAACGAAATTACCTCTTTCTTTTTAGGGGAATGTGTTCTTACTGCAACATACGTTATAGACAAATCCTTACTCCTATCCTAAAATATAAATCTCCTCATCAAATTTTACTCGGTTCTCCTCCTTCATACTCATCACTTCGTGTGTTTGGATGTCTATGTTTTTCTAAAAATATGAATATTCAACATAAATTTGATGAGTGGTCCAAACCTGGTAATTTTGTTGGTTACCCTTTTAATCATAAAGGATATCGCATATATGACATGAAAACTCATCAAATATATGTCTCTCACGATGTTCATATTCATGAAACTGTATTTCCATATCAAGATCTTCATTCTCCTCCCTTAATAATGCCATAAGCATCAACACTCAAATTCTTGATTATGAATTTGATGATATGTCTTCCACTTTACCAACTCAACCTAATAGCCCTCCTAGAGATAGTCACAATGATAATCCAAATGACACAATTGTGACTATTCCCTCTTCTCAGGATGATACCTCATCCAATCTTCCATCAATTTATGTGTAAACTCTTCCAAATAATCCTCCTACAAAATTGAATCCTTCAAATCATCGTCATTCTCAATGTATTCGTACTCCTTAAGTTCTCCTCAAGGATTACATCACTAAAATCAATAATTTCACATCAAAAATTAATTTTCCTTTGGAAAATTATTTATCATTCTCAAATCTAAGTAATTCTCATCGAGTTTTTCTCATCAATCTCATTGAAAATAAAGAACCAAAATCGTATTCTCAAGCCATGCAATCAGCTGAATGACGTGAAGCTATGGCTAAAGAAATTCAAGCCCTTGAATCGAAAAACACTTGGATTGTATGTACACTCCTAGAAGGAAAATCTATAGATGGTTGTAAGTGGGTTTACAAAGTAAAATGTCACTTTGAATCCCTCATTTGATCCCATGGTCATTCCTTGCAATTGCACCCTAGTTGGCGCAAGATCAGCGTTATATTGATATTGGCGGTAAAAGGCAGTATCCAAATCCTCCCAAGTGTAGATGTTAGTCCCTTCCAATTGGTAAAACCACTCCACCTGCGTCCCAGCTAGACTTTCTTGAAAAAAGTGCACCCACAGTTTCTTATCAGCGGTATGCGGCTGAATTTTGCGGATGTAAGATCTTAGGTGAAGCTTCGGACATGAGACACCATCGTAATTGGCAAAAACGGGGATCTTGAATTTGTGGGGAATGAATACCCCAGGAACCAAACCCAAGTCACCGAAGTCCAAGCCAGACACAACTTAGATTTCTACAGCCTTCAATTTTTCTTCTAGTTGCTTATACTTGTCGTTGGTCGATGGATATTGCTCATCAAAATAATCTTCGTCTTCAGAGATTTGATTGTTTCCACCCCTAGCACGGGTTCTCCTAGCATCTTCATCTTGATTTTCATCCTCTTCGGAGGAATCCTCTTCAACTTGGACTTGTCTTGTGGGCCGTTTAAACCTCTTCCCTATGTTGATTATAGCTTTCTTCTTGTTCTTCTTCTTTGTGACAAGAAGTGTCATCATTTCTTTCCACCCCTTTGCTAAGTTGACCAGAGTCTGTTGGAATTGAGAGTGTTGAGTCTGCAAATCCTTGACAATTTTATCGAGATCCATTTTATACTGAAATGAATAGTAAAAGGATGAGGAAATCTATGTTGAAAAATCTGCTTATGATATGATGAATGTTATGTGTGATACGGTGGTAAGCAAGAGTCGCCACTGACTTTTCTTTTATCCAAATTAAGGAAAGGGTAAAAATAACAGAAAAATACCTTTTTCGAGATTATTCTGAGTAAGGGGGGTAGATTATGGAAAGGGAAGGTGTTAGCACCCTTTCCATCCGTAGTTATCTACGGGCTCTTAGAGGTTTGCTCATTTTGAAAGTACTTTGTGCTTTGTGTATTTGAAAATGTTTTGAAAATGCCTTAGTATGGAAAACTTTGTAATGTTTCTCGGGAATGTGGAGAAAGTATATAAAATGTCTTGAAAATGTTCTTGAAAAGTAATATTTATGTAAGTGCGAAATGTTTTGAGCAAACTTCTAACAGCTATCTACTTTTATACTCGAAAAGGGTTGTTCTTTTCCTCCTATCCTTTAGAAACTGATATCCTACTATTAGTGAGTAGGTAGCCCTATCGTTGGACGTATGAGGGACATTCGAAGGGACGTTACAGTCACGGAGGCAATTTGTGGAGATGCTTTAGCAATTTTGTTTAGGGACTAGATCATTTACCGAAAAGGCAACTGTAGGGTCATCGAGGGAGTATGATCTTTTTGATTTATGGGTCTTTCCTAAAATGTTCCTGCCTCATGACTGTTTTATTTCTAAAGGCAACCAAAGTGGGATACCCTAGAGGTGCATATGTGCAATGTGTGTTGTGTTCAGTTATTTATATCTTGTGTTAAGTTTGATAACATTTTGTTATTAGTCTTGTCATACATGCCTAGTTACTAGCAGTTAATATATATACAGGAAAATGTAAAGTGCGAAAAATAAACCATATGCTATTACATGGCTTTGGGGAGAGGGATATTTACAATGTTCAAAACTTGGGAGAAGAAAAAATAAGAAAAGCGGTAAAAATCCTAATTTAATCTATTACATATTGTCAGCAGATACAATAATGTAAAAATGCGAAAAAATAAATAACGCGTGAAAGATTGAAAGTTCGTCTAAAAAAAACTAATAAGAAAAATCTTTTTTGTTGTTTTTGATTTAAGAGAAATAGTCAATTATCCTAAAGTCTATATAATAAAATTAAATTAAGAAAAATAAACTAATTTCTTTTTAGTTTTTTTTATTATTATGAAAAGAAAATAATTAGTCCTAAATTCTAATTCATTTTTAATTAAGAAAAATGTTAAAGTTTCAATTAATTAATTAACTAAAGAACTTGAATTTTTTTATTAATAACCAAGTATTAAAATAATATTTCGCAAATAACCGGGTTTCGGAAAAAATTACGCAAATAACCATGTTTGAGATGGCTCCACAAAGGAGGAGCCATCTCAAATGGCGCATGCTCCTCTTTTTTTAAGGGAGGCGCCATCTCACTTGGCGCCTAAGTGCTTAGGGCAAGCCCTAAGCCAAGTGAGATGGCGCCTATGTAGAAAATTAGGTCAAAAAAAAATTTTTTTTATTTTCTTTCCTGCGCGTTGCCTATTAGACAGAGATCAACAAAATGGATTTTTTATTTAAAAAAAAATAATTACAGTCAACTGTTTTACATTTAAAGAACAGTAAAAAAAATGGATACAGAAAATACTTGGAAAAAAAAAGATACATCAGTGATCCCCAGGAACCCGGTAATGACCCCCAGTTCCGCATCCCCGTCCTCGCCTTTCTCTTGCTGGGTGCCGTCTCGTTTCCTGCTGCGGCAAGGTCGATGGCCCAGCGAAGTCAATGCGATCCGAATCCATAAAATCAGTAAGATCTCCATATCTCGAAGATCCGCTCTGGTACAGTCGGTTACCCATACCCTCGAAGTTTGGTCGTGTTGGCGGTGGGTGGGGTTCCATGGTTGGTCGGTAGCATTGGTCGTCTGAGTATGGGGGGTAGAAAGGAAATGGATCTTGGGGTGTTTGGTATTGTGGATGTTGGGTTGTTTGGTGATATGGTGGTTGATGGTAGGTTTGGTCGGCTTGGTCATAATCTTCTGACATTCCCATATCAGGGCTAAGGCTGGATGTTGAGGGCGCCATATTGGGATATGTGGAAGACTGAAATTGTGTCTGGGGTATGTGGGTTTGCTGGTATTGGGGTTGGTATTGTGGTTGGGTTTGAGGCATATCCGGGTATTGGTAGTTTGGCGGTGATTGTGGTTGGTAGTACGGCATTTGATTGTAGTTGTGTTGTGGTGGGGAATGTGGTTATGTGTTTGTTGGTCTGTTTCTTCTTGGGGGTTGGTTTGAGGTTGATGGATTTTGGGTTTGTTGGTGGGGAATCGAGGGTTGTGCCCATTGTGTGCGTGGGTCAACCAAGTACCTCGGATGAGACACGTGCATATCTGGGTTACTAACCGACCTGTACCACGACATATATTGATCAGTGTGTCGCATGTTACCTTGAGTAAGGAAAACCGGGGATTGCAAGATGTAGCGGTGACGCCTTTGCCACATTTTACACCATTCTGGAGCAAAGTCTTTCCAGTTGGTAAGACCCCACTGGGCGTCGACCCTTTTTAGATGCCAGGGGGACAAATCTGTTGGATCACTTGGTATCTCTTGGATCATTCCGAACTGCATCTTCACACGGTCGCTGTGGTGCATCTCCACAATGTTGAACCGAATGAGTGCAGTCTTTGCAGTCCAAGTTGCTGCATCCTCTGGATTTGGAGAATGGCCCAAACCCAAATATGGTCTCCAGACGAACTGCGATAAAATTTAAATCAGGTAAGCGCAAAAGTAATGTATAAATAATTAAAATGAACAAAAGTTAAAAGTTACGACATACGTCATCTGGGCCTAAGTGATCCAACAGATTCCGGTAGAGTGCGACATTGAATCTGGGATTCTTGCCGTAATCCATACCCCTCACGCAGTACCTAAAGGAAATGAGAAACATGTTATTTTTAGCATATATTTTGGAAAGAGCAGAATACTTATAAATGCTATAACTTAATGACTTACTTTGTTGCGTACGGGAAACCAAAAGTGTTGTTGTTGATGGGGTTTAAGGACTCCATCCTCCACCAACCCCAGGCTTGTAGTAAAAATGCGCACCCATAAAATGTACATTTTTCCTTGACTGCGTTTTTGCACAAGGAACTGTACAGGTGGGCTAATACTGCAGAACCCCAACTATATTTTCTAGTTTTATCAAAATTTGTTAGTAAATGTAAGTACATGAAATTTACACTATTTCCCGTACTTTCGGGAAATAAAAATGTACCAAAAAGTATCATAATATACGTTCTGGCTTTTACTACTCGGTCATTCTCTGAGGAATTTTCATTTAATTCCATACTAGCATAATGCCGTTTCAGGTCAATGACTAGTATTCCCTGCCCTCTTGCTCCACCACCTTCTACCATGTCCCTACCCAACAGTTCTTCACACTGTGAGTTGGGTTGTTGAAACGACCCGTTCACCGCCTTACCGTCGATAGGGAGGCCCAGTAGCATGTACACATCTTCGAGAGTGATGGTACATTCACCTATTGGTAGGTGAAATGTATGGGTCTCCGGTCTCCACCTCTCCAACATTGCAAGAATGAATTTTGAGTCAATGGTGCAGTTGGAGATCTTTATCACGTGTCCAAAACCTGCATATTCCAGATAAGGGACGATAAATGGGTCGGGAGCCAGGTATTTGTGCGAACGGATTCTGAATCTTTGTGTATCCTGAGATCATAATTAAACAAGAGTAAGATTAATTAAGATGAACAACACGTTATTTGAAGTATGAAAAATGTATAACCAAAGAAGAGACTTACAAATGCAGCAATGTTTTCCCTTGTGCCTCTGTGAGTATCTCCCATTGTTAGAAGAGTCATTGTTCAGAATGCTTGAGAGAATGAAAAACTTAGGAAGAAATAGAGAGTATGATAGACTTAAGAAATATTTCGTAGCAGAGAGTGAGAGTTGTGTGGGTGTGAGAGATGTTTCATAAGGTATGTATTTATAGGCAAATAAGTTTGATGTAGTGGTTGCATGCCTGCGATGTGTCACATTTGCATGCTTAGGGTGTTACACATATGCATGCATGCATTTACAAAAAATGTAAGGTGTCACTCTTGCAGGCTAGGTGGCAGCCCATGCATGTATCACGATTGGACAGTAAGGGAGGCTCCATCTCACTTGGCGAAAGAGTACAAAAATGAATGGTGTCGCCACCCCATTTGGCGAATAAGAGGTGTCACGTTTTACAGCATTGGCTCAGGCTACGTGACAGCCTTTGGGATTCCTTTCTTTGTTGCATGCAAGGCCATTGGAGTTGATGGGTGGAGTCTTACACAAAACATTTATGTGTGCAGAATAGGGCCAGGCTAGGTGGCAGGCTAGGTGGCTGCATAAGCCCATGCATGTATCACGATTGGACAGTAAGGGAGGCGCCATCTCACTTGGCGAAAGAGTACAAAAATGAATGGTGTCGCCACCCCATTTGGCGAATAAGAGGTGTCACGTTTTACAGCATTGGCTCAGGCTACGTGACAGCCTTTGGGATTCCTTTCTTTGTTGCATGCAAGGCCATTGGAGTTGATGGGTGGAGTCTTACACAAAACATTTATGTGTGCAGAATAGGGCCAGGCTAGGTGGCAGGCTAGGTGGCTGCATAAGCCCATGCATGTATCACGATTGGACAGTAAGGGAGGCGCCATCTCACTTGGCGAAAGAGTACAAAAATGAATGGTGTCGCCACCCCATTTGACGAATAAGAGGTGTCACTTTTTACAGCATTGGCTCAGGCTACGTGACAGCCTTTGGGATTCCTTTCTTTGTTGCATGCAAGGCCATTGGAGTTGATGGGTGGCAGGCTAGGTGGCTGCATAAGCCCATGCATGTAATATTATTGGCAGCCTTGGGGGGTTGCATCACTTACTTAATTGAAATTTTTTGCCTTACATTGAACATAACATTCATTCATATAAACTGTAAAATTTTCCAACCTTCGAATCAGTCATCTAACCTTCAAACATTCCAGCATTCATACCTTCATACAATCAATAAACCTAAAACATTCCAACCTTCATACCTTAAAACAATTCCACACAATGGCCTCTTCACCACAATTTGTTGTCAAAGCACATTTCAACGGTGAGACATACATGTGTCTCACAGTTGGGTTTTTGTTTAGAAACACCGACAATGTTCGATTTCTCTTAAACGGGAAAGCAAATTTCTCGTACTTTAAGAAAAGATTGGAGGCCAAACTTGAACGAGGCCCAGTATCCCAGATATTTTATCAGAGTCCAGTCTTTTTTGGAAACAACCAAGTTATTTTTTATAAGGTTGAAATTCAAGATGACGAGGATTTCCAGAACATGATTTCCAGCCATGTCTATTCTGGAAACAACTCTATTGAGTTGTACGTTTTGTTTCAAGAGCCTCCGGTGACACAGGAGGTAGAGCCTCCGGTGACACAGGAGGTTGATCCTTTGGAGAATGAGCAAGATGAGGTGGATGCAGTTGATGATGAAGAAGAAGATAACGAGTTAGAGTTTGATGAAATGGTGAACGACGATTCTGACGATGATGGCATCCCAAGTATTCCTACCGACAAAATATACACACCACCTACGCACATGACAAACTTCAACATGGGCGGAGATGAACCTTCTACGGACTTGTTTTTCCAACCGTATATGCAGTCGGATGAAAATTTAAAAGAGAAGGACAAGTTTCGTAATAGAGAGGAATGCATAAGGGCCATCAAAAAATTTCACATGCTCAACTCGGTTGATTATAAGGTGGATCGTGTAAACCCGGAAAGGTACAAGATCAAGTGTGTCCACCCTGACTGTATGTTCAAGCTGACCGCTTCATACAGACTAAGGGGTGACTGCTGGGTCATAGGTTCCATGACTACCCATACTTGTGTAAGTTCCACTCAATCACAAGACCACCGAAAACTCAACCATGATCTAATTTGTCAAGAAATCCTACCCCTGGTCAGCAACGACCCTTCTTTGAAGGTGAAAACAATCATCTCCCACATCACCACGGTTTTTAACTACACTCCGTCTTACCGTAAGGCGTGGTTAGCAAAGACTAAGGCGATTGAACGGGTGTACGGAAACTGGGAGGAGTCATACCGAGAACTTCCCCGCTACCTAAATGCACTCAAGACATATTCTCCAGGTAGTGTTTATGTTCTAGAAACATTGCCAGCGTACGCCCAAGATGGTAGTCTACTACATGGCAACGGAATATTCAGTCGCGTCTTTTGGGCATTTCAACCATGCATCACAGGGTTTGCATCATGCAAACCAATTCTACAAATAGACGGGACTTGGTTGTAAGGGAAGTACAAAGGCACGCTTTTGATGGCAGTTGCACAAGATGGCAACAATAACATTTTCCCCGTTGCGTTTGCCCTTGTCGAGGGGGAGACCGGTGGTGCTTGGAGCTTTTTCCTGAAAAATCTTCGTACACACGTGGCTCCTCAACCAGATCTCTGTTTGATCTCGGACAGACATGCCTCCATTGAAAGTGCCTATAATAATCCGGCAAATGGTTGGCATGACCCTCCTTCTACGCATGTCTATTGCGTCAGGCATATCGTCCAGAATTTCTCGAGGGAGGTCAAGGACAAAACATTGAGGAAAGCGGTGATGAATGCGGTATACGCACTGACACAGCCCATATTCAAATATTACCGCAACGAGATCCGTTTGTCTAACCCAGAAGCCGGTACGTGGATCGACAATATACCGGTCGAAAAGTGGACTAGGTCATACGACAATGGCCAAAGATGGGGGCATATGACAACAAATCTTATTGAATCAATGAATGGGGTATTCAAGGGCATACGAAACCTCCCCATCACTGCCTTGGTGAAATCCACGTATTTTAGGATGGCTGCGTTATTTGCCAAAAGAGGTGAAATGTGGTATGCGGTCTTGCAATCAGGACAACTATGGAGTGAAAGCTGTATGAAATACATTAAGGCTGAAAGTGCTAAAGCCAACACTCACATGGTTACACGGTTTGACCGCCATAGCCACAACTTCATTGTGAAAGAGACAATTGACCACAATGAAGGCCTGGCAAGACAAGAATACAGGGTCATTTTACCTTCTCAATGGTGCGATTGTGGCAGGTTTCAAGCTTTTCGTATGCCTTGCTCTCATGTCATTGCCGCTTGTTCTCATACCCATCAAGACGCGCTTCAACTACTCTCAAACGTTTATAAATCTGAAACGTTGCTCACTGTTTACAACAACAACTTTCCTTTGGTGGCAAAACCGGACTATTGGCCTGAATACAACGGTGATATAGTTTGGCACAATGACCAAATGCGAAGGAACAAGAAGGGTCGTCCCAAAAGCAGGCGCATAACAACAGAAATGGACGATCTTGACAGGTTGGAAAGAAAGTGTGGTTTATGCCGTCAGGTCGGACACAATCGCAAAAACTGTCCGAATCGGGCGTCTGGCTCGACCACATAAATTTTGTAATACAATAAATCTTTTCAATATTTGTGTTGTAAACATTATGGGTTTTCCGTTAATAAAACTGTTCACACAATTTAAGAAATTCAATATAGGAAATTACATTAGGGTTTTCGCGTACAACAATGATTAACGATATTCAATCTAGGAAATTACAACTGTTAACACAATTTCATCTGACCCATGCATCATCAGCATTACATCACTGTCTGTTTTGACTTCCTCCAACCACACATTAGGTCTTCCTGTCGCATGCGAGGTTGTTGTTCGTTTTCGCTGGATCCTTCGAATTTTTTCCCCCTCGGCGATGTCTCCATCTAGCCACCGCATCAACTCCCGCTTCAGACGCTCCATGGAGTGAATGTGCCAGAATTTCATTTTCATCGCAGGTTTCATGGCGGAGAATATAACGTAACCATCTCTACTAAAAATCATAGGCGACGTCATTACGTAAATAAGGGAGTACAAAATAAAAATACAGTGCGAGAAAGTGTGAGAAATTTCAAAGAAACGGACGAATTATTTATAAAACAGCAAAAAACCCTAGTTTTGCCCTAGGTGCCAAGTGAGATGGCGCCTCCTCTTCTTTTTAAGGAGCATGCGCCATCTCACTTGGCTAAAAGCCAAGGGAGGCGCCAAGTGAGATGGCGCCTAGGGCAAAACCCTAGGTGCATGCGCCAAATGAGATGGCTCATCCTTTGTGGAGCCATCTGAAACATGGTTATTTGCGTAATTTTTTCCGAAACCCGGTTATTTCCGAAATATTTTTTTAATACATGGTTATTAATAAAAAAAATTCAAAGAACTTAATTATTTAATTAATAAATTTAAACCTAATTTTTTTAGTGAGTTTTTTCTTTTATATTTGGTTAATTAAACAACAGAAAACAATAATAAAAACAAATATAAGAAATAATACAAAAAGAAAAATACCAAATGAGCTTAGGCATGCAAAAGAGAAAAGGGGAAATGGGTCTTTTGATTCAAGGGGGAATGATGTGCTTTTGATTCATCCCTTCTTTGGCCTCTTTTGATTGGGCTGGGAAGCTGGCGTGAGCAGACTTCGATTGGACTCTCTTGGCCTCCTTCGATTATGTTGGGAAGCAGTATGAGGATCCTTTGTTTGGACTCTTTTCTGCCTAGTTCATTTGGATTGTGAAGGGATGTGGACCTGCAAAACAACATGAAGGTGCCTCTTTTGCTTGGGGCAGTCAGGAAATGAGGGGCAAAGCCTAAGGCTTCGTTTCACACTAGTCCTTTTCTTTTTGTTTGAGTTTGTATAAGGGTTAGTTCTAACATGTATATTTAGACAAGAAAAACATGCAATCAAAAAGGACATAAATAAAAGGTGAATAAATGTTATTTACATGTCATGCTAAAACAAAAGGTGCAAGGTCAAGGGGACTTACCTTGCTGGAAAATTGAACTTGTGTAGGGACTAGATTTGTTGGATACTCTTGGATTATGCCTCCTGCCTCTGGGCAACGTCTCCTCTCTAGCCCTTGTCTCTGTCTTTTTTTCTCTTTCGATTGGGCTTCTGGATATGGATACCCTTTGTTTAAGGGAAGCTTTGATTTGGATCACTTATGAGATTTTTTATAACTATGGTGGGTTTATGGGCAGCGTATCTCCAATGTGTGTGTCTAACTTTTTGGCTTGCAAGCATGATGCTTATATAGAGTAGGAGGGAGGGCGAATTCATCGAGACTCCCTACCAGAATTTTGAAGTTATCCCTCCTACTGATACTGAAGATGTTTCTATATTCCCAAGGTTACGAGGGTTCCGTCCAGAATGGCTTCTTTGAAACATGATAGAGCTATAGTAGAAGAAGGTGGTTGCACTACTTGGGGTTAGCTTCCCGATATTCCGTAAAAATCTGACAAACTTGGCTTGGGTTTCAGTGCAGGGGCTTAGAGGGTTATCCGTCATGCTCGGGCTAGAAGACCACCTTTTCGCGTCAGCGACAATGGAGTCAACTCTATAGAAGATGCGGATAGTGACTACGACCTAGACAACTGGATTTTTCCCACCACCGACAACAGGCTCAACAACTGGAAGACTGAAGACCTCATCTCAATCTCCTTTAGTCAGGAGTAATTGCTATTTTCTGTTTATTTCAAAGTTTTGGATAAGTAATTTTAAAACAGTAACTTTAAGCCTTGTGTCTTACCTGGGGCACAACGGTTCATTTGTTAGGGTTGTCATTTTATTAACATATTTTCATTCAATAAATCATTGGATGTTTTGCATTCAAATTTTATGCTCTTTGTCTTTCTTTTATTTTATCACTTTCAAAATAGTTGTGTTCTTACACACACCCATATAATAAATTACAGATCCACATCCACTTTAGATCTCATTGATAACAATTATGCTATTGCCACTTATGACTTTGAAAATACGATCTACCGAGTCGGGGACGAAGGTGAGGAAGATAGAGAAGTACCTGGAAAGCTTGCTAGACTGTTAGTGAAAGAGGAAAAAGGTTATACAACCGCATGAAGAGCCAATTGAGGTTGTAAACTTGGGTACTGAAGTGGACATGAAAGAAGTCAAGATAGGTTCCAACCTAGAAGATAGTGTCAAGATCAGATTAATTTAAATGCTGCATGACTATGTTGAGATCTTTGCTTGGTCATACGAAGACATGCCAGGACTCGATACTGATATTATGGTTCACCATCTGCTGATGGAAGAAGGTTGTTCTCCAATAAAGCAAAAGGTTCGTCGTATGTGTCCTGAGTGGGTTATGAAGCAATTCAACGCAGGTTTCTTAGCCGTTACATCCTACCCTCAGTGGGTTGAAAATGTGGTTCCAGTACCAAAGAAAGATGGCAAAGTGCATATGTGTGTAGACTATAGGGATCTGAACAGGGCAAGTCCCAAGGATGACTTTCCGCTTCTACATATTAATGTTCTGGTTGACAACACCGCTCAACATAAAGTATTCTCCTTCATGGATGGTTTCTCAGATTATAATAAGATTAAGATGGCACCATAAGATATAGAGAAAACTACCTTCGTCACACGGTGGGGCACTTTCTGTTACAAGGTTATGCCATTTGGTTTGAAGAACATCGGGGCAATATATCAGCGTGCTATGGTAGCTCTATTCCATGACATGATCCATCACGAGATAAAGGTTTATGTTGATGACATGATAGCTAGATCTCAGATTGAAGAAGGACATCTCGATCACTTGCACAAGCTGTTTGAGAGACTGAAGAAGTACAAGCTGAGGTTGAATCCGAACAAGTGCACTTTTGGGGTGAGATCCAGTAAACTCCTAGGTTTCGTCGTTAGTGGTAAAGGTATTGAAGTTGATCCTACCAAGGTCAAAGAAATTCAAGAAATGCCAGCTCCCCGTATCGAGAAGGAAGTTAGAGGTTTCTTAGGACGACTAAACTATATTGCCAGATTTATTTCCCATTTGACTGCTACTTGTGAGCCAATCTTCAAGTTACTGGAGAAAGATCAGGTAGTGAAGTGGAACGACAATTGTCAAATAGCTTTAGACAAAATCAAAGAGTACCTCCAAGAACCTCAATTCTGATGCCACCAGTTAATGGAAGACCTCTGATCACGAACCTAACAGTGTTAGAGAATTTAATGGGGTGTGTACTGGGCCAACATAACGAGTCTGGTCGAAAAGAGCATGCAACATACTACCTTAGCAAAAAATTTACCGACTGTGAAACAACATACTCACTGCTCGAGAAAACTTGATGCGCTTTGGCATGGGCTGCTCGCCGACTAAGACAATATATGTTGACTCATACTACTTTTTTTATCTCTAAAATGGATCCCATAAAACACATATTCGAGAAACCCGCTCTCTCCAGAAGGATAGCAAGATGGAAAATGATCTTAACATAATACGACATTCAGTACACTACTCAAAAGGCAATCAAAGGAAGTGTGCTGGATGATCATTTGGCTCATCAAGTCATGGAAGACTATCAGTCTATAAATTTTGAGTTCCCAAATGAGAACATTATGCTAGTTATAGTCTATGAAGAACCTGGACCGTATGAAGGACCTGAACCAGGATCCTGATGGACTATGGTTTTTGATGGAGCTTTCAACGCACTTGGTAATGGAATTAGTGTTGTGATTATTTCTCCTAAGGGTTTCCATACGCCTTTCACTGCCAGATTATCTTTGACTGTACCAATAACATGGCCGAATATGAAGTGTGCATCATGGATATCAAAGGTGATATTGATCTAAGAATCAAGTTCTTGAATGTATATGGGGACTTAGCCCTGGTGATTAGTCAGATTAAAGGAGAATGGGATACAAATAATGCAAATCTCATTCCTTATCGAGAGCATATGTTGACATTAATTATGTACTTCGAAGAGATCACTTTTGAACATATCCCACGAGAAGAGAACCAGTTGGGAGACGCATTGGCTACCATGTCATCTATGTTCAAAGTCAGGTGGGACAACGAAGCTCCTCAACTTACCATTGAAAAACTAGATGAACCAACGCATTGCTACAAAATTGACACTAGTGGAGTAAAGGAAAAGCCTTGGTTTCATGAAGTGAAAAGGTACCTCAAAGCCCAAGAGTACCCCAAGGGGGCTGTTGTACCCCAAAATTTGCCCTCCCATTTCTCAATGATTTCTCATCACTAAACCCTTGGAGCTCAAGATCCAGTTAGGGTTTCATCTGCTCAAGACTTCTCCTTGCACTGTTGACCCAAACTAGGGTTTGTGTTTGCACAAAGATGTTTTGACCCAAAATTCCTAAGATGACTTTCTTGCTTCATATTGGACTCCCAAGTTTATCCTCATCAAGTTTCAAGTCTTGATTCCAAGTTTTGCCCAGTCAATTGGGTAGTTGACCTAGAAATCAACTGTATTGGGGAAAAAGTCAACTGTGGCCAATTGACAGTCAAACCTCATGAAAATTGACCCACATCAACATTATGAACTCATATGAACCATTTGATCAAGTTTGGATCACAATTCCACAAGAAATTTGATCAGATCACCAAAAGGGCAAAATGGTCATTTTTAGGGTTTTAACTGCACAAAGGCAATTTTTGACTGTTTGACCCAACCAATGGCAAACCAAGCTCACATATGGACTCAAGGACCCCGTGGAATTATCTTGACATGCTCAACAAACTCAAAAGATCCCAAGTACACAAGGTTGACAGTTGAATTTCCCAGTCAATTGATTAATTTTGACTGTATACTGAAAAGTCAAACTTTGACTTTTTGGTCAAAATCAAGAGTCAAGATTCATTTTTCATCAAAACATGCCAAATCATGAAACTTGTTCACCAAGAAATCAAAAAATGCAAATTAGGGTTAGAAATGAGAATTTTTCATAACTTAGAATTTTTCTAAGTTATGAAAAACCCTAATTTTTTCCCAACTTTGCCCCACTTTCTCACCAAGATCTATTCCGATTCAAACAAAAGTCAAAACATAAAAGTTGTAGCTTGTTGCATAATATACAACTTTGATTCACAAAGTTTTCCCAAATGAGGCTTGTATCTCAAGTTACAAATTTTTGAATAAGGGCACTAAACCATTCTTAACTTAGTGAAATTTTAACCTATTTTGACAAGGTTTTCTACCCAACTTCAAGGCCATTTTCCATACACTTCCACTTGGAATTTCAATTTGCATTTCAAAGATGGATTGTAGTACACATTCCAAGATTTCCAAAATGTCCAAGAACTTCTCAAACAACCTCATAACTTGAGAGAATCGAATTTCACAATATGGCAAAAACTCACTTTTGAATTGGCTATTTTTCATGTTCATAATTTGTGCAAACTTCTCAAACCAGCATGCCCCTTGATTACACGTCCTTAAACCATCCAACACTCAATAATTTAATGCATGTTCATTGTGCTAAGACTTTGTTTCATGAGTTCAAGCATTGCCTAAAGGATTAATCCCAAATTGGAAAAAGCATTATATCCATTTTTGCAAAAGTTTCACTTTATGTCATGATGCAAATCCACAAGTACAGATGAGATCTAATTGGCACAAGATTATGAGCAAAACACTCTGATCAAGGAGAGATTATGCAGCACATTAGGGGGCCTCTACTGACCTAGAACACAACTTGGGCATTTGTTGCTTAAAGTGTAAGTAACATTGCATTTTGTAAGACAACTCTCATATCAGCTTACAAACACTTAAGCAAACTGGTAAAACACATCCAGGACATCCCAACTAAGCTAGTACACGATCCTAACATCCCTCATACACTCCCAATCCCAGAATCACCTTCAAACTGCAAGAACAGGGCAAGGCCTGCAGTTTGAGTGCCATCTTTCATTCCTCTCATGCTCTCTTGCCCAAACCTGTTCAAACACATTCCCTAGCATCAATACAAGCTAACCAAGACCTGAAACACGACCTGTAATCCCTCTAACAAGTTCCACCATTTTCACTTTCTCATTTTGCAGTTGAAGTTCCACAGCTCGATTCAAGGTCTTTCAAAACAAAGTAAGCATTGGAATAGCATCACCACACCTCAAGGAAGCTATACCAGCCATCACCTTGCACTGAAAGCTTCCCCATTGCCAGATAGAACTTCAGCTGAACAGGTATTTTGGTGAACTTCTAACTCTTAGTATAGGCATCATTAGCTCTAGGTTTGTGAATAAGAAATGTTCTACTCATGCCACTGAACCTGTACATGCTTTTACTTTTCATTTCTTTTGCTTGAGCTGTGAGAATTTAAGGTTTGAAAATGGCAGAAAACTTAGGTCAGGATTTGGGAATGTTAAAATTCTCTCTCATTTCTGAGAGTTAGGATGAGTTTTTTATATATTTAGAATCGTGATTCAATGCTTGACATTTCTTATGTTGGAAGTTTGTTCAAAAAATCAAGGAATCAGGATGTTCGAATGAAGGTTCTTGTGCGTGTTTTTTTGAATAATATTGTTCAGAGGTTGAAGAAGGTGCCTCATGGGCTGGGCCAGCTCTTGTTTTGCTTTTTTACACCATATTTTTTTATTCATACCCCCCTGAGCCCATTTGTTTGATTTAATGTTTTTTTTATCTTTCTTTTTTATTTCTGACTCATTTATTTTTTTTAATAATGTTTAAAACTTGAAAAATCATTTTACACCATTTTTGCATTTTTTAAGTATTTATTTGTTTATATAGACATTTATACATAAATATATATATATATATATACTATTATTTAGAAATATTAGAAAAAATAATATAAACATATTATTTCTGATTTTTATTTCATTTTTCTCTTTTGGAAACATTTTGTATCAAAAATACTTTTTTTATAAAAATTAAATATTGTTATTTTGTGCATATTTAATATATTTTTGTAAATAATGTAAATAAATACATATACATTAGTATACTTAGAATAAAATACCAAAAATATACATATTTTATTTTATTAATATTTAACATTAAAAATACATTTTTTACAAATAGACTTCATTTTTATTTTATTTTTGTATGTAAATAATAAATATTGTATATATTGAATAAATAATGCATTTTATTTTGTAAACTAGGGTTTTGACCTAAATATGAAAATACTCCAAAAAATACTTTTATTTTTATTTTTGTGACATAAATAATACTTTTTTTTCATACATATAAAAACCTTTTTTGCATTCTTGCATATTTGTTTTATTTCTATTTAATTTATGCCTTTAATTATATTGTAAATATTCAAAAAAAATGATGTAATAGCTAGGTTTAATTTCTTGTCTAAATATCCCCCATTTGAAGCATTTGTACCCCCCTCCCCATATTATTGTGTTGTAATAGTGTAGGAATTTAATTTTCGCACCTTATCGCTTTCTAAACATACCATGCTAGAGTTAGGGTTTGTATGTAAATAAAAAGAACAAAAATAGTTTGACCTAATTTCAAGATAAACAAGCATGAAAATGGACAACACATTTCACACTTGCACCCCTAGGGTATTCCACTTTGTTGCCTTCAAATAATTGGGCCATATTGCATGTTAGGTTTCTTTGGGTAAAACAAACAATCAAATGATCATAAGTCCCTCGATGACGCTTTCGAAAAGTTGCCTAAAATGATCAAGTCCCTTTCAAAGAGAAATTGCCCAAAGATACTTAGCACTATTGCATTTATGGTCTAAACGATGACCCACGCCCGTCCCTTTCACCTCCTAATACAAGATTGTCCACCAAATGCAATGGTGGAACAAAATTGTCAAAAAGGTTTAAAACATAACAAGAATCTTTGAGAAAACTTTAGGGTAGATAACTCTTAGGTACTTGTCAATTTGCAAAAGAAAACACTTGCCTAATTTCAAATCACACTTCACAAACACTTTCAAAACAAACTTTCAAAAAACCCTTGAACATCTTTTCAAAAAGACGAACACCTTTTGTAAAACATTCGAGTAAAGAATTATTACAAAGGTAGCCTAGACAAGGCATCTTTTTTTAAAAAACCTTTTCAAAACCACGCAAAGCACCATTTCAAACAATTGAAAACCAAGGCAAGTTGATCTAAGCAAGTACCTAAGAGCCCATGGATAACCTTGGATAGAAAGGGTGCTAATACCTTCCCTTTCTATAATCTACTCCCCGAACCCAAGAAAAATCTCAAAGGTTTTTGCTATGCTTTTTAAACCTTTCCTTAGGATAAAATAAAAAGTCGGTGGCGACCCTTGCTCAACCGAAACATTTGCGAAAACTAACGCAAAACCATAGTCAGTTCTACCACCGTATCACAGAACTGGCGACTCTGCTGGGGATGATTTTAAAAGTGGAGTAACCTTAGGGCTTAGATCACCCTCTTGCATGACCAATTGTTTGAATTGTTTGCTTTATATCCTGACTCTATTGTTTGGGTTTGCAATCCTACACCCGGATTTTGGGAAACATTCATAGATAGCAATACGTTGTGGAAACTGTGCGGGGTATACCGACACGGTCGAAGCAATAGCTATATTAGTGCGACATATTTGTGAGTACCGGTAACCCTTGAGTTCAATCAAGGAGAGTACGGGGCCGCTGAGTGATGTCACTAAGCACTAATGACCTAGAACCTTACTTGACCATCTTGGCCTTTTATTAGGGGTAGTGAGATGACCGGCTTTGGTGCAGTCCAAAGTTGGTAGATACTCGATACTGCACTCATTGAGGGTTGTTTTCTTGGAATATTTTGGTCGCTAGTTAAGTGGCTAAACCAAAACAATGAACAATGAAAACAATCCAGTGATATTGAGCTCCTTAGAACCCGGTTACTATTTATAGGACAGGTTTTTAAGCCAACTACACTCAAGAGGGTACTTACCTATGAAACCTCATGCAAGCCTGAAACTAGGGTTTGGTGTGAATTGTTTGTACATATGTTTGTGCATACATCATAAACATCATAAAGCATCATATGCATTCACTAACCACTTCAAGGGTTCGGATCTTCATCTTTGTTCTTATTTTGTAGGTCATGGAAATCCCTCGCAGAAATACCATCCAAGTCAACCTTGTGAAAATCTCTCCTCAACTCAAGGAGCTCACCTCAAGAATTCCGGAAAATTCATCCTTCAGTGAAAGACATGGTAGACTGCTCAGCCTAGTCAACACCAACATTGAAGAGGACATGATGAAGGTGCTATTCCAGTTCTTTGACCCTCTTCACCACTGTTTCACTTTCCCGGATTATCAGCTGGTACCCACTTTGGAGGAGTTTTCTCAACTCCTGAGAATTCCTATCCTTAATCAACTACCCTTCAACGGTACGGAAAAGGAACCAAAGCCGGAAGATGTTGCTCGAGCATTACATCTACAACCATCCGACATCAAGGGGCATTGGGAAACCAGAAGCGGCGTCAAGGGATTCTTAGCAAGATTCTTGTTTGAGAAGACACAAGAATGTTGGAATTCATTGGACCTACAAGCCTTTGAAGAGATTGTGGCACTCCTTATCTATGGGTTGGTATTATTCCCAAATTCTGACCAATTGATAGATGTCAACACCGTCAAAATCTTCTTGTCCAGAAATCCAATACCAACATTGCTTGGGGACATTCTTCACTCATTTTACACACGAACAATGAGAAAGAGGGGTGTTCTCATGTGCTGTACTCCTCTCCTTGCAAGGTGGTTTATTTCGCACCTTCCTCAATCTGTCCTGAAGAATGACCAAGGTTCAAGGTGGTCCCAATGGTTGATGACTCTTACTCACTTTGATGTACATTGGTGTTCTCGGTCCAGAGAAAATGTCATCATCGTCGATCGTTGCGGAGAGTTTCCTAATGTTCCTTTACTTGGAATTAGGGGAGGTATCACCTACAACCCTTGCCTAGCTTTGAGGCAATTTGGATATGCACGGAGGGATGGCCCTCATGACATGTTGATTCCTGACCTAGTTTTTGACTTCGACAACGATGCGCAAGGACTTCGCCAAAGATTCATCAGAGCTTGGGGAAAACTCAACAAGGTTGATAGCAAGACTCTGGGACACAAGAATTCCATCCCTCTTGAGCCCTATCTCAAGTGGGTACGAGCCCGAGCCCAAAGTCTAATGATGCCTTATCCTCATGTACTCCCAGTGATTAAAGAGCCCGTCAATGAAGGAGAGGTTCCCTACACCATCCTACATCCAGACATGCCTACATCGTGGGAGGAAATGCAGAAAAGTTGGATTCAGCTCAAGGAGGAACGGAATACTTTCGAAGCTAGCTTCTACGCCAGTGAGAAGAAGGTTCTAGAGCTTACCCGCCGACTCCATGAGCAAGAGGCCCTCAACACCTACATCGCACCAAAGAGGATGCGCAATGTCTTTTTGCCTTGAGAAGTTAGTTTGTAATATTTGGCCCATAGGGCATTTATGTACTAACAAAATTCTTCTTATTAATATGACGTGCGTTCTTCTTTGTCTGAAACAATTTTGAATGTCCTAAATCCTTGAATGCATTGCATACATAAGCATACCATTCATCATGTGCATAAGCAGGTCTCACTCCAGGTTTCCTTATTTGTCTGCTGTTTATTTCAGTAGGATGGATCTCGAGCAAACAGTCAAAGACCTGCAAGCTTAGAATGCACAGTTCCAGCAACTCCCGATGACCTTGGCTAAGGGTCAGGAGGATATCAAAACTCAATTGGGGAACAAGGACCCAGTAAAAAAGAAGAAAAAGAGGATTGGGGTGGCTACTTTGGGGAGAAGAATTGACGGAGAAGCTCGGAGAGTGCTTGAATTTCCTCCTACTTCTGATGAAGGGACCAGTAAAAGAGATGAAGTTGCGGTGCCTTCCGAGTCTGATGCGGAAGAAGAAGAGGTTGAAGAGGATGAAGATTATTCCGACCAGCAACACCCTCTAGCTGATGATAAGTACAAGGGTTTAGAAGACAGATTGGCCGCCATGGAATTACAAAGAGTACCGGGTTTGGATTTTGAAGACTTGGGTTTGGTTGTCGGGATAGTGATTCCCCCAAAATTCAAAGTGCCAGTGTTTGTGAGGTAGGATGGGTTGTCCTGTCCAAAAATGCATCTCAGGTCCTACGTGAGAAAGATTCAACCCTATACGGCAGATAAGAATCTTTGGATTCATTTCTTCCAAGACAGCCTTTCTGGAGCTCAATTGGAGTGGTTTTATCAGCTAGAGGGAACCAGTGTCAGAAAATGGGAAGATTTGGCCACCGCTTTCTACAAACAATACCAGTATAATTCTGATCTTGCTCCTACTCGTACCCAACTTCAGGGTATGTCACTAGGAACAAGCGAGGGATTCAAAGAATATGCACAAAAATGGAGGGATTTGGCTGGCAGGGTGCAGCCTCCTTTAACCGATCGTGAGCTCGTTGATATGTTTCTTGGGACCCTATCTGGGCCGTTTTTCAATCATCTGATTGGTAACTCTTCCGCGGGGTTTACCGATTTAATCTTAACAGGCGAAAGAATAGAAGCTGGCATCAAGTCAGGAAAGATTCAGAAGGGTGTTGCTGCAAGTGTTGAGAAGAAGCCTTTTAAGAAGGAAACAGCTGTGGTATATTCTCATAGAAGAGCAGGGAAGACGGAGCGTCGGCCAACTGTGGGGGGCGTAATGATTCAAAACACTCCAAGTGAGCAGCCTCGTTATAACCAGTCCAGACCAAATCAACAACGGGTGGAACGGCCACAACGGCAGTTCACCCGCATTAATATGACTCCAGCGCAAGCGCTTCCCCATCTGTTGAAGTTGAATCTTGCCACCATCAAGGAGGCACCAAAGAATGTGAATATGTCCTCTCCGCATTATCATGCTAATGCTAAATGTGCCTACCATTCAGACAGTGTTGGACACGACACCAATGATTGTTAGGCACTCAAGCATAAGATCCAAGAACTGATAGAGGCGAAGGAGGTGGAGTTTGACGCTCCAGAGAAGCCTAATGTGATATCTGCACCCATGCCGAAGCACGGCCGAAATGTCAATGCCATTGAAGAAGATTTGTATGTTGCCGATGTCAGTGATCTGACTACTCCATTGCTAACCATTAAGTTGAATCTGTTGAGGGTCGGGATCTTCCCGGGATGTAAGGAAGACTGCTATTGTTGTTACTCTCTGCCGTTTGATTGTCCATTACTGAAGAAAGGCATCCAAGGCCTTATGGATAGTCGACAAATTTTGTTTGAAAAAGTTTCTGTTGTTCCAGTTCATACTGAAGATGTCTCAATCATAACCATTCACGCCAATCTTTCCAAGGCCGTTAAAAAGCCTGTTAAGATTACACCAGCTGCGAAATCTGTTCCTTTGAAGATAACAATGCCAGGGCCTGTTCCCTATGTTTCTGAGAAGTCGATACCTTGGAACTATGGCGGTGACGTCTACTACCATGGTATCAAGCAAATCGAAGTAATTGAAGAAAGTTCGGATGATGATGAAGCCAGCATTAGTAACATTGCAGGCACTAGCAAAATCACCATGAGCGGGAGAATATTTTCTCCAGAGATTTCCCCTCCAAGAGCAATCTTTGGACCCTCGTCAGCCGACAAGGTCATCCCTGCACCAATAAAACTATCTGCTGGAACCCCTTTGATTGAAGACGATGTTGTTCCTAATACTGTCTCTCCTACCGCTGCTGACAAAGGTAAGGGAATCCAAGATGAGCTCGTCAGGACGAGGGCTTAACCCTTGGTCATCCCGGAAACCTCCAAGAAGGAAATGGACGAGATTTTGAGGATAATCAAAAGAAGTGACTACGATGTGGTAGAACAGTTGGGGCAAACCCCCTCAAAGATCTCCATGCTGGCACTACTACTTTGCTCAGAAGCGCACGCTAAAGCCCTGATAAAATTCCTGAAGGCAGCTCGTGTGCCCCAGGAAACCTCTGCGGATCAATTTCAAAATTGCGTGGCTAGCCTGACTGCGGATAATGGATTAGGTTTTTCTGATGCCGACCTAACTCCTAAAGGTAGAAATCACAATGATGCTTTGCACATTTCAGTCGAGTGTCGAGGAACTACTCTCGCACATGTCTTGGTTGATACTGGTTCGTCGCTGAATGTTTTACCTAAGAGGGCCTTGGACCGACTAGATTGTGAAGGGTTGGATTTGAAGCCGAGTGATATTGTTGTCAGAGCTTTCGATGGTTCGAAGAGAATGGTCCATGGAGAGGTTGAAATTCCCATCAAGATAGGCACTGAGGTGTTTAAATCCACTTTCTATGTGATGGACATCCGTCCATCATACTCTTGCTTGTTGGGTAGACCTTGGATACACCATGCTGGGGCAGTCACCTCCTCCTTGCATCAGATGTTGAAGTATCCTGTCAAGGGAAAGATCATTACTGTCCATGGCGAAGAAGAGTACATGATTAGCCACTTAAATTCTTTCCGGTATGTGGAGGTTGAAGGAGAGTTCATTGAGACACCGTTTCAACATTTCGAAGAAGTCCTTCCTGAAATAGCAGTAGCAAAGTTGGTAGCTGAGACACCGAGGCAGATGGCCAGGATGGCATCTCTGGAGGACGCAAGGGCCGCAATAAAGGAGGGGAAGAATTCAGCATGGGGGCAGTTACCTGACATTCCACATAAGACAGACAAATTTGGATTAGGGTTCACAGCCGCTGGCCAGAAAGCTATGCGCCGTTCGAAGATTGAAAGAGCGCCAGTCAAAATTTCTCCCTACAGAATCAATGCTTTGGAGGATGAAGACAAAGAGAGCAACATCGAAGGGTGGATTTATCCAACTGTCAAAGGGGGGTTGAGCAACTGGGAGGCAAAAGACTTTGTCCCCATCACTTTTATTCATCAGTAATTTATCTATCAAACATTTCCTATTCGGTCTGTAATATTTATGTTTAAACAATCCGTACACTATCTTTTCACCTCCTGCCTTGCCCGGGGCATGTAGGTCCACTTATAAGGGTTTTGATTATTTTTCATATCCATATGCCATGTTTAATGATTCATTGGACGTTTTTCATTTGATAAACTGCTTATGTTCATTTTCTTTCCTTTTGCATTTTTTGTTTAAGGATGGCTATCCCTTACACACATCCACACTCACCAATGCAGGTACCCATCCACTCCGGATTCCATGGGTGACTATTCCGCTGTACCTTTCAATAACTCTGAAGATCTGGTCAATCAAGCCGAGTATGAAGATGACGAAGGTTGTGAAGTACCGGGGGAACTAGCCAGACTTCTGCAACAAGAGGAAAGGGCCATCTTACCGCACGAAGAGTCATTGGAAATTGTCAACCTAGGGACCGAGGAAGACCGGAAGGAGGTGCAAGTGGGTGCCAATCTGGAACCAAGTGTCAAGGAACGCCTGGTACGGTTGTTGAATGAGTATGTTGAGATCTTTGCTTGGTCTTATGAAGACATGTCGGGTTTAGACACAGACATCGTGGTTCATCGTCTCCCCACAAGAGAAGACTGTCCATCGATCAAGCAAAAAGTTCGTCGAATGAGGCCTGACATGTCTGAAAAGATCAAGGCAGAAGTAATGAAGCAATTCGACATTGGCTTTCTGGCAGTTACGTCCTATCCTCAATGGGTCGCTAACATCGTGCCAGTACCTAAGAAAGATGGCAAAGTCAGAATGTGTGTGGACTACCGGGATTTGAACAGGGCCAGCCCCAAAGATGATTTCCTGCTACCTCATATTGACATCTTGATCGACAATACAGCTCAGCACAAAGTGTTTTCCTTCATGGATGGATTCTCGGGCTACAATCAAATCAAAATGGCCCCCGAGGACATGGAAAAAACTACTTTCGTCACACAATGGGGCACTTTCTGTTACAAAGTGATGCCGTTCGGGCTGAAGAACGCAGGGGAAACTTATCAACACGCCATGGTAGCTTTATTTCATGATATGATACATCATGAGATTGAAGTTTACGTAGACGATGTGATAGCTCGGTCACAAACAGAGGAAAAGCACCTTGAACATCTGGAGAAGCTGTTTGCCAGGTTAAAAGAATACAAGCTCAGGCTGAATCCAATTAAATGCATTTTTGGAGTTAGGTCTGGTAAACTCCTGGGATTCATTGTAAGCAACAAAGGCATTGAAGTCGATCCCACAAAAGTAAAAGCAATACAAGAGATGCCTGCTCCCCGTACTGAGAAGGAAGTTAGAGGATTCTTGGGGCGCTTAAACTATATTGCCAGATTCATCTCACATCTGACTTCTACCTGTGAGCCAATTTTCAAACTCTTGAAAAAAGATCAGGTAGTCGAGTGGAACGACGATCGTCAAGCTGCTTTTGATAGAATCAAGGAGTATTTGCTAGAACCTCCTATTCTGATGCCACCCGTCGAAGGAAGACCATTGATCATGTATTTGACCGTCTTGGATAACTCAATGGGGTGTGTTTTGGGCCAGCATGACGAGTTTGGTCGAAAAGAGCATGCTATTTATTACCTTAGCAAAAAGTTTACCGACTGTGAGACTCGCTACTCACTGCTCGAGAAAACTTGTTGCGCTTTGGTATGGGTTGCTCGCCGACTAAGGCAGTATATGTTGACTCATACTACCTTGTTGATTTCCAAAATGGATCCTATCAAGTATATCTTCGAAAAGCCCGCTTTATCTGGAAGGATAGCTAGGTGGAAAATGATCTTAACTGAGTATGACATCCAGTACACCACCCAAAAAGCTATAAAAGGGAGTGTACTAGCTGACCATCTGGCTCATCAGGCTATCGAAGATTATCAACCCATGAGATTTGATTTCCCGGACGAGGACATCATGAATTTGGACAACATTGAAGGTGACGGACCGTATGAAGGACCCGAAAAGGGATCCTGATGGACCTTGTACTTTGATGGTGCTTCAAATGCACTTGGAAATGGTATCGGTGCAGTACTCATTTCTCCGGAAGGCTGTCACACACCTTTCACGGCCCGACTTTGCTTCAGCTGCACAAACAACATGGCTGAGTATGAAGCTTGCATCTTTGGTCTCAAGGCTGCTATAGACTTGGGGATCAAATCTTTGATTGTATTTGGGGACTCAGCTTTGGTTATCAGTCAAATCAAAGGAGAGTGGGATACCAAGCATCCTAATCTTATCCCATACAAAGAACATGTCTTGACATTGTTGCCTCATTTCAAGCAAATTACCTTCGAGCATTTCCCGCGAGAAGAGAATCAGCTAGCAGATGCTCTAGCTAAAATGTCTTCCATGTTTAAACTCAACTGGGATAACGAGGCTCCCCAAATCACCATCGAGCGAATGGATGAACCAGCGCATTGTCACGAGATTAATACCGAAGAAGTAGCGGAACAACCTTGGTTCCACGAAATCAAAAGGTATCTCGAGACCAGAGATTATCCTGAAGGAGCTTCCGTAAATGACAAGAAGTTCTTAAGGAAATTCGCTGCTAAATTCTTCGTGAGCAACGGCATCCTTTACAAACGAAGCCATGACTGTGTTACTCCGATGTGTAGACAAAGCTGAAGCAGAGTTAATTATGACTGACATACACAGCGGCACATTTGGCACTCACTTGAGCGGGCATACAATGGCTAAGAAGATCCTAAGGGCAGGCTATTACTGGTCTACCATGGAAGCTGACTGCCATCAACATTCCCGTACTTGCCACAAGTGTCAAGTCTATGCTGACAAAGTTCATATCCCTCCGGTTCCTCTCAACGTCCTGACCGCTCCTTGGCCATTTGCAATGTGGGGCATTGATATGATTGGAGAGATCAAGCCCACGGCTTCCAACGGACATCGCTTCATCCTGGTTGCCATTGACTATTTCACCAAATGGGTCGAAGCAGCTTCCTTCGCCTCTGTTACTAAAAATGTGGTTGCCCGCTTTATCAAGCAAAATCTCATATGTCGGTATGGTGTTCCAGACAGGATCATCACAGACAACGGTACAAATCTGAATAACACGATGATCACTGCATTGTGCGAACAGTTCAAGATTTATCATCACAATTCATCTCCCTATCGACCGAAGATGAACGGTGCTGTTGAAGCTGCGAACAAAAACATTAAGAAGATCATTCAGAAAATGACAGTCACGTACAAAGACTGGCATGAGATGTTACCGTTTGCTCTGCACATATACCGTACGACGACACGTACTTCAACTGGGGCAACCCCATTTTCTTTGGTTTATGGCATGGAAGCTGTCTTGCCTATGGAAGTCCAGATTCCTTCTCTAAGGATTATGAAGGATGCAGGTTTGAATGAAGATGATTGGATGCAGACCCGACTTGACCAGCTCAATTTGATTGACGAGAAGCGACTCGCTGCTATATGCCATGGTCAGACGTATCAAAAACGGATGATCAAGGCCTTCAATAAGAAATTCAGACGTCAAGTGTATCAAGTCGGAGATCTCGTAATCAAGCGGATCATCTTACCGCAAAGTGATCCCAGGGGAAAATGGACTCCTACATATGAAGGACCATTTGTGATCAAGAGCATATTTTCTGGTGGTGCAATGATTCTGACCACCATGGACGGCGACGATTTGCCGCACCCTGCAAACGCAGACATAGTCAAAAGATACTACGCATAAAATGACCCGACAAGTCGAAAACCCGAAGGGGCGGCTTGGGCAAAAATGGGCATCCCGGTGGATCGAAAACCCGAAAGGGTGGTTCAGGCAAAAATTAGGGATAAAAAACAAAAAAAAACCTGTACACCCGGCAAGTCGAAAACCCGAAAGGGCGGCTTGGGCAAAAAGGGGTTTCCCGGTGGATCGAAAACCCGAAAGGGAGATTCGGGCAAAATTTAGGGAATTAAAGCGTATGACTATGTCTCGTCGGATCACTTCAAAGACAATCTCTTCATCAACCAGTTCCGGGTCTCTGATCAATCCAGTCATCGGCAAACGAAGCATTGAATGGACAAATATTCAGAGTTGTGAAAGCTATAGCGGAATGGAATCCCATGGAATTATTTCACATAGCCATCCTTATTTTGTATAAATCTTTCAAATATTTACGACAAAATCCTCTTACTAGGATGATTGTCTCCTTTGTACAAATAAACTCATAGAAAATCAATACAAATACTTTTCCCAAGAAAATTTGTGTCATTTCCTTTTCTTTTCTCTTGCACTATTGTTTTATTTTGAGAAACGTCCAATGTTTTGTTAAATAGGCATATGCATTTGAACATAATCATTTCCTTATTAATCAAGAAGGAGGATTACTGATAGGTCGAAGGTACAATTGGATAACCTGATACCGTTTCAAAGGAAACCCCCGGGAGATTTGGAATCCATATCCCTAGCAAGTCTTGAAGCTCATCCCCAGTAGATTCTGGAAGCTTATCCCCCGCAGAGTACGGACGTCTCTCCCGAGTTTTATTCAAAGTTATTCCTCACAAGGCCTTATAACTGGGTTATCCTCAGCTAACAACCACGGAAGATCGCACTCGCCAAAATTCTTCCTATCCCCAGCGGAGTTCAACCAAAATTCCCCAGCAGTAACTTATCTTTACAATCTCCCAGCCAGAGGATCCTCCAGAACTCAATTCCCCTCAGAATTTAAGTTTCAATCCCCAGCCGAGCTAAAACTTCAAATTATCAATCCCCAGCAGAGCCAGACTAATGAACCTTTTCCCCACAGAGTTTTAGGAAGGAAAATCTTGAGTTCCCCAGTGAAGTCGCCAGAGATGCTTCACGCCAAACAGAAGATCCTCAGCCTTGCATCCCCAGCATGAGTCTACTAGATTGGTACTCCCCAGTAGAAGTCATCAGGAATTCCCCAGAGGGTTGATATACAACCCAAGCTCCTTATTCTCCAACAGCAACCAGGAATTATTCTTCCCGGCAGCAGTCAAGTTACTGTTATCTTCAGCCATCTCGGATTCATCTATCCTTTGCAAGACGGCTCTCCAGCTTACATGCGCATTCATTTACATTCATATCACATAACATACGTTGTATCATGCCTCATGACATTGCATATAACTAACTCTTTACCTTTTCAGGTAAGATCAGTCGAAGGACTAAAATCATTATCTTCCGAGATTCTTTCCAGGAATAGTTCAAATGTGACCCAGACATGGCAACATTCTAATGCTTATTCCAGATTTATCCAGATGCAGTTTTACACGAGCTCATCATCAGGGAACCCTACACCGGTTCTTCTTCCAAATTCAAGACTCCTGAAAACAGTTCACGGGTTCTCCAAGTAACGGATGTTAACCTATCACTTGTTCAGTTTCTTCTCAAGACTTCTGAAAACAGTTTATGGATTCTTCCCAACAACGGATGTTAATCTATCACTTGTTCAGATGCAACCTTTGAAAACAGTTTACGGACGCTTCCCAACAACGGTTGCTGCTCTATTGCTTATTCAACTCCAAGATTTCTGAAAACAGTTCACGGGTTCTCCAAGTAACGGATGTTAACCTATCGCTTGTTCAGACCCTTCCAACCTTTAAAAACAATTTACGGACGCTTCCCAACAACGGATGCTGCTCTATTGCTTATTCAACTCCAAGATTTCTGAAAACAGTTCACGGGTTCTCCAAGTAACGGATGTTAACCTATCGCTTGTTCAGACCCTTCTCACCTTTGAAAACAGTTTACGGACGCTTCCCAACAACGGATGTTGCTCTATTGCTTATTCAACTCCAAGACTTCTGAAAACAGTGTACGGGTTCTCCAAGTAACGGATGTTAACCTATCGCTTGTTCAGTTTCTTCTCCAGGCTTCTGAAAACAGTTTACGGGTTCTCCAAGTAACAGATGTTAACCTATCGCTTGTTCAGTTTCTTCTCCAGACTTCTGAAAACATTCTATAGATTCTTCCCAACAACGGATGTTAATCTATCACTTATTCAGATGCAACCTTTGAAAACAGTTTACGGATTCCTCCCAACAACGGATATTAATCTATCACTTATTCAGATGCAACCTTTGAAAACAGTTTACGGATTCCTCCCAACAACGGATGTCAATCTATTGCTTATTCAGACCCCCAGTTCGAAGATGGTCCAAAGCATGGACGCCTTACTGATACTCATTCCAGATGGCATCTTTAAGCCCATCTCCGACAAGTTTCTGTCACCTCTCAAGATGGCATCTCTAAGCCCATCTCCAAATGGCATCTCTAAGCCCATTCCCGCATCCATTGCTTTGACGAGTGCAAATTTAAGGGCACTCTAGTGTCCAATCTCCTTTTACCCTCGAGTCACGAAAGGCAAACTTGCCAATCTAACTCTTCGGATTCAAGAAGATTGAACAGGGGCAACTGTTGTACCCCAAAATTTTCCCTCCCATTTCTCAATGATTTCTCATCACTAAACCCTTGGAGCTCAAGATCCAGTTAGGGTTTCATCTGCTCAAGATTTCTCCTTGCACTGTTGACCCAAACTAGGGTTTGTGTTTGCACAAAGATGTTTTGACCCAAAATGCCTAAGATGACTTTTGCTTCATATTGGACTCCCAAGTTTATCCTCATCAAGTTTCAAGTCTTGATTCCAAGTTTTGCCCAGTCAATTGGGCAGTTGACCTAGAAATCAACTGTATTGGGGAAAAAGTCAACTGTGGCCAATTGACAGTCAAACCTCATGAAAATTGACCCACATCAACATTATGAACTCATATGAACCATTTGATCAAGTTTGGATCACAATTCCACAAGAAATTTGATCAGATCACCAAAAGGGCAAAATGGTCATTTTTAGGGTTTTAACTGCACAAAGGCAATTTTTGACTGTTTGACCCAACCAATGGCAAACCAAGCTCACATATGGACTCAAGGACCCCATGGAATTATCTTGACATGCTCAACAAACTCAAAAGATCCCAAGTACACAAGGTTGACAGTTGAATTACCCAGTCAATTGATTAATTTTGACTGTATACTGAAAAGTCAAACTTTGACTTTTTGGTCAAAATCAAGAGTCAAGATTCATTTTTCATCAAAACATGCCAAATCATGAAACTTGTTCACCAAGAAATCAAAAAATGCAAATTAGGGTTAGAAATGAGAATTTTTCATAACTTAGAATTTTTCTAAGTTATGAAAAACCCTAATTTTTTCCCAACTTTGCCCCACTTTCTCACAAAGATATATTTGGATTCAAACAAAAGTCAAAACATGAAAGTTTTAGCTTGTTGCATAATCTACAACTTTGATTCACAAAGTTTTCCCAAATGAGGCTTGTATCTCAAGTTACAAATTTTTGAATAAGGGCACTAAACCATTCTTAACTTAGTGAAATTTTAACCTATTTTGACAAGGTTTTCTACCCAACTTCAAGGCCATTTTCCATACACTTCCACTTGGAATTTCAATTTGCATTTCAAAGATGGATTGTAGTACACATTCCAAGATTTCCAAAATGTCCAAGAACTTCTCAAACAACCTCATAACTTGAGAGAATCGAATTTCACAATATGGCAAAAACTCACTTTTGAATTGGCTATTTTTCATGTTCATAATTTGTGCAAACTTCTCAAACCAGCATGCCCCTTGATTACACGTCCTTAAACCATCCAACACTCAATAATTTAATGCATGTTCATTGTGCTAAGACTTTGTTTCATGAGTTCAAGCATTGCCTAAAGGATTAATCCCAAATTGGAAAAAGCATTATATCCATTTTTGCAAAAGTTTCACTTTATGTCATGATGCAAATCCACAAGTACAGATGAGATCTAATTGGCACAAGATTATGAGCAAAACACTCTGATCAAGGAGAGATTATGCAGCACATTAGGGGGCCTCTACTGACCTAGAACACAACTTGGGCATTTGTTGCTTAAAGTGTAAGTAACATTGCATTTTGTAAGACAACTCTCATATCAGCTTACAAACACTTAAGCAAACTGGTAAAACACATCCAGGACATCCCAACTAAGCTAGTACACGATCCTAACATCCCTCATACACTCCCAATCCCAGAATCACCTTCAAACTGCAAGAACAGGGCAAGGCCTGCAGTTTGAGTGCCATCTTTCATTCCTCTCATGCTCTCTTGCCCAAACCTGTTCAAACACATTCCCTAGTATCAATACAAGCTAACCAAGACCTGAAACACGACCTATAATCCCTCTAACAAGTTCCACCATTTTCACTTTCTCATTTTGCAGTTGAAGTTCCACAGCTCGATTCAAGGTCTTTCAAAACAAAGTAAGCATTGGAATAGCATCACCACACCTCAAGGAAGCTATACCAGCCATCACCTTGCACTGAAAGCTTCCCCATTGCCAGATAGAACTTCAGCTGAACAGGTATTTTGGTGAACTTCTAACTCTTAGTATAGGCATCATTAGCTCTAGGTTTGTGAATAAGAAATGTTCTACTCATGCCACTGAACCTGTACATGCTTTTACTTTTCATTTCTTTTGCTTGAGCTGTGAGAATTTAAGGTTTGAAAATGGCAGAAAACTTAGGTCAGGATTTGGGAATGTTAAAATTCTCTCTCATTTCTGAGAGTTAGGATGAGTTTTTTATATATTTAGAATCGTGATTCAATGCTTGACATTTCTTATGTTGGAAGTTTGTTCAAAAAATCAAGGAATCAGGATGTTCGAATGAAGGTTCTTGCGCGTGTTTTTTTGAATAATATTGTTCAGAGGTTGAAGAAGGTGCCTCATGGGCTGGGCCAGCTCTTGTTTTGCTTTTTTACACCATATTTTTTGATTCATACCCCCCTGAGCCCATTTGTTTGATTTAATGTTTTTTTGATCTTTCTTTTTTATTTCTGACTCATTTATTTTTTTTAATAATGTTTAAAACTTGAAAAATCATTTTTACACCATTTTTGCATTTTTTAAGTATTTATTTGTTTATATAGACATTTATACATAAATATATATATATATATATATATATATATATATATATATATATATATATATATATATATATATATATATATATATATATATATATATATATATATATATATATATATATATATATATATATATATATATATATATATATATATATATATATATATATATATATATATATATATATATATATATATATATATATATATATATATATATATATATATATATATATATATATATATATATATATATATATATATATATATATATATATATATATATATATATATATATATATATATATATATATATATATATATATATATATATATATATATATATATATATATATATATATATATATATATATATATATATATACTATTATTTAGAAATATTAGAAAAAATAATATAAACATATTATTTCTGATTTTTATTTCATTTTTCTCTTTTGGAAACATTTTGTATCAAAAATACTTTTTTTATAAAAATTAAATATTGTTATTTTGTGCATATTTAATATATTTTTGTAAATAATGTAAATAAATACATATACATTAGTATACTTAGAATAAAATACCAAAAATATACATATTTTATTTTATTAATATTTAACATTAAAAATACATTTTTTACAAATAGACTTCATTTTTATTTTATTTTTGTATGTAAATAATAAATATTGTATATATTGAATAAATAATGCATTTTATTTTGTAAACTAGGGTTTTGACCTAAATATGAAAATACTCCAAAAAATACTTTTATTTTTATTTTTGTGACATAAATAATACTTTTTTTTTCATACATATAAAAACCTTTTTTGCATTCTTGCATATTTGTTTTATTTCTATTTAATTTATGCCTTTAATTATATTGTAAATATTCAAAAAAAATGATGTAATAGCTAGGTTTAATTTCTTGTCTAAATATCCCCCATTTGAAGCATTTGTACCCCCCTCCCCATATTATTGTGTTGTAATAGTGTAGGAATTTAATTTTCGCACCTTATCGCTTTCTAAACATACCATGCTAGAGTTAGGGTTTGTATGTAAATAAAAAGAACAAAAATAGTTTGACCTAATTTCAAGATAAACAAGCATGAAAATGGACAACACATTTCACACTTGCACCCCTAGGGTATTCCACTTTGTTGCCTTCAAATAATTGGGCCATATTGCATGTTAGGTTTCTTTGGGTAAAACAAACAATCAAATGATCATAAGTCCCTCGATGACGCTTTCGAAAAGTTGCCTAAAATGATCAAGTCCCTTTCAAAGAGAAATTGCCCAAAGATACTTAGCACTATTGCATTTATGGTCTAAACGATGACCCACGCCCGTCCCTTTCACCTCCTAATACAAGATTGTCCACCAAATGCAATGGTGGAAAAAAATTGTCAAAAAGGTTTAAAACATAACAAGAATCTTTGAGAAAACTTTAGGGTAGATAACTCTTAGGTACTAGTCAATTTGCAAAAGAAAACACTTGCCTAATTTTAAATCACACTTCACAAACACTTTCAAAACAAACTTTCAAAAAACCCTTGAACATCTTTTCAAAAAGACGAACACCTTTTGTAAAACATTCGAGTAAAGAATTATTACAAGGGTAGCCTAGACAAGGCATCTTTTTTTAAAAAACCTTTTCAAAACCACGCAAAGCACCATTTCAAACAATTGAAAACCAAGGCAAGTTGATCTAAGCAAGTACCTAAGAGCCCATGGATAACCATGGATAGAAAGGGTGCTAATACCTTCCCTTTCTATAATCTACTCCCCGAACCCAAGAAAAATCTCAAAGGTTTTTGCTGTGCTTTTTAAACCTTTCCTTAGGATAAAATAAAAAGTCGGTGGCGACCCTTGCTCAACCAAAACATTTGCGAAAACAAACGCAAAACCATAGTCAGTTCTACCACCGTATCACAGAACTGGCGACTCTGTTGGGGATGATTTTAAAAGTGGAGTAACCTTAGGGCTTAGATCACCCTCTTGCATGACCAATTGTTTGAATTGTTTGCTTTATATCCTGACTCTATTGTTTGGGTTTGCAATCCTACACCCGGATTTTAGGAAACATTCATAGATAGCAATACGTTGTGGAAACTGTGCGGGGTATACCGACACGGTCGAAGCAATAGCTATATTAGTGCGACATATTTGTGAGTATCGGTAACCCTTGAGTTCAATCAAGGAGAGTACGGGGCCGCTGAGTGATGTCACTAAGCACTAATGACCTAGAACCTTACTTGACCATCTTGGCCTTTTATTAGGGGTAGTGAGATGACCGGCTTTGGTGCAGTCCAAAGTTGGTAGATACTCGATACTGCACTCATTGAGGGTTGTTTTCTTGGAATATTTTGGTCGCTAGTTAAGTGGCTAAACCAAAACAATGAACAATGAAAACAATCCAGTGATATTGAGCTCCTTAGAACCCGGTTACTATTTATAGGACAGGTTTTTAAGCCAACTACACTCAAGAGGGTACTTACCTATGAAACCTCATGCAAGCCTGAAACTAGGGTTTGGTGTGAATTGTTTGTACATATGTTTGTGCATACATCATAAACATCATAAAGCATCATATGCATTCACTAACCACTTCAAGGGTTCGGATCTTCATCTTTGTTCTTGTTTTGTAGGTCATGGAAATCCCTCGCAGAAATACCATCCAAGTCAACCTTGTGAAAATCTCTCCTCAACTCAAGGAGCTCACCTCAAGAATTCCGTAAAATTCATCCTTCAGTGAAAGACATGGTAGACTGCTCTTCCTAGTCAACACCAACATTGAAGAGGACATGATGAAGGTGCTATTCCAGTTCTTTGACCCTCTTCACCACTGTTTCACTTTCCCTGATTATCAGCTGGTACCCACTTTGGAGGAGTTTTCTCAACTCCTGAGAATTTATATCCTTAATCAACTACCCTTCAACGGTACGGAAAAGGAACCAAAGCCGGAAGATGTTGCTCGAGCATTACATCTACAACCATCCGACATCAAGGGGCATTGGGAAACCAGAAGCGGCGTCAAGGGATTCTTAGCAAGATTCTTGTTTGAGAAGACACAAGAATGTTGGAATTCATTGGACCTACAAGCCTTTGAAGAGATTGTGGCACTCCTTATCTATGGGTTGGTATTATTCCCAAATTCTGACCAATTGATAGATGTCAACGCCGTCAAAATCTTCTTGTCCAGAAATCCAATACCAACATTGCTTGGGGACATTCTTCACTCATTTTACACACGAACAATGAGAAAGAGGGGTGTTCTCATGTGCTGTACTCCTCTCCTTGCAAGGTGGTTTATTTCGCACCTTCCTCAATCTGTCCTGAAGAATGACCAAGGTTCAAGGTGGTCCCAACGGTTGATGACTCTTACTCACTCTGATGTACATTGGTGTTCTCGATCCAGAGAAAATGTCATCATCGTCGATCGTTGCGGAGAGTTTCCTAATGTTCCTTTACTTGGAATTAGGGGAGGTATCACCTACAACCCTTGCCTAGCTTTGAGGCAATTTGGATATGCACGGAGGGATGGCCCTCATGACATGTTGATTCCTGACCTAGTTTTTGACTTCGACAACGATGCGCATGGACTTCGCCAAAGATTCATCAGAGCTTGGGGAAAACTCAACAAGGTTGATAGCAAGACTCTGGGACACAAGAATTCCATCCCTCTTGAGCCCTATCTCAAGTGGGTACGAGCCCGAGCCCAAAGTCTAATGATGCCTTATCCTCATGTACTCCCAGTGATTAAAGAGCCCGTCAATGAAGGAGAGGTTCCCTACACCATCCTACATCCAGACATGCCTACATCGTGGGAGGAAATGCAGAAAAGTTGGATTCAGCTCAAGGAGGAACGGAATACTTTCGAAGCTAGCTTCTACGCCAGTGAGAAGAAGGTTCTAGAGCTTACCCGCCGACTCCATGAGCAAGAGGCCCTCAACACCTACATCGCACCAAAGAGGATGCGCAATGTCTTTTTTCCTTGAGAAGTTATTTTGTAATATTTGGCCCATAGGGCATTTATGTACTAACAAAATTCTTCTTATTAATATGACGTGCGTTCTTCTTTGTCTGAAACAATTTTGAATGTCCTAAATCCTTGAATGCATTGCATACATAAGCATACCATTCATCATGTGCATAAGCAGGTCTCACTCCAGGTTTCCTTATCTGTCTGTTGTTTATTTCAGTAGGATGGATCTCGAGCAAACAGTCAAAGACCTGCAAGCTTAGAATGCACAGTTCCAGCAAATGGACTCCCACCTACGAAGGGCCATTTGTAATCAAGAAGATATTCTCTGGCGGTGCTATGATACTTACCACCATGGACGATGAAGATTTTTTGCATCATGTGAATGCGGACATAGTTAAAAAATACTATGCATGAAAGAGACCCGCTAGGTTGACTGGCCTAGGAAAAAATAAGTGCATCCCAGCGAACCAAAAAGGTTCAGGAAAAATTAGGAGCATATATAAAAAGATTGTACACCCGACAAGTTGAAAACATGAAAAGGCGGCTTGGGGAAAAAGGGGGTACCTCGGTGGACGGAAAACCCGAAAGGGCGGTGTTGTACCCCAAAATTTTCCCTCTCATTTATCAAGTATTCTCTCACAAGGATCTCTCTTGGTTCAAGACTGCACTAGGTTTGATCAGCTCAGGACACCTCCTTAAGCACTAATGACCAAATTAGGGTTTGAGATTGCACAAGGATAATTGAGATTTCAATGCTTCATATGACTTTCATGGATCATTATGGACCCCCAAGATTACTCATGTCAAGTTTCAAGCCTTGGATCACACTTTTGCTCAATCAATTAAGCAGTTGACCTAAAAATCAATTGTATTGGGGAAAAAGTCAACTATGGCCAACTTACAGTCAAACTTCATAATTTTTTATCCACATCAACATTGTGAACTCATATATGTCATTTGATCAAGTTTTGACCACAATTCCTCAAGAAATTTTATCAGATCATCAAAAGGGCAAAATGGTCAAAATTAGGATTTTGATTGGGAAAGGGAAATTTCTGATTTTTGACCTAGCAAATGGTCAATTGGTTTGAAGCATGATTTCAAGAGTTCAATTGCATCATTTTCACCTAATAGCATGACCTAAAACAATGCTCAAGATCAATTGGGTTGATAGTGAATTTTCAATCAACTAATCAAAAGTCAACGGTACACTGAAAAGTCAAACTTTGACTTTTTGGTCAAAATCCAATGTCAAAGATCACAATTCATCAAAACATGTCAAAATATGAAACTTATTCATCAAGAAATCAAAAAGTCAAGATTCCATTTTGAAAAGTCAAAGTTTTCTAACTTAGAAATTTTTAAAACTTCATGTTTTTTCACAACTTTGAGCCAATTTTTCACCATGATGCAAGATGATTCAAAAGAAACTTTCAACATGAAAGTTGTATATCTCCATGATATCTACAAAATTTCTTTACACAACTTCTTCTAAAAGTGCTTGGATCTCAAGTTATTAATTCACAAAGTCATGGTCTTGAAATTGAACACTTAGTGAAATTTTGCCCTAGTTTTGGTCAGGATTTTGACCTAACTTCATGGCACTTTTTCATATAGTTCCAAGGGGAATTTTCAAAATTTATTCAAAGAGGGGTTGTAGAGCACATTACAAGATTTACAAAATTTCCAATAACTCCTTGAGATCATTTATGATCAAGGAGAATCAAAGAGATGAAGTTAAGGTTTTCAAACTTAAATTACAATCCATTTCATGATGAACAAGATTTCAAATCCAAGCCTATGCTGCACAATCTTGCTTTGCAGGCCTCTAAACCTCAAGATCTCTCCATAATCAGAAGATTACACTTGCTTTTGAGCTATTATCCACTTGATTCAAGCTTTATCCAAGTAAATTTTCCATTTATGGCAAAAAGTAACCATTCCATTCTTGTAAAGAAGCTTTAATCACAAAGTCAATGCATAGAGCTTTGCACTTGTTCCCTCTGATCACAAGCAATGTCAAAGGCAAAAGAAACATGTCTAGAGCCTCCCATAAACTCAGGCCATGCTTGTACTATGCCTTGAAACCATATTGTCACTTTTCTTCAAAATCAAGTAACATAGCCATATATCTTGTGTTTCTGACCTCCTCAAGTGAACCAACCTTTTCCATATAATGATACAAGTGTATTACAACAGGACACACGAAGAAAACACTCCCAAACTCCCTGAAAACTCATATTGCACAAAATCTCCATTTTTGTGTCATTTCTGATTTTGAACTTCAATCTTCAAAACCACTCGTGCATTTCTTGGCCTTTTAGTTTCAAAAGCTTCCTCATGTCAAATAAAAACCATCCTTGTCCCTGTTTGCAGACTGTAACATCATCTTCATCAACTTCCATAGCCAAAAATAGAGAATTGCAGTTGGACTTCTCTAGGCCATTTCAGCCACTCTCAACTCAAGCTAACCATTGCATTAGCTTCCTAGAAGTCTAAGGAAGTTAACCTAATCATCACCACTGCCTGAAACGAGCTCAAATCCATTTCACGATTTCCAGTTTTGAGGTATTTTTCTTGAACTTCTATCTTCATATTTAGGTATTGTTAGGCTTGCATTTGTGAAGATAAAATATAGACATCATTGCCCTGAAACTATACATGTCCATAGATTTCATTTATTTTGATTGAGCTAGGAGAATTTTAAGTTTGAACTTTCTGAAATATTTAGGTCAGAATTTGGTACTTTTAGAAATTCTCATTCATCTTTGATTTATAGCTTATGATATTTATATGGTTGAATTCTTGTGACAAAATGGAGCAATTTTCATGTTTACATTTTTGCAAATGGTTGAGAAATGAGCAAGTTACGGATCCTTTGGCTGGAGGTTGAAGATGAAGTGTAATCAGGGCGCGTTTTGTGTTATGTATTTATTCTTTCACACAAGTTAACGGATGTATCACCACCCCAGTGGTTAAAGCGCGCGCCTGTTCACCCTTAGGTCTTGGGTTCAAGCCCCAGCGTGACCTTTTGCTATATTTCACTATTTTCTGACCTTTTTGTGTTTTTTTGGCAACGCTTGGGCTTTCATATGGGCCTAGTCTTTTTTTTCTTCTCATAATACCTCTTGTATTACTAATTCGCCTCCCTGACTATTTTTTATTGTATTTCATTTTTTTATTTTTTTATTATTATTATTAATAATATTATTATTATTACTATTATTTTTTCATAAATCATAAAAAATCCAAAAAGTATTTTTATTTATTAATTATACTTATATATTTATTTTCTCTATAAAACAAAAAAGATAAAAAAACATTTTCTTAAAACAAATAAATTTCTTTTCTTTTTCTTAAATAATTATTATTTTTTGGCTAAGGGAAAATTAGTATATTATTTTATTTTATTAGTTAAAATTAATTTAGAACTTAGGTAGTTTTAGTTAATTAATTTTCATATTATTTTTATTAATTAAAAACTACCTTTTCATAAAAAACCCTAAAAATCCTTTTCAAGTTAATTTATTTTCTTAATTAGTTTAGGTTAATTTTATTTAATTTTAATTAAGCATTTCCTTTATTTAGGCCAAGACAAACTCTTTCATAAAAACAACAAAAATTATTTCTTTTTTCCATTTATATTCTTGCATTTTATTTTTAATTTTGTACAATATTCAATATGATTGTAATAGATAACTAGGTTTAATTTTATTGCAATCCCCATTTATAAATTTGTACACCCCCCTCCCCTAATGATGTAATAGTGTAGTAATTTTACTTTTCGCAATTTATCACTTTATGTAAATGCTAGTAATTAGGGTTTGTATGAGAAGATAAAATCAACAAATAGCAAACCCTAATCAAAGACTAAACAAAGCATGAAAATCAATACACTTTCACACAAGCACCCCTAGGGTAAATTCCACTTGGTTGCCTTATGAAAATGGCCATATTATGCATGTGAGACATCTTAGCAAAAACAAGCAAAGATACAAGATCATAGTCCCTCGATGACGCTATCTATGTTGCCTTTTCAAAATGATCTTAGTCCCTAAAGAAATATGCTAAGATACATTGAAACATTGCTAATCATGGTTATACGATGACCCACGCCCGTCCCATTTACATCCAAAGATAGGGTTACTTACCAAATCAATGGTAAGATAACAATGTCAAAGGAAAGAGGAAATGAACATGAAAAGACTTTTGAGTAGGTAGAATGTTCTTAGTTACTTGCTTACTTTAAAAAAAAAACATCCTTGTTATTTTCAAAACAAACACCAACACTTTCAAAACATCTTTCAAACTTGAAAACATTTTCAAAAGATCAACACTTTGTATACATTCTTACGAACGAGAATCATTACAAAGTTTTCCTAAGCGATTGCGCCTTTTCAAAATACTTTCAAAAAACCATACAAAGCATAATTTCAAACAAAAGCAAGTGATCTAGAAAGTAACTAAGAGCCCATGGAAAACCATGGATGAAAAGGGTGCTAATACCTTCCCTTTTCATAATCTACCCCCCGAACTCAAGAAACAATCTCAAAGGTCTTTCCTGTGCTTTTTCACCTTTCCTTTTGGATAAAAGAAAAGTCGGTGGCGACTCTTGCTAACCGCAATATTTGCGATAAAACACAAAACAAACAAGTCAGTTCTCTCACTGTATCACAGGTGGTCCAGGAATAATTTAGAGATTAAAGCATATGACTATGTTCTGTTAGATTATCTACTTACAGCAGGCTTTATTATCAAACGACAAGTTCAAATGGTACATATCAATTCAGTCAGCTTCTTCCGACAGCGAAGGATGAGATGCTTGAAGACATAGGGGCAATAAGAGAGTTGAAACTCGATGGGATCATTTCCACACAGCAGTTTCTTTGTTTCCCCTTGTACTTCTCTTCATTTTTACGACGGTTTCCTCTTACTAATATCTTTGTCTCTTTGTACAAAACCGTCTGTTTATAGGAAAATTATCAATACAAGTCAATTTCAAAATTCAGAATTATTTTACTTTCTCCGATTTGTTTGCAAAAACGTTCAATGACTAAATTGAATGAACATATGCATATGAATATGATTACTGTTAATAAATATGTGCATAAAAATAGGAACAAACATTTACTAAAGACTCTAGGAGTTGGGATAATGTTCAAGTTATCCACAAATCCCCACAGAATAATCTCCATGGAACTATCTCTACAGGAGCCATCTTCACAAGCTCATCCCCGATGAAGATAAATCCTCCAATAGGTCTAACATGCGTTCAGACGAGAATTGGGGGAATCTTTCAACAGTCCACATGATCATCTCCCCCAGTAGGTCCCCTAGCGGATAAGGAAGATTGATCATTTCCCCAGCATACGGTGGAAGCTTCCTCAGTATAGCTATCAAATACCAATTCCTATCAGAAATGATTCCCTCAGCACAGTTCACAGGAATTTAATCCTCGAGCGGAGTTTATTTCTCCAACACCGTAAAATCCCATGCAGAATTCTCTTCTCCAGCAGGGTTTATTTCCCCAGCAGGGTTTATTTCCTCATCAGGGTTTATTTCCCCAACAAAGTCAATTTCTTTGATTACTGCAAATCCCCAGCAAGATTTTGTTCTCCAGTAAAGTATAGTCAAGGTTGCTATCCCCAGAGAGTTGCTACGGAACCTGATATCGGGCCAGATATCATTTAACTTTATCCTCCCCAAAAGAGTTGTTATCCATATCGAAATCTCGGTCAGGCATCACCTTAGAAGGTTATCCATCTCTTTTATCCCAAGTCAGGGTATATAAGAACTAAATTCCCCAGTAGAGCGATGAACTACCAATGTTCCTGAACTCTTCTATCCCTAAGCAGAAGTCAAAAATTCCCAGCGGAGTATCCTTAAATAGAAAGAAGGAATCCCCAACATAGACATTCTAAACAAGATTGAAGATTCATATTCGTCATCCCCAGCAACAGTCAGGGATTTATTTTCCCCAGCCAAAAATGTTACACGAAGCTACCAATATGCTTCAACCACATATCATATCCATACATCATTTACAAAATGTCATAGCATATGCATACAAAACGCATATAGCATTCTCATTTATTTTGAGAACACCATTATACAATGCATTACATACATCATGACATTGCACGAAACTAACTTTGTTTCTTTCAGGTTAGTCCTCAAACAGACGAATATCATCAGCAATTTTCAAACAGGTCAAAGATTAATTCCTGAAACAAGACGGGGCAACTATCTATACGACCAAGCGGTATGAATTCTCGAAACAGTACAGGTTTACCAACAAAAAGTAGTTCAGAGATTAATTTCTGAAACAAGACGGGACAACTATCTATACAGCCAATAAAAGGCAGGTCCTGAATTAATTCCTGAAATAATACGGGGCAACTATCTATATGATCAGGAAAATATTAATTCTCAAAACAGGAGGGGAAACTATTTGTATAACCAGGAAAAGATTAATTCCTGAAACAGGACGGGGAAACTATCAACTTGTCTAGGTGGTATGAATTCCCAAAATAGGATGAGTTTACCAACAAAAACAAATTGTGGATCAACTCCTGAAACAGGACGGGGCGACTATCTACATGACAAGCGTTTCCCTTAGAGACCAAATCTGACAAGCATTCCCCTCAGAGACTAAATCTGACAAGCAGCTACTTAAGCACTTCCCCCAGAGAGTCGTCTTGAAAAGCATTCTTCAGATACAGTCAAGCATAGACTCGCTCTGACACTCTTATCAACAGTTACTTTGGGTGGCATCTATAATCCCATCTCCAACGACACTCTGTCATCTTCCCGAATGGCATCTTTAAGCCCATTCAAGCAACACAATCATCCAACAGTGTTACTTCCTGCACATGCGAGTGCAAATCTAACTCTTCAGGTTTAAGAAGATTGAACAGGGGCAGTTGTTGTACCCCAAAATTTTCCCTTCTAACTTTTTTCAAAATATCTCCTCGTGCTTCAAGGGTTTTCATCTGCTCAAGGTTACTCAAGAATTGATCAGACAAATTCTCCTCCTAAGAATTAGCCTACAACTAGGGTTTCACTTTTCTCAAAGAAGATTGGATTTTTAATGCCTCAAGTGGATTTCATGGTTTCTTATATGTCTCCAAGAATGCTCACATTAAGTTACATGCCTTGCATCACAAGTTTGCTCATTCAATTGCCCATATGACTGAAAATCAACTGTATTAGACAAAAAGTCAATTATGGTCAACATACAGTCAAACCTCAAGATTTTTGGTTAACATAAAGACTTTGAATTCATATTCATCATTTGATCAAGGGTTTATCATGATTTATCAAGAAAACTCTCAATTCATCAAAAGTTGCCAAATTATGGTTTTCTTTAGGAGAAGTCAACTGAACTTTGACCAAGCATAAATTTCACATGCTTCATCAGATTTTCCCCAACAAAAGCTTATTTTAAAGGAAATTCAATTCTCTACAACTTTTTCTTTCTAAGCTCAAGTCCAAAAAATGCTTCATTTGAGAGATATGGGCCAATACATTATAGATCATTTCAAAAGTCAACAAAAAGACAATTTTTGTCAAGGCAACTTACATCAAGATAAAGTCCTCAAATTCAAAAATGATCAAAATAGAGAGTGTAGAGGACATCTTTAGATTTCTAAAAAGTGCAAGATCACCTTCAAATGATGAAAGTTGAGAGATTTATGATTGGTGCAAGTTGGGAAATTTTGAGCAAATGCATGAAACCAAAAGTGATCAAACTTGAGTTTTTGGGCTAATGGGTTATTGTTTCAAGGTCCATGCATGTTATATACTTCATATGAACCTTTGAATCACTTCATGCACCCCTTGGACTTTTTATTCTATTTATTTTGATTTTTATTTATTTTAAAGTCAAAATAAATTAGATAAAATTAAAGGTTTTTCTTACAAGGTCCAAGCCCAACATTTGACGTAATTTCATCCTTATATATTCTCATCAATTTAGACAAGCATGCACACGGACCCTTGCATAAAAACACCTCTCTAAAACTCCAAAAATATCAAAGAACTAGGGAAATTTGTAAATCCTAATTGCAGCCACTCTCAAGGCAAACCAACCTTTCCATTCACTTCCAGAAACATTATAGGGTAAGGTTGGATCAATTACAATAATCAAAAGGGTATAAAAACTCATGTATGTGCCTCACCGATTTTGTTATTGCATGAATTTTATACATTCGTTTTCTTCGTGTTTTTATGCATAATAATGTTGCTAACGTGTTCATGATGTTTAATAGTGCAGGATTAACCCAAAGCATGATCCACATAATGGCTAAATTGAAGCTTGTCGTGTTCATACCGATTTGAGTTATCTTTGTTGTAGCTCACGATTCAACATGTTTTAGGCCAAACCAATGGTTCCATTAAACTCGCAGGGCTTGATTTAGGGGGTAGGGTCCATTTGGATCGTTAATAATTATTGTTTTTACACGTTGAAAAAAGAGTCACCGGAAAAGACGACTGGAGCTAGGGCTCGGGCGCCTCTCCGGTCCATGCCATAATGCTTAACTCTTGTTTAATTTGTTTCATCAATATTACCGGATGTATAGTCACCCCAGTGGCAAGCGAGCGGGTGTTAAGGTCTTACTATGCAAGGGCATGAGTTCGATCCCTACCTTTTGTGTTTTTCACATATTTTCTGACTTTTGCATATCAAGTGCAGTGCGTCCCACAAGCCCGTCGCGCACCCAACCACATCTCACCATCAGATCTTTATAGATCTGATCTAATGTTTCTAGATCTGCAAGCTTATGATGCACCCTCCTGGATGAACACATTGTATCCAACGCTGGCACTAGTGGGCCTGGACCATAATTGCAATTCACGCCCCCTTGTTTGCTATATCAGGCCCAAACTCTTTTTCTTATATTTTTCATTTTTCTTTTACTTATTTGTTTTTTATTATTTAATTAAAATACCAAAATATTAGTTTTAGGTTAAAATTAATTAGATTTAGTTTTAATTACCCTTTTTTAATTAATTAATTTAACTAATTAATTTTCTTAATTAAAATTAACAAGATTCTTAGGGTTTTTAATTAAATTAATTGATTTTTTAAATTAATTAGGTTTTTAGGTATATTTAATTAATTAATCACAAGTCATTTTTTTATAAAAAAATTACCAAAAATCTTATTATGTAACTGCCCCAAGGCCATGTAATAGCGTAGAAATTTAATTTTCCGCACTTTACTTTTCCTGCTATTATTTTACTATATTATTGCTTAGTAATTAGGGTTTGCATGGAAAGATTAAAATGAATCCTTAGAAAACCCTAACCTCAAAGACTAAAATAACTGAAAACAACACACTCGCAAACTTACACCTCTAGGGTAACCTCTCTTGTTGCCTTCGGAAAACAGTCATGTCCCTCGAAAGTGGGGACGCTTTAGTAAAGTCCATCGATTCAAAGATCATAGTCCCTCAATGAACCTTTCGATCTTGCCTTTCGATAAATGATCCAGTCCCTTATGAAAATTGCTAAAGTATCCTTACTAGTTGCCTTTGATAACTGTACGATGTCATATGTCCATTCACATCCAACGATGGGGCTTCCTACTAATTAATGATACGGATAACACTATATAAAGGAGGAGGAAAAATACAAAAACTACCTTGAGTAGGGTAAAACTCCTAATCTCTTGCTCACAAAGTTCTTCAAAACAAAACATTTCACACAAACACTTTCAAAATATTTTCAAAATGCTTTGTACGCATTCTCGAGGACAAATACGAGAATCATTACAAAGTTTCGCCTTACATTGGCAATTTTTCAAAATATTTTCAAATACACCACACAAAGCAATTTTGAAAGTTAGCTAAGCGATTAAGAGCCCGTAGATAACTACGGATGAAAAGGGTGCTAACACCTTCCCTTTTTATAACCTACTCCCCAAACTCAAAATCTATCAAGGTCTTTCCTATTTTTTTCGCCCTTTCCTTATTGGATAAAAGAAAAGTCGATGGCGACTCTTGTTATCCGTAACATTTGTGATAAAATGCAAAACCAAGTCAATTCTCCCACCGTATTACACCTTGTTTCTTACCCATTTCTTTTCCGGAGGACACCGATAAGATTCTGGATTCACGCTTCTTGACTCTGGTTTTCCTTTTAAAATTCCTGAATTCATTGGTCTCTTTGATTAAGGTCAGAATGAAATTGGTCCTTTCGTGGTTGACTTCGTAGAGGTGGTGCTCTAAGTCTTCTTTGTCTCATTCAACTTGACAAATGGAAGCCCTAAGCTTTTCCACTTCCTCTACCGATACTGGCATAGGAATTGGCATCTTTAGATGGCAGAGAGGATCAACAACATCAGGATGCTCGTTAATTCGAACCTTTTCACGTTTATAGACCTTTCCCGAAGCTTGGATGATTTCCTTGAGTAGATCGGGGTTACTTCACCCCATATCATGCAGGACCAATCATTCAAGTTGTTCATCGGAAGGTTTATCTTCCAAAGGATATCTAAGTTGATGTAAATCCAAAGTGGGATTGTAGTTAATACAGCCACGGGTCCCAATTAGAGGAACATTAGGGAAGTCTCCACAGTTAAAGGTGATATCTTTTATTTCAAGCTTCCTATGACACCATAAAATAGAATCAGCAGTGATGGCCCTTAACTTTTGTGACCATTCATCTCTTGTTAAGTCTTTGATCATATAGCTTTCCTTACCAAGATGTGACAAGAGCCATGAATACAAAATAGGAATATAATGTTGTAGTATTCCCCCCTCCTTCCTCATGTTATATATGAAGAGTGTAGTATAAGTCATCAAGTAAAGTAGGAGTAGTTCTTTATTTAATACCTTCACATCCCAAAATACACCAATAGCCACCAGGTCTATGAAATATACAATTTTGGAAAATAGAACTAAGCTGAGGATTAACAATGCCAAGATATCTCCACAAGATTCCCATTCACCCTGATCTGCAAAAGAGAAAGCTTTAAACTCCAAGTATTGCCTCTTGATTCCTTGGACTTCATAATCTTCTTTATAGTTAAGTATTAAATCAGGAGATGGTATCCCCAATTCTTTAGCCAAATCATCGATTTTGATGACTTGCCTGGTTCATGTGTAGGGCCCTTCTTTTATCTTGGAAAACCCTAGAACTTGCTCAAACTCTTCTAGGGTAGGTGCTAATTAGAAGTCTTGGAAAGTAAAGCAACTTAGCGAAGGATCATAAAACTGGACAAGGGCAAAGATAGCCCCTACTTGCCCATTTGTCCTTAGTACATCCATGATATTGTCATAGAGATGAATAAAATCTTCCCTAGCATTGCTAGGTAGTTTCCCTCTAATCAACTTCATTTTCTTCAAATCCGGCATCAGGGCACCAATGTGGATAGCAGGCTTTTTCATTAGGATTCATTCTCAGGATACTCACCAAAAACATTTTCTTTTTTCTTTATTATTATTTCTTTTTTTTAAAAACCTTGTGATAAGACAAGATAAATGCAAAAAAATGAATATTTCCAGATGTGATGATGTATGTATGCATGGTAATGCAATTTGGTAGTGAGATTTGTGAAAAGTCTCCTTATTATGTAGGTCTCTAGTTTTGTCCTACGTATATTCTACCCTCCCCATAAGGTGGCTTCCTTAAGGGTATCATGGATAACACTGGAGAGAAAGGCACAAGGGCCTCCCTTAAGTGGAGCCTCTTCGTAGATCATACTTTCGTCTCTTAGATCATACAAGGTCTTATCATGAGATTTTGTTTTAGGGTTATACAAAGAGTCATTGGCCAAATTCTGATGTCCTACCTCCTAGAGAGTCTAGCCCTATAAAAGATATTCCTTCTTTAGAATTCAACTGACTCTAGGCGAAATCGTCACAAAAGCTCGTAGGGGTGTTTATCCCCCTTGGCCAATAGACAATCCTTCTTTCTAAGGTTTGATTTTTGAAATTTAAATCCCACCAACAATGATATGATAATAAAATAATAAAATAACAATAAAACAATAAATTAAAAATTAAAAAAATATAAAACAAAATATACTAAAAATAGAAAAACCCAAAATAGAAACCCTAGACTTAAAAGAAAGGGTAAACTCTAAACCCTAGGGTTGTGTCTCCAGTAGAGTCGCCAGCTGTCATAACCGATAAAAAATAAAGAGTCGCCACCATTAATTTTTGTCCTAAGAACGGGAAAGTAACAAATAATCCTAATTGTTTCTGAGATTTAAGTTCATAAGTCAATTAGATGAAGGGAATGTGTTATGCACCCTTCATCTCCCTTGTTCTCAAGGGGCTCCATTTTTAGGTTTAAGGATAAAATGAGAAATTTGATAGTTAACGTTTCCACATGTTTAAGAAAAAAGATTTAATTGTTTAATAGCTGGACTCGCCTTGGTTTTTAAGTTGTGTGCCTACGTATCTCCTTATGAAGAATCAGAGTCTAATTTCAGAATTTGTAGTGTTTGGTTGGTGTTTTTTATAGGATTGCATAGAATTGCTTTCGAATTATCCTTGAACTTTGTCTGGGTTTGAAAAGTTGAGTAAGCGTAGACGTAGTTCGCAATTAATTTTGAAAGTAATCCTATTTAATCCTTTTTTTGAAAATATCTTGTAGTTTTTGAATTATGTTAGTGATCTGACCTGATCAGAAATGGACTGTCACGGCTGGCTCCGAGCAGAAAGCTTTTTGAATGAGGTGGGGGGGGGGGGGTACCTGCAAGGCACTCCGATGCCGAAGTAAGTAGGAGTACGAGCAGATAATAGCAAGTGTAAGGTTAGAATGATGAATACCTGACCCTCTGGAAGCAGAGGGTATTTATAGCCCCCAGCGCTGGGCCAAGGTTCCTTCATTGGGCCGAGCAGGTTTGGCCCAATGGAGGAACTGCCAGGTTCTACGTGCGTAGTGGGGACCCGCACGTGGTCCCCTTCCTGGATGTTCTGCGTGAAGTGCGGGCAGACGGAGACGCGGTCTTTTCGGGGTATCGTTGGGGGAACAGTGGACTGAGTCTGCCCTAGCTGGGGTGCTCGAGGTGATGTCGAGCTGGACCTCAGGATGTGGTGCTGGACCGCAGCATGTCGAGCTGGAGGTGTGCTGTCGAGCCTGCGACTACCCGTCGGGCATGGTCGTACTCTTTGGTCGGCGTGGCCCTTGTAAGTCCATTTGGACTGGGCCTTTGCAATGCTTTTGGGCCTGTCGGGCCCAATCCAGAACAGGAGCCCCCCAAGTCGTGGTTCCTTTGTGAGGAGCCATGGCTTGAACTCAGGTCGTTTCCTCATCGAGGTCTCGTGCCCGGGACAGAGGTGTAGACCCTCGAGGGCCTCCTCGTGCCGTGCTCGGAGACATCTTCCGCGGTGGATGCCTGGAGGATCCTCACCGGGGCGCGTCTGTCGAGCATACGAGGTATCTTTCGGGAACTGTGTCGCCACCCTATGGGGATAGGGTCATCATTGCGTTGGGAGCAGCGCGTCGGGGAGAGAGACTCCGTGGTTGCCCGAGGTGACGTTTGGTATTCCACGTTATCACTATAAATAGGAACCTTGGGCCCCATAACACGTTTCTATTCTTTGTGCTCTCTCTGCTGTTGCTTTTCCAGATTTTTCCCAGTCGTGATCTTCTGTCACAGATTCCTCTAATTCGTAGCCGAATCCTACTTTTTGATTCAAGTAAGTGGTTTATCTTCTTCATTTTCCTGTTACAATGCATGATTTTTAGCGTTTGTGGATGTTTTAGGGACTGTGCGCGTGGGATTAGCCCGGTAAACTCATACTTAGCTCGACATATTCATGCTTAGGACCGGCAAACGCATGTTTGTGGTCGGCACATTCATAGTTTTAGGTGATAAACCTCAGTGCTGCCCGGGGTCTTCATGATCCAGGGCGCCTGATTCATGGTCGCGCCCGGTATGTTCATGGTCTTGGCCGTAGGCCTCATGATGTGGCTCGCCATGCTCATACCTTGGGTCGACATGTTGGAGAATGGCCGCGTAGTTGGTTTGAAGAAGAACACATCGAGTTTCAGGATGTCGGGAAGGCAACCACTCGTGTAAACTGACTATGTGATCGTGCATGGGACGACGTGGTTTGTCGTGCGTATGGAATCGTGCCCTATTGACTGGTTTCCCGTGCTCTGCAGGTAACCATGGCGGACGAGCCGTGCTCCTCCGGGCGCCACGATCGTGAAGAACAAAGTGTTGATGAGTCGGTCAGCTTGATCGATACTGTCGACGACCCTTTGCTGGATTGGGTAGGCGCCGAGCCCCGAGGGATCGCGTCGATCTACAGCCGGGGCGACCGAAATCCATATGCTGTCCTCGAAGCGGGCCAGGGCCAGCTCGACTTCCAAAAGAATTTCGTTGTCATGCGCCCGTCCTCCCGCTCAAGGATCTGCTCGGTGTATCCAGAGTATAGCTTCGCGATGTACAAGATCGCGTTCAAAGATCTTGGGCTGCAGCTGCCCTTCACTGATTTCCAGGTCGGGGTCTTCACTCACCTGGAGCTGGCCCCATCTCAGCTACATCCAAACTCACTCGCCTTCATCCGGGCGTTTGAGCTGACGTGTCGCTATCTGAGGATCGGGGCGACCATACCGCTCTTCTTCCGGATTTTTCATCTGCAGCGCCAGTCTCGAGGAGGGAAACACAGCTGGGTCTCCTTGAAGCAGTCGAGGAGACTCTTCAAAATGTATATGGACTCCGTAAGGGGTTTTAAAGACAAGTGGTACATTGTGCGGCCAGTTACCACCTCGGCTTTAGGATCCATGTACGAGGAGGAGGAGCCCCTAAGCGATGATGACGGGGAGGCGGTTTTGGGCGACGATGGGAATCCTGTGATGGCCCGTACGGCTAAGTTCCCTGTGCACTGGATGTTCAGGCACTACGAGCACGGGACTGGTTACTACCACACTGCTGCCGGGGACATGTGCTCGGAGGACGAGGAGGCATACGCCACACTTTGTCGGTTTGTCGATAGCTTCCACCCTGCCCGGTGGGCTACGAGGGAAGGGGACGATATCTTGGACGCAGAGGGTTACCCAACGTTTGAGTCCCGGCCGATTGATACTAAGGCACTCGTGGAGTGCCAGACGTACAGGCAGGCTGCCCGTCTGCTAGGTTGTTTATCGCCAAAATTTCTTTGCTCGTTATTTATTTATGAGCTTGCCCGATACTAACCCATCTTTTATTTCGTGCAGGTTCGATGGCCGGTCGACGGGAAAGGCTTTTGAAATTGTCCTGCGACCAGAAGCGGGGCAGGAGGGTCGTGAAGGCCCCCCAGGCGATGAGGATGGGCCCTCCACACAGTCCAAGTGCTCCTCAGCCGGTGAGGGTGGACTCGCCGCCCAGCTCGGGGGCCGCGTCGGATGGGACCCCAGAAGTTGAAGAGGTCGACCCTAGTGCCGTCCTGATGCAGAGGAAGAGGACCCGGGTGGAAAGTGGTCCGATTGTTGGCGAGGACGCCAGTGCTGTCAGGTCTTTCGCGTTCCCCCCTTGCTTCAAAGAGGAGGGCTTCTTCGAGAGATTCCCTCTGACAGTGGTTGCCGACGAGGCTGAAGCTATAAAAAGGATGAGCAAAGAGGATCGGAAGATGTATCTGGCCGCCAGCATGGACGGGCTGGTGAAAATGGCCGAGATGGCCCTGGTGCTATCCGAGGAAGGGGGGGATCCTGTCCGTATCGAAGAACTCGAGCAGGAGAAGGCGGCCCTTACCTCGAGCTCGCGGAAGTTGAAGACCGCTCTGGAACGCTCCGAGGAGATGTTCCGCGAGCAGACGGCGATGCTGGATGCTGAGAGGGAGATGTTGACCCTGGAGAAGGAAAAGTCGGGGAAGTTGGCCGAGGAGGGGGAGCTTCTCCGTGCAGACAGGGATCGTCTGGGGACCAAAGTCGAGCGCTTGGCCCAGCAGATCGAGGAAATGAACGTGGCCATGCAATCTGCCGAGGACGAGCTGGAGGACATAGCGGCTTTAAAGAGTCGGTCGGAGTTGGTCGCCCATATCCGGCTCCTCGAGGCAGATTGCGTCGGTGCTCTGGAGGAGGGGTTCAACTCCGCGGTCGGTCAGCTCTCCTTGTTGAAACCAGGTCTGGTCACTGAGGGTATAGGCCATACACATCAGATCGTGGATGGCGTGATCGTGCCCCCGCCCGACTCTCCAAGCGTCGACAATGATGGTTCTGGGGAAACCTGACTAGGATAGCGGGCCTGCGTGCCTTTGACATTTGTATTCTTTGGGCCTGCGTGCCCGTTTGTTGTACGTTATGAACATCGCCGGCCTTCTTGGTCGGTTTATAATTGTTTTGTCGCCTTCGGGCATTTTTATCTGAATGCTGTTTTACATTTTGAATGTTTTGCCCTTGCTTGAAATCTTATATATTTGCATAAAATTTTAGCCTAAGTCATGGGCCCGAGGCGTGCCCGTAAGTGGTTGTGGTTTGGCGAGCGAGTCTGCCCGCCTTTCGTTTGTATACGTGCCCGGCCATCTTTCGATGGCCAGAGTCACCTAAGTGTTGTGCACGAGGGGAGAGACTTCCCTTTGACCCTTTTAGATGGCCCGTCATTCTTGACGACTTGTCGGGCATTTGGAGCAAAGTTGCTCAGTCGGGCGTGAAGCCGGTAGGGACTATTCGCCCTTGGCGTGAACTGCCCATCGCGAGCTGGGTGTTCTGCTTTATGGGTACAACGAAGGTGGTGCTCGGTATAGCTGTCCACGTCGGGCACTATCGATCGTCATTGTTTTCCGTGCGATGCTGTGCAATTTGGCCGTATGTCGGGCTTGTACCTTAGCCTTTATACGAAGTCGGACGTTTTTTCTCGTTGACCGAGTGCGGGTGTCGTTGGTCGAGGGTCCCAGATGTTGGTAGTTTCTAACTGTAGTACTGCTTTAGCTTAGCAGCGTTCCAGGGTCGTGGTAATGTCTCTCCGTCTAATTGCTCGAGGTAGTACGCCCCGGTACCCGTGGTGCCGTGGACGCGATAAGGTCCTCCCCAGTTCGCGGCCAGCTTCCCTTCGCGGGAATCTTTCTGGTTCCTGCGTAATACCAGACTGCCGATTTCGAACTCGCGCTTAATGACCTTGTCATTGTGGCGTAGAGCCACTCGTTGTTTTAGGGTGGCTTCGCGCAGGGCTGCACCCGATTGGATTTCCTCGACTAGGTCGAGTTCATCCTTTAGTGCTTCGTCGTTCATTTCTTCGTCGAGGGGGTCCTCCGTTCGTCGGGATGGTTCCATGATTTCGACCGGAATGACAGCCTCGGTGCCATACGTCAGACGAAATGGTGTCTCACCCGTCGTTGAGTGGGGTGTGGTGCGGTATGCCCACAAGACGCTGTGGAGCTCCTCGACCCATCCTCTTTTGGCTTCGCCGAGCCGACGTTTGAGCCCTCGGAGGATGACTCTGTTCGCGGCTTTGGCTTGCCCGTTGGTCTGAGGGTGCTCGACTGACGTGAAATGTTGTTTTGTCCCTAGTTTGGTGACGAAGTCCCGGAACCCGTGGTCGGTGAACTGGGTACCGTTGTCAGTCACCAGGGCCTGCAGAATTCCGAACCTGGCGAGGACGTTTCTTTTGTAGAAACGGAGGATATTGTGCGAGGTGATTTTAGCGAGTGCCTCGGCCTCGATCCACTTTGTGAAGTAATCTACGGCGACGATGAGAAATTTGTTCTGGTAGGTTCCTTGCACGAAGGGCCCGAGGATGTCCATGCCCCACCAGGCGAACGGCCATGGGGACGACAATGTGCTCAGCTCGTGCGGGGGGGCGAGGTGCATATCCCCGTGCTTCTGGCACTTATCACATTTTTTTACGTGTTCCTTGGCATCCTGTTGCATCGTCGGCCAGTAGTATCCTGCTCGAAGGGCTTTCCGTGCCAAGGATTTACCGCCCATGTGCTGGGCGTTGATCCCTTCGTGTATCTCCCGTAGTACGTCGGGGATGGTGGATTCGTCGATGCATTTCAGGAGGGGGATGGAGAATCCTCTTCGGTACAGTTTCTGCTCGAGAACTACGTAGGAACATGCTCGTCGCTTGATAATGGCAGCTTCGGCCTGGTTCGACGGGAGTTCTCCTTTTGTCAGGAAATTATAAACCGGGGTCATCCAGGACGTGGCATTCCCGATGGCATGGATCTCGACTGTAGTCGGGGGTGGTTCGATACTTGGACGTGCTAGAGATTCCTGGATGACAGATTTATTTCCGCCCTTTTTTCGTGTGCTCGCAAGTTTGGACAATATGTCTGCCCTCGTGTTTTGCTCGCGGGGAACATGAGAAATCTCTGCTCGTACGAACTTTGTCATGTGTTTTTTGACTAAGTTCAAATACTCGATGAGGTTGTCGTTTTTGGCCTGGTAGCTCCCCTGTACCTGAGAGGCGACGAGCTGGGAGTCGGTGTAAATCTGTACCTCGCGGGCTCCCAGGTCCTCGGCTAGTCTCAGTCCTGCGAGCAGGGCTTCGTATTCTGCCTGGTTGTTTGACGTCGGGAAGGAGAGAACTAAGGAGTGCTCGATTACTACGCCCTCTTCGTTTTCCAGGAGGATTCCTGCGCCGCTTCCGGACGAGCTGGATGCTCCGTCGAAGAAGATGGTCCACTTGTGTGCTTTCCCCGAGGGAAGGTCGTGAGTGGTCATTTCCGCGACAAAGTCGGCCAAGGCCTGTGCTTTCAGGGCTTTCCTGCTTTCGTACTGAATGTCGAATTCGGAGAGTTCCAAGGACCACTTCAGCATCCTGCCCGCCATGTCTGGCCGACCCAAGAGTTGCCTCACCGGCTGATCGGTTCGCACGATGATGGTGTGGGCTAGAAAGTAATGCCTGAGCCTCCTCGCAGCGTTGACGAGGGCCATAGCAACCTTTTCTATCTGCTGGTATCTGCTTTCGGGCCCTTGTAAGGCTTTGCTCGTGAAGTAGACAGGTTTCTGCCCGTCGGGGGTCTCGCGGACAAGGGCTGCGCTGATGGCTTCGTTCGAGACGGCCAAGTATAAGTACAGCGGTTCCCCGTCGTCTGGTCGAGACAGCACGGGCGGCTGAGACAGGCTCTGCTTCAGATGGCGAAGTGCGTGCTCGCATTCCTCGTTCCATTCGAAGGCTGCTTCCTTTCGAAGGAGTTTGAAGAAGGGGAGGGCGTGCTGAGCGGACTTCGCGACGAAGCGGGACAGCGACGTAAGCATGTCGTTCATGATTTGTATCGACTTCTTCGACGTCGGTGTTGGGAGGTCGGAGAACGCCCGGCATTTGTCGGGGTTGGCTTCAATCCCTCGTTCTGTTAGATAGAATCCAAGGAATTTTCCTGCCTTAACCCCGAACGTGCATTTCTCGGGGTTGAACCTCATTTTGCACTGTCTCGCTTGGGCGAAGACTGTCTTGAGATGAGCCGCGTGATCGGTGTCTGCTCGGGATTTGACGATCATGTCGTCCATATATACCTCGAGCATGTCGCCGATCTGTTTGTTGAAAACTCTGTTCATCATACGTTGGTAAGTTGCTCCGGCGTTTTTCAGTCCGAAGGGCATTACGTTGTAGTAATAGTTGCCTGAGCTGGTCATGAATGCCGTGCAGTGTTTGTCGCCCAGAGCCATCGGGATTTGGTTATATCCCGAGTAGGCGTCCATGAACGACAAAGTTTTGTAGTCGGCCGAGTTGTCGACCAGCATGTCTATGTTAGGTAAGGGGAAAGCATCTTTCGGGCAAGCCCGGTTGAGATCGGTATAGTCAACGCACATTTTCCATTTTCCATTATTCTTTTTCACAAGTACAACATTTGACAGCCAGGTGGAATACCGGGCTTCAGAAATAAAATTTGCCTCTAGGAGGTCTTTTACAGCTTTTTCAGCAGCCTCCGTTTTTTCTGGAGACTGCCTACGCCTACGTTGTACTACGGCCTTGGCGGCTGGATCAATGGCGAGGTAGTGACAGGCGACCTCAGGGTCGAGTCCGGGCATCTCCGCAGCGCTCCAGGCGAAGAGATCAGCATTCTCACGCAGACAGGCCTTGATTTGCTTTCTGGCCAAGTCAGGGAGGTCCTTACCAATCTTTACTCCCTTGGTCGGGTCTGCGCCGAGGGGAACGAGTTCAAAATCCCCGTCCGGAATTGGTCAGAGTGGGATTTGCTCGCTACTGGATGGCTCGTCCTGATCGAAGCGGGCGTCGAGGGCTATGGAGTCGACCTTTGGTGGAGCCTTCTGGACTTCTTCCTCGGGGGACGCTTTCCTGTCGGGCTCCTGTTTTGTCCTTTTGGCGGGTCTGGTCCCTATGTCGACGGTATCCCGTCCCTTTGAAGCAGCGTTGAAGCACCTGCGGGCAGCGGCCAGGTCTCCTTGGATGGTGGCTACCCGTGCCCTTTTGGTGTAGAACTTCATTTTCAGATGGACAGTCGAGGGCACCGCTGTCAGCTCTGCCAGTGTCGGTCTCCCCAAGATGCAATTGTATAGAGACGGGCAGTCAATGACGAGGAATCGGACCTTAACTTATCTCGTAGCCGTTCCTTCGCCGAATGTGATAAGGAGCTCGACATAACCCCAAGGTTTGGAAGTCGAACCGTTGAAGCCTTGTAGATCCGACCCCACATACGGAGAGAGATGCGAGTCGTCCAGTTGTAAGGTTCGGAACAGCTGGCTGTACATAACGTCGACGGAACTCCCTTCGTCGACCAGGATGCGATGCACGTCAAAATTGGCCATTTTTGCCCTTATCAGTAAGGGGATGACCGCGTTCGGGGCTCCTCCGGGGAGTTCTTCTAGGTAGAAGGTGATGGGCTCTGACCTGCCCTTCACCCTTTCGAACGTTACAGTTTGCGGGGGAGCTATGTCGACCAGCTCGTCCAACTTCCTCTTAGCTGAATTGATGGTGAGGTCGTTGAACCCGCCCCCGTTGATGACCATGGCGGAAGGAAAGTATTCCCACCTGCTGTGCGTTGTCAGCGGCTCCTGCAGGAGCTCGGGAATATCGAAATCCTCGGGCCTGGTTACCGAGAAGGCGGTCTGGATAGGCACCGACTCGTCTGATGGTCGGGCGTCTTCTTCGGGCTCCTTGGTTTCATGGGCGTCACGACGGGGAGCGTCGCTTCGCCTGTACTGCGCGAGCCTCCCTCCCTTGATGAGGGTTTCAATGGCGTCCTTGAGGTGGACGCAGTCCTCTGTCAAATGACCATGACTCCTATGGTATTGACAGTATTTATTTTTATCCGCCCCTAGCTTGGCGGGAGTAGGTCAGGGACGCTTGACGCCACCGTCTCTGAAATCTGTACTGGCACACTCTGCCAGGATACGCTCGCGGGAAGCTGTGAGCGGAGTGTACTCGGTGAAACGGCCCGAGGGGCCCCTTTGCTCCCGGACTTCCCGGGGTCGGTCTTCTTTCCTTTTCTCCCCGGTACGTCAGGGAGGAGCCTCTTGTCGTGAGCTGCTGCTGTTGTTGGGACCTTGAGCCCTGGAGTCTCGGGCCCTGTTGGCAGTTTCCCTCTCCTCGTAGTCCATGTATGCTCGGGCCTTGTCGAGGAGGGCATCAAAAGTCGGAGGTGGCTCAATACCCACAGCCTTTCTGAATTCTGTGCCGGGGAGGAGACCCCTCTCCAGCAAGTATCTTTTCATGTGGTCCGCGCAGCGGACCTGTATTGCTTCTCGGTTGAAGCGGTTGATGAACTCCCTCAAGGTTTCATCCTGTCTTTGGATGATGGCCTCGAGGGCCGCCTCGGTCTTCGGATGGCGCCGAGAAGCTGTGAAGGAACTGATGAACTGGTTCTTCAGGTTCCGCCACGACGTGATTGAGCCCGGGGCGAGTCCTTTATACCAGTCCATGGCCGCCTTCCTGAGAGTCGTGGGGAAAAGGCGGCACTTGATGGGCCCCCCGACATTATGGTAGTGGAGCATGGCTTCGAACCCGTCAATATGGTCGACCGGGTCCGCAACTCCGTCATACTCCTTCAGGTGTGGGGGCTTCTCCATGCCCGGGGGGATGGGTGCATCCATGATGGCCTGCGACAGGGGACCGCGGGGGTCGTCCTCGTCGCTCCTCTCCAGAGAAAAAGATGGGGACCTGTAGTTTTGTTTGGCATGGTGATCGTGCTGAGTTTCCCTCGAGCGTGATGCTCGGTGGTTGAATGTCACACGCCCGTCCCTGACGTGCCTCTTGTCGTGCCTTGACGGGTCGCGACTGGGTTCTCCGGCAGGGATGGCGGGTTGTCTCTCATAGTAGGGCCGCCTCTGCTTTGGCCGGGGAGAGGGGCTCCTGGAGTTCTCCCTGTAGTGTCTCCGCGGGGGAGAAGGGTGTCGAACTTCTGTGACCCGAGGAGGTGGAGAATGTGGCCTCCGATGCCTCCTCGGGGGTCGTCGATCATCTTCAAGTGCCCTTAGTCTTTCTCCTTGGGCGAAGATGAGATAGTTTGTCTGATTAATGGCCGCGAACAGTGCCTGAGTCGTGGCATCTGCCCCGGCGGGAACTGGGACTTCGTGGAACCGGGCAGCTCTGTAATGAGCGAGAGCTACCGGGTCGTCTTCAAGTGGTGGTGGGATCGGGGAGGATGATGCAGTAGCCCCGTCCCTGTAGGAGGAAGTTCCAGGGGCGGTCGTCACATGAATGGTACTATGGCCGGGATCACCGGGGTTATCGAGGTGTCCATTCTTGTCCGCGGTGCCGTTATTAGTGTCGGCGACACGGACGTGCTGCTCGTCGCGAGCTGGATCAGCCATGACAGGTTATTGAATTGAGCTTTGGTCTTTAGAGTTGTTCGTTAGACGGGGAAGCTAGTTCCCACAGACGGCGCCACTGATCTGACCTGATCAGAAATGGACTGTCACGGTTGGCTCCGAGCAGAAAGCTTTTTGAACGAGGTGGGGGGGGTACCTGCAAGGCACTCCGATGCCGAAGTAAGTAGGAGTACGAGCAGATAATAGCAAGTGTAAGGTTAGAATGATGAATACCTGACCCTCTGGAAGCAGAGGGTATTTATAGCCCCCAGCGCTGGGCCAAGGTTCCTTCATTGGGCCGGGCAGGTTTGGCCCAATGGAGGAACTGCCAGGTTCTACGTGCGTAGTGGGGACCCGCACGTGGTCCCCTTCCTGGATGTTCTGCGTGAAGTGCGGGCGGACGGAGACGCGGTCTTTTCGGGGTATCGTTGGGGGAACAGTGGACTGAGTCTGCCCTAGCTGGGGTGCTCGAGGTGATGTCGAGCTGGACCTCAGGATGTGGTACTGGACCGCAGCATGTCGAGCTGGAGGTGTGCTGTCGAGCCTGCGACTACCCGTCGGGCATGGTCGTACTCTTTGGTCGGCGTGGCCCTTGTAAGTCCATTTGGACTGGGCCTTTGCAATGCTTTTGGGCCTGTCGGGCCCAATCCAGAACAGTTAGTAAAAATGGTTTGAATTATTGGTTAGCTTTTTTAGATTAATTTTGAATCGTCGAAGAAGATCAGGTCTTCATCATAATTAAGTCGCTCTAGGCAAAATAATTTATCTGATTGAGTTTGGATAAAGAATCTTGATCTTTATCAAAATTAATTCACTCCAGAAGAAGAAATTTGACTTAGTCGATAAGGATTTAATCCTTATTTGAATTTGATCGTTATTTAAATTCGATCGCTCTAGGCGAAGGAATTTGACCTTTGTTTATTTGTAAATTTTAATTGTCTTGTCTTGAATAGTTAATTGATAAATATTAAATTGACCATCGATTATTTGAGGATGTGAAATCCTATTATTTATAAAAAAAATATTTGTTAATTTGATTTAGAAAAGAGTTTTAATTTATATACATGTTTGAATTATTATTTTTACTAAAGAAATTAAATGCCTTTGATGTTCTTATATTTTATTTTTTTTTTGGAATTTTTATTAATTAAATCACTTAAATTAATAAATAAATAAATAAAAACTAATAGGCTACCTCAATCAACTAAATAAATTAAACAAGGTAATTAAGCTTAAATTAATTAAACAATAATAATTAAAAGCTAAACAAAAGTAGAAAAAACTAAATGTGAGGGTTATTCACGGTTACACATATGCGTAGATATGTGGCTGCATAATTTTTTTTAGGCTTTGGCAATTTGGTTTATAATACTAACTATGCAATCCAACTTGAATAAAAAAGACTAATTTAGAAATATACAGGCCAAACCAATATAATAATAATAGTACTTAGTAAAAAGTATAACTATCACACTACCCAATATAATAATAATAGTCTACCATCTACTATCTGAATTCCTTACTCAATATATTTATTTTGTTTTGGTGTATTTTGTCATTGGATTTCCTTATGGAACCGGGACTATAATTTATGCTATCCTTCCAATTGATATTTGACGGGTATCCGAAGATTATGATCCTTCAGATTATGATTCTTCAGTTGTAAATTTGGTATTAACGCTTCGCAAACTCGATAACATGTTACTCGTGAGTAATGATTTTTGCTCTTTCAAAGCACATTGGTGATTATAATTGGCTGGGACGATGTTGAATGACTCTAGTTTTCAGTTAACTTGCAATTTTGTTTGAACACGGGAAATATTATACAGTTTCACGGCTACAAAATTTTGTAAGTTTTTGAAATATAAAACTGAAATGTATTTGAAATAAAGCTATGAATTTATTGATATTTTGAGATGAATTTTTGTTTGAAACTCAAAATGATACTTCTATTATGGATGATGATATAACCAAAAAAATGTTGTTTCAGTCGTTAGTTGGTACAATAGTATATGCTCGGTAACGTCCTGTTTGTTTTCATGCTTAGCTGTCTATATTTTTCGTATGTAGATGTCAAACATTTTCTTGAAATTTGAAAAGAGGAATTGGAATATCTTTTGTCATAATATCTTTGATTAATATATATTGTCTTTGGTATCTCTAATGCTAATATCTTTGATTTTCTTTTTTGTAAATCAAGTTGAATATGTAACTAAGACATAATTAAATTTGAATGTGTTTAATTACATTATAATATAGTATTTAAATGTGTTTAATTACATTACAATATATTATTTATATATAGCTAACATTAACTATAATTAAGGAATGAATTCATACAGTGTAATATGCCATAATCAACCATTATTATATTAAAGAATGATGAAACTGTAGTAATATTTGATGATGCACCACTATTCATCATTTGACTAATATATTAATTTTTATGTATCTAGGACATATTTATATTATTCATTTTGTTCAAAAAATACTACATCAGAAAAAAAAATTCAAGCATGGGTCTCTGACAAGTATTTAGTAAAAAGAAAGAGACTAAGATGTGAGCAAATACTGATACAACCACGTACATTTCAAGAAAAATGCAAATTGAGTTTTTTTTCTTCGATTTTTGAATTATTCAACCAGACTGCGTCTCGTGGCAAACTTATTAAAGAAAAATATAATAAAAAAGAACATTGCATTTAAATGAGAAACGAGAGAAAAAAAGAAAAAACTCAACTATTCTTCTTCACATTCAGTACCGCCGCTCTCTTTCCCTTTCACCCTTTTTATTTTCTTTTTCAATGTCTCATCCTTTGATCAAAATAATAAAACCCAAAAAACAATTAACACATCAAAATAAGAAAAACGTAAGAAAGACACTATCGATCGGGAGGGTGGATGCGGCAGAGGTAAAGTTGGGTTTCAGGGTGGTGGATCCTGGCCGTTCGCGGATGGGTTTTGCGGCGATTTTGACTGGAGTGCGGTGAAATTGTTGATGGAAAATTTTAGGTGTTTTGTCAAGACAAAACCCTAGTAGTTAATTGTAAAAACTGTAATTTGAAATTCGTAGATTTTCGTGGATTATTGTTAATGTTCTAATAATGTGAAAAAATGACCTATTTATAATGATAATTAGGTCAACAAATTCGAAAATAAAATTAATTGATAAATCAGATTTTTCTTGGTTAGTAAGTTAATCAATCCGAAATTGAGTATGATATAAATTGACCAATAAGAAACAATTAATCCGAAAAGAAAATATTTTTGTTATTTATTATAATTTTTGCACTCAATTTTGGTAAAAAATACATAAAATCAAATAAATAATTATTTTTTAAAAATGTCTTACAAATAAAAACTAAAATTGAAATTAAAATAATAAAAAATACAATTTTGTGATGTTAAAATAGAATAAAGTTAATAACAAATGAAAGGAAAAATATTTAAAATATAGCAAGTGAAATTCGAACATGCGTTCTTGTACTTGCAAGTTTTATCTCTTATCAATTGTGTTTTGTCATTCTATTCATGATAAAAAAAAACACATAGAAATATATGAAAGTGAAAAAATATTTTGCTATTTAAGAAATACAAATAATTTTTAAAGTAAACTATTATATTTTTAAATAGACAAAATATATTGAAAACAAATAAAACCCAAAATATTAGTGTAAATAAACCAAAGAAATTTATAAAATCCAATTTTAAAAATAATTTCGATTGTAGCACCAAAGCGGGCAAATTTGGAATATGACACCTTGAAAATTTTGAGGCCATGTGCGGTCGGTTGTTTTGCATGCCCTCAAAGACAATCCTGAAACTTGGAAGTACTTGGAGTATATGATGAAGCGAATGAAATTTACCTCTTTGGATAAAAAAAATTATCTTGTACCCCTACAGTTATCCTTCTACCCTTATAATTTTGAAAATATTTCAAGTTTATCCTTTTTCTATTTTCACTTTTATGTTTTAATTTTTACCATTTTTACTATTCATCTTGACACGTGCGAAATTGACAACTATGCACCCATTCCTGCAAACTGGATAACGTGCTATGCAGAATTCCGGTATGCTTATTTTCTAAATCAGAACTCTTTGACATATAACATCCGGTTCACATTTCCTATTAACTGGATAACTAGTGTGGCTGAAATCCATTTCGTTATTATTAACCGGATAACCTAGTTGTGCATTTTCCAGTTTATAATATTCACCAACCAGAAATCATTAATCAATGTATTCTTGTTTTTCTTTTTGTACCAACCGGATTTTTGTTACATTCGTATTCCGGTGTCTTATTTTCTTCATTTTTTTTATAACTTTTTAATAATGTTAAACAAGTGATATTCCTTTGATATGCGATAAAAATCAGACATGCATAGATACCACTGAAATATTTTCATCAACACAATGATTTGCTACAAAAGAAGAGGCGATAAAGTGGGTTAGGGAGGTTAGAATCAGGAATAAAGTAACAGTTATAATAACTCATTCATATACCAAAACAGGCAAGAGAAGAAGAAGCGATAAAGTAATATTTGGTTGTGGCATAGGTGGAAAATACAAAGAAGGAGATAGTGAAACACAAAGTGCTTTTAAAAAATGTGGTTGTCCTTTCAAAATACGGTCAACACCGTCAAAAGATGGTTCTGGATGGAAGATTGATATAAAATGTGAACTTGACAACCATGAATTACCCGAGGGTATGTTCACAATTATCCCAGACCTCAAAGAAGAAACTATCTAATAATTTCATTGTACAATTTTCATAGTATATCAGACCATTTATTGATGACATTGTTGATGTCATGAAGGATGGAAATTGTGGGTTTAGAGTCATTTCATCGTTGCATGGTTATGGCTCAGATGGATGGTACATTGTTCACCGTGACTTGGAGAAAGAACTTAGAGGTCCTCGAAGCAATCTGTATTAACAGTTATTTGGAGTTCGTCTTTCATTAGTGAGAGAATCTTTGATGGTATCATCTTTAGGTCATCAACCACCAGATAAATGGATGACATTACTAAATATGGCTTATGTAATAGCTAATCGGTATAATGTCATTGTCGTCTATTTGAGTTATTCTAGTTTGACTTTCTTTCCTATGACGACTTCACATTCACTTAATGTGTCCATAAATGGATGAAAATGAGTCGAGTCGAGTCGAACTCACCTCAGCTCAGTTCGACTTATTAAGAATTAGTAGAGTTCGAGTTCGAGTTCATCGGAAACTTTTTTTCAGTTCAAATTCAAATCGTTAAGAATTGGTCGAGTTTGAGTTCATCACAAACATTTTTTTCAGCTCAAACTCGGCTTGTTAGAAGTTCATGAACATCCCGATTCAACTCGTTAAGTTTATCTTGTTAGGTTCAATTTGTTTATTTCACGGACTTAAAAGTAATTTTTTTAAGTATATATATATATATATATATATATATATATATATATATATATATATATATATATATATATATATATATATATATATATATATATATATATATATATATATATATATATATATATATATATATATATATATTGACATTTTAAATTAATATTTTTTAATAAAAAATATAGAAATAAAATAAAAGTTATAAGATTGGAATTTATACGATATTAATTTTATTTGTATAATTATTCGTAGAAATATTTTAATCACTTGAGAATATAAATTATCAATTAAAACCGTTAGATTAAAAAGAAATATGAGACTAAGATTTAGAGCAAATCTTTAAACCTACTCTTAAAGACAATATAATGTATCTCATATATAATCGAATTGACTCATGAACCTAACGAGTTGAACTATGTATAGTTCAAGTTCAGCTCATTTAGTTAACGAACTTAGTTTTTAGCTCATATTCAGCTTATTTTATTCATGAACTTAGTTCAACTATTTAATTTTCGAATCGAATTTCAAACTATTTTCGAATTGGTTTGATTCATTGTCAGCCCCATGTATTGGATATGTAGACAACAATCATCGAGTACATGTAAGTTTTTGTTTCTTATTAAATTTCTGTTTCATGCCTTATTATTTGTTACTATGTTACTTACATATTTTTCGTTTAATCTTAATTTCTTAATCAAGTAAACATGAATGAAGGCTTTCTGTTGCCACCAATAACATTGGATTGAAAGAAATTTCGCACAAAAGATACGACTTCTTAGATGGTATAATTTGTCGGACGATTACAACATTGACAACGCCTTACACCTGCGGTGCCACGATATATTAGACTATAATTGTAATGTGTTTGTTTTATTTTGGATTCTATTGACGTACAACTTCATGCTAAATTTTGGATTATAATGACTAAAAATTATATTTTAAATTCTATTGCAAGTCTCAAAATAACATAACTCAATAATACATAAGTCTCAAAATAACATAAGTCTCAAAATAATACATAAGTCTTAAAATAACAAATAAGCAAAGTAGATCATGCGTCAGACTCATAAGGTATCAGTCCTCCCTGATGTAGTGGTCCACCCTGAGCTAAACATGGTGACCAAAAAATCTCAGCGAACTCATCGTCCTCCTCATCTGCCTCGTAACACTGTAAGTAGCGATGAAGCTCACATGACATATATGATAACCTCTGATCTGATGGTCCTTCGTCATAGACAGGAACTGAGATCTCTCTCACCTCATCCCATGATGGTGCTATAAAACGAGGATGTGACACCGTATAATACCAAGCCAAGTACTCATTGACTACATCATATAACCGGTAGGATGGAAATAGACTAAGCTAAGTTAGGCTTTATAAGGTTTGAATCTGACCTACGACAAACTTATAAGGCCTGAGCCTGACCTATGGCCTACTATAGGCTCATTTTTTTTTGCCTGGCCTGGCCTTTTAACCAACATATTTAAACTATATATATATATATATATATATATATATATATATATATATATATATATATATATATATATATATATATATATATATATATATATATATATATATATATATATATATATATATATATATATATATATAGGCCAGTCTATAAGACTTCATAGGTTATTTTAATAGCCTAAGTCTGACCTATTTAATTAAATAGGCTTTTAAAAAAGCCTAAACTTGACCTTTTTAGTAAATAACCCTAGTCTGACCTGGCCTCAAATAGGCCAGACCATAGGCTCTTGTAGACCGGCCTGACCTATTCCCACCCCTAATGGTCGGGTAGCGAAAATTGCATCACGAATTACATCCAAAATTCCCTGAACATATCCAGCCCAATCAACATCCACATCAAGTGAGTCAACATGAAGAGGTGGACGGGGTATGTATTATCTATATTCAAACTGACACAAACATCTGTCAGGTAAATATAGCACAACTATCTCATGCCATTTCAGACCACCCTTGTAAAGACATATATCATCAAATGGACGGACTTGTTTGTGATCCTTAAAAGGCCGCCAAATGACATCATCATGTGTCAATGCATCTAACACATGCCTAAATACATCAACCTTCTGTTTTCCTTACTTGTAACTCTATTTCATCGCCCTCGGAAGTGGACTACCTACACCATAAATTCCAGACACACCTCTCTTTCCAATAGTGGAAAAATACTCGTGGATCCAACACTGTTACACACCATGAATATTATCAATTAAAATCATTAGAAATAGTTAAAGATAAATCAAATTAAAATTAAAATAAAACATTTTGTACCGGTAGAAGAGAGACATGTCTGCCAAGTTGCTTGCATATATAGAAAGAAGCATCACCTAAATATCGATAAAGTGTGACAAGTGTCGCCGCTCCCCAGCAATATCTACCACATCCATCCAAGTTCCTAAAAAGTGATAAATATTTTGCCTCTACAAGAGTAAAGGTTTTGTCAGCAAGAATGGTACAACCTAACAACATCATATATGCTCTAGCAGCACAATCAAATCTACTGGTAGCTCACTGATGCACAAATATCGTCTTTAACCAATCCAGTCTATAATAAGGACCTCTACAAAATCGGATCTCTTCAGCTGCCTCGTCCAACAGAACACCCATCAGATCGATAACTAGTTTAATAGCATCACTATCAGTGAAGCCTTCTTGAGGGTAAACCAACTCACCCCTAATCGGTATGTGAAGAAGACATGAAACATCGTCCAAATTAATGGTCATCTCATCAAATGGCATATGAAATGACAATGTTTCCGGATGCCATCGCTCTACGAAGGTCGATACCAGATTTTGGTTTATCCTCGACAAACTGGTTCTCTGAAGAGAGGATAGACCAGAGTCAGTCAACCAAATTTGTATCACAGGTGAGAGCATGTGCGGAATCCATCCTATCAATTTGTTGTCATGTGCAACAACCTTTAACTATTTCTTCAGTTGCCTCTCCTGAAAACAATTTATAATATAGATTTTATAAAATATATAAGTACTTACAAATAAAAATTATTCAAGATAACATGATAGCGATTAACTTACCTCGCCGAACCATAAATAAACAAATGGAGAACAACGTGAAAATAAATAAACAAATTAAATTAACCAAAATCAGAACCAGATAACGCATCAATGTGTTATCCGAAATAATAAAACAAGAACCGGATAACAGGACTAGACGTTATCCGGTTGCAAATTATGAAAACCAGAGAACCCACGCTTGTATTATCTGATTTGTTTTATTTTTTCTCGCGTAAACTGGATTACTCACTTATAGGTTATTCGGAGTGTTATGATGTAAACTAGATTTGCGACACTTGCATCCTCCGGTTTGTGTTTCCAGGGAGTTGCTCTCTCGTTCTTTTAAAGTGAAATGAGGAAAAAGTGAAAAAAAATTTAATGTGTTATTATATATATACAAGGATATTTTCGTCCAAAAAATTTATTTGTAGGAATAGAGAGATAACTGCTGGAGTACAGGGTAAAATTTTCCTTTGGATCGGATGGATACATGCTTGCATATGTGAAAGTTTAGAGTCAATTTTAGTTAATGGAAGCACATGTAGACCGGATGTGAAACCTGTAGTAAATATAGTGTGAAAAAGATTGTTTGCGTCAGAAGGAAAATGTCTTTCTTACGGAGGTGGAGGCTGCTTGTTGATACAAATAGTATTAGGTATCAATTGTTACAAATCTGGTATGAAAACTTAACTGAAGCGGCCTTATTCAATGAATATGACATCGCATACCGTGATCAATCAATCACTTGGTGGAGAGAATAAAGATTTAATGAATGTAGGCTTCTTAGTAAACAATGATCCGCATTGGTTTGTCAATAGTGTGAAGGGACAATTGGTTGGGTGCAGAGCCTCTGATTCTTACCTTCCCCAAATTGTACTCAGTAGTGATTAATAAGATTGCAAAATTGTCTGAAGTTAGATTTTGGACATGAAAATGTGTGGCAATGGAAATGGAAACGGCGGAGATCCTTATTTGCTCTGGAGGAATTATCATAGTTAAGAAACTTATTAGCTGATAAGCTTTCCGCGGGTATGGGTAATGGGTATGGGTATGAGGTAGGTTCCGCAGAGCATATAGGCTAAGGCAAATTTATCAAAGCTATCAAGCAGGTTACTATCTGATATATTGGCCATGCGAAATGCTCGTGCAGAGAGGATTGATGGATCAAACACGAGACATGTGTTGCATTTTTTGTTTCAACTGTGATGAAACCTGTCAGCGTGTTTTCTTCAATTGTGAATTTGCTAGCAAGGTATGGTTGCTCGAGTTTTATACTAGTACATATGGGAAAAAACAACTGTTAAGCTCCATAACAGTGCTAAGTTGCAGCAAAAAGTAAACAACAAAATACCCCATATGTCTGCTACATCAAACAACACTACTTGCCATTTTCACCCTTCCGCGCCTCCACCCACTGCACCCGATGATAGATGTCTGCAGAATGAATTTACCATTTACCAAGCGCTTGGCTACGTAGTGTTTCTAGTGCAATCAATTGACAGGCCATACTGCAATTTTGTATACAATAGTTAGATCAGATAAAATAAAAACTGACATACCCACACATATATACTCTTTCTCATATATTACTAATGTACATCATGTCCTACCCCAATCAACAACTTAGCTACATTTACAGATTCTTTAAAAATAGAACACAATTATACACAAATAAATGACTTCCCTCCGTCTTTACCGTAACTAAATTGCGGTCTTTTTCATATTACGTTCCACTTCCACTAGCATGTTTAAAATTGATGATGGAACTAGATATCACAAAGCACAAGAAACCATATAGAAGAATAGCCTCACTAAAATGAAACCACTTCTCAAAGCTATCTTTCAACCACTCACTGACATTCCTCACCATTAAAACATAATTAACCACTCTCCTATAAACTCTTTAACCACCAAGACTAATTGAACCATTCCACTGTGTCCTAAACGAGCAGAAATTTAATTAGTTTCATAACTATTTCCAAGTGCTCTAATGATAGTCAACAAACTTAAAGTATTAAACGGAACAAAATCTCTAAAGAAATTGTCAAAAAAATTGACAAGAGCAAAGTGTGTGCCTCCCAACATACACAAGAGGAATAGTTGGAGAATCAAATCAATTTGTCTTTTAGATTTATAAACAGAAGAGGTGGCTGAACCTTCATATGATATAATATGGTCCCATCCTTATAGGAGGCCTAACAGATCAATCAGTGTCTTTGCTGTATGAATGACTAGCTTATGTTTTATCTTTAAAAAAATTAATTATGCTCCTATTTTGTTCTAGCACTAAATAAGTTCCTATTCGATCACTCATAATCCCTTCTAGTCTACACAAAATGTGATTATCCGAACTTTGCCCCTAATAATTTTTGCTAATACAAAATTATGTAAGCACGTGTTATAAAACAATAGATTAAAACACACTGGCACATCCACATAACATATTAAAAACACTACTTACTTGCATTCTTCAAGGTGTTGGAAATTCTCTCTTGATATTCAATAAATCAGCAATAAATTTTTTATGCTCACTTAAATCTTCCACTGCTTTTCTTAGAGCATCTTGGTACTCTGTAAGTATTCCTTGCATTTCTTCATTTTGCTGCCTCTCATATTTGACTTGACTCTCGTACTCAGCTGTCACCTTCTTGAGTTGTTCTTTCAAAACTTCAAGCTCCCTTTGCATATTCATTTCAGCTATCTTTGAAACTTTCAACAAATTTTTCAATTGTTCATTAGAAGCTTGTAGATTGTGCTGGATTTTGATCTTACATTCTTCCTCCACTTTTGCTCTCTTATTTGCTCTTTCAAGGGAAATCTCATTTTCACTTTGAGCTACCTCATATGCTTGACGGACCCTTTTTAACTCTTCTTGCAAATTCTTAATTTCTTCCTCCTCCTTTAGAGGTGATGCCTTCAGTTTTTCTATTTCATCATTAATGTTAACAGATTGAACTGGTGTTTCTTCAACTACTTTAGACGTTCTAACCCAGGGTAACTTGATCTCTTTAACCCTGTCCTTGACCCATTGAGAATAAGTATCCTTTACACCATAACTTCTGCATCTAAGCTCTTGCCCTTTTCTGTGGATATTTTTCCATGCTCGACTTACCCTCCGTAACATCTCTGGGTCTTCTTTACCCATGGCATGCAAAACAAAATCCTTCAATAATAGATCTGCAGGTTTATCTACTATTGGATAACCAAGCTGCCTCAAAGCTAAAGTCGGGTTGTAATTAATGCATCCTTTGGTTCCAATAAGAGGCACATTAGGAAACTGTCCACAACTGTAAATTACTTCTTCCACCCTTTGCTCTTGTGAATACCATAAAATTGAATCTTCATTAAGGTTGTCTAGGCTTTGAGTCCATGCACTTCTACCTCTGGCTTCCACAAAACAACTATCCAAAAAAATATGAGATATTAACCACGTATACAACATGGGAAGACAACATAAAATCCTTGCTTTTTTCTTTTTGTGTCCGACATGAAGAGAGTAGTATACATCAGCAAGAACAGCGGGAACTGGATTCTGGTTGTGTTGCTTATAGGCCAGAAAAACACCAATAGCAGCCAAATCCACAAAATTATCCATGTTTGGGAATAACACTATACCATAGATAATGAGAGCCAACAAATCTATGAAAGCATCCCATTGGTTTTCATCGGCCAGTTCTTGAGCCTTTTTTTCTAGGTATTCTCTTGAAAATCCATGAGGTGTCCTTTTTATCTCCATTTTGCTTATGTCAATATTCAGTACTTTAATAATTGTTTTGGGTGTAGGGAATTGTCCAATTCCTCGGAATGGATTTCCTTTCTCTAAGGAATAACCCATGATTAGTCCGAACTCTTCCAACGTTGGAGCTAATTGAAAATCTTTAAAAGTGAAGCATCTAAGAGGAGGGTCGTAGTACTGGACCAAAGCAGAGAGGGCATCCGTTTTCACATCTACAGTCAAGAGGTCAAGGATCTTTCCATACCTATTAACAAAAATGTCTCGATAACTTTGTGTCATTTGATTGCCAAGGTCTATTAAGCTCTTCAAATCAGGATGCTCAATCTTTAAATTTAAAGTGTGTCTTCGATCTGATCCCATTTTTTTCAGCTTGTTTTAGAAACCCACAACACAAGTAATATTCTTATTATGACTCCTTAACAAACCTGAAAATTCTGAAAAGGAAAAATGTTTGCAATGAGCTATGAATGTAGATAGTAGAAAACAAGAAAACAGATTCTAAATAATATTTCCCAACAAACTAGGTTGCGAATGAATATCAAACTCCACCCCCAATTTAGCAAATTTCACTACAATTGACTATCATCGGTTGATAGGAAGGGGATTGGGCCTGTTAGCAAAGAAGGGGAGGTAATGGTTAACAAAGAGAGTAATGAGCACAAGGTATGGCGTGTGTATGAGAGAAGAATTAAGAAAAGAGTCACAAAGGAAGTGTGAGGCTGATGTGGCAGTAGGTTAGGATATCAGTTTGGGCCTTAGTCCAAACCAATTAAATAGGAGTTTATTCAGTTGGTATTCCCCATATAAATAGGAGTGTATGGGGCAGTAGTTAGTTAAGTTATTATTTGCCGTTTTTCATATTAGGGTTTGGGCAGTGAGAGAATTGTTTTCTGTGACTGAGGAGCCGTAGTTCTGGAACTTTCTGTTTTCATATTCATTAATAAAATAATTTCCTCCATCATACTATATCTTCCCTCTGTTCTATCAATTGGTCCGACCTTCCTTGTTCATGCAAACCAGAATGACAGAGAGAATTACTGCAATTGAGGAACGCTTGGGACGTGTAGAAACCAGTATTGAGGATTTGTGTACTTTCATTGCTGTGGAGATTCAACGTGCGATGGCGAATCGTGAATCACCTCAGCCAAGCGGTGCAACGATTACCTCGCCGTTGGATGAGTTTCGTCTGTCGGCAAAGAAGGTGGAATTGCCGGCGTTTACCGGCGACGATCCGGTGGCGTGGATCACTCGTGCTGAGACATACTTTGAAGTACAACGAATTTCTCAGGATGTTCATATTCAGTTGACAAAGTTGAGCATGAAAGGCCCTACTATCCATTGGTTTAACCTATGGCGTGATTCAACAGAGGAATTGTCATGGGGAGAACCTATGTGAAGCAATGATGGCGAGATTTGGAGGAGGTCGTTTGGAGAACCCGTTTGAAGAACTCAAGGATTTGAAGCAATCTGAGACGGTGGAGGATTACATCGCCGAATTTGAATTGTGTTCCCCTCAGTGTGGAAGGTTACCAGAACAACAATTTCTGGGCTTTTTATTGGTGGTTTACGTCACGACATCCGTTCTCGGGAAAGAACATTCGAGCCGCACAACCGGTATGTGGCGATGCAATTGGCACGTGATGTGGAACCTGAATTTGCTGAAAATTCAGGTCATGGATCAGGTTTGCGTTACAAACTAGGTCACGGGTCGTAGGCTCGCACTCCAAAACCTTCTTGGGCCTATCGTGAAGGTGAAGGGAAAGGACTTTTTAATTCAACCCAGAATGGTGCTGAGTTGGGGAAAACACGTAGAGGCTTTGCATCTGGATCTCAGACCGAATCTCAAGCTGGGTCGACCCGGTCTCAAATTTCCACAGGGAATTTGCGTGCAAGCTCTGATCGTCAGAATTCTCGGGGAGTTCGGCATTTTCCAACAGCGGAGTCGAATGACCGACGAGAAAAGGGTCTTTGTTTTCGTTACAGTGAGCGATGGGATCCTCTCTATCAGTGTGCTTTGAAACAGCTGTGAGTTCTCATCTTCGGAGATGATGAATTCCTCAATGATGAGGGAGAAATTGTTGGATTGGAAGCTGACTCATAGGAAGAGAAGGAGACTGTGGAGCTTGAGTGTAAGTCTCTCGGTGTGTTTGGCTTATCAACAACTCCAAAACCACGCAAGATGAAACTAGAAGGGGGATTGCAAGGGGCCAACATTCTGGTCTTAATCGATAGTGGTGCGACACAATTTCATTTCTCCTAAAGTGGTTGAAGCTTTGGGTTTATCTCTGGTTCCCTCAAATCCTTTGGGTGTAAAGCTAGGTGATGGCCATCGTGTTATGACTAAGGGTAAGTGTGTTGGAATTTCATTGGTGTTGGGTGACATGGAAACCACTCTCGATGCGTACATATTAGGGTTAGGGCGTGTGGACTTGATTTTGGGAGTGGTGTGGCTGGAGACTCTTGGTAAGGTGACAATGGATTGGAAGTCAATGTTGTTCAAATTCCGAGGTAACCTCGTAAAGTTGGTTGGTCAACCCTTAGATGAAAAAAGTGCTACCTTCCAGACTTTGATGACCACTTCCAGAATGCTAGAGGATTAAGGTGGGCTTACACTGTTGGCAACAACTGAGACCTTGGACCAGAGGCTAAATAGGGATAAGGATAGGGTTCTTCAAGCATTATTGACCAAGTTCTCTGACGTGTTTTCTGAAATTAATGGTCTTCCTCCGGCTAGAAACACAAGCCACTCTATTGTGATGTTACATGGTGCTGGACCTGTTGATGTGCGACCCTACAAGTACCCTCACCATCACAAAGACGAAATTGAAAGACAGGTCCAGAACCTGCTTCAGCAAGGGGTGATCCGAAATAGCACTAGTACTTTCTCTAGTCCGGTTATCTTGGTTAAGAAGAAAGACAATTCTTGGCAGATGTGTATCGATTACCGCACGTTGAATAAAGTCACAGTGCAAGATAAGTACCCTATTCCGGTGGTAGATGAATTACTCGATGAATTGCATGGCTCTACATATTTTTCTAAAATGGATTTGAAATCCGGATATCACCAAATTCGGATGAAGGAGGAAGACGTTCACAAAACTGCGTCTAGAACTCATGAAGGCCACTATGAGTATTTGGTAATGCCCTTCGGTCTTACTAATGCCCCGGCTACGTTTCAATCGGTGATGAATGAAATTTTCAAACCGTATTTGAGGAAATTTGTCCTTGTTTTTTTTATGACATATTAGTATATAGTACTTATTGGGCCACTCATTTGGAACACTTAGCTTTGGTTTTACAGATTCTGTTGCAGCATCAGTTTGTGGCCAACAAAGGCAAGTGTACCTTTGGCCAAGAAGGATTGAATACCTAGGACATGTGATTTCCAAGGCGGGGGTTAATGTAGACCCATCTAAGGTGGACAGTGTGTTACAATGGCCAGTTCCCAAGAATGTGAAAAGTGTTCGTGGTTTTTTGGGTTTGACGGGTTATTATCGGAAGTTTATAGCTAACTGTGGGAGAATTGCTAAACCTTTGACCAATTTGACTAAAAAGGATGGATTCTATTGGAACGCGGCTGCGGACGAGGCTTTTCAGCATCTGAAAGTTACAGTCACTTCTACCCCTGTTTTAGTGCCTGCCTAATTTCAATTTACCTTTTGAAATTGAATGTGATGCCTCCGGTAAAGGTGTTGGGGCTGTGTTGATGCAGTTAAAGCATCCTATTGCTTATTTTAGCAAAGCCTTTGCATCATCAAAACTCTCCAAATCAGCCTATGATAAGGAATTGATGGGGTCAGTTCTCGCTATCCAACATTGGAGACACTATTTGTTGGGTAGGAGATTCATTGTGTACTCAGATCAGAAAAGTTTGCGGCACCCCTTACAACAACGGATCACTACTTCTAATCAACAAGAATGGATGGCAAAATTGTTGGGTTTTGACTTTGAGGTTATTTACAAGGTAGGGGTCGAGAATAAAGTAGCTGATGCTTTATCAAGACAACATGAAGAGGCAGAGATCAAGACATTGTTGTCTTACCCGATATGGACTCAAGGGGGTCAATTGCAACAAGAAATCATGCAAGATTCGGTTCTCAAGGGAATTGTGGAGGCCATTCAATTGGATCCTATGTCTAAGCCAGGTTTTACTATCAAAGGTGGTATCCTGTTTTACAAAAACAGATTGGTAATTCCAGCTAAGTCCCCAATGGTTGATGATTTGCTCAAAGATTTCCATTCTTCTCCTAGTGGGGGACACTCCGGCTACCTCCGAACATTTAGAAGAATGGCAGGGACATTATATTGGCAAGGAATGATGAAATGGATTCAAGAGTTTGTCAAAGCTTGTGATATGTGCCAAAGACAAAAGTATGCTGCTACTACTCCTAGTGGATTATTGCAGCCGTTGCCTGTTCCGGTGCTGGTGTGGAGTGAAATCTCCATGGATTTCATTACTAATCTACCTAGGAGTAATGGTTTTGAAGCCATTTTGGTGGTTGTTGACCGTCTTTCCAAATAGTCATTTTGTTCCGTTTAAACACCCATTTACTGCACATTCCATTGCTTCCATCTTTGTGAAAGAAGTCGTTAGACTGCATGGTGTTCCGGAGTCAATACTCAGTGAGCGTGACCCTTTGTTTGTGAGTATTTTTTGTAAGGAGCTGTTTAAATTGTTAGGGACAGTGTTGAAGATGTCATCTGCTTACCATCCTCAAACCGACGGCCAAACGGAGGTGATAAATAGATGCTTAGAATCCTACCTGCGTTGTTTCATGTCAGACCAACCGAAGTCGTGGGCTCAGTGGATTCCGTGGGCCGACTTGTGGTACAACACCACGTTCCATATATCTACAGGTCTTACACCTTTCGAGGTGGTGTATGGCCGGAAATCTCCACAATTGGTACACTTTTTGGAAGGGGAAACTAGAGTTGAAGCAGTGGCTCAAGAACTCAGAGATCGAGATGAAGCTTTGCGACAACTGAAGTTCAATTTGCAGAATGCGCAGAAACAAATGAAGATTCAAGCGGACAAGAAGAGGAAAGAAGTGAAGTTTGAGGTGGGGGATTGGGTTTTTCTCAAACTAAGGCCCCATAGGCCACAATCTGTGGTCCAACGAATCCATCAAAAGCTAGCTCCCAGATTCTTTGGTCCTTATCAAATCCTCAAGAATGTGGGACAGGTTGCTCATAAGCTTCAGCTGCCTGCAATATCTAAAATCCACCCCAAGTTTCATATATCACAATTGAAGAAAGCAATTGGTAATTACACACCAACTAATGAGCTGCCGCTGCGAGTTTGGAAGTCGATAAAGGAGAGGTGGTTCCTGCGAAATTGCTGTCTTGGAGGGATAAGTTTGATGCTGGGACACATACTAGAGAATGGTTGGTGCAGTGGGAAGGTATGGATATTGGTGATGCGACACGGGAGGAAGAATTGATGTTGAAGAGTCAATTTCCTGACCTCTGCCTTGAGGACAAGGCTCTTTTTGGAGGCGGGAGTGACGATAGGAAGGGAATTGGGCCTGTTAGCAAAGAAGGGGAGGTAATGGTTAACAAAGAGAGTAATGAGCCCAAGGTGTGGCGTGTGTATGAGAGAAGAATTAAGAAAAGAGTCACAAAGGAAGTGTGAGGCTGATGTGGCAGTAGGTTAGGATATTAGTTTGGGCCTTAGTCCAAACCAATTAAATAGGAGTTTATTCAGTTAGTATTCCCCATATAAATAAGAGTATATGGGGCAGTAGTTAATTAAGTTATTATTTGCCGTTTTTCATATTAGGGTTTGGGCAGTGAGAGATTGTTTTCCGTGACTGAGGAGCCGTAGTTATGGAACTTTCTGCTTTCATATTCATTAATAAAATAATTTCCTCCATCATACTATATCTTACCTCTGTTCTATCATCGGTTCAGCTATGAAAGCAAGAACCAACACTGAAAAATAATTCCCAAAGCAATAATGCTAAAGTACACACTACCGAGTGGAATTATGATTTCATATTCTTAGTGTATAACAAAAATATTAGAATCCAAAAGAAATTATTGATGTTGATATTTGTAAAAATATAGTGTTAAGAATATTTGTATGTAGAATAGTCTCACATCGATTATATCATGTAATTAGTTATAATCTCTATATATATAATAAAGTCTCCGTAGTGCTTTAAAACACACGGTTTAACCTAAATGTCTCTTAGTCTCTCCTAATTCAATATGGTATCAGAGCCTTCTAAGAGGCAATTCTTCGCCATGCTTTACCCGTTGACCCACTGTCTTCCGGTGAGAAACTTTCTTCTGCAAACCATGTCATCATTCTGGTTTACCTCACCTTTTTTTTAAATTTTTTTCAGCGACCTCCGCCGCCGCACTGCCCACGGAAAAAAAAATTTCGGCGGGCAATTGTTCACCGCCGCTGCAACTGTTCACCGCCGGCACTACTGTTCACGGAAAAAAAATTCTACCGGAAAATCGCCTTCCTTCTCCGGTTTCAGATCTGCCCTCGGTTTCTATTTTCAACTCACAGAAAGTCGTACTCTTGTTCAAACAGCCCCAGTTGTTGTGTTTTAAGCCATGGGAGATGGTGATTCTGTCTCGTTTACTAAAGTTCCGCTTATCCCATGTGAAAAACCAATCGGATCAGCCAACTATAACATATGGGCTCGTGCTGTCGAGATGTGGTTTCACGGTCAAGGATATGAAGAGCATCTAACCACCCAATTGAGTGACGTTGCAGCCGTCAAACTCGCTCAATGTAAGAAAACTGATGCCTCTGTGTACTGTGTTGTGGTTTTCAAATTTAGAATAAATAATATTGTTGTTGTATTATTATGAGGTCACTGGACCTGTATATATACATGAGCTTGTAGTCTATTTTAGGGAATTGGACAGCTAGTTCTAAGGAAACAAATCCTTGTGATTATGGGATTGATCCTAAATAAATAAACCTAATAATTAGCAAGATATACAGCTGTTACAGAATTACTGCAAATATAAACCTTCCTAAAATACATAAAGACAATAACTGTTTTGACACTCCCCCTCAAGCTGGTGAATAGGTGTTTTCCATTCCCAGCTTGGATATAATTCTTTCAAAGTTACTGCAGTTCAGCCCCTTGGTGAGTATGTCTGCAAGTTGATTCTGAGTGGATACATATGGTGTGCAAATCATGCCACTGTCTAGTTTTTCCTTGATAAAGTGTCTGTCAACCTCGATATGTTTAGTTCTATCATGCTGCACCGGGTTGTGGGCTATACTAATTGCAGATTTGTTGTCACAATATAACCTCATAGGTTCATCCCATCTTATCTTCAAGTCTTCCAATATAATCTTCAACCATAGAAGTTCACATATTCCTTGGGCCATTGCTCGAAATTCTGCTTCTGCGCTCGATCTAGCTACTACACTCTGTTTTTTGCTCTTCCAAGTCACGAGGTTTCCACCAAGGAAGGTGCAGTATCCAGTAGTTGATCTCCTATCTACCACTGACCCCGCATAGTCCGCATCCGTGTATGCTTCAAGACTTACACTCTTGTTTCGTTTGAACAAAATCCCTCTTCCTGGGGTCCCTTTCAAATACTGGACAATTCTAAGAGCAGCTTGTAAATGTGCTTCCTTTGGTTGGTGCATAAATTGGCTGACTAGACTTACAGCAAAAGCAATGTCTGGTCTAGTGTGAGATAAGTAAATAAGTCTTCCCACAAGTCTTTGATACATTTCCTTGTCCACTGCAATATCCTCGTCCGCACTTCCCAGCTTTATATTTGGATCAACTGGGGTACTTGCTGGTCTACAGGCTGTCTTACCTGTTTCTTTAAGCAAGTCAGTAATATACTTTTGTTGAGATATGAAGATTCCTTTCTTGGAATGGGCCACTTCGATTCCCAAAAAATATTTAAGTCTCCCTAATGTCTTGATCTCGAATTCCGTGGCAAGGCATTCACCTAACATTTGTTGCTCCTTTTTGTCATCCCCACTTACTATAATATCATCTACGTACACCAATAAAATTGTTACTCCCCCTGAAACTGAATGTTTGATAAATAATGTGTGATCCCCTTGGCTCTGTTTGTAGCCCAGACCTAACATAACCTTGGTGAATCTTCCAAACCACGCTCTTGGGGATTGTTTCAGCCCATATAGAGCCTTTCTTAGCTTATAAACAGTTCCAGTAGCAACCTGTCCATTGTAACCAGGGGGCAACTCCATGTATATTTCTTCTTCAAGGTCTCCATGTAAAAAAGCATTCTTCACATCGAACTGTTGCAGGTCCCAACCATAATTTGCTGCTAATGACAATATTACTCTGACCGTGTTCATCTTAGCAACCGGGGAAAATGTTTCCAAGTAATCAATTCCATAGGTTTGAGTGAAGCCTTTGGCCACTAATCTTGCCTTGTAACGTTCAATGGTCCCATCAGCCCTGTACTTTACTGTATATACCCACTTGCATCCTACTGTTTTTTTTTCCAATTGGTAGGGTGACAAGTTCCCATGTTCTATTCTTGCTTAACGCCTCCATTTCCACATCCATGGCTTGTTTCCATTTCATATTAGATAATGCTTCAGATACAGAGGAAGGTGTGTGTGTGGAGTTGAGGTTTGTGAGGAAGATTTTATGGGTAGGTGAGAATTTTTCAAAGGATAAGAAATTTGATAGTGGGTAAAGTGGTTGTTGGGTGCATGCTCTAGTTCCCTTTCTAAGGGCAATGGGTAGGTCTAGATTTTGGTCCATCTGTGCTTCTAAATTTTCAAAAACAAACTCATTAGAATCATTGGAATTTATAGGATTCGGAAGTGTTACCTCATGCAGTGATGATGGGCTGGACTCTTGGACATTGCCAGATTCTAGAATGGCCTTTTCTCTCCTTGAATATACCAGATTTTTCCCAAATTTTCCACCATTAGGTGCAGGTTCAGGTGCAGGTCTTGCTGTTGGTTCAGGTACAGGTGTAGGTGCAGGTTCTGCTGTTGGTTCAAGTGCAGGTCCTGCTGTTGGTTCAAGTGCAGGTCCTGCTGTTCTCTCAGTTTCAGGGACAGCAATGCCATTTGTCCCAATTTCAGGTCCAAATGTCATATTTGGAAGCATGAGAGTCTCATCTTCCTCTCTTACATTCTCCCCCTGAAGATGAGGCTGCCCAAAGTAGCTCTCTCGTTCGTTGAAGGTGACATCTCTTGACACATAGAATTTTTTTGATAGGGGGTGAAAACATTTGTATCCTTTTTGTGTGGTAGAGTACCCTAAGAATACACATTTGACAGCCCTAGGGTCCAATTTCCTCCTTTCGTTACTATGAACATGCACAAAGGATACACACCCAAATATTCTAGGTTGGAGTTTATTTGTAGGATCCAAGTGTGGGTAGAATGAGGATAGGACTTCCATGGGGCTTTTTGAGTCTAAGATTTTAGTGGGCAACCTATTGATGAGATAGGTGGCAGTAAGAAGGGCTTCCCCCCAAAATCTCTTAGGAACATGGTTTTGAAAAAGTAGAGCTCTAGTTTGATCTAATAGGTGCCCATTTTTCCTTTCTGCAATCCCATTCTGTTGGGGTGTGTTTACACATGAGGACTCATGGATTATCCCTTCCTTTTGGCAAAAAGAGTTTAGTACAAGGTTAAAATAATCCTTGGCATTATCAGACCTAATTCTTTTGATACCGACCCCAAATTGATTTTTAATCATTGAGACAAACTGAAAGAACACAGAGCTAACTTCAGATTTTTGTTTTAAAAGAAAAACCCAAGTCACCCGGGTACAATCATCTATGAAGGTTAAAAACCATTTAGCACCTGAGATATTAGGAACGTAAGCAGGACCCCATACATCAGTGTGAACAAGAAAAAATGGGCAAGGACTCATCTTATTGCTAATGGGAAAAGGTACACGCTTGTGTTTAGCAAACTCACACACATCACAGTGGAGACTCTCCACATTTAAATTTTTAAACAAGAAAGGGAAAAGCACTTTTACAACTCGAAATGAAGGGTGTCCTAGCCGGCAATGGTATAGTTGAACTTTCTCTATGTTGGTCATGGTGGATTCAGATATGAGAGAGCGGCTATTGGTAGGCAGATTAGGATCCTCCATGTAGTATAGGCCATTCCATTCTCTAGCATGTCCAATCGTCTTCCCCGAGTTCTTGTCCTGCAGTATACAAGAGTTGTTATGAAAAACAGCATTACAGGAGAGATCTTTTGTGAGTTTTTGTATAGAAATCAGATTGGTGGATAATTTAGGGACATGAAGGACATTTTTTAATGTTATGGATGGGTTTATTTGGACCTCTCCTTGTCCTGCTGCAGTCATAAGAGTTCCATCTGCTGTGGAAATTTTCTTGCTGCTAGGACATGGGGAATATGTGGAGAAATATTTGGGTAGAGGGGTCATATGGTCAGTGGCTCCAGAGTCTAATATCCAGTAATGTGTAAATGGTGTATCTGAAACATTAAGCCCAAAAGAAAGTGGAAACTTACCAGAATATGTTAAGGAGCATGTACCTGTAGGCTTCTCCAATTTACTAAGGAAGGATCTTACCCGCTCTATCTCTTCATGATTCAGCTGGCCAGATCCTTCACTTTGTCCATGACTGATGTGTGCTTGCCCTTGCCCTCCTTTTTTGGGAGGACCTCCTTTCGGCCCCCATTCTCGGCTTGGGGGTTTCCCATGTAATTTCCAGCACTTCTCCCTTGTGTGACGCGGCTTGTTACAGTGGGTACACCAGATATCCTCATGTTTTTTCTCCATGTTGGGAACCCCGCTTCTCCTTTGGTTAGCAACCATGATTGTTCCTCCTTCAGCTATCATTGCCGAACTTTCAGTTATTGAGGTCTCGAGCATCAATCCTCTTCTGCTTTCTTCACTCCGGATAATGGCTACCACTTCATTAAGCCCTGGGACTTTCTCTTTTCCCAGGATTTGGATTCGGACCTGGTCATATTCAGGATTTAGGCCTACCAAAAAATCATAGACTCTATCTTGTTCAATATACTCCTTAAGGATTGCTGAGTCTTCTGAACATTTTGCTTTTATAACTCGATAGTGGTCCAATTCCATCCATAGAGACTTGAGTTGATTAGCATATTCTGTAACAGATCTGCTTCCCTGTTTGGCAGCCACAGTTTTCACCTTTACATCATAAATTTGGGCAGCATCCTTGGCCTTAGAATACGTTTGTTCTACTGCCTCCCAAATTTCCTTTGCTGATTTAAGAAACATGCAGGTATCACTAATTTCTGGGACCATTGAATTCCACAACCACGCCATGATCATGGAGTCTTTTTCTTCCCATGATTTGAAGTTGGGATTTGTTTCATCAGGTGCACTATCAGTTAGGTGACTGACCTTTCCTTTTCCTTTCAAGATGGTCCTAATAAGTTGAGACCATTTGAGAAAATTCTTCCCATTTAACCGATAAGCAGAATGAACATTCTGCAATTCTCCGGCAGTCTGGGATCTGTCCCCAGTTTCCAGAATAGGATCCACAATCTCAGCCATGACCAGGTGCGATCAAGGTAGAGAAGGTTGCGCTGCAATGAAATCGGCGACAAGGTATAAAGGTAGTGCAGCAATGAAGGCTGCAACTTAGGGTTTACAAGCACGGTCAGAGACTCCCAAGGATCGGGAGCTCTGATACCATATCAAATTTAGAATAAATAATATTGTTGTTGTATTATTATGAGGTCACTGGACCTGTATATATACATGAGCTTGTAGTCTATTTTAGGGAATTGGACAGCTAGTTCTAAGGAAACAAATCCTTGTGATTATGGGATTGATCCTAAATAAATAAACCTAATAATTAGCAAGATATACAGCTGTTACAGAATTACTGCAAATATAAACCTTCCTAAAATACATAAAGACAATAACTGTTTTGACAGTTTTCCATAGCACCTAACCTCCAAGCGCAGTACCAAGCATTCTCCACTTGTTATGAGGTGTGGCAAAAGGCCAAGAAAGTCTTTTCCAACGACATTCATTCTCTATACAGTGTCATCCACAAACTCAACACACTGAAGTTGGAAAATATGGATGTGCAAGCTTATCTGAGTAAGCTTGATGCCTTGAAAGCAAGTTACGCAACCCTCATGCCTTACGCAAAAGATGCAATAGCTCATGCCGAACAACAGTGTAAATATTTCATGGTCATGGCACTTAAAGGACTACCATCAGAACTCGAATCCATTCGTAACCAAATTTTATCAAGTACTACTGTTCCTAACTATGATACAGTTAGTGAACAATTGTTGCGCTTGGCTACACCTTATGCGTTTGGCACGGTTTCTCCTCCATTTATTGCTATTCCAACACCAGGTGACACTACTTCTCTTGCATCTCTTGGCAACAATCAGAATCGCCTTCGAGGAGGGTCATCCAACTTCAATCCTCGTCCTAAGTGTGACCATTGTAACCGGCTTGGACATACTATCGATCGTTGCATGGAAAACCTCCACAGCAGGTAAATGCAGCTCAAATTGATAACCCAGACACTATACAAACTTCACCTTCTCTTTAGAACCCTACGGCAAGCTATGAGGATTTTCTCAGGTGGTGTCAGACTAACCAGACCTCTGGTTCCACTGCTTCGATTGCACACACTGGTAATTCATCTGTTTGCGTCTCTCAATCATCTCCTCTTGGTCCTTGGGTCCTCAACTCTAGTGCGTCTGATCAAGTTACTGGTAATAAAAATCTTTTCTCTTCCCTTTCTACCTCTGGTTTCTTACCAAGTATAACTGCCGCAAATGATTCTCAAACCCGATCCCAAGGGATCGATACTGTTCAAATTCAACCATCTCTCTTTGTTACTCCTGTCCTATATGTACCTAATTGCCCATTTAATCTACTGTCAGTCAGTCGTTTGACTCGTTCTCTTAATTGTTCTATCACTTTTACTAACAGTGATGTTATTCTGCAGGATATAAGTTTGGGACAGACGATTGGCGTCGGATGTGAGTCTCAAGGCCTCTCCTACTTCTCTACGTCATCTACCACATGCTCCATCACAGATTCTCCGCTCATTATACATGCGTAGTTAGGTCATCCAAGTCTTCCAAAGTTACAAAAGTTGGTGTCCAGTTTATCTAAATTATTCACTTTACCGTGCGAGTCTTGTCCATTAGGGAAACATACTTGTAGTCACTTTCCCGATCGAGTTAATAAACGGACTGCGTCCCCTTTTACTTTAGTTCACTCCGATGTTTGGGGTCCATCGCGTACCGTGTCTACTTTTGAATCTAGGTATTTTGTAACATTTATTGATGATTTTTCACGTTGCACATGGCTATTTTTAATGAAAAACAGATCTGAATTGTTTTCTATTTTTGAACAATTTTATCGAGAAATAAGAACCCAATTTAGTCTGTCCATTCGTACCTTAAGAAGTGACAATGCACGTGAATATTTATCCCAGCAATTTCAAACTTTTATGACATCCAATGGTATTCTGCACCAAGCATCTTTCTCTCATACATCTCAACAAAACGGGGTAGTCGAACGCAAAAACCGGCATCTCGTAGAAACCACTCGGACTCTACTTCTCCATGGTAATGTCTCTCTCAGATTTTGGGGGGATGCTGTGTTCACGGCGTGTTATCTCATAAATCGCATGCCCTCATCTGTCCTTAATAATAAAATCTCTCATTCAATCCTGTTTCCAAACTCTCCTCTTCACCCAATTCCTACTTGAGTCTTCGGGTCTACATGTTTTGTGCATAATCTCTCCCCTGGTCTTGATAAACTATCAGCTCGATCACTAAAGTGTGTCTTTCTTGGTTATCATCGATCCCAAAAGAGTTATCATTGCTACTCACACACTCAGCAACGATACTTGATATCGGCCGATGTTACCTTCTTCGAGTCTGTGCCATATTTTGCGACCACCCAAGTCACTCCGGAACCCCTTCAGAAAAGTACTCCCACACCTCTTCCAGAAGTCTTATCTCCCATTATCCCTCATCATTCTAGGGAACCTGTCCCACGAGAAACCCCTACGATTGACCCCCCCACTTCTCGCCCACTTCAAACATATCAGCGTCGTAAACCAACGTCTGTCATACTTGCCCCTAAGGTTGTACATGTCCCTGAGGCCGTACTTGTCCCTGAGATCATTGCAGACTCTCCTCTGACGCTATAGCCATCACCGGATTCGATCCTACAACCTGAGTCTGATCTTCTGATTGCCCTTCGCAAAGGTATACGTCAAACACGAAATCCTTCTCCACATTATATTGATTTATGTTATCATCGTTTTTCCCCTTTGCAGTATACTTGTTTGTCCTCTTTGTCTTCTGTTTCTATTCCTAAATCTCCAGGTGAAGCATTATCTCACCCTGAGTGGAGGCAAGCAATGATTGATGAAATGTGTGCTCTTCAAAGCAGTGGTACCTGAGAACTGGTTCCTCTACCCACTGGAAAATCTTTAGTAGGTTGTCGTTGGCTTTATACAGTGAAGGTTGGTCCAGATGATAAGATTGATTGTTTTAAAACTCGCTTGGTAGCCAAGGGATACACCCAGATTTTTGGGTTGGATTATAGTGATACCTTCTCGCCTGTAGCCAAGAAAGCATCTGTTAGACTTCTTCTAGCCATTGCAGCCATTCGACATTGGCCTCTTCATCAACTTGACATCAAAAATGCATTTTTACATGGTGATCTTGAAGAGGAAGTATATATGGAGCAACCACCTGGGTTTGTTGCTCAGGGGGAGTCATCGAATATCGCTTATAGGCTACACGGGTCTCTTTATGGTCTTAAGCAATCTCTGAGAGCTTGGTTTGACAGATTCAGCACTATAGTACAACAATTTGGTATGATCCGTAGTGAAGTTGATCATTCTGTCTTTTATCGTCACTCAGCCCAAAGGGTGTATTTATCCTATTGTGTATGTAGATGATATTGTCATAACTGGTAGTGATGAGTCGAGAATACTCCAGTTGAAACAACATCTTTCGAATCAATTTCAGACAAAGGATCTTGGTAAACGCTGATATTTCTTAGGTATTGAGGTAGCCCAATCTAAAGATGGTTTGGTGATTTCTCAGCAGAAATATGCTATGGATATTTTGGAAGAAACAGATTTGTTGAACGCTAAATCAGTTGATACTCCTATGGATCCAAGTGTCAAACTACTACCCAATCAGGGGGAGCCTCTATCAGACTCGGGAAGGTATAGGAGATTGGTTGGAAAGTTGAATTATCTCAGAGTCACTCGTCCAAACATTTCTTTTGCAGTCGGTGTGGTAAGCCAGTTCTTAAATTCCCCTTGTCAGGAACACATGGATGATGTTATCTAGATTCTAAGATACATCAAATGTGCTCCAGGAAAAGGTTTAGTGTATGAAGATAAAGGACATGCTCAGATAGTTGGATACTCTGATGCTGATTGGGCAGGGTCACCAATTGATAGACGATCCACCTCTGGGTATTGTGTACTTGTTGGAAGAAACCTTATATCCTGGAAAAGTAAGAAACAAAATGTAGTTGTAAGATCAAGCGCCGAGGCAGAGTATAGGGTCATGGCAATGGCAACATGTGAACTCATTTGGTTAAAACAGTTGCTCAAAGAACTTAAAATTGAAGAAGCAAGACCATTGACACTTGTATGTGATAATCAAGTTGCATTGCACATTGCTTCAAATCCAGTCTTCCATGAGAGGACCAAACATATTGAGATAGACAGTCACTTTGTCAGAGAAAAGATTGAATCTGGCGACATCGTCACAAGCTTTGTCAACTCTAATGATCAATTGGCAGATGTGTTTACAAAATCTCTGCGAAACCCCAAAATTAATTATATATGTGGCAAGCTTTGTGCATTTGACTTATATGCTCCAGCTTGAGGGGGAGTGTTGATATTTGTAAATACATAGTGTTAAGAATATTTGTATGTAGAATAGTCTCACATCGATTATATCGTGTAATTAGTTGTAATTCTCTATATATAATAAAGTCTATAGTAGTGCTTCCAAAACACACGGTTTGACCTAAATATCTCTTAGTCTCTCCTAATTCAATAATTGATATTTATTGACTAAAAACAGTAAAAGGAATAAAAACTAGGTGGAACAGTTCTCAGGTAGCATATCCAAAACTATATTCATGTGAAATAAAAAACAGAAAAGCTACAAACTCAGATGAAAAGAAAAGAAAAAAAGAGAAACAAAAGAAGGAATGAATTAGTCTCAGAGACAAACAAGCATGATTTTCACATGAAATTGTTAAAACAAACATGATTACACCATGAAACAAGAAAATGATAAAACACAACGAAAATAAAAATAAATTCTTCTTCTTAGTTGTAGGTTTGACGAGCTTTATGGAGTTTGAAATAGGTGAATCTATATCTATCAAGTATTAATATTGAGAGGTTAATAGGTAAAATCGGGAGAAGTGATACAGTGTGAAAATTGTAGATCTAAGAAAAACCACATTAAGTTCCCTGTTAGAGCTACTAGTTAAGTACAAAGCATCCAAAACAAACAAGTACAAAAGGAAAGTACACTATGCACTATTCAAATAAGCAGTTTAAAGCTGAATTAGTGGAAACTGTCCTCAAGAGGTTCGAGAATGCTGGTATGTCGGCGTTTCGGTTCTTCAAATGGGCTGAGAACCAGTGAAACTACTCATATTCGGTAAGGGCATATCACTTGATGATTGAGTCTTTGGCAAAGGGTATGGTAAATGTTGCTGCTTTTAATGGTTTGTTGAGTGCTTTGTGCAAGTCTAGGAATGTGAGGAAGGCTCAGGAGATTTTTATAGTATGAAAGGACAGTTTGATCCGGATTTGAAAAGTTATAGTATATTGCTTGAAGGGTGAGGAAAGGAACTGAAAGTTCCCAAAGCAAGAGAGGTTTTTGGTGAGATGGTAGCCTGACATTGTTACTTATGGTATAAACGTACATAATCCCGACAATACAACACATTTATATAGTTACTACCTGAAGTACTTGCAAGTTGCAAGAAAACAATGTATCATAACTATCACAAACTATTTATTCACATAATCCCGCAGTAATAAAAAACAAGTGTGTTGCAGAAAATAGGTAAAACAAACGGGAAACTTTCGAGGATTAGAGTTGCAGTTAGTAAAATTTGCATGCCTTACCTATTATACATTGATTTATGCAGCCAAATTCCTACTAGTAACAATACATAAAGCAACAAAATTATACTATGACAAAGAGCTCTAACCTGAATTAGCAATATCTTCAAGTTCCAGAATTCAATTTCAAAATCAGTTGAAAACCCTATATCACAAATTTAACAAACGAATCACGACCTCTAATGAAAAATGAGATAAAACAAAAAATCGAAAATCACAGTGAACATTAAAGAAGGAGACGAAAAATGAATTCAAGTGGTTGTTACCCGATGCAAAGAGAATTGAGATTCACGCCGGCACCATTGAAAAAACGAGGAAGAAGATGACACTGTTCACCATGTTGAATTTGAGATTCTGAAAAAAATGAAGCCAAAACGGAGAAGGGTAGTTTCAGAATTTTTAAAATTGTGGAGGATAACTTTGTAACTTTGCCTTAAATGTAACTCTCCGTGTTTTTTCAATTTTACTTTCTCTTTCATTTTTAGTAAAAAAAAATATTTTTTAATATAATTATTTTTTTAAAAAAAATCTGAAACAAACACTTTCAAAATTAGTCAAAAATGATTTTTTGACAAAACTTAGATTTTAAAGGAAAAAAAACTAAACAAACGCAGCCTATATTTCATTCGCTGAATTTGATAAAAGAAAGTTTCTTTCGGGGAAAAATTTTTTTATATGAATTGATAAATAAAATTTAAAATATAATTGATTGGAATATGATGAAATGAGGAATGAAGAATTTTAGATACTCTGAATAAAAATTTTAACTTTAAATTATAGTTTAGGCAAAAATTTATATTCTGTTTTTATTAATTTTGTATTTAGTTTTGTTTAAAAATTAATTATTACATTAAGAAAAATATAAATAAAATAGAGATTGAACTTGGACGCATGTTCTGATTCGTTGGACTATAAATTTGCTTTGATACACTGTCTAAATTTTGTTTGAATAATAATTTTGTTTTATTTTATTAAAAAATATTTAAATAATTGAACGTAATTTTTATTTTTATTCATTTATTTTAAAATATTAAAATAAATTTAAAAGACAGTGCACATTAGATATATCAATATAACAAATTCTACTTTAAATAAATTTATTTTAAAATTAATTAATAAAAAAAATCATTAATAAATTAAATGATGATTATGAGACGAATAGTAGTATTAACGAAACAACTTATTGATAAAAGAATGTTTGGAATTGAAGAAATATGTGTTTTACTGTATGAATTGATTAAAAAATATGAAATAGATTTTAATGGAATAATTGATTTTTGTGAATTTTTTTACTGATCAGTTTTTTTAAAATAAAATCTTCAAACAATCGTTAAGATTGTAATTTTTGTGTTAAAGTAGTATGTCGCTTGACAGAAACAAGGATGTGTTGAAACATGTAGTGTATGTCAAGTTGTGTTAGTTGTCGAATTGTCAAAATAGATTGCTTGATATAAGATTTTGACATACCAAAATAGATATTTTAGACTTTTATGTTTTGAGCTTTAGCTTAGGTAGTAAGAAAAAATCTAAAATTATAAATAGGGAGTAACCCTTTTTTTTTTATAATTACTCCTTACTTGCACTTGCATAATAAAATTCACAGTTTGTAAGCAGAGATAAACTCTGCAGAAATACTTTCTTCTTCCTTTGTTCAAACCTTAACTTTTTTTCTTCCATAATTTTATTTTCTATCTTTCTCTATTGTTAATTGTTGCACAGAATCATCTTGTAACCAAGGTTGGTTGATTCACTTGAGTGAAGAGTGAAGAACAAGAGATTTCTATCGGGTTGATTGAATCTTGTTCATCAAGATTGATTGAAATTCTCCATATGTTTGATGTAATTTCGCACATCTGGTATCTAGAGCTCTGGTTAAGTGATTCGAGATAAGCAATAATGATGGCAGTGAATAATTCAAACATGCATTTTCTAGCGAGTCTTCTGATTTCGAAGAGTTTGAATTATGAGAATTTGTGCAAGCAGATGGAGGTGATTTTTTGTTATCAAGATCTTTGGGATCTTGTGAAGAAAGGTGTATCACCACTTGGAGAAGAAGCAGTGGATGAAGAAAAAGCGGCACACAAAGAATTGAAAAAGAAATATTATATAGTTCTCTTTATAATTCATCAATGTGTTGATTCAGACAATTTTGAGAAGTTGAGTGATGTAGAATCAACAAAGATGCATGGGAAATTCTGGAGAAATCGTTTAGAGGCGCATAAAAGGTGAAAGAGACGAGGTTACAAACTCACAAGAGAACGTATGAATTACTTCAGATGGAAGACAGTAAAAGCATAATTAATTTCTTCACTAGGGTTATGAAACTGGTGAATTAAATCAAAGTATTGGATAAACATAGACGTCAAGGGACAATGTGGTGGTTGTCATAGAAGAGTCGAAAGACTTATCGACACTGAGAAAAGAAGAGCTTCAAGGGACACTTGAATCTCATAAATAAAGAATGGCTGAAAGAGTTGCAGGCAAGTCGAAGAGTTATGTGGCTTTGCATGCTCAATCAGCAAGAGAAAAAGAAAGGCAAAGGAAAGTGGTTCTGTTGTGAAGAAGTGAAAAACACAAGAAGGGGGGTTGAATTGTAAAAACTGGAAATCAATTGCAGTCAACACGGTATTTTTATCCTGGTTCGTTTGATCTCAAACTACTCCAGTCCACCCGTCAAGGTGATTTCGCCTCTCTCCAACGAGGTTTTAATCCACTGTATTCAACTGAATATTACAACTGCTTTAACAACTGCTAAAGCCTTCTTGAGTCAAACCACAGACCGGTTTCTCAAGGGAATACTTTCTTACAGATAAATGAAATCTAAGTGTGTTGAATGTTTTTTACAAAAACTGTTTATCACAACTGTGATACTACACACGTTAAGCTTATGAGAACTAGAGTGCTAAAATAATTGAGTAAAGAATTTTAGAGCTTTAGCAAACTGAGAGTGAGGAAGATGATGAATAGCTTTAGGCGTGTAGATAGTTGTAGAGCGTTAGCCAATTCAATCTTCACTGACTTGTTTATATAGCATTGAAAAATGGTACGTTGGAGTCAGTAATTTCGTTTCAATGCCAATAACATTCTTTCCATAATAAGCAGAACTTTGTCTGGAATAATGCCGTTGATAATAAATAGTCTTGAATGCACAGTACCGTTGCCACTAAAGCGTGTTCTGGCTTTGGCTCATTCTGACGCTGCTTAGGTGCTGATGAATTGTTGTTGTCTTAATCAGAGTTCAGATTGTTACGCGCAGATCTGTTCATCACGCTTCAGCGTAAGCATATGTTGATCTTCTGATTCTGGCATCTGATGTAACATCCTTTGATGCTGATGTTGATAGTTCATCTTCTGATGCTGATGATGATATTCTCTTGCTGATGTCCATCAGAGTTTCTGTAAAACAGAATGTAATTTTTAGGTAGCATATATGTCTTACATGAATCATACAATTAATATATCTTAGCATTTTGTTATCATCAAAACTTAAACTTAGGGTAGTAGATTCAAACTTTGTTCTAACAATCTCCCCCTTTTTTATGATGACAAAAACTAGATTTTTTCAATTGAAAAATAACGTGAAAAGTATCAGAGATAACCATATAATAAATTGTATCATAATTAAATAGGAAGTTATCAAAGATAAGAGGATAAGGGATAAAGAGATATCAGAGTTTAGATCGGAGATACTCCCCCTGAATTTATTACTTCCCTTTTTAATTCCATGAGTCCTTCAGGATCAGATCTTTATTGACTTTCTTTGAACATCAGAACATCAGAGCTTCAGTGTATCAGAGATGATTAACTTCTTGTACCTGTAAGCTTATGCAAAACAAAAAACATTCAAGTATATCAGAGTGTTAGAATGTTTGAGACTTTTTGTCTCAGTAGTCCGTTATTGAAAAATATCCTTCTTTTTCTCCCCCTTTTTGTCAGCAATCAAAAAGTGCAAGTAATATAAGCTAAAACGATCAGAGCAGAAAAACTGATATATTTAATTCAAAACATAGAAGATAGTACAGAAAACATGGAAAGAAAACAATGAAAACATCAATAATGAAAATCTAAGGTTGGGGTGGAAAGCGTGTGAACAGAGCTTCTAGCATGTTCTTGATATGATCAACAGTTTCCTTCTGCTGATGCACCATGCTGACAACTGTATCAATCTTGCCATCTTGCACATCCATCCTTTCCTTCATTTTCTGATCATTCTCATCCATTCTTTGCTGCAGACGAATATCATTCTGCTTCAGCTCTTCAAGAGTCTGCCTGTCCAAGGCAGCTTGAGAAACGTCAGAAACAGGATGCTTCTGAGAGCTTTCTGCAACATCTTCAGCTTGACTAACATCTTCAGCTTGAATTGTCTGATCTTCTGCTTACTGAACTTTTGAAGCTGGACGCTTTTCAGACCATGGCTCACTATCCAGAAGTAGCACTTCCTCCTTCGGCAGCTGACTTTCAACTTCCTTCAGCAGCTTGCTGAAGTTCTGTTGGGCATGTTCATAATTTATGTCTTGCAGCTTGAGGGCTTCAGCGCGTACCCACATTTTGAAATGTGTCCAGAGTTGGTCTGAAGCAGCAGGATCAATCATTCCAGGACAAACCTGCTTTAGAGAAGCAATCCAATTCTGCAAGCCTGTTTCAAAATTCAAAATGTCAGCACCAACATCTAGTTGTTTGGGTTTGGGAATGGCTATTTTGTTTTTAAGATCAGCAAGACGGTCAAGGATTGTTAAATCAATGAAGGTCCTGCTGTGGTCTTCTGTATTTTGTTTGGGAGATGGAGTGGTAGAATCAGAAATGATTATTGGACTGTTTGGAGTATTTGGAGGGGTAGTTTCTGGTGAGGATGGCAGTTGGGGAATGTTTACAGTTGTACCACAAGGCAGCTGAATTGCCAAGGGTTGTGGTTCATAGGATTGAGGTGAGAGAGGTTCAGGGGTTTGAGGTTCAGGTAATGGAGTTTCAGAGTGTTGAAACTCAGGTTGTGGAGATGATGGTTGAGGTGAAAGTGGATGAAGTTCTGGTTGAGGAGAGGGAGGTGGAATTTCTGGTTGTGGAGAGGGAGGTGGAGTTTCTGGTTGTGGAATTTCTGGTATGGGTGAGAGTGGGTGAGGTTGAGGTGAGTGGGCAGTTTGTGGTTGAGTGTTTGGATTTTCTGAGAGGGGAGTGGAAGAATGTTGATCAATTTCAGAAAGAACTTTGTCAAGTTCTGATTCTGTTGATGTTGTGGGTTTTGGATTTTTGGTGCGAGATCTCCTGAGAGTTAGTGACTCAGAAGGGTCAGCCTCTGGTTCGGTGTCATCAATGGTTGGTATGGGTATTGGGAGTTCATGTGAAGCTGGGGTTGGAATAGATGTTGGAATAGCAGAAGAATTTAAAACATTAACAGCAGATAGATTACCTCTCTTCTTAGGGGTCTGCTGGGATGGTCCTTCTGAAGTAGCCTTTCTCTTCTTCGTCTTCTTCACAGTAACTTCTGGAGTATGCTGGTGCAGATCTTTAATGTTCAGAGTGGGATCTGTGCCATCAGCCTTGCAAGCGTCCAAGTATCTGAGAACAATGACTGGTTTAGAGTTAATCTCAGAGAATATTGGAAAGTCGTCCAGAGGGACTCTTCTGCTGGTGATGTCAGCAAGAGGAGTGACGTTGGGCTCCTTTCTGATATTCTCTATCAGTTTCATTTTCTTCAGATTCTTGGCATTCATAGGCTTGCCAACAGTAGGTTCAATGGAGCTTACTTCCTGTGCTTTTGTAAGGTGTTCAATCAGCCTATTCTCAGTTAGAATATCCGATATTAACCTGCCAAAGGGTATCCAATCCCTTTTTGTCCTTTCTTCTTCTCTTGTCTCCTTGACGCTGGTCCTGAGGTGATTAAACAGAAGATGAGCCAAGTTAATCTTTACCTTCTGATTAATAAAATAGATCAGAAACTGCTGATCTATGTTTATATAATCAGGAGAGCTTGTGGGCTTCCTGTGATTGAAGCACCCCAGAATAATCTTCGCCCATATTCTGTGTTGATCCTTCAAATCTCTGATTTTGCTGCTGGGAACCCCATGGGTGAAAATCTCTCTTGCAATGACAACATCATCTGAGCATTTTTCTGCCATGTCGATACAACAGATACCACCACCAGTGTATCCAATCAATCTTGCAATGTGATCCTCAGTGATCACAATCTTCTTTCCCATGATATAGGAGGTAACTTGATGTGTTGATGAAGACGCATGAATCCAGAATTCTTTGACCAAAACTGGGAACGTTGGACCCACCAACCTATCAAAGTATCTCTCCCATCCTTGTGCCCTAACTTCTTCTGTCAAATTGAATCCATTTTCTTTCAGACTGGTGAAATCAACAATCAGTTCAGACAGAACTTCCAAGTTCTTCACTGGTGTAAGGAGCGTTCTGAAGGGAATTTGGTATTGTTCAGATGAAGCCTCCTTCTGAGACCCTGCAGAAACATTGCTAGAGGTTGCCATGTTCACACTTAGGGTTTCTTTTTAGAAAAGCTTGAAAAAAAAAGGTTTCTTTTGAGAGAGATGAACACACAAGTGAGAATGCAGAAAATATTTTGGATGATTGTAAGAGACGGTAAAAGGTTAATGAATGATGTTAATGTGCTTAAATAGATTTCAAAAAGTGTTTTGAAAACGTAAACAGTTTTAAGAGAGAGAATTAATTCATGATTAAGGTTTAACTCATGATTACACGCATTTAATGCTTGCTGATTTTGGGGGATTTGAGAAAGATATTTGGAACGGTTACCAGACATGTGTCTCAATGCATCCAATCAGCGTTTTGCCTTCTCAGAAGCGTGCACGCGTGTTCTGCTTCAGAGATTTGCTGATGACTGGATGACACTTGTTTGATTTAGTGAGCAGCACGTCTATCCTTGAGCTGAAACGTTAAGATCTTTAAGAATAGAATCTGATACAATCTTCATGTCTATCTTTCTGAAAGAAGATTGATCAGAAGTTCACAGTAAAAAGAAAACACATTCTGAAGGTTAATATATAAAATTAAAACATTTTCACTCTGGACAGAGCTTCATGCTGAGATGTTTCAGAATGAAGTTGAACCTATCTTTAGAAAGTGGTTTAGTGAAGATATCAGCCCATTGATGGTTTGTATCAATAAATTTTAAGTTCAAAATTCCTTTCTGAATATAGTCCCTAATGAAGTGGTGTTTTATTTCTATATGCTTAGCCCTAGAATGCAAAATAGGATTTTTACTTAAGCTAATGGCAGAAGTATTGTCACAGAGTATAGGGATGTTACTCTCAAAAATCTGGAAGTCTTCAAGCTGAGTTTTCATCCAGAGCATTTGTGTGTTGCATCCAGCTGCTGCTATGTACTCAGCTTCTGCTGTTGATAGCGCAATTGTAGATTGCCTTTTGCTGGACCAAGAGATCAGATTTTCTCCCAGAAACTGGCAGCTTCCAGAAGTACTTTTACGCTCTACTCTGTCTCCAGCAAAGTCAGCATCGCAATAGCCTACTAAGCTGTAATCACTAGATTTTCTATAAAATAAACCCATATTAGTAGTACCTTTCAGATACTTGAAAATTCGTTTAACAGCTGTTAAGTGAGATTCTCTAGGATCTGATTGGAATCTTGCACAAATACATACGCTGAATAAGATATCAGGCCTTGAAGCCGTCAGATAAAGGAGAGAACCAATCATACCTCTGTAGACTTTCTGTTCTACCTTTTTGCTTACCTCTTCTCTTTCCAGAATGCACGTGGGATGCATTGGAATCTTTGATGACTTACATTCTGAGAGGTCAAATTTCTTCAGAAGTTCTCTGACATATTTGCTCTGATGAATGTAAGTTCCCTCTGGATTTTGATTGATCTGAATTCCCAGAAAGAATTTCAGTTCTCCCATGAGGCTCATCTCAAATTCTGCCTGCATACACTTAGCAAATTTTCTTCCAAGAGAAGGATTAGTAGATCCAAAAATAATATCATCAACATAAATTTGGCAAACTAAGATGTCATTCTTAACTGACTTACAGAATAAGGTAGTGTCCACCTTCCCTCTGGTGAATTCTTTTTCTAAAAGAAAGTTACTTAGTCTTTCATACCAAGCTCTGGGAGCTTGTTTCAGACCATATAGTGACTTCTTTAGTTTGAAAACATATTCTGGATTTTTTGTACTTTCAAAACCAGGGGGTTGGTGCACATAAACCTCTTCTTCTATATAACCATTTAAGAATGCACTCTTGACATCCATCTGATACAGAGTGATGCCTTTATTAACAGCAAACGAAATTAAAAGTCTGATAGATTCTAACCTGGCGACTGGGGCAAAGGTTTCTGTATAGTCTATCCCCTCTTGCTGACTATAACCTTGTGCTACCAGTCGTGCTTTGTTTCTGATAACTTCACCTTGTTCGTTCAGCTTGTTTCTGAACACCCATCATGTTCCAATGACGTTGAATCCTTTTGGTCTGGGAACTAGATCCCATACATCATTTCTGGTGAATTGATTCAGCTCTTCTTGCATTGCTAGAATCCAGTCGTTGTCCAGAAGTGCTTCATCAATTGAAGAAGGTTCAATCAGAGACACAAGTCCCATGAGGGATTCTTCAGAGTTTCTGAAGCTGGCTCTTGTTCTGATTGGATCTTCCTTTCTTCCTAAGATAGTTTCTTCTGGGTGATCCAAGCTGCTTCTGGGTAGTCTTTTCTGAGGTTGATCAACAGGTGTTGCTGGATTGCTCGTAGTGCCTCTTTCTGATGTTGAAGGAGTGTTGTTGTTGAGAGCTTCTGATGACTTGTCTTCAGAACCTGTGAATTCAATTTCCATACCTGCAAAGACTTCATTCTGCTTTGACTTTTCAGAGTCAAGCTTATCATCAAAACGAACACTGATTGATTCTTCCACAATCTGTGTTTCTGTATTGTATACTATGTACCCTCTTGAGCGTTCAGAGTATCCTAACATAATACACTTCTGTGCTTTAGAGTCAAACTTGTTCAAATAATTTTTTGTATTTAACATAAAACAAGTACATCCAAATGGATGAAAATATGAAATGTTGGGCTTTCTGTTCTTCCACAATTCATATGGAGTCTTTTCCAGAATAGGTCTTATGGAGATTCTATTCTGAATGTAGCACGTTGTGTTTATTGCCTCTGCCCAAAAGATATTAGCAACGTTTGTCTCATTGGTCATGGTTTTGGCCATTTCTTGCAATGTTCTGTTCTTTCGTTCTACAACTCCATTTTGTTGAGGAGTTCTAGGACAAGAGAAATCATGCAGAATGCCTCTGCCATTAAAGAATGACTCAAAATCTTTGTTTTCAAACTCTCCACCATGATCACTTCTGACTTTAACGATTCTAAGATCCTTTTCATTCTGAACTTGGTTACAGAAGGTGACAAACACAGAGTGTGACTCGTCCTTGTGTCTTAAGAACTTTACCCATGTCCATCTGCTATAGTCATCTACGATTACTAACCCATACTTCTTGCCACTGACTGAAGCAGTTTTAACTGGTCCAAATAAGTCAATGTGCAGAAGTTCTAATGGCTTAGAGGTAGAAACAACATTTTTTGATTTGAAAGAAGGTTTTGCAAACTTGCCTTTCTGACATGCTTCACACAGAGCATCTGAATTGAACTTCAGATTAGGAAGTCCTCTGACCAGATTGAGTTTGTTAATCTGAGATATTCTTCTCATACTAACATGCCCCAATCTTCTGTGCCAGATCCATTGCTCGTTGTTAACAGACAGAAGACACTTTACATTCTGACTTTTCAGTTCAGAAAGTTTGATTTTATGAATGTTGTTTTTCCTCTTTCCATTAAATAGGATAGTCCCATCTTTCTGACTAACAGCTTTACATGATTTTTGATTAAAGATTATATCATAACCGTTATCACTTAATTGACTTATGGATAACAGATTATGCATTAATCCATCTACTAACAGAACATTATTTATAGAGGGAAGATTTCCATTACCTACAGTTCCAGAGCCAGTGATCTTTCCCCTCTGATTGCCTCCAAAGCCAACGTGGCCTCCAGGCTTAAGTTCCAGGCTTTGGAACATATGCCTTCTTCCCGTCATGTGTCGCGAGCAGCCAGAGTCCAGGTACCATGACTGGTGTTTCTGATTTGCTGCTAAAGATATCTCTTCAGTGTCTGATTCTGAGTCTGATTCAGAAGCTTCACTGTCTTCTGAAATATTGGCCATGAGAGCTATGTTTGCTCTCTCATCATCTGATTCTGAGTCAGCTTCAGACGAGTCAGAGTCATCCCATGTAGCCATGAGACTTTTCTTCTTTTCTCTTTCAAACTTCTTTTTGGGCTTTTCCCTCTGAAGCTTTGGGCAGTCACTCTTGTAGTGTCCTTGCTCATTGCATTCATAGCAGATGATGTCCTTGGTGTTTGGCTTTCTGCTTCCTGAGGAGCCTTCAGATCTTCTGTATCCAGAGGAAGAATCTAACCTTCTGTATCTGGAAGAGGACTCATTCTGATCAGATCTTCTAGGATTCCTGAACTTCCTTTGCCTCTGCTTCCATAGTTGGTTCACTCTTCTGGAGAGGAGGGAAAGTTCGTCTTCTTCTGATGAGGATCCATCAGATGTTTCTTCAACTGCCTGCAAAACTTTAGACTCAGATTTTTTTGTTAGATTTTAATGCTAAAGGCTTACCTTGCTTCTGAGGTTCATCAGCTTCTAGCTCTATCTCATGACTTCTGAGGGAGCTGATAAGTTCCTCCAGAGAAATTTTGTTGAGATCTTTAGCTAGCTTCAGTGCTGTAACCATTGGCCTCCACTGTTTTGGCAAGCTTCTGATGATCTTCTTGACATGATCAGCAGTAGAGTATCCTTTGTCCAGAACCTTGAGACCAGCCACCAGAATTTGGAATCTTGAGAACATTGTTTCAATGGATTCACTTTCTTCCATTTTGAATGCCTCATACTTCTGAATGAGCATAAGAGCTTTAGTTTCTTTGACCTGAATGTTGCCTTCATGCGTCATTATGAGTGAGTCAAACATGTTATTTGATGTGTCTCTGTTAGAGATCTTTTCATATTCAGCGTAAGAGACAGCGCTGAGAAGAATGGTTCTGGCCTTGTGGTGATTTTTGAAGTCATGCTTTTGTTGATCAGACATTGCTTTCCTGTCAATCTTCTGAACGCTTGCATTCACTGGGTGCATGTATCCATCTGTCACCATGTCCCACAGATCAGCATCATGTGCCAGAAAGAAGCTTTCAATTCTGTCTTTCCAGTAATCAAAATTTTCTCCATCAAAGACTGGAGGTTTGCCGCTGAATCTGTCTCTGTCTTCATTGTTGTCATTGCTGGTGTGTTGATATGTTCCTGTCATTGTGTTTTTCTGACGCTGGATCTTGTACTGACACGGTTAAGTGTTTTAGCTCAGAACCAGGTGCTCTGATACCAATTGAAGAAGTGAAAAACACAAGAAGGGGGGTTGAATTGTAAAAACTGGAAATCAATTGCAGTCAACACGGTATTTTTATCCTGGTTCGTTTGATCTCAAACTACTCCAGTCCACCGTCAAGGTGATTTCGCCTCTCTCCAACGAGGTCTTAATCCACTATATTCAACTGAATATTACAACTGCTTTAACAACTGCTAAAGCCTTCTTGAGTCAAACCACAGACCGGTTTCTCAAGGGAATACTTTCTTACAGATAAATGAAATCTAAGTGTGTTGAATGTTTTCTACAAAAACTGTTTATCACAACTGTGATACTACACACGTTAAGCTTATGAGAACTAGAGTGCTAAAATAATTGAGTAAAGAATTTTAGAGCTTTAGTAAACTGAGAGTGAGGAAGATGATGAATAACTTTAGGCGTGTAGATAGTTGTAGAGCGTTAGCCAATTCAATCTTCACTGACTTGTTTATATAGCATTGAAAAATGGTACGTTTGAGTCAGTAATTTCGTTTCAATGCCAATAACATTCTTTCCATAATAAGCAGATCTTTGTCTGGAATAATGCCATTGATAATAAATAGTCTTGAATGCACAGTACCGTTGCCACTAAAGCGTGTTCTGGCTTTGGCTCATTCTGACGCTGCTTAGGTGCTGATGAATTGTTGTTGTCTTAATCAGAGTTCAGATTGTTACGCGCAAATCTGTTCATCACGCTTCAGCGTAAGCATATGTTGATCTTCTGATTCTGGCATCTGATGTAACATCCTTTGATGCTGATGTTGATAGTTCATCTTCTGATGCTGATGATGATATTCTCTTGCTGATGTCCATCAGAGTTTCTGTAAAACAGAATGTAATTTTTAGGTAGCATATATGTCTTACATGAATCATACAATTAATATATCTTAGCATTTTGTTATCATCAAAACTTAAACTTAGGGTAGTAGATTCAAACTTTGTTCTAACATGTTGTACCCCAAAATTTGCCCTCTCATTTTATTCAAGACATGCTCATAGAGGTCCTCAATTGCTCAAGGTTGACCAAGAATTGATCAGACAAATTCTTCTCCTAATCAATGAACCTCCAACTAGGTTTTCACTTTTCACCAATAATTTTGGGTTGCAAAGACCTCAAGTTATTTCTATGGTCTCTAATATGTCTTCAAGATTGCTCATGCCAAGTTTCATGTCTTGCATCACAAGTTTGCTCAGTCAATGACTCAAATGTTTGAAAATCAACTGTATTGGTCAAAAAGTCAACTATGGTCAACATACAGTCAAACTTCAAGATTTTTGGTCAACATCAACATTTTGAAGTGATATCCATAATTTGATCAAGGGTTGATCATGATTCCTCAAGGAATGCTCTCAAATCCTCAAGAATCAAAATTGCTAAATTAGGGTTTCTATAGAAGTCAACTAAACTTTGACCAGACATAACTTTCACATACTTCATCCATTTTTCCCTAACCAAAGCTCATTTTAAATAGAATCCAATTCCTTACAACTTCTCTTTTATCGTCAAGTTCAAGAAATACACCATTTGAAAGATACAAGATCATACATTACAGGTCATTTTCAGAAAGTTAACAAAAGACACTTTTTTCCAAGACCATTTACATCAAGATAAAGTCTTAAAATGCAAAGTTTATTAAAATATAGATTGTAGAGGGCATATTGGGCTTTCCAAAAAGTCAAAGATCATCTTCATTGGATAAAAATTGAGCAAGTTATGAAATGCACAAGTTGGGAAATTTTCAAAGGAAATGCATGAAATCTCAATTGAGCAAATTTGTGATTTTAAGTTATTGAGACTAACTTTTTGGAGTTCAAATATGTTCATGATATGTCCAAGGACCTCTAAATCTATCCATGCATTTTTATTTATTTGAATTTTTACTCATTTAAATATAAATTAAATCAAATAAAATACAAAGAATAATGGGCCATGACATTTGGGTTTGATTTGATCTATTAGAAGGCCCATATTTTTGTGCAAGATACATACAAAAGGACCAGGTTCATGCAAGTGGCCAAAGAGGCAAAGATATCACAAATATGGACATTTTTCAATGTGTTTTATCCTTGTCTCCAAGGCCATGAATGCATTGATTCTTTACCATGTTTGTTCACTCCTATATTCCCTCTATAAATACATGACATTACAAGCCAAAGGGAGCACGCAATTCCTCTTCAAAAATCTCTCCAAAAGTCTTCTCAAAATTCTCAAAAAAAATCAAAAAGTTGCAAAATCTGTAACTTCACTTCCAGGCGCTATCAACCCAAACCAAAATCATCAACCCTCTCCTGAGTGTCCCAGGAGTCCTCCAGAGCCCAGTTTCAAGCCTTACACGTTCCAGATCCTCCTCATAACCATCCTACAGTTTTTGGTAAAATTTTGAATCTCAAATCCTCTAAATTATGTAATTTAAATCAGTTTTATGCATGCATTCATATTACTATTGATGTTTTGAGTAGATCTAACGTGTTACATGCGAGCTTAGGTACATGAATCCAAGAAAATCATTCTTAGGGCACTCCTCTGCCAGGTCCTGGGTTCGACCCAGGCAGGAAACAAACTTTTTATTTTTCTAACTTTTGTTTTGCAGATCCCACAGACGCCTGGGCCCTCTTGTGATTAGGCTTGGGGTTTCTGTTTATTCTAACCCCCTAAATATTTTTGCAGCGCCTGGGCCCTCTTGCTGAAAGGCATGATACTTCTTTGAAGCGCACCCTCCATTTCATTTTGTTTGCAGACTCATTTCAATTTTCTTTATTTTGTTTTAACTAACATTTCTGTTTTAATCAATTTTATTTCATTACAACATTAAAATAAAAAAAATCATAAAAATATTAGGTTAGTCTTTTTTTTTTAAATTAAATTAACTTGTTAAATTAATTAAATAATAACTTTAACCTTTTATTTAATTTAAAAATAAATAGACTTATGATTTAATTCATTTAATTTCTTGTATTCATAACAAAAATACAAAAAACACTTAGAGTTAATTTCTTTTTAAATTTCAATTTTCTTTAATAATTAAATTTTTTTTCTTTAGATATAGATTATTTAATTAATTATCAATTAAACATTTTCTTACATAAAAAAAAAAAGATTTCCTTTCACTTAGGTTTTAGACGTCTTTTTCCATTTCGCACGCGTTTGATATTTCTACTTTATTTTCATATTAATGTACTTGCTTATGGGATGTAATAGAATTAAACTAGGACTTTACATTTACTACTTTTATTTCCCCCATTTTTGGACTTGTAATAATCCCCCTCCCCGAAGCCTTGTAATAGTTTAGGATTTACACTTCCACACTTTAAATTCCCGCACGCTATTAACTGTCTAGATGCATGACTAATAGGATTGTATGGTAAGAACATAATAATCAAACGCTAGCAAACTTAACACAAGACAAAAATAATTGAATACAACACACTCTCACATATACACCTCTAGGGTATCCCTACTTTGGTTGCCTTCGGAAAACAATCACAACTCTCGAATCGTAAGAGACTTTAGTGGCTACCCTCTGGTTTAAAAGATCAAAAATGACCCTCTCGATGTTGCCTCGATAGGATCTTAAAACCCTATGGTAGTTACTAAGGTTTCTTACCCAGTTGCCTTTATGGATATACGATGTCCCTTCAAATGTCCCTCAAACATATAACGACTAGGGCTACCTACTCACTAATAGTAAGATAGCATTATCTAAAGGAAAAGAGGAAAAAACAACCTTTCAAGTAAAGTAGGTAGTTGTTAGATGCTTGCTCAAACAATTTTTACACTTACACAAAACTTCTTTCAAAAACATTTTCAAACACTTTGTATACGTTCTCTACCATTCCGAGAAATATTACAAAGTTCTCTGTATTAAGGTGCTTTCAAAAATACTTTTCAAAAACACACAAAGCACAAGGTATTTCAAAATGAGATAAGCATCTAAGAGCCCGTAGATAACTACAGATGGAAAGGGTGCTAACACATTCCCTTTCCATAATCTACCCCCCTTACTCAGAAAACTCTCGAAAGGTCTTTTTTCTATTCTTTTCACCCTTTCTTTGTTGGAGAAAAGAAAAGTCGGTGGCGACTCTTGCTTACCGCAACATTTGCGAATACAAATGCAAAACCAGTATAACAGTCAGTTCTCCCACCGTATTACAAGTTCGATAACAAAGGTAAAGGAGGCTACAACAATTCGATTGGCCGAGGAAACCAGCAAGAAGAAAATGTGTCGAACCATAGAAAACCACCATATCAAAGTAACCAAAGAGGTGGTGTTGCAGTTAGAGGAAGGGGTGGTGGTCGAAAACCTGACAAAAGTCACATTCAATGTTTTAGTTGTCAGAAGTGTGGTCCTTATGCTAGTATTGTCCAGAAAAACAAAAGAATCAAGAAAGTGATGCAAAGTTTGCAAAACATGAAAAATAAGAAGAAGAAGAAGAAGAAGAAGAAGAAGAAGAAAAAGATATGATGATGATGGTCACAACAAGAGATAAAGAGAGATTCAAGGACCAATGGTACTTGGACTCAGGATGCTCATCATACATGTCTGGAAAGAAATATTGGTTTGTCAACATAAAACTTTCAATGAAGAACATGGTGAAATTTGTAAATGAAAATACTTTAGCAGCTGGAGGTATTGTGATGTTCTGATTATGAGGAAAGATGGAAAAAGGTCAGTAATTTCAATTGTGTTGTATATATAAAGCATGAAGAGAAATTTGTTCAGTATAGGGCAGTTGGTCAAAAATAATTATAAAGTGTCGATTGAAGACAAGCTGATGAGTTGTCGATGCAAATTGAAGGTTAATCTTGAAGGCCCCTATGTCTCAGAATATAACCTTCAAGTTTAAACTTAATATGATAAAGCACGAGTGCCTTGCGACTGTAGCTAGCAGGGATGAATGGATATGGCACTATCGACTTGGCCTTCTCAACTTCAAAGACATCAGAGATTTGAAAAGAAGAAATATGGTTTCAGGATTTCTAGAAATCGACATTCCAAACTAAGTATGTGAGGAATGTGTGCAGGTGAAGCAACAAAAGAAATACTTCAATAAGGATGCAGGAAGCAAGTCGAAAGCAATTCTTGAAGTCATATACTCTGATGTATGTGGTCCAATCCAGGTGGATTCAATTGGAGGTAATAGGTAATTTGTCACATTTATATATGATTTTAGTTGAAAACTATGGACTTACCTGATCAAGAAGAAAAGTGAAGTGATCGAGGTATTTTCCGAGTTTAAGTCTATGGTCGAAAGACAAAGTGGTCGAAAGCTCAAGATTTTAAGGACTGATGGTGGTGGCAAATCTGTGTCAAAAAACTTCGACATGTTATGTGAGAAAGAAGGGAGTATGCATGAGGAGGTGACACCCTACACTCCACAACAAAATGGAACTGTGGAAAGGAATAATCAAACCATCATGAATATGGTAAGAAGTATGTTGAAATTCAAGCATTTACCTAAAGAGTTTTAGGGTGAAGTTGTGTCGATGGAAACATACATTTTGAACAGATGTCCGACGAAGAAGCTAGAAGGATTTACGCTAGAAGAATGTTGATCCGGTGTCCAGTCTAGCTTAAGTCATTTGGAAGTATTTGGATTTATATCACATAGGCATGTGTCAGATCAATTGAGAAGAAAACTTGATGACAAGTTGAGTCAAATGATCCTAATAAGATATCATTCGACTGGTGGATACATGTTGTTTGACCTAGTGAACAAACAAGTAGTGATAAGCAGGGACATGGTCATATACGAGCTTAAGTAATGGGATTATACTGAAAATGTAAAGTAAGATTTAGTGAGAAAATTTTGTGAAGAACCAACCATTGAACTCGAAATAGAAGAAGTGCGACAAGAAAAAGTTAGAGGTGAAGCATGCCTAACCAGACCTCAAAGAACAAGGCGCGTGTTTGCAAGGTTGCATGATTGTGTGATTACATCAAATGATGTGGTCGATAATGAAGGTGAGTTGATATATTATGCTTTTTATGCAGATGTCGAATCAGTCAATGCAGTTGAGTCATTGAAGGATTCAAAATGGGTAAAAGTAATGAGTGAGGAATTGAAGTCCAACAAAGTAAATAACATTTGGTCACTTGTTGAATTGCCTCAAGGAAATAAGGAAATAGATGTCAAGTGGGTATACAAGGTAAAGTTGAATCCTAAAGGGGAAGTAACTCTACACAAGGCTAGACTTGTGGCAAAAGGATTTCTTTAGAAAGAATGAATCAACTTTGATGAAGTTTTTGCACCTGTTGCTAAGATCAAAACAATCAAGTTGGTTGTTGGTCTAGAAAACATGAACAGTTGGTACATATGTTAGATGGATGTGAAATGTGCATTCTTGAGTGGCCCCTTAGATGAAGAAGTTTATGTTGCACAATCAATTGGGTTTGTGAAACAAGGCATAGACAGAAAGGTGTACATGTTGCATGAATCCTTGTATGGACTTAAACAAGCTCCAATAGCTTGCAATAAGAAGATAGACAGTTTCATATGGGATAAGGAATTTTTAAAGTGCACAACTGAGCATGGAGTATATATAAAAAGAAGCAACAATAAATTGCTTATACTATGTCTATATGTTGATGACCTGTTGATAATATGTAGCTGCAACAAAGAGATTGAATACTTTAAAGGTGATATGTGCAAGGAATTTAAAATGTCTGGCCTATGAGACATATCGTATTTTCTTGGCATTGAACTCTATAAGAATAGTATAGGATTGATGATGAATCATGAAACAACTAGATAAATCATCGAAATAAACTCAATGAAGTTGCCATCGACCTTTTTTTATCCCTCCGAAAGGGAAAGGTAAACATCGAGTAAACCGGAAGGGTAAAATCACGATCTTATGACCATAAAGATCGGGTAAGGAAGTTGGTTACACGAGGGGAAGGTATTAGCACCCCACACGTTTGTGGTACTCCTCAGGATCCACTCATGTTTGTTCTAATCTAATGGTGTCTAAGATTCTAAGTCTAAAGCTTAAAAGCTAAAAGGGAATGCATGTGAAAGAAAATATGGGGAAAAGAAATAAGATTTTACAAAGTTGTGCTCACTTAGGCCCAACGAACTAATGCCTATGTATCCCTTTTAAGGAATCAGAGCACCGTAATTTGGCTCAAAAGTTTTCATTGGTTGTGTGTTTTTTATGATCAATGTTGGCGAAGCATGCCCTTTTGAAAAAGGTTTTAAAAGAAAAAGTATGAAGACAAGAAGAGTTTGAATTGCTTGGTGTTTTTGTTGCGGATAATAGCTAGTTGACCTCAAGAGAGAGGTATTATCCACTTCTCCACTTATCCATGAAAGGAGTCTTTGAGACTTGAACCACACCCAAAGCCAAGAATGGAAGAATAATAAGACCGAGAAGAAACCCACTTATCATTTCCTGTACTTAACAAATATGTGATTCTCATTAGTAATTATTAAGTGTTTTGAAGTTTGAAAAGAAAAATAAGAAGTTTAGTCTTAATGAGATGCAAAAGAAAAAGAAAGAGACTAAGGGAGACTAGAAAAATATCCATAAAGTTGTCATGCATTGTTGATCCTATAGTTGAGGATAAGAGGGAAACATCTAATTATTGTTGTCATGCTTGGATAAAGATCCTAAGGTCTATTTAGTTCAAACTTTGAGAAGAGTGAACTAAAGATCCCATGGGGAGCATACAAGAGGAGAATCTAGTAAAGAATGGAGAGGGATGACAAAACATCATACACAAAGATGACACGACATCAATAAGCATGTATCAAGTATAGATGGCAAAACATCTAACAAGGATTCCAAAACATACAGAAACATGTATCAAGTATAGATTGTTGGTGTGATACGGTGGGAGAACTGACTATGGCTTTGCGTTTGTTTTCGCAAATGTTTCGGTTGAGCAAGAGTCGCCACCGACTTTTTATTTTATCCTAAAGAAAGGTTTAAAAAGCACAGCAAAAACCTTTGAGATGTTTTCTTGGGTTAGGGGAGTAGATTATAGAAAGGGAAGGTATTAGCACCCTTTCTATCCATGGTTATCCATGGGCTCTTAGTTACTTGCTTAGATCACTTGCCTTTTGTTTTCAATTGTTTGAAATGGTGCTTGTGTGTGTGGGTTTGAAAATGTTTTGAAAAGATGCCAATGTGGTGGCAACCTTTGTAATGATCCATGTTGGGATGTATACAAAGGTGTATGTCTTTTTGAAAAGGTTTTCATTTGTTTTTGAAAGTTTGTTTTGAAAATGTTGTGAGGTGTGGTTTTAGAAAATAGGTAAGTGTTTTGTTTTTGCAAGTTTGATTCAAGTAACTAAGAGGTTATCTACTCCTAAATTTCTCAAAGTTTATTGCTATGTTTTAACCCTTTTAATAAGTTTGTTCCACCATTGTATTTGGTGGACAATCTCATGTTAGGATGTGAAAGGGACGGGTGCGGGTCATCGTTTAGACCATGATTGCAATGGTGCTAAATATCTTTGGGCAATCTTCTTTAAGGGACTTGATCATTTGTTTAGGAAACATTTTGAAAGCGTCATCGAGGGACTATGATCATTTGATTTGTTTGTTTTGCCCAAAGAGACCTAACATGCAATATGACCCAATTTTGAAAGGCAACAAGTGGAATACCCTAGGGGGTGCAAGTGTGATATGTGTTGTCCATATTTCATGCTTGTTTATCTTGAGATTAGGTCAAACTACCTTGTTCTTTTTATTTGCATACAAACCCTAACTCTAGCATGGTATATTTAGAAAGCGTTTAAAGTGCGAAAAATTAAAATTCCTACACTATTACAACACAATATGGGAAGGGGGGTACAAATGTTCAAATGGGGGGATATTTAGACAAAGAAATTAAACCTAGCTATTACATCATTTTTTTTTGGAATATTTACTAATAATTGATTGCATAAATTAAATGGGAAATAAAATAAAGATGCAAAATGCAAAAAGGGTTTTTATATGTATGAAAAAAAAGTATTATTTATGTCAAATGAATAAAAATAAAAAAAAGTATTATTTTTGGAGTTTTTGTATTTTAAGGGTAAAACCCTAATTTTCATTAAGTAATATATATATTATTTAATTTACACAAATATTTACCTATTATGTACAAAAAATAAAATAAAATGAAATATGTTTATAAAAAGTATTTTTTTATGTCAAGTATTAATAAAAATAAAATATATGTATTCTTGTATTTTAACCTAAATATACTAATAAATATATATATATATATATATATATATATATATGCATTATTTGCTAAATATGTATTATATATACAAATTAATAATATTTAATATTTAATAAATTTTTTTTTCTATAAAATATTTTCAGAAGGTAAAACAAAATAAAAAATGTATAAAATGTATTTGCCCTATTTTAATATTTTAAATAAAAGTATGTGTATTTATTTATTTATGTACAAACTAAAAGAAAACCAAATAACTGCCTAATAAATTCAAAAATGGTGAGAAAAATATTTTTTATATTTTTAATATCATGAGAAAAAATAAATAAGTCAATCCAAAAAAAGAAAAAGTCAGAAAGTCAAAGAAATAAGCAAAATGGCTTGGGGGGTGTAAAAGTAGCAAAAGGGTGCAAATAGGAAAGTCAACTCAGGCCCAGCCCAAGAAGACTTTGTCTTCAACCTCAGACCTGTATGAACAAAGAACACGCGTTTTCCATCTCTTGATTCTTGGACTTTCAAGCAAAACTCATAACATGAAAAATGTAGAGCATGAGAAGACGAATCCAACCATGTAAAGAACTTGACTTAACTCTCTAAGATGAGGGAGAATTTCTTCTCCCCCAATTTCTGACTTAGTTTTTATGCCATGTTCAGACTCAAAATTCTTGCAGCACACATAATATAAATGAAATCTAATTACATGGGCATGCTCAGGGCTATGATTGTGACATGTTTTCTTCACAAACCTAAAACTAACAATGCCTAATAAGAGAGATACGAGTTCATGAACTTACCTATTCAGTTGAACTTCTATCTGACAATGGAGAAGCTTTCAGTGCAAGGTGATGATTGGTATAGCTTCCTTGAGGTCCAGGGATGTTATTCCAAGCTTTACTTTGTCTTGAAACTTCTTGAATCGTGCTAGAGAACTTCAACTGCAAAACAAGAAAATGAAAATGGTGGAACTGGTTAGAGGAATTACAGGTCCTGTTTTAGGTTTTGGTTAGCTTGCATTGATGCTAGGGAATGTGTTTGATGAGCCTGGGGCAAGAAATCATGCAAGGGATGAGAGTTGGCACTCAATCTGCAGAGGTCACTCTGTTTTGGAAGTTTGATGGTGATTCTGGGAATGGGAGTGTTTGGGACCTTGCTTGCTCGTGTTCTAGCTTGGTTAGGATGATTAGAGAGTGTCTACAATATTTGCTTAAGGTTACCAATGTTGAGATGAAAGTTCTGTGTTGTTATGATACTTTTCTTCACACTTAAGCAAGCAAAGTCAAAAATGTGTTCTAGGCATGTAGAGAGCCCCTAATCATGCTGCAAAACTCCTCCTTGATCAGTGTGTTATGCTCATAATCTTGTGCCAATTAGATTGTATCTGTACTTGTTGGATTTTCAATTGGACATAAAGCTACCTTTTGCAAAAATGGAAGAAATGCTTTATCTATTTTGGGATTAATCCTTTAGGCAATGCTTGAACACACAAAACATGGTCTTGACACAAAGGATTGGCATTAAATTTATGAGTGTAATTGAGATAAAAGGCCTGTAATCAAGTTGTGCAAGTTGAGATTGAAATGCATAGTGCTATGAACATGTAACTTGGCCTAATCAAAAGTGAGTTTTTGCCATATTGCAAAATTCGATTCTCCCTAACCATGAGGTTGTTTGAGAAGTTCTTGGACATTTTGGAAAGCTTGGAATGTGTACTACAATCCATCTTTGAAATGCAAAGTGAAATTCCAAGTGGAAGTGTATGGAAAATGGCCTTGAAGTTGGGTAAAAACTTGTCCAAAATAGGTCAAATTTTCACTAAGTTAAGAATGGTTTGGCACCCTTGTTCCAAAAATTGTAACTTGAGATACAAGCCTCATTTGGGGAAACTTTGTGAATCAAAGTTGTAGATTATGCAACAAGCTACAACTTTCATGTTTTGACTTTTGTTTGAATCCAAATGAATCTTGGTGAGAAAGTGGGGCAAAGTTGGGAAAAAATTAGGGTTCTCCATAACTTAGAAAAATTCTAAGTTATGAAAAATTTCCATTTCAAACCCTAATTTGCATTTTTTGATTTCTTGGTGAACAATTTTCATGATTTGGCATGTTTTGATAAAAAATGAATCTTGACTCTTGATTTTGACCAAAAAGTCAAAGTTTGACTTTTCAGTATACAATCAAAATTGATCAATTGACTGAGAAATTCAACTATCAATCTTGTGTATTTGGGATCTTTTGCACTTGTTGAGCATGTCAAGATAATTCCATGGGGCCCTTGAGTCCATATGTGAGCTTGGTTTGCCATTGGCTAGGTCAAACAGTCAAAAATTGCCTTGGTGCAGTCAAAACCCTAAAAATGACCATTTTGCCCTTTTGATGATCTGATCAAATTTCTTGTGGAATTGTGATCCAAACTTGATCAAATGGTCTATGTGAGTTCATAATGTTGATGTGGATCAATTTTCATGAGATTTGACTGTCAATTGGCCACAGTTGACTTTTTCCCCAATACAGTTGATTTCTAGGTCAACTGTCCAATTGACTGGGCAAAACTTGGAATCAAGACTTGAAACTTTGTATGAATAAATTTGGGAGTCCAACATGAAGCATGAAAGTCATCTTAGGCTTTTTAGGTCAAAACATCTTTGTGCAAACACAAACCCTAATTTGGGTCAACAGTGCAAGGAGAAGTCTTGAGCAGAGGAAACCCTAACTGGATCTTGAGCTCCAAGGGTTTTGTGATGAGAAAATGTTGAGGAAATGGGAGGGCAAATTTTGGGGTACAACAGTTGCCCCTGTTCAATCTTCTTGAACCTGAAGAGTTAGATTGGCAAGTTTGCCTTTCGTGACTCGAGGGTAAAAGGAGATTGGACACTAGAGTGCCCGGAAATTTGCACTCGCATGTTGGAGTATCAACAATGTGATGTAGGGAATGGGCTTATAAATGCCATTTGGATAGGTGGTGGATAGGGAGATGGGCTTATAGATGCCATCTGGAGATGTGACAGAACCTTGTCGGGAATGGGCTTATAGATGCCATTTGGAAGTGTTGATCGCACAAGAGATTCCTTAGCGAGAACTTTGTGTAATTGAGAAAGACAAATATTTTCCTGGCTTGTTACAGGTGTTTGATCTTCAATCTCTTTATGCAGATATGCCCTGGTTGGATACAGGTATCAAATCTACAATCGGTTGCTCACAGATGTGCCCTGGCTGGATACAGGAGTCGAATCTGGAAATAGTCGTCAATAGATATGCCCTGGCTGGATACAGGAATCGAATCTTCGAACTCTTTAGACGTGCCCTGGCTAGATACAGGAATCGAGTCTGGAAATGTGGTCAACAGATATGCCCTGGCTGGATACAGGAATCGAATCTGGAAATGTTGTAGTTGATAGATGGGCCCTGGCTGGATACAGGAATCGAATCTTTGAACTCTTCAGACGTGCCCTGGCTAGATACAGGAATCGAGTCTGGAGACTGATCACTCTCAGATATGCCTTGGCTAGATACAGGTATCGAATCTAGAATTGTGACAGTTGAAGGTAGTTATCTTTGGGATTGTCTTTTTCCCTGAAAAGGCAAAGCATAAGTTGTATGCAATGTCATGATGTATGATATGCATGATGTTTTAACATGAGATAGTGTTGTATGCACTTTATCATGTATGTAAGCAGGATGTATGAAAACGTGAAATGTTTATGAATGTATTTTCGTCTTAGGAAAATAAATCCTTGACGATCGGCCGGGGAATTGTTCTGTGGAAGAGATACTTTGCTGAAGTTTTTGATGAGAGGCCTGCTGAGGACTTCAATGACGGATTCCGCTGGGGATAATGATGATAAACTCCGTTGGGGATACCAAAGATAAACTCCGCTGGGGATTGAAAGAACTTTGTTGAGGGCGATCTTCCGTGGCAATTAGCTGAGGATAACCCAGTTATAAGCCCCTTGTGAGGAATAACTCTGAATAAAGCTCGGGAGAGACGTCCGTATTCTGTAGGGAACAAGCTTCCAGAATCTACTGGGGATAAGCTTTAAGACCTGCCGGGGAAATTTGTGCCTTTTCAGGATTGACGGGGAGTCAACCCCGCTTGGGGAAAGCATTGCGGAATCTTGTCTTAATCCGCGGGGAGGGAGATAATTTGGTCACATTCTTCAGTCGAATCTACCTTGGTACCTTGGCGGACAAAGCAACCAGACTGCATCAGACAACCTTACATTGCCCCTGTTTCTGATGTCACCTGTAATTAATCTTTTGCAAATATTTATGAATCAGCAATTTAATGTCAAATGCATATATCAAAAATGAACATTGGACGTTCTTCGCAAGACAAAACAGAAAAAAGGAAAAACAATGGCGATTTGTATGGACAAGTGACTTTGTATTGATTTGAATTTTGCCTGTGAAAAGGCGTTTTTGTACAAGAGGCTGACATCCTAGTAAGAGAACGCCGCCGAATAACACAGAATTTACAATTTTGGCAACAAAACAGCTATGTGAATAATCCCACTGGGTTCCAACTCTGCTATCGCCTCTATGTCTTCAAGCGTCTCATCACTTTGCTGCTTGGTTGAGGATGAAGCTGATTGATCGATGCCCGGATCTGAGCCAGATAGTTGATGCCGAATTCCAGATGCGAAGTGATCCAATGAGACATAGTGTTACGCTTTATCCCTAACTTTTGCCTGGACCGCCCTTTCGGGTTTTCAGTCCACCGGGATACCCATTTTTGCCCAAGCCGCCTTTTCAGGTTTTCGGCTTGCCGGGTGTACAAATTTTTTTCATTTCATCCCTTATTTTTGCCCGAACCCTTTTGGTTCGCCGGGAAGCCCTTATTTTTGCCTAGGTATGTCAACCTAGCGGGTCTTTTATTCATGCGTAGTATCTTTTCACTATGTCTGCATTGGCGGGGTGAGGAAGGTCGTCACCATCCATGGTGGTTAGGATCATGGCTCCTCCCGAGAACACATGTTTAACCACAAATGGCCCTTCGTAAGTAGGGGTCCATTTTCCCCGGGGATCACTTTGAGGAAGGATGATGCGTTTGATTACCAGGTCCCCAACTTGATACTCTTGTGGTCTGACCTTCTTGTTAAATGCCCTGATCATCCGTTTTTGATACGTCCGACCATGACAGATAGCGGTGAGCCTCTTTTCGTCAATCAGGTTTAATTGATCAAGTCGAGTCTGGATCCAGTCATCTTCATTCAAGTCTGCATCCTTCATTATCCGGAGAGAGGGTATCTGGACTTCAATTGGCAGGACTGCCTCCATGCCATAGACCAAGGAGAAAGGAGTTGCCCCGGTTGACGTCCTTGCTGAGGTACGGTACCCATGAAGAGCAAATGGTAACATTTCATGCCAATCTTTATAGGTCACTGTCATCTTCTGCACAATTTTCTTGATATTCTTATTAGCTGCCTCTACAGCCCCATTCATCTTCGGCCGGTAGGGAGAAGAATTGTGGTGCTGTATCTTGAATTGTTCGCAGAGTTCAGTGATCATTTTGTTATTGAGATTGGTACCATTGTCCGTAATGATTCTTTCCGGGACGCCGTACCGACAGATCAGATTATGCCGGATGAAACGTGCCACGACGCTCTTGGTTACTGTGGCGTAGGAAGCTGCCTTAACCCACTTCGTGAAGTAATCGATCGCTACCAAGATGAAGCGATTCCCGTTGGATACCGTCGGTCGAATCTCACCGATCATATCAATGCCCCACATTGCAAAAGGCCAAGGTGCCGTCAGGACGTTCAGAGGGACTGGAGGAATATGCACCTTGTCAGCATAGGTCTGGCATTTGTGACAAGTTCGAGAGTGTTGGTAACAATCGGCTTCCATTGTGGACCAGAAATATCCTGCCCGTAGGATTTTCTTTGCCATGGTATGTCCACTGGAATGTGTTCCGAATGTACCTTCATGCAGTTCTATCATGATTTTCTCTGCTTCAGCCTTATCCACACAACGTAGTAGAGTTGAATCATGATTTCGTTTGTAGAGGACGTCGTTGCTGAGGAAGAATTTTGCCGCAAACCTCCTCATGAACTTCTTGTCATTGACAGATGCACCTTCAGGGTATTCCTGAGCTTCCAAGTACCTCTTCACCTCATGATACCAGGGTTTTTCAGTCACCTTCTCGGCCTCGAGATCGCAGCAGTATGCCGGTTCGTCCAACTTCCAGATAATGATTCGGGGAGCCTCATTGTCCCATTTAACTTTGAACATTGAAGACATCGTAGCCAGTGCATCCGCTAGCTGATTCTCCTCTCTCGGGAAGTGCTCAAAAGTTATCTCTTCAAAGTGGGGAAGCAAGGTCAACACATACTCCTTGTAAGGAATAAGATTCGGGTGTTTCATATCCCACCCGCCTTTGATCTGATTGATCACGAGAGCGGAATCTCCGAAGACACTCAGAAATTTGATCCTTAAGTCGATTGCAGCTTGTAGACCCATGATACATGCCTCATATTCTGCCATGTTGTTGGTGCAGTTGAAACACAATCGGGCGGTGAGTGGAGTATGAGTTCCTTTGGGAGATATGATTACAGCGCCGATGCTGTTACCCAAAGCATTGGAGGCTCCGTCAAAATGCATAGACCATTGGGATCCTTCCTCAGGCCCTTCATCCGGTCCAGGTACTTCACAGTCGGTTACCACCATGATGTCTTCGTCCGGAAAATCAAAGTTCAATGATTGGTAATCATCCACAGGTTGGTGTGCCAAATGATCTGCCAGTACACTTCCTTTAATTGCTTTCTGAGTTGTATACTGGATATCATATTCGGTTAAGATCATTTGCCATCTTGCTATTCTCCCAGACAGAGCAGGCTTTTCAAATATGTACTTGATGGGATCCATCTTTGAAATCAATAGAGTAGTGTGAGTCAGCATATACTGTCTCAGCCGGCGAGCAGCCCATACTAGAGTGCAGCAAGTTTTCTCAAGCAGTGAGTAACGAGACTCACATTCGGTAAACTTTTTGCTCAAGTAATAAATGGTGTGCTCTTTTCGGTCGGACTCGTCATGCTGTCCCAGCACACACCCCATTGAATTGTCAAGTACTGTCAAGTATAGTATCAGAGGTCTTCCTTCCACTGGTGGCATAAGAATGGGTGGCTCTTGGAGATATTCCTTTATCTTTTCAAAGGCAGCCTGACATTCATCGTTCCAGCGTACTACTTGATCTTTCTTCAGCAATTTGAAGATTGGCTCACAAGTAGAAGTTAGATGTGAGATGAATCAGGCAATGTAATTCAGTCGTCCCAGGAAGCCTCTGACTTCTTTCTCTGTCTTTGGAGTTGGCATCTCTTGTATGGCTTTTACCTTGGCAGGGTCCACCTGAATACCTTTATCACTTACGATGAAACCTAGCAATTTTCCGGACCTCACCCCAAAGGTGCATTTGTTGGGATTCAACCTCAGCTTATATAACTTCAGTCGGTCAAATAGCTTCCTCAGATGATCAATGTGCTCCTCCTCAGTTTGAGACCTTGCAATCATGTCATCAACGTATACCTCAATCTCATGATGGATCATATCATGAAATAAAGCAACCATGGCACGTTGATAGGTTGCCCCAGCATTTTTCAACCCGAATGGCATGACCTTGTAACAGAAGGTGCCCCACTGAGTCACAAAGGTAGTCTTCTCCATATCCTCCGGAGCCATCTTGATCTGATTATACCCTGAAAAACCGTCCATGAAGGAGAAAACCTTGTATTGAGCAGTATTGTCAACGCGAACGTCAATGTGAGGTAGAGGAAAATCATCCTTGGGGCTTGCCCTGTTTAAATCCCTGCAGTCAACACACATTCTGACTTTACCGTCCTTCTTCGGCACTGGCACCACATTGGCAACCCACTGAGGGTAAGAAGTTACTGCTAGAAATCCGGCATCGAATTGCTTCATAACCTCAGCCTTGATCTTTTCGAACATCTCTGGGCGCATGCGGCGAACCTTTTGCTTTACCGGAGGGCAGTCTTCCTTAGTTGGCAGGTGATGAACTACAATGTCGGCATCCAAACCAGGCATATCTTCGTACGACCAAGCAAAGATCTCCATGTAATCATGTAGCATCTGGATCAATCGTTGCTTCACGCTGAGCTCTAGATTAGCCCCAATCTTGACCTCTTTCCTATCTGTCTCCGTACCCAGGTTAATTGTTTCCACCGGCTCTTCATGTGGTTGAATAGCCCTCTCTTCCTGGAGTAGCAGTCTTGCAAGTTCACCAGGCACTTCACAATCATCTTCACCTTCGTCTTCGGCCAAGTTGATCGGATTCTCGAAGTCATAACTGGCGGTAGCAGAGCTGTTACCAGTGAGATCCAGAGTGGATTGAAACCTGTATAAGTGAGTGTGTGTAAATATAGCTGTTTTGCAATATATAACACAGAGAGAAAAAGAGCACAAGATTTGAAATGCAACAAACGTCCAATGTTTTGATTGATGATATATGGAAATGTCATACAAAAAGCCCTCACAAATGGAGCTACGATGCCCCGGGTAGGACACCGAGCCAATAAAGTTTTAACATATTGTTTGTTACAAATTTAAAATCAAAAGAAATAATTACTGCGTGACAAATGTGATAGGTGTAAAATCCTTTGATGTCCAGTTGCTTGGTCCGTTGCTGGTAGTTGGATAGATCCAACTGTCAAACTCCGCTTCCTCTACATCCTCCTCAATATCATTCACCCTTGGGTTGGAGATAAACACCGGAGCCTTTCTGATCTTTTCCTTGCGCACAACCCTCTGAGCCTCAGCAGTAAAGCCCAGCCCAAACTTGTCGTTCTTTTGAGTGAAGTCAGGAAGCTGACCCCAGTTTGCACAATTGCCTTTCTCGATTACAGCCCGGGCATCCTTCAAGGATGCCATCTTCAACGGAAAGTCTTCTTCAACCACTGCTTCAGCTGATGCCAAAATTGGAGGTACTTCCTTAAAATGCTGAAAGGGGGTTTCAATAAACTCCCCGTCCATCTCGATATACCGGAATGAATTCAAGTGACTAACCATGTATTCCTCCTCACCTGTACAGTAACAATCTTCCCTTTGACAGGGTATTTGAGCTTTTGGTGTAGAGTGGAAGTTACTGCCCCAGCTTTGTGAATCCAGGGTCGACCCAACAAGCAGGAGTAAGATGGACGAATATCCATTACATAGAACGTTGAGTCGAAAACCTGGGAGCCCACACGAATAGGAATGTCTACCTCACCGTGCACCATCCTCTTAGAACCGTCGAAGGCTCTAACAATGATGTTACTAGGTTTCAGCTCCAAACCCTTACAATCCAGACGATCCAATGCCTTCTTGGGCAAAACATTCAGGGAAGAACCGGTATCCACTAACACGTGTGCGAGAGTAGTGCCCCTGCACTCTATAGAGACGTGCAGGGCATCATTGTGATTTTTCCCTTTGGCGGTAAGGTCAGCATCCGAGAACCCCAAGCCATTGTCAGTCGTCAAATTAGCCACACAGTCAGTGAATTGATCCGCGGAGGTCTCTTGCGGCACATGGGCCGTTTTCAGAAATGAAATCAGGGCTTTTGCATGGGCCTCTGAGCATAGCAGTAATGATAGCATAGAGATTTTGGAGGGAGTATGCCCCAACTGTTCAACAACGTTAAAGTCACTCTTTTTGATGATTTTAAGAATTTCCTCCATTTCTTGTTGGGAGGCTTCTACAACAGTCTTTTTTGGTGCCTCCGTCCTGGCAGGCAAATCGGTAGCAACTTCTTTGCCCCGAGTATCAGAGGACTCGGCGGCAGTAGTAGACACAGGAACTTGAATTGGAACATGCACACTTGCGGGTGTGATGGTGAGAGGTTTTCGGATAACTGGCGGTGCAATGTCAGGCGAGAAGAGCCTGCCACTGCGGGTAATCTTGGCGGGACCAGTGATGTTACTGATACTGGTATTGGTGTTGAACTCCTGCTTCACCCCAAGCACATACACGTCAGCCCCATAATGCCATGGGACCGCTTTATCAGACTCATAGGGGAGAGGCCCCGGAACAGTAATAGTAATGGGTGCAACAGACATAATTTGGACTGGTTTCTTCATGGGAGCTTTGGCAGGATTGTAAATTGTGACAACAGATATTTCTTCAACGGAAACAAACGGAACAACAGTTTTTGCCATATTGCAAAATTCGATTCTCCCTAACCATGAGGTTGTTTGAGAAGTTCTTGGACATTTTGGAAAGCTTGGAATGTGTACTACAATCCATATTTGAAGTGCAAAGTGAAATTCCAAGTGGAAGTGTATGGAAAATGGCCTTGAAGTTGGGTAAAAACTTGTCCAAAATAGGTCAAATTTTCACTAAGTTAAGAATGGTTTGGCACCCTTGTTCCAAAAATTGTAACTTGAGATACAAGCCTCATTTGGGGAAACTTTGTGAATCAAAGTTATAGATTATGCAACAAGCTACAAATTTCATGTTTTGACTTTTGTTTGAATCCAAATGAATCTTAGTGAGAAAGTGGGGCAAAGTTGGGAAAAAATTAGGGTTTTCCATAACTTAGAAAAATTCTAAGTTATGAAAAATTTCCATTTCAAACCCTAATTTGCATTTTTTGATTTCTTGGTGAACAAGTTTCATGATTTGGCATGTTTTGATGAAAAATGAATCTTGACTCTTGATTTTGACCAAAAAGTCAAAGTTTGACTTTTCAGTATACAGTCAAAATTGATCAATTGACTGAGAAATTCAACTATCAATCTTGTGTATTTGGGATCTTTTGCACTTGTTGAGCATGTCAAGATAATTCCATGGGGCCCTTGAGTCCATATGTGAGCTTGGTTTGCCATTGGCTAGGTCAAACAGTCAAAAATTGCCTTGGTGCAGTCAAAACCCTAAAAATGACCATTTTGCCCTTTTGATGATCTGATCAAATTTCTTGTGGAATTGTGATCCAAACTTGATAAAATGGTCTATGTGAGTTCATAATGTTGATATGGATCAATTTTCATGAGATTTGACTGTCAATTGGCCACAGTTGACTTTTTCCCCAATACAGTTGATTTCTAGGTCAACTGTCCAATTGACTGGGCAAAACTTGGAATCAAGACTTGAAACTTTGTATGAATAAATTTGGGAGTCCAACATGAAGCATGAAATTCATATTAGGCTTTTTAGGTCAAAACATCTTTGTGCAAACACAAACCCTAATTTGGGTCAACAGTGCAAGGAGAAGTCTTGAGCAGAGGAAACCCTAACTGGATCTTGAGCTCCAAGGGTTTTGTGATGAGAAAATGTTGAGGAAATGGGAGGGCAAATTTTGGGGTACAAAAGTTGGATTAAAATATCCAGTGTCAACCTTAGGGATTCGAAAGGGCTTAACATCCCACCCACGAGCGCTTAGTAAACTAGGTGCAGCCATTGAAAATGCTCGTACTATATGGAAATAAAGTTGCACCTTGGATACTAGCAATTGCTTTTAGCTCAGTGGTAAGCGCTTGATCCTACAAGTGGTATCAGAGCCTTTGTATGAATTTTCTGGTTGGGAAGTGGTAGCGTTTGGATTTTCTGGGTGAGTGGTTTGGGAGTTTGGATTTTCTGTTTGAGGAGTTTGGAAATCTGGATCAAATTGATCAATATCAGAAAGAACTCTAGCAAGTTTTAGCTGATTTTGTTCAAGATGTGGATTGGGAGAGAGAGGTTTGTTTAGCATGTTTTCTAGAGTTATTGAGGGGTCAAACTCTATATCAAAATCTTTAAATGTTTGAGGTGAGGGATCTTCTATTGGTTTTGGAGAGGAGGGTGTTTTAGATGTTGGAAAAACTACTAATTCTACAACAGAAATAAAAGAAGAGTTACCTTTCTTTTTAGCAGCTTTTGGAGTCCTCTGAGAAGATCCTTATCCTGCAGCTTTTCTTTTTATGGACTTCTTTAGGACAACATCTGGAGCTTGCTGATGTAGATCACGAATGTTTAGCTCTGGAGCAGTTCCATCCTTCTTGCATGCTTCTAAATATCTGACCACTATTTCTGGTGAAGCATCAATTTTAGAAAATAGAGGAAAATCTTTCAGAGGGATTCTCCTTGATGTGATGACTTCCTTTGTAGCAATGATTAGATCCTTCTTAATGTTGTCAATAATCTTCATCTTTTTCAGGTTCTTGGCATTAAGGGGTTTTCCAGCACATGTCTTCAGCATGCTTATCTGTTGAGCTTCAGTCAGATGCTCTATTAACCTATTCTTAGTCAGAATATCTGAAATTAACCTGCCCAGAGGTATCCAATCCCTCTTGTACTTGCATCTTCTGTGGATACACCAGCGTCATCTTTGGTTATGCAAACTCTAGAAGAGTTAAAGAAAGAGAATGCAGTAATCAAAGAAATATTGGACAAGCAAGAAGACACGAGCAAGGAAATCAAGGAAATGTTGGGAAAACAAGAGGAATCAAGCACTCAGATTAAGAGCTTGCTGGAAGCGTTGTTCACATGACGTCCCCTCTATAGTCTTAGTTTTTTTATATAACTTGTTTTCTACATTCATTTATCTTGTTTTATTTGGCTCTGAAAGTGTTATTGAAATCCAGTTTAATATAACTCATCTTTTTTACTCTGAATATTAGTGTTTATATTGCTTTTTGTTTCCTGATAAAAAGGGGGGAAAGCGTAAGATATTTTCAATGATAGTATATCGAGACAAAGTCTCAAACATTTTGAATATCATAACTTCTCGTTTTTTTCTGAAAGCAAAATAGGAACTAAACTCTGGTGAAGACAGAAAGAGATGCATCAAAAGCTCTGATCAGAATGAACTTCAGGGAAGTAATTCATCTCTATCTGAGTACTCAACTCAGGGGGAGACTCTCTAATGCTTTATGTTCTGTTTATTTTAATTAAAATATCCTAGTTTTTGTCATCATCAAAAAGGGGGAGATTGTTAGAACATAGTTTGATTCTACAACCCTCGTAAGAGTTTTGATGATAACAAACACAAAGAACAATTATGCACTCTAAAATTATATTCTGTTTTGTAGAGAAGTTCTAATGGAAGCAGATTAGAAGTTAAGATACAAGGATGTTCCTGCTGTGAACATAGACTATTCTCAGAAAGTTCTGATGAATGAAGACCAGAAGTTGCACTAAGAGAAAGACATTTTAACTCTGATAGAAAGTCTAACGTTGCAAATAAGACCTTATGATTTTGACCTTCCAAAGTTCTGAAGCAAGCAGCAAACAAATTCCTTAATGTTCTGAAGCGTTACAATTCATCAAAGCAATATCAAATGCAACGGCTACAAACAGACAAGGATCTTTCATTTGAGGAAAGCACATTAACTGTCATTTATCAAGTTTCCAATTAATCAAGATTGTTGCGCCTATTTAAACAAGGTGTTGTACCCTAAAATTTACCCTCTCATTTTATCAACATTTCTCATTACAAGGCTCTTGGAACTCAGGATCAAGCTAGGGTTTGCTCTGCTCAAGACATCTCCTTGCACTGATGACCTAAATTAGGGTTTGAGTTTGCACAGGGATTTTTGGACCTTCAATGCTCAAATTGACTTTCATACTTCATATTGGACTCATAAGTTTTTCCATACCAAGTTTCAAGCCTTGAATCAAATTTTTGCCTAGTCAATTGGATAGTTGGCCTAGAAATCAGCTGTATTGGGGAAAAAGTCAATTGTGGCCAATTTACAGTCAAACCTCATGAATTTTGACCCACATCAACATTATGAACTCATATGAACCATTTAATCAAGTTTGGACCACAATTCCACAAGAAATTTGATCAGATCACCAAAAGGGCAAAATGGTCATTTTTAGGGTTTTGACTGTACAAAGGCAATTTCTGACTTTTTGACCTAGCCAATGGCAAATTAGGTTCAACCATGCACTCAAGGACTCAATGGCATCATCTTGACCTATTCAACAAGTTCAAAAGATCCTAATTGCATTGGATTGACAGATGAATTTTTCAGTCAACTGATTAAAATTTGACTGTACACTGAAAAGTCAAACTTTAACTTTTTGGTCAAAATCAAGTGCCAAGGGTCATTTTTCATCAAGATGTGTCAAAATATGAAACTTGTTCATCAAGAAACCCAAAATTGCAAATTAGGGTTTAAAGTTGAAAATTTTCATAACTTAGAATTTTTCTAAGTTATGAAATTTTCTTAATTTTTCCTAACTTTGCCCCACATTTTCACCATGATGCAAATAGATTCAAACAAAACTTACAACATGAAAGTTGTAGTCCTCCACAAAGTCTACAACTTTGATTCACAAAGTTTTCTCAAAAGAATCTTGGATCTCAAGTTATGATTTTTGGAACAAGGGTCCCTAAAACTTTTAACTTAGTGAAATTTTGCCCTAGTTTAGGCAGGATTTTGACCCATCTTCTGTTAGAACATAGTTTGATTCTACAATCCTCAATTAGAGTTTTGATGATAACAAAATACAAGAATAAATAAATTGTAAGATTTATATATAAGACATATATGCTACTTAAAATTATGTTGTGTATTTACAGAAACTCTGATGGAATCAGCATCAGAAGATCAGTATCAACATCAGCATCAAAAGATATGTCAGCATCAGAAGATCAAACATGTGCTACACGCTGAAGTTACCAGATCATACGCTGAAGTTACCAGATCATACGCTGAAGCCTGATGACCAGAATCTGCGCATAAAATACTCTGACTCTGATCAAGATCCTTATCAAGTCATCAGCACTCAGAAGCGTCAGAATCAGTTAAAGCCAAGAACACTCTGATTACCATAAGCAGAGAAGACTCTGAAGCGTTACCAAGCATTCAAGACAGATTAACTACCAATGGCTTTATTCCAAGACAAGATCTTCTCAAAAAGGAAAGAACGTTATTATCATTGAAAGTGATTTATGGACAACAACGTATCTCTTCCTAGGCTATATAAACAAGTTAGTGTGAGAAAAGAAAAGGCTAATAATCTTCACGCATATACACGCCTACGTAAACGATCTCACTCATACAATTTGCTAAAGCTTTCAACCACGCCTACTCAAAAGCATTAGCAGTCCAGTTTCATTCTAATCTTAATATTGTGTATTATCACAATTGTGATATATAGTTTTGTTAGAAAACACAAACACACTTTTGTTCAATTATCTGTAAGAGAATTTCCTTGAGATAAACCGGTCTGTGGTTAGAATTAAGAAGGCTTTAACAGTTGTTAAAGTAGTTGTTGTATTCAGTTGAATATAGTGGATTAAGACCTCGTTGGAGAGAGGCGAAATCACCTTGATGGGTGGACTGGAGTAGTTTGAGATCAAACGAACCAGGATAAAAATACAATGTTGTCTGCACATTTGATTTAAGTTTTACAATTCAACCCCCTTCTTGTGTTTTTCACATCTTCAATTGGCATCAGAGCGCCTGGTTCTGAGCTTATAACACTTAACCGTGTCAGTACAAGATCCAGCGTCAGAAAAACACAATGGCAGGACCACATCAAAACATCAGCAATAACAACAATGAAGAAAGAGACAGATTCAATGGCAAACCTCCAGTCTTTGATGGAGAGAACTTTGACTACTGGAAAGACAAAATTGAAAGCTTCTTTCTGGCCCATGATGTTGATCTGTGGGACATGGTGACTGATGGATACACGCACCCAGTGGATGGAAGTGGTCAGAAGATTGACAGGAAAGCAATGTATGATCAGCAAAAGCGTGATTTCAGAAATCATCACAAGGCCAGAACAATTCTTCTCAGCGCCATCTCCTATTCAGAATATGAAAAGATATCAAACAGAGACACTGCAAAGAATATGTTTGACTCTCTGAGAATGACGCATGAAGGCAACATTCAAGTCAAAGAAACCAAAGCTCTTGCGCTCATTCAGAAGTATGAGGCATTCAAGATGGAATAGAGTGAATCAATAGAGACTATGTTCTCAAGATTTCAAATTTTGGTTGCTGGTCTCAAAGTTCTTGACAAAGGGTATTCCACTGCTGATCATGTTAAGAAGATCATCAGAAGCTTGCCAAAACAGTGGAGGCCAATGGTCACAACGCTTAAGCTAGCCAAGGATCTCAACAAAATCTCTCTGGAGGAACTTGTCAGCTCCCTCAGAAGTCACGAGATAGAGCTAGAAGCAGATGAACCTCAAAAGCAAGGTAAGCCATTAGCTTTAAAATCTAACAGAAAATCTGACTCCAAGGTTTTGCAGGCTGTAGAAGAAACCTCTGATGGGTCCTCATCAGAAGAAGATGAACTATCTCTCCTCTCCAGAAGGGTGAACCAATTATGGAAGCAGAGGCAAAGGAAGTTCAGGAATCCCAGAAGATCAGAAAATCAGAATGAATCTTTCTCCAGATACAGAAGGTCAGAATCCTCCTTTGGACACAGAAGATCTGAAGGCTCTTCAGGAAGCAGAAAGCCAAACAACAAAGACATCATCTGCTATGAATGTAATGAGCAATGGCACTACAAAAGTGATTGCTTAAAGCTTCAGAAGGAAAAGCCCAAAAAGAAGTTTGGCAAGGAAAAGAAGAAAAGTCTCATGGCTACATGGGATGATTCTGACACATCTGAAGCTGACTCAGAATCAGATGATGAAAGAGAAAACATAGCTCTCATGGCAAACATAATAGAAGACAGTAAAGCTTCTGAATCAGACTCTGAATCAGATACAGAAGAGGTATTTCCTGACTTTGCTATAAAATTTACTAAGGCTGAACTAGCTGAAATCCTTAATGAAATTCTGGAAAGATATCAGCAGATCAGAGTTAAATTCAGAAACCTGAAAAGGAATCTTGCTTCTGACTCTGATAAGACTGAGAGTCTCAAATTGGAGAATTCTGAGTTAAAAGATAAAATTTCAAAATTAGAAAATCTATTGCAAAACTCTCAGAAGGAAACAATCCCTGAAACTCCCAGCAGTGCTGATGAGATCATCAAGGAGTATGATCACAGCTTTCAGAAGTTTCTAGCTAAAAACATAGATAGAAGCAAAATGGCTTCAATGATCTATGGAGTTAGCAGAAATGGCAGAAAAGGAATAGGATACCAAGGTAAGGTACCTACACCAAAGAATGCCATGGATTTAGTTATAAAACGCACTTCACTTGATTCACACTTTGTATATGGGCACACACATGACATCAAATATACAAGTAGTAATTATTCTGTCAAACCAAAATTCAACCAGAGTTTTGGTAAAACCAACAAATCAGGACCCAAGAAAATATGGGTACCTAAGGATAAAATAATACATGTGGCAGATATCTTTAGCAGCAAAGCAGAAACACCAGTCATGGTACCTGGACTCTGGCTGCTCACGACACATGACGGGAAGAAGGCATATGTTCCAAAGCCTGGAACTTAAGCCTGGAGGCCACGTAGGCTTTGGAGGAAATCAGAGAGGAAAGATCATTGGCTCTGGAACTGTAGGTAATGGAAATCTTCCCTCTATAAGTAATGTTTTATTAGTAGATGGATTAATGCATAACCTGTTATCCATAAGTCAATTAAGTGATAACGGTTATGATATAATCTTTAATCAAAATTCATGCAAAGCTGTTAGTCAGAAAGATGGGACTATCCTGTTTAATGGAAAGAGGAAAAACAACATTTACAAAATCAAACTTTCTGAACTGAAAAGTCAGAATGTAAAGTGTCTTCTGTCTGTTAACAACGAGCAAGGGATCTGGCACAGAAGATTGGGGCATGTTAGTATGAGAAGAATATCTCAGATTAACAAACTGATCTGGTCAAAGGACTTCCTAATTTGAAGTTCAATTCAGATGCTCTGTGTGAAGCATGTCAGAAAGGCAAGTTTGCAAAACCAACTTTCAAATCTAAAAACGTTGTTTCCACCTCTAAGCCATTAGAACTTCTGCACATTGACTTATTTGGACCAGCTAAAACTGCTTCAGTCAGTGGCAAGAAGTATGGGTTAGTAATCGTAGATGACTATAGCAGATGGACATGGGTAAAGTTCTTAAGACACAAGGACGAGTCACACTCTGTGTTTGTCACCTTCTACAACCAAGTTCAGAATGAAAAAGATCTTAGAATCGTCAAAGTCAGAAGTGATCATGGTGGAGAGTTTGAAAACAAAGATTTTGAGTCATTCTTTAATGACATAGGCATTATGCATGATTTCTCTTGTCCTAGAACTCCCCAGCAAAATGGAGTTGTAGAACGAAAGAACAGAACATTGCAAGAAATGGCCAGAACCATGATCAACGAGACTAACGTTGCTAAGATCTCCTGGGCAGAGGCAATAAACACAGCGTGTTACATTCAGAATAGAATCTCCATAAGACTATTCTGGAAAAGACTCTATATGAATTGTGGAAGAACAGAAAGCCCAACATTTCATATTTTCATCCATTTGGATGTACTTGTTTTATTTTGAATACAAAAAATTATTTGAACAAGTTTGACTCTAAAACACAAAAGTATATTATGTTAGGATACTCTGAACGCTCAAGAGAGTACAAAGTATACAATACAGAAACACAGATTGTGGAAGAATCAATCAGTGTTCATTTTGATGATAAGCTTGACTCTCAAAAGTCAAAGCAGAATGAATTACTTGTAGGTATGGAAGTTGAATTCACAGGTACTGAAGACAAGTCATCAGAAGCTCTCAACAGAGACACTCCCTCAACATCAGAAAGAGGCACTGCAAGCAATCCAGTACCTTCTGTTGATCAACTTCAGAAAAGACTATCCAGAAGCAGCATGGATCACCCAGAAGAAATAATCTTAGGAAGAAAGGAAGATCCAATCAGAACAAGATCTAGCTTCAGAAACTCTGAAGAATCCCTCATGGGACTTGTTTCTCTAATTGAACCATCAACAATTGATGAAGCACTTATGGACAATGACTGGATTCTAGCAATGCAAGAGGAGCTGGATCAATTCAAAAGAAATGACGTATGGGATCTAGTTCCTAAACCAAAAGGATTCAACGTCATTGGAACAAAATGGGTGTTCAGAAACAAACTGAATGAACAAGGTGAAGTCATCAGAAATAAGGCACGACTGGTTACACAAGGTTATAGTCAGCAAGAGGGGATAAACTATACAGAAACCTTTGCTCCCGTCGCCAGGTTAGAATCTATCAGACTCTTAATCTCATTTGCTATTAATAAAGGCATCACTCTGTATCAGATGGATGTTAAGAGTGCATTCTTAAATGGCTATATAGAAGAAGAGGTATATGTGCACCAACCCCCTGGTTTTGAAAGTTCCAAAAATCCAGAATATGTTTTCAAACTAAAGAAGTCACTCTATGGTCTGAAACAAGCTCCCAGAGCTTGGTATGAAAGACTAAGTAACTTCCTGTTAGAAAAGGAATTCACCAGAGGGAAAGTGGACACAACTCTATTCTGTAAGACAGTTAAGAATGACATTTTAGTATGTCAGATTTATGTTGATGACATCATTTTTGGATCTACTAAACCTTCTCTGAGAAGAAAGTTTGCTAAGTGTATGCAGGCAGAATTTGAGATGAGCCTAATGGGGGAACTGAAATTCTTTCTGGGTATCCAGATTAATCAAACCCCAGAAGGAACTTACATTCATCAGAGCAAATATGTCAGAGAACTTCTGAAGAAATTTGATCTCCCAGAATGTAAGCCATCAAAGATTCCAATGCATCCCACGTGCATTCTGGAAAGAGAAGAGGTAAGCAAAAAGGTAGAACAGAAGGTCTACAGAGGTATGATTGGTTCTCTTCTCTATCTGACGGCTTCAAGGCCTGAAATTTTATTCAGTGTATGCATTTGTGCTAGATTCCAATCAGATCCTAGAGAATCTCACTTAACAACAGTTAAGAGAATTTTCAAGTATCTGAAAGGTACTACTAGTCTGGGTTTGTTTTATAGAAAATCAAGTGATTACAGCTTAGTAGGATCCTGTGATGCTGATTTTGCTGGAGACAGAGTAGAACGTAAAAGCACTTCTGGAAGCTGCCAGTTTTTGGGAGAAAATCTGATCTCTTGGTCCAGCAAAAGACAATCCACAATTGCTCTATCAACAGCAGAAGCTGAATACATAGCAGCACCTGGATGCAGCACACAAATGCTTTGGATGAAAAGTCAACTTGAGGACTTTCAGATATTTGAGAGTAACATTCCTATCCTCTATGACAATACTTCTGCTATTTGTCTCAGTAAAAATCCAATTTTACATTCTAGGGCTAAGCATATAGAAATAAAACATCATTTTATTAGGGACTATATTCAGAAAGGGATTTTAAATTTTAAATTTATTAACACAGACCATCAATGGGCTGATAATTTTACAAAACCACTTTCTGAAGATAGGTTCAACTTTATTCTGAAACATCTCAGCATGAAGCTCTGCCCAGAATAAAATTGTTTTGATTCCATATCTTAACCTTCAGAACTTTGTTTATTTTTCTGTGAACTACTGATCAATCTTCTTTCAGAACTTTAGAAATGCAGATTGTATCAGAATCTATCCATGAAGATCTGAGCGCTTCATTTCAAGGATAGAAATGTGTTGTTCACTCAAGCAAACAAGTGTCATCCAGTCATCAGCCATTTTCTGAGGCTGAACACGTGTTCACATTTCTGAAAAAGGAAAAGCGCTGATTGGATGCATTGAGACACATGTCATGGGTAACCGTTCCAAATATCTTTCTGAATCACCTAAAATCAGCTATCATTAAATGCTAATAATCATTATTTATTTTTCTCTCTTAACGTTTATGTTTTCAAAACCTTTTTAGAAATCTATTTAAACACACTTCACACCGTTTACACGTTTTACCTTCATTTTCATTTTCTCTGAATATTTCTGATTTCAGTGTTCTTCTTTCTCAAGAAAACCTTTCAATCTTTTTCTCAAAAACCTCGTGTGAACATGGCTTCTTCCAGCATTCCTTCTTCAGGTTCCCAGAAAACTGTTTCATTTGAACAATATGAAGTACCCTTCAGAACGCTTCTAACACCAATCAAAAACCTTGAGGTTCTGTCAGAATTAATCGTGGATTTCAACAGCCTTAAGGAGAATGGGTTTGATTTATCTGAAGAGGTTAAAGCTCAAGGTTGGGAAAAGTATTTTGACAGGCTGGTGGGTCCAACATTTCCTATTCTGGTAAAGGAATTTTGGATTCACGCTTCTTCTTCAAATCATCAAGTTACGTCCTATATCATGGGGAAGAAGATTGTTATCACTGAAGACCTCATTGCTTGCTTAATAGGCTACAATGGTGGTGGTGTTCGCTGCATTGATATGGCAGAAAGGTGTGCTGATGCTGCCCTAATTGCAAGGGAAATCTTTACTCTGGGGCTTCCCTCCAGCAAGATAAGGGATTTAAAAGACAAACACAGAATTTGGGCCAAGATCATTATGGGCTGCTTCAACCACAGGAAGCCTACCAGCTCTCCTGATTACATTAATATTGATCAGCAGTTTCTGATCTATTTTATCTCTCAGAAGGTCAAGATAAATCTGGCTCATCTTTTGTTCAACCATCTCAGAACAAGTGTTAAGGAAACAAGAGAAGATGAACGTACAAAAAGGGATTGGATACCCTTAGGAAGACTGATATCAGATATTCTTACAAAGAATAGGCTGATTGATCATCTGATAGAGGCTCAAGAAATCAGCACTCTGGAACCTACTGTTGGCAAGCAGCTGAATGCCAAAAATCTAAAGAAAATGAAGTTGATAGAGAACATCAAGAAGGAGCCCAGCGTCACTCCTTTTGCTGAAATCTCCAGCAGAAGAGTCCCTCTGGACAACTTCCCACTGTTCTCAGAGATTGACTCTAAACCTGAAATCATTCTGAGATATCTGGATGCTTGTAAAGCTGATGGTACAACACCAAATCTGAATATTCAAGATCTTCAACAGAAGGCTCCATATGTTATTCTGAAGAAGACAAAGAAAAGAAAAGCTGCTGCAGAAGGATCATCTCAACAGACTCTCAAGAATAGAGGTAATCCTTCTTCTGTCACTGTTTTAGATTCGATTGATATATCAACATCTATTCCAATTCCAACTCTATCTGAAAACCCAACACCTCAAACTTTTGATGATTTTGACCTTGACTTTGATCCTTCTGAATCATTAACCCTCAGAAGATCTCGCTCTCAACCACAAAATCCAAATACTGAAGCCATACCAGAACAAGAACTTGAAAAAGTTCTTTCTGATATAGACCAACACACTTCTGCTCCCGAAACAGAAAATCCAAATCCACAACCAGAAATTCCCATCTCACCAATACCAGAAATCCCAGAACCAGAAATCCCACAACCTTCATCGCCTCAACCAGAAATTAATCCACCCTCTCCCCAACCTGAACAATCTCCACAACCTGAGACTCAAACCTCTGAGGCTCAACCCTCTGAATCCCCTGAACCATAACCTTTGGCCATTCAATTGCCCTGTGGTACCACTGTGAATATTCCTCAACTTCCCTCTTCACCAGAAATAACTCCACCAAATTCCCCATCAAGTCCAATAATAATTCCTGACTCTCCCACTCCCTCACCAAAAGCCAAGTCAGAAGACCACAACAAAACTGTCATTGATTTAACAATCTTTGAACGTTTGCTGCCATCAACCACAAAACTGCTATCCCTAAACCAAAACATCCAGATGTTGGTTCCAGCATATTGAACTTTGAAATAGAAGTACAGAAGTGGATCACTTCTCTGAAACAAGCAAGACTGGAACTGGTTGACCCTGCTGTATCAGACTGCCTCTAGACAAAATTCAGAAGATGGGTATGCGCTGAAACCTTTAAGTTGCAAGACCAGAGCTATGGACAGGCTTAACAGAACTTCAGCAATCTGCTGAAAGAAATTGAAGGTCCAGTTCTGAGCAAGCTACTTAAGGAAGAAGTTCTCCATCTGGACATTGCTCCTTGGTCTGAACAGCGTCCAGCATCCAAAGTTGAACCTGCAGAAGAACAGATTATTCCAGCTGAAGACTTGGGTCAAGAAGAAGATACTACAGAAAGCTCTAAGAAGCACCCTGTTTCTGAAGATCCTCAAGCTTCCTCTCTTGACAGGCAAACTCTGGAGGACTTGAAAAGATCTGATATGCTGATGAATGAAAGAATGGATAAGTAGGACACCAAGATTGATGCAATAGTGAACATGTTATCTCAGCAACAGGAAACCAGCACCCAAATCAAGAGCATGTTGGAAGCTCTGTTCACACGACTTCCTCCTCCTTCTTAGAATTTCCTTGTTGTTTTTATAACTTGTTTATCTGTAATATTTTTACATGTTCTGAACTTATCATTGCTTCTGTTTTTAATATATAAACGCTTTTTAGCTCTGATCATTTTAACTCTGATTATTTGTGCTTTTTGATAACTGACAAAAAGGGGGAGAAAGAATGATATTTTTCAATAACGGATTACTGAGACATAAGTCTCAAACATTCTAACATTCTGATATATTTGAATTTCTTTCTTCTGAAAAGCTTACAGGTACAAAATTCTGATGAATCTGATGAACTCTGATACAGTAAAGTTCTGATGCTCAAAGTCTCTTGGAATTAAAGGGAAGTAATCAACTCAGGGGGAGTTTTTCTCTTTTTAGTTCTGATACCTTTTATTCTTTATTTTTGAGCTCCAATACCTTTTATTCATTATCTTTAATCTCTGATACCTTTTATTCTTTAATTTTAATTGAAAAAATCTGGTTTTTGTCATCATCAAAAAGGGGGAGATTGTTAGAACATAGTTTGATTCTACAACCCTCAATTAGAGTTTTGATGATAACAAAATACAAGAATAAATAAATTGTAAGATTTATATATAAGACATATATGCTACTTAATATTATGTTGTGTATTTACAGAAACTCTGATGGAATCAACATCAGAAGATCAATATCAACATCAGCATCAGAAGATATGTCAGCATCAAAAGATCAAACATGTGCTACACGCTGAAGTTACCAGATTATACGCTGAAGCCTGATGACCAGAATCTGCGCATAAAATACTCTGACTCTGATCAAGATCCTTATCAAGTCATCAACACTCAGAAGCATCAGAATCAGTTAAAGCCAAGAACACTCTGATTACCATAAGCAGAGAAGACTCTGAAGCGTTACCAAGCATTCAAGACAGATTAACTACCAACGGCTTTATTCCAAGACAAGATCTTCTCAAAAAGGAAAGAACGTTATTATCATTGAAAGTGATTTATGGACAACAACGTATCTCTTCCTAGGCTATATAAACAAGTCAGTGTGAGAAAAGAAAAGGCTAATAATCTTCACGCATATACACGCCTACATAAACGATCTCACTCATACAATTTGCTAAAGCTTTCAACCACGCTTACTCAAAAGCATTAGAAGTCCAGTTTCATTCTAAGCTTAATATTGTGTATTATCACAGTTGTGATATATAGTTTTGTTAGAAAACACAAACACACTTTTGTTCAATTATCTGTAAGAGAATTTCCTTGAGATAAGCCGGTCTGTGGTTAGACTCAAGAAGGCTTTAACAGTTGTTAAAGTAGTTGTTGTATTCAGTTGAATATAGTGGATTAAGACCTCGTTGGAGAGAGGCGAAATCACCTTGACGGGTGGACTGGAGTAGTTTGAGATCAAACAAACCAGGATAAAAATACAGTGTTGTCTGCACATTTGATTTAAGTTTTACAATTCAACCCCCCTTCTTGTGTTTTTCACATCTTCATCTTCTTGGCCATTTTTCACATAGTTCTACTTGGAATATCAAGTTGCATTTTAAATATGGATTATAGAGCATGTTGCAAGCTTTCCAAATTATCCAAGAACTCCTCAAACACATTTGTGGTTAGGGAGAATCAAATGCTTGAAGTTGGCAAAAACTCACTTTGTCTCCATGGCATATTCATGTTCACTCAAGTTGCATTTTCAAACCAGCATGCCTTACACTAGTTTGCAGGCCTCTAAACCACTTCACACTCAATAATTTAATGCAAATCCATTGGGTTAATACATTTTTTTGGTCATTAGAGCATTGTACACAAGTTTAATCCCTAAATGGTAAAAGGCACATTTCTATTTTTGCAAAAGTTTGCTTTATGTCAAACCACCAATCCTTGAGCATAGAGCCAAATCTCTTGCAGCTAAACAAATCCACTAATTAGAGGGGCCAAGAGGATTGTATACAAGGTGATAAGATGGCCTGTACAGGCCTGTAACCTCAGTTCCACTTTCTTGCTTCAAAAACAAGAAACTTGTCCAAAGCTAAAAAACTTGAAAACCAGCCAACACATACTTACACAAACACTTCAAACATCTTTCTCACGCCCCTTTGAGTTAGAAACACGATTGTTTGAGCCTCAAAATACCCCATAGCCAGAAATCACATTCCTTTGGCAAAACAGGGCAGGTGCTGCAACTTGAGCTCCATAGCTCATTTGGCTCGTGCGTTTTGCCTCAAGTTGCCTCAAACACCTTCCATTCAACTCACTCAAGCTATCCCAAACCTCAAATACCAACTGTAACTCCATTTACAGTGTTCACCATTTTCATTTTGAGCTTGTGCAGGTTGAGTTCTATAGGCTGATTCAAGGACATTCAAGGCAAGCTAGCTATTGGAAAAGGTCAAGTGAAGTTCAAGCAAGCTACTAGACATCTCAAACCTTGTTGAGAAGCACTGCATTGCCCTACACGAATCCAACTGAAACAGGTTTTTCTTCACTTTCTATCTCTCTATTTAGGAACATTTAGCCTTAGGTTTGTGAATAAAAAATGTAGTGTTCATTGCCATGAAGCTGTACATATGCTCAGTTTTCATTTATATTAAGTTTGCTAAGAGAATTTCATCCATGAACATGCTGAAAAAACTAGGTCATATTTTAGGGCCAGAGAAATTCTCTCTGGTCTTTGAGAGTTATGATTAGTTTTTATATGGTTGGAATTGTCTTGAAATTCTCTACAAGTTTGATGTTGTGAATTTTTGCAATAGAGCTCGTATACAGGATCTAGCATTTGAACCAGGCGCGCGCGTTTATAAAGTCTGAAGGTTGAAGATGAAGCTGGCTTGGGCTGGGCTTGGCCTGGTTTGCTTTTGACACCCCCCATTTTCATTTTTGCACCCCATGTCCCAATTTCTTGTATTTTTATATTTTTGCATTTTTGTTTTCATTTCTGGTTTTGTTTATTTATTTCCAAATATAAAAAATGCTCAAAAAATATTTTCATATTTTTTTACATTTATTTGGCATTTTATTTTAATTTTTCTAATATAAAAAACATTTTAAATACTTTTATCTTATTTATTTAAATTTGAAAATAATATGTAAATCATAATTTTATTTTTATTTCTTATTTTTGTTCACACTGAAAATATTATTATAAATATAATTTATTTTTATACATATTTTATTTTATATTATACATATTTAATATAATTAATATACATATATACAGATATATACCTTTATTTTATTTTAGAATAAAAATACAAAATACAAAATATTACATTTTTATTTTTTATTATTATTTATACTAAAAAATACATTTTCTATGTATATTTCATTATATATATATATATTAATATATTTTATTGTATATAAATAATATAACATTTTATTTTCTTAAAGAAATTAGGGTTTTACCCTTAATCAAATAAAATAAATCTTTTATTTATTTCTTTATTTTTTTACATTAAATACTCTTACATACATAAACAAACAAAAACTTTTCTTTGCATAATTCATATTATTTGATATATTTATTTATTTTGTTTATTTAAATATTGTCCATTTAAATATGTATGCATTGTAAATTCAATTTGGATGTAATAGTAAATTAGGGTTTATATTTCTTGTCAAATACCCCCCCCCCCATTCAAAGATTGTACCCCCATCCCCATAATCATGTTGTAATAGCTTAGAATTTTAATTCTCGCACTTTACGCTTTCAATTATGCCATGATTAGAGAATTAGGGTTTGTATGCAAAAATCCAAATCAACAAATAGTTTGACCTAATCAAAGACAAAAATGCATGAAAATCAAACACATTGCACACTTGCACCCCTAGGGTTACAATCCACTTGTTGCCTTCAAAAATGGGCCATGGTATGCATGTTGGGTACTTTGGCAAAACAAAAACAAAACAAAAGATCATAGTCCCTCGATGACGCTATCTTGGTTGCCTAAACAAAATGATCAAGCCCCTCAAGAAAATTGCCAAAGATACTTGACACAATTGCTATCATGGTCTGTACGATGACCCGCGCCTGTCCCATTTAACATCCTAACACAAGGTTGTTCACCAAATGCAATGGTGGAACAACACTGTCAAAAGGGTTAAAAACATTAGGAAGGATCTTTGAGTAAAATAGGGTAGATAGCTCTTAGTTACTTGATCAAAGCTTGCAAAACATCCTTGCTATTTTCAAACACACCTCACAATATAATTTCAAAACATTTTCCAAATCAAACTTTCAAACATTGAAATCTTTTCAAAAGACAAAAACACCTTTGTATACATTCAAATAAGAATCATTACAAAGGTTGCCAAAACGATGGCCTCTTTTCAAAACATCTTTCAAAACCATACACGAAGCACCATTTCAAACAATTGGAAAAGCAAAGCAAGTGATCTAAACAAGTAACTAAGAGCCCATGGATAACCATGGATGAAAAGGGTGCTAGCACCTTCCCTTTTCATAATCTACTCCCCGAACCCAAGAAAACATCTCAAAGGTCTTTCCTGTGCTTTTTTACCTTTCCTTTGGATAAAATAAAAAGTCAGTGGCGACTCTTGCTAAACCCAAACATTTGCGAACACAAACACAAAACCTCAAGTCAGTTCTCCCACCGTATCACAGAACTGGCGACTCTGCTGGGGATTTCTTTAAAAGTGGAGTAACCTTAGGGTTTAGATCACATTTGCATGATTATCTTGTTTGCTTTGATTGCTTTACACTTGGTCTTATTGTTTGGGTTTGAATCCTCCACCCGGATTTGGGAAACATTCATAGATAAATAGCAATACGTTGTGGAAACTGTGCGGGGTATACCGACATGGTTGAAGCAATAGCTATACTAGTGCGACATATTTGTGGGTACCAGTATCCTTTGAGTCAATCAAAGAGAATACGGGGCCGCTGAGTGATGTCATGAAGAACTAATGAACTCTTAGAACCTTACTTGACCATCTTGGCCTTATTAGGGGTAGTGAGATGACCGGCTTTGGTGCAGTCCGAAGTTGGTAGATACTCGATACTACACTCATTGAGGGTTGTTTTCTTGGAATATTTTGGTCGCCAGTTAAGTGGCTAAACCAAAACAATGAACACAGAAAATAATCCAGTGATATTGAGCTCCTTAGAACCCGGTTACTATTTATAGGACAGGTTAAGCCAACTAACTTCAAGAGGGTACTTACCTATGAAACCTCATGCAAGCCTGAAACTAGGATCTTGTGTGACTTGTTTGTACATATGCTTGTGCATACATCATGAACATCATAAAGCATCATATGCATCCACTAACCATTTCAAGGGTTTGGATCTTCATCTTTGTTCCTGTTTTGTAGGTCATGGAATCTCTTCGCAGGAAAACAATTCAAGTCAACCTTGTGAGAATCCCTCTTTAACTCAAGGAGCTTACTTCCAAGATTCCAGATATTTCTCCTTTCAGTGAAAGACATGGTAGACTTCTCATCTTGGTCAACTCCAACATTGAAGAAGACATGGTGAAAGTTCTCTTCCAGTTCTTTGACCCCCTACACCACTGTTTCACATTTCCTGATTACCAACTAGTACCTACTTTGGAGGAATTTTCTCAACTCCTGAGGATTCCTATTCTTCATCAACTACCCTTCAATGGTACGGAAAGAGAACCAAAGCCTGAAGATGTTGCTCAAGCATTGCACCTGCAACCATCTGATATCAAAGGTCATTGGGAAACCAGAAGTGGTGTCAAGGGTTTCTTGGCAAAGTTTCTGTTTGAGAAGGCACAAGACTACTGGAATTCTCTAGATCTACAAGCTTTTGAGGAGATTGTAGCACTGCTCATCTATGGGTTGGTCTTGTTCCCAAACCCTGATCAACTTATAGATGTGAATGCTGTCAAGATTTTCATATCTCGGAATCTTGTGCCTACATTGCTTGGGGACATCCTACACTTATTTCACACACGAACAATAAGGAAAAGAGGTATTCTCATGTGTTGTACTCCTCTCTTAGCAAGGTGGTTTATTTCTCACCTTCCCCAAATAGTTTTGAAGAATGAGCAGGGTTTAAGGTGGTCGTAACGGTTGATGACCCTCACACATTCTGATGTACATTGGTGTTCTCGCTCCAGAGAAAATGTCATCATCATTGATCGTTGTGGGGAATTCCCTAACGTCTCACTACTTGGCATTAGGGGAGGCATTACCTACAACCCCTGTTTAGCTTTGAGACAATTTAGGCATGCCCGGAGGGATGGCCCTCATGATATGCTAATTCCTGACTTGGTTTTTGACTTCGACAGCGATGCACAAGGACTTCGACAAAGGTTTATCAGAGCTTGGAGGATGCCCAACAAAGTGGATAGTAAGACACTAGGGCACAATAATTCCATCCCCCTTGAGCCTTATCTCAAGTGGGTACGAACCCGCGCCCAGAGTCTTATGATGCCTTACCCTCACATTCTCCCCGTGATCAAAGAGCCTGTTATGGAAGGAGAGGTTCCATACACCCTCCTGCATTCAGACATGCCAACATCATTGGAAGAATTGCAAAAGAGTTGAATACAGCTCAAGGAGGAACAAAATACCTTTGAAGCCAGCTTCTATGCCAGTGAGAAGAAGGTTTTGGAACTTACCCGCCGACTTCATGAGGAGGAAACTCTTAACACTTACATCGCACCAAAGAGGATGCGCAATGTCTTTTTACATTAAGAATTTTGTAATATTTTGCCCATGGGGCATTTATGTACTAACAAATTTCTTCTTAATATGACGTGTGTTCTTTTTGTTTGCAACAAATTTGAATTTCTGAATCCTTGAATGCATTACATGAATAACATATCATTCATCATATGCATAAACAGGTCTTCACACCAGGTTTCCTTATCTTTCTACTGTTTATTTCAGCAAGATGGATTTGGAGCAGACGGTTAAAGATCTGCAAGCACAAAATTCGCAATTCCAGCAACTCCTCATGACCTTGGCAAAGTGTCAAGAGGACCTTAAAGCACTGTTAGAGAAAGAGAAAGATAAAGAGAAAAAGAAGAAAAGGACTGGTATGGCCACTATGGGAAGAAGGTTTGAAAACCGGGCTAGAAAGGTTCTCGAGTTCCCTTCGACGTCTGATGAAGGGGTTGGTAAAGGAAAAGGAGTTGTGATGCCTTCTGAATCTGAAGTTGAAGAAGAAGAAGAAGAAGAGGAAGAAGATGAAGATTACTCCGAACAGCAATATCCCCCAGCGGATGATAAGTACAAAAATCTTGAGGATCGGTTGGCAACCATGGAGTTGCAAAAGGTAGCTGGTTTAGATTTCGAAGAACTAGGGTTGGTTACTGGGATCATCATTCCTCCCAAGTTCAAAGTACCTACATTTGCTAAGTATGACGGTTTGTCCTGTCCAAAGATGCATCTGAGGTCCTACGTCAGAAAGATCCAACCTCACTCCTCTGACAAGGATCTTTGGGTCCACTTTTTTCAAGATAGTTTTTCAGGCACGCAATTGGACTGGTTCTATCAACTTGAGAGATCTGATGTTCATAACTGGGAAGATTTGGCCGCTGCGTTCTACCGACAATACCAATACAATGCAGATTTAGCACCTACTCGTACTTAACTACAGAGTATGGGTATGGCTTCTAACGAGGGATTTAAGGAGTATGCCCAGAAGTGGCGGGATTTGGCTGGAAGGGTGCAGCCACCATTGTCGGATAGAGAGCTGGTTGACATGTTTTTAGGGACCCTGTCTGGCCCATTCTTCAATCACTTGATCGGGAGCTCATCTGCAGGGTTCACCGAATTAATTCTGACCGGTGAAAGGGTCGAAGCTGGCATTAAAAGTGGTAAAATTCAGAAGGATGCAACTGCTTCCACTGCTGTTAAGAAGACCTTCCCAGCCAAGAAAGAAGCTTCTGCTGTGTATTCCCAGAGAAATCAAGGAAGAACGGAGCGTCGACCAACGGTAGGGGCTGTGATGATTCAAAACTCCTCAGCCGATCAACCTCGCAGCAATTAACCAAGAGCTAATCAGCAAAGGGTAGAAAGGCCATAACGGCAATTCACCCAAATCAATATGACACCGACTCAAGTCCTCCCTCATTTGTTAAAGCTGAATCTTACCAACTTGAAAGAAGCGTCGAAAAACCCCAATACCTCTTCTCCTTATTATCATTCCAATGCAAAATGTGCATACCACTCGGACAGTGTAGGGCATGATACCAACAACTGTTGGGCTCTTAAAAACAAGATCCAAGATTTGATAGACGCTAAGGAGGTAGAGCTTGATGCTCCCGAAAAACCCAACGTGATATCCGCTCCTATGCCAAAACATGGTCATAATGTCCATGCCATTGTGGAAGATCTTCATGTTACCACTGTTGATGACCTTTTGACTCCGTTACCAGTGATTAAAGTGAATTTGATGAAAGCCGGGATATTCCCAGGCTGTGGAAAAGACTGTTACTTTTTTTCAAACTTGCAAACCGACTGCCCACTGTTGAAATCAGGCATCCAAGGCCTGATGGATACTCAAGAGATCCTCTTTCAAAAGACTCTTGTTGATACTATCACTCATGTTACTCCTGCTACCTTTGTTACTCCTATCAATGACATTGCTATAATAACCATCTCCGACAATCTTTCCAAGACCTACAAAAGGCCTGTTAAGATTACGCCTGGTCCTAAGTTTGTGCCGCTGAAAATCACCATGCCGGGGCCTATCCCGTATAAATCTAACAAGACGATACCATGGAATTATGGAGGAGAGATCTTCTACCATGGTGTCAAACAGATCGAATCAGTCCAAGAGAATTCTGATGATGAAATCCATGATATAGGGAATATTGCAGGAACGAGCAAGATAACTCGCAGCGGAAGGATCTTTTCTCCGGAGATTGCTCCTCCACAGGAAGTCTTCGGACCCTCGAGAGTTTCTGTTCCTGTCAAGCCATCTGTGCAAAGCCCGGTAATTGAAGAATTGGATGCTCCCAAAGCTAGACCCTCTGATGTTACTACCAATAAGGGTAAGGGGATACAAGAAGCGCCTGTCAGGACGAAGGCTCAGACTGTGGTTATCCCTGAGACCACCCAAAAAGAGATGGAAGAAATCTTAAAGATAATCAAGAAGAGTGACTACGATGTCGTGGAGCAGCTAGGGCAAACCCCTTCAAAAATCTCCATGTTGGCTCTCTTACTCTGTTTCGAGGCTCATGCCAAGGCCTTGATCAAATTTTTAAAGACGGCACACGTGCCTCAAGAAACTTCTACAGACCAGTTTCAAGAGTGCGTGTCTAGCCTTACAACCGATAATGGTCTTGGTTTTTCTGATGCTGATTTAACCGCTAAAGGAAGGAAGCACAATGATGCGCTGCACGTCTCGGTAGAGTGCAGGGGACTACACTTGCTCATGTCCTGGTTGATATCGGTTCATCATTGAATGTCTTACCAAAGAAAGCACTGGACAGGCTAGACTGTGAAGGTTTGACTTTAAAACCCAGTAACATCATTGTTAGAGCCTTCGACGGTTCTAAGCCGATGGTTCACGGAGAGGTGGACATCCCAATCAAAGTGGGTACAGAGACATTCAGCTCTACTTTTTATGTGATGGACATCCGTCCTTCATATTCATGTTTGTTGGGAAGGCCGTGGATCCACAACGCTGGGGCAGTCACCTCTTCTCTACACCAAATGCTAAAGTACCCAGTCCAGGGTAAGATCATAACGGTTCATGGTGAGGAAGAGTACATGATAAGCCACCTTAACTCCTTCTGCTATGTGGAGTTAGATGGCGAATTCATAGAAACGCCTTTCCAACACTTTGAAGAGGTTTCTCCTGAAGTCATAGTTGCAAAGACAATGACTGATGTGCCTATCATTTCCAAGCCTGTGTCTCGGATGGCATCCCTTAAAGACGCGGAGGTTGTAATCAAAGAAGGAAGGAGTACGGTGTGGGGGCAACTTCCAGATTTTCCTCACAAGACGGACAAGTTCGGATTGGGTTTCACTGCCGCTGGCCAGAAAGTTGTGCGTCGCTCCCGGGCTGAAGGACCACCCCTAAAAATCACTCACCATGGAATTAATGCCTTGGAAGATGATGATGAAGAAGACAACTTTGAAGATTGGATCTTTCCAACCATTGAAGGAGGATTAAGCAACTGGGAGGCGAAGGACTTCGTTCCCATCACTTTCATCAATCAGTAATTTATCTTTGAACAATTTCCTATTTTGGTCTGTAATAATTAAACAATTCGTACACTCTCTTCTCCTTATGCCTTACCCGGGGCATATAGGTCCATTTGTAAGGGCTTGATTTCTTCATTATCATATGCCATTTTTAATGAATCATTGGACGTTTTCATCTATAAAATGTTGTGTTCATTTTCTTTCCTTTTACATTTTGTTTTGTTTAAGGATGGCTATCCCTTACACACACCCACACTCACAAAATGCAGGTACCCATCCACTCCGGATTCCATGGGTGACTATTCTGCTTTGGCCTTCAATGACTCTGAGGATCTGGTCAATCATGCCGAGTACGAAGGTGATGAAGACTGTGAAGTGCCTGGAGAGTTAGCTAGACTTTTGCAACAAGAGGAAAGGGTTATTCTGCCCCATGAAGAGTTGCTAGAGACCATCAATTAGGGAACAAATGAAGACAAAAAAGAGGTTAAAGTGGGTGCCAACCTGGAGCCAAGTGTCAAAGAGCGTCTAGTTCAGCTGTTGAATGAATACGTCGAGATCTTCGCCTGGTCCTATGAAGACATGCCGGGACTGGATACAGATATTATGGTTCACCGTCTCCCTACAAGAGAAGACTGTCCACCAATCAAACAAAAAGTCCGCCAAATGAGGTCTGACATATCAGAAAAGATCAAAGCTGAGGTGATGAAATAATTCAATGTTGGTTTTCTGGCTGTTACTTCCTATCCATAATGGGTTGCTAACATTGTGCCCGTGTCTAAGAAGGACGGCAAATTCAGAATGTGTGTGGACTATCGGGACTTAAACAGGGCTAGCCCTAAAGATGATTTTCCACTACCATACATTGACATCTTGGTTGACAACACAGCTCAACACAAGGTATTTTCCTTCATGGATGGATTCTCGGGATACAACCAGATCAAAATGGCCCCCAAAGACATGGAGAAGACTACTTTTGTCATGCAGTGGGGTACCTTCTGCTATAAAGTGATGCCATTCGGACTGAAGAATGCCGGGGTAACCTATCAGCGAGCCATGGTAGCTTTGTTTCATGACATGATACATCATGAGATCGAAGTCTATGTAGACGATAAGATAGCCCGTTCACAGACAGAAGAAGAACACCTCAACCATCTGCAAAAGTTGTTTGTTAGATTGAAGGAATATAAGCTCAGACTGAATCCTAGCAAGTGCACTTTCGGAGTCAGGTCCGATAAACTTTTGGGATTTATCGTCAGTAACAAAGGCATTAAAGTTGATCCTGCCAAAGTCAAAGCCATACAAGAAATGCCTGCCCCCCGCACTGAAAATGAGGTTAGAGGTTTCTTGGGACGCTTAAACTATATTGCGAGGTTTATCTCTCACCTAACATCTACCTGTGAACCAATCTTCAAGATGTTGAAGAAACATCAGGTGGTTGAATGGAACAATGATTGTCAAGTTGCTTTTGATAAGATCAAGGAGTATTTGCTGGAACCTCCTATCTTGATGCCACCCGTCGAAGGAAGACCTTTAATCATGTATCTGACCGTTTTGGATAATTCAATGGGGTGCGTACTGGGCCAACATGACGAGTCTAGTCGAAAAGAGCATGCCATTTATTACCTTAGCAAAAAGTTTACCGACTGTGAGACTCGCTACTCACTGCTCGAGAAAACTTGTTGCGCTTTGGTATGGGCTGCTCGCCGACTAAGGCAGTATATGTTGACACATACCACTTTGCTGATTTCTAAAATGGATCCGATCAAGTACATCTTCGAAAAGCCTGCCTTATCCGGAAGAATCGCTAGATGGAAGATGATCCTGACTGAGTATGATATCCAGTACACAACCTAAAAAGCTATAAAGGGGAGTGTACTAGCTGACCATCTAGCTCATCAAGCTGTCGAAGATTACCAATCTATGAGGTTCGACTTCCCTGACGAGGACATTATGACATTGGACAACATTGAAGGAAACGGACCGTATGACGGACCTGAACAAGGATCCCGATGGACCCTGTACTTTGATGGTGCTTCAAATGCACTTGGGAACGGTATTGGCGCAGTACTTATCTCTCCAGAAGGCTGCCATACACCTTTCACCACTAGACTCTGCTTCAGCTGCACCAACAACATGGCCGAATATGAAGCTTGTATCTTTGGTCTCAAGGCTGCTATTGACTTGAGAATCAAATCTCTGATTGTATTTGGAGACTCAGCTTTGGTTATCAGTCAAATCAAAGGAGAGTGGGACACTAAACATCCTAATCTTATCCCATACAAAGAACATGTCCTGACATTGTTGCCTCATTTCGAGCAGATTAACTTTGAGCACTTCCCGCGAGAAGAAAATCAGCTAGCAGATGCTCTGGCTACAATGTCTTCCATGTTTAAACTCAACTAGGATAATGAGGCTCCCCAAATCACCATCGAACGAATGGACGAACCTGCGCACTGTCATGAGATTAATACCGAAGAAGTAGTGGAACAACCCTGGTTTCATGAAATCAAAAGGTATCTCCAGACTCGAGAATACCCTGAAGGAGCTTCCGTCAATGACAAAAAGTTCTTAAGGAGATTTGCTGCCAAGTTCTTCCTAAGTAATGGTATCCTATATAAGCGCAATCATGATTGTGTTCTACTTCGTTGTGTGGACAAAGTTGAAGCTGAGTTGATCATGACTGAAATACATAGTGGCACCTTTGGCACCCACTTGAGCGGACATACGATGGCTAAGAAGATTCTAAGGGCAGGCTACTACTGGTCTACCATGGAAGCTGACTGTCATCAATACGCTCGTACTTGTCACAAATGCCAAGTCTATGCAGACAAGGTACATATTCCTCCAGTTCCTCTCAACGTTCTAACAACTCCTTGGCCATTCGCGATGTGGGGAATCGACATGATTGGAGAGATCAAGCCTATGGCATCCAACGGACATCGCTTCATCCTGGTGGCTATTGATTACTTCACCAAGTGGGTCGAAGCAGCTTCCTTCGCCTCAGTTACAAAGAATGTGGTTGCCCGCTTCATTAAGAAGAATCTTATATGCCGGTATGGTATCCCCAACAGGATCATCACAGACAACGGTACAAACCTGAATAACACTGTGATCACCGCTCTTTGTGAGCAGTTCAAGATTCAACATCATAATTCATCTCCCTATCGGCCAAAGATGAATGGTGTTGTTGAAGCCGCGAACAAAAATATCAAGAAGATCATTCAAAAGATGACAGTCACCTACAAGGACTGGCATGAGATGTTACCGTTCGCTCTGCATGGATATCGTACCACGACGCGTACTTCAACAGGGGCAACCCCCTTTTCTTTGGTATATGGCATGGAGGCTGTTTTACCTATGGAAGTTCAGATTCCTTCCTTAAGGATTATGAAGGATGTGGGTTTAAGTGAAGACGATTGGATTCAGACCCGGCTTGATCAACTTAATTTGATCAACGAGAAGCGACTTACTGCTGTTTGTCATGGTCAGACGTATCAAAAACGGATGATCAAGGCTTTCAACAAGAAAGTCAGGTGTCAGGTATATCAAGTCGGAGATCTTGTAATCAAGTGGATCATCTTGCCGCAAAGTGATCCCAGGGGCAAGTGGACTCCTACTTACGAAGGACCATTTGTGATCAAGAACATCTTTTCTGGTGGGGTGATGATTCTAACCACCATGGATGGTGATGACTTGCCGCACCCTGCGAACGCAGACATAGTCAAAAGATACTACGCATAAAAGACCCGACAAGTTGAAAACCCGAAAGGGAGACTTGGGCAAAAATGGGCATCCCGGTGAATCGAAAACCCGAAAGGGCGGTTCAGGCAAAAGTTAGGGATAAATAAAAAAAATCTGTACACCCGGCAAGTTGAAAACCCGAAAGGGAGACTTGGGCAAAAAAGGGTTTCCCGGTGGATCGAAAACCCGAAAGGGCGGTCCAGGAAAAAGTTAGGGAATTAAAGCGTATGACTATGTCTCATCGGATCACTTAAAGGACAATCTCTTCACCAACAAGCTCCAGGCTTCTGGTCAATCCAATCATCTGCGGACGAAGCAACGAATGGACAAGATACTCAGAGTGGTGAAGGCTATAGCAGAATGGGAACCCCATGGAATTGTTACACATAGCCATCTTTCTTTGTATAAATTTTTTCTCAATTTTACGACAACATTCTCTTACTAGGATGCATGTCTCCTTTGTACAAAAATACTTACAAAGTTAATACAAAGATACTTCAAAGTGCAGAAATTTGCTTGCCTTTCCTTTCTTTTTTACACTTATGTTTTATTTGAAAACGTCCAATGATTTGTTAAAAGAGCATATGCATTTGAATATAATCACTGCTTACAAATAAAACAAAATGAGAAAGGATAATTACTGATAGGTCGAAAGTATAGGAAAACATCTTTAAGCTATTCCAGAAGAAATCCCCCTACAGTATGTCATTCAGATCCTCAACAGAGCTAAAACCTTGGAGTATATATCCCCAAACGGAGTTAAATTTCAAGATTCCCATCAGAGTTAAGTCTCTAAACTCCCGATCCCCAACGGAGCCAGAATATTCTAAACTTTCTTCCCCAGCGGAGCCCGAATACTCTAAACTTTCATCACCAGCAGAGTTCTCCACAAAACAAGGAATCCCTAGTAGATTGACATACAACTCAAGCTCCTGATTTCCCCGACAGAATGAACACTCTCCCTCACAGAGTTATTTCCCGACAGAACGAAGGTTCTAGTTCCCGTTTCTCCATTTGAAGCCTCCCAGGTTTTAATCCCCCAGTAGAGGTCGTCAGATTCTTCCTTATTTCCCCAGGAAAGTCATGAAGGATTCTCACGTCCCCATAGAAGTTGTCAAAGTTTTGATAATCCCTGCAGGTTGCCAAGGATTTTCTATCCCCAACAGTAATCAGCAAGGTTCTCTCATCTTCAACAATCAAAGATTTTTTGGAATCCCCAGCATCGGTCAAGGATTTACTTTCCCCGACAGCAGTCAAAGATTTCATTATTTCCAGATATCAAGGATTTATTTTCCTCAGCAAGACAACTAATCAGCTTACATGCACATCCATTACATTCATATATCATAAACATTGATGGAACACATTTTATTGCATCATACATATCATGCAACATAATTTTGTGCTTTAGCTAACATTCTACCCTTTTCAGGATAAGATTAAAAGGCTATCGTTAACAACTATTCAGAGATTTCAGATACAATATGGATACACCCCCAGACACGGCGGTCTTTCTATTACTCATTCAGAATTTCAAGTCAAGATACAATATGGATATACCCCAGACATGGCGGTCATTCTATTACTCATTCAGACTTCAGCAATCAGATACAGACTAGATACGCTCCAGACACGGCGACCATTCTATTTCTCATTCAAATTCAACTATCAACTTCAAGTTCAGATACACTCCAGACACGGAAGTCATTATGTCACTTGTCCGGATCCCAGTTACAATATGGATATACTCCAGATACGAAAGTCATTCTGCTACTTATACAGATCTCAACTTTAGATACAGTCCAGATACGCTCCCGACACGGTTGCCATTCTGTCACTCATTCAGAATTTATCCCCAGCACATAGATGCTCCATACACAGATGATTCTCTGTCACCCATTCAGAATACAGATACACTCCAGACACGGCAGTCATTCTAATATTCATTCAAGAATCAAATACAGTTACATCTTGGATACACTCTAGACACGGGCGCCATTCCTTTGCTCATACAAATCCAATTTCGGATACAACTCAGATACGTTCCAAATACGGATATCATTATGATGTTCATTCTACTGATGTTCAACAAACATTTTGATGGAATCTCAAAGCCCATCTCCAGCAAGATTCTATCACTTCCAAATGGCATCTTTAAGCCCATTCCCTCAGCAGTATTTTGACGAGTGCAAATTTACGGGCACTCAAGTGTCCAATCCTCTTTTACCTTCGAGTCACGAAAGATAAACTTGCCAATCTAACTCTTCAGGTTCAAGAAGATTGAACAGGGGCAACTATTGTACCCCAAAATTTCCCCTCTCATTTTATCAACATTTCTCATCACAAGGCTCTTGGAACTCAAGATCAAGTTAGGGTTTGCTCTGCTCAAGACATCTCCTTGCACTGATGACCTAAATTAGGGTTTGAGTTTGCACAGGGATTTTTGGACCTTCAATGCTCAAATTGACTTTCATACTTCATATTGGACTCATAAGTTTGTCCATACCAAGTTTCAAGCCTTGAATCAAAATTTTGCCCAGTCAATTGGATAGTTGACCTAGAAATCAGTTGTATTGGGGGAAAAGTCAACTGTGGCCAATTTACAGTCAAACCTCATAAATTTTGACCCACATCAACATTATGAACTCATATGAACCATTTGATCAATTTTGGACCACAATTCCATAAGAAATTTTATCAGATCACCAAAAGGGCAAAATGGTCATTTTTAGGGTTTTGACTGTACAAAGGCAATTTCTGACTTTTTGACCTAGCCAATGGCAAATTAGGTTCAACCATGGACTCAAGGACTCAATGGCATCATCTTGACCTATTCAACAAGTTCAAAAGATCCCAATTGCATTGGATTGACAGATGAATTTTTCAGCCAATTGATCAAAATTTGTTTGTACACTAAAAAGTCAAACTTTGACTTTTTGGTCTACAACTTTGATTAACAAAGTTTTCTCAAAAGAAGCTTGGATCTCAAGTTATGATTTTTGGAACAAGGGTCCCTAAAACTTTTAACTTAGTGAAATTTTGCCCTAGTTTAGGCAGGATTTTGACCCATTTTCTTGGCCATTTTTCACATAGTTATACTTGGAATCTCAAGTTTCATTTCAAAGATGGATTATAGAGCATGTTGCAAGCTTTCCAAATTGTCCAAGAACTCCTCAAACACATTTGTGGTTAGGGAGAATCGAATGCTTGAAGTTGGTAAAAACTCACTTTGTCTCCAAGGCATATTCATGTTCACTCAAGTTGCATTTTCAAACCAGCATGCCTTACACTAGTTTGCAGGCCTCTAAACCACTTCACACTCAATAATTTAATGCAAATCCATTGGGTTAATACATTGTTTTGGTCATTAGAGCATTGTACACAAGTTTAATCCCTAAATGGTAAAAGGCACATTTCCATTTTTGCAAAAGTTTACTTTATGTCAAACCACCAATCCTTGAGCATAAAGCCAAATCTCTTGCAGCTAAACAAATCCACTAATTAGAGGGGCCAAGAGGATTGTATGCAAGGTGATAAGATGGCCTGTAACCTCAGTTCCACTTTCTTGCTTCAAAAACAAGAAACTTGTCCAAAGCTAAAAAACTTGAAAACCAGCCAACACCAACTTACACAAACACTTCAACATCTTTCTCACACTCCTTTGAGTTAGAAACACGATTGTTTGAGCCTCAAAAACACCCCATTGCCAGAAATCACATTCCTTTGGCAAAACAGGGCAGGTGCTGCAACTTGAGTTCCATAGCTCATTTGGCTCGTGCGTTTTGCCCCAAGTTGCTTCAAACACCTTCCATTCAACTCACTCAAGCTATCCCAAACCTCAAATACCAATTGTAACTCCATTTACAGTGTTCACCATTTTCATTTTGAGCTTGTGCAGGTTGAGTTCTATAGGCTGATTCAAGGACATTCAAGGCAAGCTAGCTATTGGAAAAGGTCAAGTGAAGTTCAAGCAAGCTACCAGACATCTCAAACCTTGTTGAGAAGCACTACATTTCCCTACACGAATTCAACTGAAACAGGTTTTTCTTCACTTTCTATCTCTCTATTTAGGAACATTTAGCCTTAGGTTTGTGAATAAAAAATATAGTGTTCATTGCCATGAAGCTGTACATGTGCTCAGTTTTCATTTATATTAAGTGTGCTAAGAGAATTTCATCCATGAACATGCTGAAAAAACTAGGTCAGATTTTAGGGCCAGAGAAATTCTCTCTGGTCTTTGAGAGTTAGGATTAGTTTTTATATGGTTGGAATCGTCTTGAAATTCTCTACAAGTTTGATGTTGTGAGTTTTTGCAATAGAGCTCGTATACAGGATCTAGCATTTGAACCAGGCGCGCGCGTTTACAAATTCTGAAGGTTGAAGATGAAGCTGGCTTGGGCTGGGCTTGGCCTGGTTTGCTTTTGACACCCTCCATTTTCATTTTTGCACCCCCTGGCCCAATTTCTTGTATTTTTATATTTTTGCATTTTTGTTTTCATTTCTGGTTTTGTTTATTTATTTCCAAATATAAAAAATGCTCAAAAAATATTTTCATATTTTTTTACATTTATTTGGCATTTTATTTTAATTTTTCTAATATAAAAAACATTTTAAATACTTTTATCTTATTTATTTAAATTTGAAAATAATATGTAAATCATACTTTTATTTTTATTTCTTATTTTTGTTCACACTGAAAATATTATTATAAATATAATTTATTTTTGTACATATTTTATTTTATATTATACATATTTAATATAATTAATATACATATATACACATATATACCTTTATTTTATTTTAGAATAAAAATACAAAATATTACATTTTTATTTTTATTATTATTTATACTAAAAAATACTTTTTCTATGTATATTTAATTTTATATATATTAATATGTTTTATTGTATATAAATAATATAACATTTTATTTTCTTAAAGAAATTAGGGTTTTACTCTTAATCAAATAAAATAAATCTTTTATTTATTTCTTTATTTTTTTACATTAAATACTCTTACATACATAAACAAACAAAAACTTTTCTTTGCATAATTCATATTATTTGATATATTTATTTATTTTGTTTATTTAAATATTGTCCATTTAAATATTTATGCATTGTGAATTCAATTTGGATGTAATAGTAAATTAGGGTTTATATTTCTTGTCAAATACCCCCCATTCAAAGATTGTACCCCCATCCCCATAATCATGTTGTAATAGCTTAGAATTTTAATTCTCGCACTTTACGCTTTCAATTATGCCATGATTAGAGAATTAGGGGTTGTATGCAAAAATCCAAATCAACAAATAGTTTGACCTAATCAAAGACAAATATGCATGAAAATCAAACACAATGCACACTTGAACCCCTAGGGTTATAATCCACTTGTTGCCTTCAAAAATGGGTCATGGTATGCATGTTGGATACTTTGGCAAAACAAAAACAAAACAAAAGATCATAGTCCCTCGATGACACTATCTTGGTTGCCTAAACAAAATGATCAAGCCCCTCAAGAAAATTGCTAAAGATACTTGACACAATTGCTATCATGGTTTGTACGATGACCCTCGCCTGTCCCGTTTAACATCCTAACACAAGGTTGTTCACCAAATGCAATGGTGAAACAACACTGTAAAAAGGGTTAAAAACATTAGGAAGGATCTTTGAGTAAAATAGGGTAGATAGCTCTTAGTTACTTGCTCAAAGCTTGCAAAACATCCTTGCTATTTTCAAACACACCTCACAACACAATTTCAAAACATTTCCCAAATCAAACTTTCAAATATTGAAATCTTTTCAAAAGACAAAAACACCTTTGTATGCATTCAAACAAGAATCATTACAAAGGTTACCACAACGATGGCCTCTTTTCAAAACATCTTTCAAAACCACACACGAAGCACCATTTCAAACAATTGGAAAAGCAAAGCAAGTGATCTAAACAAGTAACTAAGAGCCCATGGATAACCATGGATGAAAAGGGTACTAGCACCTTCCCTTTTCATAATCTACTCCCCGAACCCAAGAAAACATCTCAAAGGTCTTTCCTGTGCTTTTTGACCTTTCCTTTGGATAAAATAAAAAGTCTGTGGCGACTCTTGCTAAACCGAAACATTTGCGAACACAAACGCAAAACCTCAAGTCAGTTCTCCCACCGTATCATACAAGGGATATGGATAAATTATTTACGATTTACACACTACAATTCACAATACTTCAACGCTGCTAATCCTTATTCATACTACTCTTTAAAATGTGTAATACATCAAAAGTCTGTGATACTGTTTTTGTAAATAAAAACATACTGTACACTGCTTTATTCATACTTTGTTTAGTGCATTTCCTTGAGATAAATCGGGTTGTGGTTATAGTCAAGAAGACTTTGGCAGTAGTCAAAGTAGTTTTATAATCAAGTTTGATTAGTGAATTAAGACCTCGTTGGAGAGAGGAGAAATCACCTTGGCGGATGGACTGAAGTAGTTTGAGTTCAAACGAACCAGGATAAAAATCATCGTGTTATTTGCATTGATTTTTTAAGATCCTAATTCAACCCCCCTTCTTGTGTTTTTCAATTCTTTAAGTGGTATTAGAGCATGGTCATGGGTTCGAATCCCCCCAGCTGAAACTGGGGGGAGATTGTTGGATTAAAATATCCAGCGTCAACCTTAGGGATTTGAAAGGGCTTAACATCCTACCCATGGGCGCTTAGTAAACTAGGTGTAGCCCTTGCAAATGCTCATATTATATGGAAATAAAGTTTCACCTTGGCTACAAGCAATTTCTTTTAGCTCAGTGGTAATCACTAGATCCTACATAGATGAAAAAAATCTAACAAGTATGGAAAAACATCAAGAAACATGTATCAAGTATAAATGATAAAACATCTAACAAGAATGGAAAAACATAATGCAGAGATGTGATTATAGAATATCATACAAAGAATGAGATGGTAAAACATCATGTATTCATCAAGATGGAAAGACATCAAGTAGCATGAGAAATATGATAAAACATCTAAATAAGTATGAAAATACATCAAGCACACATAACATCTATGTGACAAAACACATACAAGAGATGAAACTCTTAAACATACCAAAAGAAGAGGAGAAGAGGAGAAGAAGGAGTAGAAAGCAAATATAAGCAACCAAGGGAGCATAAGAAAGTGAGATAAGATGAAGGATATGAAATAGAATACATGTCATAAATGAATACATGTGAGGTTCATCATTATCATACATATAAACTTGAGGAATATTCACAATCAAATCATGCAAAGAAAGTTGGTTTGAAAATCCTAAGTAGACATAAGTCCTCATGCAATGATAACAAGCAAACATGTGAAAGGAAAGAGGTGATGTGAAGAAAAGGAAGAAAACATATAGATGTTATACATTCTAAACATACCACATAATCAAGATAAAACTCAATTAGTCATGAAGATCATGGTATAAACACCAAAACATGCAAACTAGGTCAAAACAAAGAGTGAATGTGAAGTAGGAAGAAGTGTGTGAGGGTTGAACATGGAATGGAGTATCAAATATAAGTGAATTTAGAAGAAAAAACACCATGTTAACACACTCTAAGACCTCTAATCATCCCTAAGGAATCATCATTAAGACACATACAAAAGCTAATGTAAAAATTAGGTCAAAAAACACATCATATCATGTTTCTAAAGGAAAATGAAGATCAAGAAAGGATATAGATGGATAGAATACATGATTAGATTATGTAAGACATACAATTAAGTAGTACAAGGCATTTAAGAAAAATTATTCAAGCATCACAAACAATGGAAAAAGATTGCACACAAAGCATACAAGAAAGAATGCCATGAGAGGCAAGCAAACATCTATTATTAATATATAAACTTTAAAGTACCTGGAAATTCACTAAATGCCCTCTGATTATAATTAGTTATTTATATATATTTTAAGAGCACATTAGTCTTTTTGATGTACTCCTATCACCATATTATTTTGACATTTAATGTCGCTGATGTGTCAGCCCAATAGATTTTCCCATTGTTTTTAATTTTTATTATTATATATTATATATTATTATAATATTATAATTATCTATTATTATTAATTATAACTTAACTATTATAACTAATAATGTTAATAACTTTTGAATAACACTTGCAAGAGACGAGCCATCATTCAACACTTCTTCTGTTTCCAATGATGCAGTAAAGTTTGCATCTTCCAAAACCACAACTCCCAACAATGGATAACTCCACCCTTACAGCTTTCATTTTCAAGCGACCCAGCCATAAATATGCAATGTATTTCTTCAATACTGCAGTATATCCTTCCCCCAATCTTTAGGTAGTGAATATCTAATTGTTCTCAATATTCAGGTAGTGAACACAACATGTATTACACATTTCTTTATACCTTATTCTGTTTCTGTCACAAATACATGCACATTCAACCCCAAATCCCTGGATTTTGTTATCTTAAGATGATTCTTTCAACCCCAATTTGAAGGATTATGTTAAATTCATGTTTATTGATCTGTAAATTGCAGAACATGGTTAAAGAGTATTTAGATGTGACTCATTCGAAGATTGGGGATTTCTGTTTAGGGTTTAGGAACGGTTCTTTTATCCTGATGAGGGCAAATGATTTCATGTTATTGTTATAATTTTTTCTATTGTTTCAACTTTTCATCCATCCAATTTTGTCGTGTTGTTGTTACAGGATACATCAACTATATGGCTCGCCCAATTGAAGTTGTGAAGGATAATAATGAGTCAAAGGATTTATGGAAGATTGTTGTTAGGTGCAAGCATTTGTGGATTGTGACGAGTGCATCGAAAAAGGAACACATCGAGATGATTTTGGTTGATTCTGAGGTATTTTATCAGTTTGGCCGTTATGAATTTGTATTTGCAATATTGGTGTCGGTAAAACTAACTTTGTATGTTCGTTTATTGTAGTTAGATATGATTCATGTCATTGTGCCACCCTTCTTGATTTCAAAATTCAAGGAGCAACTCGCGGTTGGATGTTCATATGTAATGCAAAATTTCAAAGTGTCAAACAATGATTTCTCTTTTAAGTCGACTAATCATAGTTTCAAGTTGGTGTTCTGTGGCTTAACTTCTGTTAAGAAGGATGAACTTCCTGATATTCCTATGAATTATCTGAACATTCTTCATTTGGATGCCGTTATTGAAGGAAAATTCCAGTCTAATATTTTGGTTGGTATGTTATTAGTGGATTTTAGTTTAATTCATAGAATATTTGTTTTCCAACGTCTATAAATCTATATAGTATATAATACATGAATTATTGTAGATATTCTTGGAGGAGTGACCGAGATTTCTCAAACTCAAATCAATGTTGATAACAAAAAGAGCAAGGTTGTGTTTTCAATTACTGGTAATAGGTATGCTTCATGTTATTTTTTGTATAATATTATTACATTAATTTAACCAACATCATCATATTAATAATGTTAATATGTTTGACAAAGCAGCAGATCTGAAGTTCAATGTACTCTTTGGGGTCAACTTGCCATACAATTTCACATTATTATAAAAGTCATAAGAAAGATGGAAGTATAATTGTTTTTCTTATTAATGCCAGGATTAAGGAGGCTCAAGGTTTGACACATACAAATTTTGAGTTTTTTCTCCAAATGGGAATCCAGATTGATGTAACATGAAATTTAATCGCTGCTTCAATACAATTGTATGTTCTAAATAATGACTGAAACTCGCATGAGGGTTTCCTTTGAACATCTCCAACGCTTGGAATGGCACAAAGTTGCTAATTAATGATGTTCCCCTTGATGTAGTTATCAAGCTCAGAGACAGGTGTTGAGTGATATCATTTTATTTATCGTGTTGTATAATATATTTTTGTTATACTGGTTATTAACATTTGTCATATATTTCATGTAGTCTGCAGTCTGAATTGCCATTATTGTCTTCATCAAGTCTTCAAGTGGACACAACACAAAACTCATACTATTATGATTTTGATAAGTTTGTTTGGAAGGTAGAAATTCTAAGTCTTACTGAAATAATAAACTCTACAACACGTAATACATGTTTCATTGTATAGTGAAATTGTGATTATACATCATATCAAACTAACTATGGGTTTCATCATTTTATCAAGAGACTACATGTGTTACTGTTGCGACTTTGGAAAAAATTTGAGGCTAGACAGTCAGGCTGGTATTATGATGGATGTGTTGGTTGCATAAAAAGTGTGTCACTGCAGGATGGAAAGCTGGTATGTTATTCCAAACACATTAGCCCAGCGCCCGTACCAAGGTATTATCTATATCTATATTTACGATTCATGTTGTTCAATTTTTGGTGGCATTACAATCATGGTTTATGATTATCTTATAGATATAAACTCAAAGTCTTGGCTGTTGACGGTAAATACAAGGCCAAATTCATTTTTTGGGACGAAGATTGCGTCAAGTTGATTGGGAAGTCCGCTCTTCAAATGAAAAATGAATTGATAGAGGTATACAGTGACACCTTATTAAGTTTGATTATTTTTAAAAACTACGTAATAAATTTCATTGTGTTTATGTAGGCCGGTGAAGATGATTCTCTTGAATTCCCTTATGCACTTGATGCAATTCTAAAGCAAGAATTGGCTATTAGGGCAGTTTTTCAGCCTAACAAAGGCAGACTTTCCGTTATTAGTTACAAAATTGATGAAGATTTCTGTAAGAGAGTCAGAGGGATTTTCAGCTCATAAGAGGTAATCTCAGTGTAAACACAAAAATATCATTGTTGATCACTACTTATTTATTTGGATTGATATGATTTTGTATTTGGCAGCCTACTTCAAAGCTTCTACCAACTGAGCCTTCATCCCAAGATGAATCAATATCCTTTACTTTAAGTTATTAATTCAAATATGAACCCTCTATATAAAACAGATATCTACATACATTGTCTAATGCTGATATATTATATCCACATTTCCAGTAGGAACCTTTATCCGCTGGTGCCGATTATGACCCTGCTATTGGAAATTCAACCCTGACTCCATCAAAAAGAACTTTACCTGATGTTGTTGAAGATATTGAGAGTGTCCAACTTTCTGCAACCAAGTTAATTAAGGATATAAAGAAGGAGAAGTAGCTATATTCACATTTATGTTATTTTAATTATTGTTAGTTTTGAAGAAACTAATCCGATTGTTTGTAGTTTTTTGCCTTGAATACTTTGGATCTGTTTCAAAAGTTTTCAGTTTGATCTCTTTAATATCCTTGAATGAGGATTGTCGAACTCCATCATATATTTTTGGTTAATTGGTTTGAACGTTATACCGCGATGTACACCAAGTATATATGAGTCTATTACTGACACATAATTTTAGTTGTATGTTTTGACGAACCAATGCAAAACCTGTTTTAAATATACTCAATTATTGATGTTGTTTCACCAACTTCAATATATATGTGAATTCATTGAAGTTGTATCATGTTTTTAATGATGTCAGCAAACATTTAGTTTCTACATTGTTTAAACTTCATAAATAATTCTATTTTTCATATACACTATGTCTATGTGGTTTCAGTAATATCTTAATATGCCAGGATCAATAAAACTTTCATTTTTTCGTTCATTACATGCCTAAATGCCCTTTAAATCTTACATCACTACAAAACCTTCAAAATGAATAGTCATTTATTTGAATTCATGCAATTCGATGAAGAAGCAGGTACATACAATCATTTGCCTCCAAATATAATATGTTTCTATATCTTCCAAAGTATTTCGTTAATGTAATTGTTACATATTTAGATATCTTATGTGCTATATGGTAAGAAGATGAATAGACTATATGAATTAAGCAATTGTTGGAAATATATTTCGTTTATAATATTAACTAAAAGAACACCAAACTTGTGAAATACATTTTTCAAAAGCACTGATGGACTATGATACTTAGTAGAATTACCCACTTAGATACTAAGAGCAAATTAAAGCAACACATTACAGAAACGATGCATCCCTAATAGAAAAGTGTTAACAACACAAAATAAAAAAGTTAAACATAAATATTATATAATTCTCATATCTAAACATAGAACATAACATTGTTCCGAACTTGGTACAAAACTCCTTCTTTTTTCCAGCCAAAACATACATAATATCCACTTCACTCTTTCATCTGAATTTCACCTTTTTGGTACAACCTCACAAACAAGATTTCCTTATCTAAATTGTAGGTGCATGCAAGCGTATCTCCCACCTTTAGTTTTTACCCTTAGCATACGAATACCACCCTTTTACCAAGTATATTTCCACATGTTTCCTGTTAGATTTCATTATCTTGGATGAATGATACTCGCTGGTGTGGAAATCCTTAACAAGGCACGAGCTAATGTCGGGACGAAGGCAATTTTCTATCATGTTAGCTGGGAAATGCTGCATGTCAGAACACATACAGTCAATATCCAAAAATGTAAATCATATATAATGTAATTCACTGAGTCATATAATTAAGGATCTTAATTACAAAAACTTGATTCCCCTTCTTTCCAACTTTGCTTATCTCTTTTAACCATGTCATCTCTTCTTTCAACTCTCCCACACCTACATTCAAATTTGAAGGTTCTCCAATGAGGCTCTCCTTTTTCACTTCCTTCCTTGAATCATTGGTTTCATGAAACAACACATCGGCAGGAGCTAACTCATGTAAATCTGCCTCTGGCTCTTCCTTAATGTTGCATAGCATATCATAAAGTTGAGAGGTGTTTAGTGGCATAAATCTGTCCAGTTATCACAAATCATGAATGAATATAATACTTCAAACAAATGCATGCAACCATATTAATAACACAACAAAAATGGTTACATAATTTCAGAAATTGAGACTTACCCACTAAACTTGGAGAAGACATGCAACCCATTTCTCTTAGAAAACCTTCTGATATGGAGAGGGAACGATTTCAATACTAATGCAAGCATATCATACACAAGTTCTCCTTTAAATAGAATTAAAGACATGCATATGTTACTTCTAATAATGGTTAAAGGTCTTTATTTGATTTGATGTCACAATACCTACTAATGCAGAAAATCTTTGGACCATCCCTATTATATTTCTTGGTATACCGTGTCATGCATTGCAGCCCATAAAAAAAACTTACTGCAGCTGTATTCCCTTTTCACTTAAGCTTCCAACATGTGCATTATTACACTTTGGTTAATACTACCTTTTCATGATGTAAGTAGTATCTCAATGTATAACACATGCATGTATTACCTTTTAACTTATTGAATAATAAATTAAGTTCAGTTTCCAACATCCATCATATACGTAAAATGGGGTAGACATGTAAAGGTCTCTACATTTTCCAAAGCCCTCCTACTTTTTTTAAAATAATATGGCTTATCTTTACATAACCTTTAATTTAATAATGAACATCATGAGAGAGAATATGTTACATTTACATAGAACACATAACAAACATATTGCCTCTTTTTTGTTCATATGAGTAAAAATAACATGTACATGATGAGCTTGCAAATTGTATTAGTTATTGACTATTTCATTGCCTGCTTTTACATGCTAATTTATTGTTAGTTTGTGTTATTCAACTAAGATGGATTCACATATTCTGGACAGGAAAAAAATAGCAACCTTGGCAAGAAGCAAAAGGAAGCAAATTATCAAAGATAGAAGAACTAAGAGGAACCGAGTTGATGACATAAGAAGTCCTGCCAAAAATCATTTCAGAACACCTCTATCTAATATTAGAAATTCAATTTTGAATTTTACAAAGCCAAATTTCAATTCTATGTCAATTGCAACTGTTCTTGATAATGCACATAGATTGAACATGGGTGTGAATCATGTTGTTTCATCAAATATCCATAAGTTGTTTGGTCGTGAGAATCGATATTCTGCATCTTGGTCATTATCTTATCTAAAGACATCAACATCTTCATTATGCAGCTCCAATCTAACATTACATTTAATCATTTGTCCCCACCATATTCGTTTGTGTCTGCAAGGCAGAGAAGGATGAGAATTATTAGACAGAAGGCTAATGTGTCAAGTATACATGACGATAACATTGCCAACAATAATGGTGGTTGTGATACGGTGGAAGAACCAACTGTTAATACTGGTCTGCATTTTTTGTTCGCAAATGTCGCGGTAAGCAAGAGTCACCATCGACTTTTCTTTTATCCAACAAAAGAAAGGGCGAAAAGAACAGAAAAAGACCTTTTTTCGATATTTTCTGAGTAAGGGGGTAGATTATGGAAAGGGAAGGTGTTAGCACCCTTTTCATCTGTGGTTTTCCACGGGCTCTTAGGTACTTGCTCATTTTGAAAACTGTTTGTATGTTTGTGTGTTTTGAAAGTTTTTGTTTGCTTTATGGTAACTCTTGTATCAATCCTCAAGAGTGTGATAAAGCATTTTTGAAAATAGTTTTTAAAAAGTGTGTAAATGTGAAAATTTCAGGTTTGAGCAAGTACCTAACAATTATCCACCTACTCGAAAAAGGATGTTCTTTTCCTCCTACCTTTTAGATAGTGTTATCTTACTATTAGTGAGTAGGTAGCCCTATCGTTGGACGTTGAGGGACTATCGAAAGGGATGTTATGGTCATTGAAGGCAACATGTATGGATATCTTAGCGTTTGAAGGGATTGTCATCATATAGGCAACATCGTGGGACAAGATCATTTTCTCGTAGGCAACTCGAGGGACATTTGGGGACCGTGATCTTTTATGATGACTTTTATATCGAGGGTCTTTGCTAAGATATCCCTATGTTCGAGGGACATGACTATTATTTTCTGAGGCAACCAAGTGAGGTGTACCCTAAGGGTGCAAGTGTGCAACAATGTGCTTTTTCAGTTATATTTGTCTTACAAATAGTGATCTAACGATTATTTGATTTTATCTTGTCATACACCCCTAAGTTACTAACAGTTTATATACAAGCAGGTAAGAAAATATAAAGCAAGAAGTAAAGTCCTATAGCTATTACAGGGCTTCAGGAGGGGGATTTACATTCCAAACCAAATAGGGAAAAAAATAAAGCAATAAAGTACATTCCTATTAGCTATTACATCCCGTATAACAGTTACATGAATATAAAATGCAAAGGGAAATAAATGCGCGATAAACGAAAACACGTTCTAAAACCTAGAGGAAAAATCTTTTTGGTTGTTGAATTTTATTTTTAATAACAAAAAGTAAGTGAAGTAAATTTCTAAAATTTAATTAGAGAAATAAAAAAAAGTTGGATGAAAATAAATCCTAATGTTTTTTGGTATTTTTTAAATTAAAAAGAAACTAAGTCTAATTTGATTTTAAATTGATAAAATTGCATTAAAAAAAAATAATTAATTAATTAATTTTAGAAAGAAACTAATCCGAATTATTATTATTTTTTATTTTTTATGATTTATAAAAAAAAACCTTTTGAAAATGATAAACAAAAATAAAACAAAAAAAGAAAATAACATGGGCCTGGTCATCAAAATAAAAATGAGGGGGTGTGGTTGTCAAAAAGCGCTTGGCCCAAAGGTGAAAGCCCATATTGGCGTTTGATCCTGTGTGGGCACGTCTGGAGAGTGCATGATGGGGACTACTTGTTGGAGGCACTGGATCCAGGTTGAGTATGATCTGATGGTGCTGATGGTAGGGTGTATGGTGAACCCCTGGCTAACGCATGCATCCAATTTGTATTTGAAAATTGTTTAAAAAAAATAATACGTTGAACCTGGGACTCGAACCCAGGTCCCTTCCCTTATACGCGCGCCTCCTCACCATCTGAGCTGCCTTGCCATTCGTTACATAAAACGAAACAAGAATATTATATTAAAAAACAAGTCATTATCCAGGAAATAAAAAAAAACGCACGCCATATTTGAATAGACCAATGGGACAATGCCATACTTTGTCTTCTTCGCTTCCCCGTCGTTTTAGATCAAACACCTATAGTGACAGTTTTTCACTTGTTACTATAGCACCTACAATTTATAAAACTTATAATATGCAACAAAAATCAAATGTGAGGCCATAGATTAATTGCTTTCAACCTCCTGAGCAAGATGGTGCCCTTGGTTTGGAATAATTTTGGCCAATACAAAAAACCCCAATTTGGAGGTTCGAACCCTAGCTATGGAAAACTGTTATACCTGCACTCAAACTTCAATCCAACTATGCAAAAAGCTTGCAAACACTTCAACAATCAGTAATATATGATCAAAACACATTGATGTTACATGAATCAAGCAGAATGAATTTGGAAAAAAAATACAAATCGTGCAAATTGGTTGATGCGTTTGGCAATGTTTTAAAGCTTAGTAATGGTTGAAAATGCTTTAGGGGACCTCCAGGAGTGTGTTTTGATCTTTGTTTGGGACTAAAACAGGCTGGAGATGGAAATTCGAATTTGAAAATTTTGGTGTTTTTTGGCAAAACTTTCAGGGGTTCCCCAAGCTATCTATCTCTGCTTGATGCGTGCCAATGGCTTGTTTATATAGAGAATGATGAGGAGACACGAAAAAACAAGCTTGTAATAGCCATAATCAATTGCTTTAATGCCATGAATGTCCATTTGTAACCTTGGCCAAAGTTAAGGGATTTTGTCCAATTTTGAAATTTGAATGAGTGCAAACATATTGGCCTTGCTGTACACGAAAATGGGGACCCCTCCATGCATTAAAACAACCCTTAACCATATTATTTGTAATAATCTTGATTTATTTGATTTTTAATTAAATAAAATTAATATAAAATGCAAATAAAGTCAAGACTATGCAAAAATGGTTTTAGGAGTCCTCTATACTCTTAGGAAGATGTTTGAAGTCCAAGAATTTTAGCCATTGCCTTACAAACTCAAATTTGCTCAATGCATATTTCTTGAAATTTTCCCAACTTGGGAAAGCCATAACTTGCTCAATTTTTATCTCATGATGATGATCTTGGTTTTTTTGGAAAGCCCAAGATGTATACTTCAATCCCTATTTTGATTAATTTTGCATTTCAAGATGCTATCTTGATGTTAAAGGTCTTGGCAAAAAGTGGATTTTATTGACTTTCTAAAAATGACCTGTAATGTATGAACTTGTATCTTTCAAATGGTGCATTTATTTAACTTGAGGGCTGAAGAGACGTTGTAGGGAATTGGATTCTCTTCAAAATGATCTTTGGTTGGAAATTTTTTGATAAAGTATGAGAAAGTTATGCTTGGTGAAAGTTTGGTTGACTTTTCCTATAGAAACCCTAATTTGCCATTTTTGACTTTTGATAAATTAGGAGCATTTCTTGAGGAAACATGATCAACCCTTGATTAAATGATGGATATCACTTCAAAGTGTTAATGTTGATCAAAAATCTTGAAGTTTGACTGTACATGGGCCACAATTGACTTTTGACCTAGCATAGTTGATTTTCTAATACTTGAGCAATTGATTGAGCAAAATTATTGTGCAAGGCATGAAACTTGGCATGGATGATCTTGAGGACATATTAGGACCATGGGAAGCATTTGAGACTCTTGGAGCTCAAACATCTTGATGAAAATTGAAACCCTAGTTAGGGGTTCATTGCTTTAGGAGGAGAATTGCCTGGTCAATTCTTGGTCAACCTTGAGCAATTGAGAACCTCTAAGACTATATCTTATGTGAAAATGGGAGGAAAATTTTTGGGGTACAACAGCTGCCCCTGTTCAATCTTCTTGAACCTGAAGATTTAGATTGGCCTATTTGCCTTTCGTGATCTGAAGGTGGAAGATGATTGAACACTAGAGTGCCCAAAAATTTGCACTCTTCTGAAGTGAGACTGTTGGTGAATAATATCAGGAATGGGCTTACATATGCCATTTGTAAAAGATGACAGAATACTGTCAGAGATAAGCTTAAAGATGCCATCCAAGGAATATGACAGAGAGTCTTCGGAGATGGGCTTAAAGATGCCATCCAAAATAGATGTTGACTTCGTAAGGAGTCTCTTTGTGGGGATTCCTGTTCCTGCTGTCCGAGGAGGAGTCTGCTGGGGAATGTTTTTTAGGGGAATAGAGTCTTGGAGCTTCGGTTTCCATTTCTCTACTGGGGAGTCATCCCTTGACTGAAGAGACGGAAGTGAACTGCTATCTGGTCAGGATCCCGGCTTGCAGTGACTTACTGACGATGATGAGGCTGACTGTTATCTGGTCGTATTCTAGGCTTCACAGTGACTTATTGGGGAATGAGATTAAACTGTTAAGAATCAGTAACAAATCAATGGTCGATTCGAACTGAACCAGTGAAGGTCTTGATTTATCTTTGACTGGATAAGAATCAGAAAAACCTTAGTTTCGATTTAACTAAACCAGTATAAGTCTTGAATTATCTTCAACTGGAATGGAAATTAGAGAGATCTTAGTGTCAATCTGACGGAGCCAGAGGAAAATCTTGAATTAACTATGACTGGATAAGAATCAGAAAAATCTTAGTGTCAATTTAACTGAACCAGAAAAAAGTCTTGGATTATATTCAACTGGAATAGAAATCAGAGAGATCTTAGTGTCAATCTGACTGAACTAGAGGAAAATCTTGAATTAACTTTGACTGGATAAGAATCAGAAAAATCTTAGTGTCGATTTAACTGAACCAGAAAAAATTCTTGGATCATCTTCAACTGGAATAGAAATCAGAGAGATCTTAGTGTCGATCTTACTAAACCAGAGAAGGTCTTGGATTAACTTTGACTGGATAAGAATCATAAAAATCTTAGTGTTGATTTAACTGAACCAGAAAAAACTCTTGGATCATCTTCAACTAGAATAGAAATCAGAGAGATCTTAGTGTCGATCTGACTGAACCAGAGAAGGTCTTGGATTAACTTTGACTGGAATGGAAATCAGAAGAATCTTAGCATCGATTCAACTGAACCAGAAAAAAGTCTTGGAATATCTTCAACTGGAATAGAAATCAGAGAGATCTTAGTGTTGATCTGACTGAACCAGAGAAGGTCTTATGAGGACATATTTATGAGGAAAATGCTGAAATATCCCTTCGTTAGATATAGCTTTCGAGAATACTACCATGTCACATAAGTAGTTAACTGTGTTTGTTGATTTGATATTTTCCTGAAAAGGATAAAGAGTTAGTCATATGCAATGTCATGATGTATGAAATGAATTGTGATGATGTTATCAAAATAAATGAGATTATACTATATGCAATGTGTATGCGCATGCCACGATGTATGAATAAGGGATGCCATTGAGATGTTTCCCAGTCTAGGAAAATAAATCCCAGACTACTGCTGAAGAGTATTGGGTAGCTGAATCCTTCATTTCTGCTGGGGATGATGAATGGATATGATTTGCCGGGGTTGACTCTGTTTGAGAATAACTCTATGGAGGGAGGATGCTTTGTTGGAAGATCTTGCTGATGTAAAGAAATAAACTCTATTGGGGAATGAGCTTCCGCAGTTTGCAAAATAAACTCTACCCAGGAGGAGGTTTTATAAACTGTTTAAACTTGGCTGGGGAAAACAGACTTCAACCAGAGAAGGTAATCGCTGCTTGGGGAAGAAGAGGGCAAAACTATGGTTTTTCTGCTCTGTGGGGAACATAGCCGTCACTGGGTTGTATGTAGCGGTAATTTCGTCCCAGGATGTTTCTGCCCCTGTACCATGCTAGACGGGGTAACTGTCGGGACTGCAAATTGTTTTTTAGACCTTACCCCGTTTCTTAAAGTAATTAGTAACTGTCTTTCTGTTTTTTTATGCAAGTATTTGTGAACAGTGACATATTTAAATTCATATGTTAAAAATAAGTCATTGGACGTTTTTGCAAAACAAAACAAAAAATGAAAGCAAATAGTTTTGTACTTTGTGATACGGTGGGAAGAACTGACTGTTTTTAGAATGCTGGTTTGCGTTTTGCGTTTGTTTTTGCAAAATGTCGCGGTAAGCAAGAGTCGCCACCGACTTTTATTTTATCCAACAAGGAAAGGAAAAAAGCACAGAAAAATTCCTTTTTCGAGATATTTCTCGGGTTCGGGGGGTAGATTATAGAAAGGGAAGGTGTTAGCACCCTTTCTATCCGTGGTTATCCACGGGCTCTTAGGTACTTGCTCATTTGTTTTTTCAAAAATTGCTTTCTTTGTGCTTGCGGGTTTGAAAAAAAGTTTTTGTTTGAAAACATCGATTTAACTCTTTCTTCTGTCCTCAAGAGCGTATGAAGTGTTTTTGAAAACTTTGTTCGAAAAGTGTAAGTGTGAATGTTTGTTTTGTTTTGAAAGAGCAAGTATCTAAGAACCACCTACCTACTCGAAAAAGGAATCGTTCTACGCTAATGTCCTTTAGGAAATGCTATCCCACTATTAATGAGTAGGCAACATCGTCGTTGGAGTTTAAGGGTCAATTCGATTAAGGGACATGCGGTCACTAAAGCAATGGTAGGACACTTTAGCGGTAACCCTAATGTCTTAGATCATTTGTTTGAGGCAACAATATCCGAGACAACCATTTCGAGGCAACTATGATCTTTGGACAAGAGGGCGACCTCTAAAGCGACCTATACTCAATGACCGTGTACGAAGGCAACCAAGTGGGGTGTACCCTAAGAGTGCGCATGTGCGAGTATGTCGTTTTTAGTTAATTTTATCTTTTGTACATGTTAAGGGTGATCTAAGTTGATTTTAGGTTAGAACATTCAGTCTTGTCATGCCATCCTATTATCAAACATCTAACAATTATAATTTGCGGAAATAAAATTGCGGAATTTAAATTACAAGGCGTCGGGTATTTACATCGCCAAAGACAAACCCTTTAAAAATAAATAAAGCGATAAAAATAAATAAAGGTCCTATTAAGCTATTACAAACCGGGAGCAAGTACATTATTGGTAAAAGAAAGTAAATTGCGTGCGAGAAATTAAATCGAGCGCAAACTAGGGTTTTGACCCTTTTGGTTAGAAAAATGATCTTTTTTTTTTTGTTTTTTATTTTAAGAAAGAAATTACCTAAATTAGTTGCTAAATCAAATTAATCAAATTAATTAATAAAAATAAATTATTTTTGGGTTTTTGCTATTTTAAGAAAGAAATAAAAATTAATTGAATTAGTAAAACCTAATTAAGTCTAGTTAATTTTAATTATTTACAAAAATAAATTAAAGTTATTTCTAATTAAAGCCTAAATTAATTAATAGATTTGTTAATAAAAATAAAATACTAAAATTTGATTTGAAATAAAAAAAATGTTTTTTGTGGTTTTAATTTTTATAAAGAAAAGAATTTTTTAATTGGTTAGTAATTAAACAAATAATATAAAGCAATTAATATAAACAAAATAAATAGGAGAGAGTAAGGGGGTTTGGGCCTGAATTTGGAGGTCAGAATAGCAAGCTGAGGGCCCAATTATGTTGGCCTCGTTTGACTTTCCTTGATCCAGCGTGCATGTGCTGACTTGGTCTTTGGTGGTCCATCAATTCTTGGCCATCAGATTTGGCCTTGGGCCATCTGGCAGTTGGATGCTTGAGGATGTATGATGGGCTTCGCGCTTGGATCTGCACACAATCACCTGAAGAAGAAAAATAAATGGAAATTGGGGGGACCTGGGATTCGAACCCAGGTCCTGATGGTATTTGGAGCGCTTGCTTTGCCACTAGGCCACTTGGTTTTGTTTGTTAATATACTACAAAGAAAATATAATAAAATAAAACAAAGATTTATTGGTCAGAACAAAATATGCGCGCGTGGTTTTGAATTGGCCATCGATAGTGTGACACGTCTTCGTCTTCTACCTCACGTCCGTGGCTAAAACCATGTAAAACCTATAGCCACAGACACAGCCTGTCACTAAAAGTCATGTATACTCCAAAATATGTTGTGAGCCATGAAAATGAAATCTAAGGGCATGGTTGTGCTCGTCTCATCATCCAGGTCACAACCATACCCTTCTTGATGGCCAATTTTTCCTGAAAGAGAAACACCAAAAAAAAACCACGAAACCCTAGCTATGGTATTTGGCTTTACAGGTCAGATAAACAAAATTAACTAATGCCAAAAGCTTGGAAATATTATGAAGATAACAAATATATCAATGATTTGTTCTAATGATGCAAGAATAGTGAGTTATGATTTCAAATACAGAGTGAGATAACATGATACTTACAGCGTGCTAGGTGGTCTGAGAATGCTTGTTCTTAATCCGGGTAGATTGTGTGATCATCCAGGAATCGATTGGGACCGGTCTAAGCTTATGAAATTGCCTCTAAGTATGAATTCGAATTCAAGCTTTTTGTCACTTTTTCCAAGTTTTGTTCTGTCTATGCTTGCAGCCTCCAACCCTAATTTTGTTTGCTTTGGCCTCCTTGTGTATCATATGATGTGTTAGGGTAACAATTATGGTCCAAATCTTCTCCCATCATGGCTTGCATATTTGATTTGATTCACCATTACTAAACCTTCCAAATTTGCCAAAACTCAATCTTTTTGCACATGGATTGCTTGATACGAATTTGATGCTGTTAATGATGATGATTAAGACCTGAAACAACAACAAAATCTCATGTAATCAAAGTTTTGGATTTTATTTGATTTAATTTGATTAAAAGTGAATAAATTCAAATAAAAATCAAATTAAATAATAAAATTGATAATGGACACATGGCTGAAGCTGAGGCACGTGGACAATGATGCAAGCTCAATTCAAGTGGAAAAGAATGGGCCCATTTGACAAAATTTGAAGTTTTGGGGATATTTGACTTTTGGCAATTTTGCAAAAATGCCCAACTTCAACAATGCATAACTTCTTCAATTTTGAACTTTTGGAAGTGTTCTTCGACTTTTTAGAAATCCTGAGATGTCCTCTAACCAACCCTTTTGGTCTCATCTCATTTTGATATTCCATGCTCAAGTTATAAGCTTTGACAAAAAGGGTGTTTTTGTTGACTTTCAAAAATGACCTATAATGTCCAAATTTATAACTTCTTGGGAGTGCATTTTTTGAACTTGGGGTAGGAAGATGGATTGTAGGAAATTGCATCCTATTCAAAATTAGCTTTGGATGGGTCATTTCTGATAAAGTATGAGAAAGTTATGCTTGGTCAAAGTTGAGTTGACTTTTCCTACAAAACCCTAATTTAGCAACTTTTGAGTCTTGATGAATTTTGAGCAATCTTTGATGAATCATGATCAACCCTTGATCAAATGATGAAATATCCTTCAAAATGATAATGTTGACAAAAAATCTTGAAGTTTGACTGTTTATAGGTCACAGTTGACTTTTGCCCTAACACAATCGATTTTTGGACCCTTTGAGCAATTGACTGAGCAAACTTTCTCTGCAAGGCTTGAAACTTGACATGGATGATCTTGAGAACATATTAGGACATTGGGGAGAACTTGAGGTCATTTGGACTCAAGGATCTTGATGCAACAAAAAACCCTAATTTGGGGTTGACTGCCTTAGGAGATGATTTGTCTGACCCATTCTTGAGCAACCTTGGGCAGCTTGGAGATTTTTCTTGCAATGTCTTGAGAAATATGAGAGGGCAAATTTTGGGGTACAACAGCTGCCCCTGTTCAATCTTCTTAAACCTGAGGATGTAGATTGGCTTTCGTGCCTTTCGTGATCCGAAGGTGGAAGATGATTGAACACTAGAGTGCCCAGAAATTTGCACTCGCATGAAGTGGTATCAACCTGGTGATGTCGGGAATGGGCTTACAGATGCCATTTGGAGGTTGTTGGCAAGAGGATGGGCTTAAAGATGCCATTTTCATGAGTGTCGATCTCATAAGAGATTCCTTAGCGAGAACTTGCGTACCTGTTGTGGTGGAAGATTCCGCTGGGGAAGCTTGGTCTTATTGAGATTTAGGAACTTGCCTGTACTCCAACTGAGAGAACATCTCTGCTGAGTTTTAAGAACTTGTCAGTAATTCAACTAAGGGGTAAACATCTTCATCAAGATCTAGGACTGTCTTGTCTTCAACGGAGGATAACTCTGTTGAGATTTTAGAACTCTTCCACACTTCAACGGAGGAAAATTGTCGAGATTGAGAACCTTATCTGTAATTCAACCGAGAATAATTCAGTTGAGATTTAAGAATCGGTCAGGTCTTCGACATAGATGAGAACTTAACTGCATCTTTCCTGAAAAGTAAGAGTCAGTCGTATGCAATGCATGATATATATCAATCAATGATGTTCTCAAAATAAATGAGATTGTGTTGTATGATGCGTATATGCATGTACCATGATGTATGGAAATGTAATGTTTTAGCTGGGGAAAATAAATCCCGGATAGCTGCTGGAGAATAGAGTTGGATTCTTCGTTTCTGTTGGGGATAGCGAACGAAGATGATTGCGAGAATAAACCTGTAGGATAGGATAACTCCGTTGGGGAATAAGCTGGTGAGGAGATTACTCTGTAGGGAAGAGATGTTCTGTAGAGGATTCCACCGATAAATTCCGCTGGGGATGAATTACCGTTGCTGGTGATACTGAATCTGTTGGGGATTGAATTTCTGCTTGTGAAAGGAAAGAACTCCGCTGGGGATGATCTTTCAGTTGCGCCTTCACTGGGGATAACCTTCTAGACTCTGATGGGGATAATCCTTTTAGCTTTGCTTGGGATGATCCTTTGAACTCGGATGGGGATATTATTTTTATACTCCATCGGGGACAAACTTCCAAAGTCTACTGGGGATGATTCTCCAAACTCCACTGGGGAAGCTTCTTCAGACTGCATTGGGAAAAATTCAGACTCCACTGGGGTATTTTGTATTCTGCCAGGGAATATCCTTATACTCCGTTGGGGAATATTAAGACTGCCGGGGATATTAAGCCTCTTCAGTGTTGGTGGTAGATAAACTCTGCTTGGGGAGAATATCACTGATTCATTCACCGTTGCAAGTCTCAGCTGGGGAGAGCTATCATTACTGTCTTACTCTGCGGGGAGTGAATGCACCATAGCCATATTCTTCAACTGAATCTACCTTTATACCTGGTGGATAGAGAAACTGTACAGTTTGGACAACTTATTTGCCCCTGTTTCTGATGTTACCAGTAATCGTCTTTTGTTTCGCATGTAAATATTTATGAGCAGTAATTAATGTCAAATGCATATATCAAAAAATGAACATTGGACGTTCTTTGCAAAACAAAACAGATAAAGGAAAAATAGTTTGAAATTTCTCTGAAAATGAATTGTTATTAATTTTGAAGTTTGGCCTGAAAATAGGCGTTTTTTGTACAAGAGGCTGACGTCCTAGTAAGAGAACTCCGCCGAGCAAATAGAATTTACACAATTTGTGAAAAACTAAACAAAACAGCTATGTGAATAATCCCACTGGGTTCCAACTCTGCTTTTGCCTTTATGTCCTCGAGCATCTCACCACTTTGCTACTGGTTGAAGGTAGATCAGATTGATTAGTGTCGTCTGAGCTTGATAGTTGACACCGAAGTCCGGTTACGAGGTGATCCAATGAGACATAGTGTTACGCTTTGATCCCTAATTTTTGCCTGGACCTCCTTTTCAGGTTTTCAGTCCACTGGGATACACTTTTTTGCCCAAGCCGCCTTTTCAGGTTTTCGACTTGCCGGGTGTACAATTTTTTATTTTCATCCCTTATTTTTTCCCGAACCCTTTTGGTTCACCGGGAAGCCCTTATTTTTGCCTAGGCCAGTCAACCTAGCGGGTCTTTGATTATACGTAGTATTTTTTCACCATGTCTGCATTGACGGGGTGAGGAAGGTCATCACCATCCATGGTGATTAGAATCATAGCTCCTCCTGAGAAAATGTTCTTAACCACAAATGGCCTTTCGTAAGTAGGGGTCCATTTACCCCTGGGATCACCTTGAGGTAAGATAATGCGCTTGATTACCAGGTCCCCGACTTGGTACTCTTGTCGTCTGACTTTCTTATTAAATGCCTTGATCATCCGCTTTTGATACGTTTGACCATGACAAATAGCAGTAAGTCTCTTTTTGTCGATTAAGTTCAGTTGATCAAGTCGAGTCTGGATCCAGTCATCTTCGCTCAATCCTGCATCCTTCATAATCCGAAGAGAGGGTATCTGAACTTCAATAGGCAAGACTGTCTCTATGCCATATACTAAGGAATAAGGGTTGCCCCTATTGATGTTCGCGCCGAGGTACGGTACCCATGTAGAGCAAATGGTAACATCCCGTGCCAGTCTTTGTACGTCACTTTCATCTTCTGCACAATCTTCTTAATGTTCTTATTAGCCGCTTCAATAACCCCATTCATCTTCGGCCGGTAGGGAGAAGAGTTGTGATGCTGTATCTTGGACTGCTTGCAGAGCTCGGTGATCATCTTATTGTTGAGATTGGTACCATTGTCTATAATAATCCTCTCTGGTACACTGTATCAACATATCAGATTATGCCGAATGAACTGTGCCACGACGTTCTTGGTTACGGTAGCAAAGGAAGTTGCTTCAACCCACTTTGTAAAGTAATCAATTGCTACCAGGATGAAACGATGCTCGTTGGATGCTGTAGGTCTGATCTCGCCGATCATATCAATGCCCCACATTGCAAAAGGCCGAGGAGCTGTCAAGACGTTCACATCTTTTGGTATCAAAAGGGTAGTATGAGCCAACATGTACTGTCTCAGCCGACGAGCAGCCCATGCTAAAGCGCAGCAAGTTCTCACGAGCAGTGAGTATTGGGTCTCACAGTCGGTAAACTTTTTGCTAAAGCAGTAAATAGCATGGTCTTTTCGGCCAGACTCGTCATGCTGCCCCAGCACACACCTCATTGTATTATCCAGCATTTTTTAGCGTAGGATCAACAGTCTTCCTGCAATTGGAGGCATCAGAATTGGTGGCTTGGAGGTAGTATGGCCATCTCTTCTTGAAGCAATGGTCTAGCAAGTTCCCCATGCACTTTTGCAATCATCTTCACCTTCGTCTTCGGCTAAGTTGATCGGACTTTCGAAGTCATAACTGGCCGTAGCAGAGTCATTATCAGTGGGATCCAGAGTGGAAGTAGATCATGATATGTGAGTGTGTGTAAAATAGTTGTTTTGCAATGTATAATAAAAGAAAAACAAGGAGCGCAAAATTTGAAATGCAAGAAACGTCCAATGCTTTTATTAATGATATATGTAGATGACACACATAAAGCCCTCACAAATGAAGCCACGGTGCCCTGGGTAAGACGCCGGGACGTAAAGTTCAAAACATTGTCTGTTACAAATTCAAAACAAAAGTCTCATTACTGGGTAACAAAAGAAATTGGGATGAAGTCCTTTGCTGTCCAATTGCTTAGCCCACCATCAGTAGTAGGATAGATCCAACTTTCGAACTCAGACTCTTCAACATCGTCTTCAATGGCATTCACTCCTGAATTGCTGATGAACAGGGGAGGTCTTCCGATCCGTGCGTTCCGAACATACCTTTGAGCTTCTGCAGTGAAACCCAAACCAAACTTGTTAGTCTTCTGTGCAAAATCAGGGAGTTGGCCCCAATTTTCACACCCACCTTTCTCGACAACAACCCGGGCATCCTTGAAGGAAGCCATCTTCATTGGAGGATCTTCAACAACAGTCTCAGTTGATGCCAACGTCTGGGGAACCTCTTCAAAATGCTGAAATGGGGTCTCAATGAACTCCCCATCCATTTCTACATATCGGAAAGAGTTAAGGTGGCTCACCATGTACTCCTCTTCTCCTTGTACTGTCACAATTTTCCCTTTGACCGGGTACTTCAGCTTCTGGTGGAGCGTTGAGGTTACTGCCCCAGCTTTGTGGATCCACGGGCGACCCAACAAACAAGAATAAGATGGGAGAATGTCCATCACATAGAATGTAGATGCGAAAACCTGAGAACCAACCTTAATCAGAATATCCACTTCATCGTGTACCATTCTCTTGGACCCATCAAAAGCCCTGACTACAATGTTGCTTGGTTTCAGCTCCAACCCTTCACAGTCTAACCGGTATAGTGCCTTCTTAGGTAACACATTCAATGAAGATCCAGTATCTACCAACACATGAGCACGAGTAGTGCCCCTGCATTCAATGGAGACATGCAGGGCGTCATTGTGATTCCTCCCCTTAGCAGTCAAGTTGGTGTCAGAGAAACCCAACCCATTATCAGCAGTTAGACTAGCCACGCAATCTTTAAACTGATCAGCTGATGTTTCTTGTGGTACATGTGCAGTCTTCAGGAAAGCAATCAGAGCCTTGGCATGGGCCTCTGAGCATAACAACAGTGACAACATAGAAATTTTGGACGGGGTTTGCCCCAGCTTCTCGACTACATTGTAGTCGCTCTTTTTGATGATCTTCAGAATTTCCTCCATCTCTTGTCTAGAGGCTTCAACAAAAATCGTCTTCGGTGCCTCCATCTGGGCAGGCTCACCAGTGGTTCCTTTGCCCCGAGTGTCAGACGACTCGGCAACAGGGGTAAGAATTAGAACTTGAACAGGGACAGTAGCAGGTGCACTGGCAGGTGTAATAATAACAGGCTTCCGGGCAGTTGGTGGAGAGATATCAGGGGAGAAAAGCCTTCTGCTGCGGGTGACTTTACTAGATCCAACGATGTTGCTGACGTTAGTATCAGAATTCAAATCTTGCTTAACTCCGTGATAGTATACATCAGCCCCGTAGTGCCAAGGGACAACTTTATTGGATGTATAGGGGATTGGCCCCAGAACAGTAATGATCAAGGGAGCGATTCTTGAAACGGATGTAATTCTAACAGGCTTTCTCGAGGAAGCCTTGGAAGAATTGTCGAAAATGGTGATTATAGCAACTTCTTCAGTAGGAACCAAAGGAACAAGAGTCTTCTCAAACAGAATTTGTTTATTATCCATCAGGCGTTGGACACCTGACTTCAAAAGATGGCAACCAATAGGTAGGACGGAACACATACGACAATCTTTGTCACAACCCGGAAATAAACCGGCTAACAAAAGATTCTTCTTCACAGTCATCAAGGGAGTAGCAATATCTTTCACAGAAACCACAAACGAGTCTTCATCTATAGCATTCACTCCATGCTTGGGCATAGGAGCTGTCACAACATTAGGTCTTTCAGGTGCTTCAAACTCAATCTCCTTCGCATCAATCAAATCCTGTACTTTGTTCTTCAAGACCCAACAGTCATCCGTATCATGCCCCGGGCTATCAGAGTGAAAAGCACAGCGGGCATTCAGATCGTACTTCGGTGATGTTGTATTTGGATTCTTTGGGGCTTCCCTTGGAATCACTAGATTGGTCTTCAATAACTGTGGCAGAATCTGGTATAAAGTCACGTTGAGCTGAGTGAATTGTCTTCGCGGTCTCTCGGTCCTTGACTGGTTGTTGCACTGAGGAGCACCAATAGGTCTTGATATAACTACCGCATTAACAGCTTGGCGGCGTTCAGGTCTAATCTGGATTTTTAAACTGTAAACAACGCTCGACTCCTTCTTAAAAGGCTTCTTCTCGGTGCCTGATGAAGCACCCTTCTGTATTTTACCAGATTTGATACCAGCCTCAATCCTTTCCCCGGTCATAATCAAATATGTAAACCCAGACGAAGAACTTCCAATCAGATGGTTGAAAAACGGACCAGACAAGGTCCCCAGAAACATATCCACAAGCTCCCTATCGTCCAAGGGTGGTTGCACTCTTCCAGCGAGGTCCCTCCAATTCTGAGCATAATCTTTGAAACCTTCACCCGCACCCATTGACATACCTTGGAGTTGGGTACGCGTGGGAGCGAGGTCAGCATTGTATTGGTACTGCTTGTAGAAAGCAGCGGCCAAATCTTCCCAATTACGGATACTAGCTCCTTCTAACTGGTAAAACCATTCAAGCTGAGTCCCTGAAAGACTGTCTTGAAAGAAGTGGATCCAGAGATTCTTGTCAGCGGTGTACGACTGAATCTTCCTAACATACGAACGGAGGTGCAGTTTCGGGCAAGAAACCCCATCGTACTTAGCAAAGGCTGGTGCTTTAAATTTGTGGGGAATCACCACCCCAGATGATAGACCCAGATCACCAAAGTCTAGACCAGGCACTTTCTGAACTTCCATCGCACTCAACCAGTTTTCCAGTTGTTTGTATATATCCTCAGTCGGAGGATACTGGTCTTCGTTAAAGTCGGTCTCGTTGTCTGAGACCACAAGGCTAGGAGCCCTCCTTTCTTCCTGACTATCTTTCCCTCCAGATGAGGGGGTCAAATCAACTTCATCTCGTAGCCTGTTTCCAAACCTGTGACCCATGTTAAACATGACCGTCTTCTTTTTCCTTTTCTTCTTCTCTTTCAAGATAAGGGTCTTCAGATCTTGCTGACCCTTAGCCAAATTCATGAACAATTCCTGGAACTGGGCGTTTTAAGCCTGTAGAGCCTTGATTGCTTGTTCAGTTGATGGTTCAGAAGACATGATGCTAAAATAAACAGCGAAGAAGATGAGAAAACCTGTAGGGGTACCTGTTATGAGGTGCATGGAATGAAATACGTATGATATGATTTCAAAGACTTTAGAGATTCAAATTTGTAAACAAAAAATGAAACACACTTTTATTAGATAAAATTTGAATTCAATTGTTCAACAAATGCCTTTAAGGCGTTACAAGAAAGAAAAACTGAAAAGTAAATCAAAGCTAGAAATAATTAAAAGACGATCAGCGCTCCCATGGTCGTTTCTTGTCGGTGCGGACATAGTCATTGAGGATCCGCTCGTTCTCCAGCTTCCTTGTAAACTTCTGGATCTTCTACTCTTGCTCTTTATACTTTTCCCTGTAAGTATCCCGCTCTTCTCTCAGCTGCACCCAAGACCTTTTCAGTGCCCCAATGTCAGTGGGCATATGAGGATGAAGGATGGTAGGAGGAACCCCTTCTTCATAAGCAACTTCAACAATAATAGGCAAGACGGCTTCGTACGGCATTCCCAGCTTTTGGGCACGGATTCGAACCTGTTGTACCCCAAAATTTTCCCTCCCATATTTCTCAAGACATTGCAAGAATAATCTCCAAGTGGCTCAAGATTGCTCAAGAGTTGGACAGTCAAATCATCTCCTAAGGCAGTCAATTCAAAATTAGGGTTTTGTGTTGCATCAAGGTCCTTACATCCAAATGACCCCAAGTGCTCCCCAATGTCCTAATATGCTCTCAAGTTCATCCATGTCAAATTTCAAGCCTTGCAGAGGAAGTTTGGTCAGTCAATTGCTCAAGAGGCCCAAAAATCGACTGTGCTAGGGCAAAAGTCAACTGTGACCCAAATACAGTCAAACCTCAAGATTTTTTGTAAACATTCTCATTTTGAAGGATAATTCATCATTTGATCAAGGGTTGATCATGATTCATCAAGGATTGCTCAAGATTCAAAAGTTGCTAAATTAGGGTTTTGTAGGAAATGTCAACTCAACTTTGACCAAGCATAACTTTCTCATACTTTATGATAAATGACCCATCCAAAGCTCATTTTGAATAGGATGCAATTTCCTACAATCCATATTCATACCCCAAGATTAAGAAATGCACTCACAAAAAGTTACAAATTTGGACATTATAGGTCATTTTTGAAAGTCAACAAAAACACCTTTTTTGCCAAAGCTTATAACTTGAGCATGGAATATCAAAATGAGATAAGACCAAAAGGGTTGGTTAGAGGACATCTCAAGGTTTCTAAAAAGTCCAAGAACACCTCCAAAAGTTCAAAATTGAAGAAGTTATGCATTGGTGAAATTGGGCATTTTTCCAAAATTGCCAAAAGTCAACTATCCCCAAAACTTCAAATTTTGCCAAATGGGCCCACTCTTTTCCACTTGATTTGATCTTATCACACCACACACGTGTCCTATCTTCAGTCTTGTGCCAATTCATTAATTTTTCCATTTTATTTGATTTTTATTGAATTAATTCATTTTAAATCAATTTAAATCCAAATAAAATCCAAATATTGATGAAATAGGGTCTTTTTGATTGATACAACTTTCAATTATCATCATGGACAAGATCAAACTCGAATCAAGCCATATCATGAACAAATATTGGATTTTTTGACAAATTTGGAAGCTTGTTCATGGAGGATCAAAGCAAATCCTAAATCATCAATGCTCATGGATTCAAAGCCCAAAACTAAACCTAATTCATTCCCTTATACTTGTACAATGCAAAGACACGAATTAGAAAAACCTGAAGGCTGCAAAAATCACAAAACAAAAACTTGGAAAAAACTCAAAAAGCTTGAAACTGAAATCTTGGTTAGAGAGGTTTTCAACACAAAAACTCAACGTAGACTTCTTGCTTGCCATCCACTGAAGCAGTAGCAATCAAAAGCCAAGCCAATCGCCTCCTAAAATGAACTGTAAGCTTCCCTGAAAGTCGCCCTGTACACGAAATTGCATACTCGTATTCTTGCGTTTTTTTGCCAAAATCTTGACAACATCATGTTTATCGTTCCATTTAGAACATTTCTGCATCATTTGATTTTGTTTTCATGAGCCATAGCCTTGTAACCGAACCTAGGGTTTGGAAGTTTGCTTTTTGGGCGTTTTCTTTGCAGGGAAAATTGGAACCAAATATGGACATGGATGAATTCAGGAGGAAGAGACGGGCATGATGATGGTCTCATAATTCGTTCCCATAGCCTAGAGACGATTTTAGGATCGAGCCATGGATTTTGTTGCAGATTCAAATCCGCAGGAAAAATAACCAGAGTTCTGTGGGGAAGACGATGACGCGTCCCTTCCCAATTGGCCCATTCAAATCTCGCGCCTTATTTTTTTTTGTTTGCTGGCATTTATTTGTTTTGTCCATATTATATTTCATTTCTAATATTATAACAGTTGAGTACGTTGGTTGAGTTGGCAAGCGTGTTGTGTAGAATCCAATGGGACCTGGGTTCGAATCCCAGGTCCACCAATTTTCTTTGTATTGTTTTTCCACAGATGTTCCAGTACAAACCCAAGCATGTGGATCACCATACTCCTCAAATCTCCAGGCGCCAGATGGCCTCCAGGCCAAATCTAAAGGTCAAGATTGAATGACCACCATGCACCCAAGTCAACACGCGCGTGGAGAAACAGGAAGTCAACCCAGGCCTGCGTGTAAATGGGCCTCAAATTTGCAGATTTACATCCAAATCAGGCACACACCCCCTTTGGTTATTTCTTTCTATTTCTTTTATTTATTTTATTTAGTTGTTTTATATTATTATTATTATTATTTAAACTAACCAATTAATAATTTTTCTTAATAAAATCAAAAACACCAAAATATGTTTTATTTATTAAAATTAAAATCATCACTTTATTTTTGTAAATAAATAAATTTAATTGATTTAGTTTAATTAGGTTTAACTTTTAATATCTTTTGCAAATAAATTAAAATTAATTTAGATGATTAGGTTTTAATTAACTTTAACCAAATTTATTTTTATTTCCTTAAAATATCCAAAAATCCAAAAAAATATTTAATTAATTAATTTATTTAATTATTAACTTAGATTTAATTTCTTTTAATTCAAAAATAACAAAAAATGCTTTCTTTCAAAAAAAGGGTCAAAACCCTAAAAAATGCGCCGTTTTAATTTCTCGCACGCGATCCATATTTTATTGTAATTGCTTCCGGAATGTAATAGCTTTTAATTAGGACTTTGGATTATTTTATCGCTTTCTTTTATTTTCCACAATTTAATTTAAAGGGTTGTTTTTGGCGATGTAAATACCCGACGCCTTGTAATAGTTTAGATTTAACTTCCACAAATTTAAATTCCGCAACTATACATTGTTAGATGTTTGATAATAGGGAATGAATGACAAGATCAAATGTATGAACTTAAAATCAACATAGCTCACCCATGACATGTACAAAGATAAATAATTGAAAAACAACACACTCGCACATACGCACTCTTAGGGTACACCTCGCTTGATTGCCTTTGAACGTGGTCATTGAGTATAAGAAGTTTTAGAGGTCGCCCTCTTTTCCAAAGATCATAGTTGCCTCGGATAAAATGATCTAAGACATTAGGGTTACCGCTAAGGCATCCTAACATTGCTTTAGTGACCACACGTCCCTTAATCGAATTGACCCTTAAAACTCCAACGACGGTGCTACCTACTCCTCAATAGTGGGATAGCATTGTCTAAAGGACATTTGTACAAATTAATTCCTTTTTCGAGTAGGTAGATGGTTCTTAAGTACTTGCTCATTCTAAAACAAAACAAAACTTTTCGCACTTACACCTTTCAAACAAAAACTTCTTTCAAACCCACAAACACAAAGAAAATCAAATTTTGAAAACACTTTGAGCAAGTACCTAAGAGCCCATGGATAACCACAAATAGAAAGGGTGATAACACCTTCCCTTTCTATAATCTACCCCCCGGACCCGAGAAACATCTCGAAAAAGGAATTTTTCTGTGCTTTTTTCCTTTCCTTGTTGGATAAAATAAAAGACGGTGGCGACTCTTGCTTACCGCGACATTTTGCGAAAACAAACGCAAAACGCGAACCAGCATTCCAAAAAACAGCCAGTTCTCTCCCACCATATCACAGAACCCAACGGAGATATGGTTCCATAGGAAGAGAAGTCTTCACACCCAGCTCGTACGGATCAGACCTGTTGACCCTATCCCAGGCTCGTATGAACCTACAACGATGTCCCTCTGTATCTTGCTTGAAGTCAAAGACAATACTCGGAAGCAGCGATTCATGAGGTGCATCCCTCCTAGCTCACCCAAATTGTCGTAAGGCTAAACTAGGGTTGTAAGTAATCCCTCCATGAGTTCCCAGCAAAGGAACATTGGGGTATTCCCCACAGTGGTCAATAACAGCCACATCTTCCATGCCTTTAATAGTCCAAATAATGTCCAAGTGGGAGAGAGACATAATCTTGTAGGCCCAACTCATGTCTTACTTGTTCTTCAGGATGGATTTGGGGAGGTGAGAAATAAACCACCTCGCCAGTAATGGTGCACAGCACATAAGGGTCCCCCTCTTCCGAGCGGTACGAGCATAAAGAGTGTGCAGGATGTCACCCAAGAGAGTGGGCACTGGATTACCGGTCATGAAAATTCTCACTGCATTCACGTCAACGAAAGAGTCTGAGTTAGGAAACAATACCAGACCATATATGAGAAGGGCCAGAATATCCTTGAAAGCCTGAAAGTCTAGACTGTTCCAGAACTTATTAGCCCGATCAACCAGGAATTTAGCCAAGAAGCCATTTGCACCACTCCTAGTGTCCCAATTAGACATTACCTCAGCCTTTGTCAGATGAAGGGCTGCAACAATCTCTTCCGACTTAAGGGGTACCTCCCAACCTGTGAACAGGGTCTGCTCCAGAATAGAGATACCAAGAAGATCAGAAAACTCTTCCAATGTGGGGACTAACTGGTAGTTCGGAAAAGTAAAGCAATGGTAAAGTGGATCGAAGAACTGAAATAGGACACTCATCATCTGTTCGTCCAATTTGGAAGTGACCAAACCTAGGAGGTTCCCATGTCTTCTGATAAAAGAGGAAGTATCTGGAATTTTGGCAACCAAATCTTTAAGCTGATCAGAAACTTGGACGAAGTTGATCCGAATAGTGTTCCTACGCATGGGTATCATGACCTACAAAACAAAACAAAGATGAATCCCTCTTGTCTTTGAAATAGGTTAGTCCAATGCAAGATGCATGCAATGTCATGATGTCATGATGTCATGATAGCAAACACACCACAAGTATCCACAAATAGCAAACATGGTAAAGGCACACAAGTCACACAGATAGCCCTTAGATTTCAGGCTGGCAAGGAGTCTAGGTACTACCCTCTTTCAGTTCAGTTGGTTCAAACCTGTCCTAAAAATAGTAACCGGGTTCTAGAGGATCTCAATATAACTGACTACCCTCAATCGGTCATAATTCCAGTTTAGCAACCTTTTCTTGCAGTCGGAATCATCACGAGAGTTTAGTCTCAATGAGCGTAGCATACTGCTACTGTTCTATGGCCAAGTTGGTCAATTTAAAGGTTCTAAGGTCAATTGGTGCTTAATGACCCCTTAGAAGACCCATATTCTCCTTGTTCCAACACAAGGGATATCGGTACAAACTAAAGTGCCACACCAACGTAGCTACTGCTTCAATCGTATCGGTCTACGCCGTACAGTTCTCTCACAGTTTATTGCTACTTACCTAAAAGGTATCCCCCAGATTCGGGTTAGGATCTATAGTAAATCCAATTCAAGCCCACAAATATAAAGCATATAAGTCAAGCAATTGAAAACACAATGATCTAATCCTAAGGTACACCCCACTTATAATATATCCCTAGCAGAGTCGCCAGTTCTGTGATACGGGGGGAAGAACTGACTGTTTTTGGAATGCTGGTTTGCGTTTTGCGTTTGTTTTTGCAAAATGTCGCGGTAAGCAAGAGTCGCCACCGACTTTTATTTTATCCAACAAGGAAAGGAAAAAAGCACAGAAAAATTCCTTTTTCGAGATATTTCTCGGGTTCGGGGGGTAGATTATAGAAAGGGAAGGTGTTAGCACCCTTTCTATCTGTGGTTATCCACGGGATCTTAGGTACTTGCTCATTTGTTTTTAAAAAAATTGCTTTCTTTGTGCTTGTGGGTTTGAAAAAAAGTTTTTGTTTGAAAACTTCAATTTAACTCTTGCTTTTGTCCTCAAGAGCGTATGAAGTGTTTTTGAAAACTTTGTTCGAAAAGTGTAAGTGTGAAAGTTTGTTTTGTTTTGAAAGAGAAAGTATCTAAGAACCACCTACCTACTCGAAAAAGGAATCATTCTATGCTAATGTCCTTTAGGAAATGCTATCCCACTATTAATGAGTAGGCAGCATCATCGTTGGAGTTTAAGGGTCAATTCGATTAAGGGACATGCGGTCACTAAAGCAATGGTAGGACACTTTAGCGGTAACCCTAATGTCTTAGATCATTTGTTTGAGGCAACAATATCCGAGACAACCATTTCGAGGCAACTGTGATCTTTGGACAAGAGGGCGACCTCTAAAGCGACCTATACTCAATGACCGTGTACAAAGGCAACCAAGTGGGGTGTATCCTAAGAGTGAGCATGTGCGAGTGTGTCGTTTTCAGTTAATTTTATCTTTTGTACATGTTAAGGGTGATCTAAGTTGATTTTAGGTTAGAACATTCAGTCTTGTCATGCCATCCTATTATCAAACATCTAACAATTATAATTTGCGGAAATAAAATTGCGGAATTTAAATTACAAGGCGTCGGGTATTTACATCGCCAAAGACAAACCTTTTAAAAAAAATAAAGCAATAAAAAATAAATAAAGGTCCTATTAAGCTATTACAAACCGGGAGCAAGTACATTATTGGTAAAAGAAAGTAAATTGCGTGCGGGAAATTAAATCGAGCGCAAACTAGGGTTTTGACCCTTTTGGTTAGAAAAATGATCTTTTTTTGTTGTTTTTTATTTTAAGAAAGAAATTACCTAAATTAGTTGCTAAATCAAATTAATTAAATTAATTAATAAAAATAAATTATTTTTGGGTTTTTGCTATTTTAAGAAAGAAATAAAAATTAATTGAATTAGTAAAACCTAATTAAGTCTAGTTAATTTTAATTATTTACAAAAATATATTAAAGTTATTTCTAATTAAAGCCTAAATTAATTAATAGTTTTGTTAATAAAAATAAAACACTAAAATTTGATTTGAAATAAAAAAAAAGTTTTTTGTGGTTTTAATTTTTATAAAGAAAAGAATTTTTTTAATTGGTTAGTAATTAAACAAATAATATAAAGCAATTAATATAAACAAAATAAATAGGAGAGAGTAAGGGGGTTTGGGCCTGAATTTAGAGGTCAGAGTAGCAAGCTGAGGGCCCAATTATGTTGCCTTGTTTGACTTTCCTTGATCCAGCGTGCATGTGCTGACTTGGTCTTTGGTGGTCCATCAATTCTTGGCCATCAGATTTGGCCTTGGGCCATCTGGCAACTGGATGCTTGAGGATGTATGATGGGCTTCGCGCTTGGATCTGCACACAATCACCTGAAGAAGAAAAATAAATGGAAATTGGGGGGACCTGGGATTCAAACCCAGATCCTGATGGTATTTGGAGCGCTTGCTTTGCCACTAGGCCACTTGGTTTTGTTTGTTAATATACTACAAAGAAAATATAATAAAATAAAACAAAGATTTATTGGCCAGAACAAAATATGCGCGCGTGGTTTTGAATAGGCCATTGATAGTGTGACACGTCTTCGTCTTCTACCTCACGTCCGTGGCTAAAACCATGTAAAACCTATAGCCACAGACACAACCTGTCACTAAAAGTCATGTATACTTCGAAATCTGTTGTGAGCCATGAAAATGAAATCTAAGGGCATGGTTGTGCTCGTCTCATCATCCCGGTCACAACCATACCCTTCTTGATGGCCAATTTTTCCTGAAAGAGAAACACACAAAAAAAAACACGAAACCCTAACTATGGTATTTGGCTTTACAGGTCAGATAAACAAAATTAACTAATGCCAAAAGCTTGGAAATATTATGAAGATCAGAAATATATCAATGATTTATTCAAATGATGCAAGAATAGTGAGTTATGATTTCAAATACAGAGCGAGATAACGTGATACTTACAGCGTGCTAGGTGGTCTGAGAATGCTTGTTCTTGATCCAGGTAGATTGTGTGATCACCCAGGAATCGATTGGGACCGGTCTAAGCTTCTGAAATTGCCTCTAAGTATGAATTCAGATTCAAGCTTTTTGTCACTTTTTCCAAGTTTTGTTCTGTCTATGCTTGCAACCTCCAACCCTAATTTTGTTTGCTTTTGCCTCCTTATGTATCATATGATGTGTTAGGGTAACAATTATGGTCCAAATCTTCTCCCATCATGGCTTGCATATTTGATTTGATTCACCATTACTAAACCTTCCAAATTTGCCAAAACTCAATCTTTTTGCACATGGATTGCTTGATACGAATTTGATGCTGTTAATGATGATGATTAAGACCTGAAACAACAAAAAAATCTCATGTAATCAAAGTTTTGGATTTTATTTGATTTAATTTGATTAAAAGTGAATAAATTCAAATAAAAATCAAATTAAATAATAAAATTGATAAATGGACACATGGCTGAATCTGAGGCACTTGGACAATCATGTAAGCTCAAATCAAGTGGAAAAGAATGGGCCCATTTGACAAAATTTGAAGTTTTGGGGATAGTTGACTTTTGGCAATTTTGCAAAAATGCCCAACTTCAACAATGCATAACTTCTTCAATTTTGAACTTTTGGAAGTGTTCTTGGACTTTTTAGAAATCTTGAAATGTCCTCTAACCAAAAATTTTGGTCTCATCTCATTTTGATATTTCATGCTCAAGTTATAAGCTTTGACAAAAATGGTGTTTTTGTTGACTTTCAAAAATGACCTATAATGTCCAAATTTATAACTTCTTGGGAGTGCATTTTTTGAACTTGGGGTATGAATATGGATTGTATGAAATTGCATCCTATTCAAAATGAGCTTTGTATGGGTCATTTCTCATAAAGTATGAGAAAGTTATGCTTGGTCAAAGTTGAGTTGACTTTTCCTACAAAACCCTAATTTAGCAACTTTTGAGTCTTGATGATTTTGAGCAATCTTTGATGAATCATGATCAACCCTTGATCAAATGATGAAATATACTTCAAAATGAGAATGTTGACAAAAAATCTTGAAGTTTGACTGTTTATAGGTCACATTTGACTTTTGCCCTAGCATAATCGATTTTTGGACCCTTTGAGCAATTGACTGAGCAAACTTTCTCTACAAGGCTTGAAACTTGACATGGATGATCTTGAGAACATATTAGGACACTGGGGGAGCACTTGAGGTCATTTGGACTCAAGGATCTTGATGCAACACAAAACCCTAATTTGGGGTTGACTGCCTTAGGAGATGATTTGTCTGACCCATTCTTGAGCAACCTTGGGCAGCTTGGAGATTTTTCTTGCAATGTATTGAGAAATATGAGAGGGAAAATTTTGGGGTACAACATAATTTAAATGATTTGTATTTATTTTTTGAAGTTCGCCTATAACAGGCATTTTGTACAAAGAGACTGACGTTCTAGTAAGAGAACGTCACCTTGCAAGTGAAAACTATAAAAAATAGTGTACAAAGAGAAAACAACTATGTATAATAATCTCATTGAGTTTAAATTTTGTTATTTCCCCTAAGTCTTTGAGCGTCTCATCACTTTGCTACTTGTCCAAAGCTGACTGTATTAATCGGCACCGTTTGAGTCTTGGTAGTTGGTACTGAGGTCTGATCGCAAGGTGATCCAATGAGACATAGTTGTACGCTTTAAATCCCTAAATTTTGCCTGGACCGCCCTTTCGGGTTTTCAGTCCACCGGGATACCCTTTTTTTCCCAAGCCGCCTTTGTAGGTTTCCGACTTGCCGGGTGTACATATTTTTTGTATCTATCCCTAATTTTTGGCCGAACCCTTTTTATGCATAGTATCTTTTCACCATGTTCTCATTAACAGGGTGAGGAAGGTCGTCATCGTCCATGATGGTCAGAATCATGGCTCCACCGGAAAATACGCTTTTGATCACAAATGGCCCTTTGTATGTGGGAGTCCATTTTCCCATGGGATCACCTTGCGGCTGTGTGATACGCTTGATTACCAGATCACCCACTTGATACACTTGATGTCTGACCTTTTTGTTGAAAGCCTTGATCATCTGTTTTTGATACATTTGACCATGACAAACAGTAGTAAGCCTTTTCTCATCAATCAAATTCAGTTGATCAAGTCGAGTCTGGATCCAATCGTCTTTATTCAAACCCGCATCCTTCATGATCCTTAAAGAAGGGATCTGGATCTCAATAGGCAGGACAACCTCCATACCATATACTAGAGAATAAGGTGTTGCCCCTATTGATGTACGCGCTGAGGTGCGGTAACCATGAAGAGAAAATGGTAACATCTCATGCCAGTCTTTATATGTCACCGTCATCTTCTGTATGATCTTTTTAATGTTCTTATTAGCAGCCTTCATAACACCATTCATCTTCGCCGGTAAGGGGAAGAATTATGATGCTGGATCTTGAATTATTTAGAGAGTTTGATGATCATTGTATTGTTGAGATTCGTACCATTGTCTGTGATGATTCTCTCTGGCATACCATACCGACAAATCAGATTATGCTTGATAAACCACGCCATAACATTCTTGGTAACAGTAGCAAAAGAGGTAGCCTCGACCCACTTCGTGAAGTAATCAATGGCCACTAGGATGAAGTGATGCCCATTGGAGGCGGTAGGTATAATCTCTCTGATCATGTCAATGCCCCATATTGCAAAGGGCCAGGGAGCCGTCATGACGTTCAAAGGAACCGGAGGTACATGCACTTTATCAACATAGATCTGGCATTTGTGACAAGTTCGAGAATGCTGATAACAGTCTGCTTCCATAGTGGACAAATAGTATCCCACCCGTGGGATATTTTTAGCCATGGTGTGTCCACTAGAGTGGGTGCCAAAGGTGCCTTCATGTAAATCTGCCATAATCCTCTCTGCTTTGCTCTTGTCTATGCACCGAAGTAAAGTAGAGTCATGGTTGCGCTTGTAGAGGATTTCATTACTAAGGAAGAACTTTGTGGTGAACCTTCTCAGAAACTTCTTATCATTGATAGATGCCCCCCTTAGGATATTCTTGAGCCTCAAGATACCTTTTCACCTCGTGTAACCAAGGTTTGTCTGCTACCTCTTCAGTATCAATCTCATAGCAGTATGCTGGTTCATCCAACCTCTCAATAGTGATCCAAGGATCTTCGTTGTCCCATTTGACCTTGAACATAGACGACATGGTAGCTAGTGCTTCCGCTAACTGATTCTCTTCTCGTGGGAAATGTTCAAAGGTTACCTCTTCAAAGTGTGGAAGCAATGTCAGCACATGTTCTTTATAAGGGATGAGATTCGGGTGCTTCGTGTCCCACTCCCCTTTGATTTGACTTATTACCAAGGCTGAATCCCCAAAAATGCTCAAGAACTTGATCCTCAGATCAATAGCAGCTTTGAGACCCATGATGCATGCTTCATACTCCGCCATGTTGCTGGTACAGTTGAAACATAATTTGGCCGTGAAAGGAGTATGACAACCTTCGGGAGATATGATTACAGCATTAATGCCATTTTCGAGTGCATTGGAGGCTCCATCAAAAGTCATGGTGCATTGGGATCCTTCCCCAGGTCCTTCATCCGGTCCAGGTTCTTCATAGTCAGTCACTAACATAATGTTCTCATCCGGGAATTCAAAGTTCATGGATTGGTAGTCATCCACAGCCTGATGAGCCAAATGATCAGCTAGTACACTTCCCTTGCTTGCTTTGTGGGTCGTGTATTGGATATCGTATTCGGTCAAGATCATTTGCCATCTTGCTATTCTTCCGGAGAGAGTGGGATTCTCGAAGATGTACTTGATCAGATCCATCTTAGATATCAACAAAGTAGTGTGGGTCAACATACACTGTCTCAGTTGGTGAGCAGCTCATGCCAAAGCGCAACAAGTTTTCTCGAGCAGTGAGTATCTTGTCTCACAGTCGGTAAAATTTTTGCTAAGGTAGTATATTGCATGCTCTTTTCGACTGGACTCGTCATACTGCCCCAACATACACCCCATTGAATTATCTAACATTGTTAAGTACATTATCAAAGGTCTTCCTTCAATCGGAGGCATCAGAATTAGAGTCTCTTGAAGGTATTCCTTGATTCTCTCGAAGGCGGTATGGAATTCATCATTCCACTTTACCACTTGATCTTTCTTCAAGAGTTTGAAGATTGGCTCACAAGTAGCAGTTAAATGGGAAATGAACCCGACAATGTAATTTAGGCGTCCTAAGAAGCCTCTGACCTCCTTATCAGTGCAAGGAGCCTACATCTCTTGTATAGCCTTCACTTTTGCAAGGTCTACCTGAATGCCCTTGTCGCTGACAATGAAACCTAGAAGTTTACCAGACCTTACCCCGAAGGTGCACTTGTTCGGATTTAACCTAGGCTTATACGTCTTTAACCTGTCAAACAGCTTTTGCAGATGATCGAGGTGCTCTTCCTTAGTCTGGGACCTGGCTATCATGTCTTCAACATAGACCTCTATTTCATGGTGAATCAAGTCATGAAATAAAGCTACCATAGCGCTTTGATATGTTGCCCCAACATTCTTTAATCCAAATGGCATCACTTTGTAGCAGAAAGTACCCCATTGTATGATGAAGGTTGTCTTCTCCATGTCTTCGGGTGCCATCTTAATCTGATTGTAACCAGAGAAACCATCCATGAAGGAAAAGATCATGTGCTGCATGGTGTTGTCAACCAGAACTTCAATGCGGGGGAGCATGAAGTCATCCTTGGGGCTTGCCCTGTTCAAATCTTGGTAGTCCACACACATTCGTACCTTGCCGTCCTTTTTAGGTACCAGGACTACGTTAGCAACCCATTAGGGATAAGAGGTGACATCTAAGAACCCAACATTGAACTGTTTCATAACCTCTGCTTTGATCTTCTCTGACATTTCAGGGCGCATACGGCGGACCTTCTGCTTTACCGGAGGGTAATCTTCTTTAGTCAGAAGATGATGAACCACAATATCCGTGTCTAGTCCTGGCATGTCTTTATATGACCAGGCAAAGATCTCAACATAATCATGCAACATCTAAATCAAACGTTGTTTGACACGCAGCTCCAAATTTGCACCTATCTTGACCTCTTTTATGTTCTCTTCTATGCCCAAATTCACTGTCTCAACTGGCTCTTCATGAGGATGTATAACCCTTTCTTCCTGCTGTAACAATCTGGCAAGTTCTCCGGGTACCTCACAATCTTCATCACCTTCGTCCTCGGCTTGGTTGATCAGATTTTCAAAGTCATAACCGACAATAACATAATTGTTATCAATGGGATCCAGAGTGAATATGGGTCTGCAGTTTGATATGTGAGTGTGTGTAAGAGCGTAGTTGTATTGACAAAGTAAAAATCAGAAAAGAAAAACAGAGAGCACAAAATTTGTATGCATAAACGTCATATGCTTTATTAATGCTGTGATCGGTGGATCTGGAACTGACTGTTTAACGCTGGATCGCGAAATGTCGCGGAAGCAAGAGTCGCCACCGTCTTTTATTTTCTCCAACATGGACAGGACAAAAGCACAGCAAAATTCCTTATGAGATTGTCTCTCGGTTCGGGAGGTAGATTTATAGAAAGGGAAGGTGTTAGCACCCTTTCTATCCATGGTTATCCATGGGCTCTTAGATACTTGCTCATTTGTGTTTTCAAAAGTGTTTGCTTTTCAATTGTGAGTGAGTTTGAAAAAGTTTCATTTAAAGATTTCAGATCGACTCTTGTATCAGTCCTCAAGAGTGTTTGAAAAATTGTTTTGAAAGCCTTTTTGAAAGTGTCGGTGTGAAAAGAGTTTTTGATTTGTTTTGAATAGAGAAAGTATCTATGAGTCATCCACCTACCCTAAGGAATTAGGCTGTGTAAATGTCCTTAAGGTAGTGCCATCCCACCATTGAGAGGTAGGTAGCACCACCGTTGGAGGTGTTCGGGTCAATTCGTTTGTAGGGACAGTGTGGTCACCAGAGCAACAATAGGATACCTTAGAAGCTACCCTTATGCCATTGATCCTTTTTAATTCGAGGCAACTTTTCTGAGGCAACTTGTTTTGAGGCATATGGATCAACGGACATAAGGACTTACTAAGACGTCCTATACTCGACGACCACGTTTCGAAGGCAAGGCAACAGTGAGGCGTACCCTAAGAGTGGTGTGTGAATTTGTGTGTTATTTCAGTTATGTTTCATCTTGTACATGTATCATGGTGATCTACGCTTGTTTTTAATTTAGTCATTCATTCTTTCATGCAAAATTTAGCAGTTTAAAAGTGCGGAAATTTAAATGCGGAAAATAAAATCCTACGCTATTACAAGGCGCGGGTCTATACATCGCCAAATTAACAAAGACCCGTTTTGAATAAAAAATGAGGAAAGTAAATAAATTCCTAATTACTATTACAAGGCTTGAGCAATTACATAATATTCACAAAGAAAAATAAAATAACATGCGAAACGAAATAAAAATTGAACGTTCGAGGGCGTTGGACCCTTTTGAAATTAAATTGAATGAAAGGTTAGTGAATTATTTAATTAAAAGAAAAGAAATGTTTTTTATGTTTTTGGTATTTAATGGAATAAGAAAATTAAAATTAAAATTAAAAGAAACCTTAAGTCTAAGTTATTTTTAATTATTAAAGAAAAATATTAAAGTTTAACCTAATTTACTAAAATATTTATGTATATGTTTATTTACAAAATAAATTAGTAATTAATAATAATAATAATAAGAAAAAGTTATTTATTAAGAAAAGTGATAAAAAGTTAAAAACCCTAATTTCTACATATTTTAATTTGTTAAGAAAAATATTAAAGTTTTGAAACCTAAATTAATCTAATTAATTGTCTAAAGTTTATTTACAAAAATAATGGTGAAATTAATATTAATAACAATAAACATTTTTTTTGATTTTTCTGTATTTTATTTTTATTATGAAAATTATTTGATGGAATTAAAAGAAATAATTTAAACATTAAAAGAATTAAAAGAAAATCAAATAGAAATAAAAAACAATGCAAACCATGGGGGGTATTCAGACCCAAAGGGAGGTTTTTTGGAAGCAATTTGGCCCATTAGACAAAAAGCCTTTGTTTGACTTTCTGGCATCACGTGCGTGTTCATTGACTCCTGAGTACCGTGGTCTGCATTCTTTGGCCATTGGATTGGGTTTCATGGCCATTTGTGTTCTGGCTGTTGGCCATTTGTATTCTGGCCTCAACGTTCTTTAATCTTCTCAGGATGTCTGTCTCGCCATGTATTGGTGTCATGCATAAGTTGTTCTACTTTGGCCATTTGGCTTTTGACTTTTGGCCATTTGTGTTTTGGCCTCAATGTTCCTTAATGAACCTGCATGGGATCCTGTCTAAATCTGCAGTGTTGAATCTCATGAACACATTAAATAAAATCATAAAATGCAAATAAAGCCAATATATGAAGAAATTTAATGTTTAGGTACAATATGGCATGTATGAATGATTATACCCTTTTGATCATGGAGATCAAATCAATCTTACCCTTACTGGAAAATTAGTGACATGAATGCTTTTATGCCCTTTGGATTATGGAGATCAAGCCAGCCTTATCCTTACTGAAGAAGTAGTGAGGTGTTGGTTTGTAACTGTGATGGCTTGTTTGTAGTGAGAGAGGGATTTGTAATAAGGATTTCAAGGTTTTAGGGTTCTTGAAAGAATTTGATATTCTAACAGTGTTGTGGCAAGGTTTTTTCTCTCTTTTCCTCCTCTCTGGTTTGTGTGAAAAGAAGGTGATTATATAATGGAAATTAGGGTAAAGAAAATGGGCTTTGAATGTGCAATTGGGCCTCCAATGTTCACTTGAGTTCGTCACTTTCCAGGCTAAATCGCCGGGACTTAAGTGCAATTTTTGAAGTTGAAATGTGAAAACAAAATGTAGCCTACATCGAGAACTAACTCCTGTCCGAAAATCGGCTCAATCGGATAAACGGTGAATTAGTTATGAATTTTTGAAGTTTCAGCTCAGACAAACTTATTTTGGGCTCCAGTGTCGACTCTGACACGTTCTTCAATAAAAAACTGGTATTGATCGGAGCATAATCCGGTCTCGACTATTGAAGCAAAGTTGTAGATCTATGAGTCAGTGACCTTGTGTAAAAATATGAGCCCAATCCGATAAAAATTGACCGAGTTATGAATTTTCGAAGTTTCGGCCCAGATGAAATAATATTCAGCATTCAGGATTTTCAGCGTGTTACGTACTCTGAGCAAAAAACGAAGGCCTTTTGTATACCGTTTGAACTAAATATCTTCTGTGAAAATGTAGTCACCTCAATTTGTGAAATTTTGGCGACGGAACCAGCTCGATACGATGAAAATCGACCAAGTTATGATTTTCTGAACATGACGCAAATAAACTTCTGTCACAAATTTTATGTGCAAAAATACTTGATAAATCCACATTTTTGAAGACCTTCTGATCGAAATTGGCTTCCAGCCGTGAGAGATGAAAACGTAGATAATGTCAAGACGGAATTTAGGCCACCAGAACGGGTTCAAAACGAGCCACTATCTTCAAGTTATGAATTTTTTAGCGCGTAAAAACTGCACTTTCAGCACACTTTTTCACCATATTTCTTCGAGCAAACTCACACATTCGGATACCTTCTTTAAAGAATTGACTCTTGAGTCGAACCTGAATTTGAGAATATGTTATCAGAGATATCTTGGCGAAAGAACACCTGAATATGACGCGCCGGGTTGGACTTGTGAATTTTTCTTGAAATATTTTGAGAAATATGGGAGGGCAAATTTTGGGGTACAACAGTTGCCCCTGTTCAATCTTCTTAAACCTGAGGATGTAGATTGGCTTGCGTGCCTTTCGTGATCCGAAGGTGGAAGATGATTGAACATTAAAGTGCCCAGAAATTTGCACTCGTATGGTGTAGTATCAACAATGTGATGTAGGGGGGATGGGCTTATAAATGCCATTTGGAAGTGATGGATGGGGGGATGGGCTTATAGATGCCATCTGGAGCTGTGATGGAGCTTTGTCGGGAATGAGCTTATGGATTCCATTTGGAGACTGTTGGTATGTGGATGGGCTTATAGATGCCATCGAGAGGTTGTCGATCGCGTAAGAGATTCCTTAGCGAGAACTTGCGTACCTGAGAAAGAAAGATAATTACCTGGCCTGTTACAGGGGTTGATATTCAAACTCTTCGTGTAGATGTGCCTTGGCTGGATACAGGTATCGAATCTTTAAACTCTTCAGACGTGCCCTGGCAAGATACTGGAATCGAGTCTGGAATTAGTCGTCAACAGATACACCCTGGCAAGATACAGGAATCGGATCTTCAAACTCTTCAGACGTGCCCTCAACAGGACGATGAGAGAACCTTTGGGCGATTTCTACCTCAATGGGACGATGAGAGAACCTTGGGCGATTACTACCTCAACGGGACGATGAGAGAACCTTGGGCGATTACTACCTCAACGGGACGATGAGAGAACCTTGGGCGATTACTACCTCAACGGGACGATGAGAGAACCTTGGGCGATTACTACCTCAACGGGACGATGAGAGAACCTTGGGCGATTACTACCTCAACGGGATGATGAGAGAACCTTGGGCAATTACTACCTCAACGGGACGATGAGAGAACCTTGGGCGATTACTACCTCAACGGGACGATGAGAGAACCTTGGGCGATTACTACCTCAATGGGACGACGAGAGAACCTTTGGGCGATTACTACCTCAACGGGACGATGAGAGAACCTTGGGGAGATTTCTACCTCAATGGGACGATGAGAGAACCTTGGGCGATTACTACCTCAACGGGACGATGAGAGAACCTTGGGGCGATTTCTACCTCAACGGGACGATGAGAGAACCTTGGGCGATTACTACCTCAAGAATGATGAGAGAATCTTTGGCGACTACAACCTTAGCAGGATGATGAGAGAACCTTGGGCAATTACTACCTCAACGGGACGATGAGAGAACCTTGGGCGATTACTACCTCAACGGGACGATGAGAGAACCTTGGGCGATTTCAACCTCAGCAGAATGATGAGAGAATCTTAGGCGACTTCAACCTCAGCAGAATGATGAGAGAATCTTAGGCGACTTCAACCTCAGCAGAATGATGAGAGAATCTTAGGCGACTTCAATCTCAGCAGAATGATGAGAGAATCTTAGGCGACTTCAACCTCAGCAGAATGATGAGAGAATCTTAGGCGACTTTAACCTCAGCAGAATGATGAGAGAATCTTAGGCGACTTCAACCTCAGCAGAATGATGAGAGAATCTTAGGCGACTTCAACCTCAGCAGAATGATGAGAGAATCCTAGGCGACTTCAACCTCAGCAGAATGATGAGAGAATCTTAGGCGACTTCAACCTCAGCAGAATGATGAGAGAATCTTAGGCGACTTCAACCTCAGCAGAATGATGAGAGAATCTTAGGCGACTTCAACCTCAGCAGAATGATGAGAGAATCTTAGGCGACTTCAACCTCAGCAGAATGATGAAGGAATCTTGGACGTCATCTACCTCAAAAGGTAAAGACTTTTATCTGTTGATCGTTCTTTCCTGAAAAAGTAACGAGTTAGTTGTATGCAATGTCATAATGTATGACATGCATGATGTCATGATGTTCTCAAAAAAATAGATGAGATTTGGGGTGATATGATGCGTGTATGCATGTATCATAATGTATGACAATGTGATGTTTATGAATGTATTTTCGTCTAGGAAAATAAATCCTTGACGAATGCCGGGAGCTGAATCCGGGGCTGATATTGAAGAGAGTTCTTCGTTTTCGCTGGGGATGATGGTTGCAAGAATACCGGTAGGAGAAGATGACTCCGTTGGGGAATAAACTTGGCGAATAGAATACTCTGCGGGGAAGTGGGAAGAGATGTACTTTGCTGAGGTTGATGATAACTCCGCTGGGGATACCATTGTTGGGCTTTGTTGGAAGATCTGATGAACTCCGCTGGGGATAGGAAGACTTTTCTGGGGACAATCTTTCCGTGGCAATTGGCTGAGGATAACCCAGTGATATCCTGGTGGGGAGATAACCTTCGAATAAAGCCAGGAGACGCATTCATGCTCTGCAGGGGATAAGCTTTCAGAATCTACTAGGGATAAGCTTTAAGACCTGTTGGGGAGATTGATTCCACTTTCCTGGGGGAAAATTTTGGACTGGACTCTCCTGAGGAAAGTTTTGAACTGTATTGGGGAAGTGGCTCCACTGAATGTTCGGTATACCGCCGGGGAACAATCTTAGATCAAGATTGCTGGGGATGCTTGTTAGGAATGTTTGTACACTCCGCTGGGGAATGTTGAGATCTTCGGGGGATAATCCAACTTCCTTAAGGCTGACAGTAAGCTAACTCTGCTTGGGGAGAGTATGTTGACTTGCTGGAGGTATTGTGCCTTCTCTGCTCGGGGGAGTATGGCTGAACCTTATCTCATTCTGTGGGGAATTAGGGTATCTTGGTCATTCTTCAGCTGAACTTGTCTTGGTACCTTGGTGGACAGAGCAACTAGATCGCCTAGACAACTCTTTATTGCCCCAGCTTCAGTGGGAGAAGGCACCTGTGGGGGTAATTGACAAATCTTCTGGTAGACAGGTGACGAGATGCCAGGACATAGTCGTACGTTTTGATCCCTAATTTTTGCCTGGACTGCCCTTTCGGGTTTTCAGTCCACCGGGATACCCATTTTTTGCCCAAGCCGCCTTTTCAGGTTTTCGACTTGCCGGGTGTACAAATTTTTTTCATTTCATCCCTTTTTTTTGCCCGAACTCTTTTGGTTCGCCGGGAAGCCCTTATTTTTGCCTAGGTGTGTCAACCTAGCGGGTCTTTGATTTTGCATAGTATTTTTTCGACTATGTCCACGCTCTCAGGATGTAGGGATTTGTCACTGTCAGTAGTATTGCATTACCGTACCACTAGAAGATGTCTGATCAGGCAAGATTCATTGTCGGAATGCCCCAGGTGATCCAGATGGAGATTTGCCCCAAGCTATTAGGCATCGTTGAGAGATTCTCTGGATCTTGACTTAACTGCCCCAAATGGTAGACCATGATCATACCGTGCCCCTTGATTGGAGATACTCTTGTTCATTAGACTTTTGTCATGCGAATTTCTCTGCTGTTCAAACAACTAGTCATATGCAAGCAATGTTATATTAGAAATGAAAAGCTTATGTCTGTCTTGAAGTTTTTTGAAAATGCATTTTTTAGTAAAAACAAGTGAATTTTGTAAATTGCGATGTCAACTCGTTATTTTACCGCAAGCCTTAAGGAGTCAGGATACCTTTTGTAACAATATGCTTTCGAACTAACCCATGCTTCAGCTAGGACTTTTTAAGGGTTATAACGTGGCCTGGTTCACGGTTTAAGAAACAAAGGATAAAGGCTCAAATTATTTGTACCCACCCGTTCTTCGTGATGTTCTTCAAACCTAAGCTCAGTTGATCGTGCGTTAGACCTTGTTTGAGTCTTTGTCCTGATGTTCCAATGATGGTTCAGATATTGATGATTTATTCTGAATAGGCAGTCATTTTTTGTTTTTATTGAGGGTTTGTATGACCTCTTTCTTTTTGATTTCGCTACCCCTAAATTTTGCCTGAACTGTTTCTTTTGTGATTACAGTCAGCGGGATGCCCCAGTTTTTAAGTCTCCTTCATAGGTTTTGACTTATTGGGTTTTTATTTTTGAGATATAATGACTGCCTATCCTTATGATTATTCGGAATCATCATTGTCTTCTTTTTTTTTTGTAAGGACCTCTTTGGTGCCATTTGTTATGCACTTGGATCAACTGAGAGAACTACCCTGCCCCAGGTTATGATAAAGGGTTTTAATTTTCGAAAAGAAAAACTCCTACTTCTTTGGCTCAGAGGGGTTGACGAGGGATTATCTTCCTTATAACTCCAGTGTTTAGGGATTGAAACAATACCTGTACCTCATCAGCGGGGTCTGTTCAAAAGCATACTGTAAGGATCGTGGTATCGTTTTCGTCATCCTCCCTCAAGAGGCTTAGAATTTCTTAATCAAAAGTTGATCATCAAAAAATATGAAATCAGTTTGAATATAGCGAATGCGAATATATTGCTTCAAAACAGGCATATGCGATGCATTAATGAAATAACAACGTTTAACATGAATAAATGTTTGAACAGTCAAAAGAAAGTTACAACTTGAAAATTCTAATAAACAAAAGTCTTCTCATCTCAGGGCTTGTTACTTCAAATGGTGAATCCGGTAGGGATGGTAGAAACATTCAGCCTGACCCACTTGGGTGAAATCCACTGCTCCTTCATTAATCAGATCCTGGACTTTGTTCTTCAGAGCCCAGCAGTCAGCAGTGTCATGTCCAGGACTATCAGAGTGGTATGCACATCTTCTGTCGGGATGATGGTTAGGAGCAGAGATGTTGGGGTTCCGGGGAGGAGCCCTTAGTGTAATCAGATTCAACCTCAACAGGTGTTGCAAGGCTTGAAACAGCGGCATGTTAAGCTGGGTGAATTGCCTCTTGGACCTGCTTGGCTTACTCTGATCTACCTGTTGCTCTGGGCGAGGTTGATGTTGGGCTTGTGAAGTGGTAGCAACTTGGAGGGGTCTGTTCTTTACCATACCAGACTCTTGTCCTCTTGGAAGCTGATCAAAGACCTGGTCCCTGACTCAGACTGGTTGCTTCATATTGGATCTGTCTTGGTGGAGTTGACTGATCATGGTCCTCAACTCTTCTTGCTCCCGAGCTAAACCTTGGATGAGAGCCCTTTGCCCCAGCATATGGGTTTTCATTGTATCTACCTCAGTTTGTAGACGTTTCAGCCGTTCGTCCTTGTCATCTTCGGGACTTTTCTTGGCCAGATTCCCCATGAGGAGTGTCCTTAACTCCTCTCGCCCCTTGGATAGGCTTAGGAAGATCTCCCTGAACTGAATCTCTTGAGCCTGAAGATCCTGGTTATCTTATTGGGAAGCCATTGCTGAAATAAACAGCGGAGAAGGTAAGTGACCTGTAAAAAAGGGTACATGTAATGCAATGATATGTATGTATGCATGCAATGTTTTCAAGGATCTCGCGGGGTAAACAAGAAATTTGTTAGAGCTGGGATCCGGTAGCTTGATTGAAGGAACTTCCTGTTGTTGAGAGTCCTTCTTCAAGAGTCAAGGCTCACCATATCGAGTGGGTCATAGCCCCTGACACCCTTGGCTAGAGGAAAATAAATCCCCTTTGCCCCTTGCTAGACCATTGGTTTATCATGACCTGCATCACAGACCCTCGAGATCCTTGAAATGGGTTAGTCCTTATGCAGGATGTATGCAATGGTATGATGGTATGATTTTATGCTATGCGTGGAGTGATGTAAGTAAACCCTATTATGAGCCCAGATTAAGGATTGTAAACAAAACCTGCAAGAAACTCAAGTGTCAGATAACAAGTATGCAAATAGTCAAGTTGGAAGGCACACAAGTCACACAAGAGAGCCCTTAGAGTTTAGGCCAGCATGGGGTCTAGGTATTAACCTCTTTCAGTTTGTTGGTTAAGACCTGTCCTATCAGAAGTAACCGGGTTCTAGAGGATCCCAATATCACTGACTACCCTCAATCGGTCATAACTCCAACATCGCAATCTTTTCTTGCAGCCAGAACCATCGCGAGAGTTTAGCCTCAATGGGTGTAACATACTGCTACTGTTCTATTGGCCAAGTTGGTTCATTTAAGGTTCTAAGGTCGGTTGGTGCTTAATGACCCCTCAGAAGACCTATATTCTCCTCGTTGCGACACAAGGGATATCGGTACAGACCAAGGTGCCACACCAACGTAGCCACTGCTTCACCCATGTCGGTCTACGCCGGACAGGTCCCTCACAACTTATGCTACCTAACAGGGTATCCCCAGATCCGGGTTAGGATCTATGTAACTCCGATGCAGCCCACAAATATAAAGCAAACAAGCACAACAATTGAAAACACAAGTGATCTTAGTCCTAAGGTACACCTCACTTTATAAGAGTCCCCAGCAGAGTCGCCTGTTCTGTGATCGGTGGATCTGGAACTGACTGTTTAACGCTGGATCGCGAAATGTCGCGGAAGCAAGAGTCGCCACCATCTTTTATTTTCTCCAACATGGACAGGACAAAAGCACAGCAAAATTCCTTATGAGATTGTCTCTCGGTTCGGGAGGTAGATTTATAGAAAGGGAAGGTGTTAGCACCCTTTCTATCCATGGTTATCCATGGGCTCTTAGATACTTGCTCATTTGTGTTTTCAAAAGTGTTTGCTTTTCAATTGTGAGTGAGTTTGAAAAAATTTCGTTTAAAGATTTCAGATCGACTCTTGTATCAGTCCTCAAGAGTGTTTGAAAAATTGTTTTGAAAGCCTTTTTGAAAGTGTCGGTGTGAAAAGAGTTTTTGATTTGTTTTGAATAGAGCAAGTATCTATGAGTCATCCACCTACCCTAAGGAATTAGGCTGTGTAAATGTCCTTAAGGTAGTGCCATCCCACCATTGAGAGGTAGGTAGCACCACCGTTGGAGGTGTTCGGGTCAATTCGTTTGTAGGGACAGTGTGGTCACCAGAGCAACAGTAGGATACCTTAGGAGCTACCCTTATGCCATTGATCCTTTTTAATTCGAGGCAACTTTTCCGAGGTAACTTGTTTTGAGGCATATGGATCAACGGACATAAGGACTTACTAAGACGTCCTATACTCGACGACCACATTTCGAAGGCAAGGCAACAGTGAGGCGTACCCTAAGAGTGGTGTGTGAATTTGTGTGTTATTTCAGTTATGTTTCATCTTGTACATGTATCATGGTGATCTACGCTTGTTTTTAATTTAGTCATTCATTCTTTCATGCAAAATTTAGCAGTTTAAAAGTGCGGAAATTTAAATGCGGAAAATAAAATCCTACGCTATTACAAGGCGCGGGTCTATACATCGCCAAATTAACAAAGACCCGTTTTGAATAAAAAATACGGAAAGTAAATAAATTCCTAATTACTATTACAAGGCTTGAGCAATTACATAATATTCACAAAGAAAAATAAAATAACATGCGAAACGAAATAAAAATTGAACGTTCGAGGGCGTTGGACCCTTTTGAAATTAAATTGAATGAAAGGTTAATGAATTATTTAATTAAAAGAAAAGAAATGTTTTTTTATGTTTTTGGTATTTAATGGAATAAGAAAATTAAAACTAAAATTAAAAGAAACCCTAAGTCTAAGTTATTTTTAATTATTAAAGAAAAATATTAAAGTTTAACCTAATTTACTAAAATATTTATGTATATGTTTATTTACAAAATAAATTAGTAATTAATAATAATAATAATAAGAAAAGTTATTTATTAAGAAAAGTGATAAAAAGTTAAAAACCCTAATTTCTACATATTTTAATTTGTTAAGAAAAATATTAAAGTTTTGAAACCTAAATTAATCTAATTAATTGTTTAAAGTTTATTTACAAAAATAATGGTGAAATTAATATTAATAACAATAAACATTTTTTTTTTATTTTTCTGTATTTTATTTTTATTATGAAAATTATTTGATGGAATTAAAAGAAATAATTAAAACATTAAAAGAATTAAAAGAAAATCAAATAGAAATAAAAAACAATGCAAACCATGGGGGGTATTCAGACCCAAAGGGAGGTTTTTTGGAAGCAATTTGGCCCATTAGAAAAGCATTTGTTTGACTTTCTGGCATCACGTGCGTGTTCATTGACTCCTGAGTACTGTGGTCTGCATTCTTTGGCCATTGGATTGGGTTTCATGGCCATTTGTGTTCTGGCTGTTGGCCATTTGTGTTCTGACCTCAATGTTCCTTAATCTTCTCAGGATGTCTGTCTCGCCATGTATTGGTGTCATGCATAAGTTGTTCTACTTTGGCCATTTGGCTTTTGGCTTTTGGCCATTTGTGTTTTGGCCTCAACGTTCCTTAATGAACCTGCATGGGATCCTGTCTAAATCTGCAGTGTTGAATCTCATGAACACATTAAATAAAATCATAAAATGCAAATAAAGCCAATATATGAAGAAATTTAATGTTTAGGTACAATATGGCATGTATGAATGATTATACCCTTTTGATCATGGAGATCAAATCAATCTTACCCTTACTGGAAAATTAGTGACGTGAATGCTTTTATGCCCTTTGGATCATGGAGATCAAGCCAGCCTTATCCTTACTGAAGAAGTAGTGAGGTGTTGGTTTGTAACTGTGATGGCTTGTTTGTAGTGAGAGAGGGATTTGTAATAAGGATTTCAAGGTTTTAGGGTTCTTGAAAGAATTTGATATTCTAACAGTGTTGTGTGAAAAGAAGGTGATCCAAAGGATTTCAAGGTTTTTCTCTCTTTTCCTCCTCTCTGGTTTGTGTGAAAAGAAGGTGATTATATAATGGAAATTAGGGTAAAGAAAATGAGCTTTGAATGTGCAATTGGGCCTCCAATGTTCACTTGAGTTCGTCACTTTCCAGGCTAAATCTCAAGGACTTAAGTGCAATTTTTGAAGTTGAAATGTGAAAACAAAATGTAGCCTACATCGAGAACTAACTCCTGTCCGAAAATCGGCTCAATCGGATAAACGGTGAATTAGTTATGAATTTTTGAAGTTTCAGCTCAGACAAACTTATTTTGGGCTCCAGTGTCGACTCTGACACGTTCTTCAATAAAAAACTGGTATTGATCGGAGCATAATCCGGTCTCGACTTTTGAAGCAAAGTTGTAGATCTATGAGTCAGTGACCTTGTGTAAAAATATGAGCCCAATCCGATAAAAATTGACCGAGTTATGAATTTTTGAAGTTTCGGCCCAGATGAAATAATATTCAGCATTCAGGATTTTCAGCGTGTTACGCACTCTGAGCAAAAAACGAAGGCCTTTTGAATACCATTTGAACTCAATACCTTCTGTGAAAATGTAGTCACCTCAATTTGTGAAATTTTGGCGCCGGAACCAGCTCGATACGATGAAAATCAACCAAGTTATAATTTTCTGAACATGACACAAATAAACTTCTGTCACAAATTTTCTGTGCAAAAATACTTGATAAATCCACATTTTTGAAGACCTTATGATCGAAATTGGCTTCCAGCCGTGAGAGATGAAAACGTAGATAATGTCAAGACGGAATTTAGGCCACCGGAACGGGTTCAAAACGAGCCACTATCTTCAAGTTATGAATTTTTTAGCGCGTAAAAACTTCACTTTCAGCACACTTTTTCACCATATTTCTTCGAGCAAACTCACACATTAGGATACCTTCTTTAAAGAATTGACTCTTGAGTCGAACCTGAATTTGAGAATATGTTATCAGAGATATCTTGGCGAAAGAACACCTGAATATGACGCGCCGGGTTGGACTTGTGAATTTTTCTTGAAATATTTTGAGAAATATGGGAGGACAAATTTTAGGGTACAACAAATGCCATATGAAATTGAAACATGATAACCCTCACAAATAAGCCATTATGCCCCGGGTAAGACACATGGCCATAAAGTTTATATTGTTTATTACATATCCAAAAAACAAGAAAGAAAATTACTTCTGAACAAAAGTAATCGGTACAAAGTCCTTTGCTGTCCAGTTACTGGGTCCACCGTTTGTAGTATGAAAGATCCAGCTATCCACGTCATACTTATTGTCATCCTCTTTCGTGACAAAGACAACATCAATAGCATTGATTCCCGAGTTGTGCTTGGGCATGGGTGCAGTTATGACATTAGGAGTCCCAGAGGGATCGAATTCAATCTCCTTTGCCTCGATCAGATCCTGCACCTTGTTCTTCAAAGCCCAACAATCGTTCGTGTTATGTTCCGGAGTCTCAGAATGGTAGGCGCATCAAGCATTTGGATTGTAGCGATGAGACCCAGTATTGGGATTCTTCTAGGCTTCCTTCAAAGTTACCATATTGGACTTTAATAATTGCGGAAAAAGTTGAGACAATGTCATATTTATCCGGGTAAACTGTCTTACCGACCTTTCTGTTCTAGGCTGATTGTTCCTTTGTTGAGAAGGTGCAGGTTTAGAGATCATGACAGCCCTATCGTTGGACGACATTCAGTTCTGTTCTGATTCCTTTGATTGTACCCAACACTAACCTCTTTTTTCCCAGAAATGGCTTCCTTGCTATACTAGAGGATGCATCCTTTTGGATCTTACCACTCCTAATTCCAGCTTCCACCCTTTCTCCTATCAGAATAAATCTAGTAAAGTCAGCTGAGGAACTTCCAATCAGATGATTGAAAAATGGACCAGACAGGGTACCCAGAAACATATCCACTAGCTCCCTATCAGATAGGAGGGGGGGGGGTGGACTCTTCCTGCTAAGTCCCTCCACTTCTGAGCATAGTCTTTAAAGCCCTCGCTCGAACCCATCGACATATTTTGGAGTTGTGTACGAGTGGGAGCAAGGTATGCATTGTATTGATACTTCTTGTAGAAAGCAACATCCAGGTCTTCCCAATTACGAATGTTGGCCCCTTCCAGCTGGTAGAACCATTCTAGTTAAGTTTCAGACAAACTATCCTGAAAGAAGTGGACCCATAAGTCCTTGTCAGCAGTGTGAGGCTGTATCTTCCTCATATAAGATCAGAGGTGCATCTTGGGACATGAAACCCCATCATATTTGGCGAACACCGGAACCTTGAACTTTTGCAGGATGACGACCCCAGAAACCAAACCCAGTTCTTCAAAATCCAGATCCGGTACTTTCCGGACCTCCATTGCATTCAGACGATCCTCCAAGCTGTTTGTATTTTGCATCAGTAGGAGGATATTGCTCCTCATCATAGTCAGATTCATCATCTGATTCTTTTGGACTAAAGTCTTCCTCTCTTGTTTCCTCTTCTTGACTGCCTCCTTCCTTTTATGAAGTTATCAGTTTAGAGGCTCACTGCACCGGTCCTTTGATCCTTCTTCCCAGATTCACTAACCCAGTTGGCTTCTTTGGCTTCTTCTTTTCTTTAACAAGCAGAGATTTCAATTCCTCTTGCCCCTTGGTCAGAGCCATGATTATCTGTTGAAATTGGGCATTATGAGTCTGTAGATCCTTCACTGTTTATTCTAGAGCCATTGCTGAAATAAACAGCGAAGAGGAAGAGAAACCTGCTTATGCAATGATATGTATGATATATGTATGCAATGTTTTCAAGGATTTCTAAGACTCAAATTTGCTTAAACAGAAAAATAGAAATAGAAAACAACGATGCCTCTTGGGCTTACAAAGGAGGTAACAAAGCAAAAGTAAACTTCCAAAGCAAAGAGATTCAAGCTTCCCACGGGCTCATCCTCTTTGGTGCAATGTAGGGATTTATATTCCTCTCCTTATGAAGTAAACAGGTGAGCTCTAGAACCTTCTTCTTGTTGGCGTAGAATTGGGTCTCAAAGGTATCTCGATCTTCTTTGAGTTGGATCCACGATTTCCGTAGCTCCTCAAAATCAGTTGGCATATCAGGATGAAGCACAACGTAAGGAGTGTCTCCTTCAGCAATTGGCTCCACAATCACAAGTAAGATGGTAGGGTAAGGCATCATAAGACATTAATCATGAGCTCGTACCTATTTGAGGTAAGGCTCAGAGGGATGGAATCTTGTGCCCCAGTGTCTTGCTATCAACTTTATTTATCATGTCCCAAGCTCGAATGAACCTCTTGCGATAACCCTAATCATCATTCTCATAATCAAATGTGATTCCTTGGACGAGTGTGTCGTGAGGACCATCCTTTCTAGCATAACCAAACTATCACAGCGCCAAACAAGGATTATAAGTGATTCCTCCCCTAATGCCTAAGAGAGGGACATTGGGGAATTCCCCATAACGATCAATGATGGTAACATTCTCCGAGGATCGCGAACACCAATGAATATCTGAATGTGTAAGGAACATCAGCCTATGAGACCATATCATACCCTGCTCATTTCTTAGAATAGACCGGGGTAGGTGCGAAATAAACCACCTAGCCAATAGAGGAGTGAAACACAGAAGGGCCCATCTTCTCTTTAGAGTGAGAGTATGAAGAGAGTGTAGAATATCCCCAAGTAAGGTAGGCATCAGATTATGCGACAGAAAAATCTAAACTGCATTCACATCTATGAGTTGCTCCGTGTTAGGGAATAGTACCATCCCATAGATGAGAATGGCCAACACCTCCTCAAAAGCTTGTAAATCCAAGTTATCCCAAAAATAGTGGGCTCTCTCAAATAGAAACTTAGCTGGAAATCCTTGGACACTTCTTATGGTTTCCCAATTTTCCACTACATCAGACCATTGTAAAGACATAGCTTGAGCAATCTCTTCAGGCTTTGGGTCTCTTTCCGTACCGTTGAATGATAGCTGATCAAGGATAGGTACCCCAAATAACTGAGAAAACTCCTCCATAGTAGGCACTAACTGGTAATCAGGAAAAGTGAAGCAGTGGTGCAACAGGTCAAAGAACTGAAAGAACACCTTTAAAATTTCTTCATCAGGGGTTGCAGTGGCCAAGTTGAGAAGTCGACCATGTTTTTCAGTGAAGGGAGAGATTTCAGGAATCCTTGATGCTACTCCTTGAGTTGAGGATACACTCTCACAAGGTTGATTTGGATAGTGTTCCTGCGAGCGGATGTCATGTCCTACAAAACAAGACAAAGATAAGCCCTAGAAAATCCTTGAAATGGTTAGTATGATATGCCATGTTATGATGTCATGATTATGCTAAGAAATCACATATATAGCAAGCACAAGCAAATCACACCAAAACCTTAGGTTTAAGGCTTGCATGGGTTTTAAGGTCATACCCTCTTGAAGTTGGATTGGTTCGACCTGTCCTATAAATTGTAACTGGGTTCTAAGGGATCTCAATATCACCGACCTTTCCCACAAGCTTCATTTGATAGGCAACTGACTCGCAACCAAACAAAACTTAGGATTCAAGTCTCAATGAGTGTAGCATCGAGTATATGCCGACTTTCGGAATACACCAAAGACAGTCATCTCGCTACGTCCTAATGGACAAGTTGTTCATTTAAAGGTTCTAAGGTCAGTTGACGCTTTATGACACCACACAGCGGCCCTGTATTCTCCTTGATTAACTCAAGGGCTACCAGTACCAACCAAAGTGTCGCACCAACGTAGCCATCACTTCAACCGTGTCGGTATACCCCACAAAGTTTCCATGATCTATTGCTACTTACCTAACAGGTTTCCCCAAATCCGGGTGTAGGATCTATAATAACCCAAACAGTACCCTTAAAAGTAAAGCAATCAAACATAAAAAGAATCAAGTTTAAAATTATCTAGACCCTAAGGTAAACCACACTTTTTAGTCCCCAGCAGAGTCGCCAGTTCAGTAATACGGTGGCAGAACCGACTGTTAATACTGGTTTGTGTTTTTTGTTTGAAATGTCGCGGTAAGCAAGAGTCGCCACCGACTTTTCTTTTATCCAACAAAGGAAAGGGTGAAAAGAACAGAAAAAGACCTTTTTTCAATATTTTCTGAGTAAGGGGGTAGATTATGGAAAGGGAAGGTGTTAGCACCCTTTCCATCTGTGGTTTTCCACGGGCTCTTAGGTACTTGCTTATTTTGAAAACCGTTTGTGTGTTTTGAAAGTTTTTGTTTGCTTTATGGTAACTCTTGTATCAATCCTCAAGAGTGTGATAAAGCGTTTTTGAAAATAGTTTTTGAAAAGTGTGTAAGTGTGAAAATTTCAGGTTTGAGCAAGTACCTAACAATTATCTTCCTACTCGAAAAAGGATGTTCTTTTCCTCCTACCTTTTAGATAGTGCTATCCTACTATTAGTGAGTAGGTAGCCATATCGTTGGACATTGAGGGACTATCGAAAGAGACGTTATGGTCATTGAAGGCAACATGTATGGATATCTTAGCGTTTGAAGGGACTGTCATCATATAGGCAACATCGAGGGACAAGATTATTTTCTCGTAGGCAACTCGAGGGACGTTTAGGGACCGTGATCTTTTATGATGACTTTTATATCGAGGGTCTTTGCTAAGATATCCCTACGTTCGAGGGACATGACCGTTATTTTCCGAGGCAACCAAGTGAGGTGTACCCTAAGGGTGCAAGTGTGCAACAATGTGCTTTTTCAGTTATATTTGTCTTGCAATTAGTGATCTAACGATTATTTGATTTTATCTTATCATGCACCCCTAAGTTACTAACAATTTATATACAAGCAGGTAAGAAAATATAAAGCGAGAAGTAAAGTCCTACAACTATTACAGGGCTTCGGGAGGGGGATTTACATTCCAAACCAAATAGGGAAAAGAAAATAAAGCAATAAAGTACATTCCTATTAGCTATTATATCCCGTATAACAGTTACATGAATATAAAATGCAAAGGGAAATAAACGTGTGATAAATGAAAGCACGTTCTAAAACCTAGAGGAAAAATCTTTTTGGTTTTTGATTTTTATTTTTAATAACAAAAATTAAGTGAAGTAAATATCTAAAATTTAATTAGAGAAATAAAAAAAGTTGGATGAAAATAAATCCTAATGTTTTTTGGTATTTTTTAAATTAAAAAGAAACTAAGTCTAATTTGATTTTAAATTGATAAAATTGTATTAAAAAATTAATTAATTAATTAATTATTTTAGAAATAAACTAATCCTAATTATTATTTTATTTTTAATTTGTTATGATTTATAAAAAAACCTTTTGAAAATGATAAACAAAAATAAAACAAAAAAATAAAATAACATGGGCCTGGTCATCAAAACAAAAATGAGGGGGTGTGGTTGTCAAAAAATGCTTGGCCCAAAGGTGAAAGCCCAAATTGGCGTTTGATCCTGTGTGGGCACGTTTGGAGAGTCCATGATGGGGACTACTTATTAGAGGCACTGGATCCAGGTTGAGTATGATCTGATGGTGCTGATGGTAGGGTGTATGGTGAACCCCTGGAGGCATGCATCCAATCTGTATTTGAAAATTGTTAGAAAAATAATATGTTGGACCTGGGACTCGAACCCAGGTCCCTTCCCTTATACGCGCGCCTTTTTACCACCTGAGCTGCCTTGCCATTCGTTACATAAAACGAAACAAGAATATTATATTAAAAAACAAGTCATTATCTAGGAAATAAAAAAAACGCGCGCCATATTTGAATGGACCAATGGGATAATGCCATACTTTGTCTTCTTCGCTTCTCCGTTGTTTTAGATCAAACACCTATAGTAACAGTTTTTCACTTGTCACTATAGCACCTGCAATTTATAAAACTCATAATATGCAACAAAAATCAAATGTGAGGCCATAGATTGATTGCTTTCAACCTCCTGAGCAAGATGGTGCCCTTGGTTTGGGCTAATTATGGCCAATACAAAAAACCCCAATTTCGAGGTTCGAACCCTAGCTATGGCAAACTGTTATACCTGCACTCAAACTTCAATCCAACTATGCAAAAAGCTTGCAAACACTTCAACAATCAGTAATATATGATCAAAACGCATTGATGTTACATGAATCAAGCAAAATGAATTTGGAAAAATATACAAACTGTGCGAATTGGTTGACGCGTTTGGCAATGTTTTAAAGCTTAGTAATGGTTGGAAATGCTTCAGGGGACCTCCAAGAGTGTGTTTTGATCTTTGTTTGGGACTAAAACAGGCTGGAGATGGAAATTCGAATTTGACAATTTTGGTGTTTTTTGGCAAAACTTTCAAGGGTTCCCCAGACTATCTGTCTCTGCTTGATGCTTGTCAATGGCTTGTTTATATAGAGAATGATGAGGAGACACGAAAAAACAAGCTTGTAACAGCCATAATCAATTTCTTTAATGCCATGAATGTCCATTTGTAAACTTGGCCAAAGTTAAGGGATTTTGTCCATTTTTTGAAATTTGAATGAGTGCAAACATATTGGCCTTGCTGTACACGAAAATGGGGACTCCTTCATGCATTAAAACAAGCCTTAACCATATTATTTGTAATAATCTTGATTTATTTGATTTTTAATTAATTAAATATAATATAAAATGCAAATAAAGTCAAGACTATGCAAAAATGCTTTTAGGAGTCATATATACTCTTAGGAAGATGTTTGAAGTCCAAGAATTTGAGCCATTGCCTTAAAAACTCAAATTTTTCTCAATGCATATTTATTGAAATTTCCCAAATTTTCCCAACTTGGGCAAGCCATATGTTGTACCCAAAATTTTCCCTCTCACTTATCAATTATTTTCTCACAAAGATCTCTCTTGGTTTAAGACTGCACTAGGGTTGATCAGCTCAAGACACCTCCTTGAGCACTGATGATCAAAATTAGGGTTTGATTTTACACAAGGATAATTGAACTTTAAATGCCTCATATGACTTTCATGGATAATTATGTACCCCCAATATGACTCATGTCAATTTTCAAGCTTTGGATCACACTTTTGCTCAGTCAATTGAGCAATTGACCTAAAAAATCAACTGTATTGGGGAAAAAGTCAACTGTGACCAATTTACAGCCAAACTTCATAATTTTTGATCCACATCAACATTAGAAACTCATATGTATCATTTTATCAAGTTTGGACCAAAATTACTCAAGAAATTTAATCAAATCATCAAAAGGGCAAAATGGTCAAAATTAGGGTTTTGACTGAGAAGGGGCAATTTCTGATTTTTGACCTAGCAAATGATCAATTGGTTTAAAGCATGATCTCAAGAGTTCAATTGCATCATTTTGACCTAATAGCATGACCCAAAACATTGCTCAAGATCAATTAGATTGATGGTGAATTTTCAGTCAACTGATCAAAAGTCAACTATACACTGAAAAGTAAAACTTTGACTTTTTGGTCAAAATCTAATGTCAAAGATCACAATTCATCAACTTTGAGGCAATTTTTCACCATGATGCAAGATGATTTAAAATAAACTTTCAACATGAAAGTTGTATATCTCCATGATATCTACAACATTGCTTTACACAACTTCTTCTAAAAGTGCTTAGATCTCAAGTTATTAATTCATAAAGTCATGGTCTTTAAATTGAACACAATGAAATTTTGCCCTAGCTTTGGTCAAGATTTTGACCTAACTTCATGGCACTTTTTCATTTAGTTCCAAGGGGAATTTTCAAAAGTGATTCAAAGAGGGTTTGTAGATAACATTACAAGCTTTCCAAAATGTACAAGAACTCATTGAGATCATTTGTGAGCAAGGAGAATCGAAGAGATGAAGTTAGGGTTTTCAAACTTGAATTACAATCCATTTCATGATGAACAAGAATTCAAATCCAAGCCTAGGCTACATAATCTTTTCTTTGCAGACCACAAACTTATTTGTCACTCCATAATTAAATGTTTACATAGTTGTTAGAGCTTTAATCCAAGCACTTGAGCCTTTATCCAAGTTACATTTCCATTTATGGCACAAAGTTGCCATTTCCATTTTGATAAAGCATCACTTTTGCAATTGTCAACTTCTTGAGCTTTGCACTTGTTCTTTCTGCACACACAACCCCTATAAACCAAAAGCAATGTGTCTAAAGCCTCTTTGAACTCAGAAAATGCTTGTACAACACTTTGAGATTTGTCTTCTCACTTTTCTTCAAAAGTAAGTTATAGAGCCAAAAGGCTAGAACTTAGAAACCTTGAGTGCATTTGATCTCTAAACTTTTCCATACATATACACAAGTCTATTGCAACATAACACACGAGTTCAAAGACCCCAAAACACTCCCAAGCACTCTGCAACTCAGAATCTGCCATAACTTGACAGTTTTGAACCTCACATAGTCATCTCCAAATCCACTCGTGCGTATTGAGTTTTAACCATCCAAACACTTAATATACATCATATCAAAGTGATCCATACCCTTGTTCCCAGACTGTAACTCCTCCATCACTATCCACCATTTCCAAATTTGAAGCTTGCAACTTGACTTGAGTTGGGAGTTTCAGCCATTCTCAAAGCAAAGTAGGAGTTGGAACACACTCAAGGAGGTCCAGGAAAGCTACAAAAATCATCAGGCCATCACAAAGGTTTCTCAAACTCCATACACGACTCCAGCTGCAAGAGGTAAGTTTTCAAACTTCTATCTCTTCATACAAGCATCGTTTGATTCTGATTTGTGAAGATAAAATATAGATACCATTGCCACGAAGCTGTACATATCCATAGTTTGCATTTATATGGCCTGAGCTTAGAGAATTTTAGAGTTGAAGTTTCTGAAATTTTTAGGTTTTAAATTAGGGTCAGAAAAATTCTCATTCATCTTTGACTGTTAGCTTAAGTTATTTACATGGTTGTATTCGTGATGAAATTTCCAGTAACTTTCATGTTTGTACTTTTGAAAATGGTTGAGAAATGAGAGAGATAGCAATTTCAAAAATTGTGTTGAATGGGCTGGCGCGAGGTTGAAGAAGATACAGGCCTAAGAATGTGTTTCAAATATATATTTATGGTTTTGTATTAATAAACGGATGTATAGCCACCCCAGTGGTAGAAGCACGCCCCTGTGACTATAGAGATCTGGGTTCGAGCCCCAGTGGTACCATTTTATTTGTTCTTGTTTTACTTTCACAGATTCAATGCAAACCAAGCCAGCGCGTGCATGAAGTGTCCTAATCTCATCACCATCTGGTCATTGCACGACTGGAACCAACGCACCACATGAGTAGGTCCATGGTACATCACAATAAGCCAGCAACATGAGATCACAATAAGTCTTGGGCCTCTTTTTTTTTTATATTTTTGCTATCCTCATACACCCTTTTTTACTAAGACACCACCTGGCCCAACTTTCTTTTATTATTTCTTTTTTCTTATTTTTTTGTTTTTTATTTATTTCTTTTCTTCTTTAATTTTTTTATTATTATTAATTTTATTATTATTATTATTAATGAAAAAATCCAAAAATATTTTTATTTATTATTTACACTTATATATTTTATTTTTTCTATAAAAGAAAAAGACTAAAAAACATTTCTCTTAATAATTAATTTCTTAATATCTAGATATAGGTTTAATTATTTATTTTCTTAATTAAAATTAATTTAGAACTTAGGTTTATTTTAATTAATTAATTTTCATATTATTTATATTAAGTTAAAACCTTTTCACAAAAAACCCTGAAACACATTTTTTTAACTTAACTTCTTTCTTAATTAATTTAGGTTTAAATTTTGTTTATTTTTCATTAATCATCTCTCTTAATTAGGTTTAAAACCCCTTTCATAAAAACAACAAAAATCATTTCTTTTTCCATTTATATTCTTGCATTTTTATTTTCAATTTTGTACAATATTCAATATGGTTGTAATAGATGAATATGTTTAAATTTTTTGCAATCCCCATTTGTAAATTTGTACACCCCTTCCCCTAAATGATGTAATAGTGTAATAATTTTAAATTTCGTAATTTACTGCTTTATATACAAATGCTAGTAATTAGGGTTTTGTATGGAAAGATAAAATCAAATAACAAACCATAATCAAGACAAAAACAAAGCATGAAAATCAATACACTTGCACACAAGCCCCCTAGGGTAAATCCACTTGGTTGCCTTACAAAAATGACCATATTACGCATGTGAGGTATCTTAGCAAAGACAAGCAAAATAAAAAGGTCACAGTCCCTCGATGACGCTATCAAAAGTTGCCTTTCAAAATGATCTTAGTCCCTAAAGAAAAGTGCTAAGATACCTTGCAACATTGCTAATCATGGTTATACGATGACCCACGCCCGTCCCTTTTACATCCAAAGATACGGTTATTTACCAAATGAATGGTAAGATAACAATGTCAAAGGAAAAAGGAAATGAACATGAAAGACTTTTGAGTAGGTAAATTATTCCTAGTTACTTTCCCAATTTCAAAACAAAAACATCCTTGCTATTTTCAAAACAAACACCCACACTTTCAAAACACCTTTCAAAAACTTGAAAACATTTTCAAAAGATCAAACACCTTTGTATACATTCTTACGAACGAGAATCGTTACAAAGTTTGCCTAAACAATGGCTTCTTTTCAAAATACTTTCAAAAACCACACAAAGCACATTTTCAAACAAAAGCAAGTGATCTAGCAAGTAACTAAGAGCCCATGGAAAACCATGTATGAAAAGGGCGCTAATACGTTCCCTTTTTCATAATCTACCCCTCAAACTCAAGAAATAATCTCAAAGGTCTTTCCTGTGCTTTTTCACCTTTCCTTTTGGATAAAAGAAAAGTCGGTGGAGACTCTTGCTAATCACAACATTTGTGATCAAACGTAAAACACCCAAGTCAGTTCTCCCACCATATCACAGAACTGGCGACTCTGCTGGGGAGAATATTCTAAAAGTGGATTTACCTTAGGGTTAGATCACATTTACTTGCTTTCATTGTTTGACTTGTATGCTTTATATTTTGGTTCTTTGTTTGGGTTTGAATCCTCTACCCGAATTTGGGATACCTTATAGGTAAGTAGCAATATATTGTGGAAACTGTGCGGGGTATACCGACATGGTCTAAGCAATAGCTATGTTAGTGCGACATATTTGTGGGTACCGGTAGCCCTTGAGTAGTCAAGGAGAATACGGGGTCGCTGAGTGATGTCATGAAGCACTAATGAACTTGTAGAACCTTTACTTGACCAACTTGGCCATTAGGACGTAGTGAGATGACCGACTTTGGTACCGTCAGAATTTGGTAGATACTCGATACTACACTCATTGAGGTTTGGTTTTTTGGGATATTTCGGTCGCCATTGAAGAGGCTTGCGCTGAAACAATGCCCAAAGAAACAAACCAGTGATATTGAGCTCCTTAGAACCCGATTACTATAACTAGGACAGATTTGAGCCAACTAAACTTCAAGAGGGTACTTGCCTATAAGACTCTGTGCAAGCCTAAACCTAAGGATTTGTTTGTATATATATACTTGTACATAACATCATAAACATCATAACATCATAACATCATACTCATATTCACTAACCATTTCAAGGATCTTGGGATTTATCTTTGTTCTGTTTTGTAGGACATGGATTCTATTTGCAGGAAAACCATTCAAGTCAACCTTGTAATGGTCCCTCCTTAACTTAAAGAGCTAGCATCAAGGATTCCTGAAAACTCTCCATTTACTGAAAGACATGGCCACCTACTAAACTTGGTTACCTCCAACACTGATGAAGAAATGATGAAGGTTCTCTTTCAGTTCTTTGATCCTTTGCACCATTGCTTCACATTTCTCGATTATCAACTTGTGCCAACTTTGGAAGAATTCTCCCAACACTTGAGGATTCCCATTCTCAATCAACTACCTTTCAACGGTACAGAAAGAGACCCAAAGCCAGAAGAGATTGCTCAAGCTATACACTTGCAATCATCTGATATCACAACTATTGTACCCTAAAATTTTCCCTCTCACTTATCAATAATTTTCTCACAATATCTCCTTTAGGCTCAAGACTGCACTAGGGTTGATCAGCTCAAGACACCTCCTTAAACATTGATGACCAAAATTAGGGTTTGAGATTGCACAAGGATATTTTGACTTCCAATGACCCATATGAATTTCATGGATCATTATGGACCCTCAATATTACTCATGTCAAGTTTCAAGCTTTGAATCACACTTTTGCCCAATCAATTGAGCAGTTGACCTAAAAATCAGCTGTAATGGAGAAAAAGTCAACCATGGCCAATTTACATTCAAACTTCATAATTTTTTATCCATATCAACATTTTAGACTCATATGTATCATTTTATCAAGTTTGGACCATAATTCCTCAAGAAATTTGATCAAATCCCCAAAAGGGCAAAATGGTCAAAATTAGGGTTTTGACTGGGAAAGGGCAATTTCTGATTTTTGATCTAGCAAATGATCAATTGAGTTAAGGAATGACCTGAAGAGTCCAATTGAATAATTTTAACCTAATGAAATGGCTCAAAACATTGCTCAAGTCTAATGGATTGACAGATGAATTTTGCAGTCAACTGATCAAAAGTCAACTGTATACTAAAAAGTCAAACTTTGACTTTTTTGGTCAAATTGAAATGTCAAAGATCAAAATTCATTAAAACATGTCAAAATATGAAACTTATTCATCAAGAAATCAAAAAGTCAAGATTTCATTTTGAAAAGTCAAAATTTCTAAACTTAGAAATTTTTCTAAGTGTTGGAAATTTCTTATTTCTTCATAACTTTGAGCAAAATTTTCACCATGATGCAAGATAATTTAAGAGAAACTTCCAACATGAAAGTTGTAGATCTCCATGAAATATACAAATTTTCTTCATACAATTTCTTCCAAAATTTCTTGGTTATCAATTTATAATTTTAAGAACATATGGTCATGAAACAAAACACTTAGTGAAATTTTGCCCTAATTTGGTCAGGATTTTGACCTAACTTCATGGAACTTTTTTATATAGTTCCAAGGGGAATCTTCAAAATAAATTCAAATATGGGTTATATAGCACATTACAAGTTTTCCAAAATGTCCCAGGAATCCTTGAGATCATTCTTGAGTAGGGAGAATCAAAGAGATGAAGTTAGGGTTTTATCACTTGAATTACAAGTCATTTTGTGATGAACCAAATTCAAAATTCAAACTATGCTGCATAAAATCTACTTTTCAGGCCTCAAACTTGTTAGGCACTCCATAATTAATGGCTTGCACATCTGTTAGAGGTCTCATTTCAAGCATTCAATGCATGGACATGCTTTATATCCATTTTGGGAAGAAAGTGCACATTGCCATTTTGATAAAGTGTCTTTTTGCAAAAAACTTGTTCTTGAGCCTTGCACTTGTTCTCTTCTGATCATACATGTCTTACAACACATGAGAAATCGTTTAGACACTTACAATCACCCAGCCCATGCTTGTACTACACATTGAAACTTGGTTTCCCTCTTTTCTTTAAAATCAAGTAACCTAGCGAAAAGCTTAAAACTGGTACTTCTGATTGTCCATACCACTCCAATCCTTTTGCTTATAGATAAACAAACTATTTGCATCAAATAGACGAATGCTCAAGCCATGAAAACAGCTAGAACTCAGAATCACATCTCATACTTCCATTTTCATACAAACTGACCAAAAACTTGAAACTCATAACTCCCTCGTGCATTTTCAAGCCTTTTGGTTTCTAAAGCTTCTAAACATCATTTAGAACTGATCCCACGCCTTGTTACAGAACTGTAACACCATAAACACCATCCTCCATTTTAAAAAACAGAGCTTTGCACTTGGACTTCTCCAGAACTTCTCAGGCCCTTTCAGCTCGAGCTAAGCATTCCATTAGCTTCCTGGGAACTTGAGGAAGCTAACCCAACCATTGGAACTCCCTGAAAGCTGCTCAAACTTTAAACCCGATACCCTCTTGCAAGGTAAGTTTTCTAACTTTGGAACTTCTCATACAGGCATCATCAATGATTTATTTGTGAATGAAACATGTAGATATAATTGCCCTAAAGCTAACCATGTCCATAGTTTCTATTAATTTTGCCTGAGCTTAGAGAATTTTAAGATTGAATTTTCTGAGACTTTTAGGGTTCAAAATAGGGCTATTAAAATTCATGTTTATCTTTGAGCTATAGTTTTAATGCTTTACCTTTCTGAAACCGTGAGGAAATTTTCTACAAGTTTCATGTTTACAGTTTTCATTTTTGTTGAGAAATGAACAAGTTACAGTTGGTCTGGCTGGAGGTTGAAGATGAAGTGTAACTCAGAGCGCGTTTTGTATCATATATTTATTGTTTTGCTTATGTTAACAGATGTATAGCCAACCCAGTGGTAGAAGCGCGCACCTGTAACCTTTAGGACCTGAGTTCGAGCTCCAGTGGTACTCTTTTGTTTTTTCACATATTTTTACATCATTCTGACTTTTTGCAGGCACCTGAGCCTCATTGGCCTTTTGTTGTTTTTTATTTATTTTTGCTTTCTAACCCCTTGCAAGCTATCAACACCCCTGGTCCAATTTTATTTTATTTTCTTATTTTCTTTTTATTTGTTTTCTTAAATTATTTTTCTAATACTAAAAAATCATAAAAAATACAAAAATAATAGCTTTACATTTTAACTTAGTTTATTTATTTTTCTCAAAAAAAAATATTTTATTTAACCACACTTTATTTATTTTACTAATTATTCTTGTAAATTTAATTAAAACTAGGTTATTATTTATTTTCTTTTACACCAATTAAAATATATTATTTTAATATAAAAAAAGCCAAAAATATTTTATAATGCTATAATTTTTTTCAAGACAAAAAATACAAAAAATACTTTTCTTACAAACTTATTTTCTTTTAATCAATTAATAGACTTAGGGTTGTATTTAAAATATTTTCTTATTAAATAAGGTTTACTTTTATTACTTTAATTAATTATTTTCTTTTAATTAATTAGGTTAAAACAAATTCCGTTTTTCCTAAAAATATCCAAACAAAAATATCCATTCTCTTTATATTTGCATTTTGCATATTTATTCATTTTGCACATTATATTTATTTCAATTCTTGTACAAATTCAATTTGGTTGTAATAAATTAATTAGGTTTATATTCTTGCAATCCCCATTTACGAATTTTACACCCCCTCCCACAAATATTATAATAGCGTAGTAACTTTAAATTCCGCAATTTATCGCTTTATATACAAATGTTAGTAATTAGGGTTTGTATGGAAAGACTAAAACCAATACTTAGAAAACCCTAATTCAAGACAAAATCAAGCATGAAAATAATACATTTGCACACAAGCACCCCCTAGGGTTATTTCACTTGTTGCCTTATACAAAATGGCCATATTACTCATGTGAGGTATCTTAGCAAAAACAAGCAAAATACAAGATCATATTCCCTCGATGACGCTATCTAAGTTGCCTTTCAAATGATCTTAGTCCCTAAAAGAGAATGCTAAGATATCTTGCAACATTGCTAATCATGGTTATACGATGACCCACGCCCGCCCCGTTTACATCCAAAGATAGGGTTACTTACCAAATCAATGGTAAGATAACAATGTCAAAGGAAAGAGAAAATGAACAAGAAAGACTTTTGAGTAGGTAGATTGCTCCTAAATACTTTCTCAATTTCAAAAACAAACATCCTTGCTATTTTCAAAACAAACACCTACACTTTCAAAACATCTTACAAACTTGAAAACATTTTCAAAAGATCAAACACTTTGTATACATTCTTACGAACAAGAATCATTACAAAGTTTGCCTAAACAATGGCCTCTTCACAAAATACTTTCAAAAAACCACACAAAGCACAATTTCAAACAAAAGCAAGTGATCTAGAAAGTAACTAAGAGCCCATGGAAAACCATGGATGAAAAGGGTGCTAATACCTTCCCTTTTCATAATCTACCCCCCGAACTCAAGAAATAATCTCAAAGGTCTTTCCTGTGATTTTTCACCTTTCCTTTTGGATAAAAGAAAAGTCGGTGGCGACTTTTGCTAACCGCAACATTTGCGATCAAACGCAAAACCTTCAAGTCAGATCTCCCACCGTATCACAACAACTAATTGGGAAACAAGGAGTGGTGTCAAAGGTTTTTTAGCAAATTTCTTGTTTGAGAAAGCCCAAAACTATTGGAACTCTTTGGATTTGCAAGCTTTTGAGGAAATTGTGGCTCTCCTCATCTATGGGATGGTTTTATTTCCAAATCCTGACCAACTCATAGATGTGAAAGCCGTCAAAATCTTCATGTCTCGTAACTCGGTGCCTACTTTGCTAGGAGACATCCTACATTCCTTTCACACTCGCACTATGAGGAAAATAGGTATCCTTATATGTTGTACTCATCTCTTGGTAAGATGGTTTATTTCGCATCTTCCCCAATCTATATTGAAGAACGAGCAAGGTTCGAGGTGGTCACATAGGTTTATGACGCTCAAACATTCAGACATTCATTGGTGTTCCCGATCTATATAGAATGTTACTATTGTCGACCATTGTGGGGAGTTCTCTAATGTCCCTTTACTTGGCATTAGAGAAGGTATCACCTACAACCCCTGTTTATCCTTAAGACAATTTGGTTACGCCCGAAGCGATGGCCCACATGAGATACTCATTCAAGGTTTGGTATTTGACTATGAGAACGACGATCAAGGTCATCGCCAGAGATTTATCCGAGCTTGGAGGATGTTGGACAAGGTAGATATCAATACATTGGGGCATAAGAATTCCATCCCTCTTGAGCCATACCTCAAATGGGTACGAGCTCCTGCTCAAAGTCTTATAATGCCTTACCCCTCCATTCTCCCAGTAATCATAGAGCCTGTTGTGGAAAGAGATGTTCCGTACACTGTCCTGCATCCTGACATACCCACCTCTCTTGAAGACTTACAAAGGGATTGGATACAGATTAAGGGGTAGCGAGACACTTTTGAGGCCCAATTCTACGCCAGCGAGAAGAAGGTTTTGGAGCTCACTAAGCAAATTCATGAGGAGAAGAACCTGAACGCCTACATCGCACCAAAGAGGATGTGTACAACTTTTTATCTTAGAGTTTTTGTATTTCTTTGTAAGCCCAAAAGAGGCATGATGTACCCAAGCTTTGATTTATTAATATAACGTGTGTTCCTTTTTTTTGGTCTAAAGCAAATTTAAATCTATAATTTCCTTGAAATCATTGCATATGCATTTACCATTCATCATAACATAAGCAGGTTTCTTACGACAAGTCTCCTCATCTTTCTGTTGTTTATTTCAGTAAGATGGATCTCGAGAAGACAGTTAAAGACCTCCAGGCGCAGAATGCTCAGTTTCAACAGATGTTCTTGACTCTAGCCAAAGGACAAGAGGATCTGAAAACTTTGCTAAGTTGAAGAAAAGAAGAAGAAAAAGAAAGTAACCGGAGTTCTGAATATGGGAAGAAGGTTCGAAGGACAAGCCAGATGGACCCTAGACTTTGCAACGTCATGTGGTGAGAAGGATAACCAAGAAGTGAAAGGCAAGGAAGCGGTTGTTCAGCTAGAGTCTGAAGAGGAAGAAGAAGAGGATTACTCTGAAGAGCAGTATCCCCCGGCCGACGACAAATACAAGCATCTGGAAGAATGACTAAGCGCAATTGAAATTTAGAAAGTGCCTGGGCTAGAATTTGAGGAGCTAGGCTTGGTGTCTGGGATTGTAATTCCCCAAAAATTCAAGGCACTAATATTTTCTAAATATGGTGGAGTTTCATGCCCTAAAATGCATCTCCGATCCTATGTAAGGAAGATACAGCCTCACACAGTTGACAGAGATTTATGGGTCCACTTTTTCCAAGACAGTCTATCCGGAACTCAACTTGATTGGTTCTATCAATTAGAAAGGGCCAACATCCACAATTGGGAAGACCTTGCCGCTGCTTTCTATAAACAATATCATTACAACGTGGATCTCGCTCCCACCTGTACTCAACTCCAAAGTATGGCTATGGTTTCAAGTGAAGGTTTCAAAGACTACGCTTAGAAATGGAGGGACTTAGCAGGAAGAGTCCAGCCTCCCCTTTCCGAATGATAGTTAGTAGACATGTTTCTAGGTACCTTGTCTGGTCCTTTCTTTAATCATTTAATTGGAAGCTCCTCAGCAGACTTCACTGAACTAATCTTGACCGGAGAAAGAGTGGAAGCTGGGATTAAGAGTGGGAAGATTCAGAAGGACGCATTCTCTGCTGCTGTAAGAAAACCATTTATTGGGAAGAAAGAAGTTGGTGCTGTGTATCCTTAAAGGAATCGAGAAAGAACTGAACGCCGTCCAATGGTAGGGGCTGTCATGATCCATAAGCGTGCACCTACTCAACAAAGGAACGATCAGCCTAGAACAGAAAGGCCAGTAAGACAATTTACCTAGATTAATATGACACTATCTCAAGTACTGCCACATTCGTTGAGATCTAATCTGGTAACTTTGAAAGAAGCTCCAAAGAATCCTAACACAACCTCTCCTCACTACCATCCTAATGCTCGCTATGCTTACCATTCAGAAAGTCCAGGCCATAATACTAACAACAGTTGGGCTTTGAAAAACAAGGTGCAAGACCTTCTTGAAGCTAAAGAAATTGAGTTTGATGCTCCTGAAATCCTGAATGTTATCACCGCTCCTATGCCCAAGCATGGCCGTGGTGTTAACTCTGTTGAAGATGATATGTTTGTTTCTACTGTTGATGAACTTGTTACTACTCTCCTGACCGTCAAGAAGAACCTATTGAAGGCCAGTTTATTTCCGGGCTATGATGAAGGCTGCCACTTATGTTTATCCCAACCAACTAGTTGTCATTTATTGGAAGCAGGTGTTCAACGCTTAATGGATAACAAAGAGATTTTGTTTGAAAAGACTCTCGTTCCAACCGTTTCTTACAAAGATGTTTCAATAGTAACCATTTCCGCCAATTCTTCCAGGGTCTCCACCAAAAGACCTGTTAGGATTACACCAGTTCCCATAGTAGCTCCACTGATAATTATTATGCCTGGACCAATCTCGTACTCATCAGATAAGACTGTCCCATGGAATTATGGGGGAGATGTTTAATATCACGACATCAAGCAGGATTGGCCGGCTATTGAAGACTCAATTTCTGAGAAGGTTGACCCCGACATCAGCAACATTGCGGGAACCAACAAGATAACCTGAAGTGGTAGAGTATTATCTCCCGAGATTGCTCCTCCGAAGATTATTACCGGTCATGTGATCATCCCTGTTTCTGTTCCTGTTGACACCACTACAACTACAATTCCTATAGTCACATCTGTTGATCCTCCTACCATCGAGTCGACCGAGACACAGGGAAAAGGCGTTATGGTTGAGCCTGTCTAGATGAAGGCGCAGTCAGTATCAATCCCTGAGGCCTCCCAAAAGGAGATGGAAGAGATTCTGAAGATTATCAAGAGAAGCGACTACAACATAGTCGAACAGCTAGGGCAGACTCCATCAAAGATTTCCATGTTGGCTTTATTGTTATGATCTGAGGCTCATGCGAAGGCCTTAGTGAAATTCCTTAAAACTGCCCATGTACCATAAGAAACCTCTGTTGATCAGTTCCAAGACTGCATGGCTAGTTTAACCGCTGACAATGGTTTAGGCTTTTCTGATGCTGACTTGACACCTAGAGGGAGGAAGCACAATGAGGCATTGCATGTCTCTGTCAAATGCAGGGGCACAACTTTGGCCCATGTCTTGGTTGTTACCGACTCGTCTTTGAATGTACTGCCTAAGAAGGCTCTTGATAGACTTTACTGTGAAGGTTTGACCTTAAAACCCAGCAACATAGTGGTGAGGGCCTTCGACGGTTCAAAAAGGATGGTGCATAGGGAGGTGGACATCCCCATAAAAGTTGGAACTCAAACCTTTGATTCAACTTTTTACGTGATGGACATTTGCCCTTCCCATTCCTACTTGTTGGGCCGACCATGGATTCACAACGCTGGTGCCGTTACCTTTACATTACATCAAATGCTGAAATATACAACCGAGGGGAAAATCATTATTGTCCATGGAGAAGAGGAATATATGGTCAGTCACTTGAACTCCTTCAAATATGTGGAATTGGATGGTGAATTCATTGAAACTCCATTTCAGCACTTCGAGGAAGTCCCACAAATCGTGGCAGTGACCAAGGCTGTTTCCTAAGTCCCAAAGATTACAAGACCTCCTCTAAAGATGTCTTCTCTGAAAGATGCCAAGGCCATGATCGAAGAAGGTGGATGCACTATTTGGGGCCAACTTCCAGATATCCCATACAAATCTGACAAATTTGGTTTGGGTTTCACTTCAGGAGCCCAGAAAGATGTACGCCGTGCTCGTGTCGGGGGACCACCATTGAAGATTAGCAACCATGGAGTCAACACAATGGAAGATGATAAGGACAACTACGACCTGGAGGAATGGATTTTCCCAACTGTCAATGGAGGACTCATCAACTGGGAAGCTAAAATTTTTGTCCCAATTACTTTTATCCAATAGTAATTATCTTTAAATTTTGTCGGGCCTGTAATAATTAAACAATTCAGACTTTTTAAATCGTGTGTCTTACCCGAGGCACAACGGTCCATTTGTAAGGGTTGTTACCTCATTTTCATATGTCATCAATGAATCATGGACGTTTTTGCATACAAACTTTGTGCTATTTGTCTTTCTTTTTTACATTTTTATTTCCTTCAAAGATAGTTATACTCTTACACACACTCACATTCAAAATGCAGATCTACATCCATTCGGGATCCCATGGGTAACAATTCTGCTATGGCTTTCTGTGACTCTGAGAATCTAATCTACCAAGCCAAAGACGAAGGTGAGGAAGATTGTGAAGTCCCAGGAGAATTAGCCAGGTTACTACAACAAGAAGAGAGGACCATTCAGCCCCACGAAGAACCAGTGGACACAGTTAACCTAGGTACCAAGGAGGACAAGAAAGAAGTCAGAGTGGGTGCCAATCTGGAATCCAGTGTCAAGAAGCATCTGATTCAGTTGCTACACGATTATATCGAGGTCTTTTCCTGGTCGTATGAAGACATGCCAGAACTTGATGCTGATATCGTGGTACATCGTCTACCAACAAAAGAAGTGCCCTCCGGTAAAACAAAAGGTCAGTCGCATGCGACCAAACATTTCAGAGAAGATCAAAGCAAAAGTCATGAAACAATTCAACGCCAGATTCTTGGCCTTCACCTCCTATCCATAATGGGTCGCCAATGTTGTTCCCGTGCCTAAAAAGGACGGCAAGGTGCGAATGTGCGTGGACTATAGAGATTTGAATAGGGAAAGCCCTAAGGATGATTTCCCACTTCCCCACATCGATATTCTGGTTGACAATACAACACATCATAATGTGTTTTCCTTCATGGACGGTTTCTCAGGCTACAATCAAATTAAAATGGCACCTGAGGACATGGAGAAAACAACCTTTGTCACACAATGGGGGACATTCTGTTACAAGGTTATGCCATTCGGTTTGAAGAATGCTGGGGAAACCTATCAGCGTGCCATGGTAGCCTTATTTCACGACATGATACATCACGAAATAGAGGTCTATGTGGACGACATGATAGCCAGATCTCAAACCGAGGAGGAACATCTTGACCATTTGCAGAGGCTGTTTGGGAGACTAAAAAATACAAGCTGAGGTTGAACCCGAATAAATGCACATTTAGGGTGAGGTCCAGTAAACTCCTAGGTTTTGTCGTCAGCGGTAAAGGTATCAAAGTGGATCCCGCCAAGGTGAAAGCAATACAAGAAATGCCTGCTCCTCGTACTGAGAAGGAATTCAAAGGGTTCTTGGGATGTTTAAACAACATTGCAAGATTCATTTCTCACTTAACAGCTGCTTGTGAACCAATATACAAATTGCTGAAGAAAGATCAAGTAGTCAAATGGAATGATGAATGCCAAACTGCCTTCGACAAAATCAAAGAGTACCTACAAGAGCCTCCTGTTTTGATGCCACCAGTTGAGGGAAGACCATTGATCATGTATCTAATTGTTTTGGAAAATTCAATAGGGTGTGTGCTGGGGCAGCATGACGAATCTGGCCGAAAAGAGCATGCTATTTATTACCTAAGCAAAAAGTTTACCGACTGAAACAAGATATTCACTGCTCGAGAAAATTTGCTGCCCTCTGGCATGGGCTGCTCACCGGCTAAGTAAGTATATGCTGACCCATACTACCTTATTGATATCCAAAATGGATCCAATAAAATAAATATTCGAGAAGCCTGCCCTCTCTGGGAGAATAGCGAGATGGCAGATGATCCTGACAGAATATGACATTCAGTATACTACCCAGAAAGCAATAAAGGGAAGTGTGCTAGCTGACCAGCTTGCTCATCAAGTTGTGTATGACTACCAGCCCATGAAGTTCTAATTTCCAGATGAAGACATCATGATGGTAAACAACTGTGAAGAATTCAGACCATATGACGGACCTGAACAAGGATCCCGATGGACCCTGGTTTTTGATGGGGCGTCCAACGCACTCAGCAATGGTATAAGTGTTGTACTCATATCTCCTGAAGGATGTCACACTCCCTTTACTGCAAAACTCTGCTTCAACTGTACAAATAACATGGCAGAATATGAAGCGTGCATTTTTGGTCTCAAAGCTGTCATAAATTTGGGAATCAAGTCCTTAAGTGTATTCAGAGATTCAGCTTTGGTCATCAGTCAGATCAAAGGGGAATGGGACACCAAACACCCTAACCTCATCCCTTACAAAGAACATGTGTTGACATTGATCCCATATTTTAAGAAGATTACCTTCGAGCATTTCCCGCGAGAAGAAAATCATCTAGCAGACGCGCTAGCCACAATGTCATCCATGTTTAAACTTAAATGGGATGGCGAGGCTCCCCAGATCACCATTGAACGAATGGATGAACCAGCTCACTGTCACGAGATTAATATTGAAGAAGCAGTGGATCGGCCTTGGTTTCACGAAGTCAAGAGGTATCTCGAGGCTCAAGAGTATCCAGAAGGAGTTTCAATCAATGATAAGAAGTTCCCAAGGAGATTCTCTGCTAAATTCTTCCTCGGTAATGGCATTCTCTACAAGCGCAACCATGACTCTGTTTTGCTCTGTTGCGTAGACAAGGTTGAAGCAGAGAAAATCATGGTTGATCTACATGAAGGCACTTTTGGCACCCATTCCAGTGGGCATACGATGGAAAAGAAAATCCTACAGGCAGGTTATTACTGGTCAACCATGGAAGCAGATTATTATCAACACTCTCGAACCTGCCACAAGTGTCAGATCTATGCTGACAAGGTGCACGTACCTCCAGTTCCTCTGAACGTCTTGACGGCTCCTTGGCCCTTTTCTATGTGGGGCATCGACATGATTGGGAAAATCAAGCCCACAACCTCTAATGGACACCTCTAATGGATACTACACATAAAAGACCCGCTAGGTTGACACATCTAGGAAAAACAAGGGTATCCCGGCGAACCAAAAAGGTTCGGGAAAAAATTAGGGATAAAACAAAAAAAATCCGTACACCCGGCAAGTTGAAAACCTGAAAGGGCGACTTGGGCAAAAAAGGGTATCCCAGTGGACTGAAAACCCGAAAGGGCGGTCCAGGAAAAATTAGGGAATTAAAGCGTACGACTATGTCCCGTTGGATCACCTTTACGCTTCGACTGACAAACTCAGCGGTTCTGATCAATCCAGTCAACTTCGGATAAGGTAATAAGTGGACAAGACGCTCAGAGACACGAAGGCTATAACAGAATGCGAACCCCATGGGATTATTGCACATAGCTATCTTTTCTTTGTATCAAATTTTCATTTTTTATGACGACATTCCCTTACTAGGATGTTCGTCTCATTGTACAAAAAAGACTTATTCAAGTTAATACAAAGATACCCCTTTGAAAGTGCAAAACTATCTGTTTTTTCTTTATTTCTGTGTTTTGTTTACAAAAACGTCCAATGATTTATTTTTGAACATATGCATTTGAACGTAACTACTGTTTACAAATGAACAAAAATAGAAAGACAATCACTAATGGCTTTAAGAAATAGGATAATATCTTTAGACTATTCCATAAAAGTCCCCACAGTGTGCAGCTTAATCCCCAGCAGAACAAAACTCCCAGTTATCACTCCCCAGTAAAAGTCGTCCAATTTCTCAGGATTCCCCAATAGATTTCACAAGCCATACACGGTGTTTCCCTTACAACAAATTTCATTTCTCTAACAAATAGGAGCTCATCAACTCATAAACACTTCAAAACATGAAGAATTACACTCCACGTCCCTGACAACAGTCAGGGATTTATTTTCCCTAATCCAACAATGGTACAACAACATAGCTTATATGCCTATACATCGCATCCATACGTCATGACATTGAAAACGCGAACGCATACAACATAATCTCACTCATTTTATTGAGAACATCATTATACAATGCATTTAATACATCATGACATTGCATACAACTAATCTTTCATCTTTTCAGGAAAGATCAGTCAGCAGATGGCTATTGTCAACAATTTGCAAGAAAGTCATAGATTGATACCTGAAACAAGTCAGGACGATTATCTACACGACCAACTGAACTTTCAAGATACAGATTCAACTTTCAAATACAGTTCATATACCCTCCAGACACGGACGCCATTCTGATACTTATTCAAATTCAGCTCTCAGATACAGTACAAATACGCTCCAGACACGAATGCCATTCTGATACTCATTCAAATTCAGCCTTCAGATACAGTTCAGATACGCTCCAGACACGAATGCCATTCTGATACTCATTCAGATTAAGCTTTCAGATACAGTTCAGATATGCTCCAGACATGGACGCCATTCTGATACTCATTCAAATTCACCTTTCAGATACAGTACAAATACGCTCCAGATACGGATGCCATTCTGATACTCATTCGGAGTCAACTTCCAGACACAGTTCAGATACGCTCTAAACACGGATGCCATTCTAATACTCATTCGGAGTCAACTTCCAAACACAGTTCAGATACGCTCCAAACATGGACGCCATTCTGATACTCATTCAAATTCACCTCTCAGATACAGTATAGATACGCTCCAGATATGAATTCCATTCTGATACTCATTCGAAGTCAACTTCCAGATACAGTTCAGATACACTCCAAACACAGACGTCATTCTGATACTCATTCAGTTTCAGCATGCAGATACAATTCAATAATTATTTATGGATGGCATCTACAAGCCCATCTCCAATAACTTTCCACCACCTCTCTGAATGTCATCTTTAAGCCTATTTCCTATACCATCAACAATCACATTCTCGAGTGCAGATTTCTGGGCACTCTAGTGTCCAATCATCTTCCACCTTCAAGTCACGAATGGTAAATCCGCCAATCTAACTCTCCAGGTTTAAGAAGATTGAACAGGGGAAGCTGTTGTACCCCAAAATTTTCCCTCTCACTTATCAATTATTTTCTCACAAAGATCTCTCTTGGTTCAAGACTGCACTAGGGTTGATCAACTCAAGATACCTCCTTGAGCGCTGATGATCAAAATTAGGGTTTGAGATTACACAAGGATAATTGAACTTTAAATGCCTCATATGACTTTCATGGATCAATATGGACCCCCAAGATGACTCATGTCAAGTTTCAAGCTTTGGATGATACTTTTGCTCAGTCAATTAAGCAGTTGACCTAAAAAATCATCTGTATTGGGGAAAAAGTCAACTATGGCCAATTTACAGTCAAACTTCATAATTTTTTATCCACATCAACATTATAAACTCATATGTATAATTTGATCAAGTTTGGACCATAATTTCTCAAGAAATTTGATCAAATCATCAAAAGGGCAAAATGGTCAAAATTAGGGTTTTGATTGAGAATGGGCAATTTCTGATTTTTGACCTAGCAAATGGTCAATTGGTTTGAAGCATGATCTCAAGAGTTCAATTGCATCATTTTGACCTAATAGCATGACCCAAAACATTGCTCAAGATCAATTGGATTGATGGTGAATTTTTAGTCAACTGATCAAAAGTCAACTGTACACTAAAAAGTCAAACTTTGACTTTTTGGTCAAAATCCAATGTCAAAGATAAAAATTCATCAAAACATATTAAAATATGAAACTTATTCATCAAGAAATAAAAAATTCAAGATTTCATTTTGAAAAGTCAAAGTTTTCTAACTTCGAAATTTTTCTAAGTGTTTAAAACTTCATGTTTTCTCACAACTTTGAGCCAATTTTTCACCATGATGCAAGATGATTCAAAAGAAACTTTAAACATGAAAGTTGTATATATCCATTATATCTACAACATTTCTTTACACAACTTCTTCTAAAAGTGCTTAGATATCAAGTTATTAATTCATAAAGTCATGGTCTTGAAATTGAACACTTAATGAAATTTTGCCCTAGTTTTGGTCATGATTTTGACCTAACTTCATGGAACTTTTTCATTTAGTTCCAAGGGTAATTTTAAAAAGTTATTCAAAGAGGGGTTATAGAGCACATTAAAATCTTTTAAAAATGTCCAAGAACTCTTTGAGATCATTTGTGAGCAAGGAGAATCGAAGAGATGAAGTTAGGGTTTTCAAATTTGAATTACAAGCCATTTTATGATGAACAAGAATTCAAATCCAAGCCTAGGCTACAAAATATTTGCTTTTCAGGCCTCAAACTTGTTTTTCACTCCATAATTAAATGTTTACACAGTTGTTAGAGCTTTAATCCAAGCACTTGAGCCTTTATCCAAGTTACATTTCCCTTTATGGCACAAAGTTGTCATTTCCATTTTGATAAAGCATCACTTTTGCAATTATCAACTTCTTGAGCTTTGCACTTGTTCTTTCTGCACACACAACCCCTATAAACCAAAGGCAATGTGTCTAAAGCCTCTTTGAACTCAGAACATGCTTGTACAACACTTTGGGATTTGTCTTCTCACTTTTCTTCAAAAGCAAGTTATAGAGCCAAAAGGCTGGAACTCAGAAACCTTGAGTGCATTTGATCTCTAAACTTTTCCATACATATACACAAGTCTATTGCAACATAACACACGAGTTCAAAGACCCCAAAACACTCCCAAGCACTCTGCAACTCAGAATCTGCCATAACTTGACAATTTTGAACCTCACATAGCCATCTCAAAATCCACTCGGGCGTATTGAGTTTTAACCATCCAAACACTTAATATACATCATATCAAAGTGATCCAGACCCTTGTTTCCTGACTGTAACTCCTCCATCACTATCCATAATTTCCAAATTTGAAGCTTGCAACTTGACTTGATTTTGGAGTTTTAGCCATCCTCAAAGCAAAGTAGGAGTTGGAACACACTCAAGGAGGTCCAGGCAAGCTACATAAATCATCAGGCCATCACAAAGGTTGCTCAAACTCCATACACGACTCCAACTGCAAGAGGTAAGTTTTCAAACTTTTATCTCTTCATACAAGCATCATTTGATTCTGATTTGTGAAGATAAAATGTAGATACCATTGCCACGAAGCTATACATATCCATAGTTTGCATTTATATGGCCTGATCTTAGAGAATCTTAGAGTTGAAGTTTCTGAAATTTTTAGTTTTTAAATTAGGACCAGAAAAATTCTCGTTCATATTTGACTGTTAGCTTAAGTTATTTATATGGTTGAATTCCTGATGAAATTTCTAGCAACTTTCATGTTTGTACTTTTGAAAATGGTTGAGAAATGAGAGAGATAACAATTTCAAAAATTGTGTTGAATGGGCTGGCGCGAGGTTGAAGAAGATACAAGCCTAGGAATGTGTTTCAAATATATATTTATGGTTTTGTATTAATAAACGAATGTATAGCCACCCCAGTGGTAGAAGCGCGCGCCTGTGACTATAAGGACCTGGGTTCGAGCCCCAGTGGTACCCTTTTATTTTTTCTTGTTTTACTTTCACAGATTTAATGGAAACCAAGCCAACGCGTGCATCAAGTGGCCTCATCTCATCACCATCTGATCATTGCATGACTGGAACCAATGCACCACATGAGTAGGTCCATGGTACATCACAATAAGCCAACAACATGAGATCAAAACAGGCGCTGGGCCCTTCTGTCTTGGGCATATTGTTTTTTATATTTTTGCTATCCTCATACACCATTTTTTACTAAGACGCCACCTGGCCCAATTTTCTTTTATAATTTCTTTTTTCTAATTTTTTTTTGTTTTTATTTATTTATTTTCTTCTTTAGTATTTTTATTATTATTATTATTATTATTATTATTATTATTATTATTATTATTATTATTATTATTATTATTATTATTATTATTATTATTATTATTTTTATTAATGAAAAAATCCAAAAATATTTTTATTTATTATTTACACTTATATATTTTATTTTTTTTCTATAAAACAAAAAGACTAAAAAACATTTCTCTTAATAATTAATTTCTTAATATCTATACATAGGTTTACTTATTTATTTTCTTAATTAAAGTTAATTTAGAACTTAGGTTTATTTTAATTAATTAATTTTCATATTATTTTTATTAAGTTAAAACCTTTTCACAAAAAACCCTAAAACACATTTTTTAACTTAACTTCTTTCTTAATTAATTTAGGTTTAAATTTTGTTTATTTTTCATTAATCATCTCTCTTAATTAGGTTAAAACCCCCTTTCATAAAAACAACAAAAATCATTTCTTTTTCCATTTATATTCTTGCATTTTTATTTTCAATTTTGTACAATATTCAATATGGTTGTAATAGATGAATAAGTTTAAATTTTTTGTAATCCCCATTTGTAAATTTGTACACCCTCCCCTAAATGATGTAATAGCGTAGTAATTTTAAATTCCGCAATTTACCGCTTTATATACAAATGCTAGTAATTAGGGTTTTGTATGGAAAGATAAAATCAAATAGCAAACCCTAATCAAGACAAAAATAAAGCATAAAAATCAATACACTTGCACACAAGCACCCCTAGGGTAAATCCACTTGGTTGCTTTACAAAAATGACCATATTACGCATGTGAGGTATCTTAGCAAAGACAAGCAAAATAAAAGGTCATAGTCCCTCGATGACGCTATCAAAAGTTGCCTTTCAAAATGATTTTAGTCCCTAAAGAAAAGTTCTAAGATACCTTGTAACATTGCTAATCATGGTTATATGATTACCCACGCCCGTCCCTTTTACATCCAAAGATAGGGTTATTTACCAAATCAATGGTAAGATAACAATGTCAAAGGAAAAATAAAATGAACATGAAAGACTTTTGAGTAGGTAGATTGTACCTAGTTACTTGCTCAATTTCAAAACAAAAACATCCTTGCTATTTTCAAAACAAACACCTACACTTTCAAAACACCTTTCAAAAGCTTGAAAACATTTTCAAAAGATCAAACACCTTTGTATACATTCTTACAAACGAGAATCATTACAAAGTTTTCCTAAACAATGGCTTCTTTTCAAAATACTTTCAAAAACCATACAAAGCACATTTTAAAACAAAAACAAGTGATCTAGCAAGTAACTAAGAGCCCATGGAAAACCATGGATGAAAAGGGTGCTAATACCTTCCCTTTTCCATAATATACCCCCCGAACTCAAGAAATAATCTCAAAGGTCTTTCATGTGCTTTTTCACCTTTCCTTTTGGATAAAAGAAAATTCGGTGGCGACTCTTGCTAACCACAACATTTGCAATCAAACGCAAAACACCCAAGTCGGTTCTCCCACCATATCACACCATAACTTGCTCAATTTTTATCTCATGATGATGATCTTGGACTTTTTGGAAAGCCCAAAATGTATACTTCAATCCTTCTTTTGATTAATATTTCATTTGAAGATGTTATCTTGATGTTAAAGTTCTTGGAAAAAAGTGGATTTTATTGACTTTCTAAAAATTACATGTAATGTGTGAACTTGTATCTTTCAAATGGTTTATTTCTTTGTTGTACCCCAAAATTTTCCATCTCATTTTACTCAACAAATGTCAAATATGGTCCCCAATTTGCTCAAGGTTGCCCAACAGTTGACCAGACAAACTCTCTCCTAAGGCAGTATACCCCAAATTAGGGTTTCTATTTTCATCAAGATGGGTGGAACACAAAGGTATCATATGCTTCCCAAGGTATTATTATGTTCCCAAGACCCTACATGTCAAGTTTCATGCCTTTCACAAGAAGTTTGCCCATCCAACTGCTCAGATGCTTAAGAATCGACTGTACTAGGTCAAAAGTCAACTGTGGCCCACATACAGTTAAACCTCAAGATTTTTGGTCAACATCAACATTTTGAAGTGACTTCCATCATTTGATCAAGGGTTGATTATGATTCCTCAAGGAATGCTCCAAATTCATCAAAACCCAAAAGTTGCTAAATTAGGGTTTTGCAGGAAAATTCAACCCAACTTTGACCCAGCATAACTTTCACATGCTTTATCAAAAATTTTCCATCCAAAGCTCATTTTGAAGAGGACTAAATTCCCTACAATTAATATTCATCCCACAAGTTCAAAATATGAACTCACAAAAAGATATGAATTTTGACATTATAGGTCCATTTGAAAAGTCAACAAAAACACCTTTTGGGTCAAAGCTTCATACATGAACATGGAAGACTCAATTGAGATGAGACCAAAAGGGTTGCTTAGGGGACATCCTAAGATTTATAAAAAGTCCAGGAACATCTCTCTAGGGTTAAAATTGGAGGAGATATGCCTTGTCAAAGTTGACCTTTTTTGCAAAATTGCATTTTTGCCAAATGGGCCTAACTTTTTATGCTTGCACCTCACTTATAATATGATCCACGACCCAAATATCCAACCTCGTGTTATTTGATTCACTTTTCAATTTATTTTTATTTTTTGTTAATTAAAATTTCAATTAAATCAAATAATTGATGAATAATGAAAAAGATATGTTGTAATCTTATTTTTGGACACGATTTCAATCAAATAATGCAAGGATATCATGATCAGTTCTAATCAAGGTTGATTGGTACAGAGGCATAATTTGGCTCAATATAGAAAGTTTACATATGCCATGAAAATCAAATCAAATCTTCAAAACTTTCAAAGATGTGATCTGTTTTTACAACCCTAATTCACTCTATGATATATATTGAACATATCCAAGGCAAGAAAAAGGGTTAGAGTCGTGAAAAGAGGCAGAACAAAACTGCAAAATTTCAAAGAAAAGTGTGAGACCTATCTTCTTCTAGAGGCCATTTTAAACCATTCCAAGGCTTCTAATCCATCCCTGGATATCTCAGGAAGCTAATAGCATCATTTGATAGCCTCAAAGTATCCAGGAATCGCCCCTAGAGATATCACGGTTTGCATTATTTTCAAAGTTTGAATCCATTGATTTACGCATCATAAATCTATTATAATCACATATCCATGTTCATTGTCATGCTTGCAACGTTTTTGAATGCTTTGATTCGAGTTTCTACACAGGAATCGCGTAACGCCATTGTTAGGGTTTACGAGTTTGTTTTAGGGGTTTTTAATACAGGAACAATTGGCTCTCATATTGGGTACCATGATGATCGGGGCTTCAAACCCAGTTGATTCATGGTCACCAATTGAATTTATATTGCGTATACATGATTTTTGAAATGGAAATGGTTATAGCTACGAACGAACGTCCATAGGTAAAAGTCTCCCATCTAAAACAACGGTTCAAGGGAGAAGACGATGGCGTGTCAAGCCACCATTGGAGCGTTTGAAAATTCACGTGTTTTCTGAGCATGGCAATTGATTTTGCTTTTGACTTATTGCTTTTATTATATATATAACTAACAAGTCCATCACAGATGGTTAGGAAGCATGCCTTTGATGCACATGTCCTGGGTTCGATCCCAGGCATGTGCATTTTGATATTTTCTTAATAATTTCAGGCCAATTCCATGCAATACATCACCCCATGCCTACCATGCACCATCAACACTCATCCACTGGATGCCCGGCTGGCCAGATCTCACGCTCCTCCCTTGAAGGCCCATGGTACACACGCAAGTCAACAGTACACCAGATCTAGCGTTGACCAGGTCTAAAGCTTAATGGGCCAAAGATTTTCAGATTAACACCCCCAGAATTTCTAACAGCAGGCCCAATTCTCAATTTTTCTCTTTTTTATTATTTTGTTTTCTTTATTCATTTTTTATTTTATTTTTTTAAAATCAATTTTTTTTATAAAATCATAAAAATCAAAAGGTCATAAAAATTAGAATTAGTTTTTTTTTATTTTAGCAAATTTAATTTAATTAATTAGCTTAATTTAATTTAGGGTAACTTTAACTTATTTTTACAATTAAAATCAATTAGAAAATTAGGTTTAAATTCTTGATTTAACTTTTTTCTTTTTTTTCAAACAAAAACACAAAAAAATAGGGTAACTTAATTATTTTTATTAATTAAAATTAATTAGTAATTAGGTTTTTTTATTCAATTATTCCTTATTTTCTAAAATGACAAAAAATGACTTTTTCTTTAATCAATTGCAATTAGATTTAGTCAAGGGTCAAAATCCTAGTTTCTCTCGCATTTAATTTGCTGCGCGCTTGTTATTATTTTTGCCATTATTTTGTAACTGTTTCAAGGTTGTAATAGTTTTAATTAGGGTTTTAAATTTCGTGCTTTTATTTCCCGTCAAGGCAATTATGTAACTGTCAAAGCCATGTAATAGCTAGGTATATTTCCGCTTTTACTTTCAGCAAATTATTAACTGTCTAGATGTATGGCTAATAGGATTGTATGGCAAGAATGCATGAAAAAATTAAAACAGTTAGAAAACCCTAATGTGAAAAGATCAAAATAACTGAAACAAATTACTCGCACATTCCACTCCTAGGGTTTACCTCACTTCGGATGCCTTCGGTAAACAATCATTAAGCATAGGAGATTTTAGTGGTCACCCTCCAGTCTAAAGAGATCAAATTGTCCCATTCGAATGTTGCCTCAGAAATGTTGCCTTGGAAACATCGCCTCAAAAAGATCTTAAGACTCTAGGGTTACTACTAAAGTTTTCTAACTATTGCTTTAGTGATTGTATTTGTCCCTTTCGAACGTCCCTTACAAACTCTAACGGCGGTGCTACCTACCCCTTAATAGTAGGATAACATTGTCTAAAGGAAATAAAACGAACAATCTTTTTTCGAGTAGGTAGAATCTTAAGTACTTGCTCAATAAAAAACTTTTCACACAAACACCTTTCAAAACAAATTTTGAAAAAAACTTCGTCACATCCTTGAGGACTGATACAAGGGTTATCACGAAGTAAAACATTTTCAATGCAAGCACATACACAAGAAATTTTAAAAGATGATCAAGTACCTAAGAGCCCATGGAAAACCATGGATAGAAAGGGTGTTAACACCTTCCCTTTCTATAATCTACCCCCCGCACTCAGAATATCTCGAAAAAAGGTTTTTCTGTTCTTTTTCCTTTTCCGTGATTGGATGAAATAAAAGTCGGCGGCGACTCTTTCTTACCGTGACATTTTGCGAATACAAAACACAAAACACAAAACACAAAAAAGTATTAACAGTCGGTTCTGCCACCGTATCACAGAACTGGCGAATCTGCTGAGGAATGTATAAAGTGGGGGTAAACCTTAGGATCTAGGTCATATTTAATTGCTTTCTCTTGATTGTCTTGCTTGCTTTATATTTATGGGAACTGTTTGGGTTATTTGATCCTACACCCGGATCGGGGAAACACTTTTTAGGTAAGTAGCAATAAACTGTGAGGGAACTATGCTGGGGTATACCGGCACGGTTGAAGCAGTAGCTACATTGATGTGGCACTTTGGTTGGTACCGGTAACCCTTGAGTCAATCAGGGAGAGTACGGGGCTGCCGCATGGTGTCGTGAAGCATCAACTGACCTTAGAACATTTAATTTCCCAACTTGGACATTAGAAAGTAGTGAGATAGCCGGCCTCGGTGTAGAGCTGAGAACTGGTTGATACTCGATTCTACACTCATTGAGATCAGACTTTTGGGATATTTCAGCCGCAAGAAAAGATTGCGTGAGCTGAGACAATGCCGATAAAGGATGGTCAGTGATATTGAGATCCTCTAGAACCCGATTACTATTTCTAAGATAGGTTTGAAACCAACTAACTTCAAGAGGGTACTACCTTTGACCTCATGCAATCCCTAAACCTAAGGACTTTGTGTGATTTGACTGTGCTTGCTATACCTATGTTTTATCATGACATCATGCATCATAACATAGCATCCATTCTTATTGCACTAACCATTTCAAAGACCAAGGGAATTTATCTTTGCCCTGTTTTGCAGATCATGGCTTCTGTACGTAGAAACACTATCCGAATCAGCTTTGGAAGATACCTTCCCAACTCAAAGAGCTAGTATTAAGGGTTTCTGAAACTTCTGCGTTCACCAAGAGACATGGACGACTTCTTGACCTGGTTACTTCAAACTTTGATGAAAAGATGATGAGTGTAATTTTTCAATTCTTTGATCCCAAGCATCACTGCTTCATCTTTCCAGACTATCAGTTGGTACCCACCTTGGAAGAATTCTCTCAGCTGTTAGATATACCTATTCTTGAGCAGTTACCCTTCACAGGTTTAGAAGAAGCTCCTAAGCCAAAAGTCATTGCCTCAGCTTTGCACCTGAAACGGGCCGACGTGGTATCCAATTGGGAAACAAGAAGCGGAGTCAATGGTTTTCTAGCTAAGTTTCTGATAAACAAAGCACAACTGTTTTGGGATGATGCAGACTTTCAGGCTTTCAAGGAATTCTTAATTCTTCTAATCTATGGAATAGTCCTATTCCCTAATCTAGGATCATTCATAGACGTGAATGCTATTAAGATCTTTCGCTCTTGCAACCCGATGCCTACTTTTCTCTGAGATATTCTGCACACTCTCCATACTCGTACCATGAAGAGAAGAGGGATTCTTATGTGCTGTATGTCGTTGTTGTCAAGGTGGTTTATTTCTCACCTCCCTAAGTCGATACTGAAGAATGAAGAAGGTTTGGGTTGGTTGCAAAGGATAATGTCACTTGCTTATACGGATATTCTCTGGTGTTCTCGAGCTATGGAAAATACTGCTATTATTGATCGCTACGGAGAATACCCTAATGTCCCGCTACTTGGCATTAGAGGGGGTATAACCTACAACCCTTGTTTAGCCCTGTGACAATTTGGTTATGCTCGAAGGGATGGTCTCCATGAGTTACTTATCGAGGGTATTGTATTCAATTACGAGGATGATGTCAAGGAGTGTCGCCGAAGATTCATACGAGCCTGGGGCATGGTAAACAGATCTGGCGCCAGGGCTTTGGGACCAAAGACTTCCATTCCTATGGAACCTTACCTACAATGGGTACGAGCTCGTGCCCAACAACTTATGATGCCCTACGTGGCTGTTTTACTAGTGATTGTGGAACCCACTATGAAGGAGGGTATTCCTTACACAGTTCTCTATCCTAATATGCCCACTGATCTAGGAGAATTACAGAGGTCTTGGATTCAGTTGATGGAGGAGCGGGATGCTTACAAGGATCATTTCCATGCTCAGAAGAGGAAGGTTTTAGAGCTCACAAAGCAGTTTCATGAAGAAAGAGGACTCGATGACCATCCCGACACAAAGAGGAAGCATCCATAGGAATTTTATTGTCTCTTATAGTTTCATATTTTTTGTTTAAATTGTAACGCCTAAAATGCATTTGAACTTCAAATTCAGCTAACAAAGTTTTTGTTTATTGTGGTTTGCAAATTTAAATTTCTCGGAGTCTTTGAAATCATTGCATTTGCCTCCCATCCATAGCATATCATTACAGGTTTCTCATATTCTTCACTGTTTATCATGCAAAAATGTCTTATGAACAAAGCATCAAGGATCTTCAGGCATAGAACGCCCAATTCCAACAAATGTTCATCAGTCTAGCAAAAGGGCAAGAGGATCTGAAAGCCCTCGTTCTGAAAGAGAAGAAGAAGAAGAAGGCTGTCGGTATTCTGAATATGGGCCGAAGGTTTAGAGAGCGATTGAAGCGACAAACTGATATGACCTCTTCATCCAAGGAAGGGGAGAACCAAGAAGGAGAGAGGGACCCTAGTCCTGCAGTCTCTGAAAATGATATTGATTATGACGATGAGCAATATCCTCCTGCTGAGGATAGATACAAACAGTTGGAAGATCGTCTGAGTGCCATGGAAGTTTAGAGGATACCTGGATTGGATTTTGAAGAATTGGGTTTGGTGTCGGGGGTGGTCATCCCGCAGAAGTTCAAAGCTCCAGTTTTTGCGAAGTATGATGGGGTGTCCTGCCCAAAACTCCACCTCCGCTCTTATGTCAGAAAGATCCAGCCCCATACAGTTGATAGGAATCTGTGGGTTCACTTCTTTCAAGATAGTCTGTCGGGGACTCAACTTGAATGGTTTTACCAACTAAAGGGAGCAAATATCCGAAACTGGGAAGATCTGGCTGCTGCTTTCTACAAGTAATATCAGTATAATACCGACCTTGTCCCCACTCGTACTCAACTCTAGAGTATGTCCATGGGTGCAGGCGAAGGTTTTAAAGATTATGCACAAAAATGGAGAGACTTGGCTGGGAGAGTTCAAACCCCGTTGTCTGATAAGGAGTTGGTTGATATGTTTCTGGGGACGCTATCTGGTCCAGTTTTCAATCATTTGATCGACAGTTCATCAGTTGGATTCAATGAGCTGATCCTAACTGGGGAAAGAGTAGAAGCAGGGATTTGAAGCGGCAAAATACAGAAGGATGCCTCTTCAAGTTCAGTAAAGAAGCCTTTTGCTGGTAAGAAGGAAGCCAATGCCATCTACAACCCAAGGGGTCAGAACAGGGTTGAACATCGTCAGACAGTAAGTGCCGTGATGATACCTAGACCAACAGTTTCTCCATAACGCAACAATCCACAAAGGGAGGAAAGACCACAACGACAGTTTACCCGCATCAACATGACATTGGCTGAATACTACATCTCCCCGATATAATCTGAATGCCCGGTGTGCCTATCATTCTGAGAATCCTGGCCATGATACAAATGACTGTTGGGCTCTGAGAAACAAAATACAAGACTTGATTGAAGCTAAGGAGATAGATTTCGATGCTCCGGAGAAGCCGCATGTCATAACTTCTCCCATGCCTAAGCACGGCCGTGGAGTCAATGCTATTGACACTGATTTGTTTGTTACCTCTGTCGATGAAGTATCTACTCCCCTCATGACTGTCAAGAAGAAATTGTTGTTGGCCGGTTTATTTACGGGTTGTGGTGAAGGTTGCCACATGTGTTCGCTTCTACCTTCTGGTTGTCGTTTACTGAAGTTAGGTGTTCAACGCCTGATAGATAACAAAGAGATTCTGTTTGAGAAGACTATGATTCCTGTTGTTCCAATTGAAGACGTTTCCATTATAACCATTTCAGCCAATCCTTCCAAGGTTTCCTCGAGAAGACCTGTTAGGATTACATCCGCTCCAAGAATTGCTCCACTAATAATTACTGTTCCTGGTCCTGTCCCGTATGTCTCGGATAAAGCTGTCCCGTGGCATTATGATGCCGATGTGTACTATCATGGCATCAAACAAGACTTGAAAGACGAAGAGGCTGACCCTGATATTGGTAACATTGTCGGAACCAACAAAGTTACCCGAAGTGGAAGGGTTTTCTCTCCCGAGATTTCCCCTAAGACTGTCAACAAGCCTATTATTATCCCATCTGTCGTTCCTGCTAGTACATATGCTACTGTTCCTGTTCTTACTCCAGTTGTTACCCCTGTCGGCGAATCATCTGACACCCGCGGCAAAGAAGTTATAGGTGAGCCTTCCCGGATGGAGGCGCCTAGAAAAATTGTTGTGGAAGCCTCTAAGCAAGAAATGGAGGAGATACTGAAAATCATTAAGAAGAACGAATACAATATGGTCGAGCAGCTGGGGCAGACCCCATCAAAGATATCCATGTTGTCTTTGCTATTGTGCTCCGAGGCCCATGCGAAGGCTTTGATCGCCTTCCTCAAAACTGCACATGTGCCGCAAGAGACTTCAGCTGATCAGTTCAAAGATTATGTGACCAGCCTGACTGCTGATAATGGGTTGGGTTTCTCGGATGTGGATTTGACTCCGAAAGGAAGAAAGCATAATGATGCTCTGCATGTCTCGATTGAATGCAGGGGCACCATTATGGCTTATGTGCTGGTAGATACTGGGTCTTCACTGAATGTTCTGCCAAAGAAGGCGTTGGACCGTTTGGATTGCGAGGGTTTAACTCTAAAGCCTAGTAACATTGTGGTAAGGGCTTTTGACGGATCGAAGAGAACGGTGCACAGGGAGGTAGACATCCCTGTCAAAGTAGGTTCTCAGACCTTTGGGTCCACTTTCTATGTGATGGATATTAGACCGTCGTATTCTTGTTTGATGGGTTGTCCTTGGATCCACGAGGCTGGGGAAGCCACCTCCACACTCCACCAAATGCTGAAATATCCGGTGAAAGGAAAGATTGTCACAGTGCATGGTGAAGAAGAATATATGGTAAGTCACCTCAACTCCTTCCTCTACGTAGAGATGGACGGGGAATTCATCAAAACTCCTTGTCAGAATTTTGAAAAGGTCCCTCATATCTTGGCATCGACTGAAACTACTAGCAACAAACCTCCTTTGAAGATGGCTTCTCTCAAGGATGCCAGGGCTGTGGTTGAAGAAGGTGGGTGTGCCAATTGGGGTCAGCTCCCTGATTTCACTCATAAAACTGACAAATTTTGTTTGGGTTTTACTATAGGGGCTCAAAGGGCTGTAAGACATGCTCGGGTTGGAGGACCTCCCCTACGCATCAACAATCGTGGGATTAATTCCATTGGAGACATTGAAGAGGAATCAGACATTGACAGTTGGATCTACCTGACTACTAACGGTGGACCGAGTAACTGGACGGCTAGGGACTTCATACCTGTTTCTTTTATTCCGCAGTAATTAACTTATTTGTTTTAAGATTTGTAATAAACAATGTGAAACTTTACGGCCTGGTGCCTTGCCCGAGGCACCTTGGCTTTGCTTGTGAGGGCTATTATTTTGTCATTTCATAATCATTAATAAAGCATTGGACGTTTCTGGCATACAAATTTTGCGCTCTCTGTTTTTATTTTCTATTTTTCACTTTATCAAAACAGCTATTCTCTTACACACACTCACGTATCACAATGCAGATCCATATCCACTCCGGATCCCATTGATAACAGCTCTACTATTGTCAGTTATGACTTCAAAAATCCGATCAACCAAGCCGAGGACGAAGGTAAGGTTGATTGTGAAGTGTCTGGAGAACTTGCTAGACTACTACAGTAGGAAGAAATGGCCATATAGCCTCATGAAGAGTCGGTTGAGACAGTGAACTTGGGTACTAAGGAAGATAGAAAAGAGGTTAAAATAGGTGCGAATCTAGAGCTTAGCGTCAAACAGGGGTTGATACAGATGTTGCACGATTATGTTGAGATCTTTGCCCGGTCCTACGAAGACATGCCTGGTTTAGACACTGATATTATGGTACACCGCTTGCCGACTAAAGAAGACTGTCCTCCGGTTAAACAGAAGGTTCGTCGTATGCGCCCTGAAATGTCAGAGAAGATCAAGGCAGAGGTCATGAAACAGTTCGATGCAGGATTCTTAGCTGTCACTTCATATCCACAGTGGGTTGCTAACGTTGTTCTGGTACCTAAAAAGGACGGTAAGGTACGAATGTACGTAGATTACAGATATCTGAATAGGGAAAGCCCCAAGGATGACTTCCCACTTCCCCACATTGATGTTCTGGTCGACAACACCGTGCAACATAAAATCTTCTCCTTCATGGATGGTTTCTCTGGCTACAACCAGATCAAGATGGCTCCTAAAGACATGGAGAAGATAACCTTCGTCACACAGTGGGGTACTTTCTGCTACAAAGTGATACCTTTTGGGTTGAAGAATACTGGGGAAACCTATCAGCGCACCATGGTCGCTTTGTTTAACGATATGATTCACCATGAGATTGAAGTGTATGTTGATGACATGATAGCCAGGTCTCAGACTGAGGAAGAGCACCTTGATCATCTTCAGAAATTGTTTGACAGGTTGAAGACATACAAGCTGAGGTTGAATCAGAACAAGTGTACCTTCGGGGTAAGATCGGGTAAGATTCTAGGTTTTATCGTCAGTGGTAAGGGTATTCAGGTAGACCCTACGAAGGTAAAGGCCATACAATAGATGCTGGTTCCCCGCACAGAGAAAGAGGTTAGAGGTTTCTTGGGATGTTTGAATTACATCGCCAGGTTCATTTCACATCTGACTGCTACCTGTGAGCCAATCTTCAAGCTGCTGAAGAAAGATCAAGTGGTAAAGTGGAATGATGAATGACAGACCGCTTCGAAATAATTAAGGAATACCTTCAAGAACCACCAATTCTGATGCCTCCAGTTGAAGGAAGACCTTTGATATTATACTTGACAGTGCTAGACAATTCAATGGGGTGTGTGTTGGGGCAGTATGACGAGTCTGGTCGAAAAGAGCACGCCATTTATTACCTTAGCAAAAAGTTTACCGACTTTGAGACACGATACTCATTGCTCGAGAAAACATGATGCGCTTTGGCATGGGCTGCTCGCTGACTGAGACAATATATGCTGACTCATACTACCTTGTTGATATCAAAGGTCGATCTGATCAAGTATATTTTCGAGAAGCCCGCTCTCTCTGGAAGGATAGCAAGGTGGAAAATGATCTTAACTGAATACGACATACAATATACAACCCAAAAAGCAATAAAGGGAGGTATATTGGCTGATCATTTGGCTCATCAGGCCGTGGATGATTACCAGTCCATGAATTTTGAGTTCCCGGATGAGAATATCATGTTGGTGACTGACTACGAAGAACCTGGACCGGATGAAGGACCTGAGGAAGGATCCCGATGGTCTATGTATTTTGATGGAGCCTCGAACGCACTGGGTAACGACATTGGCGCTGTAATCATATCTCCCAAGGGCTTCCATACTCCGTTCATTACCCGATTATGTTTCAACTGCACCAACAACATGGCGGAGTATGAAGCATGTATCATGGGTCTTCGAGCTGCTATTGACCTGAGGATTAAGTGCTTAAGTGTATTCAGGGATTCCGCTCGGGTGATAAGTCAGATCAAGGGCGAGTGGGATACGAAGCACCCGAATCTCATTCCTTACAGAGAGTATGTACTGACATTGCTCCCACACTTTGAGGAGATAACCTTTGAACATTTCCCACGAGAAGAGAACCAGTTGGCGGACGCGCTAGCTACCATGTCTTATATGTTCAAAGTTAGGTGGGACAATGAAGCTCCCCAGATTACCATTGAGAGGTTGGATGAACCCACACACTGCTGTGAGATTAACATCGAAGAAGTGGAAGACAAACCCTGGTTTCACGAAGTCAAAAGGTACCTCGAGGCTCAGGAGTATCCTGAAGGGGCATCTGTTAATGATAAGAAGTTTCTGAGAAGGTTTGCTGCAAAGTTCTTCTTTAGTAACGGGATCCTCTATAAACGCAACCATGACTCCACACTGCTACGGTGTGTAGACAAGAGCGAAGCAGAGAGGATCATGACAGATCTACGTGAAGGCACCTTCGAAACCCATTCTAGTGGACATACCATGGCTAAGAAAATCCTACAGGAAGGATATTACTGGTCCACCATGGAAGCCGATTGCTATCAGCACTCTCGAACCTGTCATAAATGCCAAAACTATGCTGATAAGGTGCATGTGCCTCCAGTTCCTCAGACGTCCTAACAGATCCTTGGCCCTTTGCAATGTGGGGCATCGACATGATCGGCGAGATCAGACCTACTGCGTCTAACGGGCATCGTTTCATCTTAGTAGCCATCGATTACTTCACTAAGTGGGTCGAGGCAGCTTCCTTCACTACTGTGACCAAGAATGTCGTAGCGCGGTTTATCCGACACAATCTGATATGTCAATATGGTGTACCAGAGAGGATTATTACTGACAATGGTACGAATCTCAATAACACAATGATCATCGAGCTCTATAAACAGTTCAAGATACAACATCATAACTTTTCTCCCTACCGGTCGAAGATGAATGGGGCTGTTGAAGCTGCTAACAAGAATATCAAGAAGATTGTACAGAAGATGACGGTGAGATACAAAGATTGGCATGAGATGTTACCATTTGCTCTTCATGGGTACTATACCTCAGCACGGATGTCAACAGGGGCAACCCCTTACTCTCTGGTATATGGCATGGAGGTATTCCTACCCATAGAAGTCCAGATACCCTCTCTCAGGATTATGAAGGATGCAGGTTTGAACGAACACGACTGGATCCAAACCCGACTTGATTAGTTAAATCTAATCGATGAAAAGAGACTTACTGCTATCTGCCATGGTCAGACGTTTCAAAAGCGAATGATCAAGGCTTTTAACAAGAAAGGCAGGCGTCAAGAATATCAAGTCGGGGATCTGGTGATCAAACGCATCATACTGCCGCAAGATGATCCCATGGGAAAATGGACTCCCACGTACGAAGGGCCATTTATGGTTAAGAACATTTTCTCGGGAGGAGATATGATTCTAACCACCATGGATGGTGACGACCTTTCTCACCCTGTCAATGCAGACATAGTGAAAAGATACTATGCATAATCAAATACCCTCTAGGTCGAATGGCCTAGGCAAAAATAAGGGCTTCCCGGAGAACCAAAAGGGTTCGGGCAAAAGTAAGGGATGAAAATGAAAAAAATCTGTACACCTGGAAAGTCGAAAACCCGAAAGGGCGACTTGGGAAGAAAAGGGTATCCCGGTGAACTGAAAACCCGAAAGGGCGGTCCAGGAAAAAGTTAGGGATTGAAGCATAACACTATGTCTCATTGGATCATCTTACAACCAAACTTCGGTATCGACTATCAAGTTCAGACGGCGCCAATCAATCTGATCCACCTTTGACCAAGCAGCAAAGTGATGAGACGCTTGAGGATATAAAGGCAATAGTAGAGTTGGAACCCAATGGGGTCGTTTCACATAGCTGTTCTTCTTTCTTTTACACAAATTGTAATTTCTATCTTTCGGCGGTGTTCTCTTACTAGGACGCCTGCCTCTTTGTACAAAAATGCGTATTACAGGCCAACTTCAAAAATCAATACAAGTCATTTTCTTTTTATGTTTTGTTTTGCAAGAACGTCCAATGATTTATTTTTGATATATGCATTTGAAAATGATTGCTTCTCATAAACATTTACATAAGAAACAAAGACAATTACTCGTAATTCCAGAAACAAGGAAAATAAGAAGTACCAAACCCGACGGTTCCTCTTCCCAGCAGGTATCGTGATAGAGTGAGCTTTGGGACATGATTATTTATACATACACTCCCCACAGAGTAAAAGTAACCCAAAGACATTGATGTCAGTTTCCTCGAAGCAGGACGTAACTATCCCCAGCCAAGGTTCATAACTGCGGGCTAGTCAGTAAAAATCATCCTCCAAGAAGAGTTTATTTCTATAGATACAGAAGCTCAATCTCCAATAGAGCTCATCACCTCCAACAACTTAATTTCATCCTCGGCTAAGTTTGTTCCTCTGGATCGGCAGGTCTGCCAACAGAGTATCGCTTCCCCCAAGTTTGGTCCCCGCAGAGTTTATTCTCCAACATCTTCTTCCTGATAGAGCATTTATAACTCTCCAGCAACCGCCAGAGATTTATTTTCCCAGACGCGAGCATACCCCGATAGCATTTCATAAACCTACATCATGACATACGCATACATGACATATACAACATAATACCATTTATTTTGAGAACATCATCTCAACCTGTATTTCATGCATCACATATAACTAACCTTGGTATCTTTTCAGGAAAAGACGATTTGCTTCAACAAGTTCAGCAGTTATACAGATCATATCTACAAATGACTAATGGAAACTCAGTTCTCGGAGTCAAACGGGTCAACAAATCCACATTATCGCTTCAAAGTAACCCTACTATCCAGGTTCCTTCTCACAGCCTTACTATCCAGGCTTTCATATCGAAGTAACCCTACTATCCAGGTTGCTTCCCACAACCCTACTATCCAGGCTTTCATATCGAAGTAACATTACTATCCAGGTTCCTTCTCACAGCCCTACTATCCAGGCTTTCATATCGAAGTAACCCTACTATCTAGGTTCCTTCTCACAACCCTACTATACAGGCTTTCATATCGAAGTAACCCTACTATCCAGGTTCCTTCTCACAGCCCTACTATCTAGGCTTTCATATCGAAGTAACCCTACTATCTAGGTTCCTTCTTACAGCCCTACTATCCAGGCTTTCACATCGAAGTAACCCTACCATCCAGGTTCCTTCTCACAACCCTACTATCCAGGCTTTCATATCGAAGTAACCCTACTATCCAGGTTCCTTCTCAAGCCATACTATCCCGACTTTCATATCGAAGTAACCCTACTATCCAGGTTCCTTCTCACAACCCTACTATCCAGGCTTTCATATCGAAGTAACCTGACTATCCAGGTTCCTTATCACAACCCTACTATCCAGGCTTTCGTATCGAAGTAACCCTACTATCCAATTTCCCTCTCATAACCTTACCAACCAGGTTTCTTTTCTCTTATCTCTAGACAGCAGTCCACAACACTGTAGGACCTGGACCTGATCAAACATGATTGGTTTCGCATTTCCCCAATAGAGTAACAAACAACTGAAGCTCCTAAAATTCTATATCTCCCAAGACAGATACCAACATTCCTCAACAGATTCCTCCTCAACAACAGCAACAAGAACTCTCATCGAAGGAATATCTCAGGAAATCTACGTCCTCTAGATGGCATCTTTAAGCCCATCTCCGACAATTCTCCGTCACATCCAGAATGGCATCTTTAAGCCCATCTCCTATAATCTTCCTTCATCGACTTCTGAATGGCATCTGCAAGCCCATTCCCGATATCACAAATCAAGCGTCACTTCATGCGAGTGCAAATTTCTGGGCACTCTAGTGTTCAATCATCTTCCACCTTCAGATCACGAAAGGCAGAGCAGCCAATCTACATCCTCAGGTTTAAGAAGATTGAACAGGGGCAGCTGTTGTACCCCAAAATTTTCCCTCTCATTTTACTCAACAAATGTCAAGTGAGGTCCCCAATTTGCTCAAGGTTGCCCAAGAGTTGACCAGACAAACTCTCTCCTAAGGCAGTATACCCCAAATTAGGGTTTCTATTTTCATCAAGATGGGTGGACCACAAAGGTCTCAAATTCTTTCCAAGGTATTATTATGTTCCCAAGACCCTACATGTCAAGTTTCATGCCTTTCACAAGAAGTTTCCCCCGCCAACTGCTCAGATGCTTGAGAATCGATTGTACTAGGTCAAAAGTCAACTGTGGCCCACATACAGTCAAACCTCAAGATTTTTGGTCAAAATCAACATTTTGAAGTGACTTCCATTATTTGATCAAGGGTTGATCATGATTCCTCAAGGAATGCTCCAAATTCATCAAAACCCAAAAGTTGCTAAATTAGGGTTTTGTAGGAAAAGTCAACCCAACTTTGACCCAGCATAACTTTCACATGCTTTATTAGAAATTTTCCATCCAAAGCTAATTTTTAAGAGGATGCAATTCCCTACAATTCAACTTCATCCCACAAGTTCAAAATATGCACTCACAAAAAGATATGAATTTTGACATTATAGGTCCTTTTGAAAAGTCAACAAAAACACCTTTTGGGTCAAAGCTTCATACATGAACATGGAAGACTCAATTGAGATGAGACCAAAAGATTTTCTTAGGGGACATCCTAAGCTTTATAAAAAGTCCATGAACACCTCTCTAGGGTTAAAATTGGAGGAGATATGCCTTGTCAAAGTTGACCTTTTTTGCAAAATTGCCAAAAGTCAAATGGGCTCAAAATTGCATTTTTTCCAAATGGGTGTTTTACCCCAAAATTTTCTCTCCCATATTTCTCAACACATGGCAAGTGAGGTCCCCAAATTGTTCAAGGAAAGTCAAGAGTTGACCAGACAAACTCTCTCCTAAGGCAGTCTACCTCAAATTAGGGTTTCGTTTTTCATCAGGATATATGAACCACAAAGGAATAAAATGATCACCATTGTCCTAATATGTTCTCAATATTGTCCATTCCAAGTTTCAAGCCTTGCAGAAGAAGTTTGCTCAGTCAATTGCTCAAATGCCTGAAAATCAACTATACTAGGTCAAAAGTCAACTGTGGCCCACATACAGTCAAACTTCAAGATTTTTGGTCGACATCCTCATTTTTGAAGTATTATTCATCATTTAATCAAGGGTTGATCATGATTCCTCAAGGATTTATCACAATTCATCAAAACCCAAAAGTTGCTAAATTAGGGTTTTATAGGAAAAGTCAACTCAACTTTGACCAAGCATAACTTTCTCATACTTCATCAGAAATGACCCATCCAAAGCTAATTTTGAAGAGGATGCAATTCCATACAATTCATCTTCATCCACCAAGTTCAGAATATGCACTCACAAAAAGATATGAATTTTGACATTATAGGTCATTTTGAAAAATCAACAAAAACACCTCTTGGGTCAAAGCTTAATACATGAATATGGAAGACTCAATTGATATGAGACCAAAAGGGTTGCTTAGAGGACATCCTAAGATTTCTAAAAAGTCCAAGAACACCTCTCTAGGGTCAGAATTCATAGAGTTATACATTGGCCAAGTTGACCATTTTTGCAAAATTGCCAAAAGTCAAGTGTGCTCAAATTTGCATTTTTTGCTAAATGGGCCCAACTTTTTATGCTTGCACCTCACTTATAACATGGTACACGACCCAAATGTGCACTCACATGTTATTTGCTTCATTATTTATTTATTTTGATTTTTTATTTATTAAAAATTGAATTAAATCAAATAATTAGTAAATAATAGCAAAGATTTGTTTTGATTGGATTTGTCGCTAGAATCACGAGCTCATAGTGCTGGCGCATCAAAATCAAATCAGATCATTGGAAATTGGTACAAGAAAGGCATGATTGACATGAAAATAGAAAGATGTCATATGCATTGAAAATTAAATCAAATCTTGGATAAATGCAAAGATTTAATCCAAGTTTGTCAACCTAATTCACTCTAGGTTATATAAGAAAGCGTTGCAGATAAAAAAGAAGAGGCTGGAGGCGTGAGACTGTAAGAACAAAAACTCAAAAATCTTGACAAAAAGTGAAGTTTTGATTTCAGGATAGGGGACCTTTGAGAGCAATTCAAGGCTAGCAACCTGTTCCAGGACATCTCAGGGAGCATTCCCAATCATTCGCAGGCGTCAGAACATTCAGAGTCACCCCATATCATTCTCACGGTTTGCACAATTTTTTCCAAATTTGATTACTATAATTCTTGCATATTCAGCATGTTTTAATTACGTAATTGTATTCATCATCATGTTTACAACGTTTCTGGATAGTTTGATTTAATTTACAGTGCAGGAATAAACTTCTGCCATTGTTAGGTTTTCGTGCTCCAATTTGGGGTTCTGAGTTTCAAGTAGAATTAGGCCTGATAATGGGTGCCATGATGATCAGAATTTCAAACCCAACTGATCCATGGTCCCCAATTGAATTTATATTGCATATGCTTGATTCTTGAATGACACAGGTTTTGGCAACAGACCTGCGTCTGTAGGTGAAAGATCAGAACTTAAAACGACGGTTCCAAGGAAGAAGACATTAACGTGTCACAACCTGACGACTGGTTTAAATTCTGGCGCATTATTCTGGACAAAAACTTGCTTTTTCTGATATATTATTTGTTTATTTGTATTAACAAGTTAATATCCAGCGCAGTTGGTCAGAAGAAGGAAGTCAGAAGCTCATTGTTCTGGGTTCGATCCCATGCGTGCGCTTTTGGCATTTTATTCATTATTTTCACCAGATCCAGAGCACGTACACCTTTTGAGGGTCATTACCTTCTGGACCCATCAGCCAGGACCAGATCAAGCGTCCTCTGATCATCTGCTGGATCCATCAGAACCAGATCCAGCGTACTTCACCTTCTGAGGGCCATCATCTGCTGGATCCATCAGAACCAGATCCAACGTACTTCACCTTCTGAGGGCCATCATCTGCTGGATCCATCAAAATCAGATCCAGTGCACACCATCTTCTGGGGGTCATCTTCTGGATCCATCAGCCAGAACCAGATTTGCTGACCGCAGGCCCATTTGGTTATTTCTATTTTTTTTCTTTAATTCTTTTTCTTTATTTATTTTGTTGTTAAATCAACACTATTTTTGTTTTAAATTAACCAATCAGAGAATCACAAAAAGGATTCATTTTCTTAATAAATGTTTTTTTTAATTAAGTAGTTTAATTAATTTAGGGAAACTTTAATTTCTTTCACAATTAAAATTCAAGTAGAAAATTAGGTTAACTTTTAATTTAATTTTTCTTTCTTTCTCAAATAAAAATGAAAATACAAAAATAGGTTTTAGAAGGAATTAATTAATTAATTTTTAATTTAAAATTAATTAGAACTTAGGATTTTCTTTTTAACTTAACTATTTCATTATTTTCTCAAATGACAAAACATGACAAAAGAGCATTCTTTTCCTCAATCGTAAGTAGGTTTAGTCAAGGGTCCAAAACCCTAACCGCCTCGTATTTATTTCATCGCGCGCTTATTATTTATTTCAACAATATTTTTGTAACTGTTCATGGTTTGTAAAAGTTTAATTTAGGGCTTTTACTTATCGCTTTTTCCCGGGGTTTTTGGATATGTAATTAATCCCCCTCCCCGAAGCCTTGTAATAGCGTAGATTTACTATCTCGCATTTTTAATCCCTGCAAATATTTAACTGTCTAGATGTATGCTAATATGATTGTATGACAAGAGTGCATGACAAATTAATACAGTTAGAAAACCCTAATGTGCAAAGATAAATAACTGAAAACAAATCACTCGCACATATCACTCTTAGGGTATACTATCACTTCGGTTGCCTTCGGTAATGTTGTACCCCAAAATTTACCCTCCCATATTTCTCAATACATGCCAAGTGAGGTCTTCAAATTGCCCAAGGAAGTCCAAGGGTTGGCCAGACAAACTCTATCCTAAGGCAGTCTACCTCAAATTAGGGTTTCACTTTTCATCAAGATGTTTAAGTCCAAAGGATCCCAAATGATCACAATTGTCCTAATATGTTCTCAAGATTATCCGTGTCAAGTTTCAAGCCTTGCAGAGGAAGTTTGCTCAGTTAATTGCTCAAAGGCCTGAAAATCGACCGTGCTAGGGCAAAAGTCAACTGTGGCCTACATACAGTCAAACTTCAAGATTTTTTGTCAACATTCTCATTTTGAAGTATTATTCATCATTTTATCAAGGGTTGATCATTATTCATCAAGGATTTCTCACAATTCATCAAAACCCAAAAGTTGCTAAATTAGGGTTTTGTAGGAAAAGTCAACTCAACTTTGACCAAGCATAACTTTCTCATACTTTATCAAAAATGACCCATCCAAAGCTAATTTTTAAGAGGATGAAATTCCCAACAATCCATATTCATCTCCCAAGTTCAAAATATGCACTCACAAGAAGATATAAATTTGGACATTATAGGTCATTTTAAAAAGTCAACAAAAACACCTTTTGGGTCAAAGCTTCATACATGAACATGGAATATTAAATTGAGATGAGACGAAAAAGGTTGCTTAGATGACATCTTAAGCTTTCTCAAAAGTCCAAGAACACATCTCTAGGATCAAAATTGAAGGAGTTATGCATTGGTGAAGTTGAACCTTTTTGTAAAATTGCCAAAAGTTAAATGTGTCCCAAATTGCAATTTTTGCTAAATGGGCCCAACATTTTATGCTTGCATTGAGTTTGTAACATGAAAAAAGACCCATGATACTTCCCACTTGTCATTATTTTATTTTTTTCATTTATTTTGATTTTATTTCAATTAAATCAAATAAAATCAAAATAAAATCATGAAAATATCAAAAACTAATCAAAACTTGAGATTTTGTGCATGTTTAGGTCTATTATACAACTGGAGATGGAATCAAATCGTGCAAGCTTCAAATGGACACAAAAAGATGGGATTTTCTTGATTTGGAAAGATTTGCGCAAAGGATCAAATCTTGAATCAATGATCATAATTGGAGAAGATTTGAAACTAGGTTGCAACCCTAATTCATTCTTGCATACATAAGGAAGGATTACAGATAAAAAATGAGGGGATTGAAGGCGTGAAAAGAAGAGAACAAATCTCAAAATTTCAAGGAAAAGTTGCAAAATGATTTCCCAGTTCCAGGCTTCCTCAAGCCATTCCAGGCACACCAATCGATTACTGGACATCCAGGGATCAAGACTCAACCACTAACAAGCTTCCTAACATCCAAAAACGCACTATAAGAGTCCCATGATTTCCATGTTTTTTTGAATTCGTATATCATGATTCTGGCATAATTAGCATGTTTTATTGACATATTCTTAATCCTTATGATGTTTGCAAGCTAATGGTTATGTTTAATTGCGTTTTTATTGACTGTGTACCACGATGCCATGGCTAGGGTTTATGCTTCGTTTTTAGGGATTTTTCATACAGGAACAATTGGCCATGGATAGTGATACCATGATGCTCGTGAGGTTGCAACGAGTTGATTGGTACCATTGTTTTGCATTTATCATGCTTGTATAGGATTTTGAAGAAACACAAGGTTGTACCTACTCCCATTTGTCTGTAGGTAAAAGTCAAGAAACTTTTAGCAACGATGGGAGGAAAAAGAAGGGTAACGTGGCACTCCCTGACTCTCCCATTCAAATCTGTGCGTATTTTGATAATGTTTTTTTCCATATAATGATTGTTTTTCATTCTTTGTACAACTAATCAAGCCATCCCAGCTGGTAAGCGCGCAGTGTAATTATACCAAAGGGCCTGGGTTCGATCCCCAGGTCCCAACTTTGCTTTCTATTATTTTTCTTTGCCTAATCAGGTGCCCAAGTATCCAATGAGTCTACCATGCATCTTCAGCATCCAGTCATCCAAATCATACACACTCCAAATCAAAGGCCTATCCTTGAGGGACCACTATAGGCATGAGTCAAGCGCCCACACAGGATCTGGAAAGTCAAAAGGGCCAAGGAGTTATTGGGCCCATAATTGCAATTGGCACCCCTCCTTTGCTATTCAAACTCCAGGCCCATTCTATTTCTTTTCTATATTTTCTTTTATTTAATTTATTTTGTTTAATTATTTTCTAACCACAAAATTAATTTCTTTTTTCATAAAAAATCATAAAATTAATTTTTCACAAGTTTAGAATTAGATTTTATTTTATTTTACTAAATTTAATTTGATATTAGCTTTAATTTAATTTAGGATTAATTCTATCTTTTTATGAATTTAAAATCAATTAGAAAAAATTAGGGTTAGCATGTGATTTAATTTATTTCTTTCTCTATAAAAGAAAAAAATACAAAAAAAAGGTTGATTCAATTAATTAGTAATTAGGTTTTTATTTATTAAACTTTATTTTCTCAAAACAATCAAAACAACGAAAAAAATGATTTTTCTTTTGCAATTAGGGATAGTGGGGTCAAATCCCTAATTTTTCTTTCCATTCGATTCATCGTGCGCACTTATTATTTTATTATTTTTTGCGATATTAATGTAACTGCTTACAGTATGTAATAGTTTAATTAGGTTTTTTCTTTTATTTATCGTTTTACGGGTTTTTGGCTATGTAATTAATCCCCCTCCTCGAAGCCTTGTAATAGCGTAGTCTTATTTCTTGCATTTTAATTCTCGCAAATATTAACTGTTAGATGTATGTTAATAGGATTGTATGAGAAGATTGTATGTTAATTTAAAATGGCTAGCAAACCCTAATGTGCAAAGATAATAACTGAAATCAAATCACTCGCACATGCGTACTCCTAGGGAATACTCTCACTTCGGTTGCCTTCGGTAAACGGTCATTAAGTATAGGGTGTTTTAGTGGTCTCCCTTCTGTCTAAACAAAGATCAAATGCCCCGTTCAGAAATGTTGCCTCGGAAAGGTTGCCTCGGAAATGTTGCCTCGAATATGATCTTAAGACATTAGGGTTATTACTAAGACGTCCTAACATTGATTTAGTGATCATACGTTCCTTTCGAATTGACCCTTGCAACTCCAACGACAGTTCTTCCTATTTCTAAATAGTAGGATAGCATTGTCTAAAGGAAACGAGAACAGAAACAATCTTTTTTCGAGTAAGTAGATGCTAGTAGGTACTTGCTCAAAAATCAAACTTTTCACACTTACACTTTTTACAAACAAAGTTTTCCAAAAACTCTTCGTAACACTCTTAAAGACAGAAGCAAGGGTTAAAACGAAGTAAAACAAAAAACTTTTCAAAAACAAACGCACAAGCAATTTTAAAATGATGAGCAAGTACCTAAGAGCCCATGGAAAACCACAGATATAAAGGGTGCTAATACCTTCCCTTTCTATAATCTACCCCCCGTACTCAAAATCTAGAAAAAAGGTTTTTTCTGTTCTTTTTCCTTTTCCATGATTGGATGAAATAAAAGTCGGTGGCGACTCTTGCTTACCGCGACATATTGCAAACACAAACACAAAATGCAAACCAGCATTTTCCAAACAGTCGGTTCTGCCACCGTATCACAGAACTGGCGACTCTGCTGGGGATTAGTAAGTGGGGTATACCTTAGGATTAGTTCATCATAAATTGCTTCTCTTGTTTGTTTTGGTTTCTTTACTTTTGAGGGTTTTGTATTTGGAGTTACTATAGATCCTAAGCCGGATCTGGGGACAACTTTTAGGTAAGTAGCAATAAACTGTGAGGGAACTGTACGACGTAGACCGATACGGTTGAAGCAGTAGCTACGTTGATGTGGCACATTAGTTGGTACAGGTATCCCTTGTGGAGAAATGAGGAGAATATGGGGTTGCTATGTGTTTCGTTAAGCATCAACTGACCTTAGAACCCTTAATAGACCAACTTGGCCAGTAGGAAGTAGTGAGATAGTCGGCCTCGGTGTAAAGCTGAGAACTGGTTGATACTCGATGCTACACTCATTGAGACCATACTCTCGAGATAGTTCCGGCCGCAAGAAAAGATTGCGTGATCTGAAACCATGACCAATGGAGGATGGTTAATGATATTGAGAACCTCTAGAACCCGGTTACTTTTGCTAGGATAGGTTGAAACCAACTGAACTTCAAGAGGGTAATACCTTTGACCCCATGCAATCCTTAAACTTAAGGGCTTTTGTGTGACTTGTTTGCCTTTTCCATGCCTGTTATCTGCTATACATGTTGTTTGTTTTATCATGACATCATGCATCATAACATAGCATGCATACTTCATTATACTAACCATTTCAAAGACCGAGGGGATTTATCTTTGTTCTGTTTTGCAGATTATGGCTTCCGTGCGCAGAAACACCATCTGAGTTAACTTTGTGCAAATACATGCTCAACTCAAAGAGTTAGCCTCAAGAGTTTCTGAGACTTCTTCATTCATTAAGAGACATGGTCGGATTCTTAGCTTGATTACCTCAAAGTTTGATGAGCAGATGATGAGTGTGCTTTTCCAGTTCTTCGATCCTGTGCATCATTGCTTCACTTTCCCAGATTATCAGCTAGTTCCCACTTTGGAAGAGTTTTCTCATTTATTGGGAATATCCATCCTTGAGCAGATGCCCTTCATAAGTATGGAAGAGACTCCTAGACCAGAAGACATTGCTTCAGCTCTGCATCTAAAAAGGGCTGATATAGTATCCAATTGGGAAACATGAAGTGGGGTTGAAGGTTTCTTATCCAAGTTTCTGATAGATCAGGCTCATCTATTCTGGGATAGTTTGGAATTTCAGGCTTTCGAAGATATCTTGGCTCTCCTTATCTACGTTTTGGTTCTCTTCCCGAATCCAGATTCCTTTATAGATGTGAATGTAGTTAAGATCTTCCTGTCTCGAAATCCAGTGCCTACTCTATTGGGTGATATCTTGCATGCCGTCTACACTCGTACTGTGCGTAGAAGAGGGACTCTTATATGTTGTATGCCATTGCTATCGAGGTGGTTTATTTCGCACCTCCCTAAGTCCGTGTTGAAGAACGAGGAAGGTTTAGGATGGTCTTACAGGATAATGTCACTTGCCCATGCAGACATTCTTTGGAGCTCCCGGGTTATGGAAGGCACTGCTGTCATTGATCATTGTGGGGGATACCCTAAGGTCCCATTGCTTGGAATTAGAGGGGGGATAACCTACAATTCTTGTCTAGCTTTGCGACAGTTTGGTCGTGCTCGGAGGGATGGTCCCCATGAGCTACTTCTTACAGATATTGCATTTGACTACAAGGAAGACGTTGATGAGCATCGCCAGAGGTTTATACGAGCTTGGGGCATGGTGAACAGATCTGACCCTCAAGAGCTAGGACCAAGGACTTCTCTTCCTATGAAGCCTTATCTCCAGTGGGTCCGAGCTCGTGCCCAGAAGCTTGGGATGCCTTATGAAGCTGTATTGCCGGTGATTGTGGATCCCACCAATGAAGAAGGCATTCCTTACACAGTTCTATATCCTTACATGCCCACTGATCCCGGGGCATTGAAGATATCTTGGATTCAGTTGAAAGAGGAGAGGAATACCTACCGGGAGAAGTACCATGATCAAGAAAGGAAGATCTTGAAGCTCACCAGGCAGCTCGAGAATGAAAGAATGATCAATGACTACGTCAGCACCAAGGGGAAGCATCCATGGGATTTCTGATTTTGCTTTTTCTAGTTTAGATTTGTTTTCCGTTTATTTCTTTGTAACGCCTCAAAGGCATTGTTGAACCGTTTTACAAGTTAATCTAATAAAGTTTGTTTTATTTTTGGTTTGCAAATTTAAATCTCCCAAAGTCTTTGAAATCATTACATACGCATCCCATTATCCTGCACATCATTATAGGTACCATTACAGGTTTCTCATCTTCTTCGCTGTTTATTTCAGCACGAAATGTCTTATGATCAAGCTATCAAAGATCTTCAAGAACAGAACACCTAATTCCAGCTGATGTTCTTAAGTCTGGCTAAAGGGCAAGAGGATTTGAAAGCTCTCATTCTGAAAGAGAAAGAGAAGAAGAAGAAGAAGAAGAAGGTTGTTCTTCTGAGTATGGGAAAAAGGTTTGGAGATAGGTTGAAACAACAAGCTGATCTGTCCTCTTCATCCAAGGAAGGGGAGAACCAAGAAGAAGAAAAGGGCCCCAGTCCTGCAATCTCTGATAATGATACAGATTATGATGAGGAGCAATATCCTCCTACCGAGGATAGGTACAAGCAGTTAGAAGACCTCCTGAGTGCCATGAAGATTCAGAAGATCCCTGGGTTAGATTTTGGAGAGCTTGGACAGGTATTAGGAGTGGTGATCCCTCATGAGTTCAAAGCTCTAGTTTTTGCCAAGTACAATGGAGTATCCTGTCCAAAACTCCATCTCCACTCGTACGTCTGGAAAATTCAACCCCACACTGTTGATAGAAATCTGTGGGTGCATTTCTTTCAAGATAGTCTGTCAGGGACTCAACTCGAATGGTTTTATCAATTGGAAGGAGCCAATGTCCGAAACTGGGAAGACCTTGCTGCTGCTTTTTACAGGCAGTATCGGTATAACGCCAACTTTGCTCCCACTCGTACTCAGCTTTAGGGTATGTCAATGGGTGCAAGCGAAGGTTTTAAGGACTATGCTCAGAAGTGGAGAGACTTAGCTGGAAGAGTCCAACCCCCTTTGTCTGATAGGGAATTGGTTGACATGTTTCTAGGGACGCTATCTGGTCCATTTTTCAATCATCTGATTGGCAGTTCGTCATCTGGGTTTACTGAGTTGATCTTGACTGGAGAGAGAGTAGAAGCCGGTATCCGATGTGCTAAGATACAAAAGGATACTTCATCAAGTGCAGTAAAGAAGCCTTTCACCGGTAAGAAAGAAGCTAGTGCAATCTATGGCTCGAGGGGCCAAAGCAGACCTAGACACCGTCAAGCAGTAAATGCAGTAGTGATATCAAGACCCACAGTTGCTCCACAATGCAACAATCAACAAAGGGTGGAAAGACCATAGAGGCAGTACACTCGGCTCAATATAACCTTGTCTCAAATTCTACCACAATTATTGAAGACCAATCTGGTAACTCTGAGAGAGGCCCCGAAGAACCCCAACACCACTTCTCCTAAATATAACCCGAATGCCCGCTGCGCCTATCACTCCGACGGCCCAGGTCATGATACAAACAACTGTTGGGCCTTGAAGAATAACGTGCAAGACTTGATCGAAGCCAAAGAGATTGAGTTTGACGCTCCGGAGAAGCCCAACCTCATAACTGCTCCTATGCCCAAACATGGTCATGGAGTGAATGCTGTGGACGATGATTTATCTATGATCTCCGTGGAAGAAATTTCTACTCCTTTGATGACAGTAAAGAAGAATTTGTTGGAAGTCAATTTATTCCCGGGATGTGGCGAAGGCTGCCACATATGTTCAATCCTGCCTACTGGTTGCCACTTATTGAAACTGGGTGTTCAGCGCCTGATGGATAACAAAGAGATCATGTTCGAAAAGACTATGATTCCGTTAGTTCAAATTGAATATGTTGCCATCATAACCCTTTCCGCCAGTCCTTCCAAGGTTTCCCCGAGAAAACCTGTTAGGATTACATCTATTCTAAGAGTTGCTCCATTAATAATTATTGTCCCTGGTCCTATCCCATACACTTTGGGTAAGGCTGTCCCTTGGCACTATGGGGCCGATGTGTATTACCATGGAGTTAAGCAAGACTTAAAGAGTGAGGAAGCTGATATCAGCAATATTGTCGAGGCTAGCAAGGTCACCAGAAGCGGAAGACTCTTTTCTCCCAAGATTTCCCCTCCGACTGTCCATAAACCTGTTGTCATTCCATCTGCTAGTACATCAGCTACTATCCAAGTTCTTATTCCAGTTATCACCCCTGTCACCGAGCCATCTGGGACTCGGGGCAAATAAATCACAGGTGAACCTGCCCGGACGGAGGCACCTAAGAAGATCATTGTAGAAACCTCTAAGCAGGAGATAGAGGAAAGTCTGAAGATTATCAAGAAGAGCGACTACAACGTAGTCGAGCAGCTGGGGCAGACCCCATTAAAAATCTCCATGTTGTCCTTGTTATTATGTTCTGAAGCCCATGCAAAGGCTTTAATTGCTTTCCTCAAAACTGCGCATGTGCCGCAGGAAACTTCGGATGATCAATTCAGAGATTGCATAGCTAGTTTGACTGCCGACAATGGGTTGGGTTTCTCAGACGCAGATCTGACTGCTAAAGGAAGAAATCATAATGACACTCTGCATGTCTCAATCGAGTGCAGGGGCACTACTATGGCCCATGTACTGGTGGATACCGGGTCCTCATTGAATGTTCTGCCAAAGAAAGCATTAGACCGTCTGGACTGTGAAGGTTTGATTCTAAAGCTGAGCAATATTGTGGTCAGGGCTTTCGACGGGTAAAAAAGGATGGTGCACGAGGAGGTGGACGTCCATGTTAAAGTTGTCTCTCATACTTTTGCATCTACTTTCTATGTGATGGATATTAGACCATCATATTCTTGCTTATTGGGTTGCCCTTGGATTCATAAGGCTGGGGCAGTGACTTCCACGCTCCACCAAATGTTGAAATATCCAGTGAAGGGGAAGATTGTCACGGTACAAGGTGAGGAGGAGTACATGGTGAGGCATCTCAATTCCTTTTTCTATGTGGAGATGGACGGGGAGTTCATCGAAACCCCTTATCAGGGCTTTGAAGAGGTCCCCCAGACTTTAGTGTCAATTGAAGTTGCTATTGACAAACCTCTGATGAAGATGGCTTCTCTCAAGGATGTCAGGGCTGTAATTGAAAAAGGTGGATGTGCAAATTGGGGTCGGCTCCCTGATTTCACGCATAAAACTGATAAATTTGGTTTGGGCTTTACTACAGGGGCTCAAAGGGATGTTAGGTGTGTGCGGATTGGAAGACCTCCTCTGCACATCAGTAATCAGGGAGTAAATGCAATTGAGGACAGTGAAGAAGATTCAGATATCGACAGCTGGATCTACCCGACAACCAATGGTGGATTGAACAACTGGACGGCGAAGGACTTCATACCTGTTTCTTTTATTACACAGTAATTGACTTTTGTTTTGAGATTTGTAATAAATAGTTTGAAACTTTACGGCCCGGTGCCTTGCCCGAGGCACCTTGGCTTTGCTTGTGAGGGCTTATTATTTGTCATTTTTCATATATCATCAGTAAAGCATTGGACATTTCTTGCATTACAAATTTTGCGCTCCTTGTTTTTCTTTTTCTGTCTCTCACTTTATCAAAACAGCTATTCTCTTACACACACTCACATATCATAATGCAGATCCATATACACTCTGGATCCCATTGATAACAACTCTGCTACTGCCAGTTATGACTTTGAAAATCCGATCAACCAAGCCGAGGACGAAGGTGAGGATGATTGTGAGGTACCGAGAGAACTTGTTAGACTGTTACTATAGGAAGAAAGGGCCATACAGCCTCATGAAGAACCAGTGGAATCAGTAAATTTGGATACAGAGGAAGATATGAAAGAGGTTAAGATAGGGGCGAATCTGGAGCCTAGTGTCAAGCAACGGTTGATACAAATGCTATGCGACTATGTTGAAATCTTCGCCTGGTCTTATAAAGATATTCCTGGGTTAGACACTGATATTGTGGTTCATCGCCTACCAAATAAATAAGACTGTCCTCCGGTAAAACAGAAGGTTCGTCGTATGCGCCCTGAGATGTCTGAGAAAATCAAAGCTGAGGTCATGAAACAGTTCGACGCGGGATTTTTAGCTGTCACTTCTTACCCGCAGTGGGTTGCCAACGTTGTTCCGGTACCTAAGAAAGATGGTAAGGTACGGATGTGTGTGGACTATAGAGATCTCAACAGGGCAAGCCCCAAGGATGACTTCCCACTTCCTCACATCGATGTTCTTGTCGACAACACCGTGCAACAAAAGATCTTCTCCTTCATGGATGGTTTTTCTGGCTACAATCAGATCAAGATGGCTCCCGAGGACATGGAGAAAACAACCTTCATTACACAATGGGGCACCTTCTGTTACAAGGTAATGCCTTTCGGGTTGAAGAATGCCGGGGCAACTTATCAGCGCGCCATGGTTGCTTTGTTCCACGACATGATTCACCATGAGATCGAGGTTTATGTTGATGACATGATCGCAAGGTCTCAGACTGAGGAAGAGCACCTTGACCATCTCCAGAAACTGTTCGACAGGTTGAAGGTGTATAAGCTGAGGTTAAACCCGAACAAGTGCACCTTCGGGGTAAGGTCTGGTAAGCTGCTGGGTTTCGTCATCAATGATAAAGGTATTCAGGTGGATCCTGCCAAGGTAAAAGCCATATAGGAGATGCCGGCTCCCCGCACAGAAAAGGAAGTTAGAGGCTTTTTGGGACGTCTGAATTACATTGCCAGATTCATTTCACATCTGACTGCTACTTGTGAGCCAATCTTCAAGCTGCTGAAGAAAGATCAAGTGGTAAAATGGAATGATGAATGCCAGACCGCTTTCGAAAGAATCAAGGAATACCTCCAAGAGCCACCAATTCGGATGCCTCCAGTTGAAGGAAGACCTTTGATCTTATACTTGACAGTACTGGATAATTCAACGGGGTGCGTGCTGGGGTAGCATGACGAGTCTGGCCGAAAAGAGCACGCTATTTACTACCTTAGCAAAAAGTTTACCGACTGCGAGACCCGATACTCGTTGCTCGAGAAAACTTGCTGTGCTTTGGCATGGGCTGCTTGCCGGTTGAGACAGTATATGCTAACTCACACTACCTTATTGATATCAAAAATGGATCCAATCAAGTATATCTTCGAAAAGCCTGCCTTATCCGGAAGAATAGCAAGATGGAAGATGATCTTAACCGAGTATGACATCCAATACACAACCCAAAAAGCAATTAAGGGGAGTGTATTGGCGGATCATTTGGCGCATCAGGGCGTGGATGACTACCAATCCATGAATTTCGAGTTCCCGGATGAGAACATCATATTGGTGACCGACTGTGAAGAACCTGGACCGGATGAAGGACCTAAGGAAGGATCCAGATGGTCTATGTAATTTGATGGAGTATTTAATGCGTTGGGTAATGGCATTGGTGTTGTGATTATATCTCCTGAGGGTTATCATACTCCATTCACCGCCCGATTATGTTTTAACTACACCAACAATATGGCGGAGTATGAAGCGTGCATCATGGGCCTTCGAGCAGCTATTGACCTGAGGATTAAGTTCTTGAGTGTATTCGGAGATTCTGCTCTAGTGACCAGTCAGATCAAAGGCGAGTGGGATACGAAGCACCCAAATCTTATCCCTTACAAAGAGTATGTATTGACGTTGCTCCCGCACTTTGAGGAGATAACCTTTGAACACTTCCCAAGAAAGGAGAATCAGTTAGCGGACACGGTAGCTACCATGTCTTCTATGTCCAAAGTCAAGTGGGACAATGAAGCTCCCCAGATTACCATCGAGAGGTTGGACGAACCCGCACATTGCTGTGACATTGAGACGGAAGAGGTAGCAGATAAACCCTGGTTTCACGAGGTAAAGAGGTATCTTGAGGCTCAAGAATACCCCGAGGAGGCATCTGTTAATGACAAGAAGTTCTTGAGAAGGTTCGCTGTGAAGTTCTTCATCAGTAATGGTGTCCTTTATAAGCGTAACCATGATTCGACCTTATTGCGATGTGTGGACAAAAGCGAGGCGGAAAGGATTATGGCAGAGTTACATGAAGGTACCTTCGGAACTTATTCCAGTGGACATACCATGGTGAAGAAAATCCTACGGGAAAGATACTATTGGTCCACAATGGAAGCCGATTGCTATCAGCATTCTCGAACCTGTCATAAGTGCCAAGTCTATGTAGATAAAGTGCATGTACCTCCAGTTCCCCTGAATTTTTTGACAGCTCCTTGTCCTTTTGCAATGTGGGGCATCGACATGATCAGCGAGATCAGACCTACTGCGTCCAACGGGCATCGTTTCATTCTGGTAGCAATTGATTACTTTACAAAGTGGGTCGATGCAGCTTCCTTTGCTACAGTAACCAAGAACGTCGTGGCGCGGTTTATCCGACACAATTTGATCTGTCGATACGGTGTACCAGAGAGAATCATTATGAATAATGGTACAAATCTCAACAATACGATGATCACTGAGCTCTGGAAACAGTTCAAGATATGGCATCACAACTCTTCTCCCTACCGGCCGAAGATGAATGGGGCCGTTGAAGCAGCTAATAAGAACATCAAGAAGATTGTGCAGAAGATGATAGTAACATACAAAGACTGGCATGAGATGCTACCATTCGCTCTTCATGGGTATCGCACCTCAGCACGGACTTCAACAGGGGCAACACCCTACTCTCTGGTGTATGGCATGGAGGTAGTCTTACCCATCGAAGTCGAGATGCCCTCTATCCAGATTTTGAAGGATGCAGGTTTGAGCGAAGATGATTGGATCCAGACCCGACTTGATCAGCTGAACCTAATCGACGAAAAGAGACTTATTGCTATTTGTCATGGTCAGACATATCAAAAGCGAATGATCAAGGCTTTTAACAAGAAAGTCAGACGCCAATAATATCAAGTCGGGGATCTGGTGATCAAACGCATCATACTGCCGCAAGGTGATCCCAGGGGCAAATGGACCCCTACATACGAAGGGCCATTTGTGGTTAAGAACATTTTCTCGGGATGAGCTATGATTCTAACCACCATGGATGGTGACTACCTTCCTCACCCCGTCAATGCAGACATAGTAAAAAAATACTACGCATAATCAAATACCTGCTAGGTCGACTGGCCTAGGCAAAAATAAGGGCTTCCCGGCGAACCAAAAGGGTTCGGGCAAAAGTAAGAGATGGAAATGAAAAAAATTATACACCCGGCAAGTCGAAAACCTGAAAAGGCGGCTTGGGCAAAAAAGGGTATCTCGGTGGACTGAAAACCCAAAAGGGCGGTCCAGGAAAAAATTAGGGATTGAAGCGTAACACTATGTCTCATTGGACCATCTTGCGACCAAACTTCGGTATTTGACTATCAAGCTCGGACGACGTTAATCAATCTGGTCTACCTTCGACCAAGTAGCAAAGTGATGAGACGCTTGAAGATATAAAGGCAATAGCAGAGTTGGAACCCAATGGGATTGTTCACATAGTTGCTTTTCTTTCTTTTTCACAAATTGTATAATTTCTATCCTACGACGGCGTTCTCTTACTAGGACGTCAACCTCTTTGTACAAAACGCCTGTTACAGGCCAATTTCAAAAAATCAATACAATTCGTTTTCACAAATTTCAACTTGTTTTTTCTTTTTCTGTTTTGTTTTGGAATAACTTCCAATGGTTCATTTTTTATATATGCATTTGAAAATAATTGATACTCATAAATATTTACATACGAAACAAAAGACAATTATTTGTAATTCCAGGAACAGGGGAAAACAAGAAGTGTCCAAACCGTACAGTTGCTCTACCCACCAGGTACAAGGATAGAGCCAGCTGGAGAATATAACTAAAGGTACATACATTCCCCGCAGAGTAGGAAGTATCTAAAGACAGTGGTGTCAACTCTCCCCAGCTGAGGTTCACAATCATGAATAAGTCGGAAAAATTCTCCCCAAGCAGAGTTTATCTATCACCGACAATAGAAGTTCACCATCAGTGGAGTTTATTTCTTCCACAGGCAGAAATTCAATCCCCGACAGAGTTCATCATCACCAACAACGGTAATTCATCCCCAGCGGAGTGGTTTCTCCAAATCAGCAGATCATCCAGCAGAATATCTTTCTTCCCCACAGAGTCTCTCCCAGAGGAATATTTTCAAGCAGAACGGACGCAAGTCTCTGGCTAATCATCTTCGGTCACTATCCCTAGCGAGAACAAAGAACTCACCTCCTTATATTCTCCAACAGCAGTACGGGATTTATTTTCCCCAGCTAGAGAATATCACAAGAACGTTGCATATCCATACATCGTAGCATGTGCATATGCATCATACAGTATAATCTCATTTATTTTGAGAATAACATTACTCAATACATTTCATACATCATGACATTACATATGACTAAATGTTTACCTTTCAGGGAAATATACAATCAAATTCTCACAAGTTTTCTCTGGTTCAGCCAAGTCGATGCTGAGATTTCTATTCCAGTTCAAGTTATGAAGCCCGAAAATCGACTGGATAGTATCTTGATCTCTCCAAATACTACGAAGCCTGGGATCGACCAGATAGTGGTATCTCTTAAATTCAAGTTATGAAGCCCGAAAATCAACTGGATAGTATCTTGATATCTCCAGAATACTACGAAGCCTGGAATCGACCAGATAGTGGTATCTCTTAAATACAAGCTTAAAGCCCGTAAATCGACCAGAAAATAGCTTAACCCCTCAGCAAGTTATTATGAAGCCTGTAAATTAACCAGATAGCAATACAAGATACCATGAAGCCTGGACTCGACCAGATAATGGTATAAGACACCGTGAAGCCTGGATAACGACCAGATAGTGGCAAAAGACACTAAAGCCTGAGACACGACCAAATAACAGTATAAGGTACTGCAAATCTTGGATTTCGACCAAATAGCAGTTTACCAGGCCAATTACTAAGAAGCCCAGAATCGACTGGATATTAGTATGCCTTAAATTCAAGTTGAAGCCCGGATGTGACCGGATAACAACTTAATTCCTTCTGAAGCCTGGAGCACGACCAGATAAGAATTGAGAAATTTCGAAGCCTGGAGAATGACCAAATAGCAAGTTTAATCTCATCTCCCTAATAAGTCACTGTGAAGCCTGGAGCACGACCAGATAGCAGTCGATCTTATTTTTCTCAGCAAATCACTATGAAGCCTGGAGCACGACCAGATAGCAGTTCATTTTCACCTCCTCAACTAAGATATGATTCCCAGTAGAATAAAGGACAACTGAAGCTCCTAAAATTCTATTTCCCTCAAGACAGAGACTAGCATTCCCTAGCGAAGTCTTCCTCAACAATAGGTATACGGGCTCTCGCAAAGAAATCTCTTATGCGATCGACACTTCCTCTGATGGAATCTTGAAGCCCATATTCCGACATCCATCTCCAAATGGAATCTATAAGCCCATTCCCGATATCGCAAGACCAGTACCACTTCATGTGAGTGCAAATTTCTGGGCACTCTAGTGTTCAATCATCTTCAACCTTCAGATCATGAAAGACAGACAATCCAATCTACATCCTCAGGTTTAAGAAGATTGAACAGGGGCAGCTGTTGTACCCAAAAATTTTCCCTCCCATATTTCTCAATACATGCCAAGTGAGGTCTTCAAATTGCCCAAGGAAGTCCAAGGGTTGGCCAGACAAACTCTCTCCTAAGGCAGTCTACCTCAAATTAGGGTTTCACTTTGCATCAAGATGTTTGAGTCCAAAGGATCCCAAGTGATCACCATTGTCCTAATATGTTCTCAAGATCATCCATGTCAAGTTTCAAGCCTTGCAGATGAAGTTTGCTCAGTCAATTGCTCAAAGGCCTGAAAATCGACTGTGCTAGGGCAAAAGTCAACTGTGGCCTACATACAGTCAAACTTCAAGATTTTTGGTCAACATTATCATTTTTAAGTATTATTCATCATTTTATCAAGGCTTGATCATGATTCATCAAGGATTTCTCACAATTCATCAAAACACAAAAGTTGCTAAGTTAGGGTTTTGCAGGAAAAGTCAACTCAACTTTGACCAAGCATAACTTTCTCATACTTTATAAAAAATGACCCATCCAAAGCTCATTTTTAAGAGGAAGCAATTCCCTACAATCCATATTCATCTACCAAGTTCAAAACATGCACTCACAAGAAGATATAAATTTGGACATTATAGGTCATTTTGAAAAGTCAACAAAAACACCTTTTGGGTCAAAGCTTCATACACGAACATGGAAGATTCAATTGAGATGAGACTAAAAGGTTTGCTTAGAGGACATCTTAAGCTTTCTAAAAAGTCCAAGAACACATCTTTAGGATCAAAATTGAAGGAGTTATGCATTGGTGAAGTTGACCCTTTTTGCAAAATTGCCAAAAGTCAAATGTGTCCCAAATTGCAATTTTTGCTAAATAGGCCCAACTTTTTATGCTTTCATTGAGTTTGAAACATAACCCACGACCCATGATACTTCCCACTTGTCATTATTTTATTTTTGTCATTTATTTTGATTTTATTTCAATTAAATCAAATAAAATCAAAATAAAAGCATAAAAATATCAAAAACTAATCAAAGCTTGAGATTTTATGCATGTTTAGGTCTATTATACAGCTGGAGATGGAATCAAATCGTGCAAGCTTCAAATGGACACAAAAAGATTGGATTTTCTTGATTTGGAAAGATTTGCACAAAGGATCAAATCTTGAATCAATGATCATAATTGGAGAAGATTTGAAACCAAGTTGCAACCCAAATTCATTCTTGCATACATAAGGAAGGATTTCAGATAAAAAACGAGGGGATTAAAGGTGTGAAAAGAAGAGAACAAATCTCAAAATTTCAAGGAAAAGTTGCAAACTGATTTCCCAGTTCCAGGCTTCCTCAAGCCATTCCAGGCACACCAATCGATTGCTGGACATCCAGAGATCAAGACTCAACCACTAACAAGCTTCCTAACATCCAGAAACGCACAGTAAGAGTCCCACGATTTCCATGTTTTTTTGAATTCGTATATCATGATTCTGGCATAGTTAGCATGTTTTATTGACATATTCTTAATCCTTATGATGTTTGCAAGCTAATGTTTATGTTTAATTGCATTTTTATTGACTGTGTACCAAGATGCCATGGCTAGGGTTTATGCTTCGTTTTTAGGGATTCTTCATACAGGAACAATTGGCCATGGATAGTGGTACCATGATGCTCGTGAGGCTGCAACGAGTTGATTGGTACCATTGTTTTGCATTTATCATGCTTGTATAGGATTTTGAAGAAACACAGGGTTGTACCTACGCCCATTTGTCCGTAGGTAAAAGTCAAGAAACTTTTAGCAATGGTGGGAGGAAGAAGAAGGGTAACGTGGCACTCTCTGACTCGCCCATTCAAATCTGCATGCGTTTTGATAATTATTATTTTGTTTTTTTCCATATAATGATTGTTTGTCATTCTTTGTACAACTAATCAAGCCAGCCCAGCTGGTAAGCGTGCAGTGTGATTATGCCAAAGGGCCTGGGTTCGATCCCCAGGTCCCAACTTTGCTTTCTATTATTTTTCTTTGCCTAATCAGGTGCCCACGTATCCAATGAGTCTACCATGCATCTTCAACATCCAGTCATCCAAATCATCCACACTCCAGATCAAAGGCCTATCCTTGAGGGACCACTATAGGCATGAGTCAAGCGCCCACACAGGATTTGGAAAGTCAAAAGGGCCAAGGAGTTATTGGGCCCAGAATTGCAATTGGCACCCCTCCTTTGCTATTCAAACACCAGGCCCATTCTATTTCTTTTCTATTTTTTCTTTTATTTAATTTATTTTGTTTAATTATTTTCTAACCACAAAATTATTTTCTTTTTTCATAAAAAATCATAAAATTAATTTTTCACAAATTTAGAATTAGGTTGTATTTTATTTTACTAAATTTAATTTGATATTAGCTTTAATTTAATTTAGGATTAATTCTAACTTTTTTATGTATTTAAAATCAATTAGAAAAAATTAGGGTTAGCATGTGATTTAATTAATTTCTTTCTCAATAAAACAAAAAAATACAAAAAAAAAGGTTGATTCAATTAATTAGTAATTAGGTTTTTATTTATTAAACTTTATTTTCTCAAAACAACGAAAAAAATGATTTTTCTTTTGCAATTAGGGATAGTGGGGTCAAAATCCTAATTTTTCTTTCCATCCGATTCATCGCGCGTGCTTATTATTTTATAATTTTTTGCGATATTAATGTAACTGCTTACAGTATGTAATAGTACAGTCGGTTCTGCCACCGTATCACAGGTAAGCGATCATTAAGCATATGGTGTCTTAGTGGTCGCCCTCCAGTCTAAAAAGATCAAAATGTCCCATTCGAATGTTGCCTCGAAAATGTTGCCTCAGAAATGTTGCCTCGAATAGGATCTTAAGACTCTAGGGTTATTACTAAGGTGTCCTAATATTGCTTTAGTGATCGTATGTCCCTTTTGAATTGACCCTTACAAACTCCAACGACGGTGCTACCTATTTGTCAATAGTAGGATAGCGCTGTCTAAAGGAAACAAGAATAGAAACGATCTTTTTTTGAGTAAGTAGATGCTAGTAGGTACTTGCTCAAATCAAAACTTTTCACACTTACACTCTTCAAAACAATTTTTAAAACAAATATGTCACACCTTTGATACAAGGGTTATCACGAAGTAAAAACTTTTCAAAAACAAAGTACATACATAAGCAATTTTAAAAAATATGAGCAAGTACCTAAGAGCCCATGGAAAACCATGGATAGAAAGGGTGCTAAAAGTCAGTGGCGACTCTTGCTTACCGCGACATTTTGCAAACAAAAAACGCAAAACGCAAACCAGTATTAAATAGTCGGTTCTGATACCGTATCACAATGGGCCTAACTTTTTATGCTTGCACCTCTCTTATAATATGATCCACGACCCAAATATCCAACCTCATGTTATTTGCTTCACTTTTCAATTTATTTTGATTTTTTGTTAATTAAAATTTCAATTATATCAAATAATTGATGAATAATGAAAAAGATATGTTGTGATCTGATTTTTGGACAGGATTTCAATCAAATAATGCAAGGATATCATGATCAATTCGAATCAAGGCTGATTGGTACAAGAAAGGCATAATTTGGCTCAATATAGCAAGTTTACATATGCCATGAAAATCAAATCAAATCTTCAAAACTTTCAAAGATGTGATCTGTTTTTACAAGCCTAATTCACTCTATGATATATATTGAACATATCCAAGGCAAGAAAAAGGGTTAGAGTCGTGAAAAGAGGCAGAACAAAACTGCAAAATTTCAAAGAAAAATGTGAGACCTATCTTCTTCCAAAGGCCAGTTCAAACCATTCCAAGGCTTCTAATCCATCCATGGACATCTCAGGAAGCTAATAGCATCATTTTCTAGGCTCAAAGCATCCAGGAATCGCCCCTAGAGATATCAAGGTTTGCATTATTTTCAAAGTTTGAATCCATTGATTTACGCATCATAAATCTATTTTAATCACATATCCATGTTCATTGTCATGCTTGCAACGTTTTTGAATGCTTTGATTTAAGCTTCTGCACAGGAATTGCGTAATGCCATTGTTAGGGTTTACGAGTTTGTTTTAGGGGTTTTTAATACAGAAACAATTGGCTCTCATATTGGGTACCATGATGATCAGGGCTTCAAACCTAGTTGATTCATGGTCACCAATTGAATTTATATTACGTATACAGGATTTTTGAGATGGACAGGGTTATAGCTACGAACGAACGTCCGTAGGTAAAAGTCTCTCATCTAAAACAATGGTTCAAGGGAGAAGACGATGGCGTGTCAAGCCACCATTGGAGCGTTTGAAAATTCGCGCGTTTTCTGAGCATGGAAATTGATTTTGCTTTTGACTTATTGCTTTTATTATATATACAAATAACAAGTCCATCGCAGATGGTTAGGAAGCATGCCTTTGATGCACATGTCCTGGGTTCGATCCCAGGCGTGTGCATTTTGATATTTTCTTAATAATTTCAGGCTAATTCCATGCAATACATCACCCCATGCCTACCATGCACCATCAACACTCGTCCACTGGATGCCCGGCTAGCCAGATCTCACGCTCCTCCCTTGAAGGCCCATGGTACACACGCAAGTCAACGGTACAACAGATCCAGCACTGACCAGACCTGGAGCTTAATGGGCCAAAGATTTTCAGATTAACACCCCCAGAATTGCTAACGGCAAGCCCAATTCTCAATTTTTCTCTTTTTTATTATTTTGTTTTCTTTATTCATTTTTTTTAATTTTTTTTAAAATCAGTTTTCTTTATAAAATCATAAAAATCAAAAGGTCATAAAAATTAGATTTTTTTTTATTTTAGCAAATTTAATTTAATTAATTAGCTTAATTTAATTTAGGGTAACTTTAACTTATTTTTACAATTAAAATCAATTAGAAAATTAGGTTTAAATTCTTGATTTAATTATTTTCTTTTTTTTCAAACAAAAACACAAAAAAAAATAGGGTAACTTAATTATTTTTCTTAATTAAAATTAATTAGTAATTAGGTTTTTTTATTCAATTATTCCTTATTTTCTAAAATGACAAAAAATGACTTTTTCTTTAATCAATTGCAATTAGATTTAGTCAAGGGTCAAAACCCTAGTTTCTCTCGCATTTAATTTTCCGCGCGCTTGTTATTATTTTTGCCATTATTTTGTAACTGTTTCAAAGTTGTAATAGTTTTAATTAGGGTTTTAAATTCCGTGCTTTTATTTCCCGTCAAGGCAATTATGTAATTGTCAAAGCCATGTAATAGCTTGGTTTATTTCCTCTTTTACTTTCAGCAAATTATTAACTGTCTAGATGTATGGCTAATAGGATTGTATGGCAAGAATGCATGAAAAAATTAAAACAGTTAGAAAACCCTAATGTGCAAAGATCAAAATAACTGAAACAAATCACTCGCACATGTCCACTCCTAGGGTTTACCTCACTTTGGCTGCCTTCGGCAAACAATCATTAAGCATAGGAGATTTTAGTGGTCATCCTCCAGTCTAAAGAGATCAAACTGTCCCATTCGAATGTTGCCTCTGAAATGTTGCCTCGAAAACGTCACCTCAGAAACGTCGCCTCAAAAAGATCTTAAGACTCTAGGGTTACTACTAAAGTTTTCTAACTATTGCTTTAGTGATTGTATTTGTCCCTTTCGAACGTCCCTTACAAACTCCAACGACGATGCTACCTACTCCTTAATAGTAGGATAGCGCTGTCTAAAGGAAATAGAACGAACAATCTTTTTTCGAGTAGGTAGAATCATAAGTACTTGCTCAATAAAAGACTTTTCACACAAACACCTTTCAAAAAAAACTTCATCACATCCTTGAGGACTGATACAAGGGTTATCACGAAGTAAAACATTTCCAAAGCAAGCACACACACGGGAAATTTTAAAAGATGAGCAAGTACCTAAGAGCCCATGGAAAACCATGGATAGAAATGGTGCTAACACCTCCCCTTTCTATAATCTACCCCCCGCACTCAGAATATCTCAAAAAAAGGTTTTTTCTATTCTTTTTCCTTTTCCATGATTGGATGAAATAAAAGTCGGTGGCGATTCTTGCTTACCGCGACATTTTACAAACACAAAACACAAAACGCAAACCAGTATTAACAGTCGGTTCTGCCACCGTATCACAGAAATGGCGACTCTGCCGGGGAATGTATAAAATGGGGGTAAACCTTAGGATCTAGGTCATATTTAATTGCTTTCTCTTGATTGTCTTGCTTGCTTTATATTTATGGCAACTGTTTGGGTTATTTGATCCTACACCCGGATCAGGGAAACACCTTTTAGGTAAGTAGAAATAAACTGTGAGGGAACTATGCTGGGGTATGCCAGCACGGTTGAAGCAGTAGCTACGTTGATGTGGAACTTTGGTTGGTACCAATAACCCTTGAGTCAATCAGGGAGAGTACGGGGCCGCCGCATGGTGTCGTGAAGCATCAACTGACCTTAGAACCTTTAATTGCCCAACTTGGTAATTAGAAAGTAGTGAAATAGCCGGCCTCGGTGTAGAGCTGAGAACTGGTTGATACTCGATGCTACACTCATTGAGATCATACTTTCGGGATATTTCAGCCGCAAGAAAAGATTGCGTGAGTTGAGGCAATGCCGATAAAGGATGGCAAGTGATATTGAGATCCTCTAGAAACCAGTTACTATTTCTAAGACAGGTTTGAAACCAACTAACTTTTAGAGGGTACTACCTTTGACCTCATGCAAGCCCTAAACCTAAGGACTTTGTGTGATTTGACTGTGCTTGCTATACCTGTGTTTGTTATACCTATGTTTTATCATGACATCATGCATCATAACATAGCATTCATTCTTATTGCACTAACCATTTCAAATACCAAGGGAATTTATCTTTGCCCTGTTTTGCAGATCATGGCTTATGTATTTAGAAACAATATCCGAATCAGCTTTGTGAAGATACCTTCCCAACTCAAAGAGCTAGTATCAAGGGTTTCTGAAACTCCAACGTTCACCAAGAGACATGGTCGACTTCTCGACCTGGTTACTTCAAACTTTGATGAAAAGATGATGAGTGTAGTTTTTCAGTTCTTTGATCCCAAGCATCACTGCTTTACCGTTCCAGACTATCAGTTGGTACCCACCTTTGAAGAATTCTCTCAGCTATTGGATATACCCATTCTTGAGCAGTTACCCTTCAGAGGTTTAGAAGAAGCTCCTAAGCCAGAAGTCATTGCCTCAGCTTTACACCTGAAGCGGGCCGACGTGGTATCCAATTGGGAAATAAGAAGCGGAGTCAAAGGTTTTCTAGCTAAGTTTCTGATAAACAAAGCACAACTGTTTTGGGATGATGCGAACTTTCAGGCTTTCGAGGAATTCTTGGCTCTTCTAATCTATGGGTTATTCCTATTCTCTAATCCGAGCTTATTCGTAGACGTGAATTTTATCAAGATCTTTCTCTCTCGCAACCCGATGCCTACTTTTCTCGGAGATATTCTGCACGCTCTCCATACTCGTACCATGAAGAGAAGAGGGATTCTTATGTGTTGTATGTCGTTGTTGTCAAGGTGGTTTATTTCTCACCTCCCTAAGTCGATACTGAAGAATGAAGAAGGTTTGGGTTGGTCGCAAAGCATAATGTCGCTTGCCCATACGGATATTCTCTGGTGTTCTCGAGCTATAGAAAATACTACTATTATTGATCACTATGGAGAATACCCTGATGTCCCGCAACTTGGCATCAGAGGGGGTATAACCTACAACCCTTGTTTAGACCTGCGACAATTTGGTTATGCTCAAAGGGATGGTCCCCGTGAGTTACTTATCGAGGGTATTGTATTCAACTACGAGGATGATGTCAAGGAGTATCGCCGGAGATTCATACGAGCCTGGGGCATGGTAAACAGATCTGGCGCCAGGGCTTTGGGACCAAAGACTTCCATTCCTATGGAACCTTACCTACAATGGGTACGAGCTCGTGCCTAGCAGCTTATGTGCTCTATGTGGATTTTTTACCAGTGATTGTGGAACCCACTAAGGAGGAGGGTATTCCTTACACAGTTCTCTATCCTTATATGCCCACCGATCTAGGAGAATTACAGAGGTCTTGGATTTAGTTGATGGAGGAGCGGGATGCTTACAAGGATCAGTTCCATGCTCAGAAGAGGAAGGCTTTAGAGCTCACAAAGCAGTTGCATGAAGAAAGAGGACTCAATGACCATTCCGGCACAAAGAGGAAGCATCCATAAGAATTTTATTGTCTTTTATAGTTTCAGATTTTTTTTAAAATTGTAACGCCTAAAAGGCATTTGAACTTCAAATTCAGCTAATAAAGTTTTTGTTTGTTTTGGTTTGCAAATTTAAATTTCTCGAAGTCTTTGAAATCATTGCATTCACATCCCATCCATAGCACATCATTACAGGTACCATTACAGGTTTCTCATCTTCTTCACTGTTTATCACGCAGAAATGTCTTCTGAACAAAGCATCAAGGATCTTCAGGCACCAAACGCCCAGTTCCAACAAATGTTCATCAGTCTAGCAAAAGGGCAAGAGGATCTGAAAGCCCTCATTCTGAAAGAGAAGAAAAAGAAGAAGAAGGCTGTCAGTATTCTGAATATGGGACGAAGGTTTGGAGAGCGATTGAAGTGACAAACTGATCTGACCTCTTCATCCAAGGAAGGGGAGAACTAAGAAGGAGAGAGGGACCCTAGTCCTGTAGTCTCTGACAATGATACTGATTATAACGATGAGCAATATCCTCCTGCTGAGGATAGATACAAACAGTTGGAAGATCGTCTGAGTGCCATGGAAGTTCAGAGGATACCTTGATTGGATTTTGAAGAATTGGGTTTGGTGTCGGGGGTGGTCATCACGCAGAAGTTCAAAGCTCCAGTTTTTGCCAAGTATGATGGGGTGTCCTGCCCAAAACTCCATCTCCGCTCTTATGTCAGAAAGATCCAGCCCCATACAACTGATAGGAATATGTGGGTTCACTTCTTTCAAGATAGTCTATCGGGGACTCAACTTGAATGGTTCTACCAGTTAGAGGGAGCAAATATCCGAAACTGGGAAGATCTGACTGCTGCTTTCTACAAGCAGTATCAGTATAATACCGACCTTGCCCCACTCGTACTCAACTCCAGAGTATGTCCATGGGTGAAGGCGAAGGTTTTAAAGATTATGCACAAAAATGGAGAGACTTGGATGGGAGAGTTCAACCCCTGTTGTTTGATAGGGAGTTGGTTGATATGTTTTTGGGGACGTTATCTGGTCCATTTTTCAATCATTTGATCGGCAGTTCATCAGCTGGATTCACTGAGCTGATCCTAACTGGGGAAAGAGTAGAAGCAGGGATTCGAAGCGGAAAAATACAGAAGGATGCCTCTTCAAGTTCATTAAAGAAGCCTTTTGCTGGTAAGAAGGAAGCCAGTTCCATCTACAGCCCAAGGGGTCAGAACAAGGTTGAACATCGTCAGACAGTAAGTGCCATGATGATACCTAGACCAACAGTTACTCCACAATGCAACAATCAACAAAGGGCAGAAAGACCACAATGACAGTTTACCTGCATCAACATGACATTGGTTGAAGTTCTACCTCATCTGTTGAGATCTAACTTGGCAACCTTGAGAGAGGCTCCCAAGAATTCAAATACTACATCTCTCCGATATAATCCGAATTCCCGATGTGCCTATCATTCTGAGAGTCCTGGCCACAATACAAATGACTGTTGGGCTCTGAGAAACAAAATACAAGACTTGATTGAAGCTAAGGAGATAGATTTCGATGCTCCGGAGAAGCCGGATGTCATAACTACTCCCATGCCTAAGCACGACCGTGGAGTCAATGCTATTAATACTGATTTGTTTGTTACCTCTATCGATGAAGTATCTACTCCCCTCATGACTGTCAAGAAGAATTTGATGTTAGCCGGTTTATTTCCGGGTTATGGTGAAGGTTGCCACATGTGTTCGCTTCTACCTTCTGGTTGCCGTTTGCTAAAGTTAGGTGTTCAACGCCTGATAGATAGAAAATAGATTATGTTTGAGAAGACTATGATTCCTGTTGTTACAATTGAAGATGTTGCCATTATAACCATTTTCGCCAATCCTTCCAAGGTTTCCTCGAGAAGACCTGTTAGGATTACATCCGCTCCAAGAATTGCTCCACTAATAATTACTGTTCCTGGTCCTGTCCCGTATGTCTCGGATAAAGCTGTCCATGGCATTATGGTGCTGATGTGTACTATCATGGCATCAAACAAGACTTGAAAGACGAAGAGGCTAACCCTGATATTGGTAACATTGTCGGAACCAGCAAAGTTACCCGAAGTGGAAGGGTTTTCTCTCCCGAGATTTCCCCTAAGTCTGTCAACGAGCCTATTATTATCCCATCTGTTGTTCCTGCTAGTACATCTGCTACTGTTCCTGTTATTACTCCAGTTGTTACCCCTGTCGGAGAATCGTCTGATACCCGCCACAAAGAAGTTATAGGTGAGCCTGCCTGGACGGAGGCGCCTAGGAAAATTGTTGTGGAAGCCTCTAAGTAAGAAATAAAGGAGATACTTAAAATCATTAAGAAGAGCGACTACAATGTGGTTTAGCAGTTGGGGCAGACCCCATCGAATATATCCATGTTGTCTTTGCTGTTGTGCTCCGAGGCCCATGCGAAGGCTTTGATCGCCTTCCTCAAAACTGCGCATGTGTGGCAAGAGACATCAGCTGATCAATTCAAAGGTTGTGTGGCCAGCCTGACTGCTGATAATAGGCTGGGTTTCTCAGATGCGGATTTGACTCTGAAAGGAAGAAAGCATAATGATGCTCTGCATGTCTCAATTGAATGCAGGGGCACCACTATGGCTCATGTGCTGGTAGATACTGGGTCTTTACTGAATGTTCTGCCGAAGAAGGCGTTGGACCGTTTGGATTGCAAGGGTTTAACTCTAAAGCCGAGTAACATTGTGGTAAGGGCTTTTCACGGATTGAAGAGAACGGTGCACAGGGAGGTGGACATCCCTGTCAAAGTAGGTTCTCAGACATTTGGGTCCACTTTCTATGTGATGGATATCAGGCCGTCGTATTCTTGTTTGCTGGGTCGTCCTTGGATCCACGAGGCTGGGGCAGTCACCTCCACTCTCCACCAAATGCTGAAATATCCGGTGAAAGGAAAGATTGTCACAGTGCATGGTGAATAAGAATATATGGTGAGTCACCTTAACTTCTTCCGCTACGTAGAGATGGACGGGGAATTCATCGAAACTCCTTGTCATAATTTTGAAGAGGTCCCTCGGATATTGGCGTTGTACCCCAAAATTTGCCCTCCCATATTCCTCAAGATTTGTCAAGAATGATCTTCAAATTGCTTAAAATGGCTCAAGGGTTGTACAGTCAAATCACCTCCTAAGGCAGTCAATTCAAAATTAGGGCTTTGTGTTGCATCAAGGTCCTTACATCCAAATGGCCTCAAGTGCTTCCCAATGCCTTAATATGTTTGTAAGTCCATCCATGTCAAATTTCAAGCCTTCTAGAGGAATTTTGGACAGTCAATTGCTCAAGAGACCCAAAAATTGACTGTGCTAGGGCAAAAGTCAACTATGACCTAAATACAGTCAAACCTCAGGATTTTTTGTCAACATTCTCATTTTGAAGATTAATTCATCATTTGATCAAGGGTTGATCATGATTCATCAAGGATTTCTCAAAATTCATCAAGATTCAAAAGTTGCTAAATTAGGGTTTTGCAGGAAAAGTCAACTCAACTTTGACCAAGCATAACTTTCTCATACTTTGTGAGAAATGACCCATCCAAAGCTCATTTTGAAGAGGATTCAATTTCCCACAATTCATATTCATACCCCAAGATCAGAAAATGCACTCACAAGAAGTTACAAATTTGGACATTATAGGTCATTTTTGAAAGTCAACAAAAACACCTTTTTTGCCAAAGCTTATAACTTGAGAATGGAAGATCAAAATGAAATGAGACTAAAAGGGTTGGTTATAGGAAATCTCAAGGTTTCTAAAGAGTCCAAGAACACCTTCAAAAGTTCAGAATTGAGGAAGTTATGCATTGTTGAAGTTGGGCATTTTTCCAAAATTGCCAAAAGTCAACTATCCTCAAAACTCCAATTTTTGACAAAAGGGCCCACTTTTTTCCACTTGATTCAGTCTTGTCATGCCACACACGTGTCCCATCCTTAATTTCATGACCAAGCATTTATTTTTCTATTTTATTTCATTTTTATTGATTTAATTCATTATTAATCAATATTAAATCAAATAAAATCCAAAAATTGATGTAAATGGATCTTTGTGATTTGTACAGCTTGCAAATATCATGTGACAACCAACCAACTCGTGCCAAGGCTCAAACATGCACAAAATCTCAGATTTGGCCATATTTGGAAAGCTTCTCAATGGTGATAAAATCAAATCTCAAAACCTTGAATGCACATGGATTAAAGCCCAACTCTTGACCTAATTCACTTCCAATATACATACACAAGCCACACAAACCTAATTCACGACCTAAGCTCTGTTAAAACAGCCATACCAAAACTGAAAAAAGGGTGAAAAAGAGAGAAATCAAATTCGTGGTTAGAGCTTGTTTCAATCAAAAATCTCAACGTGGTGTTCTTGCTTGCAATCTCCTGAAGCCATAACAACCAGAACCGGACCTTAAGACCCCCTGAAACGCACTGTAAGTCGTCACGATTATGGCTCTGAACATGATATCGTAAAACCACTTCCTTGCATCCTCTTGCCAATATTTTTGTATAATCATGCTTGCCTTTAAATTTCCATTCATTATGCATCATTCAATTGCTTTTTTGTAGCCTATAACTCCCTACCCGAACCTAGGGTTTTGGAGGTTTCCATTTGGGGTTTCGTTTTGCAGGGATAATTAGGATGAATCTTGGCCATGGTTGAACTCAGGTGGAAGAGGCGACCACGTCCATGTGCTTGGATGGAATTATTATGGCCTAAAACGCATGTTTGAACGATCCCACGAATCTTCATGCGGATAAAAATTCGCAGGTAAGAAAACCAGAGTTTCGTTGGAGAAGACGACCACATGTCGCCCTCCCATTGGCCCATTTGAAATAGCGCGCTTTTTATTTTTTTTCCAGGCATAAGTGTTTGTTTGATATATATTAATCATTGTATATTATAATTACAAAACAAGCAAATGGCTTAGTGGATAGGGCGTTTGTTCATTGGCTAACGGGACCTGGGTTCGAATCCCAGGTCCCCCAAAACTTTGTTCAATTTTTTCTTCAGGTATTCGTGTGTAATTCTCAAAGGAGGGTCCATCATACGCCCTTCTCCAGATGCTGGCCAGGTGGTCTCAAACCAAATCCAATGACCAGAATGGGGTCCTCACCATGATCACAGGTCAGCGCACGCATAGCAAATCACAAAAGTCAAACGCAGGCTTGCAGCAAGTGGGCCTCAAAAACTGCTGATCAAACACCCTCTTTGGGCCCAAACCCCCCAATGGGTTATTTCTTTTCTCTTTATATTTTCTTTTATATTTATTTGTTTTACTTAATTATTATCATTATTATTTAATAAACCAAATAATTTATTTTTCCTAATAAAAATCAGAAAACATAAAAAATTATATTATTCTTATTAATTTCATTATTTTGTAAATAAACAATTTAATTGACTTAGTTTTTTTAATTAGGCATAATTTTAACATTTTTTGCAACAAAATAAAATTAATGTAGAATTAGGGTTTTTAATAACTTTTAACCATTTTTTTATTTTATTTCCTTAAATAACAAAAAACCAAAAATATTTTTATTTTAATTAATTAATTCAATTATTAATTTAGACTAATTTCTTTAATACAAAAATAATCACAATAAGCTTTATTAAATAAAAAGGGGTCAAAACCCTAAAAACTCTCCGATTCAATTTTTCTCGCACGCGATTTATCTGATTCCAATTATGTAATTGCTCTGAGGATGTAATAGCTTTAACTTAGGATTATTTACCGCTTTTATTTACTTTTCCGCATTTACTTTTTCAAGGGTTTGTTTTTGGTGATGTAAATACCCGACGCCTTGTAATAGCTTAGTTTTATTTTCCGCAACCATTAACTGCTAGATGTATGAATAATAGGCTATGCATGACAAGATCTATCTTAACTTAAAATCAACCGTAGCTCACCATAACATGTACAAAGATAACATAACTGAAAATTGACACATTTTCACATGCCACTCCTAGGGTACGCCTCACTTGGTTGCCTCAAACGTGGTCATTGAGTATATGAAGTTTTAGAGGTCGCCCTCTTGTCTAAAGATCATAAGTTGCCTCGAAACAGTTGCCTCAGAAAAATGATCTAAGACATTAGGGTTACCGCTAAGGCGTCCTAACATTGCTTTAGTGACCACATGACCCTTAAATCGAATTGACCCGAAAACTCCAACGACGGTGCTACCTACTCCTCAATAGTGGGATAGAACTGTCTAAAGGACATTTGCACAGTTTAATTCCCTTTTGAGTAGGTAGAGGTTCTTAGGTACTTGCTCTTTCAAAACAAAACAAATTTTTCGCACTTACACTTTTCAAACAAAGTTTTCAATAACACTTCATACACTCTTGAGGACAGAAACAAGAGTTAAATCGAAGTTTTCAAACAAAACTCTTTTCAAAACCCACGAACACAAGAAAAGCAAAACTTTTTGAAAACACAATGAGCAAGTACCTAAGAGCCAGTGGATAACCACAGATAGAAAGGGTGTTAACACCTTCCCTTTCTATAATCTACCTCCCGAACCCGAGAAACATCTCGAAAAGGAATTTTTCTGTGCTTTTGTCCTTTCCTTGTTAGATAAAATAAAAGACGGTGGAGACTCTTGCTTACCGCAACATTTTGCAAAAACAAACGCAAACGCGAACCAGCATTCCAAAACAGTCAGTTCTTTCCCACCGATCACAGAACTGGCGACTCTGTTGGGGATTTTAATAAGTGAGGTGTACCTTAGGATTAGATCACTTGTGTTTTCAATTGTATGCTTTGTATGCTTTAATTTTGCGGGCTTGTATCAGAGTTTTATAGATCCTAACCCGGATCTGGCGGTACCCTTTTTTAGGTAAGTAGCAATAAACTGTGAGGGATCTGTCCGGCGTAGACCGACAAGAATGAAGTAGTAGCTACGTTGGTGTGACACCTTGGTCTGTACCGATATCCCTTGTGTTGGAACGAGGAGAATATGGGTCTTCTGAGGAGTCATTAAGCACCAACTGACCTTAGAACCTTAAATTGACCAACTTGGCCATTGAACAGTAGCAGTATGCTACACTCATTGAGACTAAACTCTCGCGATGATTCCGGCCGCAAGAAAAGGTTGCTAAACTGGAATTTTGACCGATTGAGGGTAGTCAGTGATATTGAGATCCTCTAGAACCCGATTACTATTTTTAGGACAGGTCTTAACCAACTGAAACTGAAAGAGGGTAGTACCTAAACTTCATGCCAGCCTGAAATCTAAGGGCTCTTTTGTGTGACTTGTGTGCCTTTACCATGTTTGCCTTTTGTGAATACTTGTGGTGTGCCTTTACCATGACATCATAACATTATAACATTGCATACATATTGCATAAGGACTAACCCATTTCAAAGACAAGAGGGTTTCATCTTTGCTCTGTTTTGTAGGACCTCATGATGCCCATGCGTAGGAATACTATCCGGCTCAACTTTGTTCAAGCACATACTTTGCTTAAAGAGTTGGTTGTCAGGATCCCAGACACTACTTCCTTCACCAGGAGGCATGGTTCTCTTCTTGGTTTAGTCACCTCAAAGTTGGACCAACAAATGATGAGCGTCCTGGTCCAGTTCTATGATCCCATATACCATTGCTTCATCTTTCAAAACTTCCAGTTGGTTCCTACCCTGGAAGAGTTCTCTGAGTTGCTTGGTATCTCTGTTTTGGAACAGACTCCATTCACTGGTTGGGAAAAGACTCTCAGACCTGAAGAGATTGCTGCAGCCCTTCACTTGACCAAAGAGGAGGTAATGGCTAACTGGGAGACTAGAAGTGGAGTTAAGGGTTTTTTGGCTAAATTTATGGTTGGCAAAGCTAATTGTTTCTGGGATGACTTAGACTTCAAAGCGTACGAGGACATTCTGGCTCTCTTAATCTATGGTCTGGTATTGTTTCCAAATCCTGACACCTTTATTGATGTTAATGCCATAAGGATCTTCATCTCTCGGAACCCTGTACCCACTCTCTTGGGTGATATCCTTCATCAGCTCTATGCTCGTACTGCCCGAAAGCGAGGAACTTTGATGTGCTGTGCTCCTTTATTGTCGAGGTGGTTTATTTCGCACCTCCCTAAGTCCGTACTGAAGAACAAAGAAGGAGTGGGCTGGGCTCATAGGATAATGTCTCTTACTAATAATGACATTATTTGGACTCTCAAAGGCTTAAATGAGGTGGCTGTCATTGATCGTTGTGGAGAATATCCTAATGTTCCACTGATCGGAACCCACAGAGGAATCTCTTATAACCCATGTTTAGCTCTCCGTCAGTTTGGAAGAGCCAGAAGAGAAGGGCCTCATGAGATGTTGATACCTCATATCATCTTTGATTTTCAGGGAGATAGCGACGAGCTGCGTCGTAGATTCATCAGGGCTTGGGATAGAGTTCACAAATCTGACCCACATGAGTTGGGACCAAAGACTTCTCTGCCAATGGAGTCATATTTCAGATGGGCCCGCATCCGTGTCCAGAAGTTAGGTATGCCATACGAAGCTGTCAGGCCTATTACTCTTGAAGTTGCTGATAAAGACGGGGTTCCTCCAACTATTCTCCATCCTCATACGCCCACTGATGTTGGCACACTGAAGAGGTCTTGGGCGCAACTGCAGGAAGAACGAGACTCTTATCGGGAGAGGTTCAACGAACAAGAACAGAAGATCCAGAAGCTGACTAAGCAATTGGAGAACGAGCGGATCCTGAATGATTATATCCGCACTGAGAAGACGAGGCCATGGGAACATTGATATTTTTTTGATGATTTCTTTTACGGTTCTATTTACTTTTCCGTATTTCCATTCTTGTAACGCCTAAGGGCAATTTGTTGAACAATTTAAATTCTGAAGTTAAATCTAATAAAGTGTGTTTCCTTTCTTGTCTACAAATTTGAATCCCGATTGTCTTTGAAAACATAAATCATACGCATTTCATCTCATGCACTGCATAAACAAGTACCCTTTTACAGGTCGCTTATCTTCTTCGCTGTTTATTTCAGCAATCATCATATCTACTGAACCTTCCATTGAGCAAGCTATCAAGGCCCTCCAGGCCCAGAATGCCCAGTTTCAAGAGTTGGTCATGAGCCTAGCTAAGGGTCAGCAGGACCTGAAGACCCTGATTCTGAAAGAGAGGAAGAAGAAAAAGAAGAGGACTGTCCTGTTCAACACTGGACGTAAGTTTAGAAACGGACTGCAGAATGAAGTTGACCTGACCACCTCATTTGGAGGGAAAGACAGTCCACAGGAGAGGAGGTTTCCTAGCCCTATAGTCTCCGACAACGAGGCAGATTATGATGAAGAACAGTATCCTCCTGCTGAGGATAGGTACAAACAGTTGGAAGACCGCTTGAGCGCTATGGAGATACAGAACGTGCTCGGGCTGGACTTCGGAGACCTAGGTCTATCCTCTAGGGTGGTGATTCCCCATAAATTTAAGGCACCTGCCTTTGCCAAGTATGACGGAGCTTTCTGTCCAAAGCTGCACCTCCGGTCATATGTAAGGAAGATCCAGCCTTACACAGCTGATAAGAATTTGTGGATCCATTTCTTTCAAGACAGTCTTTCAGGGACTCAACTTGAGTGGTTCTATCAGTTGGATGGAGCCAGTATCCGCAGCTGGGAGGATTTGGCTACTGCGTTCTATAGGCAGTATCAGTATAACTCTGACCTCGCTCCTACGCGTACCCAACTCCAGGGTATGTCAATAGGGACGGGTGAAGGATTTAAAGAGTATGCTCAGAAATGGAGAGACCTTGCCGGAAGGGTGCAGCCACCTTTAACTGATCGTGAACTGGTTGATATGTTCTTGGGGACCCTGTCTGGTCCATTCTTTAACCATTTGATTGGAAACTCTTCAGCCGGGTTTACAGACCTTATCTTGACTGGTGATAGGATTGAAGCTGGTATCAAGGCTGGGAAGATACAGAAGGGCGCCTCATCGAGCACCGAGAAGAAACCATTCAAGAAAGAGTCAAGTGCTGTATATGGTTCAAGAAGACAGAATAAACCAGAACACCGCCAAGCTGTCAACACGGTTGTTATTTCAAAACCTGCTGGTGCTCCTCAGCATCACAACCAACAAAGGGGAGAGAGACCTCGAAGGCAGTTCACTCGTCTCAGCATGACCTTGTCTCAGATATTTCCGCAGTTACCGACGACCAATCTGGTGACTCTAAAAGAAGCTCCGAAGATTTCAAACACAACATCCCCAAAGTACAATCCTAACGCCCGCTGCGCTTATCACTCTGACAGCCCGGGGCATAATACGGATGATTGTTGGGATTTGAAGAATAAGGTTCAGGACCTAATCGATGCAAAGGAGATCGAATTCGAGCCTCCTGAGACTCCCAATGTGATCACTGCTCCCTTGCCAAAACATGGCTAGGATTGAAAGCACTTTTGTTCATTTGAATTCTGAAGCTGTATTTTTCTTTGCTTATTCAAACAATTATCATGTCAAACTCTTTTATTTCATTAATGCATTACACGTGTCTGTTTTGAATTAATTGTTTTCACTATGCTTAAAATTGCTTCATATTTCCTTTTTGTGATGTTCAACTCTCGATTAAAAAATTCTAAACCTTTTGAGGGAGGATGACGAAAACGATACCACGATCTTTACAGTATGCTTTTGAACAGACCCCGCTGATGAGGTACATGCATTGTTTCAAATCCTAAACAATGGAGTTATAAGGAAGATAATCCCTCGTCAACCCCTTCGAGCCAAAGAAGTTGGAGTTTTTTTTCTTTTCACAGATTAAAACCCTTAATCACAACCCGGGGCAGGGTAGTTTTCTTAGTTGATCCAGGTGCACAATGAATGGCATCAAAGAAGTCCTTCCGAGACAAAAAGACAGTGATAGTTCCCTATAATCGTAAGGACAGGCAGTCATTGTCTCTCAAAATAAAAGCCCAACAAGTCAAAACCTATGAAGGAGACTTACAAAAAACCGGGGCATCCCGCTGACTGTAATCACAAAAGAAAAAATTCAGGAAAAAAGACAGGGATAATAAAATCAAAAAGAAAGAGGTCATGCAAACTCTTATAAAAATGACTGCCTGTTCAAAATAAATTGTCAATATCCGAACCATCACCGGAGTATCAGAGCAAAGATTCAAACAAGATCTAATGCACGATTAGCTGAGTTTAGGTTTGAAGAACATCATGAAGAGCGGGTGGGTACAAATATACTTTGAGCCTTTATCCTTTGTTTCTTAAACTGTGAACCAGGCCACGTTATAACCCTTAAAAGTCCTAGCTGAAGCATGGGTTAGTTCGAAAGCATACTGTTACAAAAGGTATCCTGACTCCTGTAGGGCTTGCTGTAAATCCTGAGTTGACGTCACATTTTACAAAATTTTCCTATCTTACTGAAAAAATGCATTTTCAAAAACTTCAAGACAGACATAAGCTTTGCAATCTTAAAATAACATTGTTTGCATATGACTATTTGTTCAAATAGCAGAGAAATCCGCACGACGAATATCTAGTGAACAAAAACCTTTTCAATAAAAAAGGATCACCTCAAGTGGAAAAACACTTCCAATCAAGGGGCACGGCATGATCATTTTCCATCATCTGGGGCAGTCAAGTCAAGATCCAAGGAATCTCTCAAAATGCCAAATAGTCAGGGGCAGATCTCCATCTGAATCAATTGGGGCATTGGATATGAATTCCAACAACGAATCTTGCATGATCAAACGAAGATCTTCTGGTAGTATGGAAATACAACACTACCGACAGTGACACCTCTCTACATCCTGAGGGAATGGACATAGTCAAAAAAATACCGCACGTGAATCAAAGACCCGCTAGGTTGACTGGCCTAGGCAAAAATAAGGGCTTCCCGATGAACCAAACGGGTTCGGGCAAAAATAAGGGATGAAAATAAAAAAAAATCTGTACACCCGGCAAGTCGAAAACCTGAAAAGGCGTCTTGGGCAAAAAAGGGTATCCCGATGGACTGAAAACCCAAAAGGGCGGTCCAGGAAAAAAATTAGGGATCAAAGCGTACGACTATGTCCTGTCATCTCGTCACTTGCCTACCAGAAGAAGATTTGTCAATCGGCAGTTATCAAGCACCTCATAGGCCTTCTTCTCCCGCAGAAACTGGGACAATAAGAATTGTTCGAACTGTACAAGCTGCTTTGTCCTCCAGGTACAAGGTAGATTCAGTTGAAGAGTATGACCAAGATACCTTCACTCCCCGCAGAGTAAGACAGTAATGGAAGCTATCCCCACCGAGACCTACAACCATGGACGGATCAGCAATACTCTCCCCCAAGCAGAGTTGGTCTACCGTCAGTCCTGAAAAAGCTCGGTATTCCCAGAAGGTCTTAATATTCCCTAGCGGAGTATAAAGATATCCCCCAGCAAGCGTAAAGAGCATCCCCGACAGTCTTAGTATTCCTCAACAGAATATAAGAATGTTCCCCGGCAGAATGCAAGATACCCCCAGTGGAGCCATTTCCCCAGCGCAGTCTAAAGAAGTTTCCCCAATGGAGTTGAATCATCTTCCCCAGTAGATTCTGGAAGCTTATCCCCTACGAAGCACAAATAAGTCTCCCCAGCCAAATTCAGAGGTTATCCTCACAAGAGTCTAACCGGGCTATCCTCAGCAAGTTGCAACTGAAAGATCATCCCCAGCGAAGTTCTTTCTATCCCCAGCAGAGTTCATCATCAAAATCGCCAACAGAGCTTATCAACGGAATCCCCAACGAAGTTATTGTTAAAATCTCAGCAAAGCATCTCTTCCCACAGAGTAATTCCCCGCAGAGTAATCTTTTTACCAGGTTTATTCCCCAACAGAGTCATCTTCTCCTACAGGTTATTCTTGCAACCATCTTTGTGCATCATCCCCAGTGGAAACGAAGAATTTAACCATACTCTTCAACATCAGCCCAGGATTTAACAAACTCCCCGGCATTTGTCAAGGATTTATTTTCCCAGACGAAAATACATTCATAAAAATTTCACATTTCATACCTCCTATTTACATACATGATAAAGTGCATACGACACGATCTCATTTATTTTGAAAACATCATGCATTTCATACATCATGACATTGCATACAACTAATGTTTTGCCTTTTCAGGAAAAGGTCAATCAAAAGATGATTACCATCAACCTTTGCAGTTCCAGATCAATACCTGTAACAAGCCAAGAAAATATCTGTGGACGACTGATTGTAGATCAATACCTGTAACAAGCCAGGAAAGTTATCTACATGAAGAGATGGAAGATAAATACCTGTAACAAGCCAGGAAAACTATTTTTCTTTCTCAGGTCAGAGATCAATACCTGTAACCAGCCATGACGACTATCTCATCGGCCAACCTTTTCAAGTTCCAGATTAATACTTGTAGCAAGCTAGGAAAATTCTGTGGACGACTGATTGTAGGTTAATACCTGAAACCAGCCAGGAAAACCACCTATACGAAGAGATTGAAAATTAATACCTGTAACAAGCTAGGAAAACTATTTTTCTTTCTCAGGTCAGAGATCAATACCTGTAACCAGCCAGGACAACTATCTCATCGGCCAACCTTTTCAAGTTCTAGATTAATACCTGTAACAAGCCAGGAAAATATCTGTGGATGACTGATTGTAGATCAATACCTGTAACAAGCCAGGAAAGTTATCTACATGAAGAGATGAAAGATCAATACCTGTAACAAGCCAGGAAGACCATCTTTCTTTCTCAGGTCAGAGATTAATACCTGAAACCAGCCAGGACAACTATCTCATCGACCAACCTTTTCAAGTTCCAGATTAATACCTTTAGCAAGCCAGGAAAAACATATGTGGACGACTGATTGTAGGTTAATACCTGAAACCAGCCAGGAAAACCACCTACACGAAGAGATTGAAAATTAATACCTGTAACAAGCCAGGAAAACTATTTTTCTTTCTCAGGTCAGAGATCAATACCTGTAACCATCCAGGACAACTATCTCATCGGCCAACCTTTTCAAGTTCCAGATTAATACCTGTAACAAGCCAGGAAAATTCTGTGGACGACTGATTGTAGGTTAATACCTGAAACCAGACAGGACAATTATCTACTTGACCATCATGAAGCAACCCTACACCGGTTCCTTCTCTCTTTCAGATGAATTTTCACATGGACTCATCATCAGGCAACCCTACACCGGTTCCTTCTCTTTCAGATGCAGTTTTACATGGACTCATCATCAGGCAACCCTACACAGGATCCTTCTTTCAACTTACAAAATTACAATTCAACAAACAATCTCCAGATGGAATCTATAAGCCCATCCTCCTACCAACAATCTCCAAATGGCATCTGTAAGCCCATTCCTGATATCACAATGCTGATACTGCACCATGCGAGTGCAAATTTCTGGGTACTCTAGTGTTCAATTATCTTCCACCATCGGATCACGAAAGGCTCGAAAGCCAATCTATATCCTCAGGTTTAAGAAAAATTGAACAGGGGCAACTGTTGTACCCCAAAATTTTCCCTCCCATATTCCTCAAGATTTGTCAAGAATGATCTTCAAATTGCTCAAAATGGCTCAAGGGTTGTACAGTCAAATCACCTCATAAGGCAGTCAATTCAAAATTAGGGTTTTGTGTTGCATCAAGGTACTTACATCCAAATGGCCTCAAGTTCTTCCCAATGACTTAATATGTTCTTAAGTCCATCCATGTCAAATTTCAAGCCTTCTAGAGGAATTTTGGACAGTCAATTGCTCAAGAGACCCAAAAATCGACTATGCTAGGGCAAAAGTCAACTGTGACCTAAATATAGTCAAACCTCAGGATTTTTTGTCAACATTCTCATTTTGAAGATTAATTCATCATTTGATCAAGGGTTGATCATGATTCATCAAGGATTGCTCAAAATTCATCAAGATTCAAAAGTTGCTAAATTAGGGTTTTGCAGGAAAAGTCAACTCAACTTTGACCAAGCATAACTTTCTCATACTTTGTGAGAAATGACCCATCCAAATCTCATTTTGAAGAGTATGCAATTTCCAACAATTCATATTCATACCCCAAGATCGGAAAATGCACTCACAAGAAGTTACAAATTTGGACATTATAGGTCATTTTTGAAAGTCAACAAAAACACCTTTTTTGCCAAAGCTTATAACTTGAGAATGGAAGATCAAAATGCAATTAGACCAAAAGGGTTGGTTAGAGGACATCTCAAGGTTTCTAAAGAGTCCAAGAACACCTCCAAAAGTTCAGAATTGAGGAAGTTATGCATTGTTGAAGTTGGGCATTTTTCCAAAATTGCCAAAAGTCAACTATCCTCAAAACTCCAATTTTTGACAAAAGGGCCCACTTTTTTCCACTTGATTCAGTCTTGTCATGCCACACACGTGTCCCATCCTTAATTTCATGACCAAACATTTATTTTTCTATTTTATTTCATTTTTATTGATTTAATTCATTATTAATCAATATTAAATCAAATAAAATCCAAAAATTGATGTAAATGGATCTTTGTGATTTGTACAGCTTGCAAATATCATGTGACAACCAACCAACTCGTGCCAAGGCTCAAACATGCACAAAATATCAGATTTGGCCATATTTGGAAAGCTTTTTAATGGTGATAAAATCAAATCTCAAAACCTTGAATGCACATGGATTAAAGCCCAACTCTTGACCTAATTCACTTCCAATATACATACACAAGCCACACAAACCTAATTCACGACCTAAGCTCTGTTAAAACGGCCATACCAAAACTGAAAAAAGGGTGAAAAAGAGAGAAATCGAATTCTTCGTTAGAGCTTGTTTCAATCAAAAATCTCAACGTGGTGTTCTTGCTTGCAATCTCCTGAAGCCATAGCAACCAGAACCGAACCTTAAGACCCCCTGAAACGCACTGTAAGTCGTCACGATTATGGCTCTGAACATGATATCGTAAAACCACTTCCTTGCATCCTCTTGCCAATATTTTTGTATAATCATGCTTGCCTTTAAATTTCCATTCATTCTGCATCATTCAATTTCTTTTTTGTAGCCTATAACTCCCTACCCGAACCTAGGGTTTTGGAGGTTTCCATTTGGGGTTTCGTTTTGCAGGGATAATTAGGATGAATCTTGGCCATGGTTGAACTCAGGAGGAAGAGGCGACCACGTCCATGTGCTTGGATGGGATTATTATAGCCTAAAACGCATTTTTGAACGATCCCATGAATCTTCCTGCGGATAAAAATCCGCAGGTAAGAAAACTAGAGTTTCGTTGGAGAAGACGACCACACGTCGCCCTCCCATTGGCCCATTTGAAATAGCGCACTTTTTATTTTTTTTCCAGGAATACGTGTTTGTTTGATATATATTAATCATTGTATATTATAATTACAAAACAAGCAAATGGCTCAGTGGCTAGGGCGTTTATTCATTGGCTAACGGGACCTGGGTTCGAATCCCAGGTCCCCCAAAACTTTGTTCAATTTTTTCTTCAGGTATTCGTGTGTAATTCTCAAAGGAGGGTCCATCATACGCCCTTCTCCAGATGCTGGCCAGGTGGTCTCAAACCAAATCCAATGACCAGAATGGGGTCCTCACCATGATCACAGGTCAGCGCACGCATAGCAAATCACAAAAGTCAAACGCAGGCTTGCAGCAAGTGGGCCTCAAAAACTGCTGATCAAACACCCTCTTTGGGCCCAAACCCCCCAATGGGTTATTTCTTTTCTCTTTATATTTTCTTTTATATTTATTTGTTTTACTTAATTATTATCATTATTATTTAATAAACCAAATAATTTATTTTTCCTAATAAAAATCAGAAAACATAAAAAATTATATTATTCTTATTAATTTCATTATTTTGTAAATAAACAATTTAATTGACTTAGTTTTTTTAATTAGGCATAATTTTAACATTTTTTGCAACAAAATAAAATTAATGTAGAATTAGGGTTTTTAATAACTTTTAACCATTTTTTTATTTTATTTCCTTAAATAACAAAAAACCAAAAATATTTTTATTTTAATTAATTAATTCAATTATTAATTTAGACTAATTTCTTTAATACAAAAATAATCACAATAAGCTTTATTAAATAAAAAGGGGTCAAAACCCTAAAAACTCTCTGATTCAATTTTTCTCGCACGCGATTTATCTGATTCCAATTACGTAATTGCTCCGAGGATGTAATAGCTTTAACTAAGGATTATTTACCGCTTTTATTTACTTTTCCGCATTTACTTTTTCAAGGGTTTGTTTTTGGCGATGTAAATACCCGACGCCTTGTAATAGCTTAGTTTTATTTTCCGCAACCATTAACTGCTAGATGTATGAATAATAGGCTATGCATGGCAAGATCTATCTTAACTTAAAATCAACCGTAGCTCACCATAACATGTATAAAGATAACATAACTGAAAATTGACACATTTGCACATGCCACTCCTAGGGTACGCCTCACTTGGTTGCCTCGAACGTGGTCATTGAGTATAGGAAGTTTTAGAGGTCGCCCTCTTGTCTAAAGATCATAAGTTGCCTCGAAACAGTTGCCTCAGAAAAATGATCTAAGACATTAGGGTTACCGCTAAGGCGTCCTAACATTGCTTTAGTGACCACATGTCCCTTAAATCGAATTGACCCGAAAACTCCAACGACGGTGTTACCTACTCCTCAATAGTGGGATAGCACTGTCTAAAGGACATTTGCACAATTTAATTCCCTTTTGAGTAGGTAAAGGTTCTTAGGTACTTGCTCTTTCAGAACAAAACAAATTTTTCGCACTTACACTTTTCAAACAAAGTTTTCAATGACACTTCATACACTCTTGAGGACAGAAACAAGAGTTAAATCGAAGTTTTCAAACAAAACTCTTTTCAAAACCCACGAACACAAGAAAAGCAAAACTTTTTGAAAACACAATGAGCAAGTACCTAAGAGCCCGTGGATAACCACAGATAGAAAGGGTGCTAACACCTTCCCTTTCTATAATCTACCTCCCGAACCTGAGAAACATCTCGAAAAGGAATTTTTCTGTGCTTTTGTCCTTTCCTTGTTGGATAAAATAAAAGACGGTGGCGACTCTTGCTTACCGCAACATTTTGCGAAAAAAACACAAACGCGAACCAGCATTCAAAAACAGTCAGTTCTTTCCCACTGATCACAATTGGCATCGACTGAAACTACTAGCAACAAACCTCCTTTGAAGACGGCTTCTCTCAAGGACGCCAGGGCTGTGGTTGAAGAAGGTGGGTGTGCCAATTGAGTTCAGCTCCCTGGTTTCACTCATAAAACTGACAAATTTGGTTTAGGCTTTACTACAGGGGCTCAAAGTGCTGTTAGACGTGCTCGGGCTGGAGGACCTCCCTTATGCATCAGCAATCGTAGGATTAACGCCATTGGAGACACTGAAGAGGAATCAGACATTGACAGCTGGATCTACCCGAATACTAACGGTGGACCGAGTAACTGGATGGTTAGGGACTTCATACCTGCTTCTTTTATTCCGCAGTAATTGACTTATTTGTTTTAAGATTTGTAATAAACAATGTGAAACTTTACGGCCTGGTGCCTTGCCCGAGGCACCTTGGCTTTACTTGTGAGGGCTATTATTTTGTCATTTCATAATCATTAATAAAGCATTAGAAGTTTCTGGCATACAAATTTTGCGCTCTCTGTTTTTCTTTTCTGTTTTTCACTTTATCAAAACAGCTATTCTCTTACACACACCCACGTATCACAATGAAGATCCATATCCACTCCGGATCCCATTGATAACAGCTCTGCTATTCAGTTATGACTTCAAAAATCCGATCAACCAAGCCGAGGACAAAGGTGAGGATGATTGTGAAATGCCTGGAGAACTTGCTAGACTACTACAACAGGAAGAAAGGGTCATACAACCTCATGAAGATCCGGTTGAGCAATGAACTTGGGTACTGAGGAAGACCGAAAAGAGGTTAAAATAGGTGAAAATCTGGAGCTTAACGCCAAACAGGGCTTGATTCAGATGTTGCACGATTATGTTGAGATCTTTTCCTGGTCCTACGAATACATTCCTGGTTTAGACAGTGATATTGTGGTACACTGCCTGCCGACTAAAGAAGACCGTTCTCCGGTTAAACAGAAGGTCCGTCGTATACGCCCTGAAATGTCAGAGAAGATCAAGGCAGAGGTCATGAAACAGTTCGATACGGGATTCTTAGCTGTCACTTCATATCCACAATGGGTTGCTAACATTGTTCCGGTACCTAAGAAGGACGGTAAGGTACAAATGTGCGTAGATTACAGAGATCTGAATAGGGCAAGCCCCAAGGATGACTTCCCACTTCCTCACATTGATGTTCTGGTCGACAACACTGCGCAACATAAAATCTTCTCCTTCATGGATGGTTTCTATGGCTACAACCAAATCAAGATGGCTCTTGAAGACATGGAGAAGACAACCTTCATCATACAGTGGGGCACTTTCTGCTACAAAGTGATGCCTTTTGGGTTGAAGAATGCTGGGGAAACCTATCAGCGCACCATGGTCGCTTTGTTTCACGATATGATTCAACGTGATCAAAATGTATGTTGATAACATGATATCCAGGTCTCAGACTAAGAAAGAGCACCTTGATCATCTCCAGAAATTGTTTGACAGGTTGAAGACATACAAGCTGAGGTTGAATCTGAACAAGTGTACCTTCGGGGTAAGATCGGGTAAGCTTCTGGGTTTTGTCGTCAGCGATAAGGGTATTAAGGTAGACCATGTGAAGGTAAAGGCCATACAAGACATACCGGTTCCCCGCATAGAGAAATAGGTTAGAGGTCATTACAGGTCTTTCAAAAAATGCACTCGTGAAAATATATGAATTCAGACATTACAGGTCATTTCAAAAAGTCAACAAAAACACCTGTTGGGTCAAAGCTTCTTACATAAACATGGTAGATCCAATTGAGGTGAAACCAAAAGGGTTATTTAGAGGACATCTTAAGCTTTCTAAAAAGTCTAAGAACACCTTCTTAGGGTCAAAATTGAGAGAGATGTGCAATGTCAAATTTGGCTATTTTTTGAAATTTGCACAAAGTCAACCATGCCCAAAATGCATTTTTCTTCAAATGGGCCCAACTTTTTATGCTTGTATCTTGTTCCTAACATGGTCCACGACCCATGTACCACCCCATGCCTCATTAACTTATTTATTTATTTTATTATGATTTTATGCATTTAAAAATTCAAATAAATTCAAATAAATCATATAAATTGCTTTTGGAATGATTTTGGAATTGAACGAAGATAATATATGCTGGCATATCAAGATCAAATCGTGCAAGGGGTGATTGGAGCAAGAATGGCATGATTTGGCTTGTTTTGGAAACAAATAATGCAATGAGCAATCAAGATCTTTTTCCATAATTATTTAAGATTCAAGCTGTTTTTGTTAACCTAATATGTTCCAATACATATACACAAGGAGGCCAGACCTAGAGGACACGAAAAGACTGCCTCAATAAGAAGAACAATACTCAATTTTTTGGCAAAAAAGTTTGGATCTAATTCTCAGTTAGAGGATGATTCAAGGTGATTCAAGGCCACCAATCCACTCCTGGACGTCTCCTGAGGCTAGCACCATCATTTGCACGCGTAAAATCTCCAGAAATCATCACTTTCTAGTGTCACAATTTGCCATCTTTTTTGAATTTGGTTTTGCAAATTTACGCATCATAAATAATTTCTAAGCATGCCTTCATGTTTGTATCATCATTTAGAACGTATTGGTATGATTAATTAGGAGTTTTAGTGCATGTATGGATAGTTGCCATTGTTAGGGTTTAAGGTTGTGTTTTAGGGCTTTTTGATGCAGGTAAAATCAAGGCAAAAGATGGATGCCATCATACTCAAGAGATCAAAACGAGTTGATCTGTATGCTTGGGTTTTATTTATCATGTCTCGTATTGATTTTTGAGATTTGTAGGGTTATAGTTATAGCTGGTGTTCGTAGGTAAAAGGTTGATACCTAAAACAACAGTTCTGAGGAAGAAGGTGATCACGTGGATGACTCCCACTGGCCGGTTTGAATTACGCGCGTTGTTGTACCCCAAAATTTTCCCTCCCATTTTACTCAACATATGTTCATGGAGATCCTTAACTTGCTCAAGGATACCCAAGAGTTGACCAGACAAACCCTCTCCTAAAGCAAGGAACCTCCAACTAGGGTTTCCCTTTTCATCAAGATGGGTGAGCTCCAAAGGCCTCAAACATTTTCCATGGTCCTAATATGTTCTCAAGATCATCCATGTCAAGTTGCATGCCTTACACAAGAAGTTTGCTCAGTCAACTGCTCAGATGCTTGAAAATCAACTATATTAGGTCAAAAGTCAACTGTGACCCACATACAGTCAAACTTCAAGATTTTTGGTCAACATCAACATTTTGAAGTGATATCCATCATTTGATCAGGGGTTGATCATGATTCCTCGAGGAATGCTCCTAATTCATCAAAAATCAAAAGTTGTTAAATTAGGGTTTCTCAAGAAAAGTCAACCAAACTTTGACCAAGCATAACTTTCTCATAATTATTAGAAATTTCATATCTAAAGCTAATTTTGAAGAGAATACAATTTCCTATAACTCATCTTCAGCCCACAAGTTCAAAAAATGCACTCATAAAAAGATATGAATTTCTACATTATAGATCCTTTTGAAAAGTCAACAAAAACACATTTTGGGTCAAAGCTTCTTACATGAACATGGAAGACCCAATTCAGATGAAACCAAAAGGGTTGTTTATGGGACATCCTAAGCTTTCCAAAAAGTCCAAGAACACCTCTCTAGGGTCAAAATTGGAAGATATATGCATTGTCAAAGTTGGCCATTTTTGGAAAATTGCCAAAAGTCAAATGTGCTCAAAAGTGAATTTTTTGTCAAATGGGCCTAGCTTTTCATGATTGTATCTTGTTGAAGACATGGTCCAATACCTAAATTAGCATCCATATATTATTTTCTCTATTTATTTATTTTATTTTGATTTTTACTTATTAAAAGTTAAATAAAATCAAATAAATTACAAAAAATATAAAATATTGATTTTTGATCTGATTTTTGTAGGAATCATAATCTAATCAAGCTAGCCTAATCAGATCAAATCAAATCAAGGCAAATTGAGGAAAAAATAGCATGATTAGGATGATTTTGGAAAGATATCATATAACAAACAAATCACATTCAATTTCCATGATTAAAAAAGATTCAATATGTTTTTGTTGCCCTAATTCACCCTACTACATATACTGAACACAAACAATACAAAAGGACAAGGGTTGAAGTCGTGCAAGTTAGCCAAGAAAACTAAAAAATTGGACAAAAAGGGTGGATCTGATTTCTAACCTAGGGGACAATTCCAGGCAATTCAAAGCTTCTAATCGCTTCCTAAATATCTCCTGAGGCTAACACGATAAATTGCAAGCATTCCCAAGTCCAAAATTGCCCCATAGCCTTCACACGGTTTTCTCTTTGTTTCAAAATTGATTACACAATTCTTGCATCATAAATATATTCTAATGATGTATTTGTGATTATTGACATATTTGCAACATGCTTGAATGATTTAATTGGCGTTTCGATGCATATATTGATGATTGCCATGGCTAGGGTTTAAGAAGCCGTTTTAGGGCTTCTCTGCACAAGTAAAATTAGGCCAAGAAAAGGATACCATGATGCTCGTGGGATCAAGAAAAATTGATCCATGTACTCACCTTTAATTTATCATGCAATTTGTGGATTTTTGAAGCTTTCAGGGCTATGGCTATAGAGTTCTGTCCGTAGGTAAAAGGCATTGGCCTAAGACGACAGACAGGGAAGAAGACAATGACTTGTCACCATCCCAGTGGCCAATTTGAATTCACGCACGTTTTTTATTCTTACTGACCATTCTTTCAATATAATATATGTTGTTCATTTATATAAACAAAAGACAACATGGCCAGGTGGTAAAGAGAAGCGTTTGCAAAGGGGAAGACCTGGGTTTGATACCCAGGTCTGGAGTTTTTTCATTTTCTCGTTCGTTCATTGCAGCTTCCATCACCTCCTTGCCTAGCGTCCACCATGCACTCCCATCAATAGTCCTTCAGATCCCCTCAAGCCTGGATCAAACGCCCCAGATTTGATTACCACGCTGGAGATTCTAAGGGCCATCATCACAGGATCCAAGCGCAGGCTCTGAGCCACCAACCTTGGGCCCATCAAATTCAGAACCCCCCATAATTGCTCATCATATCAGACCCAATTCTCTTCTTTTTCTATTTTAATTCCTTTTTAATATTTATTAATTATTTTCTATTTTTTCAAATAACACCAAAAATCATGCTTTTTTTTATTTAATAAAAAAATCATAAAAACATCAAAAATCATTTTTTATAAAAATATTTTATTAATTAATTAGTTTAATTAAACTAAGGCAATTTAATTCTTTTTTGTATAATTAAAATCAACTAGAATTAGGGTTTAATGTTGTACATAACCTAATTTTTCTCAAAAAATAACCTAAATATTTTCTCAATTAGATTTTTAGGTGTTCCAATTATTTCTCGCATTTAATTCGCCGCGTGCGCCTTTAATTTTCCTTTTCCTATTGTTGCAAATGCTTCGAGTTTGTAATAGTAATTAGGGTTTTAAATTTCTGCATCTTTATGTACAGTCAAAATAATTATATATCTGTGAAAGCCTTGTAATAGCTAGGACTTTAATTTCTCGCATTTTAATTTCCATAAACTATAAGCTGTTAGATGTATGTTAATAGGATTGTATGGAAAGACAAATTGCAATTAATACAGTAGAAAACCCTAAATGTGCAAAGATAAATAAAATGAAAAAAAACACACTTGCACATGCTCACTCCTAGGGTTTACTCCACTCCGGTTGCCTTCGGTAAACAGTCATGAAGTATAGGGAATGTTAGTGGTCATCCTTTAGTCCCAAAATATCTAAAATGACCCATTCGAATGTTGCCTCAGAAAAAGATCTTTAAGGCTTTAGGATGATTACTAAAATTTCCTAAAAATGCTTTTATGGTCGTACTTGTCCCTTCGAACGTCCCTTAAAACTCCAACGACGGTGCTACCTATTCCTTAATAATAGGATAACACAGTCTAAAGGAAAACAAACAAACTTTTTTTGAGTAGGTAGATTAGTTCCTAGGTACTTACTCAAACAAACAAATTTTACAAACACTTTTCAAAACAGTTTTCAAAACAACTTCGTCACACTCTTGAGGACCAATATGAGGGTTATAACGAGCACACACAAGCAATTTGAAAAATTAACAAGTACCTAAGAGCCCATGGAAAACCATGGATAGAAAGGGTGCTAACACTTTCACTTTCTATAATCTACCCCCGTACTCAGAAACATCTCGAAAAAGGTTTTTTCTGTTCTTTTTCCTTTTCCTTTGTTGCATGAAATAAAAGTCGGCGATTGTGATACGGTGGAAGAACTGACTGTTTTTGGAATGCTGGTTTGCGTTTTGCGTTTGTGTTTGCAAAATGTCGCGGTAAGCAAGAGTCGCCACCGACTTTTATTTTATCTAACGAGGAAAGGAAAAAAGCACAGAAAAAAATTCCTTTTTTTGAGATTTTCTGAGTACGGGGGGTAGATTATAGAAAGGGAAAGTATTGGCACCCTTTCTATCCGTGGTTTTCCACGGACTCTTAGGTACTTTCTCATTGTTTTCAAAATTGTTTTCTTTGTGTTTGTGGGTTTTGAAAAGTTTTTGCTTTAACTTCGATTTAACTCTTGCTTCTGTCCTCAAGAGTGTAATGAAGTGTTTTTGAAAACTTGTTCGTAAAAAAGTGTAAGTGTGAAAAATTTGTTTGGAATGAGAAAGTACTTAAGAACTAATCTGCCTACTCGAAAAAGGAATCGTTCTATGTTTGTTTCCTTTAGACAATGGTAGCCTACTATTAGTGAGTAGGTAGCACCGTCGTTGGAGTTTGAGGGTCAATTTGAAAGAGGGACATACGGTCACTAAAGCAACGTTAGGACGTCTTAGTGGTAACCCTAATGTCTTAAATCATTTATCCGAGGCAACAATGTCGGAGGCAACCTTTCCGAGGCAACTTATGATCTTTTAGACAAGAGGGCGATCTCTAAAACAACCTATACTCAATGACCGTTTACGAAGGCAACCAAGTGGGAGTGTACCCTAGGACATGTGCGAGTGTGTTGGTTTCAGTTATTTATCTTTGCACATGTTTAGGGTGATCTAACTGTTTTAAATTTAGCCATACATTCTTGTCATGCAAACCCTATTATCAAACATCTAACAGTTGAATATTTGCATAAATTAAAGTGCAGAATTTAAACTACGCTATTACAATGCGTCGGGTATTTACATCGCCAAAAACAAACCCTTTGAAATTTAAAAGCGGTAAAAATAAATAAATGTCCTAAATAAAACGCGCGAGAAAATTGAATCGAATGCGAAACTAGGGTTTTGACCCTCCTAAATAAAAGAAAATGTTTTTTTGTTGTTTTTAATATTTTTTAAGAAAAGAAATTAAGTCCTAAAATTAAATGCTAAATTAATTAGTTAATTAAATTAATTGATGAAAAAAATAATTAAATGTATTTTTTGGATTTTTGTTATTTTAGGAAAAAGAAATAAAATAATTAAATTAGTAATAAAAACCTATTGATTCTAATTGATTTTAATTATTTACAAAAATAGAATAAAATTATCTAACATTAATAACCTAATTAATTTAATTAATATTTATTGATGAAAAATAAAATTCTAAATTTATTTGGACATAAAAATATTTTTGTGATTTTTGATAAAAAAGAAAATTGTTTTTGGTTATTAAAATAAATTGCAAATAAATTAAATAGAATAAATAAAATAAAAAAAAGAGATGAGAAATGGGCCTGAAATTAGGGGTGTGAATAGCAGTTTTCTGGGCCCAAATGCTGATCCATATTGACTTTTGCAATCCTTTGCATTACGTTTGACTGGGCTCATGATGTGCTTGTAATGGTGGCTGTGATCGGTGGATCTGGAACTGACTGTTTAACGCTGGTTCGCGAAATGTCGCGGAAGCAAGAGTCGCCACCGTCTTTTATTTTCTCCAACATGGAAAGGACAAAAGCACAGAAAAATTCCTTAGAGAGATTGCTCTCGGTTCGGGAGGTAGGTTATAGAAAGGGAAGGTGTTAGCACCCTTTCTATCCATGGTTATCCATGGGCTCTTAGATACTTGCTCAATGTGTTTTCAAAATGTTTGTTTGCTTTTCAATGTGGGTTTTAAAAAAGTTTCTTTGAAAAATTTCAGTTCGACTCATACGTCAGAGTGTTTGAAAAGTTTGCTTTGAAAGCTTTTGAAATGTGTCAGTGTGAAAAGTCTTTTGATTTGTTTGAAATTAGAGCAAGTATCCTTGAGAACCTACCTACCCTAAGGAATTCGTCTGTGTAAGAGTCCTTTAAAGTAGTGCCATCCCACCATTGAGAGGTAGGAAGTACCACCGTTGGAGGTGTTCGGGTCAATTCGAGTTTTAGGGACATGGTGATCACCAGAGCAATGGGAAGACACCTTAGAAGCTACCCTCATGCCAGGTTCCCGGATCATGAGGACTTACTAAGACGTTTTCTACTCGACGACCACCTTTCGAAAGGCAACAGTGAGGCGTACCCTAGGGGTGGTGTGTGTGAATTGTGTGTCAGGTTTCATTTGATATTGGTCTTTTGTCATGTCATTGCGATCTACGCTTGATTTTAATTAAGACATTCATTCTTGCATGCATATTTAACAGTTATAAAGTTTGCGGAAAAGTAAATTCTAAGCTATTACAAAAGGCGCGGGTCCACATCGCCAAAATTAAACCGGACCCGATTTAGCGGAAAATAAATAAAGCGGAAAAATAAAGTGCGAAAAGTAAAGTTACAAGGCTTAGGGACAATTACATAATTATTTAAACGATTGTAAAATAAATGCGCGAAGTAAAGGAATTGAAACGAAACTAGGGCGTTGGACCCTTTTGCAAAATATTAATGGTTAATGAGAATTAAAAATTAAATGATTAAATGTTTTTTTTTTGGTATTTTGTATTTTTTAGATTTAATGAGAAAAAAGAGTTAATTGAAATTAAATTAAACGGCAAACCCTAATTCTAGTATTGTTTATTTATTATGAAAGAATTAAAATATAATCTAAATTAAACCCTAATTTATTTATGTGCAATTTAATTATAAAAATAAATAACTAATATTATTATTCTGAAAAAAGGGGAAAATTAAAAAGAAAATAAAAAGTTATTAAACCTAAGTTCTATTTTTTTGGATTTTTATTATTAAAAAGAATTAAATTTGTAACCTAATAAAACTAAGTAATTACAAGCATTTATTTAGAAAATAATTAAAATAAAAATTATATTTTTATTTGGGCATTTTTTATTTTTATGATGTTTTTGTATTTTGATTAAAAATTAAATAAACAATAATTAAAATAAACATAATAATTAAAATAATAATTAAAAGATATAAGAAAAAGAAATAAAATTGTCAAACCAGAGTGGGGTGTTGCCCCAAATGGGAGGTTCAGGCCTGGAATTTTGGCCCATTAAGCCTTGAATTCGCTGACTTTCTGGATCGTGTGTGACACGTTGACTAGGCGTAGGGTGTCCCTCAAATCTAAGCCTTTAGTTTGATCTCCAGGGGGACGTGTCAAGGCTTGGTCCTGGGTGTATGGTGCGTCTTCATTCCAGCATTGCATGGGATTTATTTGTGAAAAATAATATTGAGGTTTTACACAGATCTGGGGTTCGAACCCCGGTCTTGGACTTTGCAAAGTGAGGTGCCTGCCAACTGCGCTGCTTGGATCAATTGACATATTATAGAAAACAAATAATAAAAAGCAAAATCAACGCATAGTAATTAAAACGCGCGCAAATTTGAATTGGCCGGTCCCTGTGTGACACGACACCATCGTCTTCATCCCTGTAAAACAAAACTCAGAGGCCACGGTTTTTTGAAGCGTTGTTTTAGAGGCCCTTTGGAAAAATAGCGATTAGCGCTATGTGGGTCATAAATCCATCGCGAGTATGGGGTCTTCTTCGTCCAGACCTGCTGTATGCAACCATGGTGTTCATGAGCCCTAATTTTCCCTCTATGCAAAATCCCCAATTTAGAAAACCTGCAACCCTAGAATTCTCGCATGGCAGATTCATATATATGGCAAAAAAATGCAATCAAACGCATTGGTCAGTTTAGAAACATCATTATGAATATGAATACATAAATAAAAATGCCAAAATATGCTTGAATCATGCTATACGACTTCAGAAATTTTGAGATACAGTTTGACTTAGGGGTACCAATTCAGGGTGTTTTGGTTGATGTTAATGATTGAGAAACGTCCAGTGGTGCTTCAGGATGCTAATGGAATGAAAGTTGATGCTTGAATCGACCTCTAAGGCACTTTTCAGTTCTTGAGTTTTTTATGAAAAATTTCAATGTGCAAATGGTTCTTGGGGCGCAGCTTGCAGTCTCCAGGCATTAGGTTTCTGATCTTGAATATGTATAGAGCATGCTAGGTCAAAAATATTGCACAAAATCCTTTGAATTCATTGTTTCCAATATTTGATTTCATGAAATCTTTTCCAAATCTTTTCCATGTGCATTTTGTGTTCAATCAGCTCAAATCACACCAAAACTTGCCTATTTAAGATATGCACGAAATATTAAGAATAAACATGCATGAAAAGATTTTTTTAGGTTAAGTTTGATATTTTTCATGTATTTAATTAATTTAAATGAATTAATATTGATATAAATTCAAATAAATAATTAAAAAATGAGAAAATATTTCCCTTTGGGCCTAATGGTCGTGCATAGGCTTGGCATGAAGAAACTTGGAAGAAAAATGGGCCCATTTGCATTTTTAGGCCTTTTGTATCAATGTTGACTTTTCAAAATTCCCAAAAATTTCCCAACTTCCACAAGGCATAACTTGGTCAATTTTTAAGCTTTTCACAAGTTCTTGGACATTTTGGAAAGGTCTTTGAGTCCTTTAACCAATGCCTTTGGTCCCATGTCATTTTGATTTACCAATCTCAAGTTATGGCCTTTGACTTAAAGTCACTTTTTGTTGACTTTTGAAAATGACCTATAATGTTGAAATTGATAACTTTTTGTGAGAGCATTTCTTGGACTTGAAACATGAAGATGAATTGTAGGAAATGTCTTTCTCTTCAAAATGAGCTTTGGATGGAATTTTTCTGATAATCCATGTGAAAGTTATGCCCTGGTCAATTTCAGTTGACTTTTTCAGCTGTCCAAATATAGCAACTTTTGCATCTTTGATGATTTCTGAGCCAAATTTTGAGAATCATGATCAAGCATTGATCAAATGATGTTTGTGGCTTCAAAATGATATATTGACCAAAAATTTGAACTTTTGACTGTCAAATGACCATTTTGCCCCTACAGTTGACTGTAGTGCAATTTAGGGTTTTGACTGTGCAATTTTGAGCTGAATGCCTTGAAATTTGACATGAGGATGTTTGACCACATTTGTAAGCATATGAGACTTGATTGGGCCTTTGAAATCTTCCTTTTCTTGATCAGACTCAAAACCCTAGTTTTGACTGTATGGGAGACTGTTGAGCTGCATAACCCTTGGGGAATTTTGTGACCTTGACTTGACAAATCTTGATGAATATGGGGGGGCAAATTTTGGGGTACAACAGTTGCCCCTGTTCAATCTTCTTAGACCTGAGGATGCAGATTGGCTGACGTGCCTTTCGTAATCCGAGGGTAGAAGATGATTGGACACTAGAGTGCCCAGAAATTTGCGCTCACATAGTAGCAGTATGGTGGGGGAATGGGCTTATAGATGCCATTTGGAGATTGCTGGATAGGACGATGGGCTTATAGATGCCATCGGGATGTTAATCGCGTAGGAGATTCCTTAGCGCGAACCTGCATACCTGCAAAGAAAAATGAGTACCTGACACGTTGCAGGAGCTGTTTTTAGATGCTTGGTATAGATGTGTCCTGACTGGTTACAGGAGCTGAATCTGGAGCTTCAAACGCTGATGAATGAACCAGGGATGGTTACTACCTTAGCATGAATGGTAGGAGAACCTTGGGAGACTTTAACTTCAACAACGCTCGTTGAGAAAAATCTTGGGTGACTTTAACTTCAACAATGCTTGTTGAGAAAAATCTTGGGTGTCTTCTACTGGGATAAGAATCAGGGAGATCTTAGGGTCGATCTGACTGAACCAGAGAGGCCTTTGACTGGGTAGGAATCAGGAAAATCTTAGGGTCGATTTAACTGAACCGGACAAGGTCTTGGAATATCTTCAACTGGATAAGCATCAGGGAGATCTTAGGGTCGATCTGACTGAACCAAGAGAAGGCCTTTGACTGGATAAGCATCAGGAAAATCTTAGGGTCGATTTAACTGAACCGGACAAGGTCTTGGAATATCTTCAACTGGATAAGCATCAGGGAGATCTTAGGGTCGATCTGACTGAACCAGAGAAGGCCTTGGACTGGGTAAGCATCAGGAAAATCTTAGGGTCGATTTAACTGAACCGGACAAGGTCTTGGAATGTCTTCAACTGGATAAGCATCAGGGAGATCTTAGGGTCGATCTGACTGAACCAGAGAAGGCCTTTGACTGGATAAGCATCAGGAAAATCTTAGGGTCGATTTAACTGAACCGGTCTAGGTCTTGAAATGTGATTGAGAATTTAAACTGCATCTTTCCTGAAAGGTAAAAGTCAGTCATATGCAATGCATGATATGGATCAAGCAATGATGTTCTCAACATAAATGAGATTCGTATGATATGATGCGTCTATGCATGCTATAATGATGTACGTGATGTCTTATGTATGCTTTTGTCTAGAGAAGTAAATCTTTGACGAGTGCCGGGAAGTCGTATCCTGGGCTGATGTTGAGGAATAGCTTTTGCCTCCGCTGGGGATGATAATTGCAAGAATACCGGTGGGAGAAGATGACTCCGTTGCGGAACAAACTTGGCAAATGGAAGATTCTGCGGGGAGAAAAGATACTCTAGCGACTATGCTGGGAAGCGGTACTCTGTGGGGATAGAGATGCTTTGCCTGAATTATTGAGAATGACTTGCTGGGGATAAGAAGGCTTCGTTGACGACGCTCTTTCTGTGGCTTTTGGCTGAGGATAACCCAGTTATATCCTGTTAAGGAAATAACTCTTTAAATAAAGCCGGACGACGCGTTCGTGCGCTGCGAGGGATAAGCTTCCAGAATCTACTGGGGATAAGCTTGCTGCTTGGGGAGATGGACTCCAACTTTCCTGGGGGAACTGGATTGGACTTTCTGGGGAAGTTTGAACTGTAATTGCTGTAGGTTGAAAGAGGGAACCTACGTAGGGTTGCCTGCTGATGAGCTCGTGTAAAACCGCATCTGAAAACGGAGAAGGAACCTGGGTAGGGTTATTTTGATGATGAGTTCGTGTAAAACTGCGTTCTTGGAAAGGGAGAACCTGTGTAGGGTGTCCGGGTGACGAGTCCATGTAAAACTGCATCCTAAATAGGGGGAACCGGTGTAGGGTTGCTTGGTGAGGTAAAAACTTCTTGATGAACCGGGGTGAGGTTATCTTGAACTAAATCCATGTAATACTTCTGGAGGAACCGGGGTTAGGTTACCTTGGGGTAAATCCATGTGAGATTTCTCGACGAACCGGGGTAAGGTTACTGGAGACGAGTCCCTGTGAGACTTCTGGGGGAACCGGGGTTAGGTTACCTTGAGATAGATCCGTGTGAGATTTCTTGATGAACCGGGGTTAGGTTACTTGGATAAGTTTGTGTAAAAACTTTGATGAACCGGGGTTAGGTCATCTTGAGATAGGTCCATGTAAGACTTCATGAGGAACCGGGGTTAGGTTACTTGGATAAGTTTGTGTAAAAACTTTGATGAACCGGGGTTAGGTCATCTTGAGATAGGTCCATGTAAGACTTCATGAGGAACCGGGGTTAGGTTACTTGGATAAGTTTGTGTAAAACTTTGATGAACCGGGGTTAGGTCATCTTGAGATAGGTCCATGTAAGACTTCTGGAGGAACCGGGGTTAGGTTACCTTGGGATAAATCCATGTAAGATTTCTAGGAGGAACCGGGGTAAGGTTGCCTGATTTTGATTAAGTGGATGATTGTCCTGTTTGGTTTCGGATGTTAACCCATGATCTAGAATTTGTAAAGGTAGATGGTAATCATCCTTATGTTGATCTTTGTACTTTGGTTGACAGAGAGATTGGATCGCCTGGATAACTCATTATTGCCCCTGCTTTGGAGATGAGGGAAGAGGATACCTGTGTGGGTGATTGACAAATCTTCGGGTAGGCAGGTGACGAGATACCGGAACATAGTCATACACTTTGATCCCTAACTTTTGCCTGAACCGCCCTTTCGGGTTTTCGGTCCACCGGGATACCCATTTTTGCCCAAGCCGCCTTTTCGGGTTTTCGACTTGCCGGGTGTACATATTTTTTCGTTTTCATCCCTTATTTTTGCCCGAACCCTTTTGGTTCGACGGGAAGCCCTTATTTTTGCCTAGGCGTGTCAACCTAGCGGGTCTTTGATTGTGCGCAGTATTTTTTCGACTATGTCCACGCTCTCAGAACGTAGGGGGTTGCCCCTGTTGGAAGTATTTTGCCATGCCCCAGATAATGGGCAATGCTCCTACTGTGCCCCTTGATTGGAGGTACTTCTGTTCACAAGGTGTTCATCGTGCGAATTTCCCTGCTGTTCAAACAAATAGTCATATGCAAACAAGGTTATTTTAAGAATGCAAAAGCCTATGTCTGTCTTGAATTTTGAAATGCATTTTTTGTAATATAGTGCGATGTCAACTCAAGATGTTACAACAAACCTTCAGGAGTCGGGATACCTTCGTAACAGTATGCTTTCGAACTAACCCATGCTTCAGCTAGGACTTTTAAGGGTTATATCGTGGCCTGGTTCACGGTTTAAGAAACAAAGGATAAAGGCTCAAATTATTTGTACCCACCCGCTCTTCGTGATGTTCTCCAAACCTAAACTCAGTTGATCGTGCGTCAGACCTTGTTTGAGTCTTTGTTCTGATGTTCCAATGATGGTTCAGATGTTGATGATTTCTCTTGAATAGGCAGTCTTTTTTGCTTTGGTTGTGAGACCTCTTGCTTGATTTTGTTATCCCTTTCTTTTTTGCCTGAACTGTTTCCCTTTTGGGATTACAGTCAGCGGGATGCCCCAGTTTGGTAAGTCTTCTTTATTGGTTTTGACTTTTTGGGCTTTTCAATTATGAATTTTTTTGATAATGACTGCCTGTCCTTATGATTGTTCGGGACCATCACTGTCTTTTGTTTTTGAAAAACTCATTTAGTGACATTCATTGTGCACTTGGATCGACTGAGAGAACTACCCTGCCCCAGGTTATGATTAAGGGTTTTGGTTTTCGAAAATAAAAACTCCTACTTCTTTGGCTCTGATGGGTTGACGAGGGATTATCATCCTTATAACTCCAGTGTTTAGGGGTTGAAACAATGCCTGTACCTCATCAGCGGGGTTTGTTCAAAAGCATACTGTAGATTGTAGTATCGTTTTCGTCATCCTCCCTCAAGAGGTTTAGAGTCTTCAGTTAAGAGTTGATCATCGCAAAAATATGAAAGCAGTTTTAAGCGTAGTAAACATAATTAAATCAAGACAGACATGTGTAATGCATTCATGAAATAAAAGAGTTTAACATAATAATTGTTTATCTGAACAAGAAAGGAAAAATACAACTTGAATTCAAATGAACAAAAAAATTCTCAATCCTAGCCATGTTTTGGCAATGGAGCATTGATCATGTTGGGGGTTTCAGCAGGCTCGAACTCGATCTCTTTGGCGTCGATCATGTTCTGAATCTTGTACTTTAGTGCCCAACAGTCCTCAGTATCGTGCCCCGGGCTATCGGAATGATAAGCGCATCTGGCTTCTGGATTGTAGCTAGGAGAGGAGGTCTTAGGATTGGCAGGAGGGTTGATCACTGCAATCAGGTTCATCTTCAACATGTGTTGCAGTGCTTGCGACCATGGCATGTTAATGTTGGTGAACTGCCTTTTAGGCCCGTCCGGCCTTTGCTGGTTTCCCCTCTGTGGTTGACGGCGTGGTGCAGAACCAGAGATCATGACTGCCCCTGCATGTTGATCACGGCGACCCTTTTGACCGTATGCAGCATTAGATTCCTTCTTTCCCGTGTAAGGCTTTTTATGGATATCCGAAGGTGTGGCCTCTTGAATTTTCCCGCTCTTGATACCAGCTTCAATTCTTTCGCCGGTCAGGATGAGGTCCGTAAATCCAGCAGATGAGTTACCAATGAGGTGGTTGAATAATGGACCAGACAGGGTCCCCAAGAACATGTCCACAAGTTCACGGTCAGTCAGAGGTGGTTGTACCCTTCCAGCAAGATCCCTCCATTTCTGCGCATATTCTTTAAAACCTTCACTTGATCCTAACGACATACCCTGGAGTTGGGTACGCGTAGGAGCAAGGTCGGCATTATACTGATACTGCTTGTAGAAAGCAGTAGCCAACTCCTCCCAGTTACGAACCTTGGTCCCATCCAGCTGATAGAACCATTCGAGGTGAGTCCCTGAAAGACTCTCCTGGAAGAAGTGGATCCATAAATTCTTATCCGCAGAGTACGGCTGAATTTTACGAACATAGGACCTTAAATCCAGCTTGGGACAAGACGCCCCGTCATATTTGGAGAAGGATGGTGCTTTGAACTTATGGGGGATGATCACACCGGTTGACAAACCCAGATCTCCGAAATCCAGCCCAGGTACCTGTTGAACCTCCATAGCTTTCATTCTGTCCTCCAGTTGCTTATATCTGTCATTAGCAGGAGGGTACTGCTCTTCGTCAAAATCTGTCTCGTTGTCGGAGACCACTGGACTGGGAACCTCTCTCTCATGATGACTGCTTTCCCTCACAGATGGGGTTGTCCTCTCAGTTTTAGTCTGCGGTGTATTCCCAGATCTGCGCCTAGGGCTGAACAGGACAGTCCTCTTCTTTTTCTTGTCCTTCTTCAAAAGGAGAGCCTTCAGGTCTTGTTGCCCCTGGGTCAAATTCATAATCAGCTCTTGGAACTGGGCGTTCTGAGCCTGGAGGTCCTTGATAGTCTGTTCGGCTGATGATTCAGGATTCATGACGATCGGGCTGAAATAAACAGCGAAGAAGGTAAGTAACCTGCAGAGAAAGGGTACCTGTTATGCAATGATATGTATGACATGCATGCAATGATTTCAAGGACCTCGCGGGGTAAACAGAGAAACTTGTTAGAGTTGAAAGCCGGTAACTTGATTGAAGGTACTTCATGCTGTTGAGAGTCCTTCTTCAAGGGTCAAAGGCTCACCATATCCAGTGGGTCATAGCCCCTGACAACCTTGGCTAGAGGAAAATAAATCCTCTCTGCCCCTGGCTGGGATAGTTGATTCACCATGACCTGCATCACAAGCCCTTGAGATCCTTGAAATGGGTTAAGATGTATGCAATGGTATGATGTTATGGCATGCATGGGATGATGTCAGTAACCCTGTTATGAATCCTAATTAAGGACTGAAACAAAACCTGCAAGAAACAAATGTTAGGTCACAAGCATGCAGGTAGTCAAGTACTAAGGCACACAAGTCACACAAGAGAGAGCCCTTAGGTTTAGGCCAGCATGGGGTCTAGGTAGTACCCTCTTGAGGTTGGTGGGTTCAACCTGTCCTAATCAAAGTAACCGGGTTCTAAGGTTCCCAATATCACGGGATTGCTTTCATTGTTCATCGTTTCGATTTAGCCACTAAACTGGCGACCGAAATATTCCAGGAAAGCAACCCTCAATTGAGTGTAGTATCGAGTATCAACCAACCTCGGACTGCACCAAAGTCAGTTATCTCACTACCCTAAAGAGGCCAAGATTGTTCAATTAAGGTTCCTAAGGTCTGTTGATGCTTCACGACACCACGCGGAGGCCCCGTACTCTCCTTGACTGAACTCAAGGGTTACCGGTACACACCAAAGTGCCACATCAACGTAGCAGACTGTTTCAACCATGTCGGTATTCCCCGCACAGTTCCCTCACAGCCTTGTTGCTACTTTCTAAGAAAGGTATTCCCCAGATCCGGGTTAGGATCTATAGAACTCCCAAGCAACCCACAATTTAAAGCACACAAGGAAAACAATTGAAAACATAGTTATAAGCTAGCCCTAAGGTATACCTCACTTTATAAGTTAATTCCCCAGCAGAGTCGCCAGTTCTGTGATCGGTGGATCTGGAACTGACTGTTTAACGCTGGTTCGCGAAATGTCGCGGAAGCAAGAGTCGCCACCGTCTTTTATTTTCTCCAACATGGAAAGGACAAAAGCACAGAAAAATTCCTTAGAGAGATTGCTCTCGGTTCGGGAGGTAGGTTATAGAAAGGGAAGGTGTTAGCACCCTTTCTATCCATGGTTATCCATGGGCTCTTAGATACTTGCTCAATGTGTTTTCAAAATGTTTGTTTGCTTTTCAATGTGGGTTTTAAAAAAGTTTCTTTGAAAAATTTCAGTTCGACTCATACGTCAGAGTGTTTGAAAAGTTTGCTTTGAAAGCTTGTGAAATGTGTCAGTGTGAAAAGTCTTTTGATTTGTTTGAAATTAGAGCAAGTATCCTTGAGAACCTACCTACCCTAAGGAATTCGTCTGTGTAAGAGTCCTTTAAAGTAGTGCCATCCCACCATTGAGAGGTAGGAAGTACCACCGTTGGAGGTGTTCGGGTCAATTCGAGTTTTAGGGACATGGTGATCACCAGAGCAATGGGAAGACACCTTAGAAGCTACCCTCATGCCAGGTTCCCGGATCATGAGGACTTACTAAGACGTTTTCTACTCGACGACCACCTTTCGAAAGGCAACAGTGAGGCGTACCCTAGGGGTGGTGTGTGCGAATTGTGTGTCAGGTTTCATTTGATATTGGTCTTTTGTCATGTCATTGCGATCTACGCTTGATTTTAATTAAGACATTCATTCTTGCATGCATATTTAACAGTTATAAAGTTTGCGGAAAAGTAAATTCTAAGCTATTACAAAAGGCGCGGGTCCACATCGCCAAAATTAAACCGGACCCGATTTAGCGGAAAATAAATAAAGCGGAAAAATAAAGTGCGAAAAGTAAAGTTACAAGGCTTAGGGACAATTACATAATTATTTAAACGATTGTAAAATAAATGCGCGAAGTAAAGGAATTGAAACGAAACTAGGGCGTTGGACCCTTTTGCAAAATATTAATGGTTAATGAGAATTAAAAATTAAATGATTAAATGTTTTTTTTTTGGTATTTTGTATTTTTTAGATTTAATGAGAAAAAAGAGTTAATTGAAATTAAATTAAACGGCAAACCCTAATTCTAGTATTGTTTATTTATTATGAAAGAATTAAAATATAATCTAAATTAAACCCTAATTTATTTATGTGCAATTTAATTATAAAAATAAATAACTAATATTATTATTCTGAAAAAAGGGGAAAATTAAAAAGAAAATAAAAAGTTATTAAACCTAAGTTCTATTTTTTTGGATTTTTATTATTAAAAAGAATTAAATTTGTAACCTAATAAAACTAAGTAATTACAAGCATTTATTTAGAAAATAATTAAAATAAAAATTATATTTTTATTTGGGCATTTTTTATTTTTATGATGTTTTTGTATTTTGATTAAAAATTAAATAAACAATAATTAAAATAAACATAATAATTAAAATAATAATTAAAAGATATAAGAAAAAGAAATAAAATTGTCAAACCAGAGTGGGGTGTTGCCCCAAATGGGAGGTTCAGGCCTGGAATTTTGGCCCATTAAGCCTTGAATTCGCTGACTTTCTGGATCGTGTGTGACACGTTGACTAGGCGTAGGGTGTCCCTCAAATCTAAGCCTTTAGTTTGATCTCCAGGGGGACGTGTCAAGGCTTGGTCCTGGGTGTATGGTGCGTCTTCATTCCAGCATTGCATGGGATTTATTTGTGAAAAATAATATTGAGGTTTTACACAGACCTGGGGTTCGAACCCCGGTCTTGGACTTTGCAAAGTGAGGTGCCTGCCAACTGCGCTGCTTGGATCAATTGACATATTATAGAAAACAAATAATAAAAAGCAAAATCAACGCATAGTAATTAAAACGCGCGCAAATTTGAATTGGCCGGTCCCTGTGTGACACGACACCATCGTCTTCATCCCTGTAAAACAAAACTCAGAGGCCACGGTTTTTTGAAGCGTTGTTTTAGAGGCCCTTTGGAAAAATAGCGATTAGCGCTATGTGGGTCATAAATCCATCGCGAGTATGGGGTCTTCTTCGTCCAGACCTGCTGTATGCAACCATGGTGTTCATGAGCCCTAATTTTCCCTCTATGCAAAATCCCCAATTTAGAAAACCTGCAACCCTAGAATTCTCGCATGGCAGATTCATATATATGGCAAAAAAATGCAATCAAACGCATTGGTCAGTTTAGAAACATCATTATGAATATGAATACATAAATAAAAATGCCAAAATATGCTTGAATCATGCTATACGACTTCAGAAATTTTGAGATACAGTTTGACTTAGGGGTACCAATTCAGGGTGTTTTGGTTGATGTTAATGATTGAGAAACGTCCAGTGGTGCTTCAGGATGCTAATGGAATGAAAGTTGATGCTTGAATCGACCTCTAAGGCACTTTTCAGTTCTTGAGTTTTTTATGAAAAATTTCAATGTGCAAATGGTTCTTGGGGCGCAGCTTGCAGTCTCCAGGCATTAGGTTTCTGATCTTGAATATGTATAGAGCATGCTAGGTCAAAAATATTGCACAAAATCCTTTGAATTCATTGTTTCCAATATTTGATTTCATGAAATCTTTTCCAAATCTTTTCCATGTGCATTTTGTGTTCAATCAGCTCAAATCACACCAAAACTTGCCTATTTAAGATATGCACGAAATATTAAGAATAAACATGCATGAAAAGATTTTTTTAGGTTAAGTTTGATATTTTTCATGTATTTAATTAATTTAAATGAATTAATATTGATATAAATTCAAATAAATAATTAAAAAATGAGAAAATATTTCCCTTTGGGCCTAATGGTCGTGCATAGGCTTGGCATGAAGAAACTTGGAAGAAAAATGGGCCCATTTGCATTTTTAGGCCTTTTGTATCAATGTTGACTTTTCAAAATTCCCAAAAATTTCCCAACTTCCACAAGGCATAACTTGGTCAATTTTTAAGCTTTTCACAAGTTCTTGGACATTTTGGAAAGGTCTTTGAGTCCTTTAACCAATGCCTTTGGTCCCATGTCATTTTGATTTACCAATCTCAAGTTATGGCCTTTGACCTAAAGTCACTTTTTGTTGACTTTTGAAAATGACCTATAATGTTGAAATTGATAAATTTTTGTGAGAGCATTTCTTGGACTTGAAACATGAAGATGAATTGTAGGAAATGTCTTTCTCTTCAAAATGAGCTTTGGATGGAATTTTTCTGATAATCCATGTGAAAGTTATGCCCTGGTCAATTTCAGTTGACTTTTTCAACTGTCCAAATATAGCAACTTTTGCATCTTTGATGATTTCTGAGCCAAATTTTGAGAATCATGATCAAGCATTGATCAAATGATGTTTGTGGCTTCAAAATGATATATTGACCAAAAATTTGAACTTTTGACTGTCAAATGACCATTTTGCCCCTACAGTTGACTGTAGTGCAATTTAGGGTTTTGACTGTGCAATTTTGAGCTGAATGCCTTGAAATTTGACATGAGGATGTTTGACCACATTTGTAAGCATATGAGACTTGATTGGGCCTTTGAAATCTTCCTTTTCTTGATCAGACTCAAAACCCTAGTTTTGACTGTATGGGAGACTGTTGAGCTGCATAACCCTTGGGGAATTTTGTGACCTTGACTTGACAAATCTTGATGAATATGGGGGGGCAAATTTTGGGGTACAACAGTGGCCACCAGATCTGGCCATCTGGCGCTTTGATGAGGAAGGAGTATGGTGGACGTCAGGATCAAGCGTGCATTGGATCTCCTGAAAACAAACAAGAAAATGGCAAATGCTGGAGGCAGGGATCGAACCCCTGACCTCCAGCCTCTGAATCCTTATGCGCTGACGTGGTCACCATTGGGCTATTCTGTTTTCATTGTACATATGCCAATAAACAAAGATAATATATAAAAAAGGTTAGTGGATGATGTAATAAAAAAACGCGCCATATTTGAATGGGCCTATACGGAAGTGACACGCCTTCATCCCTGTGCTCGTGCCGTGGCTAAAATTCCATTGGCCTATACCTACGGACAAAGTCCGTTGCTACAGGTCTGTGTGTTTCCAAAATCCTCTACAGGCCATAGAAATAAAATCTAAAGCCATGGTTGTGTCCGTCTCGTCATCCTGATCACAACCATACCCCTTTTGAAAGCTAATTGTACCTGAGAACAAAAACCCTAAAACCAAACTCGAAAACCTAACAATGGTGGATTTCAATTCAGTCCATATAAATGAAATTGAATAATGCCAAAAGCTTGCAAATGTTATGGTGATTAAGAATGTACAATTATTTTACACTATGGATGCCAGAACAAAGCTATTCGAATTCAAGAATATACTGATGCCATTATGGACTTACAGTGCGTGGGAGGGCTTGAAAACACTTGCTTTTGATTGCTTTCGCTTGTGGAGACTGCCAGGAAGCGATTGGGACAGATACCAAGCCTTGAGGATGCCTCTAACTACCAATTCGATCTCACACTTTTTGCTTGTTTTTGCAAATTCTGTTCTTGCTTTGTGCCTGATTTCCAACCTTGCTTTTGATCTGTCCGCAGTCCATATGTAACAAACAATGCACTAGGGTTGATTATTGTGTCCAAATCCTTCTCCATCAATGATATTGATATTTGATTTGATTCATCTTTAAGGCTTTCCAAAATTGGTCCAAATCCAATCTCTTTGTACACATATGCCTTGATACGAGTTTGATTGATCCTAGCTGTGTAATAAAACCTGAAATGATCATAAAATCCTTGTTATCAATGCTTTTGGATTTTATTTGATTTAAATCCAATTAATTCAAATAAAAATCAAAATAAATAATAAAAATAAGATATGGACAATTGGAAAAGGCTAGAGCACGTGGGCTATGTTTCCAACTCAAAACAAGTGAAAAAGATTGGGCCCATTTGGCAAAATTTGAAGTTTTGGGGATAGTTGACTTTTGGCAATTTTGCAAAAAAGGTCATCTTCAACAATGCATAACTTCCTCAATTTTGACTCCTTGGAGGTGTTATTGGACTTTTTATAAATATTGAGATGTCCTCTAACCAACCCTTTTGGTCTCATATCATTTTGATATTCCATGCTCATGTATGAAGCTTTGACAAAAAAAGTGTTTTTGTTGACTTTTCAAAATGACCTATAATGTCCAAATTCATAACTTCTTGTGAGTGCATATTTTGAACTTGGGAGATGAATATGGATTGTAGGTAATTTCATTCTATTTAAAATGAGCTTTGGATGGATCATTTCTCATAAAGTATGAGAAAGTTATGCTTGGTCAACGTTGAGTTGACTATTCCTACAAAACCCTAATTTAGCAACTTTTGAATCTTGATCAATTATGAGCAATGCTTGATGAATAATGATCAACCCTTGATCAAATGATGAAATATACTTCAAAATTAGGATGTTGACCAAAAATCTTGAAGTTTGACTGTATATGGGTCACAGTTGACTTTTGCCCTAGCACATTCAATTTTTGGACCTTTGAGCAATTGACTGAGCAAACTTCCTCTGCAAGGCTTGAAACTTGACATGGATGATCTTGAGAACATATTAGGACATTGGTGAGCACTTGGGATCACTTGTACTCAAGTATATTGATGCAATATGAAACCCTAATTTGAAGTAGACTGCCTTAGGAGAGAGCTTGTTTGGCCAACCCTTGGGCTACTTTGAGCAACTTGGGGATTTTTCTTGAAATGTTTTGAGAAATATGGGAGGGAAAATTTTGGGGTACAACAGCTGCCCCTGTTCAATCTTCTTAAACCTGAGGATGTAGATTGGATTTCGTGCCTTTCGTAATCCGAAGGTGGAAGTTGATTGAACACTAGAGTGCCCAGAAATTTGTACTCACATGACGTGGTAATTGTCTTGTGATGTCGGGAATAGGCTTACAGATGCCATTTGGAGATTTATAACGGGAGATGGGCTTAAAGATGCCATCCGAAGGAGTGTCGATTGCATAAGAGATTCTTTAGCGAGAGCTTGTATACCTGTCATTGAGGAATATGCCGCTGGGGAAGATTGATCTTTGTTGAGAGAAATAGAATTTTAGGAGCTTCATCGTTTGTTATTCTGCTGGTGATTCATCTCTGTTGATATTTAGGAACTTCGATTGTCCGTACTCAACTGAGGAATTGTCTCTTAGTCGAGGAGGTGAAGATGAACTGTTATCTAGTCGTGGTCCAGGCTTCATAGTAATAAGACCGACTGCTACCTGGTCGTAATCCAGGCCTTACAGTGACTTATTGGGGAGATGAGATTAAACTTGCTATCCGGTTGTAATCCAGGTTTTTCAACTTCTCAATTCTTATCTGGTCGTAATCCAGGTTTCAGAAGGAATTCAAATGTTATTCGGTCGCATCCGAGCTTTAACTTGAATTTATGGCACACTAATATCCGGTCGACATCGGGCTTCTTAGTAATTGTCCAGGTAAACTGCTATTTGGTCGAAATCCAAACTTCGTGAGGTCTTGTACTGCTATCTGGTCGCAATCCAGGTTTCAATCTTTTTTATCGTTATTCGGTCGTAATCCAGGCTTCGTGTTGTACCCCAAAATTTGCCCTCCCATATTCTTCAAGATTTGTCAAGATCAACCTTCAAATGGTTCAAAATCTCTCAAGGATTGCACAGTTCAAATGCCTCCTAAGCCAGTCAAATTAGGGTTTTGGTTCCTTCAGTGAATTTGAGGTTTTCAATGGTCCAATCAAGTCCCATGGGCTCATATACATTGTCAAGCATCTACATGTCAAGTTTCCAGACTCACAGCATCAAGTTGCACAATCAAAAGTCCCATTTGCTTCACAATCAACTACAGGGGCAAAATGGTCATTTTACAGTCAAAAGTCAGAATTTTTGGTCAACATCTTATTTTGAAGCCACAATCATCATTTGATCAAGTCTTGATCATGATTCCACAAGAATGGCTCAAAAATCATCAAGATGCAAAAATTTTCTATTTTTGGACAGTTGAAAAGTCAACTGTAACTTGACCAAGGCATACCTTTTTCATGGTTCATCAGAAAAATCCCATCCAATGCTCATTTCGAAGGGGATGACATTTCCTACAACTCATCTTCACATTCCAAATCCAAGAAATGCTCTCACAAAAAGTTATCAATTTCTACATTATAGGTCAATTTCAAAAGTCAACAAAATGACACTTTAAGTAAAAGACCATATCTTGAGATTGGTAAATCAAAATGACATGGGACCAAAGGCATTGGTTAGAGGACTTCAAGACCTTTCCGAAATGTCCAAGAACATGTTCATAGGATCAAAATTGAGCAAGATATGCATTGGAGAAGTTGGGAAAGTTTTGGGAATTTGCAAAAGTCAACTTTGCCTAAAACACCTCATTTTTGCTAATGGGCCTCAAATTCTTTCTTGAAACTTTGTCCAAGGCCTATGCACGACCCATTGAGATTAATTTGAATTATTTTATTATTTTTATTAATTATTTGGATTTTTAATTAATTAATAATTCATTTAATTAATTTAATGGTAGGAAAATTCAAAAGATATGTTTTTCAAATCTTTTGTGGAGCAAATAAGATCAGGGCAAGCTGGCAATTCGTGTGCCAATCAAAGATGTCAAAAACTACAAAATTGGCAAGGTTTCTCAATCAAAAGGATGCTAAAAGATTTGATTGAAAATCAAATATACAATCTTCAATACAATGGATTTCATGTGCAAGATTTACCCTAGTTTCATTCCACTATATGTACTGAAGCAAAACCTAAAGCCTTGGACGTGCAAAACTGCTGCAAAGAACCCCTATCAAATTGAAAAAATCAAGAAAAAGGTGAAAACTGAAATCAACCTTCCAGCACAATTAGAAGCCTTTTCTTGATTCAAACACGTTGCTAGCATACTCAGAAACAATTTGCAATCGAAACCAAGTGTTTTACCTCAAGAAATCGCCCTGCACAGTCATATGGTTTACCACTTTTTTTCAAAATCATAATCATCGATTCATGCATTTTTAACATCTTTTATTGATTATGTTGTGTTTATAGGACTCATACGAAGCTATTAGTGTGATTGAATTGCATTATGGTGCCCTGAAACGTAAACCACCATTGTTGAATTCTAGGGTTTCAGAGCTCTCAGATTGGGGCTTTACAGCATAAGCAAAATTGGACCTTGAGACGCACATGGTTAGATTCGTCAAGGCCAGACGAATCAAACCCAACCCTCGCACCCTATTTATATAACTCATACGTCTAATCGCTATTATTGGCATTTGCAGTTTGTGGGGGTTAAAAACCTCCGCTATTTGTTTTGTTTTCTGCAGATAAATGGAGAAGACGAAGGATGTGGGAGCGTACTATTAGTCTATTCAAATAATATGCGCGCGTTTGTTTCTCTTTCCAGCATAGGCATTATGTTTTTATATTATGTTTATTGTGTATTATATTAACAAAGACAATGCAGTGGCTTGGTGGTTGATGACGTGCTTGGTAACTAATGGGACCTGGGTTCGATTCCCAGGTCCCCCAAACCTTTGTTTCTATTTTGTTTAATAAGATTATGTGCAGGCTTCCAAGAGAATTCCACCATGAACCTTCAGCGCTCCACATGCCAAGTGGCTATGATCATCAATCCAAAGGCCAAAAAGTGATGAACACTATATTCCCCAGTCAACCAACAAGCGCTTGATTATGAAAGTCAACAAAGGCTTGGTGTTCTTGGGCCTAAAGCTTCAGAACAACACCTCCATCTGGGCCAACATACCCCCCTTGGTTTGCTATTCTTTTTCTTATTTTCTTTTCCTTTTAATTCTTTTAATTATTATAATTATTATTATTAATTCATAAACAAATTATTTTTCATATTAAATTCAGAAACTTAAATATTTATAATATTTATAATATTTTTATTAATTACTAATTTTACTATTAACTATTATTTTTGTAAATAAAATGTAAATTAATTAATTTAGTTAAATTAGGTTCACTTTAATCTTTTTACAATAAACAAAATTAGTTTAGAATTAGGGTTTTGTTTACTAACTTTTTAATTATTTTTCTTTTTATTTTCATAAAAAAACATAAAACATAAAAAAGGACTTTTTCTTGTAAATAAAATACTAACAAATTAATTAGTTTAAATTAGGTTCAATTTTGATTCTTTTTTTAATAAAATAAACTTAGAATTAGGGTTTCTTTTGACTTTTAATTTCTTTATTTTTATTTTCATTAAAAACATAAAAAACACAAAAAAAACATTTTGTTTCTTTTAATTAATTAATTAATTAGTAAATTAGGTTTAATATTTTAATTAAATTGCAAAAAAGGGACAAAACTTAAACTCATATTTTCTCAAAAGGGGTAAAAAACCCTAGGACGTCCTGATTTAATTTATTCGCGTATTATTTATTTAATCATTTATGTAACTGTTTCCAAGGATGTAATAGTAATTAGGATTTTACCGCTTTCTTTTACTTCTCGCATTTATTTCAAAACGAGTTTTTGTTTTTGGCGATGCATAGACCCACGCCTTGTAATAGCGTAGATTTACATTTCCGCACTTTATTTTCCGCACTCTTAACTGTTAACAATGCATGCAAGACTGAATGCCAAATAAAATTAACTCGTAGCTCACAAACGACATGTACAAGATAAACATAACATGAAAACAACACACATGCACATGCCACTCCTAGGGTACGCCTCACTCGGTTGCCTTCGAAGGTGGTCGTCAAGTATAGGGTGTTTTAGAGGTCGCCCTCCTGTCTAAAGATCCAGTTGCCTCGAAACGGTTGCCTCGGATAAAAAGGATCTAGGATATTAGGGTTACTTCTAAGGTGTCCTACTATTGCTTCGGTGACCACACATGTCCCTTAATCGAATTGACCCGAATAACTCCAACGATGGTGCTACCTACCTCTCAATGGTGGGATATCGCTATCTAAAGGACTCTTACACAGCCTAATTCCTTAGAGTAGGTAGATTCTCGTGGGTACTTGCTCTCTCAAAACAAACAAAACATCTTTTCACACTGACACTTTCAAAAAGTTTTCAAACAAATTTTTCATACACTCTTGAGGACAAATACAAGAGTTACTTAGAAATTTTTCAAACGAAACTTTTATCAAAACCCACACACATTTGAAAAGCAAACAAATTTTTGAAAACATAAGAGCAAGTACCTAAGAGCCCATGGATAACCATGGATAGAAAGGGTGCTAACACCTTCCCTTTCTATAAATCTACCTCCCGAACCGAGAAACATTCTCAAAGAAGGAATTTTGCTGTGCTTTTGTCCTTTCCATGTTGGAGAACATAAAAGATGGTGGCGACTCTTGCTTACCGCGACATTTCGTGAACCAGCTTTAAACAGTCAGTTCTATTTCCACCGATCACAAAACTGGCGACTCTGCTGGGGACTTTATAAAAGTGAGGTGTACCTTAGGATTAGATCATACTTATGTTTTGAATTGCTTGCTTTGATTGCTTTTATATTTGTGGGCATTGTCTTGGAGTTTCATAGATCCTAACCCGGATCTGGGGATACCCTTTTAGGTAGCATAAGCTGTGAGGGACCTGTCCGGCGTAGACCGACACGGGTGAAGCAGTGGCTACATTGGTGTGACACCTTGGTCTGTACCGATATCCCTTGTGTTGCAACGAGGAGAATATGGGTCTTATGAGGAGTCATTAAGCACCAACCGACCTTAGAACCCTAATTTGACCCAACTTGGCCATAGAACAGTAGCAGTATGCTACACCCATTGAGGCTAAACTCTCGCGATGGTTCTGGCCGCAAGAAAAGATTGTGATACTGGAGTTATGACCGATTGAGGGTAGTCGATGATATTGGGATCCTCTAGAACCTGGTTACTTTTGATAGGACATGTCTTAACCAACGAAACTGAAAGAGGGTAGTACCTGAACTTCATGCTGGCCTAAACTCTAAGGGCTGTCTTATGTGACTTGTGTGCCTTATCATGTTTGCCTTTGTAAATACTTGTGGTGTGCTTTATCATAACATCATACCATCATACCATTGCATGCATCCTGCATAAGGACTGACCCATTTCGAAGACAAGAGGGTTTCATCTTTGCTCTGTTTTGTAGGACATTATGATGCCTGTGCGAAGGAATACTATCCGGCTCAACTTTGTTCACCCACCTGATCTGCTCAAAGAATTGGTTGACAGAATTCCAAATATTACTTCCTTCATCCAGAGGCATGGTTCTCTTCTCGGTTTAGTCACTTCAAAGTGGGACCAACAACTGATGAGTGTCTTGACCCAATTTTATGATCCCCTGTACCATTGCTTCACCTTTCAAGACTTCCAGCTGGTCCCTACCCTGGAAGAATTTTCTGATTTGCTTGGTATCCCTATCTTGGATTAGATTCCCTTCACTAGTTGGGAAAAGACTCTTAGGCTTGAGGAGATTGCTGCAGCCCTTCCTTTGGCCACCAAAGAGGTAATGGATATATGGGTGACTAGAAGTGGAGTTAAGGGCTTTTTGGCTAAGTTTCTGATTGGTAAGGCTAATAGTTTCTGGAATGACTTAGACTTCAGGGCGTACGAAGACATTCTGGCTCTCTTAATCTATGGTCTGGTTCTATTTCCAAATCCTGATAACTTTGTCAATGTCAACACCATAAGGATCTTCATGTCTCGGAACCCTGTGCCCACTCTCTTGGGTGATATCCTGCAATAACTCTATGCTCGTACCGCTCGAAGACGGGGAACTTTGTGGTGTTGTTCTCCTTTGTTAGTGAGGTGGTTTATTTCACACCTCCCTAAGTTCATGCTGAAGAACAAAGAAGGAAGAGGCTGGGCTCACAGGTTAATGTCTCTCACTGATAATGACATCATTTGAACTCTCAGAGGTTTGGATGAAGTAGCTGTTATTGATCGTTGCGGAGAATATCCTAATGTTCCATTGATCGGTACCCAGGGAGGAATCTCTTATAACCCGTGTTTAGCTCTCCGTCAGTTTGGAAGAGCCAGAAGAGCAGGACCTCATGAGATGTTGGTGCCTCACATCAGTTTTGAATTTCAGGTAGATAGTGACGAGCTACGTCGTAGATTCATCAAGGCTTGGGACAAAATTCACAAAGCTGACCCACATGAGTTGGGACCGAAGACTTCTCTGCCTATGGAATCCTACTACAGATGGGTCTGCATCCGTGCTCAGAAGTTAGGTATGCCATACGAAGCTGTCAGACCCATCATTCTTGAATTTCCTGACAAAGATGGGGTTCCTCCAACTGTTCTCCCTCCTCAGATACCTACTGATGTTGATACACTAAAGAGGTCTTGGGCGCAACTACAGGAAGAACGGGATTCTTATCGGGAAAAGTTCAACGAGCAGGAACAGAAGATCCAGAAGCTGACCAAGCAATTGGAGAACGAGCGGGTCCTGAATGACTATATCCGTACTGAGAAGAGGAGGCCATGGGAGAACTGATTGGGCTTTGGATGTTTCTTTTACAGCTTTCATTTCCTTTTCAGTATTTTCATTTATGTAACGCCTAAGGGCAATTTCTTGAACAATTCAAAGATAAATCTAATGAAGTGTGTTTCCTTTTTGTTTACAAAGTTGAATCCCGATTGTCTTTGAAAACATAAATCATACGCATTCCATTCATCATATGTATAGCAGGTACTCTTTTTCTACAGGTTGCTTAATCTTCTTCGCTGTTTATTTCAGCAGTCATCATGAATCCTGAATCATCCAACAAACAAGCAATCAAGGCCCTCCAGGCCCAGAACGCCCAGTTTCAAGAGCTAGTCATGAGCTTAGCCCAGGGACAACAGGAATTGAAGGCTCTGCTGGTGAAGAAGAAGAAGAAGAGGACTGTGTTGTTCAACACTGGACGGAGGTTTGGGAATACACTGCAAAATGAGGCTAATCAGGCTGCTTCCTCTGTAGGGAAGGATAGTCCCCAAGGGGGAAGGGTTCCTAGTCCTGTGGTCTCTGACAACGAGACAGATTTCAATGATGAACAGTACCCTCCTGCTGAGGATAGGTACAAGCAACTAGAGGACCGTCTGAGTGGTATGGAGATTCAGCATGTGCCTGGGTTGGATTTTGGAGATCTGGGTCTATCTTCTGGGGTGGTGATCCCACACAAGTTCAAGGCATCTTCTTTTGCGAAGTACGACGGGGCTTCCTGCCCTAAGCTGCATCTCAGATCTTACGTAAGGAAGATCCAACCCTACACTGCAGACAAGAATCTATGGATCCATTTCTTCCAGGATAGCCTTTCAGGGGCTCAACTCAAGTGGTTCTATCAGCTGGATGGAGCCAGTATTCGAAACTGGGAGGACTAGGCTACTACATTTTATAAGCAGTATCAGTACAATGCCGACCTCGCTCCTACACGTACCCAACTCCAGGGTATGTCGCTAGGATCATGTGAAGGTTTTAAGGAGTACGCGCAAAAGTGGAGAGACCTGGCTGGCAGGGTGCAGCCACCGTTGACTGACTGTGAACTCGTGGACATGTTCTTGGGGACCCTGTCTGGTCCATTCTTCAACCATCTGATTGGTAATTCTTCTGCAGGGTTTACATACCTCATTCTGACTGGTGAGAGGATAGAGGACTGGTATTAAGTCGGGGAAGGTACAGAAAGGTGCATCCTCAAGTTCTGAAAAGAAACCGTTCAAAAAGGAATCTAGTGCTGTTTATGGGTCGAGGAAACAGAATAAACCGGAATGCCGCCAAGCTGCCAACGCGGTGGTAATTTCAAAGCCTGCTGCCGCTCCTCGGCAATATAACCAACCAAGGGGTGAGAGACCCAGAAGAGAGTACACTCGGCTTAGTATGACCTTATCTCAGATCCTGCCGCAACTGCTGTCAACCAACCTGGTAACTATCAAAGAAGCTCCGAAGGTAGTGAACACAACCTCTCCAAAATACAACCCCAATGCCCGTTGTGCTTATCACTCTGATAGCCCGGGGCATTCTACTGATGATTGTTGGGCTCTGAGGAATAAGGTTTAGGACCTTATTGATACTAAGGAAATACAGTTCGAGGCACCCGAAAGGCCCAATGTTGTGACTGCTCCCATGCCCCAGCATGGAGTGAATGCTGTGGAAGAAGACCTGTATGTGGCCTCCGTGGATGATATTGTTACTCCGTTGTTGACCGTCAAGAGGAACCTGTTTCTAGCCGGTTTATTTCCAGGATATAGTAAAGGTTGCCACTTATGTGTTGTTTCACCTGCTGGTTGTCCCTTGCTGAAGTCAGGCGTCCAAAACCTGATGGATAGCAAGGAGATCTTGTTCAAGAAGATTGCTGTTCCTGTTATCCCTACTGAAGAAGTTTCTATTGTCACTATCTTCAACAACTCTCCTAAGGCTCCCTCAAAGAAGCTTGTCCAAATCATGTCTGCTCAAAAGATTGCCCCTATCATCATCACTGTTCCGGGGCCCCTCCCCTATACATCTGACAAAGCTGTCCCTTGGCACTATGGGGCAGATGTTTATGTGCTTGGAGTAAAACAAGAGTTTGATACTAGTACCGGTGTCAGCAACATCACCAGGCCTGCCAGGGTTACTCGTAGTGGTAGGCTGTTCTCACCAGATATTGCGCCACCAACCATTCAAAGACCTCTTGTCGTCACACCTGCCAGTGTGCCTGCTTCCCTGCCTGACCAAGTTCCTGTTTCTACCCATGTTGCCGAGTTATCTGACGCTCGGGGCAAGGGGATTGCTACTGATATGCCTGCCCGGACGGAGGCACCGAAGACCAATGTTGAAGCTTCCAAGCAAGAGATGGAAGAGATTCTCAAGATTATCAAGAAGAGTGATTTTAATGTAGTTGAGCAGTTGGGGCACACCCCATCTAAGATTTCTATGCTATCACTGTTGTTGTGTTCAGAGGCCCATGCCAAGGCCTTGATTACCTTCCTGAAGACGGCCCACGTGCCACAAGAAACGTCTGCTGATCAATTTACCGATTGTGTGGCCAACTTGACTGCTGATAATGGGTTGGGTTTCTCTGACGTCGATCTGACTGCCAAGGGAAAGAACCATAATAATGCCCTGCATGTCTCCATTGAATGCAGGGGCACTACTCTTGCTCATGTGTTGGTAGACACTGGTTCTTCATTGAATGTATTACCCAAGAAGGCCCTAGACAGGTTGGATTGTGAGGGTTTAGAGCTCAAGCCTAGTAACATTGTTGTCCGGGCCTTTGACGGGTCCAAAAGGATGGTACATGGGGAAGTTGACATTCCAATCAGGGTTGGTTCTCAAGTTTTTTATTCTACTTTCTATGTTATGGACATCCGTCCATCCTATTCTTGTTTGCTGGGTCGTCCTTGGATCCACAAGGCCGGGGCTGTGACCTCCACATTACATCAGAAGCTTAAGTACCCGGTCAGAGGGAAGATCGTTACAGTGCAGGGGGAGGAAGAATATATGGCCAGCCATCTTAATTCATTCTGGTACATAGAGATGGATGGGGAGTTCATTGAGACCCCCTTTCAACACTTTGAAGAGGTTCTTCCAACACTGGCATCAGTAGAGGCTGTGACTGAAGAAGACTCTCCGTTGAAGATGGCTTCCTTAAAGGATGCCCGGGCTGTGATTGAGAAGGGTGAGTGTGCAAACTGGGGCCGACTTCCTGATTTCACTCCGAAGACTGACAAGTTTGGTTTGGGTTTCACTGCAGAAGCTCAGAGGGCTGTTTGCAAGGCAAGGATTGGAAGACCTCCTGTGTTAATCACAAACCCAGGAGTGAATGCTATTGAAGACGACGTGGAGGAATCTGAATTCGACAGCTGGATCTATCCAACGACCAACGGTGGACTAAGCAACTCGACTACCAAATATTTCATACCTATTACTTTTATCACTCAGTAATGAACTCCTTTGTTTTAAATTTGTAACGAACAATAATTTGAAACTTTATGGCCCGGTGTCTTACCCGGGGCACCGTGGCTTCATTTGTGAGGGCTTATTATTTGTCATTTTCATATATCATGAATAAAAACATTGGAAGTTTTTCGCATTTCAAATCTTGTGCTCCCTTTCTTTCTTTATATATTGCAAAACAACTATATTTACACACACTCACTTATACAGGTTCCAATCCACTCTGGATCTCACTGGTAACGACTCTGCTACTACCAGTTATGACTTCGAAAATCCGATCAACTTAGCCGAAGACGAAGGTGAAGGTGATTGTGAAGTGCCTGGTGATCTTGTAAGACTGTTACTCCAGGAAGAGAGGGCCATTCAGCCACATGAAGAGCCAGTGGAAACGGTAAATCTGGGTACTGAGACAGACAGAAAGGAAGTCAAGATTGGTGCCAATCTGGAGGCCAATGTGAAACAACGGTTGATTCAGATGCTGCATAACTATGTGGAAATCTTTGCCTGGTCTTACGAAGACATGCCTGGGTTGGATACCGACATTGTGGTTCATCACCTTCCTACCAAGGAAGACTGCCCTCCGGTTAAACAGAAGGTCCGCCGTATGCGTCCAGAAATGTCCGATAAAATCAAAGCTGAGGTTATGAAACAATTTGACGCCGGTTTTCTAGCAGTGACTTCTTACCCTCAGTGGGTTGCCAACGTGGTTCCAGTTCCGAAGAAGGATGGTAAGGTCTGAATGTGTGTTGATTACAGGGATTTGAACAGGGCGAGCCCTTAGGATGATTTCCCTCTGCCTCACATCGACGTTCTAGTGGACAACACTGCTCAGCATAAGGTATTCTCCTTCATGGACGGCTTCTCCGGTTATAATCAAATCAAGATGGCTCCTGAAGACATGGAGAAGACCACTTTTGTCACTCAGTGGGGCACCTTTTGCTACAAAGTCATGCCTTTTGGGTTGAAAAATGCTGGGGCAACCTACCAACGTGCCATGGTTGCTTTATTTCATGACATGATCCATCATGAGATAGAAGTATATGTCGACGATATGATTGCAAGGTCCCAAACTAAGGAGGAACACCTTGACCATCTACATAAGCTGTTTGACCGTCTGAAGTTGTACAAGCTAAGGTTAAACCTGAACAAGTGCACCTTCGGGGTGAGATCTGGAAAATTGCTAGGCTTCGTTGTGAGCGACAAAGGTATTCAAGTGGACCCTGCCAAGGTGAAAGCCATACAAGAGATGCCAGCTCCCAAGACAGAGAAAGAAGTCAGAGGCTTTCTAGGGCGGCTGAACTACATTGCCCGATTCATCTCACATATAACTGCCACCTGTGAACCAATCTTCAAGCTGCTGAAGAAATATCAAGTGGTACGTTGGAACGATGAATGTCAGGCCGCTTTCGACAGAATCAAAGAGTATCTCCAAGAACCACCTATTCTTATGCCACCGGTTGAAGGGAGACCTCTAATATTATACCTGACAGTACTTGACAGCTCAATGGGGTGTGTTTCTGGGGCAGCATGACGAGTCTGGCTGAAAAGAGCACGCTATTTATTACCTTAGCAAAAAGTTTACCGACTGTGAGACCTGATACTCACTGCTCGAGAAAACTTGCTGCGCTTTGGTATGGGCTGCTCGCCGGCTGAGACAGTATATGTTGACTCACACTACTCTGTTGATTTCAAAAATGGATCCAATCAAGTACATATTTGAAAAGCCTGCCTTGTCCGGAAGAATAGCAAGATGGCAGATGATCTTGACGGAATACGATATCCAGTACACGACTCAAAAAGCAATCAAGGGAAGTGTATTGACAGACCATTTGGCACACCAGGCAGTAGATGACTACCAGTCCATGAACTTTGAATTTCCAGACGAGAATATCATGGTAGTGACTGATTGTGAGGTACCTGGACCAGATGAAGGACCTGAGGAAGGATCCCGATGGTCTATGCACTTTGACAGAGCCTCAAACGCTTTGGGTAACGGTATTGGCGCTGTGATCATATCCCCTAAAGGAACTCATACTCCACTCACTGTCTGGCTATGTTTCAATTGCACCAACAACATAGCAGAGTATGAGGCATGAATCATGGGTCTTCAAGCTGCAATTGACTTAAGGATCAAGTTTCTGAGTGTCTTCGGAGATTCTACTCTCGTGATCAATCAGATCAAAGGCGAGTGGGATACGAAACACCCAAATCTTATTCCTTACAAAGAGTGTGTGCTGACATTGATCCCCCATTTCACGGAGATAACTTTTGAACACTTCCCAAGAGAGGAGAATCAGTTGGCGGACGCGTTGGCTATGATGTCTTCTATGTTCAAAGTCAAATGGGACAACGAGGCTCCCCGAATCATTATCTGGAAACTGGATGAACCTGCATATTGTTGTGATCTTGAGGCTGAAGAGGTAACTGAGAAACCTTGGTATCATGAAGTGAAGAGGTACTTGGAAGCTCAAGAATACCCCGAGGGTGCATCTATTAACGACAAGAAGTTTCTTTGAAGGTTCGCAGCAAAGTTCTTCCTCAGCAATGGCATTCTATACAAGCGAAACCATGATTCGACCTTACTGCGTTGTGTGGATAAGAATGAAGCGGAGAGGATCATGGCAGAGCTGCACGAAGGTACCTTCGGAACACATTCCAGTGGGCATACTATGGCAAAGAAAATCCTTCGGGCGGGATATTTCTGGTCCACAATGGAAGCTGACTGTTACCAACATTCTCGGACGTGTCACAAATGCCAGATCTATGTTGATAAGGTGCACATTCCTCCAGTTCCTCTGAACGTCTTGACAGCACCTTGGCCTTTTGCAATGTGGGGCATTGATATGATCGGCGAGATCAGACCTACGGCATCCAACAGACATCGCTTCATCCTGGTAGCGGTTGATTACTTCACAAAGTGGGTTAAAGCAGCTTCCTATGCTACCGTAACCAAGAACGTCGTGGCACGGTTCATTCGACATAACATGATCTGTCGATACGGCGTCTCGGAGAGGATCATTACGGACAATGGTACCAATCTTAACAATAAGATGATCGCTGAGCTCTGCGAGCAATTCAAGATACAGCACCACAACTCTTCTCCCTACCGGCCGAAGATTAATGGGGCTGTCGAAGCGGCAAATAAGAATATCAAGAAGATTGTGCAGAAGATGACACTGACCTACAAATATTGGCACGAGATGTTACCGTTTGCTCTTCATGGGTACCGTACCTCAGCACGAACGTCAACAGGGGCAACACCCTTTTCCTTAGTCTATGGCATGGAGGCAGTCTTGCCTATTGAAGTCCAGATACCCTCTCTCTGGATAATGAAGGATGCCGGTTTGAACGAAGATGACTGGATCCAGACTCGACTTGATCAATTAAATCTAATCGATGAAAAGAGACTCACCGCTATTTGTCATGGTCAAACGTACCAAAAACGGATGATCAGGGCATTTAACAAGAAAGTCAGACGACAAGAGTATCAAGTCGGAGACCTGGTAATCAAGCGCTTCATTCTTCCTCAAAGTGATCCCAGGGGAAAATGGACCCCTACGTACGAAGGGCCATTTGTGGTTAAACATATCTTCTCAGGAGGAGCTATGATTCTAACCACTATGGATGGTGACGACCTTCCTCACCCTGCTAATGCAGACATAGTAAAAAGATACTACGCATGAATAAAAGACCCGCTAGGTTGACACACCTAGGCAAAAATAAGGGCTTCCCGGCGAACCAAAAGGGTTCGGGCAAAAATAAGGGATGAAAACTGAAAAAAATCTGTACACCCGGTAAGTCGAAAACCTGAAAAGGCGGCTTGGGAAAAAATGGGGTATCCCGGTGGACCGAAAACCCGAAAGGGCGGTCCAGGCAAAAGTTAGGGATTAAAGCGTAATACTATGTCTCATTGGATCACCTTGCATCCAGAATCCGGTATCAACTATCAGGTTCACACGACATCAAGCAATCAACTTCATCTTCAACTAAGCAGCCAAGTGATGAGACGCTTGAAGACATAAAGGCGATAGCAGAGTTGGAACCCAGTGGGATTATTCTTTTCACATAGCTATTTTGTCTTCCTTTTCACAAAATTGTATAAGCTCTATTTTGTTCAGCGGCGTTCTCTTACCAGGACGTCAGCCTCTTGTATATAAACGCCTATTTATAGGCAAATTCAAAAAATCAATACAAATTCACTTTTCAGACAAATTGCCAACTGTTTTTCCTTTATCTGTTTTTTCTTGCGAAGAACGTCCAATGTTCATTTTTTATATATGCATTTGACATTAATTGCTAACTCATAAATATTTGCATGCGAAACAAAGGACTAATTACAGGTGACATCAGAAACAGGGGCAATAATGAGTTGTCTAAGCGATCTAGTTGCTTTGTCCATCAAGGTACCAAGTTAAGTTCGACTGAAGAACGTGACCAAGATACCTCCACTCCTCGCAGAGTAAGACCAGAATCAGCAATACTCCCAAGCAGAGGTGGTCTCCCATCAGCCCTAAAAAGGCACAGTATCTCCAGCAGGTTAACAACACTCTCCCCAAGCAGAGTTAGTCTACTCTCAGCCTTAAGGAAGTTGGATACCCTCAGAAGATCTCAACATTCCCCAGTGGAGTACAGATGTTCCTAAGCAAGCATCCCCGGCAGTCTTAGTATAAGATTGTTCCCCGGCGGAATACCATACACCCCAGTGGAGCCATTCCCTAGTACAATCCAAAGATTCCCCAGGAGAGTTGAACCACCTCCCCAGTAGATTCTGGAAGCTTATCCCCAGTAGATTCTGGAAGCTTATCCCCATTAGAGACTGGAAGCCAATCACCTGCAGAGTACATGCATCTCTCCCCGACCACATTCAAAGTTTATTCCCCACCAGAGCCTATAACTGGGTTATCCTCAGCTAATTACCACGGAAAGATCGTCCCCAGCGAAGTTCTTTCTACCCCCAGCGGAGTTCATCAAATCCTCCAACATAACTTATCAATGGAATCCCCAGCGGAGTTATCATCAAATCTCAGCGAAGCACCTCTTCCCACAGAGTAATTCCCCGCAGAGTAATCTCTTCACCAAGTTTATTCCCCAACAGAGTCATCTCCTCCTACCGGTTATTCTTGCAATCATCTTCGTTCATCACCCCCAGCGGAAACGAAGAACTCTATTCTTCGACATCAGCCCAGGATTCAACTTCCCGGCATTCGCCAAGGATTTATTTTCCCAGACGAAAATACATTCATAAACATTACATTATCATACACCATGACGCATGCATATACGCATCATAAACACACAATCTCATTTATTCTTGAGAATATCATGACATCATGCATTTCATACATCATGACATTGCATACAACTGACGTTTTGCCTTTTCAGGAAAAAGGTCAATACAAAGATGATTACTATCAACTGTCGTAATTCCGGATTCGATACCTGTATCTAGCCAGGGCATATCTGTGAGTAACTGATTGTAGATTCGACACCTGTATCCGGCCAGGGCATGTCTGCATGAAGAGTTTAGAGATTCGATTCCTGTATCCAGCCAGGGCATATCTGTAGACGAAGAATTTCAGATTCGATTCCTGTATCCAGCCAGGGCATATCTGTGAGCAATTGATTGTAGATTCGATTCCTGTATCCAGCCAGGGTATGTCTGCATGAAGAGTTTAGAGATTCGATTCTTGTATCCAGCCAGGGCATATCTGTAGACGACCAATTCTAGATTTGATTCCTGTATCTAGCCAGGGCATATCTGTGAGTAACTGATTATAGATTCGACACCTGTATCCAGCCAGGGCATGTCTGCATGAAGAGTTTAGAGATTTGATACCTGTGTCCAGCCAGGGCATATCTGTAGATGACTCATTCCAGATTCGACACCTGTATCTATCCAGCGCATATCTGTGAGTGATTGATTGTAGATTTGATACCTGTATCTAGCCAGGGAATATCTGCATGAAGAGTTTGAAGATCAACCCCTGTAACAGGCCAGGAAACCATCTTCCTTTCTCAAAGTATGCAAGTTCTCGCTAAGGAATCTCTTACGCGATCGACACCCCCGATGGCATCTATAAGCCCATCTCCACAACTATCCATCACATCTCCAGATGGCATCTATAAGCCCATCCTCCTATCCATCATCTCTCCAGATGGCATCTATAAGCCCATTCCCGCCATCACATTGCTGGTATTTCTACTATGCGAGTGCAAATTTCTGGGCACTCTAGTGTTCAATCATCTTCCACCTTCGGATCACGAAAGGCACGCAAGCCAATCTACATCCTCAGGTCTAAGAAGATTGAACAGGGGCAACTGTTGTACCCCAAAATTTGCCCTCCCATGTTCTTCAAGATTTGTCAAGATCAACCTTCAAATGGTTTAAAATCTCTGAAGGATTGCACAGTTCAAATGCCTCCTAAGCCAGTCAAATTAGGGTTTTGGTTCCTTCAGTGAATTTGAGGTTTTCAATGGTCCAATAAAGTCCCATGGGCTCATATACATTGTCAAGCATCTACATGTCAAGTTTCAAGACTCACAGCATCAAGTTGCACAGTCAAAAGTCCCATTTGCTTCACAATCAACTACATGGGCAAAATGGTCATTTTACAGTCAAAAGTCAGAATTTTTGGTCAACATCTTATTTTGAAGCCAAAATCATCATTTGATTAAGTCTTGATCATGATTCCACAAGAATGGCTCAAAAATCATCAAGATGCAAAAAATTCAATTTTTGGACAGCTGAAAAGTCAACTGTAACTTGACCAAGGCATAACTTTTTCATGGTTCATCATAAAAATCCCATCCAATGCTCATTTTGAAGGGGATGACATTTCCTACAACTCATCTTCACATTCCAAATCCAATAAATGCACTCACAAAAAGTTATCAATTTCTACATTATAGGTCAATTTCAAAAGTCAACAAAAAGGCACTTTAAGTCAAAGACCATATCTTGAGATTGGTAAATCAAAATGACATGGGACCAAAGGAATTGGTTAGAGGACTTCAAGAACTTTCCAAAATGTCCAAGAACATGTTCATAGGATCAAAATTGAGCAAGATATGCATTGGAGAAGTTGGAAAATTTTTGGGAATTTGCAACAGTCAACTTTGCCTAAAACACATCATTTTTGCTAATGGGCCTCAAATTCTTTCTTGAAACTTTGTCCAAGGCCTATGCACGACCCATTGAGATTAATTTGAATTATTTTCTTATTTTTATGAATTATTTGGATTTTTAATTGATTAGTAATTCATTTAATTAATTTAATGGTAGGAAAATTCAAAAGATATGTTTTTCAAATCTTTTGTGGAGCAAATAAGATCAGGGCAAGCTGGAAATTCGTGTGCCAATCAAAGATGTCAAAAAATCCAAAATTGGCAAGGTTTCTCAATCAAAAGGATGCTAAAAGATTTGATTGAAAATCAAATATACAATCTTCAATACAATGGATTTCATGTGCAAGATTTACCCTAGTTTCATTCCACTATATGTACTAAAGCAAAACCTAAAGCCTTGGACGTGCAAAACTGCTGCAAAGAACCCCTATCAAATTGAAAAAATCAAGAAAAAGGTGAAAACTGAAATCAACCTTCCAGCACAATTAGAAGCCTTTTCTTGATTCAAACACGTTGCTAGCATACTCAGAAACAATTTTCAATCGAAACCAAGTGTTTTACCTCAAGAAATCGCCCTGCACAGTCATATGGTTTACCACTTTTTTTCAAAATCATAATCATCGATTCATGCATTTTTAACATCTTTTATTGATTGTGTTGTGTTTATAGGACTCATACGAAGCTATTAGTGTGATTGAATTGCATTATGGTGCCCTGAAACGTAAACCACCATTGTTGAATTCTAGGGTTTCAGAGCTCTCAGATTGGGGCTTTACAGCATAAGCAAAATTAGACCTTGAGACGCACATGGTTAGATTCGTCAAGGCCAGACGAATCAAACCCAACCCTCGCGCCCTATTTATATAACTCATACGTCTAATCGCTATTATTGGCATTTGCAGTTTGTGGGGGTTAAAAACCCCCGCTATTTGTTTTGTTTTCTGCAGATAAATGGAGAAGACGAAGGATGTGGGAGCGTACTATTGGTCTATTCAAATAATATGCGCGCGTTTGTTTCTCTTTCTAGCATAGGCATTATGTTTTTATATTATGTTTATTGTGTATTATATTAACAAAGACAATGCAGTGGCTTGGTGGTTGATGACGTGCTTGGTAACTACTGGGACCTGGGTTCGATTCCCAGGTCCCCCAAACCTTTGTTTCTATTTTGTTTAATAAGATTATGTGCAGGCTTCCAAGAGAATTCCACCATGAACCTTCAGCGCTCCACATGCCAAGTGGCTATGATCATCAATCCAAAGGCCAAAAAGTGATGAACACTATATTCCCCAGTCAACCAACAGGCGCTTCATTATGAAAGTCAACAAAGGCTTGGTGTTCTTGGGCCTAAATCTCCAGAACAACACCTCCATCTGGGCCAGCTTACCCCCCTTGGTTTGCTATTCTTTTTCTTATTTTCTTTTCCTTTTAATTCTTTTAATTATTATAATAATTATTATTAATTCAGAAACAAATTATTTTTCATATTAAATTCAGAAACTTAAATATTTATAATATTTATAATATTTTTATTAATTACTATTTTTACTATTAACTATTATTTTTGTAAATAAAATGTAAATTAATTAATTTAGTTAAATTAGGTTCACTTTAATCTCTTTACAATAAACAAAATTAGTTTAGAATTAGGGTTTTGTTTACTAACTTTTTAATTCTTTTTCTTTTTATTTTCATAAAAAAACATAAAACATAAAAAAGGACTTTTTCTTGTAAATAAAATACTAACAAATTAATTAGTTTAAATTAGGTTCAATTTTGATTCTTTTTTTAATAAAATAAACTTAGAATTAGGGTTTCTTTTGACTTTTAATTTCTTTATTTTTATTTTCATTAAAAACATAAAAAACACAAAAAAAACATTTTGTTTCTTTTAATTAATTAATTAATTAGTAAATTAGGTTTAATGTTTTAATTAAATTGCAAAAAAGGGACAAAACTTAAACTCATATTTTCTCAAAAGGGGTCAAAAACCCTAGGACGTCCTGATTTAATTTATTCGCGTATTATTTATTTAATCATTTATGTAACTGTTTCCAAGGATGTAATAGTAATTAGGATTTTACCGCTTTCTTTTACTTCTCGCATTTATTTCAAAACGGGTTTTTGTTTTTGGCGATGTATAGACCCGCGCCTTGTAATAGCGTAGATTTACATTTCCGCACTTTATTTTCCGCACTCTTAACTGTTAACAATGCATGCAAGACTGAATGCCAAATAAAATTAACTTGTAGCTCACAAACGACATGTACAAGATAAACATAACATGAAAACAACACACATGCACATGCCACTCCTAGGGTACGCCTCACTCGGTTGCCTTCGAAGGTGGTCGTCAAGTATAAGGTGTTTTAGAGGTCGCCCTCCTGTCTAAAGATCCAGTTGCCTCGAAACGGTTGCCTCGGATAAAAAGGATCTAGGACATTAGGGTTACTTCTAAGGTGTCCTACTATTGCTTCGGTGACCACACATGTCCCTTAATCGAATTGACCCGAATAACTCCAACGATGGTGCTACCTACCTCTCAATGGTGGGATAGCGCTATCTAAAGGACTCTTACACAGCCTAATTCCTTAGAGTAGGTAGATTCTCGTGGGTACTTGCTCTCTCAAAACAAACAAAACATCTTTTCACAGACACTTTCAAAAAGTTTTCAAACAAATTTTTCATACACTCTTGAGGACAGATACAAGAGTTACTTAGAAATTTTTCAAAATGAAACTTTTATCAAAACCCACACACATTTGAAAAGCAAACAAATTTTTGAAAACATAAGAGCAAGTACCTAAGAGCCCATGGATAACCATGGATAGAAAGGGTGCTAACACCTTCCCTTTCTATAAATCTACCTCCCGAACCGAGAAACATTCTCAAAGAAGGAATTTTGCTGTGCTTTTGTCCTTTCCATGTTGGAGAACATAAAAGACGGTGGCGACTCTTGCTTACCGCGACATTTCGCGAACCAGCTTTAAACAGTCAGTTCTATTTCCACCGATCACACTTTGCAATACTTTTCTCCTTATATGGTCGTAATCCAGTCTTCAGAATAGTTTACTTCTTATCTGGTTGTAATCCAGTCTTCAGAACACTTTACTTCTTATTTGGTCGTAATCCAGTCTTCAGAACACTTTACTTCTTATCTGGTCATAATGTAGTCTTCAGAACACCTTACTTCTTGTCTGGTCGTAATCCAGTCTTTAGAAGAGATCAAATGGCTATCCGGTCGTAATCCGTGATTCCCTTCGGCTTTGGGCCAACTAACATCCGGTCGTAATCCGAGCTTCATAGTATCTGGCCGGGTGAACTGTTGTTTGGTCGTAATCCAAGCTACACAGTATCCCTTACTGTTATCTGGTCGAAATCCAGTCTTCACAATACTTTACTTCTTGTCTGGTCGTAATCCAGTCTTTAGAAGAGATCCAATGGCTATCCGGTTGTAATCCGGGATTCCCTTTGGCTTTGGGCCAACTAACATCCAGTCGTAATCCGAGCTTCATAGTATCTGGCCGGGTGAACTGCTGTTTGGTCGTAATCCAAGCTACACAGTATCCCTTATTGTTATCTGGTCGAAATCCAGTCTTCACAATACTTTACTTCTTGCCTGGTTGTAATCCAGTCTTTAGAAGAGATCCAATGGTTATCCGGTCGTAATCCGTGATTCCCTTTGGCTTTGGGCCAACTAAACATCCGGTCGTAATCCGAGCTTCATAGTATCTGGCCGGGTGAACTACTATTTGGTCATAATCTAAGCTACACAGTATCCCTTACTATTATCTGGTCGAAATCCAGTCTTCATAATGCTTTTAACCGCTATCTGGTCGTAATCCAGGTTTCACAAGAACTTGTATTGTTGTCTGGTCGAAATCCAGGCTTCCCAATAACTTGCTGAGCTGTTATCCGGTCGTAATTCGGGATTCACAGCTTGCTGAGGATTTAAACTATTGTCCGGTCGAATCTGGGCTTCATAGTTTGCTTTTGTGCGAATTTGATTGTATCTTTCCTGAAAGGTAAAGGTTAGCTGTATGTGATACATGATATGGATCAAGCAATGATTTTCTCAAAATAAATGAAATTGTATTGTATGATGCGTATATGCATGTGTCATGATGTATGGAAATGTGATGTTTGTAGCTGGGGAAAATAAATCCCGGATAGTTGCTGGAGAAAAAGAGTTGAATTCTTTGCTTCTGCTAGGGATAGTGAATGAAGATGATTGCGAGAATAAACCTGTAGGAGAGGATAACTTCACTGGGGAATAAACTGACGAGGAAATGGCTCTGTAGGGAGGACATGCTCTGTAGAGGATTCCGCTGATAAATTCAGCTGGGGATGAATTACCGTTGCTGGTGATACCGAATCCTGTTGGGGATTGAGTTTCTGTTTGTGAAAGGAATGAACTCCGCTGGGGATGATCTTTCAGTTGCGACTTCACTGGGGAAAACCTTTTAGACTCTACTGGGGACAATTTTTAGAGTCTACTGGGGATGATTCTCCAAACTCCACTGGGGAAGCTTTTCCAGACTCCGCTGGGGATAACTGTTTAGTGCTGATGATGGATAAACTATGCTCGGGGAGAATATTGCCGACTCATTCGCGGTTGCGAGCCTCAGCTGGGGAGAGTTAACATTACTGTCTTTTCTTACTCTGCGGGGAGTGAATGTACCTCAGTCATATTCTTCATCTAAATCTATCTCTGTACCTGGTGGGTAGAGCAACTGTAACGTCTGGACAATTCCTATTTGCCACTGTCTCTGAAATTACGAGTAATCGTCTTTTGTTTCGCATGTAAATATTTATGAGCAGCAATTAATGTCAAATGCATATATCAAAAATGAACATTGGACGTTCTTTTGCAAAACAAAACAGAAAAAGGAAAAACAGTTTGAAACTTCTTTGAAAATGAATTGTATTGATTTTGAAGTTTGGCCTGTAAATAGGCGTTTTTTTACAAGAGGCTGACGTCCTAGTAAGAGAATGCCGCCGAACAAAAGAGTTTATACATTTTGTGTAAAAGAAAGAAAAACAACTATGTGAACAATCCCACTGGGTTCCAACTCTGCTATTGCCTTTATGTCCTCGAGCATCTCATCACTTTGCTACTTGGTTGAAGGTAGATCAGATTGATTAGTGCCATCCGGGATTTGATAGTCGATACCGAAGTCTGGATGCAAGGTGATCCAATGAGACATAGTGTTACACTTTGATCCCTAATTTTTGCCTGGACCGCCCTTTCGGGTTTTCAGTCCACCGGGATACCCTTTTTTGCCCAAGTCGCCTTTTCAGGTTTCCGACTTGTCGGGTGTACATATTTTTTCATTTTCATCCCTTATTTTTGCCCGAACCCTTTTGGTTCGCCAGGAAGCCCTTATTTTTTCCTAGGCCAGTCGACCTAGAGAGTCTTTGATTATGCGTATTATTTTTTCACTATGTCTGCATTGACGGGGTGAGGAAGGTTGTCACCGTCCATGGTGGTTAGAATCATAGCTCCTCCTGCGAAAATTTTCTTAACCACAAATGGCCCTTCGTAAGTAGGGGTCCATTTGCCCCTGGGATCACCTTGAGGTAGGATGATGCGCTTGATCACCAGATCCCCAACTTGATACTCTTGTCATCTAACTTTCTTGTTAAATGCCTTGATCATCCGTTTTTGATACGTATGACCATGACAAATAGCAGTGAGTCTCTTTTCATCGATTAAGTTCAACTGATCAAGCCGGGTCTGAATCCAGTCATCTTCGCTCAAACCTGCATCCTTCATAATCCGAAGAGAGGGTATCTGAACTTCAATGGGTAATACGGCCTCCATACCATATACCAAGGAATAAGGGGTTGCCCCTGTTGACGTCCGCGTTGAGGTGAGGTACCCATGAAGAGCGAATGGTAACATCTCGTGCCAGTCTTTGTATGTCACCGTCATCTTCTACACAATCTTCTTGATGTTCTTATTAGCCGCTTCAACAGCCCCATTCATCTTCGGCCGGTATGGAGAAGAGTTGTGATGCTGTATCTTGAACTGCTTGCAGAGTTCGATGATCATCTTATTATTGAGATTTGTACCATTATCCATAATGATCCTCTCTGGTACACCATATCGACAGATCAGATTATGCCGAATGAACCGTGCCACGACGTTCTTGGTTACAGTAGCAAAGGAAGCTGCTTCAACCCACTCTGTAAAGTAATCAATAGCTACCAGGACGAAACGATGCCCGTTAGACGCAGTAGGTATGATCTCGCCGATCATGTCGATGCCCCACATTGCAAAAGGCCATGGAGCTGTCAAGATGTTCAGAGGAACTGAAGGTATGTGCACCTTATCAACATAGACTTGGCACTTGTGACAGGTCCGAGAATGCTGATAACAGTCGGCTTCCATTGTGGACCAATAATATCCTGCCCGTAGGATTTTCTTTGCCATGGTGTGTCCACTGGAATGATTTCCGAAAGTACCTTCATGTAACTCTACCATAATCCTTTCTGCCTCCTTCTTATCCATACAACGCAGTAAGGTTGAATCATGGTTGCGCTTGTAAAGGATGCCATTACTGATGAAGAAATTCGCCGCGAACCTCCTCAGAAACTTCTTATTATTAACAGATGCACCCTCGGGGTATTCTTGAGCCTCAAGATACTTTTTTACCTCGTGAAACCAGGGTTTATCTGCCACCTCTTCAGTCTCAATGTCACAGCAATGTGCAGGTTCGTCAAACCTTTCAATGGTAATTCGGGGAGCCTCGTTGTCTCAATTGACTTTGAACATAGAAGACATCGTTTCTAGCACGTCCGCTAACTGATTCTCTTCTCTGGGGAAGTGTTCAAAGGTTATCTCCTCAAAGTGGGGAAGCAACGTCAATACATACTCCTTGTAAGGAATAAGATTTGGGTGTTTCATATCCCACTCTCCCTTGATATGACTGATCACGAGAGAGGAATCTCCGAATACACTTAAGAACTTAATCCTTAGGTCAATTGCTGCTCGAAGGCCCATGATGCACGCTTCATACTCCGTCATATTGTTGGTGCAGTTGAAACATAGTCGGACGGTGAATGGAGTATGAGAGCCTTTAGGAGATATGATCATGGCGCCAATGCCGTTACCCAAAGCGTTTGAAGCTCCGTCAAAGTACATAGACCATCGGGATTTCTCCTCAGGTCCTTCATCCGGTCCAGGTTCTTCACAGTCAGTCACTATCATGATATTCTCATCTTGGAATTCAAAGTTCATAGACTGGTAATCATCCACTGCCTGATGTGCCAAATGATCTGCCAACACACTTCCCTTGATTGCCTTTTGGGTCGTATACTAGATGTCATAATCAGTCAAGATCATCTGCCATCTTGCTATTCTTCCGGATAATGCAGGCTTCTCGAAGATATACTTGATTGGATCCATCTTTGATATCAATAGAGTAGTGTGAGTCAGCATATACTGTCTCAGTCGGCGAGCAGCCCATGCCAAAGCGCAACAAGTTTTCTCAAGCAGTGAGTATCGGGTCTCACAGTTGGTAAACTTTTTGCTAAGGTAATAAATAACATGCTCTTTTCGGCCAGACTCGTCATGCTGCCACAACACGCACCCCATTGAGTTATCGAGTACTGTCAAGTATAAGATCAGAGGTCTCCCTTCAACTGGAGGCATCAGAATAGGTGGTTCTTGGAGATATTCCTTGATCCTTTCAAAAGCGGCCTGACATTCATCATTCCACTTTACCACTTGATCTTTCTTCAGCAGCTTGAAGATTGGCTCACAAGTAGCAGTCAGGTGGGAGATGAATCGGGCAATATAGTTCAGACGTCCCAGAAAGCCCCTGACTTCTTTTTCTGTTCGAGGAGCTGGAATTTCCTGTATAGCCTTCACCTTTGCAGGATCCACTTGAATACCTTTATCACTAACGACGAAACCCAGCAGCTTACCAGATCTCACCCCGAAGGTGCACTTGTTTGGGTTTAACCTCAGCTTGTACAACTTCAACCTGTCAAATAGCTTCTGAAGGTGGTCCAGATGTTCTTCTTCAGTCTTGGATCTTGCAATCATGTCGTCAACATATACCTCAATCTCATGATGGATCATGTCATGGAACAAAGTGACCATGGCGCACTGATATGTTGCCCCAACATTCTTCAATCCAAAAGGCATGACTTTGTAGCAAAAGGTACCCCACTTCATGACAAACATTGTCTTCTCCATGTCTTCGGGAGCCATTTTAATCTGATTGTAACCAGAGAAACCATCCATAAAGGAGAATACCTTATGATGTGCGGTGTTGTCAACCAGAACGTCGATATGAGGCAGAGGGAAATCATCCTTGGGGCTCGCCCTATTCAGATCCCTATAGTCAACACACATTCTAACCTTACTGTTGTACCCCAAAATTTGCCCTCCCATATTCTTCAAGATTTGCAAAGAGCATGCTTCAAAATCTCCCAAGGGTTGCACAGTCCAATGGCCTCCTAACAGTCAAAATTAGGGTTTTGGTTCTGGCAAAGAAGTTGAAGTTTCCAAGGGTCCAAACAAGTCCCACATGCCTATAAACATTGTCAAGCATCCATATGCCAAGTTTCAAGACTCACAGCACAAGATTGCACAGTCAAAAACCCTAATTACCCTACAGTCAACTGTAGGGGCAAAATGGTCATTTGACAGTCAAAAGTCAAATTTTTTGGTCAACATTTTATTTTGAAGCCACAAACATCATTTGATCAATTCTTGATCATGATTCTCAAGGCATGGCTCAAAAAGTCTCAAGATGCAAAAGTTTCCATATTTGGACAGTTGAAAAAGTCAACTGCAAATTGACCAAGGAATAACTTCCACATGGTTTATCAGAAAAATTCCATCCAAAGCTCATTGTGAAGAGAATGACATTTCCTACAACTCATCTTCACACTTCAAGTCCAAGAAATGCTCTCACAAAAAGTTATCAATCTCAACATTATAGGTCATTTTCAAAAGTCAACAAAAAGGCACTTTAAGTCAAAGACCATAGCTTCAGATTGGTAAATCAAAATGACATGGGACCAAAGGCGTTGGTTAGAGGACTTCAAGACCTTTCCAAAATGTCCAAGAACATGATCAAAGCTTAAAAATTGAGCAAGATATGCCTTGTGGAAGTTGGGAAATTTTTGGGAATTTTGAAAAGTCAACTTTGCTTCAAATGCCTCAAAATTGCTAATGGGCCTCAATTTCTTCCAAGAATCATCACCCAAAATATATGCACGACCCATTGACCCAAAGGGGAGTTATTTTCTTATTTTTTATTAATTATTTGAATTTTTATTACTATTAATTCATTTAATTAAAATTAAATATGAAAAAATACTAAAGCATGTATTTTAAATCTTTTATGCAGCTAATAGGTCCATTATAAGCTCAAGATTTCGTGCCCCTTCAAAAAGGAAAGAATCATTCATGATTTGGCATATTTGGCATGAAAAAAAGATTGAAAAAGATTATGCAAAATCAAAAATTCAAAATCATCAATGCAAAGGTTTTTTGGCTTGGATTTCTAACCTAATTCATTCCACATATATGTACAAACCTAAACCTAATCAGAAAGACAGGCAAGCTGCGCTCAGAACCAAGAACCAAACTTGCATTTTTTCATAAAAAACTCAAAACTGTTTTCACAGTTCCAGCGTGATTCAAAGCATACAATCGATTCCAAAAGCTTGCTGAGGCCTTCCTGAACGTGGTTCAACACTTTTCCAAGCCCCATACATCCAGCATTGGTAGAACACAGTCTCCCTGTTCATGAGAATTTTCTTAATCGTACTTTGATTTGCACGCATTTTCCATACATTTGAATGTTTGATTTACACTAACAAGATGTTTCTAAAGCTAACAGTACCGTTCAATTGAAGAATGGTCTCCTAAATAAGAATTTACCATGAATGCATATTAGGGTTTCAAAGCTCTAATTTTGGGGTTTCTTTCATATGGAACAATTGGCCATTCAAACCTACATCGTTGAAACCAGGATGTTCGGACGAATAGGAATCACCCATCGCGCCCTTTTTCTTTTTTCTCATAAGCTAATCGCTATTTTTCAATGTGCTATTTAGTGGGGGTTTAAAACCCCCGCTATCTGTTTGTATTTTCAAGCAAAAGTGAAGGCATAGTGGAGAAGACGCTGAGGTGTAAGCACAAGACTGGGTAATTCAAACATTGCGCGCGTATTTTTGTTTTCTACCAATAACTCTTATTCCCTTTCATAATAATTATATTCCATATTAATATCAAAGAAGCTCAGTGGTTCAGATGGTTAGTGCGCTTGCTTACAGGTATTGGGACCTGGGTTCGATTCCCAGGTCCCCTCCCTTCTCCAATATTATTTTTCTTCATATGTTTCCATGCAACGCCTCACCTAAAGTCCACCATACATGCATCTGTATTTGCCTGCCACATGTCCAGCAACACTAATCCAAGGGCCAGAATGGGAGGACTACCCTAGACGCCAGTCAACTGCTTCTCACACGCGCCAGAAAAGTCAACATGGGCTTGCACTTCATGGGCCAAATTGCTTGCATATACCTCCTAATTGGGTCAGAAAACCCCCCATGTTTGCACTTTCTTCTCTCCTTTTTTCTTTTCTTTTGTTTATTTTAATTATGTTAATTGTTTATTTAAATCCACAAATTAATTTTTATAACATAAAAATACAAAAAAATCAGAAAGTCAAAAATAAGATATTTTTATTATTTAATTCACTAAATGTTTTATTTTGTAAATAAACTTAATAATCAATTTAGTTTTAATTTTAAGTTTTTAACTTTAATGCTTTTTCTTAGATAATTAAAAAAATATAAAAATAAGTCTTTTAGCATTTTTTATTCTTTTTCTTAATAAATAATCTTTTTTTCTTATCACTATTAATTATTAATTATTTTTGTAAATAACTTATAATTAAATAATTAGTAAATTAGGTCAAATTTGAATTTATTTCTTTAATAACTAAAAATGCTTAGAATTAGGGTTTTAATTCCAATTAATTTTCTTCATTTCTATTAAATACAAAAATATCCAAAAAATAAGTTCCTTCCTTTATTTAATTTAATTACTTTATAATTTCGATTTAATTTCTTTAAAGGGGCCAACGCCCTCGCACTCGATTATAATTCTTTTCGCGCATTTATTTTTATTTCTCTTATGAATGTAATGTAATTGCCCCAAAGCTTTGTAATAGATAATTAGGACATTTTCTTTCCGCATTTTATTTCAAATCGGGTCTTGGTTTAATTTGGCGATGCAGACCCGCGCCTTGTAATAGCGTAGGACCTTTATCTTTCCGCATTTTAATTTCCGCACCTTTTAATTGTTAACAATCACATGAAAGAATGTATGCCCAAATAAAATCAAAGCGTAGAACACTCAATGCATGATCAAGACAAATAATAACTGAAAACGACACACAATTCACACACCAATCCTAGGGTACGCCTCACTGTTGCCTTGCCCCTCGAAACGTGGTCGTCAATTAGAGGACGTTTTAGTAAGTCCTCATGTCCATGAACATGGCATGGGGGTAGCTTCTAAGGTGTCTTCCTATTGCTCTGGTGACCACACTGTCCCTACAAACGAATTGACCCGAACACCTCCAACGGTGGTGCTACCTACCTCTCAATGGTGGGATGGCGCTACCTCAAGGACATTTACACAGACTAATTCCTTAGGGTAGGTAGATGACTCGTAGATACTTGCTCTAATTCAAAACAAATAAAAAACTTCTTTTCACACAGACACTTTGCAAAAAGCTTTCAAAAACAACTTTTCAAACACTCTTGAGGACTGATACAAGAGTTGATCTGAAACTTTCAAAGAAACTTTTTCAAACCCACTCACCTTGAAAAGCAAACAAACCTTTTGAAAACATAAATGAGCAAGTATCTAAGAGCCCATGGATAACCATGGATAGAAAGGGTGCTAACACCTTCCCTTTATATAAATCTACCTCCCGAACCGAGAACTAATCTCAATAAGGAATTTTTCTGTGCTTTTGTCCTTTCCATTTGGAGAAAATAAAAGACGGTGGCAACTCTTGCTTCCGCGACATTTCGCGAACCAGCATTAAACAGTCAGTTCCAAATCCACCGATCACAGAACTGGCGACTCTGCTGGGGAAACTTATAAAGTGAGGTGTACCTTAGGATAGTTCATAACTGTGTTTTCAATTGTTTTGACTTGTTTGCTTTAAATTGTGGGTTGCATCGAAGTTACATAGATCCTAACCCGGATCTTGGGATACCCTGTTAGGTAGCATAAGCTGTGAGGGACCTGTCCGGCGTAGACCGACATGGATGAAACAGTGGCTACGTTGGTGTGGCACCTTGGTCTGTACCGATATCCCTTGTGTTGCAACGAGGAGAATATGGGTCTTCTGAGGAGTCATTAAACACCAACAGACCTTAGAACCTTAAAAGACACAACTTGGCCAATAGAACAGTAGCAGTATGCTACGCCCATTGAGGCTAAACTCTCGTGATGGTTCTGGCCGCAAGAAAAGATTGCGATGCTGGAGTTATGACCGATTGAGGGTAGTCAGTGATATTGGGATCCTCTAAGAACCCGGTTACTTTTGATAGGACAGGTATGAACCAACAAACTGAAAGAGGGTAATACCCAGACCCCATGCTGGCCTGAACTCTAAGGGTTTCTCCTGTGTGACTTGTGTGCCTTCCAACTTGACTACTTGCATGCTTGTTATCTGACACTTGAGTTTCTTGCAGGATTTGTTTATAGTCCTTAATTGGGACTCATAACAGGGTTTACTTGAGTTTCTTGCAGGTTTTGTTTATAGTCCTTAATTGGGACTCATAACAGGGTTTACTTGAGTTTCTTGCAGGTTTTGTTTATAGTCCTTAATTGGGACTCATAACAGAGTTTACTGAGTTTCTTGCAGGTTTTGTTTACAGTCCTTAATTGGGACTCATAACAGGGTTTCCCTACATTACTCCATGCATAGCATAACATCATACCATTGCATGCATCCTGCATGAAGACTAACCCATTTCAAGGATCTCAAGGGCTTGTGATGCAGGTCATGATGAACCAACTGTCCAGCAAGGGGCAAAGGGGATTTATTTTCCTCTAGACAAGGTTGTCAGGGGCTATGACCCACTCGATATGGTGAGCCTTGACCCTTGAAGAAGGATTCTCAGCAACATGGAGTTCCTTCAATCAATCTACAAATTCAAATGCTAACAATCTTCTTGTTTACCCTGCGAGGTCCTTGAAAACATTGCATATACATACATACATATCATTGCATAACAGGTACCCTTTTGACAGGTCACTTACCATCTCCGCTGTTTATTTCAACAATGGCTTCCCAACAAGATAACCAGGGACCTCATGCTCAAGAGACTCAGTTCAGGGAGATCTTCTTAAGCCTATCCAAGGGACAGGAAGAGCTGAGAACACTCCTCACGGGGACTTTGTTCAGGAACAATGCTGAGGACGACAAGGACGAACGGCTGAAACGTCTACAAGCTGAGGTAGACACATTGAAAGCCTAGATGCTGGGGCAAAGGGCTCTCATCCAAAGTTTAGCTCGGGAGCAAGGAGAGCTGAGGGCCATGATCAATCAGCTTCATCAAGACATGAAGCAACCAGCCCAAGTCAGGGACCAGGTCATGGAACAACTTCCAAGAGGGCAAAAGTCTGGTCCAATGAATAGACCTCTCCAAGCCGCTACCACTTCACAGGTCCAACAACGACCTCGCCAAGAACAACGGGCTGATCAGAGCAAGCCAGACAAGCCTAAAAGGCAGTTCACCAAGCTCAACGTGTCACCGTCTCAAGCTTTACAACAATTGTTGAGGGTGAATCTGGTGACGTTAAGGGACCCTCCTAAGAATCCCAACACAACCTCCCCAAAGTACAATCCTGAGGAAAGATGTGCATACCACTCTGACAGTCCAGGACATGACACCGACGACTGCTGGGCTCTGAAGAATAAGATCCAAGATCTGATTAATGAAAGAGTTATGGATTTTAACCAGATGGGCCAGACTGAATGCTCCTGTCATCCCTACAAGATGCACCAGTTGAAGTAACAAGCCCTGAGACTAGAAGACTTTTGTTCATTAGAATTTTTCAAGTTGTGATTTTCTTTTGATTGTTCAAACATTTATTCATGTTAAACGTTGTTATTTCATTAATGCATCGCATACGTCTGTTTTGAAGCAATATATTCGTATTCACTATATGCAAATTATTTTCATATTTTTTCTGATGATCAACGCTCGATTAATAATTCTAAGCCTCTTGAGGGAGGATGACGAAAATGATACCGCAATTTACAGTATGCTTTTGAACAGACCCCGCTGATGAGGTACAAGCATTGTTTCAATTCCTAAACACTGGAGTTATAAGGATGATAATCCCTCGTCAACCTCGCTGAGCCAAAGAAGTAGGAGTTTTTCTTTTCGAAAATTAAAAACCTTTATCAAAACCTAGGGCAGGGTAGTTCTCTCAGTTGATCCAAGGGCATAACAAATGGCACCAAAGAGGTCCTTACAAAAAAAAAGAGAAAACAGTGATGGTTCCCTATAATCGTCAAGACAGGCAGTCATTATATCTCAAAAAAATAAAAACCCAATAAGTCAAAACCTATAAAGGAGACTTACAAGACTGGGGTATCCCGCTGACTGTAATCACAAAAGAAACAGTTCAGGCAAAAAAGTAGGGATAGCAAAATAAAAAAGAAAGAGGTCATACAAACCCTCAACAAAAACAAAAAATGACTGCCTAATCAAAATAAACCGTCAGTATCCAAACCATCACTGGTATATCAAAGCAAAGACGCAACAAAGTCTAACGCATGATCATCTGAGTTTAGGTTTGAAGAACATCACGAAGAGTGGGTGGGTACAAATAATTTGAGCCTTTATCCTTTGTTTCTTAAAACCATGAACCAGGCCATGTTATAACCCTCAAAAGTCCTAGCTGAAGCATGGGTTAGCTCGAAAGCATACTGTTACAAAGGTATCCTGACTCCTTAAGGCTCATGGTAAAATACGGAGTTGACATCATGTTTTACAAACATTCACCTGTTTTATGGAAAAGAATGCATTTTCAAAATCTTCAAGACAGACATAAGCTTTGCATTTTTGATATAACATTGTTTGCATATGACTATTTGTTTGAACAGCAGGGAAATTCGCATGATGAATACCTAGTGAACAAAAGCACTTCCAATCAAGCGGCAGACGTGATTATTGTCCATCATCTGGGGCAATTAAGTCAAGATTCGAAGAATCTCTCAAAAGGCCAAACAACCTGGGGCAAATCTCCGCCTGAGTCACTTGGGGCACTCCAGCAACGAATCTGGCCTGATGAAACATCTTCTGGGGCATGACAAAACACTTCTAACAGGGGCACCTCCATATATCCTGAGAGCATGGACATAGTCGAAAAAATACTGCGCAAAATCAAAGACCCGCTAGGTTGACATACCTAGGCAAAAATAAGGGATTCCCGGCAAACCAAAAGGGTTCGGGAAAAAATAAGGGATGAAATGAAAAAATCTGCACACCCGGCAAGTCGAAAACCTGAAAAGGCGGCTTGGGCAAAAATGGGTATCCCGGTGGACTGAAAACCCGAAAGGGCGGTCCAGGCAAAAGTTAGGGATAAAAAATGTACGACTATGTTCTGTCGTCTCGTCACTTGTCTATCAGAAGAAGGTTGTCAAACGGCAGTCATCAAGCACCCCCACATGTCTTCCTCTCCCACAGAAACAGGGGAAATAATGAATTGTCTAAACGGTCTAATGGTTCTGCCCATCAGGGTACCAAGTAAGTTCATCAGAAGATATAACCAATATACCTTAATTCCCCAGAGAGTGAGCCAGCAAGTCAATGCACTTTCCCCAAGCAAAGTTATACAATCAGTCTTAAGGAAGTTGGGTACCCCCCGCAGATCTCAACATTCCCCAGCATAATATACGAATATTCTTAACAAGCATCCCCGACAGTCTTGGTCTAAGACTGCTCCCCGACGGTATACCAGACATTCAGCGGAGCCACTCCCCCAATATATCTCAAAATTTCCCCAGGAGAGTCCAGTACAGTTCAGAATTTCCCCAGGAAAGTTTGAATCCATCTCCCCAGCAGGAAGCTCATCCCCAGTAGATTCTGGAAGCTTCCCCCCTACAAAGCACGAACGCGTCTCCCGGCTTTATTCAAAGGTTATTTCCCCACCAGGATATAACTGGGTTATCCTCAGCCAAAAGCCACGGAAAGATCGTCCTCGGCAAAGTCTTCTTATCCCCAGCGAAGTCTATTAACACTTCCGACATAACAATGGTATTCCCAGCAAAGTTACCATCAACATTCCAGCAAAGTACCTCTCTTCCCACAGAGTATTGCTCCCCAGCAAGATCGCTAGAATAATTTTCTCCCCGCAGAGTAATCCATTCGCCAAGTTTATTCCCTAACAGAGTTATCTTCTCCTACCGGTATTCTTGCAACTATCATCCCCAGCGGAAACAACAAAGCACTATTCTCCAACATCATCCCAGGATGTGACTTCCCGGCACCCGTCAAGGATTTATTTTCCTAAGATGAAAGCGTACATTCGTAAACATCGCATTTCCATACATTATAGCATGCATAAACGCATCATATCCTACAATCTCAGTTATGTTGGGAACATCATTGCTTGATCCATATCATGCATTGCATATGACTGACCTTTACCTTTCAGGAAAGATCCAGTTAAGTTCTCAGCTATATCCAAGACCTTGTCTGGTTCAGTTAAATCGACTCCTAAAGATATTTCTGATTCTTATCCAGTCAAAAGCCTTCTCTGGTCCAGTTAAATCGATTCCTAAAGATTTTTCTGATGAAGACTCAGTTGAAGATTCCAAGACCTTGTCTGGTTCAGTTAAATCGACTCCTAAAGATTTTTCTGATTCTTATCCAGTCAAAGGCCTTCTCTGGTCCAGTTAAATCGATTCCTAAAGATTTTTCTGATGAAGACTCAGTTGAAGATTCCAAGACCTTGTCTGGTTCAGTTAAATCGACTCCTAAAGATTTTTCTGATTCTTATCCAGTCAAAGGCCTTCTCTGGTCCAGTTAAATCGATTCCTAAAGATTTTTCTGATGAAGACTCAGTTGAAGATTCCAAGACCTTGTCTGGTTCAGTTAAATCGATTCCTAAAGATTTTCCTGATGAAGACTCAGTTGAAGATTCCAAGACCTCGCCTGGTTCAGTTAAATCGACTCCTAAATATTTTTCTGATTCTTATCCAGTCAAAGGCCTTCTCTGGTCCAGTTAAATCGATTCCTAAAGATTTTCCTGATAAAGACCCAGTTGAAGATTCCAAGACCTTGCCTGGTTCAGTTAAATCGACTCCTAAAGATTTTTCTGATTCTTATCCAGTCAAAGGCCTTCTCTGGTCCAGTTAAATCGATTCCTAAAGATTTTCTTGATGGAGACTCAGTTGAAGATTCCAAGACCTTGCCTGGTTCAGTTAAATCGACTCCTAAAGATTTTTATGATTCTTATCCAGTCAAAGGCCTTCTCTGGTCCAGTTAAATCGATTCCTAAAGATTTTCCTAATGAAGACTCAGTAGAAGACATCCAGATTCTCTCATCGTTACTGTTGAGGTAGTAATCGCCCCAGATTCTCTCATCGTTACTGTTGAGGTAGTAATCACCCCAGATTCTCTCATCATTACTGTTGAGGTAGTAATCGCCCCAGGTTCTCTCATCGTTACTGTTGAGGTAGTAATTGCCCCAGGTTCTCTCATCGTTACTGTTGAGGTAGTAATCGCCCCAGGTTCTCTCATCGTTACTGTTGAGGAAGTAATCGCCCCAGATTCTCTCATCGTTACTGTTGAGGTAGTAATCGCCCCAGATTCTCTCATCGTTATTGTTGAGGTAGTAATCGCCCCAGGTTCTCTCATCGTTACTGTTGAGGTAGTAATCGCCCCAGATTCTCTCATCGTTACTGTTGAGGTAGTAATCGCCCCAGGTTCTCTCATCGTTACTGTTGAGGTAGTAATCGCCCCAGGTTCTCTCATTGTTACTGTTGAGGTAGTAATCGCCCCAGGTTCTCTCACCGTTACTGTTGAGGTAGTAATCGCCCCAAGGTTCTCTCACCGTTACTGTTGAGGTAGTAATCGCCCAAGGTTCTCTCATCGTTACTGTTGAGGTAGTAATCATCCGAGGTTCTCTCACCATCCCGTTGAGGTAGTAACCATCCATGATTCATTCATCACCTTTTGAAGACTCCAAACTCGACTCCTGTATCTCTCCAGGGCACGTCTGAAGAGGTTTAAGGATTCAATTCCTGTAACCAGTCAGGGCACATCCACACAAAGAATTTGAAGACCAGCTCCTGTAACAGGCCAGGTAATCATTTTCTTTTTCAGGTACGCAAGTTCTCGCTAAGGAATCTCTTACGCGGTCAACACCCAGATGGCATCTATAAGCCCATCCACCTATCCATCACCTCTCAGCATGGCATCTATAAGACCATCATCCTATCCATCAATCTCCAAATGGCATCTATAAGCCCATTCCCACCATCACACTACTATGTGAGCGCAAATTTCTGGGCACTCTAGTGTTCAATCATCTTCCACCTTCGGATTACAAAAGGCACGTCAGCCGATCTACATCCTCAGGTCTAAGAAGATTGAACAGGGGCAACTGTTGTACCCCAAAATTTGCCCTCCCATATTCTTCAAGATTTGCAAAGAGCATGCTTCAAAATCTCCCAAGGGTTGCACAGTCCAATGGCCTCCTAACAGTCAAAATTAGGGTTTTGGTTCTGGCAAAGAAGTTGAAGTTTCCAAGGGTCCAAACAAGTCCCACATGCCTATAAACATTGTCAAGCATCCATATGCCAAGTTTCAAGACTCACAGCACAAGATTGCACAGTCAAAAACCCTAATTGCCCTACAGTCAACTGCAGGGGCAAAATGGTCATTTGACAGTCAAAAGTCAAAATTTTTGGTCAACATATTATTTTGAAGCCACAAATATCATTTGATCAATTCTTGATCATGATTCTCAAGGCATGGCTCAAAAAGTCTCAAGATGCAAAAGTTTCCATATTTGGACAGTTGAAAAACTCAACTGAAAATTGACCAAGGCATAACTTCCACATGGTTTATCAGAAAAATTCCATCCAAAGCTCATTGTGAAGAGAATGACATTTCCTACAACTCCTCTTCACACTTCAAGTCCAAGAAATGCTCTCACAAAAAGTTATCAATCTCAACATTATAGGTCATTTTCAAAAGTCAACAAAAAGGCACTTTAAGTCAAAGACCATAACTTGAGATTGGTAAATCAAAATGACATGGGACCAACGGCATTGGTTAGAGGACTTCAATACCTTTCCAAAATGTCTAAGAACATGATCAAAGCTTAAAAATTGAGCAATATATGCCTTGTGGAAGTTGGGAAATGTTTGGGAATTTTGAAAAGTCAACTTTGCTTCAAATGCCTCAAAATTGCTAATGGGCCTCAATTTCTTCCAAGAATCATCACCCAAAAGCTATGCACGACCCATTGACCCAAAGGGGAGTTATTTTCTTATTTTTTATTAATTATTTGAATTTTTATTACTATTAATTCATTTAATTAAAATTAAATATGAAAAAATACTAAAGCATGCATTTTAAATCTTTTATGCAGCTAATAGGTCCATTATAAGCTCAAGATTTCGTGCCCCTTCAAAAAGGAAAGAATCATTCATGATTTGGCATATTTGGCATGAAAAAAAGATTGAAAAAGATTATGCAAAATCAAAAATTCAAAATCATCAATGCAAAGGTTTTTTGGCTTGGATTTCTAACCTAATTCATTCCACATATATGTACAAACCTAAACCTAATCAGAAAGACAGGCAAGCTGCGCTCAGAACCAAGAACCAAACTTGCATTTTTTCATAAAAAACTCAAAACTGTTTTCACAGTTCCAACGTGATTCAAAGCATACAATCGATTCCAAAAGCTTGCTGAGGCCTTCCTGAACGTGGTTCAACACTTTTCCAAGCCCCATACATCTAGCATTGGTAGAACACAGTCGCCCTGTTCATGAGAATTTTCTTAATCGTACTTTGATTTGCACGCATTTTCCATACATTTGAATGTTTGATTTACACTAACATGATGTTTCTGAAGCTAACAGTACCGTTCAATTGAAGAATGGTCGCCTAAATAAGAATTTACCATGAATGCATATTAGGGTTTCAAAGCTCTAATTTTGGGGTTTCTTTCATATGGAACAATTGGCCATTCAAACCTACATCGTTGAAACCAGGATGTTCAGACGAATAGGAATCACCCATCGCGCCCTTTTTCTTTTTTCTCATAAGCTAATCGCTATTTTTCAATGTGCTATTTAGTAGGGGTTTAAAACCCCCGCTATCTGTTTGTATTTTCAAGCAAAAGTGAAGGCATAGTGGAGAAGACGCTGAGGTGTAAGCACAAGACTGGGCAATTCAAACATTGCGCGCGTATTTTTGTTTTCTACCAATAACTCTTATTCCCTTTCATAATAATTATATTCCATATTAATATCAAAGAATCTCAGTGGTTCAGATGGTTAGTGCGCTTGCTTACAGGTATTGGGACCTGGGTTCGATTCCCAGGTCCCCTACCTTCTCCAATATTATTTTTCTTCATATGTTTCCATGCAGCGCCTCACCTGAAGTCCACCATACATGCATTTGTATTTGCCTGCCACATGTCCAGCAACACTAATCCAAGGGCCAGAATGGGAGGACTACCCTAGACGCCAGTCAACTGCTTCTCACACGCGCCAGAAAATTCAACATGGGCTTGCATTTCATGGGCCAAATTGCTTGCATATACCTCCTAATTGGGTCAGAAAACCCCCCATGTTTGCACTTTCTTCTCTCCTTTTTTCTTTTCTTTTGTTTATTTTAATTATGTTAATTGTTTATTTAAATCCACAAATTAATTTTTATAACATAAAAATACAAAAAAATCAGAAAGTCAAAAATAAGATATTTTTATTATTTAATTCACTAAATGTTTTATTTTGTAAATAAACTTAATAATCAATTTAGTTTTGATTTTAAGTTTTTAACTTTAATGCTTTTTCTTAGATAATTAAAAAAATATAAAAACAAGTCTTTTAGCATTTTTTATTCTTTTTCTTAATAAATAATATTTTTTTTCTTATCACTATTAATTATTAATTATTTATGTAAATAACTTATAATTAAATAATTAGTAAATTAGGTCAAATTTGAATTTATTTCTTTAATAACTAAAAATGCTTAGAATAAGGGTTTTAATTCCAATTAATTTTCTTCATTTCTATTAAATACAAAAATATCCAAAAAATAAGTTCCTTCCTTTATTTAATTTAATTACTTTATAATTTCGATTTAATTTCTTTAAAGGGGCCAACGCCCTCGCACTCGATTATAATTCTTTTCGCGCATTTATTTTTATTTCTCTTATGAATGTAATGTAATTGCCCCAAAGCTTTGTAATAGATAATTAGGACATTTTCTTTCTGCATTTTATTTCAAATCGGGTCTTGGTTTAATTTGGCGATGCAGACCCGCGCCTTGTAATAGCGTAGGACCTTTATCTTTCCGCATTTTAATTTCCGCACCTTTTAATTGTTAACAATCACATGAAAGAATGTATGCCCAAATAAAATCAAAGCGTAGAACACTCAATGCATGATCAAGACAAATAATAACTGAAAACGACACACAATTCACACACCACTCCTAGGGTACGTGTTGTACCCCAAAATTTGCCCTCCCATATTTTTCAAGAATTGCAAAGAGCATGCTTCAAAATCTCCCCAAGGGTTGCATAGTTTAAAGGGCCTCCTAACAGTCAAAAACTAGGGTTTTGATTCTGACAAAGAAAATGAAGTTTTTAAGGGTCCAAACAAGTCCCACATGCATACAAACATGGTCAAGCATCCTCATGCCAAGTTTCAAGACTTACAGCACAAAATTGCACAGTCAAAAACCCTAATTGCTCAACAGTCAACTGTAGGGGCAAAATGGTCATTTGACAGTCAAAAGTTCAAATTTTTGGTCAACATCTCATTTTGAAGCCACAAACATCATTTGATCAATTCTTGATCATGATTTTCAAGGCCTGGCTCAAAAGTCTCAAGATGCAAAAGTTTCCATATTTGGACAGTTGAAAAAGTCAACTGTAACTTGACCAAGGCATAACTTCCACATGGATTATCAGAAAAATCCCATCCAAAGCTCATTTTTAATAGAAAGACATTTCGTACAACTCCTCTTCACACTTCTAGTCCAAGAAATGCTCTCACAAAAAGTTATCAATTTCAACATTATAGGTCATTTTCAAAAGTCAACAAAAAGGGACTTTAAGTCAAAGGCCATAACTTGAGATTGGTAAATCAAAATGACATGGGACCAAAGGCATTGGTTAGAGGACTTCAAGAACTTTCCAAAATGTCCAAGAACATGATCAAAGCTTAAAAGTTGAGCAAGATATCCCTTGTGGAAGTTGGGAAATTTTTGGGAATTTTGGAAAGTCAACTTTGCTTCAAATGCCTTAAAATTGCTAATGGGCCACATTTTCTTCCAAGATTCATCATCCAAAGCATATGCACGACCATTTGGCCCAAGGGGAGTTATTTCATCATTTTTATTTATTTATTTGAATTTTTAATTACCATTAATTCATTTAATTAAATAAAATATGAAAAAATGCTCATCCATGTTTTTTAAAATCTTTTTGTGCATGGAATGCCTTCAAGATTTCGTGCCCTATCTAATATGGAAAGAATCTAGGTGATTGGCCATGATTGGAATCAAAAACATGTGAAAAAGATTTGGAAAAATATGCATGAAAATCAAATATTCCTTCCATCAATGCAAAAGGTTTTGGACATATTTTTCAACCCTAATCCATCACTCATATAAGTCAGAAGCTAGACCTAATGAGAAGAACCTCTAAGCTGCGCCCAAAACCATAAGCAAACTTTGCACTTTTTCAAGAAAATTTCAAAACTGAAAACTACATTCTAGCGCGATTCAAAGAAAAACAACTATTCCATTGCCTTCCTGAGACATCAAGGAAGCTTCCTGAATCAAAATCACAGCTTCTAGCCTCAAGAAACGGTAGAATGAAGCTGTTCTGTTCTTGATATTTCGCGTTTTCATGTTCTGATTTCTATGCCATATTCATACATTATAATGCATGTTTTCCACTAATATGGGTTCACTGAAACTGATGGCATCGTTGAATTGGATTAATATTGATTGTATAAAGAATTGCCATGGCTAATTTTTAGGGTTGCAGGGACCTTAAAAGAGGGCTTCGTCCATATGGGAAAATTGAACCATAAGAAGTATACCATTGAACTCGTGACGTTCCACTGAATCTAAAACATCCCTCGTGCTTTTTTTATATGCAGCCAATTTCTATTCGCTATTTTTTGGCACTTCAGATTGTGGGGGTTCAAAACCCCCACTATTTGATGTTCTTTTTTTCAGGTCAAAACGCATAAACGAGGAAGAAGATGAGTTGGAAGGCTATGGTTGGTTGATTCAAAGCTGGGCGCGCGTTTTTGTCTTCATAGCACTAACTCTTATTTATCATTATATTAATTGTTTTTCATGATAATAACAAACATGCTAATTGGTTCAGGTGGTAGAAAGTAACATTGGCAAGCATTGGGACCTGGGTTCGATTCCCAGGTCCCCCACTTTGTTTCAATATTTTTTCTTTCAATGTAATTCTATGCAGCTTGCCTCCTGAAGTTCATCATACGTCCACAATCCCAGCATGCCACATGGCCAATAACCTCAATCCAAGGGTCCTGATCTGATGAACACCATGGGCACCAGTCAATGCACACTCACGTGGTCAGAAAAGTCAACTGAAGGCCTTAAACATTGGGCCAAAAATGCTGGATGATACCTCCAAATTGGGGTCAACACCCCCTAGAGTTTGTGTTTCTTTTCTTTTTCCATCCTTTTTATTATTTGTTTAATTTAATTATTTCCTCTTAGATCTTTAAATTAATATTTTCTTAAACATAAAAAATAATAAAAAAATCAGAAAAGATAAAATATAAATATATTTCACTTAAGCATTTTCTTTGTAAATAAATTTTTTGTTAATTAATTTAGTTTTAAATTTTAGGCTTAATTTTAAATATTTTTCTTAATAAATTAAAAAATTGTAGAATTAGGTTTTTTTATTTTTATCCTTTTGCCTTTTTCACCATATTAATTACTAATTATTATTTTTGTAAATAAAATTATATTAAATAATTAGGTTAATTCTAGGTTTAACTTTAACATGTTTTTTTTAATAAATTAAAAATAGTTAGAACTAGGTTTTAATTCCAATTTAATTTTTATTATTAAAAATCCATAAATACAAAAAACTCCAAAAAAATCTTTTCTTTTAACTTAATTTGTTAATTGTGATTTAATTTCCTAAAAAGGGTCCAACGCCCTCGCATTCGATCGTAATTCCAATTCGCGCGCTTATTTTATTTCCTCTTTTTATGTAATTCTCCCAAAGCCATGTAAATCAGACATTTATATTTCTCGCACTTTATTTTATTTTCAAATCGGGTCCTGGATTAAATTTGGCGATGTGGACCCGCGCCTTTGTAATAGCGCAGGATTTTTATGTTTCTCGCAACTTTTAAACTGTTAATTAAACTGCATGAAAGAATGAATGTTAAAATAAAAACAAAAGCGTAAATCACCAATACATGACAAGACAAAATATCTGAAAACGACACACAAGTCACACACCACCCCTAGGGTACGCCTCATTGTTGCCTTGCCCCTCGAAAGGTGATCGTCGAGTAGAAGATGTTTTAGTAAGTCCTCATGATCCGGGAACCTGGCATGAGGGTAGCTTCTAAGGTGTCTTCCTATTGCTCCGGTGACCACACTGTCCCTAACAAACGAATTGACCCGAACACCTCCAACGGTGGTGCTACCCACCTCTCAATGGTGGGATGGCACTACTTTAAGGACATTTACACAGACGAATTCCTTAGGGTAGGTAGAAGACTCTAGATACTTGCTCTAATTTCAAAAACAAATTCAAAAATACTTTTCACACCGGCACCTTTTCAAAAAGCTTTCGAAAGCAATTTTTCAAACACTCTTGAGGACCGATACAAGAGTCGAACTGAAATTTTCAAAGAAACTTTTTAAAACCCACAGTTGAAAAGCAAACAAACCTTTTGAAAATACAATGAGCAAGTATCTAAGAGCCCATGGATAACCATGGATAGAAAGGGTGCTAACACCTTCCCTTTCTATAATCTACCTCCCGAACCGAGAGCAATCTCTATAAGGAATTTTTCTATGCTTTTGTCCTTTCCCTTTGGAGAAAATAAAAGACGGTGGCGGCTCTTGCTTCCGCGACATTTCGCGAAACCAGCGTTAAACAGTCAGTTCCAGATCCACCGATCACAGAACTGGCGACTCTGCTGGGGATTAAACTGAAAGTGAGGTGTACCTTAGGACTAAATCACTGTGTTTTTAATTGCTTTCCTTGCTTGCTTTATTATTGTGGGACTGTCTTGGGAGTTCTATAGATCCTAACACGGATCTGGGGATACCTTCTTAGAAAGTAGCAACAAGGCTGTGAGGGAACTGTGCGGGGTATACCGACATGGTTGAAACAGACTGCTACATTGATGTGGCACTTTGGTGTGTACCGGTAACCCTTGAGTTCAGTCAAGGAGAGTACGGGGCCTCCGCGTGGTGTCGTGAAGCATCAACTGATCTTAGGAACCTTAATTGAACTATCTTGGCCTCTTTAGGGTAGTGAGATAACTGACTTTGGTGCAGTCTGAGGTTGGTTGATACTCGATACTACACTCAATTGAGGGTTGCTTTCCTGGAATATTTCGGTCGCCAGTTCAGTGGCTAAATCGAAACGATGAACAATGAAAGCAATCCAGTGATATTGGGACCCTTAGAACCCGGTTACTTCTAATAGGACAAGTTGAACCCACCAACTTCAAGAGGGTAATACCCAGACCCCATGCTGACCTAAACTCTAAGGGCTCTTTGTGTGACTTGTGTGCTTTCATACTTGACTACTCGCATGCTTGTTATTTGACACTTGAGTTTCTTGCAGGTTTTGTTTATAGTCCTTAATTGGGACTCATAACAGGGTTTACTAAGTTTCTTGCAGGTTTTGGTTTGCAGTCCTTAATTGGGACTCATAACAGGGTTACTTACATCACCCCATGCATAGCATAGCATCATACCATTGCATACATCCTGCATGAAGACTAACCCATTTCAAGGATCTCAAGGGCTTGTGATGCAGGTCATGATGAACCAACTGTCCAGCAAGGGGCAAAGGGGATTTATTTTCCTCTAGCCAAGGTTGTCAGGGGCTATAACCCACTGGATATGGTGAGCCTTTGACCCTTGAAGAAGGACTCTCAACTACATGAAGTTCCTTCAATCAAGCTACCGGACTCAAATTCTAACAAATTTTCTTGTTTATCCCGCGAGGTCCTTGAAAACATTACATGCATGTCATACACATCATTGCATAACAGGTATCCTTGTTGCAGGTCACTTACCTTTCTTGCTGTTTATTTCAGCAATGGCTGCCCAACAAGATAACCAGGACCTTCTTGCTCAAGAGACTCGGTTCGGGGAAATCCTCCTGAATCTATCCAAGGGGCAGGAGAAGTTAAGGACACTTCTCATGGAGATTTTGGTCAGGAACAACGCTGAGGACGAACGGCTGAAACATCTGCAAGCTGAAGTGGATGCAATGAGAGCCCAGACGCTGGGGCAGTTGACTATCATTCAAGGCTTAGCTCAAAAACAAGAAGAGCTCGGAGTTCTCGTCAACTAATTGCTTCGGGGTAACCAACTGGGGCAAACATATAAGGTTGAAAGGCCAGTCATCATTCAACCATCTTTGAGACAAGGAGATAAGGGGAGAGCTCCTCAAATGGCTCCAGTGTCACAAATTCAGCATCAACCTCACCAGCTTCAGCCAGACAAGCCCAGGAGGCAATTCACCCAGCTCAACATGTCGTTGTTTCAAGCTTTACAACGCCTGTTGAGATTGAATCTGATCACATTAAGGGCTCATCCCCGGAACCCCAACACAGCATCTCCTATCTATGATCCCAATAAAAGGTGTGCCTACCACTCTGCCTGTCCAGGACATGATACAAATGAGTGTTGGGCTCTGAAGAACAAGATCCAGGACCTGATTGATGAAGGGGCATTGGAGTTTACACAAGATGGTCAGGCTGAGTTTTTCTACCATCCCTCCAAGGCTCACCATTTGAAGTAGCAAGCTCTGAGGATGAAAAGACTTTTGTTCATTAGGATTTTCGAGTTGTAATTTTCTTTTGTTCAAACATTTACTCATGTTAAACGTTGTTATTTCATTAATGCATCGCATATGTCTGTTTTGAAGCAATATATTCGTATTCACTATATGCAAATTATTTTCATATTTTTTCCTGATGATCAACGCTCGGTTAATAATTCTAAGCCTCTTGAGGGAGGATGACGAAAACGATACCACGATCTTTACAGTATGCTTTTGAACAGACCCCGCTGATGAGGTACATGCATTGTTTCAAATCCTAAACAGTGGAGTTATAAGGAAGATAATCCCTCGTCAACCCCTCTGAGCCAAAGGAGTAGGAGTTTTTCTTTTCGAAATTTAAAACCCTTTATCATAACCTGGGGCAGGGTAGTTCTCTCAGTTGATCCAAGTGCATAACAAATGGCACCAAAGAGGTCCTTACAAAACGAAGAAAGACAGTGATGATTCTGAATAATCACAAGGATAGGCAGTCATTATATCTCAAAAAATAAAAACCCATTAAGTCAAAACCTATGAAGGAGACTTACAAAACGGGGGCATCCCGCTGACTGTAATCACAAAAGAAACAGTTCAGGCAAAATTTAGGGATAGCAAAATCAAAAAGAAAGAGGTCATACAAACCCTCAACAAAAAAAAAATGACTGCCTATTCAAAATAAATCATCAATATCTGAACCATCATTGGAACATTAGGACAAAGACTCAAACAAAGTCTAACGCACGATCAGCTGAGTTTAGGATTGAAGAACATCACGAAGAGCGGGTGGGTACGAATAATTTGAGCCTTTATCCTTTGTTTCTTAAACCATGAACCAGGCCACGTTATAACCCTTAAAAGTCCTAGCTGAAGCATGGGTTAGTTCGAAAGCATACTGTTACGAAAGGTATCCTGACTCCTTAAGGTTTACGGTAAAGACGGAGTTGACATCACGCTTTACAAACATTCACTTGTTTTATGAAAAAGAATGCATTTTCAAAATCTTCAAGACAGACATAGGCTTTGCATTTTTGATATAACCTTGTTTACATATGACTATTTGTTTGAACAGCAGGGAAATTCGCACGATGAATACCTAGTGAATAAAAGCACTTCCAATCAAGGGGCATGATATGATCATGGTCTATTATCTGGGGCAGTCCAATCAAGATTCGGAGAATCTCTCAAAGGCCAAACAGCCTGGGGCAAATCTCCGCCTGAGTCACTTGGGGCATTCCAACAATGAATCTTGCCTGATCAAACACCTCCTGGTGGCATGACAAAACACTTCTAGCAAGGGCAACTCCCTATATTCTGAGAGCGTAGATATAGTCGAAAAGAATACTACGCACAATCAAAGACCCGCTAGGTTGACATACCTAGGCAAAAATAAGGGCTTCCCGGCGAACCAAAAGGGTTCGGACAAAATGAGGGATGAAATGAAAAAAATCTGTACACCCGGCAAGTCGAAAACCTGAAAAGGCGGCTTGGGCAAAAATGGGTATCCCGGTGGACTGAAAACCCGAAAGGGCGGTCCAGGCAAAAGTTAGGGATCAAAACGTACGGCTATGTCCTGTCATCTGCCTACCGGAAGAAGGTTTGACCCTCAACAACTATCAGCACCTCACAGGTCTTCTTCTCCCACCTCAGAAACAGGGGCAATAAAGAGTTGTCTAAGCGATCTAATTGTTTTGTCCACCAAGGTACCAAGGTAAGTTCGGCTGAAGAACATAACCAGTACATATCAATTCCCCCAGAGAGTGAGCCAGCAAGTCAGTGCACTCTCCCCAAGCTATATTATCAAGCCTTAAGGAAGTTGGGTATCCCCCGCAGATCTCAACATTCCCCAGCAATATACATATTCTTAACAAGCATCCCCGACAGTCTTGGTCTAAAGATTGTTCCCCGGCGGTATATCAAACATTCAACGGAGTCACTTCCCCAATGTAGTTCAAAACTTCCCCAGGAGAGTCCAATCCAGTTTCCCCAGGAAAGTTGGAAACCATCTCCGCCAGCAGGAAGCTTATCCCTAGTAGATTCTGGAAGCTTATCCCCTACAGAGCACGAACGCGTCTCCCGGCTTTATTCAAAGGTTATTTTCCTACCAGGATATAACTGGGTTATCCTCAGCCAAAAGCCACGGAAAGATCGTCCTCGGCGAAGTCTTCTTATCCCCAGCGAAGTCTATTAACACTTCCAACACAACAATGGTATCCCCAGCAAAGTTACCATCAACATTTCAGCAGAGTACCTCTCTCCCCACAAAGTATTGTTTCCCAACGAGATCGCTAGAGTACTTTTCTCCCTGCAGAGTAATCTCTTCGCCAAGTTTATTCCCCAACGGAGTTGTCTTCTCCTACTGGTATTATTGCAACTATCATCCCCAGCGGAAGCAAGATCTATTCTTCAAACATCAGCCCAGGATGTGATTTCCCGGCACCCGTCAAGGATTTATTTTCCTAAGACGAAAACATACATTCATAAACATCGCACTTCCATACATTATAGCATGCATATACGCATCATATCTCACAAATCTCATTTATGTTGAGAACATCATCGCTTGATTCATATCATGCCTTGCATATGACTGACCTTTACCTTTCAGGAAGAATTCAGTTAAGTTCTCAGCTATATTCAAGACCTTGACCGGTTCAGTTAAATCGACCCTAAGATTTTTCTGTTTCTTATCCAGTCAAAGGCCTTCTCTGGTTCAGTCAGATCGACCCTAAGATCTCCCTGTTTCTTATCCAGTTGAAGATTTCAAGACCTTGACCGGTTAAGTTAAATCGACCCTAAGATTTTTCTATTTCTTATCCAGTCAAAGGCCTTCTCTGGTTCAGTCAGATCGACCCTAAGATCTCCCTGTTTCTTATCCAGTTGAAGATTTCAAGACCTAGACCGGTTCAGTTAAATCGACCCTAAGATTTTTCTGTTTCTTATCCAGACAAAGGCCTTCTCTGGTTCAGTCAGATCGACCCTAAGATCTCCCTGTTTCTTATCCAGTTGAAGATTTCAAGACCTAGACCGGTTTAGTTAAATCGACCCTAAGATTTTTCTGTTTCTTATCCAGTCAAAGGCCTTCTCTGGTTCAGTCAGATCGACCCTAAGATCTCCCTGTTTCTTATCCAGTTGAAGATTTCAAGACCTTGACCGGTTCAGTTAAATCGACCCTAAGATTTTCCTGTTTCTTATCCAGTCAAAGGCCTTCTCTGGTTCAGTCAGATCGACCCTAAGATCTCCCTGTTTCTTATCCAGTTGAAGATTTCAAGACCTTGTCTGGTTCAGTTAAATCGACCCTAAGATTTTCCTGTTTCTTATCCAGTCAAAGGCCTTCTCTGGTTCAGTTAGATCGACCCTAAGATCTCCCTGATTCTTATCCAGTTGAAGATTTCAAGACCTAGACTGGTTCAGTTAAATCGACCCTAAGATTTTTCTGTTTCTTATCCAGTCAAAGGCCTTCTCTGGTTCAGTCAGATCGATCCTAAGATCTCCCTGATTCTTATCCAGTTGAAGACATTTCAAGACCTAGACCGGTTCAGTTAAATCGACCCTAGGATTTTTCTGTTTCTTATCCAGTCAAAGGCCTTCTCTGGTTCAGTCAGATCGACCCTAAGATCTCCATGTTTCTTATCCAGTTGAAGATTTCAAGACCTAGACCGATTCAGTTAAATCGACCCTAAGATTTTTCTGTTTCTTATCCAGTCAAAGGCCTTCTCTAGTCCAGTTAAATCGATCCCTAAAAGATTTTTCTGATGAAGACTCAGTAGAAGACATCCAAGATTCTCTCAGCGTTCCTGTTGAGGTAGTAATCGCCCAAGACTCTCTCAGCGTTACTGTCGAGGTTGAAGTCGCCCAAGATTCTCTCAGCGTCCCTGTTGAGGTAGTAATCATCCAAGATTCTCTCAGCGTTACTGTTGAGGTTGAAGTCGCCCAAGGTTCTCTCAGCGTTCTTGTTGAGGTAGTAATCGTCCAAGGTTCTCTTAGCGTTCCTGTTGAGGTAGTAGTCATCCAAGGTTCTCTCACCGTCCCGTTGAGGTAGTAACCATCCCTGGTTCATTCATCACCTTTGGAAGCTCCAGATTCAATTCCTGTAACCAGTCAGGGCGCATCTATACAAAGAGTTTGAAGACCAGCTCCTGTAACATGCCAGGTACTCATTTTCTTTTTCAGGTACGCAAGTTCTTGCTAAGGAATCTCTTACGCGATCGACACCCAGATGGCACCTATAAGCCCATCCACCTATCCATCACTTCTTAGCATGGCATCTGTAAGCCCATCATCCTATCCATCAATCTCCAAATGGCATCTATAAGCCCATTCCCACCATCACACTACTATGTGAGCACAAATTTCTGGGCACTCTAGTGTTCAATCATCTTCCACCTTCGGATTACGAAAGGCACGTCAGCCAATCTGCATCCTCAGGTCTAAGAAGATTGAACAGGGGCAACTGTTGTACCCCAAAATTTTCCCTCCCATATTTTTCAAGAATTGCAAAGAGCATGCTTCAAAATCTCCCCAAGGGTTGCATAGTTCAAAGGGCCTCCTAACAGTCAAAAACTAGGGTTTTGATTCTGACAAAGAAAATGAAGTTTTTAAGGGTCCAAACAAGTCCCACATGCCTACAAACATGGTCAAGCATCCTCATGCCAAGTTTCAAGACTTACAGCACAAAATTGCACAGTCAAAAACCCTAATTGCTCAACAGTCAACTGTAGGGGCAAAATGGTCATTTGACAGTCAAAAGTTCAAATTTTTGGTCAACATCTCATTTTGAAGCCACAAACATCATTTGATCAATTCTTGATCATGATTTTCAAGGCATGGCTCAAAAAGTCTCAAGATGCAAAAGTTTCCATATTTGGACAGTTGAAAAAGTCAACTGTAACTTGACCAAGGCATAACTTCCACATGGATTATCAGAAAAATCCTATCCAAAGCTCATTTTGAAGAGAAAGACATTTCCTACAACTCCTCTTCACACTTCTAGTCCAAGAAATGCTCTCACAAAAAGTTATCAATTTCAACATTATAGGTCATTTTCAAAAGTCAACAAAAAGGGACTTTAAGTCAAAGGCCATAACTTGAGATTGGTAAATCAAAATGACATGGGACCAAAGGCATTGGTTAGAGGACTTCAAGACCTTTCCAAAATGTCCAAGAACATGATCAAAGCGTAAAAGTTGAGCAAGATATCCCTTGTGGAAGTTGGGAAATTTTTGGGAATTTTGGAAAGTCAACTTTGCTTCAAATGCCTTAAAATTGCTAATGGGCCACATTTTCTTCCAAGATTCATCATCCAAAGCATATGCACGACCATTTGGCCCAAGGGGAGTTATTTCATCATTTTTATTTATTTATTTGAATTTTTAATTACCATTAATTCATTTAATTAAATAAAATATGAAAAAATGCTCATCCATGTTTTTTAAAATCTTTTTGTGCATGGAATGCCTTCAAGATTTCGTGCCCTATCTAATATGGAAAGAATCAAGGTGATTGGCCCTGATTGGAATCAAAAACATGTGAAAAAGATTTGGAAAAATATGCATGAAAATTAAATATTCCTTCCATCAATGCAAAAGGTTTTGGACATATTTTTCAACCCTAATCCATCACTCATATAAGTCAGAAGCTAGACCTAATGAGAAGAACCTCTAAGCTGCGCCCAAAACCATAAGCAAACTTTGTACTTTTTCAAGAAAATTTCAAAACTGAAAACTACATTCTAGCGCGATTCAAAGAAAAACAACTATTCCATTGCCTTCCTGAGACATCAAGGAAGCTTCCTGAATCAAAATCACAGCTTCTAGCCTCAAGAAACGGTAGAATGAAGCTGTTTTGTTCTTGATATTTCGCGTTTTCATGTTCTGATTTCTATGCCATATTCATACATTATAATGCATGTTTTCCACTAATATGGGCTCACTGAAACTGATGGCATCGTTGAATTGGATTAATATTGATTGTATAAAGAATTGCCATGGCTAATTTTTAGGGTTGCAGGGACCTTAAAAGAGGGCTTCGTCCATATGGGAAAATTGAACCATAAGAAGTATACCATTGAACTCGTGACGTTCCACTGAATCTAAAACATCCCTCGCGCTTTTTTTATATGCAGCCAATTTCTATTCGCTATTTTTGGGCACTTCAGATTGTGGGGGTTCAAAACCCCCGCTATTTGATGTTCTTTTTTCAGGTCAAAACGCATAAACGAGGAAGAAGATGAGTTGGAAGGCTATGGTTGGTTGATTCAAAGCTGGGCGCGCGTTTTTGTCTTCATAGCACTAACTCTTATTTATCATTATATTAATTGTTTTTCATGATAATAACAAACATGCTAATTGGTTCAGGTGGTAGAAAGTAACATTGGCAAGCATTGGGACCTGGGTTCGTTTCCCAGGTCCCCCACTTTGTTTCAATATTTTTTCTTTCAATGTAATTCTATGCAGCTTGCCTCCTGAAGTTCATCATACGTCCACAATCCCAGCATGCCACATGGCCAATAACCTCAATCCAAGGGTCCTGATCTGATGAACACCATGGGCACCAGTCAATGCACACTCACGTGGTCAGAAAAGTCAACTGAAGGCCTTAAACATTGGGCCAAAAATGCTGGATGATACCTCCAAATTGGGGTCAACACCCCGTAGAGTTTGTGTTTCTTTTCTTTTTCCATCCTTTTTATTATTTGTTTAATTTAATTATTTCCTCTTAGATCTTTAAATTAATATTTTCTTAAACATAAAAAATAATAAAAAAATCAGAAAAGATAAAATATAAATATATTTCACTTAAGCATTTTTTTTGTAAATAAAATTTTTGTTAATTAATTTAGTTTTAAATTCTAGGCTTAATTTTAAATATTTTTCTTAATAAATTAAAAAATTGTAGAATTAGGTTTTTTTATTTTTATCCTTTTGCCTTTTTCACCATATTAATTACTAATTATTATTTTTGTAAATAAAATTGTATTAAATAATTAGGTTAATTCTAGGTTTAACTTTAACATGTTTTTTTTTTAATAAATTAAAAATAGCTTGAACTAGGTTTTAATTCCAATTTAATTTTTCTTATTAAAAATCCATAAATACAAAAAACTCCAAAAAAATCTTTTCTTTTAACTTAATTTGTTAATTGTGATTTAATTTCCTAAAAAGGGTCCAACGCCCTCGCATTCGATCGTAATTCCAATTCGCGCGCTTATTTTATTTCCTCTTTTTATGTAATTCTCCCAAAGCCATGTAAATCGGACATTTATATTTCTCGCACTTTATTTTATTTTCAAATCGGGTCCTGGATTAAATTTGGCGATGTGGACCCACGTCTTTGTAATAGCGTAGGATTTTTATGTTTCTCGCAACTTTTAAATTGTTAATTAAACTGCATGAAAGAATGAATGTTAAAATAAAAACAAAAGCGTAGATCACCAATACATGACAAGACAAAATATCTGAAAACGACACACAAGTCACACACCATCCCTAGGGTACGCCTCATTATGGCCTTGCCCCTCGAAAGGTGATCGTCGAGTAGAAGATGTTTTAGTAAGTCCTCATGATCCGGGAACCTGGCATGAGGGTAGCTTCTAAGGTGTCTTCCTATTGCTCCGGTGACCACACTGTCCCTAACAAACGAATTGACCCGAACACCTCCAACGGTGGTGCTACCCACCTCTCAATGGTGGGATGGCACTACTTTAAGGACATTTACACAGACGAATTCCTTAGGGTAGGTAGATGACTCTAGATACTTGCTCTAATTTCAAAAACAAATTCAAAAATACTTTTCACACCGACACCTTTTCAAAAAGCTTTCGAAAGCAATTTTTCAAACACTCTTGAGGACCGATACAAGAGTCGAACTGAAATTTTCAAAGAAACTTTTTAAAACCCACAGTTGAAAAGCAAACAAACCTTTTGAAAATACAATGAGCAAGTATCTAAGAGCCCATGGATAACCATGGATAGAAAGGGTGCTAACACCTTCCCTTTCTATAATCTACCTCCCGAACCGAGAGCAATCTCTATAAGGAATTTTTCTGTGCTTTTGTCCTTTCCCTTTGGAGAAAATAAAAGACGGTGGCGACTCTTGCTTCCGCGACATTTTGCGAAACCAGCGTTAAACAGTCAGTTCCAGATCCACCGATCACAGTACGCCTCACTGTTGCCTTGCCCCTCGAAACATGGTTGTCAAGTAGAGGACGTTTTAGTAAGTCCTCATGTCCATGAACATGGCATGGGGGTAGCTTCTAAGGTGTCTTCCTATTGCTCTGGTGACCACACTGTCCCTACAAACGAATTGACCCGAACACCTCCAACGGTGGTGCTACCTACCTCTCAATGGTGGGATGGCGCTACCTCAAGGACATTTACACAGACTAATTCCTTAGGGTAGGTAGATGACTCGTAGATACTTGCTCTAATTCAAAACAAATCAAAAACTTCTTTTCACATAGACACTTTGCAAAAAGCTTTCAAAAACAACTTTTCAAACACTCTTGAGGACTGATACAAGAGTTGATCTGAAACTTTCAAAGAAACTTTTTCAAACCCACTCACCTTGAAAAGCAAACAAACCTTTTGAAAACACAAATGAGCAAGTATCTAAAAGCCCATGGATAACCATGGATAGAAAGGGTGCTAACACCTTCCCTTTCTATAAATCTACCTCCCGAACCGAGAACTAATCTCAATAAGGAATTTTTCTGTGCTTTTGTCCTTTCCATTTGGAGAAAATAAAAGACGGTGGCGACTCTTGCTTCCGCGACATTTCGCGAACCAGCGTTAAACAGTCAGTTCCAGATCCACCGATCACACTTACCATCCTTCTTCGGTACTGGAACCACGTTGGCAGCCCACTGCGAGTAAGAAGTAACTGCTAGAAAACCGGCATCAAACTGTTTCATAACTTCAGCCTTGATTTTCTCAGACATCTCTGGGAGCATTCGGAAAACTTTCTATTTCACTGGAGGACAGTCTTCCTTAGTAGGCAGGCGGTGAACCACAATATCAGTATCCAACCCAAGCATATCTTCATAAGACCAGGCAAAGATCTCAACATAGTCACGCAGCATCTGAATCAACCGTTGTTTAACACTAGGATCCAGATTTGCACCGATCTTGACCTCTTTCTTGTTTATCCCTGCACCCAGATTCACTGATTCCACCGGCTCTTCATGCGGCTGTATGGCCCTCTCTTCCTGAAGTAACAGTCTAGCAAGTTCCCCAGGCACTTCACAATCATCCTCACCTTCGTCTTCGGCTTGGTTGATCGGACTTTCGAAGTCATAACTGGCAGTAGCAGAGTTGTTATCAGTGGGATCCAGAGTGGATGTAGACCTGTATATGTGAGTGTGTGTAAAATAGCTATTTTGCAAGATAGAAAAGAAAAAAAAGGAGCGCAAAATTTGTAATGCAAAAAACTTCCAATGCTTTTATTAATGATATATGGAGATGACAAATATAAAGCCCTCATAAACAAAGCCATGGTGCCTCGGGTAAGACACCGGGTCGTAAAGTTTAAAATTTTCTGTTACAAACTCAAAACAAAAGTCTCATTACTGGGTAATAAAAGAAACGGACATATAATCCTTCGCTGTCCAATTGCTCAATCCACCGTCAGTAGCCGGGTAAATCCAGCTGTCAATGTCAAACTCTTCTTCATCATCCCCAATAGCATTCACTCCCGCGTCATGTTTGGGCATAGGTGCCGTTATGATATTATGCTTTTCCGGAGCTTCAAACTCAATCTCCTTAGCTTCAATTAGGTCCTGCACTTTATTCTTTAAGGCCCAACAGTTATTTGTATCATGCCCCGGGCTATCGGAGTGAAAAGCACAGCGGGTGTTCGGGTTATACGACGGAGAGGTGGTGATGGGATTCTTCGGGGCTTCCCTTAGAGTCACCAAGTTGGTCTTCAACAACTGCGGCAGAATTTGAGACAGGGTCATACTAAGCCGAGTAAACTGTCTCGGCAGCCTCTCTGCTCTTGGCTGATTGTTGCGCTGAGGGGCAACAACAGGTTTTGATATTACCACCGCATTAACTGCTTGGCGGCGCTCAGGTCGGTTTTGGTTTCTAGAGCTATAAACTACGCTAGATTCCTTCTTAAAAGGCTTCTTCTCCGTGCTTGACGAAGCACCCTTCTGTATCTTGTCAATTTTGATATCGGCCTCAATTCTTTCCCCAGTCATGATCAGCTCAGTGAAACCAGATGATGAACTCCCAATCAGATGATTAAAATACGGACCAAACAAGGTCCCCAGAAACATATCCACTAACTCCCTTCCAGCCAGAGGGGGTTGTACTCTTCCTGCACGATCCCTCCATTTCTGAGCGTAGTCCTTAAAACCTTCGCTCACACCCATAGATATGCCCTGAAGTTGGTTACGCGTGAGAGCAAGGTCGGCATTATACTGGTACTGCTTGTAGAAAGCAGCAGCAAGGTCCTCCCAGTTACGACGTTAGCTCCTTCTAGTTGGCAGAACCATTCAAGTTGAGCCCCTGAAAGACTATCTTGAAAGAAATGAATCCATAGGTTCTTACGGCAGTGTATGGTTGAATCTTTCTAACATACGAGCGAAGGTGTATCTTTGGGCGGGAGACTCCGTCGTATTTAGCAAAGACTAGTGCTTTAAACTTGTGGGGAATTACCACCCCAAATGCCAAACCCAAGTCTCCGAAGTCCAGACCAGGGACTTTCTAGACCTCCATTGCGCTCAACGGTCTTCGAGTTGCTTATACCTATCCTCAGCAGGAGGATACTGGTCTTCATCAAAGTCAGTGTCATGGTAGAAACCACAGGACTATGAGCCCTCCTTTCTTCTTGATTCTCTCCCCTTCAGATGAGTTAGATAAATCAACATCTTGTCTCAGCCTGTTCCCGAACCTGTGACCCATGTTAAGGAGGGCCGTCTTCTTCTTCTTCTTCTTCTTCTTCTTCTTCTTCTTCTTCTTCTTATCCTTCAAGATAAGAGCCTTCAGATCTTGCTGACCCTTGGCCAAGTTCATGAACATTTTCTGGAACCGGGCGTTCTAAGCTTGCAGAGCCTTGATGGCTTGATCAGTTGATGTCTCAGAAGACATGATGTGCTGAAATAAACAGCGAAGAAGATGAGAAACCTATAAGGGTACCTATAATGAGGTGCATGGGAACGGAATGCATATGATATGATTTCAAAGACTTTGGAGAGATTCAAATTCGTAAACCAAAATGAAACACACTTTTATTAGATAAAAAACTTGAAATCAATGTTTAACAGATGCCTTTAAGGCGTTACAAAAAGAAATACTTAAAAGTAAGTCTAAACTAAAAGCAATAAAAGACAATCAGCGCTCCCATGGCCGTTTTCCTTTGGTGCTGACATAGTCGTTGAGGACCCTCTCATTCTCCAGCTGCCTTGTAAGCTTCAGGATCTTCCGCTCCTGCTCATGATACTTTTCTCTGTAACTATCTCGTTCTTCCCTTAGCTGGATCCAAGACCTCTTTAATGCCCCAATGTCAATAGGCACGTATGGATGGAGGATGATAGGAGGAACCCCTTCTTCATCAGTACTCTCAATAATTACCGGCAAGACAACTTCATACGGCATCCCCAGCTTTTGAGCGCAGGCTCGAACCCATCGGAGATACTGTGGCATTGGAAGAGAAGTCTTCACGCCTAGCTCATGCGGATCAGACCTGTTGACCCTATCCCAGGCTCATATGAATATGCGGCGATATCCCTCAACATCTCCCTGGAAGTCAAAGACAAGAAGCAACTCATGAGGTCCGTCCCTCCTAGCTCGCCCAAACTATCGTAAGGCCAAACAAGGATTATAGGTGATCCCTCCTCGAATCCCCAGCAATGGAACATTGGGGTACTCCCCACAGTGATCAATAACAGCTACTTTTTCCATGTATTTAGTACTCCAAATGATGTCCGTGTGAGCAAGAGACATAATTTTGTAGGCCCAACCCATGCCTTCTTCGTTCTTCAAAACAGATTTGGGGAGGTGAGAAATAAACCACCTCGCCAGCAATGGTGCACAACACATAAGGGTTCCCCGTTTCTGAGCAGTACGGGCATAAAGAGTGTGCAGAATATCACCCAAGAGAGTGGGCACTGGATTACGGGACATGAAAATCTTCACTGTGTTCACGTCAACAAAGGAATCTGAATTAGGGAACAGAACCAATCCATAAATGAGAAGAGCCAGGATGTCTTCAAACGCTTGAAAGTCTAAACTGTCCCAGAACTGATTAGCCTGATCAACCAAGAACTTAGCCAATAAGCCTTTTGTCCCACTCCGAGTTTCTCAATTAGACACCACATCAACCCTTGTAAGATGGAGGGCTGAAGCAATATCCTCCGGCCTAGGGGCTGTCTCCAAACCTGTAAATGGGGTCTGCTCTAAAATAGAGATGCTGAGTAGATCAGAGAACTCCTCCAAGGTAGGGACCAACTGATAGTCCGGGAAGGTAAAGCAGTGGTACAATGGATCGAAGAACTGGAATAAGACGCTCATCATCTGTTCATCCAACTTGGAAGTGACTAGACTGAGGAGGTGACCATGTCTTTTGTCAAAAGAGGAAGTGTCAGGAACCTTGGAAACCAAATCTTTAAGCTGAGTAGTAATCTGTACAAAGCTTATCCGAATAGTGTTTCTACGCATAGATGCCATGATCTGCAAAACAGAACAAAGATGAATCCCATTGGTCTTTGAAATGGTTAGTCCAATGCAATATGCATGCAATGTCATGATGCATGATGTCATGATAGAAACACACCACAAGTATTCACAGATAGCAAACATGGTAAGGGAAAACAAGTCACACAGTAGCCCTTAAATTTCAGGCTGGCATGGAGCTTAGGTACTACCCTCTTTCAGTTTAGTTAGTTCAACTTGTCCTAGTAATAGTAACCAGGTTCTAGAGGATCTCAATATCACTGACCACCCTCAATCGGTCATAATTCCAGTTTAGCAACCTTTTCTTGTGGCTAGAATCATCGTGAGAGTTTAGTCTCAATGAGTGTAGCATACTGCTACTTTTCTATGGCCAAGTTGGTCAATTATAGGTTCTAAGGTCAGTTGGTGCTTAATGACCCCTTAGCAGCCCCATATTCTCCTTGTTGCGCCATAAGGGATAACGGTACAAACTAAAGTGTCACACCAACGTAGCTACTGCTTCAACCGTATCAGTCTACGCCGTACAGTTCCCTCATAGTCTATTGTTACTTACCTAAAAGGTATCCCCAGATCTAGGTTAGGATCTATAGTAACTCCGATTCAAGCCCACAAAAATAAAGCAAATAGATCAAACAATTGAAAACAATATGAATTATTCCTAAGGTATACCCCACTTATAGACAATTATCCCCAACAGAGTCGCCAGTTCTGTGATACGGTGGAAGAACTGACTGTTTTTGGAATGCTGGTTTGCGTTTTGCATTTATGTTCGGAAAATGTCGCGATAAGCAAGAGTCGCCACCGACTTTTATTTTATCCAACGAGGAAAGGAAAAAAGCACAGAAAAAATTCCTTTTTTTTTGAGATTTTCTGAGTACGGGGGTAGATTATAGAAAGGGAAGGTATTAGCACCCTTTCTATCTGTGGTTTTCCACGGGCTCTTAGGTACTTGCTCATTGTTTTCAAAATTGTTTTCTTTGTGTTTGTGGGTTTTGAAAAGTTTTTGCTTTAACTTCGATTTAACTCTTGCTTCTGTCCTCAAGAGTATAATGAAGTGTTTTTGAAAACTTGTTCGTAAAAAAGTGTAAGTGTGGAAAATTTGTTTGGAATGAGCAAGTACTTAAGAACTAATCTGCCTACTCGAAAAAGGAATTGTTCTATGTTTGTTTCCTTTAGACAATGCTAGCCTACTATTAGTGAGTAGGTAGCACCGTCGTTGGAGTTTGAGGGTCAATTCGAAAGAGGGACATACGGTCACTAAAGCAATGTTAGGATGTCTTAGTGGTAACCCTAATGTCTTAAATCATTTATCCGAGGCAACAATGTCCGAGGTAACCTTTCCGAGGCAACTTATGATCTTTTAGACAAGAGGGCGATCTCTAAAACAACCTATACTCAATGACCGTTTACAAAGGCAACCAAGCGGGAGTGTACCCTAGGAGTGCGCATGTGCGAGTGTGTTGGTTTCAGTTATTTATCTTTGCACATGTTTAGGGTGATCTAACTGTTTTAAATTTAGCCATACATTCTTGTCATGCAAACCCTATTATCAAACATCTAACAGTTGAATATTTGCAGAAATTAAAGTGTGGAATTTAAACTACACTATTACAAGGCGTCGGGTATTTACATCGCCAAAAACAAACCCTTTGAAATTTAAAAGCGTTAAAAATAAATAAATGTCCTAATTAAAAATTATTACAAACCGGGAGCAGATACAATAATTGGATAAAATAAAACGCGCGAGAAAATTGAATCGAATGCGAAACTAGGTTTTTGACCCTCCTAATTAAAAGAAAATGTTTTTTGTTGTTTTGAATATTTTTTTAGAAAAGAAATTAAGTCCTAAAATTAAATGCTAAATTAATTGATGAAAAAAATTATTAAATGTCATTTTTTTGGATTTTTGTTATTTTAGGAAAAAGAAATAAATAAATTAAATTAGTAATAAAAACCTATTGATTCTAATTGATTTTAATTATTTACAAAAATAGATTAAAATTATCTAACATTAATAACCTAATTAATTTAATTAATATTTATTGATGAAAAATAAAATTCTAAATTTATTTGGACATAAAAATATTTTTGTGATTTTTGATAAAAAAGAAAATTGTTTTTGGTTAATAAAATAAATTGCAAATAAATTCAATAGAATAAAAAAAATAAAAAATAAAGAGATGAGAAATGGGCCTGAAATTAGGGGTGTGAATAGCAGTTTTCTGGGCCCAAATGCTGATCCATATTGACTTTTGCAATCCTGTGCATTGCGTTTGACTGGGCTCATGATGTGCTTGCAATGGTGGCCACCAGATCTGGCCATCTGGCCATCTGCCGCTTTGATGAGGAAGGAGTATGGTGGACGTCAGGATCAAGCGTGCATTGGATCTCTTGAAAACAAACAAGAAAATGACAAATGCTGGAGGCAGGGATCGAACCCCTGACCTCCAGCCTCTGAATCCTTATGCGTTGACGTGGTCACCACTGGGCTATTCTGTTTTCATTGTACATATGCCAATAAACAAAGATAATATATAAAAAAGGTCAGTGGATGATGTAACAAAAAACGCGCCAGATTTGAATGGGCCTATGGGGAAGTGACACGCCTTCATCCCTGTGCTCGTGCTGTGGCTAAAAGTCCATTGGCCTATATCTACGGACAAAGTCCGTTGCTACAGGTCTGTGTGTTTCCAAAATCCTCTACAGGCCATAGAAATAAAATCTAAAGCCATGGTTGTGTCCGTCTCGTCTTCCTGATCACAACCATACCCCTTTCGAAAGCTAATTGTACCTGAGAACAAAAACCCTAAAACCAAACTCGAAAACCTAACAATGGTGGATTTCGATTCAGTCCATATAAATGAAATTGAATAATTCCAAAAGCTTGCAAATGTTATGGTGATTAAGAATGTACAATTATTTTACACTATGGATGCCAGAACAAAGCTATTCGAATTCAAGAATATATTGATGCCGTTACGGACTTACAGTGCATGGGAGGGCTTGAAAACACTTGCTTTTGATTGCTTTCGCTTGTGGAGACTGCCAGGAAGCGATTGGGACAGATACTAAGCCTTGAGGATGCCTCTAACCACCAATTCGATCTCACACTTTTTGCTTGTTTTTGCAAATTGTGTTCTTGCTCTGCGCCTAATTTCCAACCTTACTTTTGATCTATCCGCAATCCTTATGTAACAAACAATGCATTAGGGTTGATTATTGTGTCCAACTCCTTCTCCATCAATGAAATTGATATTTGATTTGATTCTTCTTTAAGGCTTTCCAAAATTGGTCCAAATCCAATCTCTTTGTACACATATGCCTTGATACGAGTTTGATTGATCCTAGCTGTGTAATAAGACCCGAAATGATCATAAAATCCTTGTTATCAATGCTTTTGGATTTTACCTGATTTTATTTGATTTAAATCCAATTAATTCAAATAAAAATCAAAATAAATAATAAAAATAAGATATGGACAAGTGGAAAAGGCTAGAGCACGTGTACTATGTTTCCAACTCAAAACAAGTGAAAAAGATAGGGCCCATTTGGAAAAATTTGAAGTTTTGGGGATAGTTGACTTTTGGAAATTTTGCAAAAAAGGTCAACTTCAACAATGCATAACTTCCTCAATTTTGACTCCTTGGAGGTGTTCTTTGACTTTTTAGAAAGCTTGAGATGTCATATAACCAACTCATTTGGTCTCATAGCATTTTGATATTCCATGCTCATGTATGAAGCTTTGACAAAAAAGGTATTTTTGTTGACTTTTCAAAATGACCTATAATGTCCAAATTCATAACTTCTTGTGAGTGCATATTTTGAACTTGGGAGATGAAGATGGATTGTAGGTAATTGCATTATATTTAAAATGATATTTGGATGGGTCATTTCTCATAAAGTATGAGAAAGTTATGCTTGGTCAAAGTTGAGTTGACTTTTCCTACAAAACCCTAATTTAGCAACTTTTGAATCTTGATGAATTATGAGCAATGCTTGATGAATAATGATCAACCCTTGATCAAATGATGAAATATAATTAAAAATGAGGATGTTGACCAAAGATCTTGAAGTTTTACTGTATATGGGTCACAGTTGACTTTTGCCCTAGCATAGTCGATTTTTGGACCTTTGAGCAATTGACTGAGCAAACTTCCTCTGCAAGGCTTGAAACTTGACATGGATGATATTGAGAACATATTAGGACATTGGTGAGCACTTGGGATCACTTGGACTCAAGTATCTTGATGCAATATGATACCCTAATTTGAAGTAGACTGCCTTAGGAGAGAGCTTGTCTGGCCAACCCTTGGGCTACTTTGAGCAACTTGGGGATTTTTTTTGAAATGTTTTGAGAAATATGGGAGGGAAAATTTTGGGGTACAACGACAACGACTCTTGCTTACCACGACATTTGTGAATATAAAACGCAAACCACTATTAACAGTCGGTTCTGCCACCATATCATAGAACTGGCGACTCTGCTGGGGACATAAATAAAATGGGGTTTACCTTAGGATCTAGGTCACTTTTAAAATTGCTTCCTTGTTTGCTTTTCCTGATTTATATCAAGGGTTTTGTTTGGGTTATATAGATCCTACACCCGGATCGGGGAACACCTTTTAGGTAAGTAAAAATAAACTGTGAGGGAACTGTGCAGGGTATACCGACACGGTTGAAGCAATAGCTATGTTGATGTGGCACTTTGGTTGGTACCGGTAACCCTTAAGTCAATCAGAGAGAGTAAGGGGCCGACGCGTGGTGTCATGAAGCATCAATTGACCTTAGAACCTTTAATTGCACAACTTGGACAGTAGGACGTAGCGAGATGGCCGGCTTTGGTGTATTCCCAAGGTCGACAGATACTCGATGCTACACTCAATGAGGTTTGACTCTTGAGTTTTGTTTGGTTGCGAGTCAATTGCCTATTGAATGAAGCTGGGGGAAAGATCGGTGATATTGAGATCCCTTAGAACCCATTTACTATTTATAGGACAGGTTGAACCAATCCAACTTCAAGAGGGTATGACCTTAAAACTCATGCAGGCCTTAAACCTAAGGATTTAGTGTGATTTGCTTGTTGTTTTCTATACATGTGATTTTATAGCATAATCATGACATCATAAGCATGGCATATTATAACTAACCATTTCAAGGATTTCCTAGGGCTCATTTTTACTTTGTTTTGTAGGACATGGCATCCGACCGTAGGAACACTCTCCTGATTAACCTTGTGAAAGTGCCTCTCCAACTAAAGGACTTGGAATTAAGGGTTCCTGAAATTTCTCCATTCACTAAAAAGCATGGTCGGTTGCTCAACTTGGTCACTGCAAAACCTGATGAAGAATTGTTAAAAGTGCTATTTCAGTTCTTTGATCCTGTGCACCATTGTTTCACCTTCTCGGATTACCAACTAGTGCCTACTATGGAGGAATTTTCTCAGTTGTTAGGGGTACCTATTCTTGATCAGTTACCTTTCAACGATACAGAAGAACACCCAAAGCCTGAAGAGATTGATCGAGATTTGTCCTTACAACAGTTTGACATAGTGACAAGTTGGGAGACTAGAGGAAGTGTCCAAGGAATCCCGGTTAAGTTTCTATTCGAGAAGGCTTACCATTTTTGGGATACCCTGGATTTACAAGCTTTCGAAGAGGTGCTGGCACTTCTCGTTTACGGGATGAAACTTTTCCCTAATGCAGATCAACTCGTAGATGTGAACACTATTAAGGTTTTTCTGTCTCATAATCCGGTGCCTACATTACTCGGGGATACTCTACACTCTCTGCATGCTCGCACTCTAAAGAGAAGGGGGACTCTCCTGTGTTGCACTCCTCTATTGGCTAGGTGGTTTATTTCGCACCTACCCATGTCTGTTTTGAAGAATGAACAGGGTTTGAAATGGTCTCGTAGGCTGATGTCCCTTACACATTCAGACATTCATTGGTGTTCGCGGTTCTCGGAGGATGTTATCATCATCGATCACTATGGTGAATTCCCTAATGTCCCTCTCTTAGGAATTAGGGGGGGAATCACTTACAACCCTTGTTTGGCACTGCGTCAGTTTGTTTATGCGAGAAGAGATGGTCCTCATGATACGCTTGTCCAAGGAGTCGCCTTCAACTATGAGAATGATGCTTAGGGATACCGCACAAGGTTCATAAAAGCTTGGGACATGGTGCATAAAATTGATAGCAAGACGCTGGGGCACAAGAATTCCATTCCTCTCGAGCCTTATCTCTGATGGGTACGAGCTCACGCCTAAAGTCTTATGATGCCTTACCCTGCTGTCCTACCAATAACTCTGGAACCAGTTAGTGAAGGAGATACTACTTCCCTTGTTCATCATCCTGACATGCCAACTGATCATGAAGAGTTACAGAAGTCCTGGGTCCAACTCAAAGAGGAGCGGGACACGTTTGAAGCTCAGTTCTATGCCAGCAAGAAGAAAGTCCTGGAGCTCACTAGGCTACTTCATGAAGAAAGGAACATAAACGCCTACATTGCACCAAAGAGGATGCGCTCCTGGGAGACCTAGTTTCTTTTTGCTTTAAGTTTTGTTTAGTTTAATTGTAAGCCTAAAGGTAATTCGTTGTAACAATTCGAACTTATTAATGCAATTAACGTGTGTTTCTTTTGGTTAAACAAATATGAGCCTTTAAGTATCCTTGAAATCATTGCATACGCATACCATCCATAGCATCGCATAAACAAGTACTATAACAAGTTTCTCATCTTCTTCAATGTTTATTTTAGCAGTAATGCCTTACGAACAAAGCATCAAGGATCTTCAGGCACAAAATGCCCAATTCCAACAGATGTTTATAAATCTGGCGAAAGGGAAGGAGGATTTGAAAGCCCTCATCCTGAAGGAGAAAAATAAAAAGAATAAGGTCGCTGGTATTCTGAATATGGGCAGAAGGTTCAGAGGACCGTTAAAGCAACCAATCGATCTGACCTCTTCATCCAAGGAAGGGGAGAATCAAGAAAGAGAGACAAGGGAAAAGGACCCCAGTCCTGAAGTTTCTGACAATGATACAAACTACAATGATGAGCAGAGGATACCCGGGTTATGGAAATCCAGAGGATACCCGGGTTGGACTTCGAAGAACCGGGATTAATGTCGGGAGTGGTCATCCCGCAGAAGTTCAAGGCTCCAATTTTTGCAAAGTACGATAGGGTGTTTTGCCCAAAGCTCCATCTTCGTTCCTACGTAAGGAAGATCCAGCCCCACACTGTTGATAGAAACTTGTGGGTTCACTTCTTTCAAGACAGCCTATCAGGGACTCAGCTTGAATGGTTATACCAACTGGAGAGAACCAATGTCCGAAACTGGGAAGATCTGGCTGCTGCTTTTTATAAGCAGTATCAATACAACACCGACCTTGCTCCTACTCGTACTTAACTCCAGAATATGTCCATGGGTGCAGGTGAAGGCTTTAAGGACTATGCACAGAAGTGGAGAGACTTGGCTGGAAGAGTCCAACCCCCTTTGTCTGATAGGGAGTTGGTCGATATGTTTCTGGGGACACTATCTGGTTTATTCTTTAATCATTTGATCGGAAGCTCGTCAGCTGGTTTCACCGAGCTGATTCTATATGGAGAGAGGGTAGAAGCTGGGATCCGGAGCGGTAAGATACAGAAAGATGCCTCTCTGAGTTCGGTAAAGAATCCTTTTACTGGTAAAAAGGAAGCCTGTGCCATCTATAGCCCGAGAGGCCAAAGTAGAGCTGAACACCGTCAGACAGTAAGTGCTTTAATGATACCTAGACCTGTAGCTACTCCATAATGCAACAATCAACAAAGGGTGGAAAGACCACAACGGCAGTTTACCCAGATTAACATGACGTTGGTTGAAGTTCTACCCCATCTGCTAAGATCCAACTTGGTAACCTTGAAAGAGGCTCCCAAGAATCCGAATACAACATCTCCCTAATATAATCCAAATGCTCGGTGTGCCTATCATTCTGAGAGTCCTGGCCACGATACAAATGACTACTAGGCTATGAGAAATAAGATACAGGATCTGATCGAGGCTAAGGAAATTGAGTTCGATGCTCTGGAAAAGCCCAATGTCATAACTGCTCCCATGCCTAAGCACAATCAGGGAGTTAATGTCGTTGATACCAATCTGTTTGTGACCTTGGTTGATGAAGTTTCTACTCCTCTTATGACGGTTAAGAAGAATTTGTTATTGGCCGGTTTATTTCCGGGTTATGGTGAAAGTTGCCACATGTGTTCATCTCTGCCTTCTGGTTGCCATTTGTTGAAGTCAGGTGTTCAGCGCCGGATGGACAGCAAAGAAATTTTGTTCGAAAAAAATCTAATTCCCATTTTCCCGTTTGAAGATGTTGCTATTATAACCATTTCTGCCAATCCTTCCAAGGTCTCCTCGAGAAGACCTGTTAGGATTATATCTGCTCCAAGAGTCGCTCCATTAATAATCACCTTTCCTGGTCATGTCCCGTACGCCTCGGACAAAGCTGTCCCTTGGCATTATGGTGCCGATGTGTACTATCATGGCATCAAACAAGATCTGAAGAATGAAGAGGCTAATCCTAATGTCAGTAACATTGTTGGGACCAGCAAGGTTACTAGAAGTGGAAGGGTTTTCTCTCCCGAGATTTCCCCAAAGACTGTCAATAGGCTTGTTGTTATTCCGTCTTCTATTCCTACTGGTACTTCAACTACTACTCCCGTGCTTACTCCAATTATCACTCCCGCCGTCGAGTCATCTGGGACCCGAGGCAAAGAAGTTATAGGTGAGCCTGCCCGGACAGATGCACCTAGAAAAATTGTCGTAGAAGCCTCTAAGCAAGAGATAGAGGAAATATTGAAAATAATCAAAAAGAGCGACTACAATATGGTCGAGCAGCTGGGGAAGACCCCCTCAAAGATATCTATGTGGTCCCTGCTATTATGCTCTGAGGTCCATGCGAAGGCTTTGATTGCATTCCTCAAGACTGCGCATGTGCCGCAAGAAACCTCCGCCAATCAATTCAAAGACTGCATGGCCAGCCTGACTGCTGACAATGGGATGGGTTTTTCATATGCAGACTTGACACCGAAAGGGAGGAAGAATAATGATGCTCTACATGTCACTATTGAATGCAAGGGCACCACTATGGCTCATGTGCTGGTAGATACTGGGTCTTCGCTGAATGTTCTGCCTAAGAGGGTGCTAGATCGGTTGGATTGTGAAGGCTTGACCTTAAAGCCTAGTAACATTGTGGTAAGGGCTTTTGATGGGTCAAAAAGAATGGTGCATGGCGAAGTGGACATCCCCGTCAAAGTAGGTTCCCAGACTTTTGAGTCCACTTTCTATGTAATGCACATCCGGCCGTCATACTCTTTTTTGTTGGCTCGTCCTTGGATCCATGAAGCTGGGGCTGTTACTTCTACACTGCACCAAATACTGAAGTATCCAGTGAAGGGGAAGATTGTCACTGTACATGGAGAAGAAGAGTATATGGTAAGACACCTCAACTCCTTCAGATACGTAGAGATGGACGGGGAATTCAGAGAGACTCCTTGCCAGAATTTTGAAGAGGTTCCCCAGATCTCGGCATCGACTGAAACTACTACCAACAACAAACCTCCTATGAAGATGGCTTCTCTCAGATACGCCAGAGCAGTGGTTGAAGAAGGCGGGTATACCAATTAGGGACAACTCCATGATTTTACTCATAAAACTGACAAGTTTGGTTTGGGCTTTACTTCAGGAGCTCAAAGGGTTGTTCGACGTGCTCGGGCTGGAGGACCTCCCCTACGCATCAGCAATCGGGAATTAATGCCATTGAAGACAGTGAGGAAGACTCTGACATTGACAGTTGGATCTATCCAACTACCAATGATGGAACAAGTAACTGGACGGCTAGGGACTTTATACCAGTTTCTTTTATTCCGTAGTAATTGTCTTACTTGTTTTGAGATTTGTAATAAACAATTTAAACTCTACAGCCTTGTACCTTGCCCAAGGCACATTGGTTTTGTTTGTGAGGGATATTATTTGTCATTTCATATATCATCAATAAAACATTGGACGTTCCTTGCATACAAATTTTGCGCTCTCTGTTTTTCTTTTTTGTTTCCACTTTATCAAAATATCTATGCTCTTACACACACTCATGTATCATACTACAGATCCATATCCACTCTGGATCCCATTGATAACAGCTCTACTACTGCCAGTTATGACTTTGAAAATCCGATCAACTAAGCCGAAGACGAAGGTGAGGATGATTGTGAGGTTCCTGGAGAACTTGCTAGACTATTACAGCAGGAAGAAAAGGCTATATAACCTCATGAAGAGCCAGTTGAGATGATAAACCTGGGCACAGAGGTAGACAAAAAAGAAGTCAAGATCGGCACAAAACTGGAAGTTAAGATCAAACAGCGGTTGATACAAATGTTGCACGACTACGTTGAGATCTTCGCCAGGTCATATGAAGACATGCCAGGTTTAGACACTGATATTGTGGTACATCGTCTGCCGACTAAGGAAGACTGTCCTCTGGTTAAACAGAATGTCCACCGTATGCACCCTGAAATGTCAAAGAAGATCAAGGCAGAGGTCATGAAGCAGTTCGACGCAGGGTTCTTAGCTGTCACCTCCTATCCACAGTGGGTTGCAAACGTCGTTTCGGTACATAAGAAGGACGGTAAGGTACGAATGTGTGTGGATTACAAAGATCTGAACAGGGCAAGCCCCAAGGATGACTTCCCACTTCCTCACATTGACGTTCTGGTTCACAATACCGCGTAGCACAAAATCTTCTCCTTCATGGATGGTTTCTCTGGCTACAACCAGATCAAAATGACTCCTGAAGACATGGAGAAGACAACCTTCGTTACACAGTGGGGCACCTTATGTTACAAGGTGATGCCTTTTGGGTTAAAGAATGCTAGGGCAACTTATCAGCGCGCCATGGTCGCTTTGTTCCACGATATGATCCACCATGAGATCGAGGTTTATGTTGATGACATGATAGCCATGTCTCAAACCGAGGAAGAGCACATTGATCATTTACAAAAGTTGTTTGACAGGTTAAAGACATACAAGCTGAGGTTGAATCTGAACAAGTGCACCTTCGGGGTAAGGTATGGTAAGCTCATGGGTTTCATTGTCAGCGACAAGGGCATCCAAGTAGACCATGCGAAGGTAAAGGCCATACAAGAAATGCCATCTCCCCGTACATAGAAGGAAGTTAGAGGTTTCTTGGGACGCTTGAATTACATCGCCAGGTTAATTTCACATCTAACTGCTACTTGTGCCCATCTTCAAGTTTCTGAAGAAAGATCAAGTGGTAAAGTGGAATGATGAATGCCAGACAACTTTCGAAAGAATCAAGGAATACCTTCAAGAACCGCCAATTCTAATGCCTCAGGTTGAAGGAAGACCTTTGATATTATACTTAACAGTGCTAGACAATTCAATGGGGTGTGTGCTGGGGCAGCATGACGAGTCTGGTCAAAAAGAGCATGCAATATACTACCTTAGCAAAAAGTTTACTGACAGTGAGACACGATACTCACTGCTCGAGAAAACTTGTTGCGCTTTGGCATGGGCTGCTCGCCGACTAAGACAGTATATGCTGACCCACACTACTTTGTTGATATCTAAGATGGATCCAATCAAATACATCTTCGAGAAACCCGCTCTCTTCGAAAGAATAGAAATATGGAAGATGATCTTAACTGAGTACGATATACAATATACAACCCAAAAAGCAATCAAGGGGAGTGTATTGGCTGATCATTTGGCTCATCAGGTCGTGGATGACTACCAGTCCATGAATTTTGAGTTCCCGGATGAGAATATTATGTTGGTGACTGACTACGAAGAACCTGGACCAGATGAAGGACCCAAAGAGGGATTTCGATGGACTATGGTTTTTTACGAAGCTTCGAACGCACTTGGTAATGGCATCGGCGCTGTAATCATATCTCCTGAGGGCTTTCATACTCCTTTCACCGCCCGACTATGTTTCAACTGCACTAACAACATGGCAGAGTATGAATCTTGTATCATGGGTCTCAAGGCCGCTATTGACCTCAGGATCAAGTTCTTGGACGTTTTTGAGGATTCACCCTTGGTAATAAGTAAGATCAAAAGGCGAATAGGATACGAAGCACCTGAATCTCATCCCATACAAAGAGCATGTGCTGACATTGCTCCCACACTTTGAGGAGGTAACTTTTGAACATTTCTCGCGAGAGGAGAATCAATTAGCGGACGCGCTAGCTACGATATCTTCTATGTTCAAAGTCAGGTGGGACAATGAAGCTCCCAAAATCACCATTGAGAGGTTGGATGAACCAGCGCACTGTTGTAAGATTGATACCGAAGAGGTGGCAGACAAACCCTGGTTTCATGAAGTCAAGAGGTATCTCGAGACTCAAGAGTATCCCGAAGGGGCATCTGTCAATGATAAGAAGTTTCTGAGAAGGTTCGCTGCGAAATTCTTCCTCAATAATGGAATCCTCTACAAGCGCAATCATGACTCTACCTTACTACGGTGTGTAGACAAGACCGAAGCAGAGAGGATTATGATAGATCTACATCAAGGTACCTTCAGAACCCATTCTAGTGGACATACCATGGCTAAGAAGATCCTACAGGCAGGATATTACTGGTCCACTATGGAGGCAGATTGTTATCAGCACTCCCGAACTTGTCATAAGTGCCAAATCTACGCTGATAAGGTGCATGTGCCTCCGGTTCCCTTGAACATCTTGACAGCTCCGTGGCCCTTTGCAATGTGGGGAATTGACATGATCGGAGAAATCAGGCCCACTGCTTCCAATGGACATCGCTTCATTCTAGTGGCCATTGATTACTTCATGAAGTGGGTTGAGGCGGCCTCTTTTGCTACTGTGACCAAGAACGTTATGGCGCGATTTATCTGACATAATCTAATCTGTCGGTATGGTGTGCCAAAGAGAATTATTACTGACAATGGTACAAATCTCAACAACAAAATGACCACCGAGCTCTGTAAATAGTTCAAGATACAACATCATAACTCTTCTCCCTACCGGCCGAAGATGAATGGCACTGTTGAAGCGGCTAACAAGAACATCAAGAAAATTGTACAGAAGATGACAATGACATACAAAGACTAGAATGAGATGTTACCATTTGCTCTTCATGGATACCGTACCTCAGCACGGACGTCGATAGGGGCAACACCCTACCCTCTGGTATATGGCATGGAGGCAGTCCTACCCATCAAAGTCCAGATACCTTCTCTCAGGATTATGAAGGATGCGGGTTTGAACGAAGATGAATGGATTCAAACTCGACTTGATCAGCTAAATCTAATCAATGAGAAGAGACTTACCGCTATCTGTCATGGTCAGACTATCAAGGCTTTTAACAAGAAAGTCAAACGTCAAGAATATCAAGTCGGGGATCTAGTGATTAAGCGCATCATACTGCCGCGAGGTGATCCCAGGGGAAAATGGACCCCCACCTACGAAGGGCCATTTGTGGTTAAAAACATTTTCTCGGGTGGAGCTATGATTCTAACCACCATGGACGGTGACGAACTTCCTCACCCTGTCAATGCAAACATAGTGAAAAGATACTACGCCTGATTAAAAGACCCACTAGGTTGACTGGCCTAGGCAAAAATAAGGGCTTCCCGGCGAACCAAAAGGGTTCGAGCAAAAAATAAGGGATGAAAATGGAAAAAATATGTACATCCGACAAGCCGAAAACCTGAAAGGGCGGCTTGGGAAAAAAAGGGTATCCCGGTGGACTGAAAACCCGAAAGGGTAGTCCAGGAAAAAGTTAGGGATGTAAAGTGTATCACTGTGTCCCACTGGATCATCTTGTGACCAGACTTCGGTATTAACTATCAAGCTTGGACGACACCAATCAATCTAATCAACTTTCGGCCAAGTAGCAAAGTGATGAGACGCTCGAAGACATAAGGGCAATAGCAGAGTTGGAACTCAATGGGATTGTTGCACATAGCCTTTTTCTTTTGCACAAAATTGTATAACTTCTATTTTTATGGCGACGTTCTCTTACTAGAGTGTCATCCTCCTTGTACGAAAACGACTATTACAAGCCTACTTTAAAAATCAATACAAAATCATTTTCACAAGAAACTTTGAGTTTTTTCTTTTCTGTTTTGTTTTTCAAGAACGTCCAATGATTTATTCTTGACATATGCATTTGAATATGATTGCTACTCATAAATATTTACATAAGAAACAAAAAGACAATTACTCGTAATTCCAGAAACAGGGGAAAAACAAGAAGTGTCAAACCCGACAGTAACTCTTCCCAGCAGGTACCGGGATAGAGACAACTTTGGAGCATAATCATCAGTACATACACTCCCCACAGAGTAAAAGTATTCAAAAGCATTGATGTTGGCTTTCCCGAAACAGGAAGTAATCTCCCCAGCCAGGGTCATTTAGAAACCTGAAAGCTATATCCCCCAGCTGAATTTCATAATCGTGAGTGGGTCAGTAAATTTTATCTCCCAAGCAGAGTTTATTTCTCTGGATATTAAAGCTCAATCCCCTACATAGCTCATTACTTCAGCTACAGAAATTCACTTTCCAAGTTGTTCCCCGCAGAGTTATTCTCAAACAGAATCTCTCCTTGACAGAATATTCATAAATAACAAAGAGTAAATCTCCAGCATAGTCATTTCCGTTCACCATCCCCGGCGGAAGTAGAAGAACCACAATTCTCTACAACAGTCAGGAATGTTATATTCTCCAGCAGCAGTCATGGATTTATTTTACCAGACTCGGACATACCCCAATAGCATTTCATGTACATACATCATGACATGCACATACATATCATATACAACAGGATCTCATTTATTTTGAGAATATCATCTCACAAGGCATTTCATGCATTGCATATAATTAACCCTGATATCTTTTCAGGAAATACAATTATCTTCAACAAATCCAGCAGTTATACATGTCACGTCTGCAGGCGACTAATGGAAACTCAGTTCCCGAAACCAAACGGGTCAACTAATCTACACTATCACTTCGAAGTAACCCTACTATCCAGGTTCCTTCCCAGTAACCCTACTATCGCGGTTCCTTCTCATAGCCCTACTATCCAGGCTTTAATCCCGAAGTAACCCTACTATCCAGGTTCCTTATCATAAGCCCTACTATCCAGGATTTCATCCCTAAGTAACCCTACTATCCAGATTCCTTCTAATAGCCCTACTATCCAGGCTTTCACCTCGAAGTAACCCTACTATCCAAGTTCCTTCTCATAGCCCTACTATCCAGGCTTTCATCCCGAAGTAACCCTATTATCCAGGTTCTTTCTCATAACCCTACTATCTAGGCCTTCATCCTGAAGTAATCCTACTATCTAGGTTCCTTCTCATAGCCCTACTATCCAGGATTTCACCTCGAAGTAACCCTACTATCCAGGTTCCTTCTCATAGCCCTACTATCCAGGCTTTCATCCCGAAGTAACCCTACTATCCAGGTTCCTTCTCATAGCCCTACTATCCAGGATTTCATCCCGAAGTAACCCTACTATTCAGGTTCCTTCTCATAGCCCTACTATCCATGCTTTCATCCTAAAGTAACCCTATTATCCAGGTTCCTTCTCATAGCCCTACTGTCTAGGCTTTCACCTCGAAGCAACCCTACTATCCAGGTTCCTTCTCTCTTATCTATAGATAACAATTTATAACACTGTAAGCCCTGGACCCGACCAGTTACGGTCGAGGTCACCTTTCCCCAGTAAGTCACTGTGCAGCCTGGACCCTGACCAGATATTCAGTTCACTTCCACCTCCTCAATCAAGAATTAATTCCCCAATAGAGTAATGGACAATCGAATCTCCTAAACTCTATCTCCCAAAACACAAATCAACTTTCCTCGGTGAAGTCCTCCTCAACGACAAGTACAGAGTTTCTCGCAAAGGAATCTCTTATGTGATCGATATCTTTTTTTTGGATGGCATCTTTAAGCCCATCTCCAACGATTCTCTGTCAACTTCCAAATGGAATCTGTAAGCCCATTCCCGATATCACCAATCAGTATTACTCCATGCCAGTGCAAATTTCTGGGCACTCTAGTGTTCAATCATCTTCCACCTTCAGATCACGAAAGGCAGACCAACCAATCTACATCCTCAGGTTTAAGAAGATTGAACAGGGGAAGCTGTTGTACCCCAAAATTTTCCCTCCCATTTTACTCAACATATGTTCATGGAGATCTTCAACTTGCTCAAGGATACCAGAGAGTTGACCAGACAAACCCTCTCCTAAAGCAAGGAACCTCCAACTAGGGTTTCCCTTTTCATCAAGATGGGTGAGCTCCAAAGGCCTCAAATCTTTTCCATGGTCCTAATATGTTCTCGAGATCATCCATGTCAAGTTGCATGCCTTACACAAGAAGTTTGCTCAATCAACTGCTCAGATGCTTGAAAATCAACTATATTAGGTCAAAAGTCAACTGTGACCCACATACAGTCAAACTTCAAGATTTTTGGTCAAAATCAACATTTTGAAGTGATATCCATCATTTGATCAAGGGTTGATCATGATTCCTCAAGGAATGCTCCTAATTCATCAAAACTCAAAAGTTGCTAAATTAGGGTTTCTCAAGAAAAGTCAACCAAACTTTCACCAAGCATAACTTTCTCATACTTTATCAGAAATTTCTCATCCAAGGCTCATTTTGAAGATAATCCAATTTCCTACAACTCATATTCATCCCTCAAGTTCAAAAAATGAACTCATAAAAATATATATGAATTTCTACATTATAGGTCCTTTTGAAAAGTCAACAAAAACACCTTTTGGGTCAAAGCTTCTTACATGCACATGGAAGACCCAATTGAGATGAAACCAAAAGGGTTGGTTAGGGGACAACCTAAGATTTCCAAAAAGTCCAAGAACACCTCTCTAGGATTAAAATTGGAAGAGATATGCATTGTCAAAGTTGGCCATTTTTGGAAAATTGCCAAAAGTCAAATGTGCTCAAAAGTGCATTTTTTTGTCAAATGGGCCTAGCTTTTCATGATTGTATCCTTTTGAAGACATGGTCCACGACCCAAATCAGCATCCATATATTATTTTCTCTATTTATTTATTTTATTTTGATTTTTACTTATTAAAAGTTAAATTAAATCAAATAAATTGCAAAAAATATAAAAGGTTGATTTTTTATCTGATTTTTGTAGGAATCATAATCTAATCAAGCTAGCCTAATCAGATCAAACCAAATCAAGGAAAATTGAGGTAAAAATAACATGATTAGGATGGTTTTGGAAAGATATCATATAGCAAGCAAATCAAATTCAATTTCCATGATTCAAAAAGATTTAATATGTTTCTGTTGCCCTAATTCGCCCTACTACATATACTGAACACAAACGATACAAAAGGACAAGGGTTGAAGTCGTGCAAGCTAGCCAAGAAAACTCAAAAGTTGAAAAAAAAGGGTGGATCTGATTTCTAACCTAGGGGATGATTCCAGGCCATTCAAAGCTTCTAACCGCTTCCTGGATATCTCCTGAGGCTAACAAGATCAATTGCAAGCATTCCCAAGTCCAGAATCGCCCCATAGCCTTCACACGGTTTGCTCTTTGTTTCAAAATTGATTACAACAATTATTGCATCATAAAGATATTATAATGATGTATTTGTGATTATTGACATATTTGCAACATGCTTGAATGATTTAATTGGCATTTTGATGCATATATTGATGATTGCCATGGCTAGGGTTTAAGAAGCCATTTTAGGGCTTCTCTGTACAAGTAAAATTAGGCCAAGAAAAGGATACCATGATGCTCATGGGATAAAGAAGAATTGATCCATGTACTCACCTTTAATTTATCATGCGATTTATGGATTTTTGAATCTTGCATGGCTATGGCTATGGAGTTCTGTCCGTAGGTAAAAGGCATTGGCCTAAGACGACGGACAGGGAAGAAGACAATGACTTGTCACCATCCCAGTGGCCAATTTGAATTCAGGCGCGTTTTTAATTCTTACTGGCCATTCTTTCAATATAATATATGTTGTTCATTTATATAAACAAAAGACAACATGGCCAGGTGGTAAAGAGAAGCGTTTGCAAAGGGGAAGACCTGAGTTCGATACCCAGGTCTGGAGTTTTTTCATTTTCTCGTTCGTTCATTGCAGCTTCCATACACCTCCTTGCCTAGCATCCACCATGCACTCCCATCAATAGTCTGTCACATCCCCTCAAGCCTGGATCAATCGCCCCAGATTTGATGACCACGTTGGAGATTCCAAGGGTCAGCATCACAGGATCCAAGCGTAGGCTTTGGGCCACCAACCTTGGGCCCATCAAATTAAAAAACACACCCCCTAATTGCTCATCATATCAGGCCCAATTCTCTTATTTTTCTATTTTAATTCCTTTTTATTATTTATTAATTATTTTCTTTTTTTTTTCAAATAACACCAAAAATGATGCTTTTTTTTATTTAATCAAAAAATCATAAAAACATCAAAAATCATAAAAACATCAAAAATCATTTTTTATAAAAATATTTAATTTATTAATTAGTTTAATTAAATTAAAGCAATTTAATTCTTTTTTGTATAATTAAAATCAACTAGAATTAGGGTTTAATGTTGTACATAACCTAATTTTTCTCAAAAAATAACCTAAATATTTTCTCAATTAGATTTTTAGGTGTTCCAATTATTTCTCGCATTTAATTCGCCACGTGCGCGCCTTTAATTTTATTTTTTTTTATTATTGTAACTGCTCTGAGTTTGTAATAGTAATTAGGGTTTTAAATTTTCGCATCTTTATTTACAGTCAAAATAATTATGTATCTGCGAAAGCCTTGTAATAGCTAGGACTTTAATTTCTCACATTTTAATTTCCGCAAACTATAAGCTGTTAGATGTATGTTAATAGGATTGTATGGAAAGACAAATTGCAATTAATACAGTAGAAAACCCTAAATATGCAAAGATAAATAAACTGAAAAAAAACACACTTGCACATGCTCACTCCTAGGGTTTACTCCACTCCGGTTGCCTTCGGTAAACGGTCATGAAGTATAGGGAATGTTAGTGGTCGTCCTCTAGTCCCAAAAGATCTAAAATGACCCATTCAAATGTTGCCTCGGAAAAAGATCTTTAAGGCTTTAGGATGATTACTAAAATTTCCTAACAATGCTTTTGTGATCGTACTTGTCCCTTCGAACGTCCCTTAAAACTCCAACGGCGGTGCTACCTATTCCTTAATAATAGGATAATGCTGTCTAAAGGAAAACGAACATACTTTTTTCGAGTAGGTAGATTAGTTCCTAGGTACTTGCTCAAACAAAAAAATTTTACAAACACTTTTCAAAACAGTTTTCAAAACAACTTCGTTACACTCTTGAGGACCGATACGAGGGTTATCACGAAGTAAAACTTTTCAAAATAAGCACACACAAGCAATTTGAAAAATGAGCAAGTACCTAAGAGCCCATGGAAAACCATGGATAGAAAGGGTGCTAACACCTTCCCTTTCTATAATCTACCCCCCATACTTAGAAACATCTCGAAAAAGGTTATTTCTGTTCCTTTTCCTTTGTTGGATGAAATAAAAGTCGGTGGCGACTCTTGCTTACCGTGACATTTGCGAATACAAAACGCAAACCAGTATTAACAGTCGGTTCTGCCACCGTATCACACGTGTGTTCTGGGCATAAGGCGTTCTTTCCATTATATCATTATTTTGTCATTTATGTAAACAAATAACAGGTTGGCCTGGTGGTAAGGAGGAATGCATGTGAGGTGAGAGTCCTGGGTTCGATACCCAAGTATGGAGTTTTTACATTTTCTAACCATTTGATTTTAGATCCTATACAGCTCACATTCCAAGCGCCTATCATGTGCCCCAGATCCGTCCCTTGAATCATCTCCATCCCAGATCCAATGTATCATGTAAGCAAGGTCCATGGTGTACCCTCAAACGTGGCAACACTGGATCCAAATGTCTGATTGGGCCAAATGATTTGGGCTCAATGAAATTCAATAACGCACCCCCCTGAGTGCTAACAACATCAGGCCCATTTTTGTTTTTTTTCTTTCTTATTTTTTTTATTATTTACTATTATATTTGTTTTATTTATTTAATCATTTTTTTACAACAAAAAATCATTTTTTATCAAACCAAAAAATCATAAAAATATAAAATCACAAAAAAAATATAGAATTAGGTTTTTTTATTTGAATTAATTTTATTGGACATAATTTAGTTTAATTAGATTAACTTAATTGCTTTTTTATATTAATTAAAATTAACTAGAAATTAGGTTTAATTTGCAATTAAATTGTTTTTCTCATTAAAAAATACACAAAAATATTTTTAATTAATTAGATTTTTTAGGCTTCTAATTTATTCTCGTATTTAATTCGTCGTGCGCGCCTTTACTTTCTTTTAATTAAAATTATTGTAACTATTTCAAGTTTGTAATAGATTAATTAGGATTTTAATTTCCGCATCTTTATTTTCAGTCAAATATTTGTGTATCTGCCCAAAAGCCTTGTAAGAGTTAGGACTTTAATTTCTCGCACTCTTTAATTTCTGCAACTATTAAACTGCTAGATGTATGGATATTAGGATTGTATGTGAAAGATAAATCAACGATTAAAAGGTAGATAACCCTAATTGTGCATAGATAATTAACTGAAAAAAGCACACTTACACATGCTCACTCCTAGGGTTTTCCCCACTCCGGTTGCCTTCGGTAAATGGTCATGAAGCATAGGGAATTTTAGTGGTCGTCCTCTAGTCCCAAAAGATAAAAAATGACCCGTTCGGATGTTGCCTCAGAAAGATCTTTAGGAATTTAGGGTAATTACTAAAGTTTCCTAACTATTGCTTTTGTGACCATATTTGTCCCTTCGAATGTCCCTTAAAACTCCAACGATAAGGCTACCTACTCCTTAATAGTAGGATAGTGCTGTCTAAAAGAATCGAGAACGAACAGTCTTTTTTCGAGTAGGTAGAAAATCTTAAGTACTTGCTCAAAACAATAAAAAATCTTTTACACAAACACTTTCAAAACGATTTTCAAAAAAAACTTCGTCACACTCTTGAGGACAGATGCAAGGGTTATCACGAAGTTAAACAAAAACTTTTCAAAACTCGTACAAGCAATTTCAAAAATGAGCAAGTACCTAAGAGCCCGTAGATAACTACGGATAGAAAGGGTGCTAACACCTTCTCTTTCTATAATCTAACCCCCGTACTCAGAAACTCTAGAAAAAATGTTTTTCGGTTCTTTTTCATTTCCTTTGTTGGATGAAATAAAAGTCGGTGGCGACTCTTGTTTACTGCAACATTTGCGAATACAAAATGCAAACCAGTATTAACTGTTGGTTCTGCCACCGTACCACAGAACAGGCGACTCTGTTGGGGAACAAATTTTAATAAGTGGGGTATACCTTAGGATCTAGGTCATTTTTAAAAATTGCTTTCTTGTTTTGCTTTGCCTGCTTTATATTCAAGGGTTTTGTTGGGGTTATGTAGGTCCTACACCCGGATCTGGGGACACCTTTTAGGTAAGTAGCAATAAACTGTGAGGGAACTGTGTGGAGTACCGACACGGTTGAAGCAGTAGCTATATTGATGTGACACTTTGGTTGGTACCGGTAACCCTTGAGTCAATCAAGGAGAGTACGGGGACACTGCGTAGTGTCATAAAGCATCAACTGAACTTAGAACATTTAATTGCACAACTTGGCTAGTATGACGTAGCGAGATGGCCGGCTTTGGTGTATTCCTAAGGTCGACAAATACTCGATGCTACACTCATTGAGGTTTGACTGTTGAGTTTTGTTTGGTTGCGATTCAATCGCCTATTGAATGAAGCTTGGGGGAAAGATCGGTGATATTGAGATCCCTTAGAACCCGGTTACTATTTATAGGACAGGTTGAACCAATCCAGCTTCAAGAGGGTATGACCTTTAAAACTCATGCATGCCTTAAACCTAAGGAATTGGTGTGACTTGTTTGTTGCTTGCCATACATGTGACTTTTTAAGCATAATCATGACATCATAAGCATGGCATATCATACTAACCATTTCAAGGGTTTTCTAGGGCTCATCTTTGCTTTGTTTTGTAGGACATGGCACCCGCTCACAGGAACACCATCCCGATTAACCTTGTGAAAGTGCCTCTCTAGATAAAGGACTTGGCATTAAGGATTCCCGAAAGCTCTCCCTTCACTGAAAAAAATGGTCGGTTGCTCAACTTGGTCACTTCAAAACCCGATGAAGAATTGTTAAAAGTACTATTTCAGTTCTTTGATCCTTTGCACCACTGCTTCACCTTCCCGGATTACCAGCTATTGCCTACTATGGAGGAATTTTCTCGGTTGTTGGGGGTACCTATTCTTGATCAGTTACCTTTCAACGGTATGGAAGAACATCCAAAGCCTGAAGAGATTGCTTGAGCTCTGTCCTTACAACGGTCCGATGTAGTGACAAATTTGGAAACTAGGGGAAGTGTCTAAGGAATCCCGATTAAATTTCTATTCGAGAAGGCTTACTATTTTTGGGATACTCTGGATTTACAAGATTTTGAAGAGGTATCGGCACTCCTCATCTACGAGATGGTACTTTTCCTAATGCGGACCAACTCGTAGATGTGAATACTATTAAGGTTTTTCTGTCTCATAATCTGGTGCCTATATTACTTGGGGATGTTCTACACTCTCTGTATGCTCGCACTCTAAAGAGAAGAGGGACCCTCCTGTGTTACACCCCTCTATTGGCTAGGTGGTTTATTTTGCACCTACCCAGGTCTATTTTGAAGAATGATCAGGGTATGAAATGGTCTCATAGGCTGATGTCCCTTACACATTCAAATATTCATTGGTGTTCACGGTCCTCGGAAGATGTTACCATCATTGATCGGTGTGGTGAATTCCCTAATGTCCCTCTCTTAGGCATTAGGGGAGGAATCAATTATAACCCTTGTTTGGCACTACGGCAGTTTGGTTATGCAAGGAGGGATGGTCCTCACGATACGCTTATCCAAGGAATCTCTTTCAACTATGAGAATGATGCTCAGGGTTACCGCAAAAGGTTTCATGAGAGCTTGGGGCATGGTACATAAAATTGATAGCAAGATAGTGGGGCACAAGAATTCCTTACCTCTTGAGCCTTATCTCTGATGGGTACGAGCCCACGCCCAAAGTCTTATGATGACTTACCCTACTGTCCTGCCAATGATAGTGGAACCAGTGCTAAAGGAGACACTCCTTATCTTGTTCATCATCCTGACATGCCAACTGATCATGAGGAGTTATAGAAATCCTGGGTTCAACTTAAAGAGGAGTGGGATACGTTTGAAGATCAATTCTATGCCAGCGAGAAGAAGGTCTTGGAGCTCACTAGGCTACTTCATGAAGAAAGGACATAAACGCCTACATTGCACCAAAGAGGATGCGCTCCTGGGAGACCTAATTTTCTTTTTGCTTTAAGTTTTGTTTAATTGTTAGCCTAAAGGGAATTCTTTGTAACAATCCGAACTTATTATACAATTAACGTGTGTTTCTTTTGGTTAAACAAATTTGAGCCTTTAAGGGTCCTTGAAATCATTGCATACGCATACCATCCATAACATTGCCATAAACAGGTACCATTATAGGTTTCTCATCTTCTTCGCTGTTTATTTTCAGCAATAATGTCTTCTGAATAAAGCATCAAAGATCTCCAGGAACAAAATGCCCAATTTCAACAAATGTTCATAACTTTGGCAAAAGGGCAGGAAGATCTGAAGGCCCTCATCCTGAAGGAAAAGAATAAGAAGAAGAAGAAGACCTCTAGTGTTCTGAATATGGGAAGAAGGTTCAAGGGGGCGTTAAAGTAACCAGTTGATCTGACCTCCTCGTCCAAAGAAGGGGAGAATCAAGAGAGAGGAGAGAGGAGAGAGAGAGAGAGAGAGAGAGAGAGAGAGAGAGAGAGAGAGAGAGAGAGAGAGAGAGAGAGAAGAGAGAGAGAGAGAGAGAGAGAGAGAGAGAGAGAGAGAGAGAGAGAGAGAGAGAGAGAGAGAGAGAGAGAGAGAGAGAGGAGAGAGAGAGAGAGAGAGAGAGAAGGGAGAAGGACCATAGCCCTGAAGTTTCTGATAATGCTACAGACTACAATGATGAGCAGTATCCTCCCGCTGAGGATAGATACAAACGATTATAGGATCGACTCAGCGCTATGGAGATCCAGAGAATACCAGGGCTGGATTTTGAAGAGTTGGTTTGGTGTCTGGGGTAGTCATTCCACAGAAGTTTAAGGCTCCATTTTTCACGAAGTATGATAGGGTGTATTGTCCCAAGCTTCATCTCCGTTCCTATGTGAGGAATATTCAAACCTCACACTGCTGATAGGAACTTGTGGGTTCACTTCTTTCAAGACAGTCTGTCAGGGACTCAGCTCGAATGGTTCTATCAACTGGAGGGAACCAATTTCCGTAACTGGGAGGATTTGGCTGCTGCTTTTTATAAGCAGTATCAGTACAACACTGACCTTGCCCCTACTCATACTCAACTCCAGATTATGTCCATGGGTGCAGGTGAAGGCTTTAAGGACTATGCGCAGAAGTGGAGAGATCTGGCTGGGAGAGTCCAACCCCCTTTGTCTGATAGGGAGTTGGTTGACATGTTTCTTGGGATGCTGTCTGGTCCATTCTTCAATCATTTGATTGGTAGCTGCTCAGCTGGGTTTTACCGAGCTGATATTAACGGGAGAGAGGTTAGAAACTGGGATCCAGAGTGGCAAGATCCAGAAAGACACCTCTTCGAGCTCAGTGAAGAAGCTCTTCACAGGTAAGAAGGAAGTCAGTGCTATTTATATCCCAAGAGGTCAGAACAGAGCTAAACTCCGTCCAACGGTAGGTGCTGTGGTTGATACCTAGGGCTGCGACTACCCCACCACGAACAATCAGCAAAGGGTAGAAAGATCGCAAAGGCAGTTTACTCGAATTAACATGACATTGACTTAGGTTCTACCCCATCTGCTAAGATCCAACTTGGAAACCTTGAAAGAGGCTCCCAAGAATCCTAACACCACATCTCCTCGGTACAACCCAAACACTCAGTGTGCATACCATTTTCAGAGTCCTGGCCACGATACAAATGACTGGTGGGCTTTGAGAAATAAAGTACAAGATATAATTGAAGCCAAGGAGATTGAGTTTGATGCTCCGGAGAAGTCTAATGTCATAAGTTCTCCCATGCCTAAGCACAACCGTGGAGTTAATGCCATTGATATTGATCTGTTCGTTACCTCTGTTGATGAAGTTTCTACTCCTCTTATGACTGTTAAGAAGAATTTGTTGTTGGCCGGTTTATTTCCGGGCTGTGGTGAAGGTTTCCACAGGTGTTCATATCTGCCCTCTGGTTGCTATTTGCTGAAAGCAAGTGTTCAACGCCTGATGGATAACAGTGAAATTTTGTTCGAAAAGACTTTGATTCCAACTGTTCCGTGTGAAGATATTTCCATTATAACCATTTTCGCCAATCCTTCTAAGGTCTCCTCTAAAAGACCTGTTAGGATTACACCTGCTCTAAGAATCACCCTGTTGATAATCACTTTTCCTGGTCCTGTATCGTACTCCTCGGACAAAGCCGTCCCTTGGAATTATGGCACCGATGTTTACTATCATGGCGTTAAACAAGATTTGAAGATTGAAGAGGCTGATCCTGATGTCAGCAACATTGTCAGGACCAGTAAGATCACCAGAAGTGGAAGGGTTTTCTCTCCTAAGATCTCCCCAAAGACTGTCACAAAGCCTGTTATTATTTCACCTGCTGTTCCTACCGGTACTTCTGTTACTACTCCCGTTCTTACTCCAATTGTTACTCCTGTCGTTGAGTCATTTGGGACTCAGGGCAAAGAAACTGTAGGTGAGCCTGCCCGTACAGAGGCACCTAGAAAAGTTGTTGTCGAATCCTCTAAGCAAGAAATAGAGGAAATCTTAAAAACAATCAAGAAGAGCGACTACAATATGGTCGAGTAGTTGGGGCAGACCCCTTCGAAGATATCAATGATGTCTCTGTTGTTATGTTCTGAGGCCCATGCAAAAGCTCTAATTGCATTCCTCAAGATTGTGCATGTGCCGCAAGAAACCTCAGCCAATCAATTCAAAGACTGTGTAGCCAGCTTGACTGCTGACAATGGGTTGGGTTTTTCAGATGCCGACTTGACACCAAAAGGGAGGACACATAATGATGCTCTACATGTCTCGATGGAATACAGGGGCACTACTATGGCTCATGTGCTGGTAGACACTGGATCTTCACTCAATGTCCTGCCTAAAAAGGCTCTCGATCGACTAGATTGTGAAGGTTTGACTCAAAAGCCCAGTAACATTGTGGTGAGGGCTTTTGACGGGTCAAAGAGAATGGTACATGGGGAGGTGGACATCCCTGTCAAAGTGGGCTCTCAGACCTTTGGGTCCACCTTCTAAGTGATGGACATCAGGCCATCATACTCTTGTTTGTTGGGTCGTTCTTGGATCTATGAAGCTGCGGCTGTTACTTCTACACTGCACCAAATGCTAAAATATCCGGTGAAGGGGAAGATTGTCACAGTGCATGGCGAAGAGGAGTATATGGTAAGCCACCTGAACTCCTTCAGGTATGTGGAGATGGACGGGGAATTCATAGAGACTCCTTGTTAAAACTTTGAAGAGGTTCCCCAGATTTTGGCGTCGACCGAGACTACTACCAGCACCAAACCTCCTCTGAAGATGGCTTCTCTCAAGGACACCAGAGCAGCAGTTGAAGAAGGTGGGTGTACCAATTGGGGACAAATCCCTGATTTTACTCACAAAATTGACAAATTTGGTTTGGGCTTTACTTCAGGAGCTCAAAGAGCTGTTTGACGTGCTCGGGCTGGAGGACCTCCCCTACGCATCAGAAATCGTGGGGTCAATGCTATTGAAGACAGTGAGGAAGATTCCGATATTGACAACTGGATCTACCCGACTACCAACGGTGGACCTAGTAACTGGCCGACCAGAGATTTTATACCAATTTCTTTTGTTCAACAGTAATTGTCCTACTTATTTTCCAAGTTTATAATAAACAATTTAAACTCTACGACCTTGTGTCTTACCCGAGGCACAATGGTTTTGTTTGTGAGGGCTATTATGTGCCATTTTCATATGTCATCAATAAAACATTGGATGTTTCTTGCATACAAATATTGCGCTCTCTGTTTTTATTTTCTGCTTTTCACTTTACCAATACAGTTATGCTCTTACACACACTCACATATCCAACTGCAGATCCATATCCACCATGGATCCCATTAATAACAGTTATGCTATTGCCAGTCATGACTTCGAAAATCCAATCAACCAAGCCGAGGACGAAGGTGAGGATGATTGTGAGGTACTCTGAGAACTTGCTAGACTGTTACAGCAGAAGGAGAGGGTTATACAGCCTCATGAAGAGCTAGTTGAGACGATAAACTTGGCACAAAGGTGGACAGAAAAGAAGTCAAGATCGGCACAAATCTGGAGACTAATGTCAAACAGCGGTTGATATAGATGTTGCACGACTATGTTGAGATCTTCTCATGGTCATATGAAGACATGCCTGGTTTAGACACTGATATTGTGGTACATCGTCTGCCGACTAAAGAAGATTGTCCTCCGGTTAAACAGAAGGTCCGTCGCATGCGCCCTGAAATGTCAAAGAAGATCAAGGCAGAGGTCATGAAGCATTTCAATGCTAGGTTATTAGCCGTCACCTCCTATCCTCAATGTGTTGCTAACGTTGTCCCGATGCCAAAGAAGGACGGTAAGGTACAGATGTGTGTGGACTACAAAGACCTGAACATGGCAAGCCCCAAGGATGACTTCCCACTTCCCCACATTGACATTCTAGTTGACAACACCATGCAACACAAAATTTTATCCTTCATGGATGGTTTCTCTGGCTACAACGAGATCAAGATGGCTCCTGAAGACATGGAGAAGACAACCTTTGTCACACAGTGGGGCACCTTCTGTTACAAGGTGATGCCTTTTTGGTTGAAGAATGTCGGGGCAACTTATCAGCGAGCCATGGTTGCCTTGTTCCACGATATGATTCACCATGAGATCTAGGTTTATGTTGATTACATGATAGCCAGATCCCAAAACAGGGAAGAGCACATCGACCATCTACAAAAGCTGTTTGACAGGTTGAAGACATACAAGCTGAGGCTAAATCCGAACAAGTGCACTTTCGGGGTAAGATCTGGTAAGCTTCTAGGGTTCATAGTCAATGACAAAGGTATTCAGGTAGACCCCGCAAAGGTAAAGGCCATACAAGAGATGTCGGCTCCCCGTACTGAGAAGGAAGTTAGAGGCTTCTTGGGACGCCTGAACTATATCGCTAGGTTCATTTCACATCTGACTGCTACTTGTGAGCCCATCTTTAAGCTTCTGAATAAATATCAAGTGGTAAAGTGGAATGACAAATTCCAGACTGCTTTCGAAAGAATTAAAGAATACCTTCAAGAACTACCAATTCTGATGCCTCCAGTTGAAGGAAGACCTTTGATATTATACTTAACAGTGCTAGACAATTCAATGGGGTGTGTGCTGGGGCAGCATGATGAGTCTGGTCGAAAAGTGCATGCAATATACTACCTTAGCAAAATATTTACCGACTGTGAGACAAGATACTCACTGCTCGAGAAAACTTGTTGCGCTTTGGCATGGACTGCTCGCCGACTAAGACAGTATATGATGACCCACACTACTTTGTTGATATCTAATATGGATCCAATTAAATACAACTTCGAGAAGCCCGCACTCTTCGAAAGAATAGCGATATGGAAAATGATCTTAACCGAATATGATATCCAATATACAACCTAGAAAGAAATCAAGGGAAGTGTATTAGCTGATCATTTGGCATATCAGGCCGTGAATGACTACCAGTCCATGAATTTTGAGTTCCCGGACGAGAATATTATGCTAGTGACTGACTACGAAGAACCTGGACCAGATGACGAACCTGAAGAAGGATCCCGATGGACTATGGTTTTTGACAGAGCTTCGAACGCACTCAGTAATGGCATTGGCACTGTAATCATATCTCCTGAGGGTTGTCATACTCCTTTCACTGCCCGACTATGTTTCAACTGCACTAACAACATGGCGGAGTATGAAGCCTGCATCATGGGTCTCAAAGCCGCTATCGACCTCGGGATTAAGTTCCTAAATGTCTTTGGGGATTCAGCCTTAGTGGTAAGCCAGATCAAAGGTGAATGGGATACGAAGCATCCGAATCTCATCCTGTACAAAGAGCACGTACTGACATTTCTCCCACAATTTAAGGAGGTAACCTTTGAACATTTCCCACTAGAGGAGAATCAGTTAGTGGACGCTCTAGCTACCATGTCTTCTATGTTCAAAGTTAGGTGGGACAACGAAGCTCCCCGAATCACCATTGAGAAGTTGGAGGAACCAGCGCACTGCTGCGAGATTGATACTGAAGAGGTAGCAGATAAACCTTGGTTTCACGAAGTAAAAAGGTATCTCGAATTTCAAGAATATCCCGAAGGGGAATCTGTCAATGATAAGAAATTTCTAAGAAGGTTCGTTGAGAAATTCTTCCTCAATAACGGAATCCTCTACAAGCGCAACCATGACTCTACCTTACTGCAGTGTGTAGACAAGAGCGAAGCAGAGAGGATTATGACAAATTTACATGAAGGTAATCGGAACCCATTCAAGTGGACATACCATGGCTATGAAGATCCTACGGGCAGGATACTACTGGTCCACTTTAGAAGCAGATTGTTATCAGCACTCCCGAACTTGTCATAAGTGCCAAATCTATGCTGATAAGGTGCATGTACCTACGGTTCCCTTAAACGTCTTGACGACTCCTTGGCCCTTTGCAATGTGGGGAATTGACATGATCGGAGAAATCAGACCTACCGCTTCAATGGGCATCGCTTCATTCTAGTGGCCATCGATTACTTCACAAAGTGGGTGGAAGCTGCCTTTTTTGCTACTGTGACCAAGAACGTTATTGCGTGGTTTATCCGGAATAACCTGATCTTTCGGTATGGTGTGCCAGAGATAATTATCACTGACAATGGTACGAGACAATGGTACGAATCTCAACAACACGATAATCACTGAGCTTTGTACATAATTCAAGATACAACATCATAACTCTTCTCCCTACCGGCTGAAGATGAATGGCGTTGTTGAAGCGGCTAACAAGAACATCAAAAAGATCATACAGAAGATGATTGGCATGAGATGTTACCATTTGCTCTTCATGGGTACCGTACCTCAGCACGAACGCCGACAGGGGAAACACCCTATTCTTTGGTATATGGCATGGAGGCAGTCCTACCCATTGAGGTCCAGATCCCTTCTTTAAGGATTATGAAAGATGCGGGATTGAACAAAGATGACTGGATCCAGACTCGACTTGATCAACTAAATTTGATCGATGAGAAGAGACTTACTGTTGTCTGTCATGGTCAAGCGTATCAAAAACGGATGATCAAGGCTTTCAACAAAAAGGTCATACGCCAAGAGTATCAAGTCGAGGATCTAGTGATCAAGCGCATCATACTGCCGCAAGGTGATCCCAGGGGAAAATGGACTCCCACATACGAAGGGCCATTTGTGATTAAAAACATCTTCTCGGGTGGAGCCATGATTCTAACCACCATGGACGGTGATGACCTTCCTCACCCTGTCAATGCGAACATAGTGAAAAGATACTACACATGATAAAAGACCCGCTAGGTTGACTGGCCTAGGCAAAAATAAGGGCTTCTCGGCGAACCAAAAGGGTTCGGGCAAAAATAAGGGATGAAAACAAAAAAAAAGCTGTACACCTGGCAAGTCAAAAACCTGAAAAGGCGACTTGGGCAGAAAGGGGTACCCCGGTGGACTAAAAACCCGAAAGGGTAGTCCAGGCAAAAGTTAGGGATGTAAAGTGTATCACTATGTCCCATTGGACCACCTTGCGATCAAACCTCAATATCAACTGTCAAGCTCGAACGGCACCGATCAATCTAATCAGCTTCGGGCAAGTAGCAAAGTGATGAGACGCTCGAAGACATATAGGCAATAGCAGAATTGGAACCCAATGGGGTTGTTGCATATAGCTATTTTATTTTTGTTGTACACAATATTGTATAGCTTCCTTTTCACAGCGGCGTTCTCTTACTAGAGCGTCAGCCTCCTTGTAGAAAATGCCTGTTATAGGCCAACTTCAAAAAATTAATACAAGTCATTTTTACAAAACTATTTGTTTTCCCTTTTTCTATTTTGTTTTGCAAGAACGTCCAATCGTTTATTCTTGACATATGCATTTGAATATGATTATTGTTCACAAATATTCACATAAGAAACAGAAAGACAATTTCTCGTAACTTAAGAAACCAGGGCAAAATAAAAACTAAAAAAATGTCAAACCCGATAGTTACTCTGTCCAGAAGGTACCGGGGCAGAGACAGCTTTGAAACACAATCATCAATTCATACGGCCTCGTGACATCTACACTCCTCATAGAGTAAAGGTAATCGAAGCATTGATATCAGCTTCACAAAAACAGGAAGTACTCTCCCCAGCCAGGTTCCTTCAGAAAGCTGACATCTCTATTCCCCAAACGAATTTCATAATCGCAAGTAGTTCATAAAGTTTTCTCCCAAACAGAGTTTATTTCTCAGAATACAGAAGCTCAATCCCCGACAGAGCTTATCACTCCAGCTACAGAAGTTTCACCTCTCTCAAATAGAGTATTTCCCCGCAGAGTTATTCTCAAACAGAGTCTCTCTCCGGCAGAATATCTGTAAACAAGGAGAAAATCTCTAGCATAGTTATTTTCGTTCACCAACCCAAGCGGAATTAGAAAAACCACGGCTTTCTACAACAGTCAGGAATGCCATTCTCTCCAGCAACAGTCAGGGATTTATTTTCCCAGACTCGGACATGTCACAATAACATCTCATGTTCATACATCATGACATGCGCATACATATTGCACATAACATAAACTCATTTATTTTGAGAACATCATCCCATAATGCATTTCATGCATCGCATATAATTAATCCTGTTATCTTTTCAAGAAACACAATTATCATCAACAATTCCAACAGTTCAAGGTTAAATCCATAAAGCTATACATGTCATATCTGCAGACAACTAATGGAAAATCAGTTCCCGAAACCAAACGGCTCAACTAATCTACGTGATCAAATGAGGCAGCCCTACTACCCAGGCTTTTTATCTCGAAGTAACCCTACGACCCAGGTTCCTTCTCATAGCCCTACTATCCAGGCTTTCATCTCAAAGTAACCCTACGACCCAGGTTCCTTCTCATAGCCCTACTATCCAGGATTTCATCTCGAAGTAACCCTACGACCCATGTTCCTTCTCATAGCCCTACTATCCAGGCTTTCATCTCGAAGTAACCCTACTATCCAGGTTCCTTCTTATAAGCCCTATTATCCAGGCTTTCATCTCGAAGCAACCCTACTATCCAGGTTCCTTCCTATAGCCCTACTATCCAGGCTTTCATCTTGAAGTAACCCTACTATACAAGTTCCTTCTCATAGCCCTACTATCTAGGCTTTCACCTAGAAGTAACCCTACTATCCAGGTTCCTTCTTATAGCCCTACTATCCAGGCTTTCATCTCGAAGTAACCCTACTATCCGGGTTCCTTCTCATAGCCCTACTATCCAGGCTTTCATTTCTAAGTAACCCTACTATCTAGGTTCCTTCTCATAGCCCTACTGTTATACCCCAAAATTTTCCCTCTCATTTTATCAACATTTCTCATCACAAGGCTCTTAGAACTCAAGACCAAGCTAGGGTTTGCTTTGCTCAAGACACCTCCTTGCACTGTTGACCTAAATTAGGGTTTGAGTTTGCACAGGGATTTTTGGACCTTAAATGCTCAAAGTGACTTTCATACTTCATGTTGGACTCATAAGTTTTTCCATACCAAGTTTCAAGCCTTGAATCAAATTTTTGCCCAGTCAATTGGACAGTTGACCTAGAAATCAACTGTATTGGGGAAAAAGTCAACAGTGGCCAATTTACAGTCAAACCTCACAAATTTTGACCCACATCAACATTATGAACTTATATGAACCATTTGATCAAGTTTGGACCATAAATCCACAAGAAATTTGATCAAATCACCAAAAGGGCAAAATGGTCATTTTTAGGGTTTTGACTGTACAAAGGCAATTTTTGACTGTTTGACCTAGCCAATGGCAAATGAAGTTCAACCATGGACTCAAGGACTCAATGACATTACCTTGACCTATTCAACAAGTTCAAAAGATCTCAAATGCATTGGATTGATAATTGAATTTTTTAGTCAACTGATCAAAATTTGATTGTACACTGAAAAGTCAAACTTTGACTTTTTGGTCAAAATCAAGTGCCAAGGGTCATTTTTCATCAAGATGTGTCAAATTATGAAACTTGTTCATCAAGAAACCCAAAATTGCAAATTAGGGTTTGAAATTGAAAATTTTCATAACAGAGAAATATTCTAAGTTATGAAATTTTCTTAATTTTTTCTAACTTTGTCCCACATTTTCACCAAGATGCAAATAGATTCAAACAAAGCTTACAACATGAAAGTTGTAGTCCTCCACAAATTATACAACTTTTATTCACAAAGTTTTCTCAAAAGAAGCTTGGATTTCAAGTTATGATTTTTGGAACAAGGGTCCCTAAAATTTTTAACTTAGAGAAATTTTGCCCTAGTTTAGCCAGGATTTTGACCTATCTTCTCGGACATTTTTCACATAGTTCCACTTGGAATATCAAGTTGCATTTCAAAGATGGATTATAGTTCATGTTGCAAGATTTCCAAATTGTCCAAGAACTCCTCAAACACATTTGTGGTTAGGGAGAATCGAATGCTTGAAGTTGGCAAAAACTCACTTTGATCCATGGCGTTTTCATGTTGACACAAGTTGCAAAATCTGTACAAACTTGATTTGTACTTGATTACAGGTATCTAAACCCTTCAACACTAAAAAATTGAATGCAAACTCATTGGTTTAAGATGTTATTCTGATCATTAGAGGTTTGCACAATGAATAAATCCATTTTTGGAAAAAAGTGAGCAATACCATTTACATAAAGCATGCTTTATGTCAAATTCTATTTCTTGAGCCATACACCAAGCCCTTTGCTGCAAACAAAGCTCCCTAATGTCAGGCAAAGTTCAACCACTTTGAGCAGCTAGAGTACAAGCCAGTACAGCCATAGCATTGTCAACTCTCATTTCTTACTTCAAAACCAAGAAACTTGTCAAATACAACACAACTTGCACATCTGATATAATCAAATCTTGCCAACATTCCAAACAAGTTTTGCACATTGCCTTGAGTCAGAAACACGAGCCATTCATCCCTCAAACACTCTTGAACATCAAAACACCAAAAACTTGCAAAATAGGATAGGTGCTGCAACTTGAGTGCCATAGCTCATTTGGCTCGTGCGTTTTGCCCCTTTCCACTTCAAACACATTCCATTCAACTCACTCAAGATATCCCAAACCTCCATTGCCAACTGTAACTCCATTTACATTGTTCACCATTTTCATTTCAAGCTTGTGCAGGTTGACTTCTAGAGGCTGATTCAGGGACATTCGAGGCAAGCTAGTTATTGGAAAAGATCAAGTGAAGTTCAGGCAAGCTACCAGACACCTCAAAACTTGGTGAGAAGCCCTGCATTGCCATACTCGAATCCAACTGAAACAGGTTTTTCATCACTTTCTATCTCTCTATTTAGGAACATTTAGCCTTAGGTTTGTGAATGAAAAATGTAGTATTCAATGCCACGAAGCTGTACATATGCTCAGTTTTTATTTATATTAAGTGTGCTAGGAGAATTTCATCCATGAAAATGCTGAAAAAGTTAGGTCATATTTTAGGGCCAGAGAAATTCTCTCTAGTCTTTGAGAGTTAGATTTAATGCTTTATATGGTTAGAATCGTTTTAAAATTCTCTACAAGTTTGATGTTGTGAGTTTTGGTAAAGGATCGCGTTTCCAGGATGTCCCAAATTTGTACAGGCGCGCGTGTATTTTCAAAGTTCTGGAGGTTGAAGATGAAGTCTGGGCTGGGCCTGGCCTTCTTGCTGTCTGCACCCCCTGGTCCATTTTCTTTATATTTTATTATTTTTGTATTTTAATTTCATTTCTGGCTTTGATTATTTATTTCCAAATATAAAAAATGCTCCAAAAATATTTTCACATTTTTTTACATTTATTTGGCACTTTATTCTATTTTTTCTAACATTAAAACATTTTAAATACTTTTATATTATTTATTTAAATTTAAAAATAATGTAAATGATACTTTTACTTTTATTTCTTATTTCATTCATACTAAAAATATTATTATGAAATATAATTTATTTTTGTAAATATTTTATTTTATTTTATACATACTTAATATATTTAATACATATATATTTAATACATATATATATATATATATATATATATATATATATATATATATATATATATATATATATATATATATATATATATATATATATATATATATATATATATATATATATATATATATATATATATATATATATATATATATATATATATATATATATATATATATATATATATATATATATATATATATATATATATATATATATATATATATATATATATATATATATATATATATATATATATATATACTTTTATTTTATTAAATACTTAGAATAAAATACAAATATATTACATTTTTATTTTTATTATTATTTATACTGAAAAATACGTTTTTTAAGTATATTTCATTTTTGTACATATTAATATATTTTTTGTATGTAAATAATATATAATATTTATTTCTTAAAGAAATTAGGGTTTCATCCCTTAAACAATTAAAAATTAACCTTTTTATTTTATTTCTTTATTTTTTTACATTAAAAATACTTTACATACATAAACAAATAAAAACTTCTTTTTGCATAATACATTTTATTCAATATTTATTTATTTTGTTTATTTAAATATTGTACATTTAAATATTGTTGCATTGTAAATTCAATTTGGATGTAATAGTAACCAGGGTTTAAATTTCTTATCAAAATACCCCCATTCAAAATTGTACCCCCATCCCCATAATCATATTGTAATAGCTTAGAATTTAAATTCTCGCACTTAACGTTTTCAATTATGCCATGATTAGAGAATTAGGGTTTGTATGCCAAAATCAAATTAACAAATAGTTTGACCTAATCAAAGACAAAAATGCATGAAAAACAAACACAATGCACACTTGCACCCCTAGGGTTACAATCCACTTGTTGCCTTCAAAAATGGGCCATGGTATGCATGTTGAGTACTTTAGCAAAACAAAAACAAAACAAAAGATCATAGTCCCTCGATGACGCTATCTGAGTTTCCTAAACAAAAATGATCAAGTCCCTCAAGAAAATTGCCAAAGATACTTGACACAATTGCTATCATGGTCTATACGATGACCCGCGCCTGTCCCGTTTAACATCCTAACACAAGGTTGTTCACCAAATGCAATGGTGAAACAACACTGTTAAAAGGGTTAAAAACATAAGAAAGATCTTTGAGTAAAATAGGGTAGATAACTCTTAGTTACTTGATCAAAAGCTAGCAAAAACATCCTTGCTATTTTCAAACACACTTCACAACACAATTTCAAAATCAAACTTTCGAACATTGAAAACTTTTCAAAAGACAAAAACATCTTTGTATACATTCAAACAAGAATCATTACAAGGTTGCCACAACGATGGCCTCTTTTCAAAACATTTTTCAAAACCACACACAAAGCACCATTTCAAACAATTTAAAAGCAAAGCAAGTGATCTAAACAAGTAACTAAGAGCCCATGGATAATCATGGATGAAAGGGTGCTTGCACCTTCCCTTTTCATAATCTACTCCCCGAACCCAAGAAAACATCTCAAAGGTCTTTCCTGTGCTTTTTGACCTTTCCTTAGGATAAAATAAAAAGTCGGTGGCGACTCTTGCTAAACCGAAACATTTGCGAACACAAAACGCAAAACCTCAAGTCAGTTCTCCCACTGTATCACAGAACTGGCGACTCTGCTGGGGAATTCTTTAAAAGTGGAGTAACCTTAGGGTTTAGATCACCTTTGCATGCTTACCTTGATTGCTTTGATTGCTTTACATTTGGTTCTATTGTTTGGGTTTGAAATTCTCCACCCAGATTTAGGAAATATTCATAGGTAAATAGCAATACGTTGTGGAAATTGTATGGGGTATACCGACATGGTTGAAGCAATAGCTATATTAGTGCGACATATTTGTGGGTACCGGTAGCCTTTGAGTCAATCAAAGAGAATACGGGGCTGCTGAGTGATGTCATGAAGCACTAATGAACTCTTAGAACCTTACTTGACCATCTTGGCCTTTTTAGGAGTAGTGAGATGACCGGCTTTGGTGCAGTCCGAAGTTGGTAGATACTCGATACTACACTCATTGAGGGTTGTTTTCTTGGAATATTTTGGTCGCCAGTTAAGTGGCTAAACCAAAACAATGAACACAGAAAATAATCCAGTGATATTGAGCTCCTTAGAACCCGGTTACTATTTATAGGACAGGTTGAGCCAACTAACTTCAAGAGGGTAGTTACCTATGAAACCTCATGCAAGCCTGAAACTAGGATCTTGTGTGATTTTCTTGTACATGTGTTTGTTCATACATCATAAACATCATAAAGCATCATATGCATCCACTAACCATTTCAAGGGTTTGGATCTTCATCTTTGTTCTTGTTTTGTAGGTCATGGAATCTCTTCGCAGGAAAACAATTCAAGTCAACCTTGTGAGAATCCCTCCTCAACTCAAGGAGCTTACTTCCAAGATTCCATAGAATTCTCCCTTCAGTGAAAGACATGGTAGACTTCTCAGCTTGGTCAACTCCAACATTGAAGAAGACATGGTGAAAGTTCTCTTCCAGTTCTTTGACCCCCTACACCACTGTTTCACATTCCCTGATTACCAACTAGTACCTACTTTGGAGGAATTTTCTCAACTTCTGAGGATTCCTATTCTTCATCAACTACCCTACAACGGTACGGAAAAAGAACCAAAGCCTGAAGATGTTGCTCAAGCATTACACTTGCAATCATCTGATATCAAAGGTCATTGGGAAACCAGAAGTGGTGTCAAGGGCTTCTTGGCAAAGTTTCTGTTTGAGAAGGCACAAGACTGCTGGGATTCTCTAGATCTATAAGCTTTTGAAGAGATTGTGGCACTCCTCATCTATGGGTTGGTCTTGTTCCCAAACCCTGATCAACTTATAGATGTGAATGCTGTCAAGATTTTCATATCTCGGAATCCTGTGCCTACATTGCTTGGGGACATCCTACACTCATTTTACACACGAACAATGAGGAAAAGAGGTGTTCTCATGTGTTGTACTCCTCTGCTAGCAAGGTGGTTTATTTCTCACCTTCCCCAAACAGTTTTGAAGAATGAACAGGGTTTAAGGTGGTCACAACGGTTGATGACCCTCACACATTCTGATGTACATTGGTGAAATATCATCATCATTGATCGTTGTGGGGAATTCCCTAATGTCCCACTACTTGGCATTAGGGGAGGCATTACCTACAACCCCTGTTTAGCTCTAAGACAGTTTGTATATGCTCAAAGGGATGGCCCTCATGACATGTTGATCCCTGACTGGGTTTTTAACTTCGACAACAATGCGCAAGGACTTCGACAAAGGTTTATCAGAGCTTGGAGGATGCCCAACAAAGTGGACAGTAAGACACCGGGGCACAAGAATTCCATCCCCCTTGAGCCTTATCTCAAGTGGGTACGAACCCGCGCCCAGAGTCTTATGATGCCTTACCCTCACATTCTTCCTATGATCAAAGAGCCTGTTCTGGAAGGAGAGGTTCCATACACCCTCCTACATCCAGACATGCTGACATCATGGGAAGAATTACAAAAGAGTTGAATATAACTCAAAGAAGAACGAAATGCTTTTGAAGCCAGCTTCTACGCTAGTGAGAAAAAGGTTTTAGAGCTTACCTGCCGACTTCATGAAGAGGAAACCCTTAACACTTACATCGCACCAAAGAGGATGCGCAATGTCTTTTTACATTAAGAATTTTGTAATATTTTGCCCATGGGGCATTTATGTACTAACAAATTTCTTCTTAATATGACGTGTGTTCTTTTTGTTTGCAACAAAATTGAATTTCTGAATCCTTGAATGCATTAAGTGAATAACATATCATTCATCATATGCATAAATAGGTCTTCCCACCAGGTTTCCTTATCTTTCTGCTGTTTATTTCAGCAAGATGGATTTAGAGCAGACGGTTAAGGATCTGCAAGCACAGAATTCGCAATTCCAGCAACTCTTCATGACCTTAGCAAAGGGTCAAGAGGACCTTAAAGCACTGTTGGAGAAAGATCAAGAGAAAAAGAAGAAAAGGCCTGGTGTGGCCACTATGGGAAGAAGGTTTGAAAACCAGGCTAGAAAGGTTCTCGAGTTCCCCTCAACGTCTGATGAAGGGATTGGTAAAGGAAAAGGAACTGCGATGCCTTCTGAATCTGAAGTTGAAGAAGAAGAGGAAGAGGATGAAGATTACTCCGAACAGCAATACCCGCCGGCGGATGATAAGTATAAAAATCTTGAGGATCGGTTGGCAGCCATGGAGTTGCAAAGGGTACCTGGTTCAGATTTTGAAGAACTAGGGTTGGTTGCTGGGATCGTCATTCCTCCCAAGTTCAAAGTACCTACATTTGCTAAGTATGACGGTTTGTCCTGTCCAAAGATGCATCTGAGGTCCTACGTCAGAAAGATCCAACCCCACTCCTCTGATAAGGATCTTTGGGTCCACTTTTTCCAAGATAGTTTGTCAGGCACGCAATTGGACTGGTTCTATCAACTCGAGAGATCAGATGTTCATAATTGGGAGGACTTAGCTGCTGCTTTCTACCGACAATACCAATACAATGCTGATTTAGCGCCTACTCGTACTCAACTACAGAGTATGGGTATGGCTTCTAATGAGGGATTTAAGGAATATGCCCAGAAGTGGCAGGATCTGGCTGGAAGGGTGCAGCCACCATTGTCGGATAGAGAGCTAGTTGACATGTTTTTAGGGACGTTGTCTGGCCCATTCTTCAATCATTTAATCGGGAGTTCATCTGCAGGATTCACCGAATTAATTCTGACCGGTGAAAGGGTCGAGGCTGGCATTAAAAGTGGTAAAATTCAGAAGGATGCTTCCGCTTGCACTGCTATTAAGAAGACCTTCCCAGCCAAGAAAGAAGCTTCTTTTGTGTATTCCCAAAAAAATCAAGGAAGAACGGAGCATCGACCAACGGTAGGGGCTGTGATGATCCAAAACTCTTCAACCGATCAACCTCGCAACAGTCAACCTAGGGCTAACCATCAAAGGGTAGAAAGGCCACAACGGCAGTTGACCTGAATCAACATGACACCGGCTCAAGTCCTCCCTCATTTGTTAAATCTGAATCTCATAAACTTGAAAGAAGCGCAAAAAAACCCTAATACCTCTTCTCCTTATTATCATGCCAATGCGAAATGTGCGTACCACTCGGACAGTGTAGGGCATGATACCAATAATTGTTGGGCTCTTAAAAACAAGATCCAAGACCTGATAGACGCCAAGGAGGTAGAGTTTGATGCTCCTGAAAAACCCAACGTGATATCCTCTCCAATGCCCAAGCACAGTCATAATGTTCATGCCGTTGTGGAAGACCTTCATGTTACCATTGTTGATGACCTTTTGACTCTGTTACCAGTGATTAAAGTGAATTTGATGAAAGCCGGGATATTCCCAGGCTGTGGAAAAGACTGTTACTTTTGTTCAAACATGCAAACTGACTGCCCACTGTTGAAATCAGGCATCCAACGCCTGATGGATACCCAAGAAATACTCTTTCAAAAGAGTCTTGTTGATGCTATCACTCTTGTTACTCCTGCTACCCTTGTTACTTCAACCAATGACATTGCCATAATAACCATTTCCGACATTCTTCCCAAGAGCTGCAAAAGGCCTGTCAAGATTACGCCTGATCCTAAGTTTGTGTCGCTGAAAATCACCATGCCGGGGCCTGTCCCGTATAAATCTAACAAGACGATACCATGGAATTACGGAGGAGAAATCTTCTACCATGGTGTCAAACAGATTGAATCAGTCCAAGAGAATTCCGATGATGAAACCCCTGATATAGGGAATATTGCGGGAACAAGCAAGATAACTCACAACGGAAGGATCTTTTCTTCGGAGATTGCTCCTCCACGAGCAGTCTTCGGACCCTCGAAAGCTTCTGTGCCTGTCAAGCCATCTGTGCAAAGCCCGGTAATTGAAGAATTGGATGCTCCCGAAGTTAGACCCTCTGTTGACACTACCAATAAAGGTAAAGGGATACTAGAAGCGCCTGTTAGGATGAAGGCTCAGACTGTGGTAATCCCCGAGACTACCCATAAAGAGATGGAAGAAATCTTAAAGATAATCAAAAAGAGCGACTACAATGTCGTGGAACAGCTAGGGAAGACCCCTTCCAAAATCTCCATGCTAGCTCTCATACTCTGCTCTGAGGCTCATGCTAAGGCCTTAATCAAATTTCTAAAGACGGCACACGTGCCTCAAGAAACTTCTGCTGACCAGTTTCAAGAGTGCGTGGCTAGCCTTACTGCCGATAATGGTCTTGGTTTTTCTGACGCTGATCTTACTCCTAAGGGAAGGAAGCTCAATGATGCACTGCACGTCTTGGTAGAGTGTAAAGGGACTACACTGGCCCATGTCCTAGTTGATACCGGTTCATCTTTGAATTTCCTACCGAAGAAGGAGTTGGACAGGCTAGACTGCGAAGGTTTGACTTTAAAACCCAGTAACATCATTGTTAGAGCCTTCGACGGTTCTAAGAGGATGGTTCAAAGAGAGGTGGACATCCCAATCAAAGTGGGCACAGAGACCTTCAACTCTACTTTTTATGTGATGGACATCCGTCCTTCATATTCATGCTTGTTTGGAAGGCCATGGATCCACTATGTTGGGGCAGTCACCTCCTCTTTGCACAAAATGCTAAAGTATCCTGTTCAGGGTAAGATTATAACGGTGCACGGTGAGGAAGAGTACATGATAAGTCACCTCAACTCCTTCCGTTATGTGGAGTTGGATGGAAAATTCATAGAAACGCCTTTCCAACATTTTGAGGAAGTGACTCCTGAAGTCGCGGTTGCAAAGACAATGACTGATGAGCCTATCATTTCCAAGCCGGTGTCCAGGATGTCATCCCTCAAGGATGCGGAGGCTGTAATCAAAGAAGGAGGAGTACAGTGTGGGGGCAACTGCCTGATTTTCCTCATAAGACGAATAAGTTCGGACTAGGTTTTACTGCTGCTGGACAGAAAGCGGTGCTTCGCTCCCGGGATGGAGGACCACCCTTTAAAATCACTCACCATGGAATTAATGCCTTAGAAGATGATGATGAAGAAGACAACTTTGAAGATTGAATCTTTCCAACCGTCGAAGGAGGATTAAGCAACTGGGAAGCAAAAGACTTCATTCCCATCACTTTCATCAACCAGTAATTTATCTTTGAACAATTTCCTGTTTTGGTCTGTAATAATTAAACAATTCGTACACACTCTTTTCACCTTATGCCTTACCCGGGGCATATAGGTCCATTTGTAAGGGCTTGATTTCTTCATTATCATATGCCATGTTTAATGAATCATTGGACATTTTCATTTATAAATTGTTGTGTTCATTTTCTTTCCTTTTACATTTTGTTTTATTTAAGGATGGCTATCCCTTACACGCACCCACACTCACCAAATGCAGGTACCCATCCACTCTGGATTCCATGGGTGACTATTCTGCTTTAGCCTTCGGTGACTCTGAAGATTTGGTCAATCATGTCGAGTACGAAGGTGATGAAGACTGTGAAGTGCCTGGAGAGCTAGCCAGACTTCTGCAACAAGAGGAAAGGGCTATTCTGCCCCATGAAGAGTTGCTAGAGACCATCAACTTGGGAACAAAGGAAGACAAGAAAGAGGTAAAAGTGGGTGCCAACTTAGAACCAAGTGTCAAAGAGTGTCTAGTTCAGTTGTTAAACGAATATGTTGAGATCTTTGCCTGGTCCTATGAAGACATGCCGGGATTAGATACAGATATCGTGGTTCACCGTATCCCTACAAGAGAAGACTATCCACCGATCAAACAAAAAGTCCGTTGAATGAGGCCCGACATGTCTGAGAAGATCAAAGCTGAGGTAATGAAGCAATTCAATGCTGGCTTTCTGGCTGTTACTTCCTATCCACAATGGGTTGCTAACATTGTGCCCGTGCCTAAAAAGGACGGCAAAGTCAGAATGTGTGTGGACTACAGGGATTTAAACAGGGCTAGCCCTAAAGACGATTTTCCACTGCCACACATCGACATCTTGGTTGACAACACAGCTCAACACAAGGTATTTTCCTTCATGGATGGATTCTCGGGATACAACCAGATCAAAATGGCCCCCGAAGACATGGAGAAGACTACTTTCGTTACGCAATGGGGTACCTTCTGCTACAAAGTGATGCCATTTGGACTGAAGAATGTCGGGGAAACCTATCAACGCGCCATGGTAGCTTTGTTTCATGATATGATACATCATGAGATCGAAGTCTATATAGACGATATGATAGCCCGTTCACAGACAGAAGAAGAACACCTTGACCATCTGCAAAAGCTATTTCTCAGATTGAAGGAGTATAAGCTCAGACTGAACCCAAGCAAGAGCACTTTTGGAGTTAGGTCTGGTAAACTTTTGGGATTTATCATCAGCAACAAAGGCATTGAGGTTGATCCTGCTAAAGTAAAAGCTATACAAGAAATTCCTGCCCCCCGCACTGAAAAGGAGGTTAGAGGTTTCTTGGGACGCTTAAACTATATCACAAGGTTCATCTCTCACCTGAAATCTACCTGTGAGCCAATCTTCAAGCTGTTGAAGAAAGATCAGGTAGTTGAATGGAACAATGATTATCAAGCTTCTTTTGATAAGATCAAGGAGTATTTGCTGGAACCTCCTATCTTGATGCCACCTGTCGAAGGAAGGCCGTTAATCATGTATCTGACTGTTTTGGATAACTCAATGGGGTGCGTACTGGGCCAACATGACGAGTCTGGCCGAAAAGAGCATGCCATTTATTACCTTAGCAAAAAGTTTACCAACTATGAGACTCGCTACTCACTTCTCGAGAAAACTTGTTGCACTTTGGTATGGGCTGCTCGCCGGCTAAGGCAGTATATGTTGACTCATACCACTTTACTGATTTCCAAGATGGATCCGATCAAGTATATCTTCGAGAAGCCTGCTTTATCTGGAAGAATCGCTAGATGGCAAATGATCCTGACTGAGTATTATATCCAGTATACTACCCAAAAAGCTATAAAGGGAAGTGTACTAGCTGACCATCTAGCTCATCAAGCCGTCGAAGATTACCAATCTATGAAATTTGACTTCCCTGACGAGGACATCATGACATTGGACAACATTGAAGGTAACGGACCGTATGACGGACCTGAACAAGGATCCCGATGGACCCTGTACTTTGATGGTGCTTCAAATGCACTTGGCAACGGTATCAGTGCGGTACTTATTTCTCCGGAAGGTTGCCATACACCCATCACTGCCCGACTTTGCTTCAGCTGCACCAACAACATGGCTGAATATGAAGCTTGCATCTTTGGTCTCAAGGCTGCTATAGACTTGGGAATTAAATCTTTGGTCGTATTTGGGGACTCGGCTTTGGTTATCAGTCAAATCAAAGGAGAGTGGGACACTAAACATCCTAATCTTATCCCATACAAAGAACATGTCTTGACATTGTTGCCTCACTTTGAGCAGATTACTTTCGAACACTTCCTGCGAGAAGAAAATCAGCTAGCAGATGCTCTGGCTACAATGTCTTCCATGTTTAAACTCAACCGGGATAATGAGGCTCCCCAAATCACCATCGAGCGAATGGACGAACCTGCGCACTGTCATGAGATTAATACCGAAGAAGTAGTGGAACAACCCTGATTTCATGAAATCAAAAGGTATCTCCAGACTCGATAATACCCTGAAGGAGCTTCAGTCAATGACAAAAAGTTCTTAAGGAGATTTGCTGCCAAGTTCTTCCTGAGCAATGGTATCCTTTATAAGCGCAGCCATGATTGTGTTCTACTTCGTTGTGTGGACAAGGTTGAAGCAGAGTTGATCATGACCGAAATACATAGTGGCACCTTTGGCACCCACTTAAGCGGACATACGATGGCTAAGAAGATTCTAAGGGCAGGCTACTACTGGTCTACCATGGAAGCTGATTGTCATCAACATTCCCGTACTTGCCACAAATTCCAAGTCTATGATGACAAGGTGCATATTCCTCCTATTCCTCTCAACGTTCTAATAGCTCCTTGGCCATTCGCAATGTGGGGAATTGACATGATTGGAGAGATCAAGCCCACGACATCCAATGGACATCGCTTCATTCTGGTGGCTATTGATTACTTTACCAAGTGGGTCGAAGCAGCTTCCTTCGCCTCCGTTACAAAGAATGTAGTTGCCCGCTTCATCAAGCAGAATCTCATTTGCCGGTATGGTATCCCTGACAGGATTATCACGGACAACGGTACAAATTTGAACAACACTATGATCACCGCTCTGTGCGAGCAGTTCAAGATTTATCATCACAATTCATCTCCCTATCGGCCAAAGATGAACGGTGCTGTTGAAGTCGCGAACAAAAATATCAAGAAGATCATTCAAAAGATGACAGTCACCTACAAGGATTGGCATGAGATGTTACTGTTTTCTCTGCACGAATATCGTACCACGGCACGTACTCCAACAGGGCAACCCCCTTTTCTTTGGTATATGGCATGGAAGCTGTTTTACCTATGGAAGTTCAGATTCCTTCCTTAAGGATCATGAAGGATACTGGTTTGAGTGAAGACGATTGGATTCAAACCCGGCTTGACCAACTTAATTTGATCGACGAAAAGCGACTTACTGCTGTTTGTCATGGTCAGACGTATAAAAAACGGATGATCAAGGCTTTCAACAAGAAAGTCAGACATCGGGTATATCAAGTCAGAGATCTTGTAATCAAGCGGATTATCTTGCCGCAAAGTGATCCCAGGGGCAAGTGGACTCCTACTTACGAAGGACCATTTGTGATCAAGAACATCTTTTCTGGTGGGGCAATGATTCTGACCACCATGGACGATGATGACTTGCCGCACCCTGCGAACGCAAACATAGTCAAAAGATACTACGCATAAAATGACCCGACAAGTTGAAAACCCGAAAGGGCGACTTGGGCAAAAATGGGCATCCCGGTGAATCGAAAACCCGAAAGGGAGGTTCAGGCAAAAATTAGGGATAAACAAAAAATCTGTACACCCGGCAAGTTGAAAACCCAAAAGGGGGACTTGGGCAAAAAAGGGTTTCCCGGTGGATCGAAAACCCGAAAGGGCGATTCAGGCAAAAGTTAGGGAATTAAAGCGTATGACTATGTCTCGTCGGATCACTTTAAGGACAATCTCTTCACCAACAAGCTCCAAGCTTCTGATCAATCCAATCATCTGCGGACGAAGCAACGAATGGACAAAGATACTCAGAGTTGTGAAGGCTATAGTAGAATGGGAATCTCATGGAATTGTCACACATAACCATCTTTCTTTTTGTATAAACTTTTTCTCAATTTTATGACAACATTCTCTTACTAGGATGTTTGTCTCCTTTGTACAAAAATACTTACAAAAGTTAATACAAAAATACTTCAAAGTGCAAAAATTTGCTTGCCTTTCCTTTCTTCTTTACACTTATGTTTTATTTGAAAACGTCCAACGGTTTGTTAAATAGGCATATGCATTTGAATATAATCATTGCTTACAAATAAAACGAAATTGAGAAAGGATAATTACTGGTAGGTCGAAAGTATAGGAAAACGTCTTTAGGCTATTCCAGAAATCCCATACAGTATGTCATTCAGATCCTCAATAAAGTTAAAACCTTGGAGTATATATCCCTAGTGGAGTTAAATTTCATCCCCAGCGGAACCAGAGTATTCTAAACTTTACCCCCCAGTGGAGTTAAGTTTCAAAATTTCCATCAGAGTTAAGTCTCCAAACTTCTGATCCCTAGTGGAGCCCGAAAACCCTGAAATACATATCCCCAGCAGAGTTAGAATACTCTAAACCTTCTTCCCCAGCGGAGTCAAATTTCCAACTATCAATCCCCAGCTGGAACCATTCAGTTTTCCCCAACTTCCCCAGCAGGTTACCTTAAAAGTCTGAGGATCAACCAGGTAACAGTTAACTTCTTGTCTTATCCCCGACTAGGATAATTCCCCAGTAGATTGGCATACACCCAAAATCCTGATTTCCCCGACAGAATAAACACTATCCCCACAGAGTTATTTCCCAACAGAACGAAGATTCTAGCTCCTGTTTCTCCATTTGAAGCCTCCCAGGTTTTAATTCCCCAGTAGAGGTCTTCAGAGTTTTCCTTATTTCCCAGGAAGGTCATTCCCCGCAGAAGTTGTCAAAGCTCTTGTTAATCCCCACAAGTCACCAAGGATTTTCAATCCCCAGCAGTGGTCCCAGGATTTCTCATTCTCAATAATCAAAGATCTTTAATCCCCAAGCAGTCAGCAAGGATTTCTCATCTTCAACAATCAAAGATTTTTGAATCCCCAACATCGGTCAAGGATTTATTTTCCCCGGCAGTAGTCAAGGATTTCATTATCTCCAGCTATCAAGGATTTATTTTCCTCAGCAAGACAACTACTCAACTTACATGCACATCGATTACATTCATATATCATAAAATTGATGGAACACATTTTATTGCATCATACATATCATGCAACATAACTGTGTGCTTTAGCTAACATTTTACCCTTAACAGGATAAGATTAAAAGGCTATCGTTAACAACTATTCTGAGATTTCAGATACAGTATGGATACACCCCAGACACAGCGGTCATTCTATTACTCATTCAGAATTTCAAAGTCAAGATACAGTATGGATACACCCCAGACACGACGGTCATTCTACTACTCATTCAGACTCCAGCAATCAAATACAGACTAGATACACTCTAGACACGGAAGCCATTCTATTTCTCATTCAGATTCAAATATCAACTTCAAGTTCAGATACACTCCAGACACGGAAGTCATTCTGTCACTTATCCGGATCCAAGTTACAGTACAGATACACTCCCGACACGGAAGTCATTCTGCTACTCATACAGATCTCAATTTCAGATACAGTCCAGATACGCTCCAGACACGGTTTCTATTCTGCCACTCATTCAAAACTTATCTCCAACACCCAGTTTCTCCATACACAGATGTTTCTCTGTTACCCATTCAGAATACAGATACACTCCAGACACGGCAGTCATTCTGATATTCATTCAAGAATCAAATGCAGTTACAGCTTGGATACGCTCTAAACACGGACGCCATTCTCTTGCTCATACAAACCCAATCTCCAGATACAACTCAGATGCGTTCCAAATACGGATACTATTCTGATGTTCATTCTACGGATTTTCAACAAACAAGTCTTGGATGACATCTTTAATCCCATATCCAGCAAGATTCTACCATCTCCAAATGGCATCTTTAAGCCCATTCCCTCAGATACATTTTTGACGAGTGCAAATTTACGGGCACTCTAGTGTCCAATCCCCTTTTACCTTCGAGTCACGAAAGGCAAAACTTGCCAATCTAACTCTTCAGGTCCAAGAAGATTGAACAGGGGCAACTGTTATACCCCAAAATTTTCCCTCTCATTTTATCAACATTTCTCATCACAAGGCTCAAGGAACTCAAGACCAAGCTAGGGTTTGCTCTGCTCAAGACACCTCCTTGCACTGTTGACCTAAATTAGTGTTTGAGTTTGCACAGGTATTTTTGGACCTTAAATGCTCAAAGTGACTTTCATACTTAATGTTGGACTCATAAGTTTGTCCATACCAAGTTTCAAGCCTTGAATCAAATTTTTGCCCAGTCAATTGGACAGTTGACCTATAAATCAATTGTATTGGGGAAAAAGTCAATTGTGACCAATTTACAGTCAAACCTCACGAATTTTGACCCACATCAACATTATGAACTTATATGAACCATTTGATCAAGTTTGGACCACAAATCCACAAGAAATTTAATCAAATCACCAAAAGGGCAAAATGGTCATTTTTAGGGTTTTGACTGTACAAAGGCAATTTTTGACTGTTTGACCTAGCCAATGGAAAATCAAGTTCAACCATGGACTAAAGGACTCAATGACATTATCTTTACCTATTCAACAAGTTCAAAAGATCTCAAATGCATTGGATTGATAATTGAATTTTTTAGTTAACTGATCAAAATTTGATTGTACACTGAAAAGTCAAACTTTGACTTTTTGGTCAAAATCAAGTGCCAAGGATCATTTTCATCAAGATGTGTCAAATTATGAAACGTGTTCATCAAGAAACCCAAAATTGCAAATTAGGGTTTGAAATTGAAAATTTTCATAACTTACAAATTTTCTAAGTTATGAAAATTTCTTAATTTTTTCTAACTTTGTCCCACATTTTCACCAAGATGCAAATGGATTCAAACAAAGCTTACAACATGAAAGTTGTAGTCCTCCACAAATTCTATAACTTTGATTCACAAATTTTTCTCAAAAGAAGCTTGGATTTCAAGTTATGATTTTTGGAACAAGGGTCCCTAAAACTTTTAACTTAGAGAAATTTTGCCCTAGTTTAGGCAGGATTTTGACCTATATTCTTGGATATTTTTCACATAGTTCCACTTGGAATATCAAGTTGCATTTCAAATATGGATTATAGTTCATTTTGCAAGCTTTCCAAATTGTCCAAGAACTCCTCAAACACATTTGTGGTTAAGGAGAATCGAATGCTTGAAGTTGGCAAAAACTCACTTTGATCCATGGCATTTTCATATTGACACAAGTTACAAAATCTGTCCAAACTTGTTTTGTACTTGATTACAGGTCTCTAAACCCTTCAACACTCAAAAATTGAATGCAAACTCATTGGTTTAAGATGTTATTCTGATCATTAGAGGTTTGCACAATGAATAAATCCATTTTTGGAAAAAAGTGAGCAATACCATTTACATAAAGCATGCTTTATGTCAAATTCTATTTCTTGAGCCATACACCAAGCCCTTTGCTGCAAACAAAGCTCCCTAATGTCAGGCAAAGTTCAACCACTTTGAGCTGTTAGAGTACAAGCCAGTACAGCCATAGCATTGTCAACTCTCATTTCTTACTTCAAAACCAAGAAACTTGTCAAATACAACACAACTTGCACATCTGATATAATCAACTCTTGCCAACATTCCAAACAAGTTTTGCACATTGCCTTGAGTCAGAAACACGAGCCATTCATCCCTCAAACACTCTTGAACATCAAAACACCAAAAACTTGCAAAATAGGATAGGTGCTGCAGCTTGAGTGCCATAGCTCATTTGGCTCGTGCGTTTTGCCCCTTTCCACTTCAAACACATTCCATTCAACTCACTCAAGATATCCCAAACCTCCATTGCCAACTGTAACTTCATTTACAGTGTTCACCATTTTCATTTCAAGCTTGTGCAGGTTGACTTCTAGAGGCTGATTCAGGGACATTCGAGGCAAGCTAGCTATTGGAAAAGATCAAGTGAAGTTCAGGCAAGCTACCAGACACCTCAAAACTTGTTGAGAAGCCCTGCATTGCCATACTCGAATCCAACTGAAACAGGTTTTTCATCACTTTCTATCTCTCTATTTAGGAACATTTAGCCTTAGGTTTGTGAATGAAAAATGTAGTATTCAATGCCATGAAGTTGTACATATGCTCAGTTTTTATTTATATTAAGTGTGCTAGGAGAATTTCATCCATGAACATGCTGAAAAAGTTAGGTCAGATTTTAGGGCCAGAGAAATTCTCTCTGGTCTTTGAGAGTTAGATTTAATGCTTTATATGGTTAGAATCGTTTTGAAATTCTCTACAAGTTTGATGTTGTGAGTTTTGGCAAAAGATCACGTTTCCAAGATGTCCCAAGTTTGTACAAGCGCGCGCGTATTTTCAAAGTTCTGGAGGTTGAAGATGAAGTCTGGGCTGGGCCTGGCCTTCTTGCTGTCTACACCCAGCTTTTGCTAAATGCACCCCCTGGCCCATTTTCTTTATATTTTGTTATATTTGTATTTTCATTTCATTTCTGGCTTTGATTATTTATTTCCAAATATAAAAAATGCTGCAAAAATATTTTCACTTTTTTTTACATTTATTTGGCATTTTATTCTATTTTTTCTAACATTAAAACATTTTTAATACTTTTATATTATTTGTTTAAATTTAAAAATAACGTAAATGATACTTTTACTTTTATTTCTTATTTCATTCATACTAAAAATATTATTATGAAATATAATTTATTTTTGTAAATATTTTATTTTATTTTATACATACTTAATATATTTAATATATATATATATATATATATATATATATATATATATATATATATATATATATATATATATATATATATATATATATATATATATATATATATATATATATATATTTAATATATATATATATATATATATATATATATATATATATATATATATATATATATATATATATATATATATATATATATATATATATATATATATATATATATATATATATATATATATATACATATACTTTTATTTTATTAAATACTTAGAATAAAATACAAAAATATTACATTTTTATTTTTATTATTATTTATACCAAAAAATACCTTTTTTAAGTATATTTCATTTTTGTACATATTAATATATTTTTTGTATGTAAATAATATATAATATTTATTTCTTAAAGAAATTAGGGTTTCATCCCTTAAACAATTAAAAATTAACCTTTTTATTTTATTTCTTTATTTTTTTACATTAAAAATACTTTACATACATAAACAAATAAAAACTTCTTTTTGCATAATAAATTTTAAGCAATATTTATTTATTTTGTTTATTTAAATATTGTACATTTAAATATTGTTGCATTGTAAATTCAATTTGGATGTAATAGTAACTAGGGTTCATATTTCTTGTCAAAATACCCCCATTCAAAATTGTACCCCCATCCCCATAATCATGTTGTAATAGCCTAGAATTTAAATTCTCCCACTTAACGCTTTCAATTATGCCGTGATTAGAGAATTAGGGTTTGTATGCCAAACTCAAATTAACAAATAGTTTGACCTAATCAAAGACAAAAATGCATGAAAAACAAACACAATGCACACTTGCACCCCTAGGGTTACAATCCACTTGTTGCCTTCAAAAATGGGCCATGGTATGCATGTTGAGTACTTTGGCAAAACAAAAACAAAACAAAAGATCATAGTCCCTCGATGACGCTATCTGAGTTGCCTAAACAAAAATGATCAAGTCCCTCAAGAAAATTGCCAAAGATACTTGACACAATTGCTATCATGGTCTATACGATGACCCGCGCCTGTCCCGTTTAACATCCTAACATAAGGTTGTTCACCAAATGCAATAGTGAAACAACACTGTTAAAAGGGTTAAAAACATAAGAAAGATCTTTGAGTAAAATAGGGTAGATAACTCTTAGTTACTTGATCAAAAGCTTGCAAAAACATCCTTGCTATTTTCAAACACACTTCACAACACAATTTCAAAATCAAACTTTCAAACATTGAAAAATTTTAAAAAGACAAAAACATCTTTGTATACATTCAAACAAGAATCATTACAAAGGTTGCCACAACGATGGCCTCTTTTCAAAACATTTTTCAAAACCACACACAAAGCACCATTTCAAACAATTGAAGAGCACCATTTCAAACAATTGCAAAGCAAAGCAAGTGATCTAAACAAGTAACTAAGAGCCTATGGATAACCATGGATGAAAAGGGTGCTTGCACCTTCCCTTTTCATAATCTACTCCCCGAACCCAAGAAAACATCTCAAAGGTCTTTCCTGTGCTTTTTGACCTTGTCTTAGGATTAAATAAAAAGTCGGTGGCGACTCTTGCTAAACCGAAACATTTGCGAACACAAAACGCAAAACCTCAAGTCAGTTCTCCCATCGTATCACACCTGCTATCCAGGCTTTCATCCCGAATTAACCCTACTATCCAGGTTCCTTCTCAAGCCTTACTATCCAGGCTTTCATCTCGAAGTAACCCTACGACCCAGGTTCCTTCTTATAGCCCTACTATCCAGGCTTTCATCTTGAAGTAACCCTACGACCCAGGTTCCTTCTCATAGCCCTACTCTCCAGGCTTTCATCTCGAAGCAACCTTACCCAGGTTCCTTCCCATAAGCCCTACTATCCAGACTTTCATCTCGAAGTAACCCTACGACCCAGGTTCCTTCTCATAGCCCTACTATCCAGGCTTTCATCTCGAAGTAATCCTACGACCCATGTTACTTCTTATAGTCCTACTATCCAGGCTTTCATCTCGAAGAAACCTTACCCAGGTTCCTTCCCATAAGCCCTACTATCCAGGCTTTCATCTCGAAGTAAACCTATGACCCAAGTTCCTTCCTATAAGCCCTACTATCCAGGCTTCCATCTTGAAGTAACCCTACTATCCAGGTTCCTTCCCATAAGCCCTACTATGCAGGCTTTCATCCCGAAGTAATGCCACTATCCAGGTTCCTTCCCATAAGCCCTACTATCCAGGCTTTCATCTCGAAGTAAGCCTACTATCCAGGTTCCTTCTCTCTTATCTCTCGATAACAGTTTACAACACTGTAAGACCTGGATCAGGCCAGAAATGGTCGATTTCACATTTCCCCAGTAAGTGACTGTGCAACCTGGTCCCCGACCAAATATTCAGTTTACTTTCACCTCCTCGATCAAGAGATAATTCCCCAGTAGAGTAGTGGACAACCAAAGCTCCTATACTCTTTCTCCCAAGATATAAATCAACATTCCTCGACGAAGTCCTCCTCAACGGCAGGTACAAGAATTCTCGCAAAGGAATCTCTTATGCACCCGATATCTTTTTTGGATGGAATATTTAAGCCCATCTCCGACGATTCGCTGTCAACTTCCAAATGGCATCTATAAGCCCATTCCTGATATTACTAATCGATATTACTCCATGCGAGTGCAAATTTTTGGGCACTTTAGTGTTCAATCATCTTCTACCCTCAGATCACGAAAAGACCAGCCAATCTACATCCCCAGGTTCAAGAAGATTGAACAGGGGAAGCTGTTTTACCCCAAAATTTTCCCTCTCATTTTACTCAACATATTCTCATTAAAATCCTTAACTTGCTCAAGGATGCCCAGGGATTGATCAGACAAATGCCCTCCTAAGACAATGAACCTCAAACGAGGGTTTCCATTTTCATCAAGATAGATGAACTCAAAAAGTCTCAAATATTTTCCATGGTCTTAATATGTTCTCAAGATCATTCATGCCAAGTTTCATGCCTTTCACAACAAGTTTGCTCGGCCAACTGCTCAAATGCCTGAAAATCAATTATGCTAGGTCAAAAGTCAACTGTGACCCACTTACAGTCAAACTTCAATATTTTTGGTCAACATCAACATTTTGAAGTAACATCCATCATTTGATCAAGGGTTGATCATGATTCCTCAAGGAATACCCCAAATTCATAAAAACTCAAAAGTTGCTAAATTAGGGGTTCTATAGGAAAAGTCAACCAAACTTTCACTAGGCATAACTATCTCATACTTTATCAGAAATTTCCCATCCAAAACTCATTTTTAAGAGAATGAAATTCCCTACAACTCATCTTCAGCCCTCAAGTTCAAAAAGTGCACTCATGAAAAGATATGAATTCAGACATTACAGGTCATTTCAAAAAGTCAACAAAAACACCTGTTGGGTCAAAGCTTCTTACATAAACATGGAAGATCCAATTGAGGTGAAAACAAAAGGGTTGTTTATAGGACATCCTAAGCTTTCTAAAAAGTCCAATAACACCCTCTTAGGGTCAAAATTGAGAGAGACGTGCATTGTCAAAGTTGGCTATTTTAGGAAATTTGTACAAAGTCAACCATGCCCAAAATGCATTTTTCTTCAAATAGGCCCAACTTTTTATGCTTGTATCTTGTTCCTAACATGGTCTACGACCCATGAACCACTCCATGCCTCATTAACTTATTTATTTAATTTATTGTGATTTTATTCATTTAAAAATTCAAATAAAATCAAATAAAATCAAATAAATCATATAAATTGCTTTTGGAATGATTTTGGCATTGAATGAAGATAATATATATGTTGGCATATCAAGATCAAATCATGCAAGGGGTGGTTGGAGTAAGAATGGCATGATTTGTCTTGTTTTGGAAACAAATAATGCAATGAACAATCAAGATCTTTTCTCCATAATTATTCAAGATTCAAGTTGTTTTTGTTAACCTAATATGTTTCAATACATATACACAAGGAGGCCAGACCTAGAGGACACGAAAAGACTGCCTCAATAAGAAGAACAAAACTCAATTCTTTGGCAAAAAAGTTTGGCTCGAATTCTGAGTTAGAGTACTATTCAAGGTGATTCAAGGCCACCAATCCACTCCTGGACGTCTTCTGAGGCTAGCAACATCGTTTGCTCGCTTAAAAGCTCTAGAAATCATCACTTTACAGTGTCACGGTTTGCCATCTTTTTTTAATTTGGTTCTGCAAATTTACGCATCATAAATAATTTCTAAGCATGCCTTCATGTTTATATCATCATTTAGAACGTATTGGTATGATTAATTAGGAGTTTTAGTGCATGTATGGATAGTTTCCATTCTTAGGGTTTGAGGTTGTGTTTTAGGGCTTTTTGATGCAGGTAAAATCAGAGCAAAAGATGGATGCCATCATACTCAGGAGATCAAAACGAGTTAATTTGTATGCTTGGGTTTGATTTATCATGCCTGGTATTGATTTTTGAGATTTGCAGGGTTATAGTTACAGCTGGTGTCTGTAGGTAAAAGGTTAAACTTAAAACAACAGTTCTGAGGAAGAAGGTGATCACGTGGCTGACTCCCACTGGCCAGTTTGAATTACGCGCGTTTTCTGGGCATAAGGCGTTCTTTCCATTATATCATTATTTTGTCATTTATGTAAACGAATAACAGGTTATCCTGGTGGTAAGGAGGAATGCATGTGAGGTGAGAGTCTTGGGTTCGATACTCAGATCTGGAGTTTTTACATTTTCTAACCATTTGATATCAGATCCTATACACCTCACATTCCAAGCGCCTATCATGTGCCCCAGATCCATCCCTTGAATAATCTCCATCCCAGATCTAATGTCTCATGCAAGCAAGGTCCATGGTGTACCCTCAAACGTGGCAACACTGGATCCAAACGTCTGATTGGGCCAAATGATTCGGGCTTAATGAAATTCAATAACGCACCCCCCTGAGTTCTAACAACATCAGGCCCATTTTTGTGTTTTTCTTTCTTATTTTTTTATTATTTATTATTCTATTTGTTTTACTTATTTAATCATTTTTTACAACAAAAAAACATTTTTTATCAAACCAAAAAATCATAAAAATATAAAATAACAAAAAAATATAAAAATAGGTTTTTTTATTTGAATTAATTTTATTGGACATAATTTAGTTTAATTAGATTAACTTAATTGCTTTTTTATATTAATTAAAATCAACTAGAAATTAGGTTTAATTTGCAATTAAATTGTTTTTCTCATTAAAAAATACACAAATTTTTTTTTTAATTAATTAGATTGTTTAGGCTTCTAATTTATTCTCGTATTTAATTCGTCGCACGCGCCTTTACTTTATTTTAATTCAAATTATTGTAATTGTTTCAAGTTTGTAATAGATTAATTAGGATTTTAATTTCTGCATCTTTATTTTCAGTCAAATATTTGTGTATCTTCCCAAAAGTCTTGTAATAGTTAGGACTTTAATTTCTCGCACTCTTTAATTTCCGCAACTATTAAACTGCTAGATGTATGGATATTAGGATTTTTTGCGAAAGATAAATCAATGATTAAAAGGTAGATAACCCTAATTGTGCAAAGATAATTAACTGAAAAAAGCACACTTGCACATGCTCACTCCTAGGGTTTGCTCCACTCCGGTTGCCTTCGGTAAACAGTCATGAAACATAGGAAATTTTAGTGGTTGTCCTCTAGTCCCAAAAGATCAAAAATGACCCGTTCATATGTTTCCTCGGAAAGATCTTTAGGACTTTATGGTAATTACTAAAGTTTCCTAACCATTGCTCTTGTGACCATACTTGTCCCTTCGAATGTCCCTTAAAACTCAAACGATATGGCTAACTACTCCTTAATAGTAGGATAGCGCTGTCTAAAGGAAACAAGAACGAACAATCTTTTTCTAGTAGGTAGAAAATCTTAAGTACTTGCTCAAAAAAATAAAAAATCTTTTACACAAACACTTTCAAAACGGTTTTCAAAAAACAACATTGTCACACTCTTGAGGACAGATACAAGGGTTATCACGAAGTTAAACAAAAAAATTTCAAAACTCGCACAAGCAATTTCAAAAATGAGCAAGTACCTAAGAGCCCGTAGATAACTACGGATAGAAAGGGTGCTAACACATTCCCTTTCTATAATCTACCCCCGTACTCAGAAACTCTCGAAAAAAAGGTTTTTTCTGTTCTTTTTCCTTTCCTTTGTTGGATGAAATAAAAGTCAGTGGCGACTCTTGCTTACCACGACATTTGTGAATACAAAATGCAAACCAGTATTAACTGTCGGTTCTGCCATCGTATCACACTATGGTAACACTTCTACCCCGGTTTATTGTCCCAACTATATATTTACGACACTGACAATGAGATTCAACATAAAATTGAAGGAATAGGGTATTGCTTTTGTTCTTACCAGGCTTGATGAAATTAAATTTTTGGAGTTACTTTTTTTATGAATGCTAACTATTATTTATATTTTGCAGTAACAATCCCAATATTGTTATAGAAATTGTCAACAAATTGAAAGCTATGTTGGATGAGTTCAACACACATGCAAAATCATTTAGAATGGCTGCAGATAGATTAAAGGATACTCCCGTGCCTGATCTAAAGCTGAAGTTAATAGCTGACAGATCAAAGGATGGAAGAACGTACAACAAATCGACTGTTTCAGAGGTAGCTGCACTTATCGTTGGTGATGTTAATACAGGTCCTAAAAGGGACAAAATTATTGAAAAACAGACGGGAGTGCTGGAAAAATTAAGTGAGTTTCATCCAAGTTATCTTACATTACAATATCCGCTTCTGTTTCCATTTGGGGAAGATGGTTTTAGACTTGGTGTTCTACACAGAGATATAAGCACAATTAAAAAAGGTAAGCAAAATAAGCTTACCATTAGAGAATGGCTAGATTTTAGGATTCAAAGTCATCATAATGAAGCACATACTCTTTTGAGGTCAAGGCGGTTGTTTTAGCAATTTTTGGTCGATGGATTTACTATGATGGAGTCCCAAAGATTGAATTATATCCGTAAGCATTAGAAAAACTTAGAGTGTCTAAGTACTCCAATTTGTCTGCTCCCAAACAAAGGGAAAACACTCAAGGGGCAAACAAAGGTAAAAGAGTCGTTTTACTATCAACCTATGTTGGAAGTCGTAGATACATGGAACAATTGTATTTTGATGGGATGGAAATATGCAGCCATATTGATTTTCCATAACTTTTTATCACTTTTACATGCAATCCAAATTGGCCAGAAATTCAAAGGTTACTTAACAAAGTTAATCTTCAACCTCATGATTGTCCAGATATTATATCAAGGGTGTTTAAAATTAAGTTAGATGAGTTGTTGTGTGATCTAACAAAGAAGCATGTCTTAGGGAGGGTTGTTGCATGTAAGTTGTATTTACTAAATAATCATCAAGTTCTCATTATGTGACTTTATTTATATAAAAGGAATATGTTTTATATACATGTTTTGTTACTAATATCAACATTTTCATATATATACACAATTGAGTTCCAAAAGCGCGGATTACCACATGCACATATCATTTGATTCATGCATCCCTCATGCAAGTATCCCACTCCAGATGACATAAACAATATCATTTCAATAGAGATACCATGTGAAAATGATGATAGACAATTGTATCGTTTGGTCAAGACACATATGATTCATGGGCCATGTGGTTTAACAAAGCAGTCTTCACCTTGCATGAAAAACGAGAAGTGCTCTAAATTCTTTCCCAAACAATATCAGCCTCAAACAGTTGTTGATCACGATGGATATCCTATGTACAAAAGAAGGGAAACTGGAATTATAGTGGTGAAGAAGAATATAGTGCTCGATAACAGATACGTTGTTCCTTATAACCCATTTCTATTGAAGAAATTTCAGAGACACATAAATATGGAGTGGTGTAATCGCGGTACTTCAATTAAGTACTTATTCAAGTATATTAACAAGGGGTGTGACAGAATTACTGCGGTTGTTGTCGATAATGAGACAGACGGATCTTCACATATTAGAAATGTTGATAAAATCAAGAAATATCTTGATTGTAGATATGTCTCACCAAGTGAAGCATGTTGGAGGATCTTTTCATTTCCTATTCATGGGAGATCTCCTGCAGTTGAAAGGTTGTATTTTCATGTTCAGGGAGACAATCCGGTTTACTATACTGATTATGAACTGATAGATGAAGTCCTTGACAAACCGAGTATGAAAGAATCAATGTTTACCGCTTGGATGGAAGCAAACAAGACATATGAAGAGGCAAGAAATCTGACATGCTCTAATTTTTTGACCAAGTTTGTTTATGATAAAAGATATCGAAAATGGAGACCACGTAAGAGAGGCCATACAATTGGAAGACTAATTTGGGTTCCTCCAAGTACCGGTGAGCTATATTACTTAAGAATGATGCTTACAGTTGTCAAGGGGCCAACATGTTATGAATATATTATAAAAGTGGGTGGAATAATTTAGGATACTTTTCGGGACGCATGCTTCGAAATGGGCTTTCTTAACGATGACAAGGAGTATGTGGCATCCATAAATGAGGCGAAGGATTGGGGTTCTGGACACTTTCTGAGAAAGTTATTTGTTACTATGTTACTGTCTGGAACAATTAATAGACCACGTCATGTTTGGGAAAAAACTTAGAGCACGTTATCTGATGGCATTCTTTATCAACAAAAACAAGCAACAAATAGAAGAGGTACATTCCAGTTTTTTAATTTTTTCATAGTATATTAATATATATTTTAATAGATGACTGGTCGGTGTTACTGTTACAATTATATATCAACAAGATATTGGATACAAATTATTTATAAACATTATGATATGTATTATTTAAAAACCATGCACACAATTGTATTTTGTAATAGACTTCCAATTTATTTGAACAATGCTTCTACTGAAAAAATCTGCATATGGATGATACTGATGTAGGTCTTAATGCAGCCGTGTATAACTTCATATTGATGTACATACTTCTTCCATTGATACATTTAATTTGTTACTGCCATTTTGTATTTTAGGGTGTTGTTGTAATTTCATTGAAATGCAACATTGTCAATGATATACTCGATGTTGTCGTAAATTTTACTTTGCCGTTCATTCATACATTTGAAAATTTATTTGATTATTGTCATAAATTTGTATGTGATTTGTTGGTTGTATATTATTTATAGATATGCAGTTGTCAATAACAGAGTTGAGGAATTTGACACTAATTGAGATTGAGAATATGCTGCAATCAAACCGAAGAAGTTTGCATGAATTTAAACATATGCCATATCCAGATTCATATTTCACATGCCACATGGGAAATAGACTGATTTGGGACGAACGTAATTACAATTCCCAAATGGAACGACAAAATTACCAAACTCTCTATCACGCACTTACAGGTTATGAATTTAATTTGTATTCACAAGCTGGATTGTTAAAATTGGTTTATTTTTGTTATACACACAATAATTTTTCCATTTTAATTAACAGATGAACAACATTCAATATTTGATACGATTATGGAAGTTGTAGACAAACAAAGAGGACGATTGTTTTTTCTACATGGTTATGGAGGGACCGGTAAAACTTTCATGTGGAGAACATTATCAAGTGCACTTCATTCGCAGCAAAAAATTGTTCTTACCGTTGCTTCGAGTGGCATAGCTTCTTTATTATTTCCAGGTGGAAGAACTGCTCACTCAAAGTTCAAAATACCAGTGCCAACGCTTGACAACTCTACTTGCAATATTGACAAAAACAACGAACATTCACATTTATTTGAAGCAACCGATGTTATAATATGGGACGAAGCTTCTATGTCTCATAAGTACTGTTTTGAGGCATTGGATAAGACACTCAAAGATGTCATGAGCAAACACGGTATTGCGAATAAAATCTTTGGTGGCAAAGTTGTTGTTTTTGGATGAGATTTTAGACAAATACTTCTAGTTGTTCCAAGAGAATGGCGTTCTGATATTGTCCATGCATCAATATGCTCATCATATGTATGGGACTATTGTCAAGTTCTAATACTAACAAAAAATATGAGGTTGCAGCAGGGAAGAGACAATACAAGTTCACATGAATTAGCTGAGTTTTCTAAATGGATCTTAAATGTTGGGGATGGTAAGATATGTGAACCAAATGATGGATTGGTTGAGATGGAGATTCCTCAAGAATTATTGATATCCAAATTTGAGGATCCTATAAAAGCTATTGTTGATAGCACATATCCCAATTTGTGTAACAATTTTCAGGATGTTGGATACCTACAAGGTAAAGCTATTCTTGCATCAACCATTGAAGTTGTGGATAAAATCAACCACTATGTACTGGACATGATACCAGGTAATATGATTTTTACTTTAATCTCTCTCTCTCTCTCTCTCTCTCTCTCTATATATATATATATATATATATATATATATATATATATATATATATATATATATATATATATATATATATATATATATATATATATATATATATATATATATATATATATATATATATATATATATATATGCACAAAACTTCCAACAACAAATTTTTATCATGTTGGTTCTATTAATGTATTAATATTTACACTTCATGGCATTTTTTAGGAGAAGAGAAAGAGTATCTAAGTTTCGATTCAATTGAAAGAACCAATACAACTTATACTGAAGCATACGAAGTTCTAACCCTAGAGTTCCTAAGTAAACTAAGAACATCGGGCCTTCCAAATCATAGGATCGAATTGAAGGTTGGTACCCCCATCATGCTAATGAGAAATTTAGATCAAACTGATGGATTGTGCAATGGAGCAAGATTAATTGTTACAAGGTTAGCAAACCACGTCATTGAGGCAAAAATTATGTCCGTAAAAAACATACGTAACATTTTTTACATTCCTCAAATGTCCATGTCACCTTCTGAGTCACCGTGGCCATTCAAGTTGATTAGGAGACAATTTCCAATCATTGTCTCATATGCAATGACAATTAATAAATCACAAGGTCAATCGCTTGATAATGTCAGGTTATATTTGCCTACACCTGCTTTTAGTCATGGACAATTGTATGTTGTAATTTCGAGGGTCACAACCAAGAGTGGTCTTAAAATCTTAATGTATGACAAGCAGAATGCACCGTGTTCGACCACTACGAATGTTGTATACAAAGAAGTCTTCCAAGCACTTTGTTAGTTGGTAATCCTTTTCACCTTATTCTTTGTGATACAAATTAAATCCCAATGTTTAATTTATGTGTTTAAATTCCACATATTTTCATTAGTTTTTAAAAAATGCTTAATATTGAATGTCTTATTTGATATATTTTCCCATGCAGGTGTGTGATGTGATTCGTTGTTGTTGGTTGATTCATTCATTTACAAGTTCAACATTGGAATTTATAATATTACAAAGTTTTCATTTGGACTTATAATGATTAAAAATTTGGGTATTATTTTTTCAAGTCATGTTAGTTTTGTTGTATAATTTAATATTACGTTAAAAATTTATTGTATTTTGATTGATTTTTATTACTTTAATTTTGACACAAGGTAGAACTTTGCAAATCAATATTAGATCATGTGATGTGAAAACCATACGAGACCCGTGCGATAGCACAGGTTACCCACTAGTTGATCAATGAAAAGTGTGTTAAAGGCATGATAAAAATTGGTAGAAATAAAACACAATTTCAAAAATTCAGTAGAAAGCCCTATACCCAAAATTAGTTTAAAACTATGCACACAAGTTATAAAATACAAGCATTTGATCAAGGAAAAATCTTATGCATACATCTAAGTCAAAATTAGGGAAAAAAGGAAAAGGACTTGTAAATTCATGTTAATTTAAAAATATCTTCCTAAAGACTTATAAAAGTCAGAAACGTAGTTTAAAGTTCTTGGATCAACTTGAAAGAGTGAAAATGATTGGAAATCATCAAGACTGGTTGGCAAAGGGCACAAACTAGACGTTTTAGCAAAATAATTTGTGAAAAAAGTAAGATCAACACTTAAAATTAAAAAAAATGGGTTTTATGATCTTAAGTCATCCAAGAATCTCAAACATATTTTCTTTGATTTTTATAAGCAAGGGAAATTAGAGATTTAAATATTTCTTTAGGCTTAAACAAGAAATAGGATTAAAAACAACAATTAACTTGCACAAATTTTGAAAAATAAGCAAACGGAACTGTAAATTCAATTTAAAATAATTTAAAATTATATAAATTTCTAAATAATACTAAACATATTTTTATGGAATTTTATCTTGAAAGAAAAAATTTAAGACAAAAAATATTTACACAATGCAACAAAATTTAGCAAAAAGAAAGACACAACTAACCAATTGATTCAATTAGTGTCACGAATTTTGTAAAATATGAAAAAACTTATTTTCATGAATTAGACTCAAAAGGAAGCTCATAATTGTTTTTTGAATTTTTTTAGGTTAGTAAAAATTAGAAAATAAAATTCTAAAACCTAAAAGCTGATTAAAACCCTAGTTAAAGTAATTGAATTATTTAATCTTCTAAAAAAGACAAAATCATGAAATAAAATTCATAATCTGAAAATAGACTACAAATAAAGTCTATAATGGTTTTTTGATAATTTTTGAATAGTGGAAACTATTTAAAATAAATTGGAGAAAACAATTAAAAATGAAAGGAAATTCAAATAATACACAGATCTACTACACCTGATCTAAACAAAATGCGTTGTAAAAGGCTTGAAGTCATGATCAATTAAAAAATGCCACGTAATTGTCCCTGTAATAGAAGCTAAACCCTAACAAAATAAGAGTTTCATCATGCAATCTTCAGGCTACAATTTCTCCCTCGTTTCTCCATGAATTTGCAAAGTGTAAACACCAAACCTCAAGATCTAAATGAGTAGAACATGATAGAATCAATAAAATAACAAAAGGATGCATGGATCAAAAAGAAAAAGCCACACAAAAGTTACTGCATGAACACGATTTCAAGTTAAGCAATTCAAGAAACAGTTTTCAGATCCACATATCGTACTCGTTTCTTAACCAAATCGTTTGATCCAAACATTAAAATTCATCAAAAAAGTGCAAGGAACAATGTGGTAATCATAGATTTCACAAATTGTGCAAGATCAAGTAGATATCTAAGCATGAATAAACGGAATTAGTCAAGGTTTCAAGGAAGTTGCAGAGTTTAAATTAAGCAACAAAATACATAAAATTATACTTTAGATCTAAGATCTAGCCAGCTAATACAACATATGCAAGATCTAATGCAATGATTCAAGCTAGCATGAGAGGAACTCAGAGATGAAAAATTACCTCAAAATTGAGAAATAAACTCATTGTGCCTCTGATAACAGATGAGAAACCGATGATCTTGCTTCCTATGCTTCAATGATGATGAATTGAGCAGAGATTGAAGCTTGCACGAAAAGTTTGAGAGAAATGAAGAACAATGATTCTTTAAGAGAGAGAGAGAGAGAGAGAGAGAGGCTTGTGAGAGAGAGTGAATTTCGTGAATGAAGACTATCCTCCTTTATGAATGAAGAAAAGTTGCTTACATAGAAAGAGAAAGAGTGCAGAGGAAGTTTTACTGGGGGGTATGATGGACATTTGAAGTCTGGAGCCATTGAAGGGCTTTTATGGCAACCTTTGACAAAAATGGAGTGAAGAGAGCTAGCTTTGCTTTTTTATCTTCATCAAGCTGATCATTTTTTAGGTTTTGATGAGTGAAAAGAGAGTAAAATTGAGTGAGATAAGCATGCATGGTAAGTTGACAACCTGATGCTATTTGAAGCAAACATCATGAAATTACATGCAAAGAGATCTCCCTCCTTTAAACTTGATAAACTCGTGACCACTTGAGATGATGTTTGGCTTGTTAGAAAGATGGAAATTGAGTGAAAAAAATTCATGTTAATCACAAGTTGAAATATGGCCTTGAAGTCCTTTGAAATTTGCCATGAAATCAACCTTAAGATGCAAACACATGAACTAATGTTGTGGCCATGAAAATATCCAAACTTGGACAAGAAAAGTGAAGGTGAAGGTATTCCCACCATGCGCTTGATCAAATTCTGCGTGCGAGGCCTCATTTGCTAGGCATACTTGCCTTCTCAAGCCTTGAGATCCTGACCATCATATCTCTCTTTATACACGACCAAATGAGTTACTTCTTAAATAAAAAATGTATAGGAGGATTCAAGCTATAATTTTGATGTTGACACTTTTCAAAATTGAAACCATTTGACACTTCAAAAGTGGACATGAAGAAATCAACCATTTAGTAAAAAAAACTTAAAAATCTCTAAGTGCCCAGAAGTTTTCGAGCCAAATATATCTCAAAGTAATCACTTTTTGGTATTGATACCACAAGGACAAAGCTGAAGAAATTACTATCCTCTTTAAAATCATATAAGGTTTTCACATTTTCAATAAAAATTGAATAAGTTGTGATCATCCAAAGTTTAGTACTAGGTACACTTAAAAAATTTCAAAAATTTAAATAACTTCTTTGACAAGTTATCTTCAAATTCAACAACTCTCTTGATTTCCTTTCATCAATGACCATGAAATATTAAAATATGGATGTTTAATTGCATGTTGACCAAAAACCCTCTTGGTCACAGTTGACTTCTGTTGACTTTTGCTCAAATGAATGTTTTACCCCCCAATTGATCAATTGAACCTCTTCGAACCAAAATTGATGTTCAATCTTTCAATCGTAGATGATCATGAGCATATAGAGAGATATGGAAACAATTCTTGCCTAAAAAATCAAAGATTTCCTAATTAAATCAAATACCCTAATTTTGGCTCTTTGTGTTAGGAGATGATGACCAAGCTTCAAAACCTTAATTCTTCTGGACCTGTTGATAAATTCCTTGAACAAAGATGCTTCATATGATGATGAGAAGATGATACTTCACAAATTTGGATCATACAATCCTCAAATACTTCAATTGGCCAAGACCCTAATTTTAAGAGATGCATAAGAGAGAAATGGTTCAAGAATCAACACTTGCAATTTTAAACTTCTGATGAATCAAAGAGAAAATTGATATGTCTTGAGGCATAGGGAACCCTTGTAGCTAGAGAGACTCAAAGATTCAGAGTATGAGACCCTTCTTGTCCTGATTGTCAATACAATCAACTTTTAATAGCTTGCAGAGGAACTTGGGAATCACAATACCTTGATCCTATCATAAGAATGCATGAGTATGTATGATGAAACACAAGCCATGTAAGGTAAAATGAAGAGGGAAAATTTTAGGGTGCAACAGCTGCCCCTATTCAATCATCTTAAACCTGATAAGTGAGAAAGAGCGGCAGCTTTCGAATGTTCAAGGTGGAAAATGATTGAATACAAAAAGAACCCAAAAATTTGCGCTCTGAATAAAACAAAAGCGCATAAGCACTTATAACTGTATCTTGTAAGGATGACACAAAGAAAACTGGGTGGAAGATAATAAGATTAATGAATATTAAATTCTACCAAAGAGCGTCAGATAAAACTGGATTCAAGAAATATATCAAGTAGAATTTGGATTTGAAAGAACGAGCCAAGTAGAGATTGGACTCGAAAAGTAAGCCAAGTCGAGATTGGACTTAAACCAAGAGAACTAGTGGATACTATTATTCTAGAAGGGTGTGACATATAAAATTAGAGCACAAATTGCGAAAATGAGCTAAAACTCAGCTCAAGCAGGCTAGACAAAACTAGAACTTAGAAGAATGTGCCAAGGCAAAACTGGAACACAAATCACAGAAATGAGATGAAACTCAACCCAAGAAGACTAGATAATACTAGACTTTATAAGAATGTGTCAGGTCAAAACTGGAACGCAAATTGCAATAATGAGATGAAACCTCAACCCAAAAAGACTAGATAACACTAGACTTGAGAAAAATGTACTAAGACAAAACTGGAACACCAATTGAGATAATAAGATAAAACTCAACCCAAGAAAACTAGAAGAGAATAGATTCTAAAAAAATGCGCCGGGAAAAAACAGGAACACCAATTGAAATAATGAGATAAAACTCAATTCAAGAAAACTAGACAAGACTAGATTCTATAAAATGCGCCAGGACGAAACTGGAACACCGATTGAAATAATGAGATAAAACTTAACCCAAGAAAACTAGACGAGACTAGATTCTAGAAAAATGTATCAGGACAAAACTGGAACACCAATTGAAATAATGAGATAAAACTCAATTCAAGAAAACTAGACAAGACTAGATTCTAGAAAAATGCGCCAGGACGAAACTGGAACACCAATTGAAATAATGAGATAAAACTCAACCCAAGAAAACTAGATGAGACTAGATTTTAGAAAAATGTGCCAAGACGAAACTGGAACACCAATTGAAATAATGAGATAAAACTCAATTCAAGAAAAATAGAAAAGACTAGATACTAGAAAAAATACGTCAGGATGAAACTGGAACACCAATTGAAATAATGAGATAAAATTCAATTCAAGAAAACTAGACAAGACTAGATTCTAGAAAAATGCACCAGGACAAAACTGAAATACCAATTGAAATAATGAGATACAAATCAACCCAAGAAAACTAGACGAGACTAGATTCCAAATAATGTGTCAGGACAAAACTGAAACACAAATCACAATGGTGAGATAAAACTCAACTCAGGAGGATTGGATAAAACTAGACTCCCACAAGATACGAATAAATATCGGACCCTAACGAGTATACCAGAAACAAACTGGTCTTGATCAACAAAGAACAGACAAAACTGAACTTATACCATATGCACGTTAGCAGAATGTTGGTTGGATCGAGTAGAGGTTATCAAGATAAAACTAGGCTTCCGAGAGTACTTATAAAGAATGCGCCAGGTAGAAACTGGTGTGCAAACAAGGTAACAATATGAAACTCGACCTAAGAGGAACTAGACGAAACTAGGCTCTGAAAAAGTAGTAAATATGACAACAATAGAAATTAGGTCATATAGCAAGGTGACGAAAAGTGTGTGTATTTCATAAAACACTTGTTGGTCTTAAACGAGGTTCTACAGTAGATGATGTTGGACGAACCCAAGTAATAAAAGAGACAAATAACGAGTAGAAACTCAGTTCAAGAAAACTAGATAAAACTGGTCCAAAGATGAGACTTAAAACGAGTATCGAACTCGACTCAAGAAGATTAGATAACACTAATCCAAAAATGAGTACCAGGTGTTTACCGTGGGAATTGGTAAACAACCGCTGATCTTCCAAAAGGTTACTTATTTGGTGACTCGCAGGATCGATCAGATTGATCCTAAGACATGGTTGATTTTGGGGGTTTTTGACTAAGTTTAATGATGGTTAATGACAAGAAAATAAAGATACTTTATGTAAATTGCATGAAGAAGAAACTTGGTAAAATAAAAGAAAGATTTGAATAAAGGCTTCGACTGGAAAAGTAAATGAAGAGGCAGTAAAGTTCTGGAAAATAAATGACTTTGATTAATTAAAGTGGTGTTTCACACATACATTCTCAACAATTCTTTCGCTCACGCTGGGTACTTGAATCTATATGAGTGACTTGTATATAATTGTGAACACACGCGAAAAACTACGTGAACTACTAATATTTATACTAAACACATCTCAAGTAACCGTCGGGCAGTTACGCTGCTTCGAGATGACTCCACTTGGCACGCTCACAGCATTCGACGCCCCTGATCTTGGCACGTTGCACTTGGTAACCGCTGGGAACCGTTTTCCCTCCAAACATTTGAATCTCAAACCGTTCCACTCTGAGCATCGAACACCTTTGTCGAGAAGCACCTTCGACGTCGAAGGCAACAAGATTCTTACTTAGAAGAAATTCTCTAAGTACCTTGCCATCTTCTAATGAGCATTTCGACATAATCAGTTGGTCGAAGACGTCCCTCATGATTAATGGTTTATATTAATAAAAACAAGGGTGTCGAGTTTTAGGAGCCAACAAATTGCCCCCCCAAGAATGCCTTATTTCGACGCTGAAAAAAAAAAGGCATTCTTTGAGATTCCACTCGACACCTGTCCTTTATTCTTGGCCACAAATTAACCTGTGCGCTTTTTGTCTTCTACTAACCATATGACAATCCCAAGAAAAAGCCATCATTCCATCTGTACCTAAGACGTCACCTCAGTACGGCGTTCAGCGTGCCCAATGTCTTGTCACAGATGGTCATCATGACAATTTCCCAAAAACAAGGGCGCACGCTGCACCGTTTCGTTTCTGCAGAACGGCTATGTCAGCGAAGGAGCGCCACGTGTCCCACTATCTTCTGCAACATTAAATGGCCTCTAATTTTGTGATTTCCCAACCACTATAAATAGCGCTAGGTACCCATTGTGGGACTTTTTCACGCTATTCTGCATTCAAACCTCCTTGTTGAACACAAAAATTTCTGCAAACCTGCAAACACTTTGTTCTTCATTCACTTTCAATCTTAACCCAACAATGGCTTCAGGTTCCTCTAACGCTCCTAGTTCCAACATTCCTTCTAGAAATGCTAAACCAAAAATCTTCACAACTGTTCCAACAGTTACCTATACAGGCCAGCGAAGGGTTCCTGAACCCCTGGAAGCTGCTGAGCGTGAAGCTTATTCACATCAACTAATGATTCCGGTTGGATACTCCAACCAAATTTTTGCCATGTCTGGCCCGTTATCCACATGTATTGATGAATCTACGAAGATCAAGAACTTCTTCCCAGTGCTTGAGGCGCTCAAACCTGTTGGGTGTTCCAAAAAAGCTGCAGATGACAACGAAGATCCCGCTAAGGAGAAGATAGATCTTCGCTTCTTCAATAGGGGTGTTAGGGCTTTCAGGTCTAGCCCTAGTCTTACACCAGACTACAGCGCTTGGCTAGAGAAGATGGAAAAAAGCCAGGCTTCAATCTGGAAGAACCTGGGGATATACGACCTAGTCATGCTGTCGAAGACGGGTCTCAACTACTCCCCTGATATGCTGATAGCCTCTTTGCTTTTCTGGGATTATACTCATTTTACTTTCCACCTTCCTTGTGGAATGCTAACACCCACGCTTTTCGACGTGGCTGCCATCACCGGCCTTCGACCAACTGGGGATTATTTTGACCCAGAGGAAATGTCGGAGGATCAGATTGGATTTTCAGCTATGAAACCCACCTATACCACCTATATCAACCATTACCATGATAGGTCGACAGCCAATGTGACGGATGTAGAGCACATTGCGTTTCTAGCCCTTTGGCTGTCACGCTTTGTGTTCTGCACGAAGTCTTTACAGGTGACAAAGAAGATGGTCACCCTCGCCACCCAGCTTCACCATGGCCAAAATATTTGTTTGGCAGAATTAATCCTGGCGAATCTGTATGAGTCGATCAACAGTGGAGCGACTCTGTTAAAGGTCATCGAAAATAGAGCCAGTCTGTTGCTTGCAGGACCCTTTTGGCTACTTCAACTGTGGCTCAATGCCACTTTTGAGTCTTTCTTACCTCAGAAAACTCAAATAAATGAGCAAGCTCTTGAGATAGCAAATAGGCGTATCGAAGGCACCAGATTGGCTTTACTGACCCCGACTGAAGATGGGCTGGAGCTTCAACAGACTTTTGCAAACTTCGTCTTGATGTTTGCAAGAAGAAAAGAATTAACTTCGACCATGGCTCCTTTCGCTCGTCGAAAGGTTGGTCCAGAATGGTTCATCAGGCCCCATCCCAAGTCGTCAGGTGACCCTCATGTCGAAGAACACACAATAATGTGGGAAGCATTTCTCACACCCAGAATAATGCCACTGCGCTTTAAGAGCTCCAAGAATCACTTGAGCTTGATCGCTTATCAACCAAACTTGGTCTCTCGACAGTTTGGTATCATTCAATCACTTCCTTCTCCTATTTTTCCTAGGGAGAAGTCCATGTTATATTTTTGCAATGACTATACTGAGGATGCTGCCACCAAGCATATTGGCAGGTATGCTGGTCGAACAGTTCTTTCACTGTTCGATTATCAACTTAACTTCCTCTGTTCACCATCCTTCGAAGACTGGTGGAAGAGTTACTATGTTGAAGAGTTCTTCGACGAGAAAGATTTTGTGGACGAACTTCAGAAGTCTTTCGTTCTAGTCCTTGACAAAATAAAGAAATGTACGTTCACTCTCCAAATTACTTTTGTCTTTCCATTTCGACTTGTAACTTGTTAATTATAACTTGTGAACGCGTCTTCTTTCAGTTGTTCGAAAGCCTGCAGCAAAGAAAGTCGCAGAAGGCCATCAGAGAGGAGGTCCCTTGACAAAACCTCCAGCACCGGCGAAAACTACAACAAGCCATCAGGGGGAAGGTCCTTTGATAAAACCTTCAGCACCGGTAACCAAACTTTTATTACTTCCTTCTGGTTTTAACATTCTGATTTTCGATGTAGCGTTCTAAATCGAACTCCAATTGGTTTTCAGGCACCTTCACCCAAGAAACGACCCGCATAACGGTCGAATCTGGGAGCGACGACAAGGACGAATCTCCCCCCGCTCCTCTTAAACGGAGAAAACTGAAGAAAGATGCTCCTTCTCCTGAGACTCGACCCACAATTAGAATAAAGGTTGCAGGGAGAAGACCCAGGCCACCTCCCGTGATTATCGAAGAGCCAACGGAGGAGGAGCTAAATGTTTTGCTCAATAAACCCGTCGAAAGTGATAATTCCAGCCCTGGGGCTGAAGTTCCTCTGCAGGTAGTTTTTCTGACCATTTTTAACTCAGGTGTCGATGCTCACGTTCGATTGTGTCTCTTTCTAAACCAAAATATTCTTCCTCTTCTATTTTCAGGAGACCACCGAAAGTTCAGCACCAAAGAATTCAGAGACACTAGACTCTGTTGAACACAGTAGGCCACAAGAGAAGGAATTGGCGAATGATGAAGCCAATGCCGAAGCAGAGGACCAACAACCAAAGGAAACCCAAGTGATCGATCTGTCAGAGGAACAACATGACGAAGGGGATCACGCTGACGCTGGCACTACTGAACTTCAGGTCGAAGAGAGTCATGTCGATGCAAACGCTACTCAACAACTTCAACCTCAAACCAACGCTACTGTAAGGGTTACCACCTCGACAAAGCATAAGTCTAAAGAAGATTTGGCACTCTTGAAGCAAACTGATCCCATTGGCTACCTGAATGCCATTATCGAGAGTAGGGGAAGTTCATCTGACCTTAGTCATGATGCTTCCACTCAATCTGGGAAGTCCACTTCGACTTCTCCTCTCGATGAGGCTTTGATGAAGGTCAAGGCTCAGTTCTTCAAGAAAGATCTAATGAAGGCTTTGGAGGGGGATCCCACTGCTCCGTCTTGTTTGGGAGCTGTTTTGAATGCAGTCGACTTAGTTGCTGTGACTCCAGAGGTTTCGAGCTTTATCTTGGAGTTATACTCCATTATTGATCAAGTCTCAGCAGACTATCGACGTCAGAGGGGCTTCAACAGCCAGCTCGAAGCGTTACATGGCAAAAGTTCTTCTGCCTGGACTGAGGTAGCTGAGACGACTTCTCGAATTGCAGAGTTGTCGAAGCAGAAAGCATCCAAGCAAGAAGAAATTGACGCCATAGATCGAGACAATGCCTCCATAAAGGCGCAAATCGAAGAGTTGGAGGCCAAGATAAACGCTAATACCAAACGCAAGGAGGAGCTTCTCTCGACTGTTTCAGACACAGAGAGCCAAGCTGAAGTTACACAAGGCCTAGAGTTTGCTGAGAAAGCCCAAGCCTTCGATGACCAAATTGCCAAGCTTTCCCAGGCGAATGCCTTGTGCAACAAAAGTCTGGAGTTGCAGCAGGCCAAGTACCTTCGACTTAGAGATTATATCCCCTTCTAATTTAGTCAGCCCTTTATTAACCATGTATTGTAACATTTATTTGACAATGTAACCATTTTGGCTAATTCTTATAAAATTTTCCATTATGGCTATTTATGGTTAATTTGATCATTACTTGCTATTTATTTTGATCTCTTGGAGCATAGGTTTATACTTTTTCAAATATTTGCCGTTTACTCTCAAGAGTCTTTTATCTTCACCTAACTCTTCGACTTCATAAGCTCCACCAGAAAAAGTTTGGATAATTCTGAATGGTCCTTCCCATTTGGGTGACCATTTTCCCATGCTTCGATCCCTTCGATCCATGGGGAGAATCACCTTCCAAACTAATTCTCCAGGCGAGAATGCCTTAGGTTTCACTTTTTTATTGTAAGAGTCTTCTACTCTTTTCTTCTGAATCCTTAGTAGGTCGAGAGCGCGTAGTCTCTCTTCGTCTAAATCTACTAGTTCGTCTAACATCATATCCCAATAAACTTCAGAGGGGATATCATGATGTCTCTGAACCCTTGCAGATTGAAGACAAATTTCCGCTGGCAATACTGCGTCATGACCAAAAGTTATCCGATACGGTGTTGTACCTATGGCTTCTTTTGGGGACGTTCGACAGGCCCACAAGATCTGGTCTAACGTCTTATGCCAATTTTTTGGCTTCTTCCCTACATGCTTTTTTATCAAGCCAATCACTATTTTATTCGCTGCTTCGACTTGACCGTTTGCCTGTGCATAATAAGGCGTTGATGTTAGGAGTCTAAAGCCTAATTCTTGAGCGAATTCCTGCATCTTTCGACCGGTGAAAACTGATCCTTGATCAGTAGTTATAGTTTCAGGGATTCCAAATCTAAATATAATGTTATTTTGAATAAATTCAATGACATTTTCTTGGTCTACATTGACTAAAGGAATAGCTTCGATCCACTTAGTGAAATAATCAATGCCTACCAATATATACTTCTGGCTCTTTGATGATGCTGGTCGAATCTCTCCAATAAGGTCCAACGCCCATCCTCTAAAGGGCCAAGGTTTCACTATTGAGTGAAGTTCGCTTGCTGGTACATGTTGGATGCCTGTATGGACTTGACATTCTTGGCAACCCTTCGCGAACTCGACACAATCTTTCAAGATGGTGGGCCAGTATAGTCCTTGTCGAAACAACAACCATTTCATCTTATGGCCTACTTGGTGAGCCCCACATGCTCCAGCGTGCGTAGTCGAAAGGGCTATGTATGCTTCAGTTTCACTTAAACACTTTAGCAATACCCCTTCAGGCGTCTTTTTAAATAACTCATTACCCATGAGTACGTAACTCAACGCCCTATATTTTATTTTTCGTTCTGTCGAAGCTGCTGGATTTTGTAGATAATCCACAATGGGTTTCCTCCAATCTTGCTCTGACAAATTGTCTATGAACGAAATTTCAAAGTTCCTTTGATCAGCATACCCTAGTCTTGTCGATTTCAAATCTGTTGGTGACAGACTAGTTACTTTTATTTTTTCTCGGACTTCGATTGCTCTTTGTAATCTCGTTTTTGAAATTTTGTACCCAGATGAAATTTGTGCCAAATCGTTGGCTATTTGATTTTCCAATCTGGGTATGTGTCGAATGTTGACCATTTCGAATTTTTTCAATAAACGATTTGCTATCACAAAGTACATAATAAGATTTTCTCTTATGCACTTATATTCTTTTGTGACTTGCTTAATGACTAACTCTGAGTCTCCCATTATTTCGACTCGAGTTGCCCCCAATTCCAACAATATCTCAAGGCCAGTAATTAGAGCTTCGTACTCAGCCTCATTGTTCGAACAAGTACCTGATATCTTGTACTTGAATGTTGTTGGAATTTTTTCTGGAGAAATAATCAAGACCCCTACTCCTGTTCCATCTTTATGGCTGGAACCATCGAAGTAGAATTTCCAAGGCTCTATCTCCACATAATTAATACCCTCAACTTGAATTGAGTGGTCGACTATGAAGTCTGCCACCACTTGTCCTTTTACTGCCTTAAGAGGCATAAAGGTCAAGGAGTATTCAGTTAATGCTAACGCCCACTTGCCAATTCGGCTGTGCAGGATAGGTTTCGACAACATGTACTTGAAAACATCAAAATGAGACGAAACATACACATCAACTGGTTTTATATATTGTTTGAGCTTTGTACAAGAGAAATAAAGACATATACATAATTTTTCAACTTCTCTATATCTAGTTTCTGCATCGTTCAAAACTCTACTAAGATAGTAAATGGGTCTTTCGACTCCATTTTCATCTTCTTGGGCTAACATGCTTCCCAAAGTTTTGTCGGATGCAGCTATGTACAATCTCATACTCCTGTTGCTGCAAGGAGGCACCAAAATAGGTGGCTTTGTGAGATACCCTTTGATTTTGTCGAAGGCTTCTTGTTGCTCTTGCCCCCATTCGAATTTTTCTTTGTTCAATCGAAGTAAGGGTGAAAAGGCTTGAGCTTTCCCACTTAGGTTAGATATGAATCTCCTCAAGAAATTTATCTTGCCTAACAGAGATTGCAGTTCCTTTTTGTTCGCTGGCGCTTTCGCTTCCAGAATTGCCTTCATCTTGTTCTGGTTGATTTCGATTCCTTTCTTGTGGATGACGAAGCCCAAGAAATCTCCAGCTTTTACACAGAACGCACACTTCAAGGGGTTCATTTTCAGACCATGTTCTCTCATTCTTTCGAATGATTGTCGAAGGTGGTCTATATGGTTCTTCCTGGAAATAGATTTTACAACAATGTCATCAATATATACTTGCATAAAAGTGTTAATAAAATCATGGAAGATAGAATTCATTGCCCGCTGATATGTTGCCCCAGCATTCTTCAGGCCAAAAGGCATCACTACCCATTCGTAAGTGCCTAAAGCCCCGGGGCATCGAAAAGCTGTTTTCAACACATCTTCTTCAGCAATGAATATTTGATTATATCCTGAATAACCATTGAGCATACTCAGGTACTCATAGCCAGCGGCAGAATCGACTAGCATTTCCGCCACAGGCATAGGATATTCATCTTTGGGTGTAGCAGCATTCAAATCTCTGAAATCTATGCACACCCTCAATGTACCATTTTTCTTAATCACTGGCACAATGTTTGCAATCCATTCGACATACCTCGTAGCTCGTATGAATTTGCACTTCAGCAGTCTTTCGACTTCTGTTTTGATCTTCGACAGTATTTCTGGAGCGAAGCGTCTTGGACTTTGCTTGATTGGCTTCTTCCCAGGTTTGATTGGAAACTGAAGTTCTACCAATCCTCTGTCGAGACCAGGCATCTCGTCGTAATCCCATGCAAAATAGTCCTTGAAATCCTTTAACAAATGGATTACTTCCAACCTGAGTTCTGGGTCTATTTTTGCGCTAATGTAAGTTGGATTTTTCTCTAACCCTTCGCCCAAGTTGATTTCTTCTAAAGGATCCTGCGCTAGCATTTTGATGTTGTTCGCTAAGGGGTCCTTTTCGAATCCCAAAGGCTCATCATCATAGATAGCGTCGAGCCTTTGTTCCTGCATTCCTTCTGGCATGATATCAGGAGGTCCTGGATCGAAATCCTTTCCAGGACCTGCAGAAGGTAACTCTTGATCATTGGCATGTGTGGCCATATATTTTACTTCGGCTTCGAGAGCCGTTATCATCCTTGTTTCGGCTACGTAAGCCGAAATTCGCTGCAATGATTGTGACTCAGTCATTGTCACTGAATTCACTTCCCCAACCAGTTGGTTGGATATCAGTTAGCCCACTAAAGTCAATGTGGGACAAGTCTTCTCTGTCCCATTGAAAACCATGCTCAGGGTGCAGGTATAAGGAACAGAAAGTATTTGGCGCTGGCGCCAAGTCGAAGTCAGGTGTTGGGCATGGCCCAATGTGAGCCAGATTTTTGTCGAAGTCTACCATCCCTAGGTGATTTACTTCGCCCAAGTAATAGCTTTGATTCGCTTCTATGTTTTCGACCATTCCATCAGGACTCCATAGTAGCAACCTCTGGTGCATTGATGATGGTACAGCTCCAACACCATGTATCCATTCACGGCCCAACAAAAGATTATAATTTGGTTTGGCCGATATGACCATAAACATAGTTGGTCGAAGGATGGATCCCACCTTGATGTCCAGTTGGATCACACCCATAGTGGTCCCTATGTCGCCTTCATAATTCGACAGGACCATGTTGTGAGGCTTGATGTTTTCATCACTCTTGCCTATTTTTCTCAGCATAAAGTGAGGGATGATGTTGATGGTTGCCCCACAGTCTACCAAGATCTTATTTACTGTGGTTTCTTCGAGTTTAGCCTTTATGAATAAAGGCTTAAGGTGATTTTTCATCGCCTCTGTAGGAGGTTTGAAGAACCCATTCTGCTCTTCAGTAGCGCCATTATCCATGACGAAATAGCACACTGGCCTATGCTTGTCCATTTCTTGTTCAACTTCCCAATCGCTTGTTTCGACCTCCACCTGGCGGTTGAACTCTCTTGGCAAAACTGAGACTATGTTCACCATGATATCTAGGGTGTCATCAGACTCAGAGCCATCTTCGTTATCAACCTCACCCTGGTTAGGCCAGACTAGCCTATTGGTCACTGGTTGTCTTTCCAAAGGCTTCCTCTGCTTTCTCTGAGGAACATTTGAACTTGATTCTGCCTTTGGTTCATTAGCAGCTTCCCTCTCAGCTTTTCGCCGCCTCTGGTATCTTCTCCATTGAGATCGAGACATGGGATTCTTCCCTTTGTAGTTGCTTGATACCTGGGTCACTTTAGGGGTAGCAACCTGAGGTTCTTTCTTATGTGTAAAAGATGAACCTCTTGGCACTTCGAAGGAGTGCCATCTTTCCTCGCTTGGCCTCTTTCGACCAGATGTTTTGTACCATGTATCAACTGGCACATTAGTTGGAGGCCTGAAAGTCAGTGGCCTCTTTTCTTGATTTGAACCCTTTTGGTAGGTTCTTCTGGGGTCATGTCGAGTATCAACACTTTCCCTTTTTCTGTTTGCTGCTCTTACACCTTGAATATGTTCAGCAGCTTTTTTGTCGAAAATAGAGCTGCATCGAGGACACAGCATCACTTCTGACTTCTTCTTCTGGCATCTTTGCAGGAAATCTGCCAGATTTTCATTTTCCCGAGGGAAAGAAGTTTTGTTGGCTTGTTCTTGCCTAATGGCCTCATCTGATGCTTTTGGTTCAGAGACTTCGACCATGTTGACATTCATGGTGTCTTTGGTGGCAAGAGTCAACTGCTTCATCTGAGTCTCCAAGTCCTCTGTCTGGCCTTGAACTGCAGCCAAGTAAGAACTGGGTTTTGTTCCAGATTTTTGGGCTCCAACTGTCTCCAGCTTCGGGCTTTCGACCGCCTTTTGGACCGCTTTAATTGTCTTTCTGGATAGATTCCCAGAAAAAATGCCAAAGATTGGCATGTTGACATGGTCCTTTGTGACTTCGACCATTGTGATTCCTGGCCTCTTCGCCTGGCTTCTGGATGCCTCGATCACGTTCACTTCTGAAGGTTCAGCAGAATGGGCTTCAGCCTGCAACAGGTTAGAGTCCACAGTCATGGGGGTCTTGTCAGCAAACTTCAACCTCCCTTCTTCGATAGCGTCTTGCACAAGATTCCTGAAAAGAAAACATTGAGACGTTTTATGGCCCAGAAAATTATGATATTTACAAAAGCCTCTTTTCTTTCTTTGATCAAGAGGAGGCACTTTTACCCCTGGGGGTACTATCATTTGGCCATCTTTTACAAGTAAGTCAAAGATTTCATCACATTTTGTAATATCAAAACTGTAAATCTTTTTAGGGAACCCATCGTTGGCCCTTTCCGGACCAGTGGGATTTTTCCCACTTGAGGGGACTAACAATTTGCAAGAGTATGGTGGCCCTTGTTTTAGTTCCGCTAAATCGACCTCGCTTTCTTCGACGGTTATAGTTTCGTCGAAGGTTTCTGGATCTTCATCATCCATTTCGACATACACTATCCTCTCTCTTTTATGAGTTTTTGTCGCCTTGGCTTTTTCAGCTTTAAGGCGTTTTACGTGTCGAACTCTATCAGCCAATTGGGCCATGTCTCTCAGGTATTGAGTGTCTAATTTCTTCCTAATGGAATAATCTAAGCCGCCTGCGGCTATTTCGACTAACTCATGTTCTGGAACTTGCGTAAAGCATCTTGCTTTGAGCAACCTAAACCTATTTAGATATTCGTCTATAGGTTCAGTGAAACGTCTCTTTACACTGGCCAATTCTTTCAGGCTTATCTTGGTTTGTCCCATGTAGAATTGCTCATGGAACAATCTCTCCAACTGGGTCCAATGATGGATCGAATTGGGGGGGAGAGTTGTGAACCAAGTAAACGCGTTCTTTGTTAAAGAACTTGGGAAATACTTAATCCTCAGGTTTTCGTTGTTTGAAATATCTCCTGCTTCGATCAAGTATCTCGCCACATGTTCGACAGTAGATTCTGTCGTGTCCCCTGAAAACTTAGTGAACTTAGGGACTTTACATCTAGGAGGTAAGTCTGTTTGTAACACATATTCTGACAGTGGGGATGTGAAGTTGGGCCTACGAAAGACCATATTCATCCCATTTTGCGTCATGATTCTTTCGATCATGGCTGCCAGGTTATTTTCCAAACCCATGTTTTGGTATTGGATGTGCTGAACTACTTCGTCAGCATTTTGGTTTCTGTTGACTATCCTTACCTCTGGGGCTATGACCCTAGGTTCTTCGACCACAGGTTGCTCCAATCGTGCCCTAAGGTTTTCTTCGACAGGCTGTTGGACTTGGTTAATAGTGGTTTCTTCCTCTAGAAGTATACCTTGGTTTCCCCTTATTTGCGCCCTTTGGGGCTGTCGAATAGGTTGGGGTACCCCAAAGAAATCAGCCAGACGCGTCATTTGCACTGTCATCTGCTGATTCGACTGGGTGGTATTTTGTATTAGAGGATTCATCACTGTACTTAAAGTTTGTGCCAACATTTGAACCATATCATGGTTGCTTTCGTCCATTTGTTGCCTCAAGACTGCTGTCGAGGCATTTGTAAGGCTATGCGCTACTTGGGACGTTCCTCCTAAGAGTTGGGTCCTATTTCTGTTCGCCATACCTACTCCAGAACCTTGGAGTGGCGAAGAGGCACTCACTAAAGGGTCTGAAAAAGTGGACGCAGCGTTCGTCAGGCTAGCCAATTCAGACGTTGGCATGCCATAGAGTGGTTCTCGATTTGGCCCGCCTGTCATAAATCCTGGGGGAACATAAGGCCTAGTCCCTGGATTTCCCCTTGGTAGGGGAGTTCCCAAGGGCACTTTGGGGCCAGTGAACGGAGGTAATGGCCCCGTTGTTGTGACCGTTACTGCTGGTGTTGAACCAGCGGTTAGCGCTTCACTTACGGTTGGGATAACCGTTGTTCCCACATTCGTTTGTGGGATTTCGTTATTGTTTGTCGGATTCGCCATCGCTTCTCTTCTTCTGGCAGTATTGGTATTGTTAGTGTATATTCTACCACTTCTCAATAACATGCAATACTTATCGAAAAAGATGATATTCTGTATAAAAAGGTTAAACTTCAAAATCAACACAAAGTCCCACCGGGTGTGCCAATTTGTTTACCGTGGGAATTGGTAAACAACCGCTGATCTTCCAAAAGGTTACTTATTTGGTAACTCGCAGGATCGATTAGATTGATCCTAAGACATGGTTGATTTTGGGGGTTTTTGACTAAGTTTAATGATGGTTAATGACAAGAAAATAAAGATACTTTATGTAAATTGCATGAAGAAGAAACTTGGTAAAATAAAAGAAAGCTTTGAATAAAGGCTTCGACTGGAAAAGTAAATGAAGAGGCAGTAAAGTTCTGGAAAATAAATGACTTTGATTAATTAAAGTGGTGTTTCACACATACATTCTCAACAATTCTTTCGCTCACACTGGGTACTTGAATCTATATGAGTGACTTGTATATAATTGTGAACACACGCGAAAAACTACGTGAACTACTAATATTTATACTAAACACATCTCAAGTAACCGTCGGGAAGTTACGCTGCTTCGAGATGACTCCACTTGGCACGCTCACAGCATTCGACGCCCCTGATCTTGGCACGTTGCACTTGGTAACCGCTGGGAACCGTTTTCCCTCCAAACATTTGAATCTCAAACCGTTCCACTCTGAGCATCGAACACCTTTGTCGAGAATCACCTTCGACGTCGAAGGCAACAAGATTCTTACTTAGAAGAAATTCTCTAAGTACCTTGCCATCTTCTGATGAGCATTTCGACAGAATCAGTTGGTCGAAGCCGTCCCTCATGATTAATGGTTTATATTAATAAAAACAAGGGTGTCGAGTTTTAGGAGCCAACACCAGGACGAAACTGGATTGCACGCACAGGTAACGAGACGAAACACGAACTAAAAACAATTAGATAAAACTAGGCTGAAAATGAATAGCAGGATGAAATTGGTATTCAAAAGGTATATCAATAGACATCGAAATGAACAAACAAGGGTAGTAAAGACTAAACCCGAGAAAACTGTGCCAGGTATAAACTGGACTACAATCAAAGGTAGTGAGTAGACACTGAACCACTTAATGATAACATCCAAAAGGGATAATTGTATGGGGCGAAAAGTGGGATATTAAGGACAGAGACCTCGCTGGGGATACCATCCGAAGTTTAGCAAATCCACTGGGGAAAACATAAACAATAAAGGCTTATGTTTCAATGCATGTTTGAATTATTATTATTTTAATGGAGTAATGTTCCCAAAAGAGAATATAAATAGTACACTTTAAGGATGCAATGCGATGATGCATGATTAAATGTTGAAGAATGGAAAAACACAAGAAGGGGGGTTGAATTGGGGTTTTTAAAACTTAAAATAAAAGACACATTGGTTATCCTGGTTCATTTGAACTCAAACTACTCCAGTCCACCCGCCAAGGTGATTTCACCTCTCTCAAACGAGGTCTTAATCCACTAATCAAACTTGATTACACAGATACAATGACAACTGTCAAAGTCTTCTTGAGTTTAAACCACAACTCGGTTTTCTCAAGGTATTACATAGTACTATATTTAAAAGTGTGTACAAATATGTTTTCTAACAAAAAACAGTATCATAAAAGTGATGTATTACACAATTGAAAAGAAATGGATTGAAGGCACTAACATTTCTTGTTTTCAGTGTGTAACAAAATCATAAACAATTTATTCTTCACGTCTTATTTTTATAGGCAATGCATGAGAAGTGCTTTTGGAATATTGATAAATAGTAGTTAATGAACTTTCCAAACATAGAGATTCTTGTCTTCTTTAAGCTATTACTATTGATTAGACATGAATAAAATTTAACGCTTCAGAACATGTTTGCTAAATATCTCATCAGAAGATGAATGTTACCGTTGAGACTCCTTTACTTCTTTTCATAACTTTATGTATCAGAATACCAGAGTTCTTGTTCGCAGCGTTTAGTGCACTCAGAACTTGTAATTTCATAACTTCTTTATATAAGCGTGTTACACAAATGTGCTTTCTACTTAAGATGTGTCAAACCAGAGTTTTAACAACGATCTATCTCATGTTTTGTGCTTCGTACATCAAAACTTCCCTGCAAAACAAATACTTATTTAGGGAGCATAATTGTTCTTTTAGTGTTTGTTATCATCAAAACTCTTACAAGGATGTAGAACCAAACTATGTTCTAACAATCTCCCCCTTTTTGATGATGACAAAAACTTGGATATTTTGATAGAATACTTAAAGAACATAAAGCATTTAAAGGCCCCTCCTGAGTTGGATACTCAGATAAAGAAAAAAAATACTTCCCTGAAGATTGTTCTGATTAGAGTTTTGAGGAGAAGATTTTTTAATGCGTCCACAACTGTCCTCAATAGAGGTTTCTTTTCAATATATTTTTCCTGTTTTCTTTTAGAGGATAAAGATAGAAGTTAGAATATTCAAAATGTTTGAGACTGAGTCTCAATACTGTTATATTAGAAATATCTTACGTTCTCCCCCTTTTTTGTCAAGAATCAAAAAGCAATAAAAACACTTAGACAATAAAATGCATTTTGTATTCGAAAAGATTTAAGGAAATAAGAAACAAAATGAAGAAAAAAATTTCAGAACTAAGTTTGAGGAGGTGGAAGTTGTGTGAACAGGGCTTCCAATAAACTCTTAATCTGATTGTTCGATTCCTCTTGTTTTCCAAGCACCCCCTTAATTTCCTTGCAAGTATCATCCTGCTTGTTTAACCTTTCCTTAAACACAACATTTTCTTTCTTTAACTCCTACAGAGTTTGAAACACAATAGAAGAAGAGGGTATTTCAGTAGAAGGGACCACTTTTTTAGAGCAAACTGCAGCTGATTTTGACGCAGGAGCTTCTTTGACTTCTTTTCCTTTGTCTTGAAACATGACCAGAGGAAGAGGATAAGAGGGTGGTTCATTACACTCTGATTTCTGATGAGCTTCCCAAGGGGTATTGTACAGCAGAAGGAGTGACTTCTTTTCTCAGTGTCGTAGAACTTGATTCTTGAAGATATTTAGGCGATCACAGAAGTTCTATTGAGCGATTTCATAACTAAGCTCCTTTAGTTTCAGAGATTCAGCGTTAAACCATTTTCTGAACTGGTTCCAATGAGAATCAGAAGCAGCTGGATTGAGATTCTCTATGCAAGCTAGCTTTAGAGAGTTTACCCATTCTTGTATTTCTGTTTAGAAAATCAGCAAGGATTTACCAACATCTGCTTTGGATATTTTTGGTTTCGGTTTAGGAATGACAATTTTCTGAGAGCTTGTGACGAGATTGTCGCAGGCTTCTAAATCAATGATTATTCTAAGGGTATTTTCTGGATAATTATTTGGATAGGGAGAGTCAGAAAGGATTATGGGCGAATTTGGTGTGTTTGGTGGAGTGGACTGATAAGGAGATGGAAGATCTGGAATGGAGAGGTTCCGTGAAGAAGTTGAGGGAATTATTTGTGGTTGAGAGATCATGAGAGGGCAGGTGATGTCAGGGATGAATGTTGTGGTATCAGAATCAAGGTTTGGATTTTCAGTTTGGGGAGCTTCAAACATCGGATCAAATTGAACAATATCAGAGAGAACTTGTGCAAGTTCAGGTTGATTTTGGTTAAGATGGGTAGAAGGTGGATTGTTCAGAAGGTTATCTAGAGGAAATGAGGTGTCAAAGTCTAGGTCAAAATCATCAAAGGTTTGAGGATATAGATATTATGTGGGCTTTGTAGATGAAGGGTTCTCAGATGTTGATAACAATATTGATTTAATAACAGAAACAAAATAAGGGTTACCTTTCTTTTTGGCAGTTTTGGGAGTCTTCTGAGAAGTTCCTTCTGCAACTGCTTTCCTTTTTCTTGATTTTCTGGGAGCAACTTCTAGAGGTTATTTCCTTATGTGATACGGTGGGAGAACTGACTTGAGGTTTTGCATTTTGATCGCAATTGTTCCGATAGCAAGAGTCGCCACCGGCTTTTCTTTTATCCAAAAGGAAAGGTAAAAAAAGCATAGGAAAGACCTTTCGAGATTATTTCTCGGGTTCGGGGGGTAGATTATGAAGAGGGAAAGTATTAGCACCCTTTTCATCCGTAGTTATCTACGGGCTCTTAGTTACTCGCTAGATCACTTACTTTTACTTTGACAATGTGCTTGTGGTGTGGGCTTTGAAAGTTTTTTGAAAATATCTTTGTAATGGTTCTCATTTTTATAAGAACGCGTACAAAGTTTTGTTTTGAAAGATAGTTCAAAGATGTGTTTGTGGAATGTGTTTTTGAAAGTGGTTTTTGGAAAGATGTTTTGCAATGGTTCTCGTCTCTATAAGAACGTATACAAAATGTTTTTTCTTTTTGAAAAATGTTTTTGAGATGAAAGTGTCGATGTAAAAAAGGTTTTTGTCGTGAGCAAGCGAGTAACTAGGAGCGAATCTACCTACTCAAAAGGTCTTAAATGTTATTTTCTTCCTCCTTTAGATGTTTCTATCTTACCATTGATTTGGTAAGAATCCCCATTGTTGGATGTGAAGGGACAGGCGCGGGTCAATCGTACAATCATCGAAAGCAACTTATGAGATGCTTTAGCAATTTTTAGTAAGGGACTAGATCTTTTTATCAAAGGCAACATCGAGGGACATCGAGGGACTACGATCTATTATCGAGGGGTCTTTTCTAAAGCTTCCCATATTCGAGGGACATGACTGTGTTTTCGAGGCAACGAGCGAGGTTACCCTAGATGTGCGCGTGTGAAAAAGTGTGTTTGATTCAAGTTATTTTGTCTTTGAAATTAGGTTATCTAGCGATTGATTTTAAATCTTGCCATGCACGACTAATTACTATATAGTATAAAGAAAACAGTAAATTGTGAAAATTGAAATACTACGCTATTACAGAGTTTTCGGGAATGGGGGTAGAAAATTGACAAATGGGGATGGATTAGTATGATTAAAAGTTAAAATAAGAGAACAATACAACCAAATCGAATCAAGTAGTCAATCGAAATCGCAACAAATTTATGAAGTAAAAATTAATCAAAGTAAAAATATGAAAATGAAATTCTAAGTATTTGCCTGAAAAGCTTGGAAAGAAAAGTAAAATTCTATTCTATTAAAGAGGACATCTAACTAAAGGAAATAAATCAAAATGTATGTTTTTATATTTTAGCTTTTTTTTTTGTAGTATAGAAAATAAATAAATTAAAAAGAAAAGGTTAACTAAATGATAAAATATTAACTAATAAAACTATTCACATATTTCTAATTTAAAATAACTAAGAAAAATTTAACTAATTCAAAAAGTTGTATTTAAATTTAATTGAATCTTAAAATTAAAATAAAACCTAAACTAATCTTGTCATAAGGGTAAATAGTTAGAAACAAAATAAAGAAAAGTCTTGGCCAGGTGTTGAACCCGTGTCATCTAAATTGCAGAAGACATGCTTTGCCATTGAACTAAAGCTACTTATTTGTTATAACTAAGTTTTAATTAATAGATAAGGTGAAATATTGATAATAGGACTGGGCCAAAAGGCCCACTGGGCCGACCCGATTGGGCAAGAAACAAGGGAAAATTTGGGGAAACCCTAAGGGTTAAAGCGGTGCGACAATGTTGATTTGTTGGAAAGGAAATGGATTAGAGTTAATATTTGTCATTATTCCCAATGAAACGATTAAATGGGAAATTGGAACAAAAAAGTAGTGACCCCATCTCTCTCCTGTCAGTACTAAAGTTAACATCTTCCTCAAACCTACTCCCACAATAAGCCTGCTCAAGACGAGTCAATATAGATCTAAGCGTATGAACAGGCCAATTCTCAGACAAAAAAACCTGCCATCCTCCAAACACCCGAAAAAAACTCCCTATCAAGATTGGCCTCAGAAAACCCATAAAGCGCCAGATCCAAATCATCTGTAATCTGCCTCTCCTCAAGATTCAACGGATCCAACTTTGCCTTCATATGCCCATTAACTTGATACGCCCTAACCCTCAACAATAACCTCATACTCTCCTGAATCGTCTGCCACGAAATCCCTGGAAAAGTAGAAGCCTGCCCAACAAAATTCCTGAAGAAATTATCCCACGACTCGACAACACTATTGGGATCAGCTTCCCAAGCCCTCTGAAGCTCCTCCAAATACACACTACTAGCCCCATCTAAAAAACCATCAGTCAACCTCAAAAGCGGAACCGCCCTCGCCGCAGGTGCAACAGCCTGCTCCATAAAAACAGATGTATGAAGAAACTTCCTCCCATGTAAGGAAGGAAGCACTCTAGCCCTAGATATAAGTTACGAAGATCCACCTTGTGAAAGGGTTCTCTTAATAGCTTGTTTTGCTATACTACTACCAACTCTAAACCAAGCCATCACTAATTTCTCTCACACAAACCAATAAAATCAACAACAGAATCTCAAAGATCCAATATCATCAACGTTGTTTAGCATCTGAGTAGAAGAAAATTGGGGGAGAGAAGCGAAAACGAGGAACCCTAATCGCGTGGGAGCGAAGCGGTTGCTGATGTGAGAGAGTTGTAGATGGTGTCTTTTAAATGATGAGTGATGAATATTTACTGCTCTTTTGATGATTTTTTTTTGGGTAAGTTTTGATTTCTTCAGTATACTGTATAATAATTTTGTTTAACAAAATTCCTATGACAGTAAAAAAAAGTAAACAAAACAAGAGTGTGATTATGAGGCCAAAAGGAATACTTACAGAGAATGTTAGTTGTTGTTATGGTGACTCCACGCTTTTATTTGACAGGGAAGTTTGATTTCTGTGAACCTTTTGTTAGTCTTTCGGTATTCTTGAATATAATCTTTCTGAAGGGTTATATGCGGGAAAATGATGATAATAGTTAAGACTTCTGTATGCTATTATTTGGTGGCTATGGTTATCGTATGAACTAATTTTTTTGTGTATTTGATGATGTTGTTGCTGGTTGTAGGGTGATGTTTGTATTCTGGTTTTTGTGTGTTATTATATGGACATGAGTGAGTAATGGAGGGGAAAATATAAGCTTGATTTTGAATGTAACAAAGGATTTTATGCCAAACTGTTCTATTGCTTTGTTGATGCAGACTTTGGTTTTTTCTGAAATTATGCAATTGCTAGACTGTCTTGGTCTAATCTGTAGACTAGTTTTGCAACAGGTTTTTAGACTGCCAACTGTTTTTTTTTGCAGCAGTGCAGGCTGTAATGCAGTCCGCTTTTCTCTTTACGGTATTTGCTTTATTTGTGAACCAAAAGACATATTTTTTGTGATTTGCAATGAACATATTTATTTGGGCCGATGACAGGACAAAGTTGAGGCTTTACTCACTGATTTGTGATGCTGCTATTTCTAAATTTTGTATTTTCCTATTGTGATTTCATTACACCGCCTCCTTTTCTTTTGTGAACTAAGGTTCACCTTTGTGATTTGCAATTGGAAAAGAAAGCCCATGATTGAAACTGATTTGTATGAGGCTTTGAGCTTTAGCACATGATTAAATGACCTCTTAATTTTTCTGATTCCAAGCATAACCCTCATGATGAGAAAAATTTGTTCTAAACAAAAGTTCTTAAATTTTTCACATGCTTGCTAATTTTTCTTTCTTGTTTCATGTGCGAGCAACTTGGGCAATGGGGGAGAATTGGTGAGGAATGACTTGAAGTAATTGGTCAAGACTTGAAGATGAAGAAGTTCCCTTGTAGCTTAGTATATTGTTAGGAATTTTAGTAACATCGTGAATCTTGTAATTTGAATTACGTGGTTTAGAAACTTGTAAAGCGCATTCCAATTCACTTGTAAATTTAAACGACGAATTCCGCTTTATTTTGTAAAATTCAAATAATGCAGTCTTGTTGGAATCCTTCATTCTTGATTCAATTTGAATTAGTTTCTAAGACTTGCAAAACTTGAATATCCTTTGATACAATTTAAATTACGAGCACGATTTGGATTCTTCTCTGTGGCCCATGAACTTAAAAATATCTCTTGAGAAAAGAATGAGACTTGAATCTTGATGAAATATGAAACCCCTATTTGTTTGATTTGAACATATGTCTTGCTTGGTAACTTGAACCTCAAGAAAATCCAACACCTTTGTGATTTGTATTTCAAGTAAAACCAGAGCGCCTTATCTTTCAAACTTCAAATCAAATTCATTCAAAATGACATTGCCTGCCATGCCGATTAGAATGGAACTTCGTTGCCAAACAAACATGTTTTGGAGAATATTTGTCAATCTTGTAGAATTAACCAACTTCAACAAATTGCGGTTAAGAACACTTAGGAATCAACTAAAGTCTTGCGACGATTCAAATTTTTTTAAAGTCTTCCAACACAATTTTCTTTCGATCTTTGGAAATAAACTCATGTGCGACATCACTTATGACCATAAACAAGAATAATCGTCTCAAGGTCTTGTAATTTGAAGAAATTACAATTCTTAGAAATCAGACGACTGTTATTTGAAATTAAGTCAAATTTCACGATGCGACTTCTAACGCACTCGAATTTTGGTGATCTTCTACGCGTAATCAGTTCTTGATTTGTGAAGAGAAATTGGAGATAACATCAAGGAGAATCGTACGCAAGAAAAACCACTCAAAAATATTGAATAATGAAGAAGTTTACAAGCACTTGAACTTGTTCTTGCAAAAGGGTTGATTTTGGGGTTGTTGTAGTTGTTTTCAGTTATCTGGACCATTGATTGAGCAAACTTGCAATACGAGGTTTAAAAACTGGCTTAAACAAACTAGAAGAGATATAAAAACCCATGAAGACCAATTGAGACCTTGAAAACTCAACTTTCTTTGAGAAATGAAAAACCCTAATTGTTGATTTACTGCTTAGGGAGAGAATTCATCTGATCAAATCTGAGCCAAATTGAGTATCCGAGAAACCCTAGGATAGTATCTTGTATGAATAATGGGAGGGAAAATTTTAGGTATAACAGTTGCCCCTGTTCAATCTTCTTAAACTTGAAAAGTGAGATCGACATGTTCGTCGTTCGTAGCTTGAAAGTAGAAGATGATTGAACACTAGAGTGCCCCGAAATTTGCACTCGATGATGTATTGGTTGACTGTGTAGGGAATGGGCTTAAAGATGCCATTTGGAGAAATGATGGAGAGTTGTCGCAGATGGGCTTATATATTCCATCCAAAGGTGATTGTTGACAGAAATGGACTAAGTCTGAACTTAACTTTAACCGGAAAAGAAAATCAGAATAAACCTTTGGTTGATTTAAACTGAAACTAGCAGAAGTATTGAATGTTGTTTGACTGGAAAGAATCAGAATAAATCTTGGAGTGATTTAAACTGAACTAAGAGAGGTCTTGGATTAACATTGACTGGGAAGCATCAGAATAAATATTGGTGTAATTTATCTGAACCAGAGAAAATTGTCTACTGGGAAAGAATCAAAATAAATCATTTGAGAGATTTAAAATGAACCCAAAGGAGAAAATGTCTGCGGGAAAGAATCAGAATAAAATGTTGAGATGTTTAAATTGACACAATAAGAATCTGGAGAAGAATCAGAAAAAATCGTCGAGAGATTTATCTGAACCAGAGTAGATAATTATGGAAAAGAATTAGGATAAACCATTGAGAGATTTAAACTGAACCGGCAGGGGTCTGGAGAAGAATCAGAACAAATCGTTGAGAGATTTATCTGAACCAGTAAAAATATGAAGAAGAATCAGAATAAATCATTGATAGATTTATCTGAACCAACAAGAATCTTGAGAAGAATCAGAATAAACCGTTGAGATATTTATCTGAACCAGTAAGAATCCGGAGAAGAATCAGAACAAATCGTTGAGAGATTTATCTGAACCAGTAAGAGTCTGGAGAGGAATCAGAATAAATCATTGAGAGATTTATCTGAACCAGTAGAAGAATCTGGAGAAGAATCAGAATAAATGATTGAGAGATTTATCTGAACCAGCAGAAGTTTGAAGGAAATATTTTCTATGCAGATGGTCGACCAGTTCTTTCTCGGGAATTGATTTGTAATTGACTTGTTGAAAATATTTGTCTGTCAGAAATTTGTTGATGATAATTTTCTGTCTATTGATTCTTTCCTGAAAAGGTGAAGAGTTAATTGTATGCAATGCTATTATGTATGCAATGCATGGTATGATGTTGTTTTCTCAAAATAAAGTAGATTGCACTGTATGTACTTGTGTTGTCAATGCTATGATGTATGAATGCAAATGTATGGACATAAAGATTATTCATGCTGTAGTGTTGCTGGAGTCGGGGAAAATAAATCCCTGAGTACTGTTGGGAAAGAGGAGTGTAAGTCTCTATACTTTGTTGAAGTTGAAGCATTTGATGGATGAGTTTCCCTTTTGTTAGAGAAATAAACTCTGTTGTGGAAGGGGGACGTCGTGCATTGCTTGTGGACTTCGTGAAATCTTGCTGGGGAATCCTAAGAAGCCTGGTGACTTTCACTAGGGAACCTTTGGAGCGGTAGTTGGAGGTTTTGCTCTGTCAGGGATATGAGAGCGCTTGATACCACTAGGCTGCATACTGGGGATACGTTAGTGATCCTGTAGTAGGATGTCCTTGTTTCCGCTCTTGCTGGGGGAAGTACCTGCGAGGATTTTAGGAATAGCCTAAAGATATTATCCTGTTTCTTAAAGCCATTAGTGATTGTCTTTCTATTTTCTGTTCATTTGTAAATAGTAATCACGTTCAAATGCATATGTTCAAAAATAAATCATCGGACGTTTTTGTAAACAAAACACATAAATAAAGAAAAACAAATAGTTTTTCACTTTCAAAAGGGATATCTTTGTATTAACTTGAATAAGTCTTTTTGTATAACAAGACGAGCATTCTAGTAAGAGAATGTTGTCGTAGAAAATGAGAATTGATACAAAGAAAAGATAGCTATGTGAAATAATCCCATGGGGTTCCCATTCTGCTATAGTCTTCGTGTCTCTGAGTGTCTTATCTACTTGTCACCTTGGCCAAGATGATTGGATTGATTAGAACCGTTTGAGCTGGTTGATCGACGCTGAAGGTTGACTATAAGATGATCCAACGGGACATAGTCACGTGCCTTAATTCCCTAACTTTTTCCTGGACCTCCCTTTCGGGTTTTCGATCCACCGGGATACCCTTTTTTTCCCAAGCCGCCCTTTCAGATTTTCAGCTTGACGGGTGTACAGATTTTTTCGTATTTTATTCCTAATTTTTGCCCGAACCTTTTGGTTCACTGGGATGCCCTAATTTTTGCCTAGGTCTGTTGACCTAGAGGGTCCTTGTTCATGCATAATATCTTTTAACTATGTCTGCGTTTACAGGGTGTGGAAGGTCGTCACCATCCATAGTGGTCAAGATCATTGCTCCACCAGAGAATATGTTTTTGATAACAAATGATCTTTCGTATGTAGGAGTCTATTTGCCCCTGGGATCACCTTGCGGCAGCATGATGCGCTTGATCACCAGATCCCCGACTTGATACACTTGGCGTCTGACCTTTTTGTTGAAATCCTTGATCATTCGTTTCTGATACATTTGACCATGGCAAACAGAAGTAAGCCTTTTCTCATCAATTAAGTTTAGTTGATCAAGTCGAGTCTGGATCCAATCTTCTTCGTTCAGCCCAGCATCCTTCATAATCCTCAGAGAGGGGATTTGGACCTCAATAGGTAAGACAACCTCCATGTCGTATACCAGAGAATAGGGTGTTGCCCCGATTGATGTGCAAGCTGTGGTATGATACCCGTGGAGAACAAATGGTAGCATCTCATGCCAGTCTTTGTATGTGACTGTCATTTTCTGTATGATCTTCTTAATGTTTTTGTTAGCGGCTTCTACAACACCATTCATCTTTGGCCAGTAAGGGGAAGAATTGTGATGCTGGATCTTGAATTGCTCGCACAAGGCGGTGGTCATAGTGTTATTCAGATTCGTACCATTGTTAGTGAGGATTCTCTTTGGGATACCGTGCCGACATATGAGATTCTATTTGGTGAACCGGGCGATAACATTCTTGGTAACGGAAGTGAAAGAGGCTTTCTCAACCCACTTTGTAAAATAGTCAATGGCCACTAAGATGAAGCGGTGTCCATTGGAGGTTGTTGGCTTGATTTCCCCAATCATATCGATTCCCCACATAGAAAAGGGCCAAGGAGCCGTCAAGAAATTCAGAGGAACCGGAGGTACGTGCACTTTATCAGCATAAATCTGACACTTATGGCAAATCTGAGAGTGTTGATAGTAATCTGCTTCCATGGTAGACCAATAATAGCCTGCCCGTAGGATTTTCTTTGCCATCGTATGCCCACAGGAATGGGTACCAAAAGTGCCTTCGTGCAATTCAGCCATGATCCTTTCAGCTTCAACTTTGTCTACGCACCAAAGTAATACAGAGTCATGATTGCATTTGTACAAAATGCCGTTACTAAGGAAGAACTTAGCCGAGAATCTTCTTAAGAATTTCTTGTCATTAACTGAAGCTCCTTCCGGATATTCTTGAGACTCGAGATACCTCTTGACTTCGTGAAACCAGGTTTGGTCCACTACTTCTTCAGTACTAATCTCGTGACAGTGTGCTGGTTCATCCATTCGTCCGATGGTGATCCAGGGAGCCTCGTTATCCCAATTAAGTTTAAACATAGATGACATTGTAGCTAGTGCGTATGCCAGCTGATTTTCTTCTCGCGGGAAATGCTCGAAGGTAATCTTCTCAAAATGTGGAAGAAATGTCAAAACACGTTCTTTGTAAGGGATAAGGTTAGGGTGTTTGGTGTCCCATTCCCATTTGATCTGGCTGATGACCAAAGCTGAATCTCTGAACACACTCAAAGATTTGATCCCCAAACCTATGGAAGCTCTAAGACCAAAGATGCACGCTTCATATTCTGCCATATTGTTTGTACAATTGAAGCAGAGTCTTGCGGTAAAGGGAGTATGACACCCTTCAGTAGATACGAGTACAACACCAATACCATTTCCGAGTGCGTTGGATGCCCCATCGAAAAACAGAATCCATCGGGATCCTTGTTCAGGTCTGTCATATGGTCTGATCTCTTCACAATTGTTTACTGTCATGATGTCCTCATCTGGGAATTCGAACTTCATGGATTGGTAGTCTTCCACAGCTTGATGAGCAAGGTGGTCAGCTAGTGCACTTCCCTTTATTGCTTTTTGGGTAGTATATTGTATGCCATATTCCATCAGGATTATCTGCCATCTTGCTATTCTCCCAGAGAGAGCAGGCTTCTCAAAGATGTATTTTATTGGATCCATTTTAGATATCAACAAGGTAGTATGGGTCAGCATATATTGTCTTAGCCGGCAAGCAACCCATGCCAGAGCGCAGTAAGTTTCCTCGAGCATCGAATATCTTTTTTCACAATCGATAAACTTTTTGCTCAGGTAATAAATAGCATGCTCTTTTCGGCCAGACTCGCCATGCTTCCCCAACACACACCCCATTGAGTTGTCTAAAACAGTCAAATACAAGATCAATGGCCTTCCCTCGATGGGTGGCAACAACACAGGAGGATCTTGTAAGTATTCTTTGATTTTTTTCAAAAGCAACTTGGCATTCGTCATTCCATTTGACTACTTGATCTTTCTTCAACAATTTGACGATCGGTTCACAAGTAGCTGTCAGGTGAGAAATGAATCTGGCGATGTAATTCAAACGTCCCAAAAATACTCTGACTTCCTTCTCAGTACCAGGAGAAGGCGTCTCTTTTATCTCTTTAACCTTGGCAGGATCAACCTCGATACCTTTGTTGCTGATGATAAAGCCTAGGAGTTTACCGGACCGCACTCCGAACGTGCATTCATTTAGGTTCAACCTTGGCTTGTATTTCTTCACCCTCTTAAACAGTTTCTGCAAATGATTGAGATGCTCTTCTTCCGTTTGAGATCTGGCTATCATATCGTCCATGTAGACCTCTATTTTGTGATGTATCATGTCGTGAAATAGAGCTACCATGGCACACTGATAGGTTGCCCTAGCATTCTTCAATCCGAATGGCATGACCTTATAGAAGAATGTGCCCCACTGTGTAACAAAGGTTGTTTTCTCCATATCCTCAGGCGCCATTTTGATTTGGTTGTAGCCTGAGAAATCGTCCATGAAGGAAAACACTTTGTGTTGTACCGTATTGTCAACTAGAATATCGATGTGGGGGAGCGGGAAGTCATCCTTGGGGCTTTCCCTATTCAAATCTCTATAGTCCACACGCATTCTTACTTTGCCGTCTTTCTTGGGCACGAGAACAACATTGGCAACCCATTGGGGATAAGAGGTGACAACCAAGAATCCAGCATTGCATTGCTTCATGACTTTTTCTTTAATCTTTTCTGACATATCAGGCCTCATGCAGAGAACCTTTTGCTTTACTGGAGGAAAATCTTCTCTTGTAGGCAGACGATGTACCACAATGTCTGTATCAAGTCTCGGAATGTCTTCATACGACTAGGAAAAGACCTCAACATAATCGTGCAACAACTGAATCAGACACTCTTTGACACTGGGTTCCAGATTGGCACCAACCTTGACTTCTTTCTTGTCCTCCTCAGTACCTAAGTTAAATGTTTCAACTGGCTCTTCGTGAGGCTGAATGGTCCTTTCTTCCTGTTGCAACAACTTGGCCAATTCCCCTGGCACCTCACAATCTTCCTCACCTTCGTCTTCGGCTTGGTAGATCGTATTTTCAAGTCACAATAGGCCATAGCAGAACCGTTTCCCATGGGATCTTGAGTGGATGTAGATATGAATTTTAATATGTGAGTGTGTGTAAGAGCATAGCTACCTTTGAAAGAAATAAGATGTAAGAAAGAAAGACAAAGAGCACAAAACTTGTATGCAAAAACGTCTATCATTCATTGATGACATATGAGAATGAAGTAACAACCCTCAGAAATGGACCGTTGTGCCTCGGGTAAGACACAAGGTTTTAAAGTTTAAATTGTTTAAATATTACAAGCCTGAAAACATTAAAAGACAATTACTCTTTAATAAAAGTAATAGGAATGAAATCTTTGGCCTCCCAATTGTTGAGTCCTCCGCTAATAGTTGGAAAAATCCACTCATCCATATCACAGTTGTCATCACTGTCTTCTATTACATTGAATCCCTGATTGTTGATACGCAAAGGTGGTCCCCCGGTGCGAGAACGTCGAACAACTCCTTGGGCCTCTGTAGTGAATCCCAAACCAAATTTGTCGGACTTGTAGGGAATATCCGGAAGTTGACCCCAGATGGTACACCCGCCTTCTTCAACTACTGCTCTAGCATCCTTTAAAGAGGCCATCTTCAATGGAGGTCTAGTAATTTTTGGAACTTTGGGAGCAGACTTGGTTGCCGCAATTGTTTGTGGAACCTTCTCAAAATTCTGACACAGAGCCTCAATGAATTCACCATCCATTTCAACATACCTGAAAGAGTTCAGGTGGCTAACCATGTACTCCTCCTCCCTGTGAACTGTGACAATTTTTCCTTTGGTCGGGTATTTTAGCATTTGATGTAGGGTAGAAGTGACGGCACCAGCGCCATGGATCCAGGGTCGACCCAATAGACAAGAGTATGAAGGGCGGATATCTATCACATAGAAAGTTGACTCAAGAGTATGGGTCCCAACTTTTATGGGGATGTCAACTTCTCTGTTCATTGTCCTCTTAGAACCATCAAAGGCCCTCACTATGATGTTTCTAGGCTTTAAAGTGAGTCCCTCGCAGTCCAGTCGGTCGAGAGCATTTTTTGGCAAGACATTCAATGATGAGCCGGTATCCACCAGAACGCATGCAAGTGCGGTGCCCCTGCATTCAATGGAAACATGCAAGGCATCATTGTGCTTCCTTCCCTTAGAAGTTAAATCAGCGTTGGAAAAGCCCAATCTGTTATCAACAGTTAGACTGGCCACACAATTCTCAAATTGGTCGATGGAGGTCTCTTGGGGCACGTGGGCGGTCTTGAGAAACTTTACCAAGGCTTTGGCATGGGCCTCAGGACACAAAAGTAATGACAACAATGATATCTTTGAGGGGGCTTCCCCAACTGTTCTACGATGTTGTAGTCACTTTTATTGATTATCTTCAGTATTTCTTCTATCTCCTTTCTAGAAGCTTCAAGGATGATCTTGGGACGCTCTCTCGCTTGGACAGGCTCATTCAAGACCTCTTTGCCCCTTGTCTCGGTAGCAGGGATAACAGTAGGGGTATCACTGGGAGTGTTGGTAGGAGTGGTAGTGGGAATGATCACAAGAGTAGCAACAGTCTTTGGAGAAATCTCGGGTGAGAAGATTCTTCCACTTCTTGTTATCTTACTGGTCCCAGTGATATTACCGATGTCAGGATCAGTATCTCTCGCAACTTTATCTTTGTCGCCCAACTGATCTTGCTTGACGCCATAGTAATAGACGTCAGCCCTATAGTTCCAGGGAACAACTTTATCTGAAGAGTGATATTGGTCTTGGCATAGTGATGATTAGAGGTGCAGACCTTGGAACAGATGTAATCATGACGGGTCTTTTGGCGGAGACCCCGGGAGGATTGTTGGAAATGGTGATTATTGAGACATCTTGATAAGAAGTTATGGTAAGAGGAATCTTTTCAAATAAGATTTCTTTGCTAGTCATTAGGCGCTAAACGCCTATCTTCAGTAACAAACAGCCATTTGATAGATACTTGCATAAGTGACAATTCTTATCACAGCCTGGGAACAGACCGGCTTGCAACATGTTCTGTTTAATGGTCAACAGAGGAGTAGTTAAGTCATTCACGGAGGAGACAAAATGATCATCATCAATGGCGTTGACACCTTGACCGTGTCTGGGCATTGGCGCCGTTATTACATTAGGCGTTTATGGGGGATAAAACTCAATCTCTTTCGCATTGATAAGGTCTTGTACCTTATTTTTCAAGACCCAACAGTCGTTTGTATCATGCCCCGGGCTTTCAGAATGATAGGCACATCGAGCGTTCGGGTTGTAGCAAGGAGAAGCGGTGTTGGGGTTCTTGGGAGCTTCTTTTAAAGTTGCCAGATTGGTCTTCAAAAGGTGTATCAAAACTTGAGACATAGTCATGTTGATCCGGGTAAATCGTCTCATAGGCGCTTCTGGCTTGCGCTGATAATTTCGCTGTTGATTTGGCACAGGGTTAGAAATCATAACAGCCCCTACCGTCGGGCGATGTTCAGTTTTGTTTTGATTCCTATGGTCATATGCAGCACTGACCTCCTTCTTTCCAACAAAGGGTTTCTTCATCGTGCTAGAGGATGCATCTCTTTGAATTTTGCCAATTTTTATATCGGCTTCGACCCGCTCACCAGTCATGATTAGTTCAGTAAATCTAGCTGAGAAACTTTCGATCAGGTGGTTGAAGAATGGACCTGACAAGGTGCCTAGAAACATATCCATTAATTCTCTGTCAGATAGAGGGGGCTGGACTCTACCTGTGAGATCCCTCCATTTTTGAGCATAGGTTTTGAAACCTTTACCTGCACCCATAGACATGCCTTACAATTGCGTTCGAGTTGGAGCTAAGTCAGCATTATACTGGTATTGTTTGTAGAAGGCGGCATCCAAATCTTTCCAATTGCGAATATTGGTCCCTTCCAACTGATAAAACCAATCCAACTGCGTCCCTGACAAGCTCTCTTGGAAAAAATGCACCCATATATTCTTATCAGCCGTATGGGGTTGAATCTTTCTGACGTATGACCTTAAATGCAGCTTCGGGCAAGAGACACCATCATATTTAGCGAAAGTGGGGACCTTGAATTTCTGCGGGATAACAACCCCTGACACAAGTCCTAACTCTTCAAAATCCAATTCGGGTACCCTCTGGACCTCCATAGCATTCAAATGATCCCCTAGCTCTTTGTATTTATTATCAGCAGGAGGATACTATTCCTCGGAGTAGTCAGTTTCTTCCTCTTCTTCAGATGTTGGGTTGTTGTTCACTTCCTTGGTCTTGTCTTCTTGATTATCTCCTTCACCCGATGATGTTGCAAAGTCCAAATTCCGTCTGGCTTGTCCTTTGGACCTTCTTCCCATGATCACAATACTGGTTAGTTTCTTCACTTTCTTTTTCTTCTCTTTGGCCAGTAGAGTCTCCAACTCCTCTTGTCCTTTTGTCAGAGTCAAGAGCATTTATTGAAACTGGACGTTCTGCACCTGAAGATCTGTCATTGTCTGTTTAATATCCATCTCACTAAAATAAATAGTAGAAGGATAAGGAGACCTGTTGTAAGAAACCTGTTATGATGTTATGATGAATGAAGATGCAATATGAAAATGATTTTAAGGAAATTAGAGATTTAAATTTATTCAAACCAAAAAATAACACACGTTATATTAATAAATCCAAGTTCGAGTACATCATGCCTCTTTGGGATTACAATGAAAGAAACAAAATACAACAAAAACTCCTAAGACAAAAAGGTTGAACGCATCCTCTTTGGAGCGATTTAGGCGTTCAGATTCCTCTCTTCATGAAGCTGCTTGGTGAGTTCCAGAACCTTTTTCTCACTGGCGTAAAATTGGGCTTCAAAGGTGTCTCGCTCTTCCTTCAACTAAACCCAAGCTTTCTGCAAGTCTTCGAGAGAGATAGGCATGTCAGGATGAAGGACAGTGTATGGGACATCTCCTTCAACAATAGGCTCTATGATAACAGGGAGGATGGAAGGGTAAGGCATCACGAGTCTCTGAGCACGAGCCCGTACCCACCTAAGGTAAGGCTCGAGAGGGATAGAGTTCTGTGTCCCAAAGTTCTACTGTCCACCTTGTTCACCATTCTCCAAGCTCGTGTAAACCTCTAGAGGTAACCTTGGTCTTCTTTGTCATAGTCGAACACCAGACTTTGAATGAGCATCTCATGAGGGTCGTCTCTTCGGGCATACCCAATCTGTCTAAGAGCTAAGCAGGGATTGTAGGTGATACCTCCCCTAATACCAAGCAAAGGGACGTTAGGGAATTCCCCACAACGGTCAATAATAGAGATATCTTCCAAGGATCTTGAACACCAACGGATGTCAGAATGGGTGAGGGACATCATCCTTTGAGACCATGTCAGTCTTTGCTCGTTATTCAATGCTGATTGAGGTAGGTGTGAAGTTAACCACTTAGAGAGTAAGGGGATACAACACAAGAGAGTACCTCTTTTCTTCATGGTGCAGTTATGAAGGCAATGCAAGATGTCTCCCAGTAAGGAAGGTACGAGATTGCGAGAGAGAAAGACTTTGATGGCATTAACATCTATGAATTGGTATGAGTTGGGGAACAGAACCAAACCATAAATAAGAAGATCCAGGGCGTCTTTAAAAGCTTGGAAAACCATGTCGTCCCAGAATGAACGAGCCTTCTCCAATAGAAACTTGGATAGGAAACCTTTGACCCCGCTTCTTGTCTCCCAATTGGCTATGATGTTAGCTATTTTCAGATGCAAAGCTTCAGCGATGACTTCAGGTTTTGGAATCCCTTATAGGTTGGTGAACGGTATCTGATCAAGCACGGGCACCCATAAGAGTAGAGAGAACTCTTCCAGTGTAGGTACTAACTGATAGTCCGGGAAAGTGAAACAGTGATGTATGGGATCAAAGAATTGGAACAACACACACATCATCTCTTCTTGGAAACTGGATGTAGCCAAACTGAGGAGTCGACTTTATTTCTTGGTAAAAGGAGAATCCCCAGGCACTCTTGAGGCTAACTCCTGAAGTTGAAGGTGTGCTTTTACAAAGCTGATTCGGATGGTGTTCCTCCGGACGGAATTCATGACCTACAAAACAAAAACAAAGATAAATTTCTAAATCCTTGAAATGGTTAATGAGAATGCGTATGATGCTTATGATGTTTATGATGTTATGTACAAGTAAATTATATACACACACAGCAAACAAGTTCCTATTTTTTAGGCTTGCATGGGGTTTTATAGGTAAGTACCCTCTTGAAGTTTAGTTGGCTCAACCTGTCCTAGTAATAGTGATCGGGTTCTAAAGGATCTCAATATCACCGACCTTTCTCTTAGGCATTGTCTCAGCACAATCAATCTTTTCTTGCGGCCAAGATATCCCAAAAGTCTAGCCTCAATGAGTGTAGTCTCGAGTATCAACCAATTTTAAGCTCTACACCGAAACCGGTTATCTCACTACGTCCTAATGGCCAAGTTTGTTCAATTAGGGTTCTAAAGTTAGTTAGTGCTTCATGACGCCACTCAGAGGCCCCGTGTTCTCCTCGATTCACCACGAGGGATACCGGTACCCACAAATGTGTCACACTAACATAGTCATTGTTTCAACCATATCGGTCTACGTCGTACATTTTCCACAATCTATTGCTATTTACCTAAAAAGGTGTCCCAGATCCGGGTGAAGGATCAAAGCAAGCCCAATACAAAGAACAAAATATAAAGCATGCAAAGAAACAAGTAAAAGTGATCTAACCGTAAGGTAACCCCGCTTTTAGTTTATATCCCCAGCAGAGTCGCCAGTTCTTTGATATGGTGGGAGAACTTACTTGAGGTTTTGCATTTTGATCACAATTGTGCGGATAGAAAGAGTCGCCACCGACTTTTATTTTATCCAAAAGGAAAGGTAAAAAAAGCACAGGAAAGACCTTTCGAGATTATTTCTCGGTATTGTACCCCAAAATTTGCCCTATCACTTTTCCAAGAATCTCCTCACAAGATTTCTACTGGGCCAAAACTGCACAAGGTTTGATCAGCTCAAGTCGCCATGGATCATATTGGATTTTCAAGCATTAGGTCAAGGAGGAAGCTATTGAAAGAGAAAAGCAGATAAATTTGACTGCTTTTGACAAAATCAAAGAAAATAAGTTTGCTTCGACTGGTGCTTAACTTCAACAAAAGTTGCTCCTCCATTTTAGCTTCGACTGAGTTTGGTTTCCCTTTGGAACATTCTCCTTCGACTCAAAGAGGAAGAGTCTCTGGTAGCCTCCTTCGACTCAAAGAGGAAGGGCCTCTTGTATCCTTTTTCGACTCCAAGAGGAAGAGTCTCTTGTAGCCTTTTTCGACTCAAAGATAGAAAATCCCCTTGTTGATGTCCTTCGACTCAGAACTTGGTGGATTCCTACTGGCCTCCTGCAGCTTCCCTTCGACACATGCATAGCCTCTATACCATGACATGTATGGATGTTCCAATTGAAGGTTATACCTTGGTGGCCCATCTGAAGAATTGCAAGATGCATATGTGGTCCATTCGAAGGACATTTTAAAAGAAACATTGTTATCTGAAAAGAAGTCTAGTCGAAAGCTAGAGCCAGTTGGTCAAAACAAAGGAGAAGTAGTCCAGATGCTAGTAGTATCAGGTACAAATCTGTTGCACTAGCCACAATGGTCCAAAACTGCTACAAACCAGACCTGCCACGCTGCCCCCATATTTGCACCAAATTGCTATATAAAAACTGTACCTCGAAGGCTACAAGAACAACATACCCAATTTGTTCAAATTTCTTTTGTTTTCCCTCCCAAACCTCAGCCAAACTCATCTATAAATAAGAGCCTCCATCACACATTTTAGGGGCCCCTGATAGTTGAAAAAAAAACTCTGTTTGTGAAGAAATTACCAAATTCTCAAAAACTCAAACACTATTAAAAATTCTCAAACATTCCCAAACACTAAAACTTTAAATAACTCAGATCCCTTCATGCATAAGCAAACCTTTCAACTCAATCCCCAACTGCCAGATAGTTAACCACAACTGACTGCCCAAACAAAGCAGTAACGAAACTAGCTTCAGGAAGGTTCCAACGAAGCTCTATCCATCATCAAAGAAGCCACTTACAAGTCCTACAACTAAGCACTTCAAGAGGTAAGTTTTCCTCTAAACTAAAAAACTTTGCTCACTTAAATATCATTTGTGAATGTAAATAAAAGGAAAATGTAGATATCCTATCTAGGAAGTCGATCATGCTTTCGACCCTCACTGCTTGTATACTGAGAATCTCAACCCTGACTAGTTAGACTTTGGATCCGGGTTCCCAATAATCTTGTGCTAACCCCTGATGTGTAGCTGTCGAAAGTTAAATTTGTTGGTTTCGTTTTCAAGTTTAGACAGGTTTCCTGTATCTTTTGACTGGCTAAACATTGGAGCCTTCTCGAAATCTAAACTTGGGAGCTTTGCATTCCTGCAATCAAAGGAGACATCAAAGAGTTTGAAACGAAAGGTGTGCATTCCATGCTGACTCCTAAAGTCTGTCAAAAGAAATAGCAAGAAGGGTGAGTCGAAGGTTACGGGCTAACACTCCTGCAGTCGAAGGAAACAAAAAAAGGCAGATTCGAAAGGGGCCGTGAAGATTTAAGTCGAAGGGTGCTAATGCCTGGGTCGAAGATCTCATTTTCCTTTCTTTTATTTTGTTTTTGCCTTTACATTTTCTTGCTTTTCAATATGGTTGTAATAGTGTAGGATATTTATTTCCTGTATTTTTATTGCTTTATACAAATGTTAGTAACTAGGATGTATGGTAAGATAAAACCAACAAATAGGCCATCCTAATCAAAGACTAAATGCATGAAAATCAAACACATTATTCACACATGCACCTCTAAGATAATCTCACTTGTTGTCTCGAAAACAGTCATGTCCCTCGAATATGGGGCGCTTTAGCAATGACCCTTCAATAAAAGATCATAGTCCCTCGATGACCCTCGACGTGGCCTTTAATAAAACGATCTCGTCCCTTACGAAAATTGCTAAAGTGTCTCATAAGTTGCTTTCGATGATTGTAAAATTTACCTGCGCCCGTCCCTTCACATCCTACTATGGGGCTTCTTACCAAATCAATGGTAAGATAGCAACGTCTAAAGGAGAAAGAAAAGAACATTTAAGACCTTTCGAGTGGGTAGATTCGCTCCTAGTTACTCGCTTGCTCACGAAAAAAACATTCTTGCGCCTACACTTTCATCTCAAAACACTTTCAAAATACAAAATGTTCTGTATACGTTCTTATAGAGATGAGAACCATTGCAAAACATCTTTTCAAAACATTTTCCGAAACATAATTCACAAACACATCTTTGAACCACTTTTTGAAATAAAAACTTTGTACGTGTTATTATAGAAACGAGAACCATTACAAAGAGATTTTCCAAAATACTTTCAAAGCCCACACCACAAGCACGTTGTCAAATAAAAGCAAGTGATCTAAACGAGTAACTAAGAGCCCATGGAAAACCATGGATGAAAAGGGTGCTAATACCTTCCCTTTTCATAATATACCCCCCCGAACCCGAGAAATAATCTCGAAAGGTCTTTCCTGTGCTTTTTTACCTTTCCTTTTGGATAAAAGAAAAGTCGGTGGTGACTCTTGCTATCCGCACAAATGCGATCAAAACGCAAAACATCAAGTCAGTTCTCCCACCGTATCACAAAACTGGTGACTCTGCTGGGGAATTAACTATTTTAAAGTGGGGTTACCTTAGGGTTAGATCACATTTACCTTCCTTTTTTGTTTGATTTGTATGATTTACATTTGGTTCTTTTGTTTGGGCTTGCTTTAGATCCTAACCCAGATCTGGGAAATACCTTTTAGGTAAGTAGCAATAAACTGTGAGGGAACTGTACGGCCTAGACTGATACGGTTGAAGCAGTAGCTACGTTGGTGTGGCACTTTGGTTGGTACCAGTATCCCTTGTGGTGAATCAAGGAGAATACGGGTCCGCCGCGTGGTGCCATGAAGCATCAACTGACCTTAGAACCCTAATTGAACAAACTTAGCCATTAGGATGTAGTGAGATAGCCGGTTTCAGTGTAGAGCTGAAAATTGGTTGATACTCGATATTACACTCATTGAGGCTAGACTTTTGGGATATCTCGGCCGCAAGAAAAGATTGTTGTGCTGAGACAATGCCTAAGAGAAAGGTCAGTGATATTGAGATTCTTTAGAACCCGATCATTATTTCTAAGATAGGTTGAGCCAACTAGACTTCAAGAGGGTACTTACCTACAAAACTCATGCAAGCCTAAAACATAGGGACTTGTTTGTTATGTGTGTATATATATGCTTGTACATAAACATCATTAACATCATATGCATGCTCACTAACCATTTCAAGGATTTAGAAATTTATTTTTGTTTTTGTTTTGTAGGACATGAATTCCCTCCGAAGAAACACCATCTGAATCAGCTTTGTAAAAGCACATCCTCAACTTCAAGAGCTAGCCTCAAGAGTGCCCGGGGATTCTCCTTTTACCAAGAAATATGGTCGACTCCTCAGTTTGGCTACATCCAACTTCCAAGAAGAGATGATGTGTGTACTATTCCAATTCTTTGATCACGTACATCATTGTTTCACTTTCCCGGACTATTAGTTGGTACCTACACTAGAAGAGTTCTCTCTACTCTTAGGGGTGCTCGTGCTTAATCAGATACCATTCACCGGTCTAGAAGGGATTCCAAAACCTGAAGTCATCTCTGAAGCTTTACATGTGAAGAGGGCCGACGTCATAGCCAATTGGGAGACAAGAAGTGGGGTTAAAGGCTTTCTATCTAAGTTTCTATTGGAAAAAGCTCGTTTATTCTGGGATGACATGGATTTCCAAGATTTTGAAGACGTACTAGCTCTCCTCCTTTATGGTTTGGTTCTGTTTCCCAATTCAGACCAATTCATAGACATCAATGCCATCAAAGTCTTTCTCTCTCGCAATCCTATACCTACCTTACTAGGAGACATCTTGCATTGCCTTCATACCCGCACCATGAAGAAAAGAGGTACCCTTTTGTGTTGTATTCCCCTACTCGCCCAGTGGTTCACTTCACACCTGCCTCAGTCAGCATTGAAGAACGAGCAAAGACTGACTTGGTCTCAAAGGTTGATGTCTCTCACCCACTGTGATATCCGTTGGTGCTCGAGATCCTTGGAAGACATCTCTATCATTGATCGCTGTGGGGAGTTCCCTAACGTACCTCTGCTTGGTATTAGGGGGGTATCACCTACAAGCCATGCTTAGTTCTTCGACAGTTTGGGTATTCCCGAAGAGAAGGACCTCACGAGATGCTCATCCAAGGTCTGGTGTTCGACTATGACAAAGAAGACCAAGGTTACCGCCAGAGGTTTACACGTGCTTGGGGAATGGTGAACAAGGTGGACAGTAGGACTTTGGGACATAAAAACTCTATTCCTCTCAAGCCTTACCTTAGGTGGGTACGGGCTCGTGCCCAGAGTCTCTTGATGCCTTACCCTTCCATCCTTCCTGTCATCGTTGAGCCTATTATCGAAGGATACGTTCCATACACTGTTCTTCATCCTGACATGCCAACCTCTCTCGAAGACCTGCAGAAAGCTTGGGTTCAGTTGAAGGAAGAGCGAGACACATTTGAAGCCTAGTACTACGCCAGTGAGAAGAAGGTTCTGGAGCTCACCAAACTGCTTCATGAAGAGAAAAACCTAAATGCCTACATTGCTCCAAAGAGGATGCGTTCGGTCTTTTTGTCTTAAGAGCTTTGCTGTATTTTTGATTCTTTCTTTTTAAGCCCAAGGAGGCATGATGTATTCAAACATGGTTTTATTTAATATGACGTGTGTTCCTTTTTTGGTTTGAACAAAGTTTAAATCTCTAAATTTCCTTGAAATCATTTGCATATTGCATCTTCATTCATCATAACATCATACAGGTTTCTCATAACAGGTCACCTTATCCTTCTACGGCTTATTTCAGTGAGATGGATGTTGAGCAGATTGTGAAAGATCTTCAGGCGCAGAACGCCCAATTTCAACAAATGCTCATGGCTCTGACAAAAGGACAAGAAGAGTTGAAGACTCTGCTGGCTAAAGAGAAGAAGAAGAAAACGAAGAAATCAACCGGTGTTGTGATCATGGGAAGGAGGTTTAAAGGACAAGCCAGAGGAACTTTGGACTTTACAACATCATCGGGCGAAGGAGATAATCAAGCCCAGGAAGTGAACAATGACCCAGCATCTGAAGAAGAGGAAGAGCCTGATTACTCTGAGGAACAATATCCTCCTACTGATGATAAATATAAACAGCTAGAGAATCGTTTGAATGCTATGGAAATTCAGAGGATACCCGGTTTGGACTTTGAAGATTTAGGACTCATCTCGGGGGTTGTCATCCCACAAAAATTCAAGGTCCCCACTTTCTCCAAGTACGACGGTGTCTCCTTCCCGAAACTACATCTTAGGTCATACGTTAGAAAGATTCAACCTCACACGGCTGACAAGGATCTGTGGGTGCATTTCTTCCAAGAGAGCCTATCTGGGACGCAGTTGGATTGGTTCTATCAATTGGAAGGGACCAATGTTCGCAATTGGGAAGAGTTGGCCGCCGCTTTCTACAAACAATATTAGTACAATGATGATTTGGCTCCAACTAGGACGCAGTTACAAAGCATGTCTATGGGAACAGGTGAAGGTTTTAAAACCTATGCTCAAAAATGGAGGGATCTCGCAGGCAGAGTTCAGCCCCCTCTATCCGACAGAGAATTAGTGGATATGTTCCTAGGCACCTTGTCAGGACCTTTTTTCAATCACCTGATTGGGAGTTCCTCAGCTGGGTTTACCGAATTAATCATGACTGGTGAGCGGGTCGAGGCCGGTATAAAAAGCGGCAAAATTCAAAGAGATGCATCCTCAAGTATGGTGAAAAATCCCTTTGTTGGAAAGAAAGAGGTCAGTGCTGCATATGACTATAGAAAACAAAACAAAACTGACTGTCGCCCGGAGGTAGGGGCTGTCATGATTTCTAACCCTACGCCAAATCAGCAGTGAAATTATCAGCGCAAACCAAAAGCACGCATGAGACAGTTTACCCGGGTCAACATGACCATGTCTCAGATTTTTTCACACCTTCTAAAGACAAATCTGGCAACTTTAAAAGAAGCTCCCAAGAACCCCAATACTTCTTCTCCTCGCTATAACCCGAACGCTCGATGTGCCTACCATTCTGAAAGCCTGGGACACGATACAAACGACTGTTGGGCCTTAAAGAATAAGGTGCAAGACCTTATCGATGCGAAAGAGATTGAGTTTGATCTACCAGAAACGCCTAATGTAATAACGGTGCCAATGCCCATACATGGCCAAGGTATCAACTCCATTGATGATGATCGTTTCGTCTCCTCTGTGAATGACTTAATCACCCCTTTGTTGACCATTAAACATAATCTACTGCAGGTCGGTCTGTTTCCGGGTTATGATGAAAATTTCCGCTTGTGAAGGTCTCTACCGAACGGTTGTTTGTTACTAAAGATAGGCGTCCAGCGCCTAATGACCAGCAAAGAAATCCTATTTGAAAAGCTACCTCTTATCAAAATTTCTTATCAAGATGTTTCAATAATCACCATTTCTGACAATCCTCCCAGGGTCTCCACCAAAAGACTCGTCAGGATTACATTTGTTCCCAGATCTGCACCCTTAATCATCACTATGCCAAGACCAATATCATACTCCTTGGATAAAGTTGTTCCCTGAAGTTATGAGGCTGACGTTTATTACTACGGCGTCAAGTCAGATCAGTTGGCTGTCAAGGATGAAGTTGCGAGAGATATTGATCCTGATATCGGTAACATCACTGGAACCAGCAAAATAACAAGAAGTGGAAGAGTCTTCTCACCTGAGATTTCTCCAAAGACCGTTGCTACTCCTGTGATCATTCCTACTGCCACGCCTACCAACACTCCCAATGATACTCCTACTGATATCCCGGCTGCCAATACAAGGGGCAAAGAGGCTCTGAATGAGTTTGTCTAAGCAAGAGAGCGTCCCGAGATCATCCTTGAAGCTTCTAGAAAAGAAATAGAAGAAATCCTGAAGATAATCAAGAAAAGTGACTACAACATTGTTGAACAGTTGGGGCAAACCCCCTCGAAGATATCATTGTTGTCCTTACTTTTGTGTTCTGAGACCCACGCCAAAGCCTTGGTAAAGTTCCTTAAGACCGCTCACGTGCCCCAAGAGACCTCCATCGACCAATTTGAAAATTGTGTGGCCAGTCTAACTGCTAATAACGGATTGGGCTTTTTTGATGCTGATTTAACCTCTAAGGGAAGGAAACACAATGATGCCTTACATATTTCCATTGAATGCAGGGGCACCACACTTGCCCATGTTTTGGTGGATACCGGCTCATTATTGAATCTTTTACCCGAAAATGCTCTCGACCGACTGGATTGCGAGGGGCTTATCTTGAAACCAAGCAACATCATAGTAAGGGCCTTTGATGGCTCCAAGAGGACAGTGCACGGAGAAGTTAGTATCCCCATAAAAATTGGGACTCAGACTTTTGACTCAATTTTCTATGTGATGGACATCCGCCCTTCATACTCTTGTCTGTTGGGTCGACCCTGGATCCATGGTGCTGGTGTCATCACTTTTACCCTACACCAAATGCTAAAATACCTGATCAGAGGAAAGATTGTCACAATTCACAGAGAGGAGGAGTGCATGGTTAGTCATTTGAACTCTTTCAGGTATGTTGAAATGGATGGTGAATTCATAGAGACTCCCTGTCAGAACTTTGAGGAGGTTCCAGCAACGGTTGCGGCAACCAAATCTACTCCAAAGGTCCCGAAGATTACCAGACCTCCACTAAAGATGGCCTCGTTGAAAGATGCTCGAGTAGTGGTTGAAGAGGGAGGATGTACTATCTGGGGTCAGCTTCTGGATATTCCCTACAAGTCCGACAAATTTGGGTTGGGATTCACTTCAGAGGCCCAAAGAGTTGTTTGACGTTCTCGCGTTGGGGGACCACCTCTGCGTATCAGCAATCAAGGAATCAATGCAATAGGAGACAATGATGGCAGCTGTGACATGGACGAATGGATTTTTCCAACCATCGGCGGTGGGCTCAACAATTGGGAGGCCAAAGATTTCATTCCTATTAATTTTATTCAAGAGTAATTGTCTTTTAATATTTTCAGGCTTGTAATATTTAAACAATTCATACTTTTAAAACCTTGTGTCTTACCCGAGGCACAACGGTCCATTTGTGAGGGTTGTCACTTCATTCTCATATGTCATTAATGAATCATGGACGTTTTTGCATCAAATTTTGTGTTCTTTGTCTTTTCTTTCTTACATTTTATTTCTTTCAAAGGTAGCTATGCTCTTACACGCACTCACATATTAAAAATGCATATCTACATCCGCTCAGGATCCCATGGGTAACAGTTCTGTTATTGCCAATTGTGACTTTGAAAATCCGATCTACCAAGCCGACGACGAAGGTGAGGAAGATTATGAGGCGCCAGGGGAGTTGGCCAGGTTGTTGCAACAGGAAGAAAAGACCATTCAGCCGCACGAAGATCCGGTCGAAACATTTAACTTGGGAACTGAGGAAGACAAAAAGGAGGTCAAGGTGGGTGCCAACTTAGAACCTAATGTCAAGGAGCGTCTGATTCAGTTATTACATGATTATGTTGAGATCTTTGCCTGGTCGTATAAAGACATGCCGGGACTTGATGCAGACATTGTGGTACATCGTCTGCCTACAAAAGAAGATTGTCCCCCAAAAAAGCAAAAGGTTCATCGCATGAGGCCTAATATGTCTGAAAAGATCAAAGCAGAAGTCATGAAGCAATTCAATGCCGGATTTTTGGCTGTCACCTCTTATCCCCAATGGGTGGCCAATGTTATTCCTGTACCCAAGAAAGACGGTAAAGTGCGGATGTGTATGGACTACAGAGACTTAAACAGGGCAAGCCCCAAATATGATTTCCCACTCCCCCACATCGACATCCTAATTGACAATACGGCGCAACACAAAGTGTTTTCCTTCATGGACAGTTTCTCGGGATACAACCAAATCAAAATGGCGCCTGAGGATATGGAGAAAACGACCTTTGTTACACAGTAGGGCACTTTTTGCTATAAGGTCATGCCATTCGGACTGAAGAATGCTGGGGAAACTTATCAACGCGCCATGGTAGCTTTATTTCATGACATGATACATCATGAGATAGAGGTCTAAGTAGACAATATGATAGCCAGATCACAGATGGAAGAAGAGCACCTTGATCACTTACAGAAGCTGTTTGAGAGGCTGAAGAAGTACAAGTTGAGATTGAATCCAAACAAGTACACGTTCAGAGTACGGTATGGTAAACTCTTAGGCTTTGTCGTCAGCAACAAGGGTATCGAGATTGACCCTGACAAGGTTAAAGTAATATAAGAGATGCTGTCTCCTCGTACTGAGAAGGAAGTCAGAGGATTCTTGGGACGTCTGAATTACATAGCCAGGTTTATTTCTCACCTGACAGCTACTTGTGAGCCAATCTTCAAACTCTTGAAGAAAGATCAAGTAGTCAAATGGAATGACAAATTCCAAGTTGCTTTTGACAAAATCAAAGAATACCTGCAAGAGCCTCATGTGTTGTTGCCACCTGTCGAGGGAAGGCCATTGATCTTATATTTGACTGTTTTAGAAAACTAAATGGGGTGTGTGTTGGGGCAGCATGACGAGTCTGGCCGAAAAGAGCGTGCTATTTATTAACTGAGCAAAAAGTTTACTGACTGTGAAACAAGATATTCACTGCTCGAGAAAACATGTTGCGCTCTGGCATGGGCTGCTCACCGGCTAAGACAGTATATGATGACCCATACTACTCTGTTGATATCTGTTGTACCCCAAAATTTTCCCTCTCATTTTGTCAATATTTTTCATCACAAGACTCTTTGGACTCAAAACCAAGCTAGGGTTTACTCTGCTCAAGAAATCTCCTTGCACTGTTGGCCTAAACTAGGGTTTGAGTTTGCACAAGGATTTTTGGGCTTTCAATGCTCAAAGTGACTTTAATACTTCATGCTGGACTTACAAGATTACTTCTACCAAGTTTCAAGCCTTGAATCAAATTTTTGCCCAGTCAATTGGACAACTGACCTATAAATCAGCTGTATTGGGGAAAAAGTCAACTGTGGACAATTTACAGTCAAACCTCATAAATTTTGACACACATCAACATCATAAACTCATATGAACCATTTGATCAAGTTTGGACCACAACTCCACAAGAAATTTGATCAGATCACCAAAAGGGCAAAATGGTCATTTTTAGGGTTTTGACTACACAAGGGCAATTTCTGATTTTTGACCTAGCCAATGGAAAATTGGATTCAAGCATGGACTCAAGGACTCAATTTAATCATCTTGACCTATTCACAAGGTTCAAAAGATCTCAATTGCATTGGATTAGCAGATGAATTTCTCAGTCAATTGATCAAAATTTGACTGTACACTAAAAAGTCAAACTTTGATTTTTTGGTCAAATTTAAGTGCCAGGGGTCATTTTTCATCAAGATGTGTCAAAAATTGAAACTTGTTCATCAAGAAACCCAATTTTGCAAATTAGGGTTTAAGATTGAAAAATTTCATAACTTAGAATTTTTCTAAGTTATGAAATTTTCTTAATTTTTCCTAACTTTGCCCAACATTTTCACCATGATGCAATTGGATTCAAACAAAACTTCTAACATGAAAGTTGTATTCCTCCACAAAGTCTACAACTTTTATTCACAAAGTTTTCCCAAAAGAAGCTTATATCTCAAGTTATGATTTTTGGAACAAGGGTCCATGAAACTTTTAACTTAGAGAAATTTTGCCTTAATTTAGGCAGGATTTTGACCTATCTTCATGGCCATTTTTCACATAGTTCCACTTGGAATATCAAATTGCATTTAAAATATGGAATGTAGATCATGTTGCAAGATTTCCAAAATGTCCAAGAACTCTCCAAACTCATTTGTGGTTAGGTAGAATCAAAGGCTTGAAGTTGGCAAAAACTCACTTTTCATCCATGGCATGTTCATAGTGATACAAGTTACCAATTCTAATCAGCTTGCTTTGCACTAGATTACAGGCCTCAAAATCATTCCACACTCAATAATTAAATGAAAATCCATTGGTCTAAGGGTTTGTTTTGGTCATTAGGGTATTGCACACAAGATTAATCCTTAAATAGAAAAGGCAATATTGCAATTTTTGCCAAAATGTGCTTTATGTCAAAACCACATCTCTTGAGCCTTGAACAAGATCTGGTGCAGAAAATCATGTCCACCAATTTGAGGGGTCAGGGTCACAAGAGGAAGGCTGATAGAAAGCCTGTACAGGCTTGTATTACATCATTGCACATTTTTGCTTAAAATACAAGAAACATGTCCAATACACTACAACTTGAACATCTATGATAACTAACTTGTGCAAACATTTGAGACAATTTTCTCACATTCCCTTGAGCCTGAAACACGACCCTTTGAGCCCTCAAACACCCCATAGCTCAAAATCACCTTCCATTGGCAAAACAGGGCAACATCTGCATCTTGACTTCCATAGCACAATTTGCTCGTGCGTTTTTCCCCAAACCTTTTCAAACACCTTCCATTCAACCCATCCAAGCTATCCCAAACCTTAAACACTAACTGTAACTCCATTTACAGGGTTTGCCATTTTTTATTTCAGCTTGTGCAGGTTGAGTTCTGTAGGCTTGTTCAAGCACATTCAAGGCAAGCTAGGCATTGGAGAAGGTTAGGGGAAGTTCAAGCAAGCTCCCAAACATCTCAGGCCTTGTTGAAAAGCTCCACATTTCCATACGCGAAGTCAGCTGAAACAAGTTTTTGTCAACTTCCTATCTCTCTATTTAAGAATATTTAGGCTTAGGTTTGTGAATAAGAAATGTAGTATTCATTGCCATAAAGTTGTACATATGCTCAGTTTTCATTTTAGTTAAGCATGCTAAGAGAATTTGATCCATGAACATACTGAAAAAATTAGGTTAGGATTTGGGGCCAGAGAAATTCTCTCTGGTCTTTGAGAGTTAGGACACGTTTTTTATATGGTTGAATTCGTCTTGGAAAGTTCTACAACTTTAATGTTATGTGTTTTTGCAATAGAGCTCGTATGCAGGATCTAGCATTTGTGTACAGGGCGCGCACAAAATTTTGAACAGAGGTTGAAGATGAAGCTTGTTGGGCTGGGCTTGGTCCTGGCTCACTATTGACACCCCCCTTTTACTGAATGCACCCCCTGGCCCAATTTCTTTATACTTTTATATTTTTGTATTTATTTTCATTTTCTGATTTTGTTTTATATTTTCCAAACATAAAAATATCCAAAAATATTTTCATAAAATTTTCACATTTATTTTTATTATTTTTTTAGACATGAAAATAATTATTAGGTAATATATACTTTTGTTTTATTTAACAAAAACTTATAAACATTATAGAAATATTATATATTTTATTTTTATTATTCATACCTATAAAATAATATTTTTTCTCATATACTATTATTTTTTCTAAATACTTGTGTATATTTATATTTATTTTTGTATATAAAATAATTAATATAATACATATTATCTTAAAACAAAAAAAAAACTAGGGTTTCTACCCTTATTAAAAATAATACATTTTTAATATATTTATTTTTTAACACTTAAATATACTTTTATTTTTTATTGTACATAAATAAATAAAAAATACTAACAATTATACATTCTTAAAAGAAAGTTAGGGTTTTACCCTTATTAAAAAAATAATCTTTTTTATCCATCTCTTTCTATCTGCATTAAATATTTTTTTACATACATAAAAAAAATAAACAAAAACATTTTCTTTTACATATTCATAATACTTTATATATTTATTTAATTAATTTATTTAAATATTGTTCATTTATTATTTATGCCATTGATTCAATTTGGATGTAATAGTAAAATTAGGGTTTTAATTTCTTGCCAAATAATCCCTATTCAAAAATTGTATCCCCCTCCCCATAATCATGTTGTAATAGTGGTAGATTTATTTTACGCATTTATGCTTCCAATTATGCCATGATTAGAGATTAGGGTTTGTATGCCAAAAATCTAAAATCAACAAATAGCTTGACTAGTACAAGACAAAAAGCATAAAAATGATAACACAATGCGCACTTGCACCCCTAGGGTTTCATCCACTTGTTGCCTTTTAAAAATGGGTCATGTTATGCATGTTGAGTATTTTGGAAAAGCAAAAACAAAAAGATCATAGTCCCTCGATGACGCTATCTTGGTTGCCTATATAAAATGATCTAGTCCCTCGGAAAATTGCTAAAGATACTTAACACAATTGCTATCATGGTCTATACGATGACCCGCGTCTGTCCCGTTTAACATCCTGATACAAGGTTGTTTACCAAATGCAATGGTAAACTAACACTGTCAAAAGGGTTAAAAACGTATAGGAAAGATCTTTGAGTAAAATAGGGTAGACAACTCTTAGTTACTTGATCAAAACTTGCAAAACATCCTTGCTATTTTCAAACACACCTCACAACACAATTTCAAAACATTTCCAAAACAAACAATCAAACATTGAAAAATAATTTCAAAAGACAATACACCTTTGTATATATTCAAACAAGAATCATTACAAAGGTTTCCACAACGATGGCCTCTTTTCAAAACATTTTCAAAACCACACACAAAGCACCATTTCAAACAATTGAAAAGCAAAAGCAAGTGATCAAAACAAGTAACTAAGAGCCCATGGATAACCATGGATGAAAAGGGTGCTTGCACCTTCCCTTTTCATAATCTACTCCCTGAACCCAAGAAAACATCTCAAAGGTCTTTCCTGTGCTTTTTGACCTTTCCTTAGGATAAAATAAAAATTCAGTGGCGACTCTTGCTAAACCGAAACATTTGCAAACACAAATGTAAAACCTCAAGTCAGTTCTCCCACCGTATCACATAATTGGTTACTCTACTGGGGAAAATCTAAAAGTGGAGTAACCTTAGGGTTTAGATCACCTTTACATGCTTACCTTGTTTACTTTGATTGCTTTACATTTGATTCTATTGTTTAGGTTTGAAATCCTCTACCCGGATTTGGGAAACATTCATAGGTAAATAGCAATACATTGTGGAAACTGTGCGGGGTATACCGACATGGTTGAAGCAATAGCTATATTAGTGCGAAATATTTGTGGGTACCGGTAGCCTTTGAGTCAATCAAAGAGAATATGGGGCCGCTGAGTGATGTCATGAAGCACTAATGAACTCTTAGAACCTTTACTTGACCATCTTGGCCTTTTTAGGGGTAGTGAGATGACCGGCTTTGGTGCAGTCCGAAATTGGTAGATACTCGATAATACACTCATTGAGGGTTGTTTTCTTGGAATATTTAGGTCGCCAGTTAAGTGTCTAAACTGAAACAATGAACACAGAAAATAATCCCGTGATATTGAGCTCCTTAGAACCTGGTTACTATTTATAGGACAGGTTGAGCCAACTAACTTCAAGAGGGTACTTACCTATGAAACCCCATGCAAGCCTGAAACTAGGATCTTGTGTGATTTGCTTATACATATAATTGTGCATACATCATGAACATCATAAAGCATCATATTCATCCACTAACCATTTCAAGAGTTTGGATCTTCATCTTTGTTCTTGTTTTGTAGGTCATGGAATCTCTTCGCAGGAAAACAATTCAAGTCAACCTTGTGAGAATCCCTTCTCAACTCAAGGAGCTTACTTCCAAGATTCCTGAGAATTCTCCCTTCAGTGAAAGGCATGGTAGACTTCTCAACTTGGTCAACTCCAACATTTAAGAAGATATGGTGAAAGTCCTCTTCCAGTTCTTTGACCCCCTACACCATTGCTTTACATTTCCTGATTACCAACTAGTACCTACTTTAGAGGAATTTTCTAAACTCCTGAGGATTTCTATTCTCCATCAATCACCCTACAACGGTACGGAAAGAGAACCAAAGCCTGAAGGTGTTGCTCAAGCCTTACACTTGCAACCATCTGATATCAAAGGTCATTGGGAAACCAGAAGTGGTGTCAAGGGTTTCTTGGCAAAGTTTCTGTTTGAGAAGGCACAAGACTGCTGGAATTCTCTAGATCTGCAAGCTTTTGAGGAGATTGTAGCACTTCTCATCTATGGGTTGGTCTTGTTCCCAAACCCTGATCAGCTTATATATGTGAATGCTGTCAAGATTTTCATATCTCGGAATCCTGTGCCTACATTGCTTGGGGACATCCTACACTCATTTCACACACAAACAATGAGGAAAAGAGGTGTTCTTATGTGTTGTACTCCTCTTATAGCAAGGTGGTTTATTTCTCACCTTCCCCAGTCAGTCTTGAAGAATGAGCAAGGCTTGAGGTGGTCACAACGGTTGATGACTCGCGCATTCTGATGTTCATTGGTGTTCTCGGTCCAGAGAAAATGTCATCATCATTGATCGTTGTGGGGAATTCCCTAATGTCCCACTACTTGGCATTAGGGGAGGCATTACCTACAACCCATGTTTAGCTCTGAGACAGTTTGGATATGCTCGAAGGGATGGCCCTCATGATATGCTAATTTCAGACTTAGTTTTTGACTTCGACAATGACGTTCAAGGGCTTCGACAAAGGTTTATCCGAGCTTGGAGAATTCCCAACAAAGTGGACAGTAAGACACTGGGACACAAGAATTCCATCCCCCTTGAGCCTTACCTCAAGTGAGTACGAACCCGCGCCCAGAGTCTTATGATGCCTTACCCTCACATTCTCCCCGTGATTAAAGAGCCTGTTATGGAAGGAGAGGTTCCATACACCCTCCTACATCCTGACATGCCAACATCATTGGAAGAATTACAAAAGAGTTGGATACAGCTCAAGGAAGAACGAAATACTTTTGAAGCCATCTTCTATGCCAGTGAGAAGAAGGTTTTGGAACTTACCCGCCGACTTCACGAAGAGGAGACTCTTAACACCTACATCGCACCAAAGAGGATGCGCAACATCTTTTTACATTAAGAATTTTGTAATATTTTGTCCATGGGGCATTTATGTACTAACAAATTTCTTCTTATTAATATGACGCGTGTTCTTTTTTTTTGAAACAACTTTGAATTTCTGAATCCTTGAATGCATTACATGAATACATATCATTCATCATATGCATAAACAGGTCTTCATACCAGGTTTCCTTATCTTTCTGCTATTTATTTCAGCAAGATGGATATTGAGCAGACGGTCAAAGATCTGCAAGCATAGAATTCCCAGTTTCAACAACTCCTAATGACCTTGGCAAAGGGTCAGGAGGACCTTAAAGCACTGTTGGAGAAAGAGAAGGAAAAAGAAAAGAAGAAAAAGAAAAGGACTGGTATGGCCACTATGGGAAGAAGATTTGAGAACCAGGCTAGAAGGGTCCTGGACTTCCCTTCCACATCTGATGAAGGGGCTGGTAAAGGAAAAGGAGCCGCAATACCTTCCGAATCTGAGGCTGAAGAAGAGGAAGAGGAAGAAGACGAAGATTATTCTGAGCAGCAATACCCTCCTGCGGACGATAAATATAAGAACCTGGAAGAGAGGTTGGCATCTATGGAGGTACAAAGAGTGTCTGGATTGGATTTCGAAGAACTAGGGCTGGTTGCTGGGATTGTCATTCCCCCTAAATTCAAGGTGTCTACATTTGCTAAATATGATGGTTTGTCTTGCCCGAGATGCATCTGCGGTCCTACGTCATAAAGATCCAACCTCACTCTTCTGATAAGGATCTATGGGTCCACTTTTTTCAAGATAGTCTTTTGGGTACCCAATGGGACTGGTTCTATCAGCTTGAGAGGGTTGATGTACATAATTGGGAGGATCTGGCTGCTGCCTTCTACCAACAATATCAATGTAACGCAGACTTAACACCCACTCATACTCAACTACAGAGTATGGGTATGGGTTCTAATGAGGGCTTTAAAGAATATGCTCAGAAGTGGAGGGATTTGGCTGGAAGGGTGCAGCCACCATTGTCTGATAGAGAACTGGTTGATATGTTTTTGGGGACGCTGTCTGGTCCATTCTTTAATCACCTGATAGGGAGTTCATCAGCAGGGTTCACGGAATTAATTTTTACTGGTGAACGAGTCGAGGCTGGAATCAAGAGTGGTAAGATTCAAAAAGATACATTTTCTTCTGCCACTGTCAAAAAATCTTTTCCATCCAAGAAGGAGGTGTCAGCTGTTTACACTCAAAAGGGTCGAGCAAGAGAAGAGCAACAGTCAACGATGAGGGTTGTAATCATCCAAAAGACTACAGCTGATCATCCTAGGAATGATCAACCGAGAACCAACCAACAAAGAGGGGGAAAGCCTGCTAGGCAATTTACCAAAATAAACATGACGCCAGCCCAGGTCCTCCCCCATCTCTTGAAGCATAATCTTACAACCTTGAGAGATCCACCATAAAATCCGAATACAACTTCTCCTTTTTATCATGTCAATGCTAAATGTGCCTACCATTCAGACGGCATAGGGCACGACACCAATAACTGTTGGGCTCTCAAAAACAAGATCCAAGATTTGATAGATGCCAAGGAGGTAGAATTTGATGCGCCTGAAAAGCCGAACGTGATTTCCGCTCCAATGCCCAAGCATGGTCATAATGTCTGTGATACGGTGGGAGAACTGACTTGAGGTTTTGCGTTTATGTTCACAAATGTTTCGGTTGAGCAAGAGTCGTCGCCGAATTTTTATTTATCCTAAGGAAAGATCAAAAAGCACAGGAAAGACCTTTGAGATGTTTTCGTGGGTTCGGGGGTAGATTATGAAAAGGGAAGGTGCTAGCACCCTTTTCATCCATGGTTATCCATGGGCTCTTAGTTACTTGTTTTAGATCACTTGCCTTTGCTTTTCAATTGTGTGAAATGGTGCTTTGTGTGTGTGGTTTTGAAAATGTTTTGAAAAAGATGCCTTGTCTAGGCAACCATTGTAACAATTCTTTACTCGAATGTTTTACAAAGGTGTTTGTCTTTTTGAAAAGATGTTTCAATGTTTTTTGGAAGTTTGTTTTGAAATTGTGTGGAGATGTGTGTTTGTGAAGTGTGTTTGAAAATGGCAAGTGTGTTTTTCAAGTTTGAGCAAGTAACTAAGAGCTATCTACCCTAATTTACTCAAAGATCTTTCTCATGTTTTAACCCTTTTAACAGTGTTGTTTCACCATTGTATTTGGTGAACAACCTTGCGTTAGGATGTTTACGGGACGGGCACGGGTCATCGTTTAGACCATGAATGCAATAGTGTCAAGTATTTTGGCAATTTTCTTGAGGGACTGTGATCATTTTATTTAGGCAACAAGATAGCATCATCGAGGGACTATGATCATTTGATTTGTTTTTGTTTTGCCAAAGACACTTGACATGCAAATATGGCCCATTTTTGAAGGCAACAAGTGGAGTAACCCTAAGGGTGCAAGTGTGCATTGTGTTTGTTTTTCATGCATGTTTATCTTGAATTAGGTCAAGCTATTTGTTGGTTTTATTTGCATACAAACCCTAGGTCTATCATGGCGTAATTTGGAAACTTTTAAATGTGCGAGAATTTAAAGTCCTAAATTATTACAACATGATTATGGGGATGGGGATACAAGTTTGAATTTGGGGGATATTTGACAAGGAAATAAAAATCTAAATTATTACAACCATATCGAATATACAAATATTTAACATTTAAATAAATACAAATTAAATAAATATCAAAATGCAATGTATTATGCAAAAAAAGATTTTTTATGTATGTAAAAAGGTTTTCATGTTTGAAGTATAAACAAAATAAAAAAAGTCATATTTTTTTATTATTTTTTATGTTTAGGGCCAAAACTCTAGTTTTTGAATAAATAGTATTTATTTATTAATTATGTACAAGATATATTAATTTATACAAAAAATAATAAAAAAAGGAAATATATTGTAGAAAAAGTATTTTTGGTGTCAAATATTAAATAAAAAATAAAAGGTATTATTTTTGTATTTTTGCCCTAAATATTTAATAAAATATGTATAAGTATATATTACATATATTTAATATGCTAAATATGTTTAAAAAGTAAAATATTAATTATTTACAAAAATGTATATTTTAGAAAATGTTTTCAAAATGTAAATAAAAAATAAAAAAAAATAATAACTAAAAATAAATATTTTTTGTATTACTTTTAGGCTTTTTTAAAATGAAAAGGAAATATATTTATTTACATACATATATTCTAATAAAGCAAATAAATTCCAAATAAATGTAAAAAATGTGGAAAAAATATTTTTGGAGTTTTTTATGCTTGAGCAAAAAATATAAAATCAGAATAAAAGAGAAAAATGCAAAAAATGACAAGTATTTCACATAATGGGCCAGGGGGGTGCAACATGGAAAAAAGGGTGTAAACAGCAAGGGTGACTCAGGCCCCGCCCAAGTCACCACCTTCTTCAACCTCCAGCCATTTGAAACAGAAAACGCGCGCCCTTCCTTGTTCAACACTAACTCCTGATTCCTTGATTATTTTGCAAAACTCATAACACAAACATTGTAGAGCATCAAATCACGAGTTCAAACATGTAAAAAACTTGGATTAACACTCAAAGGCCAGAGAGAATTTCTCTGGCCCTAAATTTTAACCTAATTTTTTCCTCATGTTCATGGCTAAAATTCTCACAGCATGCTTAACATAAATGAAAAGTGATCATATGTATGGCTTCAGGGCTATGAGTAGGATATGTTTCATTCACAAACCTAAGCTTAACTCTTCCTAGATTGAGAGATAGAAGTCCATGGTTTTACCTGTTTCAGCTTGAATCGTGTACAACAATGTGGCCAACTTCAATGGAGTTTGAGCTTATGTATAGCTTGCCTGAAGTCCAAGGAAGCTTCCTCAATACCTGACTTGCTTTGAATCAGCCTGTATCGTGCTATAGAAGTCCACCTGCAAAACTGAAAAGTGAAAATGGAAACTTAGTTTAGGGGAGTTACAACTTATGTTTAGGGCTTGGAATAGTTTGTGTGGATGGTGTGGAATGTGTTGGAACTTGTTTGGGCAAAAACGCACGAGTGGATAATGCTAGGCAAGTCAATTTGCAGAGAATGCCATGTTTTGCAGCAAAACAGGGATTCTGAGTATTAAGAAGTGTGAGGGATGGTTCAATCGTGTTTTAGGCTTGGCTTGATGTATGGAAAATGTTTACAAGGTTTGTTCTTGGCTGTGTTGACAGGAAGTGGAAGTTGGAGTTGTTTTTCAATATTTCTTCAAGTGTAAGCAAAGAAATGTAAGTTGTGTTACCAGCCAGTACAATGCCCTAATGTATGCTGCAAGTTAGGCTCTTGATAACTGGGATTTGTGGATTTGATTTGGCTCTAAGATCTGACCCCATGCCTCAAGGATTTGGTATTTGACATAAAGCATAACTTTATCAAAATGGCATTCTACCTTTTTCCATTTAAGGGTTAATTTTGTGTGTAATGTCCAAATGAACAAAATAATGCATTAGCTCAATGGATTTGCATTCAATTAAGTAGTGTAAAAGAGTTTAGAGGCCTGCAAGCTAGCACAAACCAAGCTGATTTGAAAATGCCATTTGCTATGAACATGTATTGGTCATGAACAAAAGTGAGTTTTGGCCAACTTTGTGAATTCGATTCTCTCTAACCACAAGGGTGTTTGATGAGTTCTTGGACAATTTGGAAAGCTTGGAACATGTACTACAATCCATCTTTGCAATTAAACTTGAAATTCCTCTTGGAACTAGGTGAAAAGTTGCCATGAATTTAGGTCAAAAACCTGCCTAAAATAGGGCAAAATTTCTCTAAGTTAAAAAATGTTTTGTACCCTTGTTCCAAAAATCATAACTTGAGATAAAAGCTTCCTTTGAGGAAACTTTGTGAATAAAAGTTGTAGATTTTTCAATGTACTACAACTTTCATGTTTCAAGTTTTGTTTGAATCCATTTGCATCTTGGTGAAAAAATGGGACAAAGTTAGGAAAAAATAAAGAAATTTCATAACTTAGAAAAATTCTAAGTTATGAAAATTTTCATTTTAAACCCTAATTTGTAATTTTGGGTTTCTTGATGAACAAGTTTCATAATTTGACATGTCTTTATGAAAAATTAATCTTGGCACTTGATTTTGACCAAAAAGTCAAAGTTTGACTTTTCAGTATACAATCAAATTTTGATCAGTTAACTGAAAAATTCATCTGTCAATCCTATGCATTTGAGATCTTTTGAACTTGTTGAATGGGTCAAGACAATGCCATTGAGTCCTTGAGTCCATATATGATCTTGGTTTTCCATTGGTTAGGTCAAACAGTAAAAAATTGCCTTTGTGCAGTCAAAACCCTAAAAATGACCATTTTGCCCTTTTGGTGATCTGATCAAATTTCTTATGGAATTGTGATCTAAACTTGACCAAATGGTTTATATGAGTTCATAATGTTGATGTGGGTCAAAAATCATGAGGTTTGACTGTCAATTGGCCACAGTTGACTTTTCCCCCAATACAGCTGATTTTTAGGTCAACTGTCCAATTGACTGGGCAAGGATATGAATCAAGGCTTGAAACTTGGTATGGATAAACTTGTGAGTCCAACATGAAGCATGAAAGTCACTTTGGATATTTTAGGTCAAAACATCCCTGTGCAAACTCAAACCCTAATTTGGGTCAACAGTGCAAGGAAGGGTCTTGAGCAGAGCAAACCCTAACTTGATCTTGAGTTCCAAGAGTCTTGTGGTAAGAAAATGTTGATGAAATGAGAGGGCAAATTTTGGGGTACAACAGTTGCCCCTATTCAATCTTCTTGAACCTGAAGAGTTAGATTGGCAGGTTTGCCTTTCACGACTCGAGGGTAAAAGGAGATTGGACACTAGAGTGCCCAAAAAATTTGCACTCGTCCAAGCGTAGTTGAGGGAATGGGCTTAAAGATGCCATTTGGAGATGGGCTTAAAAATGCCATCTGGAGGTGTGACAGAATCTTGTCGGGGGATGGGCTTAAAGATGCCATCTGGAATGTATGTTGTAGGTGAAAGAAATGAGTATCAGAAAGGTGTCCGTGTTTTGGAACATCTCTGAACTGGGGGTCTGAATAAGCAATAGATTGGCATCCATGTTTGGAGAATCCGTAAACTATTTTCAGAAGTCTTGGATCTAAACAAGCGATAGGTTAACATCCGTATCTGGAGAACCCGTAAACTGTTTTCAGAGGTTTTGAATCTGAACAAGCGATAGGTTAACATCCGTATCTGGAGAACCCGTAAACTGTTTTCAGAAGTCTTAAAGTTGAATAAGCAATAGATCAGCATCCATGTTGGGAAGCGTCTGTGAACTGTTTTCAAAAGTTGAGTCTGAACAAGCGATAGATTAACATCTGTGTTTGGAGAATCCGTAAACTGTTTTCAGAAGTTGAACCTGAACAAGTGATAGATTAACATTCGTGTCTGGAGAATCCGTGAACTGTTTTCAGAAGTTGAGAATCTGAACAAGCGATAGATTAACATCCATATCCGGAGAACCCGTAAACTGTTTTCAGAAGTTGAGTCTGAATAAGCAATAGATTAACATCCATATCTGGAGAATCCGGAAACTGTTTTCAGAAGTTGAGAATCTGAACAAGCGATAGATTAACATCCATATCTGGAGAATCCGTAAACTGTTTTCAGAAGTCTGAGCTTATCAATCTTATCCTGAAAAGGGTAAAATATTAGCTGAAACACAAAGTTATGTTGCATGAAATGTATGGTGCAATGTATGCTATATCAATGTTTATGATATGAATGTAATGAATGCACATGTAAGCTGATGAGCTGTCTTGCTGAGGAAGACGAATCCTGGATAATGAAATCTTTGACTGCTGTCGGGGAAAGTAAATCCTTGACTGCTGCAAGGGATTGAAAATCCTTTGATCGTTGAAAATGAGAAGTCCTGGGACAACCGTTGAGGAATCAGGAGTTTGGGTTGTATGCCAATCTACTGGGGATTCCTGTCTTGAGGAGATCTTCACCGGGGAATATCTGAATACTCTGTGAGGAATTGAGAATGAGAGCCTTCATTCTGCTTGGGGGATAAGAATTATGTGGGGAATAGTTATACTATTGAAAAGTAGTTATCCTGTCGGAGAGTAAAACTTGGGATTCTGGATAAAGTTTATTCTTGTCTGGAAGAAGTTCAGGAGTTTAAGTTGTTTGCCACTTTGGGAATGAGAATCTTCATTCTGTTGGGAATATCAGGAACTCAGGTTATATACCAATTTGAGAATGAGAATCTTCATTCTGTTGGGGATATCAGGAGCTTGGGTGTATGCCAATCTACTGGGGTTTTAAGGATGAGAGTCTTCATTCTGTTAAGGGTCAGAAATTGGGAGTATACCAATCTTCTGAGGTTTCAAGGATGAGAGTCTTCATTCTGTTAAGGGTCAGAAATTGGGAGTATACCAATCTTCTGAGGTTTCAAGGATGAGAGTCTTCATTCTGTTAAGGGTCAGAAATTGGGAGTATACCAATCTTCTGAGGTTTCAAGGATGAGAGTCTTCATTCTGTTAAGGGTCAGAAATTGGGAGTATACCAATCTTCTGAGGTTTTAAGGATGAGAGTCTTCATTCTGTTAAGGGTCAGAAATTGGGAGTATACTAATCTTCTGAGGTTTCAAGGATGAGAGTCTTCATTCTGTTAAGGGTCAGAAATTGGGAGTATACCAATCTTCTGAGGTTTTAAGGATGAGAGTCTTCATTCTTTGAGAGAAATAGATTTTTTTAGGAGCTTCAATTGTCTGTTATCCTGTTGGTGTTGTAACTTCCAGCAGGTGATGAAGGAAATTTTGAACGCTCTTGAATTCCACCAGGTGATGAAGGAATTTTTGATAATGACCGCAACTTCCAGCAGGTGATGAAGGAAATTTTGAACGACCTTGAATTCCAGCAGGTGATGAAGGAATTTTTGATAATGACCGTAACTTCCAACAGGTGATGAAGGAAATTTTGAACGACCTTGAATTCCAGCAGGTGATGAAGGAATTTTTGATGTTGATCGTAACTTCCAGCAGGTGATGAAGGAAATTTTGAACGACCTTGAGATTGACATTCGAATGCCCCAAGTGATGGTGACGGAGACTTGCCCCAGGTTAATCTGTAATTGAGAGATTTGTTGAAATCTTGACTGGACTGCCCCAGTTGTGCTGGATAGAGACATGTCAAGTCCCCTTGTTGATAGGAGATTTGTCAATGGAAGTGTCATCCTTTTTTAAGTGATTTTATTCACTGAGAGAGCTTTCGTTCATTGGATATTCATTGTGTGAATTTCTCCGCTGTCAAACAAATAGCCATATGCAAACAATGTTATTCAAGTAATTCAACGTTTAAGCTTGTCTCGAAGTTTTGAAAAAATGCGTTAAGTTATTTTGTTTTGAAAGAGCAAGTACCTGAGAACCTCTACCTACTCAAAAGAAATTAAGCTGTGTAAATGTCCTTTAGACAGTGCTGTCCCACTATTGAGAAGTAGGTAGCACTGTCGTTGGCATTTTCGGGTCAATTCGATTATGGGACATGTGGTCACTAAAGCAATAGTAGGACGCCTTAGCGGTAATCCTAATGTCTTAGATCATTTTATCCGAGGCAACCGTTTTGAGGCAACTTTGATCTTTAGACAGGAGGGCGACCTCTAAAACTTCCTATACTCAATGACCACGTCGAGGCAACCAAGTGAGGCGTACCCTAGGAGTGGCATGTGCGAGTGTGTCAAGTTTCAGTTATGTTATCTTTGTACATGTTATGGTGAGCTACGATTGATTTTAATTTTAAGGTAAGTCTTGTCATGCATAGCCTAATTAACATACATCTAGCAATTAGTAGTTGCGGAAAATAAAAACTACGCTATTACAAGGCGTCGGGTATTTACATCGCCAAAAACAAACCCTTGAAAAAGAAATGCGGAAAGTAAAATAAAGCGATAAATAATTAAAGTCCTAATTAAAAGCTATTACATTCCGGGAAACAGATACAATAATATGATAAAATGGATCGCGTGCGGGAAATTAAATCGGATGCGAGTTTTTTGGGGTTTTGACCCCTTTTTCATTTAACAAAGCACATTGTGATTATTTTTTTTGAATTAAAGAAATTAGTCTAAATTACTAATTGAATTAATTAACTAAAATAAAAATATTTTTTGGTTTTTTTGTTATTTAAGGAAAAATAAAAAATGGTCAAAAGTTATTAAAAACCCTAATTCTACATTAATTTTAAATTATTGCAAAAAATTTAAAATTAACCTAATTAAAACTAAATTAATTAATCACTTATTTATTTACAAAAATAATAATTAAATTTAATAAATAAAAATGTTATGTTTTTTATGTTTTCTGAATTTTATTATGAAAATATTAATTTGGTTAATTAAGTAATGATAATAATAATTAATAATAGTAAAAAAAACAATTTAAATAAAAATATAAAAGAAGAAAAAGAAATAAACCCATGGGGGGTGTTGGGCCCAAGAGGAGGTGATTCTGGAAATTTATGGCCCAACAATGCTCAAGCCTGCTTTGACTGTGGCCATCCCATGCATGTGCGTTGACTGGAGACTATGGTGAGGGCTCCATTCTGGCCATTGGATTTGAGTGTGGAGACACCTGGCGCACTGATTTTTGAGGTGTATGGTGGACTACCTTTGGAAATATGCATGTGAACATATAAAGAAAAATAGAATAAGTGTTTTGGGGGGACCTGGGATTCGAACCCAGGTCCCAATGCTTCCAGGCCAATGCACCAACCACTCCACTAAGCTGCTTTATTTGTTATTGGAATAAGAGACAATTATTATATGGGGAAACTAATCAATATGCTGTAAAATAAAAAAAATAACGCGCGCTTTTCAAATTGGCCAACCAGATATCAACACATCATCGTCTTCAACCTTTGTCCTATGTAAATAACATCAGATAGCGGGGGTTTTTAACCTCCACTACCTCCTGCAAGGAAAAATAGCGAATAGAAATATAGCAAACATAAATATTTCGCGAGGTATGGGTTTTGATCGTCTTAGCCTCAAGAATTCAGCCATGTATCCTATTAGTCCCAATTTTTCCTGGATTGAATAGCCCCATTTAAAAGCTCAAGAACCCTAGAAATTCAGTCATGGCATCTCTCGATTCAGGGCGTTACAGTTCAATTCAATCATGCCATTAGCTTTGTATGATCTCTAGCAATGCAAAACAATCACAAACACATGTTAAATGCGCATGAATTAGGAGATATAATTCTGAATAAGAAGTGCAAACCGTGGGACTGTATGCAGCAATTCCTTGAGCTTTAGTGCCTGAATTTGATTGAAAATCAATCCTAGTGCCTCCTGCAATATGTTTGAATGGTCAAAACGCCTTGAATTAGCCTAGGTTGCAAGAACAGGTTTTTAGTTTTCTTGGAAATTCTTGAATTTGACAAGGTCGTCTGCAGCTTTCAATCGTGTTCTAGGTCATGGTTTGCTTGCATACATATAGGAGAATCAAATTAGGTTAAAAAGCTGGGCCAATATCCATGTGCATTGATGTTTAAATCTTTGATTGAAAATCAAATATTCTTGATTTTTCATGATTGAACAATGTTGCCTAATTTGTATTTTTTTGTATCTTTGACTTGTGCACGAATTTGCCAGCATATCTTGATCATATTTGCTTCACATATTGATTTAAAAAACAAATCTTCTATTTTCTTATAATTTAAATTAATTAAATGAATTAATATGTATTAAAAATCCATTTAATCAATAAAAATAAGAAAATAAATCCAATTCATCTTGGTGGGTCGTGCATAAGTCATGGGTGAAGTTTCAAGAAGAGATTTGAGGCCCATTAGCAAAAAGAAGGTGTTTTGAGCAAAGTTGACTTTTGCAAATTCATGAAAATTTCCCAACTTCTCCAATGCACAACTTGCTCAATTTTGATCATATGACCATGTTCTTGGACATTTTGGAAAGCCCTTGAAGTCCTCTAACCAATTCCTTTGGTCCTATGTCATTTGGATTTACCAATCTCAAGTTATGGCCTTTGACTCAAAGTGTACTTTTGTTGACTTTTGAAATTGACCTATAATGTAAAAATTGGTAACTTTTTGTGAGAGCATTTCTTGATCTTGGAGTGTGAAGATGGATTGTAGGAAATTGCATCCTATTCAAAATGAGCTTTGGATGGAATTTTTCTGACAGACCATGAAAGAGTTATGCCTTCGTCAAGGTACAATTGACTTTTCTACTGTCCAAAAATAGTAACTTTTGCATCTTGATGATTTTTGAGCTATTCTTGTGGAATCATGATCAAGGCTTGATCAAATAATGATTGTGAACTCAAAATGAGATGTTGACCAAAAATTCTGACTTTTGACTGTAAAATGACCATTTTGCCTTTGCAGTTGACTGTAGATCAAATGGAGCTTTTGACTGTGCAAATTGTCACTGTGAGTCTTGAAACTTAGCATGTAGGTGCTTGAGAATGTATATAGGCCTATGAGACTTGATTGAACCCTTGAAAACCCCAAATTCTTTGAAAGAACCAAAACCCTAATTTCAGCATTGACTGCCTTAGGAGGTGATTTGACTGTACAACCCTTGAACAATTTTGAGCAATTTGAGGATCATTCTTGACAAATCTTGAGGAATATGGGAGGGAAAATTTTAGGGTACAACAGTTTCCCCTGTTCCATCTTCTTAAACCTGAGGATGTAGATTGGCTTGCGTGCCTTTCGTGATCCGAAGGTGGAAGATGATTGAACATTAAAGTGCCCAGAAATTTGCACTCGCATGGTGTAGTATCAGTATGGTGATGTCAGGAATGGGCTTACAGATGCCATTTGGATCTTGTTGATAGAAGGATGGGCTTATAGATGCCATTTGGAAATGTGACAGAATCTTGTCGGGGATGGGCTTATAGATGCCATCTGGAAATGTAATGGGTAGTTGTGGAGATGGGCTTAAAGATTCCATCCAGGGGGTGAATGCTAGACTGTGCCTATAAGCTGGAACTGGATGATTGCCAGCATGGTGTCCATGTCTGGACCGCCTCTGAACTATATTGGAAAGTTGGGTGGTTTGAGCTGGTCGAGTAGATAGTTGTCCTGTCTGGTTTCAGGTATTAATCTCTGACCTGAGAAAGAAAGATAGTTTTCCTGGCTTGCTACAGGTATTAATCTTCAATCTCTTCGTGTAGATAGTTTTCCTGGCTGGTTTCAGGTATTAATCTACAATCAATCGTTCACATATAGTTTTCCTGGCTTGCTACAGGTATTAATCGGGAACTTGAAAAGGTTGGCCGATGAGATAGTTGTCCTGGCTGGTTACAAGTATTAATCTCTGACCTGAGAAAGAAAGATAGTTTCCTGGCCTGTTACAGGTTAATCTTCAATCTCTTCATGTAGATAGTTTTCCTGGATGGTTTCAGGTATTAACCTACAATCAATCGTCCACAGATATTTTCCTGGCTAGTTACAGGTATTAATCTGGAACTTAAGAAAGGTTGACGGTAGCCATCTTTAGATTGTCCTTTTCCTAAAAAGGGAAAAGCGTTAGCTGTATGCAATGTCATGATGTATGAGATGCATGATGTCATGATGTTCTCGAGAATAAATGAGGTCATGTCGTATGCTTTTTATCATGTATGTAAATAGGAGATGTGAAATGTGATATGTTTATGAATGTATTTTCGTCTGGGAAAATAAATCCTTGACAAATGCCGGGGAGTTTGTTAAATCCTGGGCTGATATTGAAGAGTCTGGTTGAATTCTTCATTTCCACTGGGGATGATGCACGAAAATGATTGCCTTGCACGAGAGGATGACTCCGTTGGGGAATAAACTGGTGAAGAGATTACTCTTGCGGGGAATTACTCTGTGGGGGAGGAGATGCTTTGCTGAGATTTTAACGATAACTCCGCTGGGGATTCCGTTGGTAAGCTCTTATTGGGGATTTTGATGATGAACTCCGTTGGGGATAGAAAGAACTTCGCTGAGGATGGTCTTTCTGTTGCAACTTGCTGAGGATAACCCAGTTAGACTCTTATGGGGACTACCTTCTGAATATAGCCGGGGAGATACATTTGCACTCTGCAGGGGACAAGCTTCCAGAATCTATTGGGGAAGATGATTCAACTCCGACGGGGAAGCTTTTTTAGACTACGCTGGGAAATGGTTCCACTGGGGGTATCTTGTATTCCGCCGGGGAACATTCTTATATTTCGTTAACGAATATTAAGACTGTCGGGGGTGCTTGCTGAGGAACATTTGTATACTCCGCTGGGGAATATTAAGACCTACTGGGGATGCCCAACTTTTTTTAGGGCTGATGATAGACTAACTCTGCTTGGGGAGAGTATTGCTGATTTGTACATAGCTGCAAGTCTCAGCTGGGAGAGCTACCATTAATGCCTTATTCCGCGGGGAGTGAAGGTATCTTGGTCATATTCTTCAGCTGCGCCTACCTTGGTACCTTGGTGGATAGAGCAACTAGATCGCTTAGACAATTCTTATTGCCCCTACTTCCGATGTCACCCGTAATTGGTCCTTTGTTTCGCATGCAAACATTTGTGATCAGCAATTAATGTCAAATGCATATATCAAAAATGAACATTGGACGTTCTTTGCAAAACAAAACAGACAAAGGAAAAACAACTTGTATTGATTTTGAAATTTGCCTGTAAATAGGTGTTTTTGTACAAGAGGCTGACGTCATAGTAAGAGAACACCGCCGAACAAATAGAATTTATACAATTTGTAAAAAGAAAACAAAACAGCTATGTGAAAAAATCCCACTGGGTTCCAACTCTGCTATCGCCTTTATGTCTTCAAGCATCTCATCACTTTGCTGCTTAGTTGAAGATGGATCTGATTGACTAGTGTCGTCCGAGCCTGATAGTTGATACCAAAGTCCAGATGCGAGGTGACCCAATGAGACATAGTGTTACGCTTATCCCTAACTTTTGCCTGGACCGCCATTTCGGGTTTTCAGTCCACCGGGATACACATTTTTGCCCAAGCCGCCTTTTTAGGTTTTCGGCTTGCCGGGTGTACAGATTTTTTTTATTTTCATCCCTTATTTTTGCCCGAACCCTTTTGGTTCGCCGGGAAGCCCTTATTTTTGCCTAGGCCAGTCAACCTAGCGGGTCTTTAGTTATGTGTAGTATCATTTTACTATGTCTGCATTTGCGGGGTGAGGAAGATCGTCACCATCCATGGTGGTTAGAATCATCACTCCTCCTGAGAAGATGTTCTTAACTACAAATGGCCCTTCGTACGTAGGGGTCCATTTGCCCCTGGGATCACCTTGAGGTAGAATTATGTGCTTGATTACCAGGTCCCCGACTTGATACTCTTGTCGTCTGACTTTCTTGTTAAATGCCTTGATCATCCGTTTTTGGTACGTCTGACCATGACAAATAGCAGTGAGTCTCTTTTCTTTGATTAGGTTTAGTTGATCAAGTCGAGTCTGGATCCAGTCGTCTTCACTCAAATCTGCATCCTTCATGATTCGAAGAGAGGGTATCTGAACTTCAATGGGCAGGAATGCCTCCATGCCGTATACCAAGGAGTAGGGTGTTGCCCCTGTTGACGTCCGTGATGAGGTACGGTACCCGTGAAGAGAAAATGGTAATATCTCGTGCCAATCCTTGTAGGTCACTGTCATCTTCTGCACAATCTTCTTAATGTTCTTATTAGCTGCTTCTACAGCCCCATTCATCTTCGACCGGTAAGGAGAAGAGTTATGGTGCGGTATCTTGAATTGCTCGCAGAGCTCAGTGATCATCTTGTTGTTAAGATTGGTACCATTATCCGTAATGATCCTCTCTGGTACACCGTATCGACAAATCAGGTTGTGCCGAATGAACCGTGCCACGACGTTCTTGGTTACGGTAGCAAAGGAAGCTGCTTCGACCCACTTCATAAAGTAATCAATCGCTAACAGGATGAAGCGGTGCCCGTTGGATGCCGTAGGTCTGATCTCGCCGATCATATCAATGCCCCACATTGCAAAAGGCCAAGGTACTGTCAAGATGTTCAAAGGAACTGGAGGAATGTGCACCTTATCAGCATAGATCTGGCACTTGTGACATGTCTGAGAATGCTGATAACAGTCAGCTTCCATTGTGGACCAGTAATATCCTGCTCGAAGGATTTTCTTCGCCATGGTATGTCCACTGGAATGAGTTCTGAAGGTACCTTCATGCAGCTCTGCGATGATCCTTTCTGCTTCAGTCTTATCCACACAACGCAGTAAGGTTGAATCATGGTTACGTTTGTAGAGAATGTCATTGCTGAGGAAGAACTTTGCCACGAACCTTCTCAGAAACTTCTTGTCATTAACGGACGCGCCCTCGGGATATTCTTGAGCTTCAAGGTACCTCTTTACTTCATGATACCAAGGTTTTTCTGTTACCTCTTCGGTCTCAAGATCACAGCAATGTGCAGGTTCATCCAATTTCCAGATAACGATCCGGGGAGCCTCGTTGTCCCATTTGACTTTGAACATAGAAGACATCGTAGCTAGCGCGTCCGCCAACTGATTCTCCTCTCTTAGGAAGTGTTCAAAGGTTATCTCCTCGAAATGGGGAAGCAACGTCAATACATACTCCTTGTAAGGAATAAGATTTAGGTGTTTCTTATCCCACTCGCCTTTGATCTGACTGTTCAGGAGAGAGGAATCTCCGAAGACACTCAGAAACTTGATCCTTAGGTCAATTGCAGCTCGAAGACCCATGATGCATGCTTCATACTCCGCCATGTTGTTGGTGTAGTTAAAACACAGTCGGGCGGTAAGTGGAGTATGTGAGCCTTTAGGAGATATGATCACAACGCCAATACCGTTACCCAAAGCGTTTGAGGCTCCGTCAAAGTGCATAGACCATCAGGATCCTTCCTCAGGTCCTTCATCCAGTCCAGGTATCTCGCAATCAGTTACTACCATGATATTCTCGTCTGGAAATTCAAAATTCATAGACTGGTAGTCATCCACTGCCTGATGTGCCAAATGGTCTGCCAACACACTTCCCTTGATTGCTTTTTGAGTTGTGTACTGGATGTCATATTCAGTCAAGATCATCTGCCATCTTGCTATTCTTCCGGACAAGGCAGGCTTTTCGAAGATATACTTGATTGGATCCATCTTTGAAATCAACATAGTAGTATGAGTCAACATATACTGTCTTAGCCGGCGAGCAGCCCATACCAAAGCGCAACAAGTTTTCTCGAGCAGTGAGTATCGGGTCTCACAGTCGGTAAACTTTTTGCTAAGGTAATAAATAGCAGGCTCTTTTCGGCCAGACTCGTCATGCTGACCCAGCACACACCCCATTGAGTTGTCCAGTACTATCAAGTATAAGATTAGAGGTCTCCCTTCAACCGGTGGCATAAGAATGGGTGGCTCTTGGAGATACTCTTTGATTCTTTCGAAAGCGGCCTGACATTCATCATTCCAACGTACTACTTGATCTTTCTTCAGTAGCTTGAAGATTGGTTCACAAGTAGCAGTTAGGTGCGATATGAATCGGGCAATGTAGTTCAACCGTCCTAGAAAGCCTCTGACCTCTTTCTCGGTCTTGGGAACTGGCATCTCTTGTATGGCTTTCACTTTGGCAGGGTCTACTTGAATACCCTTGTCGCTCACGACGAAACCTAGCAATTTTCCAGATCTCACCCCGAAGGTGCACTTGTTTGGGTTTTATCTCAGCTTGTACAACTTCAACCGGTCAAACAGCTTCTGTAGATGGTCAAGGTGTTCCTCCTCAGTTTGGGACCTCGCAATCATATCATCGACGTATACTTCAATCTCATGATGGATCATATCATGGAACAGAGCAACCATGGCACGTTGATACGTTGCCCTAGCATTTTTCAACCCAAAAGGCATGACCTTGTAGCAAAAGGTACCCCACTGAGTGACAAAAGTGGTCTTCTCCATGTCTTCGGGAGCCATCTTTATCTGATTATAACCAGAGAACCCGTCCATGAAGGAGAATACCTTATGCTGAGCAGTGTTGTCAACCAGAACGTCGATGTGAGGCAGAGGGAAGTCATCCTTAGGGCTCGCCCTGTTCAGATCCCTGTAGTCAACACACATTCGGACCTTACCATCTTTCTTCGGTACCGGAACCACATTGGCGACCCACTGAGGGTAAGAAGTTACTGCTAGAAAACCGGCGTCAAATTGTTTCATAACCTCAACCTTGATTTTCTCGGACATCTCTAGGCGCATACGGCGAACCTTCTGTTTTACTGGAGGGCAGTCTTCCTTGGTAGGCAGGTGATGAACCACAATGTCAGTATCCAACCCCGGCATATCTTTGTAAGACCAGGCAAAGATTTCCACGTAGTCATGCAACATTTGAATCAACCGTTGTTTCACAATAAGCTCCAGGTTTGCACCGATCTTGACTTCCTTTCTGTCTGCCTCAGTACCCAGATTTACCGTTTCCACTGGCTCTTCATGTGGCTGAATGGCCCTCTCTTCCTGGAGTAACAGTCTTGCAAGCTCACCAGGCACTTCACAATCATCTTCACCTTCGTCTTCGGCTAAGTTGATCGAATTTTCGAAGTCATAACTAGCAGTAGCAGAGTCGTTACCAGTGAGATCCAGAGTGGATTGGGACCTGTATATGTGAGTGTGTGTAAATAGCTGTTTTGCAATATATAATAAAGAAATACAAGGAGCGCAAGATTTGAAATGCAAAAAACGTCCAATGCTTTTATTAATGATATATGAAAATGGCACACAAAAGCCCTCACAAATGAAGCCACGGTGCCCCGGGTAAGACACCGGGCCATAAAGTTTCACAATATTGTCTGTTACAAATTCAAAACAAAGGAGTTCATTACTAAGTAACAAAAGTAATAGGGATGAAGTCTTTCACTGTCCAGTTGTTTGGTCCACCGTTGGTCGTAGGGTAGATCCAACTGTCGAATTTAGATTCCTGCACATCATCTTCGATGGCATTTACTCCCGAGTTGCTGATGAACACAGGAGGTCTTCCAATCCTTGCACTACGAACAGCCCTTTGAGCTTCTGCAGTGAAACCCAAACCAAACTTGTCAGTCTTCTGAGTGAAATCAGGAAGTTGGCCCCAGTTTGCACACTCACCCTTCTCAATAACAGCCCGGGCATCCTTTAAGGAAGCCATCTTCAAAGGAGAATCTTCAACCACAGTCTCTGCTCATGCCAGTGTCTGAGGAACCTCTTCGAAGTGTTGAAATGGAGTCTCAATGAATTCCCCATCCATCTCTATGTACCGGAACGAGTTGAGGTGGCTGACCATGTACTATTCATCCCCCTGTACTGTCACAATCTTCCCTCTGACCGGGTACTTCAGCTTCTGATGGAGTGTGGAGGTCACATCTCCAGCTTTATGGATCCATGGACGACCCAACAAACAAGAATATGACGGTCGAATGTCCATCACGTAGAATGTAGAATCGAAGACTTGAGAGCCAACTCTAATTGGAATATCGACCTCACCATGCATCATCCTCTTAGACCCATCAAAGGCCCGGACAACAATGTTACTTGGCTTTAGCTCCAAACCCTCGCAATCCAACCTGTCTAGAGCTTTCTTGGGTAAGACGTTCAATGAGGAACCAGTGTCAACCAGCACATGTGCAAGAGTAGTGCCCCTGCATTCAATGGAGACATGCAGGGCATCGTTATGGTTCTTCCCTTTAGCAGTCAGATCAGCGTCGGAGAAACCCAAACCATTATCAGTAGTTAAGTTGGCCACACAATTGGTAAACTGATCAGCTGACGTCTCTTGTGGCACGTGGGCCATCTTCAGGAAGGTAATCAGAGCCTTGACATGGGCCTCTGAACACAACAACAGTGATAACATAGAAATCTTGGAGGGGGTTTGCCCCAGCTGCTCAACTACATTATAATCACTCTTCTTAATGATCTTCAGAATCTCTTCCATCTCTTGTTTGGAAGCTTCAACATTGATGGTCTTTGGTGCCTCCGTATGGGCAGGCATATCAGTGGCGATCCCTTTGCCCCGAGCGTCAGATGACTCGGCAACAGGGGTAGAAATAGGATCAGGAAGGGAAGTAGGCACACTTGCAGGTGTGATGACAATAGGTCTCTGGATAGTTGGGGGCGCAATATCAGGTGAGAAAAGTCTACCACTGTGGGTGACTTTAGCAGGCCCGGTGATGTTGCTGACGTCGGTACTAGTATCAAACTCTTTCTTAACTCCGAGCACATAAAAATCTTCCCCGTAGTGCCAAGGGACAACTTTGTCGGATGTATAGGGGATGGGCCCTAGAACAGTGATGATTATGGGTGCAATCTTCTGAACAGGCGTAATTATGACAGGCTTCCTCGAGGGAGCCTTGGGAGAATTGTTGAAAATGGTAACAATGGAAACTTCTTCAGTAGGGGTGGCAGGAACAACAATCTTCTCAAACAGGATTTCTTTATCATCCATCAGGTTTTGGAAACCTGACTTCAAAGATGGGCAACCAGTAGGTGAAACGGAACACATATGGCAACCTTCACTATATCCCAGAAATAAACCTGCTAGCAACAGGTTCTTCTTGACGGTCATCAGCGGGGTGACAATATCATCCATAGAGGCTACAAACAAGCCTTCCTCTACAGCATTTACTCCATGTTTGGGCATAGGAGCAGTCACAACATTAGGCCTCTCGGGTGCCTCGAACTAAATCTCCTTTGCATCGATTAGGTCTTGAACCTTATTCTTCAAATCCCAACAATCATCCGTATTATGCCCCGGGCTGTCAGAATGATAAGCGCAGCGGGCGTTAGGATTATACTTTGGAGATGTTGTATTTACAATCTTCGGAGCTTCTTTCAGAGTCACCAAATTGGTTGTCAGTAACTGCAGCAATATCTGGGACAAGGTCATACTGAGACGAGTGAACTGCCTTCGAGGCCTCTCACCCCTTTGTTGGTTGTGATGCTGAGGAGCACCGGTGGGTTTTGAAATAACCACCGCGTTGACAGCTTGGCGGCGTTTCGGTCTATTCTGTCTCCTTGAACCGTAGACAGCACTGGATTCCTTCTTGAAGGGTTTCTTCTCGGTGCTCGATGAAGCACCCTTTTGTATCTTCCCGGCCTTGATACCAGCTTCAATCCTCTCACCAGTCAAGATAAGGTCTGTAAACCCGGCTGACGAGTTTCCAATCAAATGGTTAAAGAACGGACCAGACAGGGTCCCCAAAAACATATCAACAAGTTCACGGTCAGTTAAAGGTGGCTGCACCCTTCTGACAAGATCTCTCCACTTTTGAGCATACTCTTTAAATCCTTCACCCGTCCCTATTGACATACCCTGGAGTTGGGTACGCGTAGGAGCGAGGTCGGAATTATACTGATACTGTTTATAGAACGCCGTAGCCAAATCTTCCCAGTTACGGATACTGGCCCCATCCAGCTGATAGAACCACTCAAGTTGAGTCCCTGAAAGGCTGTCCTGAAAGAAATGGATCCACAAATTCTTGTCAGCGGTGTAAGGCGGGATCTTCCTTACATATGACCGGAGGTGCAGCTTTGGGCAGGAGGCTCCGTCATATTTGGCAAAGGCAGGTGCCTTAAACTTATGGGGAATCACCACCCCAGAGGATAGACCTAGGTCTCCAAAGTCCAACCCGGGCACATTCTGTATCTCCATAGCGCTCAAGCGGTCCTCCAACTGTTTATACCTATCCTCAGCAGGAGGATATTGTTCTTCATCATAATCCGTCTCGTTGTCGGAGACTACGGGGCTAGGAACCCTCCTTTCCTGTGGGCTGTCTTTCCCTACTGATGAGGTAGTCAGCTCAACCTCATTCCGCAATCCATTCCCAAATCTGCGTTCAGTGTTGAACAAGACGGTCCTCTTCTTCTTCTTCTTCCTCTCTTTCAGAATCAGAGTCTTCAAATCCTGTTGACCCTGGGCTAGGCTCATAACCAACTCTTGGAACTTGGCATTCTGGGCCTGGAGGGCCTTGATAACTTGTTCAGTGGAAGGTTTAGTAGACATGATGATTGCTGAAATAAACAGCGAAGAAGATAAGTGACCTGTAAAAAGGGGTACCTGTTATGCATATGATGAAATGAAATGCGTATGATTTATGTTTTCAAAGACAATCAGGATTCAACTTTGTAGACAAAAAAGGAAACACACTTTATTAGATTTAACTTCGGAATTTAAATTGTTCAACAAATTGCCCTTAGGCGTTACAGGGATGGAAATACTGAAAAGTAAATAAAACCATAAAAGAAATTATCCAAGGTCCATCAATGTTCCCATGGCCTCTTCTTCTCAGTGCGGATATAATCATTCAGGATCCACTCGTTCTCCAATTGCTTAGTCAGCTTCTGGATCTTCTGTTCTTGTTCATTGAACCTTTCCCAATAAGAATCCCGTTCTTCCTGCAGTTGCGCCCAAGACCTCTTCAGTGTATCAACATCAGTGGGCGTATGAGGATGGAGAATAGTTGGAGGAACCTCGTCTCTATCAGCAACTTCAAGAGTAATAGGCCTGACAGCTTCGTATGGCATACCTAACTTCTGGGCACGGATGCAGACCCATCTGAAATATGACTCCATTGGCAGAGAAGTCTTTGGCCCCAACTCATGTGGGTCAGATTTGTGAACTCTGTCCCAAGCCCTGATGAATCTACGATGCAACTCGTCGCTATCTACCTGAAAATCAAAGACGATATGGGGTATCAACATCTCATGAGGCCCTTCTCTTCTGGCTCTTCCAAACTGACGGAGCGCTAAACATGGGTTATAAGAGATTCCTCCACGGGTTCCGATCAATGGAACATTAGGATACTCTCCATAACGATCAATGACGGCCACCTCATCTAAGCCTCTGAGAGTCCAAATAATGTCATTATCAGTAAGAGACATTATCCTATGAGCCCAGCCCCTTCCTTCTTTGTTCTTCAGTATGAACTTAGGGAGGTGCGAAATAAACCACCTCGCCAATAAAGGAGCACAACACATTAAAGTTCCCCGTCTTCGGGCAGTACGAGTATAGAGTTGGTAAAGGATATCACCCAAGAGAGTGGGTACAGGGTTCCGATAGATGAAGATCCTTATGGCATTAACATCAACAAAGGTATCAGGATTTGGAAACAATACCAGACCATAGATTAAGAGAGCCAGAATGTCTTCGTACGCCCTGAAGTCTAAGTCATTCCATAAACAATTAGCTTTTCCAACTATAAATTTAGCCAAAAAAACCCTTAACTCCACTTCTAGTCTCCCAGTTAGCCATTACCTCCTCTTTGGTTAAGTGAAGGGATGCAGCAATCTCTTCAGGCCTGAGAGTCTTTTCCCAACCAGTAAAGGGAGTCTGCTCCAAAATAGGGATACCAAGCAACTCAGAGAATTCTTCTAGGGTAGGGACTAGCTGGAAGTCTTGAAAGGTGGAGCAATGGTATAACGGATCATAAAACTGGACCAGGACACTCATCAGTTGTTGGTCCCACTTTGAGGTGACTAAACCGAGAAGAGAACCATGCCTCTTGATGAAGGAAGTGGTGTTTGGAATCCTACCAACCAATTCTTTAAGCAAAGCAGGTGGTTGAACAAAGTTGAGCCGGATAGTGTTCCTACGCATGAGCATCATGATGTCCTACAAAACAGAGCAAAGATGAAACCTTCTTGTCTTCGAAATGAGTTAGTCCTTATGCAGGATGTATGCAATGTTATGATGTTATGATAAAGGCACACCACAAGTATTCACAAAAGGCAAACATGGTAAAGGCACACAAGTCACGCAAAAGAGCCCTTAGATTTCAGGCTGGCATGAAGTTTAGGTACTACCCTCTTTCAGTTTCAGTTGGTTAAGACCTGTCCTAAAAATAGTAACCGGGTTCTAGAGGATCTCAATATCACTGACTACCCTCAATCGGTCATAATTCCAGTTTTACAACCTTTTCTTGCGGCCGGAACCATCACGAAAGTTTAGTCTCAATGAGTGTAGCATACTGCTACTGTTCTATGGCCAAGTTGGTCAATTTAAGGTTCTAAGGTCAGTTGGTGCTTAATGACTCCTCAGAAGACCCATATTCTCCTCGTTCCAACACAAGGGATATCGGTACAGACCAAGGTGTCACACCAACGTAGCTACTGCTTCATCCGTGTCGGTCTATGCTGGACAGATCCCTCACAGTTTATTGCTACTTACCTAAAAAAAAGGGTACCCCCAGATCCGGGTTAGGATCTATAAAACTCCGATACAAGCCCACAAAGTTAAAGCATACAAAGCATACAATTGAAAGCACAAGTGATCTAATCCTAAGGTACACCTCACTTATTAGTCCCCAGCAGAGTCGCCAGTTCTGTGATCGGTGGAAATAGAACTGACTGTTTTGGAATGCTGGTTCGCGTTTGCGTTTCGCAAAATGTCGCGGTAAGCAAGAGTCGCCACCGTCTTTTATTTTCTCCAACAAGGAAAGGACAAAAGCACAGCAAAATTCCTTTTCGAGATGTTTCTCGGGTTCGGGAGGTAGATTATAGAAAGGGAAGGTGTTAGCACCCTTTCTATCTGTGGTTATCCACGGGCTCTTAGGTACTTGCTCACTATGTTTTCAAAAGGTTTTGCTTTTCTTTGTGATTGTGGGTTTTGAAAAGAGTTTTGTTTGAAAACTTCGATTTAACTCTTGTATCTTTCCTCAAGAGTGTATGAAGTGTTGTTTGAAAACTTTGTTTGAAAAGTGTAAGTGCGAAAAGTTATTTTGTTTTGAAAGAGCAAGTACCTGAGAACCTCTACCTACTCAAAAGAAATTAAGCTGTGTAAATGTCCTTTAGACAGTGTTGTCCCACTATTGAGAAGTAGGTAGCACCGTCGTTGGCGTTTTCGGGTCAATTCGATTATGGGACATGTGGTCACTAAAGCAATAGTAGGACGCCTTAGTGGTAACCCTAATGTCTTAGATCATTTTATCCGAGGCAGCCGTTTCGAGGCAACTTTGATCTTTAGACAGGAGGGCGACCTCTAAAACTTCCTATACTCAATGATCACGTCGAGGCAACCAAGTGAGGCGTACCCTAGGAGTGGCATGTGTGAGTGTGTCAAGTTTCAGTTATGTTATCTTTGTACATGTTATGGTGAGCTACGATTGATTTTAATTTTAAGGTAAGTCTTGTCATGCATAGCCTAATTAACATACATCTAGCAATTAGTAGTTGCGAAAAATAAAAACTACGCTATTACAAGGCGTCGGGTATTTACATCGCCAAAAACAAACCCTTGAAAAAGAAATGCGGAAAGTAAAATAAAGCGATAAATAATTAAAGTCCTAATTAAAAGCTATTACATTCCGGGAAACAGATACAATAATATGATAAAATGGAACGCGTGCGGGAAATTAAATCGGATGCGAGTTTTTTGGGGTTTTGACCCCTTTTTCATTTAACAAAGCACATTGTGATTATTTTTTTGAATTAAAGAAATTAGTCTAAATTACTAATTGAATTAATTAACTAAAATAAAAATATTTTTTGGTTTTTTTGTTATTTAAGGAAAAATAAAAAATGGTCAAAAGTTATTAAAGATCCTAATTCTACATTAATTTTAAATTATTGCAAAAAAGTTAAAATTAACCTAATTAAAACTAAATTAATTAATCACTTATTTATTTACAAAAATAATAATTAAATTTAATAAATAAAATATTATGTTTTTTATGTTATCTGAATTTTATTATGAACATATTAATTTGGTTAATTAAGTAATGATAATAATAATTAATAATAGTAAAAAAAAAATTTAAATAAAAATATAAAAGAAGAAAAAGAAATAAACCCAGGGGGGGTGTTGGGCCCAAGAGGAGGTGATTCTGGAAATTTATGGCCCAACGATGCTCAAGCCTGCTTTGACTGTGGCCATCCCATGCATGTGCGTTAACTGGAGACTACGGTGAGGGCTCCATTCTGGCCATTGGATTTGAGTGTGGAGACACCTGACGCACTGATTTTTGAGGTGTATGGTGGACTACCTTTGGAAATCTTCATGTGAACATATAAAGAAAAATAGAATAAATGTTTTGGGGGGACCTGGGATTCGAACCCAGGTCCCAATGCTTCCAGGCCAATGCACCAAACACTCCACTAAGCTGCTTTATTTGTTATTGGAATAAGAGACAATTATTATATGGGGAAACTAATCAATATGCTGTAAAATAAAAAAATAATGCACGCTTTTCAAATTGGCCAACCAGATATCAACACATCATCGTCTTCAACCTTTGTCCTATGTAAATAACATCAGATAGCGGGGGTTTTTAACCTCCACTACCTCCTGCAAGGAAAAATAGCGAATAGAAATATAGCAAACATAAATATTTCGCGAGGTATGGGTTTTGATCGTCTTGGCCTCACGAATTCAGCCATGTATCCTATTAGTCCCAATTTTTCCTGGATTGAAAAGCCCCATTTAAAAGCTCAAGAACCCTAGAAATTCAGTCATGGCATCTCTTGATTCAGGGCGTTACAGTTCAATTCAATCATGCCATTAGCTTTGTATGATCTCTAGCAATGCAAAACAATCAGAAATACATGTTAAATGCGCATGAATTAGGAGATATAATTCTGAATAAGAAGTGCAAACCGTGGGACTGTATGCAGCGATTCCTTGAGCTTTAGTGCCTGAATTTGATTGAAAATCAATCCTAGTGCCTCCTGCAATATGTTTGAATGGTCAAAACGCCTTGAATTAGCCTAGGTTGCAAGAACAGGTTTTTAGTTTTCTTGGAAATTCTTGAATTTGACAAGGTCGTTTCTGCAGCTTTCAATCGTGTTCTAGGTCATGGTTTGCTTGCATACATATAGGAGAATCAAATTAGGTTAAAAAGCTGGGTCAATATCCATGTGCATTGATGTTTAAATCTTTGATTGAAAATCAAATATTTTTGATTTTTCATGATTGAACAATGTTGCCAAATTTGGATTTTTTTTGTATCTTTGACTTGTGCATGAATTTGCCAGCATATCTTGATCATATTTGCTTCACAAATTGATTTAAAAAACAAATCTTCTATTTTCTTATAATTTAAATTAATTAAATGAATTAATATGTATTAAAAATCCATTTATTCAATAAAAATAAGAAAATAAATCCAATTCATCTTGGTGGGTCGTGCATAAGTCATGGGTGAAGTTTCAAGAAGAGATTTGAGGCCCATTAGCAAAAAGAATGTGTTTTGAGCAAAGTTGACTTTTGCAAATTCATGAAAATTTCCCAACTTCTCCAATGCACAACTTGCTCAATTTTGATCATATGACCATGTTCTTGGACATTTTGGAAAGCCCTTGAAGTCCTCTAACCAATGACTTTGGTCCTATGTCATTTGGATTTACCAATCTCAAGTTATGGCCTTTGACTCAAGGTGTACTTTTGTTGACTTTTGAAATTGACCTATAATGTAAAAATTGGTAACTTTTTGTGAGAGCATTTATTGATATTGGAGTGTGAAGATGGATTGTAGGAAATTGCATCCTCTTCAAAATGAGCTTTGGATGTAATTTTTCTGACAGACCATGAAAGAGATATGCCTTGGTCAAGGTACAGTTGGCTTTTCTGCTATCCAAAAATAGTAACTTTTGCATCTTGATGATTTTTGAGATATTCTTGTGGAATCATGATCAAGGTTTTATCAAATAATGATTGTGAACTCAAAATGAGATGTTGACCAAAAATTCTGACTTTTGACTGTAAAATGATCATTTTGCCTTTGCAGTTGACTGTAGATCAAATGGAGCTTTTGACTGTGCAAATTGTCACTGTGAGTCTTGAAACTTAGCATGTAGGTGCTTGAGAATGTATATAGGCCTATGAGACTTCATTGAACCCTTGAAAACCCCAAATTCTTTGAAAGAACCAAAACCCTAATTTCAGCATTGACTGCCTTAGGAGGTGATTTGACTGTACAACCCTTGAACAATTTTGAGCAATTTGAGGATCATTCTTGACAAATCTTGAGGAATAAGGGAGGGCAAATTTTGGGGTACAATAGTATTGTTTCGTCATCCTCCCTCTAAAGGCTTGCAGCTTTTTATCAAGAGTTAAATATCATAAAGAAAGCATAAGAATAGTGAAAACGAATGGATGAATTCAAGACAAACATATGCAATGCATTAATGAAACAGAGTTTGACATCAACAGATAATTGTTTGAATAACAAAAGAAATTACAACTTGAAAATTCAAATGGAATAAAAGTATTTCAGTTCGAGCTTTGTCATTTAAGGTGGAGAACCCAAAGTGGAAGATTTTCATCTCACCATCCGGCATGAATTCCAGCACTCCTTTGTCAATCAAGTCTTGGATCTTGTTCTTGAGGGTCCAACAGTCGTCAGTGTCATGTCCAGGACCATGGGAGTGGTATGCACACCTTTCATTGGGGTGATAGGTAGGAGCAGAGGTGTTGGGATTCCGGGGAGGATCCTTTAAAGTAAGCAGGTTGACCTCCAACAGGCGTTTCAGTATCAAAGATGATGGTATCTCAGTCTCAGAGAAATGTCTTCCAGGTACATTTCGCTTGCGCCGATTACCCTGTTGATGTTGGCGAGGTTGTTGCTGGGCTTGTGACCCTGAAGCAAGCTGGGGAGTTTTTCCTTTGTCTTCTTGTCTCAAAGGGGTTGAATGATGACTTGCTCTTCAACCTCAGATGTTTGCCCCACTTGGTTGTCCCGAAGCAGTTTGTTGACGAGAACCCTGAGCTCCTCTTGTCTTTGAGCCAAGTCCTGGATGAGAGCCATCTGGCCCACCAAATGTCCCATCATCTGGATCCTCATTGCAGTCAGCTCAAACTGAAGTTCTTCCAACTGATCACTCCTGGCATTGCTTAAATTCCCCTGGACCATGCCCCTTGTGAGGAGAGCTTTCACTTCTTCTTGCCCCTGGGACAGGTTCAAGAACATTTCTTGAAGTTGAGCATTTTGATCCTAGATATCCTTGACAGTCCTCTCTAGAGCCATCTCTACTGAAATAAACAGTAGGAGAATAAGGAAACCTGAAAAGGAAAAACCTGTTATGATGCAATGCATGATATGTAAATGCATGTTTTCAAGGATTTCTTGGGGTAAACACAAGAAAATGTTAGAGGTTGAATTTCGATCAACATCTTTGATTGGAGAACTTTGTATCGGTGGATGTCTTTCCACGAGAATCAAGCTCACCATGTCAATTGGGTCATAGCCCCTGATTCAAGTTGTTGTACTTGATCTTTGACGGCGTTTGTTTAGAGGAAAATGAAACCTCTTGCCGTCTGGTTCAACGTGACCCTGCATCAAAAGACCCTCGAGATCCTTGAAATGGTTATTGAAAATGCTATGGTATGATGTCATGATGTTATGCACATGTATGCAAAAGTAAGCAAGTGTATATACAGGTAACCATATTCACACGGAACAAACAAGTCCTTAGGTTTAGGCTTGCATGGGGTTTGTAGGTAAGTACCCTCTTGAAGTTAGTTGGCTCATCCTGTCCTAGAATAGAAACCGGGTTCTAAGGAGCTCAATATCACTGGATTATTTTCTGTGTTCATTGTTTTGGTTTAGCCACTTAACTGGCGACCAAAATATTCCAAGAAAACAATCCTCAATGAGTGTAGTATCGAGTATCTACCAACTTTGGACTGCACCAAAGTCGGACATCTCACTACCCCTAAAAAGGCCAAGATGGTCAAGTAAGGTTCTAGAGTTCGTTAGTGCTTCATGACATCACTCAGCGGCCCCGTATTCTCCTTGACTACTCAAGGGCTACCGGTACTCACAAATATGTCACACTAACATAGCTACTGCTTCAACCATGTCGGTATACCCCGCATAGTTCCCTCATGGTTTATTGCTATTTACCTAAGAAGGTGCCCCAAATCCGGGTGTAGGATTTACAACAAACCTAAACAAGGAACCCAAAAAGTAAAGCAATCAAAGCAATCGAAGCAAGCATGTAAAGGTGATCTAAAACCCTAAGGTAACCCCACTTTTAGTAAATTCCCCAGCAGAGTCGCCAGTTCTGTGATACGGTGGGAGAACTGACTTGAGGTTTTGCGTTTGTGTTCACAAATGTTTTGGTTGAGCAAGAGTCGCCATCGACTTTTTATTTATCCTAAGGAAAGGTCAAAAAGCACAGGAAAGACCTTTGAGATGTTTTCGTGGGTTCGGGGGGTAGATTATGAAAAGGGAAGGTGCTAGTACCCTTTTCATCCATGGTTATCCATGGGCTCTTAGTTACTTGTTTTAGATCACTTGCCTTTGCTTTTCAATTGTGTGAAATGGTGCTTTGTGTGTGTGGTTTTGAAAATGTTTTGAAAAAGATGCCGTGTCTAGGCAACCATTGTAACAATTCTTTACTCGAATGTTTTACAAAGGTGTTTGTCTTTTTGAAAAGATGTTTCAATGTTTTTTGGAAGTTTGTTTTGAAATTGTGTGGAGATGTGTGTTTGTGAAGTGTGTTTGAAAATGACAAGTGTGTTTTACAAGTTTGATCAAGTAACTAAGAGCTATCTACCCTAATTTACTCAAAGATCTTTCTCATGTTTTAACCCTTTTAACAGTGTTGTTTCACCATTGTATTTTGTGTACAGCCTTGCGTTAGGATGTTAACGGGACGGGCGCGGGTCATCGTTTAGACCATGAATGCAATAGTGTCAAGTATTTTGGCAATTTTCTTGAGGGACTATGATCATTTTGTTTAGGCAACAAGATAGCGTCATCGAGGGACTATGATCATTTGATTTGTTTTTGTTTTGCCAAAGACACTTGACATGCAAACATGGCCCATTTTTGAAGGCAACAAGTGGAGTAACCCTAAGGGTGGAAGTGTGCATTGTGTTTGTTTTTCATGCATGTTTATCTTGAATTAGGTCAAGCTATTTGTTGGTTTTATTTGCATACAAACCCTAGGTCTATCATGGCGTAATTTGGAAACTTTTAAATGTGCGAGAATTTAAAGTCCTAAATTATTACAACATGATTATGGGGATGGAGATACAAGTTTGAATTTGGGGGATATTTGACAAGGAAATAAAAATCTAAATTATTACAACCATATCGAATATACAAATATTTAACATTTAAATAAATACAAATTAAATAAATATCAAAATGCAATGTATTATGCAAAAAAAGATTTTTTATGTATGTAAAAAGGTTTTCATGTTTGAAGTATAAACAAAATAAAAAAAGTCATATTTTTTTTTAATTTTTTATGTTTAGGGCCAAAACCCTAGTTTTTGAATAAATAGTATTTATTTATTAATTATGTACAAGATATATTAATTTATACAAAAAATAATAAAAAAAGGAAATATATTGTAGAAAAAGTATTTTTGGTGTCAAATATTAAATAAAAAATAAAAGGTATTATTTTTGTATTTTTGCCCTAAATATTTAATAAAATATGTATAAGTATATATTATATATATTTAATATGCTAAATATGTTCAAAAAGTAAAATATTAATTATTTACAAAAATGTATATTTTAGAAAATGTTTTCAAAATGTAAATAAAAAATAAAAAAAATAATAACTAAAAATAAATATTTTTTGTATTACTTTTAGGGTTTTTTAAAATGAAAAGGAAATATATTTATTTACATACATATATTCTAATAAAGCAAATAAATGCCAAATAAATGTAAAAAATGTGGAAAAAATATTTTTGGAGTTTTTTATGCTTGAGCAAAAAATATAAAATCAGAATAAAAGAGAAAAATGCAAAAAAACGACAAGTATTTCACATAATGGGCCAGGGGGGTGCAAAATGGAAAAAGGGTGTAAACAGCAAGGGTGACTCAGGCCCAGCCCAAGTCACCACCTTCTTCAACCTCCAGCCATTTGAAACAGAAAACGCGCGCCCTTCCTTGTTCAACACTAACTCTTGATTCCTTGATTATTTTGCAAAACTCATAACACAAACATTGTAGAGCATCAAATCACGAGTCCAAACATGTAAAAAACTTGGATTAACACTCAAAGGCCAGAGAGAATTTCTCTGGCCCTAAATTTTAACCTAATTTTTTCCTCATGTTCATGGCTAAAATTCTCACAGCATGCTTAACATAAATGAAAAGTGATCATATGTATGGCTTCAGGGCTATGAGTAGGACATGTTTCATTCACAAACCTAAGCTTAACTTTTCCTCGATTGAGAGATAGAAGTCCATGGTTTTACCTGTTTCATCTTGAATCGTGTACAGCAATGTGGCCAACTTCAATGGAGTTTGAGCTTCTGTATAGCTTGCCTGGAGTCCAAGGAAGCTTCCTTAATACCTGGCTTGCTTTGAATCAGCCTGTATCGTGCTATAGAAGTCCACCTGCAAAACTGAAAAGTTAAAATGGCAACTGAGGTTAGGGGAGTTACAACTTATGTTTAGGGCTTGGAATAGTTTGTGTGGATGGTGTGGAATGTGTTGGAACTTGTTTGGGCAAAAACGCACAAGTGGATAATGCTAGGCAAGTCAATTTGCAGAGAATGCCCTGTTTTGCAGCAAAACAGGGATTCTGAGTATTAAGAAGTGTGAGGGATGGTTCAATCGTGTTTTAGGCTTGGCTTGATGTATGGAAAATGTTTACAAGGTTTTTTCCTGGCTGTGTTGACAGGAAGTGGAAGTTGGAGTTGTTTTGCAATATTTCTTCAAGTGTAAGCAAAGAAATGTAAGTTGTGTTACCAGCCAGTACAATGCCCTAATGTATGCTGAAAGTTAGGCTCTTGATAACTGGGATTTGTGGATTTGATTTGGCTCTAAGATCTGGCCCCATGCCTCAAGGATTTGGTATTTGACATAAAGCATAACTTTATCAAAATGGCATTCTACCTTTTTCCATTTAAGGGTTAATTTTGTGTGCAATCTCCAAATGAACAAAATAATGCATTAGCTCAGTGGATTTGAATTCAGTTGAGGAGCGTAAAAGGTTTTAGAGGCCTGCAAGCTAGCACAAACCAAGCTGATTTGAAAATGCCATTTGCTATGAACATGTATTGGTCATGAACAAAAGTGAGTTTTTGCCAACTTTGTGAATTCGATTCTCTCTAACCACAAGGGTGTTTGATGAGTTCTTGGATAATTTGGAAAGCTTGGAACATGTACTACAATCCATCTTTGCAATGCAACTTGAAATTCCTCTTGGAACTAGGTGAAAAGTTGCCATGAAGTTAGGTCAAAAACCTGCCTAAAATAGGGCAAAATTTCTCTAAGTTAAAAAAGGTTTTGTGCCCTTGTTCCAAAAATCATAACTTGAGATACAAGCTTCCTTTGAGGAAACTTTGTGAATAAAAGTTGTATATTTTTCAATGGACTACAACTTTCATGTTTCAATTTTTGTTTGAATCCCTTTGCATCTTAGTGAAAAAATGGGACAAAGTTAGGAAAAAATAAAGAAATTTCATAACTTGGAAAAATTCTAAGTTATGAAATTTTTCATTTTAAACCCTAATTTGTAATTTTTGGTTTCTTGATGAACAAGTTTCATAATTTGACATGTCTTGATGAAAAATGAATCTTGGCATTTGATTTTGACCAAAAAGTCAAAGTTTGAATTTTCAGTATACAGTCAAATTTTTATCAGTTGACTGAAAAATTCATCTGTCAATCCTATGCATTTGAGATCTTTTGAACTTGTTGAATGGGTCAAGACAATTCCATTGAGTCCTTGAGTCCATATATGATCTTGGTTTGCCATTGGTTAGGTCAAACAGTCAAAAATTGCTTTTGTGCAGTCAAAACCCTAAAAATGACCATTTTGCCCTTTTAGTGATCTAATCAAATTTCTTATGGAATTGTGATCCAAACTTGACCAAATGGTTTATATGAGTTCATAATGTTGATGTGGGTCAAAAATCATGAGGTTTGACTGTCAATTGGCCACAGTTGACTTTTCCCCCAATACAGCTGATTTTTAGGTCAACTGTCCAATTGACTGGGCAAGGATATGAATCAAGGCTTGAAACTTGGTATGGATAAACTTGTGAGTCCAATATGAAGCATGAAAGTCACTTTGGATATTTTAGGTCAAAACATCCCTGTGCAAACTCAAACCCTAATTTGGGTCAACAGTGCAAGGAGGGGTCTTGAGCAGAGCAAACCCTAACTTGATATTGAGTTCCAAGAGTCTTATGGTGAGAAAATGTTGATGAAATGAGAGGGAAAATTTTGGGGTACAACAATGTCCATGCTATTGAAGAGGATTTATATGTTGCCGCTGTTGATGACCTAGTGACCCCTTTGCCAATTATCAAGATAAATTTGTTGAAAGTCGGGATCTTCCCAGGTTGTGAAAAAGATTGTTACTTTTGTTCGACTCTACCATCTGACTGTTCGTTATTGAAGTCAGGCATCCAATGCCTGATGGATAATCAAGAGATCCTCTTTCAGAAAACTCCTGTTGCTACCATCACTCCTGTTACTCCTGTTACTCCAATCAATGATATCGCTATAATCACCATTTCCGACAATCTTTCCAAGACCTGCAAAAGGCTTGTTAAGATTACACCTGATCCAAAGTTTGTACCACTGAAGATTACTATGCCAGGGCCTATCCCATATGAGTCTAACAAGACGATACCATGGAATTATGGAGGAGAGATCTTCTACCATGGTGTCAAACAGATCGAATCAGTCAAAGAGAATTCCGATGAAGAAACTCCTGATGTAGGAAATATTGTTGGGACAAGTAAGATAACTCGTAGAGGAAGAATTTTCTCTCTGGAGATTGCTCCTCCAAGGGCAGTCTTCGGACCCTCAAGTGCTCATGTGCCAGTCAAGATATCTGTGCGAAGTCCAGTGATCGAAGAAATTGTTACTCCTGAAGTTGTACCCTCCGCTGTTATTGTTGATAAAGGTAAGGGAATCGAAGAAACGCCCGTCAGTACGAGGGCTCAGACTTTGGTTATCCCCGAGACCACCCAAAAGGAAATGGAGGAGATCTTAAAGATAATTAAGAAGAGCGACTATGATGTCGTAGAACAGCTGGGGCAAACCCCTTCAAAATTCTCGATGCTGGCTCTATTGCTCTGCTCTGAGGCTCATGCCAAAGCCTTGATCAAATTTATGAAGACGGCGCACGTGCCTCAAGAAACTTCTGCGGATCAGTTTCAAGAGTGTGTGGCTAGCCTTACAGCCTACAATGGTCTTGGCTTCTCTGACTCCGATCTAACCTCTAAGGGAAGAAAGCATAATGATGCGCTGCATGTTTCGGTATAGTGCAGGGGGACCACGCTTGCTCATGTTCTGGTTGATATTGGTTCATCTTTAAATGTCCTACCAAAGAAAGCATTGGACAGGATAGACTGTGAAGGTTTGACTTTAAAACCTAGTAACATCATTGTTAGAGCCTTCGACGGTTCTAAGAGGATGGTTCACGGAGAAGTGGACATCCCAATTAAGGTGGGAACAGAAGTTTTCAACTCTACTTTTTATGTGATGGACATCCTTCCTTCATATTCGTGCTTGTTAGGAAGGCCATGGATCCACAACGCTAGGGCAGTCACTTCTTCTCTACACCAGATGCTCAAGTACCCAGTCCAGGGTAAAATCATAACAGTTCATGGTGAGGAGGAGTATATGATAAGTCACCTTAACTCTTTCCGCTACGTGGAGTTAGATGGTGAATTCATAGAAACACCCTTCCAACACTTTGAAGAGGTTTCTCCTGAGGTTGTGGTAGCTAAGACAATGACGGATGTGCCCATCATTACCAAACCAGTGTCCCGGATGTCATCCCTTAAAGATGCAAAGGTTGTAGTCAAGGAAGGAGGAAGTACAGTGTGGGGTCAACTGCCAGATTTTCCTTGCAAGACAGATAAGTTCGGTTTGGGTTTCACTGCTGCTAGCCAGAAAGCTGTGCGTCACTCCCGGGCTGGAGGACCGCCATTGAAAATCACTCATCACGGAGTTCATGCTTTAGAAGATGATGAAGAAGGAAGAAATTTTGAAGATTGGATTTTTCCAACCATTGAAGGGGGACTAAACAACTGGGAGGCGAAAGACTTCGTTCCCATTACTTTCATCATTCGGTAATTTACCTTTTGAACATTTATGTTGGTCTGTAATAATTTTTAAATAATTCGTACACTCTTTTGCCTTGTTCCTTTCCTGGGGCATATAGGTCCATTTGTAAGGGTTTTGATTCTTCATTTTCATATGCCATTTTTAATGAATCATGGACGTTTTCATCTATAAACTTTTGTGTTTATTTTCTTTCCTTTTGCATTTTATTTTGTTTAAGGATGGCTATCCCTTACACACACCCACACTCACAAAATGCAGGTACCCATTCACTCCGGATTCGATGGGTGACTATTCTGCTATGGCCTTCAGTGACTCTGAAGATCTGGTCAATCATGCCGAATACGAAGGTGATGAAGACTGTGAAGTGCCTGGAGAGTTGGCTAGACTTTTGCAACAAGAAGAAAGGGCTATTCTTCCCCATGAAGAGTTGTTAGAGACTATTAATTTGGGTACTGCCGAAGACAGAAGAGAGGTTAAAGTGGGTGCCAACCTGAAACCAAATGTCAAAGAACGTCTAGTTCAACTGTTGAATGAATATGTCGAAATCTTTTCCTGGTCCTATGAAGACATGCCGGGACTCGACACAGATATTGTGGTTCACCGTCTCCCTACTAGAGAGGATTGTCCACCAATCAAACAGAAAGTCCGCCGAATGAGGCTGGATATGTCTGAAAAGATCAAAGCCGAAGTAATGAAGCAGTTTAATGTCTGGTTTCTTGTTGTTACCTCCTATCCACAATGGGTTGCTAACATCGTGCCCGTGCCTAAGAAAGATGGCAAAGTAAGAATGTGTGTGGACTACAGAGATTTAAACAGGGCTAGCCTTAAAGATGATTTTCCACTGCCACACATTGACATTTTGGTCGACAATACAGCTCAACATAAGGTGTTTTCTTTCATGGATGGATTTTCGGTATATAACCAGATCAAAATGGCCTCCGAAGACATGGAGAAGACTACTTTTGTTACATAGTGGGGTACCTTCTGCTATAAAGTGATGCCATTCGGACTGAAGAATGTCGGGGAAACCTATCAGCGAGCCATGGTAGCTTTGTTTCATGACATGATACATAATGAGATTGAAGTCTATGTAGACGACATGATAGCCCATTCACAAACAGAAGAAGAACACCTCGACCATCTGCAAAAGCTGTTTGTCAGGTTGAAGGAGTATAAGCTCAGATTGAACCCTAGCAAGTGCACTTTCAGAGTCAGGTCCGATAAACTCTTGGGATTCATCGTCAGCAACAAAGGCATTGAAGTTGATCCTGCCAAAGTCAAATTTATACGAGAAATGCCGTCCCCCTGCACTGAAAAGGAGGTCAGAGGTTTCTTGGGACGCCTAAACTACATTGCAAGATTCATTTATCACCTAACATCTACCTGTGAACCAATCTTCAAGCTGTTGAAAAAAGATCAGATGGTTGAATGGAATGATGACTGTCAAGTTGCTTTCGGTAAAATCAAGGAGTATTTGCTAAGACCTCCTATCTTGATGCCACCCGTCGAAGGAAGGTCGTTAATCATGTATCTGACTGTTTTGGATAACTCAATGGGGTGAGTACTGGGCCAACATGACGAGTTTGGTCGAAAAGAGCATGCCATTTATTACCTTAGCAAAAAGTTTACCGACTGTGAGACTCTCTACTCACTGCTCGAGAAAACTTGTTGCGCTTTGGTATGGGCTTCTCGCCGACTAAGGCAGTATATGTTGACACATACCACTTTGCTGATTTCCAAGATGGATCTTGTTATACTCCAAAATTTTCCCTCCCATTTCACCAATATTTTCTCACCACAAGACCCTTGGAGCTCAAGAACAAGTTAGGGTTTGCTCTGCTCAAGACTTCTCCTTACACTGTTGACCCAAGTTAGGGTTTAAGTTTGCACAAAGATGTTTTGACCTAAAATGCCCAAGATGACTTTCATGCTTCATGTTGGACTCACAAGTTTATCCATACCAAGTTTCAAGCCTTGATTCCAATCTTTGCCCAGTCAATTGGACAGTTGACCTAGAAATCAGCTGTATTGGGGAAAAAGTCAACTATGGTCAATTGACAGTCAAACCTCATTATTTTTGACCCACATCAATATTATGAACTCATATGAACCATTTGATCAAGTTTGGATCACAATTCCACAAGAAATTTGATCAGATCACCAAAAGGGCAAAATGGTCATTTTTAGGGTTTTGACTGCACAAAGGCAATTTTTGACTGTTTGACCTAGCCAATGGCAAACCAAGCTCACATATGGACTCAAGGACTCAATGACATTGTCTTGACATGTTCAACAAATTCAAAAGATCCCAAATGCACAAGATTGACAGATGAATTTTCCAGTCAACTGAGCCAAATTTGACTGTATACTGAAAAGTCAAACTTTGACTTTTTGGTCAAAATCAAGTGCCAAGATTCATTTTTCATCAAGACATGTCAAATTATGAAACTTGTTCATCAAGAAATCAAAAATCACAAATTAGGGTTTGAAATGAAGAAATTTCATAACTTAGAAATTTTCTAAGTTATTAAAATTCCTAATTTTTTCCTAACTTTGTCCCATTTTTTCATCAAGGTGAATTTGGATTAAAACAAAACTCAAAACATGAAAGTTATAGTCCATTGAAAAATCTACAACTTTGATTCACAAAGTTTCCTCAAAAGAAGCTTGTAGCTCAAGTTATGATTTTTGGAATAGGGGTGCAAAACATTCTTAACTTAGAAATTTTTTGACCTATTCTAGGCAGGATTTTTGCCCAACTTCATGGACACTTTTCACATGCTTCCACTTGGAATTTCAACTTGAATTACAAAGATGGATTGTAGTACACATTCCAAGCTTTACAAATTATCCAAGAACTTCTCAAACACCCTCGTGGTTAGGGAGAATCGAATTTATCAATATGGGCAAAAGTCACTTTGTTCATGGCCATTTTCATGTTCATAACTTAGGCATTTTTGAACTCAGCTTGCACAACTAGATTACAGGCCTTTTATCTCATCCACACTCAATAATTTAATGCCAATCCTTTGTGTTCAAGCCTTATCTTGTGTGTTTAACCATTACATGCCAAATTAATTCATATATAGAAAAAGCAAGTTATCCATTCTTGTAAAGAGTTGCTTTATGTCAAACACAAATCCAAGAAGTACAAAGCATATCTTCTAGGCACAAGTTTATGAACTAATCCCACTGATCAAGGAGAGATTATGCAGCATGCTTGAGGGACCTGCCTTGGCCTATAACCCAACTTGGCATTTTTTACTTAAGATAGAAGAAACTTGCATTTTGAAACACAACATTGAGTTCCTGTCAACAAAAGCCTAAACAAACTTCTTGAGCATTTTCCATACATCATAACTGAGCTGAAACACGAGCCAACCACCTTCAATACCTCCCCAAACACAGAAACACCATTTTTCTGCACAAAACAGGGCATCCCTGCAGATTGAGTGGCACAGCTCATTTCCATCGTGCATTTTCATCTAAACCACTTCATACACACTCCCTATCATCCATTGAAGCTAGTCCAAGCATTGAACTGGAACTGTAACAGACATAGCCAAGTGTGCCATTTTCATTTTTCATCTGTGCAGGTTGACTTCTGTAACTTGATTCAAAAGGATTCAGAGCAAGCCAAGCATAGAGGAAGCATCCCTTGACCTCAAGAAACCTGTACAAGTCCTCACACTACATTGGAAGTACCTCCATTGTCATACACGATTCAAGATGAACAAGTAAGTTTTTGAACTTCTATCTCTCTATCCAGGCATAGTTAGGATTAAGTTTGTGAAGAAAGCATGTTCTAATCATAGCCCTGAAGCCATCCATATAGTTACTTTTCATTTATATTGTGTGTGCTAAGAGTATTTTGAACCTGAACATTAGGAAAAAGTTAGGTCAGGAATTGGGGGAGAAGAAATTCTCTCTCATTTCTGAGAGTTAGATCATGTTCTTTATATGTGTGAATTTGTGATTTAATGCTCTACATAGTTTATGTTGTGAGTTTTGGCTGAAAATCAAAGAATCAGGAGTTGTTGTTGAAGCAAAGAGGCGCGCGAATTTTCAAACAAAACTGGCTGGAGGTTGAAGAAGATAGACTTGGGCTGGGCCTGAGTTTTGTTTTTCTGTTTACACCCCTATTTTCCACATACACTCCCTTAGCCCATTGTGTTTTATTTTTAACATTTTTGATTTTTTCTTTTTGTTTCTGACTTGTTTATTTTTTTGTCAAAATATAAAAACACTAAAAATATTTTTCTCACATTTTTTGCATTTTATTTAGATTTTATTTGTTTTATTTTGAACTTGTACATAAATAAACATAATACCTTCTTATTCAAAATACAAAAATAATACAAAATACATTTTTATTTTCTGATTTTTATTTTAGTTTATCTTTTGAAAACATTTTCTAAATAATATACTTTTTTTTTGTAATTAATAAATATTTTTATTTTTTGTACATATTTAATATGTTTAGTAAATAATATAAATACTTATATACTTATTAGAATATTTAGGATAAATATAAAAAATAATACATTTTTATTTTTATTAATATTTAACCTCAAAAATACTTTTTTACAATATACTTCCTTTTTATTTATTTTTTTGTACATAATTAATAAATATTGTATATATTAAATAATAAATACTTTTTTATTTAGCAAAATTAGGGTTTTTCCCTAAACATGAAAATATCCAAATTTAACCTTTTTTTTATTTTTTATTTCACTTGTAAATAAATCACATACACTTACACAAATACATTGATACACTTATATTGCTTTATTCTTATACATTGATCATTTTATATTTGAAATCTCAATTCGATTTGGTTGTAAATATTGGGATACCATTCTCCTATTTAAGTCTCATCCCCATTTGAACATTTGTACCCCCATTCCCATGATAACTTTGTAATAATTTAGGACTTTAAATTCCGCATTTTAAAGCTTTCTAAATATGCCATGATAGACTTAGGGTTTGTATGCAAAAATCAAATAACAAATAGCTTGATCAATTCAAAGACAAAAAAGCATGAAAATGGACAACACCAATCACACTTGCACCCCTAGGGTTACTCCACTTGTTGCCTTCAATAATGGGCCATGTTGCATGTTGGGTATCTTTGGCAAAACAAAAACAATTCAAATGATCATAGTCCCTCGATGACGCTTTCAAAAGTTTCCTAAAAATGATCAAGTCCCTTAAAGGAAAAATTGCCAAAGACACTTGGCACCATTGCAATCATGGTCTAAACGATGATCCGCGTCCGTCCCGTTAACATCCTAACACAAGATTGTCCACCAAATACAATGGTGGAACAAAATTGTTAAAAGGGTTAAAACATAGGAAAAGCCTTTGAGTAAAATTAGGGGTAGACAACTCTTAGTTACTTGAATCAACTTGCAAAACACACTTGCCTACTTTTCAAAAACACACATCACAACACACTTTCAAAACAACTTTCAAAAACATTGAAAACTTTTCAAAAGATAAGTACACCTTTGTATACATTTAAACATGGATCATTACAAAGGTTGCCACAACAAATGGCCTCTTTTCAAAACATTTTCAAACCCACACACAAAGCACCATTTCAAACAATTGAAAACACAAGGTAAGTGATCTAAGCAAGTAACTAAGAGCCCGTGGATAACCATGGATAGAAAGGGTGCTAATACCTCCCCTTTCTATAATCTACTCCCCGAACCCAAGAAAACATCTCAAAGGTTTTTGCTGTACTTTTTAACCTTTCCTTAGGATAAAATAAAAAGTCGGTGGCGACTCTTGCTCAACCGAAACATTTGCGAAAACAAACGCAAAACCCAAGTCAATTCTCCCATCGTATCACAGAACTGGAGACTCTGTTGGGGATGTTTTTTAAAGTGGAGTAACCTTAGGGCTTAGATCACCCTCTTGCATGACTAATTGTTTGCTTTGATTGCTTTATATCTTGGCTCTCTTGTTTTGGTTTGAAATCCTACACCCGGATTTGGGGAAACATTCATAGATAGCAATACATTGTGGAAACTGTGCGGGGTATACCGACACGGTTGAAGCAATAGCTATATTAGTGCGACAAATTTGTGAGTACCGGTAACCCTTGAGTTCAATCAAGGAGAGTACGGGGCCGCTGAGTGATGTCACTAAGCACTAATGACCTAGAACCTTACTTGACCATCTTGGCCTTTCATTAGGGGTAGTGAGATGACCGGCTTTGGTGCAGTCCGAAGTTGGTAGATACTCGATACTACACTCATTGAGGGTTGTTTTCTTGGAATATTTTGGTCGCTAGTTAAGTGGCTAAACCAAAACAATGAACATGGAAAATAATCCAATGATATTGAGCTCCTTAGAACCCGGTTACTATTTATAGGACAGGTTTTTAAGCCAACTTCACTCAAGAGGGTACTTACCTATGAAACCCCATGCAAGCCTGAAACTAGGGTTTTGTGTGAATTGCTTGTACATATGTTTGTGCATACATCATGAGCATCATGAAGCATCATATGCATACACTAACCATTTCAAGGGTTTAGATCTTCATCTTTGTTCTTGTTTTATAGGTCATGGAAATTCTTCGCAGGAAAACTATCCAAGTCAACCTTGTGAGAATCCCTCCTCAACTCAAGGAGCTCACATCCAGAATTCCGGAAAGCTCTCCCTTCAGTGAAAGACATGGTAGACTGCTCAGCCTAGTCAACACCAGCATTGAAGAGGACATGGTAAAGGTGTTGTTCCAGTTATTTGACCCCCTTCACCACTGTTTCACATTCCCCGACTACCAATTGGTGCCCACTTTGGAGGAATTTTCTCAACTCCTGAGAATTCCTATGCTTAATCAACTACCCTACAACGGTACGGAGAAAGAACCAAAGCCTGAAGATGTTGCTCAAGCACTACACTTGCAACCATCTGACATCAAGGGGAATTGGGAAACTAGAAGCGGTGTCAAAGGCTTCTTGGCAAAATTCTTGTTTGAGAAGGCACAAGAGTGTTGGAATTCATTGGACCTACAAGCCTTTGAAGAAATTGTGGCACTCCTCATTTATGGGTTGGTCCTGTTCCCAAATCCGGACCAGCTTATAGATGTCAACGCCGTCAAGATCTTCTTATCCAGAAATCCAATACCAACATTGCTTGGGGACATCCTCCACTCATTTTACACACGAACAATGAGAAAGAGGGGTGTTCTCATGTGCTGTAATCCTCTCCTTGCAAGGTGGTTTATTTCGCACCTTCCACAATCTGTTTTGAAGAATGACCAAGGCTTAAGGTGGTCATAACGGTTGATGACCCTCACTCACTCTGATGTACATTGGTGTTCTCGGTCCAGAGAAAATGTCATCATCATAGATCGATGTGGAGAATTCCCTAATGTTCCATTACTTGGCATTAGAGGAGGCATTACCTACAACCCTTGTCTAGCTTTGAGACAATTTGGATATGCACGGAGGGATGGCCCTCATGACATGTTGATTCCTGACCTAGTTTTTGACTTCGACAACGATGCGCAAGGACTTCGCCAAAGATTCATCAGAGCTTGGAGGATTCCTAACAAGGTAGACAGCAAGACACTGGGGCACAAGAACTCCATCCCTCTTGAGCCTTATCTCAAGTGGGTACAAACCCGAGCCCAGAGTCTAATGATGCCTTACCCTCATGTTCTCCTTGTGATTAAAGAGCCCGTTAAGGAAGGAGAGGTTCCCTACACCATTCTATATCCTGACATGCCTACATCGTGGGAGGAGATGCAGAAGAGTTGGATCCAACTCAAGGAGGAACAAAATACTTTTGAAGCCAGCTTCTACGCCAGTGAGAAGAAGGTTTTGGAGCTTACCCGCCGACTCCATGAGGAAGAGACCCTCAACACCTACATCGCACCAAAGAGGATGCACAATGTCTTTTTACCTTGAGAAGTTTTTTGTAATATTTGGCCCATGGGGCATTTATGTACTGACAAATTTCTTCTTATTAATATGACGTGTGTTCTTTTTGTTTGCAACAATTTTGAATTTTCTAAATCCTTGAATGCATTGCATAAACAAACATATCATTCATCATGCGCATAAGCAGGTCTCCGCACCAGGTTTCCTTATCTTTCTGCTGTTTATTTCAGTAAGATGGATCTTGAACAGACGGTCAAAGACTTGTAGTCTCAAAACTCACAGTTTCAACATCTCCTAATGACCTTGGCAAAGGGTCAGGAGGATCTAAAAGCCCTGCTTGGGAACAAAGAGCAAGTGAAAAAGAAGAAGAAAAGAATTGGGGTGGCTACCCTAGGAAGAAGGTTTGAGGGTGAAGCCAGAAGAGTTCTTGAATTTCCCCTTACATCTGAAGAGGGAACTAGTAAAGGGAATGCGGCTGCGGTACCTTCCGAATCCGAAGCTGAAGAAGGAGAGGCTGGAGAAGACGAATACTACTCAGAGCAACAATACCCGCCCGCCGACGATAAGTACAAAGGCTTGGAAGACAGGTTGGCAGCTATGGAGCTGCAGAGAGTTCCCGACTTAGATTTCGAAGATTTGGGATTAGTTGTTGGAATTGTGATCCCCCCGAAGTTCAAAGTGCCAATCTTTGCAAGATATGACGGGCTGTCCTGCCCAAAGATGCATCTCAGATCATATGTAAGGAAGATCCAACCTTACACTGCAGACAAGAACCTATGGATCCATTTCTTTCAGGATAGCCTTTCAGGGGCTCAACTCGAATGGTTCTATCAACTGGATGGAGCCAGTATTCGAAACTGGGAGGACTTGGCTACTGCATTTTATAAGCAGTATCAGTATAATTATGACCTCGCTCCCACGCGTACCCAACTCCAGGGTATGTCACTAGGGACGGGCGAAGGATTCAAGGAGTATGTGCAAAAGTGGAGATACCTGGCTGGCAGGGTGCAGCCACCTTTGACGGACCGTGAACTTGTTGACATGTTCCTGGGGACCCTGTCTGGTCCGTTCTTCAACCATCTGATTGGTAACTCTTCTGCTGGGTTTACAGATCTGATCTTGACTGGTGAGAGAATAGAAGCTGGTATCAAGTCGGGGAAGATACAGAAAGGTGCCTCCTCGAGCACTGAAAAGAAGCCCTTCAAGAAGGAAGCCAGTGTTGTTTATGGTCCCAGAAGACAAATTAAACCGGAACGCTGCCAAGCTGTCAACGCGTTGGTAATTTCAAAGCCTGCTACTGCTCCTCAGCAGTATAACCAACCAAGGGGTGAGAGACCTAAAAGGCAGTACACTCGGCTCAGCATGACCCTGTCTCAGATTTTGCCGCAACTGCTGTCAACCAATCTGGTAACTATCAAGGAAGCTCCGAAGGTAGTAAACACAACTTCTCCAAAGGACAACCCCAACGCCCGTTGCGCTTATCACTCTGATAGCCCGGGGCATACTACGGACGATTGCTGGGCTCTGAGGAATAAGGTTCAGGACCTTATTGATGCTAAGGAAATACAGTTTGAGGAGCCCGAAAGGCCCAATGTTGTGACCGCTCCCATGCCCCAGCATGGAGTGAATGCTGTGGAAGAAGACCGGTATGTAGCCTCCGTGGAAGAGATTGTTACTCCGTTATTAACCGTCAAAAGGACCCTGTTGCTAGCCGGTTTATTTCCGGGATGTGATAAAGGTTGCCTTCTATGTGTTGTTTCACCTGTTGGTTGTCCCTTGCTGAAATCAGGTATCCAAAGCCTGATGGATAGCAAAGAAATCTTGTTCGAGAAGATTGTCGTTCCTGCTGTCCCTGCTGAAGAAGTGTCTATTGTTACTATTTTCAACAACCCTCCTAAGGCTCCTTCAAAAAAGCCTGTCAAGATCATGTCTACTCAGAAAATTGCTCCTATCATCATCACTGTTCCGGGGCCTCTCCCTTATACATCCGACAAAGCTGTACCGTGGCACTATGGGGCAGATGTTTATGTGCTTGGAGTTAAACAAGAGTTCGATACAAGTATCGACGTCAGCAACATCACCGGGCCTGCCAAAGTTACTCGCAGTGGTAGGTTGTTCTCACCAGATATTGCGCCACCAGCTATTCAGAAACCTCTTATCATCACACCTGCAAGTGTGCCTGCTTCCCCTCAAGTTCCTGTTTCTACCCCTGCTGCCGAGTCATCTGACGCTCGGGGCAAAGGGATTGCTACTGATTTGCCTGCCCAGACGGAGGCACCAAAGACAACCAATGTTGAAGCTTCCCGGCAAGAGATGGAAGAGATTCTCAAGATCATTAAGAAGAGTGATTTCAACGTAGTTGAGCAGTTGGGGCACACCCCATCAAAGATTTCTATGCTATCACTGCTGTTGTGTTCAGAGGCCCATGCCAAGGCTCTGATTTCCTTCCTGAAGATGGCCCATGTGCCACAAGAAACGTCTGCTGATCAATTTACCGATTGTGTGGCCAACTTGACTGCCGATAATGGTTTGGGCTTCTCTGACGCCGATCTGACTGCCAAAGGAAAGAACCATAATGACGCCCTGCATGTCTCCATTGAATGCAGGGGCACTACTTTTGCCCATGTGTTGGTAGACACTGGTTCTTCATTGAACGTATTACCCAAGAAGGCCCTAGACAGGTTGGATTGTGAGGGTTTAGAGCTCAAGCCTAGTAACATTGTTGTCCGGGCCTTTGACGGTTCGAAAAGGATGGTACATGGGGAAGTTGGCATTCCAATCAGGGTTGGTTCTCAAGTTTTTGATTCTACTTTCTATGTGATGGACATCCGACCATCCTATTCTTGTTTGTTAGGTCGTCCATGGATCCACAAGGCTGGAGCTGTGACCTCCGCACTACATCATAAGCTTAAATACCCGGTTAGAGGGAAAATTGTTATAGTTCAGGGGGAGGAAGAATACATGGTCAGCCACCTCAACTTGTTTCGGTACATAGAAATGGATGTGGAATTCATTGAAACTCCATTCCAGCACTTTGAAGAAGTTCCTCAGACACTGGCATCAGCTGAAACTGTGATTGAAGACCCTCCTTTGAAGATGGCTTCCTTAAAGGATGCCCGGGCTGTGATTGAGAAGGGTGAGTGTGCAAACTGGGGCTGACTTCCTGATTTCACTCCAAAGACTGACAAGTTTGGATTGGGTTTCACTGCAGAAGCTCAGAGGGCTGTTCGTAAAGCAAGGATTGGAAGACCTCCTGTGTTCTTCACCAACCTGGGAGTGAATGCTATTGAAGACGATGTGGAGGAATCTGAATTCGACAGCTGGATCTACCCAACAACCGACAGTGGACCAAGCAACTGGACTGCCAAAGACTTCACACCTATTACTTTTGTCACTCAGTAATGAACTCTTTTGTTTTGAATTTGTAATAGACAATATTTTGAAACTTTTATGGCTCGGTGTCTTACCCGGGGCACCGTGGCTTCATTTGTGAGGGCTTTTGTGTGTCATTTTCATATATCATCAATAAAAACATTGGACGTTTGTTGCATTTCAAAATCTTGCGCTCCTTTTCTTTCTTTATTATATATTGCAAAACAGCTATATTTACACACACTCACCTATACAGGTTCCAATCCATTCTGGATCTCACTGGTAACGACTCTGCTACTGCCAGTTATGACTTCGAAAATCCGATCAATTTAGCCGAAGACGAAGGTGAAGATGATTGCGAAGTGCCTGGTGAACTTGCAAGACTACTACTCCAGGAAGAGAGGGTCATTCAGCCACATGAAGAGCCAGTGGAAACGGTAAATCTGGGTACTGAGACAGACAGAAAGGAAGTCAAGATTGGTGCCAATCTAGAGCTCAGTGTGAAACAACGGTTGATTCAAATGTTGCATGACTATGTGGAAATCTTTGCCTGGTCTTACGAAGACATGCCTGAGCTGGATACCGACATTGTGGTGCATCATTTGCCTACCAAGGAAGATTTCCCTCCGGTAAAGCAGAAGGTCCGCCGTATGCGTCCAGAAATGTCCGAGAAAATCAAAGCTGAGGTTATGAAGCAATTTGATGCCGGGTTTCTAGCATTGACTTCTTACCCTCAGTGGATTGCCAACGTGGTTCCAGTGCCGAAGAAGGATGGTAAGGTCCGAATGTGTGTTGATTACAGGGATTTGAACAGGGCGAGCCCTAAGGATGATTTCCCTCTGCCTCATATCGACGTTCTGGTTGACAACACCGCTCAGCATAAAGTATTCTCCTTCATGGACGGCTTCTCCGGTTATAATCAGATCAAGATGGCTCCTGAAGACATGGAGAAGACCACTTTCGTCACTCAGTGGGGCACCTTTTGCTACAAGGTCATGCCTTTTGGGTTGAAAAATGCTGGGGCAACCTACCAACGTGCCATGGTTGATTTATTTCATGACATGATCCATCACGAGATAGAAGTATACGTCGACGATATGATTGCAAGGTCCCAAACTGAGGAGGAACACCTTGACCATCTACAGAAGCTGTTTGACCGTCTGAAGTTGTACAAGCTGAGGTTGAACCCAAACAAGTGCACCTTTGGGGTGAGATCTGGAAAATTGCTAGGCTTCGTCGTAAGCGACAAAGGCATTCAAGTGGACCCTGCCAAAGTGAAAGCCATACAAGAGATGCCAACTCCCAAGACAGAGAAAGAAGTCAGAGGCTTTCTAGGACGGTTGAACTACATTGCCCGATTCATCTCGCATCTAACTGCTACCTGTGAACCAATCTTCAAGCTGCTGAAGAAAGATCAAGTAGTACGTTGGAATGATGAATGTCAGGCCGCTTTCGAAAGAATCAAAGAGTATCTCCAAGAACCACCCATTCTTATGCCACCGGTTGAAGGGAGACCTCTAATACTATACTTGACAGTACTGGACAACTCAATGGGGTGTGTGTTGGGGCAGCATGACGAGTCTGGCCGAAAAGAACACGCCATTTATTACCTTAGCAAAAAGTTTACCGACTGTGAGACCCGGTACTCACTGCTCGAGAAAACTTGCTGCGCTTTGGTATGGGCTGCTCGCCGGCTGAGACAGTATATGTTGACTCACACTACTGTGTTGATTTCAAAAATGGATCCAATAAAGTACATCTTCGAGAAGCCCGCCTTGTCCGGAAGAATAGCAAGATGGAAGATGATCTTGACGGAATATGACATCCAGTACACAACTCAAAAAGCAATTAAGGGAAGTGTATTGGCAGATCATTTGGCACACCAGGCAGTGGACGATTACCAGTCAATGAACTTTAAATTTCCAGACGAGGATATCATGGTAGTGACTGATTGTAAAGTACCTGGACCGGATGAAGGACCTGAGGAAGGATCCCGATGGTCTATGCACTTTGACGGAGCCTCAAACGCTTTGGGTAATGGTATCGGCGCTGTGATCATATCCCCTAAAGGCACTCATACTCCACTCACCGCCCGACTATGTTTGAACTGCACCAACAACATGGCGGAGTATGAAGCATGTATCATGGGTCTTCAAGCTGCAATTGACTTAAGGATCAAGTTTCTGAGTGTCTTCGGAGATTCCGCTCTCGTGATCAATCAGGTCAAAGGCGAGTGGGATACGAAACACCCAAATCTTATTCCTTACAAGGAGTATGTGCTGACATTGATCCCCCACTTCAAGGAGATAACTTTTGAACACTTCCCAAGAGAGGAGAATCAGTTGGGGGACGCGCTGCCTACGATGTCTTCCATGTTCAAAGTAAAATGGGACAACGAGGCTCCCCGAATCATTATCTAGAATTTGGATGAACCTGCACATTGCTGCGATCTTGAGACCGAAGAGGTAACAGAAAAACCCTGGTATCATGAAGTGAAGAGGTACCTTGAAGCTCAAGAATACCCCGAAGGCGCATCTGTTAATGACAAGAAGTTCCTGAGAAGGTTTGCGGCAAAGTTCTTCCTCAGCAACGGCATTCTCTACAAGCGAAACCATGATTCAACCTTACTGCGTTATGTGGATAAGACTGAAGCAGAAAGGATCATGGCAGAGCTACATGAAGGTACCTTCGGAACATATTCCAGTGGACATACCATGGCAAAGAAAATCCTTCGGGCAGGATATTTCTGGTCCACAATGGAAGCCGACTGTTATCAACATTCTCGAATTTGTCATAAATGTCAGATCTATGCTGATAAGGTGCACATTCCTCTGGTTCCTCTGTACGTCTTGACAACACCTTGGCCTTTTGCAATGTGGGGCATTGATATGATCGGCGAAATCAGACCTACGGCATCCAACGGGCACCGCTTCATCCTGGTAGCGATTGATTACTTCACAAAGTGGGTCGAAGCAGCTTCCTATGCTACGGTAACCAAGAACGTCGTGGCACGGTTCATTCGGCATAACCTGATCTGTCGATACGGTGTACCTGAGAGGATCATTACGGATAATGGTACCAATCTTAACAACAAGATGATCACTGAGCTCTGCGAGCAATTCAAGATACAACACCACAACTCTTCTCCTTACCGGCTGAAGATGAATGGGGCTGTAGAAGCAGCAAACAAGAACATCAAGAAGATTGTACAGAAGATGACAGTTACCTACAAAGATTGGCACAAAATGTTACCGTTTGCTCTTCATGGGTACCGTACCTTAGCACGAACGTCAACAGGGGCAACTCCCTTTTCCTTGGCCTATGGCATGGAGGCAGTCTTGCCTATTGAAGTCCAGATACCCTCTCTCTGAATAATGAAGGATGCAGGTTTGAGCGAAGATGACTGGGCCCATACTCGGCTTGATCAATTAAACCTAATTGACGAAAAGAGACTCACTGCTATTTGTCATGGTCAGACATATCAAAAACGGATGATCAGAGCATTTAACAAGAAGGTCAGACGACAAGAGTATCAAGTCGGAGACCTGGTAATCAAGCGCATCATTCTTCCTCAAAGTGATCCCAGGGGCAAATGGACCCCCACGTATGAAGGGCCATTTGTGGTTAAACATATCTTCTCAGGAGGAGCTATGATTCTAACCACCATGGATGGCGACGACCTTCCTCACCCCGCTAATGCAGACATAGTAAAAAGATACTACGCATGAATTAAAGACCCGCTAGGTTGACACACCTAGGCAAAAATAAGGGCTTCCCGGCGAACCAAATGGGTTCGGGCAAAAATAAGGGATGAAATGAAAAAATCTGTACACCCGGCAAGTCGAAAACCTGAAAAGGCGGCTTGGGAAAAAATGGGTATCCCGGTGGACTGAAAACCCGAAACGGCGGTCCAGGCAAAAGTTAGGGATAAAGCGTAATACTATGTCTCATTGGATCACCCTGCATCCATAACTCGGCATCAACTATCAGGCTCAGATGACTCCAATCAATCAGCTTCATCTTCAACTAAGCAGCAGAGTGATGAGACGCTTGAAGACATAAAGGCGATAGCAGAGTTGGAACCCAGTGGGATTATTTTTCACATAGCTGTTTTGTTTCCTTTTCACAAAATTGTATAAATTCTATTTTGCTCGGCAGCGTTCTCTTACTAGGACGTCAGCCTCTTGTACAAAAACGCCTATTTTCAGGCAAATTTCAAAATCAATACAAGTTCGATTTTTCAGACAAATTACCCATCGTTTTTTCCTTTTTCTGTTTTGTTTTGCAAAGAACGTCCAATGTTCATTTTGATATATGCATTTGACACTAATTGCTAATCATAAATATTTGCATACGAAACAAAGGATTAATTACAGATGACATCAGAAACAGGGGCAATAAAGAATTGTCTAAGCAATCTAGTTGCTCTATCCGCCAAGGTACCAAGGTAAGTTCGGTTGAAGAACGTAACCAAGTTACCGCAACTCCCCACAGAGTAAGACCAGATTTCAGCAATACTCTCCCCAGGAAGAGTTGGTCTCCCATCAGCCCTGAAAAGGCACAGTATCTCCAGCAAGTCAGCGATACTCTTCCTAATCAGAGTTAGTCTACTGTCAGCCTTAAGGAAGTTGGGTCTCCCCAGAAGATCTCAACATTCCCCAGCGGAGTATAGGCATTCCTCAGCAAGCATCCCCAGCAGTCTTAGTATAAGATTATTCCCCGGCGGAATACAGACACCCCAGTGGAGTCACTCCCCCAGTATAGTCTGAAAAGTTTCCCCAGAAAAGTAGAATCCATTTCCCCAGTAGATTCTGGAAGCTTATCACCTGCAGAATACATATGTGTCTCCCCAGCTTTATTTAGAGGTTATTTCCCACCAGGGTATAACTGGGTTATCCTCAGCTAATTACCACGGAAAGTTCGTCCTCGGCGAAGTTCTTCCTATCCCCAGCGGAGTTCATCAAATTCCCCAACATAACATACCAATGGCATCCCCAGTGGAGCTCTCATCAAAACCTCAGCGAAGTATCTCTTCCCACAGAGTAATTCCCCGCAGAGTAATCTCTCCAACAAGTTTATTCCCCAACGAAGTCGTCTTCTCCTACCGGATTATTCTTGCAACCATCATCCCCAACGGAAACGAAGAACTCTACTCTTCAACATCAGCCCAGGATTCAACTTCCCGGAATTCGTTAAGGATTTATTTTCCTATACAAAATACATTCATAGCTATTTCACATTTCATACATCCTGCTTACATATATGATAAAGTGCATACAACATTATCTCATTTTGAGCATCATGACATCATGCAGTTCATACATCATGACATTGCATACAACTGATGTTTTGCCTTTTCAGGAAAAGGTCAATCCAAAGATGATCACTATCAACTGTCACAATTCCAAGATTCGATACCTGTATCTATCCAGAGCATATCTGTGAGTGATGGATTGTAGATTCGATACCTGTATCTAGCCAGGGCATATCTGCATGAAGAGTTTGAAGATCAACCCCTGTAACAGGCCAGGAAATTATCTTTCATTCTCAGGTCAGAGGTTCACACCTGTATCCAGCCAGGAAAGCTATCTCTACCAACCTTTTGCAAATTCCAAATTCGATACCTGTATCCAGCCAGGGCATATCTGTAGACGACCAATTCCAGATTCGACACCTGTATCCAGCCAGGGCATATCTGTAGACGACAAATTCCAGATTCGATTCCTGTATCTAGCCATGGCATATCTGTAGACGACCAATTCCAGATTCGATTCCTGTATCTAGCCAGGGCATATCTGTGAGCAACTATTTGAAGATTCGATACCTGTACCTAGCCAGGGCATATCTGCATGAAGAGACTGAAGATCAACACCTGTAGCAAGCCAGGAAACCTTCTTTCTTTCTCAAGTACGGAAGTTCTCGCTAAGGAATCTCTTACACGATCAACACTTCCAAATGGCATCTATAAGCCCATTCCCGACAAGGTTCTGTCACGTCCCCAGATGGCATCTATAAGCCCATCCTCCTATCCACCATCTACCCAAATGGCATCTATAAGCCCATTCCCGCCATCATATTGCTGATACTCCACTATGCGAGTGCAAATTTCTGGGCACTTTAGTGTCCAATCATCTTCCACCTTCGGATCACGAAAGGCACGCAAGCCAATCTACATCCTCAGGTCTAAGAAGATTGAACAGGGGAAACTGTTGTACCCCAAAATTTGCCCTCCCATTTCACCAATATTTTCTCACCACAAGACCCTTGGAGCTCAAGAACAAGTTAGGGTTTGCTCTGCTCAAGACTTCTCCTTACACTGTTGACCCAAGTTAGGGTTTAAGTTTGCACAAAGATGTTTTGACCTAAAATGCCCAAGATGACTTTCATGCTTCATGTTGGACTCACAAGTTTATCCATACCAAGTTTCAAGCCTTGATTCCAATCTTTGCCCAGTCAATTGGACAGTTGACCTAGAAATCAATTGTATTGGGGAAAAAGTCAACTGTGGTCAATTGACAGTCAAACCTCATGATTTTTGACCCACATCAACATTATGAACTCATATGAACCATTTGATCAAGTTTGGATCACAATTCCACAAAAAATTTGATCAGATCACCAAAAGGGCAAAATGGTCATTTTTAGGGTTTTGACTGCACAAAGGCAATTTTTGACTGTTTGACCTAGCCAATGGCAAACCAAGCTCACATATGGACTCAAGGACTCAATGACATTGTCTTGACATGTTCAACAAATTCAAAAGATCCCAAATGCACAAGATTGACAAATGAATTTTCCAGTCAACTGAGCCAAATTTGACTGTATACTGAAAAGTCAAACTTTGACTTTTTGGTCAAAATCAAGTGCCAAGATTCATTTTTCATCAAGACATGTCAAATTATGAAACTTGTTCATCAAGAAATCAAAAATCACAAATTAGGGTTTGAAATGAAGAAATTTCATAACTTAGAAATTTTCTAAGTTATGAAAATTCCTAATTTTTTCCTAACTTTGTCCCATTTTTTCATCAAGGTGCATTTGGATTCAAACAAAACTCAAAACATGAAAGTTATAGTCCATTTCAAAATCTACAACTTTGATTCATAAAGTTTCCTCAAAAGAAGCTTGTAGCTCAAGTTATGATTTTTGGAATAGGGGTGCAAAACATTCTTAACTTAGAAATTTTTTGACCTATTCTAGGCAGGATTTTTGCCCAACTTCATGGACACTTTTCACATGCTTCCACTTGTAATTTCAACTTGCATTACAAAGATGGATTTTAGTACATATTCCAAGCTTTCCAAATTGTCCAAGAACTTCTCAAACACCCTTGTGGTTAGGGAGAATCGAATTTGTCAATATGGGCAAAAGTCACTTTGTTCATGGCCATTTTCATGTTCATAACTTAGGCATTTTTGAACTCAGCTTGCACAACTAGATTACATGCCTTTTATCTCACCCACACTCAATAATTTAATGCCAATCCTTTGTGTTCAAGACTTATCTTGTGTGTTTAATCATTACATGCCAAATTAATCCATATATAGAAAAAGCAAGTTATCCATTCTTGTAAAGAGTTGCTTTATGTCAAACACAAATCCAAGAAGTACAAAGCATATCTTCTAGGCACAAGTTTATGAACTAATCCCACTGATCAAGGAGAGATTATGCAGCATGCTTGAGGGACCTGCCTTGGCCTATAACCCAACTTGGCATTTTTGACTTAAGATAGAAGAAACTTGCATTTTGAAACACAACATTGAGTTCCTGTCAACAAAAGCCTAAACAAACTTCTTGAGCATTTTCCATACATCATAACTGAGCTGAAACACGAGCCAACCACCTTCAATACCTCCCCAAACACAGAAACACCATTTTGCTGCACAAAACAGGGCATCCCTGCAGATTGAGTGGCACAGCTCATTTCCATCGTGCATTTTCATCCAAACCACTTCATACACACTCCCTATCATCCATTGAAGCTAGTCCAAGCATTGAACTGGAACTGTAATAGCCATAGCCAAGTGTGCCATTTTCATTTTTCATCTGTGCAGGTTGACTTCTGTAGCTTGATTCAAAAGGATTCAGAGTAAGCCAAGAATAGAGGAAGCATCCCTGGACATCAAGCAAGCTGTACAAGTCCTCACACTGCATTGGAAGTACCTCCATTGTCATACATGATTCAAGCTGAACAGGTAAGTTTTTGAACTTCTATCTCTCTATCCAGGCATAGTTAGGATTAAGTTTGTGAATAAAGCATGTTCTAATCATAGCTTTGAAGCCATCCATATAGTTACTTTTCATTTATATTGTGTGTGCTAAGAGTATTTTGAACCTGAACATTAGAAAAAAGTTAGGTCAGGAATTGGGGGAGAAGAAATTCTCTCTCATTTCTGAGAGTTAGATCATGTTCTTTATATGTGTGAATTCGTGATTTAATGCTCTACATAGTTTATGTTGTGAGTTTTGGCTGAAAATCAAAGAATCAGGAGTTGTTGTTGAAGCAAAGAGGCGCGCGAATTTTCAAACAAATTTGGCTGGAGGTTGAAGAAGATAGACTTGGGCTGGGCCTGAGTTTTGTTTTTCTTTTTACACCCCTATTTTCCACATACACCCCCTTGGCCCATTGTGTTTTATTTTTAACATTTTTGATTTTTTCTTTTTGTTTCTGACTTGTTTATTTTTTTGTCAAAATATAAAAACACTAAAAATATTTTTCTCACATTTTTTGCATTTTATTTAGATTTTATTTGTTTTATTTTGAACTTGTACATAAATAAACATAATACCTTCTTATTCAAAATACAAAAATAATACAAAATACATTTTTATTTTCTGATTTTTATTTTAGTTTATCTTTTGAAAACATTTTCTAAAAAATATACTTTTTTTTGTAATTAATAAATATTTTTATTTTTTGTACATATTTAATATATTTAGTAAATAATATAAATACTTATATATTTATTAGAATATTTAGGATAAATATAAAAAATAATATATTTTTATTTTTATTAATATTTAACCTCAAAAATACTTTTTTACAATATACTTCCTTTTTATTTATTTTTTTGTACATAATTAATAAATATTGTATATATTAAATAACAAATACTTTTTTATTTAGCAAAATTAGGGTTTTTCCCTAAACATGAAAATATCCAAAATTAACCTTTTTTTATTTTTTATTTCACTTGTAAATAAATCACATACACTTACACAAATACATTGATACACTTATATTGCTTTATTCTTATACATTGATCATTTTATATTTGAAATCGCAATTCGATTTGGTTGTAAATATTGGGATACCATTCTCCTATTTAAGTCTCATCCTCATTTGAACATTTGTACCCTCATTTGAACATTTGTACCCTCATTCCCATGATAACTTTGTAATAATTTAGGACTTTAAATTCCACATTTTAAAGCTTTCTAAATATGCTATGATAGACTTAGGGTTTGTATGCAAAAATCAAATAACAAATAGCTTGATCAATTCAAAGACAAAAAAGCATGAAAATGGACAACACCAATCACACTTGCACCCCTAGGGTTACTCCACTTGTTGCCTTCAATAATGGGCCATGTTGCATGTTGGGTATCTTTGGCAAAACAAAAACAATTCAAATGATCATAGTCCCTCAATGACGCTTTCAAAAGTTGCCTAAAAATGATCAAGTCCCTTAAAGGAAAAATTGCCAAAGACACTTGGCACCATTGCAATCATGGTCTAAACGATGACCCGCGCCCGTTCCGTTAACATCCTAACACAAGATTGTCCATCAAATACAATGGTGGAACAAAATTGTTAAAAGGGTTAAAACATAGGAAAAGCCTTTGAGTAAAATTAGGGGTAGACAACTCTTAGTTACTTGAATCAACTTGCAAAACACACTTGCCTACTTTTCAAAAACACACATCACAACACACTTTTAAAACAACTTTAAAAAACATTGAAAACTTTTCAAAAGATAAGTACACCTTTGTATACATTCAAACATGGATCGTTACAAAGGTTGCCACAACAAATGGCCTCTTTTCAAAACATTTTCAAACCCACACACAAAGCACCATTTCAAACAATTGAAAACACAAGGCAAGTGATCTAAGCAAGTAACTAAGAGCCCATGGATAACCATGGATAGAAAGGGTGCTAATACCTTTCCTTTCTATAATCTACTCCCCGAACCCAAGAAAACATCTCAAAGGTTTTTTCTGTGATTTTTAACCTTTCCTTAGGATAAAATAAAAAGTCGGTGGCAACTCTTGCTCAACCGAAACATTTGCGAAAACAAACGCAAAACCCAAGTCAGTTCTCCCACCGTATCACAGATCTGATCAAGTATATCTTCGAAAAGCCTGCTTTATCTGGAAGAATCGCTAGATGGAAAATTATCCTGACTGAGTATGACATCCAGTACACGACCCAAAAAGCTATAAAGGGGAGTGTACTAGATGACCATCTAGATCATCAAGCTGTCGAAGATTACCAATCCATGAAGTTCGACTTCCCCGACGAAGACATTATGACATTGGACAACATTGAAGGTAATGGACCGTATGACGGACCTAAACAAGGATCCCGATGGACCCTATACTTTGATTGTGCTTCAAATACACTTGGCAACGGTATAGGCGCGGTACTTATTTCTCTAGAAGGTTTCCGTACACCTTTCACTGCCAGACTTTGCTTCAGCTGCACCGACAACATGGCTGAGTATGAAGCTTGTATCTTTGGTCTCAAGGCTGCGATTGACTTAGGAATCAAATCCTTGGTTGTGTTTGGAGACTCCTCTTTAGTTATCAGTCAAATCAAAGGAGAGTGGGACACTAAACATCCTAATCTCATCCCATACAAATAACATGTCTTGACATTGTTGCCTCATTTCGAGAAGATTACCTTCGAGCACTTCCCGTGAGAAGAAAATCAGCTAGCGAATGCTCTAGCTACAATGTCTTCCATGTTTAAACTTAACTGGGATAATGAGGCTCCCCAAATCACCATCGAGCGAATGGACGAACCTGTACATTGTCATGAGATTAATACCAATGAAGTAGTGGAACAACCCTGGTTTCATGAAATCAAAAGGTATCTCAAGACTCGAGAATACCTTGAAGGAGCTTCAGTCAATGACAAAAAGTTCTTAAGGAGATTTGTTGCCAAGTTCTTCCTGAGCAATGGTATCCTATACAAGCGCAACCATGATTGTGTTTTGCTTCATTTTGTGGACAAGGTTGAAGCTGAGCAGATCATGACTGAACTGCATAATGGCACATTTGGCACCCACTTGATCGGACATACGATGGCTAAGAAGATTCTAAGGGCAGGCTACTACTGGTCTACCATGGAAGCTGACTGTCATCAGTACGCCCGTACTTGTCACTAATGCCAAGTCTATGTAGACAAGGTACATATTCCTCCAGTTCCTCTCAACGTTCTAACAGCTCCTTGGCCATTCGCAATGTGGGGGATCGACATGATTGGAGAGATCAAGCCTACGGCATCCAATGGACATCGCTTCATCCTGGTGGCTATTGATTACTTTACCAAATGGGCCGAAGCAGCTTCCTTCGCCTCCGTTACCAAGAATGTGGTTGCCCGCTTCATCAAGCAGAACCTCATATGCCGGTATGGTATCCCCGATAGGATCATCACAGACAACGGTACAAACCTGAATAACAGTGTGATCACCGCTCTGTGCGAGCAGTTCAAAATTCAACATCACAATTCATATCCCTATCGGCCAAAGATGAACGGTGATGTTGAAGCTGCGAACAAAAATATCAAGAAGATCATTCAAAAGATGACAGTCACCTACAAGGACTGGCATGAGATGTTACCGTTTACTCTGCACGGATATCGTACCACGGCGCGTACTTCAACTGGGGAAACCCCCTTTTCTTTGGTATACGGCATGGAAGCTGTTTTACCTATGGAAGTTCAGATCCCTTCCTTGAGGATCATGAAGGATGTTGGTTTAAGTGAAGACGATTGGATTCAGACCCGGCTTGATCAACTTAACTTGATTGACGAGAAGTGACTTACTGTTGTTTGTCATGGTCAGACATATCAAAAATGGATGATTAAGGCTTTCAACAAGAAAGTCAGACGTCAGGTATATCAAGTCGGAGATCTCGTAATCAAGAGGATCATATTTCCGCAAAGTGACCCCAGGGGCAAGTGGACTCCTACTTACGAAGGACCATGGACGGCGACGACCTGCCGCACCCTGCGAACGCAGACATAGTCAAAAGATACTATGCATAAACGACCCGACAAGTTGAAAACCCGAAAGGGCGACTTGGGCAAAAATGGGCATCCCGATGAATCGAAAACCCGAAAGGGAAATTCAGGCAAAAATTAGGGATAAACAAAAAAATCTGTACACCCGACAAGTTGAAAACCCGAAAGGGTGACTTGGGAAAAAGGGTTTCCCGATGGATTGAAAACCTGAAAGGGCAATCCAGGAAAAAGTTAGGGAATTAAAGTGTATGACTATGTCTCGTCGGATCACTTTAAGGACAATCTCTTCACGGACAAGCTCCAAGCTTCTGATCAATCCAATCATTTGCGGACGAAGCGATGAATGGACAAGATACTCAGAGCTGTGAAGGCTATAGCAGAATGGGAACCCCATGGAATTGTTACACATAGCCATCTTTCTTTGTATAAATTTTCCTCAATTTTATGACAACATTCTCTTACTAGGATGTTTGTTTCCTTTGTACAAAATACTTATACAAAGTTAATACAAAGATACTTCAAAGTGCAGAAAATTGTTTGTCTTTTCTTTCTCTTTACACTTGTGTTTTATTTGAAAACGTCCAATGATTTATTAAAACGAGCATATGCATTTGAATATAATCACTGCTTACAAATAAAACGAAATAAGAAAGGATAATTACTGATAGGATGAAGGTATAGGAAGATGTCTTTAGGCTATTCCAGGAGAAATCCCCTGCAATACATCATCCAAATCCTCAGCAGAACTAAAACCTTGAATTGGATCCCCAGCGGAGTCAAGTTTCAAGAATCCCCATCAGAGCTGAGTTTTCAAGTTCCCAATCCCCAGTGGAGCAAAACTTTGAACTACAAACCCTCAGTAAGAATGAAGCTTCCTTCCCCAACGAAGTCAAACCTTCGAACACCATTGGAGATCATCCAGTTTTCCCCGGAGAGTCGCTTTAAAACCAGATAATTCCCCAGAGAGTTATTCTTCCCCAGTGAAGTCACCACGATCAAATCAGCACGAAGATCCCCAGCGGAAACCATTCAGTTTTCCTGATGTCCCCAACAGGACGGAGATCCTCACTTTTGAAGTCCCCAGTAGATTGGCATACAACCCAAACTCCTGATCTCCCCAGCGGTATAGCTCTTCCCCACAGAGTTTGTCAAGGATCTTGAATCTCCAACAGCGGTCATGGGTTTATTTTCCCCAGCAGCAGTCCAAGATCTTATCATCTCCGGCTATCAAAGATTTATTTTCCTCAACAAGACAGCTAATCAGCTTACATGCGCATACATTACATTCATAAATCATGAGCATTGACAAAACGCATATATTGCATCATACATTTCATGCAACATAACTTTGTGTTTCAGCTAACATTCTACCCTTTTCAGGGTGAAATTAATAGTTACCTAAGACAGGTATTCAAAGCTCAGAAAACGGCTTAGAGATGCTCCAGACACGGATGCTCTCATATTTGGATTATTCAAATCAAGGGGCATATTCCTGTTCTAGTTATGAAGCCTGGATTCGACCAGATGATACGTTGATTATACTGAAGCCCGAAGATTGACCGGGAAATAGTTGAATCCCTTGCAAATTCTTCTAAAGACTGGACGTTGACCAGATAGGAAGTAAAATATTGTGAAGCCTGGACGTTGATCATATAGCAATACAAGACTGAAACCTGGATGTTGACCAGATAACAGTAAGATACACTGTGAAACCTGGATGTTGACCAGATAACAGTAGGGTATACTGTGAAACTTGGACGTTGACCAAATAACAGTTTACTCGGCCAATTACTTTGAAGCCCGAATTCAACCGGATATTAGTAGGCCCCAGAATCAAAGGGAAACCCAGATTTTGACCGGATACTTGTTTGATATCCTTCTGAAGACTGGACGTTGACCAGATAGGAAGCAAAGTATCGTGAAGCCTGGATGTTGACCAGATAGTAATACTAGACTGCGAAGCCTGGATGTTGACCAGATAACAGTTCGATGTCACCTCTTCAACCAGGAGATGACTCCCCAGTAGAATAACAGGCGACTGAAGTTCTATTTCTACCACAACAGAGACCAGCATTCCCCGGTATAGTCCTTGTCAACAACAGGTATATAGGCTCTCACAAAGGAATCTCTTTTGCGATCAATTTTTCTTGGATGACATCTTTAAGCCCATCACCGACAAGATTCTGTCACACCTCCAAATGGCATCTTTAAGCTCATTCCCTCAACTATACTATGATGAGTGCAAATTTACGGGCACTCTAGTGTCCAATCCTCTTTTACCTTCGAGTCACGAAAGGCCAAACTTGCCAATCTAACTCTTCAGGTTCAAGAAGATTGAACAGGGGAAACTATTGTACCACAAAATTTGCCCTCTCATTTTGTCAATATTTTTCATCACAAGACTCTTTGGACTCAAAACCAAGCTAGGGTTTACTCTGCTCAAGACATCTCCTTGCACTGTTGACCTAAACTAGGGTTTGAGTTTTCACAAGGATTTTTGGACTTTCAATGCTCAAATTGACTTTCATACTTCATGTTGGACTTATAAGATTACCTCTACCAAGTTTCAAGCCTTGAATCAAATTTTTGCCCAGTCAATTGGACAGCTGACCTATAAATCAACTATATTGGGGGAAAAGTCAATTGTGGCCAATTTACAGTCAAACCTCATAAATTTTGACCCACATCAACATAATAAACTCATATGAACCATTTGATCAAGTTTGGACCACAACTCCACAAGAAATTTGATCAGATCACCAAAAGGGCAAAATGGTCATTTTTAGGGTTTTGACTGCACAAGGGCAATTTCTGATTTTTGACCTAGCCAATGGAAAATTGGATTCAAGCATGGAATCAAGGACTCAATGGCATCATCTTGACCTATTCACAAGGTTCAAAAGATCTCAATTGCATTGGATTAGCAGATGAATTTCTCAGTCAACTGATCAAAATTTGATTGTACACTGAAAAGTCAAACTTTGACTTTTTGGTCAAAGTCAAGTGCCAAGGGTCATTTTTCATCAAGATGTGTCAAAATTTGAAAATTGTTCATCAAGAAACCGAATTTTGCAAATTAGGGTTTAAGATTGAAAAATTTCATAACTTAGAATTTTTCTAAGTTATGACATTTTCTTGATTTTTCCTAACTTTGCCCAACATTTTCATTATGGTGCAATTGGATTCAAACAAAACTTCCAACATGAAAGTTTTAGTCCTCCACAAAGTCTACAACTTTGATTCACAAAGTTTTCCAAAAAGAAGCTTATATCTCAAGTTATGATTTTTGGAACAAGGGTCCATGAAACTTTTAACTTAGAGAAATTTATCCCTAATTTAGCAGGATTTTGACCTATCTTCATGGCCATTTTTCACATAGTTCCACTTGGAATCTCAAATTGCATTTCAAAGATGGAATGTAGAGCATGTTGCAAGCTTTCCAAAATGTCCAAGAAATCTCCAAACTCATTTGTGGTTAGGGAGAATCGAAGGCTTGAAGTGGGCAAAAACTCACTTTTCATCCATGGCATGTTCATAGTGATACAAGTTACCAATTCTAATCAGCTTGCTTTGCACTAGACTAAAGGCCTCAAAACCATTCCACACTCAATAATTAAATGCAAATCCATTGGTCTAAGGGTTTGTTTTGGTCATTAGGGCATTGCACACAAGATTAATCCTTAAATAGAAAAAGCAATATTGCCATTTTTGCCAAAATGTGCTTTATGTCAAAACCACATCTCTTGAGCCTTGAACAAGATCTGGTGTAGCAAATCATGTCCACAAATTTGAGGGGCCAAGGTCACAAGAGGCAGGATGATAGAAAGCCTGTACAGGCTTGTATTACATCATTGCACATTTTTGCTTAAAATACAAGAAACATGTCCAATACACTACAACTTGAACATTTGTGAAAACTAATTTGTGCAAACATTTGAGAAAATTTTCTCACATCCCCTTGAGTCTGAAACACGACCCTTTGAGCCCTCAAACACCCCATAGCTCAAAATCACCTTCCATTGGCAAAATAGAGCAGCATCTGCATCTTGACTTCCATAACACAATTTGCTCGTGCATTTTGCCCCAAACCTGTTCAAACACCTTCCATTCAACCCATCCAAGTTATCCGAAACCTTAAACACTAACTGTAACTCCATTTACAGGGTTTGCCATTTTTGATTTTAGCTTGTGCAGGTTGAGTTTTGTAGGCTTGTTCAAGCACATTCAAGGCAAGCTAGGCATTGGAGAAGGTTAGGGGAAGTTCAAGCAAGCTCTCAAACATCTCAGGCCTTGTTGAAAAGCTCTACATTGCCATACGCGAAGTCAGCTGAAACAAGTTTTTGTCAACTTCCTATCTCTCTATTTAGGAACATTTAGGCTTAGGTTTGTGAATAAGAAATGTAGTATTCATTGCCATAAAGCTGTACATATGCTCAGTTTTCATTTTAGTTAAGCATGCTAAGAGAATTTGATCCATGAACATACTGAAAAAATTAGGTTAGGATTTGGGGCCAGAGAAATTCTCTCTGGTCTTTGAGAGTTAGGACATGTTTTTTATATGGTTGAATTCGTCTTGGAAAGTTCTACAACTTTGATGTTATGTGTTTTTGCAATAGAGCTCGTATGCAGGATCTAGCATTTGTGTACAGGGCGCGCGCGAAATTTTGAACAGAGGTTGAAGATGAAGCTTGTTGGGCTGGGCTTGGTCCTGGCTCACTATTGACACCCCCCATTTTACTGAATGCACCCCCCTGGCCCAATTTCTTTATACTTTTATATTTTTGTATTTATTTTTATTTTCTGATTTTGTTTTATATTTTCCAAACATAAAAATATCCAAAAATATTTTCATAAATTTTTCACATTTATTTTTATTATTTATTATTATTTTTTTAGACATGAAAATAATTATTAGGTAATATATGCTTTTATTTTATTTAACAAAAACTAATAAACATTATAGAAATATTATATATTTTATTTTTATTATTCATACCTATAAAATAATATTTTTTCTCATATACTATCATTTTTTCTAAATACTTGTGTATATTTATATTTATTTTTGTATATAAAATAATTAATATAATACATATTATCTTAAAACAAAAAAAAAACTAGGGTTTCTACCCTTATTAAAAATAATAATTTTTTAATATATTTATTTTTTAACACTTAAATATACTTTTATTTTTTATTGTACATAAATAAATAAAAAATACTAACAATTATACATTCTTAAAAGAAAATTAGGGTTTTACCCTTATTAAAAAAAATAATCTTTTTTATTTATCTCTTTCTATCTGCATTAAATATTTTTTTACATACATAAAAAAAATATAAAAAAAAACATTTTCTTTTACATATTCATAATACTTTATATATTTATTTAATTAAGTTATTTAAATATTGTTCATTTATTATTTATGCCATTGATTTAATTTGGATGTAATAGTAAAATTAGGGTTTTAATTTCTTGCCAAATAATCCCCATTCAAAAATTGTATCCCCCTCCCCATAATCATGTTGTAATAGTGGTAGATTTATTTTACGCATTTATGCTTCCAATTATGCCATGATTAGAGATTAGGGTTTGTATGCCAAAAATCTAAAATCAACAAATAGCTTGACTAATACAAGACAAAAAGCATGAAAATGATAACACAATGCACACTTGCACCCCTAGGGTTTCATCCACTTGTTGCCTTTTAAAAATGGGCCATGTTATGCATGTTGAGTATTTTGGAAAAGCAAAAACAAAAAGATCATAGTCCCTCGATGATTCTATCTAGGTTGCATATATAAAATGATCTAGTCCCTTGGAAAATTGCTAAAGATACTTAACACAATTGTTATCATGGTCTATACGATGACCCGCGCCTGTCCCGTTTAACATCCTGATACAAGGTTGTTTACCAAATACAATGGTAAAACAACACTTTCAAAAGGGTTAAAAACGTATAGGAAAGATCTTTGAGTAAAATAGGGTAGACAACTCTTAGTTACTTGATCAAAACTTGCAAAACATCCTTGCTATTTTCAAACACACCTCACAACACAATTTCAAAACATTTCCAAAACAAACAATCAAACATTGAAAAATCATTTCAAAAGACAATACACCTTTGTATATATTCAAACAAGAATCATTACAAAGGTTGCCACAACGATGGCCTCTTTTCAAAACATTTTCAAAACCACACACAAAGCACCATTTCAAACAATTGAAAAGCAAAAGCAAGTGATCTAAACAAGTAACTAAGAGCCCATGGATAACCATGGATGAAAAGGGTGCTTGCACCTTCCCTTTTCATAATCTACTCCCTGAACCCAAGAAAACATCTCAAAGGTCTTTCCTGTGCTTTTTGACCTTTCCTTAGGATAAAATAAAAAGTCGGTGGCGACTCTTGCTAAACCGAAACATTTGCGAACACAAACGCAAAACCTGAAGTCAGTTCTCCCACCGTATCACAATATCTAAAATGGATCCGATAAAATACATCTTTGAGAAGCCCGCTCTTTCTGGGAGAATAGCGAGATGGAAGATGATCCTGACAGAATATGACATACAATATACTACCCAAAAAGCTATAAAGGGTAGTGTAGTGGCTGATCACCTTGCTCACCAAGCTGTTGAAGACTATCAGCCCATGAAGTTCGAATTCACAGATGAAGACATCATGAAGTTAGACAACTGTGAAGAAATCAGGCCATATGATGGACCTGAACAAGGATCCCGATGGACCCTGCTCTTTGATGGGCATCCAACGCACTTGGCAATGGTATCGGTGTTGTACTCATATCTCCAGAAGGATGTCATACTCCCTTCACTGCCAGACTTTGCTTCAACTGTACCAATAACATGGCAGAATACGAAGCATGCATCTTCAGTCTCAAAGCTACTATAGACTTGGGGATCAAATACTTGGATGTATTTGGAGATTCAACTTTGGTCATCAGTCAAATTAAAGGGGAATGGGACACCAAACACCATAACTGTATCCCTTATAAAGAACATGTGTTGACATTGCTGACGCATTTCAAGAAGATTACCTTCGAGCATTTCCCGTGAGAAGAAAATCAGCTAGCAGACACATTAGCTGCAATGTCATCTATGTTTAAACTTAATTGGGATAACGAGGCTCCTCAAATCACCATTGAGCGGATGGATGAACCAGCCTACTATCATGAGATCGGTACTGAATAAGTAGTGGATAGACCTTGGTTCCATAAAGTTAAAAGGTATCTCGAGTCTTAGGAATACCCAGAAGGAACTTTAGTAAATGACAAGAAGTTCCTAAGAAGGTTCTCGGCTAAGTTATTCCTTAGTAACGACATTTTATACAAACGCAGTCATGACTCTGTTTTACTTCGGTGCGTGGACAAGGTTGAAGCTGAAAGGATCATGGTTGAATTACACGAAAGCACTTTTGGTACCCATTCCAGTGGGCATACAATGGCAAAGAAAATCCTACGGGAAGGCTATTATTGGTCTACCATAGAGGCATATTGCTACCAACACTCTCGGACTTGCCATAAGTGTCAGATTTATGCGAATAAAGTGCACGTACCTCTGGTTCCTCTAGACGTCTTGACGGCTCCTTGGCCCTTTTCTATGTGGGGAATCGATATGATTGGGGAAATCAAGCCAACGACCTCCAATGGACACCGCTTCATCTCAGTGGCCATCGACTATTTTACAAAGTGGATTGAGGCAGCTTCCTTCGCTTCTGTTAATAAGAACGTGGTCGCCCGGTTCATCAAACAGAATCTCATCTGTCGATACTGTATCCCAGAGAGAATCCTCACTGATAATGGTACGAATCTAAACAACACTATGGTCACCGCCTTGTGCGAGCAATTCAAGATTCAGCATCACAATTCTTCCCCTTACCGGCCAAAGACGAATGGTGTTGTAGAAGCTGCTAACAAAAACATTAAGAAGATCATATAGAAAATGACAGACACATACAAAGACTGGCATGAGATGCTACCATTCACTCTCCATGGGTATTGTACCACAGCTCACACATCAATTGGGGCAACACCTTATTCTCTGGTATATGGCATGGAGGCTGTCTTGCCTATTGAGGTCCAGATCCCCTCTCTAAGAATCATGGAGGATGCTGGTTTGAATGAAGAAGATTGGATCCAGACTCGGTTTGACCAAATAAACTTGATTGATAAGAAGAGGCTTACAGCTATCTGTCATGGTCAGATGTACCAAAAATGCATGATCAAAGCTTTTAATAAAAAGGTCAAACGTCAGGTATATCGGGTCGGAAGCGTATCATTTTGCCACAAGGTGATCCTAGGGGAAAATGGACCCCTGCATACGAAGGGTCGTTTGTAATCAAAAGCATATTCTCTGGTGGAGCAATGATCTTGACCACTATGGATGATGACGACTTCCCGCACCCTGTAAATACGGACATAGTTAAAAGATACTACGCATGATCAAAGACCCACTAGGTTGACTGGCCTAGGAAAAAATAAGGGCTTTCTGGCGAACCAAAAGGGTTCGGGCAAAAATAAGGGATCGAAATTAAAAAAATCTGTATACCCGGCAAGTCGAAAACCCGAAAGGACAGCTTGGGCAAAAAAGGGTATCCCAGTGGGCTGAAAACCCGAGAGGACGGTCCAATAAAAAGTTAGGGATTAAAGCGTATGACTATGTCCCGTTGGATCATCTGACAGACAATCTGCAGCCGACCAATCAACTCAAATGGCTCTAAATCAATCCAATCGACTTCGTCGAGGCGACAAGTGGACAAGACATTCAGAGACATGAAGACTATATCAGAATGGGAACCCCATGGGATTATTTCACATAGCTATCCTTCCTTTGTATTAATTTTCATTTTTTACGACAACATTTTCTCGCTAGAATGCTCGTCTCAATGTACAAAAATACTTATTCAAGTTAATACAAAGATGTCCCCTTTGGAAAATGCAAAACCATTTGTTTTATTTTTCTTTGTTTCTGTATCTTGTTTACAAAAACATCCAATGATTTATTTTTGAACATATGCATTTGAATGTGATTATTGTTACAAATAAACAAAAAAAACAGAAAGACAGTTACTAATGACTCTAAGAAATAGGATAATATCTATAAGCCATTCCATAAAACCCTCGCAGGTACTTTCTCCAGCCAGAGCGAAAGCAAATACATCCTACTACAGAATCGCTAACATATCCCCAGTATGCAGCCTATCAGTATCAAGCGTTCTCATATTCCTGACAAAGCATAACTTCCAACTACCACTCCATAGGTTCCCCGGTAAGTTGCCCAGCTTCTCAGATTTCCCCAACAGAATTTCACGAAGTCTACAAGCGGTTTATGGCTTTTCCCTTCTACAACAGAGTTTATATTTGGAAACTCATCCATCAGTGCTTCAGAAGGGATTTATTTTCCCCGCTTCTAGCAATGCTACGGCACAAACAATCTTTAATTCCATACATTTGCATCCATACGTCATAACATTGACAACTCAAGTACATACCATTCAATCTCATTCATTTTGAGAGGCAAATATCACCCCATGCATCGCATACATCATAACATTGCATACAATTAACTCTTCACCTTTTGCATGAATAGTCATTTGACAGGAAATCATCATCAACAAATTTCCAATAGACCAAGATTTTCAACAAGAAAAGACTGGTCGACCATCTACATAACAAAATATTTCTTCCAGACTCTTACTGGTTCAGATAAATCTCTCAACGGTTTATTCTGATTCATCTCCAGATTATTTCGCTGGTTCAGATAAATCTCTCAACGGTTTATTCTGATTCGTCTCCAGATTATTTCACTGGTTCAGATAAATCTCTCAACGGTTTATTCTAATTTGTCTCCAGATTTTCACTGGTTCAGATAAATCTCTCAACGATTTATTCTGATTCGTCTCCAGATTTTCACTGGTTCAGATAAATCTCTCAACGGTTTATTCTGATTCATCTCCAGATTATTTCACTGGTTCAGATAAATCTCTCAACGGTTTATTCTGATTCGTCTCCAGATTTTCACTGGTTCAGATAAATATCTCAACGGTTTATTCTTATTCATCTCCAGATTTTCACTGGTTCAGATAAATCTCTCAACAGTTTATTCTGATTCATCTCCATATCATTTTGCTGGTTCAGATAAATCTCTCAATGGTTTATTCTGATTCGTCTCTAGATTATTTCACTGGTTCAGATAAATCTCTCAACGGTTTATTCTGATTTGTCTCCAGATTTTCACTGGTTCAGATAAATCTCTCAACGGTTTATTCTGATTCGTCTCCAGATTTTCACTGGTTCAGATGAATCTCTCAACGGTTTATTCTGATTCGTCTCCAGATTTTCACTGGTTCAGATAAATCTCTCAACGGTTTATTCTGATTCAATTTCTATATAAAAAAAGGAGATCGAGTTCAAACTTTCTGTCAATAATCGTCTTTGGGTGGCATTATAAGCCCATCTCCGACAATTCTCCTTTACTTCTCCAAATGGCATCTTTAAGCCCATTTCCATATGCAATCGACCAGTGCATCATCAAGCACAAATTTCTGGGCACTCTAGTGTTCAATCATCTTCTACTTTCAAGCCGCGAACGACAAACACGTCAATCTCGCTTTTCAAGTTTAAGAAGATTAAACAAGGGCAGTTGTTGTACCCCAAAATTTTCCCTCTCACTTTTTCAAGAATCTCCTCACAAGATTTCTGCTGGGCCAAAACTGCACAAGGTTTGATCAGCTCAAGTCGCCATGGATCATATTGGATTTTCAAGCATTAGGTCAAGGAGGAAGCTATTGAAAGAGCAAAGCAGATAAATTTGAATGCTTTTGACAAAATCAAAGAAAATAAGTTTGTTTCGACTGATGCTTAACTTCAACAAAAGTTGCTCCTCCATTTTAGCTTCGACTGAGTTTGGTTTCCCTTTGGAACATTCTCCTTCAACTAAAAGAGGAAGAGTCTCTGGTAGCCTCCTTCGACTTAAAGAGGAAGGGCCTCTTGTATCCTTTTTCGACTCCAAGAGGAAGAGTCTCTTGTAGCCTTTTTCGACTCAAAGAGAGAAAAGCCCCCTGTTGATGTCCTTCGACTCAGAACTTGGTGGATTCCTACTGGCCTCCTGCAGCTTCCCTTCGACACATGCATAGCCTCTATACCATGACATGTATGGATGTTCCAATTGAAGGTTATACCTTGGTGGCCCATCTGAAGAATTGCAAGATGCATATGTGGTCCATTCGAAGGACATTTTGAAAGAAACATTGTTATCTGAAAAGAAGTCTAGTCAAAAGCTAGAGCTAGTTGGTCAAAACAAAGGAGAAGTAGTCCAGATGCTAGTAGTATCAGGTATAAATCTGTTTCACTGGCCACAATGGTCCAAAACTGCTACAAACCAGTCCTGCCACGCTGCCCCCATATTTGCACCAAATTGGTATATAAAAATTGTACCTCGAAGGCTACAAGAAGAACATACCCAATTTGTTCAAATTTCTTTTGTTTTCCCTCCCAAACCTCAGCCAGACTCATCTATAAATAAGATCCTCCATCACACGTTTTAGGGGCCCCTGATAGTTGGAAAAAAAACTCTGTTTGTGAAGAAATTACCAAATTCTCAAAAACTCTCAAACACTATTAAAAATTTTCAAACATTCCCAAACACTCAAACTTTAAACAACTCAGATCCCTTCATACATAAGCAAACCTTTCAACTCAATCCCCAACTGCCAGATAGTTAACCACAACTGACTGCCCAAATAAAGCATCAACGAAACTAGCTTCAGGAAGGTTCCAGCAAAGCTCCATCCATCATCGAAGAAGCCACTTACAAGTCCTACGACTAAGCACTTCAAGAGGTAAGTTTTCCTCTAAACTAAAAAACTTTGCTCACTTAAATATCATTTGTGAATGTAAATAAAAGTAAAATGTAGATATCCTATCTAGGAAGTCGATCATGCTTTCGAACCTCGTTGCTTGTATAGTGAGAATCTCAACCCTGACTAGTTAGACTTTAGATCCGGGTTCCCAATAATCTTGTGCTAACCCCTGATGTGTAGTTGTCGAAAGTTACATTTGTTGGTTTCATTTTCAAGTTTAGACAGGTTTCATGTATCTTTTGACTGGCTAAACATTGGAGCCTTCTCGAAATCTATACTTGGGAGCTTTGCATTCCTGAAATCAAAGGAGACATCAAAGAGTTTGAAACGAAAGGTGTGCATTCCATGCTGACTCCTAAAGCCTGTCAAAAGAAATAGCAAGAAGGGTGAGTCGAAGGTTACCGGCTAACACTCATGCAATCAAAGGAAACAAAAAAGGCAGATTCGAAAGGGGCCATGAAGATTTGAGTCGAAGGGTGCTACTCCCTGGATCGAAGAGCTCATTTTCCTTTCTTTTATTTTGTTTTTGCCTTTACATTTTCTTGCCTTTCAATATGGTTGTAATAGTGTAGGATATTTATTTCCTGCATTTTTATTGCTTTATACAAATGTTAGTAACTAGGATGTATGGTAAGATAAAACCAACAAATAAGCCACCCTAATGAAAGACTAAATGCATGCAAATCAAACACATTATTCACACATGCACCTCTAGGGTAATCTCACTTGTTGTCTCGAAAACAGTCATGTCCCTCGAATATGGGGCGCTTTAGCAATGACCCTTCAATAAAAGATCGTAGTCCCACGATGACCCTCGACGTGGCCTTTAATAAAACGATCTCGTCCCTTACGAAAATTGCTAAAGCGTCTCATAAGTTGCTTTCGATGACTGTAAAATTGACCCGCGCCTGTCCCTTCACATCCAACTATGGGGCTTCTTACCAAATCAATGATAAGATAGCAACGTCTAAAGGAGAAAGAAAAGAAAATTTAAGACCTTTCGAGTGGGTAGATTCGCTCCTAGTTACTCGCTTGCTAACGACAAAAACATTATTGCGCCTACACTTTCATCTCAAAACACTTTCAAAAGACAAAATGTTCTGTATACGTTCTTATAGAGATGAGAACCATTGCAAAACATCTTTTCAAAACATTTTCCGAAACATAATCCACAAACACATCTTTGAACCACTTTTCGAAATAAAAACTTTGTACGCGTTCTTATAGAAACGAGAACCATTACAAAGAGATTTTCCAAAATATCTTTGTAATGGTTCTCGTTTCTATAAGAACGCGTACAAAGTTTTATTTCAAAAGATAGTTCAAAGATGTTTTTGTGGAATATGTTTTTGAAAGTGGTTTTTGGAAAGATGTTTTGCAATGGTTCTCGTCTCTATAAGAACGTATACAAAATGTTTTGTCTTTTTGAAAAATGTTTTTGAGATGAAAGTGTCGATGTAAAAAAGGTTTTTGTCGTGAGCAAGCAAGTAACTAGGAGCGAATCTACCTACTCGAAAGGTCTTAAATGTTCTTTTCTTCCTCCTTTAGATCTTGCTATCCTACTATTGATTTGGTAAGAATCCCCATCGTTGGATGTGAAGGGACAGGCGCGGGTCAACCGTACAATCATTGAAAGCAACTTATGATACGCTTTAGCAATTTTTCATAAGGGACTACATCTTTTTATCGAAGGCAACATCGAGGGACTAAGATCTTTTATCGAGGGGGTCTTTTCTAAAGCGTCCCATATTCGAGGGACATGACTGCGTTTCTGAGGCAACGAGCGAGGTTACCCTATATGGGCGCGTGTGAAAAAGTGTGTTTGATTCAAGTTATTTTGTCTTTGAAATTAGGTTATCTAGCGATTGATTTTAAATCTTGCCATGCACGACTAATTACTATACAGTATAAAGAAAATAGTAAATTGCGGAAATTGAAATACTACGCTATTATAGAGTTTTCTGGAATGGGGGTACAAATTGACAAATGGGGAGGGATTAGTGTGATACGGTGGCCAGAACTGGACTGTTTTAGGATTGCTGGTTTGCATTTTGTGTTTGTATTCGCAAAATATCATGGTAAGAAAGAGTCGCCACCGACTTTTATTTTATCCAACAAGGAATGGAAAAAAGCACATAAGAATTCCTTTTTCGAGATATTTCTGAGTACGGGGGGTAGATTATAGAAAGGGAAGGTATTAGCACCCTTTCTATCTGTAGTTATCTACGGGCTCTTAGGTACTTGCTCATCATTTTCAAAAATTGTTTTCTTTATGTTTGTGGGCTTTGAAAAGTTTTTGTTTTAACTTCGATTTAACTCTTGCTTCTGTCTTCAAGAGTGTAATGAAGTGTTTTTGAAAACTCTATTTGTAAAGGAGTGTAAGTGTGAAAAATTTGTTTCGATTGAGAAAGTACTTAAGAACTAATCTACCTACTCGAAAAATAATCGTTATATGTTCATTTCCTTTAGACAGCGCTATCCCACTATTAGTGAGTAGGTAGCACCGTCGTTGGAGTTTGAGGGTCAATTCGAAAGGGACGTTCGGTCACTAAAGCAATGTTAGGACGTTTTAGTAGTAACCCTAAAGTCTTAGATCAATTATCCGAGGCAACTATTCCGAGGCAACCTTTCCGAGGCAACTTTGATCTTTGGACAAAAGGGCGACCACTAAAACATCCTATACTCAATGACCGTTTACCGAAGGCAGCCAAGTGAGAGTGTACCCTAGGAGTGCGCATGTGCGAGTGATTGAATTTTAGATTATTTATCTTTGCACATGTTTAAGGTTATCTAACCGTTTTAAAAATTAAACATACATTCTTGTCATGCATCCTATTATCATACATCTAACAGTTAATAATTTGCGGAATTTTAAGTGCGGAAATTAAACTAAACTATTACAAGGCTTCAGGTATTTACATAGCCAAAAACAAACCCTTTGAAAATAAAGCGATAAAAGTAAATAAACGTCCTAATTTAAATTATTACAAACTGTGAACAGATACAATAATTGGGCAAAATAATAATAAAGCGCGCGATGAAAAATTAAATCGACGAGAAATTAGGGTTTTGACCCCTCTATCCTAATTAAAAAAAAGAAAATGTTTTTTGTTGTTTTTAATATTTTTTAAGAAAAAGATTAGGTTTTAAAATTAAATGCTAAACTAATTAGTTATTAAATTAATTAATGAAAATAATTAAATGACATATTTTTGGTTTTTTTGTTATTTTAGGAAAGAAATAAAATAATTAAGTTAGTAATAAAACCTATTTATTCTAATTAATTTTAATTATGTAAAAAGAAATTAAAGTTGTCTAAAATTAATAACCTAATTAAATTAATTACCTTTTTTAATAAAAATAAATATCTTGAATTTAATTGAATAGAAAAATGTTTTGTGATTTTTTGATAAAAAAGAAAATAGTTATTTGGTTAGTAAAATAAATAATAAAATTAAATAAGATAAATATAAAAGAGTTCGAGAAAAGCAAACTGGGCCTGCAATGTGGGGGTGTAAAAAGCATTTTCCTGGGCCCATTTGAGTGAGACCCGTTTGACTTTTGAGATCCTGTACTATGCGCTTGACTTGGCTCATGATGCACCCTCCTGGATGGCCATCAGATTTGGCCATCTAACACTTGGCATGATTGATTGTGAGGGTGCACAATGGTCCTGGGTCTTGCATATGCGCTGGATAACCTGAAATAAATTAGGAAAAAACACAAATGCTGGAGGCAGGGGTCGAACCCCTGACCTCAAGTACTCCTAATGCCTTAAGCGCTGTCTGGCTGCCACTACACCATTTATCTTTGTTGTACATAATATACATAATAATAATAATATATGAAAATAAGCATTAGTGGAGAATCAGAAAAGAAACGCGTGCCAGGTTTGAATGGGCCAGTAGGATGGTGACACGCAGTCGTCCCCTTCCTCTCTCTGTGGCTAAAAGTTCTGAGAACTTTTACCTACGGACAACGTCCGTCGCTATAGCCCTTGTCACTTTTAAAATCAAGCACAAACATGATAAATGAAAAACAAATCCATGGTTGAGTTCGTCTCCTCCTCCTGATCGTGATGGTACCACTTACGAAGGCTGATTTTTCTTGTAAACAAAATCCCTAATTCGGAGCTATAAACCCTAACAATTGTGAATTATAGTATAGGCCATATAAATGCAATTAAACTATACAAAAAGCTTGCATATGTCTCATAGATCAAGAATATGTGATTAATTCAATCTAATAATGCCTAAATCATGTTATTCGAATTCAAGAACAGGGTTATGTCGTGAGCGACTTACATAGCTTTTTGGGGCTTGAAAATGCTTGGTTTCAATGGCTTTGGCTTGCTGGGAACCTCAGGAAGGGATTGAGATGGATAGAAAGCCTTGAGGATGCCTCTAAGTGCAAATTCGATCTACCACTTTTCTTGATTTTTTTTTAATGTTGCTTTGCTGGTTGCGCCTCTTTCTAACCTCTCTTTTAGGTCTGGCTTCGTTCTATATGTATTAGTGAAGGGATTAGGGTTGATAACTACTCCAAATCTTCCTCTTTCAATGATTTTTGATTTGATTTGATTCACCTTTAAAACCTTCCAAAGTTGGCCTATTTCCAATCTTTTGTGCACACATGCCTTGATACGATTTTGAATGACTTGCTAGCTATAATTAGAACCTGAAACAAGCACAAAATCTCTTACTTTCAATATTTTGGATTTTATTTGATTTGTTTTGATTTAAATTGAATTAATTCAAATAAAAATCAAAATAAATAATAAAAATAAGATATGGACAAGTGGAAAAGGTTAGATATCGTGGACTATGTTGCCAACTCAAAACAAGTGAAAAAGATTGGGCCCATTTGGCAAAATTTGAAGTTTTAGGGATAGTTGACTTTTGGCAATTTTGTAAAAAAGGTCAACTTCACCAATGCATAACTTCCTCAATTTTGAATCTTTGTAGGTTTTCTTAGACTTTTTAGAAAGCTTGATATGTCCTCTAAGCAACCCTTTTGGTATCATCTCAATTTGATATTCCATGCTCATGTATGAAGCCTTGACAAAAAAGGTGTTTTTGTTGACTTTTCAAAATGACTTATAATGTCCAAATTCATAACTTCTTGTGAGTGCATATTTTGAATTTTGGAGATTAAGATGGATTGTAGGGAATTTCTTCCTCTGAAAAATGAGCTTTGGATGGGTCATTTCTCATAAAGTATGAGAAAGTTATGCTTGGTCAAACTTGGGTTGACTTTTCCTACAAAACCCTAATTTAGCAACTTTTGAGTCTTGATGAATTATGAGCAATCCTTGATGAATCATGATCAACCCTTGATAAAATGATGAAATATACTTAAAAATGAGGATGTTTACCAAAAATCTTGAAGTTTGACTGTATGTGGGCCACAATTGACTTTTGCCCTAGCACAGTCGATTTTCAGGCCTTTGAGCAATTGACTGAGCAAACTTTCTCTGCAAGGCTTGAAACTTGACATGGATGATCTTGAGAACATATTAGGACATTGGTGAGCACTTGGGATCACTTGGACTCAAGTATCTTGATGCAACATGAAACCCTAATTTGGGGTAGACTGTCTTAGGAGAGAGCTTGTCTGGCCAACCCTTGGACTACCTTGAGCAACTTGAGGATCTTTCTTGAAATATTTTAAGAAATATGGGAGGGCAAATTTTGGGGTACAACAGATGCCCCTGTTCAATCTTCTTTAACCTGAGGATGTAGATTGGCTTTCGTGCCTTTCGTGATCCGAAGGTGGAAGATGATTGAACACTAGAGTGCCCAGAAATTTGCACTCGCATGAAGTGGTAATTATCTTGTGATGTCGTGAATGGGCTTACAGATGCCATTTGGAAATTGCTGACGAGGGGATGGGCTTAAAGATGCCATCTGAAGGAGTGTCGATCGTATAAGACATTCCTTAGCGAGAACTGTGTACCTGTTGTTGAGGAAGATTCTGCTAGGGAAGGCTGATCTATGTTGAGAAGTCGAATTTTAGGAACTTCGATCATCCGTATTCTACTGAGGAAACATCTCTGCTTGAATTTTAGGAACTTCAGTCGTCTGTATTCTATTGAGGAAATATCTCCGTCGAATTTTAGGAACTTCGATCGTCTGTATTCTACTGAGGAAACATCTCTGTTGACATTTAGGAGCTTCAGTTATCCGTTATTCAACTGAGGAATCATCTCTGCTGACATTTAGGAACTTCAGTCATTCGTTATTCAACTGAGGAATCATCTCTACTGACATTTAGGAACCTCAGTCATCCGTTATTCAACTGAGGAATCATCTCTGCTGACATTTAGGAACTTCAGTCATCCGTTATTCAACTGAGGAAACGTCTCTGCTGACATTTAGGAACTTCAGTCATCCGTTATTCAACTAAGGAATCATCTCTGCTGACATTTAGGAACTTCAGTCATCCGTTATTCAACTGAGGAAACATTTTTGTTGACATTTAGGAACTTCAGTCATCCGTTATTCAACTGAGGAATCATCTCTATTGACATTTAGGAACTTCAGTCATCAGTTATTCAACTGAGGAATCATCTCTGCTGACATTTAGGAACTTCAGTCATCCGTTATTCAACTGAGGAATCATCTCTGCTGACATTTAGGAACTTCAGTCATCCGTTATTCAACTGAGGAAACATCTCTGCTACATTTAGGAACTTCAGTCATCCGTTATTCAACTGAGGAATCATCTTTGCTGACATTTAGGAACTTCAGTCATCCGTTATTCAACTGAGGAAACATCTCTGATGACATTTAGGAACTTCAGTCATCCGTTATTCAACTGAGGAATCATCTCTGCTGACATTTAGGAACTTCAGTCATCCGTTATTCAACTGAGGAATCATCTCTGCTGACATTTAGGAACTTCAGTCATCCGTTATTCAACTGAGGTAAAAGCTTTATAGCTTGAATTTTATGAGAATTTAATCTTATCCTTCCTGAAAGGTAAAGGTTAGCTATATGTAATGCATGATATGTATCAGGAAATGATGTTTCTCAAAATAAATGAGATTGTGTTGGGTGATGTGTATATGCATGTGTCATGATGTATGAAAATGTGATGTTTTTAACTGGGGAAAATAAATCCCGGATTACTGCTGAAGAAAAAATTTGAATTCTTCGCTTCCGTTGGGGATAGTGAATGAAGATGCTTGTGAGAATAAGCCTGCGGGAGAGGATAACTCCGTTGGGGAATAAACTGATGAGGAAGTGGCTCTGTAGGGAGGATATGCTCTGCTGAGGATTCCGTTGGTAAATTCATCTGGGGATGAATTACCGTTGCTGGCGATACTGAATCTTGTTGGGGATTGAGTTTCTGTTTGTGAAAGGAATGAACTCCGCTGGGGATGATCTTTCAGTTGAGACTTCACTGGGGATAACCTTTTAGACTCTACTGGGGACAATCTTCCAGAGTCTACTAGGGATAGTTTTCTAGTGCTGATGATGGATAAACTCTGCTTGGGGAGAATATTGTCAACTCATTCGCGGTTGTGAGCCTCAGCTGAGGAGAGTTAACATTACTGTTTTTCCCTTACTCCGCGGGGAGTGAATGTACCTTAGTCATATTCTTCAGCTAAATCTATCCATGTACCTGGTGGACAGAACCACTGTAAGGTCCGGACAATTCTTATTTTCCCCTGTTCCTGGTATTACGAGTAATCGTCTTTTGTTTTGTATGTAAATATTTATGAACAACAATTATTGTCAGATGCATATATCAAAAATGAACATTGGACGTTCTTGAAAAACAAAACAGAAAAAAGGAAAACAGTTTGAAATTTATTTGTGAAAATGAATTGTATTAACTTTGAAGTTTGGCCTGTAAATAGGCGTTTTTGTACAAGAGGTTGACGCCCTAGTAAGAGAACACCGCCGAACAATAGAATTTATACAGTTTGTGTAAAACAAAGAAAAAACAGCTATGTGAACAATCCCACTGGGTTCCAACTCTGCTATTGCCTTTATGTCTTCAAGCATCTCATCACTTTCTACTTGGTTTAAGGTGGATCTGACTGATTAGGGTCGTCCGAGTTTGATAGTCGATACCGAAGTCCGGTTGCAAGGTGATCCAATGAGACATAGTGTTACGCTTTAATTCCTAACTTTTTCCTGGACCGCCCTTTCGGGTTTTCAGTCCACTGGGATACCCTTTTTTGCCCAAGCCGCCTTTTCAGGTTTTCGACTTGCCGGGTGTACAGATTTTTCATTTTCATCCCTTATTTTTGCCCGAACCTTTTTGGTTCGCCGGGAAGCCCTTATTTTTGCCTAGGCCGGTCGACCTAGCGGGTCTTTGATTATGCCTAGTATCTTTTCACTATGTCTGCATTGACGGGGTGAGGAAGGTCGTCACCATCCATGGTGGTTAGAATCATGGCTCCTCCTGAGAAAATGTTCTTAACCACAAATGGCCCTTCGTACGTAGGGGTCCATTTGCCCCTGGGATCACTTTGTGGTAGGATGATGCGTTTGATCACCAGATCCCCAACTTGATACTCTTGTCGTCTAACTTTCTTGTTAAATGCCTTGATCATCCGCTTTTGATATGTCTGACCATGACAAATAGCAGTAAGTCTCTTTTCATCGATTAAATTCAGTTGATCAAGCCGGGTCTGAATCCAATTGTCTTTGCTCAAACCTGCATCCTTCATAATCCGAAGAGAGGGTATCTGAACTTCAATGGGCAAGACTGCCTCCATGCCATATACCAAGGAATAGGGTGCTTCCCATGTTGATTCTGTGCTGAGGTACGATACCCATGAAGAGCAAATGGTAACATCTTGTGCCAGTCTTTGTATGTCACCGTCATCTTCTGCATAATCTTCTTGATGTTCTTATTAGCTGCTTCAACAACCCCATTCATCTTCGGCCGGTAGGGAGAAGAGTTGTGATGTTGTATCTTGAACTGCTTGCAAAGCTCGGTGATTATCGTATTATTGATATTTGTACCATTGTCCATAATGATCCTCTCTGGTACACCATATCGACAGATCAGGTTGTGCCGAATGAATTGTGCCATGGCGTTCTTGGTCACTGTAGCAAAAGAAGCTGCTTCAACCCACTTCGTAAAGTAATCAACAACTACAAGAATAAAACGATGCCCGTTAGATGTCGTAGGTCTGATCTCACCGATCATATCAATGCCCCACATTGCAAAAGGCCAAGGAGCTATCAAGATGTTTAGAGGAACTGGAGGTATGTGCATCTTATCAGCATAGACTTGACATTTATGACAGGTCCGAGAATGCTGATAACAGTCGGCTTCCATGATGGACCAATAATATCCTGCCCGTAGGATCTTCTTTACCATGGTATGTCCACTGGAATGAGTTCCGAAAGTACCTTCATGCAACTCTGCCATGATCCTTTATGCCTCGCTCTTATCCACACATCGCAGTAAGGTTGAATCATGGTTACGTTTGTAAAGATCACCATTACTGATGAAGAACTTTGCTGCGAACCTCCTCAGAAACTTCTTATCATTAACAGATGCACCCTCGAGGTATTCCTGAGCCTCAAGATACCTCTTTACCTCGTGAAACCAGAGTTTATCTGCTACCTCTTCAGTCTCAATGTCACGGCAATGTGCGGGTTCGTCCAACCTTTCAATGGTAATCTGGGGAGCCTCGTTGTCCCACCTGACCTTGAACATAGAAGACATTGTAGCTAGCGCGTCCGCTAACTGATTCTCCTCTTTAGGGAAGTGTTCAAAGGTTATCTCCTCAAAATGCAGAAGCAACATCAATACATACTCCTTGTAAGGAATAAGATTTGGATGTTTCGTATCCCACTTGCCTTTGATCTGACTGATCACGAGAGAGGAATCTCCGAATACTATCAAGAACGTAATCCTTAAGTCAATTGCTGCTCGAAGACCCATGATGCATGCTTCATACTCCGCCATATTGTTGGTGCAGTTGAAACATAGTCGGGCGGTGAACAGAGTATGAGAGCCTTCAGGAGATATGATCATGGCGCCAACGCCATTACCTAAAGCGTTTGCATCTCCATCAAAGTACATAGACCATCGGGATCCCTCCTCAGGTCCTTCATCTGGTCCTGGTTCTTCACAGTCGGTCACCAACATGATATTCTCATCCGGGAACTCGAATTTCATAGACTGGTAATCATCTACTGCCTGATGTGCCAGATGATCTGCTAACACACTTCCCTTGATTGCTTTTTGGGTCGTGTACTGGATTTCATACTCAGTCAAGATCATCTACCATCTCGCTATTCTTCCGGATAAGGCAGGCTTCTCGAAGATATACTTGATTAGATCCATCTTTGATATCAATAGAGTAGTGTGAGTCAGCATATACTGTCTCAGCCGACGAGCAGCCCATGCCAAAGCGCAGCAAGTTTTCTCAAGCAACGAGTATCGGGTCTCGCAGTCGGTAAAATTTTTGCTAAGGTAATAAATAGCATGCTCTTTTCGGCCAGACTCGTCATGCTGCCCCAGTACGCACCCCATTGAATTGTCGAGTATTGTCAAGTATAAAATCAAAGGTCTCCCTTTAACTGGAGGCATCAGGATAGGTGGATCTTGGAGATATTCCTTGATCCTTTCGAAGGCGGCCTGACACTCATCATTCCATCTTACCACTTAATCTTTCTTCATCAGTTTGAAGATTGGCTCACAAGTAGCGGTCAAATGTGAAATGAATTGGGAAATGTAGTTCAACCGTCCCAAAATGCCTCTGACTTCTTTTTCTGTTCGGGGAGCTGGAATTTCTTGTATGGCCTTCACCTTTGCAGGATCCACCTGACTACCTTTATCACTAACGACGAAACCCAGCAGCTTACCAGATCTTACCCCGAAGGTGCACTTGTTCGGGTTTAACCTCAGCTTGTACAACCTCAACCTGTCAAATAGCTTCTGAAGATGGTCGAGATGTTCTTCTTCAGTCTGGGATCTTGCAATCATGTCATCGACGTATACCTCAATCTCATGATGGATCATGTCGTGGAACAAAGAGACCATGGCGCGCTGATATATTGCCCCAGCATTCTTCAATCTGAAAGGCATGACTTTGTAGCAAATGGTACCCCACTGCGTGACAAAGGTTGTCTTATCCATGTCTTCGGGAGCCATCTTAATCTGATTGTAACCAGAGAAACCATCCATAAAGGAGAAGACCTTATTTTGTGCGGTGTTGTCAACCAGAACGTCGATATGCGGCAGATGGAAATCATCCTTGGGGCTCGCCCTGTTCAGATCCCTATAATCAACACACATTCGAACCTTACCATCCTTCTTTGGCACTGGAACCACGTTGGCAACCCACTGCAGGTAAGAAGTAACTGCTAGAAAACCGCATCAAACTGTTTCATAACCTCAGCCTTGATTTTCTCAGATATCTCTGGGCGCATTCGGCGAACTTTCTGTTTCACTGGAGGACAGTCTTCCTTGGTGGGCAGGTGGTGAACCACAATATCGGTATCCAACCCAGGCATATCTTCATAAGACCAGGAAAAGATCTCAACATAGTCACGCAACATCTGTATCAACCGTTGCTTAACACTAGACTCCAGATTTGCACCGATCTTGACCTCTTTCTTGTTTACCTCTATACCCAGATTCACTGATTCCACTGGCTCTTCATGCGGCTGTATGACCTTCTCTTCCTGAAGTAACAGTATAGCAAGTTCCCCAGGAACTTCAAAATCATCCTCACCTTCGTCCTCGGCTTGGTTGATCGGACTTTCAAAGTCATAACTGGCAGTAGCAGAGTCGTTATCAGTGGGATCCAGAGTGGATGTAGACCTGTATATGTGAGTGTGTGTAAGACAATAGTTGTTTTGCAAGATAGAAAAGAAAAACAAGGAGCGCAAAATTCGTAATGCAACAAAAACATCTGATGCTTTTATTGATGATATATGGAAATGAAAAATATTAAGCCCTCACAAACAAAGCCACGGTGTCTCGGGTAAGGCACCGGGCCGTAAAAGTTTCAAATTGTCTGTTACAAATCTCAAAACAAAAGTCTCATTACTGTGTAATAAAAGAAATAGGTACGAAGTCCTTTGCCGTCCAATTTCTTAATCCACCGTCGGTAGTCGGGTAAATCCAGCTGTCGAAATCTAACTCTTCATCATCATCTTCAATTGCATTCACTCTCGAATTACTGATAAACAGGGGAGGTCCTCCAATCCGCGCACGCCGAACAGCCCTTTGAGCTTCTGCAGTAAAACCCAAACCAAACTTGTCAGTCTTGTGTGCAAAATCAGGGAGTTGGCCCCAATTCGCACACCCACCTTTTTCGACAACATCCTGCGCATCCTTGAGGGAATCCATCTTCATTGGTGGATCTTCAGCAACAGTTTCGGTTGACGCTAGAGTCTGGGGGACTTCTTCAAAGTTTTGGCACGGGGTTTCAATGAACTCCCCATCCATCTCCACATACCGAAAAGAGTTAAGGTGGCTTACCATGTACTCCTCTTATCCTCGTACCGTAACAATTTTCCCCTTAACTGGGTATTTTAACATCTGATGAAGCGTAGAAGTTACTGCCCCAGCCCTATGAATCCACAAGCGACCCAGTTAACAAGAATAAGATGGTCGGATGTCCATCACATAGAATGTAGACACGAAAGTCTGGGAACCAACCTTGACAGGAACATCCACCTCTCCATGTACCATCCTTTTGGACCCATCAAAGGCCCTAACCACAATTACTTGGCTTCAACACCAACCCTTCACAGTCCAACCGGTCTAACGCTTTCTTGGATAAAACATTTGATGAGGACCCAGTGTCCACCAGCACGTGAGCCAGAGTAGTGCCCCTGCACTCGATTGAAACGTGTAGAGCATCATTGTGATTCTTTCCTTTGGCAGTCAAATCTGCATCGGAGAAACCCAACCTGTTATCAGCTATCAAACTAGCCACACAGTCCTTGAATTGATCAGCAGATGTCTCCTGCGGCACATGCGCAGTTTTAAGGAAAGCAATCAGAGCCTTAGCATGGGCTTCTGAGCACAACAATAAAGATAGCATGGAGATCTTCGATGGGGTTTGCCCCAGCTGTTCGACTATGTTGTAGTCGCTCTTTTTGATGATCTTCAAAATTTCCTCTATCTCCTGCCTAGAGGTTTCAACAATAATTTTCTTCGGTGCCTCCGTTCGGGCAGGCTCACCGGTGATCTCTTTGCCCCGAGTGTCAGATGACTCGGCGGTAGGGGTAATAACTGGAGTGAGAATTGGAACAGCAGCTGATGTACTGGCAGGTGTAATGACAATAGGTTTTTGAACAATTGGTGGGGAGACCTCAGGAGAGAAAAGTCTTTCGCTTCGGGTGACCTTGCTAGACCCGACAATGTTGCTGACATCAGTATCAGCCTCTTCAGCCTTCAAGTCTTGTTTAATCCCATGATAATACACATCGGCCCCATAATGCCACGGGAAAGCCTTATCCGACGCGTAAGGGATAGGTCCAAGAATAGTAATGATCAATGGAGCAACTCTCGGAACATATGTAATTCTAACAGGCTTTCTCGAGGAAGCCTTGGAAGAATTGGAGAAAATGGTGATTATGGAAACATCTTCAATAGGAATCAATGGAACTAAATTTTTCTCGAACAAGATTTCTTTGTTATTGTTGTACCCCAAAATTTGCCCTCCCATATTTCTCAAAACATTGCAAGAAAGGTCCCCAAGTGGCTCAAGATTGCTCAAGAGTTGGACAGTCAAGCTATCTCCTAAGGCAGTCAACCTCAAATTAGGGTTTTGTGTTGCATCAAGCTCCTTACATCAAAATGACCTCAAGTGCTCCCCAATGTCCTGATATGTTCTCAAGATCATCCATCTCAAATTTCAAGCCTTGCAGAGGAATTTTGGTCAGTCAATTGCTCAAGAGGTCCAAAAATCGACTACGCTAGGGCAAAAGTCAACTGTGACCTACAAATAGTCAAACTTCAAGATTTTTTGCCAAAATTATCATTTTTAAGGATATTTCATCATTTGATCATAGGTTGATCATGATTCATCAAGGATTGCTCAAAATTCATCAAGACTCAAAAGTTTCTAAATTAGGGTTTTGTAGGAAAAGTCAACTCAACTTTGAACAAGCATAACTTTCTCATACTTTATGAGAAATGACCCATCCAAAGCTCATTTTGAGGAGGATGCAATTTCCTACAATCCATATTCATACCCCAAGATCAAGAAATGCACTCACAAAAAGTTACAAATTTGGACATTATAGGTCATTTTTGAAAGTCAACAAAAACACCTTTTTTGCCAAAGCTTATAACTTGAGCATGGAATATCAAAATGAGACGATACCAAGAGCGTTGGTTAGAGGACATCTCAAGCTTTCTAAAAAGTCCAAGAACACCTACAAAAGTTCAAAATCGAATAAGTTATGCATTGTTGAAGTTGGGCATTTTTCCAAAATTGCCAAAAGTCAACTATCCCCAAAACTTCAAATTTTGTCAAATGGGCCCATTCTTTTCCACTTGATTTAGTCTTTTCACACTACACACGTGTCCTAGCTTCAGCCTTGTGCCCATTTATTAATTTTTATATTTTATTTGATTTTTTTATTGAATTAATTCATTTTAAATCAATTTAAATCAAATAAAATCCAAATATTGATCACTTGGTATCTTTTTGATTGATACAGGTCTTAATTGTCATCATGGACATGATCAAACTCGTATCTGTAACCATATCATGAACAAAAAGATGGATTTTGGACAAAATTGGAAAGCTTTGAATGTTGAATCAAATCATATCTCAAAACATCAATGTATAAGGATTCAGCCCAAAAAACTTGACCTAATTCATTCCATGTTACTTATACAAGGCAAAGAGACACGAATCAAAGGTTAGAAGCTGCAGAATCACAAAAGTCAAAACTTGAAAAAAGGCAAAAAAGCTTGAAACTGAAATCCTTCTTAGATGCGTTTTCAAGGGGAAATCTCAACGTAGATCAATTGTTGGACATCCACTGAAGCGAAACCAACCCCTAGCAAGCCATCACGCCCTCTCAATCGCGTTGTAAGTCTCTCTGAAAGTAGCTCTACACTTGAAATCGTATCCTCATATTCTTGCGCTTTCTTGGCAAAATCCTTACATATTCATGCTTATCGTTCCATTTAGAAACTTTCTGCATCATTTGATTGTGTTTTCATGAGCCATTGCCCCATACCCGAACCTAGGGTTTTGGAAGTTTGTTTTTGGGCGTTTTCTTTGCAGGAAAAATTGGAACCAATAATGGACATAGACGTGCTCAGGACGTCCAGATGAACATATCCATGGTCTTGGAATTGATTTTTATAGCCTAGAACTAATTTTAGGAGCAAGCTATGGATTTAGCTGCGAATGTAAATCCGCAGGTAAAAAAAACAGGTTTTAGTGGAGAAGACGACAACATGTCCCCATCCGATTGCACCATTCAAACTTTCGCGCTTTTTTATTTTTTTAATTCTGGCATTTTATTTGTTTCCCATATAATAATTTCCATCTAATCCACTAACAATTGAAAGACAGTGGTGTAGTGGTAAGCACGTTGTTCAATGGCTCACAGGACCTGGGTTCGAATCCCAGGTCCCCATATTTTCTTTTCTATTTTTCTTCAGGAAATCCAACGCATTTCAGGAGTTGTGGTTCACCATACACCCTCACTCAGATGCCTGCCAGATGGCCCCAAGCCAAATCTGGTGACTCAGGTTGAAGGTCCATCATGCTCTCAAGTCAACGTGTACACGTGTGATCCAGAAAAGTCAGCACAGGCTTACATTATTGGGCCTTGAAAATTGCTAATCTCACCTTCAATCTGGGCCCAAACCCCCTTGGTGAATTTTTTTTATTAATAACCATGTATTAAAAAAATATTTCGCAAATAACCGGGTTTCGGAAAAAATTACGCAAATAACCATGTTTGAGATGGCTCCACAAAGGAGGAGCCATCTCATTTGGCGCATGCACCTAGGGTTTTGCCCTAGGCGCCATCTCACTTGGCGCCTCCATTGGCTTTTAGCCAAGTGAGATGGCGCATGCTCCTTAAAAAGGAGAGGAGGCGCCATCTCACTTGGCGCCTAGGGCAAAACTAGGGTTTTTTGCTGTTTTATAAATAATTCGTCCGTTTCTTTGAAATTTCTCACACTTTCTCGCACTGTATTTTTATTTTGTACTCCCTTATTTACGTAATGACGTCGCCTATGATTTTTAGCAGAGATGGTTACGTTATATTCTCCGCAACGAAACCTGCGATGAAAATGAAATTCTGGCACATTCACTCCATGGAGCGTCTGAAGCGGGAGTTGATGCGGTGGCTAGATGGAGACATCGCCGAGGGGGAAAAAATTAGAAGGATCCAGCGAAAACGAACAACAACCTCGCATGCGACAGGAAGACCTAATGTGTGGTTGGAGGTAGTCAAAACAGACAGTGATGTAATGCTGATGATGCATGGGTCAGATGAAATTGTGTTAACAGTTGTAATTTCCTAGATTGATTATCGTTAATCATTGTTGTACGCGAAAACCCTAATGTAATTTCCTATATTGAATTTCCTAAATTGTGTGAACAGTTTTATTAACGGAAAACCCATAATGTTTACAACACAAATATTGAAAAGATTTATTGTATTACAAAATTTATGTGGTCGAGCCAGACGCCCGATTCGGACAGTTTTTGCGATTGTGTCCGACCTGACGGCATAAACCACACTTTCTTTCCAACCTGTCAAGATCGTCCATTTCTGTTGTTATGCGCCTGCTTTTGGGACGACCCTTCTTGTTCCTTCGCATTTGGTCATTGTGCCAAACTATATCACCGTTGTATTCAGGCCAATAGTCCGGTTTTGCCACCAAAGGAAAGTTGTTGTTGTAAACAGTGAGCAACGTTTCAGATTTATAAACGTTTGAGAGCAGTTGAAGCGCGTCTTGATGGGTATGCGCACAAGCGGCAATGACATGAGAGCAAGGCATACGAAAAGCTTGAAACCTGCCACAATCGCACCATTGAGAAGGTAAAATGACCCTGTATTCTTGTCTTGCCAGGCCTTCATTGTGGTCAATTGTCTCTTTCACAATGAAGTTGTGGCTATGGCGGTCAAACCGTGTAACCATGTGAGTGTTGGCTTTAGCACTTTCAGCCTTAATGTATTTCATACAGCTTTCACTCCATAGTTGTCCTGATTGCAAGACCGCATACCATATTTCACCTCTTTTGGCAAATAACGCAGCCATCCTAAAATACGTGGATTTCACCAAGGCAGTGATGGGGAGGTTTCGTATGCCCTTGAATACCCCATTCATTGATTCAATAAGATTTGTAGTCATATGCCCCCATCTTTGGCCATTGTCGTATGACCTAGTCCATTTTTCGACCGGTATATTGTCGATCCACGTACCGGCTTCTGGGTTAGACAAACGAATCTCGTTGCGGTAATATTTGAATGTGGGCTGTGTCAGTGCGTATCCCGCATTCATCACCGCTTTCCTCAATGTTTTGTCCTTGACCTCCCTCGAGAAATTCTGGACGATATGCCTGACGCAATAGACATGCGTAGAAGGAGGGTCATGCCAACCATTTGCCGGATTATTATAGGCACTTTTAATGGAGGCATGTCTGTCCGAGATCAAACAGAGATCTGGTTGAGGAGCCACGTGTGTACGAAGATTTTTCAGGAAAAAGCTCCAAGCACCACCGGTCTCCCCCTCGACAAGGGAAAACGCAACGGGGAAAATGTTATTGTTGCCATCTTGTGCAACTGCCATCAAAAGCGTGCCTTTGTACTTCCCATACAACCAAGTCCCGTCTATTTGTAGAATTGGTTTGCATGATGCAAACCCTGAGATGCATGGTTGAAATGCCCAAAAGACGCGACTGAATATTCCGTTGCCATGTAGTAGACTACCATCTTGAGCGTACGCTGGCAATGTTTCCAGAACATAAACACTACCTGGAGAATATGTCTTGAGTGCATTTAGGTAGCGGGGAAGTTCTCGGTATGACTCCTCCCAGTTTCCGTACACCCTTTCAATCGCCTTAGTCTTTGCTAACCACGCCTTACGGTAAGACGGAGTGTAGTTAAAAACCGTGGTGATGTGGGAGATGATTGTTTTCACCTTCAAAGAAGGGTCGTTGCTGACCAGGGGTAGGATTTCTTGACAGATTAGATCATGGTTGAGTTTTCGGTGGTCTTGTGATTGAGTGGAACTTACACAAGTATGGGTAGTCATGGAACCTATGACCCAGCAGTCACCCCTTAGTCTGTATGAAGCGGTCAGCTTGAACATGCAGTCAGGGTGGACACACTTGATCTTGTACCTTTCCGGGTTTACACGATCCACCTTATAATCAACCGAGTTGAGCATGTGAAATTTTTTGATGGCCCTTATGCATTCCTCTCTATTACGAAACTTGTCCTTCTCTTTTAAATTTTCATCTGATTGCATATACGGTTGGAAAAACAAGTCCGTAGAAGGTTCATCTCCGCCCATGTTGAAGTTTGTCATGTGCGTAGGTGGTGTGTAGATTTTGTCGGTAGGAATACTTGGGATGCCATCATCGTCAGAATTGTCGTTCACCATTTCATCGAACTCTAACTCGTTATCTTCTTCTTCATCATCAACGGCATCCACCTCATCTTGCTCATTCTCCAAAGGATCAACCTCCTGTGTCACCGGAGGCTCTACCTCCTGTGTCACCGGAGGCTCTTGAAACAGAACGTACAACTCAATAGAGTCGTTTCCAGAATAGACATGGCTGGAAATCATGTTCTGGAAATCCTCGTCATCTTCAATTGCAACCTTATAAAATATGACTTGGTTGTTTCCAAAAAAGACTGGACTCTGATAAAATATTTGGGATACCGGGCCTCGTTCAAGTTTGGCCTCCAATCTTTTCTTAAAGTAGGAGAAATTTGCTTTCCCGTTTAAGAGAAATCGGACATTGTCGGTGTTTCTAAACAAAAACCCAACTGTGGGACACATGTATGTCTCACCGTTGAAATGTGCTTTGACAACAAATTGTGGTGAAGAGGCCATTGTGTAGAATTGTTTTAGGTATGAAGGTGGGAATGTTTTGGGTTTATTGATTATATGAAGGTATGAATGCTGGAATGTTTGAAGGTTAGATGACTGATTCGAAGGTTGGAAAATTTTACAGTTTATGTGAATGAATGTTATGTTCAACCTAAGGCAAAATATTTCAATTAAGTAAGTGATGCAACCCCCCAAGGCTGCCAATAATATTACATGCATGGGCTTATGCTGCCACCTAGCCTGGCCCTATTCTACACACATAAATGTTTTGTGTAAGCCTGCCACCCATCAACTCCAATGGCCTTGCATGCAACAGAGAAAGGAATCCCAAAGGCTGTCACGTAGCCTGAGCCAATGCTGTAAAACGTGACACCTCTTATTCGCCAAATGGGGTGGCGACACCATTCATTTTTGTACTATTTCGCCAAGTGAGACGGCGCCTCCCTTACTGTCCAATCGTGATACATGCATGGGCTTATGCTGCCACCTAGCCTGGCCCTATTCTACACACATAAATGTTTTGTGTAAGCCTGCCACCCATCAACTCTAATGGCCTTGCATGCAACAGAGAAAGGAATCCCAAAGGCTGTCACGTAGCCTGAGCCAATGCTGTAAAACGTGACACCTCTTATTCGCCAAATGGGGTGGCGACACCATTCATTTTTGTACTATTTCGCCAAGTGAGATGGCGCCTCCCTTACTGTCTAATCGTGATACATGCATGGGCTTATGCTGCCACCTAGCCTGGCCCTATTCTACACACATAAATGTTTTGTGTAAGCCTGCCACCCATCAACTCCAATGGCCTTGCATGCAACAGAGAAAGGAATCCCAAAGGCTGTCACGTAGCCTGAGCCAATGCTGTAAAACGTGACACCTCTTATTCGCCAAATGGGGTGGCGACACCATTCATTTTTGTACTATTTCGCCAAGTGAGATGGCGCCTCCCTTACTGTCCAATCGTGATACATGCATGGGCTGCCACCTAGCCTGCAAGAGTGACACCTTACATTATTTGTAAATGCATGCATGCATATGTGTAACTCCCTAAGCATGCAAATGTGACACCTCGCAGGCATGCAACCACTACATCAAAATTATTTGCCTATAAATACATACCTTATGAAACATCTCTCACACCCACACAACTCTCACTCTCTGCTACGAAATATTTCTTAAGTCTATCATACTCTCTATTTCTTCCTAAGTCTTTCATTCTTTCAAGCGTTCTGAAGAATGGCCCTTCTAACAATGGGAGAAACTCACAGAGGCACAAGGGAAAACATTGCTGCATTTGTAAGTCTCTTCTTTGGTTATACATTTTCATACTTTAAAAAACGTGTTGTTCATCTTAATTAATCTTACTCTTGTTTAATTATGATCTCAGGATACACAAAGATTCAGAATCCGTTCGCACAAATACCTGGCTCCCGACCCTTTCATCGTCCCTTATCTGGAATATGCAGGTTTTGGACACGTGATAAAGATCTCCAACTGCACCATTGACTCCAAATTCATCCTTGCAATGTTGGAGAGGTGGAGACCGGAGACCCATACATTTCACCTACCAATAGGTGAATGTACCATCACTCTCGAAGATGTGTACATGCTACTGGGCCTCCCTATTGACGGTAAAGCGGTGAACGGGTCGGTTCAACAACCCAACTCACAGTGTGAAGAACTGTTAGGTAGGGACATGGTAGAAGGTGGTGGAGCAAGAGGGCAGGGAATACTACTCACTGACCTGAAACGGCATTATGCAAGTATGGAATTAAATGAAAATTCCTCAGAGAATGACCGAGTAGTAAAAGCCCGAACTTATATTATGATACTTTTTGGTACTTTTTTATTTCCCGAAAGTACGGGAAATAGTGTAAATTTCATGTACTTACATTTACTAACAAATTTTGATAAAACTAGAAAATTTAGTTGGGGTTCTGCAGTATTAGCCCACCTGTACAGTTCCTTGTGCAAAAACGCAGTCAAGGAAAAATGTACATTTTATGGGTGCGCATTTTTACTACAAGCCTGGGGTTGGTGGAGGATGGAGTCCTTAAACCCCATCAACAACAACACTTTTGGTTTCCCTTACGCAACAAAGTAAGTCATTAAGTTATAGCATTTATAACTATTCTTCTCTTTCCAAAATATATGCTAAAAATAACATGTTTCTCATTTCCTATAGGTACTGCGTGAGGGGTATGGATTACGGCAAGAATCCCAGATTCAATGTCGCACTCTACCGGAATCTGTTGGATCACTTAGGCCCAGATGACGTAAGTCGTAGCTTTTAACTTTTGTTCATTTTAATTATTTATACATTACTTTTGCGCTTACCTGATTTAAATTTTATCGCAGTTCGTCTGGAGACCATATTTGGGTTTGGACCATTCTCCAAATCCAGAGGATGCAGCAACTTGGACTGCAAAGACTGCACTCATTCGGTTCAACATTGTGGAGATGCACCACAGCGACCGTGTGAAGATGCAGTTCGGAATGATCCAAGAGATACCAAGTGATCCAACAGATTTGTCCCCCTGGCATCTAAAAAGGGTCGACGCCCAGTGGAATCTAACCAACTGGAAAGACTTTTCTCCAGAATGGTGTAAAATGTGGCAAAGGCGTCACCGCTACATCTTGCAATCCCCTATTTTCCTTACTCAAGGTAACATGCGACACACCGATCAATATATGTCGTGGTACAGGTCGGTTAGTAACCCAGATATGCACGTGTCTCATCCGAGGTACTTGGTTGACCCACGCACACAATGGGCACAACCCTCGATTCCCCACCAACAAACCCAAAATCCATCAACCTCAAACCAACCCCCTAGAAGAAACAGACCAACAAACACACAACCACATTCCCCACCACAACACAACTACAACCAAATGCCGTACTACCAACCACAATCACCGCCAAACTACCAATACCCAGATATTCCTCAAACCCAACCACAATACCAACCCCAATACCAGCAAACCCACATACCCCATACACAATTTCATTCTTCCACATATCCCAATATGGGGCCCTCAACATCCAGCCTTAGCCCTGATATGGGAATGTCAGAAGATTATGACCAACCCGACCAAACCTACCATCAACAACCATATCACCAAACAACCCAACATCCACAGTACCAAACACCCCAAGATCCATTTCCTTTCTACCCCCCATACTCAGACGACCAATGCTACCGACCAACCATGGAACCCCACCCACCGCCAACACGACCAAACTTCGAGGGTATGGGTAACCGACTGTACCAGAGCGGATCTTCGAGATATGGAGATCTTACTGATTTTATAGATTCGGATCGCATTGACTTCGCTGGGCCATCGACCTTGCCGCAACAGGAAACGAGACGGCACCCAGCAAGAGAAAGGCGAGGACGGGGATGCGGAACTGGGGGTCATTACCGGGTTCCTGGGGATCATTGATGTATCTTTTTTTTTCCAGTATTTTTTGTATCTATTTTTTTACTGTTATTTAAATGTAAAACAGTTCAATGTAATTATTTTTTATCAAATAAAAAATCAATTTTGTTTATCTCTGTCTAATACGCAACGCGCAGGAAAGAAAAAAAATTTTTTTTTTGACCTAACTTTGTACATAGGCGCCATCTCACTTGGCTTAGGGCTTGCCATTTGCCCTTAGGCGCCAAATGAGATGGCGCCTCCCTTATAAAAAGAGGAGGATGCGCCAAATGAGATGGCTCCTCCTTTATGGAGCCATCTCAAACATGGTTATTTGCGTAATTTTTTCCGAAACCCGGTTATTCGCGAAATATTTTTTTAATACTTGGTTATTAATAAAAAAAATTCCCCCTTGGTTACTTCTTTTTATTTCTTTCTTTATTTATTTTATTGTTATTATTTTTATTATTTATTATCACTAGCCAATTAAAATTTACCTCATAAAATCAAAAACCAAAAAAATATATTTTATTTATTAAACTTAAATTCAGCATTTTATTTTTGTAAATAAAATTAATTCAATTAATTTAGTTTTAATTAGGTATAACTTTTAATATTTTTGCAATAATTAAAATTAATTTAGATAATTAGGTTTACTAACTTTGATCAAATTTATTTTATTTCTTTAAATACTCAAAAATCCAAAATAATATTAATTTTATTAATTAATTAATTAGCTTATTTGATTTAATAATTAACTTAGGTCTAATTTCTTTTTAATTCAAAATAACAAAAAATCTTTTCTTTAATAATTAAAGGGTCAAAACCCTAGGATGCGCCCGATTTAATTTCTCGCACGCGTACCATTTTATTCAATATTGTAATTGCTTCCGGAATGTAATAGCTTTAAATAGGACTTTATTTTATCGCTTTATTTATTTTCCGCATTTTAATTTCAAGGGTTGTTTTTGGCGATGTAAATACCCGACGCCTTGTAATAGTTAGATTTAATTTCCGCAATTTAATTTCTGCAACTTATAAACTGTTAGATGTTTGATAATATGGAATGCATGACAAGATCGAATGTATGAACTTAAAATCAACATAGATAACCATTGACATGTACAAAGATAAAATTAACCGAAATAACACACTCGCACATGCGCACTCTTAGGGTACACCTTGCTTGGTTGCCTTCGAACGTGGTCATTGAGTATAGGAAGTTTTAGAGGCCGCCCTCTTGTCCAAAGATCATAGTTGCCTCGAAACGGTTGCCTCGGAAAAATGATCTAAGACATTAGGGTTACCGCTAAGGCGTCCTAACATTGCTTTAGTGACCACATGTCCCTTAATCGAATTGACCCTAAAATTCCAACGACGATGCTACCTACTCATCAATAGTGGGATAGCATTGCCTAAAGGACATTAGCACAGATTGATTCCTTTTTCGAGTAGGTAGATGGTTCTTAAGTACTTGCTCCTGTCAAAACAAAACAAAACTTTCTGCACTTACACCTTTCAAACAAAAAACTCTTTTCAAACCCACAAACACAAAGAAAAGCAAATTTTTTTGAAAACACTTTGAGCAAGTACCTAAGAGCCTATGGATAACCACGGATAGAAAGGGTGCTAACACCTTCCCTTTCTATAATCTACCTCCCGGATCCGAGAAACATCTTGAAAAAGGAATTTTTCTGTGTTTTTTTCCTTTCCTTGTTGGATAAAATAAAAGACGGTGGCGACTCTTGCTTACCGCGACATTTTGCGAAAATAAACGCAAACCAGCATTCCAAAAGAGCCAGTTCTCTCCCACCGTATCACAGAAATGACGACTCTACTGGGGAAGCTTAATAAGTGGGGTGTACCTTAGGATTAGATCATTGTGTTTTCAATTGCTTGACTTGTATGCTTTATATTTGTGGGCTTGTATCGGAGTTACTATAGATCCTAACCCGGATCCGGGGATACCCTTTAGGTAAGTAGCAATAAACTGTGAGGGAACTGTACGGCCTAGACCGATACGATTGAAGCAGTAGCTACGTTGGTGTGGCACTTTAGTCTGTACCGATATCCCTTGTGTTGGAACGAGGAGAATATGGGTCTTCTAAGGGGTCATTAAGCACCAACTGACCTTAGAACCTTTAAATTGACCAACTTGGCCATAGAACAGTAGCAGTATGCTACACTCATTGAACTAAACTCTCGCGATGATTCCGGCTGCAAGAAAAGGTTGCTAAACTGGAATTATGACCGATTGAGGGTAGTCAGTGATATTGAGATCCTCTAGAACCCGGTTACTATTTTTAGGACAGGTTCAAACCAACTGAACTGAAAGAGGGTAGTACCTAAGCTCCTTGCCAGCCTGAAATCTAAGGGCTCTCTGTGTGACTTGTGTGCCTTTACCATGTTTGATTTTTGTGGATACTTGTGGTGTGCTTACTATCATGACATCATGACATCATAACATTGCATACATCTTGCATTGGACTAACCTATTTCAAAGACAGGAGGGATTCATCTTTGTTCTGTTTTGTAGGCCATGATTCCTATGCGTAGGAACACCATCCGGATTAACTTTGTCCAGGCTCCCACTATGCTTAAAGAATTGATTGCAAAGATGCCTGATACTACTTCCTTCATCAGGAGGCATGGTTACCTTTTGGGTTTGGCCACTTCCAAATCGGACGAACAAATGATGAGTGTCCTAGTCCAGTTCTATGATCCGTTGTACCATTGCTTTACTTTTCAGGACTACCAGTTGGTTCCCACCTTAGAAGAGTTCTCTGAGCTGCTCGGTATCTCTATCCTGGAATAGACTCCATTTACTGGTTGGGAGAAGATCCTTACGCCCGAAGAGATTGCTGTTGCCCTTCATATGACAAAGGATGAGGTAATGGCTAACGGGGAGACTAGAAGTGGAGCAAAGAGCTTTCTGACTAAGTTCTTGGTTGGTAAGGCTAATTATTTCTGGGATAATCTAGACTGTAGGTGTTTAGGTATTGGCTTGCATTTTTGGTAAATCCCAAGTGTATGTGTGAATGTCATGACTGATGTCATAACATTCTAGTTTAGTTTGTACTGACTCATTAGGTACCTTTGCAGAAAAATATTGTAATTCAAGTACTGATGTTTATAAGTGTGTATCTGAGCATTTTGCAAAATGATCACATTTTGCTAAATCAGTAGACAGGTTTTCTCAGATGTCATAACAGATGTTATGACATCCTGTTCTGAACTAACAGGTTTGCAGGTTGGATAAGTCTGAGCTTTTTCAGGAAAATAACTCAGTCTTTCCCGAACAGAATCCTGCGTTTTCTTAGGGGTAACCTAGCTCAACCCTAACCTGGTTAATAAATCCCTGTGACCTGGTCTTTAGGTCAAACGGAATTAACCCTAGGTTTTTGTGGAAACCCTAACTGAAGTTGCAGCTGCTATATATTCAACAGAGCTGCTGTTTTTCAAGGCATCCCTTTTTATTGATCATAAGATCATTTGTAATCTGTATAGGTTTGATTATTGTACTCCAAGCAATTATCATTGTGATAAGTGACTTGGAATAGGTTTCTAATTGTAAGGGTTGTGTAGCACTCAAAGCTTTGAAGCAAGAGTGTTTGAATGTTCCTTGACTAAAGCTGTGAAGCAGAGTCAAGTTAGCTGTGTGCATCACTCAAAGCTGTGAAGCAAGAGTGATTGTGTTGCTTGATTAAAAAGCTGTGAAGCTTAATCAAGTGTTTGTTTTTGAAGAGTGTCTTCATCAATTCTTAAGTCAAATTGGTTTATGTATCACTGCTGTGATTGAGGGGGAGTGAGTAGGAACTCAGGTTTAAGTTGTACTTAGATTGGAATTGCATTGGGTAGGTCTTAAGTGAAGGAGATAAACTGGTTGGTTTATTCCTGAATTAACATCTCTTATAGTGGATTTCCTCCCTGGCTTGGTAGCCCCCAGAGTAGGTGTTGTTGCACACTGAACTGGGTAAACAATTGACTGTGTTCTTTATTGCTTTTGTATTTACTGTCATATAGTAAGTCAGATACGGTGTCATAACATTGAACGTGACATTGAGTATCTGCAGCCAGAATTTCAATTGGCATCAGAGCAGGCACCCTGCCTGTATTACTAGGTGAGATCTAGGGATATCACTTTCTGGCACTATGGACAAAGAAGGAGTTTTTGGAAATAGACCACCCATTCTGGATGGAACTAATTATGACTACTGGAAACCTCGTATGATTGCCTTCCTAAAATCTCTGGACAAAAAGGCTTGGAGAGCTGCTGACAAAGGATGGATTCATCCCACCATAACTGAGAAAGATGGGACAATCAGTCTGAAGCCTGAGGAAGATTGGAGTAAAGAAGAAGATGAGTTAGCTCTGGGAAATTCAAAAGCTTTAAATGCCTTGTTCAATGGAATTGATAGAAACATTTTCAGATTAGTACATCAATATGAACTGGCCAAGGAAGTTTGAGACACTCTCAAAATTACTCATGAGGGCACTTCCAAAGTAAAAATGTCAAGGCTTCAGATGTTGACTACCAAATTTGAGAATCTAAAAATGATGGAAGATGAAACCATTCATGAGTTTCACATGAACATCTTGGATATTGCCAACACCTCAGGAGCACTGGGAGAAAAGATGTCAGAAGAAAAACTGGTGAGGAAGATTCTCAGATCCTTGCCTAAAAGATTTGCAATGAAGGTAACTGCCATAGAGGAAGCCCAGGACATTAGCAAGTTGAAAGTGGATGAACTTATTGGGTCTCTTCAGACTTTTGAGATGGGAATCACTGATAATGGTGTCAAGAAGAACAAGAGCATAGCACTTATGTCCAACACTGATGTTGAAGAAAACATTTCAGAAGCTGTAGCCATGCTTGGAAGACAGTTCAACAAGCTCATCAAAAGAATGGATCCAAAGTCAAGGTCTAATGTTCATAACATTCCCTCTGACATTGACAGTTCCAGCAGAAGACCAAGGTCAGAAGATAAGGGAAACCAAGGCAGAGGTATTCAATGCCATGGATGTGAAGGATATTGACATATTCGAGCTGAATGTCCTACCTTTCTTAAGAAACAAAAGAAAGGAATGATTGTTACTTGGTCTGACTATGATTCAGAAAGTAATTCTGAAGAAGAATCTGCCAAACTAGTTACTGCTCTAACTAGTGTTTGTACTTCTGAAACTGACACTAGTGATGAAGAAGTGACATTTGAAGAACTGGGTGATACCTACAAGAAATTGTGTATCAGAAGTGCTGAAGTCTGTGTGTAGAATGAGAAACAATCAAAACTCATTATAAAGCTGGAGGCGGAAAAAAGGGCAGATCTTGAAACTATAAGTCACCTAGAAGGGGAAGTTCAATTACTGAACTCACAACTGAACCAAATGACAAAATCTGTCAAGATGTTGACCAATGGATCAGATAAATTGGAAGAGATCCTACAAGTGGGACAAAATGTGGGAAACAAATCTGGTCTAGGATTTGTGGAAGCTAAGAAACCTGGTGCAGACAAGAAGATCAGGCATGTTAAACAATTGTCAAAGCAGATGTCTCAACACAACTCTCAACATCAGAAATACATGAAGAAAAAATACCAAAGATGGAGATGTCATCATTGTGGGAGGTATGGACACATAAAGCCCTTCTGCTTCAAATTGCATGGATACCCTAATCAAAACTCTGGTGCTAAACCTAAGCCAAAAAGGGTACCACATACTCCTCATTGGAAGAAAAAGGCTACTGCCCTGATAGCCCATACTTCCCTGAGAGTGTCTGCAAAGGAAGGCTGGTACTTTGACAGTGGATGTTCCAGACACATGACTGGATTCAAAAATCTCCTCAATAATGTTATGCCTCACACCACCAGTTTTGTGACCTTTGGAGATGGTGCTAAAGGTGAAGTCAAAGGAGTTGGTAATTTGGACTGTCCTGGAGTTCCAAGTCTGAATAAAGTACTGCTGGTAAAAGGGTTGACTGCTAATCTCATTAGTATCAGTCAATTATGTGATCTAGGATTCAAGGTCAACTTCTCAAGATCTGAATGTCTAGTAATTAATGAAAAACTAGAAGTTGTAATGAGAGGAATCAGATCCAAAGATAACTGCTACTTGTGGCAGCCTGAGAACACTGATATCTCCACTATGTGTCCAATTATCAAAGAAGAAAAAGAGATGAAACTGTGGCAGCATAAGCCTGGTCCCCTTCATCTAAGAAGAATGAAAAGAGCTATTTCTATGGAAGCAGTCAGAAGAACTCCAAAACTACAGGATGATAATATCTGTGATGTGGCAAATAAACTTGAAGAATGATGTGTTGTCAGAACCATAAGTCATCTTGACAAGGATGTTGGAAATAACAAGTCTAATAAATTTTGTTTCCCTGAAGAAATGAGGCTTGAAGTCTCCTCTCCTATAACTCTCCATCAAAATGGACTGGACAAACAGAAAATTATTCAAGAATCAACCAGAACTATGATTCATATCAAAAGAATGCCTTCCCAATTCTGTGCGGAAATAGTTGCTGCTAGGAAAAACTGTTCTCAAAACATTTGGTCAAAACAGATGCTCCCTGAGTACAATGTCACACAAGATGTTGTGACATTGTGTTGTGACAATCTGAATACAATCAACATTTCCTTGAAACCTATTGACTTTGAAGAGAAGAAGTCATTTAAACTGGAACATAGTTTCTCTAAGCTTCAGCTGACTGATTCTTCTACCAAGGCTCTTGTTGGAAATAAACTTGAAAATTTGAGGGGCAGGTTGGGTATTCACCAACATAAGATTTTATAGCAATTAATTTTGCTTAAAACAAAGGTTGAAGGAATTAATTTTATTAAGTCTATCTTTAGTGGGTTAATCATATACTTTCACAATTCTTTCAAAATCTTTAAGAAGTTGAAAAGACTCCCTTTTACCCCCTACCTCTCTCGTCCTTGCAACCTGTTTCCTCCTCTCAATCAAAGATTTTTCTCAAACTGCTACCATTACTCAAAGTCAATCAAAATGTCTCAGACATCGTCTTCAACCATGGTAACTTCGTCATCCTCATCATCGTCATCATCTGAACAAGATTCTAGGGCAATCACCACATGCATAGAATCTGAAGTTCTTGAGGTCACTCCTCTTAAAGAGATGGCAACTGACCCAGCCAAAGTCAAAAAGCTCAGAACCAGACATGCAGGAAGAGCTCAAGCTACAGCTTCTGGTAATTCTTCTCATCCTTCGTCTTCTGTACCTAATAGAGAAGGATCAGTTCAAGTTCACCAAGCTATTGCTAGGCTGGTTACTAGTATACTGAGTGGCAACCAATCTGTACCGGGGATTTCTGTCCCTTTAAATCAATCAGAAAGTCCAAATGTGGAAGTTTCTGAAAATGTAGATGTCACTAAGAATGTTGTGACACAAAAAGACAACATTCAGAACCCTTCAGAAAAGGCTGCTGATCCACCTATCATTGATGTGGATGAGGATTACTCAAATAATGATCTGATTGCTAATGTGAACCCTAGCATAGCTAGGAGATTGATGAAAAGAAAGAGTAGTCAGAATGATAAACCTAATGCTAAGAAATCCAAGGCTGAAGGCATGGCTGAGAAAAGTATTCAGACAAAAGGGAAGAAGGCCCAGGTGCATACTGCTAGACAACCAATCTCTAAGAAGAGAAAAGAACCTGAATCTTCTGATTCTGATGAGGAATCAGAATTTGAGATTGATATTGAAGAAACTCCTATCAGAAGGAAGCTCCCCTCCAGCAAAATTGCTAGAGTGCCTGAAGTGCCAACATACAACATCTCTTTTCATCATCCTGACAATGCAAACAGATGGAAGTATGTTTGCTTAAAGAGAATAGCCTTAGAGAGAGAACTCAACAATGATGCCTTGGAGTGCAAAGACATCATGGACCTGATCAAGAATGCTGGACTAATGAAGACAGTGATAAAGTTTAACAAATGTTATGAAAATCTGGTCAAGGAGTTTGTAGTGAACTTGTCTAATGATTGTGCTGATGGAAGGTCAACTGACTTTGAAAGTGTTTTTGTTAGAGGAAGAAGGGTCAAGTTCTCTCCATCAGAAATCAACAAGTTTCTTGGAAGAACAAATGAGGACTGTCCTGATCTGGAGGCAACTGACAATGAAGTTTGTCAAACCATCACAGCCAGGCAAGTAAAGTGCTGGCCCTTGAAAGGCAAGCTGAATGCTAGTAAACTCAGCATGAAATTTGCCATCTTGCATAAAATAGGTGCAGCCAACTGGGTGCCTACAAATCATAAATCAACTATCTCCACAGGATTGGGGAGATTTATTTATGCTGTGGGAACCAAGACTGCTTTTGAATATGGCAGGTACATCTTTGAACAAACTTTAAAGCATGCTAGCAGTTATGCTGTCAAAGGACCAATTGCCTTTCCCTCCCTCCTTTGTGGAATCATCCTTGCACAATACCCTGATATCCTTGTGGCAAGAGATACAGTCTGCAAAAGAGCTCCTGCCCTTGGCTTGCACTACAAACTGTTTCAGGGATCTCATGCTCCAGACATTGTCATAACATCAGCTGAGACATCGTCTGTAAAGACCCAGTCCAAGACATCAGATGTCATAGCTGTTTTAAAAGAAACTTGCAAAGAGCTGGATGCTAGAAAAAGGACCCTAGAAATTCTAATTGCCAGGCTAGAAAAGGAGGAAGCTGAAGAAAACAGAAGGGAAGAAGGTGTAGAAGCTGAAGGTCATCTCAACATTGAAGAAACTAGCTCCTCTGAGTCTGATGACAGTGCTTGAAGGTTGGTTGCTGTTTGGTGGTGTTGCTAGTTGGTGCTGATATCTGGTGGAGTTTGGAAGTGTATTCAGTTGTTTTCTGCTGCTGCTCTTATTATTTTGTTTTGGATAACTGTATAATTTTATGAACATGTATCTTTGGCCCATTTGTGGCTAAAGAGGGGGAGAATATTTTGGTACTTACTTAATTAGTACTTGACATTCTATTTTTCTGCTGTCACTTATTTCTGCTGCTATCTATCTCTGATTGCTTAGGGTCTTTAGCCAAAAATCTGCCAAAGGGGGAGTTTGTAGGTGTTTAGGTATTGGCTTGCATTTTTGGTAAATCCCAAGTGTATGTGTGAATGTCATGACTGATGTCATAACATTCTAGTTTAGTTTGTACTGACTCATTAGGTACCTTTGCAGAAAAATATTGTAATTCAAGTACTGATGTTTATAAGTGTGTATCTGAGCATTTTGCAAAATGATCACATTTTGCTAAATCAGTAGACAGGTTTTCTCAGATGTCATAACAGATGTTATGACATCCTGTTCTGAACTAACAGGTTTGCCGGTTGGATAAGTCTGAGCTTTTTCAGGAAAATAACTCAGTCTTTCCCGAACAGAATCCTGCGTTTTCTTAGGGGTAACCTAGCTCAACCCTAACCTGGTTAATAAAGCCCTGTGACCTGGTCTTTAGGTCAAACGGAATTAACCCTAGGTTTTTGTGGAAACCCTAACTGAAGTTGCAGCTGCTATATATTCAACAGAGCTGCTGTTTTTCAAGGCATCCCTTTTTATTGATCAGAAGATCATTTGTAATCTGTATAGGTTTGATTATTGTACTCCAAGCAATTATCATTGTGATAAGTGACTTGGAATAGGTTTCTAATTGTAAGGGTTGTGTAGCACTCAAAGCTTTGAAGCAAGAGTGTTTGAATGTTCCTTGACTAAAGCTGTGAAGCAGAGTCAAGTTAGCTGTGTGCATCACTCAAAGCTGTGAAGCAAGAGTGATTGTGTTGCTTGATTAAAAAGCTGTGAAGCTTAATCAAGTGTTTGTTTTTGAAGAGTGTCTTCATCAATTCTTAAGTCAAATTGGTTTATGTATCACTGCTGTGATTGAGGGGGAGTGAGTAGGAACTCAGGTTTAAGTTGTACTTAGATTGGAATTGCATTGGATAGGTCTTAAGTGAAGGAGATAAACTGGTTGGTTTATTCCTGAATTAACATCTCTTATAGTGGATTTCCTCCCTGGCTTGGTAGCCCCCAGAGTAGGTGTTGTTGCACACTGAACTGGGTAAACAATTGACTGTGTTCTTTATTGCTTTTGTATTTACTGTCATATAGTAAGTCAGATGCGGTGTCATAACATTGAACGTGACATTGAGTATCTGCAGCCAGAATTTCATAGACTTCAAGGCATTTGAGGATATTCTAGCTCTTCTGATATATGGCTTGGTATTGTTTCCGAATCCTGACTCTTTTGTTGATGTGAATGCGGTGAAAATCTTCATCTCTCGTAATCTTGTACCCACCCTCCCGGGTGACATTCTCCATCAGCTTTATGCCCGTACTGTCCGAAAGCGGGGAACTTTGATGTGTTGTGCTCCATTATTGTCGAGGTGGTTTATTTCGCACTTCCCCAAATTAGTGCTGAAGAACAAAGAAGGAATGGGTTGGGCCTATAGGGTTATGTCTCTCTCTCATAATGACATCGTCTGGACTATCAAGGGTATGGATGAGATAGCCATTATTAATCATTGTAGGGAGTACCCCAATGTTCCATTGATAGGAACCTGTGGAGAAATTTCTTACAACCCATGTTTGGCTTTAAGTCAGTTTGGGCATGCCAGAAGAGAAGGACCTCATGAGCTGCTAATGCCTAGTATCATCTTTGATTTTCAAGGGGATAGCGACGAGCAACGTCGCAGATTCATAAGGGCTTGGGATAGAGTTCACAGATCTGATCCACACAAGCTGGGTCCAAAGACTTCACTTCCGATGGAGCTATATCTCAGATGGGTTTGTATCCGTGCCCAAAAGCTGGGTATGCCTTATGAAGTCGTCCGGCCTATCATTGTTGAAGTTGCTAATGAAGAAGGGGTTCTTCCAACCATCATCCACCCGCATATGCCCATTGACATTGGGGAACTGAAGAGATCATGGATGCAACTGAGAGAAGAACGAGATTCTTACCGAGAAAGGTTTAACAAGCAAGAGCAGAAGATCCAGAAGTTGACTAGATAGCTGGAGAACGAGCGGATTCTCAATGATTATGTCCGCACCGACAAGAAGCGACCGTGGGAGCACTGATTGTCCTTTGATTATTTCCTTTCCAGTTTTTATTTACTTTTCAATATTTCCTTTCTTGTAACGCCTTAAGGGCAATTTGTTGAACAATTTGAATTTCAAAGTTTATCTAATAAAGTGTGTTTCCTTTCTGGTTTACGAATTTGAATCTCTCGATTGTCTTTGAAATCATGTCATACACATTTCATCCCATGCACTTCATAACAGGTACCCATTACAAGTCTTTTATCTTCTTCGCTGTTTATTTCAGCACTCGTCATGTCTGTTGAACCATCAACTGAGCAAGCCATCAAGGCCCTACAGGCCCAGAATGCCCAATTTCAAGAGCTGTTCATGAATCTAGCTAAGGGTCAGCAAGATCTGAAGACCCTGATTCTGAAAGAGAAGAAGAAGAAGAAGAAGAAGAAGAGGACAATCCTGTTCAATACGGGTCACAGGTTTGGAAACAGGCTACAGAATGAAGTTGATTTGACCACCTCATCTGGAGGGAAAGATAGTCAGGAAGAAAGGAGGGCTCCCAGCCCCGTGGTCTCCGACAACGAGACGGATTTCGACGAAGACCGGTATCCTCCGACCGAGGATAGATACAAACAGCTGGAAGACCGGTTGAGTGCGATGGAAGTTCAGAAAGTGCCTGGTATGGACTTTGGTGATCTAGGTCTATCATCTGGGGTGGTGATTCCCCATAAATTTAAAGCACCAGTTTTTGCTAAGTATGACGGAGTTTCTTGTCTGAAGCTACACCTTCGGTCATATGTAAGGAAGATTCAGCCGTACACTGCTGATAAGAACTTATGGATCCATTTCTTTCAAGACAGTCTCTCAGGGACTCAGCTTGAGTGGTTTTACCAGTTGGACGGAGCCAGTATCCGCAGTTGGGAAGATTTGGCTACTGCTTTCTACAGGCAGTATCAATACAACTCCGACCTTGCTCCCATACGTACCCAACTCCAGGGTATGTCAATGGGAACGGATGAAGGTTTCAAAGATTATGCTCAGAAGTGGAGAGACCTCGTCGGAAGAGTACAACCACCCTTGTCTGATCGGGAGCTTGTGGATATGTTTCTGGGGACCTTGTCTAGTCCATTCTTCAACCATCTGATTGGAAGCTCTTCGTCCGGGTTTACAAAGCTTATTATGACCGGTGAGAGGATTGAGGCTGGTATTAAGGCTGGTAAGATACAGAAGGGTGCTTCATCGAGCACCGAGAAGAAGCCCTTTAAGAAAGAGTCAAGTGTTGTCTACAGTTTGAAAAACCAGAGTAGACCTGAACGCCGCCAAGCTGTTAATGCGGTTGTTATTTCAAAACCTGCTGGTGCTCCTCAGCATAACAATCAACAAAAGGACGAGAGACCTCGAAGGCAATTCACCCGTCTCAACATGACCTTATCTCAGATTCTGCCACAATTGCTGAAGATCAATCTGGTGGTTCCAAGGGAAGCCCCAAAGAATCCAAATACAACACCGCCGAAGTATAACCCTAATGCCCGCTATGCGTATCACTCTGATAGCCCGGGGAATAATACAGATGATTGTTGGACTTTGAAGAATAAGATACAGGACTTAATTGATGCAAAGGAGATTGAGTTAGAGGAGCCCGAAAGACCTAATGTAGTGACTGCTCCTATGCCCAAGCATGGAGTGAATGCTATAGATGAAGACTTGTTTGTGGTTTCTGTGAATGATATTGTTACCCCTTTGACGACTGTGAAGAAGAACCTTTTGCTAGCCGGTTTATTTCTGGGTTGTAACGAAGGTTGCTGTATGTGTTCTGTTCTACCTACCGGTTGCCATCTTTTGAAATCAGGTGTCCAACGCCTGATGGATAGTAAAGAAATTCTGTTTGAGAAGACTGTTGTTCCTGTAGTCCATACTGAAGAAGTTTCCATTATCACCATCTTCGACAATTCTTCTAAGGCTCCCTCGAGGAAGCCTGTTAGAATTACATCTATTCCAAGAATCGCACCTGTGATCATCACTATTCCAGGGCCCATCCCCTATACCTCTGATAAAGCTGTCCCTTGGCACTATGGGGCTGATGTGTATTTTCATGGAGTTAAGCAAAAGTTGGATGCTGATACTGACGTCAGCAATATTGTTGGACCTGCTAAAGTCACCCGCAGCGGAAGGCTTTTCTCACCTGATATCTCTCCGCCAACTGTCCGAAAACCTGTTGTTATTACACCTGCCAGTGTACCTGCTACCATTCTTGTTCAAGTTCCTATTCTTACCCCTGTCGCCGAATCGTCTGACGCTCGGGGCAAAGGGATCACCAGTGAGCCTTCCCAGACAGAGGCACCAAAGACGATTACTGTTGAAGCTTCTAGACAAGAGATGGAAGAGATTCTGAAAATCATCAAAAAGAGTGACTACAATGTAGTCGAGCAGCTGGGGAAAACCCCATCCAAGATCTCTATGTTGTCACTGTTGCTATGCTCAGAGGCCCATGCCAAGGCTCTGATTACATTTCTGAAGACTGCCCACGTACCACAAGAGACATCAGCTAATCAGTTTACAGATCGTGTGGCCAATCTGACGGCTGATAATGGGTTGGGTTTCTTTGACACCGACTTGACTGCTAAAGGGAAGAATCACAACGATGCCATGCATGTCTCTATTGAATGCAGGGGCACTACTCTAGCTCATGTATTGGTGGATACTGGTTCCTCGTTGAATGTTTTGCCTAAGAAAGCTCTAGACCGGTTGGACTACGAAGGGTTGGAGCTGAAACCAAGCAACATTGTCATCAGGGCCTTTGATGGGTCTAAGAGAATGGTGCACAGAGAAGTTGATATCCCGATTAAAGTTGGTTCTCAGGTTTTCAACTCTACATTCTATGTGATGGACATTCGGCCATCTTATTCTTGTTTGTTGGAACGTCCATGGATCCACAAAGCTGGGGCCGTAACCTCAACACTCCACCAGAAGCTGAAGTACCCGGTTAAAGGGAAGATTGTGACAGTATAAGGAGAGGAAGAGTACATGGTGAGCCACCTCAACTCTTTTCGATATGTAGAGATGGATGGGGAGTTCATTGAGACCCCATTTCAGCATTTTGAAGAGGTTCCCCAGACACTGGCGTCAGCTGAGACTGTTGTTGAAGATTCTCCTATGAAGATGGCTTCCTTTAAGGATGCCTAGGCTGTTGTCGAGAAAGGTGGGTGTGCAAATTGGGGCCAACTCCCTGATTTTACACAGAAGACTAACAAGTTTGGTTTGGGTTTCATTGTAGAAGCTCAAAGGGCTGTTCGGAATGCACGGATCGAAAGACCTCCCGTGTTCATCAGCAACTCGGGAGTGAATGCCATTGAAGACGATGTTGAAGAGTCTGAGTTTGACAGTTGGATCTATCCTACGACCGACGATGGACCAAGCAACTGGACAGCAAAGGAATTCATCCCTATTACTTTTGTTACCCAGTAATGAAACTTTTTGTTTTGAATTTGTAACAGACAATGTTTTAAAATTTACGGCTCGGTGTCTTACCCGGGGCACCGTGGCTTCATTTGTGAGGGCTTTATGTGTGTCATTTTCATATATCATTAATAAAAGCATTGGACGTTTCTTGCATTTCAAATTTTGCGCTCCTTGTTTTTCTTTATTATATATTGCAAAACAGCTATTTTACACACACTCACATATACAGGTCTACATCCACTCTGGATCTCACTGGTAACGACTCTGCTATTGCCAGTTATGACTTCGAAAATCCGATCAACTTAGGCGAAGATGAAGGTGAAGATGATTGTGAAGTGCCTGGTGAACTTGCAAGATTGTTACTTCAAGAAGAGAGGGCAATACATTCGCACGAAGAGCCGGTGGAATCCGTGAATCTGGGTACAGAGACAGACAAGAAAGAGGTCAAGATCGGTGCAAATCTGGAGCTTAAGGTTAAGCAACGGTTGATTCAGATGTTGCATGACTACGTTGAGATCTTTGCCGGGTCTTACGAAGATATGCCTGGTTTGGATACTGATATTATGGTTCATCGCCTGCCTACCAAAGAAGATTGTTCTCCAGTGAAACAGAAGGTCCGCCGAATGTGCCCAGAGATGTCTGAGAAAATCAAGGCTGAAGTTATGAAACAGTTTGACGCCGGTTTTCTAGCAGTTACTACTTACCCTCAGTGGGTGGCCAACATGGTTCCTGTGCCGAAGAAGGATGGTAAGGTTTGAATGTGTGTCGACTATAAGGATGATTTCCCTCTGCCTCATATCGACGTTCTGGTTGACAACACCGCTCAGCATAAGGTATTCTCCTTTATGGATGGTTTCTCCGGTTATAATCAAATTAAAATGGCTCCCAAAGACATGGAAAAGACAACCTTTGTTACTCAATGGGGTACCTTTTGTTATAAGGTCATGCCCTTTGGATTAAAGAATGTTGGGGCAACATATCAGCGTGCCATGGTTGCTTTGTTTCATGACATGATCCATCACGAGATTGAAGTATACTTCGACGACATGATTGCAAGGTCCCAAACTGAAGAGGAACATCTTGACCATCTGCAAAAGCTGTTTGACAGGTTGGAGTTGTACAAGCTGAGGTTAAACCCGAAAAAGTGCACCTTCGGGGTGAGATCTGGTAAACTGCTGGGTTTCATCGTGAGCGAAAAAGGTATTCAAGTAGATCCTGCAAAAGTGAAATCCATACAGGAGATGCCAGCTCCTAGAACAGAGAAAGAAGTCAGAGGCTTTCTAGGACGACTGAACTACATTGCCCGATTCATCTCGCACATGGCTGCTACTTATGAGCCAATCTTCAAGCTGCTGAAGAAAGATCAAGTAGTACGTTGGAATGATGAATGCCAGGCCGCTTTCGAAAGGATCAAAGAGTATCTCCAAGAGCCACCTATCCTGATGCCTCTAGTTGAAGGGAGACCTCTGATCTTATACTTGACAGTACTCGACAACTCAATGGGGTGTGTGCTGGGTCAACATGACGATTTTGGCCGAAAAGAGCATGATATTTATTACCTTAGAAAAAAGTTTACCGACTGTGAGACCCGATACTCACTGCTCGAGAAAACTTGTTGCGCTTTGGCATGGGTTGCTCGCCGGCTGAGACAGTATATGTTTACTCACACTACTCTGTTGATATCAAAGATGGATCCAATCAAGTATATCTTCGAAAAGCCTTCCTTGTCCGGAAGAATAGCAAGATGGCAGATGATCTTGACTGAGTATGACATCCAGTACACGACCCAAAAGGCAATCAAGGGAAGTGTGTTGGCAGACCATTTGGCACATCAGGCAGTGGATGATTACCAGTCTATGAACTTTGAATTTCCGGACGAGAATATCATGTTGGTAACTGATTGTGAGACACCTGAACCGGATGAAGGACCTGAGGAAGGATCCCGATGGTCTATGTACTTTGATGGAGCTTCGAACGCTTTGGGCAATGGCATTGGCGCCGTGATCATATCTCCTAAAGCCTCTCATACTCCATTTACCGCCCGACTATGTTTCAACTGCACCAACAACATGGCGGAGTATGAAGCATGCATCATGGGTCTTCAAGCAGCAATTGACCTAAGGATTAAGTTTCTGAGTGTCTTCGGAGATTCCGCTCTCGTGATCAGTCAGATCAAAGGCGAGTGGGATACGAAACACCCAAATCTGATTCTTTACAAGGAGTATGTGTTGACGTTGCTTCCCCATTTCGAGGAGATAACCTTTGAACACTTCCCTAGAGAGGAGAATCAGTTGGCGGACGCACTGGCTATGATGTCTTCTATGTTCAAAGTCAATTGGGACAACGAAGCTCCCCGGATCATCATTGAAAGATTGGACGAACCTGCACATTGCTGTGATATTGAGACTGAAGAGGCAGCGGATAAACCATGGTTTCATGAGGTGAAGAGGTATCTTGAAGTTCAAGAATACCCCGAAGGTGCATCTGTTAATGACAAGAAGTTTCTAAGAAGGTTCACAGCAAAGTTCTTCATCAGCAATGGTATCCTTTACAAGCGTAACCATGATTCAACCTTACTGCGATATGCAGATAAGAAGGAAGCAGAAAGGATCATGGCAGAGTTACATGAAGGTACTTTCAGAACTCATTCCAGTGGACACACCATGGCAAAGAAAATCCTACGGGCAGGATATTATTGGTCCACGATGGAAGCCGATTGTTATCAGCATTCTCAGACATGTCATAAGTCCCAAGTCTGTGCTGATAAGGTGCACATACCTCCAGTTCCTCTGAACTTCTTGACAGCACCTTGGCCTTTTGCAAAATGGGGAATTGATATGATCGGCGAGATCAGACCTATGGCATCTAACGGGCATCGTTTCATCCTGGTAGCGATTGATTACTTTACGAAGTGGGTTGAAGCAGCTTCCTTTGCTACTGTAACCAAGAACGTCGTGGCACGGTTCATTTGGCACAATCTGATCTGTCGATACGGTGTACCTGAGAGGATAATTATGGATAATGGTACCAATCTCAACAACAAGATGATCACCGAGCTCTGCGAGCAATTCAAGATACAGCATCATAACTCTTCTCCCTACCGGCCGAAGATGAATGGGGCTGTAGAAGCAGCTAATAAGAATATTAAGAAGATTGTGCAGAAGATGACAGTGACATACAAAGACTGGCACGAGATGTTACTGTTTGCTCTTCATAGGTACCGTACCTCAGCACGGACGTCAACAGGGGCAACACCATATTCCTTGGTATATGGTATGGAGGCTGTCTTGCCCATTGAAGTTCAGATACCCTCTCTTCGGATCATGAAGGATGCAGGTTTGAGCGAAGATGACTGGATTCAGACCCGGCTTGATCAGCTGAACCTAATCGACGAAAAGAGACTTACTGTTATTTGTCATGGTCAGACGTACCAAAAACAGATGATCAAGGCATTTAACAAGAAAGTTAGACGACAAGAGTATCAAGTTGGGGATCTGGTAATCAAGCGCATTATCTTACCTCAAGGTGATCCCAGGGGAAAATGGACCCCTACTTACGAAGGGCCGTTTGTGGTTAAGAACATTTTCTCAGGAGGAGCTATGATTCTAACCACCATGGATGGTGACGACCTTCCTCACCCCGTCAATGTAGACATAGTGAAAAGATACTACGCATAATCAAAGACCCGCTAGGTTGAATGGCCTAGGCAAAAATAAGGGCTTCCCAGTGAACCAAAAGGGTTCGGGCAAAAATAAGGGATGAAAATGAAAAAATCTGTACACCCGGCAAGTCGAAAACCTGAAAAGGCGACTTGGGAAAAAAAGGGTATACCGGTGGACTGAAAACCCGAAAGGGAGGTCCAGGCAAAAATTAGGGATCAAAGCATAACACTATGTCTCATTGGATCACCATGCATCCAGACTTCAATATCAACTATTAAGCTCGGACGGCACTAATCAATCTGATTCATCTTTAACCAAGCAACAAAGTGATGAGATGATCGAGGACATAAGGGCAATAGCAGAGTTGAAACCCAGTGGGATCATTCACATAGCTGTTTTGCTTTCTTTTCACAAATTGTATAAATTCTATTTGTTCGACGACATTCTCTTACTAGGACGCCAGCCTCTTGTACAAAAATGCCTATTTACAGGCCAAACTTCAAAATCAATATATTTCATTTTCAAAGAAATTTCAAACTGTTTTTCCTTTATCTGTTTTGTTTTGCAAAGAACGTCCAATGTTCATTTTTGATATATGCATTTGACATTAATTGCTGCTCATAAATATTTATATGCGAAACAAAAGATGAATTATTGGTAATAGCATAAACAAGGGAAATAAGAAGTGTCCAAGTTGTATAGTTGCTCTGTCCACCAAGTACCAAGATAGACTCAGCTGAAGAATATGGCTAAGATACCTTCACTCCCCGCAGAGTAAGACAGTAATGGTAGCTCTCCCCCAGCTGAGACTTGCAACTATAAACGAATCAGCAATGTTCTCCCCAAGCAGAGTTTATCTACCATTAATACTAAAAAGGCTTGATATCCCTGGCAGTCTTAATATTCCCTAGCAGAGTATAAGAATGTTCCCCGGCAGAATACAAGATACCCCCAGTGGAGTAAATATTTCCCCAGCGCAGTCTAAAAAAGCTTCCCCGACGGAGTTGAAGCATCATCCCCAGTAGACTCTGGAAGTTTATCCCCAGCGGAGTACAAAATAAATCTCCCCAGCCAAGCTCAAGGAATCATTCCCAACAGAATTCAGAGGGTTATCCCCACAAGAGTCTAACAGATTTATCCCCACCAAAAGTCTAACAGGGTTATCCCCAGCAAGTTGCAACTGAAAGATCGTCCCCAGTGAAGTTCTTTCCTTTCACAAGCAGGAATTCGATCCTCAACAGATTCAGTATCACCGACAACAGTAATCCATCCCCAGTGGAGTTTATCAGTAGAATCTTCAGCAGAGCATCTCTTCCCACGGAGTAATCTCCTCATCAGTATATTACCCAACAGAGTCATCTTCTCCTGCAAGTTTATTCTCGCAATCACCTTCGTTCACAATCCCCAGCGAAAGCAAAGAATTCAACTCTATTCTCCAGAAACTATCCGGGATTTATTTTCCCCAGCTAAAGCATTACATTTCCATATATCATGATACATGCATATACGCATCATACCACACAATCTCATTTATTTTGAGAACATCATTGCTTGATCCATATCATGCATTGTATATGACTGACCTTTACTTTTCAGGAAATATACAGTTAAAGTTCTCAGCTATGGAAGACCTTGTTTGGTCTAGTTAAATCGATTCCTAAAGATTTTTCTGATGTTGATCCAGTCAAAGTTGATCCAAGACCTCCTCTGGTCCAGTTAAATCGATTTCTAAAGATTTTTCTGATGCCGATCCAGTTGAAGTTATTCCAAGACCTTGTCTGGTTCAATTAAATCGATTCCTAAAGATTTTTCTGATGCCGATCCAGTTGAAGTTATTCCAAGACCTTGTCTGGTCCAGTTAAATCGATTCCTAAAGATTTTTCTGATGCTGATCTAGTCAAAGTTGATCCAAGACCTCCTCTGGTCCAGTTAAATCGATTCCTAAAGATTTTTCTGATGCCGATCCAGTTGAAGTTATTCCAAGACCTTGTTTGGTCCAGTTAAATCGATTCCTAAAGATTTTTCTGATGCCGATCCAGTCAAAGTTGATCCAAGACCTCCTCTGGTCCAGTTAAATCGATTCCTAAATATTTTTCTGATGCCGATCCAGTTGAAGTTATTCCAAGACCTTATCTGGTCCAGTTAAATCGATTCCTAAAGATTTTTCTGATGTCGATCCAGTCAAAGTTATTCCAAGACCTTGTCTGGTCCACTTAAATTGATTCCTAAAGATTTTTCTGATTCTGATCCAGTCAAAGTTAATCCAAGACCTCCTGTGGTCCAGTTAAATCGATTCCTAAAGATTTTTCTGATGCCGATCCAGTTGAAGTTATTCCAAGACCTTGTCTGGCCTAGTTAAATCGATTCCTAAAGATTTTTCTGATGTCGATCCAGTCAAAGTTAATCCAAGACCTCCTCTGGCCCAGTTAAATCGATTCCTAAAGATTTTTCTGATGCCGATCCAGTTGAAGTTATTAGACCTTGTCTGGTCCATTTAAATCGATTCCTAAAGATTTTTCTGATGCGGATCCAGTCAAAATTTTCCAAGACCTTTGTCTGGTCCAGTTAAATCGATTCCTAAAGAATTTTCTGATGACGATCCAGTCAAAGATATTCCAAGACCTTGCCTGGTCCAATTAAATCGATTCCTAAAGATTTTTCTGATGCCGATCCAGTCAACATTAATTCAAGACTTTTGTTTGGTCCAGCTAAATCGATTCCTAAAGATTTTTCTGATGCCGATCCAGTCAAAGTTAATCCAGGACCTTCTCTGGTTCATTCAGATCGCCGATGAGATCTCCCTGATTCATATTCCAGTTGAAGTTCAGACCACCTATCGACAGTCTCCAAATGGAATCTGTAAGCCCATTCCCGACATCACAACGCTGATACCACTTCATGCGAGTGCAAGTTTCTGGGCACTCTAGTGTTCAATCATCTTCCACCTTCGGATCACGAAAGGCCCGAAAGCCAATCTATATCCTCAGGTTTAAGAAGATTGAACAGGGGCAGCTGTTGTACCCCAAAATTTTCCCTCCCATATTTCTCAAAACATTGCAAGAAAGGTCCCCAAGTGGCTCAAGATTGCTCAAGAGTTGGACAGTCAAGCTATCTTCTAAGGCAGTCAACCTCAAATTAGGGTTTTGTGTTGCATCAAGGTCCTTACATCCAAATGACCTCAAGTGCTCCCCAATGTCCTGATATGTTCTCAAGATCATCCATGTCAAATTTCAAGCCTTGCAGAGGAAGTTTAGTCAGTCAATTGCTCAAGAGGTCCAAAAATCGATTGTGTTAGGCCAAAAGTCAACTGTGACCTACAAATAGTCAAACTTCAAGATTTTTTTCCAACATTCTCATTTTGAAGGATATTTCATAATTTGATCAAGGGTTGATCATGATTCATCAAGGATTGCTCAAAATTCATCAAGACTCAAAAGTTGCTAAATTAGGGTTTTGTAGGAAAAGTCAACTCAACTTTGACCAAGCATAACTTTCTAATAATTTATGAGAAATGACCCATCCTAATCTCATTTTGAGGAGGAAGAAATTTCCTACAATCCATCTTCATACCCCAAGATCAAGAAATGCATTCACAAAAAGTTACAAATTTGGACATTATAGGTCATTTTTGAAAGTCAACAAAAACACCTTTTTTTTCCAAAGCTTATAACTTGAGAATGGAATATCAAAATGACATGAGACCAAACGGGTTGGTTAGAGGACATATCAAGCTTTCTAAAAAGTCCAAGAACAACTCCAAAAGTTCAAAATTGAAGAAGTTATGCATTGTTGAAGTTGGTCATTTTTCCAAAATTGCCAAAAGTCAACTATCCCCAAAACTTCAAATTTTGTCAAATGGGCCCATTCTTTTCAACTTGATTTGGTCTTGTCACACTACACACGTGTCCTAGCTTCAGCCTTGTGCCCATTTATTAATTTTTATATTTTATTTGATTTTTTTTATTAAATTAATTCATTTTAAATCAATTTAAATCAAATAAAATCCAAATATTAATCACTTGGTATCTTTTTGATTGATACAGGTCTTAATTGTCATCATGGACATGATCAAACTCGTATCTCACCATATCATGAACAAAAAGATGGATTTTGGACAAAATTGGAAAGCTTTGAATGTTGAATCAAATCATATCTCAAAACATCAATGCATAAGGATTCAACCCAAAAAAGTTGACCTAATTCATTCCATGTTACTTATACAAGGCAAAGAGACACGAATCAAAGGTTAGAAGCTGCAGAATCACAAAAATCAAAACTTGAAAAAAGGCAAAAAAGCTTGAAACTGAAATCCTTAGAGGCGTTTTCAAGGGGAAATCTCAACGTATATCAATTGCTGGACATCCACTGAAGCGAAACCAACCCCTAGCAAGCCATCACGCCCTCTCAATCGCGCTGTAAGTCTCTCTGAAAGTCGCTCTGCACTTGAAATCGTATCCTCATATTCTTGCGCTTTCTTGGCAAAATCCTTACATATTCATGCTTATCGTTCCATTTAGAAACTTTATGCATCATTTGATTGTGTTTTCATGAGCCATAGCCCCATACCCGAACCTAGGGTTTTGGAAGTTTGTTTTTGGGCGTTTTCTTTGCAGGAAAAATTGGAACAAATAATGGACATAGACGTGCTCAGGATGTCCTGACGAACATATCCATGGTCTTGGAATTGATTTTTATAGCCTAGAACTAATTTTAGGAGCAAGCTATGGATTTAGCTGCGGATGTAAATCCGCAGGTAAAAAAACCAGGTTTTAGTGGAGAACAAGACAATGTGTCCCCATCCGATTGCACCATTCAAACTTTCGCGCTTTTTTATTTTTTAATTCTGGCATTTTATTTGTTTCCCATATAATAATTGCCATCTAATCCACTAACAATTGAAAGGCAGTGGTGTAGTGGTAAGCGCGTTGTTCAGTGGCTCATAGGACCTGGGTTCGAATCCCAGGTCCCCATATTTGCTTTGCTATTTTTCTTCAGGAAATCCAACGCATTTCAGGAGTTGTGGTTCACCATACACCCTCACTCAGATGCTTGCTAGATGGCCCCAAGCCAAATCTGGTGACTCAGGTTGAAGGTCCATCATGCTCTCAAGTCAACGTGTACAAGTGTGATCCAGAAAAGTCAGCACAGGCTTGCATTATTGGGCCTTGAAAATTGCTAATCTCACCTTCAATCTGGGCCCAAACCCCCTTGGTTACTTCTTTTTATTTCTTTCTTTATTTATTTTATTGTTATTATTTTATTATTTATTATCACTAGCCAATTAAAATTTTCCTCATAAAATCAAAAACCAAAAAAATATATTTTATTTATTAAAATTAAATTCAGCATTTTATTTTTGTAAATAAAATTAATTCAATTAATTTAGTTTTAATTAGGTATAACTTTTAATATTTTTGCAATAATTAAAATTAATTTAGATAATTAGGTTTACTAACTTTGATCAAATTTATTTTATTTTTTTAAATACTCAAAAATCCAAAAAATTATTATTTTAATTAATTAATTAATTAGCTTATTTGATTTAATAATTAACTTAGGTCTAATTTCTTTTTAATTCAAAATAAAAAAAAAATCTTTTCTTTAATAATTAAAGGGTCAAAACCCTAGAATGCGCCCGATTTAATTTCTCGCACGCATACCATTTTATTCAATATTGTAATTGCTTCCGGAATGTAATAGCTTTAAATAGGACTTTATTTTATCGCTTTATTTATTTTCCGCATTTTAATTTCAAGGGTTATTTTTGGCGATGTAAATACCCGACGCCTTGTAATAGTTAGATTTAATTTCTGCAATTTAATTTCCGCAACTTATAAACTGTTAGATGTTTGATAATAGGGAATGCATGACAAGATCGAATGTATGAACTTAAAATCAACATAGATAACCATTGACATGTACAAAGATAAAATTAACTGAAATAACACACTCGCACATGCGCACTCTTAGGGTACACCTGGCTTGGTTGCCTTCGAACGTGGTCATTGAGTATATGAAGTTTTAGAGGCCGCCCTCTTGTCCAAAGATCATAGTTGCCTCGAAACGGTTGCCTCGAAAAAATGATCTAAGACATTAGGGTTACCGCTAATGCATCCTAACATTGCTTTAGTGACCACACGTCCCTTAATCGAATTGACCCTAAAATTCCAACGACGATGCTACCTACTCATCAATAGTGGGATAGCATTGCCTAAAGGACATTACCATAGATTGATTCCTTTTTCGAGTAGGTAGATGGTTCTTAAGTACTTGCTCCTGTCAAAACAAAACAAAACTTTTCGCACTTACACCTTTCAAACAAAAAACTCTTTTCAAACCCACAAACCAAAAGAAAAGCAAATTTTTTTGAAAACACTTTGAGCAAGTACCTAAGAGCCCGTGGATAACCACGGATAGAAAGGGTGCTAACACCTTCCCTTTCTATAATCTACCCCCCGGACCCGAGAAACATCTCGAAAAAGGAATTTTTCTGTGTTTTTTTCCTTTCCTTGTTGGATAAAATAAAAGACGGTGGCGACTCTTGCTTACTGCGACATTTTGCAAAAACAAACGCAAAACGCAAACCAGCATTCCAAAACAGTCAGTTCTCTCCCACCGTATCACAGTTATCCATCAGGCGTTGAACACCTGACTTCAATAGATGGCAACCAGTAGGTAGGACGGAACACAGGTGGCAACCTTCGCCACATCCCGGAAATAAACCGGCTAACAGAAGGTTCTTCTTCACAGTCATCAACAAAGTAGAAATGTCTTTCACAGAAGTCACAAACGAGTCATCATCCACGGGATTCACTCCATGCTTGGGCATAGTAACATTCATGACATTAGGCTTTTCAGGCGCTTCAAACTCAATTTCCTTAGCATCAATCAGATTCTGCACTTTATTCTTCAAAGCCCAGCAATTGTTGGTATCATGCCCTGGGCTATCAGAGTGATAAGCACATCGAGGGTTCGGATTATACAACGGTGATATGGTGTTGGGATTCTTTGGAGCCTCCTTCGGAATCACCAAGTTGGTCTTCAACAGTTGCGGAAGAATTTGAGATAGAGTCATATTGAGCCGAGTATACTGCCTTTGCGGTCTCTCTGCTCTTTGCTGATTGTTGCGTTGTGGGGCAATTGTTGGTCTTGATATAACCACCACATTAACTGCTTGGCGGCGTTCGGGTCAATTTTGGCTCCTCGAGCTGTAAACTGCACTTGACTCTTTCTTGAAAGGCTTCTTCTCTGTACTTGACGAAGCACCTTTCTGTATCTTGCCGCTCTTGATACCAGCTTCAACTCTATCCCTAGTCATAATCAATTCGGTGAACCCAGACAATGAACTACCGATCAAATGGTTGAAATATGGACCAGACAAAGTCCCAAGAAACATATCCACCAACTCCCTGTCAATCAGAGGGGATTGTACTCTTCCAGCAAGATCTCTCCATTTCTGAGTGTAGTCCTTAAAACCTTCGCTCGCACCCATAGACATATCCTGAAGTTGGGTAAGTGTGGGAGCAAGGTCGGCATTATACTGGTATTGCTTGTAAAAAGTAGCGGCAAGGTCCTCCCAGTTGCAGACATTAGCTCCTTCCAGTTGATAGAACCATTCAAGTTGAGTCCCTGACAGACTATCTTGAAAGAAATGAACCCAGAGGTTCCTATCAGCAGTATACGGTTGAATCTTTCTAACATACGAGTGGAGGTGTAACTTTGGGCAGGATACCCCGTCGTATTTAGAAAAGACTGGTGCTTTAAACTTGTGCGGGATTACCACCCCAGATGCCAAACCCAAATCTCCGAAGTCCAGCCCAGGTATCTTCTGGATCTCCATCATGCTTAACCGGTCTTCGAGTTGCTTATACCTATCCTCGGCCGGAGGATACTGGTCTTCATCAAAATCTGTATCGTTGTCAAAAACCACAGGTCTAGGCGCCCTCCTTTATTCTTGATTCTATCCCCCTCTAGATGAGTGAGATAAATCAACATCCTTTCTCATGTTCCCAAACCTGTGACCCATATTCAGGAGGACCGTCTTCTTCTTCTTCTTCTGCTTGTCCTTCAAGATAAGAGTCTTCAAATCTTGCTGACTCTTGGCCAAGTTCATGAACATTTCCTGGAACTGAGCATTCTGAGCTTGAAAAGCCTTGATGGCTTGATCAGTAGGCGTTTCAGAAGACATGATTGCTGAAATAAACAGTGAAGAAGATGAGAAACCTGTAAGGGTACCTGTAATGAGGTGCATGGGAATGGAATGCGTTTGATATGATTTCAAAGACTTTAGGGAGATTCAAATTTGTAAACCAAAATGAAACACACTTTATTATATAAAAAACTTGAAACAATGTTTAACAAATGCGTTTAAGGCGTTACAAAAGAAATACTGAAAAGAAAATCTAAACTAGAAACAATAAAAGACATCAGCGTTCCCATGGTCGCTTTCCTTTTGTGCTGACATAATCGTTGAGGACTGTGAAACGGTGGGAGAACTGACTATGGGTTTTGCGTTTGTTTTCGCAAATGTTTCGGTTGAGCAAGAGTCGCCACCGACTTTTTATTTTATCCTAAGGAAAGGTTTAAAAAGCACAGCAAAAACCTTTGAGATTTTTCTTGGGTTCGGGGAATAGATTATAGAAAGGGAAGGTATTAGCACCCTTTCTATCCATGGTTATCCATGGGCTCTTAGGTACTTGCTTAGATCAACTTGCCTTGGTTTTCAATTGTTTGAAATGGTGCTCGGTGTGTGGTTTTGAAAATGTTTTGGAAAGATGCCTTGTATAGACTACCCTTGTAACAATTCTTTACTCGAATGTTTTACAAAAAGGTGTTTTGTCTTTTGAAAAGATGTTTCAAGGTTTTTCGAAAGTTGGTTTTGAAAGTGTTTGTGAAGTGTGGTTTGAAAATAGGCAAGTGTTTTCTTTTACAAATTGACAAGTACCTAAGAGTTTATCTACCCTAAAGTTCTCAAAGATTTTTGTTATGTTTTAAACCTTTTTGACAATTTTGTTACACCATTGCATTTGGTGGACAATCTTGTATTAGGAGGTGAAAGGGACGGGCGCGGGTCATCGTTTAGACCATAATTGCAATAGTGTTAAATGTCTTTGGGCAATTTTTTTTCTTTGAAAGGGACTTGATCATTTTAGGCAACTTTTCGAAAGCGTCATCGAGGGACTATGATCATTTGATTGTTTGTTTTACCCAAAGAGACCTAACATGCAATATGGCCCATTTATTTGAAGGCAACAAAGTGGAATACCCTAGGGGTGCAAGTGTGATATGTGTTGTCCATATTTCATGCTCATTTATCTTGAAATTAGGTCAAGCTATTTTGTTCTTTTTATTTGCATACAAACCCTAATTCTAGCATGGTATATTTAGAAAGCGTTTAAAGTGCGAAAAGTAAAATTCCTACACTATTACATCACAACATGGGAAGGGGGGTACAAACGTTCAAATGGGGGGATATTTAGACAAAGAAATTAAACCTAGCTATTACATCATTTTTGGAACATTTACAAATAATTAATTGCATAAATTAAATGGAAAATACAATAAAGATGCAAAAATGCAAAAAGGATTTTTATATGTATAAAAAAGAGTATTATTTATGTTAAATAAATAAAATAAAAAAAGTATTATTTTTGGAGTTTTTATGTTTTAAGGGCAAAACCCTAATTTTTATTAAGTAATATATATATTATTTAATTTACACAAGTATTTATTTATTATGTACAAAAATAAAATAAAATGAAGTATATTTAAAAAAAAGTATCTTTTTATGTCAAATATTAATAAAATAAAAAATATAAGTATTTTTGTATTTTAACCTAAATATACTAATGAATATATATATATATATATATATATATATATATATATATATATATATATATATATATATATATATATATATATATATATATATATATATATATATATATATATATATATATATATATATATATATATATATATATATATATATATATATATATATATATATATATATATATATATATATATATATATATATATATATATATATATATATATATATATATATATATATATATATATATATGTGTATTAATTTCTAAATATGTATTATATATATATATATATATTAATAATATTTAATATTTAATAAAAAAAGTATTTTTTTTATAAAATATTTTCAGAAAGTAAAACAAAAATAAAAATGTATAATAATGTATTTGCACTATTTTAGTATTTTAAACAAAAATATATGTATTTATTTATTTGTGTATAAACTAAAAGAAAACTAAATAAATGCCTAATAAATTCAAAAATGGTGAGAAAAAATATTTTTATTTTTTTAATATCATGAGAAAAAATAAATAAGTCAATCAAAAAAAGAAAAAGTCAAAAAGTCAAAGAAATAAGCAAAATGGGCTCAGGGGGTGCAGAAGCAAATGTATGGTGCAAAAAGAAAAGTCAACACAAGCCCAGCCCATGAAGACCTTTCTTCAACCTCCAGACTTCTGTTTGAACAAAAACACGCGCCTCTTTCTTCCATTGCAAGGTCCTGATTCTTTGAGTTTTAGCAAAAACTTCCAACATCAAAACTGTTAAGAATCTTCTCACGAATTCACACATATAAAGAACATGTTTTAATTCTCAGAAATGAGGGAGAATTTCTTCTCTCCCAATTCTTAACCTACTTTTTGTTCAAAGTTCAGACATCAAATTCTCTAAGCATACATAATATAAATGAAATCTAATTATATGGGCATGTTCAGGGCTATGATTGTGACATGTTTTCTTCACAAACCTAAAGCTAACAATGCCTAATAAGAGAGATACGAGTTCATGAACTTACCTGTTCAGTTGAAGTTGTATCTGGCAATGGAGAAGCTTTCAGTGCAAGGTGATGATTGGTATAGCTTTCTTGAGGTCCAGGGATGCTATTCCAAGCTTTACTTTATCTTGAAACTTCTTGAATCGTGCTAGAGAACTTCAACTTCAAAACAAGAAAATGAAAATGGTGGAACTGGTTAGAGGAATTACAGGTCGTGTTTTAGGTTTTGGTTAGCTTGCATTGATGCTAGGGAATGTGTTTGATGAGCTTTGGGCAAGAAATCATGCAAGGGATGAGAGATGGTGTTCAATCTGCAGGCCTTGCCCTGTTTATGCAGTTTGAGAGTGATTCTGGGAATGGGAGTGTTTGGGAGGCCAAGGGCTCGTGTTCTAGCTTGGGTTGGATGATTAGAAAGTGTCTACAATGTTTGCTTCTGTGTTCTAATGCTGAGATCAAAGTTGTTGTATGTTATGATACTTTTCTTCACACCTAAGCAAGCAAAGCCAACTTGATGTTTTAGGCAAGTAGGGGACCCTTAAAACATGCTGCTAACCTTGTCTTGATCAGAGTGTTTTGCTCATAATCTTGTGTCAATTAGATTTCATATGTACTTGTTGGATTTTCAATTGGACATAAAGCTTGCTTTTACAAAAATGGCTATTTTGCTTTTTCCATAAATGGGTTTATTCAACATGTAATGCATAAGCTCATGAAACAAGACCTTAGCACAATGAACATGCATTAAATTATTGAGTGTTGGATGGTTTAAGGACCTGTAATGTAGCACAAACTAAGCTGACTTGAAAATGGCATAAGTTATGAACATGTACATGACCAATTCAAAAGTGAGTTTTTGCCATATTGTGAAATTCGATTCTCTCAAGTTATGAGGTTGTTTGATGAGTTCTTGGACATTTTGGAAAGCTTGGAATGTGTACTACAATCCATCTTTGAAATGCAAATTGAAATTCCAAGTGGAAGTATATGGAAAATAGCCTTGAAGTTAGGTAGAAAACCTTGCCAAAATAGGTTAAAATTTCACTAAGTTAAGAATGGTTTAGTGCCCTTATTCAAAAAATTGTAACTTGAGATACAAGCCTCATTTGGGAAAACTTTGTGAATCAAAGTTGTAGATTATGCAACAAGCTACAACTTTCATGTTTTTACTTTTGCTTGAATCCAAATGAATCTTGGTGAGAAAGTGGGGCAAAGTTGGGAAAAAATTAGGGTTTTTTCATAACTTAGAAAAATTCTAAGTTATGAAAAATTCCCATTTCTAACCCTAATTTGCATTTTTTGATTTCTTGGTGAACAAGTTTCATGATTTGGCATGTTTTGATGAAAAATGAATCTTGACTCTTGATTTTGACCAAAAAAAGTCAAAGTTTGACTTTTCAATATACAGTCAAAATTGATCAATTGACTGGGAAATTCAACTGTCAATCTTGTGTACTTGGGATCTTTTGAGTTTGTTGAGCATGTCAAGATGATTCCATGGGGTCCTTGAGTCCATAGGTGAGCTTGGTTTGCTTTTGGCTAGGTCAAACAGTAAAAAATTGCCTTTGTGCAGTCAAAACCCTAAAAATGACCATTTTGCCCTTTTGGTGATCTGATCAAATTTCTTGTGGAATTGTGATACAAACTTGATCAAATGGTTCATAGGAGTTCATAATGTTGATGTGGGTCAATTTTCATGAGATTTGACTGTCAATTGTTCACTGTTGACTTTTTCCCCAATACAGCTGATTTCTAGGTCAACTGTCCAATTGACTGGGCAAAATTTGGAATCAAGACTTGAAACTTGATATGGATAAACTTGGGAGTCCAATATGAAGCATGAAAGTCATCTTAGGCATTTTAGGTCAACACATCTTTGTGCAAACACAAACCCTAATTTGGGTCAGCAGTGCAAGGAGAAGTCTTGAGCAGATGAAACCCTAACTGGATCCTGAGCTTCAAGGGCTTTGTGATGAGAAATTAATGAGAAATAGGAGGGCAAATTTTGGGGTACAACAGTTTCCCCTGTTCAATCTTCTTGAATCCGAAGAGTTAGATTGGCAAGTTTGCCTTTCGTGACTCGAGGGTAAAAGGAGATTGGACACTAGAGTGCCCTTAAATTTGCACTCGTCGAAGCAATGGATGCGGGAATGGGCTTAGAGATGCCATTTGGAGGGGTGACAGAATCTTGTCAGGGATGGGCTTAAATATGCCATCTGGAATGAGTATCAGAAAGGTGTCCAAGCTTTGGACCATCTCTGAACTGGGGGTCTGAATAAGCAATAGATTGACATCCATTGTTGGGAGGAATCCGTAAGTTGTTTTCAGAAGTCTTGAGAAGTAACTGAACAAGCGATAGGTTAACATCCGTTACTTAGAGAACCCGTAAACTGTTTTCAGAAGTCTTGAAGTTGAATAAGCAATAGAGCCGCATCCGTTGTTGGGAAGCGTCCGTAAACTGTTTTCAAAAGTTGCATCTGAACAAGTGATAGATTAACATCCGTTGTTGGGAAGAATCCATAGACTGTTTTTAGAAGTCTGGAGAAGAATCTGAACAAGCGATAGGTTAACATCCGTTACTTGGAGAACCCGTGAACTGTTTTCAGAAATCTTGAAGTTGAATAAGCAATAGAGCAGTATCCGTTGTTGGGAAGCGTCCGTAAACTGTTTTCAAAGGTTGCATCTGAACAAGTCGATAGATTTAACATCCGTTGTTGGGAAGAATCCATAGACTGTTTTCAGAAGTCTGGAGAAGAAACTGAACAAGCGATAGGTTAACATCCGTTACTTGGAGAACCCGTAAACTGTTTTCAGAAATCTTGAGGAGGAATCGGTGTAGGGCTTCCTGATGATGAGCTCATGTAAAACTACATCTGGATAAATATGGAATAAGCATTAGAATGTTGCCGTGTCTGGGTCACACCCGAACTATTCCTGGAAGGAAACTCGGAGGATAGTGATTCTAGTCTTTTGACTGATCTTACCTGAAAAGGTAAAGAGTTAGTTATATGCAATGTCATGATGCATGACGCAATGTATGTTATATGATATGAATGTAAATGAATGCGCATGTAAGCTGGAGAGCTGTCTTGCAAAGGATAGACGAATCCGAGATGGCTGAGGATAAGAGTATCTTGACTGCTGCCGGGAAGAATAATTCCTGGTTGTTACTGGAGAATAAAGAACTTGGGTTGTATACCAATCTTCTAGGGAATTCCTGATGACTTCTACTGGGGAGTACCAATCTAATAGACTCGTGCTGGAGATGTAAGACCGAGAATCTTTAGTTTAGTGAGAAGTATATCTGACGACTTCACTGGGGAACTCAAGATTTGCCCTCACAAAATTTTGTGGGGAGAAGGTTCATTAGTCTGGCTTTGCTGGGGATTGATAATTTGAAGTTTTAGCTCGGCTGGGGAATTTTGATGAACTCTGCTGGGGGTAGGAATAAATTTGACGAGTGCGATCTTCCGTGGCAGTAAGCTAAGGATAACCCAGTTATAAGCCCTTGTGAGGAATAACTCTGAATAAAACTCGGGAGAGACGTCCGTACTCTGCAGGGGATAAGCTTCCAGAATCTACTGGGGATAAGCTTCAAGACTTGCCAGGGATATGGATTCCAAATCTTCGGGGGGATTTCTTTCGAACGGGTATCAAGACATCCAACTGTATCCTCAACCCATCAGTAATCCTCTTTCTTAGTTCATAAGGAAATGATTATGTTCAAATGTGTGATCGGTGGATCTGGAACTGACTGTTTAACGCTGGTTCGCGAAATGTCGCGGAAGCAAGAGTCGCCACCATCTTTTATTTTCTCCAAATGGAAAGGACAAAAGCACAGAAAAATTCCTTAAAGAGATTGCTCTCGGTTCGGGAGGTAGGTTATAGAAAGGGAAGGTGTTAGCACCCTTTCTATCCATGGTTATCCATGGGCTCTTAGATACTTGCTCATTTGTGTTTTCAAAAATGGTTTGTTTTCTTTTCAACTGTGGGTTTTAAAAAGTTTCTTTGAAAATTTCAGTTCGACTCTTGTATCAGTCCTCAAGAGTGTTTGAAAAGTTGCTTTCAAAAGCTTTTTGAAAAGGTGTCGGTGTGAAAAGTACTTTTGAATTTGTTTTGAAATTAGAGCAAGTATCTAGAGTCGTCTACCTACCCTAAGGAATTCGTCTGTGTAAATGTCCTTTAAAGTAGTGTCATCCCACCATTGAGAGGTAGGTAGCACCACCGTTGGAGGTGTTCGGGTCAATTCGAGGTTCGGGACATGGTGATCACCGGAGCAATAGGAAGACACCTTAGAAGCTACCCTCATGCCAGGTTCCCGGATCATGAGGACTTACTAAGACGTCCTCTACTCGACGATCACCTTTCGAGGCAAGGCAACAGTGAGGCGTACCCTAGGGGTGGTGTGTGATTTGTGTGTCATGTTCAGTTATTTTGTCTTATTCATGTCATGGGTGATCTAAGCGTTTGTTTTTATTTTTGTCCATTCATTCTTGCATGCATTTGTTAACAGTTAAAAAATTGCGAGAAATAAAAGTTCTAAAGCTATTACAAAAGGCGCGGGTCCACATCGCCAAAATTTCCAGAACCCGATTTGACAGAAAAGTAAAGAATTAAGGTAAAAGGTAAAGTGCGAAAGATAAATGTTACATGGCTTTGGGAGAGATACATAAATAATTAAAAGAAAACGAAATAAATATGCGAATTGAATTAAAGTTGAAACGAGGGCGTTGGACCCTTTTTAATTAAATTAAATTAAACGATTATTAAATTAATGAAATTAAAATGAAAAGAAATTGTTTTTTGGTATTTTTGTATTTTATGATTTTAATGAAAAAAGAATTAAATGAAATTAAAAGATTAACCCTAATTCTAATTGTTTTTAGTTTATTAAGAAAGAATTAAATTTTAACCTAATATTAAACCTAATTATCTACATGCCATTTAATTACAAAAATAAATAATAGGAAATATTTAATTATTACGAGAGAAAAGAAAAAGGGATAAAAATGATTATAAACCCTAATTCTACCAATTTTAGATTTTTATTAAGGAAAATATTACAATTAAACCTAATTTAATAACTAAAATTAATTAATGCAATTTATTTATAAAAAATATGACATTAAATAAAAATATTAATTTTTGTCCTTTTATGATTTTTTGTGTTTTTTATATTATTTATGAAAATAATTAAATTAAAGACTTAATTAAAATAAAGACAATAATTGGAAATAATACCAAAATAATGAAAAGAAATAATGCAAACCTAGGGGGTTCTGCCCCTAATTTGGAGGGTATGCTTAGCATTTTTGGGCCCAATTGTTCATGGCCTGATTGACTTTCATGCCAGCGTGTGAGGTGGTTGACTGGTGTCTACCATGGGCTTCAAATCATGGCCCTCTGATCGCTTCCATTGGCCAAGTGGACGGCTTGATTTTGATGACGCACGGTGGTCCATAACGTTGAAACTGCACACAAATATTAACTGAAAAATAATATGAAAGGGGGGTGGGGACCTGGGATCGAACCCAGGTCCTGGAGGTCACCACTACAACGCCTTGCCAATCGTGCCACTTTATTTCTTTGTACATTAAATAACACACAATGAATATAACATAAACCAAGGCGTTAGTGACTTTTTGGCGCGAGAATTCAAATCTTCCAGTCGTTGCCTTACACCTCACTGTCTTCTTCCTTGATGCGTTTTTTCCTGAAACAAAAAAGAGATTGGCAACGGTTTTGAACCGTTCCCTTATGTATCATTCCAGAAAATAACGAATAGGCCATGTGGCCTCATAAATTAGGCGTGAGGGTCTCGTTCTCTTCGTCCAAGCGCGCTGAGTTGGATGGTCTAGGTCCCATGTGCTAATTGTTCAAGGTTTGGAAACCCCTAAATCAATTTTCACGAAACCCTAATGTGCTCTCATGGTGGATCCTTCGTTTTAGCATGAAACTCCAATCAAATTATGCAGTTAGCTTGCAAACATCATTCTAAACACAAAAACAATAATGAAATATGTTAAAAATGCATGAATGATGGAAAACGATTTTGGAATTTTTCTCACCAACTTCAATGGTGATTTCGTGTTCTCTTGAGTATGGGACTCAGTGAATGATTGGAAAACGTTCTATGATCCTCAAGGAAGGTGTTTGAACAGCTCTTGCACCTTGAATTCACCTATAAAACCAAAATCGAATTTCAAAAATATGTGAGTTTCTTGAGTTCTTGTATGGCTTGGTTATGCAGCCTCTCAGTCAATGAGCACGAGGGTTTGCTTGCATATATGTATATGAGTGATTAGGTCAAAAAAAATTGATCCAAAATCCATGAATTGATGAAAAATATATTTGATTTTCAAGCCATTATTTTGCAATCTTTTTCACATGTTTTTGATACAAATCATGTCCAATTCCATTGATTCTTTCTATATTTGGTTAGGCACGAAATCTTGGAGATATTATATGCATAAAAAGATTGAAAAACCTAGGTTTAGTATTTTTCATGTATTTTAATTAATTAAATGAATTATTAATAATAAAAATCCAAATAAATAAATAAAAAATGAAGAAAAACTTCCCTTTGGGCCAAATGGTCGTGCACATGCCTTGGATAATGAATTGTGGAAGAAAAAGAGGCCCATTAGCAATTTTAGGTCATTTGAATCAATGTTGACTTTTCAAAACATCCAAAAATTTCCCAACTTCCACAAGGCATAACTTGCTCAATGTTTAAGCTTGGCTCATGTTTTTGGACATTTTGGAAAGGTCTTTGAGTCCTCTAACCAATGTCTTTGGTCCCATGTCATTTTGATTTACCAATCTCAAGTTATGGCCTTTGACTTAAAGTCCCTTTTTGTTGACTTTTGAAAATGACCTATAATGTTGAAATTGATAACTTTTTGTGAGAGCATTTCTTGGACTTGAAGTATGAAGAGGAGTTGTAGGAAATGTCTTTCTCTTCAAAATGAGCTTTGGATGGAATTTTTCTGATAATCCATGTGAAAGTTATGCCTTGGTCAAGTTACAGTTGACTTTTTCAACTGTCCAAATATGGAAACTTTTGCATCTTGATGATTTTTGAGCCAAGCTTTGAGAATCATGATCAAGCATTGATCAAATGATGTTTGTGGCTTCAAAATGAGATGTTGACCAAAAATTTGGACTTTTGACTGTCAAATGACCATTTTGCCCCTACAGTCGACTGTAGTGCAATTAGGGTTTTTGACTGTGCAATTTTGTGCTGAAAGTTTTGAAACTTGGTATGAGGATGCTTGACCATATTTATAGGCATGTGGGACTTGATTGGACCCTTGGAAACTTCATTTTCTTGATCAGAACCAAAACCCTAATTTTGACTGTTTAGGAGGCCCTTGCACTGTGCAACCCTTGGGGAATTTTGAAGCTTGACTTGGCAATTTCTGAAGAATATGGGAGGGCAAATTTTGGGGTACAACAGTTGCCCCTGTTCAATCTTCTTAGACCTGAGGATGCAGATTGGCTGACGTGCCTTTCGTAATCCGAGGGTGGAAGATGATTGAACACTAGAGTGCCCAGAAATTTGCGCTCACATAGTAGCAGTATGATGATGGGAATGGGCTTATAGGTGCCATTTAGAGATTGATGGATAGGATGATGGGCTTATAGATGCCATGCTAAGAGATGAGGGAAGGTGGATGGGCTTATAGATGCCATCTGGATGTTGATCGCGTAAGAGCTTCCTTAGCGAGAAATTGCGTACTTGCAAAAGAAAAAATGATTACCTGACCTGTTACAGGAGCTGGTCTTCAGATATATGTGCAGGGGTGTCCTGACTGGTTACAGGAGCTGAATCCGGAGCTTCAAATGGTGATGAATGAACCAGGGATGGTTACTACCTCAACAGGAACGGTGAGAGAACCTTGGATGACTTTAACCTCAACAGCAATCGTTGAGAAAATCTTGGGATTACCACCTCCGCAGGATCGGGGAGAGAACCATAGGCGACTACAACCTCAAGAGCAATCATTGAGAGAATCTTGGTGGGAATTATCATCTCCGCAGTATCGGGGAGAGAACCATAGGCGATTACAACCTCAATAGCAATCATTGAGAAAACCTTGGATGGAATTATCATCTCCGCAGTATCGGGGAGAGAACCATAGGCGATTACAATCTCAATAGCAGTCATTGAGAAAACCTTGGATGGAATTATCGTCTCCGCAGGATTGGGGAGAGAACCATAGGCGATTACAATCTCAATAGCAATTATTGAGAAAACCTTGGATGGAATTATCGTCTCCGCAGGATCGGGGAGAGAACCATAGGCGATTACAATATCAATAGCAGTCATTGAGAAAACCTTGGATGGAATTATCGTCTCCGCAGGATTGGGGAGAGAACCATAGGCGATTACAATCTCAATAGCAATCATTGAGAAAACCTTGGATGGCTTCTACTGAGTCTTCATCAGAAAAAAAATTTTGGGGTCGATTTAACTGGACTAGAGAAGGCCTTGGACTGGATAAGAAATCTTTGGAGTCGATTAACTGAACCGGTCTAGGTCTTGGAATGTCTTCAACTGGGTCTTTATCAGAAAAATCTGTTTGGGGTCGATTTAACCGGACCAGAGAAGGCCTTTGACTGGATAAGAAATCTTTGGAGTCGATTAACTGAACCGGTCTAGGTCTTGAAATATGATTGAGAGTTTAACTGAATCTTTCCTGAAAGGTAAAGGTCAGTCATATGCAATGCATGATATGGATCAAGCAATGATGTTCTCAACATAAATGAGATTTGTAAGATATGATGCGTCTATGCATGCTATAATGATGTATGTGATGTTTACGAATGTATGTTTTTCGTCTAGGAAAGTAAATCCTTGACGGGTGCCGGGAAGTCACTCCTGGGCTGATGTTGGAGAATAGATTTTGCTTCCGCTGAGGATGATAATTGCAAGAATACCGGTAGGAGAAGATGACTCCGTTGGGGAATAAACTTGGTGAATGGAATAACTCTGCGGGGAGGAAAGTACTCTAACGATCTTGCTGGGAAGCAATACTCTATGGGGAGAGAGATACTTTGCTGAATTGTTGATAACCTGTTGGGGATGCCTTTGTTGTGTTGGAAGTGCTGATAGACTTCGCTGGGGATAAGAAGACTTAGTTGACGACGATCTTTCCGTGGCTTCTGGCTGAGGATAACCTAGTTATATCCTGGTAAGGAAATAACTCTTTGAATAAAGCCGGATGACGCGTTCGTGCTTTGCGAGGATAAGCTTCCAGAATCTACTGGGGATAAGCTTACTGCTTGGGGAAATGGATTCCAACTTTCCTGGGGAAACTGGTTTGGACTCTCCTGGGGAATAATTGAACTGCATGGGAAAGTGACTCCATTGAATGTTTGATGTACCACCGGGGAACAATCTTTAGACCAAGACTGCCGGGGATGCTTGTTAAGAATATATATGCTGCTGGGGAATGTTGAGATCTGCTGGAGGATACTCAGCCTCCTTAAGTTTGATAGTAGCTTTGCTTGAGGAGAGTGTACTGACTTGCTGCTTCACTCTCTGGGGAATTAGGATATCTGGTTATGTTCTTTAGCTGAACCTACCTTGGTGTCCTGGAGGATAGAACAATTAGATTACTTAGACAACTCTTTTATTGCCCCTGTTTCTAATGTTACCTGTAATTAATCCTTTGTTTCGTATGCAAATATTTATGAGTTAGCAAATTATTGTCAATGCATATATCACAAATTTGAACCTTGGACGTTCTTCGCAAGACAAAACAGAAAAGGAAAAACAATTGGCACTTTTAACTGAAAAATATATTTGTATTGATTTTTGAATGGCCTGTAAATAGGCGTTTTGTGTACCAGAGGCTGACGTCCTAGTAAGAGAACGCCGCCGAACAGAAGAGTTTATACAAAGTTATACAAGAGAAAATAAAACAGTTGTGTGAAATGAATGATCCCACTGGGTTTCAACCCTGCTATCGCCTTTATGACTCCGAGCGTCTCATCACTTGATGACCTTGGTTGAAGATGAAGCTGACTGATCGATGCCGTCTGAACTTGATGTAGATACCGGATTCTGGATGCAAAGTGATCCAATGAGACATAGTATTACGCTTTATCCCTAACTTTTGCCTGGACTGCCCTTTCGGGTTTTCGGTCCACCGGGATACCCATTTTTGCCCAAGCCGCCTTTTCAGGTTTTCGACTTGCCGGGTGTACAGATTTTTTCATTTTCATCCCTTCATTTTGCCCGAACCCTTTTGGTTCGCCGGGAAGCCCTAATTTTTTCCTAGGCATGTCAGCCTAGCGGGTCTTTTTCATGCGTAGTATCTTTTTACTATGTCTGCATTGGCGGGGTGAGGAAGGTCGTCACCATCCATATTGGTTAGAATCATGGCTCCTCCTGAGAACACATGTTTAACCACAAATGGCCCTTCGTACGTAGGGGTCCATTTGCCCCTTGGATCACTCTGAGGAAGGATGATCCGCTTGATTACCAGATCCCCAACTTGATATTCCTGTGGTCTGAACTTTTTGTTAAATGCCCTGATCATCCGTTTCTGATACGTCTGACCATGACAGATAGCAGCAAGTCTCTTTTCATCAATTAGGTTTAGCTGATCAAGTCGTGTCTGAATCCAATCATCTTCACTTAGATCTGCATCCTTCATTATCTGGAGAGAGGGTATTTGCACTTCGATCGGTAAGACTGCCTCCATGCCATAGACCAAGGAAAAGGGAGTTGCCCCGGTTGACGTTCTGGCTGAGGTACGGTACCCATGTAGAGCGAACGGTAACATCTCTTGCCAATCTTTGTAAGTCACTGTCATCTTCTGCACGATTTTCTTAATGTTTTTATTTGCTGCTTCTACAGCCCCATTCATCTTCGGTCTGTAAGGAGAAGAATTGTGGTGCTGTATATTGAACTATTCGCAGAGCTCAGCGATCATCTTGTTATTCAGGTTGGTACCGTTGTCTGTAATGATCCTTTCAGGGACGCCGTACCGACAGATCAGATTATGCCGAATGAACTGTGCCACAACAGTCTTGGTTACCGTAGCGTAGGATGCTGCTTCGACCCACTTTGTAAAATAATCAATCGCCACTAGGATGAAGCGATGCCCATTAGATGCCGTAGGTTTAATCTCACCGATCATGTCTATGCCCCACATTGCAAATGGCCAAGGCGCAGTCAGAACATTCAAAGGAACTGGAGGAACATGCACTTTGTCTGCATAAATCTGGCATTTATGGCATGTCCGAGAATGTTGGTAGCAGTCAGCTTCCATTGTGGACCAGTAATACCCTGCCCGAAGGATCTTCTTTGTCATTGTATGTCCACTGGAATGTGTACCAAAGGTCCCTTCATGTAGCTCTTCCATGATCCTTTCTGCTTCAGTCTTATCCACACAACGCAGTAAGGTTGAATCATGGTTTCGCTTGTACAATATGTCGTTGCTAAGGAAGAACTTTGCTGCGAACCTTCTCAGAAACTTCTTATCATTGACAGAGGCACCCTCGGGGTATTCCTGAGCTTCCAGATATCTCTTCACCTCATGGTACCAAGGCTTCTCAGTCACCAATTCAGTCTCGAGATCGCAACAGTATGTCGGTTCGTCCAGTTTCCAGATGATGATCCGGGGAGCCTCATTGTATGTTCAAAGTTAAATGGGATAATGAGGCTCCCCGGATCATCATCTGGAAACTGGACGAACCGGCATACTGTTGCAATCTCGAGACTGAATTGGTGACTGAGAAGCCTTTGTACCATGAGGTGAAGAGATATCTGGAAGCTCAGGAATACCCTGAAGGTGCATCTGTCAATGATAAGAAATTCCTGAGAAGATTCGCAGCAAAGTTCTTCCTTAGCAACGACATCTTGTATAAGCGAAACCATGATTCAACCTTACTGCGTTGTGTGGATAAGACTGAAGCAGAAAGAATTATGGAAGAGCTACATGAAGGGACCTTTGGTACACATTCCAGTGGGCACACTATGGCTAAGAAGATCCTTCGAGCAGGATATTACTGGTCCACAATGGAAGCTGACTGCTACCAACATTCTAGGACATGCCATAAGTGCCAGATTTATGCAGACAAGGTGCATGTTCCTCTAGTTCCCCTGAATGTTCTGACTGCGCCTTGGCCGTTTGCAATGTGGGGCATAGACATGATCGGCGAGATTAAACCTACGGCATCTAATGGGCATCGCTTCATCCTGGTAGCGATTGATTATTTTACAAAGTGGGTTGAAGCAGCTTCCTACGCTACGGTAACCAAGACTGTTGTGGCACGGTTCATTCGGCACAACCTGATCTGTCGATACGGCGTCCCAGAAAGAATAATTACAGACAACGGTACCAATCTGAATAACAAGATGATCACTGAGCTCTGCGAGCAGTTCAAAATACAGCACCACAATTCTTCTCCTTACAGACCGAAGATGAATGGGGCTGTAGAGGCAGCAAATAAAAATATCAAGAAAATCGTGCAGAAGATGACAGTGACTTATAAAGATTGGCACGAGATGTTACCGTTCGCTCTACATGGGTACCGTACCTCAGCTAGGACGTCAACCGGGGCAACTCCTTTCTCTTTGGTTTATGGTATGGAGGCAGTCTTACCGATCAAAGTGCAAATACCCTCTCTCCGGATAATGAAGGATGCAAATCTGAACGAAGATGATTGGATCCAGACACGACTTGATCAGCTCAACCTTATTGATGAAAAGAGACTTGCTGCTATCTGTCATGGTCAGACGTATCAGAAACAGACGATCAGGGCATTTAACAAAAAGGTCATACCACAGGAATATCAAGTTGGGGATCTGGTAATCAAGCGAATCATCCTTCCTCAGAGTGATCCAAGGGGCAAGTGGACCCCTACGTACGAAGGGCCATTTGTGGTTAAGCATGTGTTCTCAGGAGGAGCCATGATTCTAACCAACATGGATGGTGACGACCTTCCTCACCCCGCCAATGTAGACATAGTAAAAGATACTACGCATGAAAAAAAGACCCGCTAGGCTGACATGCCTAGGCAAAAATTAGGGCTTCCCGTCGAACCAAAAGGGTTCGGGCAAAATGAAGGGATGAAAATGAAAAAAACTGTACACCCGGCAAGTTGAAAACCTGAAAAGGCGGCTTGGGCAAAAATGGGTATCCCGGTGGACTGAAAACCCGAAAGGGCGGTCCAGGCAAAAGTTAGGGATAAAAGCGTAATACTATGTCTCATTGATCACTTTGCATCCAGAATCCAGTATCTATATCAAGCTCAGACGGCATCGATCAGTCAGCTTCAGCTTCGTTTAGGTCATCAAGTGATGAGACGCTCGGGGATATAAAGGCAATAGCAGAGTTGAAACCTAGTGGGATCATTCATTTCACACAGCTGTTTTATTTTCTTTTGTACAAAATTTGTATAAACTCTTCTGTTCGGCGGCGTTCTCTTACTAGGACGTCAGCCTCTTGTACACAAAACGCCTATTTTCAGGCCATTCAAAATCAATACAAATATATCTTTCAGTTAAACGTGCCAATTGTTTTCCTTTCCTGTTTTGTTTTGCGAAGAACGTCCAAGGTTCAATTTGTGATATATGCATTGACAATAATTTGCTAACTCATGAATATTTGCATACGAAACAAAAGATTAATTACAGGTAACATTAGAAACAGGGGCAATAAAGAGTTGTCTGAGCAATCTAATTGTTCTGTCCTCCAAGGTACCAAGGTAGGTTCAGCTAAAGAACATAACCAGATATCCTAATTCCCCAGAGAGTAAGTCAGCAAGACAGTACACTCTCCTCGAGCAAAGTTATCAAATCTTAAGGAAGTTGGGTATCCTCCAGCAGATCTCAACATTCCCCAGCAGCAACATATATATCCTTAACAAGCATCCCCGGAAATCTTAGCCTAAAGATTGTTCCCCGAAGGTATATCAAACATTCAAAGGAATCACATCCCCCGCAGTTCAAAACTTCCCCCCAGTGAGTCCAATCCAATTTCCCCAGGAAAGTTGGAATCCATCTCCCCCAAGTAATAAGCTTATCCCCAGTAGATTCTAGAAGCTTATCCCTCGCAGAGCATGAACGCGTCGCCCGGCTTTATTAAAAGAGTTACTTCCTTACCAGGATATAACTGGGTTATCCTCATCCAAAAGCCATGGAAAGAGCATCCTCGACGAAGTTCTCTTACCCCCAGCGAAGTCTATCAGCACTTCCAACACAACGAGGGTATCCCCCAGCAAGTTATCAACACTCAACAAAGTATCTCTCTCCCCACAGAGTATTGTTCCCTAGCAAGATCGTCAGAGTACTTTTCTCCCCGCAGAGTTATTCCATTCGCCAAGTTATTCCCCAACGGAGTCATCTTCTCCTACCGGTATCCTTGCAACTATCATCCCTAGCGGAAGCAAAGATCTATTCTCCAACATCAGCCCAGGATATGACTTCCCGGCACCCGTCAAGGATTTACTTTCCTAGACGAAAGCATACATCCCCAAACATCACATACATCATTATAGCATACATAGACGCATCATATCTTACAAATCTCATTCATGTTGAGAACATCATTGCTTGGTTCATATCATGCATTGCATATGACTGACCTTTACCTTTCAGGAAAGATTCAGTTAAATTCTCAAACATATTTCAAGACCTAGACCATTTCAGTTAATCGACTCCAAAGATTCCTTATCCAGTCCAAGGCCTTCTCTAGTCCAGCTAAATCGACCCCAAACAGATTTTTCTGATGAAGACTCAGTAGAAGTTATCAAAGGTTTTTCTCAATGTTTGCTTTTGAGATTATAATTTCCTATGGTTCTCTCCCCAATGCTGCGGAGACGATAATTCCATTCCAGGTTTTTCTCAATGAATGTTATTGAGATTATAATTTCCTATGGTTCTCTCCCCAATGCTACGGAGACGATAATTCCATTCCAGGTTTTTCTCAATGAATGTTATTGAGATTATAATTTCCTATGGTTCTCTCCCCAATGCTGCGGAGACGATAATTCCATTCCAGGTTTTTCTCAATGAATGTTATTGAGATTATAATTTCCTATGGTTCTCTCCCCAATGCTGCGGAGACGATAATTCCATTCCAGGTTTTTCTCAATGATTTCTTTTGAGATTATAATTGCCTATGGTTCTCTCCCCGATCCTGCGGAGACGATAATTCCATTTCAGGTTTTTCTCAATGTTTGCTTTTGAGATTATAATTTCCTATGGTTCTCTCCCCGATCCTGCGGAGACGATAATTCCATTCAAGGTTTTTCTCAATGTTTGCTTTTGAGATTATAATTTCCTATGGTTCTCTCCCCGATCCTGCGGAGACGATAATTCCAATCCAGGTTTTTCTCAATGTTTGCTATTGAGATTATAATTGCCTATGGTTCTCTCCCCGATCCTGCGGAGACGATAATTCCAATCCAGGTTTTTCTCAATGTTTGCTATTGAGATTATAATTGCCTATGGTTCTCTCCCCGATCCTGCAGAGACGATAATTCCATCCCAGGTTTTTCTCAATGTTTGCTTTTGAGATTATAATTGCCTATGGTTCTCTCCCCAATGTTGCGCAGATGATAATTCCATCCCAGGTTTTTCTCAATGTTTACTTTTGAGATTATAATTGCCAAGGTTCTCTCACCGTTCCTGTTGAGGTAGTAACCATCCCTGGTTCATTCATCATCTTTTGAAGCTCCAGATCCAGCTCCTGTAACCAGTCAGGACACATCTATACAAAGAGTCTGAAGACCAGCCCCGTAACAGGTCAGGTAATCATTTTCTTTTTTGCAGGTATGCAAGTTCTCGCTAAGGAATCTCTTATGCGATCAACATCCAGATGGCATCTATAAGCCCATCATCCTATTCATCAATCTCTAAATGGCATCTATAAGCCCATTCCCATCATCACACTGCTACTATGTGAGCGCAAATTTCTGGGCACTCTAGTGTTCAATCATCTTCCACCCTCGGATTACGAAAGGCACGTCAGCCAATCTGCATCCTCAGGTCTAAGAAGATTGAACAGGGGCAACTGTTGTACCCCAAAATTTGCCCTCCCATATTCTTCAAAGAAATTGCCAAGTCATGCTTCAAAATTCCCCAAGGGTTGCACAGTGTAAGGGCCTCCTAATAGTCAAAATTAGGGTTTTGGTTCTGACAAAGTAAATGAAGTTTCCAAGGGTCCAATCAAGTCTCACATGCCTATAAATATGGTCAAGCATCCTCATACCAAGTTTCAAGACTTTCAGCACAAAATTGCACAGTCAAAACCCTAATTGCACTACAGTCAACTGTAGGGGCAAAATGGTCATTTGACAGTCAAAAGTTCAAATTTTTGGTCAACATCTCATTTTGAAGCCAAAAACATCATTTGATCAATGCTTGATCATGATTCTTAAAGCTTGGCTCAAAAATCATCAAGATGCAAAAGTTTCCATATTTGGACAGTTCAAAAAGTCAACTGTAAATTGACCAGGGCATAACTTCCACATGGATTATCAGAAAAATTCCATCCAAAGCTCATTTTGAAGAGAAAGACATTTCCTACAACTCCTCTTCATACTCCAAGTCCAAGAAATGCTCTCACAAAAAGTTATCAATTTCAACATTATAGGTCATTTTCAAAAGTCAACAAAAAGGGACTTTAAGTCAAAGGCCATAACTTGAGATTGGTAAATCAACATGACATGGGACCAAAGGCATTGGCTAGAGGACTCAAAGAACTTTCCAAAATGTCCAAGAAAATGAGCAAATCTTAAAAATTGAGCAAGTTATGCCTTGTGGAAGTTGGGAAATTTTTGGATATTTTGAAAAGTCAACATTGATTCAAATGACCTAAAATTGCTAATGGGCCTCTTTTTCTTCCACAATTCATCATCCAAGGCATGCACACGACCATTTGGCCCAAAGGGAGGTTTTTTATTATTTTTATTTATTTATTTGAATTTTTTATTACAATTAATTCATTTAAACTAAATAAAATATGAAAAAATGCTAAACTAATGAAATAAAATCTTTTTGTGCAGAAAATATTCTCATTGGACACTCAAAATTCGTGCATGATCAATTAGGGAAGGATTGGATATGATTGAGAACAAATGTGCATGAAAAGATTTGAAAATATCATGGCTTAAAAATCAAATATTACATTCATCAATTCATGGATTTTGGACCAATTTTACATGACCTAATCATTCCATACATAAGCCTGATCAAAACCCTCGTGCTCATTGACTGCAAGCTGTGCCATACATAGGAAACAAAACTTGAGTTTTTTGTGAAAAAAGTGAATTCTGAAAACCTAGTTCTAGGAAGATTCAAGGCAAAATAGCTATTCCATTAGCTTCCTTAAGGATCATAGAACGTGTTCCAATCATTCCCTAAGTCCCATACTCAAGAAAACACGAAATCACCATTGAAGTTGGTAAGGAAAATTTCCGAATCGTTTTCCATCATTCATGCATTGTTAACATGTTTCATTGTTGTTTTTGTGTTTAGAATGATGTTTGCGAGCTAACTGCATAGTTTGATTGGAGTTTCATGCCAAAACGAAGAATCCACCATGGTCGTATCTTAGGGTTTGCAGAATTGTGAATTGGGGGTTTTCGTTTAAGGAACAATTGGCATATAAGACCTAGACCATCCAACTCAGTGCACTTGGACGAAAAGCATGAGACTATCGCGCCTAATTTATGAAGCCCCAGGGGCTAATCGCTATTTTCTAATAGGTTGTCTATAGGAACGGTGTAAAATCGTTGCTGATTGCTTTCTTGTTTCAGGAAAATAAAACCAAGGAGGAAGATGACCATGTGGCTAACAGCGGTTGGTTGATTCAAATTTCGCGCGAAAAGCGCCCCACTAACGTTGTTTATTTTATATTTTTTCTTAGGTATATTATAATCAGAACGCGTTGAGTGCTTCAGTGGCAAGGCATGTATGTGGTGACATTCAGGACCTGGGTTCGATCCCAGGTCCCCATCCCTTTCCAATAATTTTTTTCCAATTGTTATCCTGTACAGGTTCAGTCCAAAGGAGTACCATACACGCTTCCATCCAACGCGCCACTTGGTCAATTTCGTTCATCCAAGGGCTCAGATCTAAAGAATATGGTGGACCTGAGTCAACACCCCATACGCTGGCCAATGAAAGTCAATCAGGCCATGAATAAATGGGCCTCAAATTGTTGGGCTATACCTCCACTTTGGGGACAGCAACCCCCCTAGGTTTGCAAATGTTTTTATTATTCTTTATTTCATTATATTTTTACTTTCTTTTAATTATTGTTTTCTTAATTAATTCAATTATTTTCATAAAAAATACAAAAAACACAAAAACCATAAAAAATCAGAAAAGATAAAAAAAATAATAAATATTTTTATTTTAGTATTTTTGTAAATAAATAACTTTAATTGATTAGTTTTAAATTTAGGTTTTAATTTTAACATCTTTCACTAAAACTCAAAACTTATAGAATTAGGGTTTAATTAAATTTTATCCTTTTTTATTCCACAGTAATTAATAATTAAATATTATTTTTATTTTTATAAATTAAAATTGCATGTAAATTAATTAGGGTTAATTTTAGATTAAACTTTAATATGTTTTCATAATAAAATAAAAATTGTAGAATTAGGGTTAGCATGTTATTTTAATTAATTCTTTTTCATTAAATACCAAAAAATACCAAAAACAATTTATTTTCTTTTTTAATTAATTAATTCCATCATTTAATTTAACTTTGCAAAAAGGGTCCAACGCCCTCGTTTTCATTCTTATTTAATTCGCATATTTATTTTATTTATTTTAATATTTATGTATCTCTCCCAAGACCTTGTAAATTAGCTTCTCGCACTTTACTTTTCTTTTAATTCTTTATTTTTCTGTCAAATCGGGTTCTGGAAATTTTGGCGATGTGGACCCGCGCCTTTTGTAATAGCTTTAGAACTTTTACTTTTCACAATTTTTAACTGTTAATCAAGGCATGAAAGAATGAATGGACAAAAATAAAAACAAACGCTAGATCACTAATGACATGACAAGATAAATACAACTGAACACGACACACAAATCACACACCACCCCTAGGGTACGCCTCACTGTTGCCTTGCCTCGAAAGGTGATCGTCGAGTAGAGGATGTCTTAGTAAGTCCTCATGATCCGGGAACCTGGCATGAGGGTAGCTTCTAAGGTGTCTTCCTGTTGCTCTGGTGATCACCATGTCCCGAACCTCGAATTGACCCGAACACCTCCAACGGTGGTGCTACCTACCTCTCAATGGTGGGATGGCACTACTTTAAAGGACATTTACACAGACGAATTCCTTAGGGTAGGTAGGTTCTCGTAGATACTTGCTCTAATTTCAAAACAAATCAAAAATACTTTTCACACCGACACATTTTCAAAAAGCTTTCGAAAGCAATTTTTCAAACACTCTTGAGGACCGATACAAGAGTCGAACTGGAATTTTCAAAGAAACTTTTTAAAACCCACAGTTGAAAAGAAAACAAACCATTTTGAAAACATAAATGAGCAAGTATCTAAGAGCCCATGGATAACCATGGATAGAAAGGGTGCTAACACCTTCCCTTTCTATAATCTACCTCCCGAACCGAGAGCAATCTCTTTAAGGAATTTTTCTGTGCTTTTGTCCTTTCCATTTGGAGAAAATAAAAGACGGTGGCGACTCTTGCTTACCGCGACATTTCGCGAACCAGCGTTAAACAGTCAGTTCCAGATCCACCGATCACACCTATTTAACAAAACATTGGACGTTTCTCAAAATAAAACAAATAGTGCAAGAGAAAAGGAAAGGAAGCGACACAAATTTCTGGGAAAAGTATTTGTATTGACTTTCTATGAGTATATTTGTACAAGGGAGACAATCATCCTAGTAAGAGGATTTTGTCGTAAATATTTGAAAAATCTACAAAATAAAGATGGCTATGTGAAATAATTCCATGGGATTCCATTCCGCTATAGCTTTCACAACTCTGAATATCTGTCCATTCAATGCTTCATTCGCCGATGACTGGATTGATCAGAAGCCTGGAACTAGTTGATGAAGAGATTGTCTTTGAAGTGATCCGACGAGACATAGTCATACGCTTTAATTCCCTAACTTTTGCCTGAATCGCCCTTTCGGGTTTTCGATCCACCGGGAAACCCCTTTTTGCCCAAGCCGCCCTTTCGGGTTTTCAACTTGCCGGGTGTACAGATTTTTTTTTGTTTTTATCCCTAATTTTTGCCTGAACCGCCCTTTCGGGTTTTCGGTTCACCGGGATGCCCATTTTTGCCCAAGCCGCCCTTTCGGGTTTTCGACTTGTCGGGTTACTTTATGCGTAGTATCTTTTGACTATGTCTGCGTTCGCAGGGTGCGGCAAATCGTCGCCGTCCATGGTGGTCAGAATCATTGCACCACCGGAAAATATGCTCTTGATCACAAATGTTCCTTCATATGTAGGAGTCCATTTGCCCCTGGGATCGCTTTGCGGCAAGATAATCCGCTTGATTACGAGATCTCCGACTTGATACACTTGGCGTCTGAATTTCTTATTGAAGGCCTTGATCATTCGTTTTTGATACGCCTGACCATGGCATATAGCAGCAAGTTGCTTTTCGTCGATCAGATTGAGTTGATCAAGTCGGGTCTGCATCCAATCATCTTCATTCAAACCTGCATCCTTCATAATCTTTAGAGAAGGAATCTGAACTTCCATAGGCAAAACAGCTTCCATGCCATAAAACAAAGAAAATGGGGTTGCCCCAGTTGAAGTACGTGCCGTCGTACGGTATCCATGCAGAGCAAACGGTAACATCTCATGCCAGTCTTTGTAAGTGACCGTCATTTTCTGAATGATCCTCTTAATGTTTTTGTTCGCAGCTTCAACAGCACCGTTCATCTTCGGCCGATAGGGAGATGAATTGTGATGATAAATCTTGAACTGTTCGCACAAGGCAGTGATCATTGTGTTATTCAGATTTGTACCGTTGTCTGTGATGATCCTGTCTGGAACACCATACCGACATATGAGATTTTGCTTGATAAAGCGGGCAACCACATTTTTAGTAACAGAGGCGAAGGAAGCTGCTTCGACCCATTTGGTGAAATAGTCAATGGCAACCAGGATGAAGCGATGTCCGTTGGAAGCCGTGGGCTTGATTTCTCCAATCATGTCAATGCCCCACATTGCAAATGGCCAAGGAGCAGTCAGAACGTTGAGAGGAACCGGAGGGATATGAACTTTGTCAGCGTAGACTTGACATTTGTGGCAAGTACGGGAGTGTTGATGGCAGTCAGCTTCCATGGTGGACCAGTAATAGCCTGCCCTTAGGATCTTCTTAGCCATCGTATGCCCGCTCAAGTGAGTGCCAAATGTGCCGCTGTGTATGTCAGTCATGATCAACTCTGCTTCAGCTTTGTCTACGCATCGGAGTAATACACAATCATGGCTTCGTTTGTAAAGGATGTCGTTGCTCGGGAAGAATTTAGCGGCGAATTTCCTTAAGAACTTCTTGTCATTTACGGAAGCTCCTTCGGGGTAATCTCTAGTATCGAGATACCTTTTGATTTCATGGAACCAAGGTTGTTCCACTACTTCTTCGGTATTAATCTCGTGACAATGCGCAGGTTCATCCATTCGCTCGATGGTGATTTGGGGAGCCTCGTTATCCCAGTTGAGTTTAAACATGGAGGACATTGTGGGTAGAGCATCTGCTAACTGATTCTCTTCTCGCGGGAAATGCTCGAAGGTAATTTGCTTGAAATGAGGCAACAATGTCAGGACATGTTCTTTGTATGGGATAAGATTAGGATGCTTGGTATCCCACTCTCCTTTGATTTGACTGATAACCAAAGCCGAGTCCCCAAATACGATCAAAGATTTGATCCCCAAGTCTATAGCAGCCTTGAGACCAAAGATGCAAGCTTCATACTCAGCCATGTTGTTTGTGCAGCTGAAGCAAAGTCGGGCCGTGAAAGGAGTGTGACAACCTTCCGGAGAAATGAGTACTGCGCCGATACCATTTCCAAGTGCATTTGAAGCACCATCAAAGTACAGGGTCCATCGGGATCCCTTTTTGGGTCTGTCATACGGTCCGTTACTTTCAATGTTGTCCAAATTCATGATGTCCTGTCTGGGAAGTCAAATCTCATGGGTTGATAATCTTCGATAGCCTGATGAGCCAGATGGTCGGCTAGTACACTCCCTTTTATAGCTTTTTGGGTGGTGTACTGGATGTCATACTCAGTTAGGATCATTTGCCATCTGGCTATCCTTCCAGATAAAGCGGGCTTTTCGAAGATATACTTGATAGGATCCATTTTGGAAATCAACAAGGTAGTATGAGTCAACATATACTGTCTTAGTCGGCGAGCAGCCCATACCAAAGCGCAACAAGTTTTCTCGAGCAGTGAGTAGCGAGTCTCACAGTCGGTAAACTTTTTGCTAAGGTAATAAATAGCATGCTCTTTTCGACCAGACTCGTCATGCTGGGCCAAAACACACCCCATTGAGTTATCCAAGACGGTCAAATACATGATCAATGGTCTTCCTTCGACGGGTGGCATCAGAATAGGAGGTTCTAGCAAATACTCCTTGATTCTATCAAAAGCAGTTTGACAATCGTCGTTCCACTCGACTACCTGATCTTTTTTCAAGAGTTTGAAAATTGGCTCACAGGTAGAAGTCAGATGCGAGATGAATTTGGCAATATAGTTTAAGCGCCCCAAGAACCCTCTAACCTCCTTTTCAGTACGGGGAGCAGGCATCTCTTGTATTGCTTTTACTTTTGCTGGATCGACTTCAATGCCTTTGTTGCTTACAATGAATCCCAGGAGTTTACCAGACCTAACTCCAAAAGTGCATTTACTTGGATTCAGCCTGAGCTTGTATTCTTTCAACCTGGCGAACAGCTTCTCCAGATGTTCAAGGTGCTCTTCCTCTGTTTGTGACCGAGCTATCATATCGTCTACGTAAACTTCAATCTCATGATGTATCATATCATGAAATAAAGCTACCATGGCGCGTTGATAAGTTGCCCCTGCGTTCTTCAACCCGAATGGCATCACCTTGTAACAGAAAGTGCCCCATTGCGTGACAAAAGTTGTTTTCTCCATATCCTCGGGGGCTATTTTGATTTGATTGTAGCCCGAGAATCCATCCATGAAGGAAAACACTTTGTGCTGAGCTGTATTGTCGATCAAAATGTCAATGTGAGGTAGCGGGAAATCATCTTTGGGGCTGGCCCTATTCAAATCCCGGTAGTCCACACGCATCCTGACTTTGCCATCTTTCTTAGGTACTAGCACGATGTTAGCGACCCATTGAGGATAGGATGTAACAGCCAGAAAGCCAGCGTCAAATTGCTTCATTACTTCTGCTTTGATCTTTTCAGACATGTCAGGCCTCATTCGGCAAACTTTTTGCTTGATCGGTGGACAGTCTTATCTTGTGGGGAGACGGTGAACCACGATGTCTGTGTCTAAACCCGGCATGTATTCATAAGACCAAGCGAAGATTTCAACATACTCATTCAACAACTGTACCAGGCTCTCCTTGACTCTTGGTTCCAGATTGGCACCCACTTGCACCTCCTTCTGGTCTTCCTCGGTTCCTAAGTTGACAATTTCCAATGACTCTTCGTGCGGTAGAATGGCCCTTTCCTCTTGTTGTAGAAGTCTGGCTAGTTCCCCTGGTACTTCACAACCTTCGTCATCTTCATACTCGGCTAGATTGACCAGATCTTCAGAGTTATTGAAAGATATAGCAGAATAGTCACCCATGGAATCCGGAGTGGATGGGTACCTGCATTGGTGAGTGTGGGTGTGTGTAAGGGATAGCCATCCTTAAACAAAAATGCAAAAGGAAAGAAAATGAACACAAGCAGTTTATCAAATGAAAAACGTCCAATGAATCATTAAACATGGCATATGGATATGAAAAATAATCAAAACCCTTACAAATGGACCTACATGCCCCGGGCAAGGCACGAGGTGAAAAGATAGTGTACGGATTATTTGAGAGTAAATATTACAGACCAAATAAGAAATGTTAACAGATAAATTACTGATGAATAAAAGTGATGGGGACAAAGTCTTTTGCCTCCCAGTTGCTCAATCCTCCTTTGACGGTTGGATAAATCCATTCTTCAATGTTGCTTTCTTTGTCCTCGTCCTCCAAAGCGTTGATTCCGTAGGGAGAAATTTTGACTGGCGCCCTTTCAATCTTCGCACGGCGCATAGCTTTCTGGCCTGCGGCTGTGAACCCTAACCCAAATTTGTCGGTCTTATGCGGAATATCAGGTAACTGCCCCCATGCTGAATTCTTTCCTTCTTTTATTGCGGCCCTCGCGTCCTCCAGAGATGCCATCCTGGCCATCTGCCTCGGTGTCTCAGCTGCCAACTTTGCTACTGCTATTTCAGGAAGGACTTCTTCGAAATGTTGAAAAGGCGTCTCAATGAATTCCCCTTCAACCTCCACATACCGGAAAGAATTTAAGTGGCTAATCATGTACTCTTCTTCGCCATGGACAGTAATGATCTTTCCCTTGACAGGATACTTCAACATCTGATGTAAGGAGGAGGTGACTGCCCCAGCATGGTGTATCCAAGGCCTACCCAACAAGCAAGAGTATGATGGACGGATGTCCATCACATAGAAAGTAGATTTAAACACCTCAGTGCCTATCTTGATGGGAATTTCAACCTCTCCATGGACCATTCTCTTCGAAACATCGAAAGCTCTAACAACAATATCACTCGGCTTCAGTTCCAAACCTTCACAATCTAGTCGGTCCAAGGCCTTCTTAGGCAAAACATTCAGCGACGAACCGGTGTCCACCAAGACATATGCGAGAGTGGTTCCTCGGCACTCGACTGAAATGTGCAAAGCATCATTGTGGTTTCTACCTTTAGGAGTTAGGTCGGCATCAGAAAAACCTAATCCATTGTCCGCAGTCAGGCTAGCCACGCAATTTTGAAATTGATCTGCAGAGGTCTCCTGGGGCACATGGGCTGCCTTCAGGAATTTTATCAGGGCTTTAGCGTGCGCTTCTGAGCAAAGCAGTAGTGCCAGCATGGAGATCTTTGAGGGGGTTTGCCCCAGCTGTTCTACTACATCGTAATCACTTCTTTTGATTATCCTCAAAATCTCATCCATTTCCTTCTTGGAGGTTTCCGGGATGACCAAGGGTTGAGCCCTCGTCCTGACGAGCTCATCCTGGATTCCCTTACCTTTGTTAGCAGCGGTAGGAGAGACAGTACTAGGAACAACAACGTCTTCAATCAAAGGGGTCCTAGCGGAGAGTTTTATTGGTGCAGGGATGACCTTATCAGCTGGCGAGGGTCCAAAGATTGCTCTTGGAGGGGCAATCTCTGGAGAAAATATTCTCCCGCTCCTGGTGATTTTGCTAGTGCCCGCAATGTTACTAATGTTGGCTTCTTCATCATCCGAACTTTCTTCAGTTATTTCAATTTGTTTGATACCGTGGTAGTAGACGTCACCGCCATAGTTCCAAGGTATCGACTTCTCAAACATAGGGAACAGGCCCTGGCATTGTTATCTTCAAAGGAACAGATTTCTCAGCTGGTGTAATCTTAACAGGCTTTTTGACGGCCTTGGAAAGATTGGCGTGGATGGTTATGATTGAGACATCTTCAGTATGAACTGGAACAGCAGACACTTTTTCAAACAAAATTTGTCGACTATCCATAAGGCCTTGGATGCCTTTCTTCAGTAACGGACAATCAAACGGCAGAGAGTAACAACAATAGCAGTCTTCCTTACATCCCAGGAAGATCCCGGCCCTCAACAGGTTCAACTTAATGGTTAGCAGTGGAGTAGTCAGATCACTGACATCAGCAACATACAAATCTTCTTCAATGGCATTGACATTTCGGCTGTGCTTCGGCATGGGTGCAGATATCACATTAGGCTTCTCCGGAGCGTCAAACTCCACCTCCTTCGCCTCTATCAGGTCTTGGATTTTATGCTTGAGTGCCCAACAATCATTGGTGTCGTGTCCAACACTGTCTGAATGGTAGGCACATTTAGCATTAGCATGATAACGCGGAGAGGACGTATTCACATTCTTTGGTGCCTCCTTGATGGTGGCGAGATTCAACTTCAAAAGATGGGGAAGCACTTGCGCTGGAGTCATATTAATGCGGGTGAACTGCCGTTGTGGCCGTTCCACTCGTTGTTGATTTGGTCTGGACTGGTTATAGCGAGGCTGCTCACTTGGAGTGTTTTGAATCATTACGGCCCCCACAGTTGGCCGACGCTCCGTCTTCCCTGCTCTTCTCTGAGAATATACCACAGATGTCTCCTTCTTAAAAGGTTTCTTCTCAACATTTGCAGCAATACCCTTCTGAATCTTTCCTGACTTGATGCCAGCTTCTATTCTTTCGCCTGTTAAGATCAAATCGGTAAACCCCGCGGAAGAGTTACCAATCAGATGATTGAAAAATGGCCCAGATAGGGTCCCTAGAAACATATCAACGAGTTCACGATCGGTTAAAGGAGGCTGCACCCTGCCAGCCAAATCCCTCCATTTTTGTGCGTACTCTTTGAATCCTTCGCCTGTTCCTAACGACATACCCTGAAGTTGGGTACGAGTAGGAGCAAGGTCAGAATTATACTGGTATTGTTTGTAGAAAGCGGTGGCCAAATCTTCCCAATTTCGGACGCTGGTTCCCTCTAGCTGATAAAACCACTCCAACTGAGCTCCAGAAAGGTTGTCTTGAAAGAAATGAATCCAAAGGTTTTTATCTGCCGTATAGGGTTGAATCTTTCTCACGTAGGACCTGAGATGCATTTTGGGACAGGACAGCCCATCATACCTCACAAACACTGGAACTTTGAATTTTGGGGGAATCACAATCCCGACGACCAAACCCAAGTCTTCAAAATCCAAACCCGGTACTCTTTGTAATTCCATGGCGGCCAATCGGTCTTCTAGCCCTTTGTATTTGTCATCAGCTGGAGGATACTGCTGATCAGAATAATCTTCATCCTCTTCGACCTCTTCTTCTTCTGCATCAGACTCGGAAGGTACCGCAGCTCCACCTCCTTTGTTGGTTCCCTCATCAGAAATAGGAGGAAATTCAAGCACTCTCTGAGCTTCTCCGTCAAATCTTCTCCCCAAAGTAGCCACCCCGAGTCTCTTTTTCTTCTTCTTCACTGGGTCTTTGTTCCCCAATTGAGTTTTGATATCCTCCTGACCCTTAGCCAAGGTCATCAGGAGTTGCTGGAACTGTGCATTCTGAGCTTGCAGGTCTTTGACTGTTTGCTCGAGATCCATCCTACTGAAATAAACAGCAGACAGATAAGGAAACCTGGAGTGAGACCTGCTTATGCACATGATGAATGGTATGCTTATGTATGCAATGCATTCAAGGATTTAGGACATTCAAAATTGTTTCAGACAAAGAAGAACGCACGTCATATTAATAAGAAGAAATTTGTTAGTACATAAATGCCCCATGGGCCAAATATTACAAAATAACTTCTCAAGGCAAAAAGACATTGCGCATCCTCTTTGGTGCGATGTAGGTGTTGAGGGCCTCTTGCTCATGGAGTCGGCGGGTAAGCTCTAGAACCTTCTTCTCACTGGCGTAGAAGCTAGCTTCAAAAGTGTTCCGTTCCTCCTTGAGTTGGATCCAACTCTTCTTCATCTCCTCCCACGATGTAGGCATGTCAGGATGTAGGATGGTGTAGGGAACCTCTCCTTCCTTGACGGGCTCTTTAATCACAGGGAGAACATGAGGATAAGGCATCATTAGACTCTGGGCTCGGGCTCGTACCCACTTGAGATAGGGCTCAAGAGCGATGGAGTTCTTGTGTCCCAGAGTCTTGCTATCAACCTTGTTGGGCCTCCCCCAAGCTCTGATGAATCTTTGGCGAAGTCCTTGCGCATCGTTGTCGAAGTCAAAAACTAGGTCAGGAATCAACATGTCATGAGGGCCATCCCTCCGTGCATATCCAAATTGCCTCAAAGCTAGGCAAGGGTTGTAGGTGATACCTCCTCTGATTCCAAGTAAAGGAACATTAGGAAATTCTCCGCAACGATCAACAATGATGACATTTTCTCTGGACCGAGAACACCAATGCACATCAGAATGAGTAAGAGTCATCAACCGTTAGGACCACCTTGAACCTTGGTCATTCTTCAAGACAGATTGTGGAAGGTGCGAAATAAACCACCTTGCAAGGAGAGGAGTACAGCACATGAGAACACCCCTCTTTCTCATTATTCATGTGTAAAATGAGTGAAGGATGTCCCCAAGCAATGTTGGTATTGGATTTCTGGACAAGAAGATTTTGACGGCGTTGACATCTACCAATTGGTCAGGATTTGGGAATAAGACCAACCCATAGATAAGGAGTGCCACAATTTCTTCAAAGGCTTGTAGGTCCAATGAGTTCCAACATTCTTGTGCCTTCTCAAACAAGAATTTTGCTAAGAATCCCTTGACGCCGCTTCTGGTTTCCCAATGCCCCTTGATGTCGGATGGTTGTAGATGTAATGCTCGAGCAACATCTTCCGGCTTTGGTTCCTTTTCCGTACCGTTGAAGGGTAGTTGATTAAGGATAGGAATTCTCAGGAGTTGAGAAAACTCCTCCAAAGTGGGAACCAACTGGTAATCGGGGAAAGTGAAACAGTGGTGAAGAGGGTCAAAGAACTGGAATAGCACTTTCATCATGTCTTCTTCAATGTTGTTGTTGACTAAGCTGAGCAGTCTACCATGTCTTTCACTGAAGGATGAGTTTTCCGGAATTCTTGAGGTGAGCTCCTTGAGTTGAGGAGAGATTCTCACAAGGTTGACTTGAATGGTATTTCTGCGAGGAATTTCCATGACCTGTAAAACAAGAACAAAGATGAAAATCCAAAACCCTTGAAATGGTTAGTGAATGCATATGATGTTTTATGATGTCTATGATGTATGCACAAAACATATGTACAAGCAAATCACACCAAACCCTAGTTTCAGGCTTGCATGGGGTTTCATAGGTAAGTACCCTCTTGAGTGTAGTTGGCTTAAAAACCTGTTGTGATACGGTGGGAGAACTGACTTGAGGTTTTGCGTTTGTTTTCGCAAATGTTTCGGTTGAGCAAGAGTCGCCACCGACTTTTTATTTTATCCTAAGGAAAGGTTTAAAAAGCACAGCAAAAACCTTTGAGATTTTTCTTGGGTTCGGGGAGTAGATTATAGAAAGGGAAGGTATTAGCACCCTTTATATCCATGGTTATCCATGGGCTCTTAGTTACTTGCTTAGATCACTTGCCTTTTGTTTTTAATTGTTTTAAATGGTGCTTGTGTGTGTGTGGGTTTGAAAATGTTTTGAAAAGAAGCCAATGTGGTGGCAACCTTTGTAATGATCCATGTGGGGATGTATACAAAGATGTATGTCTTTTGAAAAGGTTTTCCTTTGTTTTTGAAAGTTGTTTTGAAAGTGTTGTGAGGTGTGGTTTTAGAAAATAGGCAAGTGTTTTGTTTTTGCAAGTTTGATTCAAGTAACTAAGAGGTTATCTACTCCTAAATTTCTCAAAGGATTATTGCTATGCTTCAACCCTTTTAACAAGTTTGTTCCACCATTGTATTTGGTGGACAATCTTATGTTTAGGATGTGAAAGGGACGGGCGCGGGTCATCGTTTAGACCATAATTGCAATGGTGTCAAGTATCTTTGGGCATTTTCTTTAAGGGACTTGATCATTCAATTTGTTTGTTTTGAAAAATGTTATCGAGGGACTATGATCATTCAATTTGTTTGTTTTGCCCAAAGAGACCTAACATGCAATATGGCCCATTTTGGAAGGCAACATGTGGGATTACCCTAGAGGGTGCAAGTGTGATTGTGTATTGATTTCATGTATTTGTCTTGTATTAGGTTATCTAGCGTTTGATTTTATGTACATGCAAACCCTAGGTCTAACCATGGCATAATTGGAAAAACTGTAAATTGCGGAATGTAAAATCTACGCTATTACAAAGTTAGTATCCGGGAGTGGGGGTACAAGTGTATGAATGGGGATGAGACTTATAGTATCCAATAAGTTACAACCAAATCGAATTTGCGATCAAATGTAAATAACGAATATACAAATATAAGATAAACAAATGTGTATAGGACAATGTGAATGTATTTGTATCGTGTAAGTGCGAGAGGTATATGTATATGTGTGTAATTATTTATAGGTGCGAAATGTGAATTTGATGTGTAATGTTAGGTATTTGTTTAATTAGTCTTGTATTTTGTATTTAGATATGTACAATAGAAAATGTTTTAATCGTATGTTCAAGTTCTAATTAAAATATGTATAAAATGTATCATTGTTTATTATATAAAAAGGTTTTAATTAAGTGTTTAAGAGTTTAATATTAGAAAAAATATAATTTATCTATTATGTACAAAGTATATTTTAATTGATAAAAAATCAAGGATTAAATTAGAAAAAGAAAGTATTTGTTTGTAAAAAGTATTTTAATAAAATAAAATAATAAAATAAATAATAAAAAAAAGGTTTAACATTCTAATTATATTTTCTTGATTATATTAGTATAAAAAGTTTTTATTAGTGTAAAAAAAAAAATGAAGTGAAGTTAGTATAAATTATAAAAGAGGAATGGTTAATTGTAAGATGTTAATTTGTGTTAGTAGGAAATAAATGGGCTTCAGAGAAATTCAAAACGGGTCAGGCCCAATGCTGGAAACGAATTCTTTTAGGGTTTGAGATTTTGTTGGTCAGTTAGGACAAGGCGTTTAGGGTTGGCAGCGGCGCGTTCATGGGTTTCGTCCTCTTCTCCGTTGCATGTCTCCATGTTCCCTTCGCTTCGAGGCCACCGGCGCTATCCCCACATCTCTCTTCCCTCCAGCTCGAGTTCAAAGGTCTTATTATAATAAGGTTCGCTTTAGATGCATGTTTATACCCTTTTTTACGAATTGCAATGTTTATTTTTCTTTGATCTTTGACCTTAGTCTTTTATTATTATGGGGTGAAGGAGAAAAAGAGAAGGAGAAGAACGTACTACCTGACCTTGGAGAAGGAGGAGAGAAAAGGGGATGTGGCGCTCAGGAGGCTCAGCGTTGGAGGGCTTGTACGATGAAGATGAACTTGTAGCAATTCCGGTTTGCGTATTCTCTTCCTCTTTGTTATCTTGATGCCTTCGAGTTGCCTTTGAATTGCATGTGATATTGCTTTTTCTGAGATTGATGCTTTGTACGCCTTTGCCTTCTTCTTCTGATTTTTCCCCTTGAATGATTTGCCTATGATGAAGAGCTTCTTCTGAGGCCTAGGGTTTAGTTGCCCTTGAGTATTCGTATGCTTGCCTTGAATGTTTGTTGCTGGCCCTCTGAGATTGATATGCTTTTAGTGGTTGATTTTCTACCCTGTGATGAACTCAGAGTTCTGAGGGGGGCTCTAGCCTGTATACTTGAAAAAAATGCTTGCTTGCTATTTTATGAGGTTCAGCAGGTGTTATGCTTAGGACTTTGTTTCTGGTTTATGAGCTTAGGCCTTAAGGGCTGGACAGATTGGTATGGAGGTTATGCTGGTTTATTTTGTTAAGGTTCTGGACTTATGCAGTAGGAGTTTGTTTAAGGTTTGAACTTGGTTTACCAGGTTTTTGGTTGGTTTGAACATGTTTTTGATGTTTAGGCCAGGATGCTGACAGTAGGTATTGTTTGTGCTTTGTATTGGTTCTGCTGGCTTTTTGAGGCAGGGCTTATGCTTGAACAGCAGGTTTAGCTTGGTTTATCAGGTTTGAAGGCTTGGTGTCCAGGTTTTGAACTGGCTTCAGGTTTGATATATGGTTCAGGCAGGTTGTAGTTTGACAGTATGGTGGGTTTTTGAGGTTATGTGTTTGTAGTGGTTTTGGTTAGGCTTGGCTAACGCAGGTTGAGGTTGAGCTTCAGTTTGTATGTTAGTTTTTTTTGACAGGTTTGATAATGGCTGATGCAGGTTATGCTTGCAGTAAGTTATTTGTGAACTTTAGCAGGTTTTTCTATGCTTCAGGTTTTGTATATTTTTCTTCCTCTCCTCTGAACTGTGTTGTTCTTTCTTTTGTATATCTTTTCTTCTTATCTATCCTGCCTGTCCTGCCTAAGCCTGAAAAACCTGCTTCTATCTCTTCTTTTTCTCTCTCTATAGTACAGTTGGATATTATAATATGATTCTTTTTTGTACTATTTTTCTGAAAGGGCTATCTGATGGGAAATGATGATAAAAGGGAACTTGCTTGCATATAAGATTTCCTCTGCATCTTTATCTTTCTTTGACAGCTTGTGTGCTTTTTTTGATATCTTCCATATCTTTGCCAAATCTTCTTTTGACAGCTTGGGTAGATTTTGTATTCTTGACAGTAAGTTTGTACCTTTGGCTTTTGATAGAAAATGAGAGTTTGGATTTTAGTTGGGTTTGAACTTGTTTCTGAACTATGCAGTTTGACATTTTTTTAAAAATATGCATTTTGACATTTTGCATTTATGATAAAATTCTTCCCTCTTTGTGAACCGGGAGAAATCCCGTGATTTGCAGAGAGGGTTAACTGATCCCAATCAGTGGCCCTTAATGATGATTGCAAATTTTATCCGTCTTTAATTTAATTTAACTGCTTTTTGACTTTTCTCTCTTTTCTTTTGCAGATGAAAAATGGAGCACCGGAGCGAAGTGAAGAATGAAGAATTAGAAATAAATAGGATAGTTTTATTTTTATTTAATATTTAAATTAATGTAAACTATTGTTTGTAATTTAAATTATAAACAATATTTGTACAAATAATTCAAATATCAATAAAAATCTTTATTATCCAACTAATTCTAATTCTCTTTATTTATTGTTTATTTATTTATTTAAAACTCTTTGAATTAAAATAATTGAAAAATAAATTTCAATTACTTAATTTAGAATAATAAATAATTTAAATAAAACAATGCTTTAGTAATTGACCAATTAAACCTGTCCTTTCCAATATCCAAAGCAAAGCAGCAGTTAACCAAAATAAACTGATCAAGCGCATTCCTTTTTCACTGATTCTTTTGCCAAGCACTGTAATTCCAAACTGCATATTTCTTTTGACTGGCCCAAACAAAACAACATGAATTCAACCCAACTGCCTCTTTTACTGATTAAGTCAAAACAATGCGAATTTAACCCGAATCTTGGAAAATCTTGCAAAGTGCTGTGGAATTTTAATTTTGCTGAGAATATGCCCATAAAACCTTAATTCTTGATTAAATGCCAAATAACGCTCGCCTGATCAAAATTGAACCAAAAATCATCCAAAACCCTAAGCCAACTGTGAAACAATCCAGAGTCCTGAAAATCAGTAAAAACCCTAATTTCGCTTGACTGACAAGAAAAGTTCGTTTGTCCGATTCTTGAGTCAGTTTGAAAAATCAGGAAAGGCTTGAAGCTGAGATTTCTTGTGGAAAAATGCGAGGGCAAATTTTGGGGTACAACAGTTGCCCCTGTTCAATCTTCTTGGACCTGAAGAGTTAGATTGGCAAGTTTGCCTTTCGCGACTTGAAGGTAAAAGAAGATTGGACACTAAAGTGCCCAGAAAATTTGCACTCGGCGATATGATGGTGGAGGTGAATGGGCTTAAAGATGCCATTTGGTGATGGGCTTAAAGATGCCATCTGGTGCGATAGGATTTTGTCGGGTGGATGGGCTTAGAGATGCCATCTGGTGACTGCTGGCAGGAGGATGGGCTTATAGATGCCATCTGGAAATGTTGAACTGTATGTCAATGGTGAGTGGACGAGTATCAGAAGGGCATCCATGTTTTGGAACATCTCTGAATCGGGGGTCCGAATAAGCAACAGATTGACGTCCATGTCTGGAGAATCCGTAAACTATTTTCAGGAGTTGAGATTGAGTGAGCAATAGAGCGGCGTCCGTTGTTGGGAAGCGTCCGTAAACTGTTTTTAAAAGTTGAGAAGAGTCTGAACAAGTCGGTAGATTGACATCCGTTGAAGGGAAGAATCCGTAAACTATTTTCAGACGTCTTGAAGAGGAACCGGTGTAGGGTTTCCTGATGATGCATTTGAATGGATCTGGAATAAGTATCAGAATGTCGCCGTGTCCGGGTCACATCTGAACTAATTCTGGATGAATCTCGGAGGATGATCCGTGTCTGTCGACTGATCTTACCTGAAAAGGAAAAGGGTTAGTTGTATGCAATGTTATGATGCATGATGCAATGTATGTGACATTAATGGTTATGACATGAATGTGATGAATGCGCATGTAAGCTGATGAGCTATTCTTGCTGAGGATAAATGAATCCGAGATGGCTGAAGATAAAAGCATCCTGATTGCTGCCAGGGAAAATAAATCCTTGGCTGCTGCTGTGGAGGGCAAGAGTCTTCAGTTGTTGAAAATGAGAAGTCTTGGGACCACTGTTGGGAGAATCAGAAGTTTGGGTTGTATGCCAAACTACTGGGGTCTTCCTGTTTTGAGGAGATCTGTGTAGGATTTCCTGATGATGAGTCCGTGTAAAACTGCATCAGGTCTTTGAACACTTTTGACATTCGAATGCCCCAAGTGGTGATGTAGATAAATTCCTGGCTTGTTACAGGTGTTGGTCTACAATCGGTCGTTCACAAATGTTTTCCTGACTTGTTACAGGTGTTGATCTGGAATTCTTCAGACGTGCCCTGGCTGGGTACAGGAGTCGAGTCTGGAAATGGTCGTCAACAGATATGCCCTGGCTGGATACAGGAGTCGAATCTGGAATTGTGACAGTTGATAGATATGCCCTGGCTGGATACAGGAGTCGAATCTGGAAATGTTGTAGTTAACAGATATGCCCTGGCTGGATACAGGAATCGAATCTTCAAACTCTTCAGACGTGCCCTGGCTAGATACAGGAATCGAGTCTGGAAATGTTGTAGTTAACAGATATGCCCTGGCTGGATACAGGAATCGAATCTTCAAACTCTTCAGACGTGCCCTGGCTAGATACAGGAATCGAGTCTGGAAATGTTGTAGTTAACAGATATGCCCTGGCTGGATATAGGAATCGAATCTTCAAACTCTTCAGACGTGCCCTGACTAGATACAGGAATCGAGTTTGGAAATGTTGTAGTTGATAGATGTGCCCTGGCTGGATACAGGAATCGAATCTTCAAGCTCTTCAGACGTGCCCTGGCTAGATACAGGAATCGAGTTTGGAAATGTGGTCAACAGATATGCCCTGGCTGGATACAGGAGTCGAATATGGAATTGTGATAGTTGATAGATATGCCCTGGCTGGATACATGAATTGAATCTTCAAACTCTTCAGACGTGCCCTGGCTAGATACAGGAATCGAATCTGGAATTGTGATAGTTGATAGATATGCCCTGGCTGGATACAGGAATCGAATCTTCAAACTCTTCAGACGTGCCCTAGCTAGATACAGGAATCGAGTCTGGAAATGTAATGATTGATTTGTTGAACACTTTTGACATTCGAATGCCCCAAGTGGTGATGAAGGAATCTTGAATCAGATTACTCTGCATATTGAGAGATTTCTTGAAATCTTGACTGGACTGCCCCAGGTTAACTGAACTTTTGAAAGATCTGTTGGACCTTGACTGGACTGCCCCAGGTTAATTGAATTGTGACATGTCATGCCCCTTGTTGATAGGAGATTTGATGGAAGTGTTATCCTCTTGAAGTGATTTTGACTTGCTGAGAGAGTTTTCGTTCCTCCGAACATTCGCTGTATGAATTTCTTCGCTGTCAAACAAAAAGGTCAAATGCAGACAGTGATATTCGTATAATGCAAAGTTTATGTTTGTCTCGAAGTTTTGAAAAATGCACTTTTAGCAGAAAACTTTTCACAAGACAAGTCAACACAAGATTTAGAGTAAAGCCCTACAGGAGTCAGGATACCTTTTGTAACAGTATGCTTTCGAACTAACCCATGCTTCAATTAGGACTTTTAAAGGGTTGTAACGTGGCCTGGTTCACGGTTTAAGAAACAAAGGATATAGGCTCAAAGTATATTTGTACCCACCCGCTCTTCGTGATGTTCTCCAACCTAAGCTCAGTTAATTGTGCGTCACACTCTGTTTTGAGTTTTGAACGACTTTCGGGCGATGGTTCATCAGTTGAATTTTGGGGAGACAGTCATCATCTCCTTTTTCTTTTCCAACATTTTTCATGTTGTTAAGGATTTTGTAACGACCTCACTATTTTGATTTTGATTTGTTATCCCTAACTTTTGCCTGACTGTTACCGTTTTCCGGGATTACAGTCAGCGGGATGCCCCAGCTTTCTTAAGCCTCCTTTATAGGTTTTGGCTCGGCGGGCTTTTCTCTTTTGAGAGATTGACTGTCTATGTGATAGGGAACCACCCTTGCCTTTTGATTCCGAAGGAACGCTTTCTCTTTTTTGATGTCGTTCGTTGTATTACGAACTGAGAGTTTGCGACTTCAATGCGCATTTTCTCTTGAATTAACTGAGATACTACCCTGCCCCGGGTTTATATCAAAGGTTTCGATTGTTTAGAACAGAGAACTCCTACTTCTTTGGCTCGAAGGGGTTGACTAGGGATTAACTTCCTTATAACTCCAGTGTTTGGGAATTGAAAGAAATGCCTGTACATCATCAGCAAGGTCTGTTCAAAAGCATACTGTATAAGATCATGGTATTGTTTCGTCATCCTCCCTCTAAAGGCTTGCAGCTTTTTATCAAGAGTTAAATATCATAAAGAAAAGCATAAGAGTAGTGAAACGAATGGATGAATTCAAGACAAACATATGCAATGCATTAATGAAAACAGAGTTTAACATCAACAAATAATTGTTTGACAGCAAAAGAAATTACAACTTTGAAAATTCAAAAAGAAGCAAAAGTCTTTCAGCTCGAGCTTCTTCACTTCAAGTGGAGAACCCTTTAACGGAAGATCTTCATCTCACCGTCTGGCATGAATTCCAGCACCCCAATGTCGATCAGATCTTGAATCTTATTCTTCAAGGCCTAACAGTCGTTGGTGTCGTGTCCCGGGCTGTAGGAGTGGTAAACACAGAATGCGTCGGGATGATAGTTAGGAGAGGAGGTATTGAGCTTCTGAGGAGGATCCTTTACGGTAAGCAAATTGACCTCCAATAGGCGCTTCAGTATAAAGAATGATGGTATTTCAGTCTCCGTGAACTGTCTTCCCGACTTTTCTTGCTTACGCCGACTGCCCCGTTGACGCTGGCGAGGTTGTTGATGGGATTGTGACCCTGAAGCAAGTAAAGGAGCTTTCCCCTTGTCTTCTTGAGTTGATGGAGGCTGAGCGGTGACTTGCTCTTCAACCTCAGATGTTTTCCCCAGTTGGTTGTTTGGAAGCAGTTGGCGGACAAGAACTCTGAGTTCCTCTTGTCTTTGGGATAGGTCTTGGATGAGAGCCATCTGGCCCACCAACTGTCCCATCACTTGGGTCCTCAATGTTGTCAGATCAAACTGCAGCTCCGCAAGCTGATCACTCTTGGCATTGTTGGAACTCCCCAAGCCCTTGGTGAGGAGAGCTTTCATCTCTTCTTGCCCCAGAGACAAGTTCAGGAACATCTCCTGCAGTTGAGCAGTCTGGTATTGAATGTCTTTGACGGACCTTTCTAGAGCCATCTCTTGCTGAAATAAACAGCAGGAGAGTAAGGAAACCTGAAAAAAGGAAAAATTGTCAAAATGCAATGCATGATATGTGGATGCATGCTTTCAAGGATCTCTTGGGGTAAACACAAGAAAATGTTAGAGGTTGAACTCTGCTCTTGGATTGGAGACCTCTGCACCGGTGGACGTCCTTCCACGAGAATCAAGCTCACCATGTCGAGTGGGTCATAGCCACTGATTCAAGTTGTTGCACTTTGATCTTTGATCGGAGAACTTTGTATCGGTGGATGTCTTTCCACGAGAATCAAGCTCACCATGTCGAGTGGGTCATAGCCACTGATTCAAGCTGTTGTACTTGAACTTTGATCGGAGAACTTTGTATCGGTGGATGTCTTTCCACGAGAATCAAGCTCACCATGTCGAGTGGGTCATAGCCACTGATTCAAGCTGTTGTACTTGAACTTTGATCGGAGAACTTTGTATCGGTGGATGTCTTTCCACGAGAATCAAGCTCACCATGTCGAGTGGGTCATAGCCACTGATTCAAGATGTTGTACTTGAACTTTGACTGGATTGGTTAGAGGAGAAACCTCTTGCCCCTTGGTAGACGTTTGGTTCAACGTAACCCTGCATCAAAAGAACCCTCGAGATCTTTGAAAAGGTTAGTGAAAAATGCTATGGTATGATGTCATGATGTTATGTACATGTATGCACAAGCAAATGAGTGTATATACAGGCAAACATATTCACACAAAGCACACAAGGCCTTAGGTTTAGGCTTGCATGAGGTTCAGGTACTACCCTCTTTCAGTTCGTTGGTTAAAACCTGTCTTATCAAAAGTAACCGGGTTCTAGAGGATCTCATATCATTGGCTACCCTCAATCGGTCATAACTCCAGCATCGCAACCTTTTCTCGCGGCCGGAACCATCTCGAGAGTTTAGCCTCAATGAGTGTAGCATACTGCTACTGTTCTAATGGCCAAGTTGGTCAATTTAAGGTTCTAAGGTCGGTTGGTGCTTAATGACTCCTTGGAAGACCCATATTCTCCCCGTTTCAACACGAGGGATATCGGTACAGACCAAGACGCCACACCAACGTAGCCACTGCTTCACCCATGTCGGTATACCCCAGACAGGTCCCTCGCAGATTATGCTACCTAAAAAGGTTTCCCCCAGATCCGGGTTAGGATCTATGAAACTCCGATACAAAGCCCCCAAATGTAAAGCAAACAAAGCAATCAATTGAAAATAAAGGTGATCTAAACCCTAAGGTAACCCCACTTTAAAACAAGTCCCCAGCAGAGTCGCCAGTTCTGTGATACAGTGGGAGAACTGACTTGAGGTTTTGCGTTTGTTTTCGCAAATGTTTCGGTTGAGCAAGAGTCGCCACTGACTTTTTATTTTATCCTAAGGAAAGGTTTAAAAAGCACAGCAAAAACCTTTGAGATTTTTCTTGGGTTCGGGGAGTAGATTATAGAAAGGGAAGTTATTAGCACCCTTTCTATCCATGGTTATCCATGGGCTCTTAGTTACTTGCTTAGATCACTTGCCTTTTGTTTTTAATTGTTTTAAATGGTGCTTGTGTGTGTGTGGATTTGAAAATGTTTTGAAAAGAAGCCAATGTGGTGGCAACCTTTGTAATGATCCATGTGGGGATGTATACAAAGATGTATGTCTTTTGAAAAGGTTTTCCTTTGTTTTTGAAAGTTGTTTTGAAAGTGTTGTGAGGTGTGGTTTTAGAAAATAGGCAAGTGTTTTGTTTTTGCAAGTTTGATTCAAGTAACTAAGAGGTTATCTACTCCTAAATTTCTCAAAGGATTATTGCTATGCTTCAACCCTTTTAACAAGTTTGTTCCACCATTGTATTTGGTGGACAATCTTATGTTTAGGATGTGAAAGGGACGGGCGCGGGTCATCGTTTAGACCATAATTGCAATGGTGCCAAGTATCTTTGGGCATTTTCTTTAAGGGACTTGATCATTCAATTTGTTTGTTTTGAAAAATGTTATCGAGGGACTATGATCATTCAATTTGTTTGTTTTGCCCAGAGAGACCTAACATGCAATATGGCCCATTTTGGAAGGCAACATGTGGGATTACCCTAGAGGGTGCAAGTGTGATTGTGTATTGATTTCATGTATTTGTCTTGTATTAGGTTATCTAGCGTTTGATTTTATGTACATGCAAACCCTAGGTCTAACCATGGCATAATTGGAAAAACTGTAAATTGCGGAATGTAAAATCTACGCTATTACAAAGTTAGTATCCGGGAGTGGGGGTACAAGTGTATGAATGGGGATGAGACTTATAGTATCCAATAAGTTACAACCAAATCGAATTTGCGATCAAATGTAAATAACGAATATACAAATATAAGATAAACAAATGTGTATAGGACAATGTGAATGTATTTGTATCGTGTAAGTGCGAGAGGTATATGTATATGTGTGTAATTATTTATAGGTGCGAAATGTGAATTTGATGTGTAATGTTAGGTATTTGTTTAATTAGTCTTGTATTTTGTACTTAGATATGTACAATAGAAAATGTTTTAATCGTATGTTCAAGTTCTAATTAAAATATGTATAAAATGTATCATTGTTTATTATATAAAAAGGTTTTAATTAAGTGTTTAAGAGTTTAATATTAGAAGAAATATATTTTATCTATTATGTACAAAGTATATTTTAATTGATAAAAAATCAAGGATTAAATTAGAAAAAGAAAGTATTTGTTTGTAAAAAGTATTTTAATAAAATAAATAATAAAAAAAAGGTTTAACATTCTAATTATATTTTCTTGATTATATTAGTATAAAAAGTTTTTATTAGTGTAAAGAAAAAAATGAAGTGAAGTTAGTATAAATTATAAAAGAAGAATGGTTAATTGTAAGATGTTAATTTGTGTTAGTAGGAAATAAATGGGCTTCAGAGAAATTCAAAACGGGTCAGGCCCAATGCTGGAAACGAATTCTTTTAGGGTTTGAGATTTTGTTGGTCAGTTAGGACAAGGCGTTTAGGGTTGGCAGCGGCGCGTTCATGGGTTTCGTCCTCTTCTCCGTTGCATGTCTCCATGTTCCCTTCGCTTCGAGGCCACCGGCGCTATCCCCACATCTCTCTTCCCTCCAGCTCGAGTTCAAAGGTCTTATTACAATAAGGTTCGCTTTAGATGCTTGTTTATACCCTTTTTTACGAATTGCAATGTTTATTTTTCTTTCATCTTTGACCTTAGTCTTTTATTATTATGGGGTGAAGGAGAAAAAGAGAAGGAGAAGAACGTACTACCTGACCTTGGAGAAGGAGGAGAGAAAAGGGGATGTGGCGCTCAGGAGGCTCAGCGTTGGAGGGCTTGTACGATGAAGATGAACTTGTAGCAATTCTGGTTTGCGTATTCTCTTCCTCTTTGTTATCTTGATGCCTTCGAGTTGCCTTTGAATTGCATGTGATATTGCTTTTTCTGAGATTGATGCTTTGTACGCCTTTGCCTTCTTCTTCTGATTTTGCCCCTTGAATGATTTGCCTATGATGAAGAGCTTCTTCTGAGGCCTAGGGTTTAGTTGCCCTTGAGTATTCGTATGCTTGCCTTGAATGTTTGTTGCTGGCCCTCTGAGATTGATATGCTTTTAGTGTTTGATTTTCTACCTTGTGATGAACTCAGAGTTCTGAGTGGGGCTCTAGCCTGTATACTTGAAAAAAATGCTTGCTTGCTGTTTTATGAGGTTCAGCAGGTGTTATGCTTAGGACTTTGTTTCTGGTTTATGAGCTTAGGCCTTAAGGGCTGGACAGATTGGTATGGAGGTTATGCTGGTTTATTTTGTTAAGGTTCTGGACTTATGCAGTAGGAGTTTGTTTAAGGTTTGAACTTGGTTTACCAGGTTTTTGGTTGGTTTGAACATGTTTTTGATGTTTAGGCCAGGATGCTGACAGTAGGTATTGTTTGTGCTTTGTATTGGTTCTGCTGGCTTTTTGAGGCAGGGCTTATGCTTGAACAACAAGTTTAGCTTGGTTTATCAGGTTTGAAGGCTTGGTGTCCAGGTTTTGAACTGGCTTCAGGTTTGATATATGGTTCAGGCAGGTTGTAGTTTGACAGTATGGTGGGTTTTTGAGGTTATGTGTTTGTAGTAGTTTTGGTTAGGCTTGGCTAACGCAGGTTGAGGTTGAGCTTCAGTTTGTATGTTAGTTTTTTTTGACAGGTTTGATAATGGCTGATGCAGGTTATGCTTGCAGTAAGTTATTTGTGAACTTTAGCAGGTTTTTCTATGCTTCAGGTTTTGTATATTTTTCTTCCTCTCCTCTGAACTGTGTTGTTCTTTCTTTTGTATATCTTTTCTTCTTATCTATCCTTCCTGTCCTGCCTAAGCCTGAAAACCTGCTTCTATCTCTTCTTTTTCTCTCTCTATAGTACAGTTGGATATTATAATATGATTCTTTTTTGTACTATTTTTCTGAAAGGGCTATCTGATGGGAAATGATGATAAAAGGGAACTTGCTTGCATATAAGATTTCCTCTGCATCTTTATCTTTCTTTGACAGCTTGTGTGCTTTTTTTGATATTTTCCATATCTTTGCCAAATCTTCTTTTGACAGCTTGGGTAGATTTTGTATTCTTGACAGTAAGTTTGTACCTTTGGCTTTTGATAGAAAATGAGAGTTTGGATTTTAGTTGGGTTTGAACTTGTTTCTGAACTATGCAGTTTGACATTTTTTTAAAAATATGCATTTTGACATTTTGCATTTATGATAAAATTCTTCCCTCTTTGTGAACCGGGAGAAATCCCGTGATTTGCAGAGAGGGTTAACTGATCCCAATCAGTGGCCCTTAATGATGATTGCAAATTTTATCCGTCTTTAATTTAATTTAACTGCTTTTTGACTTTTCTCTCTTTTCTTTTGCAGATGAAAAATGGAGCACCGGAGCGAAGTGAAGAATGAAGAATTAGAAATAAATAGGATAGTTTTCTTTTTATTTAATATTTAAATTAATGTAAACTATTGTTTGTAATTTAAATTATAAACAATATTTGTACAAATAATTCAAATATCAATAAAAATCTTTATTATCCAACTAATTCTAATTCTCTTTCTTTATTGTTTATTTATTTATTTAAAACTCTTTGAATTAAAATAATTGAAAAATAAATTTCAATTACTTAATTTAGAATAATAAATAATTTAAATAAAACAATGCTTTAGTAATTGACCAATTAAACCTGTCCTTTCCAATATCCAAAGCAAAGCAGCAGTTAACCAAAATAAACTGATCAAGCGCATTCCTTTTTCACTGATTCTTTTGCCAAGCACTGTAATTCCAAACTGCATATTTCTTTTGACTGGCCCAAACAAAACAACATGAATTCAACCCAACTGCCTCTTTTACTGATTAAGTCAAAACAATGCGAATTTAACCCAAATCTTGGAAAATCTTGCAAAGTGCTGTGGAATTTTAATTTTGCTGAGAATATGCCCATAAAACCTTAATTCTTGATTAAATGCCAAATAACGCTCGCCTGATCAAAATTGAACCAAAAATCATCCAAAACCCTAAGCCAACTGTGAAACAATCCAGAGTCCTGAAAATCAGTAAAAACCCTAATTTCGCTTGACTGACAAGAAAAGTCCGTTTGTCCGATTCTTGAGTCAGTTTGAAAAATCAGGAAAGGCTTGAAGCTGAGATTTCTTGTGGAAAAATGCGAGGGCAAATTTTGGGGTACAACACCTGTCCTATAAATAGTAACCGGGTTCTAAGGAGCTCAATATCACGGGATTGTTTTCATTGTTCATTGTTTTGGTTTAGCCACTTAACTAGCGACCAAAATATTCCAAGAAAACAACCCTCAATGAGTGTAGTATCGAGTATCTACCAACTTCGGACTGCACCAAAGCCGGTCATCTCACTACCCCTAATAAAGGCCAAGATGGTCAAGTAAGGTTCTAGGCCAAGCGGCCCCGTACTCTCCTTGATTGAACTCAAGGGTTACCGGTACTCACAAATATGTCGCACTAATATAGCTATTGCTTCGACCGTGTCGGTGTACCCCGCACAGTTTCCACAATGTATTGATATCTATGAATGTTTCCCAAAAATCCGGGTGTAGGATTGCAAACCCAAACAATAGAGCCAAGATGTAAAGCAATCAATTCAAACAATTAGTCATGCAAGAGGGTGATCTAAGCCCTAAGGTTACTCTACTTTTAAATTTGTCCCCAGCAGAGTCGCCAGTTCTGTGATACGGTGGGAGAACTGACTATGGGTTTTGCATTTGTTTTCGCAAATGTTTCGGTTGAGCAAGAGTCGCCACCGACTTTTTATTTTATCCTAAGGAAAGGTTTAAAAAGCACAGCAAAAACCTTTGAGATTTTTCTTGGGTTCGGGGAGTAGATTATAGAAAGGGAAGGTATTAGCACCCTTTCTATCCATGGTTATCCATGGGCTCTTAGGTACTTGCTTAGATCAACTTGCCTTGGTTTTCAATTGTTTGAAATGGTGCTCGGTGTGTGGTTTTGAAAATGTTTTGGAAAGATGCCTTGTATAGGCTACCCTTGTAACAATTCTTTACTCGAATGTTTTACAAAAAGGTGTTTTGTCTTTTGAAAAGATGTTTCAAGGTTTTTCAAAAGTTGGTTTTGAAAGTGTTTGTGAAGTGTGGTTTGAAAATAGGAAAGTGTTTTCTTTTACAAATTGACAAGTACCTAAGAGTTTATCTACCCTAAAGTTTTCAAAGATTTTTGTTATGTTTTAAACCTTTTTGACAATTTTGTTCCACCATTGCATTTGGTGGACAATCTTGTATTAGGAGGTGAAAGGGACGGGCGCGGGTCATCGTTTAGACCATAATTGCAATAGTGTTAAATGTCTTTGGGCAATTTTTTTTCTTTGAAAGGGACTTGATCATTTTAGGCAACTTTTCGAAATCGTCATCGATGGACTATGATCATTTGATTGTTTGTTTTACCCAAAGAGACCTAACATGCAATATGGCCCATTTATTTGAAGGCAACAAAGTGGAATACCCTAGGGGTGCAAGTGTGATATGTGTTGTCCATATTTCATGCTCATTTATCTTGAAATTAGGTCAAGCTATTTTGTTCTTTTTATTTGCATACAAACCCTAATTCTAGCATGGTATATTTAGAAAGCGTTTAAAGTGCGAAAAGTAAAATTCCTACACTATTACATCACAACATGGGAAGGGGGGTACAAATGTTCAAATGGGGGGATATTTAGACAAAGAAATTAAACCTAGTTATTACATCATTTTTGGAACATTTACAAGTAATTAATTGCATAAATTAAATGGAAAATACAATAAAGATGCAAAAATGCAAAAAGGATTTTTATATGTATAAAAAAGGGTATTATTTATGTTAAATAAATAAAATAAAAAAAGTATTATTTTTGGAGTTTTTATGTTTTAAGGGCAAAACCCTAATTTTTATTAAGTAATATATATATATTATTTAATTTACACAAGTATTTATTTATTATGTACAAAAATAAAATAAAATGAAGTATATTTAAAAAAAAAGTATATTTTTATGTCAAATATTAATAAAATAAAAAATATAAGTATTTTTGTATTTTAACCTAAATATACTAATATATATATATATATATATATATATATATATATATATATATATATATATATATATATATATATATATATATATATATATATATATATATATATATATATATATATATATATATATATATATATATATATATATATATATATATATATATATATATATATATATATATATATATATATATATATATATATATATATATATATATATATATATATATATATATATATATATATATATATATATATATATATATATATATATATATATATATATATATATATATATATATATATATATATATATATATATATATATATATATATATATATATATATGTATTAATTTCTAAATATGTATTATATATATATATTAATAATATTTAATATTTAATAAAAAAAGTATTTTTTTTATAAAATATTTTCAGAAAGTAAAACAAAAATAAAAATGTATAAAAATGTATTTGCACTATTTTAGTATTTTAAACAAAAATATATGTATTTATTTATTTGTGTATAAACTAAAAGAAAACTAAATAAATGCCTAATAAATTCAAAAATGGTGAGAAAAAATATTTTTATTTTTTTAATATCATGAGAAAAAATAAATAAGTCAATCAAAAAAAGAAAAAGTCAAAAAGTCAAAGAAATAAGCAAAATGGGCTCAGGGGGTGCAGAAGCAAATGTATGGTGCAAAAAGAAAAGTCAACACAAGCCCAGCCCATGAAGACCTTTCTTCAACCTCCAGACTTCTGTTTGAACAAAAACACGCGCCTCTTTCTTCCATTGCAAGGTCCTGATTCTTTGAGTTTTAGCAAAAACTTCCAACATCAAAACTGTTAAGCATCTTCTCACGAATTCACACATATAAAGAACATGTTTTAATTCTCAGAAATGAGGGAGAATTTCTTCTCTCCCAATTCTTAACCTAATTTTTGTTCAAAGTTCAGACATCAAATTCTCTAAGCATACATAATATAAATGAAATCTAATTATATGGGCATGTTCAGGGCTATGATTGTGACATGTTTTCTTCACAAACCTAAAGCTAACAATGCCTAATAAGAGAGATACGAGTTCATGAACTTACCTGTTCAGTTGAAGTTGTATCTGGCAATGGAGAAGCTTTCAGTGCAAGGTGATGATTGGTATAGCTTCCTTGAGGTCCAGGGATGCTATTCCAAGCTTTACTTTGTCTTAAAACTTCTTGAATCGTGCTAGAGAACTTCAACTGCAAAACAAGAAAATGAAAATGGTGGAACTGGTTAGAGGAATTACAGGTCGTGTTTTAGGTTTTGGTTAGCTTGCATTGATGCTAGGGAATGTGTTTGATGAGCTTTGGGCAAGAAATCATGCAAGGGATGAGAGATGGTGTTCAATCTGCAGGCCTTGCCCTGTTTATGCAGTTTGAGAGTGATTCTTGGAATGGGAGTGTTTGGGAGGCCAAGGGCTCGTGTTCTAGCTTGGGTTGGATGATTAGAAAGTGTCTACAATGTTTGCTTCTGTGTTCTAATGCTGAGATCAAAGTTGTTGTATGTTATGATACTTTTCTTCACACCTAAGCAAGCAAAGCCAACTTGATGTTTTAGGCAAGTAGGGGACCCTTAAAACATGCTGCTAACCTTGTCTTGATCAGAGTGTTTTGCTCATAATCTTGTGCCAATTAGATTTCATCTGTACTTGTTGGATTTTCAATTGGACATAAAGCTTGCTTTTACAAAAATGGCTATTTTGCGTTTTCCATAAATGGGTTTATTCAACATGTAATGCATAAGCTCATGAAACAAGACCTTAGCACAATGAACATGCATTAAATTATTGAGTGTTGGATGGTTTAAGGACCTGTAATGTAGCACAAACTAAGCTGACTTGAAAATGGCATAAGTTATGAACATGTACATGACCAATTCAAAAGTGAGTTTTTGCCATATTGTGAAATTCGATTCTCTCAAGTTATGAGGTTGTTTGATGAGTTCTTGGACATTTTGGAAAGCTTGGAATGTGTAATACAATCCATCTTTGAAATGCAAATTGAAATTCCAAGTGGAAGTGTATGGAAAATGGCCTTGAAGTTAGGTAGAAAACCTTGCCAAAATAGGTTAAAATTTCACTAAGTTAAGAATGGTTTAGTGCCCTTATTCAAAAAATTGTAACTTGAGATACAAGCCTCATTTGGGAAAACTTTGTGAATCAAAGTTGTAGATTATGCAACAAGCTACAACTTTCATGTTTTGACTTTTTCTTGAATCCAAATGAATCTTGGTGAGAAAGTGGGGCAAAGTTGGGAAAAAATTAGGGTTTTTTCATAACTTAGAAAAATTCTAAGTTATGAAAAATTCCCATTTCTAACCCTAATTTGCATTTTTTGATTTCTTGGTGAACAAGTTTCATAATTTGGCATGTTTTGATGAAAAATGAATCTTGACTCTTGATTTTGACCAAAAAAAGTCAAAGTTTGACTTTTCAATATACAGTCAAAATTGATCAATTGACTGGGAAATTCAACTGTCAATCTTGTGTACTTGGGATCTTTTGAGTTTGTTGAGCATGTCAAGATAATTCCATGGGGTCCTTGAGTCCATAGGTGAGCTTGTTTTGCTTTTGGCTAGGTCAAACAGTCAAAAATTGCCTTTGTGCAGTCAAAACCCTAAAAATGACCATTTTGCCCTTTTGGTGATCTGATCAAATTTCTTGTGGAATTGTGATCCAAACTTGATCAAATGGTTCATAGGAGTTCATAATGTTGATGTGGGTCAATTTTCATGAGATTTGACTGTCAATTGGTCACAGTTGACTTTTTCCCCAATACAGCTGATTTCTAGGTCAACTGTCCAATTGACTGGGCAAAATTTGGAATCAAGACTTGAAACTTGATATGGATAAACTTGGGAGTCCAATATGAAGCATGAAAGTCATCTTAGGCATTTTAGGTCAACACATCTTTGTGCAAACACAAACCCTAATTTGGGTCAGCAGTGCAAGGAGAAGTCTTGAGCAGATGAAACCCTAACTGGATCTTGAGCTTCAAGGGCTTTGTGATGAGAAATTAATGAGAAATGGGAGGGAAAATTTTGGGGTACAACAAGGACCCTCTCATTCTCCAGCTGCCTTGTAAGCTTCAGGATCTTCCGTTCCTGCTCATGATACTTCTCTCTGTAGGTATCCCGCTCTTCCCTTAGATGGATCCAAGACCTCTTTAATGCCCCAATATCAATAGGCATATGAGGATGGAGGATCGTATAAGGAACCTCTTCTTCATCAGTATGCTCCACTATCACAGGCAAAACAGCTTCGTAGGGCATCCCCAGCTTTTGAGCACGGGATCGAACCCACCGGAGATACGGTTGTATTGGGAGAGAAGTATTCATGCTTAGCTCATGTGGATCAGACCTATTCACCCTGTCCCTGGCTCGTATAAATCTGCGGCGATGTCCCTCAACATCTCCTATGAAGTCAAAGACAATGTCTAGAAGCAGCAACTCATGAGGACCGTCCCTTCGAGCTCGTCCAAACTGTCGTAAGGCCAAACAAGGATTATAGGTTATCCCTCCTCTAATTCCAAACAATGGAACATTGGGGTATTCCCCACACCGATCGATGACAGCTACTTCTTCCATGTCTTTAGTACTCCAGATGATGTTCGTATGAGCAATGGACATGATTCTATAGGCCCAACCCATACCTTTCTCATTCTTCAATACAGATTTGGGGAGGTGAGAAATAAACCACCTTGCCAGCAGCGGTGCACAACACATAAGGGTTCCCCTTCTCCGAGCAGTACGGGCATAAAGAGCATGTAGAATGTCACCTAAGAGAGTGGGCACCGGATTACGGGACATGAAAATCTTGAATGCGTTCACATCAACGAAAGAATCTGAATTTGGGAACAGAACCAAGCCATAGATGAGGAGGGCCAGGATGTCTTCAAATGCTTGAAAGTCCAAACTATCCCAGAACTGATGAGCTTGATCAATCAAGAACTTAGCCGGGAAGCCTTTAACCCCACTCTGAATGTCCCAGTTAGACACCACATCAACCCTTGTAAGATGGAGGGCTGAAGCAATATCCTCTGGCCTAAGAGCTATCTCCAAACCTGTAAAAGGTGTCTGCTCTAGAATAGATATGCCGAGTAAGTCAGAGAACTCCTCCAAAGTAGGGACCAACTGATAGTCCGGGAAGGTGAAACAGTGATGCAACGGGTCAAAGAACTGGAACAGGATGCTCATCATTTGCTCGTCTAACTTGGAAGTGACCAGGCTGAGGAGATGACCATGTCTTCTCACAAAGGAAGAAGTATCAGGAACCTTTGAAACCAAATCTCTAAGCTCAGTAGGTATCTGCACGAAGCTGGTCCGAATAGTATTTCTGCGCATAGATGCCATGATCTGCAAAACAGAACAAAGATGAATCCCCTCGGTCTTTGAAATGGTTAGTCTAATGAAATATGCATGCAATGTCATGATGCATGATTCCATGATAAAAACACACCACAGGTATTCACAGATAGCAAACATGGTAAGGGAAAACAAGTCACACAATAGCCCTTAAATTTCAGGCTGGCATGGATTTTAGGTATTACCCTCTTTCAGTTTAGTTGGTTCAACCTGTCCTAGTAATAATAATCGGGTTCTAGAGGATCTCAATATCACTGACCATCCTCGATCGGTCATAATTCCAGTTTAGCAACCTTTTCTTGCAACCAGAATTTCATTATCCTGAACATATTGAGATAGTCGTTTATCGACTCAGCCAATTTTTATTTCACTTAGGCCAACTCCTTTGGGATAATCTTCAACTAACCCATGTAAAACTGCTCATGGAGAACCCTCTTCAAATGACTCCAATTGTAAATAGAATTTGGAGGTAAAGTGGTGAACCATGTGAAGGCATTCTTAGTTAACGAATTAGGGAAGCATTTCATTTTCAGGTTTTCATTGTTGGCTAGATCTCCTGCCTCTGATTGATATTAAGCCACATGTTCAACAGTGGACTCATTAATGTCACCTGTAAACTTTGTGAACTTAGGAATCTTCCAACCTCTGGGAAGTTCAGTTTGCAGAACATATTCAGACAAGACATAAATAAAATTAGGCTTATAAAGGCCAGCATTCATGCCATTTTGGGCTAATATCTGTTTGACCATATTGGCTATGTTGTTTTTCCCACCAAAATGGTTTTGTTGGACATTTCTAATTACTTAGTATGCATCTTGATTTCTACTAACTAATACTACCTATGGGCTATTCAACCTACACCATCCTTAACTACCCTGGGTATGGGTTGTTCGACCTGTTGGGGCAAAAATTTTTGCTGCCCTTGATTATTAGGAATCCCTTTGTTGTTTGGACCTTCTATATTTTTAACAGGTTTAACATTTTGGATTTGAGGGATTGGTTGAATAGGAGGTTGGAGAGCCCCAAAGAAATCAATAATTCGACCTATTTGGTGAGTCAATTGTTAGTAACTATGGTTTGTATTTTGGATCAAAAGATTAAACACAATACCAATTTGTTGCGTAAGCATTTCATCATATCATTATTACTTTTATCCATTTGTTGCCTCATAGATAAGAGGGAAATAATAGTTAAAAATGACATAACTTGAAGAGTGTATCCTAACCCTTCTTGTGGTTTTACCATTCAACTTAGATTGCTTATAGCATATCCTGAAGCTAAGTATCGATGAAGAAGTGACACAATAGATATTACATTATCAGAAAATGTCGATGAATTATTTTGTAAGTCTGTTGTCATTGCAGTTGGCATGCAATATGGGTAGTCCCTACTATCAGGGGGTAGTATAAAGCTTGGTAAAAAGGGTGGTCTAGGGTCTTCTATAACTGGTTGCATGACCCTGGGAGTATTTGGAATACTTGTTGAATGTGGTGTGTAAGCCACCACCTCTGGTGATATCGTTGACATGGATATCTGGCTATAATAGGTGAAGTTACTCCAATGGTTGTTGAAGTTCCTGCATTACCAACTGCTGAATCGTTTGGTTGTTCTTCTACGTTTGAAGCATTATTCTGGGGAGGTGGTTTAACATTGGATGATTCATTTCAGGAAGAGTTTTACCACTCCTCATACGCATAAACACTCAATAATCAAAGACATTTCATGTATGAACAACAACATAAACAATAGAAAATACGCACTTTCCCACATGCGTATAATTTCTTGCACAAAGGGTCCACTTAGACATGCCAATTTGTTTACTGGTATTTTTAGTAAATTGATCAATAAATTAGAAAGTGTACTAATCTGCCAAAATAGTAATAACGGGAAATGCCAAATATCAATCTCAAGGACTGCTTGAGATACAAAGTTTGTGTTCTAAATTAGTTTAACAAAAGACTTGGTGGTTTTGGATTGTAGTTTTAAATAGAGAAAATAAAATAGCAATTAAAAGTAAACTGTGCAGTTGAACGGTTTAGAATAATATAAGTGAACATGCTAGGGAATGTGTATGATTAAAATCTATTGAAGTGTGCCTTAAAACATTTGTTGATGAAGAGAAAGAAAATATGTTTCGAGATTGTCAAATATCAAGAAGCCAAAATGCAACAAGAATGTCCGGTTTGGGTGGTTTGCAGATTTTGGGTTTGACCGGTTCGGTTTGTGGATTCGTTATTTAATGTTATATTTTAAGATATTTATAATATTTTTTCTAATAATTAGTGGATTGTGTTATTTGGGCTTGGGTTTTAGTTATTATATATATGTATATCTTCTTGTGTTTAAAAGGGACAACCTTAGAGTTTACAGAAGCAAGGGAAAGCAAGGGAAAGCAAGGGTTCAAGGTAAAGTGAAGGGAAACCTTAGAAGGACAAAGGTTTAGTGACCTTTGGAGTTGTTTAAGGTCATTGTAAAACATTGGTTACACCTTGGGTTTGAGTTATTCATATATTGAGAGTTGGAGAGGTTGGGAAACACTTGGGTAGAAAATAAGGTTGTTCTTGGGCGCCTTCAGGGTTGTTCTTGGGAACCTGAAGGTGAAGGCTATTTTCTTGTAACTCATCTGTAATCTCTTGTAACATCTTTCTGAGTAGTGAATTAGAGAGCTTCTATATCCCTCAGAGTAGATCGTTTGATCAAAATGGGTAAACAAACCTTCGTCTTTTTCTCACTTTATTCTGTTATATTATCTATGTATGGATTATTGTTATAGGCCATTTATTTTGGTTGCTACTATTATTTGTATCACAAATTTATATTGAAACTTGTCGTAATTCACAATAAGTGGCGCCCACCGTGGGGTAAAGGGGTATTATTTACAAGTGAGCGCCATGGGAAAATGGGAGATCGAGAAATATTTTGGAAACATTGACTTTGGGTTATGGAAAATTAAGATGAAAGCAAGTTTAATTCAAGAGAAGTGTATAGATACCTTGAAGAGTGAAGAAATGATGCCTACAGGACTTACACAGGCACAGAAGACCGATATGGTGGATAAGGCCAGGAGTGTTATTATCTTGTACCTTGGGGATAAAGTTCTAAGAGAAGTTTCCAGGGAGCACATTATGGTTGCTATGTGGTAGAAACTTGAATCATTGTATATGACCAAGTCTTTGGCTCATAGGTTGTGTCTGAAACAACAACTTTATTCATTCTGAATGGTGGAGAACAAATCCATAGTTGAGCAGCTTACAGAATTTCACAAGATTATTGATGATCTTGAGAATATTGAAGTGAAGATTAAAGATGAGGACAAGGCTTTACTCTTGTTAAGTTTATTACCCAGATCCTTTGAGCACTTTAAGTATGCCCTTCTTTATGGTAAGGAAGGTAATATCACTTCAGATGAAGTTCAAATGGCGGTAAAATCCAAAGAACGTTCAATGGCAAAAGATTTGAAGATTGAAGATAGCGGTGAAGGCTTAATGTGTCAAGATGGGGAGGTGGGCATAAAGGGATGTAAAAATCAAAGAGGTTTGACAAGTTAAAGGTAAAATGTTTTAATTATCAGAAAATCGATCACTTTAAAAGGGATTGTTCTGAGAGAAAGGTCAATAAAAGTTTTGTTTTAGCTGCAGTTGCCTTGGGTGAGGAAAGTTATGTGGATACCTATGTACTAGTAGTATCGAGTTTAGAAACTAAAGATAGTTGGGTTATTGACTCAATTTGCTCTTATCACATATGTCCAAGAATAAAATACTTTGAAACTTTGAAGATGGTTCAAGATGGAGTTGTTTGCCTTGGTGATAATAAAGCTTGCAAGGTTCAAGGTATTGGTATGGTCAAACTTAAAATGTTTGATGATCGTGAACTTCTTATTCACAATTTGAGGTATGTTTCAAAACTCAAGCGAAATTTGTTATCTATAAGTATGTTTGATGGTCTAGGCTATTGTACTAGAGTTGAACATGGAGTGCTGAAGTTTTCACATGATGAATTGATTATTGCTAAAGGGTATAAAATATATGGTCTATATATTTTAGAAAGTTAAAATGTTGTTATTCATTCATCAGTAACTAGTGGAGGTTGTCATGACAAGGAAAACCTATGGGATTTGAGGCTAACGCGCTATGAATGCCTTAGGTTAGTTTCAGAGGAGTATAACGAATTTTGCAGAAAACAAGGGATAAAAATGCATGTTACCGCTGAGTTGTTATTAATTTTTTTTGGAAGAGATGAGGTTAAAACAACTTACTTGGTTGGTAGAGAATTTCTTCAGAGGGAGAATAGTGAAAACCAAGGGAGAAACCTCTCAAACTATAACAGAGAAAACTCAGTTTGAGGTGGAGTTTCCTACTATGGATACTAGTAGTAGTGAGGAAACAATTACAGAGATCTCTAATTATCATTTGACTCGTGATAAGGTAAGGAGGGTGATTGTAGCATCTCAAAGGTTCGTTTATGCTAGCCTTGGTTGTTATGTTTTAAATGTGACTGAAGGGTTGCAAAATTCTGCGAGAGGGACCTTCAGGGAGGCATTTGAAAACAGGTAAAGTCAACATTGGTTGAAAAATTATACTTGTGGGCTTCTCAAATTACCTAGGCAGAAAAAGGTAATTGGAAACAAGTGGATGCAAGTGTCGAGATCAAGATTCAAGGGTTGCTTTAATTTGATCATAATTATTGATTAGAGTTTCGACATGGTAGAGAGCAGCAATGTTATCGATGGTTAATTGGCATCAACACGGTTTTAAGTCAAGGTAGAGATTATTGAAGTGTGCCTTAAAACCTTTGTTGATGAAGAGAAAGAAAACAAGTTTCGAGATTTCCAAAAATCAAGAAGCCGAAAAGCAACAAGAATGTCTGGTTTGGGAGATTCACGAATTTCGGGTTTTACATTTGTGGATCCCTTATTTAATGTTAGAATATTGGATATATATTAATTTAGAAAAATAGTCTAAATTAATATAAAATATATTATAAGATATTTATAATATTTTATTCTAATAATTAATGGGTTGTGTTTTTTGTGCTTAGGTTTTAGTTATTATATATATGTATCTACTCTCCTGTTTAAATGGGACAATCTTAGAGTTTACATAAACAAGTGAGATCAAGGGTTCATGGTCAAGTGAAGGAAAACCTTAGAAGGGCAAAGGTTTAGTGGCCTTTGGATTTTTTAAGGTCATTGTGAAACACTGGTTACACCTTGGATTTGAGTTATTCATATATTGATAGTTGAATAGGTTTGGAAACACTTAAGTAGAAAATAAGGTTGTTCTTGGGCGCCTTCAGGGTCGTTATTGGGAACCTGAAGGCGAAGTCTGTTTTCTTATAACTCATATGTAATCTCTTGTAACAATTTTTTGAGTATAGTAAATTGGAGAGTTGTTCTCTCCCCCATAGTAGATCGTTTGATTGAACTGGGTAAATAAACCTTCATCTTTTTCCCGTCTTATTCTGTTATATTATTTGTTTATTGATTATTATTGTTGTAGGCCATTTATTTTTGTTGTTATTTTTCTTTTCCTCACAAATTTATATTGAATCTTGTCGTAATTCACAACAAATTCTTTAATAATTCTAACTTGGCCTTGTAATGACATATTTTAAAATATTGATTACCAGTTCTCAAGGGTGTTTACTCCTAAGTATTTAGTGAGAAAACCTTTAAACATTCAAATTAACTCATATGTCCATAGTGAATTACAGATGAATTTAAGAATTAATTTATCAAGAATAATCCGGTTTCCACATGGTATCCCTAGTCGTAGGTGATATCTACCATGAAATACTCCCAATTAAATGTTAACAATTATGGTCCAACCTAAATATTAACTGTAAATCAAACACAATTTTTCTGAAAGAGAAAGCATTAAGAACAAATTGAAAGCATAAAATTGTCATTACAAGGTTCAAATGAAAATCATTAACAAATATGAGTCAGGGATACCCCCTAACATTAGGGGATTTAGCTACTCATAATACCAAAGAAAAACAAGATATAAAGTGTAGACATTAAAAATAATGGGATAAAATTATGTCTTCAATCATGAAAAGCTCATGAAAATCTTGATTCCACGTGAATATATGAGTTCTCCATCCTTTGAGACGTGTTTTTGCTATCAAAATTTGTGTAACCCTTGAAAATTTGCATTTTGGAGTTAAATATATCACATTCTGGGCTTTCTGCGTTTCTGGATTTCCATACGCATATACACACAAGTCATACACATATGGCCTTGCTTTGCTGCAATTACCATACTCGTATGGTACATGGTAAGGAATTGGGCTTGTTTCTGTTGAGGCCCATATGCATATGGACACTTCTCATACGTGTATGGGCAGAAGGTTGGGTTTTGCACCTCTCTGCTGGTACACGTATGCCACATGGAGGGGAGCTAGGCCATACGCGTATGACTTGAGGCCATACATGTATGCGCAGTAAATGTGCATTTTCCACCATTTTCTTTTGATCTTTGCTCTGGCCTAACTTTTGATCTGAAATTCTTTTCTTTGTTTCTTCGTACCTGTAACTAACGTACAAACTACACCAAATGTGTAAAGATAGCTATGGAACAATCAGACCATGACAAATACAAACTCCACAAAAAATAACTTAAATAACCAAGAATTCAGACACAAGTAATGTTGTTCACCTGATTTTTAACATTTAAATGATGATAAATATAACACAAATGGTGACTGGTCACAACCGCAAACTTAGCTTGTTGTTTTCCCTCAAGCAAATTTTATAATACTAAAACTCACACCACCCCCAAATGAAAGAAAACTTCTTACGTACCATAATACATCTCTTTTGTTACTCTCTTTTGTTGCTACTTTCAAATTTTCCTGGCTTATCGAGGTCGATTGATCAACCATACTTTCACTTGCAAGTAATTCTTCACTTGTCAGCTCATTTCACACTCTCACCAAGTCTCTGGAGTGTTAATGTGTTTCTCACTAAAAACTCACAATACGCAATACCATACCATAAGCTTGAATAAATTCTCTTTCTATGGCATGATGCACAATACACACACTTTTTAAATTCTTTTATGGTTGTAACAGGGCTATGGTTAAGGTGGGAAACTTTTGGGAAAGTAGGCTAAGGTCTAGAGTCATTACATTCATTGTCTTCACTAAGCTCATTCTGATGGATTACTACTGTGATTTTTCTTGCACTTTTCCTTGTAGGGTCAGCTGTAATTAAGGATTCAACTTTCATATTTGTCTTTATTTTTGGTATTTCCTGACTTTACCTTCTTTCGAGTGCCCTAATGATTATTTTATTATTTTTTTCTTTCAAATTTTTCTCTTTTTTTTTTCAATCCTCAGGTACCCCAATTTGCACTAGTGTTGCACAACTACCCCAAACTTAAAAGTTTTAATCCCAATAGCAACCCCAAACTTAGATTGAAGATAGATATGATAACTCATGTAACTACTCTGAACAGGGTGGGAGTAGTATTTAGGCCATGGGTTAATGTGATGGGGTTATGAACACAAACAAATGGGTACAAGCTCAAATGGGGTTAACAAAGGATAATATTAAAAAGGGATGGCTAGAAAGGCTCAGGGGTAATAACAAAAACATGCCTCAGTGTGTGTAATCATGCAAGTGAAATCAAAAAATAATGTACGCAAGTTCTGAATGATAAAGACATATTTGAATACTCTCTCGTGATGAATATTGTGTTTGGTATTTTTCTGCTCTCACCATGTTGGGTAGGGCTGATAACCTACATGGTACCTATTATTGGATAGAGCTTCTCAACTTGTCATGACAAACATGTTCAACCTTTAGTACAACTAAATTAAACCAATCAGATCATTCAGAATTATATAACAAAATAGTTTGGCGAGTTAGCATGAGCAGAGGACACACAAGCAATTAGTTTGGGTAGTTTTTGCACAACCACTAAAGCTATAATTATCATAATTACCTGATGAAAGTAAACACACTGAAAATAAATCAACTAAAAGCAAAACAAAACTCATAAGTTAATATAAAATTAAAGACTATAAAAAATCATGAATACCTCCCTTGGGTTGCCTCCCAAACATCGCTCATTTATCGTCATTAGCTTGACGCCTCATTCCCCGTGTTAGGGTGGCATATATGACACAAAGATTACCTCATCTTTTTTATTTCTTTTGTTTGGTAGCAATCCCATGAACTTGAGGTATTGATGATATTTCTTCTAAATTATTTTCAGTTTGATTTTAGTGAACAAGACATGAATGACATCCAATACTTGGTCAATTCTTATTTTTCATCTGCCTTGTAGTTAAAATAGTTCTTAGAGAAACTCTTTTGTTAAATATTTTCTTGTTGGATATCCACATATTCACAAATTGTTAACTTTGGAGTTTCATCCAGAACTAGATCATCTTCAAGTTTCATCCTTTCTCCTTCCCTGTATTTATTGCTTACCTCAAATTCTTCTATTGTTACTGCATCTTTTTCATCTGATGTTATGCATTTCCTCTTCGCTCACATATTCTTATTCAAACTTTAACTCTCGCCAAATAAACCTATCTGGATAAAAGTTAGCTTCTTTACATTCATTCATAAAAATTCTTACCTACCTCTTATATGTTTTAAAAATTTTGGCCGCCTCTCTAAAGTGATTCACGAATTAGGCGACCAACATGCAGGAGATACATGTGGCAATGTATCAAAACAATACATGACTACAAAACTCAAACACTTTATAATATAATAAAATTAAAATTAAAAAAAGTTGCAATCAAAATTTTAGGTGCAGAGCAACAAAATTTTAACTAAAATAAAATGATGAACTCTATAATCTTCGGCAGTCCCCGACAATGGCTCTAAAAACTTGCTCGATAAATTAGCAAGTGTACTAATCTTCCAAAATAGTAATAATGAGAAATCCCAAATATCGATCTCAAGGACTGATTGAGATATAAAGTTCATGTTCTAAATTAGTTAAATAAAAGACTCAGGGTTTTGGATTGTTGTTTTAAACAGAGAAAATAAAATAGCAATTAAAAGTAAACAGTGCAGTTGAATGGTTTAGAATATATGAGTGAACATTTTAGGGAAGATGTATGATTGAATTCTTTAATAATTATAACCTGAACTTGCAATGAGGTATTTTAAAATATTTATTATCGGTTCTTAAGGGTGTTTACTCCTAAGTCCTTAGTGAGAAAACCTTTAAACATTCAAATTAACTCCTATGTCCATAGTAAATTACAGATGAATTTAAGCATTAATTTATCAAGAATAATACAGTTTCCATAGGATATCCTTAGTCCTAGGTGATATCTACTATGAAATACTCTTAATTGAGCGTAAATAATGGCAGTCCATCCTAAATATTAACCCTAAATCAAACTCAAATTTTATGAAAGAGAAAGCATTAAGAACAAATTGAAAGTAAATAAAATATCATAAAATTGTCATTACAAGGTTCAAATAATAATAATTAACAAATCTGAATCAGGGACACCCCCTAGCATTGGGGGATTTTTCTACTCATAATACCAAAGAAAAACAAGATATAAAGTATAGACATTACAGATAATGGGATCAAATTACGTCTTCAATCACGAATATCTCATGAAAATATTGATTCCACGCGAAAATCTTAGTTCTTCAGCCTTCAAGACGTGTTTTTGCCGTCAAAATCTGTTTAACCCTTGAAATTTTACGTCCTGGAGTTAAATAGATCACATTATGGGATTTTTGCGCTTCTGTGCTTCCATACGCGTATGGATACAGGTCATACGCGTATGGCCTTGGTCTGCTATAACTACCATACTTGTATGGTACACGGTGAGGAACTGGGCTTGTTTCTGTTTGGGCCTATACATGTATGGACACCTCTCATACGGATATGGGAAGAAGGTTGGTTTTTGCACCTTTCTGCTTGTACGCGTACGCCACATGGTGGGAAGTTGGACTATATGTGTATGACTTAAGGTCGTACGCGTATGGGCAGTAAAAGTGCATTTTCCACTATTTTCTTTTGATCTTGTGCTCTTGCCTAACTTTTAATCTGAAAGTCGTTTCTTTGTTTCTTCATACCTGTAACTAATGTACAAACTACACCAAATGCATAAAAATAGCTAGGAATAATCAGACTGGGACAAATAAAGACTCCACAAAAACTAACTTAAATAACCAAGATTTCAGACACAGGTAATGTCATTCACCTGATATTTGACGTTTAAATGATGATAAAATAACACAAATGGTGAATGGTCATAAATCAAATCACAAGTTTTAGTTCACTTAATGGATTAAACTTGAAAATTTGCTAAGGACAATTTGTGGAGAAAAGTACTACGAAAAATGCATGTGCTTGGAACTTTGATATCTAAATGTCGAAAAACTATACATAAACTATGATTGAGATAATGCAAAATTGATTTAGAATAGGAAAGTAAACAAAAATATTTTTAAATTTCATTAAAGTAAATGATTCAATTTAAAAGACTTAAAAAATTAAAATAAAGGATGAAGACTCATACATTTTCTCACAAGTTATTTCTCTCTGTGACTTAGATACTTTAGTTCTATAAAGAAGAATAAGATATTGCCCCCTTGATTACATCAATGAACTTGATTTATATACTAATATTAAAAAAAATTCAATAGTGGTTATTCATCAAGCGTTCGACATGTATCCACTATGTGTGATTCTGCCTTTTAGTCTGCTTCATATTGTCTTTAACATTTGAATTGATGCAAACCACCACCCATGTTAATAACTGCATTCGAATCCCCTAATTACTTTTGTTAAGAATATCCAATTAACTCTAATAGTTTTGTCGAAGCATCCCTAATTTACCATACCTTTGGATTAAAAAAACTAAGTCCACAACATTTGATGGGTGCGTCGAATTCAACTCTTCTACACCATATCTCCACGTCGAAGTGGAGGTATTTTCGCAACCCTTTTAGAGATTTTGGACATGTTTTGAAGAGATAGAGTAATCCTAATCTTACATATCTATTCCTGAGACTCCTCTAAACCAAATTTAATGGGTTTCATTGTAGTGTCGAGAATTACATGCTAACATCTACACGAAATGCAATATGTATTAGAATTGTTGAAGAATGGAGGGTAATACCATCATCGACATGATTTTTGTCGTAATGAATTCTAGAATAGATCTATAATTGACGCACTTTCTCTAGGAGGTGAAGAACCTGTGAGCGATGAATGACGATCGTATATCATCATAATTCCAAGCACTAAATTATCAATTATCGAAGTAGAGTGAACTAAACTCCAAGCACATAACTATCAGCAATCTAAGTAGTTACCATTGCAAATATTACTGTAAAACGTTACGACATGGAGTACCTTATATTTTAGTTTTGTTATATCATGCCTTGTTGTCACCACTGAGGTCCACGTTGCTTGTGTACTCGATGATGATCCATTAGTTAAAACACTTATTCCTCCTAGTTTATTGATATTGCACCAAACTTGGAAATCCAAATGCACGAAGATGTTCAAAGGATGAGGAAGTTCCATAAATTGCATATACGGGCCTACCGAAGGTCACAATAGTTTCCACTATCAATGAAAGTCCTTACAAGTTACCTCATATGAAAGAGATTCTGAGCAACAATTTCTAGTTAAAGGTCATAGAGATATCATGTCTCTGCCGACTGGAGCTAGTTGTACATGATAACAAAACCTCATTTGGCCTTCAGTAGTCCAGTAACTCACTCCACTGGAACGGTGAATGACACACTTGCATGGATAAATACGAGGGGGAAGAGATATTCCAGACCCCGTAGCGTTGAAGCATAATATCTTCAAAGACATCTCTAGATGACATTCTTATTTAATTTGTTGCCTAGTTTTTTTTATTAAGGAGACGATCAGGTGAAAGAAGAAATCCAATCTCAATCCGTAAGGTCCGAGGAGAGACCTTGGAGAAATGCCATTTAAAAAATCTCATCTTCTTCTTACTACACCCTTGGCATGAGTAGAATCTGGCCATGCACATGAAGACAAACTTTCATGTGTCCTATAAGCACACAGTTCTTCACACTTTGAAAGATCATGGGGTATCTGCACCAATTTAAAGGATATTAGGATGTTTCTAACATCATGTTCAGAAAGTCTCATCACTACAAAAAAGAAGCTTATTTGCCACGTGAAAATCACGTGGCAAACATCAAAATCACGTGGCAAAACAAAATTAGCGACGTGGTGACTTATGTCGCTGGGGAGTCAGTGGCAAGCAAGTAGCGACGTGATTCCCACGTCACAAAGTTGTGACGTGGTATTCACGTCGCTACATATTTGTTAATAGCAGCTTTATTAGCGACGTGAGAATCATGTCATTAATTTGTGACATGATTCCCACGTCGCTACAGGGGACGTTTTTTTTTAAAAAAAATTGTTAATAATTATTTTTTATATTAATTAATTAATGTAATAAAATTTAAATAATAAAATTTATATAATAAAATTTAAATAATAAAATTTATATAATAAAATTTATATATTAAAATTTATATAATAAAATTTATATAATAAAATTTATATATTAAAATTATTAGAATAATAGTATTTTATTTTATATTTCGAATAATAGAATTTTATAAAATAAATTCATATAATTAAATGTTATATAATTTAATAATTTAAAATGATAAAAATAAATATCTTACATAAATGCAAATATAAAAACGAAATAAAAAAAATGTTTTCACGGGGCATCTTCACCCGGATAATTATCAAGATCAAAGTCATCAAGTCCGTCATCATCCGGCTGTGTATGATCAGGAACATTTTGATTTCGACCGCCTTGCATAAACTGTCTCATCTGCTCCTCCATATCAGATTGCCGCTTCCGCATGATCTCTAACTGACGCTCCTGCTCTTGCCTCATTGTCGTCATTTGGGCCTCCATTTCGTGTCTCACTTCACTGGCCGCCAATTGTCGTACTGTTTCAAGTTGAACCTGAGTCAGATTGGGTTGACGTGACCCCCCTTCTCCATCTCTAAGTCTTTGAAACAGATTACGATCACCAACTCTCAAGCCGGCGGCCAAATTTCCTCCCGCAAAAAAGCAACCATTAGGCCCTTTTCCATTAACAACCTCATTCCAAATATAGAAATCAACATCCCCATTAAGCGGCTCCCCCTCTGCTGGCCTATATTGCGGATTGTGTTCCAGAAAACGTGCTAGCAATGTCTGATAATCATCCTACACATATATTAAATAATACAATTAAAAAAAAATTAAAACATTTATATATTAAATTATACTAAATTCAAATATATTAAAAATTTGTCACGTGATTTTCACAAATCAACTTATGAATTGCCACGTGAGTTTCCCGTGGCAATGTATCAGTTGCCACATGAAAATCAGTCACCTGGCAATTTATCAGTTGCCACATGATAATCACGCCACAACTTATAGATTGCCACGTGGAAATAACGTCACTATTTTTGTTATTAACTTTAAAAAAAAACATAAGTTTAATTACTTACAAAAGCTTTCTGGGTGCGGTCGTCGACAAAACCTCCCGATTTCTTTGTCCGAGTCCTCGTAATCAACTCAATGATCAATGGTGGTCTCCCCATCTCCTTAGTCTAAACAATAAAGTTAAAAATAATTAGTAAAAAATATTATGAATAAAAATATATATAACTTAAAAAATTAGTAATATTTACCATCCGCCGGACATGCTCTGCAGTGCTAATACTTCCAACAGTATTGACACATCCCCCCTTTTCGGATGCCCTCATCTTCTTAAAATTTTCGGATTTGGCCTTGAATTCTGGCGAACCCCAATATGTACGAAGTTCGCCAAAAACCTCTACGCCTATCCAGTTAGGACGAATACCATGCAGCTCATAATTCTCCCTAACCCGCCGCATTATATCAGAAAATCTTCTAGAAGTTCTGCTATAATAGATTTTTTCCATAATTTTCTCATTCAACGGATCCCACACACATTTTTCCTGCAATGTTGTATGACATTAAAATAAAAAGTTAAGCAATTATCATTAAAATGTGACTTAAATAACAATACTAAAAAAATATAATAAATTTACAACTTAAATAAATAACAATACCTTAAATTTTTTAAACCATTCTTCTTTATTTGTAACCTCGCCAAAGTTCTTCCAAGAGGATTTATACATCTGCTGGGTTATATAATTAATAACCTTGGCAGCCGTCCGACTCGGCGCGAAACTAAACAACAAGATTTTGAATAAACAATATTAATTATAAATTTATACAAAATATTAAAATGAATATGTACTTAAATAAAAGTTTATATAAGAAACTTACTTGCTTCCTTCGGGCCAAATCCAAAACCTCCCGTCAATGACATGAATCTCACTCGGATCATCTGATCTCTCACGAATATCAGCTCCATCTATATCATCAGCTACGACATCTGCATCACCGTCATCCTGTGTAGGACGTGGGGTGCTGGATCCTGCAGCCTGTGTGGGATGAGGGGTGCGTGACCCTCCGGTCCGTCTAGGACGTGGGGCGCGGGATCCTGCAGCCTGTGTCGGACGTGGACTGCTGGGTCCTCCAATGTGTGTGGAGTGTGGGGTGCTGGACCCTCCCGCCTGCTGGAAGGATGAATACATCTATGTGGGTCCCCCTGTCTGCTGGAATGATGAAGGCACATCAATCTGTATAAATGGAAAACTGGGTCCTCCCCCCGTCTGCTGGAATGATGAGGGGACACCAGTCTGCTGGAAAGATGAAGGCACCTGGGTCGGTGGGAAAGGGAAACTAGATCCTCCCGCATGCTAGAAGGAAGATGGCATCTGAGTCTGTGGGAAAGGAACACTAGATCCTCCCGCCTGCTGGAAGGATGACGACATCTGGGTCGGTGGGAAAGGGAAACTAGATCCTCCCGCATGCTGGAAGGAAGACGACATCTGAGTCTGTGGGAAAAGGAAACCGGGGCCTCCAGGTGGCACAAAAGATGCAGGTACCCCAGACGGGAATGTATGGGAGGAGAGTAATGGGACAAAACCCTGAGTACTGGCCAGGGACATAGGATCAACCTGACTCTGAGGGGGTGGGCACATGGCTGAGTGAGGAGACTCACATGTTACTACCCTCGGACGCTGAGACTTCTTACCGGTATCCTTATTCTTCGGTGGCATTTTACCTAGTTATATATATTTTCATAAACAAAGATAATAAAGTCATTGACATAAATATATATTCATTGACAAATTCAATATATACATGTTCAATAGATATTCATTAATATTACATTAAGTGATTAATTAATCTAAATCTTCATGCTCGTTATCCATATCATGTTCATCATCCGATGTAATATTGTCCTCGGATTCAAACTCTTCATCATTGTCTTCATCCACATTATTATCAACCAACAATATAGACGCATCAACTTGAAGTCCCTCAACAGTTGTATCAGACAAAGTTGTAATGTCTTCAGCTGCAACCACATCATTAATCTGTTCAACGTCATCAATTCTCCAACGGTCCACATCAAGGCAGCTCGTAATGTGAAGTTCTGTTTACGGGATATATCATAAGTCCATTCTCCAATCCACATCTTCTTCAAATCATCAATTAAAGGTTGTAAGTACACATCAATTCCGGCTTTTGGACTGTGCGGGCCTGGAATAACACACGTCAAAAACATGTATGGTTTTGTCATGCACATCTCAGGAGGGAGGTTGTAAGGTGTTACAATAACTGGCCAACAAGAATACGCACTTCCTGACGCTTGCACGTATGGGGCAAATCCACCAGAGCATAATCCAAGCCTGACATTTCTAGGTTCTGCAGCAAAATCTGGATGTGTCCGATCAAAGTGCTTCCATGCCTCACCATCAGATGGATGTCGCATAGTGCCAGAACTTGTTTGGTTTGTCTGATGCCATGTCATTTGACTTGCACTGTGCATTGAAGCAAACATTCTTTTTAACCTTGGTATTATAGGAAGATAAAACATGGATTTTACTGCTACACGCTTTTGCTTGCTGTTAACGGCTCTACTGCGAACTTGATATCTTGTACTATTACAAAACTTACACTCCTCTAACGATCCATCTTGAGTACCAAACTCATTGTCATAAAACAACATGCAACCGTTAATGCAACAGTCAATCTTTCTTACTTTTAAACCCAACTTCGACACCCACTTCTTTGCATCATAATAACTTGTAGGCAAATTGTCTTTCGTAGCGGTGGAGTCCAACATCATTTTTGCAAAATGTTCCAGACATTGATCAGAAACATTCCAATTTGACTTGGCGGCCAATAATCTCACACACATTGATAGCTCCGAGTCTGACGACCCCTCAAACAACGGCGTATTCATCTCGTTCAATAATTGATAAAATCTTTGTGCTTCCTCATTCGGCAACTCTTCCCCGTCAAAATCTTCAGGTTCATCATATGTCACGTTCACACCAAAAGCATCCTCAACCATGTCACCGATCAAATTAAAGTTCTCCTCATACTCCATAACCGGTCGACTACTTGAAGCATGCGTGTTGCTAGTCTCTGGTACATTAACCGGTAGTTCTTCACCATTATACGTCCAAACCCAATAATTTTCAATGAATCCCCTTCTATGCAGATGACGTGTTACTTCCTCTGGGTCACTAATTATTGGTCTACATTCACACTTAAGACAGGGACATCTAACCCCTCCTTCGCTTCGACAACAATCCTGAGCAAACGCCCACTTAATAAACCCATCAACTCCTACTATAAAATTGGGTTTAAGTCCACTTCTTCCTGGATATGTTCTATCGTACATCCAACTGCGATAATACCGATAATATTTCATACTGCACATTTATACAATCATTGTCTTTTTCATTAGAAATATTAATCAACTTAATAATATTATTCTTAAACTATTTAATACTATTCTTAAAAATATAAATTTTGCTTTTTTATATATATACTAACATATAAATAAATATTCAAATGTAAAATATATAATTTTTTATTACATAACAATAATATCAAAAAACAATAATATAACATATTTACTTTTTATTATATATACAACAATAATATTAGAAAACAAATAATGTAACATATATACTTTTTATTATATATATAACAATAATATTAACATAATAATATAATATATATATTCTTTTTTTAATTATGTTTTTTATAAATTCTTATTTTAATATATAATTTTTTTTCCATATCTTTAACATATAAATAAAAAAATAAAACTATTATAATAAATATAATATACATCTATAAAAAATATGTTATTAAATTTATGTTTTCTAAAATTTTTTAAAAAATATATTAAATATGTTATTAAAAAATATGCAATCTGAACAAGTATATTTGTTAACATATATATATATATATACATCTATAAAAATTTTTTTTTTTAATTTTATGTTTTCTAAAATTTTTTATTATCAGTACATATATACTACTAACAAAATACATATATACTTCCTAACCACAAAATACATATACAAATCTAATCTATATAATACATATAAAATCTAAAAAAAAATGCATAAATACCTCTATATAATTTCTTCAATAAATTTGCGTGTTCTTGGATAGTTCTTGGTGTTCTTCAAATTTCTCTACAAATAATAATGAACAAACGAACAAATACCATTTTTAATATTTCATTCCAGTATAATAAATAATGAACAAACGAAATAAACATTTATCAAAATATGAATACCTTATTTTTCTTCAACAAATTGGGATGGAGGAAATTTGATTCGGGAAATTGGGTTTGAGAGGAAGAATTATGGGTTTGTGAGGAAGTTGCTGTAAAAATGTGTTTGAGAGAGAAGCAAGGAAGAAGAAAGGACGCTTCTGTAAATGAAAATTTTGAACATGTAACTTCTAGTAGCGACGTGATTGTCACGTCGCAACGTTGCCACGTGATAATCACGTCGCTACAAACTAAATATAAATATTATTCTCTCTCCAACCCTGCAACTCTGTCATCAGCGAAATTTATTTTCCCCCAAAAAATATAGCGACGTGGCTATCACGTCGCTACAAAAATTCAAATTTCCCCCTGAAAAACGTTCACAAATTTGCATTAAATGTCATTAAAATATATTAGCGATGTGGTTATCACGTCGCTACTACCCACGTGATAAGCACGTCGCTAATATATGTCGCTGGGGACATATATTTTTGTAGTGCATGTCAGGTTATTCAAAGAGACAGTCTTGTGGGTTTAAAATATCCATTGTCGCTAACAAGAAACTTCTACTAGGATGATTATATTCTTGTGACTCCCTTCAATTACGGAGACCTAGAGGTATCCAATGTGGATCGACGCCCCTATTGAGAAAACAAAGTTAAAGACATCTACACCTATGCTCCCGTCAACCAAACAATATATGATAAACAGGGAGAGCATTGTATCCTTACAACCCTTTATATAAGTTGGACGCTCTATAAAATTGTAGAATAACTTTAATAATTAATATACTAATTGTTAAATGTTGCAACCATAAAGAATGTTATGAATTCCTTGTAGGATGGTGTTAGTAAAAGATAGACTTCACTCTTAAGGAGAACTCTTCTCAATATATTTTAAGCAGCACTTCTCAGGAACTAGCCACTCTAAGAGCGTATGGGGTGGATCCCGGAGGCATCTACCCTGAACCAAGACAGTTCGTGGGGTTGGCACAGGTACCTTATATTCGACCGAAGACGGTTCTGAGAAATGTAGAGAAAGTTTAATAACTTTTATCAATCGAGGATAGTAACAACGAAACATTTATTGAGACTAAAGAATTTAAAGTAAATCAAAGTCATGAGGGTTTTCAGACCCAAATTGGACAACATCTTGCTGCTGTCTCGATGCAGACTCGCAACTCGTCAGTGAACACCAACAACTCCCCTGAGGAAAAAATCTAAATTCCCATGAGGCAAATAAGCTTTTAAATTGAAATGATAAAAAGCAATCCCCGATGAAATGACAATTATCAACTAATTTGAAGCGTAAGGCGACATGAAAGAAGAGCTAAATAAATGGCCAACACATAAAGTTAAATAAAGCCATAATCCAGTGAAATAAAATATATTTATTAAGAACATTGTCATCATAGCCAAGGCACAAAGTCTGTCCAATATTACAGGGAAAAATATGAAAAGAAAAACAAAAGAGCAATCAAGCTTCAACACTCGTAAATGAAGCACAAGGATCACCACTAAAATTTCCTTATAGAGCAGCCTTGAAAGGGTCCAACCCTTCAACAGGAATAATGGCGCCAAGAAAAAACTCCTTTTCCTATTCCACCACTTGGTTGTAGGCTCCATACACGCCCTGTTCAGTTCTTTAGAGGGAATTATAGAACTTTTCACGTAGTCTGGAAACCTCGCCTTCAAGATTCTTAACATGATTCTCTGCTTTCCGCTAAAGAGTCTTTTGGTTCTTCTCTACACTATGATTCACCTTAGAAACAACCTCAGAAGCCTCTTGGCGCCATTTTTTCTCTATAGTCTGTCACAACATTTTGGAAGGTTCGCAAACAATTTTGTTGCACCAATGATGATAATATTGAGCTTCGTTGCAAATTACTTTGTGTCATGTGCATCTCTAAATCTATCAAACTCAAACCTTCATCCTCTTGCACTTCTCTTAGCCAAATTGATTACTTAGATGTTCTCTTATTTTTGGAATACTTCTGAAACTTAGACCATTAACGTTAGCAATTTAGAAGTTGGGCCTAAAATCATTAAAAAAGGAAGCTCATATGACTCAATGATTTCCATCAATTTTAAAAGGGGTTTCTCTTTACACCCTTATGTGTGTATCCCATACTCTCAAAAATCTGAAAATACCTTTCATGGGTCCAGAGATGCCTCTCCGGACGCACCCAAAATCACACCAAAATGCCTTATTATGAGATCCACCCCCATTTTGCTAAAAAAAATTGTCCAAAGATACATCTTCGAACAATGTCCAAATACGAATATCCAGAAACACTCACACAAATAAGTGTTTGAATTTATTTCCTAAGACCCTGCTTTGGTTCATGTTACTTCTGATGAACATGATGATCGAATTACCCAATGGACCAATTAAAACCCCTCAATATCACCCAAAATTCAGGTAGTTTTTTCATCTTCAATATTTAATTAGTTGAATTTGTGTATTTGAATTAGATTCAATCTTAACATTTATGTGAACATGAGTAGGGCTATAATTGAAGAGTATATTCAAGAGGTGGAAAAGTTGGCCAACAAGTTGCTTGAGCTAATAGCTCTTAGCTTAGGACTTGAAGCAATGAGATTTGAAGAATTCTTCAAAGATCAAACAAGCTAAATGGAGACGTTAATGAGGAAATCTACATGGAGAAACCAGAAGGTTATGTGCTTCCTAGAAATGAGCAAAATGTGTGCAAGCTAATCAAGTCTTAGTATGTATTATAATAAGCACTGAAATAATGGAATCAGAAGTTTGACTCTGTCATACTTTCAAATGGATGTATTTCCAATTTTGACAAGTCTTTATACAGAAAGGTGCGTGAAAACATTTTAATATTTCTCCGTCTCTATGTTGATGACTTGTTAATCATTAGTAACGAGATTAATGAAATTTTAAAAACAAAAAGGTTTCAAACTTCCACATTCAAGATGAAAGATCTTGGACTAGTTGGCACTATTTTTGGGATCAAAGTAAAGAGAAATAGCGGGGGTTATGAACTTAGTCAAACACACTATATTGAGAAAATACTTGATAAGTTCAAACTCTTAGGTTTTAAGGAATTAAACAATATGTTTTATCCTAGTGTCAAACTTCAAAAGAATGATGGAAAAGTTGTTGCTCAATTGGAATATGCAAGTGCAATTGACTGTCTAATGTATTTTATACAATGTACCATGCCAAACATAATATTTGCAGTTAGTAAAATTAGTAGATCTGCTAGCAATTCAAAAAGTGAGCATTGAAAGGGCCTCACAATAATTGTTGGTTATCTTTTGAAAACCAAAAATCTTGACCTTCATTATGATAGTTTTCTTGCCATACCAAAAGAATATATAGGTGCGAGTTGGATATCGAGTATTGGAGATCATAAATTTACATTTAGATGAATATTTACACTAGCTAGAGGTGCAATTTCTTGAACGAGCAAGAAATAAATGTGTATCACTCTCTCAACCATGGAATCAAAGTTCGTGGATTTTGCTTCTGCTAATCAACAATGGTGGATGATAGTTGGGACGGGGGGCCACAACCACCCTTTTTTTTTAGTTTTTTTTTTCATATAGGGAAATTACTAAAGTACCCCTAGTTAAAACAAAATTTACAAAAATTCCATAGCACTGTTACCCCAATTTCTCTATTGTTTTTCGATCAGAACTATTTCACTTCTTCTCTCTCGTTCGCACAGCACAACACCCACGCCAGTTCGCCGCTGTCGATTTGCACTGCTTCCACCAGCGACGCCGTCATGGTTTCTCGTTGCCACCTCCACTCACTACGGTGTTTGCTTCATCTTCTTCATCCAACTATTTAATTCCTCTCCTCTTGAGTAAGATTTAACCCTAAATGTTTTTATACAAAATTACAACTTATGTATAATTGAAATCAAAGTTTAGCTAATTAAAGAACCTCAATGTTCTTTCTATTTTACTGTTATAGTTTTTTTCCTTTTAAGTTTGAGAAATTGAAGATGATTTTATATCCATGTGTTTTAGTTTTGAAAACTTGAAGATGAATAGATGATTGCATATGATTTTGGTTTTTATGGGCTCAGGGCTGCTATATCTCTATTTAGGTGACTTATGGCTGCTTTCATACAATGATAGTTCTTGAATCCTACTAATATTACTCATATTCTAACATATATACTCCTAAGTTAGAGGCTTTTTAGATAAAGAAAGGTATAAGTTCACTCCAAAGGGTTTAGATCAAGAGATTTGTTAAGGTATATGCACCACACAACAATGATGTGCAAGTTTGTCAAGATTTATTGAATTAAGATGGGCACATTAGGAATATTATTCAAGCTCAAAGTTCTATTGAAATTATGAAGAATCGACTATGTCTCAAGACTTCAATTGACACTGTTCGTTGGTTAACTTTTAGAGTCTGTGCTTTTAGAGGTCATGATGAAAGTAAATAATCATTAAACCAAGGAAATTTTCTTGAATTGATAAAACTCTTGGCATGTTACAATGATGAAGTTGAAAAAGTTGTGTTGGAAAATGCTACATCTAATAGCAAGTATACTTCCCATCAAATTCAAAAAGAGATCTTACACATTCTTTCAAGTAGGGTGAAAAAGCATATTCGTGAAGAAATTGGTGATTCCAAATTTTGTATAATTGTAGATGAAGCTCGTGATGAGTAAAAAAAGAGTGAATGTCTCTTGTTTTGAGATTTGTTGATAAATATGGTTTTATATGAGATATTTTTTGGCCTTTCCCGTGTTAAGGACGCTACATCTTTAAATCTTAAGCAAAAAGTTTGTGATATAATTTATCTCCATAACCTTGATGTCTATAACATTGCTGGTCAAGGGTATGATGGTTCTAGCAATATGAGAGGAGAATGAAATGGTTTACGAGCACTCTTTATTAAGAATTATTGTTATGCATATTATGTTCATTATTTTTCTCATCAATTGCAACTTGCCTTGGTTAATGCATCAAGAAAAATTAAACCAATTCATAAATTTTTTGAGAAGTTGACTTTAATTGTCAGTGTTGTATGTTCTTCTACAAAGCGTCATAACGAGTTACAAGCTTCCCAATTAGATGAAATTGAATATTTGTTAGAGATTGGTGAGATTGTAATTGGTAAAGGTGAAAATCAAATTGTACTTTTAAGCAAGCTAGGGATACTCGATGGAGATCACACTTCTCTTCTATTTCTAGCTTGATAAATATGTATGAAGTAACTTGTACTATTTAAAGAAAATTTGCAAAGGAAGGATTAAGTTATGCTTCACGTGGAGATGCTGATAGTGCATATATTTATTTGAAGTAATTTGATTTCATATTGATATTGCATTTGATTAAAGAAATTATGGGGATCACAAATGCCCTTTGTCAAGCCTTACAACAACAAACTCAAGATGTAGTTAATGTTATTAATTTGGTTTGCATAACAAAAACTTTTATTCAAGAATTAAGAGAAAATGGTTGGGATGAGTTATTTACATCTGTGAAGTCTTTTTGTGTAAAACATGATATTGAGATTCCTGATCTTAATGATGTTCATTCAACAACAAGATTTGGTCATTCACGTCTTGAAGATAATCAGGTAATCATTGACCATTATTTTAGAGTTGAAATATTTTTCACTACCATTGACAAAATTACAAGAGTTGAATAACAATTTAGTGAGCAAGTTATTGATTTGTTAACATTAAGTTGTGCTTTGGCTCCCAAGGATAATTACAAGGCTTTTAACCTTGATATTATTTGTACTCTAGTCGACAAATATCATCCTATGGACTTCAATGAGCAAGAGAGGATTAATTTGTGATTTTGACTTCGGCATTTTATTATTGATGCTCGTCAAGCATTGAGTTTGAAAAATTTATCAACTATTCAAGAACTATGTTCATCTTTGGTTTCAACTAAAAAGAAGGAAAGTTATTATTTGATTGATAGACTGCTCCACCTTATCATGACTCTCCCAGTATCTACAGCTACTACAGAAAGATCTTTTTCTGCAATGAAAATTATCAAGACAAGATTGAGAAGCAAAATAAAAGCTGATTTTCTAGGAGATAACATGACAGTTAATATTGAAAGAGAAATTTCTGCAAGTATTGATTTTGAGACTATTATTAACGATTTCAAGCTACTCAAAGAATATAGAGCATTCTTTTAGGGTATTTTTAAGTAATACAGTTTCATGTTCAACTATGTTTTTATTAACATTTAAATATTTTATATACATTATAGTATGAATATTTTATTTATAAATTATAGTTTAATTTAGTGGTCACCCAAAACTTTATAGTTTGGCTCTGCCACTGCTAGTCAAGAAAGTGAAATTATTGCGGGACTTTATGTTGGGAGTTCCATTGGCTAAAGGGAGTGTTTTAAAGGCGTTGATACATTGTGATAGTCAAGTCACTTTAGCTATATCATACAACTAAATGTACAATTGAAAGTCTAGACACAAAGGTCTTAGACTTTTCTCTATGAGAAAAATGATTTAAGGACAAAATTATTTCACTCACATATATACGTTCAAGCTATAATTTGGTTGGTCCATTTACTAAACCACTGGTAAAAGATTTAGCAGAGAATACCTCGACAGATATGGGATTAAAATTCCTTGAGTAAGAGTCCCAACAATGACAACAATTCAATCTAACGTTAAGAAAACATTAACCTCAAGATTCAATAGGTAACAACAATTCACTGATTTGGATGTTTATGCAACATTATGTAATAATGTTTATTATTACATTTGGAGGGTTGAAGTTTTTTCAAACTCTTAATGAAGTTCAATATTGATAATATGTATCTCAAGTAAAGTAGATACAATATGAACTTCCGATGAGAATTTCGAGATGGTGTCGTCACAAAGTGCAAATTGGAGTTTCTCTCACGATAAATTCACAAAAACAGGAGAAACACATGGCCATAAATAGTGCTAGGAAAAACTTATAGGCGAAGAACTATTAAAGAGTGTATGTGTGTGTAAGGTAACGTCGTTCTAATCACAAGGAATAACAGGCTCAAAGCATTGCTACCTAAATTTTTTAATGAATTTTGTGTTGTCCTTACTAAGTTTAAGTTCAAAGCAAAAGATACTTAACTATGTTAGCATTCATTATTTCCTTTTTTGGAATTAATATTGACATTTTTAGAACAAGTGGGAGATAATTGTAATTGATAATAATTATTAATGATCATTGATGTGTTCCAAAATGACAAAAAAATTGCAACTGAGTAAGTAAGCATTCAATGCATGGGAAATAGTCCCACATGAAAAATTCAACTCACTTTAATAGTACTTATAAAGAGTTACATTCATTAACTCAACAAAGGAGTTAAAGAGGATAAAGTGTCAGATGGACAAGTGTGATGATCCAAAGTCTTACGTCACTTGTCACCTCCACACTTCATATCGACGGTGTCGCCACCAGCGATTTCGGCTCTGGCTCTGACTCTGAATCGGAGAATGTGAGTGTAGAGGCGCTAGTGGCGGCTTATAGGCAACACTTAAGCACGGTGGCACGATACATCAGAGTAATCAAGCTACTCACAGCATCGACACCACTCTAGTGATCGGCCTTCATCCGACTCATGGAGGAAAGCCGCCACACATGACTGTGGTTGTTGTGTTGAACCCCAAAATTTTCTCTCTCACTAATTAAGAATTTGCTCACAAGATCTCCTTAGCTCAAGACTGCACTAGGGTTTGATCAGCTCAAGACACCTCCATAAACAATGATGACCAAAATTAGGGTTTAAGTTTGCAAAAGGATTTTGAACTTCCAATTCCCCATATGACTTTCATGGATCATTATAGACCCCTAAGATTACTCATGACAAGTTTCAAGCCTTTGATCACACTTTTGCTCAGTCAATTGAGCAGTTGACCTAAAAATCAGTTGTATTGGGAAAAAAGTCAACTATGGCCAATTTACAGTCAAACTTCATAATTTTTATCCACATCAACATTTTAGACTCATATGTATCATTTTATCAAGTTTGGACCATAATTCCTCAAGAAATTTGATCAAATCTCCAAAAGGGCAAAATGGTCAAAATTAGGGTTTTGACTGGGAAAGGGAAATTTCTGATTTTTTTTACCTAGAAAATGATCAATTGGTTTAAGGCATGATCTCAAGAGTTAAATTGCATCATTTTTACTGAATAGCATTGTTCAAAACATTGCAAGTCCATTGGATTGACAGATGAATTTTTCAGTCAACTAATCAAAAGTCAACTTTATACTGAAAAGTTAAACTTTGACTTTTTGGTAAAATTCAAATACCAAAGACCACAATTCATCAAAACATGTAAAAATATGAAACTTATTCATCAAGAAATCAAAAAGTCAAGATTTCATTTTGAAAAGTCAAAATTTCTAAACTTAGAAATTTTTCTAAGTGTTTGGAAATTTCATGTTTTTTCACAACTTTGAATAATTTTTTTCATCATGATGCAAGATGATTCAAGAGAAACTTCCAATATGAAATTGTAGATCTCCATGAAATATACAACTTTTCTTTACACAACTCCTTCCAAAAGTGCTTGGATCTCAAGTTATAATTTTATGAACATGTGGTCATGAAACTAAACACTTAGTAAAAATTTTGCCCTAATTTGGTCAGGATTTTGACCCAACTTCATGGCACTTTTTCATATAGTTCCAAGGGTAATCTTCAAAATAAATTCAAATATGGGTTGTAGATAACATTACAAGATTTCTAAAATGTCCAAGAACTTCTTGAGATCATTCTTGAGTAGGGAGAATCGAGGAGATGAACTTAGGGTTTTATCACTTGAATTACAAGTCATTTTATGATGAACCAAATTCAAAATTCAAACTATGTTGCATAAACTCTACTTTGTAGGCCTCAAACTTGTTAGACACTCTATAATTAATGGTTTACACAGCTGATAGAGGTCTCACTTCAAGCATTCAATGCATGGACATGCTTTATATCCATTTTTGGAAGAAAGGTTACATTGCCATTTTGATAAAGTGCTTTTTGCATAAAAACTTGTTCTTGAGCCTTGCACTTGTTCTCTTCTGATCACACAAGTCCTATAACTCATGAGAAATAGTTTAGACACTTACAATCACTCATCCCATGCTTGTACCTCACATTGACACATGGTTTCCCTCTTTTCTTGAAAATCAAGTAACCTAGCCAAAAGCTTATAACTTGTACTTCTGACTTGCCAATTCACTCCAATCTTTTTGCTTATACATAGACAAACTATTTGCATCAAATACATGAATGCTCATGCCCTGAAAACAGCTAGAACTCAGAGTCACATTCCATACCTCAATTTTCACATAAACTGGCCAAAAACTTGAAACTCATAATCTACTCGTGCGTTTCTTGGCCTTTTGGTTTCTAAAACTTATAAACATCATTTAGAACTAATCCCACACCCTGTTACAGAATTGTAACACCATTAACACCATCCTCCATTTTCAAAAATAGAGCTTTGCACTTGGACTTCTCTAGAACTTCTCAGGCCCTTTCAGCTCAAACTAAGCATTCCATTAGCTTCATGGGAACTTGAGGAAGCTAACCCAACCATTGGAACTCCTTGAAAGCTGCTCAAACTTCAAACCTGATACCCTCTTGCAAGGTAAGTTTTCTAACTTTGGAACTTTCCATACATGCATCATCAATGGTTTATTTGTGAATAAAACATGTAGATATCACTGCCCTAAAGCTAACCATGTTCATAGTTTCCATTGATTTTGCTTGAGCTTAGAGAATTTTTAGATTGAAGTTTCTGAGATTTTTAGGGTTCAGATTAGGGACAATAAAATTCATGCTTGTCTTTGATCTATAGTTTTAATACTTTACATTTTTGAAATCGTGAGGAAATTTGCTACAAGTTTCATGTTTACAGTTTTCATTTTTGTTGAGAAATGAACAAGTTACAGTTGGTCTGGCTGGAGGTTGAAGATGAACTATAACTCAGGGCGCGTTTTGTATCATATATTTGTTGTTTTGCTTATGTTAACGGATGTATAGCCACCCCAATAGTAGAAGCGCGCACATGTAACCTTTGGGACTTGGGTTCGAGCCCCAGTGGTACCCTTTTGTGTTTTTCACATTTTTTTTGCATTTTTCTGACCCCTTTTTGCAGGCGCTGGGCTCCAATCTTTGGGCCTATGTTTTTTTGTTACTTCTCACCAATTGCAGACTATCAACACCCCTGGCCCAAGTTTTATTTTATTTTCTCATTTTTATTTTATTCATTTTCTTAATATATTTTTCCTAATATTAAAAAAAATCATAAAAAAATACAAAAATAATAGATTTATATTTTGACTTAGTTTATTTTATTTTTCTCACAAAAAATATTTTTATTTAACTATACTTTATTTATTTTTACCAATTAGTCTTGTAAATTTAATATAAAAACTAGGTTATTATTTATTTTCTTTTACCCCAATTAAAATATATTATTTTAATATAAAAAAGACCAAAAATATTTTATAATACTATAGTTTATTTTCAAGACAAAAATACCAAAAATACTTTTCTTATAAAAATTAATTTCTTTTATTTTTAATTAATAGATTTAGAGTTTTGTTTAAAAATATTTTCTTAATAAATTTAGGGTTTCCTTTTTATTATGTTAATTAATTATTTTTCCCCTTAATTAATTAGGTTAAAACAATTTCCCTTTTCCTAAAAAAAATCCAAACAAATATCCATTTACTTTACATTTTATATTTTTGTACATTTATTCATTTTGTATATTATATTCATTTAAATTCTTGTACATTTATACAAATTCAATTTGGTTGTAATAGATTAATTAGGTTTATATTCTTGCAATCCCAATTTATAATTTGTACACCCCCTCCCACAAGTGTTGTAATAGCGTAGTAACTTTTAATTCTGCAATTTATTGCTTTATATATATATATATATATATATATATATATATATATATATATATATATATATATATATATATATATATATATATATATATATATATATATATATATATATATATATATATATATATATATATATATATATATATATATATATATATATATATATATATATATATATATATATATATATATATATATATATAATGATAGTAATTAGGATTTGTATGGAAAGACTAAAACCAATACGTAGAAAACCCTAATTCAAGACAAAATCAAGCATGAAAACAATACACTTAAACACAAACACCCCCCTAGGATAAATCCACTTGGTTGCCTTTATAAAATGGTCATATTACGCATGTGAGGTATCTTAGCAAAAACAAGCAAATACAAGATCATAGTCCCTCGATGACGCTATCTAAGTTGCCTCTCAAATGATCTTAGTCCCTAAAAAAGAATGCTAAGATGCCTTGCAACATTGCTAATCATGGTTATACAATGACCCACGCCCGTCCCGTTTACATCCAAAGATAGGGTTACTTACCAAATCAATGATAAGATAGCAATGTTAAAGGAAAAGAAAATGAACAAGGAATACTTTTAAGTAGGTAGAATGCTCCTAACTACTTGCTCAATTTCAAACAAAAACATCCTTGCTATTTTCAAAAACAAACACCTACACTTTCAAAACATCTTACAAACTTGAAAACATTTTCAAAAGATCAAACACTTTGCATACATTCTTACGAACGAGAATCATTACAAAGTTTGCCTAAACAATGGCCTCTTTACAAAATACTTTCAAAAACAACACAAAGCACAATTTCAAACAAAAGCAAGAGATCTAACAAGTAACTAAGAGCCCATGGAAAACCATGGATGAAAAGGGTGTTAATACATTCCCTTTTTATAATCTACCCCCCGAACTCAAGAAATAATCTCAAAGGTCTTTCCTGTGCTTTTTCACCTTTCCTTTTGGATAAAATAAAAATAGGTGGCGACTCTTGCTAACCGCAACATTTGCGATCAAACGCAAAACCATCAAGTCAGTTCTCCTACCATATCACAGAACTGGCGACTCTGCTGGGGACAATTCTAAAAGTGGGGTTACCTTAGGGTTAGATCACATTTACTTGCTTACATTGATTAACTTGTTTGCTTTACATTATGGTTCTTTGTTTGGGTTTGAATCCTCTACCTGGATTTGGGATGCCTTATAGGTAAGTAGCAATACGTTGTGGAAACTGTGTGGGGTATACCGATATGGTCTAAGCAATATCTACGTTAGTGCGACATATTTATGGGTACCGGTAGCCCTTGAGTTAATCAAGGAGAATACGGGGCCGCTGAGTGATGTCATGAAGCACTAATGAACTTTTAGAACCTTTACTTGACCAACTTGGCCTTTAGGATGTAGTGAGATGACCGACTTTGGTGCAGTCTGAAGTTGGTAGATATTTGATACTACACTCATTGAGGTTTGGTTTTTTGGGATATTTCGGTCGCTATTAAAGAGGCTTGTGCTGAAACAATGACCTAGGAAACAAACCAGTGATATTGAGCTCCTTAGAACCCGGTTACTATTACTAGGACAGGTTTGAGCCAACTAAACTTCAAGAGGGTACCTACCTATGAGACTCCATGCAAGCCTAAACCTAAGGACTTGTTTGCTTTGTTTGTATATACATACTTGTACATAACATCATGAACATCATAACATCATACTCATTCACTAACCATTTCAAGTATCTTAGGATTTATCTTTGTTCTATTTTGTAGGATATGGATTCTCTTCGCAGGAAAACTATTCAAGTCAATCTTGTAAGGATCCCTCAACAACTTAAGGAGCTAGCTTCAAGAATTCCTGAAAACTCTCCATTCATCGAGAGACACGGTCGCCTACTCAACTTGGTCACTTCCAACACTGATGAGGACATGATGAAGGTTCTCTTTCAGTTCTTTGATCCTTTATACCATTGATTCACATTTCCCGATTATTAACTTGTGCCTACTTTGGAAGAATTCTCCCGACTCTTGAGGATTCCCATTCTCAATCAACTACCTTTCAACGGTACAAAAAGAGATCCAAAGCCAGAAGAGATTGCTCAAGCTCTACACTTGCACTCATCTGATGTCACAACTCATTGGGAAACAAGGAGTGGTGTCAAGGGTTTCCTAGCAAAGTTCTTATTTGAGAAAGCCTAAAACTGTTGGAATTCTTTAGACCTGCAAGATTTTGAGGAAATTATGGCTCTCCTCATCTATGGGATGGTTTTGTTTCCAAATTCAGACTAACTCATAGATGTGAACACCATCAAAATCTTCATATCACGAAACCTGGTTCCTACTTTGCTAGGTGACATCCTACATTCTTTTCACACTCGCATAATGAGGAAAAAAGGCGTCCTTATGTGTTGCACTCCTCTCTTGGCAAGATGGTTTATTTCGCATCTTCCCAAATCTGTATTAAAGAACGAGCAAGGTTCAAGGTGGTCACAAAAGTTGATGACGCTCAAACATTCAGACATTCATTGGTGCTCCCGATCTATAGAGAATGTTACTATTGTGGACCGTTATGGAGAATTTCCTAATGTCCCTTTACTTGGCATTAGGGGAGGTATCACCTATAACCCTTTCTTAGCCTTAAGACAGTTTGGTTACGCCCGAAAGGATGGCCGACATGAGATGTTGATTCAATGTTTGGTATTTGACTACGAGAACGACGATCAAGGTCTTCGCCAGAGATTTATCCGAGCTTGGAGGATGTTGAACAAGGTAGATAGCAAGACCTTGGGGCATAAGAATTCCATCCATCTTGAGCCATACCTCAAATGGGTACGAACTCGTGCTCAGAGTCTTATGATGCCTTATCCCTCCATTCTCCCGGTAATCATTGAGCATGTCATGGAAGGAGATGTTCCATACACTATCCTACATCCTGACATGCCCACCTCTCTTAAAGACCTACAAAGGGATTGGATAGAACTCAAGGGGGAGCGAGATACTTTCGAAGCCCAATTCTACGCAAGTGAGAAGAAGGTTTTGGAACTCACTAAGCAAATCCATGAGGAGAGGAACTTGAATGCCTACATCGCACCAAAGAGGATGCGTACTACCTTTCTATCTTAGACTTTTTTGTATTTTTTTGCCCAAGGAGGAATTGATCTACTCAAGCACTAATTTATTAATATAACGTGTGTTTCCTTTTTGTCTAAAACAAATTTGAATCTTTAAAATCCTTGAAATCATTGCATACACATCTATCATTCATCATAACATAAGCAGGTTTCTTGCAACAAGTCTCCTCATCTTTCTACTGTTTATTTCAGTAACATGGATCTCGAGCAAACGGTGAAGGACCTTCAAGCCCAAAATGCTCAGTTTCAACAGTTGTTCTTAACTCTAGCCAAAGGACAAGAAGAGTTGAAGACCTTGCTAGTTGAAGAGAAGAAAAAGAAGACGAAGAAAATAACCGGAGTTCTGAACATGGGAAGAAGATTCCAAGGACAAGCAAGAAGGACCCTAGACTTTGCAACGACATTCGGTGAGAAAGACAATTAAGATGGGAAGGGAAAAGAAACAGTTGTCCAGTCAGAGTCATAAGAGGAAGAGGAAGAAGAAGATTATTCTGAAGAACAATATCCTCCAGCCGATGACAAGTATAAGCATCTAGAAGAACGGTTAAGTGCGATGGAAATCTAAAAAGTGCCTGGCTTGGACTTTGAGGAGTTGGGATTAGTATCGGGGATTTTCATTCCTCCAAAATTCAAAGCACCCGTGTTCGCCAAGTATGACAGAGTTTCATGTCCCAAAATGCATCTCCGGTCCTATGTAAGGAAAATCCAGCCTCATACCACTGATAAGGACTTATGGGTACACTTCTTCCAAGACAGTCTATCTGGAACTCAACTTGATTGGTTTTATAAGTTAGAAAGAGCCAATGTTTATAACTGGGAAGATCGGGCCGCCGCCTTTTACAAACAATACCAATACAACGATGATCTTGCGCCTACCCGTACTTAACTCTAGAGTATGGCCATGGTTTCAAGTGAAGGCATCAAGGACTATGCACAAAAATGGAGGGACTTGGCCGGAAGAGTTCAACCTCCCCTATCTGAAAGAGAGTTGGTAGACATGTTTTTGGACACCCTGTTTGGTCCTTTCTTCAACCACTTAATTGGGAGTTCATCGGTAGGTTTTACTGAATTAATATTGACCAGAGAAAGAGTGGAGGCCGAGATAAAGAATGGAAAGATTCAAAAAGATGCATCCTCTGCTGCTGTAAGAAAACCATTCATCGGAAAGAAAGAAGTGGTTGATGTATATCCTCATAGAAATCAAGATAGGGTTGAACGCCGTCCAATGGTGGGGACTGTCATGATTCCTAAACCAGTGCCTGCTCAGCAAAGAAGCAACCAGCCAGGAATTGAAAGACCAGTCAGATAATTCACCAGAATTAACATAACCCTATCTCAAGTATTGCCACATTTGTTAAGATCCAACCTAGTGACTTTGAAAGAAGCTCCAAAGAATCCTAACACAACCTCTCCTCACCATCATCCTAATGCCCGTTGTGCATATCATTATGAGAGTCCCGACCATGACACTAACAACAGTTGGGCTCTGAAGAACAAAGTACAAGACCTCCTTGAAGCCAAAGAGTTTAATTTGATGCGCCAGAAAAGCCCAATGTAATTTATGCCCCTATGCCCAAGCACGGCCATAATGCCAACGCCATTGAAGAAGATATGTTTGTTACTTCAGTTGATGAACTTGTGACCCCACTCCTGACTATCAAAAATAACTTGTTAATTGCCAGTGTATTCCCAGGCTGTGATGAAAGCTGTTATTTCTATTTGTCCTCACCAACCAGTTGTCCTTTGTTGAAAATAGGCGTTCAGTGCCTAATAGGTAACAAGGAAATTTTATTCGAGAAGGCTTCAATTCCAACTGTTTCTTATAATGATGTTTCCATTGTGACCACTTCCGACAATTCTTCCAGGGTCTCCACCAAAAGACCCGTTAGAATTACATCAGTTTCAAAAGTAGCTCCTTTGATGATTACAATTCCTGGACCAATCCCGTATTCGTCAGACAAAACCGTACCATGGAATTATGGAGGGGATGTCTACTACCACGGTACCAAGCAAGATTGGCCAACTGTCGAGGATTCAAGTTCTGAGAAAGTTGACTCCGATGTCAGTAATATTGCAGGGACTAGTAAGATAACCCGAAGCAGAAGGATATTATCTCCAGAAATTTCTCCCTCAAAAGCAGCTTCTGGATCTGTAATCATTCATGTTGTTGTTTCTCCTCTAAAGTTTATTCCCAGTCCTACAGTCATCTCTACTAGTACTCCAACTGACAAAGCTGTTACAATCCCTATTATCACTCCTACTGACATTCATTCCGCCGAGTCAACCGAGACTCGAGGTAAAGGTATTCTGATTGAGCCTTTCCGGATGAAGGCACAATCATTGGCTATCCCTGAGACCTCCCGAAAAGATATGGAGGAAATTCTAAAGATCATAAAAAGAAGCGACTACAATATAGTCGAGCAACTGGGGCAAACTCCATCAAAAATTTTCATGTTGGCTTTATTTCTATGTTTAGAGGCTCATGCAAAGGCCTTGGTAAAATTCCTGAAAACTGCCCATGTACCCCAAGAAACATCTGTCGATCAGTTCCAAGACTGCGTAGCCAGCTTGACTGCAGATAATGGTCTAGGTTTTTCGGATGCTGATTTAACGCCAAGAGGAAGGAAGCATAATGAGGTGTTGCATGTCTCAGTTGAATGTAGGGGAACGACGTTGGCTCATGTCTTGGTTGACACTGGTTCGTCTCTGAATGTGTTGCCTAAAAAGGCTCTTGATAGGCTTGACTGTAAGGGATTGACATTGAAACCAAGCAACATAGTAGTGAGGGCCTTTGACGGCTCAAAAAGGATGGTGCATGGGGAAGTGGATATCCCCATAAAGGTTGAAAACCAAACATTTGATTCGTTTTTTTATGTAATGGATATTCGCCCTTCATATTCCTGCTTGCTAGGCCGACCATGGATTCACAATGCTGGTGTTGTTACTTCTACGTTGCACCAAATGCTGAAATATCCAATTCAAGGGAAAATCATCATCATTCATGGAAAAGAAGAGTATATGGTCAGCCATCTAAATTCCTTCAGATATATGGAATTAGATGGTGAATTTATTGAAACTCCATTCCAACACTTTGAAGAAGTCCCGCAAGATGTGGCAGTAACCAAGGTTGTATCTCAAGTTACCAAGATCACAAGGCCTCCACTCAAGATGTCGTCTTTAAAGGATGCCAAGGCAGTGATAGAAGAAGGTGGGTGCACTATTTAGGGACAACTCCCATATATCCCATACAAATCTGACAAGTTTGGTCTGAGTTTCACTTCAGGTACCCAGAAGGTTGTACGTCGCGCTCGTGCCGGAGGACCACCCTTGAAGATAAGCAACCACCAAGTTAGCACCGTGGAGGATGATGAAGACAGCTGCAACCTGGAGGATTGGATTTTCCCAACTGTCAGTGGAGGGCTCAGCAACTAGGAGGCTAGAGATTTTATCCCGATAACTTTTATCCCACGGTAATTTGTCTTTACATTTTGTTGGATCTGTAATATTAAAACAATTCAGACTCTTAAAACCTTGTGTCTTACTCGAGGCACAATGGTCCATTTGTAAGGGTTATTATCTCATTTCCATATGACATAAATGAATCATGGACATTTTTGCATACAAACTTTATGCTCATTGTTTTTCTTTTCACATTTTCATTTCTTTCAAAGATAGCTATACTCTTACACACACTCACACTCACAATGCAGGTCTACATCCATTTGGGATCCCATGGGTAACGGTTCTGCTATGGCCTTTTGTGACTCTAAAAATCTAATATACCAAGCCGAAGACGAAGGTGAGGAAGATTGTGAAGTACCAGGGGAACTTGCCAGATTACTACAACAAGAAGAGAGAACCATTCAGCTCCACGAGGAACCAGTGGACACAATCAACCTAGGTACTGAAGAAGACAAAAGAGAAGTCAAGGTGGGTGCCAACCCGGAACCCAGTGTCAAAGAGCGTCTAATTCAGTTGCTGCACGAGTATGTTGAGATCTTTGCCTGGTCGTATGAAGACATGCCAGGACTTGATGTAGATATCGTGGTACATCGTCTACTAACAAAAGAAGACTGTCCACCAGTAAAGCAAAAGGTCCATCGTATGTGACTAGACATGTCATAGAAGATTAAAGCAAAAGTCATGAAGCAATTCAAGCTGGATTCTTGGCCGTCACCTCTTATCCGCAATGGGTTGCCAATGTTGTTCTCGTGCCCAAAAAGGACGACAAAGTACGAATGTGCATGAACTATAGAGATTTGAATAGGTAAAGCCCTAAGGATGATTTCCCACTTCCCCACATTGACATTCTAGTTGATAATACGGCACATCACAAAGTGTTTTCCTTCCTGGACGGTTTCTTAGGCTACAACCAAGTAAAAATGGCGCCTGAGGACATGGAGAAAACAACCTTTGTCACATAGTGGGGCACATTCTACTACAAGGTTATGCCATTCGGACTGAAGAATGCTGGGGAAACCTATCAGCGTGCCATGGTAGCTCTATTTCACGACATGATAGCTAGATCTCAAATAGAAGAAGAGCACCTTGATCATTTACAGAAACTGTTTGAGAGGTTAAAGAAATACAAGGTGAGGTTGAACCCAAACAAATGCACATTTGGGTGAGGTCTGGTAAACTCCTAGGCTTTGTCGTCAGCAGTAAAGGTATCAAAGTGGATCCTGCCAAGGTGAAAGAGATATAAGAGATGCCTGCTCCTTGTACAGAGAAGGAAGTCAGAGGATTCTTAGGATGTTTAAACTACATTGCCTGATTCATTTCTCACCTGACAGCTACTTGTAAACAAATCTTCAAGTTATTAAAGAAAGATCAAGTAGTCAAATGGAATGATGAGTGCCAAACTGCTTTTGACAAGATCAAAGAGTACCTGCTGTTGTACCCCAAATTTGCCCTATCTCTTTTACCTTTTTGTCTGGCTTTGAACTTTGTATTCCATTTGCATCATTTTATTATTCAATCATTTGCATATCCCGCATCTCATGGAATCGGGCGCTTTGGTTTAAAATTTTAGGGTTGCGCCCTCTTTATGTCTAATCTTGTTTTGAGGTTTTCTTATCAGGTAGAAAAGAAACGCATCTGGTTCTTGATTAGTGGATCGTGGAACAAATTTTGTCATCACGTTGCAAGGTTGGTTCTCGCTCAAATTTATCAGAGCATGGATTAGGGTTTATTTCCCTATGTGTGATGGTCAAGAGGCTAGGGTTTCGAGTTTTTGGTTTCTGGGAAGATGTTTCTCTCGCCTGCCTCGAAGATGGCTCAAAGCTCAGTGCATTAGGTCAAGAATTTCATCTCTTCGTGTTTCAAGTTTCTTCTTAAAGTTTCTAAGCCATTGAGTCGAGAGTTTGAAGTTTAAGTTGACGACTGCGAAGTTTGGGCACAAGAAATGAGGCTGATGGTTCATGATGATCAAGACATGTTTTGGGTTGCTTAAGTTACAGGTTATTGTGGGTTGAATATCAAAAGTTGAAGTTTTGGTCAAGAAGTGCAAGTGTGGTTCAGGCATGATATGAAGATCAAGGTTTAAGCGACCGGTGTTTTGAGTTCGAATTAACCAGTGGAATTAAATTCTTAAGCATTTATTTTGTTTGAGAGTTTGATTGGATTTTGAAAGATAAGGCGCATCATTGTTTGGAATACAAGTTATAACAATTGCTCACAATTTCTTGAAGTTTAAGTTACAAAGTCAAAGAGTGCATTCAAATCATTCAAGTGGAAATTTCCACTTTTAATTAAATTTCAAGAGTTGTTTGATTTCCATACAAAAAAATCATTCAAAAAACATATCATTCAAACTTTCGTGTTCATTACATTTTTTGGACAGATTACAGAGCATGTGAAATCATAAATTACAATTATTGGAATACAAATTACATTTGTTTTGTTTACAAAAAAGAAAGAGAGAAATAATATGTGTTTCTTCAAGTCTTCATCTTCAAGTCTTCATCTTCACTCCTCGCCATGGTATTTTCATCGATCAATCTCGCTTTGGACCGTCAAATACTCGTGCTCATGAAACAAGGAAAGAGAAGAGTTAGCAATCAAACACACACAAAAATTCCAAACAAGAATTAATTGATTGGTATCTCATCATAAGGGTTTGCATTTGGAATTAGTTAAAGAGGCATTTATTTCTAAATCATGGGCCATCTTCTCCCAATTGCAAATCACAAAAGAAAAAGGGGTTGTTCTCTTTGGTTCACAAAAGGGAGAAAAGGAAAAATGGCAAATGTTTTCTTATTGCTAAAGCAAGCGCACAAAACAGTCCATCACAAGCAAACATGATCGTGCAAGTAGCAATCAAAGCACCAAGCTGCCTAAGGCTGCAAGCACAAAGCTATCACGAACAGGTAGCAAAACAAGCATAGCAAGGCAGCACAAAAGCAACAACAACATAAACGATACAGCAGCCAAGCCAAAACAACAAGCAACAAGTCACAGGCTAGCAAACAAGCAGCAAAATCAGCAAGCACAAAATAACAATGATTCAATAATATAAAAGGCTAACAAACAGCCAAAACCTCTATGTCATCATTTTCCTAAAAGAGGAAAACCCTTCAGAATTTTCAAGAGGCCAAAGCAGTTCGCATCATTGAAAGATAACAAGGAAAGAGACCGGTTTAAAGAAAGATAGCACCTTCACATCCTGCATAACAGTCTGCACAACTCTGTCCAAAACCTGAGATTACAAGCTACAAAAAACTCCCAGCATGTCAATCCAAACCTTGCACCAAAATGACTAGAAATAAAACATGTACTCAAAGGCCACAAAGACAACATAGTAACATTATTCAAACCTCATACGTTTTCCCCCCAATTTTCACTGCTACTTCACTATAAAAAGGGGCCATTGTTCCATTGTAGAGAGAGAGAGACACAACCAGCAACTTTTGAGGAAAAAAAACCACTATTTCATAACCAAGAAATCTCAAGAATTCCTTTCAGTACCACCATCTTACACACAAACCTGCAATCACAACCCTTACTCCGTCACTATCCAACCAAGATATCACTCTCACCTTCATGCTGCAGCCTTAAATCTACATTCATTAAACCCTCTTCAAACACCTTCAAAATCTCTCGCCAAAACTCACCCTGCATACAAAATTTGACCAAAAAAACATCACACACAAACTTAAACAGAAAAACAACAGAAAAGTTCATTTCAAACTCTTGAGAAGGGTCGTAAAAAAAACTTACCACAAAGCTCTCTGGAATTATCCTTCGTTCTTGTCAATCTTCATCATCATCATTGCTAACAAGAATCACCAATCGCATAAGATTCTTTCATTCTCCTCAGAATCATCTTCACCCTCCCTCGACTTCATAAGAAACTTCAAAACATCACTTCCATCTTCTTCCCATTTATGAAAGAAAAACGATATCAATGCTATATCAATCTCATCTTCCTCTCTGCTTCACCATATCTGCAACAACAAAAAATTGCATACTGATTATGAAGCAAAAAAAACACCACAGATAACTGAAAGCATGAAGAAAAGGAGAATTCAGAGCCTACAAAATCAAACAAAAAACTCAAATACGAAAGCATATTATTACCTCTAGATTTCAATTGGAGCTGTCATCGTCGGAGTGTCACTGAAGGTAAGCCTCTTTCGTCTCCATGATCTATGTCTTTTTCTGCTCGTTTTGTTTCGATCTGAGAAGGTGATGAGTAGTTTCGCAAAAGCGCACCGAAGTGTTGAATCGTGATATGAGACAGATGCGGCGATCTGGACATGCAACCGGAAGGGACGAAGTTGAGAGAGAGAGAGAAAGCGTAAAGCCTAGAAGGGAAGAGGTGGTTTGGACTGTAATGGAGAGTTTCAGAGGGAGGTGATTCGTGATATCAACAAAGAATTGAAGGAGGCTTTTTTGGTGATCTTAGGGTTTAGATAACTTATCCGGTTCAAAATTGGGGAGATGGGTCGGATCTAGCCCAGTCTGGCCCAACTGTTTTTTTTTTGTTTTTTTGACATATCCTTTAATAAAACCTGGGCCTGCTGAATTGAATCTCTAAGCCCAATCCAAATTTTAAATTCTTACCCCCGATTTTGTTTCTTATTATTTCATTTCTATTTGTTTCGTTTCAATTATTTTATTATACTTTTTTTTTATGATTTTTTTTATTATAATAAAAAATCACAAAATAGTAGATTATTTAGAATTAGGTTTAAATATTTTATTTTCATAAGAAATCATAAAAAACATTATTCTCTTTTGTTTAACTTAATAAAAATCACAAAATATTAGAATAATTTAGAATTAGGTTTTCACAATAAAGTCATAAAAATATTATAGTACTATTTTCTTTTATTTAACTTGATAAAAACCATTAAAAAAACATTTAGAATTTAAGTTTATTTATTTGCTCGTTCAAACCTTGATACCATACTCCCTTAGGTAGCTCCATGAGGCGATTAAATCCCGTTTCGATCGCTTTATGTCGAGGTAGACTTTTAGGTCCATCTTTGTACATGACAAACAATTAGGTTTTTTTAGTCTCCCTTTTAGACTTTTTTCTTCTTTTGTAATTAAAACTTATCATTCACAAATCAAAAATCCAAAACACTCTTAATCATTATTTGAATTTTCTCGCAAAACACTCAACAAATCCAAATTCCCCCCAAGGGCATGTTATCTCCATTCTACCGCGATACTGGCCGTGCCTATTGTTAGAATGCGTTCATTAACGTCGCCCACTAAAAAACACAAACAAACCAACCATTTTCAAGAGGAACTACGGTGTTCTGATTCCTTCATTGGATACGTAGGCAAAGGGTCGTGAAACCCTCACGAACGCAATAATAAAAACCATCCATTCCCCTTTTAGCAAGCTTAGTTGTATATAAATACACCCTGTTGTACCCCAAAATTTTCCCTCTCATTTATCAAGATTCTCCTCACAAGATCTTCTTGGACTCAAGACAAGATTAAGATTTACTCAGCTCAAGACATCTCCTTGCACTGATGACCTGAGATTAGGGTTTAAGTTTGCACAAGGATTTTTGGATCATCAATGCTTCATGTGACTTTCATACACCATCTTGAACTCCTAAGATTGCTCATACCAAGTTTCAAGCCTTGAATCACATTTTTGCCCAGTCAATTGGACAGTTGACCTAAAAATCAACAGTATTAGGAAAAAGTCAACCATGGCCAATTTACAGTCAAACTTCATAATTTTTGATCCACAACCACATTTTAGACTCATATGTACCATTTGATCAAGTTTGGATCATAACTCCTCAAGAAATTTGATCAAATCATCAAAAGGGCAAAATGGTCAAAATCAGGGTTTTGACTGAGAAAGGGCAATTTTTGATTTTAACCTAGCCAATGATCAATTGGGTTCAAACATGACTCCAAGGACTCAATGGAATCATCTTGACCTAATCACATGGTTCAAAAGATCTCAAGTACATAGGATTGACAAATGAATTTTGCAGTCAATTGATCAAAAGTCAACTGTACACTGAAAAGTCAAACTTTGACTTTTTGGTCAAAATCAAGTGCCAAGGGTCATAATTCATAAAGATATGTCAAAATGTGAAACTTGTTGGCCAAGAAACCTAAAATTGCAAATTAGGGTTTTAATTTGAAATTTTTCATAACTTAGAATTTTTCTAAGTATGAAAAATTTCTTATTTTTTCCCAACTTTTTCACCATGATGCAATTGGATTCAAAGAAAACTTCCAACATGAAATTTGTAGTCCTCCATGAAATCTACAACTTTGATTCACAAATTTTTCCCAAAAGATGCTTTTATCTCAAGTTATGAATTTGTGAATAGGGGTCCATGAACTAAATAACTTAGTGAAAATTTGCCCTAATTTAGGCAGGTTTTTGACCCAACTTCATGGACATTTTTCACCTAGTTCCAAGAGGTATCTCAAAATTCATTTCAAATATGGATTATATAGCATGTTGCAAGCTTTCCAAAATGTCCAAGAACTCTCCAAAATCATTTGTGGTTAGGGAGAATCGAAGAAGAGAAAATGGCAATTTGTCACTTTTGTTCAAGCCATGTTTACAATGCTTCAAGTTGCAAATCAGATCCTAGCATGCTTGTACCTTGCATTACAGGTCCTAACTCCTTATACACTCCATAATTTAATGCTAACTCAATGGTTAAAGCCTTTGTTTTCACCTTTGGAGCATTATACAAGAAACAATTCCATAAATGGCCAAAAGTGTACATTGCCATTTTCATAAAGCTAGCTTTTCCAACTTTATCAGCCTTGAGCCTTGGACTTGTTCCTTGGATGCAGGCATTTTCCACAGATAACAAGAAAATTGTACCAACTCTATTCAGCTAGCAAGAAAGCCTGTACATGCCTTTGGCATAAGTCATTTCAACTTTATTCAAAAACAAGAAAAGTTGCAAAAGTCAAGATAACTTGTCCATCTGATAAAGAGAAGACTTGGCTTCATTCTAAACATCTTCACAAACTTGTTACAAGCCTAAGCACGAAAGAAAAAGATCCAAAACCTTCCCAAACACATAAAACACATTTTTCTTCCCAAAGAGGGCAGCTTCTGCAAAACTCTTGCCATCTCAATATTGGCTCGTGCGTTTCTCCTTTCAACACTTCAAACACCTTCCATACATCATATCCAAGCCATCCAAGCCCTTGCTTTGCAACTGTGTGCCCTGTTTCAGACATCACCATTTTCAAACTTGAAGGTTGCAGGTTGACTCATGCGGGAAGTTTCAAGCATCTTCAAGGCAAGCTACGCATTGGAATAGCTTGAGGGAACTTCAAGGAAGCTCACACGATCCTCAGGCCTCACTCAAAGTCCCTACATTGCCATATCCAAACTCAGCTGAACAAGGTATTTTTCAAAACTCTATCTCTCTATTTAGGAATCCTCAAGCTTTGATTTGTGAAGCAAAAATGTAGTCCTTAACTTGTTGAAGCTGTACATATGCATATTTGTCATTTATATTAACTGAGTAGTGAGAATTTGAAGTTTGAAGTTCATGAAAAAATTAGGTCAGGAATTAGGGCCACTGAAATTCTCCCTGGTCTTTTAGAGTTAGGTTACAAACTTTATATCACTGGAATCATGAGATCATAAGCTACATTTTTTGTGTTATAAGTTTTTGATTTTATGCAAGCTAGAGCAAGATACATGTTTGAAATCAGGAACGCGCGCGCAGGAAGCCAAGGACAGGGATGAAGATGATGTTCTGGGCCTTGGCGCCTTGGGCCTCCTGTTTTACTTCCCATACCCCCTGATCTACTATTTGCACCCCTTGACCTATTTTCTTATATTTTTGCATTTTTCTTGCATATTTTATATTTTTGACTTGCATTTATTTTTTATGAACATTAAAAATCACAAATAATTTTCTTAATTTTTTGCCATTTTTTTATATTTTTTTTACATAGAAAATGATTTATTAGAATAAATAGAACTTTATTTTCTTAAATAAATTGTAAATATATTTAGAAAATACTATACATTTTTATTTTATCATTTATACACATAAAATATTATTTTCACATATATTTTAATTTTTAATATTTGTAAATAATTTTATTTATTTTTTCTTGTACATAAATGAATAAAATGAATAATATAGAACATATTTTCTTTTGAATCAAAAACTAGTGTTTTTCACCCTTCCAAAAATAACAATATTATTTTTTCTTATTTTTTAGGACTTAAATAATTTATTTTTCTCATACATAAAATAAATACAAGAACATTTTGCATCCATACATTTTATTGTATATTTAAATAATTGTTTATTTATTTATTGTACAAATTCAATTGGGTTGTAATAATTATTTTAGGTTTTATTTTGTGCAAATATCCCCATTCAAAAAACTTGTATCCCCCCTCCCATAATAATTGTTGTAATAGCTTAGATTTATTTTACGCAATTTATCGCATTATACACATGTTAGTAAATTAGGGTTTGCATGAAAAGACAAAAATCAAACAAATACATGGCCTAATACAAGACAAACAAAAGCATGTAAAATGACAGCACATTGCACACAAGCACCCCTAGGGTTTCATCCACTTGGTTGCCTTACAAAATGGCCATGGTATGCATACTAAGTATCTTGGCAAAACAAAACAAAACAAAAGATCATAGTCCCTCGATGACGCTATCAAAAGTTTGCCTAAAAACAAATGATCTTAGTCCCTCAAACATGCTAAGATACTTGGCACCATTGCTATCATGGTCATACGATGACCCACGCTCGTCCCGTTTAACATCCAAATATAGGGTTGTCTACCAAAACAAAGGTAGGTCAACAATGTAAAAGGAATAAAAATGTATAGGAAAGACATTTGAGTAGGGTAGATAGTTCCTAGTTACTTGCTCTCTTCAAAACAAATCCTTGCTATTTTCAAAAACACACAACACATTTCAACACATTTTAACACGTTTTAAAACATTTTCCAAAACACCTTTCAAAACATTTAAACATTTTTCAAAAGACAAACATCTTTGTATACATTCTTACGAACATGAATCATTACAAAGATTTCCCAAACAAGTGGCCTCTTTTCAAAATATTTTCAAAATCACATCAAACACAAAGCACTATTTCAAACAATTGCAAAAGCAAAGCAAGTGATCTAAGCAAGTAACTAAGAGCCCATGGAAAACCATGGATGAAAAGGGTTCTAGCACCTTCCCTTTTCATAATCTACCCCCCGAGCTCAAGAAAACATCTCAAAGATCTTTCCTATGCTTTTTTACCTTTCCTTTTGGATAAAATAAAAGTCGGTGGTGACTCTTGCTAAACCGAAACATTTGCGACGAAACGCAAAACCTCAAGTCAGTTCTCCCACCGTATCACAGAACTGGCGACTCTGTTGGGGATTAATTACAAAAGTGGGGTTACCTTAGGGTTTAGATCACCTTTATTTGCTTACAATTTATTGACTTGTTTGCTTTACATTTTGGTTCTATTGTTTGGGTTTGAATCCTCTACCCGGATTTGGGAAACATTCATAGGTAAATACCAATACATTGTGGAAACTGTGCAGGGTATACTGACACGGTCTAAGCAATAGCTATGTTAGTGTGACATATTTGTGGGTACCGATAGCCTTTGAGTCAATCAAAGAGAATACGGGGCCGCTGAGTGATGTCATGAAGCACTAACGAACTTCTAGAACCTTTACTTGACCAACTTGGCCTTTTAGGATGTAGTGAGATGACCGACTTTGGTGCAGTCCGAAGTTGGTAGATACTCGATACTGCACTCATTGAGGGTTGATTCCTTGGAATATTTCGGTCGCCAGTAAAGAGGCTGAATTGAAACAATGAACAAGGTAATGATCCAGTGATATTGAGCTCCTTAGAACCCGGTTACTATTACTAGGACAGGTTGAGCCAACTAAACTTCAAGAGGGTATTTACCTATGAAACCCCATGCAAGCCTAAACTAGGAACTTGTGTGATTTGCTTGTACATATATACTTGTGCATAACATCATGGACATCATGAGCATCATATGCATCCACTAACCATTTCAAGGATTTTTGGAAATTCATCTTTGTTCCTGTTTTGTAGGTTATGGATTCACTTCGTAGGAAAACGATCCAAGTCAACCTTGTAAGAATTCCTCCGCAACTCAAGGAGCTAGCTTCAAGGATTCCTGAGAATTATCTATTCACCGAGAGGCATGGTCGTCTTCTCAACTTAGTCACTTCCAATAGAGAGGAAGACATGATGAAAGTTCTTTTCCAGTTCTTTGACCCTTTGCACCACTGCTTCACATTTCCTGACTACCAACTTGTGCTCACTTTGGAGGAATTTTCTCAACTCTTGAGGATTCCTATTCTCAATCAACTACCCTTCAACGGTACGAAAAGAGATCCAAAGCCAGAAGAGATTGCTCAAGCCCTGAACTTGCACTCATCTGATGTCACAACCCATTGGGAAACTAGAAGTGGTGTCAAAGGCTTCTTGGCAAAGTTCTTGTTTGAGAAGGCCCAAAGCTGCTGGAATTCTTTGGACTTGCAAGCTTTTGAGGAGATTGTAGCTCTTCTCATCTATGGGATGGTCTTGTTCCCTAATCCTGATCAACTCATAGATGTGAGTGCTGTCAAAATCTTCATGGCTCGCAACCCGGTGCCTACATTGCTTGGAGATATCTTGCACTCTTTTCACACTCGTACAATGAGGAAAAGAGGTGTTCTCATGTGTTGTACTCCTCTACTGGAAAGATGGTTTATTTCTCATCTTCCCCAATCAGTCTTGAAGAATGAGCAAGGTTTGAGGTGGTCACAACGATTGATGACTCTTACACATTCAGATGTTCATTGGTGTTCTCGATCTAAAGAGAATGTTATCATTGTCGACCGTTATGGGGAATTCCATAATGTCCCTCTACTTGGCATTAGGGGAGGCATCACCTACAACCCCTGCTTGGCTCTGAGACAGTTTGGTTATGCCTGAAAGGATGGCCCATATGACATGCTGATTCCAGACTTGGTTTTTGACTTCGACAACGACGATCAAGGACTTAGACAAAGGTTCATCCGAGCTTGGAGGATGCCAAATAGGGTGGACAGTAAGACCTTGGGACACAAGAATTCCATCCCTCTTGAGCCTTACCTCAAGTGGGTACGAACCCGCACCCAAAGTCTTATGATGCCTTACCCCTCTATTCTCCCAGTGATTATAGAGCCTGTTATGGAAGGAGAGGTTCCATACACCCTCCTACATCCTGACATGCCAACATCATTCGAAGATTTGCAAAGGAGTTGGATACAGCTCAAGGGAGAACGCGATACTTTTGAAGCCCAATTCTACGCAAGCGAGAAGAAGGTTTTAGAACTCACTCGGTTACTTCATGAAGAGCAGACTCTCAACACCTACATTGCACCAAAGAGGATGCGCAACGTCTTTTTACCTTAGAGTTTTGTATTATTTTGCCCAAGGGGCATTGATGTACTAACAATTCTATCTTATTAATATGACGTGTGTTACTTTTTTTGTTTAAAACAAATTTGAATTTCTGAATCCTTGAAAGAATTACATGAATACATATCATTCATCATATGCATAAACAAGTCTTCACACCAAGTTTCCTCATCTCTCTGCTGTTTATTTCAGCAAGATGGATATTAAACAAACGGTCAAAGATTTGCAAGCTCAGAATTCAAAATTTCAACAGCTACTCTTGACCTTGGCTAAGGGTCAGGAGGAGCTCAAGACTCTGCTAGAGAAAGAGAAAGAGAAAAAGAAGAAGAAGCGAGTCGGTGTGGTTCTTATCGGCAGAAGGTTTGAAGGACAAGCCAGACGGACTTTGGAATTTCCATCAACCTCTGAGGAAGGAGAGAGAAAGGGTAAAGAGACTGCAGTACCATCTGAATCTGAAGCTGAAGAAGAGGAAGACAAGGACTACTCCGAACAACAGTACCCTCCAGCCGATGACAAATACAAAAACTTGGAAGAGCGTCTAGCTGCTATGGAGATATAACGAGTACCGGGACTGGACTTTGAGGAGTTAGGGCTGGTATCTGGAATACTAATCTCTCCTAAATTTAAAGTGCCTCTATTTTCTAAGTATGATGGGTTGTCTTATCCTAAGATGCACCTACGATCTTATGTCAGGAAAATTTAGCCATGTTCTGCTGACAAAGACTTGTGGGTTCACTTTTTCCAGGACAGTTTATCGGGCACGCAGCTTGATTGGTTCTACCAGTTGGAGAGGTCTGATGTCCATAATTGGGAAGATTTGGCAGCCGCCTTCTATAAACAGTATCAATACAATACCGACTTGGCACCAACCCGTACTCAAATCTAGAGTATGGCCATGGTGTCCAACGAGGGCTTCAAAGACTACGCCCAAAAGTGGAGGGATTTGGCCGGAAGGGTGCAACCACCATTATTTGAAAGAGAGCTAGTGGACATGTTTCTGGGGACTCTGTCAGGTCCTTTCTTTAATCACCTGATTGGAAGCTCCTCTACAGGTTTCACTGAGTTGATTCGAACTGGCGAGAGGGTGGAAGCCTGTATTAGAAGTGGAAAAATTCAGAAAGACGCATCTACCTCTGCTGCTGCAAAAAAGCCCTTCACTGGAAAGAAGGAAGTGTCTGCTGCCTATGCTCAGAGGAATCAGGGAAGAATCGAACGACGACTAACAGTGGGGGCCATTATGATTCAAAAGTCTGCGTCAGACCAGCTAAGAAACAACCAACCGAGAAATGATCAGCCGAGGAACAATCAGCAAAGGGTAGAAAGGCCTGTAAGGAAATTCACCAAGATTAACATGACTCCTGCTCAAGTCTTACCACATCTCCTGAAGTTGAATCTTGCCATGTTGAAAGAGGCCCCTAAAAATCCTAATACTTCATCTCCGCACTACCATTTGAACGCCAGGTGCGCCTATCATTAAGAAAGTCCAGGGCACGACACCAACAACTGTTGGGCTCTGAAGAACAAGATTCAAGATCTGATTGACGCAAAGGAAGTTGAATTTAAAGCTCCCGAAAAACCGAATGTTATCTCCGCTCCAATGCCTAGGCATGGACACAATGCCAGTGTTATGGAAGAAGATCTGTTTGTTTCTACTGTGGATGAACTGTTAACTCCTCTCCTAACCATCAAGTTGAATTTGTTGAAAGTTGGGGTGTTCCCAGGCTGTGACCAAGATTGCCATACTTGCATGTCCTCATTTAACTGCCCTTTGTTAAAGAAAGGTATCCAACAATTGATTGATAACCAAGAAATATTGTTTGAGAAAGCTACTATTTCACCCATTCCAGTTCCAGAAGTTTCAATAATAACAATATACGCCAATCCTTCCAGGGTTCCTAAAAACCCGTTAGGATTACATCCGCTCCTATGACTACTCCGTTGAAGATAACAATGCCCAGGCCAGCCCCATATAAATCAGATAAAATGGTACCATGAAACTATAGTGGAGAAATCTACTACCATGGTGTCAAACAGATTAAACAGACTGCCAAAGACAAGAGCTCTGAAGAAGACAATTCCGACATCAGTAACATTGCTGAAACAAGCAAAATTACTCGTAGTGAGATAATTTTCTCTCCAGAGATTGCGCCACCAAAGGCAGTCTCTGGACCCGTTGTCGTTCCAAAGATTACAGCTGTGCCAGTGATTACACCTGCAAGTGTACTCGCCAACAATGAGAATGCAATTCCTATCCCTACTTTCACTGTTGAGAATAAAGGAAAGAATGTTCAAGAGGAGCCTGTCTTGACGAAGGCTCAACCACTAGTTATTCCTGAGACATCCAAGAAGGAGATAGAAGAAATCTTGAGGATCATTAAGAAAAGTGATTATGATGTGGTAGAACAACTGGGACAGACCCCCTCCAAAATATCTATGTTAGCCCTGTTGCTGTGCTCCGAGGCACATGCTAAAGCTTTGGTCAAGTTTCTGAAGACAGCGCACGTGCCGCAAGAGACTTCGGCTGATCAATTCCAAGAGTGTGTGGCCGGTCTAATAGCTGACAATGGCCTAGGTTTCTCTGATGCCGACTTGACCTCCAAAGGGAGAAAACATAACGACACACTACATGTCTCGGTGGAGTGTAAGGGGACCACCCTAGCTCATGTTTTGGTTGATACGGGATCATCTCTTAACGTCTTGCCAAAGAAAGCCTTGGATAGGTTGGATTGTGAAGGCCTAACCCTAAAACCCAGCAATATAATTGTAAGAGCGTTTGACGGCTCTAAAAGGATGGTCCATGGTGAGGTGGACATCCCGATCAAGGTGGGTACCCAGACGTTCAATTCAATATTCTACGTGATGGACATCTGTCCTTCCTACTCTTGCCTATTGGGACGCCCCTGGATTCATAATGTCGGTGCAGTCACCTCGACTTTGCATCAGATGCTGAAGTACCCCATCCAAGGGAAAATCATAACTGTCCATGGTGAAGAGGAATACATGATTAGTCATCTAAATTCTTTTCGATATGTAGAATTGGATGGTGAATTCATTGAAACCCCTTTCCAACATTTTTAAGAAGTTTCTCAGGAAATAGCAGCGACTAAGGCGGTATCCTCAACTCCTGTGATCACAAGACCTGTACCTCGAATGTCTTCTCTAAAAGATGCAAGGGCAGTAGTGGAAGAAGGCGGATCCACTATCTGGGGGCAGCTTTCCGACTTCCCTTTCAAATCAGACAAGTTTGGCCTGGGATTTACCTCGACCAATCAGAAAGCCGTGGGCCGCTCCCGTGCCAGAGGGCCACCTGTGAAGATCAGCCACCAAGGGGTTAATGCACTAGAGGACAGTGATGAAGAGGGAAGCTTGGAAGACTGGATTTTTCCTACTGTTGGCGGAGGACTATGCAACTGGGAAGCAAAAGAATTTGTTCCGATTACTTTCATACCGCAGTAAATTATCTTTTCCATTTCTGTTGGATCTGTAATAATTCACAAACAATTCATACTTTTTCAACCTTGTGTCTTACCCGAGGCACATAGTTCCATTTGTAAGGGTCTTTATTTCATTTTCATATGTCATTTTAATGAATCATGGACGCTTTTCATATTTAAAACTTTTGTGCTCATTGTCTTTCTTTTACATTTTGTTGTTTTAAGATGGATATGCCCTTATAGACACCCACACTCACAAATGCAGGTACCCTTCCACTCCGGAACCCATGGGTAACGATACTGCTATAGCCTTTAGTGACTCTGAAGATCTGGTCTACCAAGCCGAATACGAAGGTGAGGAAGATTGTGAGGTGCCAGGGGAATTGGCTAGACTTCTACAACAAGAGGAACGGGCAATTTTGCCTCATGAGGAGTTGTTAGACACAATCAACTTGGGTACTGAGGAAGACAAGAAGGAAATTAGAGTGGGTGCCAACCTAGAGCCAAGTGTCAAGGAGCGCCTAATTCAGTTGTTGCATGAATATGTGGAGATCTTTTCTTGGTCATACAAAGATATGCCGGGACTCGATACAGACGTTGTGGTACACCGTCTACCCACAAGAGAAGACTATCCACCAGTTAAATAGAAAGTCCGCTGCATGAGGCCTGACATGTCAGAGAAGATCAAAGCATAAGTTATGAAGCAGTTCAATGCTGAATTTCTTGTTGTTACCTCTTATCCACAATGGGTTGCTAACATTGTGCCCGTGCCTAAAAAGGACGGCAAAGTGAGAATGTGCGTGGATTATAGATACTTAAACAGGGCCAGTCCTAAAGATGATTTTCCACTTTCGCACATTGACATCCTGGTTGACAACACAGCTCGGCACAAAGTATTTTCTTTCATGGACGGATTCTCAAGCTATAACCCGATTAAAATGGCACCCGAGGATATGGAGAAAATCACTTTTGTTACATAGTGGGGTACATTCTGCTACAAAGTGATGCCATTCGGACTGAAGAATGTCAGGGCAACCTATCAATGCGCTATGGTAGCTTTGTTTCATGATATGATACATCATGAGATAGAGGTCTACGTAGATGACATGATATCCCGATCACAAACTGAAGAAGAACACTGTGATACGGTGGGAGAACTGACTTGAGGTTTTGCATTTATGTTCGAAAATGTTTCGGTTTAGCAAGAGTCGCCACCGACTTTTTATTTTATCCAAAGGAAAGGTCAAAAAGCACAGGAAATACCTTTGAGATGTTTTCTTGGGTTCGGGGGGTAGATTATGAAAAGGGAAGGTGCTAGCACCCTCTTCATCCATGGTTTTCCATGGGCTCCTAGTTACTTGTTTAGATCACTTGCTTTTGCTTTTCAATTGTTTGAAATGGTGCTTTGTGTATGGTTTTGAAAATATTTTGAAAAGAGGCCTTTGTCTAGGCAACCTTTGTAACAATTCTTGTTTGATTGTTTTACAAAGGTGTTTGTCTTTTAAAAAATGTTTCAATGTTTGAAAGTTTGTTTTGGGAAATTGTTTTGAAATGGTATGTTTTGAAAATAGCAAGGATGTTTTGCAAGTTTGATCAAGTAACTAGGAGTTGTTTACCCTAACTCAAAGATCTTTCCTACATATTTTTAACCCTTTGACAGTGTTGTTTTACCATTGTATTTGGTAAAGAACCTTGTGTTTGGATGTTAAACGGGACAGGCGCGGGTCATCGTATGACCATGATAACAATGTTGTTAAGTATCTTAGCAAGTTTTTTTGTGGGACTAGATCATTTTTGTATAGGCAACCAAGATAACATCATCGAGGGACTATGATCTTTTGTTTTGTTTTTGTTTTCCAAGATATCTAGCATGCATACCATGGCCATTTTAAAGGCAACAAGTGGATGAAACCCTAGGGGTGCTTGTGTGCATTGTGTTGTCATTTTCATGCATTTTGACTTGTTTTAGTCAAGCTATTTGTTTGGTTTTTGGATTTTTGCATACAACCCCTAATCTTTCTATCATGCATATTTGAAAGCAATAAAGTACGTAAAAATAAATCTACAATTATTACAACATGATTATGGGGAGAGGGGTACAATTTTGAATAGGGGGATATTTGCAAGAAAATAAAACCTTAAGATTATTACAACCATATTGAATTCTTTGCATGAATAAATAAATAGACAATATTTAAATATGCAAATAAATATGAATATGCAAAAGTGTTTTTGTATTATTTTTATGTATGTAAAAATAAACTATTTGATGTATCAAAAATAAGAAAATAAGAGATTATTTTTATTAAGGGTGGAAACCCTAATTTGTTTTAAGAAAATATATATATTATAATTATTTATTTATGTACAATAAAATGAATAAAAATATATACAAATGTTAAAAAAAAATAAAAATATGTGAGAAAATATTATTTAAGTGTATAAATAATAAAAATAAAAATATATAATATTTTTATAATATTTACAAGTTTTTATTTAAGAAAATAAAAGTATATTATTTAAGAAACTATTTTTATGCTAGAAAAAATAATAAAATAATAAAATAAAATATGAAAATTTATGAAAATATTTTTAGTAATTTTTAATATTTAGAAAAATAAATAAAAGTCAGAAACTAAAAAGAAATGAAAAAAAAATGAAAAAATAAAAATAATGGGCCAAGGGGGTGTGATCAGCAAGCTTGGGGTGTCAATAGTGGAACAAACAGGCCCAGCTCAAAGTCCATCTTCGTCCCTGTCCTTGTGACTGAAACATGCGCGCGCTATGTACAACTTCGTATCTCCTGTTTTAGTGCTTAAAAACAAAAACTTGTAACATGAAAGTTATAGAGCATGATCATACGATTCTAACCATGTAAAAAACTTAATCTAACTCTCAAAGACCAGAGAGAATTTCTCTGGCCCTAATTTCTAACCTAGTTTTTTCAGAAAGTTCATCATTCAAATTCTCCCAACTCAGTTAACTTAAATGAATTCTATACATATGTACAACTCAAGGGCAATGAGTACTATATTTTCTATTCACAAACCTAAGCCTAAAGTTTCCTAAATAGAGAGATAGAAGTTTGAACTTTACCTGTTTCAGTCAAGCTCTAGTATGGCAATACAGGGGTTTTCGGTGAGGCCTGAGATGCTTGTGAACTTGCTTGAAGTTCCTTGGAGCTTTCCCAATGCTTAGCTAGCTTTGAACTTTCCTGAATAAGCTTGTAGAAGTCAACCTGCACAGTCAGAATTCAAAAATTGTGAAGCTTGAAAACAAGGTTACAATTGCTGGACAATGGTTGGGATAGCTTAGGTGTGTTGTTCAGAAGGTGTTTGAAGTGGTTAAAAGCAAAACGCACGAGTGGATTTATCTTTGGATGTCAAACTGCAGAAGTTGCCCTATTTTGCAAGAAAATGTGATTTTTGTGTTTTGGAAGGTTTTAGAAGTGGTTAGCTCGTGCTTCTGACTTAGTGTGATATGCAAAACTTGTTTGAAATGTTTACAAGCCTTTGTTTTAACAGGTGCAAGAGTTGTTGACCTTTTGCAAGGTTTCTTGGCTTTGAAGCAAAAGTGAGAAGTGACCATGCTATGGCCTATACAGGCCTCTTTCTTAGCTGCACAAAGTTGTTGTACTTTGCCCTAAGTTTATGGAGTTGGTTTGCTGCAAAGGGATGGGTTCAAGGCTCAAGGGAAACAAAAATGCATAAAGTGAACTTTATCAAAATGGCATTGTTAACTTTTTGTCATTTTTAGATTAATCCTTTGTATAATATTCCATTGATCATAATAATGCCTCAATCCATTGTGTTTGCATTCAATTTTTGAGTGTCGGAGGGTTTAAAGACCTGTAAACAAGTACAAGCATGGCTGGACAGAAATTGCAACTTGTGTCAACATGAAAAATGCCATGAACCAAAGTGACATTTTGCCAAATCCAAACCTTCGATTCTCCCTAACCACAAATGATTTTGGAGAGTTCTTGGATATTTTGGAAAGCTTGTAACATTCTCTAAAATCCATCTTTGTAATTAATTTTGAGATTCCAATTGGAACTATGTGAAAAATTGCCATGAAGATAGGTCAAAATCCTGCCTAAATTAGGGCAAAGTTTCACTAAGTTAAAAGTTTCATGGACCCTTGTTCCAAAACTCATAACTTGGGATCCAAGCATCTTTTGGGAAAACTTTGTGAATACAAGTTGTATATTTTGTGGAGGACTACAACTTTCATGTTGGAAGTTTTGTTTGAATCCAATTGTATCATGGTGAAAAAGTTGGGCAAAGTTGGGAAAAAATAAGAAATTTTCATAACTTAGAAAATTTCTAAGTTATGAAAAATTTCCATTTTAAACCCTAATTTGCAAAATTAGGTTTCTTGGTGAACAAGTTTCATGTTTTGACTCATCTTGATGAAAAATGACCCTTGGCACTTGATTTTGACCAAAAAGTCAAAGTTTGGCTTTTCAGTGTACAGTTGATTTTTGATCAGTTGATTGGAAAATTCATCTGTCAATCCAATGCATTTGAGATCTTTTAAACCTTGTGATTAGGTCAAGATGATGCCATTGAGTCCTTGAATCCATGTTTGAACCCAATTTTCCATTGGCTAGGTGAAAAATCAGAAATTGCCCTTCTGCAGTCAAAACCCTAAAAATGACCATTTTACCCTTTTGATGATCTGATCAAATTTCTTGAGGAGTTGTGGTCCAAACTTGATCAAATGGTTCATATGAGTCTATAATGTTGATGTGGATCAAAAATTATGAGGTTTGACTGTAAATTGGCCAACGTTGACTTTCTCCCCAATACAGTTGATTTTTAGGTCAACTGTCCAATTGACTGTGCAAAAATTTGATTCAAAGCTTAAAACTTGATATGAGCAATCTTAGAGGTCCAACATGAAGTATGAAAGTCATATTGAGCATTGAAAGTCCAAAAATCCTTGTGCAAACTCAAACCCTAATTTCAGGTCATTGGTGCAAGGAGATGTCTTGAGCAGAGCAAACCCTAGCTTGGTCTTGAGTTCAAAGAGTCTTGTGAGGGGAAATCTTGATAAAATGAGAGGGAAAATTTTGGGGTACAACAGCTGCCCCTGTTCAATCTTCTTGAATCTGAAGAGTTAGATTGGCGAGTTTGGCTTTCGTGACTCGAAGGTAAAAGAGGATTGGATACTAGAGTGCCCGTAAATTTGCACTCGTCAAAATGTAGTTGAGGGAATGGGCTTAAAGATTCCATTTAGAGATGTGATAGAATCTTGTCAGAGATGGGCTTAAAGATGCCATCCAAGAATGTTTGTTGAATTGTAAGTTGTGGGTGAACGTCAGAATGGTATCCGTGTCTGGAGCATTTCTGAGCTGAGGATCTGAATAAGCAATAGAATAGCATCCGTATCTGGAGCATCTATGAACCGTTTTCTGAGTCTTGAATCTGAACAAGCAATATATTAGCATCAGTGTCTGAAGCATCTCTGAGCTGTTTTCATGATTCTTGAATTTGAATAAGCAATAGATTAGCATATGTGTCTGGAGCATCTCTAGGCTGTTTTCTTAGGCTGAATTTGAACAAGTGATAGATTAGCATCCATGTATGGAGCATCTATAAACTGTTTTCATGATCCTTGAATTTGAATAAGCAATAGATTAGCATCAGTGTTTGGAGCATCTCTAGGCTATTTTTTGAGGCTGAATCTGAACAAGCGATAGATTAGCATCCATGTCTGGAGCATCTATAAACTGTTTTCATGATCCTTGAATTTTAATAAGCAATAGATTAACATCCGTGCCTGGAGCATCTCTAGGCTGTTTTCAAATTGTATACTGGTAGCTTGTTAATCTTATCCTGAAAAGGGTAAAATATTAGCTGAAACACAAAGTTATGTTGCATGAAATATATGATGCAATATATGTGTTTTATCAATGTTTATGATATATGATTGTAATGTGTGCGCATGTAAGCTAATTAGATGTCTTGCTGAGGAAAATAAATCCTTGATAGCTGGAGATAATAAAATCTTTGACTGCTGTCGGGGAAAATAAATCCTTGACCACTATTGGGGATTCAAAATCTTTGACTGTTGAAGATGAGAAATCCTTGCTGACTGCTTGGGGATAGAGAATCCTTGGCAACTCGTGGGGATTATAAAAAACTTTGACAGCCTTCGTGGGGATGTGAGAATCCTTCACGGCTTTCCTGGGGATTATACGATGAGAATCCTTACTCGGCTGGGGAATAAGGGAAACTCTGGCGATCTCTACCGGGGATCAATCAATGGAAAACCTTGATCTACTAGAGAATAAGGAAGGCTCTGATGGCTCATGCGGGGAACTGAGAATGATAATCTTTAACCTGCTAGGGGAATTAAAAATTCTGATGAATTCATGTTGGGTAGCAATTAAGACTCTGGCAACTTCACTGGGGAATTAAGAATGAGAATCTTCATTCTGTTGGGGAGTAAAAAGCTCTGTGGAGAGTAGCTATACTGCTGGAGAGTAAGCTATCCTGCTGGAGAGTAAGTTCAGGACCCTGGGGGAAAAAAGCTTACTGCTGGGGATAACAGGAGCTTGGGTTGTGTGCCAATCTATTGGGGAATTATCCTATCTTGGGGATAAGACAAAAGTTAACTGTTATCTGGTTGTTTCTCAGACTTTAAGACAACTTGCTGGAGAATCTGGAGACGCTGAATGGTTTCTGTTGTGGATTGATAGTTTGACTCCGCTAGGGAAGAAGGTTTTAAGATGACTCTCTGGGGAATTATCTGGTTTTAAAGCAACTCTCTGGGGAATTTGGAGGAAACTGGATGATTTCCACTGGGGTTTACAGGTTGAAAATTTGACTCCATTGGGGAAGAGGGTTTCAATCTCCATTGAGGATATGTAGTTCAAAGTTTTGCTCCGCTGGGATTAGGAGTTTGAAGACTTTACTCTGACGGGGATTTTGAATTTTAACTCCACTGGGGATATGTATTTCAAGGTTTTAGCTCCGCTAGGGATCTATATGATGTTCTGCAGGGGATTTCTCCTGGAATAGCCTAAAGAAGTTTTCCTATACTTTCAACCTATCAGTAATTATTCTTTCTCATTTCGTTTATTTGTAAGCAGTGATTATATTCAAATGCATATGCTCGTTTAATAAATCATTGGAAGTTTTCAAATAAAACACAAGTGTAAAAAGAAAGAAAAGGCAAATAATTTTCTGCACTTTTAAGTATCTTTGTATTAACTTTGTGTAAGTATTTTGTACAAAGGAGACAGACATCCAAGTAAGAGAATGTTGTCATAAAAAATGAGAAAAATTTATACAAAGAAAGGTGGCTATGTGTAAAAATTCCATGGGGTTCCCACTCTGCTATAGCCTTCGTAACTCTGAACATCTTGTCCATTAGTTGCTTCGTCCGAAGATGATTAAATTGATCAGAAGCCCGGAGCTTGTCTTGTGAAGAGATTGTCCTTAAAGTGTTCCGACGAGACATAGTCATACGCTTTAATTCCCTAACCTTTTCCTGGACCGCCCTTTCGGGTTTTCGATCCACCGGGAAACCCTTTTTTTCCCAAGTTGCCCTTTCGGGTTTTCAACTTGCCGGGTGTACATATTTTTTTGTTTATCCCTAATTTTTGCCTGAACCGCCCTTTCGGGTTTTTGATTCACCGGGATGCCCATTTTTTCCCAAGTCGCCCTTTCGGGTTTTCAACTTGTCAAGTCGTTTATGCGTAGTATCTTTTAACTATGTCTGCGTTCGCAGGGTGAGTCAGATTGTCGTCGTCCATGGTGGTCAGGATCATTGCCCCACCAAAAAAGATGTTTTTGATCACAAATGGTCCTTCGTAGGTAGGAGTCCACTTGCCCCTGGGATCACTTTGCGGAAAGATGATCCGCTTGATTACAAGATCCCCGACTTGATATACCTGGCATCTGACTTTCTTGTTGAAAGCCTTGATCATTCCTTTTTGATACGTCTCACCATGGCAAACAGCAGTAAGTCACTTTTCGTCAATCAAGTTGAGTTGATCAAGCCGGGTATGAATCCAATCGTCTTCACTCAAACCAGCATCCTTCATGATTCTCAAGCAGGGAAACTGAACCTCAATAGGTAAAACATCTTCCATGCCGTATACCAAAGAATAGGGTGTTGCCCCAGTTGATGTTCGCGTCGTGGTTCGTTACCCGTGTAGAGAGAATGGTAACATCTCGTGCCAGTCCTTGTAGGTGACTGTCATCTTTTGTATGATCTTCTTGATATTTTTGTTCGTAGCTTCGACAACACCGTTTATCTTTGGCCGATAGAGAGATGAATTGTGATGTATAATCTGGAACTGTTCACACAAAGCGGTGATCATAGTGTTGTTAAGGTTTGTACCGTTGTCCGTGATGATCCTGTCGGGGATACCATACCGGCAAATGAGGTTTTGCTTGATGAAGCGGGAAACCACATTCTTTGTAACGGAGGCGAATGACGCTGCTTCGACCCATTTGGTGAAGTAATCAATGGCCACCAGAATGATGCGGTGTCCATTGGATGCCGTAGGCTTGATCTCTCTAATCATGTAGACTCCCCACATTGCGAATGGCCAAGGAGCTGTTAGGACATCGAGAGGAACTGGAGGAATATGTACCTTGTCCGTATAGATTTGGCATTTATGACAAGTCCGGGAATGTTGATGACAATCAGCTTCCATGGTAGACTAGTAGTAGCCTGCCCTTAGAATCTTCTTAGCCATCGTATGACCGCTTGAGTGGGTGCCAAATGTACCATTATGTAGTTCAGCCATGATCTGCTCAGCTTCAACCTTGTCCACACAATGAAGCAGAATGCAATCATGATTGCGCTTGTATAGGATACCATTGCTCAGGAAGAACTTGGCAGAGAATCTCCTTAAGAACTTTTTGTCGTTGACTGAAGCTCCTTCAGGGTATTCTCGAGTCTCGAGATACCTTTTGACTTCGTGAAACCAAGGTCGGTCCACTACTTCTTCGATATTAATCTCGTGACAATGTGCAGGTTCGTCCATCCGCTCGATGGTGATTTTGGGAGCCTCATTATCCCAGTTAAGTTTAAACATGGATGACATTGTAGCTAGAGCATCTGCTAGCTGGTTCTCTTCTCGCGGGAAGTGCTCGAAGGTAATATGCTCGAAGTGAGATAGCAATGTCAAGACATGTTCTTTGTATGGGATAAGATTGGGATGCTTAGTGTCCCACTCTCCTTTGATCTGACTGATGACCAAAGCTGAGTCTCCAAAAACAACCAAAGATTTGATTCTCAGGTCTATTGCAGCTTTGAGCCCAAAGATACAAGCTTCATACTCGGCCATGTTGTTGGTGCAGCTGAAGTAGAGTCTAGCTGTGAAAGGTGTATGGCAACCTTCTGGTGAGATTAGCACAGCACTAATACCGTTCCCAAGTGCGTTGGAGGCACCATCAAAGTACAGAGTCCATCAGGATCCTTGTTCAGGTCCGTCATACGGTCCGTTATCTCCAATGTTGTCCAAAGTCATAATGTCCTCGTCGGGGAAGTCAAAATTCATGGATTGGTAATCTTCGACAGCTTGATGAGCCAGATGGTCAGCTAGCACACTCCCCTTTATAGCTTTTTGGGTCGTGTACTGGATATCATACTCAGTAAGGATCATTTTCCATCTAGCTATTCTTCCATATAAAGCAGGCTTTTCGAAGATGTACTTGATCGGATCCATCTTAGAAATCATTAGAGTTGTATGAGTCAACATATACTGCCTTAGCCGGCGAGCAGCCCATACCAAAGCGCAGCAAGTTTTCTCGAGCAGTGAGTAGCGGGTCTCATAGTCGGTAAACTTTTTGCTAAGGTAATAAATGGCATGCTCTTTTCGGCCAGACTCGTCATGTTGACCCAATACGCACCCCATTGAATTATCCAAAACAGTCAGGTACATGATTAGCGGTCTTCCTTCGACGGGAGGCATCAAGATAGGAGGTTCTAGTAAATACTCCTTGATTTTATCGAAAGCAACTTGACAATCATCATTCCATTTAACCACCTGATCTTTCTTTAACAGTTTGAAGATTGGATCACAGGTAGATGTAAGGTGAGAAATGATTCTTGCAATGTAGTTTAGGCGTCCCAAGAAACCTCTGACATCCTTTTCGGTGTGAGGGGCATGCATTTCTTGTATAGCTTTGACTTTGGCAGGATCAACCTCGATGCCTTTGTTTCTGACTATGAAACCCAAGAGTTTACTGGACCTGACTCCGAAAGTGCACTTGTTAGGGTTTAATCTGAGCTTGTACTCTTTCAACCTGAAAAATAGCTTTTGCATATGGTCGAGGTGTTCTTCTTCTGTTTGTGAAGGGGCTATCATGTCGTCTACATAGACTTCAATCTCATGATGTATCATGTCATGAAACAAAGCTACCATGGCTCGCTGATAGGTTTCCCCGACATTCTTCAGTCCGAATGACATCACTTTATAGCAGAAGGTACCCCACTGTGTAACAAAAGTAGTTTTCTCCATGTCTTCAGGGGCCATTTTGATCTGGTTGTACCCTGAAAATCCATCCAAGAAAGAAAATACCTTGTGCTGAGCTGTATTGTCAACCAAGATGTCAATGTGAGGTAGTGGAAAGTCATCTTTAGGGCTAGCCCTGTTTAAGTCTTTGTAATCCATGCACATTCTCACTTTGCCGTCCTTCTTAGGGACGGGCACAATGTTAGCAACCCATTGTGGATAGGAAGTAATAGCAAGAAACCCATCATTGAACTGCTTCATCACTTCGGCTTTGATCTTTTCAGACATGTCGGGCCTCATCTGGCGGACTTTCTGTTTAATTGGTGGACATTCTTCTCTTGTAGGGAGACGGTGAACCACAATATCTGTATCGAGTCCCGGCATGTCTTCGTAGGACCAGGCGAAGATCTCAACATATTCATTCAACAGCTGAACTAAGCGCTCTTTGACATTTGGCTTTAGGTTGGCACCCACTTTAACCTCTTTTCTGTCTTCATCAGAACCCAAGTTGATTGTCTCTAACAGCTCCTCATGGGGCAGAATAGCCCTTTCTTCCTGTTGTAGAAGTCTAGCCAACTCTCCCGGCACTTCACAGTCTTCATCACCTTCGTATTCGGCATGATTGACCAGATCTTCAGAGTCACTGAAGGCCATAGCAGAATTGTTACCCATGGAATCCGGAATGGAAGGGTACCTGCATTTGTGAGTGTGGATGTGTGTAAGGGATAGCCACCTTTAAACAAATAAAATGTAAAAAGAAAGAAAATGAACACAAAAGTTTATATGTGAAAACGTCCATGATTCATTAAAAATGGCATATGAAGATGAAAAAAAATCAAGCCCTTACAAATGGACCTATATGCCTTGGGTAAGGCATAAGGCAAAAAGTGTACGAATTGTTTAAGAATTATTACAGACCAACAGAAACGTTCGAAAGATAAATTACTGATTTATGAAAGTAATGGGAACAAAGTCCTTTGCCTCCCAGTTGTGCAGTCCTTCTTCAATAGTCGGGAAAATATAGTCTTTAAAGTTGCTCTCATCTTCACCATCCTCCAAAGCATTGACTCCATGATGGGTGATCTTCACTGGTGGTCCCCCAGCCCGAGCGCCGCGTACAACCTTTTGAGCAGAAGCAGTGAAACCCAAGCCGAATTTATCTGTCTTGTAAGGAAAATCTGGCAGCTGACCCCATACTGTGCTTCCTCCTTCCTCGATCACAGCCTTCACATCTTTAAGGGATGACATCCGAGACACAGGTTTGGTAACGATAGGTACAGAAGTCACTGTCTTGGCTGCTGCAACTTCAGGAGAAACCTCTTTAAAGTGCTTAAAGGGGGTCTCGATGAATTCACCATCTAATTCAACATAGAGGAATGAATTAAGATGGCTTATCATATAATCCTCCTCGCCATGAACTGTTATAATTTTCCCCTGGACTGGGTACTTGAGCATTTGGTGCAAAGAAGAAGTGACGGCCCCAGCGTTATGAATCCAGGGTCTTCCCAACAAGCAAGAGTAGGAGGGACGGATGTTCATCACATAAAATATGGAGTTGAAAGTTTCCGTTCCCACTTTAATCGGGATGTCCACCTCTCTGTGGACCATCCTTTTAGAACCATCAAAAGCTATGACAATGATATTGCTGGGCTTCAGGGTCAAACCTTCACAGTCCAATCTGTCCAATGCTTTCTTCGGCAAGACATTTAAAGACGACCCAATATCAACCAGAACGTGAGCTAAAGTATTCCCTCTGCATTCCACCGAGACATGCAGCGCGTCATTATGCTTTCTCCCCTTAGATGTTAAATCGGCATCGGAGAAGCCAAGACCGTTGTCGGCTGTTAGGCTAGCTACACACTCCTGAAACTGGTCCGCGGAGGTTTCTTGAGGCACGTGGGCCGTCTTCAAGAATCTGATCAAAGCTTTGGCATGAGCTTCGGAACAGAGCAACAGGACCAACATAGAGATTTTTGAAGGGGTTTGCCCCAGTTGTTCTACAACATCATAGTCGCTTTTCTTAATTATTTTTAAAATCTCCTCCATTTCTTTTTGAGTGGTCTCGGGGATGACCAAAGGCTGAGCCCTCGTCCTGACGGACGCTTCTATGATCCCCTTACCTTTATCAGTAGCAACAGCAGAGGGTACAACCACGGGAGTCACAATTTCTTCAATAACTGGAGTTCTCACAGATACGTTGGCTGGCACAGAAGTAACCTTAGGAGCATTTGAGGGTCCGAAGACTGCCCTTGGAGGAGCAATCTCCAGAGAGAAAATTCTTCCGATGCGGGTGATTTTACTCGTCCCATCTATGTTTCCTATGTCAGGATTTTCTTCATCGGAACTTTCTTCAACTGATTCAATCTACTTAATACCGTGGTAGAAGATCTCTCCTCTATAGTTCCACGGTATTGATTTGTTGGACTTGTATGGGATAGGCCCCGGCATAGTTATCTTCAGAGGTACAATCTTTGGATCGGATGTAATCTTAACAGGTCTTTTGGAGACCTTGGAAAGATTGGCGAAAATGGTAATTATAGCAACATCGTTGACAGGAGTTGGAGTAACAGGAGTTTTCTCAAAGAGGATTTATTGATTATCCATTAGGCGCTGGATGCCTAACTTCAACAACAGACAGTCAAATGGTAAGGATGAACATAGGTAACTGTCTTTTTCACAGCCTGGGAAAATCCCAACTTTCAACAGATTTATCTTGATTATTGGTAATGGAGTCATCAAATCATCAACAGTAGCAACAAAAAGATATTCTTCGATAGCATGGGCATTGTGGCCATGCTTTGGCATTGGAGCAGAGATCACATTCGGCTTTTCAGGGGCGTCAAATTCCACTTCCTTGGCGTCTATTAAATCCTGAATCTTATTCTTGAGGACCCAACAACTGTTGGTGTCGTGCCCCACGCTATCTGAATGATAAGCACACTTGGCGTTGGGATGGTAGTGTGGAGAAGTTGTATTTGTATTCTTCGGTGCCTCTCTCAAACTGGCAAGGTTTAACTTCAGGAGATGGGGGAGAACCTGAGCAGGTGTCATGTTTATCCGGGTGTATTTCCATGTAGGCCTTTCCACCCTTTGCTGGTTGGTTCTAGGTTGATTGTTTCTGGGATGATCAGCTGCAGACTTCTGAATCATCACAGCCCCCACCGCTGGCCGACGCTCAATTCTTCCTTGTCCTCTTTGGGAGTAGACAGTTGAGACTTCCTTCTTTGCTGGAAAAGTCTTCTTGATGGTAGTGGAAGCAGATGTATCTTTTTGAATTTAACCGCTCTTGATTCTAGCTTCAACTCTTTCACCAGTCAGAATCAACTCGGTGAACCCTGCAGACAAACTTCCTATCAGGTGATTAAAGAATGGACCTGACAGAGTCCCCAAAAACATATCAACAAGCTCTCTCTCAGATAATGGTGGCTGCACCCTTCCAGCCAAGTCTCTCCATTTCTGGGCATACTCCTTAAAGCCTTCATTGGAGACCATACCTATACTCTGTAATTGAGTACGAGTAGGTGCTAAGTCCGCATTATATTGATATTATCTATAGAAGGCAGCAACCAAATCCTACCAATTGTGCATATCAGACCTCTCTAGCTGGTAGAACCAATCCAATTGCGTCCCCGACAAACTATCCTGAAAAAAGTGGACCCGCAGGTCCTTGTCAGAAGAATGAGGTTGAATTTTTCTGACGTAAGACCGTGGGGTCATCTTTGGGCAAGACAGCCCATTGTATTTAGCAAACAGAGGAACTTTAAACTTGGGGGGAATGACAATCCCAGAGACCAACCCTAATTCTTCGAAATCCAGTCCAGGCACTCTCTGCACCTCCATGGCTGCCAGACGCTCTTCTAGATTCTTGTACTTGTCATCTGCAAGAGGATACTACTGTTCAGAATAGTCTTCATCCTCCTTTTCTTCTTCTTCAGCCTCGGACTCAGATGGTAGTGCAACTCCCTTTCCTTTTCCTACCCCTTCATCAGATGTTGAGGGGAAATCCAGTACCCTTCTAGTTTGACCTTCAAATATTCTACCTAGGGTAGCCACACCAACTCTCTTCTTTTTCTTTCTCTCCTTTTCCTTCTCTAACAGAGCTTTAAGATCCTCCTGACCCTTTGCCAAGGTCATGAGTAGTTGTTGGAACTATGAATTCTGCACTTGTAAGTCTTTGACTGTCTGCTCTATATCCATCTTGCTGAAATAAACAACAGAGAGATAAGGAAACCTAGTGTGAAGACCTGCTTATGCATATGATGAATGATATGTATTCATGTAATGCATTCATGGATTCAGAAATTCAAATTTGTTTCAAACAAAAAGAACACACGTCATATTAATAAGATAGAATTGTTAGTACATAAATGCCCCATGGGCAAAATAATACAAAATTCTAAGGTAAAAAGACGTTGCGCATCCTCTTTGGCGCAATGTAGGTGTTGAGAGTCTGCTCTTCGTGGAGTTGACGAGTAAGTTCCAAAACCTTCTTCTCACTGGCGTAGAATTGGGCTTCAAAAGTGTTGCGTTCTCCCTTGAGCTGTATCTAACTCCTTTGAAAATCTTCTAGTGATGTCGGCATGTCAGGATGTAGGAGGGTGTATGGAACCTCTCCTTCCATAACAGGCTCTTTGATCATAAAGAGAATGTAGGGGTAAGGCATCATAAGGCTCTGGGCGCGAGTTCGTACCCACTTGAGGTAAGGCTCAAGGGGGATGGAATTCTTGTGTCCCAGGGTCTTACTGTCCACCTTGTTGGGCATCCTCCAAGCTCAGATAAAACTTTGTCGAAGTCCTTGAGCGTCGTTGTCGAAGTTAAAAACCAAGTATGGAATCAGCATGTCATGAGGGCCATCCCTTCGGGAATACCCAAACTGTCTCAGAGCCAAACAAGGGTTGTAGGTAATGCCTCCCCTAATGCCAAGTAGTGGGACATTAGGGAATTCCCCACAATGATCAATGATGATGACATTTTCTCTGGACCGAGAACACCAATGAACATTTGAATGTGTAAGAGTCATCAATTGTTGTGACCACCTCAAGCCTTACTCATTCTTCAAGACTAACTGGGGAAGGTGAGAAATAAACCACCTTGCTAGAAGAGGAGTACAACACATGAGAACACCCCTTTTCCTCATTGTTCGTGTGTGAAATGAGTGTAAGATGTCCCCAAGCAATGTAGGCACAGGATTACGAGATATGAAAATCTTGACAGTGTTCACATCTATAAGCTGATCAGGGTTTGGGAACAAGACCAACCCATAGATGAGAAGTGCTACAATCTCCTCAAAAGCTTGCAGATCTAGAGAATTTCGGCAGTCTTGTGCCTTCTCAAACAGAAACTTTGCCAAGAAACCCTTGACACCACTTCTGGTTTCCCAATGACCTTTGATATCAGATGGTTGCAAGTGTAAGGCTTGAGCAACATCTTCAGGCTTTGGCTCTCTTTTCGTACCGTTGTAGGGTAGTTAATGGAGAATAAGAATCCTCAGGAGTTGAGAAAATTCCTCCAAAGTAGGCACTAACTGGTAATCAGGAAATGTGAAACAGTGGTGTAGGGGGTCAAAGAACTGGAAGAGAACTTTCACCATGTCTTCTTCAATGTTGGAGTTGACCAAGTTGAGAAGTCGACCATGTATTTCAGTGAATGGAGAATACTCTGGAATCTTGGAAGCAAGCTCCTTGAGTTGAGGAGGAATTCTCACAAGTTTGACTTGGATTGTTTTCCTGCGAAGTGATTCCATAACCTACAAAACAGGAACAAAGATGAAGATCCAAACCCTTGAAATGGTTAGTGGATGCATATGATGCTTCATGATGTTCATGATGTATGCACAAGTATATGTACAAGCAAATCACACAAGTTCCTAGTTTCAGGCTTGCACGGGGTTTCATAGGTAAGTACCCTCTTGAAGTTAGTTGGCTCAACCTATCCTATAAATAGTAACCGGGTTCTAAGGAGCTCAATATCACTGGATTATTTTCTGTGTTCATTGTTTCAGTTTAGACACTTTACTGGCGACCGAAATATTCCAAGAAAATAACCCTTAATGAGTGTAGTATCGAGTATCTACCAACTTCGGACTGCACCAAAGCCGGTCATCTCACTACCCCTAAAAAAGGCCAAGATGGTCAAGTAAAGGTTCTAAAAGTCCATTAGTGCTTCATGACATCACTCAGCGGCCCCGTATTCTCTTTGATTGACTCAAAGGCTACCGGTACCCACAAATATGTCGCACTAATATAACTATTGCTTCAACCATGTCGGTATACCCCACACAGTTTCCACAACGTATTGCTTTTTACCTATGATTGTTTCCCAAATCCGGGTAGAGGATTCAAACCCAAACAATAGAACCAAATGTAAAGCAATCAAAGCAAACAAGGTAAGCATGTAAAGGTGATCTAAACCCTAAGGTAATCCCACTTTAGCTAGATCCCCAGCAGAGTCGCCAGTTCTGTGATACGGTGGGAGAACTGACTTGAGGTTTTGCGTTTATGTTCGCAAATGTTTCAGTTTAGCAAGAGTCGCCACCGACTTTTTATTTTATCCAAAGGAAAGGTTAAAAAGCACAGGAAAGACCTTTGAGATGTTTTCTTGGGTTCGGGGGGTAGATTATGAAATGGGAAGGTGCTAGCACCCTCTTCATCCATGGTTTTCCATGGGCTCCTAGTTACTTGTTTAGATCACTTGCTTTTGCTTTTCAATTGTTTGAAATGGTGCTTTGTGTGTGGTTTTGAAAATATTTTGAAAAGAGGCCTTTGTCTAGGCAACCTTTGTAACAATTCTTGTTTAAATGTTTTACAAAGGTGTTTGTCTTTTAAAAAATGTTTCAATGTTTGAAAGTTTGTTTTGGGAAATTGTTTTGAAAATAGCAAGGATGTTTTGCAAGTTTTATCAAGTAACTAGGAGTTGTCTACCCTAACTCAAAGATCTTTCCTACACATTTTTAACCCTTTGACAGTGTTATTTTACCATTGTATTTGGTAAACAACCTTGTGTTTGGATGTTAAACGGGACAGGCGCGGGTCATCGTATGGCCATGATAACAATGTTGTCAAGTATCTTAGCAAGTTTTTTTGTGGGACTAGATCATTTTTGTATAGGCAACCAAGATAGCGTCATCGAGGGACTATGATCTTTTGTTTTGTTTTTGTTTGCCAAGATACCTAGCATGCATACCATGGCCATTTTAAAGGCAACAAGTGGATGAAACCCTAGGGGTGCTTGTGTGCATTATGTTGTCATTTTCATGCATTTTTGTCTTGTTTTAGTCAAGCTATTTGTTTGGTTTTTGGATTTTTGCATACAAACCCTAATCTTTCTATCATGCATATTTGAAAGCAATAAAGTGCGTAAAAATAAATCTACAATTATTACAACATGATTATGGGGATAGGGGTACAATTTTGAATAGGGGGATATTTGCAAGAAAATAAAACCTTAAGATTATTACAACCATATTGAATTCTTTGCATGAATAAATTAATAGACAATATTTAAATATGCAAATAAATATGAATATGCAAAAGTGTTTTTGTATTATTTTTATGCATGTAAAAATAAACTATTTGATGTATCAAAAATAAGAAAATAAGAGATTATTTTTATTAAGGGTGGAAAACCTAATTTGTTTTAAGAAAATATATATATTATAATTATTTATTTATGTACAATAAAATGAATAAAAATATACACAAATGTTTAAAAAAATAAAAATATGTGAGAAAATATTATTTAAGTGTATAAATAATAAAAATAAAAAATATATAATATTTTTATAATATTTACAAGTTTTTATTTAAGAAAATAAAAGTATATTATTTAAGAAACTATTTTTATGCTAGAAAAAAAATACTAAAATATGAAAATTTACGAAAATATTTTTAGTAATTTTTAATATTTAGAAAAATAATTAAAAGTCAGAAACTAAAAAGAAATGAAAAAAAATGAAAATATAAAAACAATGGGCCAAGGGGGTGTGATCAGCAAGCTGGGGGTGTCAACAGTGGAACAAACAGGCCTAGCCCAAAGTCCAGCTTCGTCCCTGTCCTTGTGACTGAAACATGTGCGCGTTATGTACAACTTCGTATCTCATGTTTCAGTGCTTAAAAACAAAAACTTGTAACATGAAAGTTATAGAGCATAATCATACGATTCTAACCATGTAAAAAACTTAATCTAACTCTCAAAGACCTGAGAGAATTTCTCTGGCCCTAATTTCTAACCTAGTTTTTTCAGAAAGTTCATCATTCAAATTCTCCCAACTCAGTTAACTTAAATGAATTCTATGCATATGTACAGCTCAAGGGCAATGAGTACTACATTTTTTATTCACAAACCTAAGCCTAAAGTTTCCTAAATAGAGAGATAGAAGTTTGAACTTTACCTGTTTCAGTCAAGCTCGAGTATGGTAATGCAGGGGTTTTCAGTGAGGCCTGAGATGCTTGTGAGCTTTCTTGAAGTTCCTTGGAGCTTTCCCAATGCTTAGCTAGCTTTGAACTTGCCTGAATAAGCTTGTAGAAGTCAACCTGCACAGTCAGAATTCAAAAATGGTGAAGCTTGAAAACAAGGTTACAGTTGTTGGCCAATGGTTGGGATAGCTTAGGTGTGTTGCTCAGAAGGTGTTTGAAGTGGTTACAAGCAAAACGCACGAGTGGATTTTGCTTTGGATGTCAAACTGCAGAAGTTGCCCTATTTTGCAAGAAAATGTAATTTTGGTGTTTTGGAAGGTTTTAGAAGTGGTTAGCTCGTGCTTCTGACTTAGTGTGATATGTAAAACTTGTTTGAAATGTTTACAAGCCTTTATTTTAACAGATGCAAGAGTTGTTGACCTTTTGCAAGGTTTCTTCGTTTTGAAGCAAAAGTGAGAATTGACCATGCTATGGCCTGTACATGCCTCTTTCTTAGCTGCACAAAGTTGTTGTACTTTTCCCTAAGTTTATGGAGTTGGTTTGCTGCAAAGGGATGGGTTCAAGGCTCAAGGGAAACAAAAATGCATAAAGTGAACTTTATCAAAATGGCATTGTTAACTTTTTGATATTTTTAGATTAATCCTTTGTATAATCTTCCATTGATCAGAATAATGCCTCAATCCATTGTGTTTGCATTCAATTTTTGAGTGTGGAAGGGTTTAAATACCTGTAAACAAGTACAAGCATGGCTGGACAGAAATTGCAACTTGTGTCAACATGAAAAATGCCATGAACCAAAGTGACATTTTGCCAAATTCAAACCTTTGATTCTCCCTAACCACAAATGATTTTTGAGAGATATTGGATATTTTGTAAAGCTTGTAACATGCTCTACAATCCATATTTGAAATGCATTTTGAGATTCCAATTGGAACTATGTGAAAAATTGCCATGAAGATAGGTCAAAATCCTGCCTAAATTAGGGCAAAATTTCACTAAGTTAAAAGTTTCATGGACCCTTGTTCCAAAAATCATAACTTGAGATCCAAGCATATTTTGGGAAAACTTTGTGAATAAAAGTTGTAGATTTTGTGGAGGAATACAACTTTCATGTTGGAAGTTTTGTTTGAATCCAATTTCATCATAGTAAAAAAGTTGGGCAAAGTTGGGAAAAAATAAGAAATTTTCATAACTTAAAAAATTTCTAAGTTATGAAAATTTTCCATTTTAAACCCTAATTTGCAAAATTAGGTTTCTTGGTGAACAAGATTCATGTTTTGACTCATCTTGATGAAAAATGACCCTTGGCACTTGATTTTGACCAAAAAGTCAAAGTTTGGCTTTTCAGTGTACAGTTGATTTTTGATCAGTTTACTGGAAAATTCATCTGTCAATCCAATGCATTTGAGATCTTTTGAACCTTGTGATTAGGTAAAGATGATTCCATTGAGTCCTTGAATCCATGTTTGAACCAAATTTTCCATTGGCTAGGTGAAAAATCAGAAATTGCCATTCTGCAGTCAAAACCCTAAAAATGACCATTTTACCCTTTTGATGATCTGATCAAATTTCTTGAGGAGTTATGGTCCAAACATGATCAAATGGTTCATATGAGTCTATAATGTTGATGTGGATAAAAAATAATGAGGTTTGACTGTAAATTGGCCACATTTGACTTTCTCCCCAATACAACTGATTTTTAGGTCAACTGTCCAATTGACTGGGCAAAAATTTGATTCAAAGCTTGAAACTTGATATGAGCAATCTTAGAGGTCCAACATGAAGTATGAAAGTCATATTAAGCATTGAAAGTCCAAAAATCCTTGTGCAAACTCAAACCCTAATTTCAGGTCATTAGTGCAAGGAGATGTCTTGAGCAGAGCAAACCCTAGCTTGGTGTTGAGTTCAAAGAGTCTTGTGAGGGGAAATCTTGATAAAATGAGAGGGAAAATTTTGGGGTACAACAAACACCTTTATCACTTGTAAAAGCTGTTTGTCAGGTTGAAGGAGTACAAGCTAAGGTTAAACCCTAACAAGTGCACATTCGGAGTCCGGTCCGGTAAACTCTTGGGTTTCATTGTCAGCAACAAAGGCATCGAGGTTGATCCTGCCAAAGTCAAAGCTATACAAGAAATGCCCGCTCCTCGCACTGAGAAGGAGGTCAGAGGTTTCTTGGGACGCCTAAACTACATTGCTAGGTTCATGTCTCACCTAACATCTACTTGTGAGCCAATCTTCAAGCTGTTGAAGAAAGATCAGGTAGTTAAATGGAATGATGACTGTCAAATTGCTTTCAATAAAATCAAGGAGTATTTGCTAGAACCTCCTATCTTGATGTCACCCGTCGAAGGAAGACTGATAATCATGTATCTGACGTCCTAGAGAATTCAATGGGGTGCGTACTGAGGTAGCATGACGAGTCTGGCCGAAAAGAGCATGCCATTTATTACCTTAGCAAAAAGTTTACCGTCTGTGAAACAAGATATTCACTGCTCGAGAAAACTTGTTGCGCTTTGGTATGGGATACTCACCGGCTAAGGCAGTATATGTTGACTCATACCACTTTGCTGATATCTAAGATGGATCTGATAAAGTACATCTTCGAAAAACCTGCTTTGTCTGGAGGATAGCTAGATAGCAGATGATCCTAACAGAATATGATATACAGTACACGACCCAAAAAGCTATAAAGGGGAGTGTGCTAGCTGATCATCTGGCCCACCAAGCTGTAGAAGATTATCAATCCATGAAGTTTGACTTCCCTGACGAAGACATCATGACATTGGACAATATTGAAGATCTCAGATCATATGACGGACCTGAACAAGGATCCCGATGGACCCTGTACTTTGATGGGGCATCCAATGCGCTTGGTAATGGTATCGGTGTTATGCTTATATCTCCAGAGGGTTGCCATACTCCTTTCACAGCCAGACTTTGCTTCAACTGTATGAACAACATGGCAGAGTATGAAGCTTGCATCTTTGGTCTCAAGGCTGCCATAGACTTGGGAATCAAATCTTTAATTGTGTTTGGGGACTCAGCTTTGGTCATCAGTCAGATCAAAGGAGAGTGGGACACTAAGCATCCAAACCTCACCCCTTACAAAGAACATGTCTTGACATTGCTACCACATTTCAAGCAGATTACCATCGAGCACTTACTGCAAGAAGAAAATCAGTTAGCAGATGCTCTAGCTACAATGTCATCCATGTTTAAACTTAACTGGGATAATGAGGCTCCCCAGATTACCATTGAACGGATGGATGAACCTACACACTGTCACGAGATTAATACTGAAGAAGTAGTGGACCAGCCTTGGTTTCATGAAGTCAAAGGGTATCTCGAGGCTCAAGAATACCTTGAAGGAGCTACAGTCAATGAAAAAAAGTTCTTAAGGAGATTCTCAGCTAAGTTCTTCCTAAGTAATGGATCCTGTACAAACGCAATCATGATTCTATTCAGCTCCGTTGTGTGGACAAGCTTAAAGTTGAAAGGATTATGGCTGAATTGCATGAAGGCACATTTGGCACTCACTCTAGCAGGCATATGATGGCTAAGAAGATTCTACGAGCAGGCTATTACTGGTCTACCATGGAAGCTGACTGCTATCAGCACTCCCGTACTTGTCATAAATGTCAAATCTATGCAGACAAGGTACACGTGCCCCCGGTTCCTCTAAATGTATTAACAGCTCCTTGGTCATTCGCTATGTGGGGAATCGACATGATTGGAGAGATCAAGCCTACATCCTCCAATGGACACCTCTTTATTCTAGTGGCCATTGATTATTTCACAAAGTGGGTCGAAGCAGCTTCCTTCGCATTCGTTACAAAGAATGTGGTTGCCCGCTTCATCAAGCAGAATCTTATTTGCCACTACGGTATCCCCGAAAGGATCATCACTGATAACGGTACAAATCTTAACAATACTATAATCACTGCCCTGTGCGAGCAGTTCAAGATTCAACATCACAATTCATCTCCCTATCGGCCAAAGATGAACGGTGTTGTCGAAGCTGCGAACAAAAATATCAAAAAGATCATACAGAAAATGACAGTCACCTACAAGGACTGGCATACCATTTGCTCTCCACGGGTACCGTACCACGGCTCGCACATTAACTGGGGCAACACCCTATTCTTTAGTTTATGGCATGGAGGCTGTTTTACCTATTGAGGTTCAGATCCCCTATTTGAGAATCATGAAGGATGCAGGTTTGAGTGAAGACGATTGGATTCAAACCCGACTTGATCAATTAAATTTAATTGATGAAAAGAGACTTACTACTGTTTGCCATGGTCAGACGTATCAAAAACGGATGATCAAGGCTTTCAACAAGAAATTCAGACGCCAGACATATCAAGTTGGAGATCTTGTAATCAAACGCATCATCTTGCCACAAAGTGATCCCAGGGGAAAATGGACTCCTACCTACGAAGGACCGTTTGTAATCAAGAACATCTTTTCTGGTGGGGCAATGATCTTAACCACCATGGACGGCGACGACCTGCCGCACCCTGCGAACGCAGACATAGTCAAAAGATACTACACATGAAAGACTCGCTAGGTTGACACACCTAGGCAAAACAAGGGCATCCCGGTGAATCGAAAACCTGAAAGGGCGGTTCAGGCAAAAATTAGGGATAAAACAAAAAAAATCTGTACACCTGGCAAGTTGAAAACCCGAAAGGGCGACTTGGGCAAAAAAGGGTTTCCCGGTGGATCGAAAACCCGAAAGGGTGGTCTAGGTAAAAGTTAGGGAATTAAAGCGTATGACTATGTCTCGTCAGATCACTTTAAGGACAATCTCTTCACTGACAAACCTGGAGCTTCTGATCAATCCAATCATCTTCGGATGAAGCAATGAATGGACAAGATATTCTGAGTTACGAAGGCTATAGCAGAATGGGAACCCCATGGGATTTTTTACACATAACTATCTTTCTTTGTATAAATTTTTCTCATTTTTTATGACACCATCCTCTTACTAGCATGTTTGTCTCCTTTGTACAAAATACTTATTCAAAGTAAATACAAAGATATCTCTTTAAAATGCAGAAAATCATTTGTCTTTTTCTTTTACACTTGTGTTTTATTTGCAAAAACGTCCAATAATTCATTAATGAACATATGCATTTGAACATAATTACTGTTTACAAATAAACATGATGAAAAAGAATAATTACTGACGGATTGAAAGGTTAGGAAAACGTATTTAGGCTATTCCAGGAGCAATCCCTACAGTACATCATTTAGACCCCCGGAAGAGCTAAAATTTCAAACCCTTCAATCCCCATCAGAGTTAAAACTTCAAACTCCCAATCCCCAGTGGAGCCAAAACCTTGAACTTCAGATCCTCAGCGGAGATGAAACCTTCTTCCCCAGTCGAGTCAAGATTTCCAACTATCAATCCCCAGCAGAAACCTTCCAGTTTCTCTAAATTCCTCAGCAAGTTATCTTGGAGTCTGAACGGCAAACAGATAACAATTAATCTTTTGTTCCTCCCCAACCTAGGTTGATTCCCCAGAAGGGTGGCATACAACCCAAACTCCTGAACTTACTCCCCAGCAGTAAGCCTTCTTCCCAATAGAGTTTTTATTGCTCCCTGGTGAAGTTTCCAGAATGAAGATTCTCATTCTTAACTCCCCGCAGAAGTCATCATAGTTTTATCTATTTTTAGCAGAACAAGGATTCCCTTTGTGTAATCCCCAGTAGACGTCAGCAAAGTTCTCTGGATTCCCCAAGCAGATGTTCTCAAGCAGCATTTGGCATTACTTTCTCAATGGAATTTTTGTCAATACTCCGACTTCAAGACTTGAAGGATCCCTGTATCCCCAGAAAAGCCATCAAGGATTTTTTTTAATCCCCAACAGTCGCCAAGGATTTCTCATCCTCGGCAATCAAAGATTTTGAATCTCCAGCAGTGGTCAAGGATTTATTTTCCCCGGCAGCAGTCAAGGATTCATTATCCCCAGCATCCAAAGATTTTCTTATCCCCGGCTGTCAAGGATTTATTTTCCTCAGCAATACAGCTAATCAGCTTGCATGCGCATACATTACATCCATATATCATAAACATTGATAAAGCACATTTATTGCATCATACATCTCATGCAATATAACTTTGTGTTTCAGCTAACATTTTACCCTTTTCAGGATAAGATTAACAGCTACCATTAACAATGTTCAAAGATTTCAGATACAGTACAGATATGCACCAAACAAGGATGCCATTCTAATAATCATTCAGATCTTAACAACTTTCAGATACAGTACAGATACACTCCAGACGCGGAAGTCATTCTGTTACTTATTCAGTTTCTAGTTCAGATACACTCCAGACACAGAACTCATTCTGCTACTTATTCAGATACGCTCTAGACACGGTTTCCATTCGGTCACTTATTCTGATTTTCCCCAGCTTAGATACGCTCCAGACACGGATGCCATTCTGTCGCTTATTCAAATTTCAGATTCAGATACAATGCAGATACACTCCAGACACGGAAGTCATTCTGTTATTCATTCAGATTCAAGTATAGTTACAGCTCGGATACACTCCAGACACGGACGCCATTCTATTGCTCATTCAGATTCAGTCTTCAGATATGTTCCAGACACGGATACCATTCTGATACTTATTCTTCTAATCTACAATTTACAATTCAACAGACATCCTTGGATGGCATCTACAAGCCTATCTTCAACAAGGTTCTATCACCTCTCCAAATGGCATCTTTAAGCCCATTCCCTTAACTATACTTTGACGAGTGCAAATTTACGGGAACTCTAGTGTCCAATCATCTTTTACCTTCGAGTCATGAATGGAAAAACTCACCAATCTAACTCTTCAGGTTCAAGAAGATTGAACAGGGGAAGCTGTTGTACCCCAAAATTTTCCCTCTCATTTATCAAGATTCTCCTCACAAGATCTTCTTGGACTCAAGACAAGATTAGGGTTTGCTCAGCTCAAGACATCTCCTTGCACTGATGACCTGAGATTAGGGTTTGAGTTTGCACAAGGATTTTTGGACCATCAATGCTTCATGTTACTTTCATACAGCATCTTGGACTCCTAAGATTGCTCATACCAAGTTTCAAGCCTTGAATCACATTTTTGCCCAGTCAATTGGACAGTTGACCTAAAAATCAACAGTAATGGGAAAAAGTCAACCATGGCCAATTTACAGTCAAACTTCAAAAATTTTGATCCACAACCACATTTTAGACTCATATGTACCATTTGATCAAGTTTGGATCACAACTCCTCAAGAAATTTGATCAAATCATCAAAAGGGAAAAATGGTCAAAATCAGGGTTTTGACTGAGAAATGGCAATTTCTGATTTTTAACCTAGCCAATGATCAATTGGGTTCAAACATGATTCCAATGACTCAATGGCATCATCTTTACCTAATGACATGGTTCAAAATATCTCAAGTACATAGGATTGACAGATGAATTTTGCAGTCAACTGATCAAAAGTCAACTATACACTGAAAAGTCAAACTTTGACTTTTTGGTCAAAATCAAGTGCCAAGGGTCATAATTCATCAAGATATGTCAAAATGTGAAACTTGTTGGACAAGAAACCTAAAATTGCAAATTAGGGTTTTAATTTGAAATTTTTCATAACTTAGAATTTTTCTAAGTATGAAAAATTTCTTATTTTTTCCCAACTTTTTCACCATGATGCAATTGGATTCAAAGAAAACTTCCAACATGAAAGTTGTAGTCCTCCATGAAATATACAACTTTTATTCACAAAGTTTTCCCAAAAGATGCTTGGATCTCATGTTATGAATTTGTGAATAGGGGTCCATGAACTAAATAACTTAGTGAAGATTTGCCCTAATTTAGGCAGGTTTTTGACCCAACTTCATGGACATTTTTCACCTAGTTCCAAGAGGTATCTAAAAATTCATTTCAAATATGGATTGTAGATCATGTTTCAAGATTTCCAAAATGTCTAATAACTCTCCAAAATCATTTGTGGTTAGGGAGAATCGAAGAAGAGAAAATGGCAATTTGTCACTTTTGTTCAAGCCATGTTTACAATGCTTCAAGTTGCAAATCAGATCCTAGCATGCTTGTACCTTGCATTACAGGTCCTAAATCCTTCTACACTCCATAATTTAATGCTAACTCAGTGGTTAAAGCCTTTGTTTTCACCTTTGGAGCATTATACAAGAAACAATTCCATAAATGGCCAAAAGTGTACATTGCCATTTTCATAAAGCTAGCTTTTCCAACTTTATCAGCCTTGAGCCTTGGACTTGTTCCTTGGATGCAGGCATTTTCCATGGATAACAAGCAACTTGTACCAACTCTATGCAGCTAGCAAGCAAGCCTGTACAGGCCTTTGGCAAAAGTCATTTCAACTTTCTTCAAAAACAAGAAAAGTTGCAAAAGTCAATATAACTTGTCCATATGATAAAGAGAAGACTTGGCTTCATTCTAAACATCTTCACAAACTTGTTACAAGCCTAAGCACGAAAGAAAAAGATCCAAAACCTTCCCAAACACAGAGAACACATTTTTCTGCCCAAACTGGGCAGCTTCTGCAAAACTCTTGACATTTCAATATTGGCTCGTGCGTTTCTCCTTTCAACACTTCAAACACCTTCCACACATCATATCCAAGCCCTTGCTTTGCAACTGTGTGCCCTGTTTCAGACATCACCATTTTCAAACTTGAAGGTTGCAGGTTGACTCGTGCAGGAAGTTTCAAGCATCTTCAAGGCAAGCTACACATTGGAATAGCTTGAGGGAACTTCAAGGAAGTTCACACGATCCTCAGGCCTCACTCAAAGTCCCTACATTGCCATATCCAAACTCAGCTGAACAAGGTATTTTTCAAAACTCTATTTCTCTATTTAGGAATCCTCAAGCTTTGATTTGTGAAGTAAAAATGTAGTCCTTAACTTGCTGAAGTTGTACATATGCATAGTTGTCATTTATATTAACTGAGTAGTGAGAATTTGAAGCTTGAAGTTCATGAAAAAACTAGGTCAAGAATTAGGGCCACTGAAATTCTCCCTGGTCTTTTAGAGTTAGGTCACAAACTTTATATCACTGGAATCGTGAGAACATAATCTACATTTTTTGTGTTATAAGTTTTTGATTTTATGCAAGCTAGAGCAAGATACAGGTTTGAACTCAGGAACACGCGCGCAGGAGGCCAAGGACAGGGATGAAGATGATGTTCTGGGCCTTGGCGCCTTGGGCCTCCGGTTTTACTTCCCATACCCCCTGATCTACTATCTGCACCCCTTGACCTATTTTCTTATATTTTTGCATTTTTCTTGCATATTTTATATTTTTGACTTGCATTTATTTTTTATGAACATTAAAAATCACAAAAATAATTTTCTTAATTTTTTGCCATTTTATTTTTTTTATTTTTTATTTTTACGTAGAAAATGATTTATTAGAATAAATAGAACTTTATTTTCTTAAATAAATTGTAAATATATTTAGAAAATACTATACATTTTTATTTTATCATTTATACACATAAAATATTATTTTCACATATATTTTAATTTTTAATATTTGTAAATAATTTTATTTATTTTTTCTTGTACATAAATGAATAAAATGAATAATATAGAACATATTTTTTTTTGAATCAAAAACTAGGGTTTTTCACCCTTCCAAAAATAACAATATTATTTTTTCTTATTTTTTAAACTTAAATAATTTATTTTTCTCATACATAAAATAAATACAAGAACATTTTGCATCCATACATTTTATTGCATATTTAAATAATTATTTATTTATTTATTGTACAAATTCAATTGGGTTGTAATAATTATTTTAGGGTTTTATTTTGTGCAAATATCCCCATTCAAAACACTTGTATCCCCCCTCCCATAATAATTGTTGTAATAGCTTAGATTTATTTTACATAATTTATCGCATTATACACATGTTAGTAAATTAGGGTTTGCATGATAAGACAAAAATCAAACAAATACATGACCTAATACAAGACAAACAAAAGCATGTAAAATGAAAACACATTACACACGAGCACCCCTAGGGTTTCATCCACTTGGTTGCCTTACAAAATGGCCATGGTATGCATGCTAAGTATCTTGGCCAAACAAAACAAAATAAAAGATCATAGTCCCTCGATGACGCTATCAAAAGGTTGCCTAAAAACAAATGATCTTAGTCCCTCAAACATGCTAAGATACTTGGCACCATTGCTATCATGGTCATACGATGACCCACGCCCGTCCCGTTTAACATCCAAAGATAGGGTTGTCTACCAAAACAAAGGTAGGTCAACAATGTCAAAGGAATAAAAATGTATAGGAAAGACATTTGAGTAGGGTAGATAGTTCCTAGTTACTTGCTCTCTTCAAAACAAATCCTTGCTATTTTCAAAAACACACAACACATTTCAACACGTTTCAAAACATTTTCCAAAACACCTTTCAAAACATTGAAACATTTTTCAAAAGACAAACATATTTGTATACATTCTTACGAACGAGAATCATTACAAAGATTGCCTAAATAAGTGGCCTCTTTTCAAAATATTTTCAAAATCACACCAAACACAAAGCACCATTTAAAACAATTGCAAAAGCAAAGCAAGTGATCTAAGCAAGTAACTAAGAGCCCATGGAAAACCATGGATGAAAAGGGTGCTAGCACCTTCCATTTTCATAATCTACCCCCGAACTCAAGAAAACATCTCAAAGGTCTTTCCTGTGCTTTTTTACCTTTCCTTTTGGATAAAATAAAAGTCGGGGGCGACTCTTGCTAAACCGAAACATTTGCGACGAAATGCAAAACCTCAAGTCAGTTCTCCCACCGTATCACACACTCTTTTAAGACAAACAAACAAAACGGATCCCGTTGAGTACAACGAATGTGAGGGGTGCTAATACCTTCCCCTCGCATAACCGACTCCCTTACCCTTTCTCTTGGTCGCAAGACCATCTTATCCATTCTCTTGTGGTTTTATCGATATTTCTCCTTCCTTCGGGATGAATAAAGTTCAGTGGAGGCTTTGTGTTTTCTGCCGGTAGCTTCAACTGGGGAATTCTTTAGCGAGTCTCTCCTAGTTTTGTTTATTTGTCTTTTTGGGTGTTTATTTATTTGCTTTATCTTGCTTTACTGTTTTATTTCTTTATTTATTTTATTCTTTTGTATATATTGCATATATTGTTGCTACTCACATATTTTGGATACATTGTGATGTAGGGTTTGGTGATTACTTTTGATAAGTCCTATACCCGGACTTGGGTTACACATAGGATTAGGACGGGCGGTATAGTCATGTTAACTTTAAGGGAGAAATCCCGAAGAAGGAGGCATGAAAATCCCCCACTCAGTGGAGGTCCTCTTGAAAGTAGTGATGTTTACCGAGTAATCGGGAAGACATCGTTGCTTTCGACCTAGGAACTCGAGAATCTGAGGGTCGTAGAACCATTAACCCATCCTGGCCTTTTAGGTGCAATGCGGATACTGTAACGAAGTAATCCGGAAGTAGTTATCACGCGATATTGCACTCGGACGAGTTTTTCCTGCGAATATTGCTGATTACTAAGTAATTGGGACGTCGGTAATATCCAAAGGAAGAGCGTAGACTTCGAGAACTCTTTAGAACCTTGTTCGGCAGGTGATAAACCCCTAGTACATACCTCGTGGGCGGTTACTTTGACTCCATGCATGTGACGTCGAACTTTTGATCCTGTTACTTTCAGCCTGTGCAACGGACTACGCAATGGTTATCCAGAATATCTGGAGCTGAGACGTCATGCCATAGCATACCGTGACATCATATCATCATGTATATATATTTCATATCTAGAGAAACCCAAAGACAGGTCTTGTCGATATAGCTTTTCAAAAAAAGAAATTTTAAAAAGATAGACGAGTCTTTGGGTCTCCTCAGAAATGAAGATAAAGCTTTCATCCATACTACCATGAATTCATTTTTCACAACAAAAACTAATTGGGGTCCCCTTTCTCACAATCCAATAAATAGCAAAGACGACTCATCCACATCCTTATCGTACCAGAGGCAATCAGCAAAGGCTAATGGATCTTTTTGAAGAGAATCATAATGCACTCCGTCGGAATATGGACAGTATGGGTACTCGCATGGACCAACTTATGGAAACTCTTCATGCCGTGATCAAGGATCAAGAAGAACTACACTAGAGTGTTGCCAAGCTTACTACTGCTGCTCCTTCCACTTCTGCTAATGGGAGAAATGACAATGCAAATGTTGAGACTCCTATCGGTGCTCCTAGGAATGATGTCGACGATTATCATGATGTTATTGATCTTGATGAACCCCAAGTGAACCTTGCTGCCGGGGTTGCCGAAACTACAAAAATGTATCATGCTCTCGAAGAGCGACTTAGATCCATGGAGGTTATCAAGGCTTCCGGATTCAATACTGCTGCAACGTGCCTCGTGCCTGGGGTAGTTATTCCTCCCAAGTTCAAAGTCCCAGAGTTTGACAAATACAAAGGCACTTCTTGCCCAGAGACTCATCTTCGTTCCTATTGTCGCAAAATGGAGGCCTATGCTGAAAATGAACCTTTACTCATGCATTTATTTCAAGACAGTTTGACCGGGGCGTCGTTGGATTGGTATATGCAATTGGAAAGATCTCATGCCAGTACTTGGGGAGAGCTTGCTGATGCTTTTTTGAAACATTACCATTACAATACTGCCATGGCTCCTAGCCGTACTCATCTTCAAGGGATGGTACAAAAGTCTGAAGAGTCTTTTAAAGAATATGCTCAGAGGTGGCGTGAACTGGCTGCAAGGGTCCAACCTCCTCTCTTGGATCGAGAATTGATTGATCTGTTTATGGGTACTCTGCGAGGCCCTTATCTCCAGCATATGCTCAGTAGCACTTCTACTTATTTCTCGGATATGGTCATTATTGGTGAACGTGTTGAGACGTGCATTAAGGTTGGAACGATTTAAGGTGTTCCTAAAAATGTTAACAACAATACAGGCATTAATAGGAAACCATTTTCTGGTTTTGTCAAGAAGAAAGAGGGCGAGACCAGTGCCATCACCGTCAACCAAGGAAGAGCTCCCACATTTCCTCAAGTCCGATTCCCTTATTTTCCTACACCTGCTACTATTCCCAACCAATTTGTTCCTCAAGTATATGCTGCTACAACTCCAGCACCCTGGATGGCCCAACAACGGCCTTTCTCTCTGCAACCACATTATGTTCCGCAACAACAGTTTTCACCTCCTACAACTTATCAACAACCGAATCAACATCTCCAAGGCCCGAGAGCTCCTCAAAGACAGGGATCCCCTGAAAGAAGATTTGGTCTCATTCTCATGTCCTACGCTCAACCTCTCCCACAGTTACTGGCTAGTCAAATGGTTCAATTGCGCGAACTCGGCCCACCGCCAAATCCTCTCCCTAGGGGATATGATATTAATGCTCATTTCAAATTCCATTCTGGTGCTCCAGGCCATACAATTGAAAATTTTAGAGCATTCAAGTGAAAATTTCAAGATCTCATCGATGCAAAAGCCATCAACTTCAACCCTGTTGGTCCGAATATTCAAAATAATCCCATGCCTCCTCATCAAGGGGGAACAGTCCGTGCTATTGAAGAAGTTAATGAACGGGTTTTGGTATCAATGGTTGATGAAATTAAGATATCTTTGGAAACTGTAAGAGAACATTTGTTGAAGCATGAAGTGCTACAAGAACTCCATGACTTCTGCTTAACTTGTTCTTCCAAACTAGAAGAGTGTGTTGAGTTGAAGATGGCCATCCAACAGTTGATCGATGAAGGTGTCTTACAGATAGAGAAAGTATTCCGAGAAGAAGAGATTGATGTCCTAGAAATCCCCTACTATCCGAGAAGCTTTTCAGCCACCCCTAGTATTCTGTTAACAATTTAGGTTCCTATTACCCCCACAATGATTCAAGCTCCTATTTCTCCTATAAGCAACGACTCGAAGGCAGTTCCATGGGAGTATAATGTAGTTTATATTCATGGAAAGAGGTATGAGTGCCCTCCGGTTGGTGACAAGAATGTTACCAACATTGCGGGAACAAGTAACATGACTCGCAGTGGTCGGGTCTTTTCTCCTCCACCACCACCTCCTAAGGAAACTAACAGTGAAACTCTAGATAAGGCCAGGGGAAAGCAAGTGATGGATAATCAACCCGAACTTTCTAAAGGACAAGAAGTGGAGCAACTTTTGAGAATTCTCAAGTGGAGTGATTACAAAGTAGTGGACCAGCTCAACCAGACACCATCCAAGATTTCCATCTTGTCTCTCCTTTTGTGTTCAGAGGCCCACCGCAACGCCTTATTGAAGACCTTATGTTCTGCCCATGTTACCCAAGACATATCTGTGGCCTAGTTTGAAGGAATAGTCACTAATATTGATGTGGGAAATTGTTTGGGTTTCTGTGATGATGAACTCCCGGTTGAAGGCAGAGCCCACAATAAAGTGCTGCATGTTTCTATGAAGTGTTTGGACACTGTTCTATCTCGAGTTTTGGTGGATACAGGTTCCTCACTCAATGTGATGCCTAAGGTTACCTTGTTTAAGCTAAATATGGACGGAGTAATGATGAGGCCCTCCACTTTAAATGTTCGAGCGTTTGATGGTTCGAGAAGATCTGTGGATGGAGAAGTGGATTTGCCTGTCAAGATTGGTCCCTACACTTTCTATTTTTCATTCTATGTTATGCACATCCGTCCATCCTATACTTGCCTTTTGGGTCGTCCATGGATTCATGTAGCAGGATATGTGACATCTACTCTTCATCAATGCCTGAAGTTCATTGCGAATGACCAAGTTGTCGTCGTTTACGGGGAAGAAGACATAGTGATTAATAATCTGACTACCTACCGTTATGTGGAAGTGGTAGGTGAGGTACAAGAGTTGCCCTTTCAAGCTCTAGAGATTGTTACTGTTGGCAAAGTCCCCGTCGTGGAATGTAAGAAGTCTGAGATACCCCTAGCCTCTTTGAAGGATGCCAAAGCCCTCATAGAAGCTAGACCTCCCCATGACAGTTGGGGAAAATTGATTGAAGTTCTAGAGAAGAAAAATCGTTTTGGTCTTGGGTATCAGCCATCATCCTCTGTGCAAGTTGGTTGGGTTTCTCTCAAAGGACAGCAGGTTCCCCCAATTTCTGAAGTGTTCGTCAGTGCTGGTGTAAGCAAAGAAGGACAAGTGCTCTCCACAGATGCTGAAGGTGACGATGAAGATATTTCAAGATTTATCTATCAAGTTGAGTCAGACCAGGAGCTCAGCAATTGGACTAACGTGGACATCCCTGAAGTTATTTTCCTTGATGTGTAATTTTCTGTTTCCATTTTAAGTCGTATGTCCTTCCCAAGGCATACTGACGGCTTGTAGAAAGGGCCCCTTATGTTTCAATCGTCATTTAACATTGAATGAAAAATCGCACTTTCGCATACAATTTTGTTCTCTGTCTTTTCTTTTACTTTTACTTTTTCAAAATAAAAATGGAAATACTTTTCTTTTCATATTCTAAGTATTCTTTTGCACTTTCTAAAAATAAAACATAAAATCATCGATCATGCAGATCCGTCACGGACTCCGTTGGAAATGATAATGCTATGGCTCCTTATATCCTTGAGAATTCAGTTAATCATGCTAACGAAGATAATGAGGAAGATTGTGAAGTACCCGAAGAAATAGCCAGGCTCTTAAGACAGGAAGAGAAGGTCATCCAACCGTATCAAGAAGAAACAGAAGTCGTCAATCTCGGTACTGAAGAGGTAAAGAGAGAAGTCAAGATAGGGGCCGCCTTGAAAAGTGAAGAAAAGAAGGGGTTGATTGAATTGCTTCAAGAGTATGCTGACATCTACGCCTGGTCGTATGAAGACATGCCCGACTTAGACACTGATATAGTAATGCATAGATTGCCACTCAAGCCAGAATGTCCTCCTGTAAAGCAAAAACCAAGAAGGACCAGACCCGACATGGCCTTGAAGATCAAAGAAGAGGTTCAAAAATAGCTCGAAGCAGGTTTCCTATCTGTAATAAATTACCCGCCTTGTATTGCTAACATTGTGCCCATACCTAAGAAGGATGGTAAGGTACGCATATGTGTTGACTACCGAGACTTGAATAGAGCAAGCCCGAAGGATGATTTCCCGTTGCCCCATATTGATGTATTGGTTGATAACACTGCTCAGTCTTCATTGTTTTACTTTATGGATGGTTTCTATGGATACAATCAGATAAAGATGGATCCGGAGGACATGGACAAAACAACTTTCACAACTCCTTGGGGTACCTTTTGCTACAAAGTCGTGCCTTTTGGTATTAAAAACGCTGGTGTGACATATCAGCGAGCTATGGTGACTCTCTTTCACAACATGATCCATAAAGAAGTCGAGGTGTATGTGGACGACATGATTGCGAAGTCACGGACTGAGGAAGAACATTTGGTTCATTTGAAGAAGTTGTTTGATCATTTGCGAAAGTTCAGGTTAAGGCTTAATCCCAACAAATGCACCTTTGGGGTTCGGTCGGGCAAGTTACTTGGTTTTATTGTGAGTCAACGAGGAATTGAAGTAGATCCAGACAAAGTAAAAGCAATACAAGATATGCCGGCGCTGAAAAATGAGAAGGAAGTACGAGGTTTTCTTGGAAGTTGAATTACATAGCCAGGTTCATTTCCCATCTTACTGCTACCTGTGAACCCATCTTTAAATGGTTACGCAAGAATCAGGATGTCTGTTGGGATGAGAGTTGTCAAGAAGCTTTCGAGAAGATTAAGCAGTATCTTCAAGAACCACCAATAATCACACAACCAATTTCAGGGAGACCTCTCATTATGTATTTGACTGTGCTTGAAGGATCTATGGGTTGTGTGCTCGGACAACATGATGATATTGGACGAAAAAAACACGCCATTTACTATTTGAGCAAGAAGTTTACTGATTGTGAATCGAGGTATTCCTTACTTGAGAAGACTTGTTGTGCTCTTACGTGGGCAGCCCGAAGTTTGAGGCAGTATATGTTGACACATTCTATGCTTCTGATATCTAAGATGGATCCGATAAAGTACATCTTCGAGAAACCAGCACTTACGGGCAGATTGGCTCGGTGGCAAATGCTTTTGTCTGAGTATGACATCTAGTACGTCATATAAAAGGCCATCAAAGGTAGCATTCTTGCTGATCATCTTACTCACCAACCATTGGAAGAATATCAGCCCATGAAGTTCGACTTTCCATACGAGGATATTATGAAACTTGATGACAATGAAGGACCTGAACCAGGGGAGCGATGGACTCTCACATTCGATGGTGCGTCAAATGCTATGGGTCATGGTATTGGGGAAGTTCTGAACTCTCCACGCGATACTCACATACCTTTCACTGCCAGATTATGTTTTGATTGCACGAATAATGTCACTGAATACGAAGCTTGTGTGATGGGCCTTGAGGAAGCCATTGATTTGAAGATCAAGATTCTTGAAGTTTATGGGGACTCCGCCTTAGTGATACATCAAGTACGGGGTGATTGGGATACACGGAACCCTAATTTAGTTCCATACAGGGATTACATAGTTGAGTTGTTGCCCGCTTTCGATGAGGTCACCTTTGAGCACATTCCTAGAGAAGCGAATCAACTGGCAGATGCTCTGGCCACTTTAGCAGCGATGTTCAAAGTCAATTACCCGAATCATGCACCCAGTATAAGGATCTGCCATTACAAGGAGCCAGCACATATTTTCCCTGCTCATTGTCTCACCACTGAAGATGTATCAGATGAAAGGTCGTGGTATTTCGACATCAAAAGATATCTTGAGAAGCAAGAGTACCCCGAAGGTGCTACAATTTGTGTTAAGCGGACTCTCAGAAGGTTGTGAAGATGTGAAAAACACAAGAAGGGGGGGTTGAATTGTAAAACTTAAAACAAATGCTTAGACAACACAGTATTTTTATCCTGGTTCATTTGATCTCAAACTACTCCAGTCCACCCGTCAAGGTGATTTCGCCTCTCTCCAACGAGGTCTTAATCCACTATATTCAAAGGATTACAACAGCTACTTTAACAACTGTTAAAGCCTTCTTGAGTATAACCACAAACCGGTTTATCTCAAGGAAATATTTTACAAATAATTTGAACAATGATGTGTTAACGTTTTCTAATAAAACAATATATCACAACTGTGATAATACACAATTTAAGCTTGGAATAAACTGAATTTGCTAAAGCATTTGAGTAAGTGTGGTTTTAAAGGCTTGGCAAATTATGTGAGTGCATGCGTGCGTCTTTTCTCAAGCAGACTTGTTTATATAGCCAAGGCAAAGATACGTTGTCCATAAAGCACTTTTACTGATAATAACGCACTTTCCTTTTGAAGAAGATCTTGTCTGAATAAAGCCGTTAGTAATTAATTATGTCTTGAATACTTAATAACGCTTCAGAGTCTTCTTTGCTTATGGTAACGCTTCAGAGTGTTCTTTGCTTTAACTTATGATAACGCTTCAGAGTGCTGGTGACTTGGTAAAGAACTTTGATCAGAGTCAGAGTGTTTTATGTTTATGCGCAGATTCTGGTCATCAAGCTTCAGCGTATGATCTGGTAGCTTCAGCGTGTAGCACATGATATTGATCTTCTGATGCTTTTGATGCTGATGTTGATTCCATCAGAACTTATGTATATACAAAACATAATTTTAAGAAGCATATATATAAATCTTACAATTTATTTATTCTTTGTATTTTGTTATCATCAAAACTCTAATTAAGGGTTGTAGAATCAAACTATGTTCTAACAATCTCCCCCTTTTTGATGATGACAAAAACCAGATTTTTCAATTTAAAATAAAGAATAAAAAGTATAGAATTAAGAAGAGAAAACTCCCCCTGAGTTGATTACTTCCCTTTAATTCCATGAGTCTTTGAGCATCAGAACCTTACTATATCTTTCCTCAGAGTTTTGTACCTGTTCAAGCTTTTCAGAAGAGAAAAAATTTAAATAGATCAGAATGTTTGAGACTTATGTCTCAGTAATCCGTTATTGAAAGTAATCCGTTATTGAAAAATATCATTCTTTCTCCCCCTTTTTGTCAGTTATCAAAAAGAACAAATAATCAGAGCTAAAATGCGTTTATATTAAAAACCAGAAGCAATGATAAGTTCAGAACAATGTAAAAATATTACAGATAGACATGTTTTAAAAACGAGGAAATTCTAAGAGGGAGGAGGAAGACGTGTGAACAAAGCTTCCAACATGCTCTTGATCTGGGTGTTGGTATCCTGTTGCTGGGTTAACATGCTAGTGATTGCATCAATTTTGTCGTCCTGTTTATCCATTCTTTCCTTCATCAAAATATCAGATCTTTTCAGGTCTTCTAGAGTCTGCCTATCAAAGGAGGAAGCTTGAGAATCTTCAGTAACAGGATGCTTCTCAGAGCTTTCTGCAATATCCTCTTTTTGACCCAGTGCTTCAGCAGGAATCATCTGCTCTGGAGTATCAGTCAGATTGAGATCAGCTGGACGATGTTCAGACCAGGGAGCATTGTCTAGAGGGAGAACTTCTTCCTTAAGCAGCTGGCTTAGAACTGGACCTTCAATTTATTTCAGTAGATTACTGAAGTTCTGTTGAACTTGTCCGTAGCTCTGTTCTTGCATTTTATGAGTTTCAGAAGATACCCATCTTCTGAACTTTGACCAAAGGCAGTCTGATGCAGCAAGATCAATCAGCTCAAGACGAGCTTGCTTCAGAGAAGTGATCAACTTCTGTACTTTTGTTTCAAATGTCAATAAGCTGGTACCAACATCTGGAGAGGGTTCAGATGGTTTTGGTTTTGGAATAGCTATTTTGTGGGTTATGGCAGCAAGACATTCAAAGACCGTTAAGTCAATGACAGTCTTGATGTTGTCATCTGAATTGTTCTTTGGTGAGGGAGTGGGAGAGTCAGGAATTATTATTGGACTGGTTGGGGAGTTTGGTGGAGTTGATTCTAGATAAGAGGGAATTTGGGGAATATTCAGAATGGTTAGGGGCATACGAATGGCCAGAGGTTCTGTGATTCCAGGAATGGGAATGGTATCAGAATTAACAGTTTGGTTTGATTGATCGTTATGAGGTTCTGGTTCACAGGATTCAGAAGGTTGAGTCTCAGAAGTTTGAACTTCTGGTTAAAATAGTTCAGGTTGTGGAGAAGGTGGATGAATTCTTGGTTGAGGAGATGGAGGTAGTGGGATTTCTGGTTGTGGAGAGAGGGGAATTTCTGGTTGTGGTGAGAGGGGAATTTCTGGTTGTGCTTCTGTGGTGGTTTCAGGGTTTGGATTTTCTGGCATGGGAGCAGAAGTATGATGGTCAAAGGTATCTATATCAGATAGAACTTTTGCAAGTTCTTGTTGGGTTGCATCAATATTTGGATTTGGAGGTTGGGAGCGAGATCTTCTAAGAGTTAAGGATTCAGAGGGGTCAAAATCAATGTCAAAGTCATCAAAAGTTTGTGGTGTGGGGTTTTCAGATTGAGTGGGAATTGGTATAGATGTTGATACAGAAATTGAATCTAAAACAGTTACAGAAGAAGGATTACCTCTCTTTTTAGGAGTCCACTGGGATGATCCTTCTGCTATAGCTTTCCTTTTCTTGGTTTTCTTCAGCACAACTTCTGGAGCCTTCTGCTGCAAATCCTGAATGTTCATATTTGGTGTTGTACCATCCGCCTTGCAAGCATCCAGATATCTGACTATTATATCAGGTTTAGAATCAATCTCTGAGAACAGAGGAAAGTTATCCAGAGGGACTCTTCTACTGGAGATTGCTGTAAAAGGAGTGACGTTGGGTTCCTTCTTGATGTTCTCAATCAACTTCATTTTCTTCAGATTCTTTGCATTCAGCTGTTTGCCAACAGTAGCTTCCAAAGAGCTGATTTCCTGAGCCTCTGTAAGATGATCAATCAGCTTATTCTCTGTTAGAATATCTGATATAAGCCTTCCAAGGGGGTATCCAGTCCCTTTTTGTGCGCTCCTCTTCGCTGGTTTCCTTAACACTAGTCCTTAGATGGTTAAACAGCAGATGAGCCAGATTCACTTTGATCTTCTGGGAGATGAAGTAGATCAGAAATTGCTGATCAATATTGATGTAGTCAGGAGAGCTGGTAGGCTTCCCGTGGTTTATGCATCCCAGAATGATCTTGGCCCATATTCTGTGATGGTCTTTTAAATCCCTTATCTTGCTGGAGGGAAGCCCCAGAGTGAAGATTTCTCTAGCAATTAGGGAAACATCAGCGCATCTTTCATCCATGTCAATGCAACGTACACCACCACCACTGTAGCCTATTAATCTTGCAATGAGGTCCTCAGTAATAACTATCTTCTTCCCCATAATGTATGAAGTAACTTGATGGTTGGAAGATGAAGCATGAATCCAAAATTCCTTTAACAGAATTGGGAATGTTGGACCCACCAGTCGGTCAAAATATATTTCCCAGCCTTGAGCCTTAACCTCTTCAGAGAGATTAAACCCGTTCTCTTGAAGACTGTTGAAATCCACGATCAATTCTGAAAGAACTTCTAGATTTTTGATGGGTGTGAGAAGCGTTCTGTAGGGTTCTTTGTATTGTTCGGAGGAATCTGTTTTCTGAGAACTGGAAGTAGGGATGCTTGAGGAAGCCATGTTCACACGAAGGTTTTGAAGAAATTGAAAGGTTTTTGAGAAAGGATGCAAACTGAAAACAATAAGTTTGTAGAGAAAATGAAAGTGAAGGTAAAAAAGTGTAAATGGTGAGAAATGTGTTTAAATAGATTTCTAAAAAATTTTGAAAACATAAACGGCAAGAGAGGGAAATTAATTATAATGATTATGAGCATTTAATGATAACTGATTTTGGGGGATTCAGAAAGATATTGGAACGGTTACCCATGACATGTGTCTCAATGCATCCAATCAGCGCTTTTGACTTTTCAGAAACGTGAACGCGTGTTCAGCCTCAGAAAGTAGCTGATGACTGGATGACACTTGTTTGCTTGAGTGAGCAGCACACTTCTATCCTTGATTCTGATACAATATGTACTTCTAAATATCTGAAGAAAGATTGATCAGTAGTTCACAAGAAAAACAAAGTTCTGAAGGTTAAGATATGGAATCAAAACAGTTTTATTTTGGGCAGAGCTTCATGCTGAGATGTTTCAGAATGAAGTTGAACCTATCTTCAGAAAGAGGTTTTGTAAAGATATCAGCCCATTGATGGTCTGTGTTAATAAATTTTAAATTTAGAATCCCTTTCTGAATATAGTCCCTAATAAAATGATGTTTTATTTCTATATGCTTAGCCCTAGAATGCAAAATAGGATTTTTACTGAGACAAATAGCAGAAGTATTGTCACAGAGGATATGGATGTTACTCTCAAATATCTTGAAGTCCTCAAGTTGACTTTTCATCCAGAGCATTTGTGTGTTGCATCCAGCTGCTACTATGTATTCAGCTTCTGTTGTTGATAGAGCAATTGTGGATTGTCTTTTGCTGGACCATGAGATCAGATTTTCTCCCAGAAACTGGCAGCTTCCAGAAGTGCTTTTACGTTCTACTCTGTCTCCAGCGAAATCAGCATCACAGTATCCTATTAAGCTGTAATTACTTGACTTTCTATAAAACAAACCCATATTAGTAGTACCTTTTAGATACTTGAAAATTCGCTTAACTGCTGTTAAGTGAGATTCTCTAGGATCTGATTGGAATCTAGCACAAATGCAAACACTAAATAGAATGTCAGGCCTTGAAGCCGTCAGATAGAGAAGAGAACCAATCATACCTCTGTAGACCTTTTGTTCTACCTTTTTACTTACCTCTTCTCTTTCCAGAATGCACATGGGATGCATTGGAATCTTTGATGGCTTACATTCGGAGAGATCAAATTTCTTCAGAAGTTCTCTGACATATTTGCTCTGATGAATGTAAGTTCCTTCTGGGGTTTGATTAATCTGAATGCCCAGAAAGAATTTTAGTTCCCCCATTAGGCTCATCTCAAATTCTGCCTGCATACATTTAGCAAACTTTCTTCCCAGAGAGGGTTTAGTGGATCCAAATATGATGTCATCAACAAAAAACTGACATAATAAAATGTCATTCTTAACTGTCTTACAGAACAAGGTTGTGTCCACTTTCCCTCTGGTGAATTCCTTTTCTAGCAGGAAGTTACTTAGTCTTTCATACCAAGCTCTGGGAGCTTGTTTCAGACCATACAATGACTTCTTTAGTTTGAAAACATGTTCTGGATTTTTGTAACTTTCAAAACCAGGGGGTTGGTGCCCATATACCTCTTCTTCTATATATCCATTTAAGAATGCACTCTTAACATCCATCTGATATAGAGTGATGCCTTTATTAACAGCAAATGAGATTAAGAGTCTGATAGATTCTAACCTGGCGACTGGAGCAAAGGTTTCTGTATAGTCTATCCCCTCTTGATGACTATAACCTTGTGCTACCAGTCGTGCTTTGTTTCTGATGACTTCACCTTGTTTGTTCAGTTTATTTCTGAACACCCATTTTGTTCCAATGACGTTGAATCCTTTTGGTTTAGGAACTAGATCCCATACATCATTTCTTGTGAATTGATTTAGCTCCTCTTGCATTGCTAGAATCCAGTCATTGTCTAGAAGTGCTTCATCAGTTGTTGTTGGTTCAATTAGAGAAACCAGTCCCATGAGGGATTCTTCAGAGTTTCTGAAGCTAGATCTTGTTCTGATTGGATCTTCCTTCCTTCCTAAGATTGTTTCTTCTGGGTGATCCATGATGCTTCTGGATAGTCTTTTCTGAAGTTGATCAACAGAAGGTGCTGGATTGCTTGCAGTGCCTCTTTCTGATGTTGAGGGAGTGTCTCTGTTGAGAGCTTCTGATGATTTGTCTTCAGTACCTGTGAGTTCAACTTCCATACCTGCAAGGAATTCATTCTGCTTTGACTTTTGAGAGTCAAGCTTATCATCAAAACAAACACTGATTGACTCTTCCACAATCTGTGTTTCTGTATTGTATACTCTGTACCCTCTTGAGCGTTCAGAATATCCTAACATAATACACTTTTATGCTTTAGAGTCAAACTTGTTCAAATAATTTTTTGTATTCAGAATAAAACATGTACATCCAAATGGGTGAAAATAGGAAATGTTGGGCTTTCTGTTCTTCCACAATTCATATGGAGTCTTTTCCATAATAGGTCTTATGGAGATTCTATTCTGAATGTAACACGCTGTGTTTATTGCCTCTGCCCAGAAGATCTTAGCAACGTTAGTCTCGTTGATCATGGTTCTGGCCATTTCTTGCAATGTTCTGTTCTTTCGTTCTACAACTCCATTTTGCTGGGGAGTTCTAGGACAAGAGAAATCATGCAGAATGCCTTTATCATTAAAGAATAACTCAAAATCTTTGTTTTCAAATTCTCCACCATGATCACTTCTGACTTTGACGATTCTAAGATCATTTTCATTCTGAACTTGGTTGCAGAAGGTGACAAACACAAAGTGTGACTCGTCCTTGTGTCTTAAGAACTTTACCCATGTCCATCTGCTATAGTCATCTATGATTACTAACCCATACTTCTTTCCACTGACTGAAGCAGTTTTAACTGGTCCAAATAAGTCAATGTGCAGAAGTTCTAATGGCTTGGAGGTGGAAACAACGTTTTTGGATTTGAAAGCTGGTTTTGCAAACTTGTCTTTCTGACATGCTTCACACAGAGAATCTGAATTGAACTTCAGGTTAGGAAGTCCTCTGACCAGATTGAGTTTGTTAATATGAGATACTCTTCTCATACTAACATGTCTCAATCTTCTGTGCCAGATCTATTGCTCGTTGTTGACAGACAATAGACATTTTACATTCTGACTTTTTATTTCAGAAAGTTTTATTTTATAAATGTTATTTTTCCTCTTTCCATTAAATATGATAGTCTCATCTTTCTGACTAACATCTTTGCATGAATTTTGATTAAAGATTATATCATAATCGTTATCACTTAATTGACTTATGGATAACAGATTATGTATTAATCCATCAACTAGTAAAACATTACTTATAGAGGGAAGATTTCCATTACCTACTATTCCAAAGACAATGATCTTTCCTCTCTGATTGCCTCCAAAACCTACGTGGCCTCCAGTCTTAAGTTCCAGGCTTTGGAACATATGCCTTCTCCCCGTCATGTGTCGTGAGCAGCCAGAGTCCAGGTACCATGATTGGTGTTTTTGTTTTACTGCTAAAGATATCTGCCACGTGTATTATTTTATCCTTAGGTACCCACATTTTCTTGGGTCCTGATTTGTTAGTTTTACCAAAACTCTGGTTGAATTTTGGTTTGACAGAGTAATCACTACTTGTATATTTTATGTCATGTGTGTGCCCATATATAAAGTGTGAATCAAGTGGAGTACGTTTTATAACTAAATCCATGGCATTTTTTGGTGTAGGTACCTTACCTTGATATCCTATCCCTTTTCTGCCATTTCTGCTAACTCCATAGATCATTGAAGCCATTTTGCTTCTGTCTATGTTTTTAGCTAGAAACTTCTGAAAGTTGTAATCATACTCCTTGATGATCTCATCAGCATTGCTGGGAGTTTCAGGGATTGTTTCCTTCTGAGAGTTTTGCAATTGGTTTTCTAATTTTGAAATTTTATCTTTTAACTCAGAATTCTCCAATTTGAGACTCTCAGTCTTATCAGAGTCAGAAGCAAGATTCCTTTTCAGGTTTCTGAATTTGACTCTGATCTGCTGATATCTTTCCAGAATTTCATTAAGGCTTTCAGCTAGTTCAGCCTTAGTAAAGTTTATAGTAAAGTCAGGGAATACCTCTTCTGTATCTGATTCGAATTCTGACTCAGAAGCTTCACTGTCTTCTGTTATGTTTGCCATGAGAGCTATGTTTGCTCTTTCATCATCTGATTCTGAGTCAGCTTCAGATGTGTCAGAATCATCCCATGTAGCCATGAGACTTTTCTTCTTTTCCTTGCCAAACTTCTTTTTGGGCTTTTCCTTCTGAAGCTTTGGGAAATCACTTTTGTAGTTCCCTTGATCGTTACATTCATAGCAGATGATGTCTTTGTTGTTTGGCTTTTTGTTTCCTGAAGAACCTTCAGATCTTCTGTGTCCAGAGGAGGATTCTGACCTTTTGTATCTGGAGAAAGATTCATTCTGATTTTCTGATCTTTTAGGATTCCTGAACTTCCTTTGCCTCTGCTTCCACAATTGGTTCACCCTTCTGGAAAGGAGAGATAGTTCATCTTCTTCTGATGAGGACCCATCAGAGGTTTCTTCCATAGCCTGCAACACTTTGGAGTCAGATTTTCTGTTAGATTTTAAAGCTAATGGCTTACCTTGCTTTTGAGGTTCATCTGCTTTTAGCTCTATCTCGTGACTTCTGAGGGAGCTGACAAGTTCCTCCAGAGAGATTTTTTTGAGATCCTTGGCTAGCTTAAGCGCTGTGACCATTGGCCTCCATTGTTTTGGAAAGCTTCTGATGATCTTCTTAACGTGATCAGCAGTAGAATACCCTTTGTCAAGAACTTTTAGACCAGCAACAAGAATTTGAAATCTTGAAAACATAGTTTCTATTGATTCACTCTCTTCCATCTTGAATGCCTCATACTTATGAATGAGTGCAAGGGATTTGGTTTCTTTGACTTGAATGTTGCCTTCATGCGTCATTCTCAGAGAGTCAAACATATTCTTTGCAGTGTCTCTGTTTGATATCTTCTCATATTCTGAATAAGAGATGGCGCTGAGAAGAATTGTTCTAGCCTTGTGATGATTTCTGAACTCACGCTTTTGCTGATCAGACATTGTTTTCCTGTCAATCTTCTGACCACTTCCATCCACTGGGTGCGTGTATCCATCAGTCACCATGTCCCACAGATCAACATCATGGGCCAGAAAGAAACTCTTAATTCTGTCTTTCCAGTAGTCAAAGTTCTCTCCATCAAAGACTGGAGGTTTGCCACTGAATCTGTCTCTTTCTTCATTGTTGTCATTGCTGATGTTTTGATTTGGTCCTGCCATTGTATTTTTCTGACGCTAGATCTTGTACTGACACGGTTAAGTGTTATAAGCTCAGAACCAGGCGCTCTGATGCCAATTGAAGATGTGAAAAACACAAGAAGTGGGGTTGAATTGTAAAACTTAAAACAAATGCTTAGACAACACAGTATTTTTATCCTGGTTCGTTTGATCTCAAACTACTCCAGTCCACCCGTCAAGGTGATTTCGCCTCTCTCCAACGAGGTCTTAATCCACTATATTCAAAGGATTACAACAACTACTTTAACAACTGTTAAAACCTTCTTGAGTATAACCACAAACCAGTTTATCTCAAGGAAATATTTTACAAATAATTTGAACAATGATGTGTTAACGTTTTCTAATAAAACAATATATCACAACTGTGATAATACACAATTTAAGCTTGGAATAAACTGAATTTTCTAAAGCGTTTGAGTAAGCGTGGTTTTAAAGGCTTGGCAAATTATGTGAGTGCATGCGTGCGTCTTTTCTCAAGCAGACTTGTTTATATAGCCAAGGCAAAGATACGTTGTCCATAAAGCACTTTTACTGATAATAACGCACTTTCCTTTTGAAGAAGATCTTGTCTGAATAAAGCCGTTAGTAATTAATTCTGTCTTGAATACTTAATAACGCTTCAGAGTCTTCTTTGCTTATGGTAACACTTCAGAGTGTTCTTTGCTTTAACTTATGATAACGCTTCAGAGTGCTGGTGACTTGGTAAAGAACTTTGATCAGAGTCAGAGTGTTTTATGTTTATGCGCAGATTCTGGTCATCAAGCTTCAGCGTATGATCTGGTAGCTTCAGCGTGTAGCACATGATACTGATCTTCTGATGCTTCTGATGCTGATGCTGATTCCATCAGAACTTCTGTATATACAAAACATAATTTTAAGAAGCATATTTGTCTTATATATAAATCTTACAATTTATTTATTCTTTGTATTTTGTTATCATCAAAACTCTAATTAAGGGTTGTAGAATCAAACTATGTTCTAACAGGTTGGCGTCTAAGTTTTTATTGTCAGGAGACATTATGTACAAGAGAAACTATGATTCGGTTCTGCTCATATGTGTGGATAGACACGAGGCAGAATCCATTATACGAGAAATACATGAGGGCTCTTTTGGGACTCATGCCAGTGGGCATTCCATGGCTAAGAAAATCCTACGAGCAGGTTATTTCTGGATGACGATGGAAAGTGATTGTTGTATATATGCCAAAATGTGACATAAATGTCAGGTGTACGCAGACAGGATACATGTTCCTCCCACTCCTTTGAATGCGACGACTTCACCATGGCCCTTTGCAATGTGGGGTATCAATATGATTGGATGCATCGAGCCTAGCGCTTCAAATGGACACAGGTTTATCCTTGTTGCTATTGACTACTTCACCAAGTGGGTGGAAGCGGCTTCGTACAAGAATGTGACCAAGCAAGTTTTCACCTGTTTCATCAAAAGAGAGATCATATGCCGGTATGGAACTCCTAACAAGATCATCACTTATAGCGGGTCAAATCTCAACAACAAGATGATGAAGGAAATGTGTGAAGAGTTCAAGATCGAGCACCATAGTTCATCACCCTATCGGCCAAAGATGAATGGGGCAGTCGAAGCCGCTAACAAGAACATAAAGAAGATCATCCAGAAAATGGTGAGAACATACAAAGATTGAAATGAGATGTTGCCTTTTTCCCTGCATGGCTATCGAACTTCGGTGCGTACTTCCACTAGGGCAACTCCGTTTTCACTAGTCTATGGTATGGATGCGGTACTCCCGGTCGAAGTGGAGATTCCTTCCTTAAGGGTTCTGGTGGATACTAAACTTGATGAAGAAGAATGGATTCAAACGAGACTAGACCAACTCAATCTCATCGAAGAAAAGCGCTTGGAAGCCATTTGTCACGGTCAGTTATACCAACAGCGTCTCAAGAGGGCATTTGACAAGAAGATTCAGCCTCGAGAGTTCCACGCAGGTGAACTGGTCTTAAGAATGATTCTCCCAATCGACACTGATCCAAGAGGCAAGTGGACTCCCAACTATGAGGGAGCGTACATCGTGAAGAAAGCTTTCTCAGGAGGTGCTCTAATCCTGACAAACATGGATGGGGAAGACGTTCCGCTTCCAGTCAATTCAGACTCAGTCAAAAAATACTACGCATGAAAGGACCCGCTAAGTCGAAAACCCGAAACGGCGGCTTAGGCAAAAGTTAAGGCTAAAAAAGAAAGAAAGAAAGAAGAGAATAACCCGGTAAGTCGAAAACCCGAAAGGGAGGCTTAGGCAAAAATGGGTGTCCCGGTGGATTGAAAACCCAAAAGGGAGATCCAGGCAAAAATTAGGGACAAAAAGCGAGAGACTGCAGTCTGAAGACTCTTCACATACACCCTCATAATGCGGGATGGATCAATTTAGCTATTATCCTTTGGAAGCATGGCACTAGGATGACCCATGATGCGAGAACTATAGCAATATCAGTTTTAACGGAAATTCGAGACTTTCTTATTTCCGTTTTACTCGTTGTATTTCTTTTCTTTTCCGTAACTTCCTCATTTAGGAGTTGTTTCTATGTATGAATGCCCATTCACGGGCCATACTCATTAATAAAAATTTGCCCTTCCATTAAAAAATCTTTGTTATGTTCTTTTACTTTATTTTTCGTATGTGAATCGTGATTTAAATTCTTTGTTAAGCATTGCATTGAAAACAATAAGTCAATAATAATCACGAGCTAAGATGTGAAACACTACATTACATGGATATGAAGGCATCCTAAGGTAATAACGGTCACCTTGACCAAGATTTCATCCTCATCGCCTCCTTACAATTGACCGAGCACCTGATTCTCCCACACGGAGAGACTTGGGGCATTGGTTGAGACCCACGTCTCTTTTTCAGTTATTCACAAAGTCCAACATATAAAGTAAGTCAGATCAAGCTACTCCTCCTCAACAAGATTCAATACCCAGTGAACTCGACAAGGATATAACTCATTTCTCTCAATTTCAAGCACCGGTCCATGTTGGTACCTCAAGATGACGGACAACAGATCCCAATGAGTTTTTGGAATTTTACATACAATAATCATCACGACATATTGCATTGCATCCTCAAACGCATAGCATATCCATGGATAATCATGTCACACCTCAAATGCATATGAAGCATGAGCCAGATCAATCCCAAATCAATAAAACATCCTCACAAAAATTTCATCCTCATAATTCCCAGTTAACATCTGTTATTACACTACCAACTAAAATAAACCAGGGTGTTAGTACGTCATGCTCCCCTACTCTCAATACTCACTTTATCTCTCTTAGGGTCGTAGGTTATCCGTAGACTTTACCCTCTCCTCCTCGTATTCTTAAGGTCGTAGATCGTCCGTAGATCTTACTGTCGCTTTATCTTTTTAGGTTCGTAGATCGTCCGAAGATCTTACCTTCACCTTATCTTTCCTAGGGTCGTAGGTCGTCCGTAGAATTTACCCTCTCATCCTCTTAAGGTCGTAGATCGTCCATAGATCTTACCGTCGCTTTATCTTTCTAGGGTCGTAGATCGTCCGTAGGGCTTACCTTCGCTTTATCTTCCTAGGGTCGTAGGTCGTTCGTAGACTTTACCCTCTCATCATCTTTTTTTAAGGTCGTAGATCATCCGTAGATCTTACTGTCGAGTTATCTTTTAGGGTCGTAGATCGTTCGTAGATCTTACCATAGTGGTGTATTTTTAGGGTCATAGATCGTCCGAGGATCTTACCTTCGCTTTATCTTTCCCAGGGTCGTAGGTCGTCTGTAGACTTTACCCTCTCATCATCTTTTTTTTAAGGTCGTAGATCATCCGTAGATCTTACCGTCGAGTTATATTTTAAGGTCGTAGATCGTCCGTAGGTCTTACCCTCACATTATCTTTGCTAGGGTCGTAGGTTGCTTGTAGGTCTTACCCTCACGTTATCTTTGCTAGGGTCGTAGGTCGCTTGTAGGTCTTACCCTCGCGTTATCTTTCATAGGGTCGTAGGTCACTCGTAGGTCTTACCCTCACGTTATCTTTCATAGGGTCGTAGGTCGCTCGTAGGTCTTACCCTCACGTTATTTTTTCTAGGGTCGTAGGTCGCTCGTAGGTCTTACCCTCACGTTATCTTTCATAGGGTCGTAGGTCGCTCGTCGGTCTTACCCTCATGTTATCTTTTAAGTTATCATTTTGTCAAGTAATTCTACTTTCAATCATCACGACCTTGTCAGCCATATCCTTTCAGTAACTTTACCGCCCACTCCCTCGAGAACCTTGTATTGGCACTGTTACCCCAATACGAGCTACTCTTTTTCATCCATGTTTTATCCATCATGACTAGTTCACCAGAAGACCAGTTTGTCTTTCCCCAGCAGACATTCACACCAGTGAATAACACTCACGCCGTCCCTCCAGGGCAAATTTCGGGTCCTGGTATTTAATCATCTTCCACCTTGAACTTCTGAAAGGCTGACACCAATCTCGCCTTCAGGTTTAAGACGATTAAATAGGGGCAGCTGTTGTACCCCGAATTTTCCCTATCTCTTTTACCTTTTTGTCTGGCTTTGAACTTTGCATTCCATTTGCATCATTTTATTATTCAGTCATTTTCATATCCCGCATCTCATGTGTTGTACCCCAAAATTTTCCCTCCCATTTTTCTCAAAACATGGCAGGAAAAATCCCCAAGTGGCTCAAGATTGCTCAAGAGTTGGACAGTCAAGCTATCTCTTAAGGCAGTCAACCTAAAATTAGGGTTTTGTGTTGCATCAAGGTCCTTGCATCCAAATGACCTCAAGTGCTCCCCAATGTCCTAATATGTTCTCAAGTTCATCCATGTCAAATTTCAAGCCTTGCAGAGGAAGTTTGGTCAATCAATTGCTCAAAGGGTCCAAAAATCGACTGTGTTAGGGCAAAAGTCAACTGTGACCTAAATACAGTCAAACTTCAAGATTTTTTGTCAACATTCTCATTTTGAATGATATTTCATTATTTGATCAAGGGTTGATCATGATTCATCAAGGATTGCTCAAAATTCATCAAGACTCAAAAGTTGCTAAATTAGGGTTTTGTAGGAAAAGTCAACTCAACTTTGACCAAGCATAACTTTATCATACTTTATGATAAATGACCCATCCAAAGCTCATTTTGAAAAGGATTCCATTTCCTACAATCCATCTTCATACCCCAAGATTAATAAATGCACTCACAAGAAGTTACAAATTTGGACATTATAGGTCATTTTTGAAAGTTAACAAAAAGACCTTTTTTACTAAAGCTTATAACTTGAGCATGGAATATCAAAATGAGATGATACCAAAAGGGTTGGTTATAGGACATCTCAAGCTTTCTAAAAAGTCCAAGAACACTTCCAAAAGTTCAAAATTGAAGAAGTTATGCATTGTTGAAGTTGGCCATTTTTGCAAAATTGCCAAAAGTCAACTATCCCCAAAACTTCAAATTTTGTCAAATGGGCCCATTCTTTTCCACTTGATTTGATATTGTCACACTACACACGTGTCCTAGCTTCAGCCTTGTGACCATTTATCAATTTTATTATTTAATTTGATTTTTTTAATGAATTATTTCATTTTTAATCAATTTAAATCAAATAAAATCCAAGCATTGATTATTTGATCTCCTTTTGGCTATTTCAGGACCTAATCATCATTATTATCATGATCAAAATCGTATCATACATTCCATGTGCAAAAAGATTGGATTTTGGACAAAATAAGCAAGATTTCAATGGAGGATCAAATCAAATCTCCAAGCCATAATGCACAAGGATTCAGTCCAAAATTGCTGACCTAATACAATGCTGCATACATATACAAGTGAGAGGAAACGAGATCAAGGGTTGGAGGCTACAGAATCATCAAAAGCAAACTTGAAAAAATTGCAAAAAAGTGTGAAACTGAAATCGTGCATAGAGGCAAATTCAAAGGCAAAACTCAACGTGAATCAATTGCTGGACAATCATTGAAGCATAACCAACTCAAAATCAATCTCCATAAGCATGCAAAAGCTCTGTAAGTGTTTCAAAAAATTGCTTTTCGTGTGAATTCATAGATCCTTATTTTTGCACTTTTCTTGCAAAATCTTTGCATATTCATGATTATCGTCCAATTTGCAAGCATCCTGCATTAACCAATTGCATTTATCTGGCCTATAACCCCCTAGCCGAATCTAGGGTTCGTGGTTTATGTTTTTGGGCATTTTTTCTACAGGCAAAATTGATGCCATTAATGGACATAGGCATGATCAGTGGAGGAAGACGAACATGACCATGGTCTTGGATTGTGTTTTCATGGCCTAGAACTAATTTTAGGATGGACATACGGATTTAGTTGCGGATATGAATCCGCAGGTAAATATCCAGGTTTGCACGAAGAAGACGAAGACGTGCCCCCCTCCTATTGGCTGGTTCAAACTTCGCGCTTTATTTTTTTATATTTTCTGGCATTTAATTGTTTTCCCATATTATTATTAGTTTCCAATACTATAACAAATGAGGCGTAGTGGTGCAGTGGCAAGGGAGTTATCCAATGACTTACAGGACCTGGTGTAGCGGTAGAAATGTGCAAGACTAAGCCATTGGATTGACTAGACTTTATACAAATCAAAATAAAAATCGCCACCGCGCTTTATTATTTCCAAAGGAATGGGAAAAGAGCGAATAACCCAAAAAGAGAGGGAAAGATTCAAGGTAAGGGGGTTGGTTATGCAAAGGGAAGGTATTAGCACCCTAAACATCTACAGTACTCCACAGGAACCTCTTTGAAAAATCTGTATATTTTGGCTATAAAATGTGTCGTATATAAAATGGATGGTGGAGGTGAGAAAAGAAATATTTTTATGATTTTTGCACCCGCCGCGGTTGCGAACCTTTAGTGCCTATGTACCACCTTTCGTGCAATAGGGAATCAGGGTACACGTAGTTCCTCTAGAAAAGACTTGTTTGTTGATTGTTTTTAAACAAGGAGACAAGTCGTCATTGTTAGGAGAGAAATCTCGACTAACGCCCACAAGGTGTAAGAAAGATGGATCCTGCGTCAACAAGAGTGAGGGTTTGAGAACGCCTCTAGTACTCAAGTGGAAAAGTCGACACCTTTATAACCATAGGGATAGGAGAATGTTTCTCGACTATCAATGAATCATGTCTCACCTTGAAAAAAAGTTTAAATGGAAAAAGTGCTTGGGCGCACAAAAGAGTTTGAATGAGTTGAAGTGTTTTGTTAATTTTGAAAGAAATGTCAAAGTATGATTAAATGAATTGAAGTTTGTTTAAAGAAAATAAGTTTTAAAAGAAAAGGCACTCGACAAAATCGAGGTTTATTATGAAAGTGGTTCGAGTTTAAAAACAAAGAAGATTTTGAAAGAAGATGAGAAGGTTTTTTAAAATTAAAGAAGATGGGAGGAGATGAAGGGACTATCCTAAAGCATAAGGTAAAAGCTAAGGAAGAGAAACGTCTAACCAACATGAAGCCGATACTTGACATTATAAGCCAATGTAGAATTCCCATTCTTTGGAGTGAAATAAAGCAAGAAAAGATACTAGACCTCTTGAGAGAACCATGCTTTAAGTGTATCAAGTCTTTGAAAAATTGGGCAGAGTAACGGCTGTATACGGGTGAATTCCAGATTACAAACAAAGATCGTAATCTCAATAACCTGCACACAAAACAAACAAACAACCCAATGTCTTGAGCTAAACCTCAAGAACTCCAGACAAAATATCAAATAAAGTCACAAAGTCTCCCAGATAGGCCAAGGTCTCTAATCCTAAGTCCAAGAAGTCCATCACTCCATAATGCAAAGGATAGTAACCATGTAGTCCAAGTATCATTAATGATTTTTATGGTTCATGTTGATTATTAGGTGTCTTTAAAAAGAAAGAAAAGCTCAAGTGAGCAAAATAAAAATGACATAAAAGTAAATGCTCAAGTGAGAAAAGATGAAAATAGCATGAAAAGTAAAATGCTAAAAGTAAATGGTACATAAATCATGAAAATAAAAGCGTAAAGTAAAGTTAATCGTTAGTAGTTAGTGGTTAGTTGGATGACCGTCTTGAAACTTACATTTGGAACTCATTAGAGGATTGGTAGAACCAAAGCCTCCACACAACAAGTTGCATTTGCTTTTTGTCAAGTATATCATCCATTTTGGAATTCTCACAAGGTAACATGTAATGATTAACGATGTTTAAGTGATCCGCGTTGACCAAAGGTGTTGTAGATCCATTAGAGGATTGGTAGAACCAAAGCCTCCACACAATGAATCTCAAGGTTATTGGATCAAAGAGATCAAATTAACATACTTGGTCTTACAATCATAAGTTTAGGCCACGAATGATCATTTATTCGAATCGGGACAAAATTTAGCGCTATGTTAAGCAATCGTAAGTGGACTTATGTAGACGTCACACCTATTTTGAGGTCGGTCAATAGCAATATATGTACTTCATGTTTGGATAAATGATATAGAGATCACCATCCCTTAACATGTAGCACAATTAAAAAAGAAAGGGATAAGATGAAGAGGGAGGGAAATGATAAGCTAATTTGGATCACCATTTCAAAATTCTTTCATCTTTAAATTCAACCACTCCTCTAGATGGATTAAAGCACTAAACATATCATTAATCCAAAGCACCAAAAATGAATTAAATAATTCACTCTTAGGTAGATTTGAATTGATGAAAATTTATCCAACTTCATCTACATCACAAAGTCCATTGAGTTTAAAGACAAATTGGATATTTAAAATTGCAATCCAAACCAACAATCAAAAAGAGTGAGTAGAAAAAGAATTTTGGATCAATACTGCCCCAAAACAAGGCAAAAAAATGCATTTTGTCCCTGTGTAAATCGATTGAACTATTGTGTAAATCTATTTACACAGTACAGTTTTCAAAAATCTGCGTGAAATTGCTTCTGGGCAATCGGTTGCACACAGTAACAGTAGCAAAAACAGCATTTTTAAAGGGCAATTTCTTGTTCAAACTTTCCATCAAACACCTTATGATCATGGATCCTCTTGAGCACGGAAATTACATCAAATTATGAGAAAATAACACCATTGAAATCACAAAATAATGCTCAAAGAATCAATCCCAAAGATCACCAAGAGATCACATTGTGAAAGATGAATTATCCAACTTACCAAAGGTAGATCTAGAGAATTATCAAAACAACTTCAAGAATTTGCTTCAATTCAACCACAAGAATCAATTGACCAAGCTTGGATGTAGAGAATTGATGGAGAAAAAGTGTTTGGATGAAGGTTTAGCTCAAAGATTAGTAAGCTTCAATGCAAAGCTTACTAACTTTTTGAAAATGTAGCTTTGAGTGAATTTGGTAGATGGAGAGAATTGAGAGATTTTTTAGCAAGGTGGATTTGGCTATCAAAAGCTTGAAATTTGAATGAAATGAGGGTTCTATTTATAGAGTTTTAGGATTGGGATTAGTGGTAATTTGGTAATTGATTCTTGGATCCAAAATTTGAATTAATGATAATTCTTTCAAAAATTAGAGCCAAAATTTGAATTAATGATAATTCTTCTTAAAAATGAAAAATTGGCACTAAAATTTGAATTAATGATACATCTTTCAAAAATGAAGAAAAATTGGAGCCAAAATTTGACAATTTTAAAATGCTGATATTTTTCAAATTTTCACGTTGTGCAATCGATTGCGCTATAGTGCAAATCGATTTGCACAGTGTGTGTGTTTTTCAAAAATGGCGCAAAATGCACTATGTGCAATCGATTACACTCTAAGAGCAATCGATTGCATCAGTGAAAAAAAAACGAATTTTTGTTAATTTTCTTTTGCAAAAATAGAGATTTTAGGAGAATAATACCAGAAATCCTTATTTGTTAGATGCTTCAACTTGGTACCTACAAAACACAAATATGAAAAGACAAAGACAAATATTTTTTGCATTTTGATTAGAAGTTAGTCAACAACACAAGAGTAAACTTAAAGATAGGATGCAAATGTGATGAATGAAGCTATTTATTAATGATTGTGACTGGATGATAAAATATGGTATGAAAGTGCGACTGAAAAAGTTAGGGGCAAAATTTAGGGTACAACAGCTGCCCCTATTTAATTATCTTTTAGCCAGATAGGCGAAAAGTAATTAAATACAAACAGACCTGAATTTTGTCCCTGATGCGATGAGATGATAACATATGTTATGAATGAATGCATGGACTCTTTTTTGACATATATTTTTGAATGATGTATGAGATGAGACAGACTTTGTGGGAATGTGGAAAGACTCGAAACTGGAAACTTGTGGTAGTTTAGATGAAATGACATGGAAAGACACACCGGGGAGCAACAAGATACTTCTGGATATCTGCCAGGGTGACAAAGAGTAACCATTAATACTTGGAAAAAAGAGATAAAACTCGAGAAGGCAAGCAGCGACATCCAAGAATGGCATTGAATGAGGCGAGCAACTCGTTGGAAAAGACAATCAGAAACATCTAGAAGAACAATAGATGTGGGATGAGACCAAATCTGAAGCTACATCAGAGTCGTCCAGGAAAGACGCTAGACGGAAGAGAAACACGACATCTAATACTAGCTTTGAATGAGTGAAAGGGATATTGACATTCAATACTGGATTTGAATGAAGGGAAAACTCAACGTCTAATACTGGATTTAGACGAGAGAAAAGATCACAACATCCAATACTGGCTTTGAATGAGTGAAAGAGATCTTGACATTCAATACTGGCTTTGAATGAAGGGAAAATTCAACGTCTAATACTGGCTTTAGACGAGAGAAAAAATCACAACATCCAATACTGGCTTTGAATGAGTGAAAGAGATCTTGACATTCAATACTGGCTTTGAATGAAAGAAAAGCTCAACATCTAATACTGGCTTTAGACGAGAGAAAAGATCACAACATCCAATACTGGCTTTGAATGAGTGAAAGGGATCTTGACATTCAATACTGGCTTTGAATGAAGAAAAAGGTAACAACATCCAATATTGGCTTTGGATGGAAAAAGAGAAACAGGTCATCCAAGATTAGCATAGCAAAAAAGAGAGACAGCTGAACTGACGTTTGCTTTGGTAGGTGCCAACTAAGTTGGGCTTTGATCTCAAGGTGACTTGTCAACTGCAACAAGACCTTGGAAAATTCAAATGAGGATGAAGCACTCTTATTATGCATTATGTATGAACTTTGCTATGCATGATATATGAATGATCTATGCATGTAATGCTGACGTTTACGACAATGGAGTTTGACTCTTTTGTGAAGGTAAGATTGGAAGTTTAATTCCTCAACATGGAGAACTCTGCCAAATTGTTTTGGGAAGAAAAATGTCTTGAACCCAAATTTGTTATACTTGTAAGTTGTATTGAACTGATGATATTCTGAGGAAAGACTGGAGAGCTGCTTGGGTATTTGTCCCATATTAGCTGACTGTTGAAGATAAACTGATCATGGCTTCAGTCAAAAGTTGCTGGAAATGAGCTGATAACGGCTTCATTTCTGAAATGACTATTGGAGATAAACTGATCATGGCTTCAGTTCTGAAATGATTGTTGGGAAGGAATGCCCCAGCACGAGTCTTGAAAATGATCTTCTGACTAACCAATTCTGAGAAAACTTGCACTGAGCAATAAATCTTGAACTGATTCACAATTGGATCTGGAAGATACTTGCCCCTGATAGGGTCACTGACCAAGTTTCTCAGCTATTTGAAATTCCTTGACGAGGAAAACTTGTTTGCAAGCAAAATTGTTTATTCAAACATGGTAATTTTAATGCAAAGTTCATGCAAAAATTTTGAATCCAAAATCAATTTTGAAATGATGTTATTGGAGTATAGAAAATGCATCACTGGTTAAAACACAGTGGTTTATACTTTTAAAGTGAAAGAGAAATAAAAGACATGAACATACCAAGATAAATGATTTGCGAAAGATCATAGGATTCAGTTTACGCAACCTTGCTGTAGTATGCTTTCAAAAGAAACCTGGCTTCAATTAGGTCTTTTGAGGGTTGTAACGTGGTCCGGTTCACGGTTTAGGAAATAAAGGATAAAGGCTCAAAGTTTATTTGTACCCAACCCAATCTTAGTGATGTTCTTCAGCCCTACATTCAGTTAATTCATAATATGCATTCAGTTTTCCAATAGATTTTGGAATTGCACTGATGGCAGCAATGGCGATGGCTCAGAAGCTAAGGAATTTTTGAGAATGACAGTCATTTCTTCTTACATCTTTTTGTTGTTTTGAGGACTTTTGTCAACTCTGGTGGAGAATTTTGAGGATTTGAAGACCTCTTCTGATTGGATTTATTATTCCCAACTTTTGCCTGAACTATTTCATTTGAGATTACAGTCAGCGGGATGCCCTAGTTTTTTCCTGAACTGTTTCATTTGAGATTACAGTCAGCGGGATGCCCCAGTTTTTTGCCTAAGTCTCCTTCATAGGTTTTGACTTAGCAGGATTTTTTTGTTGATTTTTATTTTCATTTCATTTTTCCTTTTTTGGAAAGATAATGACTGCCTTGCTCAATGATTTTTATTTTCATTTCATTTTTTCCTTTTTTGGAAAGTTAATGACTGCCTTGCTCAATGATTACGGGGAACCATCTTCGTCATTTTTTGTTTGAGAGCATCTTTGACACTTCTTGTTGTGTGCAAAGGAAAGCTTGATCGCGACCTTTGTTGAAAGGTGTCTTGCATGATTTCTCTTGTAATTGAATGCACAACCAAATTAACTGAGAACTACCCATCCCCGGGTTAAGATTGTGGGTTTTTCTGTATAGAAAGAAACTCAAACTTCTAGGCTCAAAGGGGTGAACGAGGGATTAACTTCCTTATTTCTCCAATGTTTGGGAGTTGAAACAATGCCTGTATATCCTCAGCAAAGTTTTATTCGAAAGCATACCAGCAACAGTTATGGGTATTTCATTTTCATCATCCTCCCTCAAATCTTTGCATAAACAAAATCTTGATAAAGGGAGTAAACAAGAGAAATATATTTGAAAGAAGTAAATGAAAAATGATTTGAATCAAAATATTGCAATGCTCATTTCATTAGAATTAACATGAAAGTACAAACAGAATTTGAAAGCAACAATTTTAACATAAACAAGGGACAAATGCAAACAGAAAGAAACATGGCCTAGTGACTAATCAGTAACAAGGATGAGTTGTCCTGTCTGAAATACTAGCTTTAGGAAGTGACTTGAGGGTACCCCGACTCAGTCTTTAGCCACTTTGTTTTGGCAAAGGATTGTTGATGATATTAGGACCTGCCTCTTTGAAAGTAAGAAAATTGGTTTTCACCAATTCTTGCACTCTGTTTTTTAAAGCATAACAACTTTATAAATCATGATCGGCAGCTCCTTGATGAAACTCACAGTGAAGGTCAGATCTGAACCCGGCTGGAGGAGGATTTCGAGGAATCAGAGGCCTAGTTGTAATCAATCCCTTATGCACCAATGCAGGGTACAATTCAGTGTACGTCATGGGGATAGGATTAAATTGAGCCCTATTCCGATTCTGATTCTGCGTAAAATTCTGTTGTTGAGGGACCTGAACTGGTTGAGCATTGACCGCAGGAGTAACAGCCGCTACTTGTGGTTGATCAATGTATTGAGGCCTACGGAGAGGTCCTCTTCTCTCAGTCGAGACAGCATTGGCTTCTACCTCTTTCTTCTTCTGAAAGTTCCCAAGGTATTTCTTTACACCATTAGAAGATTCAACAGCTTTAGACACTTTACCATTCTTGATTCCTTCTTCTAATATCTGGCCAATAGTCACCAGGTCTGTGAAGCTGGAGGACACACTACCAATCATCTTCTCTCAAAAGAAGGGGGACAAAGTATCCATGAACAAACCAGTTATCTCTTTCTCTGCCAGAGGTGGTTCAACTTGAGATGCCAATTCTCTCCATCGTTGAGCATATTCCTTGAAAGATTCTTTCTCATTTTGAGACATATTTTGTAGTTGGCGATGATCAGGTGTCATGTCGAGGTTGTATTTATATTGCTTCATGAAAGCATCAACAAGATCTTGGAAGCATTGGATACGACCTTTCTCAAGTCCTATATACCATTTCAATGAAGCTCCACTCAGACTGTCTTGGAAACAATGGATAAGCAGCTTGTCATTCTTGGTGTAAGCAGACATCTTTCGAAAGTACATCACCAAGTGACTTCTTGGACAAGTATGCCCCTTATATTTCTCAAACTCAGGAGTCTTGAACTTTACAGGCATAACCAGATCAGAAACCAGACACATGTTGTTAGCATCAACACTGAAGAACTCATTTCCTTCCATAGCTCGGAGTCTCTTCTCTAAAGTATGATATTGTTCTTTGAACTCTTCAAACTCACCAAAGTCTCCCTGACTCACACTTCGAGGACTGGCAGCATGGTACTCAAAGAGAGGATTCCCAAAAGCAGCTTGTGCAGCAGGTTGACGAGAAGCAGTATGAACGATTGGCTGAGGTTCAGTGAAAATTGGAGCCTGAAAGACTGGTCGGGAAGATTGGCCAACCATTGAAGTAATTACAACAGGCGGAGAGTAATTCTGAGGTAACCCAAACTCTGGCCATGCAGTAGATGTATGCTGGATAGGTTGAGTGTCAACAACAGCAGTTGGGATTTCAGATATCACAGTCCTCAGAGGTGGCTCTCCTCCGGAAATTAGGACTTGCATCATCTCAGTAAGTTTGGCCATGCCTGACTTCAACTCGTCGATTTCCATTCTGACTTCCATGTTGTGTTGTTCTTGGTTTTCCATTCTCAATCTGACAGCAGCTCTAGTCCCGTAGTTATGTTGAGGAATCATCTTGACGATAGACGACTAACTGGAAGAAAGAAGCAACTGGGAATAAGATCCTGAACAACCTGAATATATGCAGAATGATGCAGAGGATGCAAATGATATGCAATGTTATGCAATGCACTATACAGTAACAGGATCACATGGTTCAGAGTCACGAGCCTGGAGTCAAAGGTACAACCCATAAGGTATAAACTAATGGTTATCACCTGCCGAACAAGGTTCTAAGAGGTTCCCAGAGTCTACATCCTTCCTTCGGATATTACCAACGTCCCGATTAACTCGGTAATTAGTAATATTCTCAGGAAAAACTCGCCTGAGTGTAGTATCGCGTGACAACTACTTCCGGATTACTCCGTCATAGCTTCCGCAGTACACCTAAAAGGCCAAGATGGGTTAGGTAATCTACGGTACTCAGCTTCAATAAGCTCCCAGGTCAAAAGTAGTACGTCTTCCCGATTACTCGGTAAACGATACTACAGTCAAAGGGGAAACCACTGAGTGGGGGATCTCATGCCTCCTTTTTTGGGATTACTCCCTCAAAGTTAACATGACTATACCGTCAGTCCTATCTTAAAGTTTTCCCAAGTCCGGGTATAGGACTTATGAGTAATCACCAAGCACCCTGTAAACCAAGAAAATCCAGACAAACATATATACAAAATATAACACATAAACACAATAGCACATATACAGATATAAACAAAGATAGGTTTAACCCACTTACGGATGGACCAGCAAGAGGTTAATCTTTCCCCAGTGAAGTCGCCATTTTTTCTGTAGCGGTAGAAATGTGCAAGACTAAGCCATTGGATTGACTAGACTTTATACAAATTAAAATAAAAATCGCCACTGCGCTTTATTATTTCCAAAGGAATGGGAAAAGAGAGAATAACCCAAAAAGAGGGGGAAAGATTCAAGGTAAGGGGGTTGGTTATGCAAAAGGAAGATATTATCACCCTAAACATCTACGGTACTCCGCAGGAACCTATTTGAAAAATCTGTATATTTTGGCTATAAAATGTGTCGTATATAAAATGGATGGTGGAGGTGAGAAAAAAATATTTTTATGATTTTTGCACCCGCCGCGGTTGCGAACCTTTAGTGCCTACGTACCACCTTTCGTGCAATAGGGGATCAGGGTACACGTAGTTCCTCTAGAAAAGACTTGTTTGTTGATTTTTTTTAAACAAGGAGACAAGTCGTCATTGTTAGGAGAGAAATCTCGACTAACGCCCACAAGGTGTAAGAAATATGGACCCTGCGTCAACAAGAGTGAGGGTTTGAGAACTCCTCTAGTACTCAAGTGGAAAAGTCGACACCTTTATAACCATAGGGACAGGAGAATGTTTCTCGACTATCAATGAATCATGTCTCACCTTGAAAAAAAGTTTTAAATGGAAAAAGTGCTTGGGCGCACAAAAGAGTTTGAATGAGTTGAAGTGTTTTGTTAATTTTGAAAGAAATGTCAAAGTATGATTAAATGAATTGAAGTTTGTTTAAAGAAAATAAGTTTTAAAAGAAAAGGCACTCGACAAAATCGAGGTTTATTATGAAAGCGGTTCGAGTTTAAAAACAAAGAAGATTTTGAAAGAAGATGAGAAGGTTTTTTAAAATTAAAGAAGATGGGAGGAGATGAAGAGACTATCCTAAAGCATAAGGTAAAAGCTAAGGAAGAGAAACGTATAACCAACATGAAGCCGATACTTGACATTATAAGCCAATGTAGAATTCCCATTCTTTGGAGTGAAATAAAGCAAGAAAAGATACTAGACCTCTTGAGAGAACCATGCTTTAAGTGTATCAAGTCTTTGAAAAATTGGGCAGAGTAACGGCTGTATACGGGTGAATTCCAGATTACAAACAAAGATCATAATCTCAATAACCTGCACATAAAACAAACAAACAACCCAATGTCTTGAGCTAAACCTCAAGAACTTCGGACAAAATATCAAATAAAGTCACAAAGTCTCCAAGATAGGCCAAGGTCTCTAATCCTAAGTCCAAGAAGTCCATCACTCCATAATGCAAAGGATAGTAGCCATGTAGTCCAAGTATCATTAATGATTTTTATGGTTCATGTTGATTATTAGGTGTCTTTAAAAAGAAAGAAAAGCTCAAGTGAGCAAAATAAAAATGACATAAAAGTAAATGCTCAAGTGAGCAAAGATGAAAATAGCATGAAATGTAAAATGCTAAAAGTAAATGGTACATAAAGCATGAAAATAAAAGCGTAAAGTAAAGTTAATTGTTAGTAATTAGTGGTTAGTTGGATGACCATCTTGAAACTTGCATTTGGAACTCATTAGAGGATTGGTAGAACCAAAGCCTCCACACAACAAGTTGCATTTGCTTTTTGTCAAGTATATCATCCATTTTGGAATTCTCACAAGGCAACATGTAATGATCAATGATTTTTAAGTGATCCGCGTTGACCAAAGGTGTTGTAGATCCATTGGAGGATTGGTAGAACCTAAGCCTCCACACAATGAATCTCAAGGTTATTGGATCAAAGATATAAAATTAACATAGTTGGGCTTGCAATCATAAGTTTGGGCCATGAATGATCATTTATTCGAATCGGGACAAAATTTAGCGCTATGTTAAGCAATCTTAAGTGGACTTATGTAGAAGTCACACCTATTTTGAGGCCGGTCAATAGCAATCTATGTACTTCATGTTTGGATAAATGATATAGAGATCACCATCCCTTAAGATATAGCACAATTAAAAAAGAAAGGGATAAGATGAAGAGGGAGGGAAATGATAAGCTAATTTGGACCACCATTTCAAAATTCTTTCATCTTTAAATTCAACCACTCCTCTAGATGGATTAAAGCACTAAACATATCATTAATCCAAAGCACCAAAAATGAATTAAATAATTCACTCTTAGGTATATTTGAATTGATGAACATTTATCCAACTTCATCTACATCACAAAGTCCATTGAGTTTAAAGACAAATTGGACATTTAAAATTGCAATCCAAACCAACAATCAAAAAGATTGAGTAGAAAAAGCATTTTGGATCAAAGCTGCCCCAAAACAAGGCAAAAAAATGCATTTTGTCCATGTGTAAATCGATTGAACTATTGTGTAAATCGATTTACACAATACAGTTTTCAAAAATCTGCGTGAAATTGCTTCTGTGCAATCGATTGCACTACAATGCAAATCGATTGCACACAGTAACAGTAGCAAAAACAACATTTTTAAAGGGCAATTTCTTGTTCAAACTTTCCATCAAACACCTTATGATCATGGATCCTCTTGAGCACGAAAATTCCATCAAATTATGAGAAAATAACACCAATGAAATCACAAAATAATGCTCAAAGAATCAATCCCAAAGATCACCAAGAGATCACATTGTGAAAGATGAATTATCCAACTTACCAAAGGTAGATCTAGAGAATTATCAAAACAACTTCAAGAATTTGCTTCAATTCAACCACAAGAATCAATTGACCAAGCTTGGATGTAGAGAATTGATGGAGAAAAAGTGTTTGGATGAAGGTTTAGCTCAAAGATCAGTAAGCTTCAATGCAAAGCTTACTAACTTTTTAAAAATGGAGCTTTGAGTGAATTTGGTAGATGGAGAGAATTGAGAGATTTTTTAGCAAGGTGGATTTGGCTATCAAAAGCTTGAAATTTGAATGAAATGAGGGCTCTATTTATAGAGTTTTAGGATTGGGATTAGTGGTAATTTGGTAATTGATTCTTGGAGCCAAAATTTGAATTAATGATAATTCTTTCAAAAATTAGAGCCAAAATTTGAATTAATGATAATTCTTCTTAAAAATGAAAAATTGGCACTAAAATTTGAATTAATGATACATCTTTCAAAAATGAAGAAAAATTGGAGCCAAAATTTGACAATTTTAAAATGCTGATTTTTTTCAAATTTTCACGCTGTGCAATCGATTGCACTATAGTGCAAATCGATTTGCACAGTGTTTTTTTTATTTAAAAATGGCGCAAAATGCACTATGTGCAATAGATTGCATTCTAAGAGCAATCGATTGCATCAGTGAAAAAAAAAACGAATTTTTGTTAATTTTCTTTTGCAAAAATAGAGATTTTAGGAGAATAATACCAGAAATCCTTATTTGTCAGATGCTTCGACTTGGTACCTACAAAACACAAATATGAAAAGACAAAGACAAATATTTTTTGCATTTTGATTAGAAGTTAGTCAACAACACAAGATTAACTTAAAGATAGGATGCAAATGTGATGAATGAAGCTATTTATTAATGATTGTGACTGGATGATAAAATATGGTATGAAAGTGCGACTGAAAAAGTTAGGGGCAAAATTTAGGGTACAACACCTGGGTTCGAATCCCAGGTCCCCTATGCATTTGTTAATATTTTTCTTTAGGTTATTCAATACAAAACCAAGCGTGTGGTTTACCATACACTATCACTTAATCATTTGCCAAATGGCCCCAGGCCAGATCTGGTGGTCCAGGATGAAGGTCTATGATGGGATCAAGTCAAAGGGCGCGTGGAGAATCAGAGAGGTCAACCAGGCCAGCGTTAATGGGCCATCAAACTGCAATTCTCACTCCTTTTCCAGGCCCACACCCCCTAAGTCATTCTATTTCTCTTTATTTATTTATTTTATTTATTTGTTTGATTAATTATTTTTATTATCATTAACCAATCAAAACCTTTTTTTTCTTAATAAAATTAAAAACCAAAAATATTTTATTTATTAAAATTAATTTTCCGTAATTTATTTTTGTTAATAAATATTAATTTAATTAATTTAGTTTAATTAGGAAACAACTTTAATATCTTTTGCAAATAATTAAAATTAATTTAGATAATTAGGGTTTACTAACATTGATTAACCTCTTTTATTTCTTTAAATATCAAAAATCCAAAAAAATAATTTTTATTAATTAATTAATTAATTTGTTTATTAATTTAATAATTAACTTAGTTTAGTTTCTTTTTTAATTCAAAAATAACCAAAAATGTTTTCTTTCAAGAAAAGGGTCAAAACCCTAAAAAATTTCGCATCCGATTTAATTTCCCGCACGCGATCCCTTTTTTATTCAATATTGTATTTGTTTCCCAGAATGTAATAGTTTAATAGGACCTTTACTATTTTTACCGCTTTATTTATTTTCCGCATTTTAATTTCAAGGGTTGCTTTTGGCGATGTAAATACCCGACGCCTTGTAATAGTTAGTTTAATTTCCGCAATTTAATTTCCGCAACTTATTAACTGTTAGATGTTTGGTAATAGGGTATGCATGACAAGACCAAATGTTTGAACCTAAAATCAACATAGATAACCACTAACATGTGCAAAGATAAATAACTAAAAAACAACACACTCGCACATGCATACTCTTAGGGTACACCTCACTTGGTTGCCTTCGAACGTGGTCATTAAGTATAGGAAGTTTTAGAGGTCACCCTCTTGTCTAAAGATCATAGTTTTCTCAAAACGGTTGCCTCGGAAAAATGATCTAAGACATTAGGGTTACCGCTAAGGCGTCCTAACATTGCTTTAGTGACCACACGTCCCTTAATCGAATTGACCCTTAAAACTCCAACGATGATGCTACCTACTCCTCAATAGTGAGATAGCATTGTCTAAAGGACATTAACACAGGTTGATTCCTTTTTCGAGTAGGTAGATGGTTCTTAAGTACTTGCTCCTACAAAATAAAACTTTTCGCACTTACACCTTTCAAACAAAAACTTCTTTCAAACCCACAAACACAAAGAAAAGCAATTTTGAAAACAATATGAGCAAGTACCTAAGAGCCCGTGGATAACCATAGATAGAAAGGGTGATAACACCTTCCCTTTCTATAATCTACCCCCCAGACCCGAGAAACATCTCGAAAAAGGAATTTTTCTGTGCTTTTTTCCTTTCCTTGTTGGATAAAATAAAAGACGGTGGCGACTCTTGCTTACCGCGACATTTTGCGAAAACAAACGCAAAACGCAAACCAACATTCCAAAAACAGTCAGTTCTCTCCCATCGTATCACATCATGGAATCGGGCGCTTTGGTTTAAAGTTTTAGGGTTGTTTCCTCTTTATGTCTAATCTTGTTTTGAGGTTTTCTTATCAGGTAGAAAGGAAACGCATCTGGTTCTCGATTAGTGGATCGTGGAACGAATTTTTTCATCACGTTGCAAGGTTGGTTCTCGCTCAAATTTATCAGAGCCTGGATTAGGGTTTATTTCCCTATGTGTGCTGGTCAAGAGGCTAGGGTTTCGAGTCTTTGGTTTCTGGGAAGATGTTTCTCTCTCCTGCCTCGAAGATGGCTCAAAGCTCGGTGCATTAGGTCAAGAATTTCATCTCTTCGCGTTTCAAGTTTCTTTTTAAAGTCTCTAAGCCATTGAGTCGAGAGTTTGAAGTTTAAGTTGATGACTGCAAAGTTTGGGCACAAGAAATGAGGCTGATGGTTCATGATGATCAAGACATGTTTTGGGTTGCTTAAGTTACAGGTTATTGTGGGTTGAATATCAAAAGTTGAAGTTCTGGTCAAGAAGTGCAAGTGTGGTTCAGGCATGATATGAAGATCAAGGTTTAAGCGACCAGTGTTTTGAGTTTGAATTAACTAGTGGAATTAAATTCTTAAGCATTTATTTTGTTTGAGAGTTTGATTGGATTTTGAAAGATAAGATGCGTCATTGTTTGGAATACAAGTTATAACAATTGCTCACAATTTCTTGAAGTTTAAGTTACAAAGTCAAAGAGTGCATTCAAATTATTCAAGTGGAAATTGCCACTTTTAATTAAAGTTCAAGAGTTGTTTGATCTCCATACAAAAAATTCATTCAAAAAATATATCATTCAAACTTTCGTGTTCATTACATTTTTTGGACAAATTACAGAGCATGTGAAATCATAAATTACAATTATTGGAATACAAATTACATTTGTTTTGTTTACAAAAAAGAAAGAGAGAAATAATATGTGTTTCTTCAAGTCTTCATCTTCAAGTCTTCATCTCCACTCCTCTCCATGGTATTTTCATCGATCAATCTCGCTTTGGACCGTCAAATACTCGTGCTCATGAAACAAGGAAAGAGAAGAGTTAGCAATCAAACACACACAAAAATTCCAAACAAGAATTAATTGATTGGTATCTCATCATAAGGGTTTGCATTTGGAATCAGTTACAGAGGCATTTATTTCTAAATCATGGGCCATCTTCTCCCAATTGCAAATCACAAAAGGAAAAGGGGTTGTTCTCTTTGGTTCACAAAAGGGAGAAAAGGAAAAATGGAAAATGTTTTCTTATTGCTAAAGCAAGCGCACAAAACAGTCCAGCACAAGCAAACATGATCGCACAAGTAGCAAGCAAAACACCAAGCTGCCTAAAGCTGCAAGCACAAAGCTGCCACGAACAGGTAGCAAAACAAGCATAGCAAGGCAGCACAAAAGCAACAACAACATAAAAGATACAGCAGGCAAGCCAAAACAATAAGCAACAAGTCAGAGGCTAGCAAACAAGCAGCAGAATCAACAAGCACAAAATAGAAATGATTTAATAATATAAAAGGCTAATAAACAGCCAAAACCTCTATGTCATCATTTTCCTAAAAGAGGAAAACCCTTCAGAATTTTCAAGAGGCCAAAGCAGTTCGCATCATTGAAAGATAAAGAGGAAAGAGACAGGTTTAAAGAAAGATAACACCTGCACATCCTGCATAACAGTCTGCACAACTCTGTCCAAAACCTGAGATTACAAGCTACAAAAAACTCCCAGCATGTCAATCCAAACCTTGCACCAAAATGACTACAAATAAAACATGTACTCAAAGGTCACAAAGACAGCATACCAACATTATTCAAACCTCATACGTTTTCCCCCAATTTTCACTGCTACTTCACTATAAAAAGGGGCCATTGTTCCATTGCAAAGAGAGAGAGACACAACCAACAACTTTTAAGAAAAAAAACCACTATTTCATAACCAAGAAATCTCAAGAATTCCTTTCAGTACCACCATCTTACACACAAACCTGCAATCCCAACCCTTACCCCGTCACTATCCAACCAAGAAATCACTCTCACCTTCATGCTGCAGCCTTAAATCTATATTCACTAAACCCTATTCAAACACCTTCAAAATCTCTCGCCAAGACTCACCCTGCATACAAAATTTGACCAAAAAAACATCACACACAAACTTACACAGAAAAACAACAGAAAAGCTCATTTCAAACTCTTGAGAAGGGTCGTAAAAAAAACTTACCACAAAGCTCTCTGGAATTATCCTTCGTTCTTGTCAATCTTCATCGTCATCATTGCTAACAAGAATCACCAATCGTATAAGATTCTTTCATTCTCCTCAGAATCATCTTCATCCTCCCTCGACTTCATAAGCAACTTCAAAACATCACTTCCATCTTCTTCCCGTTTATGAAAGAAAAACGATATCAATGCTATATCAATCTCATCTTCCTCTCTGCTTCACCATATCTGCAACAACAAAAAATTGCATACTGATTATCAAGCAAAAAAAACACACCACAGATAACTGAAAGCGTGAAGAAAAGGAGAATTCGGTGCCTACAAAATCAAACAAAAAACGCGAAGACGGGAGCATATTATTACCTCTGGATTTCAATTGGAGTTGTCGTCGTTGGAGTGTAACTGAAGGTAAGCCTCTTTCGTCTCCATGATCTATGTGTTTTTCTGATCGTTTTGTTTCGATCTGAGAAGGTGATGAGCAATTTCGCAAAAGCGCACTGAAGTGTTGAATCGTGATATGAGACAAATGTGGCGATCTGGACATGCAATCGGAAGGGACGAAGTTGAGAGAGAGAGAGAGAGAGAGAGAGAGAGAGAGAGAGAGAGAGAGAGAGAGAGAGAGAGAGAGAGAGAGAGAGAGAGAGAGAGAGAGAGAGAAAAACGTAAAGCCTAGAAGGGAAGAGGTGGTTTGGACTGTAATGGAGAGTTTGAGAGGGAGGTGATTCGTGATATCAACAAAGAATTGAAGGAGGCTTTTTTGGTGATCTTAGGGTTTAGATAACTTATCCGGTTCAAAATTGGGGAGATGGGTCGGATCTAGCCCAGTCTGGCCCAACTGTTTTTTTGTTTTTTTTGACATATCCTTTAATAAAACATGGGCCTGTTGAATTGAATCTCTAAGCCCAATCCAAATTTTAAATTCTTACCCCCGATTTTGTTTCTTATTATTTCATTTCTATTTGTTTTGTTTCAATTATTTTATTATACTGATTTTTTTATGATTTTATTTATTATAATAAAAAATCACAAAATAGTAGATTATTTAGAATTAGGTTTTAATATTTTATTTTCATAAGAAATCATAAAAAACATTATTCTCTTTTGTTTAACTTAATAAAAATCACAAAATATTAGAATAATTTAGAATTAGGTTTTCACAATAAAGTCATAAAAATATTATAGTACTATTTTCTTTTATTTAACTTGATAAAAACCATAAAAAAACATTTAGAATTTAAGTTTATTTATTTGCTCGTTCTAACCTTGATACCATACTCCCTTAGGTAGCTCCATGAGGCGATTAAATCCTGTTTCGATCGCTTTATGTCGAGGTAGACTTTTAGGTCCATCTTTGTACATGACAAACAATTAGGTTTTTTTAGTCTCCCTTTTAGACTTTTTTCTTCTTTTGTAATTAAAACTTATCATTCACAAATCAAAAATCCAAAACACTCTTAATCATTATTTGAATTTTCTCGCAAAACACTCAACAAATCCAAATTCCCCCCAAGGGCATGTTATCTCCGTTCTACCGTGATACTGACCGCGCCTATTGCTAGAATGCGTGCGTTAACGTCGCCCACTAAAAACACAAACAAACCAACCATTTTCTAGAGGAACTACGATGTTCTGATTCCTTCATTGAATACGTAGGCAAAGGGTCGTGAAACCCTCACGAACGCAATAATAAAAACCATTCATTCCCCTTTTAGCAAGCCTAGTTGTAGATAAATACACCCTTTTAAGACAAACAAACAAAACGGATCCCGTTGAGTACAACGGATGTGAGGGGTGCTAATACCTTCCCCTCGCATAACCGACTCCCTTACCCTTTCTCTTGGTCGCAAGACCATCTTATCCATTCCCTTGTGGTTTTATTGATATTTCCCCTTCCTTCGGGATAAATAAAGTTTGATGGCGGCTCTGTGTTTTCTGCCGGTAGCTTCACCTGCAAGAGCCTCCTGTTTTGATGCCACCAGTCGAAGGAAGACCATTGATCATGTATCTAACCATTTTGGAAAATTCAATGGGGTGTGTACTGGGGCAGCATGACGAGTCTGGCCAAAAAGAGAATGCTATTTATTACCTGAGCAAAAAGTTTACCGATTGTGAAACAAGATATTCACTGCTCGAGAAAACTTGTTGCGCTCTGGCATGGGCTGCTCGCCGGCTAAGACAGTATATGCTGACTCATACTACCTTGTTGATATCTAAAATGGATCCAATAAAATACATCTTCGAGAAACCTACTCTCTCTAGGAGAATAGCGAGATGGCAGATGATCCTGAAGGAATATGACATACAGTATACTATCCAGAAAGCCATAAAGGGCAGTGTACTAGCTGATCACCTTGCTCACCAAGCTGTCGAAGACTACCAGTCCATGAAGTTCGAATTTCCGGATGAAGACATCATGATGGTAAACAACTGTGAAGAATTCAGACCATATGACGGACCTGAACAAGGATCCCGATGGACCCTGGTTTTTGATGGGGCATCTAACGCACTCAGAAATGGTACTGGTGCTATACTCATATCTCCTGAAGGGTTTCATACTCCCTTTACTGCAAGACTCTGCTTCAATTGTACAAACAACATGGCAGAATACGAAGTGTGTATCTTTGGTCTTAAAGCTGCCATAGAATTAGGGATTAAATCCTTAAATGTATTCGGAGATTTAGCTTTGGTCATCAGCCAGATCAAAGGAGAGTGGGATACTAAACACCCTAACCTTATCCCTTACAAAGAACATGTGTTGACATTGCTCCCACATTTTGAAAAGATTACCTTCGAGCATTTCCCGCGAGAAGAAAATCAGCTAGCAGACGCACTAGCCACAATGTCATCCATGTTTAAACTTAAATGGGATAACAAGGCTCCCCAGATCACCATTGAACGAATGGATGAACCAACTCACTGTCACGAGATTAATATTGAAGAAGTAGTGGACCGGCCTTGGTTTCACGAAGTCAAGAGGTATCTCGAGGCTCAAGAATATCCGGAAGGAGCTTCAGTCAATGATAAGAAGTTCTTAAGGAGATTCTCTACTAAGTTCTTCCTTAGTAATGACATTCTCTACAAACACAATCATGAATCTGTGTTACTTCGGTGCGTAGACAAGGTTGAAGCGGAAAAGATAATGGTTGAGTTACATGAAGGCACTTTTGGCACCCATTCTAGTGGGCATACGATGGAAAAGAAAATCCTACGGGCAGGGTATTACTGGTCTACCATGGAAGCAGATTGTTATCAACACTCTTAAACCTGCTATAAGTGTCAGATCTATGCTGACAAGGTACACGTACCTCCAGTTCCTCTGAATGTCTTGACGGATCCTTGGCCCTTTTCTATGTAGGGCATCGATATGATTGGGGAAATCAATCCCACAGCCTCTAATGAACACCGCTTCATCTTAGTGGTCATTTAATATTTTACAAAGTGGGTTGAAGCGGCCTCTTTCGCTTCCATCACCAAGAATGTTGTCGCCCGGTTCATCAAGCAGAATCTCATATGTCGTTACGGTATCCTGGAGAGAATTATCACAGACAATGGTACGAATCTAAACAATACTATGATCACCTCCCTGTAGGAGCAATTCAAGATCCAACATCACAATTCTTCCCCTTACCGTCCAAAGATGAATGGTGTTGTCTAAGCCGCGAATAAGAACATTAAAAAGATCATACAGAAAATGACAGTCACGTACAAAGACTAGCATGAGATGCTACCATTTGCTCTCCAGGGTATCGTACCACAGCGCACACATCAACCGGGGCAACACCCTACTCTCTGGTATACGATATGGAGGCTGTCTTGCCTATTGAGGTCCAGATCCCCTCTCTAAGAATTATGAAGGATGCAGGGCTGAATGAAGAAGATTGGATCCAGACTCGACTTGATCAACTAAACTTGATTGATGAGAAAAGGCTTACTGTTGTCTGTCATGGTCAAATGTATCAAAAACGAATGATCAAGGCTTTCAAAAAAAAGGTCAAACGACAAGTGTATCAAGTGGGGGATTTGGTGATCAAGCGCATCATACTACCGCAAGGTGACCCCGGGGGCAAATGGACTCCTACATATGAAGGACCATTTGTAATCAAAAACATTTTCTCTGGTGGAGAAATGATCTTGACCACTATAGATGGCAACGACCTTCCGCATCCTGCGAACGCGGACATAGTCAAAAGATACTACGCATAAGAGACCCGCTAGGTTGACACACCTAGACAAAACAAGGGCATCCCAACGAACCAAAAAGGTTCGGGAAAAAATTAGGGATAAAATTAAAAAAAATTATACACCCAGCAAGTGGAAAACCCAAAAGGGCGGCTTGGGCAAAAAAGGGTATCCCGGTGGACTGAAAACCCGAAATGGCGGTCCAGGCAAAAGTTAGGGAATTAAAGCGTATGACTATGTCCTGTTGGATCACCTTACGGACAACCTGACAAACTCAGAGGTTCTGATAAATCTAATAAGCTTCGGACAAGGCAATAAATAGACAAGATGCTCAGAGATACGAAGGCTATAGCATAATAGGAACCCCATGGGATTATTACACATAGCTATCTTTTCTTTGTATCAAAATTTTAATTTTTTACGACGGTATTCTCTTACTAGAATGTTTGTCTCGTTGTACAAAAATACTTACTCAAAGTCAATACAAAGATATCCCTTTGAAAGTGCAAAACTACCTGTTTTTCTTTACTCTTGTGTTTTGTTTACAAAAACGTCCAATGATTTATTGTTGAACATATGCATTTGAACATAATTGTTGTTAAACAAAATAGAAAGACATTCATTGATGGATTTAAGAGATAGGGAAATCTCTCTAAGATATTTCCCAAAATTTTCCCTCTCACTTATCAAGAATTTGCTCACAAGATCTCCTTAGGTCAAGACTGCACTAGGGTTTGATCAGCTCAAGACACCTCCTTAAACACTGATGACCAAAATTAGGGTTTAAGTTTGCACAAGGATTTTTGAACTTCCAATGCCCCATATGACTTTCATGGATCATTATAGACCCCCAATATTACTCATGACAAGTTTCAAGCCTTGGATCACACTTTCGCTCAGTCAATTGAGCAGTTGACCTAAAAATCAATTGTATTGGAAAAAAGTCAACTATGGCCAATTTACAGTCAAACTTCATAATTTTTATCCACATTAACATTTTAGACTCATATGCATCATTTGATCAAGTTTGGACCATAATTCCTCAAGAAATTTGATCAAATCTCCAAAAGGGCAAAATGGTTAAAATTAGGGTTTTAAATGGGAAAGGGCAATTTCTGATTTTTGACCTAGCAAATGATCAATTGGTTTAAGGCATGATCTCAAGAGTTAAATTGCTTAATTTTGATCTAATAGCATGGTTCAAAACATTGCAAGTCCATTGGATTGACAGATGAATTTTTCAGTCAACTGATCAAAAGTCAATTGTATACTGAAAAGTCAAACTTTGACTTTTTGGTCAAATTCAAATACCAAAGATCACAATTTATCAAAACATGTCAAAATATGAAACTTATTCATCAAGCAATCAAAAAGTAAAGATTTTATTTTGAAAAGTCAAAATGTCTAAACTTAGAAACTTTTCTAAATGTTTGGAAATTTTATGTTTTTTCACAACTTTGAACAATTTTTTTCACCATGATGCAAGATGATTCAAGATAAACTTCCAACATGAAAGTTGTAGATCTCCATGAAATTTACAACTTTTCTTTACACAACTCCTTCCAAAAGTGCTTGGATCTCAAGTTATAATTTTATGAACATGTGGTCAGGATTTTGACCCAACTTCATGGTACTTTTTCATATAGTTCCAAGGGTAATATTCAAAAGCAATTCAAATATGGGTTGTAGAGCACGTTACAAGATTTCCAAAATGTCCAAGAACTCCTTGAGATCATTCATGAGTAGGGATAATCGAAGAGATGAAGTTAGGGTTTTATCACTTGAATTACAAGTCATTTTGTGATGAACCAAATTAAAAATTCAAACTATGCTGCATAAACTCTACTTTGCAGGCCTCAAACTTGTTAGGCACTCCATAATTAATGGTTTACACAGCTGTTAGAGGTATCACTTCAAGCATTCAATGCATGGACATGCTTTATATCCATTTTTGGAAGAAATGTTACATTGCCATTTTGATAAAGTGCTTTTTGCACAAAACTTGTTCTTGAGCCTTGCACTTGTTCTATTCTGATCACACAAGTCCTATAACTCATGAGAAATGGTTTAGACACTTACAATCACCCAGCCCATGCTTGTACCTCACATTGAAACTTGGTTTCCCTCTTTTCTTGAAAATCAAGTAACCTAGTCAAAAGCTTATAACTTGTACTTCTGACTTGCCAATGCACTCCAATATTTTGGCTTATACATAGACAAACTATTTGCATCAAATACACAAATGTTCATGCCCTGAAAACAACTAGAACTCAGAATCACATTCCATACCTCCATTTTCACATAAACTTACCAAAAACTTGAAACTCATAATCTACTCGTGCGTTTCTTGGCCTTTTGGTTTCTAAAACTTCTAAACATCATTTAGAACTGATCCCACACCCTGTTACAGAACTGTAACACAATTAACACCATCCTCCATTTTCAAAAACAGAGCTTTGCACTTGGACTTCTCCAGAACTTCTCAGGCCCTTTCAGCTCAAACTAAGCATTCCATTAGCTTCCTGGGAACTTGAGGAAGCTAACCCAACCATTGGAACTCCTTGAAAGTTCCTTAAACTTCAAACCCGATACCCTCTTGCAAGGTAAGTTTTCTAACTTTGGAACTTTCCATACAGGCATCATCAATGATTTATTTGTGAATAAAACATGTAGATATCACTGCCCTAAAGCTAACCATGTTCATAGTTTCCATTGATTTTGCTTGAGCTTAGAGAATTTTAAGATTGAAGTTTCTGAGATTTTTAGGATTCAGATTAGGACCAATAAAATCCATGCTTATCTTTGATCTATAGTTTTAATGCTTTACATTTTTGAAACCGTGAGGAAATTCGCTACAAGTTTCATGTTTACAGTTTTCATTTTTGTTGAGAAATGAACAAGTTACAGTTGGTCTGGCTGGAGGTTGAAGATGAAGTGTAACTCAGGACGCGTTTTGTATCATATATTTTTTGTTTTGCTTATGTTAACGGATGTATAGCCACCCCAGTGGTAGAAGCGCGCGCCTGTAACCTTTGGGACTTAGGTTCGAGCCCCAGTGGTACCCTTTTGTGTTTTTCACATTTTTTTGCATTTTTCTGACCCCTTTTTGCAGTCGCTGGGCTCCAATCTTTGGGCATATGTTTTTTTTGTTACTTCTCACCCCTTGCAGGCTATCAGCACCCCTGGCCCAAGTTTTATTTTATTTTCTCATTTTTATTTTACTCATTTTCTTAATATATTTTTCCTAATACTAAAAAAATCATAAAAAATACAAAAATAATAGATTTATATTTTGACTTAGTTTATTTTATTTTTCTCACAAAAAATATTTTTATTTAACTATGCTTTATTTATTTTTACTAATTAGTCTTGTAAATTTAATATAAAAACTAGATTATTATTTATTTTCTTTTACACCAATTAAAATATATTATTTTAATATAAAAAAGACCAAAAATATTTTATAATACTATAATTTATTTTCAAGACAAAAATACCAAAAATACTTTTCTTATTAAAATTAATTTATTTTATTTTTAATTAATAGATTTAGGGTTTTGTTTAAAAAAATTTTCTTAATAAATTTAGGATTTACTTTTTATTATATTAATTAATTATTTTCCCCCTTAATTAATTAGGTTAAAACAATTTCTCTTTTCCTAAAAAAAATCCAAACAAATATCCATTTTCTTTACATTTCATATTTTTGTATATTTATTCATTTTGTATATTATATTCATTTAAATTTTTGTACATTTATACAAATTCAATTTGGTTGTAATAGATTAATTAGGTTTACATTCTTTCAATCCCCATTTACAATTTGTACACCCCCCTCCCACAAGTGTTGTAATAGCGTAGTAACTTTTTATTCCGCAATTTATCGATTTATATATATTATGTTAGTAATTAGGGTTTGCATGGAAAGACTAAAACCAATACCTAGAAAATCCTAATTCAAGACAAAATCAAGCATGAAAATAATACACTTTCACAAAAACACCCCCTAGGGTAAATCTACTTGGTTGTCTTTACAAAATGGTCATATTACGCATGTGAGGTATCTTAGCAAAAACAAGCAAATACAAGATCATAGTCCCTCGATGACGCTATCTAAGTTGCCTCTCAAATGATCTTAGTCCCTAAAAAAGAATGCTAAGATGCCTTGAAACATTGCTAATCATGGTTATACAATGACCCACGCTCATCTCGTTTACATCCAAAGATAGGGTTGCTTACCAAATCAATGGTAAGATAACAATGTCAAAGGAAAAGAAAATGAACAAGAAAGATTTTTGAGTAGGTAGAATGCTCCTAATTACTTGCTCAATTTCAAACAAAAACATCCTTGCTATTTTCAAAAACAAACACCTACACTTTCAAAACATCTTACAAACTTGAAAACATTTTCAAAAGATCAAACACTTTGTATACATTCTTACTGTTGTACCCCAAAATTTGCCCTCCCATATTTCTCAAAACATTTCAAGAAAAATTCACAAGTCCAACCCGGCGCGTCATATTCAGGTGTTCTTTCGCCAAGATATCTCTGATAACGTATTCTCAAATTCAGGTTCGGCTCAAGAGTCAATTCTTTAAAGAAGGTATCTGAATGTGTGAGTTTTCTTGAAGAAATATGATGAAAAAGTATGCTGAAAGTGCAGTTTTTACGCGCTAAAAAATTCATAACTTGAAGATCGTGGCTCGTTTTGAACCCGTTCCGGTGGCCAAAATTCCGTCTTGACATTATCTACGTTTTCATCTCTCACGGCTGGAAGCCAATTTCGATCAGAAGGTCTTCAAAAATGTGGATTTATCAAGTATTTTCATACAGAAAATTTGTGACAGAAGTTTATTTGCGTCATGTTCAGAAAATCATAACTTGGTCGATTTTCATCGTATCGAGCTGGTTCTGGCGCCAAAATTTCACAAATTGAGTTGGCTACATTTTCACAGAAGGTATTAAGTTCAAACGGTATTCAAAAGGCCTTCGTTTTTTGCTCAGAGTGTGTGACGCGCCGAAAATCCTGAATGCTGAATATTATTTCATCTGGACCGAAACTTCGAAAATTCATAACTCGGTCAATTCTTATCGGATTGGGCTCATATTTTTACACAAGGTCACTGACTCATAGATCTACAACTTTGCTTCAAAAGTCGAGACCAAATTATGCACCGATCAATACCAGTTTTTTATTGAAGAACGTGTCAGAATCGACACTGAAGCCTAAAATAAGTTTGTCTGAGCTGAAACTTCAAAAATTCATAACTAATTCACCGTTTATCTGATTGAGCCGATTTTCGGACAGGAGTTAGTTCTCGATGCCGGCTACATTTTGTTTTCACATTTCAACTTCAAAAATTGCACTTAAGTCCCTACGATTTAGCCTGGAAAGTGACGAACTCAAGTGAACATTGGAGGCCCAATTGCACATTCAAAGTCCATTTTCTTTACCCTAATTTCCATTATATAATCACATTCTTTTCACACAAACTAGGGAGGAGGAAAAGAGAGAAAAAATCTTGCCACAACACTGCTAAAATATCAAATTCTTTCAAGAATCCTAAAACCTTGAAATCCTTATTACAAATCCCTCTCTCACTACAAACAAGCCATCACAGTTACAAACCAACACCTCACTACTTCTTCAGTAAGGATATGGCTGGCTTGATCTCCATGATCCAAAGAGAATAAAAGCATTCAGGTCACTAATTTTCCAGTAAGGGTAGGATTGATTTGATCTCTATGATCAAAAGGGTATAATCATTCATACATGCCATATTGTGCCTAAACATTAAATTTCTTCATATATTGGCTTTATTTGCATTTTATGATTTTATTTAATGTGTTCATGAGATTCAACACTGCAGATTTAGACAGGATCCCATGCAGGTTCATTAAGGAACGTTGAGGCCAAAAGTCAAATGGCCAAAAGCCAAAAGCCAAATGGCCAAAAGCCAAAAGCCAAATGGCCAAAAGAACAACTTATGCATGACACCAATACATGGCGAGACAGACATCCTGAGAAGATTAAGGAACGTTGAGGCCAGAACACAAATGGCCAACAGTCAGAACACAAATGGCCATGAAACCCAATCCAATGGCCAAAGAATGCAGACCGTTCAAAAAAACCTCCCCTTGGGCCTGAAACTCCCCTTGGTTTGCATCCTTTTTAATTTTATTTTCTTTTCTTTTCTAATTCTTTTTTAATTGTTTTAATTGTTTTTTTTACCATAAAATAATTTTCTATAATAAAAACAGAAAAATGAAAAATACAAATATCTTTAATTATTATTAATTTCATCACTAACCTATTTTTTGTAAATAAACTCTAACAATTAACTTAGTTTAATTTAGGTTTTTAAACTTTAATCTTTTTCTTAATAAGTAAAAAGTATCTAGAATTAGGTTTTTTTGACATTTTCATCTTTTTCTTAAATAAATTATTAATCATCATTATTTATCATTATTATTAATTATCATTAATTTTGTAAATAAACATGTAAATAAATTAATTAACTAGTAAATTAGGTTAACTTTAATATTTTCATTCATAATTAAAATAATCTAGATTTAGGGTTTCCTTTTAATTCTTTTTCTTTATTTTTTATAAATACAAAAAACACTAAAACACTTTCTTTTCTTTAATTAAATAATTAATTGGACTTTAATTTAATTTAATTTCATGCAAAGGGTCAAAACCCTCGGACGTCCTAATTTTAATTCTTTTCACGTATTATTTCTTTCGATCATTATGTAACTGTTTCTCAGATGTAATAGTAATTAGGTTTATCTTTCCGTCTTTACTTTCCGCATCTTTATCAAAAAACGGGTCTTTGTATTTTGGCGATGTATAGACCTGCGCCTTGTAATAGCGTAGGATTTTACTTTCCGCATTTAAATTTCCGCACTTTTAAATTATAATTGCATGAAAGAATGTATGGCCTAAATTAAAAACAAGCGTAGATCACCATGATACATGTACAAGATAAAACATAACTGAAATAACACACAGATTCACACACCACTCTTAGGGTACGCCTCACTGTTGCCTTGCCCTCGAAACGTGGTCGTCGAGTATAGGACGTTTTAGTAAGTCCTTATGTCCATGACATGATCCAGTTGCCTCGGAAAAGTTGCCTCGAATTAAAAAAGGATCAATGGCATAAGGGTAGCTTCTAAGGTGTCCTATTGTTGCTCTGGTGACCACACTGTCCCTAAACTCGAATTGACCCGAACACCTCCAACGGTGGTGCTACCTACCTCTCAATGGTGGGATGGCACTACCTTAAGGACATTTACACAGCCTAATTCCTTAGGGTAGGTAGATGACTCGTAGATACTTGCTCTATTAAAAAACAAATCAAAAATCTTTTCACACCGACACTTTTCAAAAAGCTTTCAAAACAATTTTTCAAACACTCTTGAGGACTGATACAAGAGTCGATCTGAAATCTTTAAACGAAACTTTTTCAAACCCACTCACAATTGAAAAGCAAACCATTTTGAAAACACAATGAGCAAGTATCTAAGAGCCCATGGACAACCATGGATAGAAAGGGTGCTAACACCTTCCCTTTCTATAAATCTACCTCCCGAACCGAGAGACTATCTCATAAGGAATTTTGCTGTGCTTTTGTCCTGTCCATGTTGGAGAAAATAAAAGACGGTGGCGACTCTTGCTTCCGCGACATTTCGCGAACCAGCGTTAAACAGTCAGTTCCAGATCCACCGATCACACTTACGAACGAGAATCATTACAAAGTTTGCCTAAATAATGGTCTCTTTACAAAATACTTTCAAAAACCACACAAAGCATAATTTCAAACAAAAGCAAGAGATCTAGCAAGTAACTAAGAGCCCATGGAAAACCATGGATGAAAAGGGTGCTAGTATCTTCCCTTTTCATAATCTATCCCCCGAACTCAAGAAATAATTTCAAAGGTCTTTCCTGTGCTTTTTCACCTTTCCTTTTGGATAAAAGAAAAGTCAGTGGCGACTCTTGCTAACCGCAAGATTTACGATCAAACGCAAAATCCTCAAGTCGGTTCTCTCACTGTATCACACGTTGCTTTAGTCTTTTGTAGTTGTTACTTCTGTTTGTTATTTTTAAAATAAAAAATGGAAACACTTTGTGATGTGTTGCTATAGTTGATAAAAGGTTAAAAGTTACAATATTTAGTGTGAAATATTGCTGAAATGAGTGTTTCATCAAGGTTCGCAACCTTATGAAACAACCCTACTTCACCTATTATAGATCATTTTGGATTTAAAAAATCACATATTAAAAAATTTATGTTTTTCATATAAAATTTCAGATTTTCACCTTTTCTATATTTGAGTTTTCATTTATCTTATACATACTCGAATATATGTTAAATTATTTTGGATATTTTGAGAGTATTTAAAACACCATTTAAAAATTATTAAATTTACAATTCAAGTCTAAGTTCATTCGACTTGCAAAATTTATTTAACATTATGCTCTGAAATTTAACTATGAAGTATAGAATGTGACTATGACTAATAACAAACTCCTCTTCCATCTTAATATGTAAGTGAAAAAAAATCACATTTATTAAAAGACATATATAAAATAATAATTTAGATGAAGACTTTTTTTTTGTTTCTTAAAAAAAATTATAAAAAATGTAAAATCAATTTTGATTAATTACTCGTTATGAAGAAAATGAGAGAGGATAAATTAAATATAATTTATATTTAATTTCACTTTTTTTAAAGAATAAAAATTATTATTTTTGTTTATAATTTACGATAATAAGTACAATTTTTTATATTTTAGAAAGAAAAAGAGTATTTATAAGTGATAAATAACTTTTATATTAAACTAGATTTTGTAAAATTGAATTATGAGTTAATCTTCAACCCCACTTAAAAAATTTGAACACCAAAGTTTCATAGATGACACATTGAATCAAATGATATTTGTCCTCTTCTCATTTGAAAACTTTATCTATCAAGATAATGCAAATGTTGATGGTGTGAGACGTTATCCATTTCAATATGTACAAACCATAGAGATAAAAACTACAAAAGTTTGGAACCCCTTTATTGGTACAAAATTATATGCTCCAAGAGAAGTTGCAACTCATGGAGGCCATGTCCTTAGGCAATTGTCGTGTCAACTAGTGAATGGTATTATATCCTCTCACACCTAATATATGGAAAGATGAATCAATGTTACACTTACTTTTCAATTTTGTTTTTTAATAATCTTTTATAAATTAGATATCTAATACGGTAGGGGTGTTCGCGGTGCAGTTTGCACGATTTTAAAGCAAAAAATTACCTGAACTGCAAGAGAAAAAAACATATAATTTGGTTTGGTTCGGTTGGTTTTTAAAAATAAATCTGAACCAAATCAAATCAAACTAATGCGGTTTGGATTAGTTCGGTTGGTTCGATTTTTTTTTTAAAAAATTATTAAGTCATACATACAAATATAGAGGAAAATATAATTTTGTGTTTAATTGTTCATACATTACCATAAAAAAAATTATAATTGTCAAAATAAATTTATAATTTGATACATAAAATTGCGTTTTATAATTTTATCTAAATCTAAAGAATGACATAAACAAGATTGCATTCTTAAATAAATATTATACAAAAAATGCAATAAAATATATTTTATGAAAATAATATTTATAAATAAATAATATTTTATTTTTTTATGATTTATAAATTAAAATAAATATAATACAAAGTATGATAAAATATACACATAATACATGTTGATTTCTCTAAAGAATTAAAGAAATATATATTGGTTAGTAAGATTTTATAACATAATGTGGTTTTGTTTGGTTTGGTTCAGTTTGTAAAATACAAACCGCAAACCGAATCGAACCGTGCGGTTCTGCGAGAAAATGACTCAAACACATCCTAACCAAATGCGGTTTTTTGTGGTTTTGGTTTGGTTCGGTTCAGTTTTACAGTTTTCTATTGGGCCGATTTGGTTTTGAACACCCCTAGATAAATCACAGCGATTCCCATTCAAATTCAGAATTTTTAGTTAAAATAACTCAAAAAGAAAAAGTTAACAGGTGTTTCAGAGTTTTAAAAATCGGACCGAACTTCAAATTAGTGAGGAGACTGAGTCATTGGTATATTGATCGAACCACTGAGTTACTGATCAAACTACATGACTAAATCAGATTGAATCGAATAATTGAATAAACCGGTCATTGTAACAAAACTATATAGATATAAAATTTGTCGAACCAAATGATTCATTCTCTACAAAATATAATTAGCACTTAATTTTTTTGAAAATATCATATCTTAAATAAATTCACAAGTTCATAATTTAAATTCAAAAATTAAACATAACTATCACATATAATAAAATAGTACAAAATTATAAAATCTAAGTGCAAACAAAACCTAATTGCAACATAATCTAATTGAATAGATTATAACAAAATAACTCTATTGTCTATTATATTTAGTTTGAAGAAGAAAAAATTATTTATTTGAGATCTCCTTCTTCAATATCAAAATCATTAACAACAAAATCAACCGAATCTCTAACATCTTCCTCGTCAATGATATCATTACTTTATTTTATTTTTTATTTTTTATTTAAATTTTTTATTAAAATAATCAAAACGACATATTTTTGATTTTTTAAAATTAAAAAAATAATTTATAAAATTTATAAAAAAAATTAAAATTAAAAAAAATTAGATAAGCAACTAAACCATCAGTTTAGAAAAACAACCGGTTTTTCTGGTTTTTACCGGTTCGCATCAATTCAATGACAAATCCAATTCAACAATTGAATAAGACCGATTACCTGACTGGTTCCCAGTTTGACCGGTCTGACCAGTCGGTCCGATCTGATTTTTAAAACATTGATCCCAAAAACCAAAATTAATAAGTTATTTTTAGAAATATTATTTTGGGACGCATGTATTTAATATTTTAAAATTTTAAATATAATTTTATTATATTTAATTATATTTAATTTTTTTTAATTATAATATCATTAACACGTGTTTTTAAAGCACATATTAACATGACCGAAATAAAAATATAAAATTTTAAATCTGATTTAAAAAATATAATATTTAATAAATAATTGTTAACTTGTCTTTTGGCCAATATAACCAATACTATTTAAATAAAACCTTGTATATAAACATAATAATGACTCATTTAAGATAACTCAGATTTAATTTAAATATAAAAAAACATAGATTTTTATAAGTTATTGGTTAAAAGATATTTAAATTTATAAGATTGATTTAAATAAATATGAATAATTTATTATTATTATATAGATTAATAGACATTTATCCCCTACTATATAGGCGTTTTACGAAAACCTCTCGTAAAATTTATATTAATTTACACCTATCCACTAGGTTAGATGAATTTTCTTGTTATTAACATATTTAATCTTTCTTTTGAGAAGAGGATGCCTCTAAAATATTTATATAAGTGTTATACAATAATTGGAACCTAAAACAAATCATTAAAGTACAAAAAAAAAAAGAGAGCCAAAACACGAGCATGTAACCGTTAACACATATGGTTAACTGGTTACACTGACAAATAGAAAAATATCTCATGTTAGGTGTAACCGGTTAACGCATTTGATTAATCGGTTACAACAACTCAAAACCTAGCTTTTTTTAGGCTCCATAAGTTATTTTCTTCTAGCTGTAACCGGTTACACCCCACTTGTTAACTGTTACAACACTTGAATTATTAAAATTTCATCCAACACACCATATTAATTCAAGTGCTCCAAGTTCTCCATGCCCATGCTCATCTTCAACATCTTGAACACATCATTTGTAACTCCCTTAGTCAATAAATCAGCAACTTGGCCCTCACTTCTACAATATCTCGATCTTAACTTGCCTTCACTAACAAGCTCCCTCAAGTAGTGAAACTTCATCTCAATGTGCTTGCTTCTCCCATGTGCAATTGAGTTCTTAGCAAGATTAATGGTTGAAACATTATCAACCAAGAGTGTGACAACCTCACCCTCATTGATGTCCAACTCTTCCAATAGATTCATTAGCCACACGACTTGACACGCACATAATAGAGCGACAATATACTCGGCCTCACAAGACAAGAGTTCAACTACCAGTTCCTTTTTCGAGCACTATGAAATTGGTGTTCCACCAAACATAAAGATTGTTCAGTTGTAGACTTTCGATCATCTTTATCTCTGCGCCAATTGGAATTGGTAAAAACAAGCAAATTGCATTTTTTTTCCTGTATCCGCTGTGGTAAAGAGAATTTCGCAGCCAATAAACCCCTTGGCGTATCTCAGGATTATCTTGAGTGGTGCCAAGTGAGACACTTTAGTATCTCCAGCAATTTACTCGCAATACTAATACTAAACGCCAAATCCGGTCGCGTATTGCACAAGTAACACGTAGTGATCCAATCAACATTCTATATTGAGTAGGATCTACGTTATGCTCCTCTTCACTCTTGGACAATTGCAATCTTGCTTTAGGTGGTGTAATGACAGTATCACAATGCTCCATATCACACTTCTTCAATATCTCAAGAGCATATCTCCTTTGATGTATAAGCAGTCCTCTTTTGGAGTTGTGGAACTCTATACCAAGGAAGTGTGTCATTATGCCAAGGTCACTCATCTCAAATTCTTTCATAAGCTCACTCTTGAACTTAGAAATACTCATCTCTTTACTTCCTGTGATCAACAAATCATCCACATATAGACAAAGGATGATCATACCTTCACTAGTATCCGTCTTCATATAAAATTTATGCTCGGGCACATATTTCTTGAAGCAACCTCAACTAGGAAACTATCTACCTGTTTGTTCCAAGCTCTCAGAGCTTGCTTCAAACCATAAAATGCTTTTCTCAACTTGTAGAACCTTTCCTCTTGATTTTTTACAACAAAACTAGGGGTTGTTCTACATACACTTCTTCTTTAAGGGGTCCGTTCAAAACACAGACTTCCCATCCATTTGATATAAATACCAATTGTTTCTATTCGTAATACCAACAACTAGCCTTATGGTTTAGATCCTAGCAACGGGTACAAATACCGCATAAAAGTTTATACCTTCTCTTTGCAAGAATCCCTTTGCAATAATCCGAGCCTTATGCTTGATTATTTCACTTTTGGGATTTGCCTTCACCTTATAGACCCTTCTTACACCAATTGGCTTCTTACCTTTTGGTAGATCAACCAACTCCCAAGTATTATTTTTCTCAATCAATTTCAGCTCCTCTTTCATTAGACAAACCCACTTTGGATCACTCAAGGCCTCTTCCGTCTTAACAGGCTCGAATTCATCCATAAGTGTAAAATGGAAGAAATAACCATAATCATTAATTTCGTTGTTGCGGAATATCTCACAATCTTGGATTCTTTGAGGAAAACTTATATTCCTAGTTGGTCATCTCACATTTTCATCTGTTATGGCTTCGACGCTCAACTGTTTAGAAATTTTAGGTTCTCTGAAATCCAAAATATCGTGCGTGTAACCGGTTAATGCTTTCCTGTAACCGATTAACGCCTGCATGTAACTGGTTAACACCTGCATGTAACCGGTTAACGACTGCATGTAATAGTTTATAGGTTATTCCACTCAATTTAATTCTTCAATTACAATGTCCCGGCTAATCACAATCCTCATATTTTCAACATCAATTATCTTGTAACCTCCAGTAGGGTGATACCCAACAAGTATCATCACCCATCCCTTGTCATCCAACTTCCTTCTAAGCTGACCCAGAACATGTCTATATGCCACAGAACTCAAAACTCTCAAATAATTTAGATTCGGTTTGAATCCATATCATGCCTTTTCTGGTGTTATCTTCTCAAGCTTCTTTGTATGACACTTATTCAACAAATAGGCAGTTGTGAATATTGCTTCTCCCCACAACTCTTTCGGCAAGTTCTTACCTTTTAACATGTTTCTCATTATATTCATAATCGATCAATTTTTCCTTCGGCAACACTGTTTTGCTGGGGTGTATAGGGTGGTACTACCTCATGCATTATCCCCTCTTCATTACAAAACTTCCCAAAGTCATTTGCGACATACTCGCCTCCACCACCCATTTTGAGAACTTTAAGCTTGTGACCACTTTGTCGCTCAACCATGGACTTAAACTTCTTAAACACTTCAATTACCTTATCCTTTCTCTTGATTATGTATGTACATAGTTTTCTACTATAATTGTCGATAAAAGTGGCAAAGTACTTATTGCCACCATACGAATCAACTTGCATCGACACACACACATCAGAATACACCACCTCAAGATGATGCTTGGTTCTATAACATGCATCCTTGTTGAATTTACCCTTGTGTTACTTTGCTGACACACACTCTTCACAAATCTCAGTTGGAATGTTGATGGATGGCAACTCGGTTACCATATCATTCCTTTGCAACGCATTAAGATCTAAAAAATTGAGATATCCAAGACGGTAGTTCCACAACCACTCATCTTGAATTGCCGCTATAGTAAGATACCTATGATCTATCACCTTCAACTTAATCTTGAAAGTTCTATTGGCATCCATATGAGCTTTAAGGACCAAAACCCTGTTTGCATCCGTAACACACAGTCTTATCTTCAATGCGAATCTTGTAATCCTTCTCAAGTAATTAGCGAATACTTAGAAGGTTACATTTGATTCCAGGAACGTACAATACATATTTGATCAAAGAATTCCCACCATCCTTTCTCATAATCAAAACATCACTGGTCCTGTCGGCCTCTAAAGTGGTGTCATCCGCAAATTTCACTTTATTCATCGTGGCTTGATTGATTTTGACAAACCAATCCTTTTTACCTATCATATGCATGGAACAACCAGAATCCAAATACCACTTTTTGCTGCATTGGACTCCTTCTCTCATCAGCATTATGTTTTCTTCTTCAAACATTTTTGCAGCATTCCCATAACTGCTATTGTTGTTTCCCGAAAGCCTACTGCTCCATCTGTTTTCTATCAACATTAGCTTCATCTCATTGAGATTCCCTCTGTTTCGCGTTGCATTATCTTATGAAATGACCAGGCCTTTGACAATTAAAGTATTGTACATTACTCTTGTCAAATTTCTTATCACCTCTAAAGTTGCCTTGATCACCATTTTTGTTGCAGTTGCTCTCACTCCTTTTACAAATCAAACTCTTTAAATTTTGGGACTCTTTTCCATCAAAATTCTAAAGATTCCCTTTACTCTTCATGGACCATTTTCCTTTTGACTTCTTGCTCTTCTCATTGAACTGTGCTTGCAAAGAAATCTTCGCCTTTGCCTTGTCATTACTCGTCTCACCCATCATTTGCTCATGAGCCTCAAGAGAGATTTGAAGTTCCTCTTTGCTCAACGTCGGAAGATCCTTCAAATGTTCAATCGCCACTATAATGTTGTCAAATATTACCGTCAAAGAACGCAAGATCTTCGACACAACATTCTGCTCTAAAACAGTTTTTCTACAAGACTTAATTCGATTCACTAACTGCGTAATCCACATCACGTAATCGTTGATTGTCTCATTCTCCTCCATTTGAATCAATTCAAATTGACGTTTGTGCATTTGTAACCTGACCAACATTGCCTTATCATCCCATACATATGTCTTTTCTAAGATTTCACATGTTTCCTTTGTCGACCCCCAATCACTAATTTTCTCAAAGTTGTCACCATCAACACATTGATGGATAAAGAACAACACTTTGTAATATTTCTTCTTCTCTTCCTTGAACGCAACCTTTTTGGGAATCCGTTGCACCTTCGACAAGAGGAATCACACTATTCTTGATCACTTCAAAAACATCTTGGTAGTCAAACAACACCTTCTTTTTCTTGCACCATTGTCATAATTCTTTGCTTCAAGGAGAGATAGGTTTGTAGGGACTCTATCATTGGAGACGGTATTCATGTTTGCACAGCGGATTATGGATTAGAATTAGGCTCTTGATACCAAATTTTGGAACAAAGAACCACATAATTGATGAACCAATGGAGGTTTAGGGCTTGTGGATGAGAAGATAGTGAGAGAAGAAGAGAATTAGAGACAGACTGAGTAATTGAGGGCGAGAATCATTTAATGCATTAATTCACTAATTTGAGATGAGGATGCCTTCAAAACATTTATACAAGTGTTACACAACAATTGGGACCTAAAACAAATCATTAAAGTAGAAGAAAAGGCCAAAGTATGGGCCTATAACCGGTTAACATTTGATTACCGGTTACACAGACAAACAGAAAAATATCTCATGTCAGATGTAACTAGTTAACACATTTGATTAATCGATTACAACAACTTAAAAACCAACTTTTCCAGACATCAGAAATAATTTTTTTTCTATTATAACCAATTGCACCCCATATTAAGCAGTTATAACACTTGAATTATTGAATTTTCATCCAACAATTTTACGATTGACTAATTTAAATAAAAAAATTCATTGTCTAATTACAAGAGCTTCATTTAAAAACAAAGTAAAGCTGCTTTATAGACATGAATACTACTACTTAATTAAATACTTTTTAAAACTATGGTAAACCCAAATTCAAACTTAAAGTTTTATATAAATTATCACCACAATGATATATTTGCAATTCAAAATTTTATTTTAAAAAGTTAATAATATAAAAAATAGTTGAATATAGCATTACAATTTCAAATACAATTTGGATATAGCGTGCCCTTATCTTTAATATAATCCTCCACTTTGAATCATATCCCACTAGCCGTTTACAAACCTTATCGCTGAGCTTTCACACTAATTGCATATAATTGCTTGCAATCTAGCTCCCATCATAACGAATAATTCCTCTATCTCTTATTATAATCAAAAATTATTTTTTAAATTTATTAAATGTATAATATATTTAATCTATATATAAATTACATATATTAAATATCTAATGAACTTTAAAAAAAAAAATATTTATAATATGAGAAGGAGGGAGTATTTTTTTTATACTTAAAAGATGAAAATGTAGTAGGCCTTGATCAGTGTGATGAATCTCACTAGATAAGATTGTCGACTATTCATGGAAGCATTGTCCTTTATAGTCCACTTACAGTATTATTGGCACAGAAAGGTGAACAAAAGTATTAGGCATCGTATAGTTTGATTTCTAGAGTGATATACACGACTTCAATAATAAAATACGTCATGAACATGAGTAGAAAATAGCTGGTGAGAAAATGAAGGTAACCCTAGTTGTAGGTTTCTAACGCGGCGGTGATAGTTTTGGTGCCTCATGTGCTGGTGATAGTATTGGTGATTAGAGAGAGGATATTTTGCAAAATAATATCATATCAGTGACGTTTAAGTTAGAATAAGATTGAAGTAAAATTTTGTAAATATGAGTTAAATCGTATATGAGTATGACTCAAGGATCAGACTTATATATGAGAGGTTATTGTGAGCGTCTTTGGATTGTCTGACATGCAACACGAATGATTATTGAATAAAGATCAACTGTTATATAAAGGGGAGGCATGCTCTTTTGCGGTGCAACATGAGACATGTCTATTTTTACATCAGTGTGCTCAACGTCTTGAGTGGATTGGATCAGTCATTATGGGTTGTTGGCCAATCCGAAACAGTTTTGCCCCAAAATTATTGGTGTCAGTTATAAAGCGAGATTGTTGTCACAAAAGTATATGAGACAGACCCAAAAGTTGGAAGCGTTGTAACATTGTTTGTTGAGATGACAATTCGTGGTGGTCATGCTTAGTGTGAGTAATTGACATGGAAAACTGGCTCATTAAATGCATTTCGTGTAAACAAAACGTTTCTACGACGGAGGGCCCCACATGTCCGACAGACGTAGGGGAGGAAGATGACATGGATTGAAGCTTTGATCTTTCATTGATTGTTAACATTGAACCGGACGCTTAGTTTGCATAAAAACAAGAACTTTGTATTTTGTTTTCACTTTTAAAACTCTTCTTTGCTTCAAGAGTGTCATGTAGAAGAGTTTTCACTTACTTCATCTTTGTTGTTAGAGGTTTTTAATTGGAGTTTTTGGCTCAATAATCCTACTTCTTCATTCGATTTGGTCAAGCAATTTGCATTTAACCCAATATATCCTTTTCTCCCTTTTATTTAAGCATTTTCATTTCTGTTTGGAGATGGAGAATCCAAGAAACCCAAACATAGGAATGGAGAACCTAGGAAACCTTAACATAGGACTCCTCTTCGTAGAGTTTAGTGATGATGTTTCTACTACTTAAGAAGTAGTGTTCAACCCGAGTGATATGGAGCTTATCCTATCAATGTTCATATGAACTAGGTCATGGTAGATTTTAGTTTTGGAGATTTAAAATGACTAATCTCATTGATGTTGAAAATGTCATGGATGATACCCATATGTCGAGGTTCGTCGGGGGGTTAGAATGTCAATTCAAGCATAACATTAATGTTGATTAAGTGAAATGGTGGTTGGAAGAACAACCTAGGTGTACGACTTATGGTCATCATTTTTTGTCTTTGAACAATAATGAAGAGATGATGAAGAAGGCACAACCACTGTATCTAGAATTCCCCTGACTTCCTCAAGGATTTCAAATATCATTATTTTATCACGCGATCCTTGACGGCGGAAAACCATAAGTTGGTATATGTATGTACTATGTTGAGGATCAGTGGAGGACCTTTATATCACTCGTGCGGGATTAGTTTCCCAAAATACTAGTTAGGAAACCATTTTAGGTCACGCCGAATAAGGATGACTTATGATGAAATGGATCTATGTGAGTATGACAAGTTTTATGCAAGCATTATTGAGCAGCTTGTCTATTCTCTTTATAAATAATATTATATTGATAAAGGAACGGAGGAAGTAATGATGACAGATCAATATATAAACACACAAATCCTAGATACTTCTGAAAACTCAGACAAAACATTCTCTAGCCTTGGTCTATTTATTTTTGTGAGCTTTTTTCATTTTAATATTATCGCATAATGACCTTTTGTATTCCTTTTGTAGTCCAAGTGTCTTTAAAGGTGATGAAAGTATTTTCGGTGGGTAAGTATTTTGTATGGTCTCCATAGGGATTAGTGTGATATCACTGCTGTTTCACAGATAATACAATTTTAAGGAAAGATTCATAAAAGCTTTGGTTGTGAAATGTAATGATTTGTAACAACATGTAACAACGGTAAATGATTAAGAAATTAACGGTTAAAGAAACATGTCAGGATTAGATTTCATTAACCTATTTCATATGTATTCGACTAATCTAGCATGTGAACATAGTTATTAATCGATATAAGAACGTATCACTCTTCAACGCTGCTTATGTCTAACCGGTGTTGCGTGTTTTACCGTATTGTTTAATCGATGATCTCTCAACCTATTAAGAAATACAATAACATTAAGACTTGATATAAGTGAATATCAAACTCCAAATCTATGTCTAGACTTTGGTCTTTGATATATGATGATCCTAGGTTAAGACTTGAAAGATATTTCTCAATAATAATTCAAACCATAGAAATAACATGAAAACAAACATAACATCTATATTGATTCATAAATAGTTCACATAACAAAGATAAAAAGAAATACATACGAGTACGCTTAATTACATCTAATTCAGACACAAGGGGTTTAGCTACACATCATCATGGTCGATTTCTTCATAAGAAATGAAAAGATATGAATAAGCATCCAAGTTGAATAATCGACAAAGGTTGTGTATTCATCTCCGATTAAATGATTCTAAGTTTTTGGTATATTTTTCTCTCACGATGAGTTTCTAGGGCAGAAAAGTTAAGAGGGACCCCAAAAAACTGTTTTTGTTCCTATTTATAGAGTTTTTGGTTTTCTGTTATCGCTTGGCAAGGTAAAGTCTCGCCCGAAGAATTCTCCTTTTTGTAGGCTTCTGCCAGCTCACAATCCTCAAACCGCCCTGTGAGAATATCCTTGTCTCGCCCCAACGAGCTTTTTACATCAACCTTCACCAGGTGACCATGCCATTTTTTCCTAATGGAAAACATATATTTTGCTTCGCCTTGGCCTTGTTGGGTGAGCTCACCCCTTTCTCGCTCCTTGCTCGCTGGGCGAGCTTGCTCACATTCCTCTTCTTTGCTATGTGTCTTCTTCTTTGGTTTGTTGCAAGAATTTTTCGCACACTAACACATACATCAAAGACACCACAACAAATGATTTTAAAGTTACATTCTATCAATACTTGGGGAATTCAATGATCGAAAATGTAAAATGGAGCCTAAAAATGCCAAATTTTCATGTGAAATTATAGTCATAGTTGGCACTTATCAAAAGGATACTTTAAGGAAACTTTAGTGAGTGGTATTTGTTTTATCTTTCTTATACCCTATGGTTCCTATGCCTTCCACGAACTTTAATTGTCTCATCATGTCAGTGAAGTGGGTCGACATCTGTAGAGGTTGACTCGAGATGTGATGGATATGAGTCTCAAGCCCTTAAACCACATCATCTCCATTGAAGAGTGGGATTATGTTTATTCAATTGTTTGAAGTTATTCTTACCTTTTAAGATGACTATTCTTAAAACATTAGTTAGGATAAGATGCCACATGTTGAAAAAACAATCCCAAAGATAAGAAGAGGATGAATTATGATATTCAAATTTCAAAAATTTATTTGAAAAATGATTAGATTTAAGTTGGTTGATTTTAAGAAGAGGGTAGAAGATGAAGTTAAGCAGCAAAAAAGATAAATGATAGGAAAATAAATAAATAGAGTAAGAGAGACCATAATAAATATAACCACACAATATACTATAGTCCCCAAGAGTTTCCTCTTGAAAAATCTAGTATCAACAACTTGAGCTTTTACACAGGTTCATCACAACAACCTTACACAAAGATTTTTATAGGCTTAGTTTACATCCTTGAAGTTTGTACTTACTAAAAAAAGTACACATGTGTGTCACCTCTATGATGATAAGGTGTCCAAAGAATTTAGAGTTTATGGGTGTTTAAGACAAGTTCATGGTGGTGAGAGACCCTATTTTGAGATTTTTTCTGTGAAGTGATAACAATCTCACTAGGGTGAGAAGTTATATATTTGGGGGCATTTCATGATGAGTTCATAATATCCTCCTTAACCTTAAGGATGAGATATTTAAAAGGGATTATAGGCCTATATTTAGGGTTTTTCAAAAATAGCAATCGTCCAACTAGTAATGGTAAGTGGACCGTTGAATCCCTATTTCATAGGGAGAAGTGAGTTATTATCTTGACTCATTTTCTGAATTATTCCGGACCAAGACATGTCATTTCCCATGTTACCTATACTAGGCGAGTGGGGTGAATTGCGAGCGATGTCATCCCCCTCATGAGAGATAGGATTTTGTCACCCCTTGGTAAAGGGGGCTATAAAATATATCACTACATAATTCGTCAAGCACAAGGGCTTGGTAAAGGGCAAAGTGTTTAATTAATTTTGTTCCTGAGGAGTCTATGTGTTAAGACTCTAAGTTAAGCCCCACATTCGTGGTTTTAAGTTAAGCCTATCACATGAGACTCTAAGTCCTTCAGGCGAGGCATTTAGAGGAGCTTGTTTGACAAAACTTTAAGTCCCTCAAACGAGGCATTTATAGGGTCATGTATGAAGAGACTCTAAGTCCCTCAGGAAAGGTGTTTAGAGTTTAGTATCTTGGGTAAGACATATTTCAAATCCCTTAGGCAAGAATTTAAGTTGAGTCACTCGGGCTAGACTTCAGTCGAGTCCCTTATGAGATACTTTAAGTTGAGCTAGTCTTATGCGACTCTAAGTCCCTCGGGAGGGGTGTTTAGAGTAGCCTATCTAACAAGACTCTAAGTCCCTCATATTAGTTGTTTGGAGTTGAGTCTTTCGAGAAAGACTTTAGTTGAATCCCTCAGGCGAGAATTTAAGTTGAGTCTCTTGATCCAGACTTCAGTTGAGTCCCTTAGGCGAGACTTTAAGATGAGCCTTTCTGATGAGACTCTAAGTACCTCAGGCAGGGCATTTAGAGAAGTCCATTTGATGAGAATCTAAGTCCCTCATGTGAGGCATTTAGAGGATCATGTCTGAGAAGTCTCTAAGTATTTTAAGAGAGTCATTTAGAGGGTCATGTTTGATGAGACTCTAAGTCCCTCAAGCAAGGTGTTTGGAGTCCAGTCTCTCAGGAAAGACTTCGGTTAAATCCCTTAGGAGAGACTTTAATTTAAGTGCCTCGATCCAAAATTTAGTCGAGTCCCTCGGGAGAGACTTTAAGTTGAGCCTGGTCGATGAGGCTTCAAGTCCCTCAGGTAAGGCGTTTATTGGAGTATGGATAACGAGACTCTTAGTCCCTCAGGTGAGGCGTTTAAAGGTCATTTAGAATATTAAATGGTGATAATGAAAGTTGTTTCCTATGTCAGTTTGACTAGGGTCCCATAATGGATGTCATCGTACTTGCTTAAAAAGTACAAATACGTGGCACCTTTATGCTGGTAGGGGTTTCTAGAGGCTTTAGAATTTGTTGGTGTTTAGGGCATTGCTCACAGTGATGAGAGACCTTGTTTTACAAGCTCACGAGGGTGATAACCTCTGTATTTAGGGATATTTTTTGGTGAATTAAAAAATATCCTCTTCAATCCTAAGGATGAGATATTTATAGGGGCCTATGAGCCTAGATTTATGGTTTCTCATAAGTAGAAATCATCCACCTAGTAATGTATTGGAATGTTGAATCTCTATTTCTTAGAAAGATATGGGTTATTCCCTTGACTCATTTTTTGTATTATCTCTGGCCAAGACATATCATTTCCCATGTGTAACATGGTGGGAGAACTGACTTGGTTATTTTGCATTTGATCGCAAATGTACAGTTAGCAAGAGTCGCCACCGACTTTTCTTTTATCCAAAAGGAAAGGCTGAAAAGAACAGGAAAGACCTTTGAGATGTTTTCTTGAGTTCGGGGGGTAGATTATGAAAAGGGAAGGTATTAGCACCCTTTTCATCTGTAGTTATCTACGGGCTCTTAGTTGCTTGCTAGATCACTTGCTTTTGTTTGAAAATGTGCTTTGTGTGGTTTTTGAAAGTATTTTAAAAAGGACGCCATTGTTTAGGCAAACTTTGTAATGGTTCTCGTTCGTAAGAATGTATACAAAAGTGTTGATCCTTTGAAAATGTTTTCAAGTTTGAAAGGTGTTTTGAAAGTGTTGGTGTTTGTTTTTGAAAATAGCAAGGATGTTTTGGTTTGAAAATGAGCAAGCAACTAGGAACATTCTACCTACTCAAAAGTCTTTCATGTTTATTTCCTCTTTCCTTTGACATTGTTATCTTACCATTAATTTGGTAAATAACCCTATCTTTGGATGTAATAGGGACGGGCAAGGGTCATCGTATAGCCATGATTAACAATGTTGTGAGATATCTTAGCATTTTCTTTAAGAGACTAAGATCATTTTTGAAAGACAACTTTAATAGCGTCATCGAGGGACTATGATCTTGTATTTTTTTGATCGCTTTTGCTAAGATACCTCACATGCATAATATGGCCACTTTCATAAGGCAACCAAGTGGATTTACTCTAAGGGTGTAAGTGTGCAAGTGTATTGATTTACATGCATTGTTTTGTCTTTGAATTAGGGTTTTCTAAGCATTGATTTTAATCTTTCCATACAAATCCTAATTACTAGCATTTGTATATAAAGCATTAAATTGAGGAAAATAAAAATACTAAGCTATTACATCATTTAGGGGACGGGGTATACAAATTTACAAATGGGGAATTTACAAGAAAATTAAATCTAAATAATTATTACAACCACATTGAATATTGTACAAAAATGAAGATAAAAATGCAAGAATGTAAAATGGAAAAAGAAATGGTTTTTGTTTATTTTTTATGAAAGGGTTTAGTCTTGACCTAATTAAAAAATAATTAAGGAAAATTAATCAAAATTAACCTATCCTAAATAAGAAAAGAAAATAACTAAAAAGAAGATTCTTTATGGTTTTATTTATGAAAAGGTTTTAAATAAATAAAAATAATATGGATATCAATTAATTAAAATAAACCTAAATTCTAAATTAATTTTAATTACAAGAAAATAATATAATGGTTAAATCTAAACCTAAATATTAATTATTAAGAAAGAAATTAATTTATTAAGAAAATATTTTTTGTTCTTTTAGTTTTATAACAAAACAAAAATAAACTAAATAAATGTAAAAACAAAAAACAAAATATTTTTTTGGGTTTTTATTAATAACAATAAAAAATAATATTAATAATAATACTAATAATAATATTAATAATAATAAAGGAAAAAGAAAAAAAAATAAGAAAAAGAAAAAAATAATGAAAAAATGGGCCAGGGGGTGCTGAAACAATGCAGGGGGGAGGTTAGCAAAAAAATGAAGAAGGCTCAAAGCTGGGCCCAGGCGCTGCAAAGAAAGCAAAAATGTGAAAAAAAGTGTGAAAAATAACAAAAGGCAGCACGCTGGGTGTTGAACCCACGCCCTCTTGGTTACCAGTGCGCTGCCTTACCACTGGGGTGGCTATATATCCGTTGATATAACTGAAACAATAAATACACAACACAAAGCAAATTCCAGAAATGAACTTCATCTTCAACCTCCAACAATAGTTCCTGTAACTTTCTCATTTCTCAACGAAAATAAAAGATGCAAACATGAAAGTTGCTCCATTTTTCCATACGAATCCAACCATATAAATATCATGAGCTATAAATCAAAGAAGAATGAGAATTTCTAAAAGTACCAAATTCTGACCTAAATATTTTCAGAGATTCAAACCTAAAATTCTCTAAGCTAAATCAATATAAATGAAATCTATGGATATGTACAGTTTCAGGACAATGATGTCTACATTTTATCTTCACAAATGTAAGCATAACAATGCCTAAGTAATGAGATAGAAGTTCAAGAAAAATACCTCAAAACTGGAAATTGTGAAATGCAAATGAGCTTGATTCAAGGTGCTGCAATGATCAGGTTAGCTTCCTCAAGTTCCCAGGAAGCTAATGCAATGATTAACTTGAGCAATGGATGGCTGAAATGGTCTGGAGAAGTCAACTTGCAGAGCTCTATTTTTGGTTATGGAGGTTGATGAAGATGGAGTTACAGTTATGAAACAGGGACAGGGATAGGTTATATTTGATGGGTAGGAGCTTTGTGATTAATTAGGAAGGAAAACGCACGAGGGAAATGAGAGATATAAGTTTAAGGTCAGAATTATGCATCAATGGAGTTTCTTGTGCAAATTCTGGCTTGAGGAAGTTTTGGTGTGTTTTAGGGTGCTTAAGCTCGTCCTCTAGATCACAAATAGTTCCTCTATTTATAAGCAACAAGTTTGGAAGCTTGTTGTTGATCAGAATTCAAAATCACAAGTTTAAGCATAACATGTGATTTTTTGAGAAATCCAAGTTTCAAAGTCTTGTGTACTTTCTAAGATAGAGTGGTTATACTTTAAACATACTTGCTTATGACTTTGTAGATGGAGTGTGATCAGAGGGAACAAGTTAGAGGCTCAAGAATTGACTTTGTGCATAAAGCTTGCTTTTCAAGAATGGTATTCTTCACTTTCTTCCCAAAATGGCAATGTGAATTGGATAAAGCTTAAACCACTTGGATTATAGATCAAAAGTTTTTGTAATCCATTAATGATGGATGGATACACAATTTAGAAGGCCTGCAAAGTAAGATTATGCAGCCTAACATTGAAATTGCATTCTTGTTCATCATGAAAATGACCTATAATTCTAGAATGAAATGCCAACTTCATGCCTTCAATTCTCCTTGCTCAAACATGATATCAAGGAGTTCTTGGACATTTTAGAAAGCTTGTAATGTTCTCTACAACCCCTCTTTGAATCAATTTTGAAAATTCCCCTTGGAACTATGTGAAAAATTGCCATGAAGTTAGGTCAAAATCCTGCCTAAACTAGGGCAAAATTTTCACTAAGTGTTTAGTTTCATGAACATGTATTCACAAAATCATAACTTGAAATCCATAAATTTATAGGAGAAGTTTTGTAAAGCAATGTTTTATATCTCATTGAGATATACAACTTTCATGTTGAAAGTTTCCTTCGAATCATCTTGCATCTTGGTGGGAAAATGGCTCAAAGTTGTGAAAAAACATGAAGTTTTCAACACTTAGAAAAATTTCTAAGTTTGGAAACTTTGACTTTTCAAAATGAAATTTTGACTTTTTGATTTCTTGATGAACAAGTTTCATATTTTGACATGTTTTGATGAATTGTGATCTTTGACACTTGATTTTGACCAAAAAGTCAAAGTTTGACTTTTCAGTGTCCAGTTGACTTTTGATCAGTTGACTGAAAATCAACTATCAATCAATTGATCTTGAGGGATGTTTTGAGTCATGCCATTAGTTCAAAATGATACAATTGAGTCCTTGAGATCATTTTTCCAACCAATCAACCATTTGCTAGGCAAAAAATCATAAATTGCCCTTTCCCAATCAAAACCCTAATTTTGACCATTTTGCCCTTTTGATGATCTGATCAAATTTATTGAGGAATTATGGTCCAAACTTGATAAAATGACATATATGAGTTCATAATGTTGATATGGATAAATAATTATGAAGTTTGACTGTAAATTGGCCATAATTGACTTTTTCCCCAATACAATTGTTATTTAGGTCAACTGATCAATTGACTGAGCAAAAATATGATCCAAGACTTGAAACTTGACATGAGAAATCTTGAGGGTCCATAGTGATCCATGAAAGTTAAATGAGGCATTAAAAGTTAAATTACCCTTGTGCAATCTCAAACCCTAATTTCAGTCATCAGTGCTTAAGGAGGTGTCTTGAGCTGGTCAATCCTTGTACAGTCTTGAACCAAAGGAGATCTTGTGAGAAAATATTTGATAAATGAGAGGTAAAATTTTGGGGTACAACACCATGTTTCCCTATATTTGTCGAGTGCGGGGTGTCACGAACGATTTCATCCTCCTTGTGAGCGATAGGATTTTATCGCCCCTTGTGGGTGACACAGTCTCCTCGTCCTTTGTGGTCCCTTCATAAACATATCACTACAAAGTATATTACAATAAAATAATGTAATTAAGACCTTGAGTAAAAAAATTCCACATGATAATAAAATAACACAAGTCTTAGATAAAGTTTTTCACTCTCTCAGCACTAAGGCAATTTCTTGTGAATAAAACTGATAGAAGAGAGAGAATGAGTGAGATAAGAGAGTTAATATTTTGCACATTTTCCCTTTATAAGTAAGAATATGACTTATTTATATATAAATAAATTTAGCTTAAAAATGAAATAGTCCATGGTTCTGGTTGCTTCCTAATCAATTTGAAATAGCAACCTCATCGATTAGGTTAAGCCAGAAAATGAAACCCTAGTCTGCTTTGTCATTAGTCGATTACAAGGATTTATAATTGATTAAGAGGCATTAATCACACCTTAATCAATTATATGAAGGGTATAATTTATTAGAAAGTGAGTTTTTGTTTTCTAACTGATCATAATTGTTTCTTAATCATTGAAATACTTGCTCGAATTGGTTTTAAGAAGTTTTAAGAAAACTATGAATAGTTCAAAATATTTTTGGTGCGTGTGTGCGTCACCTTAATACTTCAACACTTACTCTTACTTAAATTACATTAAATTGGTCAAAAAAGATAAAACAATAAACACATGATCATACGAACTTTCACGACTTCACAACTTCAAATCCTTTCTATTACTTGATGTAACTTTGTTTAACTCTTTTAACTAGACCATGAACATTTTTTTCTCCTGCTTGCTTCTTGAATTAGGATCCATTTTATTCTACTCCTCTTTATAGTATACTTATCATCCCTTTTTCATTATTAAAAAGTGGAAAAGAAGAAGAAAATAGATAGACATGTATGTTATATAGAAACAAATGCACAACACATAAAACATATAGAAGAGAACAACTCATATATTAATAAAGGGGAAAACACACACATATAGGTACATAAAAAATGACATAAGAACATATTTCTTTCCATGATGGGCGAACCAAAACTGTTAGACTAGTTCATTGAGCGGTAGTCTTTGGCAATCTTATTCATCTTTGGTGATCTATTTAAGGATGTCTTCCCTTATTATTTTAGGATGTTTTTTGCATATCATTTCAATTATTTATTTTATTAATTGAGCCTTTGATAACAAGTTGTTCAACATCTCCTAGAAAATGATCTTTTTTAGTTAATATGCCTTTTGCATGCATAAACACAAAAATTTGACTAAAAGTGAATGCAAGTTGATTAAAAAATAAATTTTATGATTAGAACCATGCATGATTCAAGAATGCAAGTCTTAGATTCAAGCAAACATGATTTGAATCATGCAAGTCCTTGATTTAAATAATGAAGTTTTTCTTTTCCCAAATATTGGTTTCGATAAACGTGATTTTAATCATGATAGACCTTGATTCGAATCATAAACAAGTCAGAGAATTTGGAATTTGGCGTTGAAAATGTGATCCGAGTCACGCATTTTCATGGTTCGAATCATGAAGGAATTTTATTTGGATCATTACTTGGTTTGATTAAAATAAAACACACAATTTTGGTTTTTAAAATGACTTATGGAAATATGATTCAAGCCATGATTGAGTGTGATTCAAATCACATGACTCACATAACATGACTCGAGTCATGATTCAAATAAAAAACCAAATCTTGAGTTATCCATTGTTTGATTCTAATAATTCTCTCACTAGATTAGAATCACACATTTTGTCTTTGACTCAAATAAAAGTGTTATTTTGACTCTATTTAATGCTCTATCTTTAGCACATATATAAACTTTTCTCTCTCTCTATTATTCATAATCTATAGAAAAATATTTGAAAGTCTTGAGTGTTTATCATTCACTTAATTCTTATCTCTCAGATAAAACTTAAAGAATTTTTTTAAGTGTTGATTTCTTGAGTTTAAAATGTATTTGTGTGAGATTTTTCTAAAAATTCTATCTTTCACCTAAAACCAAAACACCATTGATGAGTGTCGCTCAAATCTATGAGAGAGTGTGAGTTCTATTTGTGAAAAGATTCATTAGAGATCCTAATGATTTATGAAATATTTTCTATATAGAAGAATGATATTGTGGATTTCTGAAGATTGACATACAGTAAATAAAAAGAAGAAGTTCTTCTCCAAAAGGCCGTGGAGTTTATATCACCTATTAAAAGTTCAGAACTCAGACAAGGGAAGCCTAGTAAGATCACATGAAGATTAGTGCGGACGAGATTTTGAAGTTCTTTGGTTTTGAGAAGGTGGATTGATTCAAGATCAGAGATCTTATAAGTTTTTGCAGCCTAGTGAGATGTGTGTAATGAAGAATAATTGAGATTCAGATATGTTTAACTTAGTTGTTAGTTCTAAGTATTTCAATTTTCCTGTGATTATCATTTTTACAAAAGGACATTGTAACATTTTCAATAGTGGAAGACTCAACAAGTTATGATAATTTATCATAAGCGATTGGATTAAGTGCAAGCAAAGTCAAAACATCAAACCAAAATACCTAGGATTACAATTTCTTTATCCCTTTCTTATATACTTTATGTATATAATTGACATGTTTTAGGTTTTTTTTCTGCTTTCTTAGTTTGTATGTGGTTAGGTTCTTTTTTTCATAGAGATTTAATGTTTAGCCTTAGGTTTGTATTAGGTCTAGTTTTCCGAATAATTCTTTCTGATGATTATTCTAGAAATTTGTAATATTAGATTGTTGGACTAATTAATCAAGGTTTATTCAAACCTCACTATTTTGAATCGAATTAGATTAATTGCTATATTGTTTAATAGTTAAATCATCACCATGTTGTTATCAGTGATGTCATATGTACAATAATTCGATCGCATAATATTCTTAAAAACACTTTTCAAACTTTAGTTCCCACACTTTTAACTTTGATTTTGAAAACAATTTTTGTTAGGGAAATGACTATTCAATCTTCCTTCTGAACTATTCTACACCCATTTTCAACCAACAATTGATCTCGGAGATGGTATTTAAATTAAGTCTCGTGACTTCAAAAGTTATGAATATTGACAACAACGATATGAAATGTGCATACCATAGAGCTCTCATATCCAAGAAAGAAAATTACATGTATTTATAAAGAATGCATGTATGTTCATCTAATGTTAGTAGACAATATCGTCAATGATCTTTCAGTTTAGAAAACTCCCAGAACATTCAATAATTTAAATAATTATTATTAAATATTTTAATATAATAAACATCGCATGTCTTTTTTTTGAAAAAAATACCTCAAACAAGACTTTTGTGAAAGACTAACTAAAATATATTCAAATTTTAATATTTTGTTTAAAAAACAATTTTGAATACAAAGTCATAGCCTAACATAAACGAAAAATAAGGAAGACCTAGCCTATTTCGAAACATATCGTTAAAAGCACACACAAAAGCTTCACTCCACCAAACAAAACTTTAAATGCCAAGACCTAAGAAAGCTAGTTTGTATACACAATGGTTCTCTCCATAAATATACGAGATAAAATAAAAGATATGTTATGAGTTCGAATTATATATTCAAAGTTACATGTTCTTCAGAGGCCAAGATGATAAGGTGATATGTTTTCACCTTTTCTCTTTTTGGTTGTTGCTGAAGCGGTAAAGCGGCATTAAAAAAGTAAAGTATTATTTTACCAGGTGATATTTATTTTATATCGTATCATGTCTATTGAGATTGGTTATTGAGTATCCCTTCGACAAATCATTCGTTAATGAGTTTGGAGGGTGTAACAGGGTGGGAGAACTGACTTGGGTGTTTTGCGTTTGATCGCAATTATTGCGGATAGCAAGAGTCGCCACGACTTTTCTTTTATCCAAAAGAAAAGGTTGAAAAGAACATGAAAGACCTTTCGAGATTATTTCTTGAGTTCGGGGGGTAGGTTATGAAAAGGAAAGATGTTAGCACCCTTTTCATCCGTAGTTGTCTACATGCTCTTAGTTGCTTTCTAGATCACTTGCTCTTTTTTTGAAAATGTGTTTGTGGTGTGGGTTTTGAAAGTATTTTGAAAAGGAATGTCTTTGTAATGGTTCCCGTCTCTATAAGAACGTGTATAAAGTGTTTTGTATTTTAAAAAATGTTTCAAAGTGAAATTGTGGGTGTATAAAATGTTTTTTTAGCAAGCGAGCAACTAGGAGTATCCTACCTACTGAAACAACCGGATGGAAATCATCGAAACAATGAAGTCACCACCGAACGTCTTTTATCCCGCCGAGAGGGAAAAGGTAAACATCTAGAAAACCTGAAAAGGGAGAAATCACGGTCTTTCGACCGAGAGATCGGGTAAGGGAGTCTGTTACGCGAGGGGAAGGTATTAGCACCCCACACGCCCGTAGTACTCTACGGTATCCACTCTTGTTGTCTAATCTAATGGGTGTAGTCAAGTCCTATGTCTATGGATTAAAACTGAAAAGGGAATGCATGTAAAAGAAAATAAAATAATGTAGGGAAAATAAAAGTTGTGCTCGGTTGGGCCCTACCCCAATGCCTACGTATCCCTTTTAAGGAATCAGAGCAGCCGTAGTTCGGCTTAAGTGTTTTGGTTGGTTTGTGTTTTTTAGTTAAGACAAACAAAGATAATCAAGATGGCAAAACATCAAGTAAAACAATCAAACAAATGAGGTGATCAAGCGTCGGCTAAGTAATAACAAAGAAACATGTCAAAGATGGAAAGATGTTAAATGACAAAACATCACATCTAGCAATGATATTGAGAATCAAAGCAGGATAACAACAGATGCGATGGCAAAACATCAGCTTCAAACAAATGTGTGATGGCAAAACATCGGCAAAGAGATAACAAAGATATCATGGTAGAGATGGTGAAACATCAATGATACGGATGGCAAAACATCACACCTAACAATGATATTGGGAATCAATGTAGGATAAGAAACATGTGCGATGGCGAAACATCAGCTTCAAGATAACAAGATATCATGGAAAAGATGACGAAACATCAATAAAACGGATGAAAAAACATCACACCTAACAATGATATTGAGAATCAAAGTAGGATAACAAACATGTGCGATGGCGAAACATCTGCTTCAAACAAATGTGCGATGGCGAAACATCTGCAAAGAGATAACAAATATATCATGGTAGAGATGGCGAAACATCAATAAGACGGATGAAAAAACATCACACCTAACAATGATATTGAGAATCAAAGTAGGATAACAAAACATGTGCGATGGCGAAACATCGGCTTCAAACAAATGTGCGATGGAGAATCATCGACAAAGAGATAACAAAGATATCATGGTAGAGATGGCGAAACATCAATAAAACGGATGAGAAAACATCACACCTAACAATGACATTGAGAATCAAAGTAGGATAACAAACATGTGCGATGGAGAAACATCGGCTAAAAGATAACACAGACAAAGCAAGATTGGTTTGTATCTGTGATACAGTGGGAGAACTGACTTGAGGTTTTGCGTTTGTGTTCGCAAATGTTTCAGTTTAGCAAGAGTCGCCACCGACTTTTTATTTTATCCAAAGGAAAGGTCAAAAAGCACAGGAAAGACCTTTGAGACGTTTTCTTGGGTTCGGGGGGTAGATTATGAAAAGGGAAGGTGCTAGCATCCTTTTCATCCATGGTTTTCCATGGGCTCTTAGTTACTTGTTTAGATCACTTGCTTTTGCTTTTCAATTGTTTGAAATGGTGCTTTGTGTGTGGTTTTTGAAAATATTTTGAAAAGAGGCCTTTGTTTAGGCAACCTTTGTAATGATTCTTGTTTGAATATATACAAAGGTGTTTGTCTTTTGAAAAGATGTTTCAAGGTTTGAAAGTTTGTTTTGGGAATTTTTTTTGAAATTATGTGTTTTGAAATTAGCAAGGATGTTTGCAAGTTTGATCAAGTAACTAGGAGTTGTCTACCCTACTCAAAGATCTTTCCTACACATTTTTAACCCTTTTACATTATTGTTTTACCATTGTATTTGGTAAACAACCCTGTATTTGGATGTTAAACGGGACGGGCGCGGTCATTGTATGACCATGATAACTATATTGCCAAGTATCTTAGCAAGTTTTTGAGGGACTAGATCATTTTTGTATAGGCAACCAAGATAGCATCATCGAGGGACTATGATCTTTTTTGTTTTGTTTTTGTTTGCCAAGATACCTAGCATGTATACCATGGACATTTTTAAGGCAACAAGTGGATGAAACCCTAAGGGTGCTTGTGTGCATTGTGTTGTCATTTTTCATGCATTTTTGTCTTGTGTTTAGTCAAGCTATTTGTTTTGATTATTGGTTGTCATACAAACCCTAATCTAACTATCATGCATATTTGAAAGCAATAAAGTGCGTAAAAGTAAATCTACAACTATTACAACATTGATATGGGGAGGGGGATACAAGTTTGAATAGGGGGATATTTGCAAGAAATAAAGCCCTAAAAACTATTACAACCATATTGAATTTATTGTACAAATAATAAATTGACAAATATTTAAATGGACAATTAAATATAAATATGCAAAGTGTTTTTTTGTATTATTTTTATGTATGTAAAAATAAATTATTTATGTCTAAAAATAAGAAAAATATTAATGATTTTTTTTGGAAAGGGTGAAGAAACCCTAATTTTGTTTTAAGAAAATATATATATATATTATATTATTTATTTATTCATTTATGTATAAAGAAAATAAACAAAAATATTCACAAAAATATTAAAAAATAAAATATGTGAGAAAATATTACTCTATATGTATAAATAATAAAAATAATAATATATAATATTTTTGTATTAATTATAAATTTTTTATTTAAGAAAATAAATGTATTAAACGTAATAAACTAAATATTATGCCAAAAATAAAATAAATTGTGAAAGTTTAAGAAAATATTTTTGGTAATTTTTAATGTTTAGAAAAATAAATAAAAGTCAGAAAATGTAAAATAAATGAGAAAATATAAAAAAATAAGAGAAATGGGCCAGGGGGTGCAAAAAGCAGGATGTGGGGTGTCAAAAGTATGACAAGGCCAGGCTCAGCCCACGTTCCTCTTCATCCTTGACCTTGTGACAAAGAAATGCGCGCGTACCCTGTTCAAACTGGTAACTCCTGCATACGTGCTCAAAAACAAAAATTTGCAACATGAAAGTTATAGCTCTTGATCACACGATTCTAACCATGTAAAAAACTTAATCTAACTCTCAAAGACCAGAGAGAATTTCATTAGCCCTAAATCTTGACCTAGTTTTTTCAGAAAGTTCAACTATCAAATACTCCTAGCTCAGTTAACATAAATGAATTCTATGCATATGTATAGCTCAAGGGCAGTGAGGACTACATTTTTCTTCACAAACCTAAGCCTAATGATTCCTAAATAAGGAGATAGAAGTTTGAGAAATACCTGTTTCAATCAAGTTCGAGTATGGCAATGCAACAACTTTCAGTGAGGCCTGAGGTTCTTTTGAGCTTACTTGATGTTCCCTTGACCTTTCCCAATGCTTGGCTTGCTTTGAAATGGTCTGAAACTTCTTGTAGAACTCAACCTGTAAACTCAGAATTTGAAAATGGTGAAGTGTGTAAATGGAGTTACAGTGGCTTGAGAATGGTTGGGATAGCTTAGGTATGTTGTATGAAGTGTGTTGGAACTGGTTTGGGACAAAACACACGAGGCAATGTGAAGATGGCCTGTGATTTGCAGAACCTGCCCTGTTTTGGAAGAAAATGGGGTTTTTTGTGTACAAGGGTGTTTGAGAGGTGGTGAGCTCGTGTTTCTGGCTTAGTGTAATGTGTAAAACTTGTTTGAAATGTTTACAAAGCTTGGTTATATCAGATTCCAAAGATATGGACTTTTTGCACAATGACTTGGTTTTGAAGTAAAAGGTGAGTTGACAATGCAAAGGGTTGTACTTGCTAGCTCCAAGCCTGCTGATAGTTGGTATGATTTGCCCTAAGTTTATGGAGTTGGTTTGCTGCAAAAGATTGGGTTCACAGCTCAAGAGAAACAACTTGACATAAAGCAAACTTTATCAAAGTGGCAATGTTGCCTTTTTGCCATTTTTAGATTAATTCCTTATACAATGCTCTAAAGCTCAGAATAAAGCCTTAATCCAATGTGTTTGCATTTAATTTATGAGTGTGGAAGGGTTTAAGATCTGTAAAACAAGTACAAACATGTTTGGACAGAATTTGCAACTTGTGTCAATGTGCTAAATGCCTTGGCCAAAAGTGGGAAAATGTCATTTTCATTCCTTCGATTCTCCCTAACCACAAATGGTTTTGGAGAGTTCTTGGACATTTTGGAAACCTTGTAACATTATATACAATCCATATTTGAAATTCATTTTGAGATTCCATTTGGAACTATGTGAAAAATTTCCATGAAGATTGGTCAAAATCCTGCCTAAACTAGGGCAAAATTTCACTAAGTTAAAAGTTTCATGGACCCTTGTTCACAAAATCATAACTTGAGATCCAAGCATATTTTGGGAAAAATTTGTGAATAAAAGTTGTAGATTTTGTGAAGGACTACAACTTTCATGTTGGAATTTTTGTTTGAATCGAATTGCATCATGGAGAAAAAGTTGGGAAAAGTTGGGAATAAATAAGAAATTTTCATAACTTAGAAAATTTCTAAGTTATGAAAATTTTCAATCTTAAACCCTAATTTTCAAAATTAGGTTTCTTGGTGAACAAGTTTCATGTTTTGACACATCTTGATGAAAAATGACCCTTGGCACTTGATTTTGACCAAAAAGTCAAAGTTTGACTTTTCAGTGTACAGTTTATTTTTAATCAGTTGACTGGAAAATTCATCTGTCAATCTTGTGCAATTGAGATCTTTTGAACCTTGTGATTAGGTCAAGATGATGCCATTGAGTCCTTGAAACCATGCTTGAACCCAATTTTCCATTGGCTAGGTGAAAATTCAAAAATTGCCCTTCTGCAGTCAAAACCCTAAAAATGACCATTTTGCCCTTTTGATGATCTGATCAAATTTCTTGAGGAGTTGTGGTCCAAACTTGATCAAATGGTTCATATGAGTCTATAATGTTGATGTGGATCAATAATTATGAAGTTTGACTGTAAATTGGCCACAATTGACTTTTTCTCCAATACAGCTGATTTTTAGGTCAATTGTCCAATTGACTAGGCAAAAATTTGATTCAAGGCTTGAAACTTGGTATGAGAAATCTTATAGGTCCAACATGAAGTGTGAAAGTCACATTAGGCATTGGGAATTCAAAAATTCTTGAGCAATCTCAAACCCTAATTTCAGGTCATCAGTGCAAGGAGATGTCTTGAGCTGAGCAAACCCTAATTCTGTCTGGAGTCCAAAGAGTCTTGTGAGGGGAAATCTTGATGAAATGAGAGGGAAAATTTTGGGGTACAACAGCTGCCCCTGTTCAATCTTCTTGAACCTGAAGAGTTAGATTGGCGAGTTTGTCGTTCGTGACTCGAAGGTAAAAGATGATTGGACACTAGAGTGCCCGTAAATTTGCACTCGTCCAAATGTAGTTGAGGGAATAGGCTTAAAGATGCCATTTGGAAGTGTGAATCTTGTTGGAGATGGGCTTAAAGATGCCATCCAAGAATGTTTGTTGAAAATCAGGAGAATGAGCATCAAAATGGTTTCCGTGTCTGGAGCATCTCTGAGCTGGGGATCTGAATAAGCAATAGAATAGCATCCGTGTCTGGAGCATCTCTAAGCTATTTTCTAAAATATTTGAATAAGAAATAGAATAGCATCCGTGTCTGGAACATCTCTAAGTTGTTTTCTGAAATCTTTGAATAAGCAATAGAATAACATCCGTGTCTGGAACATCTCTTAGCTGTTTTCTGAAATCTTTGAATAAGCAATAGAATAGCATCCGTGTCTGGAGCATCTCTAAGTTGTTTTCATGATTGCATATTGGTAGCTTGTTAATCTTATCCTGAAAAGGGTAAAATGTTAGCTGAAACACAAAGTTATATTCTATGAAATGTATGATGCAATATAAATGTGTTTTTATCCATGTTTATGATACATGAATATAATGTATGCGCATGTAAGCTGATTAGCTGTCTTGCTGAGGAAAATAAATCCTTGATAGCTGGAGATAATAAAATCCTTGACTGCTTTCGGGGAAAAATAAATCCATGTCCGCTGTTGGAGATTCAAAGTCTTTGATCGCTGAGGATGAGAAATCCTTGCTGACTACTGTCGGGGATAAAGATGCCTTGGTAGCTCGCGGGGATTATCAAAAACTTTGACAACTTCTGTGGGGATGTGAGAATCCTTCACGACTTTCCTAGGGAATCCAGAGAACTTTGACGACTATGGCTGGGGATTACAGAATGGGAATCCTTACTTGGCTGGGGAATAAGGAAACTCTAGTGATCTCTACTGGGGATCAAACAAAGGAAAACCTTGATCTACTGGAGAACAAAGAAGGCTCTGATGGCTTTTGCGGGAAACTGAGAATGAGAATCTTCATTCTGCTAGGGGAATTTGAATCCTTGGGGACTTCATGCTGGGGAGTCAAGAATGAGAATCTTCGATCTGCAGTGGAATAAAGATTCTGATAAAATCATGCTGGCGAGTAATGAAGACTTTGGCAACTTCACTGGGGAATCAAGAATGAGAGTCTTCATTCTGTTGGGGAGTGAAGAACTTTGTGGGGGATAGCTATACTGCTGGGGAGATCAGGAGTTTGGGTTGTATGCCAATCTACTGGGGAATTATCCTAGGTTGGAGATAAGACAAAAGTTAACTGCTATCTGGTTGATTCTCAGACTTTAAGACAACTTGCTGGAGAATCCGGAGACGCTGAATGGTTTCTGTTGTGGATTGATAGTTTGACTCCGCTGGGGAAGAAGGTTTTAAGATAACTCTCTGGGGAATTATCTGGTTTTAAAGCGACTCTTCGGGGAAATTGGAGGAAACTGGATGGTTTCCACTGGGGTTTAAAGGTTGAAGATTTGACTCCGTTGGGGATTGGGAGTTTCAGCTTCACTGGGGAAGAAAGTTTCATCTCCGCTGAGGATATGTAGTTCAAAGTTTTGGCTTAGTTGGGATTGGGAGTTTGAAGTTTACCTCTGACGGGGATTTTTAAATTTAACTCAGCTGGGGGATCTAGATGATGTACTGCAGGGGATTTCTCTTGGAATAGCTTAAAGACGTCTTCCTATACTTTCAACCTATCAGTAATTATTCTTTCTCAGTTCGTTTATTTGTAAACATGTGATTATATTCAAATGCATATGCTCATTTAATAAATCATTGGACATTTTCAAATAAAACACAAGTGTAAAAAGGAAAAGACAAATAATTTTTCTGCACTTTGAAGTATCTTTGTATTAACTTTGTGTAAGTATTTTGTACAAAGGAACAAAAATCCTAGTAAGAGAATGTTGTCATAAAATGAGAAAGATTTATATAAAGAAAGATGGCTATGTGTAAAAATTCCATGGGGTTCCCATTTTGCTATAGCCTTCGTAACTCCGAATATCTTGTCCATTCGCTGCTTCGTTCGAAGATGATTGAGTTGATCAGAAGCCAGGAGCTTGTCTGTGAAGAGATTGTTCTTAAAGTGATCCGACGAGACATAGTCATACACTTTAATTCCCTAACTTTTTCCTGGACCGCCCTTTCGGGTTTTCAGTCCACTGGGAAACCCTTTTTTTCCCAAGTCGCCCTTTCGGGTTTTCAACTTGCCGGGTGTGATCGGTGGATCTGGAACTGACTGTTTAACGCTGGTTCGCGAAATGTCGCGGAAGCAAGAGTCGCCACCGTCTTTTATTTTCTCCAAATGGAAAGGACAAAAGCACAGAAAAATTCCTTAAAGAGATTGCTCTCGGTTCGGGAGGTAGATTATAGAAAGGGAAGGTGTTAGCATCCTTTCTATCCATGGTTATCCATGGGCTCTTAGATACTTGCTCATTTGTGTTTTCAAAATGGTTTGTTTGCTTTTCAACTGTGGGTTTTTAAAAAGTTTCTTTGAAAATTCCAGTTCGACTCTTGTATCGGTCCTCAAGAGTGTTTGAAAAGTGCTTTCGAAAGCTTTTTGAAAATGTGTTGGTGTGAAAAGTATTTTTGATTTGTTTTGTTTTGAATTAGAGAAAGTATCCACGAGTCGTCTACCTACCCTAAGGAATTCGTCTGTGTAAATGTCCTTTAAAGTAGTGCCATCCCACCATTGAGAGGTAGGTAGCACCACCGTTGGAGGTGTTCGGGTCAATTCGAGGTTCGGGACATGGTGATCACCAGAGCAATAGGAAGATACCTTAGAAGCTACCCTCATGCCAGGTTCCCGGATCATGAGAACTTACTAAAACATCCTCTACTCGACGATCACCTTTCGAGAGGCAAGGCAACAGTGAGGCGTACCCTAGGGGTGGTGTGTGATTCGTGTGTCGTTTTCATTTATTTTTGTCTTTTGTCAAAGTGATCTATGCGTTTGTTTTTATTTTGTCTTTCATTCTTGCATGCATTTTATTAACAGTTAAAAATTTGCGAGAAATATAAAGTTCTAAACTATTACAAAGGCGCGGGTCCACATCGCCAAAATTAAAATCCAGGACCCGATTTGACGGAAAGTAAATAAAGAAATAAAATAAAGTGCGAGAAATTAAGTTTACAAGGCTTTGGGAGAGTTACATAAATATTTAAAAGAAGGAAATAAATAAAAATGCGCGAATAGGAATTAAAATTGGAAACGAGGGCGTTGGATCCTTTTTAATGAAATTAAATTAAATGATTAAACTAATGAAATTAAAGAGAAAAAAGAAATTATTTTTTTTTTTTGAGTTTTTGGTATTTATGTTTTTTATGTATTTTTATGAGAAAGATTAAATGAAATTAAAATATTAACCCTAATTCTAATTTTTTTTATTTATTAAGAAAAACATGTTAAAATTAAACCTAAAATTAATCTAATTATTTACATGCAATTTTGATTTATAAAAATAAATAATTAATTATTAATGAAATTTATTTACAAAAAATATTAATTAAATAAATATATTTTGATTTTTATGACTTTTCTGTTTTTTACTATTTTTTATATTTTATGAAAATAAGTTAAATTAAAGGAATTAATTAAAAAAAGAAATAATTGAAATAAATAAAATAAGGAAAAGAAAGAAAATACAATACCTTGGAGGTTTCTGTCCCCTTTTTGTAGGTGAATTGGAGTGGTTTGGCCATTTGTGTTCTGGCCTCATCATGCATAAGTTGTTCTACTTTGGCCATTTGGCTTTTGGCTTTTGGCCATTTGCGTTTTGGCCTCAACGTTCCTTAATCTTCTCAGGATGTCTGTCTCGCCATGTATTGATGTCATGCATAAGTTTTTCTACTTTGGCCATTTGGCTTTTGACTTTTGGCCATTTGGCTTTTGGCCATTTGGCTTTTGGCCTCAACGTTCCTTAATGAACCTGGGATCCTGTCTAAATCTGCAGTTGAATCTCACGAACACATTAAATAAAATCATAAAATGCAAATAAAGTCAATATATGAAGAAATTTAATGTTTAGACACAATATGGCATGTATGAATGATTATACCCTTTTGATCATGGAGATCAAATCATTCTTACCCTTACTGGAAAATTAGTGGCCTGAATGCTTTTATGCCTTACTGGAAAATTAGGATCATGGAGATCAAGCCAGCCTTACCCTTACTGAAGAAGTAGTGAGGTGTTGGTTTGTAACTGTGATGGCTTGTTTGTAGTGAGAGAGGGATTTGTAATAAGGATTTCAAGGTTTTAGGGTTCTTGAAAGAGTTTGATATTCTAACAGTGTTGTGGCAAGGTTTTTTCTCTCTTTTCCTCCTCTTTTTCTCCTCTTTCTTTCTCCTCTTTTTCTCCTCTTCCTTTCTCCTCTTCTCTGGTTTGTGTGAAAAGAAGGTGATTATATAATGGAAATTAGGGTAAAACAAATGGGCTTTGAATGTGCAATTGGGCCTCCAATATTCACTTGAATTCGTCACTTTCCAGGCTAAATCGCAGGGACTTAAGTGCATTTTTTGAAGTTGAAATGTGAAAACAAAATGTAGCCTACATCGAGAACTAACTCCTGTCCGAAAATCGACTCAATCAGATAAACAGTGAATTAGTTATGAATTTTTGAAGTTTCAGCTCAGACAAACTTATTTTGGGCTCCAGTGTCGACTCTGACACGTTCTTCAATAAAAAACTGGTATTGATCGATGCATAATTTGGTCTCGACTTTTGAAGCAAAGTTGTAGATCTATGAGTCAGTGACCTTGTGTAAAAATATGATTCCAATCCGATAAAAATTGACCGAGTTATGAATTTTCGAAGTTTCGGCTCAGATGAAATAATATTCAGCATTCAGGATTTTCAGCGTGTCACGCACTCTGAGCAAAAAACGAAGGCCTTTTGAATACCGTTTGAACTCAATACCTTCTGTGAAAATGTAGTCAACTCAATTTGTGAAATTTTGGCGCCAGAACCAGCTCGATACGATGAAAATCGACCAAATTATGATTTTTTGAACATGACGCAAATAAACTTCTGTCACAAATTTTCTGCACGAAAATACTTGATAAATCCACATTTTTGAAGACCTTCTGATCGAAATTGGCTTCCAGCCGTGAGAGATGAAAACGTAGATAATGTCAAGACGGAATTTTGGCCACCGGAACGGGTTCAAAACGAGTCACGATCTTCAAGTTATGAATTTTTTAGCGCGTAAAAACTACACTTTCAGCACACTTTTTCACTATATTTCTTCAAGAAAACTCACACATTCGGATACCTTCTTTAAAGAATTGACTCTTGAGCCGAACCTGAATTTGAGAATATGTTATCAGAGATATCTTGGCGAAAGAACACCTGAATATGATGCGCCGGGTTGGACTTGTGAATTTTTCTTGAAATATTTTGAGAAATATGGGAGGGCAAATTTTGGGGTACAACACCGGGTGTACAGATTTTTTTGTTTATCCCTATTTTTGCCTGAATTGCCCTTTTGGGTTTTCGATTCACCGGGATGCCCATTTTTTCCCAAGTCGCCCTTTCGGGTTTTTAACTTGCCGGGTCATTTATGCGTAGTATCTTTTGACTATGTCTGCGTTCGCAGGGTGCGGCAGGTCATCGCCATCCATGGTGGTTAATATCATTTCTCCACCAGAAAAGATGTTTTTGATCACAAATGGTCCTTCGTAAGTAGGAATCCATTTGCCCCTGGGATCACTTTGCGGCAATATGATCCGCTTGATTACAAGATCTCCGACTTGATATACCTGGCGCCTGACTTTCTTGTTGAAAGCCTTGATCATCCGCTTTTTATATGTCTGACCATGGCAAACAGCAGTAAGTCGCTTTTCGTCAATCAAGTTAAGTTGATCAAGTCGGGTCTGAATCCAATCGTCTTCACTCAAACCAGCATCTTTCATGATTCTCAAGGAGGGGATCTGAACTTCAATAGGTAGAACAACTTCCATGCCGTATACCAAAGAATAGGGTGTTGCCCCAGTTGATGTACGCGCTGTGGTACGGTACCCGTGTAGAGAAAACGGTAACATCTCATGCCAATCCTTGTAGGTGACTGTCATCTTTTGAATGATCTTCTTGATATTTTTGTTCGCAGATTCGACAACACCGTTCATCTTTGGCCGATAGGGAGATGAATTATGATGTTGAATCTGGAACTGTTCGCACAAAGCGGTGATCATAGTGTTGTTCAGGTTTGTACCGTTGTCAGTGATGATCCTATCGGGGATACCATACAGGCAAATGAGGTTATGCTTGATGAAGCGGGTAACCACATTCTTTGTAACGAAGGCGAAGGAAGCTGCTTCGACCCACTTGGTAAAGTAATCAATGGCCACCAGGATGAAACGGTGTCCATTGGATGTTGTAGGCTTGATCTCTCCAATCATGTCGATTCCCCACATAGCGAATGGCCAAGGAGCTGTTAGGACATTGAGAGGAACTGGAGATATGTGTACCTTGTCCGCATAGACTTGACATTTATGACAAGTTCTGGAATGTTGATGGCAATCAGCTTCCATGGTAGACCAGTAGTAGCTTGCCTTTAGAATCTTATTAGCCATCGTATGTCCTCTTGAGTGAGTGCTAAAGGTACCATTATGTAGTTCAACCATGATCTGCTCAGCTTCAACCTTGTCCACACAACGGAGCAGAATGCAATCATGATTGTGCTTGTATAGGATACCATTGCTCAGGAAGAACTTAGCTGAGAATCTTCTTAAGAACTTTTTATCATTGACCGAAGCTCCTTCAGGATATTCTTGTGCCTCGAGATACCTTTTGACTTCGTGAAACCAAGGTCGGTCCACTACTTCTTCGATATTAATCTCGTGACAATGTGCAAGTTCGTCCATTCGCTCAATGGTGATTTGGGGAGCCTCATTATCCCAGTTAAGTTTAAACATGGATGACATCGTAGCTAGAGCATTTGCTAACTGATTTTCTTCTCGCGGGAAGTGCTCGAAGGTATTCTGCTCGAAGTGAGGTAGCAATGTCAAGACATGTTCTTTGTAAGGGATGAGGTTAGGATGTTTAGTATCCCACTCTACTTTGATCTGACTGATGACCAAAGCTGAGTCTCCAAACACAACCAAAGATTTGATCCCCAGGTCCATTGCAGCCTTGAGACCAAAGATACAAGCTTCATAATCGGCCATGTTGTTGGTGCAGTTAAAGTAGAGTATGGCTGTGAAAGGTGTATGGCAACCTTGTGGAGAGATGAGTACCGCGCCGATACCGTTTCCAAGTGCATTGGAGGCACCATCAAAGTACAGGGTCCATCGGGATCCTTGTTCAGGTCCGTCATATGGTTTGTTATCTTCAATGCTGTCCAAAGTCATAATGTCTTCGTCGGGGAAGTCGAACCTCATGGATTGGTAATCTTCGACAGCTTGATGAGCTAGATGGTCAGCTAGTACATTCCCCTTTATAGCTTTTTGGGTCGTGTACTGGATATTATACTCAGTAAGGATCATCTGCCACCTAGCTATCCTTCCAGATAAAGCAGGCTTCTCAAAGACATACTTAATCGGATCCATCTTAGAAATCAGCAGAGTGGTATGAGTCAACATATACTGCCTTAGCCGGCGAGCAACCCATACCAAAGCGCAACAAGTTTTCTCGAGCAGTGAGTATCGGGTCTCACAGTCGGTAAACTTTTTGCTAAGGTAATAAATGGCATGCTCTTTTCGGCCAGACTCGTCATGTTGGCCCAGTACGCACCCCATTGAATTATCCAAAACAGTCAGATACATGATTATCGGTCTTCCTTCGACGGGAGGCATCAAGATAGGAGGTTCTAGCAAATATTCCTTGATTTTATCGAAAGCAACTTGACAGTCATCATTCCATTTAACCACCTGATCTTTCTTCAACAGCTTGAAGATTGGCTCACAGGTAGATGTTAGGTGAGAAATGAACCTTGCAATGTAGTTTAGGCGTCCCAAGAAACCTCTGACCTCCTTCTCAGTGTGAGGGGAAGGCATTTCTTGTATGGCTTTGACTTTGGCAGGATCAACCTCGATGCCTTTGTTGCTGACTATGAAACCCAAGAGTTTACCGGACCTGACTCCGAAAGTGCACTTGTTAGGGTTCAGTCTGAGCTTGTACTCCTTCAACTTGAGAAACAACTTTTGCAAATGGTCGAGGTGTTCTTCTTCTATTTGTGAACGGGCTATCATGTCGTCTACGTAGACTTCAATATCATGATGTATCATATCATGAAACAAAGCTACCATGGAGCGCTGATAGGTTACCCCGACATTCTTCAGTCCGAAAGGCATCACCTTTATAGCAGAACGTATCCCACTGTGTAACAAAAGTAGTTTTCTCCATGTCTTCAGGGGCCATTTTTATCTGGTTGTACCCTGAAAATCCATCCATGAAAGAAAATACCTTATGCTGAGCTGTATTGTCGACCAAGATGTCAATGTGCGGTAGTGGAAAGTCATCTTTAGGGCTAGCCCTATTTATGTCTCTGTAATCCACGCACATTCTCACTTTGCCATCCTTCTTAGGCACGGGCACAATGTTAGCAACCCATTGTGGATAGGAGGTAACAACAAGAAACCCAACATTGAACTGCTTCATCACTTCAGCTTTGATCTTTTCAGACATATCGGGCCTCATTCGGCGGACTTTCTGTTTAATTGGTGGACAGTCTTCTCTTGTAGGGAGACGGTGAACCACAATATCTGTATCGAGTCCCGACATGTCTTCGTAGGACCAGGCGAAGATCTCAACATATTCATTCAATAGCTGAACTAAGCGCTCTTTGACACTTGGCTCTAGGTTGGCACCCACTCGGACTTCTTTTTTGTCTTCATCAGTACCCAAGTCGATAGTCTCTAACAGCTCCTCATGGGGCAGAATAGCCCTTTCTTCCTGTTGTAGCAGTCTAGACAACTCTCCCGGCACTTCACAGTCTTCATCACCTTCGTATTCGGCATGATTGACCAAATCTTTAGAGTCACTAAAGGCCATAGCAGAGTTGTTACTCATGGAATCCGGAATGGAAGGGTACCTGCATTTTGTGAGTGTGGGTGTGTGTAAGGGATAGCCACCTTTAAACAAATAAAATGTAAAAAGAAAGAAAATGAATACAAAAGTTTATATGTGAAAACGTCCATGATTCATTAAAATGGCATATGAGTATGAAAAATCAAACCCTTACAAATGGACCTATATGCCTCGGGTAAGGCACAAGGCAAAAAGTGTACAAATTGTTTAAGAATTATTACAGACCAACAGAAATGTTTGAAAGATAAATTACAGATTTATAAAAGTAATGGGAACAAAGTCCTTTGCCTCCCAGTTGTTCATCCCTCCGTCAACAGTTGGAAAGATCCAATCTTCTAGGTTGCTCTCCTCTTCACCATCCTCCAAAGCATTGACTCCATGATGGGTGATCTTCAACGGTGGCCCTCCAGCCCTGGAGCGGCGTACAACCTTTTGAGCAAAAGCAGTGAACCCCAAGCCGAATTTATCATATTTGAAAGGAAAGTCAGGTAGCTGACCCCATATTGTGCTTCCTCCTTCTTCAATCACAGCCTTTGCATCTTTGAGGGATGACATCCGAGGCACAAGTTTGGTAATCAAAGGTACAGAAGACACTGTCTTGGTTGCCACAACTTCAGGAGAAACCTCTTCAAAGTGTTGGAAGGGAGTCTCGATGAATTCACCATCCAATTCAACATAGCGGAATAAATTTAGATGGCTTATCATGTACTCCTCCTCGCCATGAACAATTATAATTTTCCCCTGGACTGGGTACTTGAGCATTTGGTGCAGAGAAGAAGTGACGGCCCCAACATTGTGGATCCAGGGTCTTCCCAACAAGCAAGAATAGGAGGGACGGATGTCCATCACATAAAATGTGGAGTTGAAAGTTTCCGTTCCCACTTTAATCGGGATGTCCACCTCCCCGTGGACCATCCTTTTAGAACCATCAAAGGCTCTGACAATGATATTGCTGGGCTTCAAGGTTAGGCCTTCATAGTCCAATCTGTCCAATGCTTTCTTTGGCAAGACATTTAAAGACGACCCAATATCAACCAGAACGTGAGCTAGAGTAGTCCCTATGCATTCCACCGAGACATGCAGAGCATCATTATGCTTTCTCCCCGTAGATGTTAAATCAGCATCGGAGAAGCCAAGACCATTGTCTGCTGTTAGGCTAGCTACACATTCTTGGAACTGGTCCGCGGAGGTATCCTATGGCACGTGGGCCGTCTTTAAGAATCTGATCAGGGCTTTGGCATGAGCCTCTGAACAGAGCAACAGGGCCAGCATAGAGATCTTTGAGGGGGTTTGCCCCAGCTTCTTCACAACATCATAGTCACTTTTCTTAATTATTTTCAAAATCTCTTCCATTTCCTTTTGAGTGGTCTCAGGGATGACCAAAGGCTGAGCCCTCATCCTGACAGGCGCTTCTTGGATCCCTTTCCCTTTATCAGCAGCAACAGCAGAGGGTATAACCAGGGGAGTTACAACTTCTTCAATAACTGGAGTTCTCATAGGTACATTGACCGACACAGGAGTAACCTTAGGAGCATTTGAGGGTCCGAAGATTACCCTTGGAGGAGCAATCTCCGGAGAGAAAATTCTTCCGGTGCGGGTGATTTTACTCGTTCCAGCAATATTTCCTATGTCAGAAGTCTCTTCATCGGAAATATCTTCAGCTGATTCAATCTGCTTAATACCGTGGTAGAAGATCTCTCCCCCATAGTTCCACGGTATTGATTTGTTGGACTTGTACGGGATAGGCCCTGACATGGTTATCTTCAGAGGTACAATCTTCGGATCAGATGTAATCTTAACAGGTCTTTTGGAGACCTTGGAAAGATTGGCGGATATGGTAACGATAGCAACATCATTGACAGGAGTCGATGTAACATGAGTCTTTTTAAAAAGGATTTCTTGATTATCCATTAGGCGTTGGATTCCTAACTTCACCAACGGTCAATCGGTTGGTAAGGATGAACAAAGGCAACAATCTTTTTCACATCCTGGGAAAATTCCAGCCTTCAACAAATTTAGCTTGATTATTGGTAACAGAGTCATCAAATCATCAACAGTAGCAACAAAAAAATCTTCTTCAATAGCATGGGCATTGTGACCATGCTTTGGCATTGGGGCAGAGATCACATTCGGCTTTTCAGGGGCGTCAAATTCCACTTCCTTAGCGTCTATTAAATCCTGAATCTTATTCCTGAGGGCCCAACAATTGTTGGTGTCGTGCCCCAGGCTGTCCGAATGATAAGCACACTTGGCGTTAGGATGGTAGTGTGGTGATGTAGTGTTAGGGTTTTTAGGGGCCTCCCTCAAACTGGCATGGTTTAACTTCAAGAGATGGGGTAGAACCTGAGCGAGAGTCATGTTTATCCGAGTATATTGTCGTGCAGGCCTTTCCACCCTTTACTGGTTGGTTCTAGGTTGATTGTTTCTGGGTTGATCAGTTGCAGACTTCTGAATCATTACGGCCCCCACCGCTGGCCGGCGCTCAACTCTTCCTTGGCCTCTTTGAGAGTAGACAGCTGAGACTTTCTTCTTTGCTGGAAAAGTCTTTTTGATGGCAGCGGAAGCAGATGCATCTTTTTGAATTTTACCACTCTTGATTCTGGCTTCAACTCTCTCACCAGTTAGAATTAACTCGGTGAACCCCACAGACGAACTTCCTATCAGGTGATTAAAGAATGGACCTGACAGAGTCCCCAAAAACATATCTACAAGTTCTCTCTCAGATAGAGGTGGTTGAACTCGTCCCGCCAAGTCTCTCCATTTCTGGGCATACTCCTTAAAGCCTTCATTGGAAACCATACCCATACTCTGTAATTGAGTACGGGTAGGTGCTAAGTCCGCATTGTACTGATACTGCTTGTAGAAGGCAGCATCCAAATCCTCCCAATTATGTACATCAGACCTCTCTAGCTGGTAGAACCAATCCAACTGCGTCCCCGCCAAACTATCCTGAAAAAAGTGGACCCACAGGTCTTTGTCAGAAGAATGTGGTTGAATTTTTCTAACATAAGACCGTAGGTGCATCTTCAGGCAAGACACCCCATCATACTTAGAAAAAAGAGGTACTTTAAACTTGGGAGGAATGACAATCCCAGAAACCAATCCTAACTCTTCAAAATCCAGCCCAAGCACCCTCTGTACCTCCATGGCTGCCAAACGCTCTTCTAGATTCTTGTACTTGTCATCTGCAGGAGGATACTACTGTTCAGAATAGTCTTCATCCTCCTCCTCCTCTTCTTCCTCAGACTCAAATGGCACTGCAGCTCCTTTCCCTTTTCCTACCCCTTCATCAGATGTTGAGGGGAAGTCCAGGACCCTTCTAGTTTGACCTTCAAATCTTCTACCCAAAGTAGCCACGCCAACTCTCTTCTTTTTCTTTTTCTCTTTTTCCTTTTCCTTTTATAACAGAGCTTTAAGATCCTCCTGACCCTTTTCCAAGGTCATGAGTAGTTGTTGGAACTGTGAATTCTGTGCTTGCAAATCTTTGACCGTCTGCTCTATATCCATCTTGCTAAAATAAACAACAGAGAGATAAGGAAACCTGGTGTGAAGACCTGTTTATGCATATTGTGATCGGTGGATCTGGAACTGACTGTTTAACGCTGGTTCGCGAAATGTCGCGGAAGCAAGAGTCGCCACCGTCTTTTATTTTCTCCAAAATGGAAAGGACAAAAGCACAGAAAAATTCCTTAAAGAGATTGCTCTCGGTTCGGGAGGTAGGTTATAGAAAGGGAAGGTGTTAGCACCCTTTCTATCCATGGTTATCCATGGGCTCTTAGATACTTGCTCACTATGTGTTTTCAAAATGGTTTGTTTGCTTTTCAACTGTGGGTTTAAAAAGTTTCTTTGAAAATTTCAGTTCGACTCTTGTATCGGTCCTCAAGAGTGTTTGAAAATTTGCTTCCGAAAGCTTTTGAAAAATGTGTTGGTGTGAAAAGTATTTTTGAATTTGTTTTGAGATTTAGAGCAAGTATCTACGAGAACCTACCTACCCTAAGGAATTCGTCTGTGTAAATGTCCTTTAAAGTAGTGCCATCCCACCATTGAGAGGTAGGTAGCACCACCGTTGGAGGTGTTCGGGTCAATTCGAGGTTCGGGACATGGTGATCACCAGAGCAATGGGAAGACACCTTAGAAGCTACCCTCATGCCAGGTTCCCGGGTCATGAGGACTTACTAAGACATCCTCTACTCGACGATCACCTTTCGAAGGGCAAGGCAACAGTGAGGCGTACCCTAGGGGTGATGTGTGCGATTTGTGTGTTGTTTTCATTTGCATTTATCTTGTCATGTTTATTGGTGTTCTACGCTTGTTTTTATTTCATCCATACATTCTTTCATGCCTTTGATTAACAATTAAAAAGTTGCGAGAAAAGTAAATTCTAAGCTATTACAAATGGCGCGGGTCCACATCGCCAAAAGTTTCTCGAACCCGATTTGACAGAAAATAAATAAAGTAAAAGAAAATAAGGAATTAAAAGTGCGAGCAATTATTTACACGGCTTTGGGAGAGATACATAAATATTTGAACGAAATAAAATAAAAACGCGAATTAATAAGAAGTTAAGAACGAGGGCGTTGGACCCTTTTGCAAAATTAAATTACATGGAATTAATTAAAATTAAAAGAAATGTTTTTGGTATTTTTTTTTAATATTTTAGGATTTAACATGAAAAAGGAAAGTTAATTAAAATTAAAATAAGATGCTAACCCTAATTCTAATTATTTTTAATTTATTAAGAAAAATATTGAAGTTTTTAACCTAAAATTAACCCTAATTTTTATATACAAAATTTAATTATAAAAAATAAATACTTAACTATTTAATTATTTATGAAAGAAAAGAAAAGAATGAAAATTTATTAATTAAACTTAATTCTATGTTTTTTTAGATTTTATTATGAAAAGAATTAAAATTAACCTAATTTAAAACTAAATTTAATTATATGCATTTATTTATGAAAATACTAAAAAATAAAATATTTATTGTTTTTCTCTTTTTTCTGATTTTTATGGGTATTTTTTATACTTATGAAAATATTAAATTGATTAAAAGAATAATAATTAAAAGAAGATAAAAATAATGAAAAGATAAAAATAACAAAATTTTTGCAAACCTTGGGGGTATCAGTCCCCAGATAGGAGGTATAGTTTAGCAGCCTGGCCCAAGAATCTGAGGCCTTATGGACTTTTTTCTGGGAGCATACACGCGCGTTGACTTGAGTTCATCATAGTCTTCAGTTCATGGCCGTTGATCTGACGCTCTGGGACACGTGGGCGTTGATTTTGGAGGATGCATGATAGTCTTCAGCATAAGCGCTACATATGAACGTTAATTGAAAAATAACAAATGGAAAGGGTGAAGACCTGAGATCGAACCCAGGTCATTAACATTACCAGTCCTTATGCTTGCCAGTGGAGCCAACTCACGCGTTTGATATATAATAATTAATAAACATTATAAAAGAAAAGAAAGTCAGGGGCCACCAACGCGCGCGAAATTTGAACTGGCCTATCACATCTTGCCACGAGGTCGTCTTCTTCATTATTCCTGAAACACAAAACATTAAACAACGGTTTTTCACGTGTTCTCCTAGGCCGGTTTTGGAAAAATAGCGACTAGCCCTAGGGGCTCCATAAATTAGGTGCGAGGGTATGTTTGAGATCGTCCAGACGCGCTGGTTTGAATAGTCAAGGTCCCAAGTCTCAATTTTTCCTTATTTGAAAAGCCCTAATCCAAGGTCCTGTAAACCCTAGAAATTGACAATGGCATATTGGCACACAACGCATAAAAATACAATTGAATCATTGGGTTAGCTTCAGAATTGCATGAGGAGTATGAATTACATATTGAAACTTATTAAAAGTGCATGAATGAAGATGCACGATTGTAAATTTTATTTGAAACAGTTGGACTCCACTGTACCAATTCCGGGCGTTTTGATGAATGCTTTTGATTGAGAATCGTTCAGTGAACCTCCAGGAAGGTGTTTGAATAGCTATTAAGCCTTGAATCAACCTGCAAAAGGGTTTTCAGTTTTGAGTTTCTTGCCAAAAAAATTCAAGTTTGATAATGGTTTCTGCGCAGCTTTTATGGTCCCTGAGATTAGGTTTATGTTTTGGCTTATGTACTGAGTGAATTAGGTTAAAGAAACCACTCCAAATCTCTTGCATTCATGATTTTGGAAATTTGATTTTCAAGATCTTTTTTCAAATATTTTTCATGCAATTTTGTATCAATTATGATCTAATCAATCCAAATCTTTCCTTATTTAGCCAGGCACGAAATATTGATGATATAATGTGCACAAAAAGATTGAAAAAAATAGGTTAAGCATTTTTCATATATTTAATTTGATTTAAATGAATTATTATAAATAAAAATTCAAATAAATAAATAAAAAATGAATAAAGACTTCCCTTTGGGCCAAGTAGTCGTGCATATGCCTTGGGTGATGAATTGTGGAAGAAAAATGGGCCCATTAGCAATTTTAGGTCATTTGAATCAATGTTGACTTTTCAAAATATCCAAAAATTTCCCAACTTCCACAAGGCATAACTTGCTCAATTTGTAAGATTTGCTCATGTTCTTGGACATTTTGGAAAGGTATTTGAGTCCTCTAACCAATGTCTTTGGTCCCATGTCATTTTTATTTACCAATCTCAAGTTATGGCCTTTGACTTAAAGTCCCTTTTTGTTGACTTTTGAAAAGGACCTATAATGTTGAAATTGATAACTTTTTGTGAGAGCATTTCTTGGTCTTGAAGTATGAAGATGAGTTGTAGGAAATGTCTTTTTCTTCAAAATGAGCTTTGGATGGAATTTTTCTGATAATCCATGTGAAAGTTATGCCCTGGTCAATTTACAGTTGACTTTTTCAACTGTCCAAATAAGGAAACTTTTGCATCTTGATGATTTTTGAGCCAAATTTTGAGAATCATGATCAAGCATTGATCAAATGATGTTTGTGGCTTCAAAATGATATGTTGACCAAAAATTTGAACTTTTGACTGTCAAATGACCATTTTGCCCCTACAGTTGACTGTAGTGCAATTAGGGTTTTTGACTGTGCAATTTTGAGCTGAATGTCTTGAAACTTGATATGAGGATGCTTGACCATATTTGTAGGCATATAAGACTTGATTGGACCTTTGGAAACTTCATTTTCTTGATCAGAACACAAACCCTAATTTTGACTGCTTAGGAGACCCTTGCACTGTGCAACCCTTGGGGAATTTGGGAGGGCAAATTTTGGGGTACAACAGTTGCCCCTGTTCAATCTTCTTAGACCTGAGGATGCAGATTGGTTGACGTGCCTTTCGTAATCCGAGGGTAGAAGATGATTGAACACTAGAGTGCCCAGAAATTTGCGCTCACATAGTAGCAGTGTGACGATGGAATGGGCTTATAGATGCCATTTAGAGATTGATGGATAGGATGATGGGCTTATGGATGCCATATGGATGTTGATCGCGTAAGAGATTCCTTAGCGAGAACCTGCATACCTGCAAAAGAAAAATGAGTACCTGACACGTTGCAGGAGCTGGTTTTCAGATGCTTGGCATAGATGTGTCCTGATTGGTTACAGGAGCTGAGTCTGGAGTTTCACAAGATGATGAATGAACCAGGGGTGGTTACCACCTCAGCATGAATGGTAAGAGAACCTTGGGTGACTTTAACTTCAACAACGCTCGTTGAGAAAATCCTGGTGGGAATTACCATCTTCGCAGTATCGGGAAGAGAACCAGAGGAAATTATAATCTGAAAGGGAATTACATCTCATGCACCGTCGGGGAGAGAACCATAGGAAATTATAACCTGAAAGGGAATTACATCTCACGCACCGTCGGGGAGAGGACCACAGGAAATCATAACCTAAAAGGGAATTACATCTCACACACCGTCGGGGAGAGGACCATAGGAAATTATAACCTAAAAGGGAATTACATCTCACGCACCGTCGGGGAGAGGACCAAAGGAAATTATAACCTAAAAGGGAATTACATCTCACGCACCGTCGGGGAGAGGACCACAGGAAATCATAACCTAAAAGGGAATTACATCTCACGCACCGTCGGGGAGAGGACCAAAGGAAATTATAACCTGAAAGGGAATTACATCTCACGCACCGTCGGGGAGAGGACCACAGGAAATCATAACCTAAAAGGGAATTACATCTCACGCACCGTCGGGGAGAGGACCACAAGAAATCATAACCTAAAAGGGAATTACATCTCACGCACCGTCGGGGAGAGAACCAAAGGAAATCATAACCTGAAATGGAATTAACACCTCACGCACCGTCGAGGAGGGAACCATAGGGAATTATAATCTCAAAAGGAATTATCACCTCACGCACCGTCGGGGAGGGAACCATAGGGAGTTATAATCTCAAAAGGAATTATCACCTCACGCACCGTCGGGGAGGGAACCATAGGAAATTATAACCTGGATAACTTCTACTGAGTCTTCATCAGAAAAATCTGTTGGGAGTCGATTTAGCTGGACTAGAGAAGGCCTTGGACTGGATAAGAAATCTTTGGAGTCGATTAACTGAACCGGTCTAGGTCTTGAAACATGATTGAGAATTTTAACTGCATATTTCCTGAAAGGCAGAGGTCAGTCATATGCTATGCATGATATGGACCAAGCAATGATGTTCTCAACATAAATGAGATTTGTATGGTATGACGCGTCTATGCATGCTATAATGATGTATGTGATGTTTTATGAATGTATGTTTTCGTCTAGGAAAGTAAATCCTTGACGGGTGCCGGGAAGTCACTCCTGGACTGATATTGAAGAATAAGCTTTTTTGCTTCCGCTGGGGATAATAACTGCAAGAATACCTGTAGGAGAAGATGACTCCGTTGAGGAATAAACTTGGCGAATGGATAACTTTGCGGGGAGAAAAGTACTCTGACGATTTTGCTGGGGAGCAATACTCTGTGGGGAGAGGGATGCTTTTGCTGAATTGTTGATAGTAACTTGCTGAGGATATCTTTGTTGTGTTGGAAGTATTGATAGGCTTCGCTGGGGATAAGAAGGCTTCGTCGAGGACGATCTTTCCGTGGCTTTTAGCTGAGGATAACCCAGTTATATCCTGGTAAGGGCATAACTCTTTGAATAAAGCCGGGCGACGCGTTCGTGCTCTGCGAGGATAAGCTTCCAGAATCTACTGGGGATAAGCTTACTGCTTGGGGGAGATGGATTCCAACTTTCCTGGGGAACTGGATTGGATTCTCCTGGGGAAGTTTTGACTGCGGGGAAGTGATTCCTTTGAATGTTTGTATACCGCCAGGGAACAATCTTTAGACCAAGACTGCCGGGGATGCTTGTCAAGAATACATACACTGCTGGGGAAGGTTGAGATCTGCGGGAGGATACCCAACTTCCTTGAGATTTGACAACTCTGCTTGGAGAAGAATGTACTAGCTGCTGATTCACTCTCTGGGGAATTAAGATGTACTGGTCATGTTCTTTAGCTGAACCTACCTTGGTACCTTGGAGGATAGAACAATTAGATTGCTCAGACAACTCTTTATTGCCCCTGTTTCTAGTGTTACCTGTAATCAATTCTTTGTTTCGTATGCAAATATTTATGAGTTAGCAAATTACTGTCAATGCATATATCACAAATTGAACCTTGGACGTTCTTTGCAAAACAAAACAGAAAGAGAAAAAATAATTGGCACTTTTAACTGAAAAATATACTTGTATTGATTTTTGAATGGCCTGAAAATAGGCGTTTTGTGTACAAGAGGCTGACGTCCTAGTAAGAGGACGCCGCCGAGCAAAAGAGTTTATACAAATTTTGTACAAAAGAAAATAAAACAGCTGTGTGAAATGAATGATCCCACTGGGTTTCAACTCCGCTATTGCCTTTATAACTCTGAGCATCTCATCACTTGATGACCTTGGTTGAAGGTGAAGCTGACTGATCAGTGCCGTCTGAACTTGATGTAGATACCGGATTCCGGATGCAAAGTTATCCAATGAGACATAGTATTACGCTTTTATCCCTAATTTTTGCCTGGACCGCCCTTTCGGGTTTTCAGTCCACCGGGATACCCATTTTTGCCCAAGCCGCCTTTTCAGGCTTTCGACTTGCCGGGTGTACAGATTTTTTCATTTTCATCCCTTCATTTTGCCCGAACCCTTTTGGTTCGACGGGAAGCCCTAATTTTTGCCTAGGCATGTCAGCCTAGCGGGTCTTTTTTCATGCGTAGTATCTTTTTACTATGTCTGCATTGGCGGGGTGAGGAAGGTCGTCACCATCCATGTTGGTCAATATCATTGCTCCTCCTGAGAATACATGCTTAACCACAAATGGCCCTTCGTACGTAGGGGTCCATTTGCCCCTTGAATTACTCTGAGGAAGGGTGATTCTCTTGATTACCAGATCCCCAACTTGATATTCCTGTGGTCTGACCTTTTTGTTAAATGCCCTGATCATCCGTTTTTGATACGTCTGACCATGACAGATAGCAGCGAGTCTCTTTTCATCAATGAGGTTGAGCTGATCAAGTCGTGTCTGGATCCAATCATCCTCGCTTAGATTTGCATCCTTCATTATCCGGAGAGAGGGTATCTGCACTTCGATCGGCAAGACTGCCTCCATACCATAAACCAGAGAGAAAGGAGTTGCCCCGGTTGACGTCCTAGCTGAGGTACGGCACCCATGTAGAGCGAACGGTAACATCTCGTGCCAATCCTTATAAGTCACTGTCATTTTCTGCATGATTTTCTTGATGTTCTTATTCGCTGCTTCTACAGCCCCATTCATCTTCGGTCTGTAAGGAGAAGAATTGTGGTGTTGTATCTTGAACTGCTCGCAGAGCTCAGCGATCATCTTGTTATTCAGATTGGTACCGTTGTCTGTAATAATTCTCTCGGGGACGCCGTACCGACAGATCAGGTTATGCCGAATGAACCGTGCCACAACAGTCTTGGTTACCGTAGCATAGGAAGCTGCTTCAACCCACTTTGTGAAATAATCAATCGCCACTAGGATGAAGCGATGCCCATTAGATGCCGTAGGTTTAATCTCACCGATCATGTCTATACCCCACATTGCAAACGGCCAAGGCGCAGTCAGAACATTTAATGGAACCGGAGGAACATGCACCTTGTCTGCATAAATCTGGCATTTATGGCATGTCCTGGAATGTTGGTAACAGTCAGCTTCCATTGTGGACCAGTAATATCCTGCCCGAAGGATCTTTTTAGCCATAGTGTGTCCACTGGAATGCGTACCAAAGGTCCCTTCATGTAGCTCTTCCATGATCCTTTCTGCTTCAGTTTTATCCACACAACGCAGTAAGGTTGAATCATGGTTTCGCTTGTACAAGATGTCGTTGCTAAGGAAGAACTTTGCTGCGAACCTCCTCAAGAACTTCTTATCATTGATAGAGGCACCTTCAGGGTATTCCTGAGCTTCCAGATATCTCTTCACCTCATGGTACCAAGGCTTTTCAGTCACCAATTCAGTTTCGAGATCGCAACAGTATGCCGGTTCGTCCAATTTCCAGATGATGATCCGGGGAGCCTCATTATCCCATTTAACTTTGAACATAGAAGCCATTGTAGCTAACGCGTCCGCCAGCTGATTCTCTTCTCTTGGAAAGTGCTCAAAGGTTATCTCTGTGAAGTGGGGGATCAGGGTCAACACACATTCTCTGTAAGGAATCAGGTTTGGGTGTTTCGTATCCCACTCTCCTTTGATCTGATTGATCACAAGAGCGGAATCTCCGAAGACATTTAGAAATTTGATCCTTAGGTCGATCGCAGCTTGAAGACCCATGATGCACGCCTCATACTCCGCCATGTTGTTGGTACAGTTGAAACACAGCCGGGCAGTGAGTGGAGTATGAGTACCCTGAGGAGATATGATTATGGCGCCGATACCGTTACCCAAAGCATTGGAGGCTCCGTCAAAGTGCATAGACCATCGGGATCCTGGTTCAGGTCCTTCATCCGGTCCAGGTACTTCACAATCAGTTACAATCATAATGCTTTCATCTGGGAACTCGAAGTTCATTGATTGGTAGTCATTTACGGCCTGATGTGCCAAGTGGTCTGCCAATACACTCCCCTTGATGGCTTTTTGGGTTGTGTACTGAATGTCGTATTCCGTCAAGATCATTTGCCATCTTGCAATTCTCCCAGACAGAGCAGGCTTTTTGAATATGTACTTTATAGGATCCATCTTTGAGATCAACAAGGTAGTGTGAGTCAGCATATACTGTCTCAGCCGGCGAGCAGCCCATACCAAAGCGCAGCAAGTTTTCTCGAGCAGTGAGTATCGGGTCTCACAGTCGGTAAACTTTTTGCTAAGGTAATAAATGGCATGCTCTTTTCGGCCAGACTCGTCATGCTGCCCCAGCACACACCCCATTGAGTTGTCCAGTACTGTCAGGTATAGTATCAGAGGTCTCCCTTCAACCGGTGGCATAAGGATAGGTGGTTCTTGGAGATACTCTTTGATTCTGTCAAAAGCAGCCTGACATTCATCGTTCCAACGTACTACCTGATCTTTCTTCAGCAGCTTGAAGATTGGCTCACAGGTAGCAGTCAGATGCGAGATGAACCGGGCAATGTAGTTCAGGCGTCCTAAAAAGCCTCTGACTTCCTTCTCTGTCCTAGGCACTGGCATCTCTTGAATAACTTTGACCTTAGCAGGGTCCACTTGAATTCCCTTGTCACTTACAACGAAGCCTAGTAACTTCCCAGATCTCACCCCGAAGGTGCACTTGTTCGGGTTCAACCTCAGCTTGTATAGTTTCAACCAGTCGAATAACTTCTGCAGATGATCTAGATGCTCCTCCTCAGTCTGGGACCTTGCGATCATGTCATCAACATACACTTCTATCTCATGATGGATCATGTCATGAAATAAAGCAACCATGGCACGTTGGTAGGTTGCCCCAGCATTCTTTAACCCGAATGGCATGACCTTGTAACAGAAGGTGCCCCACTGAGTAACAAATGTAGTCTTCTCCATGTCTTCAGGTTCCATCTTGATCTGATTGTAACCTGAGAAACCATCCATGAAAGAGAACACCTTATGCTGAGCCGTATTATCAACGAGGACATCAATGTGAGGTAAAGGGAAGTCATCCTTGGGGCTGGCCCTGTTCAGATCCCTGTAGTCGACACACATTCTGACCTTACCGTCCTTCTTAGGTACCGGCACCACATTAGCAACCCACTGAGGGTACGAAGTCACTGCAAGGAACCCAACGTCAAACTGTTTCATAACCCCGACCTTAATCTTTTCAGACATCTCTGGACGCATCCGTCGGACCTTTTGCTTAACTGGAGGGCAGTCTTCCTTAGTTGGTAAGTGATGGACCACAATATCGGTATCCAAACCTGGCATGTCTTCGTAGGACCAGGCGAAGATCTCCATATAATCATGTAGCATCTGGGTCAACCGTTGCTTCACGCTGAGCTCTAGGTTGGCACCAATCTTTACCTCTTTCCTGTCCTCTTCAGTACCCAAGTTTATTGTTTGCACTGGCTCTTCATGGGGTTAAATTGCCCTCTCTTCCTGAAGCAACAGTCTTGCAAGCTCGCCAGGCACTTCGCAATCATCTTCACCTTCGTCTTCGGCTAAGTTGATCGAATTTTCGAAGTCATAACTGGCAGTAGCAGGGTTGTTATCAGTGAGATCCAGAGTGGATTGAAACCTGTATGAGTGAGTGTGTGTGTAAATACAGCTGTTTTGAAAAATATGTAAAGGAAAGAAAGACAGAAAAGGAGCATAAGATTTGAAATGCGAGAAAACGTCCAAGATTTTCATTCATGATATATGAAATGACAATTTATATGCCCTCACAAATGAAACCACGGTGCCTCGGGTAAGACACCGGGCCAAAGAGTTTATTATTGTTTATTACAAAATAACGAAGCAAAGAAATTTATTACTGCGTCACAAAGGTAACAGGAGTATGGTCCTTAACAATCCAATTGTTCAATCCGCCTTCGGTCGTCGGATAGATCCAGCTATTGAATTCAGCCTCATCCACTTCGATGTCTTCCCCAACAGCATTCACTCCTGGGTTTGTAATGAACACAGGAGGTCTTCCGATCTTTGCTTTCCTCATAGCTTTCTGGCCCTCTGCGGTAAAACCCAGCCCAAATTTATCAGTCTTCTGTGTGAAGTCTGGAAGCCTGCCCCAGTTAGCACATTCACCCTTCTGAACTACAGCCCGGGCATCCCTCAGGGAGGCCATCTTCAAAGGAACACTTTCTTCCGCTGCTGTTTCTGCTGCTGTAATTGGAAGCACTTCCTCGAAATGCTGAAAGGGGGTTTCAATAAACTCCCCATCCATCTCAATGTATCTGAAGGAGTTCAAGTGGCTCACCATATATTCCTCCTCTCCTTGCACAATGACGATCTTCCCTCTGACGGGGTACTTCAGCTTCTGGTGCAAGGTAGAGGTCACTGCCCCAGCCTTATGTATCCAAGGTCGACCCAATAGACAAGAGTAAGATGGACGGATATCCATCACATAAAATGTAGAGTCAAACACCTGAGAGCCCACACGAATCAGAATGTCAACCTCTCCATGGACCATCCTTTTTGAACCGTCAAAGGCCCTGACGATGATATTGCTGGGTTTCAATTCCAGGCCTTCACAATCTAAACGGTCCAAAGCCTTCTTGGGCAGCACATTCAAAGAAGAACTAGTATCCACCAATACATGTGCTAAGGTAGTGCCCCTGCATTCGATAGAGACATGCAGAGCATCATTATGGTCTCTTCCCTTCGTGGTCAGGTCAGCATCTGAGAAACCCAAGCCATTGTCTGCCGTCAGATTTGCTACGCAATCAGTGAACTGGACAGCAGATGTCTCATGTGGCACATGGGCCGTCTTGAGGAATGAGATTAGGGCCTTAGCATGGGCCTCGGAGCACAGCAATAAAGAGAGCATGGAGATCTTGGAGGGCGTGTGCCCCAGCTGTTCCACAACATTAAAGTCACTCTTCTTTATAATCTTCAGAATTTCCTCCATTTCTTGTTGGGAGGCTTCAGCAGTTACAGGTATAGGTGCCTCCATCTGGGCAGGCTCAACTTCAATTCCTTTGCCCCGAGCATTGGATGACTCGGCAGCTGGAGAAATAATTGGATCAGCAGCAGGAACAGGTACACTTGCAGGAGTTATGAGAAGTGGTCTTCGGGCAGCAGGCGGTGCAATGTCAGGCGAGAAGAGCCTGCCACTGCGGGTGACTTTGGCTGGGCCAGTGATGTCACAGATGCTAGCGCCAGCGTTGAACTCTTGTTTAATCCCATTTACATACACATCTGCCCCATAATGCCAGGGGACAGCTTTATCAGATACATAGGGCAGGGCCCCCAGAACAGTGATAACAACAGGCGCAATAGTCATGATTTGAATGGGCTTCTTCGGGAGAGCCGGGTTTGGATTATTGAAGATAGTCACCACAGAAACTTCTTCCACCGGAACCAACTGAACAGCAGACTTCTTAAATAGAATCTCCTTGCTATCCATTAGGCTTTGGATGCCTAACTTCAGGAGGGGACAACCAGATAGGGACACAGCACAAAACAGGCAACCCTCACTACAACCCGGAAATAAACCGGCCAGCAACAGATTCTTCTTGACGGTCTTCAGAGGAGTGGCTAGATCACCCACAGAAACAGCATAATCATCTTCGTCAACCGCATTTACCCCATGCTGAGGCATAGGAGCAGTAACTACATTCGGCCTCTCAGGCGCTTCAAACTGTATCTCCTTTGCGTCGATAAGGTCTTGCACCTTACTCCTTAACGCCCAACAGTCATCAGTAGAGTGCCCCGGGCTATCTGAATGGTAAGCACAACGAGCATTCGGGTTGTACTTAGGAGATGCAGTATTTGGGAACTTCGGAGCCTCCCTGACAGTCACTAAATTGGTCGAGAGCAACTGTGGCAAGATCTGCGACAAGGTCATACTCAAGCGGGTGAACTCTCTCCGGGGTCTTTCAGCCCTTTGAGGATTGGTCGGCCGAGGAGCGGCAGCAGGCTTAGCAATCATTACCGCACTGACAGATTGGCGGCGCTCAGGTCTCTCTGATCTCTTGGAACCATACACGGCACTAGCCTCCTTCTTGAAGGGTTTCTTCTCAGAACTAGACGATGCACCCTTCGGAATTTTCCCAGACTTCAACCCAGCTTCAATTCTCTCTCCAGTCAGAATCAGATCAGTGAACCCTGCAGACGAATTCCCAATGAGATGGTTGAAAAATGGCCCAGATAGGGTCCCCAAGAACATGTCTACCAACTCCCGATCAGTCAATGGTGGCTGCACCCTGCCAGCCAGGTCTCTCCACTTCTGAGCGTACTCCTTAAAACCTTCGCTTGAACCTAACGACATACCCTGGAGTTGGGTACGTGTAGGGGCAAGGTCGGCATTATATTGATACTGCTTGTAGAAAGCAGTAGCCAACTCCTCCCAGTTACGAACCTTGGTCCCATCCAGCTGATAGAACCATTCGAGATGAGTCCCTGAAAGACTCTCCTGGAAGAAGTGGATCCACAAATTCTTATCCGCAGAGTACGGTTGAATTTTCCGAACATAAGACCTTAGATGCAGCTTGGGACAAGACGCCCCGTCATATTTGGAGAAGGATGGTGCTTTGAACTTGTGAGGGATAATCACACCAGTGGACAAACCCAGATCTCCGAAATCCATCCCAGGTACCTGTTGTACTTCCATAGCCTTCAACCTGTCCTCCAACTGTTTGTAACGGTCTTCTGCCGGAGGGTACTGCTCTTCATCAAAATCGGTCTCGTTGTCGGAGACTACCGGACTAGGAACCCTTGCTTCTGCCTGAGGAGTACTCTTGCCAACAGAAGAACCAGCCTCTTCCTGCTGCAGAGCATTGCCAAACCTTCGGCCCGAGTTGAACAGAACAGTTCTTCTCTTCTTCTTCTTTTCCTTTTTCAGAAGCATGGCCTTCAACTCTTCTTGGCCTTGAGCCAGACCCTTGATTAATTCCTGAAACTGCGCATTCTGCGCCTGAAGAGCCTTGATGGATGTCTCAGTTGATGAAGAGTCAGGATTCATGATGCTGAAATAAACAGCGAAGAACTGTAAGCAACCTGAAAAGAGGAAAAACCTGCTATGCACATGATGTATGAAATGCGTATGAATTATGTTTTCAAAGACAATCGGGAATCAACTTTGTAAACAAAAAGGAACACACTTCATTAGATTCAACTTTGAAACTGAAATTATTCAACAGGTTGCCCTTAGGCGTTACATGAAAGGAAATACTGAAAAGGAAATAAAACTGTAAAAGCACATCTGGAGCTCCTTATTGATCCCATGGTCTCCTCTTCTCAGTACGGATGTAGGCATTCATAGCTCGCTCATTCTCCAACTGCTTTGTCAGCTTCTAGATCTTTGATTCCTGCTCGTTGAACTTTTCCCGGTAAGAATCCCGCTCTTCTCGTAGTTGCGACCAAGACCTCTTCAATGTCTCATAATCAGTAGGTATCTGAGGAGGAAGGACAGTTGGAGGAACACCATCTTTGTCAGGACACTCAAGAATGACGGGTCTAACAGCTTCATACGACATACCTAACTTCTGAGCCCGGATACGAACCCATTTGTAGTAGGCTTCCATAGGTAAAGAGGTCTTTGGCCCTAACTCTTGTGGGTCAGCTTTATGAACTTTGTCCCAAGCCTTGATGAACCTACGGCGCAGCTCGTCACTATCCACCTGAAACTCAAAACTGATGTGAGGCACCAACATCTCATGGGGACCTGCCCTTCTTGCTCTTCCAAACTGACGGAGTGCTAGACATGGATTGTAAGAGATCCCTCCTTGGGTACCAATCAGAGGAACATTAGGGTATTCCCCGCATCAATCAATAATAGCTATCTCATCCAAACCTCTGCAAGTCCAAATGATGTCTTTATCGGTGAGAGACATTAACCTATGAGCCCAACCTCTTCCTTCTTGGTTCTTCAGTACGAACTTAGGGAGGTGCGAAATAAACCACCTCACCAACAAAGGGATACAACACCATAGGGTTCCTCGTCTTCGGGTAGTACGGGCATGAAGTTGTTGCAAGATGTCACCCAAGAGAGTGGGCACAGGATTCTGAGACATAAAGATCCTTATAGCAGTAACATTGATGAAGTTGTCAGGATTAGGAAACAGGACTAACCCATAGATTAGGAGAGCCAAGATGTCTTCGTATGCCCTAAAGTCCAGGTCACTCCAGAAACTGTTAGCTTTACCAATTAGAAACTTGGCCAAGAAACCCTTAACTCCGCTTCTAGTCACCCAGTTGTCTGTTACCTCTTGATGGGTCAAAGGAAGAGCTGCAGCAATATCCTCAAGCCTGAGGGTCTTTTCCCAACCAGTAAAGGGAGTCTGATCCAAGATAGGGATACCAAGTAAATCAGAGAACTCTTCCAGGGTAGGGACCAGCTGGAAGTCTTGAAAGGTGAAACACTGGTACAGAGGGTCATAGAACTGGGTCAGAACGCTCATCAACTGTTGATCCCGCTTTGCAGTGACTAGACTAAGAAGAGAACCATGCCTCTGGATGAAGGAAGTGGTATTTGGAATTATGCTAACCAACTCATCAAGCAACTCAGGTGAACAAACAAAGTTGAACCAGATAGTATTCCTACGCACAGGCATCATGATGTCCTACAAAACAGAGCAAAGGTGAAACCCTCTCGTCTTTGAAATGGTCAGTCCTTATGCAGGATGCATGCAATGCTCATGATGCTATGATGTTATGATAAAGCACACCACACAAGGCAAGCCCTTAAAGTTTAGTCCAGCATGAGGTCTAGGTACTACCCTCTTTCAGTTTGTTGGTTCATACCTGTCCTAATCAAAAGTAACCGGGTTCTTAGAGGATCCCAATATCATTGACTACCCTCAATCGGTCATAAGTCCAGCATCGCAATCTTTTCTTGCAGCCAGAACCATCACGAGAGTTTAGCCTCAATGGGCGTAGCATATTGCTACAATTCTAAAGGCCAAGTTGTGTCAATTAAGGTTCTAAGGTTGTTGGTGCTTAATGACTCCTTAGAAGACCCATATTCTCCTCGTTGCGACACAAGGGATATCGGTACAGACCAAGGTGCCACACCAACGTAGCCACTGCTTCACCTGTGTCGGTCTATGCCGGACAGATCCCTCACAGCTTATGCTACCTAAACAGGGTATCCCCAGATCCGGGTTAGGATCTATGTAACTCCGATGCAACCCACAATAGTAAAGCACACAAATCAATACAATTGAAAACACAGTTATGAACTAGCCCTAAGGTACACCTCACTTTAAGTTTGGATCCCCAGCAGAGTCGCCAGTTCTGTGATCGGTGGATCTGGAACTGACTGTTTAACGCTGGTTCGTGAAATGTCGCGGAAGCAAGAGTCGCCACCGTCTTTTATTTTCTCCAAAATGGAAAGGACAAAAGCACAGAAAAATTCCTTAAAGAGATTGCTCTCGGTCCGGGAGGTAGGTTATAGAAAGGGAAGGTGTTAGCACCCTTTCTATCCATGGTTATCCATGGGCTCTTAGATACTTGCTCACTATGTGTTTTCAAAATGGTTTGTTTGCTTTTCAACTGTGGGTTTAAAAAGTTTCTTTGAAAATTTCAGTTCGACTCTTGTATCGGTCCTCAAGAGTGTTTGAAAATTTGCTTTCGAAAGCTTTTGAAAAATGTGTTGGTGTGAAAAGTATTTTTGAATTTGTTTTGAGATTTAGAGAAAGTATCTACGAGAACCTACCTACCCTAAGGAATTCGTCTGTGTAAATGTCCTTTAAAGTAGTGCCATCCCACCATTGAGAGGTAGGTAGCACCACCGTTGGAGGTGTTCGGGTCAATTCGAGGTTCGGGACATGGTGATCACCAGAGCAATGGGAAGACACCTTAGAAGCTACCCTCATGCCAGGTTCCCGGGTCATGAGGACTTACTAAGACATCCTCTACTCGACGATCACCTTTCGAAGGGCAAGGCAACAGTGAGGCGTACCCTAGGGGTGATGTGTGCGATTTGTGTGTTGTTTTCATTTGCATTTATCTTGTCATGTTTATTGGTGTTCTACGCTTGTTTTTATTTCATCCATACATTCTTTCATGCCTTTGATTAACAATTAAAAAGTTGCGAGAAAAGTAAATTCTAAGCTATTACAAATGGCGCGGGTCTACATCGCCAAAAGTTTCTCGAACCCGATTTGACAGAAAATAAATAAAGTAAAAGAAAATAAGGAATTAAAAGTGCGAGCAATTATTTACACGGCTTTGGGAGAGATACATAAATATTTGAACGAAATAAAATAAAAACGCGAATTAATAAGAAGTTAAGAACGAGGGCGTTGGACCCTTTTGCAAAATTAAATTACATGGAATTAATTAAAATTAAAAGAAATGTTTTTGGTATTTTTTTTTAATATTTTAGGATTTAACATGAAAAAGGAAAGTTAATTAAAATTAAAATAAGATGCTAACCCTAATTCTAATTATTTTTAATTTATTAAGAAAAATATTGAAGTTTTTAACCTAAAATTAACCCTAATTTTTATATACAAAATTTAATTATAAAAAATAAATACTTAACTATTTAATTATTTATGAAAGAAAAGAAAAGAATGAAAATTTATTAATTAAACTTAATTCTATGTTTTTTTAGATTTTATTATGAAAAGAATTAAAATTAACCTAATTTAAAACTAAATTTAATTATATGCATTTATTTATGAAAATACTAAAAAATAAAATATTTATTGTTTTTCTCTTTTTTCTGATTTTTATGGGTATTTTTTATACTTATGAAAATATTAAATTGATTAAAAGAATAATAATTAAAAGAAGATAAAAATAATGAAAAGATAAAAATAACAAAATTTTTGCAAACCTTGGGGGTATCAGTCCCCAGATAGGAGGTATAGTTTAGCAGCCTGGCCCAAGAATCTGAGGCCTTATGGACTTTTTTCTGGGAGCATACACGCGCGTTGACTTGAGTTCATCATAGTCTTCAGTTCATGGCCGTTGATCTGACGCTCTGGGACACGTGGGCGTTGATTTTGGAGGATGCATGATAGTCTTCAGCACAAGCGCTACATATGAACGTTAATTGAAAAATAACAAATGGAAAGGGTGAAGACCTGGGATCGAACCCAGGTCATTAACATTACCAGTCCTTATGCTTGCCAGTGGAGCCAACTCACGCGTTTGATATATAATAATTAATAAACATTATAAAAGAAAAGAAAGTCAGGGGCCACCAACGCGCGCGAAATTTGAACTGGCCTATCACATCTTGCCACGAGGTCGTCTTCTTCATTATTCCTGAAACACAAAACATTAAACAACGGTTTTTCACGTGTTCTCCTAGGCCGGTTTTGGAAAAATAGCGACTAGCCCTAGGGGCTCCATAAATTAGGCGCGAGGGTATGTTTGAGATCGTCCAGACGCGCTGGTTTGAATAGTCAAGGTCCCAAGTCTCAATTTTTCCTTATTTGGAAAGCCCTAATCCAAGGTCCTGTAAACCCTAGAAATTGACAATGGCATATTGGCACACAACGCATAAAAATACAATTGAATCATTGGGTTAGCTTCAGAATTGCATGAGGAGTATGAATTACATATTGAAACTTATTAAAAGTGCATGAATGAAGATGCACGATTGTAAATTTTATTTGAAACAGTTGGACTCCACTGTACCAATTCCGGGCGTTTTGATGAATGCTTTTGATTGAGAATCGTTCAGTGAACCTCCAGGAAGGTGTTTGAATATCTATTAAGCCTTGAATCAACCTGCAAAAGGGTTTTCAGTTTTGAGTTTCTTGCCAAAAAAATTCAAGTTTGATAATGGTTTCTGCGCAGCTTTTATGGTCCCTGAGATTAGGTTTATGTTTTGGCTTATGTACTGAGTGAATTAGGTTAAAGAAACCACTCCAAATCTCTTGCATTCATGATTTTGGAAATTTGATTTTCAAGATCTTTTTTCAAATATTTTTCATGCAATTTTGTATCAATTATGATCTAATCAATCCAAATCTTTCCTTATTTAGCCAGGCACGAAATATTGATGATATAATGTGCACAAAAAGATTGAAAAAAATAGGTTAAGCATTTTTCATATATTTAATTTGATTTAAATGAATTATTATAAATAAAAATTCAAATAAATAAATAAAAAATGAATAAAGACTTCCCTTTGGGCCAAGTAGTCGTGCATATGCCTTGGGTGATGAATTGTGGAAGAAAAATGGGCCCATTAGCAATTTTAGGTCATTTGAATCAATGTTGACTTTTCAAAATATCCAAAAATTTCCCAACTTCCACAAGGCATAACTTGCTCAATTTTTAAGCTTTGCTCATGTTCTTGGACATTTTGGAAAGGTCTTTGAGTCCTCTAACCAATGTCTTTGGTCCCATGTTATTTTGATTTACCAATCTCAAGTTATGGCCTTTGACGTAAAGTCCCTTTTTGTTGACTTTTGAAAATGACCTATAATGTTGAAATTGATAACTTTTTGTGAGAGCATTTCTTGGTCTTGAAGTATGAAGATGAGTTGTAGGAAATGTCTTTTTCTTCAAAATGAGCTTTGGATGGAATTTTTCTGATAATCCATGTGAAATTTATGCCCTGGTCAATTTACAGTTGACTTTTTCAGCTGTCCAAATAAGGAAACTTTTGCATCTTGATGATTTTTGAGCCAAATTTTGAGAATCATGATAAAGCATTGATCAAATGATGTTTGTGGCTTCAAAATGATATGTTGACCAAAAATTTGAACTTTTGACTGTCAAATGACCATTTTGCCCCTACAGTTGATTGTAGTGCAATTAGGGTTTTTGACTGTGCAATTTTGAGCTGAATGTCTTGAAACTTGATATGAGGATGCTTGACCATATTTGTAGGCATATAAGACTTGATTGGACCTTTGGAAACTTCATTTTCTTGATCATAACACAAACCCTAATTTTGACTGCTTAGGAGACCCTTGCACTGTGCAACCCTTGGGGAATTTGGGAGGGCAAATTTTGGGGTACAACACATATGATGAATGAAATGTATTCATGTAATGCATTCAAGGATTCAAAAATTCAAATTTGTTTTAAACAAAAAGAACACACGTCATATTAATAAGATAGAATTGTTAGTACATAAATGCCCCATGGGCAAAATAATACAAAATTCTAATGTAAAAAGACGTTGCGCATCCTCTTTGGCGCAATGTAGGCGTTGAGAGTCTGCTCTTCATGGAGTCGACGAGTAAGTTCCAAAACATTCTTCTCACTGGCATAGAATTGGGCTTCAAAAGTATTGCGTTCTCCCTTGAGCTGTATCCAACTCCTTTGCAAGTCTTCCAATGATGTTGGAATGTCAGGATGTAGGAGGGTGTATGGAACCTCTCCTTCCATAACAGGCTCTTTGATCACAGGGAGAATGTATGGGTAAGGCATCATAAGACTCTGGGCACGGGTTCGTATCCACTTGAGGTAAGGCTCAAAGGGGATGGAATTCTTGTGTCCTAGGGTCTTACTGTCCACCTTGTTGGGCATCCTCCAAGCTCAGATAAACCTTTGTCGAAGTCCTTGAGCGTCGTTGTCGAAGTCAAAAACCAAGTCTAGAATCAGCATGTCATGTGGGCCATCCCTCCGGGCATATCCAAACTGTCTCAGAGCCAAGCAGGGGTTGTAGGTAATGCCTCCCCTAATGCCAAGTAGTGGTACATTAGGGAATTCCCCACAACGATCAATGATGATGACATTTTCTATGGACCGAGAACACCAATGAACATTAGAATGTGTAAGAGTCATCAATCATTGTGACCACCTCAAGCCTTGCTCATTCTTCAAGACTGATTTGGGAAGGTGAGAAATAAACCACCTTTCTAGAAGAGGAGTACATCACATGAGAACACCTCTTTTCCTCATTGTTCGTGTGTGAAATGAGTGTAGGATGTCCCCAAGTAAAGTAGGCACAGGATTCCGATATATGAAAATCTTGACAGCATTCACATCTATAAGCTGGTCAGGGTTTGGGAACAAGACCAAACCATAGATGAGAAGTGCTATAATCTCCTCAAAAGCTTGTAGATCTAGAGAATTCCAGCATTCTTGTGCCTTCTCAAATAGAAACTTTGCCAAGAAACCCTTGACACCACTTCTGGTTTCCCAATGACCTTTGATATCAGATGGTTGCAAGTGTAAGGCTTGAGCAACATCTTCAGGCTTTGTCTCTCTTTCCGTACCGTTGTAGGGCAGTTGATGAAGAATAGGAATCCTCAGGAGTTGAGAAAATTCCTCCAAAGTAGGTACTAGTTGGTAGTCAGGAAATGTGAAGCAGTGGTGTAGGGGATCAATGAACTGGAAGAGAAATTTCACCATGTCTTCTTCAATGTTGGAGTTGACCAAGTTGAGAAGTCGACCATGTCTTTCAGTGAATGGAGAACACTCTGGAATCTTGGAAGTAAGCTCTTTGAGTAGAGGAGGAATTCTCACAAGGTTGACCTGGATTGTTTTTCTGCGGAGTGATTCCATAACCTACAAAACAAGAACAAAGATGAAGATCCAAAATCCTTGAAATGGTTAGTGGATGCATATGATGCTTCATGATGTCCATGATGTATGCACAAGTATATGTACAAGCAAATCACACAAGTTCCTAGTTTAGGCTTGCATGGGGTTTCATAGGTAAGTACCCTCTTGAAGTTAGTTGGCTCAACCTGTCCTATAAATAGTAACCGAGTTCTAAGGAGCTCAATATCACTGGATTATTTTCTGTGTTCATTGTTTCAGTTTAGCCAGTTTACTGGCGACCGAAATATTCCAAGAAAACAACCCTCAATGAGTGTAGTATCGAGTATCTACCAACTTCAGACTGCACCAAAGTCGGTCATCTCACTACCCCTAAAAAGGCCAAGATGGTCAAGTAAAGGTTCTAAAAGTCCATTAGTGCTTCATGACATCACTCAGCGGCCCCGTATTCTCTTTGATTGACTCAAAGGCTACCAGTACCCACAAATATGTCGCACTAATATAGTTATTGCTTCAACCATGTCGGTATACCCCACACAGTTTCCACAACGTATTGCTATTTACCTATGAATGTTTCCCAAATCCGGGTAGAGGATTCAAATCCAAACAAAAGGACCAAATGTAAAGCAATCAAAGCAAACAAGATAAGCATGTAAAGGTGATCTAAACCCTAAGGTAACCCCACTTTTAGAAATATCCCCAACAGAGTCGCCAGTTCTGTGATACGGTGGGAAAACTGACTTGAGGTTTTGCGTTTGTGTTTGCAAATGTTTCGGTTTAGCAAGAGTCGCCACCGACTTTTTATTTTATCCAAAGGAAAGGTCAAAAAGCACAGGAAAGACCTTTGAGATGTTTTCTTGGGTTCGGGGGGTAGATTATGAAAAGGGAAGGTGCTAGCATCCTTTTCATTCATGGTTTTCCATGGGCTCTTAGTTACTTGTTTAGATCACTTGCTTTTGCTTTTCAATTGTTTGAAATGGTGCTTTGTGTGTGGTTTTTGAAAATATTTTGAAAAGAGGCCTGTGTTTAGGCAACCTTTGTAATGATTCTTGTTTGAATATATACAAAGGTGTTTGTCTTTTGAAAAGATGTTTCAAAGTTTGAAAGTTTGTTTTGGGAAGTGTTTTTGAAATTGTGTGTTTTAAAATTAGCAAGGATGTTTGTAAGTTTGATCAAGTAACTAGGAGTTGTCTACCCTACTCAAAGATCTTTCCTACACATTTTTAACCCTTTGACATTGTTGTTTTACCATTGTATTTGGTAAACAACCTTGTATTTGGATGTTAAACGGGACGGGCACGGGTCATCGTATGACCATAATAACAATATTGCCAAGTATCTTAGCAAGTTTTTGAGGGACTAGATCATTTTTGTATAGGCAACCAAGATAGCGTCATCGAGGGACTATGATCTTTTTAGTTTTGTTTTGTTTTGCCAAGATACCTAGCATGGATACCATGGCCATTTTTAAGGCAACAAGTGGATGAAACCCTAAGGGTGCTTGTGTACATTGTGTTGTCATTTTTCATGCATTTTTGTCTTGTGTTTAGTCAAGCTATTTGTTTTGATTTTTGGTTGTCATACAAACCCTAATCTTACTATCATGCATATTTGAAAGCAATAAAGTGCGTAAAAGTAAATCTACAACTATTACAACATTGATATGGGGAGGGGGATACAAGTTTGAATAGGGGGTATTTGCAAGAAATAAAGCCCTAAAAACTATTACAACCATATTGAATTTATTGTACAAATAATAAATTGACAAATATTTAAATGGACAATTAAATATAAATATGCAAAGTGTTTGTTTTGTATTATTTTTATGTATGTAAAAATAAATTATTTATGTCTAAAAATAAGAAAAATATTAATGATTTTTTTTGGAAAGGGTGAAGAAACCCTAATTTTGTTTTAAGAAAATATATATATATTACATTATTTATTTATTCATTTATGTATAAAGAAAATAAACAAAAATATTCACAAAAATATTAAAAAATAAAATATGTGAGAACATATTACTCTATATGTATAAATAATAAAAATAATAATATATAATATTTTTGTATTAATTATAAGTTTTTTATTTAAGAAAATAAATGTATTAAACCTAATAAACTAAATATTATGCCAAAAATAAAATAAAAAAATAAAATAAATTGTGAAAATTTAAGAAAATATTTTTGGTAATTTTTAATGTTTAGAAAAATAAATAAAAGTCAGAAAATGTAAAATAAATGAGAAAATATAAAAAAAAATAAGAGAAATGGGTCAAGGGGTGCAAAAAGCAGGACGGGGGGTGTCAAAAGTAGGACAAGGCCAGGCTCATCCCACGTTCCTCTTCATCCCTGACCTTGTGACAAAGAAATGCGCGCGTACCCTGTTGAAACTGGTAACTCCTGCATACGTGCTCAAAAACAAAAACTTGCAACATGAAAGTTATAGCTCTTGATCACACGATTCTAACCATGTAAAAAACTTAATCTAACTCTCAAAGATCAGAGAGAATTTCATTGGCCCTAAATCTTGACCTAGTTTTTTAAGAAAGTTCAACTATCAAATACTCCTAGCTCAGTTAACATAAATGAATTCTATGCATATGTACAGCTCAAGGGCAATGAGGACTACATTTTTTCTTCACAAACCTAAGCCTCATGATTCCTAAATAAGGAGATAAACGTTTGAGAAATACCTATTTCAGTCAAGTTCGAGTATGGTAATCAAGCAACTTTCAGTGAGGCCTGAGGTTCTTTTGAGCTTGCTTGATGTTCCCTTGACCTTTCCCAATGCTTGGCTTTCTTTGAAATGGTCTGAAACTTCTTGTAGAACTCAACCTGCAAACTCAGAATTTGAAAATGGTGAAGTGTGTAAATGGAGTTACAATGGCTTGAGAATGGTTAGGATAGTTTAGGTATGCTGTATGGAGTGTGTTGGAACTGGTTTGGGACAAAACGCACGAGGCAATGTGAAGATGGCTTGTGATTTGCAGAACCTACCCTGTTTTGGCAGAAAATGTGGTTTTTTGGTGTACAAGGGTGTTTAAGAGGTGGTGAGCTCATGTTTCTGGCTTAGTGTAATGTGTAAAACTTGTTTGAAATGTTTACAAAGCTTGGTTATATCAGATTCCAAAGATATGGACTTTTTGCACAATGACTTGGTTTTAAAGTAAAAGGTGAGTTGACAATGCAAAGGGATGTACTTGCTAGCTCCAAGCCTGCTGATAGTTGGTATTCTTTGCCCTAAGTTTGTGGAGTTGTTTTGCTGCAAAAGATTGAGTTCACAGCTCAAGAGAAACAACTTGACATAAAGCAAACTTTATCAAAGTGGCAATGTTGCCTTTTTGCCATTTTTAGATTAATTCCTTGTACAATGCTCTAAAGCTCAGAATAAAGCCTTAATCCAATGTGTTTGCATTTAATTTATGAGTGTGGAAGGGTTTAACGACTTTAAAACAAGTACAAACATGTTTGGACAGAATTTGCAACTTGTATCAATGTGCAAAATGCCTTGGCCAAAAGTGGGAAAATGTCATTTTCATTCCTTCGATTCTCCCTAACCGCAAATGACTTTGGAGAGTTCTTGGAAATTTTGGAAAGCTTGTAACATTATCTACAATCCATATTTGAAATGAATTTTGAGATTCCACTTGGAACTATGTGAAAAATAGCCATGAAGATAGGTCAAATCCTGCCTAAACTAGGGCAAAATTTCACTAAGTTAAAGTTTCATGGACCCTTGTTCACAAAATCATAACTTGAGATCCAAGCATATTTTGGGAAAACTTTGTGAATAAAAGTTGTAGAATTTGTGAAGGACTACAACTTTCATGTTGGAAGTTTTGTTTGAATCCAATTACATCATGGAGAAAAAGTTGGGAAAAGTTGGGAAAAAATAAGAAATTTTCATAACTTAGAAAATTTCTAAGTTATGAAAATTTTCAATCTTAAACCCTAATTTTCAAAATTAGGTTTCTTGGTGAACAAGTTTCATGTTTTGACACATCTTGATGAAAATTGACCCTTGGCACTTGATTTTGACCAAAAAGTCAAAGTTTGACTTTTCAGTGTACAGTTGATTTTTGATCAGTTGACTGGAAAATTCATCCGTCAATCTTGTGCAATTGAGATCTTTTGAACCTTGTGATTAGGTCAAGATGATGCCATTGATTCCTTGAAACCATGCTTGAACCCAATTTTCCATTGGCTAGGTGAAAAATCAGAAATTGCCCTTCTGCAGTCAAAACCCTAAAAATGACCATTTTGCCCTTTTGATGATCTGATCAAATTTCTTGAGGAGTTATGGTCCAAACTTGATAAAATGGTTCATATGAGTCTATAATGTTGATGTGGATAAAAAATTATGAGTTTTGACTGTAAATTGGTTACAGTTGACTTTTCCCCCAATACAGTTGATTTTTAGGTCAACTGTCCAATTGACTGGGCAAAAATTTGATTCAAGGCTTGAAACTTGGTATGAACAATCTTATAGGTCCAACATGAAGTGTGAAAGTCACATTAGGCATTGGGAATTCAAAAATCCTTGAGAAATCTCAAACCCTAATTTCAGGTCATCAGTGCAAGGAGATGTCTTGAGCTGAGCAAACCCTAATTCTGTCTGGAGTCCAAAGAGTCTTGTGAGGGGAAATATTGAAAAAATGAGAGGGAAAATTTTGGGGTACAACAGTATCTTTTACTTTGAACAAGGGTTTGGGTTCATTAGAAATGTCTTTTGATTTGCCAAGAAACAAGTTTTTGTTTTAAGATGCAAAATGCAAAGAAAGAAAAACAACTAAGGGGAACTAGCCTAGCAATATCCCTAGTGTTATCATACAATGGTTGACCCTAAGGTTGAGGTTAAAGGAAAATCCTATCCTATGTTAGCATACATGGATTCCTACTTTAATTAACATGTCAAAGAAAGCTTAACAATACTATCCTATAGGGAACATACAATGAGAGCGAAGTCGTGATCTTAATATCTAAATTGAGTGACTCATCGATCAACAATTAAAGAAGAAAAGCAATAAACATCCTATAGGGAGCATGCAATGAGAGCGAAGTCGTGATCTTAATTTCTAAATTGAGTGACTCATCGATCAACAATTAAAGAAGAAAAGCAATAAACATCCTATAGGGAACATGCAATGAGAGCGAAGTCATGATCTCAATTTCTAAATTGAGTGACTCATCGATCAACAACAAACACAACGTATGTATTAGACAAAAACCAGAGGGCCTCCTGACATATATCAGCAACAGAGGTCCCATCATGCAATCAGAGAACTATGCAAAATGAAAATGGAAGAAGGGAGATAGTGAAATACTGATCGGATAACTATCCGTAGCAACTGAGCAAGAATAAAAAGAAACCCAGAGAACTTCAAGCAAGTTGGCATCAGTAGACAAATCAAGTCAAAAATTGCGCCATAAGGATGTAATGAGATTATCAGATATGAACAGGTCCCCATGGGCAAAGTATAGTATTCACAATCTCATGTATATATCCTGCATGGAATATCAAACATGCCAAATACAAAAGCAGTGCCTGTGTAATAAGTTGTGTTCCACAAATAAAGTGGAACACAGTAGCCTCAGGCCAAAAGTGGGATGCTATACATTGTCACAAAGTCTCCAAGATAGGCCAAGGTCTCTAATCCTAAGTCCAAGAAAAAGTCTCATGCTCCATGTTGTACCCCAAAATTTTCCCTCTCATTTTATCAACATTTTCTCATCACGAGACTCTTAGAACTCAAGACCAAGCTAGGGTTTGCTCTGCTCAAGACATCTCCTTGCACTGATGACCTAAATTAGGGTTTGAGTTTGCACAGGGATATTTTGACCTACAATTCCCAAATTGACTTTAATACTTCATGTTGGACTCATAAGTTTGCCCATACCAAGTTTCAAGCCTTGAATCAAATTTTTGCCCAATCAATTGGACAGTTGATCTAGAAATCAGTTGTATTGGGGAAAAAGTCAATTGTAGAAAATTTATAGTCAAACCTCATGAATTTTGACCCACATCAACATTAAGAACTCATATGAACCATTTGATCAAGTTTGGATCACAATTCCACAAGAAATTTGATCAGATCACCAAAAGGGCAAAATGGTCATATTTAGGGTTTTGATTGTACAAAGGCAATTTTTGACTGTTTGACCTAGCCAATGGAAAATCAAGCTCAACCATAGACTCAAGGACTAAATGACATTATCTTGACCCATTCAACAAGTTCAAAAGATCTCAAATGCATAGGATTGACAGATGAATTTTTCAGTCAACTGATCAAAATTTGACTGTACACTAAAAAGTCAAACTTTGACTTTTTGGTCAAAATCAAGTGCCAAGGGTCATTTTTCATCAAGATGTGTAAAATTATGAAACTTGTTCATCAAGAAACCCAAAATTGCAAATTGGGGTTTGAAATTGAAAATTTTCATAACTTAGAAATTTTCTAAGTTATGAAATTTTCTTAATTTTTCCTAAAATTGTCCCATATTTTCACCATGATGCAAATGGATTCAAACAAAACTTACAACATGAAAGTTTTAGTCCTCCACAAAGTATACAACTTTGATTCACAAAGTTTTCTCAAAAGAAGCTTGGATCTCAAGTTATAAGTTTTGGAACAAGGGTCCCTAAAACTTTTAACTTAGAGAAAATTTGCCCTAGTTTAGGCAGGATTTTGACCCATCTTCTTGGCCATTTTTCACATAGTTCCACTTGGAGTCTCAAGTTGCATTTCAAATATGGATTATAGTACATGTTTCAAGCTTTCCAAATTGTCCAAGAACTCCTCAAACACATTTGTGGTTAGGGAGAATCGAATGCTTGAAGTTGGCAAAAACTCACTTTATAACCATGGCCAATGCATGTTCATACAAGTTGCAAATCTGACCAAATTAGCTTTGTACTTGATTACAAGTTTATAAACCTATTTACACTAAAAAATTTAATGCAAATACATTGGTTAGAGGCATTGTTCTGATCAAAGGAGCATTATACATTGAATAATTCCATTTTGGGCATAAAGATCACATTTCCATTTTCATAAAGCATAACTTTTGCAAAGTTGTTTCTCTTGAGCATTGGACCAAGCCTTTTTCTGCAAACAAAGTCCCCTAATCTCAGGCATAGTACACCAACTATGAGCATGCTTGGAGCTAGCCTGTACAGGCCATAACATGGTCACTTCACACTTTTCTTTTAAAACAAGTCATTGTGCCAAAAGTCCATAACTCACACGTCTGATAAAATAAACTCAAGCCAAGGTTTCAAACAAGTTTCTCACATCCTTGTAAGCTAGAAACACGATCCTTTCACCACTAAAACACCCTTGTACTCAAAAACCATATTTTCTTGCAAAACAGGGCAAGTCCTGCAGAATCACTTCCATCTTCACATTGCCTCGTGCGTTTTGCTCCTTTCCACTTCAAACACCTTCCCTTCAACTCACTTAAGCTATCCCAAACCTCCATTGCCAACTGTAACTCCATTTACAGTGTTCACCATTTTCATTTCAAGCTTGTGCAGGTTGACTTATGTAGAAGGATTCAGGCCATTTCAAAACAAACTAAGCATTGGGAAAGGTTCATGGAACATCAAGCAAACTCAAAAGAACCTTAGGCCTCACTGAAAGTTGCTGCATTGTCCAACTTGAACTTAACTGAAATAGGTTTTCATGAACTTCTATCTCTCTATTTAGGAACATTTAGCCTTAGGTTTGTGAATGAAAGATGTTGTACTCATTGCCCTGAAACCATACATATGCTAAGTTTTCATTTATATTAATCGTGCTAGGAGAATTTCATCCATGAACATGTTGAAAAAGTTAGGTTAAATTTTAGGGCCAGAGAAATTCTCTCTGGTCTTTGAGAGTTAGATTTAATGTTTTATATGGTTGAAATAGTTGTTTGATGCTCTACAAGTTTCATGTATTGAGTTTTGGCAAAAGATCACAAACGCAGGAGATACGGATTTGAACACAGGGCACACGCATCCTTTATCACAAGGTCAGGGATGAAGTGGAAATGGGCTGGGCCTGGCCTTGTCCTGCTTTTTGCACCCATATGCTTGCTTTTCACACCCCCTGGCCCATTTTCTTGTATTTTGACATTTTTGCATTTTTATTTTCTTTTCTGACTTCAATATTTTATTTTCAAACATAAAAAATGCTCCAAAAATATTTTTATATTTTTTTACATTTATTTGGCATTTTATTTCATTTTTTTTATATAGAAAACATTTTATATACTTTTATATTATTTTGTTTAAATTTAAAGATTATGTAAATAATACTTTTATTTTCATTTCTTGTTTTTATTCACATTAAAAATATTTTCTTGAATATATCTCATTTTTGTAAATATTTTATCTTATTTTATATACACTTAATATATTTAATATATATAAATATACATATATACTTTATTTTATTAAAAACATAGAGTAAAAATACAAAATATTACATTTTTATTTTTATTATCTTTTACACTAAAAAATACCTTTTTTTCAATATATTTTTATTTTTGTACATATTAATATATTCTTATATATAAATAATATATGATGTTATCTTCTTAAAAGAATTAGGGTTTACCCTAAAAATGAATAAAATTAACTTTTTTATTTTATTTAATTCTTTACATTTCTTTCCATTGAAAATACTTTACATACATAAAAAAAACCTTTTTTTTTGCATAAATACATTTTTATTTAACATTTATTTATTGTGTTTATTTAAATATTGTCCATTTAAATATTATGCATTGTAAATTCAATTCAGTTGTAATAATTTAGGGTTTTAATTTCTTGAAAAATAATCCCCTATTCAAATTTGTACCCCCTCCCTATATCAAAGTTGTAATAGCTTAGATTTATTTTTACGCACTTAAAAGCTTTCAATTATACCATGATTAGAGAATTAGGGTTTGTATGCAAAATCAAAACCAACAAATGGTTTGACCTAATCAAAGACAAAAATGCATGAAAAAACAAACACAATGCACACTTGCACCCCTAGGGTTACAATCCACTTGTTGCCTTCAAAAATGGGCCATGGTATGCATGTCAAGTGCTTTGGCAAAACCAAAATAAAATAAAGATCATAGTCCCTCGATGACGCTATCTGAGTTTCCTAAACAAAATGATCAAGTCCCTCAAGAAAATTGCCAAAAATACTTGACACAATTGCTATCATGGTCTATACGATGACCTGCGCCTGTCCCGTTTAACATCCTAACACAAGGTTGTTCACCAAACACAATGGTGAAGCAACACTGTTAAAAGGGTTAAAAACATAAGAAAGATCTTTGAGTAAAATAGGGTAGATAGCTCTTAATTACTTGATCAAAAACTTGAAAAAACATCCTTGCTATTTTTCAAAACACACTTCACAACACAATTTCAAAACCCTACCTTCAAACATTAGAAATTTTTCAAAAGACAAAAACACCTTTGTATACATTCAAACAAGAATCATTACAAAGGTTGCCACGACGATGGCTTCTTTTCAAAACATCTTTCAAAACCACACACAAAGCACCATTTCAAACAATTGAAGAGCACCATTTCAAACAATTGAAAAAGCAAAGCAAGTGATCTAAACAAGTAACTAAGAGCCCATGGATAACCATGGATAGAAAGGGTGATAATACCTTCCCTTTCTATAATCTACTCCCCGAACCCAAGAAAACATCTCAAAGGTCTTTCCTGTGCTTTTTGACCTTTCCTTGGGATAAAATAAAAAGTCGGTGGTGACTCTTGCTAAACCGAAACATTTGCAAACACAAACGCAAAACCTCAAGTCAGTTCTCCCACCATATCACAGAACTGGCGACTCTGCTGGGGAATAACTTTAAAAGTGGAGTAACCTAGGGCTTAGATCACCTTTGCATGCTTATCTTGATTGCTTTGATTGCTTTACATTTGGCTCTCTTGTTTGCGTTTGAAATCCTCTACCCGGATTTGGGAAACATTCATAGGTAAATAGCAATACATTATGGAAACTGTGCGGGGTATACCGACATGGTTGAAGCAATAGCTATGTTAGTGCGACATATTTGTGAGTACCAGTAGCCTTTGAGTCAATCAAAGAGAATACGGGGCCGATGAGTGATGTCATGAAGCACTAATGAACTCTTAGAACCATACTTGACCATCTTGGCCTTATTTAGGGGTAGTGAGATGACCGGCTTTGGTACAGTCCGAAGTTGGTAGATACTCGATACTACACTCATTGAGGATTGTTTTCTTGGAATATTTTGGTCGCCAGTTAAGTGGCCAAACCAAAACAATGAACATAGAAAACAATCCAGTGATATTGAGCTTCTTAGAACCCGGTTACTATTTATAGGACAGGTTTGAGCCAACTAAACTCAAGAGGGTACTTACCTATGAAACCTCATGCAAGCCTGAAACTAGGGTTTTGTGTGACTTGCTTGAACATGTGTTTGTGCATACATCATGAACATCATAAAGCATCATATGCATCCACTAACCATTTCAAGGGTTTGGATCTTCATCTTTGTTCTTGTTTGGTAGGTCATGGAATCTCTTCGCAGGAAAACAATTCAAGTCAACCTTGTGAGAATCCCTCCTCAACTCAAGGAGCTTACTTCCAGGATTCCAGAGAATTCTCTCTTCAGTGAAAGACATGGTAGACTTCTCAACTTGGTCAACTCCAACATTGAAGAAGACATGGTGAAAGTTCTCTTCCAGTTCTTTGACCCCCTACACCACTGTTTCACATTCCATGATTACCAACTAGTACCTACTTTGGAGGAATTTTCTCAACTCCTGAGAATTCCTATTCTTCATCAACTACCCTACAACGGTACGGAAAAAGAACCAAAGCCTGAAGATGTTGCTCAAGCATTACACTTGCAACCATCTGATATCAAAGGACATTGGGAAACCAGAAGTGGTGTCAAGGGCTTCTTGGCAAAGTTTCTGTTTGAGAAGGCACAAGACTGCTGGAACTCTCTAGATCTACAAGACTTTGAAGATATTGTGGCACTCCTCATCTATGGGTTGGTCTTTTTCCCAAACCCTGATCAGCTTATAGATGTGAATGCTGTCAAGATTTTCATATCCCGGAATCCTGTGCCTACATTGCTTGGGGACATCCTACACTCATTTTACACACGAACAATGAGGAAAAGAGGTGTTCTCATGTGCCGTACTCCTATCCTAGCAAGGTGGTTTATTTATCACCTTCCCCAGTCACTTTTGAAGAATGAGCAGGGTTTAAGGTGGTCACAATGATTGATGACCCTCACACACTTTGATGTTCATTGGTGTTCTTGGTCCAGAGATAATGTCATCATCATTGATCGCTGTGGGGAATTCCCTAATGTCCCACTATTTGGCATTAGGGGAGGCATTACCTACAACCCCTGTTTAGCTCTAAGACAGTTTGGATATGCTCGGAGGGATGGCCCTCATGACATGCTAATTCCTAACTTGGTCTTTGACTTCAATAACGATGCGCAAGGACTTCGACAAAGGTTCATCAGAGCTTGGAGGATGCCCAACAAGGTGGATAGTAAGACAATGGGGCAAAAGAATTCCATCCCCCTTGAGCCTTATCTCAAGTGGGTATGAACCCGCGCCCAGAATCTTATGATGCTATACCTTTACATTCTCCCCGTGATCAAAGAGCCTGTTATGGAAGGAGAGGTTCCATACACCCTCCTACATCCTGACATGCCGACATCATTGGAAGAGTTACAAAAGAGTTGGATCTAACTCAAAGAAGAACATAATACTTTTGAAACCAGCTTCTATGCCAGTGAGAAGAAGGTTTTGGAGCTTACCCGCCGACTTCATGAGGAGGAAACTCTCAACACTTACATCGCACCAAAAAGGATGCGTAATGTCTTTTTACATTAAGAATTTTGTAATATTTTGCCCATGGGGCACTTATGTACTAACAAATTTCTTCTTAATATGACGTGTGTTCTTTTTGTTTGCAACAAATTTGAATTTCTGAATCCTTGAATGCATTACATGAATAACATACCATTCATCATATGCATAAATAGGTCTCCACACTAGGTTTCCTTATCTTTCTGCTGTTTATTTCAGCAAGATGTATTTGGAGCAGACGATTAAGGATCTGCAAGCACAGAATTCTCAATTCCAGTAACTCCTCATGACCTTAGCAAAGGGTCAAGAGGACCTTAAAGCACTGTTGGAGAAAAATAAAGAGAAAAAGAAGAAAAGACCTGGTATGGCCACTATGGGAAGAAGGTTTGAGGGCAATGCTAGAAAGGTCCTCGACTTCCCTTCCACATCTGATGAAGGGGTTGGTAAAGGAAAAGGAGTAGCGATGCCTTATGAATCTGAAGTTGAAGTTGAAGAAGAGGAAGAGGAAGAAGACAAAGATTACTCCGAACAACAATATCCCCCGGCGGATGATAAATATAAAAATCTTGAGGATCCGTTGGCAGCCATGGAGTTGCAAAGGGTACCTGGTTTAGATTTCGAAGAACTAGGGTTGGTCGCTGGGATCGTTATTCCTCCCAAGTTCAAAGTACCAACATTTTCTAAGTATGACGGTCTGTCCTGCCCAAAGATGCATCTGAGATCCTATGTCAGAAAGATCCAACCCCACTCATCTGATAAAGACCTTTGGGTACACTTTTTTCAAGACAGTTTGTCAGGCACACAATTGGATTGGTTCTATCAACTGGAGAGGTCTGAGGTTCATAACTGGGAAGATTTAGCTACTGCTTTCTACCGTCAATACCAATACAATGCTGATTTAGCACCTACGCGTACTCAACTACAGAGTATGGGTATGGTTTCTAATGAAGGATTTAAGGAGTATTCCCAGAAGTGGCGTGATCTGGCTGGAAAGGTGCAGCCACCATTGTCGGATAGAGAGTTGGTTGACATGTTTTTAGGGACCCTGTCTGGCCCTTTCTTCAATCATTTAATCGGGAGTTCCTCTGCAGGATTCACCGAATTAATTTTGATCGGCGAAAGGGCCGAGGCCGACATTAAAAGTGGTAAGATTCAAAAAGATACCTCCGCGTCCACTGCTATTAAGAAGACCTTCCCAGCTAAGAAGGAAGCTTCTGCTGTTTATTCTCAGAAAAGTCAAGGAAGAACCGAGCGTCGACCAACAGTAGGGGCTGTGATGATTCAAAACTCTTCAAATGATCAACCTCGCAGCAATCATCCAAGATCTAATCAGCAACGGGTAAAAAGGCCACAACGGCAGTTCACCCGAATCAACATGACACCAGCTCAAGTACTCCCTCATTTGCTAAAGCTGAATCTTACCAATTTGAAAGAAGCGCCAAAGAACCCTAATACCTCATCTCCATATTACCACTCCAATGCAAAATGTGCTTACCACTCTGACAGTGTAGGGCATGATACCGACAACTGTTGGGCTCTTAAGAACAAAATCCAAGACCTGATTGACGCCAAGGAGGTAGAATTCGATGCGCCCGAAAAGCCAAATGTGATTTTCTCCCCAATGCCCAAGCACAGCCATAATGTTCATGCCGTTATGGAAGACCTTCATCTTACCAATGTTGCTGACCTTTTGACTCTGTTACCAGTGATTAAAGTGAATTTGATGAGAGCCGGGATATTCCCAGGCTGTGGAAAAGACTGTTACTTTTGTTTGAATATACGAGCTGACTGCCCAACGTTGAAATCAGGTATCCAACGCCTGATGGATACCCAAGAGATACTCTTCCAAAAGACTCATGTTGATACCTTCACTCCTATTACTCCTGCTACTTTTGCTACTCCAACCAATGACATTGCAATAATAACCATCTTCGACAATCTTCCCAAGGCTTGCAAAAGGCCTGTCAAGATTACGCCTGATCCTAAGTTTGTGCCGTTAAAAATCACCATGTCGGGGCCTGTCCCGTATCAATCTAACAAGACGATACCATGGAACTACAAAGGAGAAATCTTCTATCATGGTATCAAACAGATTGAATCAGTCCAAGAGAATTCTGATGATGAAACCCCTGATATAGGGAACATTGCAAGAACAAGCAAGATAACTCGCAGCGGACGGATTTTTTTCTCCGGAGATTGCTCCCCCACGAGCAGTCTTCGGACCCTCGAAAGCTTCTGTGCCTGTTAAGCCATGTGTGCAAGGCCCGATAATTGAAGAATTGGATACTCCTAAAGTTAGACCATCCGTTGATACTACCGATAAGGGTAAGGGGACACTAGAAGCGCCTGTCAGAATGAAGGCTCAGACTGTGGTGATCCCCGAAACCACCCAGAAAGAGATGGAAGAAATCTTAAAGATAATCAAAAAGAGCGACTACGACATCGTGGAACAGCTAGGGTAGACCCCTTCCAAGATCTCCATGTTGGCTCTTCTACTCTGCTCTGAGGCCCATGCTAAGGCCTTAATCAAATTTTTAAAGACGGCACACGTGCCCCAAGAAACATCGGCTGACCATTTTCAAGAGTGCGTGGCCAGTCTTACTGCTGATAATGGCCTTGGGTTTTCTGATGCTGATTTGACCCCCAAGGGAAGGAAGCACAACGATGCGCTGCATGTATCAGTTGAATGCAGGGGAACCACCCTTGCCCATGTCCTAGTTGATATCGGATCATCCTTGAATGTGCTGCCGAAAAAGGCGTTGGATATGTTGGACTGCGAAGGATTGACCCTCAAACCCAGTAACATCGTTGTTAGAGCCTTCGACGGTTCTAAGAGGATGGTTCATGGGGAAGTAGACATTTCTATCAAAGTGGGCACCGAGATCTTCAACTCTACCTTTTACGTGATGGACATCTGTCCCTCATATTCGTGCTTATTAGGAAGGTCGTGGATCCACTATGTTGGGGCAGTTACCTCCTCTTTACACCAAATGCTAAAGTATCCTGTTCAGGGTAAGATTATAATGGTGCACAGCGAGGAAGATTACATGATAAGTCACCTCAACTCCTTCCGCTATGTGGAGTTGGATGGCGAATTCATAGAAACGCCTTTTCAACATTTTGAGGAAGTTTCTCCTGAGGTCGCAGTTGCAAAGACAATTGTTGATGTGCCTATCATTTCCAAGCATGTGCCTAGGATGGCATCTCTCAAGGACACAGAGGCTGTAATCAAAGAATGAAGGAGTTCAGTATAGGGGAAACTGCCTGAGTTTCCTCACAAGACGGAAAAGTTCGGACTAGGTTTTACTACTGCTGGCCAGAAAGCTATGCATCGCTCCAAGGCTGGAGGACCACCCGTAAAGATCACTTACCATGGAATTAATGCCTTAGAAGATGATGATGAAAAATACAACTTTGAAGATTGGATCTTTCCAACCGTCAAAGGAGGATTAAGCAACTGGGAAGCAAAGGATTTTATTCCCATCACTTTCATCAACCAGTAATTTATCTTTGAACAATTTCCTATTTTGGTCTGTAATAACTAAACAATTCGTACACTATTTCCACCTTATGCCTTGCCCGAGGCATATAGGTCTGTTGTACCCCAAAATTTGCCCTCCCATTTTCTCATCACAAAACCCTTGGAGCTCAAGGTCCAGTTAGGGTTTCCTCTGCTCAAGACTTCCCCTTGCACTGTTGACCCAAATTAGGGTTTGTGGTTGAACAAAGATATTTTGGCCTAAAATGCCTAAGATGACTTTCATGCTTCATGTTGGACTCCCAAGTTTATCCATACCAAGTTTCAAGTCTTGATTCCAAATTTTGCCCAGTCAATTGGACAGTTGACCTAGAAATCAGCTGTATTGGGAAAAAAGTCAACTGTGGCCAATTGACAGTCAAATCTCATGAAAATTGACCCACATCAACATTATGAACTCCTATGAACCATTTGGTCAAGTTTGGATCACAATTCCACAAGAAATTTGGTCAGATCACCAAAAAGGCAAAACGGTCATTTTTAGGGTTTTGACTGCATAAAGGCAATGTTTGACTGTTTGACCTAGCCAATGGCAAATCAAGCTCACATATGGACTCAAGGACCCCACATAATTGTCTTGACATACTCAACAAGTTCAAAAGATCCCAAATGCACAAGATTGACAGTTGAATTTCCCAGTCAATTGATCAATTTTGACTGTATACTGAAAAGTCAAACTTTGACTTTTTGGTCAAAATCAAGTGTCAAGATTCATTTTTCATCAAAACATGCCAAATCATGAAACTTGTTCATCAATAAATCAAGAATTGCAAATTAGGGTTTGAAATGAAGATTTTTCATAACTTAGAATTTTTCTAAGTTATGAAAAACCCTAATTTTTTCCTAACTTTGCCCCACTTTCTCACCAAGATTCATTTGGATTCAAGCAAAAGTCAAAACATGAAAGTTGTATCCTATTGCAAAATCTACAACTTTGATTCACAAAGTTTTCCCAAAAGAAGCTTGTAGCTCAAGTTACAATTTTTGGAACAAGGGTACCAAACCATTCTTAACTTAGAGAAAATTTGACCTATTTTAGGCAAGGTTTTTACCTAACTTCAAGACCATTTTTCACATGCTTCCACTTGGAATTTCAATTTGAATTTCAAAGATGGATTGTAGTACACATTCCAAAATTTCCAAAATGTCCAAGAACTCATCAAGCAACCTCATGGTTAGGGAGAATCGAATTTTGCAATATGGGAAAAACTCACTTTTGTTATGGCCAATTTCCATGTTCATACACTTAGGCAATTTTCAAATCAGCATGCATTTCTTGATTACAGGCCCTAAATCTCTTTTACACTCATAAATTTAATGCAAACTCTTTGTGCCAAGACCATATTCTATGTGTTCAAGCATTTCATAATGGTTTGATCCCAAAATAGATAAAGCATTTTAACCTTTTTTGCAAAAGTGAACTTTATGTCAATATGCAAATCCAAGCAAGTACATTTGAAATCTCTTTGGCACAAGTTTATGTGTTAATCACACTGATCAAGACTGAGTTATGCAGCACATTAGAGGGGCCTGTACAGGCTAGAAACACCAACTTGCCATCTCTTGCTTAAAGTGTAAGAAACATAGCATAGCACATAACAACTTTCATCTCAGCAAACCAAGCCTTAAGCAAACTTGTCAAACATATCCTAAAGATCCATCCTAAGCTGAAACACGAGCCTAGCATCCCCAACACCTCCCCATTACCAGAATCACCTTCAAACTGCCCAAACAGAGCATCTGCTGCAGTTTGAGTTCCATAGCTCAAACCTTCCATGCATTCTTGCTAAAAACACATCAAACACATCCCATAATATCCCTTGAAGCTATTCCAAACCTCAAACACGACCTGTAACACTCCCAGGCAACATCACCATTTTCATTTTCTTGTTTTGCAGTTGAAGTTCCAAAGCACGATTCAAAAGGTTTCAAGACAAAGTAAAGCTTGGAATAGCATCCCTGGACCTCAAGGAAGCTGTAGCAATCATCACCTTGCATTGAAGACACCTCTATCACCAGATACAACTTCAACTGAACAGGTAAGTTCATGAACTCGTATCTCTCTATCCAGGCATTGTTAGCTTTAGGTTTGTGAAGAAAACATGTCACATTCATAGCCCTGAACATGCCCATATAATTAGATTTCATTTATATTATGTGTGCTTAGAGAATTTCAAGTCTGAACATTGAACAAAAACTAGGTCAGGAATTGGGGGAGAAGAAATTCTCTCTCATCTTAGAGAGTTAAGTCAAGTTCTTTATATGGTTGGATTCGTCTTTTAATGCTCTACACTTTTCATGTTGTGAGTTTTGCTTGGAAGTCCAGGAATTGGGAGATAGAAAACGCGTGGATGGTTGTTCAAACATTGTTCTGAGGTTGAAGATGACAGGGTTCTGGGCTGGGCCTGTTTGACTTTTCTTTTTGCACCCTTTTGTTACTTTTACACCCCCTGAGCCCATTTTGCTTATTTTAATGATTTTTTTACTTTTCTTTTTTTATTCTGACTTATTTATTTTTGCTAATAATATTAAAAATATAAAAAATATTTTTCTCAGCATTTTTGAATTTATTAGGCATTTATTTGTTTAGAATAGTTTTTTGTACATAAATAAATAAATAAACACTCTTATTTAAAAATACCAAAAAAATAATGCAAACTTATTTTATTTCTGATTTTCATTTTATTTCTCTCTTGAAAACATTTTATATCAAAAATACTTTTTTTATATAAAATATTAAATATTATTATTTTGTATATATAATACATATTTAGAAAATAATATAAATATATACATATACATATTAATATATTTAGGTTAAAATAAAAAATAATACATTTTTTTTCTTTTATTAATATTTGACCTCAAAAAACACTTTGTCATAATATACTTCATTTTTATTTTATTTTTGTACATAATTATTAAATATTTGTATATATTAAATAATTAATACTTTTATTTAAGAAATTAGGGTTTTGCCCTAAATACATAAAAATACCCAAAATTAATACTTTTTATTTTGTTTACTTGACATATAAAAATACTCTTTTTCATACACATAAAAAACATTTTTTGCATCTTGCATATTTATTTTATTTCCATTTAATTTGTGCAATTAAATATCTTGTAATAATTCAATATTGATGTAATAGCTAGGTTTAAATTCCTTGTCAAAATACCCCCCATTTGAACATTTGTACCCCCTTCCCATATATTGTGTTGTAATAGTTTAGGACTTTATTTTTCGCACTTTATTGCTTTCTAAATATACCATGCTAGAATTAGGGTTTGTATGCGAATCAAAAACAACAAAAATAGTTTGACCTAACTTCAAGATAAACAAGAATGAAAATGGACAACACTCATCACACTTGCACCCCTAGGGTATTCCACTTGTTGCCTTCAATAAATGGGCCATATTGCATGTTAGGTCTCTTTGGGCAAAAAAAACAAAACAAACAATCAAATGATCATAGTCCCTCGATGAAGCTTTCGAAAGTTGCCTAAAAAATGATCAAGTCCCTTGAAGGAAAATTGCCCAAAGATACTTGGCACCATTGCAATTATGGTCTAAACGATGACCCGCGCCTGTCCCTTTCACATTCTAACACAAGATTGTCCACCAAATACAATGGTGGAACAAAATTGTTAAAAGGGTTAAAGCATATCAAAGATCTTTGAGTAAATTTAGGAGTAGATGACCTCTTAGTTACTTGAATCAAACTTGCAAAACAAAACACTTGCCTATTTTCTAAAACCACACATCACTACACTTTCAAAACAACTTTCAAAAACAAATGAAAACCTTTTCAAAAGACATACACCTTTGTATACATCCTAACATGGATCATTACAAAGGTTTCCACCACATTGGCCTCTTTTCAAAAACATTTTCAAACCCACACACACAAGAGCACCATTTCAAACAATTGAAAATTAAGGCAAGTTGATCTAAGCAAGTAACTAAGAGCCCGTGGATAACCATGGATAGAAAGGGTGCTAATACCTTCCCTTTCTATAATCTACTCCACGAACCCAAGAAAACATCTCAAAGGTTTTTGCTGTGCTTTTTAAACCTTTCCTTAGGATAAAATAAAAAGTCGGTGGCGACTCTTGCTCAACCGAAACATTTGCGAAAACAAACGCAAAACCATAGTCAGTTCTCCCACCGTACCACAGAACTGGCGACTCCGCTGGGGATTTAATTAAAAGTGGAGTAACCTTAGGGCTTAGATCACCTTTGTTTTCAATTGTTTGCCTTGTTTGCTTTTATATTTGTGGGTTTTGCATCGGAGTTTCATAGATCCTAACCCGGATCTGGGGAATACCCTTTTTAGGTAGCATAATCTGTGAGGGGACCTGTCCGGCGTAGACCGACATGGGTGAAGCAGTGGCTACGTTGGTGTGGCACCTTGGTCTGTACCTATATCCCTTGTGTTGCAACGAGGGGAATATGGGTCTTCTAAGGAGTCATTAAACACCAACCAACCTTAGAACCCTAAATTGACCAAACTTGGGCATAGAACAATAGCAGTATGCTACACTCATTGAGGCTAAACTCTCGCGATGGTTCTGGCCGCAAGAAAAGATTGCGATGCTGGAGTTATGACCGATTGAGGGTAGTCAATGATTTGAGATCCTCTAGAACCCGATTACTTTTGATAGGACAGGTTTTAACCAACGAAACCAAAAGAGGGTAATACCTAAACTTCATGCTGGCCTGAAACCTAAGGGTTGTCTTGTGTGACTTGTGTGCCTTATCATGCTTGCCTGTGTGAATACTTGTGGTGTGCTTCATCATAGCATCATGCCATCATACCATTGCATGCATCCTGTATAAGGACTAACCCATTTCAAAGACAAAAAAAGGTTTCATCTTTGCTCTGTTTTGTAGGACATCATGATGCCCGTGCGTAGGAATACTATCCGGCTCAACTTTGTTCAACCACCAGCTCTGCTCAAAGATTTGGTTGGTAGGATTCCAAACACTACTTCCTTCATCAAAAGGCATGGTTCTCTCCTTGGCTTGATCACTGCAAAGTGGGACCAACAATTGATAAGTGTCCTGACCCAGTTTTATGACCCCCTGTATTATTGCTTTACCTTTCAAGACTTCCAGCTGGTCCCTACCCTGGAAGAATTCTCTGATTTGCTCGGTATCCCTGTTTTGGAGCAAACTCCATTCACTGGTTGGGAAAAGAATCCTAGGCCTGAAGAGGTTGCTTCAGTTCTCCCCTTGACCAAAGAAGAGGTATTGGCTAACTGGGAAACTAGAAGTGGAGTTAAGGGCTTTTTGGTCAAATTTCTGGTTGGCAAAGCTAATGATTTCTGGAATGACTTAGACTTCAAGGCGTACGAAGACATTCTAGCTCTTTTAATCTATGGTCTGGTATTGTTCCCAAATCCTGACACCGTTATCAGTATCTATGCTATAAGGATCTTCATGTCTCGGAATCCTGTACCCACTCTTTTGGGTGATATCCTGCAACAACTCTATGCTCGTACTGCTCGAAAACGGGGAACTCCGTGGTGTTGTGCTCCTTTACTAGTGAGGTGGTTTATTTCGCACCTTCCTAAGTTCGTGCTGAAGAATGAAGAAGGAAAGGGTTGGGCTCATAGGCTAATGTCTCTCACTGATAATGACATCACTTGGACTCTTAGAGGTTTGGATGAGGTAGCTGTTATTGATCGTTGCGGAGAATACCCTAATGTCCCGTTGATTGGTATCCAAGGAGGAATCTCTTATAATCCATGCTTAGCTCTCCGCCAGTTTGGAAGAGCCAGAAGAGTGGGGCCTCATGAGATGTTGGTTCCTCACTTCCATTTTGAATTTCAGGTAGACAGTGACAAACTACGCCATGGATTCATTAAGGCTTGGGACAGAATTCACAAAGCTGACCCACATGAGTTGGGACCAAAGACTTCTCTACCGATGGAACCCTATTGCAGATGGGTCCGCATCCGTGCTCAAAAGTTAGGTATGCCGTACGAAGCTGTCAGACCTATCATTCTTGATTCTCCTGATGAAGATGGGGTTCCTCCAACTGTCCTCCCTCCTCAGATACCCACTGATTTTGACACAATGAAGAGATCTTGGGCGCAGCTAAAGGGAGAACGAAATTTTTATCGGGAAAAGTTCAACGAACAGGAACGGAAGATCCAGAGGCTGACTAAGCAATTGGAGGAGGAGCGGGTCCTGAATAACTACATCCACACTGAGAAGAGGAGGCCATGGGAGCACTGATGGGCTTTGGATATTTCCTTTTACAACTTTTGTTTCCTTTTCAGTATTTTTCATTCCTGTAATGCCTAAGGGCAAGTTGTTGAACAATTTAAACATTTGAATCTAATGAAGTGTGTTTCCCTTTTGTCTACGAAGTTGAATCTTGTTTGTCTTTGAAAACATAAAACATACGCATCTCATTGCACCATATGCATAACAGGTACCCTATTTTCACAGGTTTCTTAATCTTCTTCGGTGTTTATTTGAACAGTCATCATGAATCCAGATTCATCCAGTGAGCAAGCAATCAAGGCCCTTCAGGCCCAAAGTGCCCAGTTTCAAGAAATGGTCCTGATCCTGGCCCAAGGTCAACAAGAGTTGAAGGCTTTTCTCCTAAAGAAGAAGAAGAAAAAGAGGACTGCGTTATTCAACACCGGACGCAGGTTTGGGAACACACTCCGTAATGAGGCTGTTCCAACTACTTCTTCTGCTGAGAAAGATAGTCCCCAAGGGAGAGGAGCTCCTAGTCCTGCAGTATCTGACAACGAGACGGACTATAATGACGAACAACACCCACCTGCTGCTAACAGATACAAGCAATTAGAGGACCGCTTGAGCGCCATGGAGATTCAGAATGTGTCGGGGCTGGATTTCGGAGATTTGGGGTTATCTTCTAGGGTAGTAATCCCACACAAGTTTAAGGCGCCTGCCTTTGCCAAATATGACGGGGCTTCCTGTCCAAAGCTGCATCTAAGGTCGTACGTAAGGAAGATCCAACCTTACACGGCAGATAAGAACCTTTGGATCCACTTCTTCCAAGATAGCCTTTCGGGGTCACAGCTTGAGTGGTTCTATCAACTAGATGGAACCAGTATCCGACATTGGGAAGACTTGGACACCGCTTTTTACAAACAATATCAGTACAATTCTGACTTTTCTCCCACGCGTACCCAACTTCAGGGTATGTCTCTGGGAACAGGCGAAGGGTTCAAAGAATACGCGCAAAAATGGAGAGATTTGGCTGGCAGGGTGCAGCCTCCTTTGACTGATCGTGAATTGGTTGATATGTTTCTAGGGACCTTGTCTGGTCCATTCTTCAATCATCTAATTGGTAATTCCTCCGCTGGGTTTACGGATTTGATCTTAACAGGCGAAAGAATTGAAGCTGGCATCAGATCAGGAAAGATACAAAAAACTGCCTCCGCAAGTACTGAGAAGAGGCCTTTCAAGAAAGAAGCAAGTGCCGTCTATGGTCCTAGAAGACAAGTCAATCCAGAAAGCCGCCAAGCCGTCAATGCCTTAGTCATTTCAAAGCCCGTTGCTGCTCCTCAGCAGTACAATCAACAAAGAGGTGAAAGGCCCAAGAGGCAGTATACTCGTCTGAGTATGACCCTGTCACAAATTTTACCGCAACTGTTATCAACCAACTTGGTGACCATCAAAGAGGCTCCAAAGGTCGTGAATACTGCATCTCCTAAGTATAACCCAAATGCCCGGTGTGCTTATCATTCTGATAGCCCCGGGCACACTACTGATGATTGCTGGGCCCTGAGAAATAAGGTGCAAGACCTTATCGATGCGAAGGAAATTCAGTTTGAAGCGCCTGAGAGGCCAAATGTTGTAACTGCTCCTATGCCCCAGCATAGAGTAAATGCCGTCGAGGAAGATTTGTATGCTGTTTCGGTGAATGATGTTGCTACCCCTCTTTTGACTGTTAAGAGGAACTTAATACTAGCCGGTTTATTTCCGGGTTGTAGCAAGGGTTGCCTCCTGTGTGCTGTTATCCCTACCGGTTGTCCACTGCTGAAATCAGGCATCCAAAGCCTGATGGATAGCAAAGAAATTCTGTTCAAGAAAACTGCTGTTCCATTTGTTTCCGCTGAAGAAGTATCTGTTGTCACAATTTACAATCCTACCAAAGCTCCCCCGAGGAAGCCAGTCCAAATTATGTCTGTTGCACCCATTACTATTACTGTTCCGGGGCCTCTCCCCTATGAATCAAACAAGGCTGTCCCATGGCATTATGGGGCAGACGTGTATGTGCTTGGAGTGAAGCAGGAGTTCAACACCAGTACCAGTATCAGTAACATCACTGGTCCCGCCAAGATTACCCGCAGTGGCAGGCTTTTCTCGCCTGACATTGCACCACCAGTTATCCGAAAACCTCTCATCATCACACCCGCAAGTGTTCATGTTCCAAATCAAGTTCCTGTGTCTACTACTGCCGCCGAGTCCTCTGATGCTCGGGGCAAAGAAGTAGCTACCGATTTGCCTTCCAGGACGGAGGCACCAAAAAAGACCACTGTCGAAGCCTCCCAACAAGAGATGGAGGAAATCCTTAAAATCATTAAAAAGAGTGACTTCAATGTCGTTGAACAATTGGGGCATACTCCCTCCAAGATCTCCATGCTATCTTTGCTGCTATGCTCCGAGGCCCACGCCAAGGCCTTGATTTCATTTCTGAAAACGGCCCATGTGCCGCAAGAGACTTCTGCAGATCAATTCACCAACTGTGTGGCTAATTTGACAGCTGACAATGGTTTGGGGTTCTCAGATGCAGACCTTACCGCCAAAGGGAAAAATCACAATGATGCCCTGCATGTCTCTATAGAATGTAGGGGCACTACTCTTGCACACGTGTTGGTGGATACCGGTTCTTCCCTGAATGTTTTGCCCAAGAAGGCATTGGATCGCTTGGATTGTGAGGGCCTGGAATTGAAACCTAGTAACATCATTGTTAGAGCCTTCGACAGTTCTAAAAGGATGGTGCACGATGAGGTAGACATTCCTATTCGTGTGGGTTCCCAAGTCTTTAACTCAACGTTCTATGTAATGGATATTCGTCCCTCTTATTTCTGCTTGTTGGGTCGACCCTGGATTCACAAGGCTGGGGCAGTAACATCCACTCTACACCAAAAGCTCAAATACCCTGTCAAAGGGAAGATTGTTACTGTGCAGGGAGAGGAGGAATACATGGTAAGTCACTTGAATTCATTCCGGTATATCGAGATGGACGGGGAGTTTATTGAAACCCCCTTTCAGCATTTTGAGGAGGTGCCTCCAACTTTGGCGTCAGCTGAGATAGTTGTTGAAGAAGACTTTCCCTTGAAGATGGCATCCTTGAAGGATGCCCGGGCTGTAATCGAGAAAGGCAAATGTGCAAACTGGGGTCAGCTTCCTGACTTCACTCAAAAGAACGACAAGTTTGGGCTGGGCTTCACTTCAGAGGCTCAGAGGGCTGTGCGCAAGGAAAGGATCAGAAAGGCTCCGGTGTTTATCACCAATCCAAGGGTGAACGCTATCGAAGAGGACGTAGAGGAAGCAGAGTTTGACAGTTGGATCTATCCAACCACCAACAACGGACCAAGCAACTGGACGGCAAAGGATTTTACACCTATCACATTTGTCACGCAGTAATTAACTCTTTTGATTTCCAATTTGTAACAAACAATATGTTGAAACTTTTATTGGCTCGGTGTCCTACCCGGGGCATCGTAGCTCCATTTGTGAGGGCTTTTTGTATGACATTTCCATATATCATTAATCAAAACATTGGACGTTTGTTGCATTTCAAATCTTGTGCTCTTTTTCTTTCTGTGTTATATATTGCAAAACAGCTATATTTACACACACTCACTTATACAGGTTTCAATCCACTCTGGATCTCACTGGTAACGGCTCTGCTACCACCAGTTATGACTTCGAGAATCCGATCAACTTGGCCGAAGACGAAGGTGAAGATGATTGCGAAGTTCCTGGTGAACTCGCAAGACTGCTACTCCAGGAAGAGAGGGCTATTCAGCCGCATGAAGAGCCGGTGGAAACAGTGAACCTGGGTACTGAGACAGATAGAAAAGAGGTCAAGATTGGTGCCAATCTAGAGCTCAGCGTGAAGCAACGATTGATCCAGATGCTACATGATTACATCGAGATATTTTCCTGGTCTTACAAAGACATGCCCGGTTTGGATGCCGACATTGTGGTTCACCACCTGCCTACCAAGGAAGACTGCCCTCCGGTAAAGCAAAAGGTCCGCCGTATACGCCCAGAGATGTCCGAAAAGATCAAAGCCGAGGTTATGAAGCAGTTTGATGCTGGGTTTCTAGCAGTGACTTCTTATCCTCAATGGGTTGCTAATGTGGTGCCAGTACCAAAGAAGGACGGAAAGGTCAGAATGTGTGTCGACTACAGGGATTTGAACAGGGCTAGCCCCAAAGATGATTTCCCTCTGCCTCACATCGACGTTCTTGTCGATAATACTGCTCAACACAAGATGTTCTCCTTCATGGACGGTTTTTTAGGGTATAATCAGATCAAGATGGCTCCGGAAGATATGGAAAAGACTACCTTTGTGACTCAGTGGGGCACCTTCTGCTACAAAGTCATACCATTCGGGTTGAAAAATGATGGGGTAACCTACCAACGTGCCATGGTTGCTTTATTTCATGACATGATCCATCATGAGATTGAGGTATACGTTGACGACATGATTGCAAGGTCCCAAACTGAGGAAGAACACCTTGATCATCTGCGGAAGCTGTTTGACCGATTGAAGTTATACAAGCTGAGGTTGAATCCCAACAAATGCACCTTTGGGGTGAGGTCCGGAAAATTGCTAGGATTAATTGTAAGCGACAAAGGTATTCAGGTGGACCCTGCCAAGGTTAAAGCCATTCAAGAGATGCCGACTCCCAAGACAGAGAAAGAAGTCAGAGGCTTTATGGGACGACTGAATTACATTGCCCGATTCATCTCACATCTAACTGCTATCTGTGAGCCAATCTTCAAATTACTGAAGAAAGATCAAGTAGTACGTTGGAATGATGAATGTCAGGCTGCTTTCGAAAAGATAAAGGAGTATCTCCAAGAACCACCCATTCTTATGCCACCAGTGGAAGGGAGACCTCTAATACTATACTTGACCGTACTTGACAACTCAATGGGGTGTGTGCTGGGGAAGCATGACGAGTCTGGCCGAAAAGAGCACGCTATTTATTACTTGAGCAAAAAGTTTACCGACTGTGAGTCTCGTTACTCACTGCTTGAGAAAACTTGTTGTGCTCTGGTATGGGCTGCTCGCCGGCTGAGACAGTATATGTTGACTCACACCACTCTATTGATTTCGAAGATGGATCCCATCAAGTACATATTCGAAAAGCCTGCTCTGTCTGGAAGAATAGCGAGATGGCAAATGATCTTAACCGAATATGATATCCAGTACACAACTCAAAAAGCAATCAAGGGAAGTGTATTGGCAGATCATTTGGCACACCAACCTGTGGATGATTACCAGTCATTGATCTTTGAATTTCCGGACGAAGATATCATGGTGGTAACTGATTGTGAAGTGCCTGGACCGGATGAAGGACCTGAGGAAGGATCCCAATGGTCTATGCATTTCGACGGGGCCTCGAACGCTTTGGGTAATGGTATCGGCGCTGTGATCATATCTCCCAAAGGAACTCATACTCCACTCACTGCCCGACTATGTTTTAACTGCACCAACAACATGGCGGAGTATGAGGCATGTATCATGGGTCTTCAAGTTGCGATCGACCTAAGGATCAAGTTTCTGAGTGTCTTCGGAGATTCCGCTCTCGTGATCAATCAGATCAAAGGCGAGTGGGATACGAAACACCCGAATCTTATTCCCTACAAGGAGTATGTGTCGACTTTGCTTCCCCACTTTGAAGAGATAACTTTTGAACACTTCCTAAGAGGGGAGAATCAGTTAGCGGACGCACTAGCTACGATGTCTTCAATGTTCGAAGTCAAATGGGACAATGAGGCTCCCCGGATCATTATCTGGAAGTTGGACGAACCTGCATACTGCTGCGATCTTGAGGCCGAAAAGGTGACTGAAAAACCCTGGTATCATGAGGTGAAGAGATACTTGGAAGCTCAGGAATACCCTGAAGGTGCATCTGTCAATGACAAGAAGTTCATGAGGAGGTTTGCTGCAAAATCCTTCCTCAGCAACGGCATTCTCTACAAACGAAATCATGATTCAACTCTACTGCGTTGTGTGGATAAGGCTGAAGCGGAGAAGATCATGGTAGAACTACATGAAGGCACATTCGGAACACATTCCAGTGGACACACCATGGCAAAGAAAATCCTTAGGGCAGGATATTTCTGGTCCACAATGGAAGCCGATTGTTACCAACATTCTCGAACTTGTCATAAATGCCAGATCTACGCTGATAAGGTGCATATCCCTCCGGTTCCTCTGAACGTCCTGACGGCACCTTGGCCTTTTGCAATGTGGGGCATCGATATGATCGGTGAGATCCGACCAACGGCATCCAACGGGCATCGCTTCATCTTGGTAGCAATTGATTACTTCACGAAGTTGGTTGAAGCAGCTTCCTACGCTACGGTAACCAAGAGTGTAGTGGCACGTTTCATTCGGAATAACCTGATCTGTCGGTACGGCATCCCAGAAAGGATCATTACGGACAATGGTACCAATCTTAACAACAAGATGATCACTGAGCTCTGCGAGCAATTTAAGATACAGCACCACAACTCTTCTCCTTACCGGCCGAAGATGAATGGGGCTGGAGAAGCAGCTAATAAGAATATCAAGAAAATTGTGCAGAAGATGACAGTGACCTATAAAGATTGGCACGAAATGTTACCATTTTCTCTTCATGGGTACCGTACCTCAGCAAGGACGTCAATCGGGGCAACGCCTTTATCCTTGGTCTATGGCATGGAGGCAGTCTTGCCAATTGAAGTCCAGATACCCTCTCTCCGGATAATGAAGGATGCAGACTTGAGTGAAGATGACTGGATCCAGACTCGACTTGATCAATTGAACCTAATTGACGAAAAGAGACTCACTGCTATCTGTCATGGTCAGACGTATCAAAAACGGATGATCAGGGCATTTAACAAGAAAGTCAGACCACAAGAGTATCAAGTTGGGGACCTGGTAATCAAACGCATCATCCTTCCTCAAAGTGATCCCCGGGGCAAATGGACCCCTACGTACGAAGGGCCATTTGTGGTTAAACATGTGTTCTCAGGAGGAGCCATGATTCTAACCACCATGGACGGTGACGACCTTCCTCACCCCGCCAATGCAGACATAGTAAAAAGATACTACGCATGAATAAAAGACCCGCTAGGTTGACATACCTAGGCAAAAATAAGGGCTTCCCGGCGAACCAAAAGGGTTCGGGCAAAAATAAGGGATGAAAATAAAAAATCTGTACACCCGGCAAGTCGAAAACCTGAAAAGGCGGCTTGGGCAAAAATGGGTATCCCGGTGGACTGAAAACCCGAAAGGGCGGTCCAGGCAAAAGTTAGGGATAAAGCGTAACACTATGTCTCATTGGATCACCTTGCATCCAGAATTCGGCATCAACTATCTGGCTCAGACTTCGGCATCGATCAATCAGCTTCATCTTCAACTAAGCAGCAAAGTGATGAGACGCTTGAAGACGTAAAGGCGATAGCAGAGTTGGAACCCAATGGGAATTTTGTGCACATAGCTGTTTTGTTTCCTTTTCAAAATTGTATAAACTTTATGTTATTCGGCGGCATTCTCTTACTAGGATGCCAACCTCTTGTACAAAAACGCCTATTCACAGGCAAATTTCAAAATCAATACAAGTTCACTTTTCCAAACAAATTGCCCATTGTTTTTCTTTTTTCTGTTTTGTCTTGCGAAGAACGTCCAATGTTCATTTTTGATATATGCATTTGACATTAAATTGTTGATTCATAAATATTTGCATATGAAACAAAAGACTAATTACAGGTGACATCAGAAATAGGAGCAATGTAAAGTTGTCTGATGCAGTCTGGTTTCTTTGTCCGCCAAGGTACCAAGGTAGATCTAACTGAAGGATGTGATCAAGTTCTCTCAACTCCCCACAGAGTAAGACAAGATAGCAACATTCCCCAGTGGAGTATAGGCATTCATTAGCAAGCTTCCCCGGCAGTCTTGACCCAAGATTGTTCCCCGGCGGAATACAGACACCCCAGTGGAACCATTTACCAGTACAGTTCAAAGTTTCCCCAGGAAAGTTGAACTATATCCCCAGCAGGTCTTGAAGCTTATCCCCAGTAGATTCTGGAAGCTTATCCCCTGTAGAGTACGGACGTCTCTCCCGAGCTTTATTCAAAGTTATTCCTCACAAGGGCTTATAACTGGGTTATCCTTAGCTAATTGCCACGGAAGATCGCTCTCGGCGAAGTTCTTCCTATCCCCGGCGGAGTTCATCAAAGTTCCCCAACATAACTTATCAACACAATCCCCAACGGAGTTTATCTTTGGTATCCCCGGCGGAGTTTATCATCATTATCCCCAGCGGAATCCATCATTGAAATCCTCAGCGGGCCTCTCATCAAAACTTCAGCAAAGTATCTCTTCCACAGAGCAATTCCCCGCAGGGTAATCTCTCCAACAAGTTTATTCCCCTCAGAGTAATCTCTCCAACAAGTTTATTCCTCAACGGAGTCATCTTCTCCTACCGGCGTATTCTTACAACCGTCATCCCCAGCAGAAGCAAAGAGCTCCACTCTTCCATGTCAGCCCAGGATTTAATTCCCCGGCCGGTCGTCAAGGATTTATTTTCCTAAGACGAAAATACATTCATAAACATTTCACATTTCATACATCTTGCTTACATACATGATAAAGTGCATACAACACTATCTCATGTTGAACATCATGACATCATGCATTTCGTACATCATGACATTGCATACAACTGATGTTTTTTTTCCTTTTCAGGGAAAAAGACAATCCCAAAGACAACTACCTTCAACTATCACAATTCCAAATTCGATTCCTGTATCTAGCCAGGGCACATCTGTGAGTGATCAGTTTTCCAGACTCGATTCCTATATCCAGCCAGGGCACGTCTGAAGAGTTTGAAGATTCGATTCCTGTATCCAGCCAGGGCATATCTATCAACTACCACATTTCCAAATTCGATTCCTGTATCCAGCCAAGGCACATCTGTTGACGACAATTCCAGATTTGATTCTTGTATCTAGCCAGGGCACGTCTGAAGAGTTCGAAGATTCGATTCCTGTATCCAGCCAGGGCATATCTGTTGACGACTATTTCCAGATTCGATTCCTGTATCCAGTCAGGGCATATCTGTGAGCAACCGATTGTAGATTCAACACCTGTATCTAGCCAGGGCACATCTGCATGAGGAAATTGAAGATCAAACACCTGTAACAAGCCAGGAAAACATATGTCTTTCTCAAATACACAACTTCTCGCTAAGGAATCTCTTATGCGATCAACACTTCCAAATGGCATCTATAAGCCCATTCCCGACAAGGTTCTGTCACATCTCCAGATGGCATCTATAAGCCCATCTCCCTATCTACCATCTCTCCAAATGGCATCTATAACCCATTCCCGACATCACATTGCTGATGCTCCAACATGCGAGTGCAAATTTCCGGGCACTCTAGTGTCCAATCTCCTTTTACCCTCGAGTCACGAAAGACAAACTTGCCAATCTAACTCTTCAGATTCAAGAAGATTGAACAGGGGCAACTGTTGTACCCCAAAATTTGCCCTCCCATTTCCTCAACATTTTCTCATCACAAAACCCTTGGAGCTCAAGGTCTAGTTAGGGTTTCCTCTGCTCAAGACTTCCCCTTGCACTGTTGACCCAAATTAGGGTTTGTGTTTGAACAAAGATATTTTGACCTAAAATGCCTAAGATGACTTTCATGCTTCATGTTGGACTCCCAAGTTTATCCATACGAAGTTTCAAGTCTTGATTCCAAATTTTGCCCAGTCAATTGGACAGTTGACCTAGAAATCAGCTGTATTGGGGAAAAAGTCAACTGTGGCCAATTGACAGTCAAATCTCATGAAAATTGACTCACATCAATATTATGAACTCATATGAACCATTTTATCAAGTTTGGATCACAATTCCACAAGAAATTTGGTCAGATCACCAAAAGGGCAAAATGGTTATTTTTAGGGTTTTGACTACATAAAGGCAATGCTTGACTGTTTGACCTAGCCAATGGCAAATCAAGCTCACATATGGACTCAAGGACCCCATGGAATTGTCTTGACATACTCAACAAGTTCAAAAGATCCCAAATGCACAAGATTGACAGTTGAATTTCCCAGTCAATTGATTAATTTTGACTGTATACTGAAAAGTCAAACTTTGACTTTTTGGTCAAAATCAAGTGTCAAGATTCATTTTTCATCAAAACATGCCAAATCATAAAACTTGTTCATCAAGAAATCAAGAATTGCAAATTAGGGTTTGAAATGAAGATTTTTCATAACTTAGAATTTTTCTAAGTTATGAAAAACCCTAATTTTTTCCTAACTTTGCCCCACTTTCTCACCAAGATTCATTTGGATTCAAGCAAAAGTCAAAACATGAAAGTTGTAGCCTATTGAAAAATATACAACTTTGATTCACAAAGTTTTCCCAAAAGAAGCTTGTAGCTCAAGTTACAATTTTTGGAACAAGGGTACCAAACCATTCTTAACTTAGAGAAAATTTGACCTATTTTAGGCAAGGTTTTTACCTAACTTCAAGACCATTTTTCACATGCTTCCACTTGGAATTTCAATTTGCATTTCAAAGATGGATTGTAGTACAAATTCCAAGCTTTCCAAAATGTCCAAGAACTTATCAAACAACCTCATGGTTAGGGAGAATCGAATTTTGCAATATGGGAAAAACTCACTTTTGTTATGGCCAATTTCCATGTTCATACACTTAGGCAATTTTCAAATCAGCATGAATTTCTTGATTACAGGCCCTAAATCTCTTTTACACTCATAAATTTAATGCAAACTCTTTTTGCCAAGACCATATTCTATGTGTTCAAGCATTGCATAATGGTTTAATCCCAAAATAGATAAAGCATTTTAACCATTTTTGCAAAAGTGAACTTTATGTCAATATGCAAATCCAAGCAAGTACATTTGAAATCTCTTTGGCACAAGTTTATGAGTTAATCACACTGATCAAGACTGAGTTATGCAGCACATTAGGGGGGCCTGTACAGGCTAGAAACACCAACTTGCCATCTCTTGCTTAAAGTGTAAGAAACATAGCATAGCACATAACAACTTTCATCTCAGCAAACCAAGCCTTAAGCAAACTTGTCAAACATATCCTAAAGATCCATCCTAAGCTGAAACACGAGCCTAGCATCCCCAACACCTCCCCATTCCCAAAATCACCTTCAAACTGCCCAAACAGAGCATCTGCTGCAGTTTGAGTTCCATAACTCAAACCTTCCATGCATTCTTGCTAAAAATACATCAAACACATCCCATAATATCCCTTGAAGCTATTCCAAACCTCAAACACGACCTGTAACACTCCCAGGAAACATCACCATTTTCATTTTCTTGTTTTGCAGTTGAAGTTTCAAAGCACGATTCAAAAGGTTTCAAGACAAAGTAAAGCTTGGAATAGCATCCCTGGACCTCAAGGAAGCTGTACCAATCATCACCTTGCATTGAAGACACCTCCATCACCAGATACAACTTCAATTGAACAGGTAAGTTCATGAACTCGTATCTCTCTATCCAGACATTGATAGCTTTAGGTTTGTGAAGAAAACATGTCACATTCATAGCCCTGAACATGCCCATATAATTAGATTTCATTTATATTATGTGTGCTTAGAGAATTTCAAGTCTGAACATTGAACAAAAACTAGGTCAGGAATTGGGGGAGAAGAAATTCTCTCTCATCTTAGAGAGTTAAGTCAAGTTCTTTATATGGTTGGATTCGTCTTTTAATGCTCTACACTTTTCATGTTGTGAGTTTTGCTTGAAAGTCCAGGAATTGGGAGATAGAAAACGCGTGGATGGTTGTTCAAACATTGTTCTGAGGTTGAAGATGACAGGGTTCTGGGCTGGGCCTGTTTGACTTTTCTTTTTGCACCCTTTTGTTACTTTTACACCCCCTGAGCCCATTTTGCTTATTTTAATGATTTTTTGACTTTTCTTTTTTTATTCTGACTTATTTATTTTTGCTAATAATATTAAAAATATAAAAAATATTTTTCTCACCATTTTTGAATTTATTAGGCATTTATTTGTTTAGAATAGTTTTTTGTACATAAATAAATAAATAAACACTCTTATTTAAAAATACCAAAAAAATAATGCAAACTTATTTTATTTCTGATTTTCATTTTATTTCTCTCTTGAAAACATTTTATATCAAAAATACTTTTTTATATAAAATATTAAATATTATTATTTTGTATATATAATACATATTTAGAAAATAATATAAATATATACATATACATATTAATATATTTAGGTTAAAATACAAAATAATACATTTTTTTCTTTTATTAATATTTGACCTCAAAAAACACTTTGTCAAAATATACTTCATTTTTATTTTATTTTTGTACATAATTATTAAATATTTGTATATATTAAATAATTAATACTTTTATTTAAGAAATTAGGGTTTTGCCCTAAATACATAAAAATACCCAAAATTAATACTTTTTATTTTGTTTACTTGACATATAAAAATACTCTTTTTCATACACATAAAAAACATTTTTTGCATCTTGCATATTTATTTTATTTCCATTTAATTTGTGCAATTAAATATCTTGTAAATAATTCAATATTGATGTAATAGCTAGGTTTAAATTTCTTGCAAAATACCCCCCATTTGAACATTTGTACCCCCCTTCCCATATATTGTGTTGTAATAGTTTAGGACTTTATTTTTCGCACTTTATTGCTTTCTAAATATACCATGCTAGAATTAGGGTTTGTATGCGAATCAAAAACAACAAAAATAGTTTGACCTAACTTCAAGATAAACAAGCATGAAAATGGACAACACTCATCACACTTGCACCCCTAGGGTATTCCACTTGTTGCCTTCAATAAATGGGCCATATTGCATGTTAGGTCTCTTTGGGCAAAAAAAACAAAACAAACAATCAAATGATCATAGTCCCTCGATGACGCTTTCGAAAGTTGCCTAAAAAATGATCAAGTCCCTTGAAGGAAAATTGCCCAAAGATACTTGGCACCATTGCAATTATGGTCTAAACGATGACCCGCGCCTGTCCCTTTCACATCCTAACACAAGATTGTCCACCAAATACAATGGTGGAACAAAATTGTTAAAAGGGTTAAAACATAGCAAAGATCTTTGAGTAAATTTAGGAGTAGATGACCTCTTAGTTACTTGAATCAAACTTGCAAAACAAAACACTTGCCTATTTTCTAAAACCACACATCACTACACTTTCAAAACAACTTTCAAAAACAAATGAAAACCTTTTCAAAATACATACACCTTTGTATACATCCCAACATGGATCATTACAAAGGTTGCCACCACATTGGCCTCTTTTCAAAAACATTTTCAAACCCACACACACAAGAGCACCATTTCAAACAATTGAAAATTAAGGCAAGTTGATCTAAGCAAGTAACTAAGAGCCCATGGATAACCATGGATAGAAAGGGTTCTAATACCTTCCCTTTCTATAATCTACTCCCTGAACCCAAGAAAACATCTCAAAGGTTTTTGCTGTGCTTTTTAAACCTTTCCTTAGGATAAAATAAAAAGTCGGTGGCGACTCTTGCTCAACCGAAACATTTGAGAAAACAAAAGCAAAACCATAGTCAGTTCTCCCACCGTACCACAAGGTCCATTTGTAAGGGCTTGATTTTCTTCATTATCATATGCCATGTTTTAATGAATCATTGGACGTTTTCATCTATAAACTGTTGTGTTCATTTTCTTTCCTTTTGCATGTTATTTTGTTTAAGGATGGCTATCCCTTACACACACACACACACACTCACAAATGAAGGTACCCATCCACTCTGGATTCCATGGGTGACTATTCTGCTTTAGCCTTCGGTGACTCTGAAGATTTGGTCAATCATGTTGAGTACGAAGTTGACAAAGACTGTGAAGTGCCGGGAGAGTTAGCCAGACTTTTGCAACAAGAAGAGAGGGCTATTCTGCCCCATGAAGAGTTGCTAGAGACCATCAACTTGGGAACAGAGGAAGACAAGAAAGAGGTAAAAGTGGGTGCCAACCTGGAACCAGGTGTCAAAGAGCGCTTAGTGCAGTTGTTGAACGAATATGTTGAAATATTCGCCTGGTCCTATGAAGACATGCCAGGACTAGACACAGACATTGTGGTTCACCGTATCCCTACAAGAGAGGACTATCCACTGATCAAGCAAAAGGTCCTCCGAATGAGGCCCGACATGTCTGAGAAGATCAAAGCTGAGGTAATGAAGCAATTCAACGCTGGCTTTCTGGCTGTTACTTCCTATCCGCAATGGGTTGCTAACATTGTGCCCGTGCCTAAGAAAGACGGCAAAGTCAGAATGTGTGTGGACAATCGGGACTTAAACAGGGCTAGCCCTAAAGATGATTTTCCACTGCCACATATCGACATCTTGGTTGACAACACAGCTCAACACAAGGTATTTTCCTTCATGGATGGATTCTCGGGATACAACCAGATCCAAATGGCCCCCGAAGACATGGAGAAAACTACTTTTGTCACGCAATGGGGTACCTTCTGCTTCAAAGTGATGCCATTCAGACTGAAGAATGCCGGGGAAACCTATCAACGCGCCATGGTAGCTTTGTTTCATGATATGATACATCATGAGATCGAAGTCTACGTAGACAACATGATAGCCCGATCACAGACAGAAGAAGAACACCTTGACCATCTGCAAAAGCTGTTTATCAGATTGAAGGAGTATAAGCTCAGACTGAACCCAAGCAAGTGCACTTTTGGAGTTAGGTCTGGTAAACTTTTGGGATTTATCGTCAGCAACAAAGGCATTGAGGTTGATCCTGCTAAAGTCAAAGTTATACAAGAAATGCCTGCCCCCCGCACTGAAAAGGAGGTTAGAGGATTCTTGGGACGCTTAAACTACATTGTCAGGTTCATCTCTCACCTGACATCTACCTGTGAGCCAATCTTCAAGCTGTTCAAGAAAGATCAGGTAGTTGAATGGAACAATGATTGTCAAGTTGCTTTTGATAAGATCACGGAGTATTTACTAGAACCTCCTATCCCGATGCCACCCGTCGAAGGAAGGCCGTTAATCATGTATCTGACTTGAAATTCTGGCAACATATACTTAATGTCACAGTGAATGTTATGACACCGTATCTGACATACTTGTCCACACTTCAAGACAGTAATTTAAAAACAGTAAAGAACACAATCAATTGTTAACCCAGTTCAGTGTGTAACAACACCTACTCTAGGGGCTACCAAGCCAGGGAGGAAATTCACTATAAGAGATATTAATTTAGGAATAAACCAACCAGTTTATCTCATTCACTTAAGACCTACCCAATGCAACTTCAATCTAAGTTCAACTTAAACCTGAGTTCCTACTCACTCCCCCTCAATCACAACAGTGATACTAAACTATTGATTAATGAGATTATGAAGACATTCTTCAATACACATACTTGATTTTGCTGCAAAGCTTTAATCAAGAGACACAATCACTTGTGCTTCAAAGCTTTGAGTGATAAACAATCCTAACTTGATTTTGCTTCAAAGCTTTAATCAAGAGACACAAACACTCGTGCTTCAAAGCTTTGAGTGATAAACAACCCTTACAATCAAATCCTACTCCAAGTCACTTATCAAAATGATAATTGCTTGGCTCACAGTAGTTACAACTATACAATCCCTTATTGATCTTCTGTCAAAAGTGTTCCAGTCCATTAGGCTTCGTGAGAAATATATAAGCAAACTATTCCTCATTTAGGACTTCCATAATAATAGCTAGGGTTAACTAAAGTTAACCTAAAGACTTGGTCTAGGGCTTTTTCATAACAGATTAGGGTTAAGCAAGGTTAACCTGATGTCCACGTGAGCAGCTGATCTGGACAATAATTCTTCAACTCAGAGAAGTACACCAGTTTCCTGAAAAATCTCAGGAATAATAAATCTGCACAACAACTTGATCAGTACAGGATGTCTTAACATTGGCTATGACATCATATATCTTGCTCACTGATTTTGGTAGAATTCAATATATATGATCATAGCTTAATGATCATGATAAACACTCATACTGAGTAGTTCCTGTAGGACATTCTTTTCTGCAGAATGTACCTTTATCCCAGAATGTTATGACATTAGTCATGACATTCTTAAATCTGGTTTTACCAAAAAAATGCCAACAAACAAACACTTACAAACTCCCCCTTTGGCAAATTTTTGGCTAAAACCCCTAAACAATCAGAGATTAGAATGCAACAGAATTTTTAATAACAGCTACCAATTTCTAATTCTACCAAAATTACCATAATTTCTTCTCCCCCTTTTTAGCCATAAAGAGGCCAAATATACTTGTACTTTAAGTTATACAGTCATCCAAAAGGAAATTAAAAAAAAAACACAGAACCAAGGAGAAGATATCAAATAGAAGCAACAGATTCCAGCATCAATCTTTTCAATTCAGCAATCACAGACCTTCAGGTACTGTCATCTCCTGAGGAAGCACTACTTTCAGCAGCATTTTCTGGTTGTTCTTCATCAACATCCTCTTCCCTCATTTGTTCTTCATTCTCCTCCTGTTCCAGACCAACAATCAGCTCTTCAAGAGTCCTTTTTCTTGCATCAAGTTTTCTGCAGGTTTCTTTTAGGAAGGCTATAAGATCAGCATTCTTGGAATGGGCTTTGACATTTGATGTCTCAGCAGATGTCATAACAATGTCAAGGACATGAGTTCCCTGAAACAGCTTATAGTGAAAACCAAGTGCAGGAGCTCTTTTGCACACAGAGTCCTTTTCAACCAGAATATTAGGATACTGGTCAATCATTATGCCACACATGAGAGAGGGAAAAGCAATGGGGCCTTTAATAGCACAGCTCTCAGCATGTCTCATTGTTTGATCAAAAATGTAGTTTCCATAATCAAAGTTTGTTCTAGTTCCAACATCATAGATAAATCTTCCCAAACCAGTGGAAATGGTGGATTTGTGGTTGGTGGGAACCTAGTTAGCTGCACCAATTTTGTGAAGTATGGAAAACTTCATACTCAGCTTGCTTTCAGTTAGCTTCCCTTTCAAGGTCCAGTGCTTGACTTGCTTGGCAGTGATGGTTTGACAAACCTGGTTGTCAGTAACTTCAAGCTCAGGTTGAGCATCATTAGGCCTTCCTAGGAATTTGTTTATCACAGTAGGAGAGAAATCTACCTTCCTTCCTCTCACATAAACACTCTTAAAATCAGCTTACTTTCCATTAGCACAACCATTAGACAAATTTACTATGAATTCTTTGACAAGAATCTCATAGCAGTTGGAAAACTTGACCACTGTTTTCATCAGGCCAGCAACTTTGATTAGATCCATGACTTCCTTACACTCAATAGCACTTTTGTTCAGCTCTCTCTCCAAGGCAATCCTTTTCAGAAACACATACTTCCACCTGCTTGCATTTTCTGGATGGTGAAAGGAGATGTTGTCAATGGCAACTTCAGGAACCTTAGGCAGTTTGCTAGAAGAGGGTTTCTTTCTGAGAGGAATGTCTGGAACATTACTCTCAACATCAAAATCAAAGTCTGATTCCTCATCAGATTCAGAGGGTTCAGGATCCTTTCTTTTCTTGGCTATAGGTTGTCTCAAAGGTTTTGAGAGACTGCCAACAGATACTCTAGTTTTTACCTTCCCCTTCCCTTTCGACGTTCCAGCTTTTTGATCCTTCTCAGCTTCTTCTCTAGCCTTGTTCTCAGGCCTAGTTTTCTTATGAACAACTTCAGTAGCCTTTTCTTTGGAGGGGCTTTGGCCAGCATTCTGCTTTTCTTTTCTACTCATCATCCTTCTAGATATGCTAGGGTTGATATTAGAAATTAAATCATTGTCAGAGAATTCTTCATCAACATCAATGACAGGAGGTTCAACAGCCTTGTCAGTAGGGTTCTGGTGATCATCAGGTTTTTCTGGAGATTTCCTAATGTTGTCATCAGGTGTCTCAACATTCTGAGTGACATCTGGATCCCTTTCTACATTAGGGCTAGCAGTTTCTTGGTTCAAAGGTACAGATATGCCAGGAATAGAGTGATTCTCATTAAGAATCCTAGTGACTAGTCTGGCAATAGCTTGATGTACATAAGCAAAACCTTCCCTATTAGCTATCTCTGGAGGAACAAAAGATGATGGTTGAGAAGATTTACCAGTTGGAGCAGCTTGTGATCTTCTTGCATGTCTGGTTCACAGCTTCTTGACCTTAGTAAGATCAGCTTCCATTTCACGAAGAGGAGTTATCTCAAGAACATCAGCATCCATGAAGTTTATGATTGCCCTAGGTTCGGTGTCAGAGGGTGCGGAAGAAGCAGTCGCCTTTGATGAAGATGATGACATGGATTGTTGAGACATCTCGAGAGATTTAGAAAACAAGTAACAGCGAGTGTGAAATCTTCGTTTGAGGGAATGGAGACTGTTGCAGAAAAGCGAGAAGAGGTAGATATATGAATGTCTATTTCACTTCTTAAAATTTTGGAAAGAAAGAAGGAAACAAATGATTAGTCCAATCAGAATAGACTTGACTAAAATATCTCTTTCATCCCTTATTTTAAGCAAAATTAATTGCTACATCTCTTCATATTGGCAAATACCCAGCTTGCCCCTTAAATTTTCAAACTGACTAGCATCAAGTGCCTTGGTAAAAATGTCAGCTAGTTGTAGTTCAATGGCAACATGTTCCAGCTTGATCACCTTTTCCTCCACAAGATCTCTGATGAAGTGATGTCTAATGTTAATATGCTTAGTCCTACTGTGCTGTATAGGATTCTTGGAAATGTTAATAGTACTCAGATTGTCACAGTACAATGTCATGACATCTTGTGTGACATTATACTCAGTTAGCATCTGTTTCATCCAGATCATTTGAGAACAGCTGCTACCAGCTGCTATGTATTCAACTTTAGCAGTAGATAGAGACACACAGTTCTGTTTCTTGCTGAACCAAGAGAGAAGATTATTTCCCAAAAAGAAGCATCCTCCAGAGGTGCTCTTTCTATCATCAGCACTGCCAGCCCAATCAGCATCACAGTAACCATACAAAATTGGTTCACATCCATGAGAGTACAACATGCCATAGTTGTAAGTTCCACTCACATACTTCAAAATTCTTTTCACCTGGTTGATGTGACTTACTTTGGGTTCAGCCTGGTATCTTGCACATACTCCAACTGCAAACGCAATGTCAGTTCTGCTGGCTGTTAAGTATAGCAGACTTCCTATCATGCTTCTGTACAAGCTTTGATCCACATTTGCACCACTTGTGTCTTTGGACAACTTTAAATGAGTAGGTGCAGGAGTCCTTTTGTGACTGGCATTCTCCATTCCAAACTTCTTGACAATATTCTTTGCATACTTGCTTTGAGACAGAAAAATTGAGTCTTCCATCTGTGTGACTTGCAGTCCAAGAAAGTAGGTCAATTCTCCCACGAGGCTCATTTCAAATTCAGCTTGCATCTGGTCAGCAAAATGTTTAACCATTTTATCTGACATTCCTCCAAACACTATGTCATCAACATAAATTTGAGCTACCATTATCTTTCCTCCTTCATTTTTGACAAAAAAAGTTTTATCCAAACCTCCTTTCCTGTATCCTTTGTCAGTGAGGAACTTTGTCAACCTGTCATACCAGGCTCTAAGAGCTTGTTTCAGACCATATAAAGCTTTCCTCAATTTGTAGACATGATCAGGACAGTTTGGATCCACAAATCCTTTAGGCTATTCCACATATACTTCCTCATTTAAGTACCCATTTAGGAAGGCACTCTTTACATCCATCTAAAATAGCTTGAACTTAAGGAGACAAGCAACTCCTAATAGAAGTCTGATTGATTCCAGTCTGGCTACAGGAGCAAAAGTCTCATCAAAATAAACCCCTTCAACTTGAGTGTATCCTTGAGCAACAAGCCTTGCCTTATTCCTGGTGACAACTCCTTCAGCATCTGATTTGTTCTTGTAGATCCACTTTGTGCCAATGATGTTTGTTCCTTCTGGTCTAGGAACTAACTCCCATACTTTATGTTGCTTGAATTGGTTCAATTCATCTTGCATTGCTCCAATCCAGTATTCATCAGTCAAAGCCTCTTTAACATTTTTTGGTTCAATCTTAGATACGAAGCAAGAGTTTGTGATGATTTCTCTAGATCTTGTAATGACTCCACTGTTAGGGTCTCCTATGATGAGTTCCTTAGGATGATCTTTCTGAATTCTGATGGAAGGATCTTTGTTAGCTTCCTTTGATTTAGACTCTGATGGAGTAGTTTTAGGTACATTATCCTTTTTAGACACTTGAGTTGTAGTCTCAAAGACTGTCTCAACATCATATGGAACATTTGTTTCCTCATGGTGATCATCAACTATGACATTTATAGATTCCATCATAACTTTGGTCCTGTAATTGAATACCCTATATGCTCTTCTGTTGGTAGAGTATCCTAGGAATATTCCTTCATCACTTTTAGGGTCCATCTTTCTCCTTTGTTCACGATCTGTCAGAATATAGCATTTGCTTCTAAAGACATGGAAGTACTTCACTGTAGGCTTTCTTCCTTTCCATAGTTCATAAATGGTGGATGTTGTTCCCTTTCTCAAGGTGACCCTGTTATGGACATAACAAGCTGTATTCATAGCTTCAGCCCAAAAATGAATAGGAAGTCTTTTGGCATGTATCATTGCTCTGGAAGATTCCTGTATAGTTCTGTTTTTCCTTTCCATAACTCAATTTTGTTGAGGAGTTATGGGTGAAGAGAACTCATGATTGATTCCTTCTGAGGAACAGAACTCATCAAACTTACTGTTTTCAAATTCCTTACCATGATCACTTCTGATTCTGACAATGCATCCTTCTTTTTCTATTTGAATTCTTTTGCACAATTACTTGAATACATCAAATACATCAGACTTTTCCCTAATGAAGTTTATCCAGGTGAATCTGGAAAAATCATCCACAATAACATAGGCATATCTCTTTCCACCAAGACTTTCCACCTGCATTGGACCCATCAGATCCATATGTAGAAGTTCTAGCACCTTAGAGGTGGTCAGATGTCTTGTCTTTGGATGTGACATTCTAGTTTGCTTTCCAACCTGACATTCACCACAGACTCTCCCTTCATCAATCTGAAGCCTTGGAATCCCTCTGACTGCCTCCGTGGATATGATCTTTTTCATCCCTCTTAGATGTAAATGACCAAGTTTTTGGTGCCACAGTTTCACTTCCTTTTCTTCTTTGGCTATAGAGCATACAGAAGAATAGTTAGTGTTCTCAGACTCCCATAAGTAACAGTTGTCTTTTGATCTGACTCCTCTCATTACAAATTCTTGTTTTTCATTAGTTACAAGACATTCAAACTTGGTGAAGTTGACCTTGAATCCTATATCACATAATTGACTGATACTTATGAGATTAGCAGTCAAACCATTTACCAGCAACACTTCATTTATGTTTGGAACTCCAGGGCAGTCCAAGTTTCCAACTCCTTTGATTTCTCCTCTAGCACCATCTCCAAAAGTGACATAACTAGTAGTATGAGGTTTAACATCATTCAGCAGATTCTTGATTCCAGTCATGTGTTTAGAGCATCCACTGTCAAAGTACCAGTCTTCCTTGGCAGAAACTCTAAGGGAGGTGTGAGCTATCAGGGCTGCAGACTTTTTCTTCCACTGTTGAGTATATGGTGCCTTGTTAGTCTTAGGTTTGACATATGGGGTCTGATTAGAATATCCATATAATCTGAAGCAGAATGGCTTTATGTGACCAAACCTTCCACAATGATGACATCTCCATCTTTGATACTTTTTCTTCATATTTCTCTGTTCTTGATGTTGAGTGCTATGTTGTGACATCTGCTTTGACATTTGTTTATCAGGCATGGTCTTCTTCTTGTCAACAACAGATTTCTTTGCAGCCACAAATCCTAGACCAGACATGTTTCCTACATTTTTTCCAGCCTGAAGGATTTCTTCCAACTTGTCAGTTCCATTTGTCAGCATCTTGATAGACTTAGTCATCTGATCAAGTTTGGAGTTCAGCATTTGAACTTCACCTTCGAGATGGCTTATAGTATCAGTGTCTGCCTTCTTCTCAGCCTCCAACTTTACTATGAGTTTTTTCTGTTTCTCATTTTGCTGACAGACTTCAGCACTTCTGATACATAGCTTCTTGTAGGAGTCAGCAAGTTCTTTAAATGTCACTTCCTCATTACTAGAGTCACTATCAGAGTTACAAATACCAGCTAGTGCAGTAACTAGTTTAGCAGATTCTTCTTCAGAGTTACTTTTTGAGTCACAATCAGACCAAGTAACAGACATTCCTTTCTTTTGTTTCTTAAGAAAGGTAGGACATTCAGCTCGAATGTGCCCATATCCTTCACATCCATGGCATTGGATTCCTCTGCTTTGATTTCCCTTTTCTTCAGTCTTAGTTCTACTGCTGGAGTCATAGGATCTGCTAATGTCAGAGGGAATGTTCTTGACATTTGACCTTGACTTTGGGTCCATTCTCTTGATGAGTTTGTTGAACTGCCTTCCAAGCATAGCTATAGCTTCTGAAATATTCTCTTCATCACCCTCCTTGCTTTCATCTTCAGTATTGGATACAAGGGCTATGTTCTTGTTTTTCTTGTCAACATTGTCACTGATCCCCATCTCAAAAGTCTGAAGTGACCCAATGAGTTCATCAACCTTCAAGTTGCAGATATCCTGAGCTTCCTCTATAGCAGTCACTTTCATTGCAAACCTTTTAGGCAAGGATCTGAGAATCTTTCTCACCAGCTTTTCTTCTGACATCTTTTCTCCCAATGCTCCTGAGGTGTTGGCAATTTCCAATATGTTCATGTGAAACTCATGAATGGTCTCATATTCCATCATCCTTAGGTTCTCAAATTTAGTAGTGAGTGTGATACGGTGGGAGAACTGACTTGGGATTTTGCGTTTGTGTTTGCAAAGGTTTCGGTTTAGCAAGAGTCGCCACCGACTTTTTATTTTATCCTAAGGAAATGTCAAAAAGCACAGGAAAAACCTTTGAGATGTTTTCTTAGGTTCGGGGAGTAGATTATAGAAAGGGAAGGTATTAGCACTCTTTCTATCCATGGTTATCCATGGGCTCTTAGTTACTTGCTTAGATTACTTGCTTTCCATTTCTATTGTTTGAAATGGTGCTTTTCAACAAGTGGATGAAACCCTAGGGGTGCAAGTGTGCATTGTGTTTGTTTTTCATGCATGTTTATCTTGGATTAGGTCAAACTACTTGTTGATTTTATTTGCATACAAACCCTAGGTCTAAGCATGGCATAATTGAAAGCTTTTAAATGTGCGAGAATTTAAATGCTACACTATTACAACATGATATAGGGAGGGGGTACAAATTTGAATTGAGGATATTTGACAAGAAATTAAACCCTAGATTACTATTACAACCAAATTGAATGTACAAGATACAATATTTAAATGTACGATAATTGAATACAATAAAATAAATAAATGTCAAATAAAATGTATTATGTACAAAATGATTTTTATGTATGTAAAAAAGTGTTTTTAATATGTGAAGTAAAAATAAATAAAGAAAAAAAGTCAAGTTTAATTATTTTTTCATTTAGGGCAAAAACCCTAATTTTCTTAAACAAATAGCATTATTTATTATTTATATATATATATATATATATATATATATATATATATATATATATATATATATATATATATATATATATATATATATATATATATATATATATATATATATATATATATATATATATATATATATATATATATATATATATATATATATATATATATATATATATATATATATATATATATATATATATATATATATATCAATTTGTTCAAAAAGTAAAAGTATATTGTAAAGAGGTATTTTTGGTATATAATATTAATAAAAATAAACATTTATTATTTTTGATATTTTTTGCTCTTATTTTCCTTTTTTTTAATAGAATAAAATATATAAGTATTAAATACATTAAATGTATAAAGATAAAAAATTAATTATTTATAAAAAAAATGTGTATATTCAAGAAAATGTTTTTAAATGTGAATAAAAATAATAAATGAAAATAAATATATTTTTTACATTATTTTAAGTTTTAATGAAAAGAATATAAAGCATTTAAATATTTTTTATACTAGTAATAATTAGAATAAATTCCAAATAAATATAAAAATTTATGAAAATAATTTTTAGGTATTTTTTTATGTTAGAAGATAAAATATCAAAATCAAAAATGAAATAAAATACAAAAAATGACAAATATGCAAGCAAATGGGCCAGGGGGGTGCAAACTGAATATGCATGTGTGAAAAGCAAAAGCAACTCAGGCCCTGCCCAAGCAACTTCATCTTCTTCCTCAGTTTCAAACAACACACGCGTTCTGTACTTCCAATGCTATCTCCTGATTCTTTGATCTTTTGACAAAACTCACAACATAAAACTTGTAGAGCATCAAATAACGAATTCAACCATATAAAAAACTTGGATTAACTCTCAAAGACCAGAGAGAATTTCTCTGACCCTAATTTTTAATCTAGTTTTTTCAGAAAGTTCATGAGTGAAATTCTCTCAGCACGATTAATATAAATGAAAACTAAGCATATGTATGGCTTCAGGGCTATGAGTACAACATATTTCATTCACAAACCTAAGCCTAACCATTCCTAAATAGGGAGATAGAAGTCCATGAAATACCTGTTTCAGTTGACTTCGAGCTGGACAATGTAGCAACCTTCAATGGTGTTTGAGCTTCTGTTGAGCTTGCCTGAGGTCCAAGGAAGCTTCTTCAATGCTTGGCTTGCTTTGAAACAACTTGAATCGTGCTGTAGAACTCAACTTGCAGAGCTTTTGAAATGAAAATGGAAAAGTGTGTTAGAGGTGTTACAGCTTGCAATGGGGGCCTGGGATAGTTCAGGTGAGTTGATTGGAAGGTGTTGGAACTATTTTGGGACAAAACGCACGATGGAATTTTGTTATGGCTTGCAAAATGCAGAACCTGCCATGTTTTGCAGAAAAACAGTGATTCTGAGTATGTGGAGGTACGAGTGATGAAAGGGTCGTGTTTTAGGCTTGTTGGGAGGTATGGAACTTGTTCACAATGTTTGTCTAAGCTTCTCTTAACAGATGTGTCTGATGTATATGTTTTTGCAACTTTTCTTCTTTTTCAAGCAAGTGTGTGTCCTCCCAATGCAGGCCTGCACAAGCCCTAAATCATGTTGCATATTTTGTTCTTGGTTACTGGAATTAGTGGACTTGATCTTGCCTCAAAGATCTAGCCCCATGCCTCAAGGATTTGGTTTTGACATAAAGTGAAGTTTAGGCAAAAATGGCATTGTTGCTTTTTCCTTTTAAGGCTTAAACTAATGTATAATGCCCTAATGACCAAGACAATACCTTAATACAATGGGTATGCATTAAATTAAGGAGTACAAATTGGTTTTGAGGCCTGTAATGTTGAACCAATCTAGCTAGATCAGAATTGCAAGTTGTTATGAACATGTATTGGCCATGGACAAAAGTGAGTTTTTGCCAACTTCAAGCCTTCGATTCTCTCTAACCACAAGGGTGTTTGAGGAGTTCTTGGACAATTTGGAAAGCTTGGAACATGTACTATAATCCATATTTGAAATGAAACTTTAAACTCCAAGTGTAACTATATGAAAAATGGCCAAGAAGATGGGTCAAAATCCTGCCTATATTAGGGCAAATTTTCTAAGTTAAAAGTTTTAGGTACCCTTGTTCCAAAAATCATAACTTGAGATACAAGATTCTTTTGAGAAAACTTTGTGAATCAAAGTTGTATACTTTGTGATGGAATACAACTTTCATGTTGTAAGTTTTCTTTGAATCCATTTTCATCTTGGTGAAAAAGTGGGACAAAGTTAAGAAAAAATAAGAAAATTTCATAACTTCAAAAAATTCTAAGTTATGAAAATTTTCCATTTTAAACCCTAATTTGCATTTTTGGGTTTCTTGATGAACAAGTTTCATAACTTGACATGTATTGATGAAAAATAACTCTTGGCACTTGATTTTGACCAAAAAGTCAAAGTTTGACTTTTCAGTGTACAGTCAAATTTTGATCAGTTGACTGAAAAATTCATCTGTCAATCCTATGCATTTGAGATCTGTTGAACTTGTTGAATGGGTCAAGAAAATGTCATTGAGTCCTTGGGTCCATATGTGAGCTTGGTTTGCAATTGGTTAGGTTAAACAGTCAAAAATTGCCTTTGTGCAGTCAAAACCCTAAAAATGACCATTTTGCCCTTTTGGTGATCTGATCAAATTTCTTGTGGAATTGTGATCCAAACTTGATCAAATGGTTCATAGGAGTTCATAATGTTGATGTGGGTCAAATTTTATGAGTTTTGACTGTCAATTGGCCACAGTTGACTTTTTCCCCAATACAGCTGATTTCTAGGTCAACTGTCCAATTGACTGGGCAAAAATTTGAATCAAGGCTTGAAACTTGGTATAGACAAACTTGTGAACCCAAAATGAAGCATGAAAGTCAACTTGGGTATTTTAGGTCAAAATATCCCTGTGCAAACTCAAACCTTAATTTGGGTCAACAGTGCAAGGAGGGGTCTTGAGCAGAGCAAACCCTAGCTTGATCCTGAATTCCAAGAGTCTTGTAATGAGAAAGTGTTGATGAAATGAGAGGGAAAATTTTGGGGTACAACAGTTGCCCCTGTTCAAACTTCTTGAACCGGAAGAGTTAGATTGGTAAGTTTGCCTTTCGCGACTTGAAGGTAAAAGAGGATTGAACACTAGAGTGCCCGTAAATTTGCACTCGTCCGAATATGGCTGAGGAAATGGGCTTAAATATGCCATTTAGAGATGGTAGAATCTTGCTGGAGATGGGCTTAAAGATTCCATCCAAGAATCTTTGTTGAGTTGCAATGCTGTAGGTCAAAAGAATGAGTATCAAAATGGTATCCATGTCTGGAATGCACTTAAACTGTATCTGGAGACTGAGTCTGTATGAGCAGAGGAATGCCGTCCGTGTTTGGAGCGTATCTGAGTTGTAACTGTGTTTGAACTTTGAATGAATATCAGAATGACTGTCGTGTCTGGAGTGTATCTGTATTGTATCTGAATTTGAGAGTTGTATGAGTAGCAGAATGACTTCCGTGTCTGGAGTATATCTGAGACTGTAACTGGGATCTGAATAAGTGACAAAATGACCTCTGTGGCGATTTCACTGGGGAGAATCAAGCTGCTGGTGTAAGGGCCCGAATGGCATCCGTGTCCGGAGCATATCTGAACTTGAAGTTGATGATTGAATCTGAATGAGAGATAGAATGGCCGCCGGGTCTGGAGCGTATCTAGTCTGTATCAGATTGCTGAAATCTGAATGAGTAGCAGAATGACCGCCGTGTCTGAGGTGTATCCACACTGTATCTGAATAATTGTTATCGATAGCCTTTTAATCTTATCCTGAAAAGGGTAAAATGTTAGCTAAAACACAAATTTATGTTGCATGATATGTATGATGCAATGAACTGCATTTCATCAATGTTCATGATATATGAATGTAATGGTTATGCATGTAAACTTAGTAGTCGTCTTGTTGAGGAAGATAAGATCCGGATAGCTGGAGATAATGAATTCTTTGACTGCTGCCGGGGAAAATAAATCCTTGACCGATGCTGAGGATTTGAAGATGAGAAACCCTTGGTGACTGCTTGGGGAATAAGGGAAACTCTGAAAATCTCTACTGGGGAGTTAAAACCTGGGAAACTTCTGTTGGAGTAATGAGACTGAGAATCTTCAATCTGCTGAGAAATAACTCTGTGGGGAGAATGTTTATACTATTTTGGCTCTACTGGGGATAGGATTTTTTTAGGGTTTTCGGGCTCCACTTGGGATCTCGAAGCTTAACTCTGATGGGAATTTTGAAACTTAACTCAGCTGGGGAATCAAGTTTTAGACTGGACTGGCTCCGCTGAGGATCTTGAAGCTTAACTCCGTTGGGGAAATATACTCTAAATTTTAGCTTTGTTAAGGATCTGAATGATGTATCGTAGGGGATTCCTTCTGAAATGACATCAAGATATCTTCCTACACCTTCAACCTATCAATAATTATCTTTTTTCAATCTCCTTTTATTTGTAAGCAGTGATTATATTCAAATGCATATGCCTATTTAACAAAACATTGGGCGTTTTCAAATAAAACATAAGTGTAAAAAGAAAAGAAAGGCAAGCAAATTTCTGCACTTTGAAGTATATTTGTATTTAACTTTTGTGAGTATCTTTGTACAAAGGAGACAAACATCCAAGTAAGAGAATGTTGTCGTAAAAATTGGAAAATTTTATACAAAAGAAAGATGGCTATGTGTAACAATTCCATGGGATTTCCATTCTGCTATAGCCTTCACAACTCTGAATATCTTGTCTGTTCACTGCTTCGTTCGCCGATGGTTAGATTGATCAGAAGCTTAGGGCTTGTTGATGAAGAGATTGTTCTTAAAGTGATCCGACGAGACATAGTCATACGCTCTAAATTCCCTAAATTTTGCCTGGGCCGCCCTTTCGGGTTTTCGGTCCACTGGGAAACCCTTTTTTTCCCAAGTCGCCCTTTCGGGTTTTCAACTTGCCGGGTGTACAGATTTTTTTTTGTTCTATCCCTAATTTTTTCCTGAACCGCCCTTTCGGGTTTTCTATCCACCGGGATGCCCATTTTTTCCCAAGTCGCCATTTCGGGTTTTCAACTTGTCAGGTTATTTTATGCGTAGTATCTTTTGACTATGTCTGCGTTCGCAGGGTGTGGCAAATTGTCGTCGTCCATGGTGGTCAAAATCATTGCCCCACTAGAAAATATGCTCTTGATCACAAATGGTCCTTCGTAAGTAGGAGTCTATTTGCCCCTGGGATCACTTTGCGGTAAGATGATCCTCTTGATTACAAGATCTCCGACTTGATATACCCGACGCCTGACTTTCTTATTGAAAGCCTTGATCATCCGTTTTTGATATGTCTGACCATGACAAACAGCAGTAAGTCGCTTCTCGTCGATCAAATTAAGTTGATCAAGCCGGGTTTGAATCCAATCGTCTTCACTTAAACCAGCGTCCTTCATAATCCTTAAGGAAGGAATCTGAACTTCCATGGGTAGGACAGCTTCCATGCCATACACCAAAGAAAATGGGGTTGCCCCTGTTGAAGTACGTGTCGTGGTACGATATCCATGTAGAGCAAACGGTAACATCTCATGCCAGTCCTTGTAGGTAACTGTTATCTTTTGAATGATCTTCTTGATATTTTTGTTTGCAGCTTCAACAGCACCGTTCATCTTTGGCCGATAGGGAGATGAATTATGATGATAAATCTTGAACTGTTCGCATAGAGCGGTGATCATAGTATTGTTCAAATTCGTACCGTTGTCTGTGATGATCCTGTCGGGGACACCATACCGGAATATGAGGTTCTGCTTGATGAAGCGGGCAACCACGTTCTTTGTAACTGAGGCATAGGAAGTTTCCTCTACCCACTTGGTGAAATAGTCAATAGCGACTAAAATGAAGCGGTGTCCATTGGATGTCGTAAGCTTGATCTCTCCAATCATGTCAATGCCCCACATTGCGAATGGCCAAGGAGCTGTCAGAATATTGAGAGGAACAGGAGGAATATGTATCTTGTCGGCATAGACTTGGCATTTGTGGCAAGTACGAGAATGTTGGTGACAATCAGTTTCCATGGTAGACCAGTAGTAGCCTGCCCTTAGAATCTTCTTAGCCATCGTATGTCCTCTCAAATGGGTGCCAAATGTGCCGCTGTGTATCTCAGTCATGATCAACTCTGCTTCAGCTTTGTCCACACAACGAAGTAAAACACAATCATGGCTGGGCTTATAAAGGATGCCATTGCTTAGGAAAAACTTGGCAGCAAATCTCCTTAAGAACTTTTTGTCATTGACGGAAGCTCCTTTAGGATATTCTCTAGTCTGGAGATACCTCTTGATTTCATGAAACCAGGGTTGTTCCACTACTTCTTCGGTATTAATCTCGTGACAGTGCGCATGTTCGTCCATTCGCTCGATGGTAATTTGGGGAGCCTCGTTATCCCAGTTGAGTTTAAACATGGAAGACATTGTAGCCAGAGCATCTGCTAGCTGATTTTCTTCTCGCGGGAAATGCTCGAAGGTGATCTGCTCGAAATGAGGTAGCATTGTTAAGACATGTTCTTTGTATGGGATAAGATTAGGATGTTTGGTATCCCACTCTCCTTTGACTTGACTGATAACCAAAGCCGAGTCCCCAAATACGACCAAAGATTTGATCCCCAAGTCTATAGCAGCCTTGAGACCAAAGATGCAAGCTTCATATTCGGCCATGTTGTTGGTACAGCTGAAACAAAGTCGAGCAGTGAAGGGTGTATGGAAACCTTCCGGAGAGATGAGTACCGCACCGATGTTGTTTCCAAGTGCATTTGAAGCACCATCAAAGTACAGGGTCCATCGGGATCCTTGTTCAGGTCTGTCATACGGTTCGTTACCTTCAATGTTGTCCAATGTCATGATGTCCTCGTCAGGGAAGTCGAATCTCATAGATTGATAATCTTCGTCGGCTTGATGAGTAATCGGGACTTTATAAGTCTGTCGGGATACTAACTGCAAGTATACAGTTTAGTCGTTCTAGTTTTAAAAGATTATCGAACCCACGGAGACTGAAGATCAATCGCATACGATCTAATGCTACAGTTTGTTTAACTAAGCGATGAATATTCGATTTTTGGGGGAAACAGTTTAATTAAAAAATAATAGTAATAGTTATACCGGTATGTGATAATCGGACTTAGGGAATTCAGTGAATCGCTTGGCCTATAAAGTATTTCGGTAAAAGCTAATTGTTTAAAAACTTGAGACATACACTCTCGTGTTTATGAAATAAGTCATGCTACTAAACCTAGTGGATGCACTTTAAATTTAATAACACTTTTTGAAAACAATTTGAGTTTAATTAATTTATTAAAACACTCTCGTGTATTTAAAAATCAATGTTTCGTTACCACTATCTGGGTTGAACCCCAGCTCTCGCATGCAGGTTCTTGCCTTAATTAATTTCCCACTCTCGTGGCAAAATCGTGTTAATTAACCTCTCACTCTCGTGACAAGGGTAGTTAAATTAATTTTGGAAATTGGAAACCAGAAATTGTTTTATAAATATTTTTGGCCAAGGTATCACTGAATTCTTTCAGTTCTTAAGAGTCACATATCGGTATTAATAAATTAGCCGGACATAATAAATTTAACAGCAATGCAATTCAAAATATAATTCATAACAATAATTGGCATAATATAAAAAACGAATAAATATTAATTTCAATAAAAACCTGGAATCAAAGTTGCTATGGTAATCTTGAAGTATTACAATAATCCTTGAGCTTGATTGCAGTAAATAAACCGTGTTAATTCTTGAATGAAGAATTAACACTTGAAACCAAAAACTAAAGCTTAGAATGAAAATTACAGTAACGTAGAAAAACTTAAGAAAATAAGAAAATAGAAACAATTGTAGAAGAATAATAAAATTTGCTCTGAGAAGATTCCAACGACCCCTGGTACGTTGCACTTGCACACATATATATAGCAGAAGAAAAATAGCAGTTGCCAAGTCTTGAGGAAAGGTTGAAATGGAGAAAATATAGGGAGCACTATTAGTGGGTGGAGGAAAAATAGCAGAACGAGTCTGCCCTTGCATTGCCCACGTCTCCACTCTTCACAACGCCCATCTTCACGCGCGTGACGGTCGTCACAGGAGGGTGACGGTCGTAACGCACTTAAGTAGCGCATTGCGCTCATCAGTGATGTGTGACGAGCGTTACGCCAAGTTGGGGGGTGTTACGCCCGTTACAAGGATGTGACGACCGTCACTGCTCCAAAAATCCAAACTTTGTATTTTTTAGTTCTTTTTCTCTTTGTTTATTGTCTAGCCTTCTTCATGTTGTCCTTTTCCATAGGTTTGAGTTGATAAATGTTATACCTGTAAAAAGATAAATAATCTCGGAATAATCGAGGGTTAGACGACTTAATGAAATATAAAATCGGTAAAAAGCGTGGTAATTATATGATATGTTTTCTCGTTATCAAATTCCCCCATACTTAAACCTTTGTTTGTCCTCAAGCAAATAGTTATTCGAAAGGTCGGACAAGTTTTGTCAAGCGCATAAGCATGAAATACCTTAGTTTTTTAAAGTAATTTCGGGAAATCCTCGCCGGTTCGGCCAATACTTGAGTAAAACACTAAAGATACGCTAATGACACAAGCAATAAGCTTAGTCGTAGGCTTCCATTTCAAACGAGCTATCCAACAGTTCCATTATAATTCTGCCCAGAGTTCCTCGTTTCTATTTCACCCGGTTTCATTCTGGCGCAATCACATTAAGCCCTTTGTCTTAGCACGCACATAGTGGAGTAACCGGTTAGTGATTTTGATCCTTTTAGCACGGGGTCTGGTACATGAATGTGGCAACCCTACATATGTTATCCAGATTGGAGGTTGTGGGGGATTGGGCCGTAGCACGCCCTACTGAGTTCAGAACCAGATACCTCTGAACCAACCAACACTGGATTCCTTCATTATTTGCTCGGTTTCTTATATGTGCCCGTATATTTTGGTACACATATTTTCTTTTCTTTTAGCAGCGAGCTAGGAAGGATATTTTTAGAATCAGGCATCAAACACTTATATTCATCGATTCTCCATGTGGTTTATGTCAAGACGGTGCTGACTACTAGTATAAACTACTAGGGGTTACTTCCAGAACTTGAAACTCCAGATATCGGTATAATGGTTATTGAAATGGATCGCGTAAGTAGGAAGTCTACAGTGTCATAACCGTATCGATCTTGTTATGTCGTGTTCGGCTTCCTCAACTGGGATTTCGTTAAAATAGGTATGTCGGGCTAATGCGAAAATAAAAATTTTTCGGTATGGCAAAATAAAGCGAAGAATTTGAATCGAGACATATCATAAGAACTTACTAGTTTATAAAAGATTGAAAGGTACCTCTCCCACACAAAATTCGACATTGTCCTCAATGTTGCGGTATATAGGCGGGGAAGTACAATTAAAAAACAAACGGGAAAGAAATGAAACAGAAAAATAATAAATTACATAGAAATTAAAGAAAGACTACTGGTGGCCACGCCCTTTATTCCTGGTGCGAGAGCGTCTGGTAGGAGTGGCTTCAGTGTCAGTGTCTTGGAACCCAAGGGTGCTGACGTCCATCCGTAAAGCGTTAAGCTCTGACAGGGCCTCATCTAACCTCTTGTTCATGTTGCGCTGCCTAGTCAGGATCTGAGCGTTTTGAGCACACAGAGACTCAAATTGTTCAGCTTGCCTCCTTTCAAGTGCCGTGTTCATTTGGTTTTGCATATGGAGGGCGCGGAGGATGTCTTCAAGATTAATAGGAGGAGGTGCAGATGAGGATCCTGGAATGTCGTGGACTGGAGGAGCACTATCCAACTCTTCTTGTATTTCGTCTGCGGCGGCTGCAGGTTGGTCTTCATGGGCAGGTGCACGCTCTGCGGGAATTTCAGGATCGAACAACCAGTTTGCTCGGTTACTTGGATCGATTCGGTCCCTGCAAGGCAAAATGATGTTATGATAGACAATGTTCCTGATTACAGGGTGGAATCTGCCATCTTCCCGCTCGTAAATGAGATGTGCGGCTTTGCAGTGATCCAAAGTTAGCAAAGCCAGTGCCATAAAGGGCAAGGTTGCGAGAGAAGCACCGTAGTTCAGACCTATGGCGAGTGAAGTGACCAGCTCTCCAAAGTAAAATGGTTTTCCGCCTCTATCACAAATAGAGTGGATGTGAGCAAGTAGGAACGGGGCGACATTGATCTTTTGCCCAGTGAACGCGCAATGTAAAAAGAAGATCTCCTTGGAGTTGAGCTTACGGTTACTGTGGCGGGCGAAGATTGTGTTGCTAAGGATGCGGTGGAAGTAGCGGATGGCCGGATTATGAATGTGGGTGGCATTCACGTGGTCGTAGGATCTGGCACGGATATTCGTCAAATTGTGCCATAAGTTGAAAGCTTCCTCACCAAAATTATCCGGCACCCGGAGATGAGCACCTTCGTCCGAACAAAAGCCTAGAAGTCTCGCGATGTCAGATTGAGGCAACTCGTGCTCAACGCCAAACATGCGGAATTTTGCCATGCCTGACAGTTGGTTTGTGGCACCTGGCGGAGTGATGTAAACAAATGAACTCAAGAACTCGAGAGTAAGAGTTTCATAGATCGGTCTTGGTTCGCGGTACAGGTTCCACAAATCCACACTTTGCAATAATCGGCGGACACTGTCAAGTAGTCCCAAACTCCTTAGGCAGTCGATATCAACGTACCGTGTGGGTTGGAGACCTCGACGTTGGAATTTCTGAAACTTTGCCCGTTGATTCTATCCCTGTTCGCCGATTCTGAAATTGAGGGAGGGGGCGTGTGGGTTGTTTGCCATGGTTTAGGTAGGTTTTGATTTTGAATATGAAAATGGGGTACTGTATGGATGGTAATTTGGTGTTGGGAATTTAGAAGTTAGAAGAAAAATGGAGTGGAGTGGTTTTCGTATGATGTGGTAACAATGGGGGAAATGGGTTTATGAAGGAAATGGTTGGAACGGTTCTGTAATAGCCGTTCTGATACATTGTATGCGTGACGGTCGTCACGAGGATGTGACGGTCGTCATGAGGCAAAAAGGCGTGTGACGCTCGTCACAAGGGTATGACGTTCGTAACGCGTTCAGCGTCATTAATGAAACGACTGTTACAGGACCGTTGGGGTGTTTTTATATATATTTTTATATTTTATTGTTTTCTTGATAATAAGGTTTGAAGAAATTTAAATTTTTGAAATATTAAAAATTTAAAGTTTTAAAGTAATCTTATAATAAAAGTTTTGTAATATTAGTTACCAGCGCATAACGAAATAATAACATTGCAGTAAACGTAAACAATAAACAGTAAATAAAAGGAAGTAAACAGTAAGCTGGAAATGAAAAGAAATGAAAATAAATAAATGAACTTGGTACTTTAAATAAATAAATTCATAAGAAATTGTTTCGAAATAAAAATAAAAAATAAAAAAATAAAAAAAATGATAAAATGTTGAAGTAATAACTATAATCCCTCCCACACTAAAACTAAACAGTGTCCCCACTGTATGGACAAATGCGAGAGAGAAGAAGAGGATAACAATGGCAAATCTAGCCACGGGGAGGCGGAAACATATGCTGGTGCATGTACTCCAACTGATCGGTCACCAAATCCATGAAGGCTATGAAGTCCACCCGGAGAGAAGTCAGCTCGCCCCGCATGTCAGTAATTGCTTCATGTAAAGAGTGCAGGGTAACAGTAGGTGAAGGTGGTGTAATCTCTGGAGCCTGGGTGGCGGTCTCAGCGGAAGTAGCCTGTTGTTCCCAAGGATGGGGAAACTCATGGTATCCTGGTGGTGTGGCAGGATCTTCATCAACATTAGTAGTGTTGGGGACCTCGTAAATGTCAACAGTAGATGGTGATGAGGGCGGTGTAGCAGGATGGTGAAGGTCAAAAAGCCAGTTATCTCGGTTATGCACACTGGTGATAGGGTCCGGAAGCTTAAACTAGTGGACGATCTGATGATTAACTAATATGTCAAATTGATCTGGTCCAAGGTTTCCGATAAAGCTGGTGTTGAAACAGAATGCAATGTCCATCGACTTTATTCCATAAAGCGGGGATGATCCTAGCATAGGCCTACGAAGTCCAATGGCATTTGATAGCATGGTAACTAAACCACCCAACAGGATTGGTGCATTTGGAGTCTGGATGATTCGCTCCATATTAGCGAGCATATAAGCAGCACCGTTTACCGGACGGCTCTGGGATGCACAATACATAATGAATAGCTCATCGCGGGATATAGATGTGACATTCTGCTGTTTGCCAAAGATGGTGTGGGCGATGATCTTGTGAAAATACCTGATAGCTGGGTTATGGATGCATTCAGAGTAAAGATCAGACGGCTCAGGTAACCAGCGATGCTTCCCTAGAAAAAATCAAGATCAGATTTAGGCAAGAGGTTCTCTTGGGTCATAGTGATAACATCAGGACCAAAAGGGAACCCAAGCAGCTGGCTAAACTCCCGGAGGTTATAAGTGTAATCCATGTTAAACATCCTGAATGTGATCAACCCACGGTTGAATCCTATCCCATGATTTGGAATGAAGCTCAGGGTGCTTAGGAACTCAAGGGTCAGCTTCTTGTAGGTACAGAACCGTCTTCGGATAGGAGCAATGTCCCAGCCAATCTGATGCAGCAAGTACATGACACTCTCACGAATACCCAGAGCGGTCATAGCATGGTCATCTGCGTAGATAGTAGGGCACATTTCCCGTTCAGCCAGGTCCGCAAATCGTCTTCTTTGGTGTCTTCTTCTCAATTTGACATTCATGAAGTTTACACAATCCATAGCGCTAAATATGAAAGCAAAAGAATTACCCCCCTGAAAATATTTGATAAATGTTTGAAAAAAAGGAGAAACTAAGTTAGTATTTTCGGGTTAAGAAATTGCCAAAGTTAAATCAAAAAGAAAAAGAAAGTTTAAAGGAAAAATAAAAAACGGAAGAAAAAATAGAAAGGAGCAAGAGATGCAATCATGAAAATGTTTTAAAGATCAAGAAAAAGAAAAGAAAAATAAAAACATGTTAAAGTAGTAAAAATAATTAAAGTAAAACATGGGTTGCCTCCCACGAAGCGCCTTTATTTTATGTCGACGGCTCTATAGTTAATACCTATTCAGTTAGGTATTTGGGGTAGGCGACTCACTTAACTGAAGATAATCCGAATAGTCGATATTTCCGACGTTAAAGTAGTGCTTTAGGCGCTGGCCATTAACTATGAATGGTTCGATAGAACTGCCTTTAATTTCTATCGCACCACTTGGGAAAACTTTGTTAATTTTGAACGGTCCGGACCATTTGGAACATAATTTTCCCAGGAAAAGTTTCAGTCTAGAGTTGAATAGGAGTACGATGTCTCCTTCCTTAAAGTCTTTCCGCGAGATACGCTTATCGTGCCATTTTTTTGTTCTTTCTTTATAGATTTTAGCATTTTCATAAGCGTCTAAACGCAATTCTTCTAATTCATGGATATCTAACACTCGTTTTTCGCCAGCACTCTTGTGATTTAGGTTGAGGATTTTTATGGCCCAATAAGCTTTATGCTCTAATTCTACTGGAAAATGACAAGATTTTCCATAAACTAACTTGAACGGCGTTGTTCCGATAGGGGTTTTAAAAGCTGTCCGATATGCCCAAAGAGCATCATTTAGCTTGGAGGACCAGTCTTTTCTGGATGAAGTTACGGTTTTCTCAAGGATTTGTTTTATCTCCCTATTTGACACTTCCACTTGGCCGCTCGTTTGAGGATGGTATGGTGTGCCTATGCGATGTTTAACGCCATATTTTGAAAGTAACTTTTCAAAGATTCTAGAGATAAAATGGGAACCACCATCACTGATTACTAGTCTTGGTACACCGAATCGTGGGAAGATAATATGCTTGAATAGTTTTTGTACCACACGTGTATCGTTTGTGGATGCGGCGATGACTTCAATCCATTTTGATACATAGTCGACAGCTACCAAAATATACTTATTTCCAAAAGATGCGGGGAAAGGTCCCATGAAATCAATTCCCCATACATCGAAAATTTCTACTTCGAGGATTCCTTTTTGCGGCATTTCTTCGCGTCTAGATATATTTCCCGTGCGTTGACATCTATCGCAGTTCATAATTGCTACATGGACGTCTTTCCATAAGGTAGGCCAAAAGAAGCCAGTTTGAAGTATTTTTGCACAGGTTTTCGACGTACTAGCGTGTCCACCATAAGGGGCGGAATGGCAATGGGAAATGACGTCGTCTATTTCATCGTTAGGGACGCAGCGACGGTAGATACCATCGGCGCCTCTTTTAAAGAGTAATGGTTCATCCCAAAAGTAGTGTTTAAGATCATGGAAAAATTTCTTCCGTTGTTGGTACGTTAAATCGGGTGGTAAAACATCGGCGGCTAAATAGTTGACGAAGTCAGCGTACCATGGCAGTGTGGTGTTAGTACAAATGGATTTTACTACCACAGTTGTTAAAGGTTCATTATGTTGATCTAAACTGTCGGTAGGGTTTATCTCTAGCTTAGCAACAAGGCGTTCATAAGGGAAGTCTTCGTTTATGGGAACACTCTCGGTTTGGATTCCATCTAATCTCGATAAATGGTCAGCTACCACGTTTTCAGTTCCTCTCTTGTCTTTTATTTCTAAATCAAACTCTTGTAGGAGTAAGATCCATCTGAGTAGTCGTGGTTTGGCATCTTTCTTGCTTAGTAAGTATCGGATCGCAGCATGATCCGTGTAAATAATGATCTTGGCACCTACTAAGTAGGAACGAAATTTATCTAATGCGAATACCACAACTAAGAGTTCCTTCTCCGTAGTGGCGTAATTCATCTGTGCTGGATCGAGCGTTCTGCTTGCGTAGTAGATAGCGTGAAGCTTTTTTTCTTTGCGTTGTCCTAGGACTGCGCCTACAGCATAATCGCTTGCATCGCACATTATTTCAAATGGTAGGTTCCAATCAGGAGGTTGCATAATAGGTGTTGAGATTAAGGCTTCTTTAAGTGTCTCAAATGCGTTCAAGCATTTATCTTCGAAAATAAACTCAGCCTCTTTCATTAATAATTCAGTTAGTGGCTTGGTGATTTTAGAGAAATATTTTATAAAACGTCGGTAAAAACCCGCGTGTCCTAGAAAGCTTCTTATTTCTCTAACTGTTTTGGGTGGTTGAAGGTTTTTGATAATTTCGATCTTTGCTTTGTCGACTTCAATCCCTCTGTTTGATACAATGTGACCCAACACAATTCCTTGTCTCACCATGAAGTGACATTTTTCCCAATTGAGCACTAGGTTGACATTGACACAGCGTTTCAGTACTAATTCAAGATTTGATAAACATCCGTCGAAACTCTCTCCACAGACAGAGAAATCGTCCATGAATACTTCCATAATTCCGTCTAAAAAGTCTGCGAAAATCGCCATCATGCATCGTTGGAAGGTTGCAGGTGAGTTACATAATCCAAATGGCATTCTTCGGTATGCAAAGGTACCATAGGGACATGTGAACGTAGTTTTCTCTTGATCATCAGGATGAATGGGAATTTGAAAGAATCCTGAGTACCCGTCAAGATAGCAGAAATGGGAATGTTTGGCTAAACGCTCGAGCATTTGGTCAATGAATGGTAATGGGAAATGGTCCTTGCGCGTAGCTTTGTTTAGTTTTCTATAATCTATACACATTCTCCATCCTGTTTGGGTACGTTGTGCTACCGATTCGCCTTTTGTGTTCGTTATAACCGTAACAACTCCTTTCTTAGGCACCACGTGAATTGGACTTACCCAGTTGCTATCTGATATTGGGTATATGATGCCCGCTTCTAGTAATTTCTGCACTTCCTTCTTAACGAATTCACTTAGGATAGGGTTTATTCGTCTTTGATGTTCTCTAGAATTCTAGCAGTCCTCCTCCAGCATAATGCGGTGCATACAGAGAGAAGGGCTTATTCCTTTTAGATCTGAAATATTATAGCCTAATGCGGCTGGATATTTCCTTAACACACTAAGAAGTTTCTTAGTTTCGATCTCTCCTAATTTGGCATTGACTATAACTGGTCGTTCGAGTTCTTTATCTAAGAATTCATACCTAAGATCTTCAGTTAATGTTTTAAGTTCTATACCAGGTTTCTTATTAGTTGGGGCAGGATCAGGTGTTAAGGCTAAACATTCGCTTAGGTCGACATCTAAGTGTTCTTGTTTCCAGTCCTTGTTCTTAAGGATAGTTGGTGTCTGAATTTTTAGCATCGCAGAATAGGTGTCCTCCTGGCATTCAAGTTCTTTGACACATTCATCAATAATATCTAGGAGACAACATGAGTCATCTATAGCAGGGGCTTTAAAGAATTGGGAAAGAATGAATTCTACTTTTTCTTCTCCTACCTCGAAGGTAAGTTTTCCTTTCTTAACGTCTATGATGGCTCCTGCAGTAGCTAAAAATGGTCTTCCTAGTATGATGGGGATGTTTGAATCTTCCTTGATGTCCATTATTATGAAGTCAGTCGGTATGTAAAATTGTCCTATTCGGACAGGAATGTTTTCTAGCATACCAACATGAAATTTGACTGACCTGTCGGCTAGTTGTAGGGACATCTTGGTAGGTCTCATGTCGCCTAATTTGAGCTTCTCGCAAATAGATAAGGGCATTAGACTAACACTGGCTCCTAAATCGCATAGAGCTTTGTCTATGACAGATTTTCTAATTACACATGGTATGGAGAAACTACCAGGATCTTTTAGCTTTGGAGGCATGTTATTTTGAATTATGGCGCTACATTCGGCAGTTAGCATAATGGTTTCGTTCTCAACGATTTTTTTCTTATTAGCCAATATTTCTTTTAGGAATTTAGCATATGACGGCATTTGGGTTATAGCTTCTGTAAACGGAATAGTGACATTTAGTTGTTTCATAAGTTCTACAAATTTCTTGAATTGTCCCTCGTTCTTGGATTTTGCAAGTCTTTGGGGGTATGGAATTGGTGGTTTATATGGTGGTGGAGGCACATAAGGTTTTTCTGAAGCCTCTCTTTTCTCATTTGCGTCTTCCTCTACATTTTCAGATTGATCTTTCGACTTCTCTATTTCTTTTTCAGGTTTTTGATACATGGTCGGGTTTTGGAGTCTAGGATCTACCGGTCCATCAAGGGTTGTCCCACTTTGTAATGTGATAGCATTTGCATGTCCTTTAGGATTGGGCTGTGGCTGACCAGGGAATGTACCAACAAATGTGGCAGAACTAACTTGGTGTTGTGCTACTTGGGAGATTTGGGTTTCTAACATTTTATTTTGAGTTGCTAGGGCATTTACCTTGTTTGCTAATAGCTTCAATTGTTCACCGGTGTGAACGTTTTGATTGAGGAATTCTTTGTTTTGTTGGGCTTGATTAGCGATAAAATTTTCCATTAGGATTTCAAGGTTAGATTTCTTAGGAATGTTAGGAACATTAACAGCGGGTTTTTGATACCCTGGAGGTACAGCAGGTGCTTGGCCAGGTGCATATAAAGCGTTATTGCTTTTGTATGAGAAGTTAGGATGGTTCTTCCAACCAGGATTATAGGTATTGGCATAAGGATTACCTTGAGCGTAATTTACCTGATCAGCTGATATTCCTGCTAAGATTTGACATTCGGTTCCAACATGACCAGGAACTCCACAAACTTCGCAACTTGGGGTAACTGCAGTCACGGTAGCTGCAGGAGGTAAGGTCAAGCTTTCTATCTTTTGGGTAAGAGCATCTACCTTAGCATTTACTTTATCTAGGCTACTAACCTCGTACATCCCACCTTTGGTTTGAGTTTTCTCCTCAGATGTTCTTTCTCCTCCCCACTGATAGTGGTTTTGAGCCATGTTTTCAATGAGTTGGTTAGCTTTGTCATAAGGCTTGTCCATCAGTGTACCACCTGCGGCGGCATCTATAGAGAGTCTTGTGTTGTAAAAGAGTCCATTATAAAACGTGTGGATTATCAGCCATTTTTCTAGTCCGTGATGAGGGCACATTCGCATCATATCTTTGTAGCGCTCTGTTGTACCCCAAAATTTGCCCTCCCATATTCTTCAAGATTTTCCAAAAGCATGCTTCAAAATTCCCCAAGGGTTGCACAGTTCAAGGGCCTCCTAACAGTCAAAAATTAGGGTTTTGGTTCTAACAAAGAAAATGAAGTTTCCAAGGGTCCAATCAAGTCCCACATGCCTACAAACATGGTCAAGCATCCTCATGCCAAGTTTCAAGGCTTACAGCAAAAGATTGCACAGTCAAAAACCCTAGTTGCACTACAGTCAACTGTAGGGGCAAAATGGTCATTTGACAGTCAAAAGTTCAAATTTTTGGTCAACATCTCATTTTGAAGCCACAAACATCATTTGATCAATGCTTGATCATGATTCTCAAAGCTTGGCTCAAAAATCATCAAGATGCAAAAGTTTCCATATTTGGACAGTTGAAAAAGTCAACTGTAAATTGACCAAGGCATAACTTTCACATGGATTATCAGAAAAATTCCATCCAAAGCTCATTTTGAAGATAAAGACATTTCCTACAACTCCTCTTCATACTTCAAGTCCAAGAAATGCTCTCACAAAAAGTTATCAATTTCAACATTATAGGTCATTTTCAAAAGTCAACAAAAAGGGACTTTAAGTCAAAGACCATAACTTGAGATTGGTAAATCAAAATGACATGGGACCAACGGCATTGGTTAGAGGACTTAAAGACCTTTCAAAAATGTCCAAGAACATGAGCAAAGCTTAAAATTTGAGCAAGTTATGCCTTGTGGAAGTTGGGAAATTTTTGGATATTTTGAAAAGTCAACATTGCTTCAAATGGTCTAAAATTGCTAATGGGTCTCTTTTTCTTCCACAATTCATCATCCAAGGCATGTGCACGACCATTTGGCCCAAAGGGAAGTTTTTTTATCATTTTTATTTATTTATTTGGATTTTTAATTATTAATAATTCATTTAATTAAATTAAATATGTGGAAATACTAAACTTAGGTTTTTAAATCTTTTTGTGCATGAAATAGTCTTGAGATTTTGTGTATAATCAGATTTGGAAAGAATCAAGTTAATTGGCCACAATTTGAATCAAATTTGCATGAAAAGATTGAAAAATATGTGCATGGAAAATCAAATATCCTTTCCTTCAATTCATGGATTCTTTGGACAAAAAAACCTACTCTAATCATTCACATATAAGTACTGATGCAAACCCTAATGAGAAGAAGCACCCAGCTGCACAGAAAAGCCATAACAAAAACTTGAATTTTCTCAAAAAAGTCCAATACTGAAAACTGTTTTCCAGGGTGATTCAAGCCAAAAGAATTATCTCATCACCTTCCTGAGACATCAAGAAACGTGTTTGAATCGTTTTTCACGTCCCTAACGCCCAGAATCGGTATAGGGGATTCAAACTTTTTCACATTTTTTTCATAATCGTGTTTTAATATTGAAGCATATTCATTGCATTTTTTTCATGGATTCACACTAATTGGACGATTCTGAAACTAACCATATGCTTTGATTGAAATTTCACGCGGTATATGAGGATTCACCATTAAAGGATGCTAGGGTTACCAAGCTTTCAAATTAGGCGTTTCTGGATGCTGTAAAATTAGGACATGCCAATACCATGATTGAGTTCAGGAAGTTTGGACGATTTGGAAACACTCTTCGCGCCTAATTTATGTGGCCATATGGCCTATTCGCTATTTTGAAAATAAGCCTGTTTTGAGGGGGTTTAAAACCCCTGCTAACCCTTTTATATTTTCAGGAAAAACACATTAAGGAAGAAGATGATGAAGTGTAAGGCGTTGGTTGGTCCATTTGAAATTTCGCGCGGAAACAGGCACTAACGATTGTTTTATATTATAATGTTTATTGTTTATATAATATACAAAGAGACAAAGTGGAGCAGTTGGCAAGGCATAGCGTTGGTAATCTCTAGGACCTGGGTTCGATCCCAGGTCCCCCTCCCTTTCCTTATATTTTTTTCTTAATTATGCTTCTGTGCAATCTCTATGCAAGCGTCCATCATACATCCACAACATCAAGCCATCCACGTGCCTACTGAGATGAATCAAAGGGTCCAGACTGGGAGAACACCCTAAGCATTAGTCAATGGAGGTACACGCTGGCACAAAAGTCAACAAGGCCTTGCAAAGATGGGCCTAAAATGCTAACAATAACCTCCTAATTTGGGGACAGACCCCCCTAGGTTTGAATTTTCATTCTTTTCTTTATTTTATTTATTTCAATTATTGTTTTTTTTATTAATTCCTTTAATTTAATATTTTCATAAAAAACATAAAAACAATATAAAATCAAAAAAAAGACAAAAATAAGTATTTTTATTTAATGTTATTTTTTGTAAATAAATATCATTAATTAATTTTAGTTTTTTAATTTAGGTTTAATTCAAACATTTTCTTAATAAACTTAAAATTGGTAGAATTAGGGTTTTAATTAATTTTTATCCTTTTTCTTTTCTTTTCACTAATAATTAATTATTTATTTTCATAAAATCAAATTGTCATTAAATAATTAGATTTAATTTTAGGTTTAAATTTTAATAGGTTTTTCTTAATAAATAAAAGTTGTAGAATTAGGGTTAATCAGCGTTTTAATTTCATTTAATTCTCATTAAAAAAATCATAAATACAAAAAACTAAAAAATAGTTTCTTTTTCCTTAATTGAACTAATTTGTAAATAATAATCTAATTTCATTAAAAAGGGTCCAACGCCCTCGTTTCCAATTTTAATTCCTATTCGCGCATTTATTTTCTTTTCATATAATTCTTATGTACTTCTCCCAAAGCCGTGTAATATTTATCTTTCGCACTTTAATTCTTTATTTTTCTGTCAAATCGGGTCCTGGAAATTTTGGCGATGTGGACCCGCGCCTTTGTAATAATTTAGAATTTTACCTTTCCGCGCTTTCTAAACTGTTAATAATGGCATGCAAGAATGAATGACAAAAAATAAAAACAAACGCATAGATCACTTTGACATGACAAGACAAAAATAAATGAACATGACACACAAACCACACACCACCCCTAGGGTACGCCTCACTGTTGCCTTGCCTCGAAAGGTGATCGTCGAGTAGAGGATGTCTTAGTAAGTCCTCATGATCCGGGAACCTGGCATGAGGGTAGCTTCTAAGGTGTCTTCCCATTGCTCTGGTGATCACCATGTCCCAAACATCGAATTGACCCGAACACCTCCAACGGTGGTGCTACCTACCTCTCAATGGTGGGATGGCACTACTTTAAAGGACATTTACACAGACGAATTCCTTAGGGTAGGTAGGTTCTCGTAGATACTTGCTCTAAATTTCAAACAAATTCAAAGAATACTTTTCACACCGATACCTTTTCAAAAAAACTTTCGAAAGCAATTTTTCAAACACTCTTGAGGACCGATACAAGAGTCGAACTGGAATTTTCAAAGAAACTTTTTAAAACCCACAGTTGAAAAGCAAACAAACCATTTTTGAAAACACAATGAGCAAGTATCTAAGAGCCCATGGATAACCATGGATAGAAAGGGTGTTAACACCTTCCCTTTCTATAACCTACCTCCCGAACCGAGAGCAATCTCTTTAAGGAATTTTTCTGTGCTTTTGTCCTTTCCATTTGGAGAAAATAAAAGACGGTGGCGACTCTTGCTTCCGCGACATTTCGCGAACCAGCGTTAAACAGTCAGTTCCAGATCCACTGATCACAGAACTGGCGACTCTGCTGAGGATTCCTATAAAGTGAGGTGTACCTTAGGACTAAGATCATTGTGTTTTCAATTGTATTGACTTGCTTGCTTTACTATTGTGGGTTGCATGGGAGTTACATAGATCCTAACCCGGATCTGGGGATACCCTGTTAGGTAGCATAAGCTGTGAGGGACCTGTCCGGCGTAGACCGACATGGGTGAAGCAGTGGCTACGTTGGTGTGGCACCTTGGTCTGTACCGATATCCCTTGTGTTGCAACGAGGAGAATATGGGTCTTCTGAGGAGTCATTAAGCACCAACAGACCTTAGAACCTTAAATGACACAACTTGGCCATTAGAACAGTAGCAGTATGCTACGCCCATTGAGGCTAAACTCTCGTGATGGTTTTGGCCGCAAGAAAAGATTGCGATGCTGGAGTTATGATCGATTGAGGGTAGTCAATGATATTGGGATCCTCTAAGAACCCGGTTACTTTGATAGGACAGGTATGAACCAACAAACTGAAAGAGGGTAATACCTAGACCTCATGCTGGCATAAACTCTAAGGGCTTCTCTTGTGTGACTTGTGTGCCTTCCAACTTGACTACTTGCATACTTGTTATCTGACACATAAGCTACTTGCAGGTTTTGTTTATAGTCCTTAATTGGGACTCACAACAGGGTCTACTAAGTTTCTTGCAGGTTTTGTTTATAGTCCTTAATTGGGACTCATAACAAAGTATACTGAGTTCTTGCAGGTTTTGTTTATAGTCCTCAATTGGGACTCATAACAGGGTCTACTAAGTTTCTTGCAGGTTTTGTTTATAGTCCTTAATTGGGACTCATAACAAAGTATACTGAGTTCTTGCAGGTTTTGTTTATAGTCCTTAATTGGGACTCATAACAGGGTTTACCTACAGTACCCCATGCATACCATAACATCATACCATTGCATACATCCTAACCCATTTCAAGGATCTCAAGGGCTTGTGATGCAGGTCATAACGAATCAAACGTCTAGCCAGGGGAAAAGAGGATTTATTTTCCTCTAGCCAAGGTTGTCAGGGGCTATGACCCACTGGATATGGTGAGCCTTTGACCCTTGAAGAAGGACTCTCTACAACATGAAGTTCTTTCAATCAAGCTACAATCCTAACAAAGTTCTTGTTTACCCCGCGAGATCCTTGAAAACATTGCATGCATATCATACATATCATTGCATTACAGGTACCCTTTTGACAGGTCTCTTACCTTCTTCGCTGTTTATTTCAGCCGATCGTCATGAATCCTGAATCATCTACTGAGCAGACTATCAAGGCCCTCCAGGCTCAGAATTCCCAGTTCCAAGAGCTGATCATGAATTTGGCCCAGGGGAAACAAGATCTGAAGACCCTGCTCTTGAAAAAGGAAGAAGAGGACTGTTTTGTTCAGCCCTAGACGCAGATCTGGGAACACACTACAGAATGAAGCTGAGAGAACCACTCCATCTGTGAGGGAAGGCAGTCACCATGAGAGAGAGGTGCCTAGTCCAGTGGTCTTCGACAACGAGACAGATTTCAACGACGAACAATACCCTCCTGCTGAAGACAAGTACAAGCAGTTGGAAGACCGTCTGAATGCAATGGAAATTCAACAAGTACCTGGTTTGGATTTCGGAGATTTAGGTCTAACTTCTGGTGTGGTGATCCCACACAAATTCAAAGCACCCACTTTTGTTAAGTACGATGGGGCATCCTGTCCCAGGCTGCATCTCAGGTCTTATGTGCGGAAGATTCAACCGTATACTGTGGACAAGAACTTGTGGATCCACTTCTTCCAGGAAAGTCTTTCAGGGACTCATCTCGAATGGTTCTATCAGCTGGATGGAACCAAGGTTCGTAACTGGGAGGAGTTGGCTACTGCTTTTTACAAGCAGTATCAGTACAATGCCGACCTCGCTCCTACGCGTACCCAACTCCAGGGTATGTCGCTAGGATCGGGAGAAGGTTTTAAAGAGTATGCGCAGAAATGGAGAGACCTGGCCGGTAGGGTACAACCACCGCTGACTGACCGCGAACTTGTGGACATGTTCTTGGGGACCCTGTCTGGTCCATTCTACAACCACCTGATTGGGAATTCGTCTGCTGGATTCACAGATCTTATCTTGACTGGAGAGCGAATAGAAGCCGACATCAGGTCTGGGAAAATTCAAGAGGCTGCGCCTTCTGATAAAAAGCCTCATCATGGAAAGAAAGAGTCCAATGCTGTGCGCGGCAAAAAGAGTCGTCATGAGGTAGGGGCAACCCAGATCTCCAATCCTAGACCTGCTCAACAAGGACAGGGGCAGCAGCGCAAGGAGAGCGCACCCAAACGACAGTTCACCAAGATCAACATGTCGCTGGATCAAGCACTACAACAAATGTTGAAGGCAGGGATGATCACCTTAAGGGCTCCTCTTCGGAATCCGAACACTTCTGCTCCGAACTACCATCCCAACGATAGGTGCGCATATCATTCTGATAGCCCGGGGCATACCACGGACAACTGTTGGCCTCTCAAGAACAAGATTCAAGACATGATCGACGCCGGAGAGATTCAGTTTGAGGTGCCTGAGACTCCGAACATAATCACTGCTCCGTTGCCCAATCATTGAAGACCTTTTGTTTATTTGAATTTCCGAGTTGTGTTTTTCTTTGCTTATACAAACAATTAATGTCATAGCAAACTCTTTTATTCTATCAATGCATCGCATATGCCTGTTTTGAGAATTAATACAATTGTTTTCATTATATTCAAAATTCTTTTCATTTTTCTGTGATGATCAACTCTCGGTTAATAATTCTAAGCCTCTTGAGGGAGGATGACGAAAACGATACCACGATCCTTACAGTATGCTTTTGAACAGACCCCGCTGATGAGGTACATGCATTGTTTCAATCCCTAAACACTGGAGTTATAAGGAAGATAATCCCTCGTCAACCCCTCTGAGCCAAAGAAGTAGGAGTTTTTATTTTCAAAAATCAAAACCCTTAATCATAACCTGGGGCAGGGTAGTCTCTCAGTTGATCTGAGTGCATAACAAATGGCACCAAAGAGGTCCTTACAAAAAAAAAGAAGACAGTGATGATTCCGAATAATCAATAAAGAAAGGTAGTCATTATCTCATAAAAGAAAATCCCAAGAAGTCAAAACCTATAAAGGGGACTTACGAAACTGGGGCATCCCGCTGACTGTAATTCCAAAAAGAAACAGTTCAGGAAAAAAATAGGGATAAACAAAATCAAAAAAAGAAAGAGGACCTACAAACCCTCAACGAACAAAAAAAGGAATGACTGCCTATTCAAAATAAGTTATCAATATCCGAATCATCACCGGAAAATCAGAGCAAAGACTCAAACAAGGCCTAATGTACGATCAACTGAGTTTAGGTTTGGAGAACATCACGAAGAGCGGGTGGGTACAAATAATTTGAGCCTTTATCCTTTGTTTCTTAAACCGTGAACCAGGACACGTTATAACCCTTAAAAGTCCTAGCTGAAGCATGGGTTAGTTTGAAAGCATACTGTTACGAAAGGTATCCTGACTCCTTAAGGCCTACGGTAAATACGGAGTTGACATCACGTTTTACAAACATTCGCTTGTTTTATGAAAAAGAATGCATTTTCATAAATCTTCAAGACAGACATGAGCTTTGCATTTTTTATAACTTTGTTTGCATATGACTTTTTGTTTGAACAGCAGGGAAACTCGCACGAGGAATACCTAGTGAAAAAAAGCACTTCCAACAGGGGCAACTCCCTACATTCCCTGAACAGGGACATAGTCGAAAAAATACTATGCATAATCAAAGACCCGCTAGGCTGACATACCTAGGCAAAAATTAGGGCTTCCCGGTGAACCAAAAGGGTTCAGGCAAAATGAAGGGATGAAATGAAAAATCTGTACACCCGGCAAGTCGAAAATCTGAAAAGGCGGCTTGGGCAAAAATGGGTATCCCGGTGGACTGAAAACCCGAAAGGGCGGTCCATGCAAAAGTTAGGGATCAAAGCGTACGACTATGTCCTGTCATCTTGTCACCTGCCTACCAGAAGAAGGTTGGTCCATCAACAACTATTAGCACCTCACAGGTCTTCCTCTCCCACATCAGAAACAGGGGCAATGATGAGTTGTCCAAACGATCTAATTGCTCTGCCCACCAAGGTATCAAGGTAGGTTCCGCTGAAGAACATAACCAGTGCACCTTAATTCCCCAGAGAGTGAGCCAGCAAGTCAGTACACTCCCCCCGAGCAAAGTTACAGTCAAACTTAAGGAAGTTGGGTATCCTCCCGCAAATCTCAACATTCTCCAGCAATATACATTCTTAACAAGCATCCCCGACAGTCTTGACCTAAAGATTGTTCCCCGGCGGTATATCAAACATTCAGTGGAGTCACTTCCCCGATACAGTTCAATACTTCCCCAGGAGAGTCCAATCCAGTTTCTCCAGGAAAGTTGGAATCCATCTCCCCAAGCAGTAAGCTTATCCCCAGTAGATTCTGGAAGCTTATCCTCGCAGAGCACGAACGCGTCGCCCGGCTTTATTCAAAGAGTTATTTCCCTACCGGGATATAACTGGATTATCCTCAGCCAAAAGCCATGGAAAGATTGTTCTCGACGAAGTCTTCTTATCCCCAGCACTTCCAACACAACAAGGGTATCCCCAGCAAGTTATTATCAACAACTTAGCAAAGTATCTCTCTCCCCACAGAGTATTGCTTCCCAGCAAGATCGCTAGAGTACTTTTCTCCCCGCAGAGTTATCCATTCGCCAAGTTTATTCCCCAACGGAGTTATCTTCTCCTACTGGTATTCTTGCAACTATTATCCCCAGCGGAAGCAAAATCTATTCTTCAACACCAGCCCCGGAGTTAACTTCCTGGCACCCGTCAAGGATTTATTTTCTTAGACAAAAAATACATTCATGAACATTACATCTTCATACATTATAGCATGCATATGCATCATACAACGCAAATCTCATTAATTTTTAGGACATCTTGAAATCGTGCAGTTCATGCATCATGATCTTGCATACAACTGATGCTTTACCTTTTCAGGAAAGGTCAATACAAAGATGACTACTATCAACTATCGCAACTCCTTCTAGAAATAGTTCAGATGTGAACCAGATATGGCGACGTTCTGATACTTCTTCCAGAGTTCCTTCTAGATATAGTTCAGATGTGAACCAGATATGGCGACGTTCTGATACTTCTTCCAGATTTCCTTCTAGATATAGTTCAGATGTGAACCAGATATGGCGACGTTCTGATACTTCTTCCAGATTTCCTTCTAGATATAGTTCAGATGTGAACCAGATATGGCGACGTTCTGATACTTCTTCCAGATTTCCTTCTAGATATAGTTCAGATGTGAACCAGATATGGCGACGTTCTGATACTTCTTCCAGATTCCCTTTTAGATATAGTTCAGATGTGAACCAGATATGGCGACGTTCTGATACTTCTTCCAGATATGGTTCGGATGTGACCCAGGCATGGCGACGTTCTGACACTTATTCCAGACCCCCTCAGATAACTTAGAGATGCTCCGGACACGGAAGCTGTTCTATTGTTTATTCAGAGATCACCTTTCTAGAGATGGTTCAGATGTGACCCGGATATGGCTACCTTTTGATACTTATTCCAGATTCATGCAGATATAGCTTGGAAATGCTCCAGATATGGATGTTGTTCTTCGGCTTATTCAAGTTTCTTCTCAAAGATGGCTCAGATATGCTCCAGAACCGGATGCTATTCTATCGCTTAGTCACAGTTTCTTCTCAAACAACTTAGAGATGCTCCAGACCCGGAGACTATTCTATTGTTTAGTCCAGATTCATTCGAAAGACTATTCCAGCTTCTATTCCTGCATCCATGCAGAGCACACTTGCATAAAGAACTTGAAGATCAGTCCCGGTAACAAGCCAGGTAAGTATCTTTCTTTTTCAGGTATGCAAGTTCTCAGCTCCAGTCCAAGGCCTTCTCTAGTCCAGTTAAATCGACCCCTAACAGATTTTCCTGACGAAGACTCAGCAGAAGATATCCAAGATTCTCTCAATGATTACTGTTGAGGTTGTAGTCGCCCGTGGTTCTCTCCCCGTTACTGCGGAGGTAGTAATCGCCCCAAGATTCTCTCAATGATTGCTGTTGAGGTTGAAGATACCCAAATTCTCTCAGCGTTACTGTTGAAGTAGAAGATATCCAAGATTCTCTCAATGATTACTGTTGAGGTTGAGGTCACCCAAGATTCTCTCAGCGTTCCTGTTGAGGTAGTAATCATCCCCAAATTATCTCAGCGTTACTGTTGAAGTAGAAGTTATCCAAGATTCTCTCAATGATTACTGTTGAGGTTGTAGTCGCCTATGGTTCTCTCCCCGATACTGTGGAGGTAGTAATCATCCCCAGATTCGCTCAGCGTCACTGTTGAAGTCGAAGTCATCCAAGATTCTCTCAATGATTACTGTTGAGGTTGAAGCCGCTCAAGATTCTCTCAATGATTACTGTTGAGGTTGAAGTCACCTAAGGTTCTCTCACCGTTCCTGTTGAGGTAGTAACCACCCCTGGTTCATTCATCACCTTTTGAAGATCCAGATCCAGCTCCTGTAACCAGTCAGGACACATCTAACACAAAAAATCTGAAGACCAGCTCTTGTAACAGGTCAGGTAATCATTTTCTTTTGCAGGTACACAAGTTCTCGCTAAGGAATCTCTTACGCGATCGACATCCAGATGGCGTCTATAAGCCCATCCACCTTCCATCATCTTTTAGCATGGAATCTATAAGCCCATCATCCTATCCATCAATCTCCAAATGGTATCTATAAGCCCATTCCCCACATCACACTACTATGTGAGCGCAAATTTCTAGGCACTCTAGTGTTCAATCATCTTCCACCTTCGGATTACGAAAGGCACGTCAGCCAATCTGCATCCTCAGGTCTAAGAAGATTGAACAGGGGCAACTGTTGTACCCCAAAATTTTCCCTCCCATATTCTTCAAGATTTGCCAAAAGCATGCTTCAAAATTCCCCAAGGGTTGCACAGTTCAAGGGCCTCCTAACAGTCAAAAATTAGGGTTTTGGTTCTAACAAAGAAAATGAAGTTTCCAAGGGTCCAATCAAGTCCCACATGCCTACAAACATGGTCAAGCATCCTCATGCCAAGTTTCAAGGCTTACAGCACAAGATTGCACAGTCAAAAACCCTAATTGCACTACAGTCAACTGTAGGGGCAAAATGGTCATTTGACAGTCAAAAGTTCAAATTTTTGGTCAACATCTCATTTTGAAGCCACAAACATCATTTGATCAATGCTTGATCATGATTCTCAAAGCTTGGCTCAAAAATCATCAAGATGCAAAAGTTTCCATATTTGGACAGTTGAAAAAGTCAACTGTAAATTGACCAAGGCATAACTTTCACATGGATTATCATAAAAATTCCATCCAAATCTCATTTTGAAGATAAAGACATTTCCTACAACTCCTCTTCATACTTCAAGTCCAAGAAATGCTCTCACAAAAAGTTATCAATTTCAACATTATAGGTCATTTTCAAAAGTCAACAAAAAGGGACTTTAAGTAAAAGACCATAACTTGAGATTGGTAAATCAAAATGACATGGTACCAAAGACATTGGTTATAGGACTTAAAGACCTTTCCAAAATGTCCAAGAACATGAGCAAAGCTTAAAAATTGAGCAAGTTATGCCTTGTGGAAGTTGGGAAATTTTTGGATATTTTGAAAAGTCAACATTGCTTCAAATGGTCTAAAATTGCTAATGGGCCTCTTTTTCTTCCACAATTCATCATCCAAGGCATGTGCACGACCATTTGGCCCAAAGGGAAGTTTTTTATCATTTTTATTTATTTATTTGGATTTTTAATTATTAATAATTCATTTAATTAAATTAAATATGTGGAAAATACTAAACTTAGGTTTTTAAATCTTTTTGTGCATGAAATAGTCTTGAGATTTTGTGTATAATCAGATTTGGAAAGAATCAAGTTAATTGGCCACAATTTGAATCAAATTTGCATGAAAAGATTGAAAAATATGTGCATGGAAAATCAAATATCCTTTCCTTCAATTCATGGATTCTTTGGACAAAAAAACCTACCCTAATCATTCACATATAAGTACTGATGCAAACCCTAATGAGAAGAAGCACCCAGCTGCGCAGAAAAGCCATAACAAAAACTTGAATTTTCTCAAAAAAGTCCAATACTGAAAACTGTTTTCCAGGGTGATTCAAGCCAAAAGAATTATCTCATCACCTTCCTGAGACATCAAGAAACGTGTTTGAATCGTTTTTCACGTCCCTAACGCCCAGAATCGGTATAGGGGATTCAAACTTTTTCACATTTTTTTCATAATCGTGTTTTAATATTGAAGCATATTCATTGCATTTTTTTCATGGATTCACACTAATTGGACGATTTTGAAACTAACCATATGCTTTGATTGAAATTTCACGCGGTATATGAGGATTCACCATTAAAGGATGCTAGGGTTACCAAGCTTTCAAATTAGGCGTTTCTGGATGCTGTAAAATTAGGACATGACAATACCATGATTGAGTTCAGGAAGTTTGGACGATTTGGAAACACTCTTCGCGCCTAATTTATGTGGCCATATGGCCTATTCGCTATTTTGAAAATAAGCCTGTTTTGAGGGGGTTTAAAACCCCCGCTAACCCTTTTATATTTTCAGGAAAAACGCATTAAGGAAGAAGATGATGAAGTGTAAGGCGTTGGTTGGTCCACTTGAAATTTCACGCGGAAACAGGCACTAACGGTTGTTTTATATTATAATGTTTATTGTTTATATAATATACAAAGAGACAAAGTGGAGCAGTTGGCAAGGCATAGCGTTGGTAATCTCTAGGACCTGGGTTCGATCCCAGGTCCCCCTCCCTTTCCTTATATTTTTTTCTTAATTATGCTTCTGTGCAATCTCTATGCAAGCGTCCATCATACATCCACAGCATCAAGCCATCCACGTGCCTACTGAGATGAATCAAAGGGTCCAGACTGGGAGAACACCCTAAGCATTAGTCAATGGAGGTACACGCTGGCACAAAAGTCAACAAGGCCTTGCAAAGATGGGCCTAAAATGCTAACAATAACCTCCCAATTTGGGGACAGACCCCCCTAGGTTTGAATTTTCATTCTTTTCTTTATTTTATTTATTTCAATTATTGTTTTTTTTAATTAATTCCTTTAATTTAATATTTTCATAAAAAACATAAAAACAATATAAAATAAAAAAAAAAGACAAAAAAAAGTATTTTTATTTAATGTTATTTTTTGTAAATAAATATCATTAATTAATTTTAGTTTTTTAATTTAGGTTTAATTCAAACATTTTCTTAATAAACTTAAAATTGGTAGAATTAGGGTTTTAATTAATTTTTATCCTTTTTCTTTTCTTTTCACTAATAATTAATTATTTATTTTCATAAAATCAAATTGTCATTAAATAATTAGATTTAATTTTAGGTTTAAATTTTAATAGGTTTTTCTTAATAAATAAAAGTTGTAGAATTAGGGTTAATCAGCGTTTTAATTTCATTTAATTCTCATTAAAAAAATCATAAATACAAAAAAATAAAAAATAGTTTCTTTTTCCTTAATTGAACTAATTTGTAAATAATAATCTAATTTCATTAAAAAGGGTCCAACGCCCTCGTTTCCAATTTTAATTCCTATTCGCGCATTTATTTTCTTTTCGTATAATTCTTATGTACTTCTCCCAAAGCAGTGTAATATTTATCTTTCGCACTTTAATTTTTTATTTTTCTGTCAAATCGGGTCCTGGAAATTTTGGCGATGTGGACCCGCGCCTTTGTAATAATTTAGAATTTTACCTTTCCGCGCTTTCTAAACTGTTAATAATGGCATGCAAGAATGAATGACAAAAAATAAAAACAAACGCATAGATCACTTTGACATGACAAGACAAAAATAAATGAACATGACACACAAACCACACACCACCCCTAGGGCACGCCTCACTGTTGCCTTGCCTCGAAAGGTGATCGTCGAGTAGAGGATGTCTTAGTAAGTCCTCATGATCCAGGAACCTGGCATGAGGGTAGCTTCTAAGGTGTCTTCCCATTGCTCTGGTGATCACCATGTCTCGAACATCGAATTGACCCGAACACCTCCAACGGTGGTGCTACCTACCTCTCAATGGTGGGATGGCACTACTTTAAAGGACATTTACACAGACGAATTCCTTAGGGTAGGTAGGTTCTCGTAGATACTTGCTCTAAATTTCAAACAAATTCAAAGAATACTTTTCACACCGACACCTTTTCAAAAAAACTTTCGAAAGCAATTTTTCAAACACTCTTGAGGACCGATACAAGAGTCGAACTGGAATTTTCAAAGAAACTTTTTAAAACCCACAGTTGAAAAGCAAACAAACCATTTTTGAAAACACAATGAGCAAGTATCTAAGAGCCCATGGATAACCATGGATAGAAAGGGTGCTAACACCTTCCCTTTCTATAACCTACCTCCCGAACCGAGAGCAATCTCTTTAAGGAATTTTTCTGTGCTTTTGTCCTTTCCATTTGGAGAAAATAAAAGACGGTGGCGACTCTTGCTTCCGTGACATTTCGCGAACCAACGTTAAACAGTCAGTTCCAGATCCACCGATCACACGCTCCCATGCATCGAATAGCGATTCAGTATCCTTCTGCCTAAATCCATTGATTTGGGCTCTTAGTGCAGCCGTCTTGCTTGGGGGAAAGTATTGTGCCAAGAATACAATCTTCAGTCCTTCCCACGTAGTGATGGAATTTGATGGCAATGATTGCAACCAAGCTCAAGCTCTATCTCTTAGTGAGAAAGGGAAAAGACGTAATCTTATCGCATCTTTACTAACACTATTCGCTATAACTGTGTCGGCAAATTGAACGAATTTGGTAAGATGTTCATTCGGATCCTCAGAAGGATCTCCAGAGAATTGGCGTTGTTGGATAGCTGATATCAATGACGGTTTCAACTCGAAATCGTTTCGGTTTATTGCTGGAGCAGCAATGCTGTTGTGGGGTTCTTGTTGTTAGAATATGTTTTAGAATCAATCTTGATTTCGGGTTTGGGTAAAGGAATAGCGTGATTTAAACAATAATCCCTGACTGCACGTCTTACGGAAAGAATGCGTTCAGGTTCGTCCGTCGATTTGTCAAGTGGTTCGCCTTGTGAGCGTGTCCTTGGCATACAAATCGAAAAAGGGTATTTGTTTCCTAGTCTAAACGCGCAACAGAAGAATCGTAATTAATTGACTACCAGTCCCCGGCAACAGCGCCAAAAACTTGATCGGGACTTTATAAGTCTGTCGGGATACTAACTGCAAGTATACAGTTTAGTCTTTCTAGTTTTAAAAGATTATCGAACCCACAGAGACTGAGGATCAATCGCATACGATCTAATGCTACAGTTTGTTTAACTAAGAGATGAATATTTGATTTTTGGGGGAAACAGTTTAATTAAAAAATAATAGTAATAGTTATATCGGTATGTGATAATCGGACTTAGGGAATTCGGTGAATCGCTTGGCCTATAAAGTATTTCGGTAAAAGCTAATTGTTTAAAAACCTAAGACATACACTCTCGTGTTTATGAAATAAGTCATGCTACTAAACCTAGTGGATGCACTTTAAATTTAATAACACTTTTTGAAAACAATTTGAGTTTAATTAATTTATTAAAACACTCTCGTGTATTTAAAAATCAATGTTTCGTTACCACTATCTGGGTTGAACCCCAGCTCTCGCATGCAGGTTCTTGCCTTAATTAATTTCCCACTCTCGTGGCAAAATCGTGTTAATTAACCTCTCACTCTCGTGACAAGGGTAGTTAAATTAATTTTGGAAATTGAAAACCAGAAATTGTTTTATAAATATTTTTGGCCAAGGTATCACTGAATTCTTTCAGTTCTTAAGAGTCACATACCGGTATTAATAAATTAGCCGGACATAATAAATTTAACAGCAATGCAATTCAAAATATAATTCATAACAATAATTGGCATAATATAAAAAACGAATAAATATTAATTTCAATAAAAACCTGGAATCAAAGTTGCTATGGTAATCTTGAAGTATTACAATAATCCTTGAGCTTGATTGCAGTAAATAAACCGTGTTAATTCTTGAATGAAGAATTAACACTTGAAACCAAAAACTAAAGCTTAGAATGAAAATTACAGTAACGTAGAAAAACTTAAGAAAATAAGAAAATAGAAACAATTGTAGAAGAATAATAAAATTTTCTCTGAGAAGATTCCAACGACCCCTAGTACGTTGCACTTGCACACATATATATAGAAGAAGAAAAATAGCAGTTGCCAAGTCTTGAGGAAAGGTTGAAATGGAGAAAATATAGGGAGCACTATTAGTGGGTGGAGGAAAAATAGCAGAACGAGTCTGCCCTTGCATTTCCCACGTCTCCACTCTTCACAACGCCCATCTTCACGCGCATGACGGTCGTCACAGGAGGGTGACGGTCGTAACGCGTTTAAGTAGCGCATTACACTCGTCAGTGATGTGTGACGAGTGTTACTCCAAGTTGGGGGGTGTTACGCCCGTCACAAGGATGTGACGACCGTCACTGCTCCAAAAATCCAAACTTTGTATTTTTTAGTTCTTTTTCTCTTTGTTTATTGTCTAGCCTTCTTCATGTTGTCCTTTTCCATTGGTTTGAGTTGATAAATGTTATACCTGTAAAAAGACAAATAATCTCGGAATAATCGGGGGTTAGACGACATAATGAAATATAAAATCGGTAAAAAGCGTGGTAATTATATGATATGTTTTCTCGTTATCAATGAGCTAGATGGTCAGCTAGTACACTCCCTTTTATAGCTTTTTGGGTAGTATACTGGATATCATACTCAGTCAGGATCATTTGCCATCTAGCGATTGTTCCAGATAAAGCAGGCTTCTCGAAGATATACTTGATTGGGTCCATTTTGGAAATCAGCAAAGTGGTATGAGTCAACATATACTGCCTTAGCCGGCGAGCAGCCCATACCAAAGCGCAACAAGTTTTCTCGATCAGTGAGTAGCGAGTCTCACAGTCGGTAAACTTTTTGCTAAGGTAATAAATGGAATGCTCTTTTCGACCAGACTCTTCATGTTGGCCCAGCACACACCCCATTGAGTTATCCAAAACAGTCAGATACATGATTAACGACCTTCCTTCGACGGGTGGCATCAGAATAGGAGGTTCTAGCAAATACTCCTTGATCTTATCAAAAGCAACTTGACAATTGTTGTTCCATTCAACTACCTGATCTTTCTTTAACAGTTTGAAAATTGGCTCACAGGTAGACGTCAGGTGAGAGATGAACCTAGCGATATAGTTCAAGCGTCCCAAGAATCCTCTAACCTCCTTTTCAGTACGGGGGGAAGGCATTTCTTGTATAGCCTTTACTTTAGCTGGGTCAACCTCAATACCTTTGTTGCTGATAATAAATCCCAAAAGTTTACCAGTCCTAACTCCAAAAGTGCACTTGCTTGGGTTCAGTCTGAGCCTATACTCCTTCAACCTGGCAAACAGCTTTTGCAAATGTTCAAGGTGTTCTTCTTCTGTCTGTGATCGAGCTATCATGTCGTCTATGTAAACTTAGATCTCATGATGTATCATATCATGAAACAAAGCTACCATGGTGCGTTGATAGGTTTCCCCTGCGTTCTTCAGTCAGAACGACATCACTTTGTAGCAGAAGATACCCCATTGCGTGACAAAAGTTGTTTTCTCCATGTCCTCGGGGGCCATTTTGATCTGGTTGTATCCCGAGAATCCATCCATGAAGGAAAATACCTTGTGCTGAGTTGTGTTATCAACCAAGATGTCGATATGTGGCAGCGGAAAATCGTCTTTAGGGCTAGCCCTGTTCAAATCCCAATAGTCCACACACATTCTGACTTTGCCGTCCTTCTTAGGTACAGGCACAATGTTAGCAACCCATTGTGGATAAGGAGTAACAGCCAGAAAGCCAGCGTTGAATTACTTCATTACCTCAGCTTTGATCTTCTCAGACATGTCGGGCCTCATCCGGCGGACCTTTTGTTTGATTGGTGGACAGTCTTCTCTTGTAGCGAGACGGTGAACCACGATATTTATGTCTAATCCCGGAATGTCTTCATAAGACCAGGCGAATATTTCAACATATTCGTTCAACAACTGTATTAAGCGTTCCTTGACACTCGGTTCCAGGTTGGCACCCACTTTTACTTCTTTCCTGTCTTCCTCTGTCCCCAAGTTGATGGTTTCTAACAACTCTTCATGAGGCAGAATGGTCCTCTCTTCCTGTTGTAGAAGTATGGCTAACTCTCCCGGCACTTCACAATCTTCGTCAACTTCGTACTCAGCCTGATTGACCAAATCTTCGGAGTTATCGAAGGCTAAAGCAGAATAGTCACCTATGGAATCCGGAGTGGATGGGTACCTGCATTTGTGAGTGTGGGTGTGTGTAATGGATAGCCATCCTTAAACAAACAAAAATGCAAAAGGAAAGAAAATGAACACAACAGTTTATAGATGAAAAATGTCCAATGATTCATTAAAACATGGCATATGATTATGAAGAAAATCAAACCCTTACAAATGGACCTACGTTCCCCGGGCAAAGCATGAGGTGAAAATAGTGCGCGAACTGTTTTAGTTATTACAGACCATAAAAATGGGAAATTGTTCAAAGATAAAATTACTGGTTGATAAAGGTGATAGGAACAAAATCCTTTGCTTCCCAATTTCTCAAACCCCTTCGACAGTCGGAAAGATCCAATCTTCAAAGTGGATCTCCTCATCTTCATCTTCTACATCATTGATTCCATGGTGAGAAATATTGATGGGTGGTCTTCCAATCTTAGAGCGACGCATAGCCTCTTGTCCTGCAGCAGTAAACCCTAAACCAAACTTGTCCGTCTTATGGGGAAAGTCAGGCAAATGTCCCCATACTGTGCTTATCCCCTCCTTAATCACAACCTATGCGTCCTTGAGAGATGCCATCCTAGCCACATGCTTGGGAATGATAGGTACCTCAACCATTATCTTCGCAGCTGCTACCTCGGGAGAAAATTCCTCAAAATGTTGGAAAGGCGTTTCAATGAACTCGCCATCCAACTCCACATATCGAAAGGAATTGAGATGACTTGTCATGTACTCTTCCTCGCCGTGCACTGTTATAATCTTTCCCTTAACAGGATATTTCAGCATCTGATGCAAAGAGGAGGTAACTGCCCCAGCATAATGGATCCACGGTCTTCCTAGCAAACACGAGTATGACGAACGGATGTCCATTACGTAGAAGGTGGAGTTGAACACTTCGGCGCCTACCTTGATAGGAATATCAACCTCTCCATGAACAATTCTTTTGGAACCATCGAAAGACCTAACGACGATGTTACTAGGTTTGAGGGTTAAACCTTCGCAATCCAGATGGTCTAGAGCCTTCTTTGGCAGCACATTCAGGGAAGAACGAGTATCCACCAAGACGTGGGCGAGGGTAGTTCCTCGACATTCAACTGAAACATGTAACGCATCATTGTGCTTCCTTCCTTTGGGAGTTAAGTCAGCATCGGAAAAGCCAAGGCCATTGTCAACAGTAAGACTGGCCACACAATCCTGAAACTGGTCTGCCGAAGTCTCTTGGGGTACATGTGCCGTCTTAAAGAATTTAATCAGGGCCTTAGCATGGGCCTATGAACAGAGCAGGAGGGCTAACATTGAAATTTTAGAAGGGGTTTGCCCCAACTGTTCTACAACGTCGTAGTCACTTTTTCTGATTATTTTCAGTATTTCATCCATTTCTTTCTGAGTGGTTTCGGGGATAACCACAGCATGGGCCTTCGTCCTGACAGGCACTTCCAGTATCCCCTTACCTTTGTTGGTATTATCAGAAGATGGTCTTACTTGAGGAGTAACCACTTCTTCAATCACCGGGCCTTGCACAGAGGGTCCAACAGGTGCAGAAGCTTTTAAGGGTCCGAAAACTGCTCGGGGGGGGGGGGGGGGGGGGGGAGGAGCAATCTCCAGAGAAAAGATCCGGCCACTGCGAGTTATCTTGCTTGTACCCGCGATGTTTCCTATGTCAGGGTCTTCTTCAGAAATCTCTTGGACCGTTTCGATTTGTTTGATGCCGTGGTAGAAGATTTCTCCCCCATAGTTCCACGGTATCATTTTGCTTGATTGGTACGGGACAGGTCCTGACATGGTGACTTTAAAGGTACACATTCAGAGTTGGATGTAATCCTGACAGGCCTTTTTCAAGCCTTGGGAGGATTGTCGGAAATGGTTATGATAGCAATATCGTTGGTTGAAGTATCACAAGTAATAGGGGTAATCAGATTGAAAGTGTTAACAGGGGTTTTCTGGAAAAGTATCTCTTGAGTATCCATCAGGCGTTGGACACCCGACTTCAACATGGGACAGTCACCTTGAATGTTCAAACAAAAATAACAGTCTTTATCACAACCAGGAAAGATCCCGGCCCTCAACAAATATTCTTTAATCACTAGCAATGGAGTCAACAGATTGGCAACATCAGTAACATGGAGGTTTTCCAAAACAACATGCACATTATGGTCGTGCTTAAGCATCGGAGCATATATAACATTGGGCTTCTCAGGAGCATCAAATTCAACTTCTTTGGCTTCAATTAAGTCCTGAATTTTGTTCTTAAATGCCCAATAATTATTGGTATCGTGCCCAGCACTGTCGGAATGGTAAGCACACTTGGCGTTGGAGTGATAGTATGGAGATGAGGTGTTAGGGTTTTTTGGCGCCTCTTTCAAACTGGTCAGATTCAGCTTCAACAAATGGGGAAGGACCTGAGCGGGCGTCATGTTGATGCGGGTGAACTGCCGTTCTGGCCGTTCTACCCGTTGTTGATTAGGTGTCGACTGATTGTTACGAGGTTGATCATTTGACGAATTTTGAATCATCACGGCCCCTACAGTCGGCCGGCGCTCAGTTCTTCCCGATCCCTTCTGAGAGTACACAGCAGATGCTTCCTTCTTGTGGTGGAAAGGTTTCTTAACAGCTGTGGATGCGGAAGCATCCTTTTGAATCTTTCCACTTTTAATACCGGCCTCTACTCTTTCGCCGGTCAAAATCAATTCAGTAAATCACGCAGAAGAGCTCCCGATTAGATGATTGAAAAAGGGGCCATACAGGGTCCCTAGAAACATGTCAACTAATTCTCTATCTGATAGCGGTGGCTGCACCCTTCCAGCCAGATCACGCCACTTCTAGGCGTACTCCTTAAACCCTTCATTCGAAGCCATCCCCATACTTTGTAACTGAGTACGAGTGGGCGCAAAATCAGTATTGTACTGATACTGACGATAAAAAGCAGCTTCCAAGTCTTCCCAATTTTGAACCTTTGATCTCTCGAGCTGATAAAACCAATCTAGCTGAGTTCCAGACAAGCTGTCTTGAAAAAAGTGTACCCAGAGGTCTTTATCGGATGAATGGGGTTGGATTTTTCTGACATACGACCTCAGGTGCATCTTAGGGCAAGACAGACCGTCGTACTTGGCAAATGTTGGCACCTTGAACTTGGGAGGGATAACAATCCCAGCTACCAACCCCAGTTCCTCAAAATCCAATCCAGGCACCCTCTGCAACTCCATAGCTGCCAATTTGTCTTCAAGGTTCTTATACTTGTCATCCGCTGGTGGATACTGTTGTTCGAAATATTCTTCGTCTTCTTCCCCTTCCTCCTCTTCTACCTCAGAATCAGAAGGTACAGTAACTCCTTTCCCCTTGCCAATCCCTTCGTCAGACGTTGAAGGGAACTCAAGAGTCCTTCTAGCATCGCCCTCAAACCTTCTTCCGAAAGTGGCTACCCCCGGTCTCTTTTTATTTTTCTTCTCTTTATTCTTCTCTAGCAGAACTTTGAGATCCTCTTGACCCTTTTCCAAGGTCATGAGGAGTTGCTGAAATTGTGAATTTTGTGCCTGTAGATCCTTTACTGTTTGCTCCAAATCCATCTTGCTGAAATAAACAACAGAAAGATAAGGAAACCTGGCTTGAAGACCTGTTTATGCATATGATGAATGGTATGTGTTGTACCCCAAAATTTTCCCTCCCATATTCCTCAAGACATGTCAATAATAATCTTCAAGTTGCTCAAGTTGGCTCAAGGGTTGGACAGTCAAATCACCTCCTAAGGCAGTCAATTCAAAATTAGGGTTTTGTGTTGCATCAAGGTCCTTGCATCCAAATGACCTCAAGTGCTCCTCAATGTCCTAATATGTTCTCAAGTTCATCCATGTCAAATTTCAAGCCTTTCAGAGAAAGTTTGGTCAGTCAATTGCTCAAGAGGTCCAAAATCGACTGTGATAGGGCAAAAGTCACTTGTGACCTACAAATAGTCAAACCTCAGGATTTTTTGTCAACATTCTCATTTTTAAGGATAATTCATCATTTGATCAAGGGTTGATCATTATTCATCAAGGATTGCTCAAGATTCATCAAGATTCAAAAGTTGCTAAATTAGGGTTTTGTAGGAAAAGTCAACTCAATTTGACCAAGCATAACTTTCTCATACTTTATGAGAAATGACCCATCCAAATATCATTTTGAAGAGGATTCAATTTCCTACAATCCATCTTCACACCCCAAGATCACGAAATGCTCTCACAAAAAGTTACAAGTTTGGACATTATAGGTCATTTTTGAAAGTAAAAAAAAACACCTTTTTTTCCAAAGCTTATAACTTGAGAATGGAACATCAAAATAATATGAGACAAAAAGGGTTGATTATAGGACATCTCAAGGTTTCTAAAAAGTCAAAGTACACCTCCAAAAGTTCAAAATTGAAGAAGTTATGCATTGTTGAAGTTGGGCATTTTTCCAAATTTGCCAAAAGTCAACTATCCTCAAAACTCCAATTTTTGACAAAAGGGCCCACTTTTTTCCACTTGATATAGTCTTGTCATTCCACACACGTGTTCCATCTTTAATTTCATGGTCATTCATTTATTTTTCTATTTTATTTTATTTTTATTGATTTAATTCATTTTAAATCAATATTAAATCAAATAAAATCTAAAAATTGATGTAATAAGATTCTTGTGGTCATTACAGCTTGCAAATATCATATGACACTCAATCAAATTCGTGCAAAGTTAAAACATGCACAAAATCTCATATTTGATGCAAATATGGCAACTTGATAATGGTGATCAAAATCAAATCTTCCATCTTCAATGCATATGGTTTAAGGCCCAAGTTTTGACCTAAACACATTCCCTTATGTACACACAAGTGAGGCAGACCAAGAACACGCACAAAACACAGCTGAAACGGCCAGAAGAACTTTGTAAAAAAGCTTGGAAACTTGGAATCTGAAATCCATCTTGGAGCTCGATACAAAGCAAAAGCTTGACATATCTCTCTTCCCTGACATCCAGTGAAGCGATACCAATCAAAATCAAGCTTTCTCATTGCCTAAAACTCACTGTAAGTCATCACGAACCAAGCTCTGAACTTGGAATCCAAATCTCCAATTCTTGCATCTTTTCTTTAAAAACTTGGCATATTTGTGTTTATTGTTTGATTTGGAACGTTTTGGCATTATTCAATTTTATTTTTAGAACCTGTATCATGATGCCCAGTTCTAGGGTTCATACATCTTGTTTTTGGGACTTTTAGTTGTAGGGAAAATCAAGGCCAATGCTTGACATGGACGAAACCAAGAGGAAAAGACGAATGCATTGGTGGTCATAGTTTTTGTTTCCATGGCCTAGGGGGAATTTGGGAGACATCCTACGAATCTTTCTGCGGATAAAATCCGCAGGTAAATAACCAGAGTTATTTTGGAGAAGACGACCAGACGTCGCCCTCCCATTGGTTCATTTAAAAATACGCGCTTTTATTTTTTTTACTCAGGCATAGTTGATTGTTGTCCATATAATATTTGTTGTATATATTAATAATAAAGATGCAGCGTGGTTCAGTTGGTGGAAGCGTGAGTGGGATACCCTTGGGACCTGGGTTCGAATCCCAGGTCCCCCAAAACTTTGTTATAATTTTATTTCAGATGAGTTGCAGATCCACCATGGACTAAAGTCAACAAGCGCGTATTGGAATGAGAAAGTCAAAACAGGCTGGAGCGTTAATGGGTCTGGAAATTGCAATTCAAACACCCTCTTCAGGCCCAATACCCCCTGAGTTTGTCTTTATTTTATTTTCTTTTCATTATTTTCCCTATTTTTGTTTTATTATTATTATTATCTTAATTAATTAATTAACCAATTAACCTTTTTCATAAAAAAATCAGAAATAACAAAAAATAATATTGTTATTAATTCCATTAATTTTATTATTTATTTTTGTAAATAAATAATTAATTAATTTATTTAGTTTAAATAGGTTTAACAATAACATATTTTGCAATAAATTAAAATTAATTTAGAATTAGGTTTTTAATATTTTTTAACCATTCTTATTTTATTTCCTTAATTAAAATCAAAACCCAAAAATCTTCTCATTTAATTAATTAATTCAATTATTAATTTAGACTAATTTTTAATTCAAAAGATAACAAAAAAATAGGCTTTATTTAATAAAAAGGGTCAAAACCCTAAAACACTCCGATTTAATTTTCTCGCGCGCGAATTATTTTTTATCCATATTTCAATATTGTAACTGCTCCGGGAATGTAATAGTTTTTAACTTAGGACTTTATTTATTTATTTATCGCTTTTATTTACTTTTCGCAATTTAATTTTAAAAGGGTTTGTCTTTGGCGATGTAAATACCCGACGCCTTGTAATAGCTTAGATTTATTTTCCGCAATTTACATTCCGCAACTTTTAACTGTTAGATGTTTGATAGGCAATGCATGACAAGATTAATCTTTTAATTTAAAATCAACAAAAGATCACCATTAATATGTACAAAGATAAATAACTGAAAAACAATACACTCGCACATGCGCACTCTTAGGGTACACCTCACTTGGTTGCCTCGAACGTGGTTATTGAGTATAGAAAGTTTTAGAGGTCGCCCTCTTGTCCCAAGATCATAAGTTGCCTCGAAACGGTTGCCTCGGATAAAATGATCTAAGACATTAGGGTTACCGCTAAGGCGTCCTAGCATTGCTTTAGTGACCACACGTCCCTTAATCGAATTGACCCGAGAAACATCTCAAAAAGGAATTTTTCTGTACTTTTGTCCTTTCCTTGTTGGATAAAATAAGAGACGGTGGAGACTCTTGCTTACCGCGACATTTTGCGAAAACAAACGCAAACGCGAACCAGCATTCCAAAAACAGTCAGTTCTCATTCCCACCGATCACAGAATTGGCGACTCTGCTGGGGATACTTTATAAGTGAGGTGTACCTTAGGATTAGATCATTGTGTTTTCAATTGTATGCTTTGTATGCTTTAATTTTGTGGGCTTGTATCGGAGTACTATAGATCCTAACCCGGATCTGGGGGAACACCCTTTAGGTAAGTAGCAATAAACTGTGAGGGATTTGTCCGGAGTAGACCGACACGGATGAAGCAGTAGCTACGTTGGTGTGACACCTTAGTCTGTACCGATATCCCTTGTGTTGGAACGAGGAGAATATGGATCTTCTAAGGAGTCATTAAGCACCAACTGACCTTAGAACGTTTAAATCGACCAACTTGGCCATAGAACAGTAGCAGTATGCTACACTCATTGAGACTAAACTCTCGCGATGATTCCGGCTGCAATAAAAGGTTGCTAAACTGGAATTATGACCGATTGAGGGTAGTCAGTGATATTGAGATCCTCTAGAACCTGGTTACTATTTTTAGGACAGGTTTTAACCAACTGAACTGAAAGAGGGTAGTACCTAAGCTCCATACCAACCTGAAATCTAAGGGCTCTCAGTGTGACTTGTGTGCCTTTACCATGTTTTCTTTTTGTGGATACTTGGGGTGTGCTTACTATCATGACATCATGACATCATAACATTGCATACATCTTGCATAAAGACTAACCTATTTCAAAGACAAGAGGGTTTCATCTTTGCTCTGTTTTGTAGGTCATTATGATGCCCATGCGTAAGAATACTATCCGGATCAACTTTGTCCAAGTCCCTGCCTTGCTTAAAGAGTTGGTTGTCAGGATTCCAGACACTACTTCCTTCATCAGAAGGCATGGTTCTCTTCTCAGTTTGGTCACCTCAAAGTTGGACGAACAAATGATGAGTGTCCTGGTCCAATTCTATGATCCGTTGTACCATTGTTTTACTTTCCAGGACTTCCAGCTAGTTCCTACCCTAGAAGAGTTCTCTGAGCTGCTCGGTATCTCTGTTCTGGAGAAGACTCCATTTACTGGTTGGGAAAAGACTCTTAAGCCTGAAGAAATTGCTGCAGCCCTTCACTTGACCAAAGAAGAGGTAATGGCTAACTGGGAGACTAGAAGTGGAGCTAAGGGTTTTCTGACTAAGTTCTTGGTTGGCAAGGCTAACTACTTCTTGGACAGCTTAGACTTCAAGGCGTTCGAGGATATTCTGGCTCTCTTGATTTATGGTTTGGTATTGTTTCTGAACCCTGATACTTTTGTTGATATTAATGCCATAAAGATCTTCATTTCTCAGAACCCTGTACCCACTCTCTTGGGTGACATCCTTCATCAGCTCTATGCTCGTACTGCCCGAAAGCGGGGAACTTTGATGTGCTGTGCTCCTTTGTTGTCGAGGTGGTTTATTTCGCACCTCCCTAAGTCAGTACTGAAGAACAAAGAAGGAATGGGTTGGGCTTATAGGGTGATGTCTCTTTCTAATAATGACATTATTTGGACCCTCAAAGGTATGGATGAGGTGACTATCATTGATCGCTGTGGAGAGTATCCTAATGTTCTATTGGTCGGAACCCATGGAGGGATTTCTTACAACCCGTGCTTAGCTCTCCGTCAGTTTGGAAGAGCCAGAAGAGAAGGGCCTCATGAGATGTTAATGCCTTATATCATCTTTGATTTTCAGGGAGATAGCGACGAGCTACATCATAGATTCATAAGGGCCTGGGACAGAGTTCACCAGTCTGACCCACATGAGTTGGGACCAAATACTTCTCTGCCAATGGAGCCATATCTCAGATGGGTCTGCATCCGTGCACAGAAGTTAGGTATGCCATATGAAGTTGTCCGGCCTGTCACTCTTGAAGTTGCTAATGAGGAAGGGGTTCTTCCAACCATTCTCCACCCTTATATGCCCACTGATATTGGGACACTGAAGAGGTCCTGGATGCAATTGAGGGATGAACGGGATTCTTATCGGGAGAAGTTCAATGAGCAAGAGCAAAAGATCCAGAAGCTGACCAGACAGTTGGAGAACGAGCGGATCCTGAATGATTATGTCTGCACTGAGAAGAAGAGACCATGGGAGAATTGATGGACCTTTGTTGATTTCCTTTCCAGTTTTTTATTTACTTTTCAGTTATTTCCATTCTTGTAACGCCTAAGGGCAGTTTGTTGAACAATTTTGAAGTTTAAATCTAATAAAGTGTGTTTCTTTTCTTGTTTACAAATTTGAATCCCGATTGTCTTTGAAATCATAAATCATACGCATCTCATCCCATGCACTCCATAAGCAGGTACCCATTATAGGTCTCTTATCTTCTTCGCTGTTTATTTTAGCGATCATCATGTCTGCTGAACCTTCAACTGAGCAAGCTATCAAGGCCCTCCAGGCCCAGAATGCCCAGTTCTAAGAGCTGTTCATGAATCTAGCTAGGGGTCAGCAGAACTTGAAGACTTTGATTCTGAAGGAGAAAAAGAAGAAGAAGAAGAAGAGGACCATCCTGTTCAATACTGGACGCGGGTTTGGAAACGGGTTGCAGAATGAAGTTGATCTAACCATCTCATTTGGAGAGAAAGATAGTCCACAAGAAAGGAGGGCTCATAGCCCTATGGTCTCCGACAACGAGACGGACTATGATGAAGAACAGTATCCTCTTGCTGAGGATAAGTACAAACAGCTGGAAGACTGTTTGAGCGCTATGGAAATTCAGAAGGTGCCCGGTCTGGACTTCGGAGATATGGGTCTATCATCTGGGGTGGTGATTCCCCATAAGTTCAAGGCACCTGCCTTTGCCAAATATGACGGAGTTTCCTGTCCAAAGCTGCACCTTCGGTCATATGTGAGGAAGATCCAGCCTTACACTGCTGATAAGAACTTATGGATCCATTTCTTTCAAGATAGTCTCTCAGGGACTCAGCTCGAGTGGTTCTATCAGTTGGACGGAGCCAGTATCCGTAGCTGGGAAGATTTGGCTACTGCATTCTATAGGCAGTATCAGTACAACTCTGACCTCGCTCCTACGCGTACCCAACTCCAGGGTATGTCAATAGGAATGGGTGAAGGATTCAAAGAGTATGCTAAAAAATGGGGAGACCTTTCCAGAAGGGTGCAACCACCTTTGGCTGATCGTGAACTTGTTGACATGTTTTTGGGGACCCTGTCTAGTCCATTCTTTAACCATCTGATTGGAAGCTCTTTAGCTGGGTTTACAGATATTATTTTGACTGGTGAGAGGATTGAAGCTGGTATTAAGGCTGGAAAGATACAGAAGGGTGCCTCATCAAGCGCTGAGAAGAAGCCGTTTAAGAAAGAGTCCAGTGTTGTCTACAGTTCGAGAAGACAGAATAAATCTGAACACCGCCAAGCTGTCAACGCGGTTGTTATTTCAAAACCTGCTGGTGCTCCTCAGCATCACAATCAACAAAAGGACGAGAGACCTCGAAGGCAATTCACTCGTCTCAGCATGACTTTGTCTTAGATTCTGCCACAGTTGCTGAAGACCAATCTGGTGATTCTAAAAGAAGCTCCGAAGAATCCAAGTACCATGTCACCAAGGTATAACCCTAATGCCCGTTGCGCTTTTCACTCTGATAGCCTGGGGCATAATACAGATGATTGTTGGGTTTTGAGGAACAGGGTGCAAGACCTAATTGACGCGAAGGAGATTGAGTTTGAGGCGCCCGAGAGGCCTAATGTTGTGACTGCTCCCATGCCCAAACATGGAGTAAATGTTGTAAAGGAATACTTGTTTGTAGTTTCAGTGGATGATATTGTTACCCCTCTGATGACTGTCAAGAAGAACCTGTTGCTAGCCGGTTTATTTCTGGGTTGTGGCGAAGGTTGCCATATGTGTTCTGTTTCACCTACTGGTTGCCCATTCCTGAAGTCAGGTATCTAAAGCCTGATGGATAGTAAAGAGATCCTGTTTGAAAAGGTTGTTGTTCCATCCGTTCATTCTGAAGAAGTTGCCATCATTACCATTTTCAACAATTCTTCCAAGGCTCCCTCGAGGAAGCCTGTCAGAATTACATCTGTTCTGAAGATCGCACCTGTAATCATCACTATTCCGGGGCCCATCCCATATACCTCTGACAAAGCTGTCCCTTGGCACTATGGGGCAGATGTTTATGTTCTAGGAGTTAAGAAAGAGTCGGATGCTGATACCGGCGTCAGCAACATTACTGGACCTGCTAAAGTCACCCGCAGCGGCAGACTTTTCTCACCTGATATTGCTCCACCAATTGTCCGAAGACCTGTTGACATTACACCTGCAAGTGTACCTATCATTATTCCTGATCAAGTTCCTATACTTACCCCTGTCGCCGAGTCATCTGACGCTCGGGGCAAAGGGATCACCACTGATGTGCCTGCTCAGACGGAGGCACCAAAGACAATTACTGTTGAAGCTTCCAAACAGGAGATGGAAGAGATTCTGAAGATTATTAAGAAGAGTGATTATAACGTAGTTGAGCAGCTGGAGCAAACCTCATCCAAGATTTCTATGTTGTCACTATTGATGTGCTCAGAGGCCCATGCCAAGGCTCTGATTACCTTCCTGAAGACGGCCCACGTGCCACAAGAGACATCATCCGATCAGTTTACCGATTGTGTGGCCAATTTAACTGCTGATAATGGTTTTGGTTTCTCCGACGCTGATTTGACTGCTAAAGGGAAGAACCATAACGATGCCCTGCATGTCTCCATTAAATGCAGGGGCACTACTCTTGCATATGTATTGGTTGACACTGGTTCCTCATTGAACGTCTTGCCCAAGAAAGCTCTAGACCGATTAGATTGCGAAGGGTTGGAGCTAAAGCCAAGTAACATCATTGTCAGGGCCTTTGATGGGTCTAAAAGGATGGTGCATGGTGAGGTTAATATTCCAATTAAAGTTGGTTCTCAGGTCTTCAATTCTACATTCTACGTGATGGACATTCAGCCATCCTACTCTTGTTTGTTGGGTCGTCCATGGATCCATAAAGCTGGGGCCGTAACCTCAACACTCCACCAGAAGCTGAAGTACCCTGTCAGAGGAAAGATTGTGACAGTACAAGGGGAGGAAGAGTATATGGTTAGCCACCTCAACTCGTTCTGATACGTAGAGATGGATGGGGAGTTCATTGAGACCCCATTTCAGCACTTTGAAGAGGTTCCTCAGACACTGGCATCACCTGAGACTGTGGTTGAAGATTCTCCTACGAAGATGGCTTCCTTAAAGGATGCCCGGACTATTATTGAGAAGGGTGAGTATGCAAATTGGGGTCGACTTCCTGATTTCACTCAGAAGACTGACAAGTTTGGTTTGGGTTTCACTGCAGAAGCTCAAAAGACTGTTCGTAATGCAAGGATCGAAAGACCTCCCGTGTTCATCAGCAACTCGGGAGTAAATGCCATTGAAGATGATGTAGAGGAGTCTGAATTCGACAGCTGGATCTATCCTACGACCAATGGTGGACCAAGCAACTGGACAGCAAAGGACTTCATCCCTATTACTTTTGTTACCCAGTAATGAACCCTTTGTTTTGAATTTGTAACAGACAATGTTTTGAAATTTTATGGCCCGGTGTCTTACCCGGTGCACCGTGGCTTCATTTGTGAGGGCTTTTGTGTGCCATTTTCATATATCATTAATAAAAGCATTGGACGTTTGTTGCATTTCAAATTTTGCGCTCCTTTTTTTTCTTTATTATATATTGCAAAACAGCTATTTTACACACACTCACATATATAGGTCCACATCCACTCTGAATCTCACTAGTAACGACTCTGCTACTGCCAGTTATGACTTTGAAAATCCGATCAACTTAGCCGAAGACGAAGGTGAAGATGATTGCGAATTGCCTGGTGAACTTGCAAGACTGTTACTTCAAGAAGAAAGGGCCATTCAGCCACACAAATAGCCAGTGGAAACAGTGAATCTGGGTACTGAAACAGACAAGAAAGAAGTCAAGATCGGTGCAGATCTGGAGCTTAGTGTGAAACAGCGGTTGATTCAGATGTTGCATGACTATGTTGAGATCTTCGCATGGTCTTACGAAGATATGCCTGGTTTGGATACTGACATTGTGGTTCATCGCCTTCCTACCAAGGAAGACTGCCCTCCGGTAAAACAGAAGGTTCGCCGTATGTGCCCAGAGATGTCTGAAAAAATCAAGGCCGAAGTTATGAAACAGTTTGATGCCGGTTTTCTAGCAGTGACTTCTTACCCTCAGTGGGTGGCCAATGTGGTTCCAGTGCCGAAGAAAGATGGTAAGGTCCGAATGTGTGTTGACTACAGGGATTTGAACAGGGCCAGTCCCAAGGATGACTTCCCTCTACCTCATATTGACGTTTTGGTTGATAATACCGCTCAGCACAAGGTCTTTTCCTTCATGGATGGTTTCTCCGGTTATAACCAGATTAAGATGGCTCCCGAAGACATGGAGAAGACGACTTTTGTTACTCAGTGGGGCACCTTTTGCTACAAGGTCATGCCTTTTGGACTAAAGAATGCTGGGGCAACATATCAGCGTGCCATGGTTGCTTTGTTTCATGACATGATCCATCATGATATTGAAGTATACGTCGACGATATGATTGCAAGGTCCCAAACCGAGGAAGAACACCTTGACCATCTCCAGAAGCTGTTTGACAGGTTGAAGTTGTACAAGTTGAGGTTGAACCCGAACAAGTGCACCTTCGGGGTAAGGTCTGGTAAGCTACTGGGTTTCGTCGTGAGCGACAAAGGTATTCAAGTGGACCCTGCCAAAGTAAAAGCCATTCAAGAGATGCCAGCTCCCAAGACAGAGAAAGAGGTCAGAGGCTTTCTAGGACGACTGAATTACATTGCCCGATTCATCTCACACTTGACTGCTACTTGTGAGCCAATCTTCAAGTTACTGAAGAAAGATCAAGTGGTACGTTGGAATGATGAATGTCAGGCCGCTTTCGAAAGAATCAAAGAGTATCTCCAAGAGCCACCTATTCTGATGCCACCAGTTGAAGGGAGACCTTTGATTTTATACTTGACAGTACTTGACAACTCAATGGGGTGTGTGCTGGGGAAGCATGACGAGTCTAGCCGAAAAGAGCATGCTATTTATTACCTTAGCAAAAAGTTTACCGACTGTGAGACCCGATACTCACTGCTTGAGAAAACTTGTTGCGCTTTGGCATGGGCTGCTCGCTGGCTGAGATAGTATATGTTGACTCACACTACTATGTTGATTTCAAAGATGGATCCAATCAAGTATATCTTCGAAAAGCTTGCCTTGTCCGGAAGAATAGAAAGATGGCAGATGATCCTGACTGAGTATGACATCCAGTACACGACTCAAAAAGCAATCAAGGGAAGTGTATTGGCAGACCATTTGGCACATCAGGAAGTGGATGATTATCAGTCTATGAACTTTGAATTCCCGGACGAGAATATCATGTTGATAACTGACTGTGAGACACCTGAACCGGATGAAGGACCTGAGGAGGGATCCCGATAGTCTATGTACTTTGATGGAGCTTCGAACTCTTTGGGTAATGGCATTGGTGCTGTGATCATATCTCCTAAAGGCTCTCATACTCCGTTTACCGCCCGACTATGTTTCTACTGCACCAACAACATGGCGGAATATGAAGCGTGCATCATGGGTCTTCGAGCTGCAATTGACCAAAGGTTAAGTTTCTAAGTGTCTTCGGATATTCCGCTCTCGTGATCAGTCAGATCAAAGGTGAGTGGGATACGAAACACCCAAATCTTATTCCTTACAAGGAGTATGTGTTGACATTGCTTCCCCATTTCGAGGAGATAACCTTTGAACACTTCCCTAGAGAGGAGAATCAGTTAGCGGACGCGTTAGCTACGATGTCTTCTATGTTCAAGGTCAATTGGGACAACGAAGCTCCCCGGATCATTATTGAAAGATTGGACGAACCTGCACATTGCTGTGACATTGAGACTGAAGAGGTAACAGAAAAGCCTTGGTTTCATGAGGTAAAGAGGTACCTTGAAGCTCAGGAGTACCCCGAGGGTGCATCTGTTAATGACAAGAAGTTTCTGAGGAGGTTCGCGGCAAAGTTCTTCATCGGTAATGACATCCTTTACAAACGTAACCATGATTCGACCTTACTACGTTATGTAGACAAGATTGAAGCAGAAAGAATCATGATAGAGCTACATGAAGGTACCTTCGGAACTCATTCCAGTGGACATACCATGGCAAAGAAAATCCTCCGGGCAGGATATTACTGGTCCACAATGGAAGTCGACTGTTATCAAAATTCTCGGACATGTCACAAGTGCCAGGTCTATGCTGATAAGGTGCACATACCTCCAGTTCCTCTGAACGTCTTGACAGCTCCTTGGCCTTTTGCAATGTGGGGCATTGATATAATTGGCGAGATCAGACCTACGGCATCCAACGGGCATCGTTTCATCCTGGTAGCGATTGATTACTTTACGAAGTGGGTTGAAGCAGCTTCCTTTTCTACCGTAACCAAGAACGTCGTGGCACGGTTCATTCGGCACAACCTGATCTGTAAATACGGTGTACCGGAGAGGATCATTACTAACAATGGTACCAATCTTAATAACAAGATGATCACTGAGCTCTGCGAGCAGTTCAAGATACAGCATCACAACTCTTCTCCCTACCGGCCAAAGATGAATGGGGCTGTCGAAGCGGCAAATAAGAACATTAAGAAGATTGTGCAGAAAATGACAGTGACATACAAAGACTGGCACGAGATGTTTCCATTTGCTCTTCATGGGTACCGTACCTCAGCACGGACGTCAACAGGGGCAACACCCTATTCCTTGGTTTATGGCATGGAGGCAGTCTTGCCGATTGAAGTTCAGATACCCTCTCTTCGGATCATGAAGGATGCAGGTTTGAGTGAAGATGACTGGATTCAGACCCGACTTGATCAACTAAACCTGATCGACGAAAAAAGACTTACTGCTATTTGTCATGGTCAGACGTACCAAAAACAGATGGTCAAGGCATTTAACAAGAAAGTTAGACGACAAGAGTATCAAGTTGGGGACCTAGTAATCAAGCGCATTATCTTACCTCAAGGTGATCCCAGGGGCAAATGGACCCCTACTTACGAAGGGCCATTTGTGGTTAAGAACATTTTCTCAGGAGGAGCTATGATTCTAACCACCATGGATGGTAACGACCTTCCTCACCCCGTCAATGCAGACATAGTGAAAAGATACTACGCATAATCAAAGACCCGCTAGGTTGACTGGCCTAGGCAAAAATAAGGGCTTCCCAGTGAACCAAAAGGGTTCGGGCAAAAATAAGGGATGAAAATAAAAAAAAATCTGTACACCCGGCAAGTCGAAAACCTGAAAAGGCGGCTTGGGCAAAAAGGGGTATCCCGGTGGACTGAAAACCCGAAAGGGCGGTCCAGGCAAAAATTAGGGATTAAAGCGTAACACTATGTCTCATTGGATCACCTCGCATCCAGACTTCGGTATCGACTATCAAGCTCGGACGACACTAATAAATCATATTCATCTTCAACTAAGCAGCAAAGTGATGAGACGCTTGAAGACATAAAGGCAATAGCAGAGTTGGAACCCAGTGGGATTATTCACATTAGCTGTTTTGGTTTTCTTTTCACAAATTGTAAATTCTATCTGTTCGGCGCCGTTTCTCTTACTAGGACGTCAGCCTCTTGTACGAAAACGTCTATTTATAGGCAAACTTCAAAATCAATACAAATTCATTTTCAGACAAATTTCAAATTGTTTTTCCTTTATCTGTTTTGTTTTGCAAAGAACGTCCGATGTTCATTTTTGATATATGCATTTGACATTAATTGCTGCTCATAAATATTTACGTGTGAAACAAAGGACGAATTACAGGTGATATCAGAAGTAGGGGCAATAAGAATTGTCTGAACGGTCTAGTTGCTCTATCCACCAAGGTACCAAGGTAGGTTCAGCTGAAGAATATGACCAAGATATCGTCACTCCCCGCAGAGTAAAAACAGTAAGGATAGATTTCCCAACTGGGACTTGCAACTATGAACGAATCAGCAATACTCTTCCCAAGCAGAGTTCATCCATCATCAACATTAAAAAGGTGTGGTATCCCCCAGAAGATCTTAATCTTCCCCAGCGGAGTATAAAGATATTCCCCAGCAAGTATAAGAGCATCTCCGACAGTCTTAATATTCTTCAACAGAGTATAAGAATGTTCCCCGGCAGAATACAAGATACCCCTAGTGGAGCCGTTTCCCCAGCGCAGTCTAAAAAAAGCTTCCCCGCCAGAGTTGAATCATCTTACCCAGTAGATTCTGAAAGCTTATCCCCTACGAAGTGCAAATAAATCTCCCCAGCCAAATTCAGAAGGTTATCCTCACAAGAGCCTAATTGGGTTATCCTCAGCAAGTTGCAACGGAAAGGTCATCCCTAGCGAAGTTCTTTCTTTTCCCCCAACAGGACTTCTATCCTCAGCAGATTCAATATCACCAGCAACGGTAATCCATCCCCAGCGGAGTTTATCGTTGAAGTCCCCAACATAGCTTATCAACGGAATCCCCAGCGGAGTTTATCGTTAAAATCCTCAGCAACGCATCTCTTCCCCACAGAGTATTTTCCCTCAGAGTAATCTCTTCATCAGTTTATCCCCCAACGGAGTTCTTCTCTCATACAAATTTATCACCTTCGTCCACCATCCCCAGCGAAAGCGAAGCATTCAACTTTATTCTCCAGCAGCTCCAGGATTTATTTTCCCCATCTAAGACATAACATTTTCATACATCATGATACATGCATATACGCATCATATCATACAATCTCATTTATGTTGAGAACATCATTGCTTGATCCATGTCATGCATTGCATATGACTGACCTTTACCTTTCAGGAAAGATACAGTTAAAGTTCTCAGCTTAGTCGAAGACCTGACCAGTTCTTAAATCTCAATTGAATTATCCTCGGTTGAATTTCAGATAAGGTCCTCAATCTCGACAGTTTCCCTACGTCATAGTATGGATGAGTACTATAACCTCGTCGGTATACTACGTTGAGCACGATTCAATTCCTAGATCTTGATGAAGATGTTTCCCTACGTCATAGTGTGGACGAGTACTATAACCTCGACGGTATACTACGTTGAGCACGAGTCAGTTCCTAGATCTTGATGTTTTCCTCCGTCACAGTGTGGACAAGTGCTATAACCTCAATGGTATACTACGTTGACCACGAGACAGTTCCTAGATCTTGATGAAGATGTTTCCCTACGTCATAGTGAGGACGAGTACTATAACCTCGACGGTATACTATGTTGAGCACGAGTCAATTCCTAGATCTTGATGTTTTCCTCCGTCACAGTATGTACAAGTGCTATAACCTCAACGGTATACTACGTTGAGCACGAGACAGTTCCTAGATCTTGATGAAGATGTTTCCCTACATCATAGTGTGGACGAGTACTATAACCTCGATGGTATACTATGTTGAGCACGAGTCAGTTCCTAGATCTTGATGTTTTCCTCCGTCATAGTGTGGACAAGTTCTATAACCTCGACGGTATACTACGTTGAGCATGAGACATTTCCTAGATCTTGATGAAGATGTTTCCCTACATCATAGTGTGTACGAGTACTATAACCTCGACGGTATACTACGTTGAGCACGAGTCAGTTCCTAGATCTTGATGTTTTCCTCTGTCACAGTGTGGACAAGTGCTATAACCTCAACGGTATACTACGTTGACCACGAGACAGTTCCTAGATATTGATGAAGATGTTTCCTCCAAATTGGATTATGGACAGGTTCTTAAGACTCAGCCGAGGCATTCTCTCAGTTGAAGTACAGGCAAGTTCCTAAATCTCCACAAAAGTTAGGCTTCCCCAGCGGAATCTTCTACAACAACAGGTATACAAGTTCTCGCTAAGGAATCTCTTATGCGATCGACACTCCTGCAGATGGCATCTATAAGCCCATCCTCCTACCAACAATCTCTAAATGGCATTTGTAAGCCGATTCCCGACATCACAATGTTGATACTACACCATGCGAGTGCAAATTTCTGGGCACTCTAGTGTTCAATCATCTTCCACATTCGGATCACGAAAGGCCCGAACGCCAATCTATATCCTCAGGTTTAAGAAGATTGAACATGGGAAACTGTTATACCCCAAAATTTTCCCTCCCATATTCCTCAAGACATGTCAAGAATAATCTTTAAGTTGCTCAAGTTGGCTCAAGGGTTGGACAGTCAAATCACCTCCTAAGGCAGTCAATTCAAAATTAGGGTTTTGTGTTGCATCAAGGTCCTTTCTTCCAAATGACCTCAAGTGCTCCCCAATGTCCTAATATGTTCTCAAGTTCATCCATGTCAAATTTCAAGCCTTTCATAGAAAGTTTGGTCAGTCAATTGCTCAAGAGGTCCAAAATCGAATGTGTTAGGGCAAAAGTCAACTGTGACCTACAAATAGTCAAACCTCAAGATTTTTTGTCAACATTATCATTTTGAAGGATAATTCATCATTTGATCAAGGGTTGATCATGATTCATTAAGGATTGCTCAAGATTCATCAAGATTCAAAAGTTGCTAAATTAGGGTTTTGTAGGAAAAGTCAACTCAACTTTGACCAAGCATAAATTTCTCATACTTTATGATAAATGACCCGTCCAAATCTCATTTTGAAGAGGATGCAATTTCCTAAAATCCATCTTCACACCCCAAGATCAAGAAATGCTCTCACAAAAAGTTACAAATTTGGACATTATAGGTCATTTTTGAAAGTCAACAAAAACACTTTTTTTCCAAAGCTTATAACTTGAGCATGTAACATCAAAATGATATGATACCAAAATGGTTGATTAGAGGACATCTCAAGGTTTCTAAAAAGTCAAAGAACACCTCCAAAAGTTCAAAATTGAAGAAGTTATGCATTGTTGAAGTTGGGCATTTTTCCAAATTTGCCAAAAGTCAACTATCCTCAAAACTCCAATTTTTGACAAAAGGGCCCACTTTTTTCCACTTGATATAGTCTTGTCATGCCACACACGTGTTCCATATTTAATTTCATGGCCATTCATTTATTTTTCTATTTTATTTAATTTTTATTGATTTAATTCATTTTAAATCAATATTAAATCAAATAAAATCTAAAAATTAATGTAATAAGATTCTTGTGGTCATTACAGCTTGCAAATATCATATGACACTCAATCAAATTCGCGCCAAGTCAAAACATGCACAAAATCTCAGATTTGATGCAAATATGGCAACTTGATAATGGTGATCAAAATCAAATCTTCCATCTTCAATGCATATGGTTTAAGGCCCAAGTTTTGACCTAAACACATTCCCTTATGTACACACAAGTGAGGCAGACCAAGAAAACACACAAAACACTACTGAAACGGCCAGAAGATCTTTGGAAAAAAGCTTGGAAACTTGGAATCTGAAATCCATCTTGGAGCTCGATACAAAGCAAAAGCTTGACATAGCTCTCTTCCCTGACATCCAGTGAAGCGATACCAATCAAAATCAAGTTTTCTCATTGCCTAAAACTCACTGTAAGTCATCACGAACCAAGCTCTGAACATGGAATCCAAATCTCCAATTCTTGCATCTTTTCTTTAAAATCTTGGCATATTTGTGTTTATTGTTTGATTTGGAACGTTTTGGCATTATTCAATTTTATTTTTAGAACTTGTATCATGATGCCCAGTTCTAGGGTTCGTACATCTTGTTTTTGGGGCTTTTAGTTGCAGGGAAAATCAAGGCCAATGCTTGACATGGACGAAACCAGGAGGAAGAGACGAATGCATTGGTGGTCATAGTTTTCGTTTCCATGGCCTAGGGCGAATTTGGGAGACATCCTACGAATCTTCCTGCGGATAAAAATCCGCAGGTAAATAACCAGAGTTATTTTGGAGAAGACGACCAGACGTCGCCCTCCCATTGGTTCATTTAAAAATACGCGCTTTTATTTTTTTTACTCAGGCATAGTTGATTGTTGTCCCTATAAATTTTGTTGTATATATTAATAACAAAGATGCAGCGTGGTTCAGTTGGTGGAAGCGTGAGTGGGATACCCTTGGGACCTGGGTTCGAATCCCAGGTCCCCCAAAACTTTGTTATAATTTTATTTCAGATATTCCTATACAAGGCTCAAAAGGTGGACCATCATGTTCTTCATCCCATCAAATGCCAAGTTGCTTCAGACCAAGATCCAAAGGCCAGAGTTGCAGATCCACCATGGACTAAAGTCAACAAGCGTGTATTGGAATGAGAAAGTCAAAATAGGCTGGAGCGTTAATGGGCCTGGAAATTGCAATTCAAACACCCTCTTCAGGCCCAATACCCCCTGAGTTTGTCTTTATTTTATTTTATTTTCATTATTTTTCCTATTTTTGTTTTATTATTATTATTATCTTAATTAATTAATTAACCAATTAACCTTTTTCATAAAAAAATCAGAAACAATAAAAAATAATATTGTTATTAATTCCATTAATTTTATTATTTATTTTTGTAAATAAACAATTAATTAATTAATTTAGTTTAAATAGGTTTAACAATAACATATTTTGCAATAAATTAAAATTAATTTAGAATTAGGTTTTTAATATTTTTTAACCATTCTTATTTTATTTCCTTAATTAAAATCAAAACCCAAAAATCTTCTCATTTAATTAATTAATTCAATTATTAATTTAGACTAATTTTTAATTCAAAAGAAAATTAAAAAAAAAAGGCTTTATTTAATAAAAAGGGTCAAAACCCTAAAACACTCCGATTTAATTTTCTCGCGCGTGAATTATTTTTGATCCATATTTCAATATTGTAACTGCTCCGGGAATGTAATAGTTTTTAACTTAGGACTTTATTTATTTATTTATCGCTTTTATTTACTTTTCGCAATTTAATTTTAAAAGGGTTTGTCTTTGGCGATGTAAATACCCGACGCCTTGTAATAGCTTAGATTTATTTTCCGCAATTTACATTCCACAACTATTAACTGTTAGATGTTTGATAGGCAATGCATGACAAGATTAGTCTTTTAATTTAAAATCAACAAAAGATCACCATTAACATGTACAAAGATAAATAACTGAAAAACAATACACTCGCACATGCGCACTCTTAGGGTACACCTCACTTGGTTGCCTTGAACGTGGTCATTGAGTATAGGAAGTTTTAGAGGTCTCCCTCTTGTCCCAAGATCATAAGTTGCCTCGAAACGGTTGCCTCGGATAAAATGATCTAAGACATTAGGGTTACCGCTAAGGCGTCCTAGCATTGCTTTAGTGACCACACATCCCTTAATCGAATTGACCCGAGAAACATCTCAAAAAGGAATTTTTCTGTGCTTTTGTCCTTTCCTTGTTGGATAAAATAAGAGACGGTGGCGACTCTTGCTTACCGCGACATTTTGCGAAAAAAAACGCAACCGCGAACCAGCTTTCCAAAAACAGCCAGTTCTCATTCCCACCGATCACAGTATGTTATTCATGTAATGCATTCAAGGGTTCAAAAATTCAAATTTGTTGTAAACAAAAAGAACGCACGTCATATTAAGAAGAAATTTGTTAGTACATAAATGCCCCATGGGCGAAATATTACAAAATTCTTAATGTAAAAAGACATTGCGCATCCTCTTTGGTGCGATGTAAGTGTTGAGGGTTTCCTCCTCGTGAAGTCGGCGGGTGAGCTCTAAAACCTTCTTCTCACTAGCATAGAAGCTGGCTTCAAAAGTATCTCGTTCTTCTTTGAGTTGGATCCAACTCTTTTGCATTTCCTCCCATGATGTTGGCATGTCAGGATGTAGGATGGTGTATGGAACCTCTCCTTCCATAACAGGCTCTTTGATCAAGGGGAGAATGTGAGGATATGGCATCATAAGATTCTGGGAGTGGGTTCTTACCCACTTGAGGTAAGGCTCAAGGGGGATGGAATTCTTGTGCCCCAGTGTCTTACTATCCACCTTGTTAGGCATCCTCCAAGCTCTGATGAACCTTTGTCGAAGTCCTTGCGCATCGTTGTCGAAGTCAAAAACTAGGTCAGGAATCAGCATGTCATGAGGGCCATCCCTCCGAGCATATCCAAATTGTCTCAAAGCTAGACAGGGGTTGTAGGTAATGCCTCCCCTAATGCCAAGTAATGGGAAATTAGGGAATTCCCCACAACAATCAATGATGATGACATTTTCTCTAGACCGAGAACACAAATGTACATCAGAATGTGTGAGGGTCATCAATTGTTGTGACCACCTCAAACCCTGCTCATTCTTCAAAACTGCTTGTGGAAGGTGAGAAATAAACCACCTTGCTAAGAGAGGGGTGCAACACATGAGAACACCTCTTTTCCTCATTGTTCGTGTGTAAAATGAGTGTAGGATGTCCCCAAGCAATGTAGGTATGGGATTCTTGGACATGAAAATCTTGATAGCATTCACATCTATAAGCTGGTCAGGATTTGGGAACAAGACCAACCCATAGATAAGAAGTGCCACAATCTCTTCAAAGGCTTGTAGATCAAGAGAATTCCAGCATTCTTGTGCTTTCTCAAACAAAAACTTTGCCAAGAATCCCTTGACACCACTTCTGGTTTCCTAATTCCCCTTGATGTCAGATGGTTTCAAGTGTAATGCTCGAGCAACATCTTCAAGTTTTGGTTCTTATTCCGTACCGTTGTAGGGTAGTTGATTAAGAATAGGAATTCTCATGAGTTAAGAAAATTCCTCCAAAGTAGGCACCAATTGATAATCAAGGAATGTGAAACAGTGGTGTAGAGGGTCAAAGAACTGGAAGAGAACTTCCACCATGTCTTCTTCAATGCTGGTGTTGACTAAGTTGAGGAGTCTACCATGTCTTTCACTGAAGAGAGAATTCTCTGGAATCCTGGAAGTAAGCTCCTTGAGTTGAGGAGGGATCCTCACAAGGTTGACTTGAATTGTTTTCCTGCGAAGAGATTCCATGACCTACAAAACAAGAACAAAGATGAAGATCCAAACCCTTGAAATGGTTAGTGGGTGCATATGATGCTTTATGATGTTCATGATGTATGCACAAACACATGTACAAGCAGGTCACACAAAACCCTAGTTTCAGGCTTGCATGAGGTTTCATAGGTAAGTACCCTCTTGAGTTTAGTTAGCTCAAAACCTGTCCTATAAATAGTAACCGGGTTCTAAGGAGCTCAATATCATTGGATTGTTTTCTATGTTCATTGTTTTGGTTTAGCCACTTAACTAGCGACCAAAATATTCCAAGAAAACAACCCTCAATGAGTGTAGCATCGAGTATATACCAACTTCGGACTGCACCAAAGTCGGCCATCTCACTACCCCTAATAAAAGGCCAAGATGGTCAAGTAAGGTTCTAGTTTATTAGTGCTTCATGACATCACTCAGCAGCCCCGTATTCTCTTTGATTGACTCAAAGGCTACCGGTACTCACAAATATGTCGCACTAATATAGCTATTGCTTCAACCGTGTCGGTATACCCCGCACAGTTTCCACAATGTATTGCTATCTATGAATGTTTCCCCAAATCCGGGTGGAGGATTTAAAGCCCAAACAAGAGAACCAAAATATAAAGCAATCAAAGCAAACAATAATCATGCAAAGGGTGATCTAAGCCCTAAGGTTACTCCACTTTTAAAGATGTCCCCAGCAGAGTCGCCAGTTCTGTGATACGGTGGAAGAACTGACTTGGGATTTTGCGTTTGTGTTCGCAAATGTTTCGGTTTAGCAAGAGTCGCCACCGACTTTTTATTTTATCCTAAGGAAAGGTCAAAAAGCACAGGAAAAACCTTTGAGATGTTTTCTTGGATTCGGGGAGTAGATTATAGAAAGGGAAGGTATTAGCACTCTTTCTATCCATGGTTATCCATGGGCTCTTAGTTACTTGCTTAGATTACTTGCTTTGCATTTCTATTGTTTGAAATGGTGCTTTTCAATTGTTTGAAATGGTGCTTTGTGTGTGATTTTGAAAGATGTTTTGAAAAGAGGCCATCGTTGCGGCAACCTTTGTAATGATTCTTGTTTGAATGTATACAAAGGTGTTTTTGTCTTTTGAAAGTAGGGTTTTGAAATTGTGTTGTGGAGTGTGTTTTGAAAAGTAGCAAGGATGTTTTTGCAAGCTTGATCAAGTAACTAAGAGCTATCTACCCTATTTTACTCAAAGATCTTTCTTATGTTTTTAACCCTTTTAACAGTGTTGTTTCACCATTGTATTTGGTGAACAACCTTGTGTTAGGATGTTAACGGGACAGGAGCGGGTCATCGTATAGACCATGATATCAATAGTGTCAAATATCTTTGGCAATTTTCTTGAGGGACTTGATCATTTTGTTTAGGCAACTCAGATAGCGTCATCGAGGGACTATGATCTTTTGTTTTGTTTTTGTTTTGCCAAAGCACTTGATATGCAACCATGGCCCATTTTTGAAGGCAACAAGTGGATGAAACCCTAGGGGTGCAAGTGTGCATTGTGTTTGTTTTTCATGCATGTTTATCTTGGATTAGGTCAAACTACTTCTTGATTTTATTTGCATACAAACCCTAGGTCTAAGCATGGCATAATTGAAAGCTTTTAAATGTGCGAGAATTTAAATGCTACACTATTACAACATGATATAGGGAGGGGGGTACAAATTTGAATTGGGGATATTTGACAAGAAATTAAACCCTAGATTATTATTACAACCAAATTGAATGTACAAGATACAATATTTAAATGTACGATAATTGAATACAATAAAATAAATAAATGTCAAATAAAATGTATTATACACAAAATGATTTTTATGTATGTAAAAAAGTGTTTTTAATATGTGAAGTAAAAATAAATAAAGAAAAAAAGCCAAGTTTAATTATTTTTTCATTTATGGGAAAAAACCCTAATTTTCTTAAACAAATAGCATTATTTATTATTTATTTACAAATATATATATATATATATATATATATATATATATATATATATATATATATATATATATATATATATATATATATATATATATATATATATATATATATATATATATATATATATATATATATATATATATATATATATATATATATATATATATATATATATATATATATATATATATATATATATATATATATATATATATATATATATATATATATATATATATATATATATATATATATATATCAATTTGTTCAAAAAATAAAAGTATATTGTAAAGAGGTATTTTTGGTATATAATATTAATAAAAATAAACATGTATTATTTTTGATATTTTTTGCTCTTATTTTCCTTTTTTTTTAACAGAATAAAATATATTAGTATTAAATACATTAAATGTATAAAGATAAAAAAATTAATTATTTATAAAAAATGTGTATATTCAAGAAAATGTTTTTAAATGTGAATAAAAATAATAAATGAAAATAAATATATTTTTTACATTATTTTAGGTTTTAATGAAAAGAATATAAAGCATTTAAATATTTTTTATACTAGTAATAATTAGAATAAATTCCAAATAAATATAAAAATTTATGAAAATAATTTTTAGGTATTTTTTTATGTTAGAAGATAAAATATCAAAATCAAAAATGAAATAAAATGCAAAAAATGAAAAATATGCAAGCAAATGGGCCAGGGGGGTGCAAACTGAATATGCATGTGTGAAAAGCAAAAGCAACTCAGGCCCAGCCCAAGCAACTTCATCTTCTTCCTCAGTTTCAAACAACACACGCGTTCTGTACTTCCAATGCTATCTCCTGATTCTTTGATCTTTTGACAAAACTCACAACATGAAACTTGTAGAGCATCAAATAACGAATTCAACCATATAAAAAACTTGGATTAACTCTCAAAGACCAGAGAGAATTTCTCTGGCCCTAATTTTTAACCTAGTTTTTTCAGAAAGTTCATGAGTGAAATTCTCTCAGCACGATTAATGTAAATGAAAACTAAAAATATGTATGGCTTCAGGGCTATGAGTACAACATATTTCATTCACAAACCTAAGCCTAACCATTCCTAAATAGGGAGATAGAAGTCCATGAAATACCTGTTTCAGTTGACTTCGAGCTGGACAATGTAGCAACCTTCAATGGTGTTTGAGCTTCTGTTGAGCTTGCCTGAGGTCCAAGGAAGCTTCTTCAATTCTTGGCTTACTTTGAAACAACTTGAATCGTGTTGTAGAACTCAACCTGCAGAGCTTTTGAAATGAAAATGGCAAAGTGTGTTAGAGGTGTTACAACTTGCAATGGGGGCCTGGGATAGTTCAGGTGAGTTGATTGGAAGGTGTTGGAACTATCTTGGGACAAAACGCACGATGGAATTTTGTTGTGGCTTACAAAATGCAGAACATGCCCTGTTTTGTAGAAAAACAGTGATTCTGAGTATGAGGAGGTATGAATGATGAAAGGGTCGTGTTTAAGGCTTGTTGGGAGGTATGGAACTTGTTCACAGTGTTTGTCTAAGCTTCTCTTAACAGATGTGTCTGATGTATATGTTATTGCAACTTTTCTTCTTTTTCAAGCAAGAGTGTGTGTCCTCCCAATGCAGGCTTGCACAAGCCCTAAATCATGCTGCATCTTTTGTTCTTGGTTACTAGAATTAGTGGACTTGATCTTGCCTCAAAGATCTGGCCCCATGCCTCAAGGATTTGGTTTTGACATAAAGTGAAGTTTTGGCAAAAATGGCATTGTTGCTTTTTCCTTTTAAGGCTTAAACTAATGTATAATGCCCTAATGACCAAGACAATACCTTAATACAATGGGTATGCATTAAATTAAGGAGTACAAATTGGTTTTGAGGCCTGTAATGTTGAACCAAGCTAGCTAGATCAGAATTGCAAGTTGTTATGAACATGTATTTGCCATGGACAAAAGTGAGTTTTTGCCAACTTCAAGCCTTCGATTCTCTCTAACCACAAGGGTGTTTGAGGAGTTCTTGGACAATTTGGAAAACTTGGAACATGTACTATAATCCATATTTGAAATGCAACTTGAAACTCCAAGTGAAACTATGTGAAAAATGGCCAAGAAGATGGGTCAAAATCCTGCCTATATTAGGGCAAATTTTCTCTAAGTTAAAAGTTTTAGGTAGCCTTGTTCCAAAAATCATAACTTGAGATACAAGCTTCTTTTGAGAAAACTTTGTGAATAAAAGTTTTAGACTTTGTTATGGACTACAACTTTCATGTTTTAAGATTTCTTTTAATCCATTTGCATCTTAGTGAAAAAGTTTGACAAAGTTAAGAAAAAATAAGAAAATTTCATAACTTAGAAAAATTTTAAGTTATGAAATTTTTCCATTTTAAACCCTAATTTGCATTTTTGGGTTTCTTGATGAACAAGTTTCATAACTTGACATGTCTTGATGAAAAATAACTCTTGGCACTTGATTTTGACCAAAAAGTCAAAGTTTGACTTTTCAGTGTACAATCAAATTTTGATCAGTTGACTAAAAAATTCATCTGTCAATCCTATGCATTTGAGATCTTTTGAACTTGTTGAATGGGTCAAGACAATGTAATTGAGTCCTTGGGTCCATATGTGAGCTTGGTTTGCCATTGGTTAGGTCAAACAGTCAAAAATTGCCTTTGTGCAGTCAAAACCCTAAAAATGACCATTTTGCCCTTTTGGTGATCTGATCAAATTTCTTGTGGAATTGTGATCCAAACTTGATCAAATGGTTCATAGGAGTTCATAATGTTTATGTGGGTCAAATTTTATGAGTTTTGACTGTCAATTGGCCACAGTTGACTTTTTCCCCAATACAGCTGATTTCTAGGTCAACTGTCCAATTGACTGGGCAAAAATTTGAATCAAGGCTTGAAACTTGGTATAGACAAACTTGTGAACCCAACATGAAGCATGAAAGTCAACTTGGGTATTGTAGGTCAAAATATCCCTGTGCAAACTCAAACCTTAATTTGGGTCAACAGTGCAAGGAGGGGTCTTGAGCAGAGCAAACCCTAGCTTGATCATGAATTCCAAGAGTCTTGTGATGAGAAATTATTGATGAAATGAGAGGGCAAATTTTGGGGTACAACAGTGAGCATCTGAAGTCTTTACATTTTTACTTTGGATGTACCCTCATGGGTGGTTTTGAGAGTGTCCCAAATATCCTTGGCCAGTTCACATTGATGTACTAGTCTGAATATGTTTCTATCAATTCCATTGAACAAAGCATTTAATGCTTTGGAGTTACCCAGGGCTAACTCATCTTCTTCTTTGCTCCATTATTCCTCAGGTTTTAGACTGGTCGTTCCATCTTTCCCAGTTATGGTGGGATGGTTTCATCCTTTGTCAGCAGCTCTCCAAGCCTTTTTGTCCAGTGACTTCAAGAAGGCAATCATACGAGGTTTCCAGTAGTCATAATTTGATCCATCCAGAATAGGTGGTCTGTTCCCAAATCCTCCTTCCTTGTCCATAGCGCCAGAAAATAATATCCCTAGATCTCACCCAGAAAGACAGGCAGGGTGCCTGCTCTGATACCAATTGAAATTCTGGCAACATATACTTAATGTCACAGTGAATGTTATGACACCGTATTTGACAAACTTGTCCACACTTCAAGACAGTAATTTAAAAACAGTAAAGAACACAATCAATTATTAACCCAGTTTAGTGTGTAACAACACCTACTATGGGGGCTACCAAGCCAGGGAGGAAATTCACTATAAGAGATATTAGTTTAGGAATAAACCAACCAGTTTATCTCCTTCACTTAAGACCTACCCAATGCAACTTCAATCTAAATTCAACTTAAACCTGATTTCCTACTCACTCCCCCTCAATCACAGCAGTGATACTAAACTATCGATTAATGAGATTATGAAGACATTCTTCAATACACACACTTGATTTTGCTTCAAAGCTTTAATCAAGAGACACAATCACTCGTGCTTCAAAGCTTTGAGTGATAAAAAATCCTAACTTGATTTTTCTTCAAAGCTTTAATCAAGAGACACAAACGCTCGTGCTTCAAAGCTTTGAGTGATAAACAACCCTTACAATCAAATCCTACTCCAAGTCACTTATCAAAACGATAATTGCTTGGCTCACAGTAGTTACAACTATACAATCCCTTATTGATCTTCTGTCAAAAGTATTCCAGTCCATTAGGCTTCGTGAGAAATATATAAGAAAACTATTCCTCATTTAGGGCTTCCATAATAATAGCTAGGGTTAACTAAAGTTAACCTAAAGACTTGGTCTAGGGCTTTTTCATAACAGATTAGGGTTAAGCAAAGTTAACCTAATGTCCACGTGAGCAGCTGATCTGGACAATAATTCTTCAACTCAGAGCAGTACACCAGTTTCCTGAAAAATCTCAGGAATAATAAATCTGCACAACAACTTGATCAGTACAGGATGTCTTAACATTGGTTATGACATCATATATCTTGCTCACTGATTTTGGTAGAATTCAATATATATGATCATAGCTTAATGATCATGATAAACACTCATACTGAGTAGTTCTTGTAGGACATTCTTTTCTGCAGAATGTACCTTTATCCCAGAATGTTATGACATCAGTCATGACATTCGCAAATCTGGTTTTACCAAAAAATGCCAACAAGCAAACACTTACATGACTGTTTTGGATAACTCAATGGGGTGTGTATTAGGCCAACATGACGAGTCTGGCCGAAAAGAGCATGCCATTTATTACCTTAGCAAAAAGTTTACCGACTATGAGACTCGCTACTCACTGCTAGAGAAAACTTGATGCGCTTTGGTATGGGCTGCTTGCTGGCTAAGGCGATATATGTTGACTCATACGCTGATTTCCAGAATGGATCCGATTAAGTATATCTTCGAGATGCCTGCTTTATCTGGAAGGATCGCTAGATGGCAAATGATTCTGACTAAATATGATATCCAGTATACTACCCAAAAAGCTATAAAGGGGAGTGTACTCGCTGACCATCTAGCTCATCAAGCCGTCGAAGATTACCAATCTATGAGATTCGACTTCCCTGACGAGGACATCATGACATTGGACAACATTGAAGGTAACGGACCATATGACGGACCTGAACAAGGATCCCGATGGATTCTATACTTTGATGGTGCTTCAAATGCACTTGGCAACGATATCGGTGCGGTACTCATTTCTCTGGAAGGTTGCCATACACCCTTCACTGCCCGATTTTGCTTCAGCTGTACCAACAACATGGCTGAATATGAAGCTTGCATCTTTGGTCTCAAGGCTGCTATAAACTTGGGAATCACATCTTTGGTCTTGTTTGGGGACTCGGCTTTGGTTATCAGTCAAATCAAAGGAGACTGGGACACTAAACATCCTAATCTTATCCCATACAAAGAACATGTCTTGACATTGTTGCCTCATTTCGAACAGATTACTTTTGAGCACTTCCCGCGAGAAGAAAATCAGCTAGCTGATGCTCTGGCTACAATGTCTTCCATGTTTAAACTCAACTGGGATAACGAGGCTCCCCAAATCACCATCGAGCGAATGGACGAACCTGCACACTGTCATGAGATTAATACCGAAGAAGTAGTGGAACATCCCTGGTTTCATGAAATCAAAAGGTATCTCCAGACTAGAGAATATCCTGAAGGAGCTTCAGTCAATGACAAAAAGTTCTTAAGGAGATTTGCTACCAAGTTCTTCCTAAGCAATGGCATCCTTTATAAGCGCAGCCATGATTGTGTTCTACTTCGTTGTGTGGACAAGGTTGAAGCAGAGCTGATCATGACCGAAATACATAGTGGCACATTTGGCACCCACTTAAGCGGACATACGATGGCTAAGAAGATTCTAAGGGCAGGCTATTACTGGTCTACCATGGAAGCTGATTGCCATCAACATTCCCGTACTTGCCACAAATGCCAAGTCTATGCTGACAAGGTACATATTCCTCTTGTTCCTCTCAATGTTATGAAGGCTCCTTGGTCATTCGCAATGTGGGGAATTGACATGATTGGAGAAATCAAGCCTACAGCATCCAATAGACATCGCTTCATCCTGGTGGCTATTGATTACTTCACCAAATGGGTCGAAGCAGCTTCCTATGCCTCAGTTACAAAGAATGTGGTTGCCTGCTTCATCAAGCAGAACCTCATATGCCGGTATGGTATCCCCGACAGAATCATTACGGACAACGGTACAAATTTGAACAACACTATGATCACCGCTTTGTGCGAACAGTTCAAGATTTATCATCACAATTCATCTCCCTATCGGCCGAAGATGAACGGTGTTGTTGAAGCCGCGAACAAAAATATCAAGAAGATCATTCAAAAGATGACAGTCACCTACAAAGAATGGCATGAGATGTTATTGTTTGCTCTGCATGGATATCGTACCACGGCACGTACTTTAATAGGGGCAACTCCCTTTTCCTTGTTATATGGCATGGAAGTTGTTCTACCTATGGAAGTTCAGATTCCTTCCTTGAGGATTATGAAGGATGCCGGTTTGAATGAAGACGATTGGATTCAGACCCGACTTGATCAACTTAACTTGATCGATGAGAAACGACTTACTGCTGTTTGTCATGGTCAGACGTACCAAAAACGGATGATCAAGGCTTTCAACAAGAAAGTCAGACGTCAGGTATATCAAGTCGGAGATCTGGTAATCAAGCGGATCATCTTGCCGCAAAGTGATCCCAGGGGCAAGTGGACTCCAACCTACGAAGGACCATTTATGGTCAAGAACATATTTTCTGGTGGGGAAATGATTCTGACTACCATGGACGGCGACGACTTGCCGCACCCTGCGAATGCAGACATAATCAAAAGATACTACGCATAAAATAACCCTACAAGTTGAAAACCCGAAAGGGCGACTTGGGCAAAAATAGGCATCCCGGTGAATCGAAAACCCGAAAGGGCGGTTCAGGCAAAAATTAGGGATAAACAAAAAAAATCTGTACACCCGACAAGTTGAAAACCCGAAAGGGCGACTTGGGCAAAAAGGGTTTCCCGGTGGATCGAAAACCCGAAAGGGCGGTCCAAGCAAAAGTTAGGGAATTAAAGCGTATGACTATGTCTTGTCGGATCACTTTAAAGACAATCTCTTCACCAACAAGCTCCAGTTTCTGATCAATCCAATCATCGGCGGACGAAGCAGCGAATGGACAAGATACTCAGAGTTATGAAGGCTATAGCAGAATGGGAATCCCATGGAATTGTTACACATAGCCATCTTTCTTTTTGTATAAAATTTTTCAGTTTTTTTACGACAACATTCTCTTACTAGGATGTCTGTCTCCTTTGTACAAAGATACTTATAAAAGTTAATACAAAGATACTTCAAAGTATGGAAGTTTGCTTGCCTTTCCTTTCTTTTTACACTTATGTTTTATTTGAAAACGTCCAAAGTTTTGTTAAATAGGCATATGCATTTGAATATAATCATTGCTTACAAATAAAACGAAATTGAGAAAGAATAATTACTGATAGGTTGAAGGTGTAGGAAGGTACCCTTGTGCTATTCCAGAAGAAATACCCTGCAGTACATCATCCAGATCCTCAACAAAGCTAAAACCTTGAAGTATACATCCCTAACGGAGTTAAAATTCAAAATCCCCAGCGGAGCCAGTATGTTCTAAACTTTATCCCCCAGTGGAGTTAAGTTTCAGAATTCCCATCAGAGTTCAAACTCTCGATCCCCAGTGGAGCCCGAAAACCCTGAAATACCTATCCCCAGCGGAACCAGAATATTCTAAACCAATTTCCCCAGCAGGCCATCTTAAAAGTCTGAGAACCAAGCTGATAACAGTTAACTTTTTATCCTATCCCCAACTAGGATGATCCCCCAGTAGTTTGGCATACAACCCAAAGCTCCTGATTTCACCGGCCGAGTAGACATTCTCCTCACAGAGTTATTTCCCAGCAGATTAAAGATTCTCGGTCTCGTTTCTCCAGCAGAATCCTTCCAGGTTTTAACTCCCCAGTAGAGATTTTCATAATTTTCCTTATTTCCCAGGAAAGTCATGAAGGATTCTCATTCCCGCATAAGTTGTCGAAGCTCTTGTTAAATCCACACAAGTCACCAAGGATTTTCAATCCCCAGCAGTGGTCCCAGGATTTCTCATTCTCAACATTCAGAATTCTTTAATCCCCAAGCAATCAGCAAGGATTTCCCATCTTTAACAATCAAAGATTTTTTTGAATCCTCAGCATCGGTCAAGGATTTATTTTCCCCCGGCAGCAGTCAAAGATTTCATTATCAAGGATTTATTTTCCTCAGCAAGACAGCTACTCAGCTTACATGCACATCCATTACATTCATATATCATAAACATTTATGAAACATAGTTCATTGCATCATACATATCATACAACATGACTTTGTGTTTTAGCTAACATTTTACCCTTTTCAGGATAAGATTAAAAGGCTATCGTTAACAATTATTCTGATACAGTATGGATACACCCCAGACACGGAGGTCATTCTATTACTCATTCATAATTTCAAGTTAAAATACAGTACGGATACATCCCAGACACGGCGGTCATTCTACTACTCATTCAGACTTCAGCAATCTGATACAGACTAGATACGCTCCAGACACGGCGGCCATTCTATCTCTCATTCAGATTCAATTATCAACTTCAAGATCAGATACGCTTCAAACATGGATGCCATTCTGGCCCTTACACCAGAAGTTTGATTCTCCCCCGGTGCAGTCGCCACGGAAGTCATTTTGTCATTTATTCAGATCCCAGTTACAGTTTCGGATACACTCCAGACACGGAAGTCATTCTGCTACTCATACAGATCTCAACTTCAGATACAGTCCAGATACGCTCCAGACACGGTTGCCATTCTGTCACTCATTCGGAACTTATCCCCATACACAGTTGCTCCATATACGGATGTTTCTCTATTACCCATTCGTAATACAGATACACTCCAGACACGACGGTCATTCTGATATTCATTCAAGGATCAAATACAATTACAGCTCGGATACGCTCCAAACGCGGACACCATTCCTTTGCTCATACAGACTCAGTCTCCAGATACAGTTCAAATGCATTCCAGACACAGATACCATTTTGATGCTCATTCTTCTGACCTACAACATTGCAGTTCAACAAACATTCTTGGATGGAATTTTTAAACCCATCTCCGGCAAGATTCTACCATCTCCAAATGGCATCTTTAAGCCCATTCCCTCAACAATATTTTGACGAGTACAAATTTACGGGCACTCTAGTGTCCAATCCTCTTTTACCTTCGAGTCACGAAAGGCAAACTTGCCAATCTAACTCTTCAGGTTCAAGAAGATTGAACAGGGGCAATTTTTGTACCCCAAAATTTGCTCTCTCATTTTATCAACATTTTCTCATCACGAGACTCTTGGAACTCAAGACCAAGCTAGGGTTTGCTCTGCTCAAGACATCTCCTTGCACTGATGACCTAAATTAGGGTTTGAGTTTGCACAGGGATATTTTTACCTACAATGCCCAAATTGACTTTCATACTTCATGTTGTACTCATTAGTTTTCCCATACCAAGTTTCAAGCCTTGAATCAAATTTTTGCCCAGTCAATTGACAATTGACCTAGAAATCAGCGGTATTGGGGAAAAAGTCAATTGTGGCTAATTTACAGTCAAACCTCATGAATTTTGACCCACATAAACATTATGAACTCATATGAACCATTTGATCAATTTTGGATCACAATTCCACAAGAAATTTGATCAGATCACCAAAAGGGCAAAATGGTCATTTTTAGGGTTCTGACAGTACAAAGGCAATTTTTGACTGTTTGAACTAGCCAATGGAAAATCAAGCTCAACCATGGACTCAAGGACTCAATGACATTATCTTGACCCATTCAACAAGTTCAAAAGATCTCAAATGCATAGGATTGACAGATGAATTTTTCAGTCAACTGATCAAAATTTGACTATACACTGAAAAGTCAAACTTTGACTTTTTGGTCAAAATCAAGTGCCAAGGGTCATTTTTCATCAAGATGTGTCAAATTATGAAACTTGTTCATCAAGAAACCCAAAATTGCAAATTAGGGTTTGAAATTGAAAATTTTCATAACTTAGAAATTTTTCTAAGTTGTGAAATTTTCTTAATTTTTCCTAACTTTGTCCCATATTTTCACCATGATGCAAATGGATTCAAACAAAACTTACAACCTGAAAGTTGTAGTACTCCATAAAGTATACAACTTTTATTCACAAAGTTTTCTCAAAAGAATCTTGGATCTCAAGTTATGATTTTTGGAACAAGGGTCCCTAAAACTTTTAACTTAGAGAAAATTTGCCCTAATTTAGGCAGGATTTTGACCCATCTTCTTGGACTTTTTCACATAGTTCCACTTGGAGTCTCAAGTTGCATTTCAAAGATGGATTATAGTACATGTTTCAAGCTTTCCAAATTGTCCAAGAACTCCTCAAACACATTTGTGGTTAGGGAGATTCGAATGCTTGAAGTTGGCAAAAACTCACTTTGTAACCATGGCCAATGCATGTTCATACAAGTTGCAAATCTGACCAAACTAGCTTTGTACTTGATTACAGGTCTCTAAACCAATTTACACTAAAAAATTGAATGCAAATACATTGGTTAGAGGCATTGTTCTGATCAAAGGAGCATTATACATTGAATAATTCCATTTTGGGCATAAAGATCACACTTCCATTTTCATAAAGCATAACTTTTGCAAAGTTGTTTCTCTTGAGCATTGGACCAAGCCTTTTGCTGCAAACAAAGTCCCTTAATCTCAGGCATAGTACACCAACTATGAGCATGCTTGGAGCTAGCTTGTACAGGTCATAGCATGGTCATTTCACACTTTTCTTTCAAAACAAGTCATTGTGCCAAAAGTCCATAACTCACACGTCTGATAAAATAAACTCAAGCCAAGGTTTCAAACAAGTTTCTTACATCCTTGTAAGCCAGAAACACGAGCCTTTCACCACTAAAACACCCTTTTACTCAAAAACCATATTTTCTTGCAAAATAGGGCAAGCCCTACAGAATCACTTCCATCTTCACATTGCCTCGTGCGTTTTGCTCTTTTCCACTTCAAACACATTCCCTTCAACTCACTCAAGCTATCCCAAACCTCCATTGCCAACTGTAACTCCATTTAAAGTGTTCACCATTTTCATTTCAAGCTTGTGCAAGTTGACTTCTGTATAAGGATTCAGGCCATTTCAAAACAAACTAAGCATTGGGAAAGGTTCAGGGAACATCAAGCAAGCTCAAAAGAACCTCAGGCCTCACTGAAAGTTGTTGCATTATCCAACTCGAACTCAACTGAAACAGGTTTTTCATGAACTTCTATCTCTCTATTTAGGAACGTTTAGCCTTAGGTTTGTGAATGAAAGATGTTGTACTCATCGCCCTGAAACCATACATATGCTAAGGTTTCATTTATATTAATCGTGCTAGGAGAATTTCATCCATGAACATGTTGAAAAAGTTAGGTTAAATTTTAGGGCTAGAGAAATTCTCTCTGGTCTTTGAGAGTTAGATTTAATGTTTTATATGGTTGAAATCGTTGTTTAATGCTCTACAAGTTTCATGTTTTGAGTTTTGGTAAAAGATCACAAACACAGGAGATACGGATTTGAACACAGGGCGCGCGCATCCTTTGTCACAAGGTCAGGGATGAAGTGGAAATGGGCAGGGCCTGGCCTTGTCCTGCTTTTTGCACCCCTATGCTTGCTTTTCACACCCCCTGACCCATTTTCTTGTATTTTGACATTTTTGCATTTTTATTTTCTTTTCGAACTTCAATATTTTATTTTCAAACATAAAAAATGCTCCAAAAATATTTTTATATTTTTTTACATTTATTTGGCATTTTTTCATTTTTTTTATATAGAAAACATTTTATATACTTTTATATTATTTTGTTTAAATTTAAAGATTATGTATATAATACTTTTATTTTCATTTCTTGTTTTTATTCACATTAAAAATATTTTCTCGAATATATCTCATTTTTGTAAATATTTTATCTTATTTTATATACACTTAATATATTTAATATATATAAATATACATATATACTTTATTTTATTAAAAACATAGAGTAAAAATACAAAATATTACATTTTTATTTTTATTATCTTTTACACTAAAAAATACCTTTTTTTTCAATATATTTTTATTTTTGTACATATTAATATATTCTTATATAAAAAAAATATATGATGTTATCTTCTTAAAAGAATTAGGGTTTATCCTAAAAATGAATAAAATTAACTTTTTAATTTTATTTAATTCTTTACATTTCTTTCCATTGAAAATACTTTACATACATAAAAAAACCTTTTTTTTTGCATAAATACATTTTTATTTAACATTTATTTATTGTGTTTATTTAAATATTGTCCATTTAAATATTATGCATTGTAAATTCAATTTGGTTGTAATAATTTAGGGTTTTAATTTCTTGCAAAATAATCCCCTATTCAAATTTGTACCCCCTCCCTATATCAAAGTTGTAATAGCTTAGATTTATTTTTACGCACTTAAAAGCTTTCAATTATACCATGATTAGAGAATTAGGGTTTGTATGCAAAATCAAAACCAACAAATGGTTTGACCTAATCAAAGACAAAAATGCATGAAAAAACAAACACAATGCACACTTACACCCCTAGGGTTACAATCCACTTGTTGCCTTCAAAAATTGGCCATGGTATGCATGTCAAGTGCTTTGGCAAAACCAAAACAAAACAAAGATCATAGTCCCTCGATGACGCTATCTGAGTTGCCTAAACAAAATGATCAAGTCCCTCAAGAAAATTGCCAAAAAATACTTGACACAATTGTTATCATGGTCTATACGATGAACCGCACCTGTCCCATTTAACATCCTAACACAAGGTTGTTCACCAAACACAATGGTGAAGCAACACTGTTAAAAGGGTTAAAAACATAAGAAAGATCTTTGAGTAAAATAGGGTAGATAGCTCTTAATTACTTGATCAAAAACTTGCAAAAACATCCTTGCTATTTTTCAAAACACACTTCACAACACAATTTCAAAACCCTACCTTCAAACATTAGAAATTTTTCAAAAGACAAAAACACCTTTGTATATATTCAAACAAGAATCATTACAAAGGTTACCATGACGATGGCTTCTTTTCAAAACATGTTTCAAAACCACACACAAAGCACCATTTCAAACAATTGAAGAGCACCATTTCAAACAATTGAAAAGCAAAGTAAGTGATCTAAATAAGTAACTAAGAGCCCATGGATAACCATGGATAGAAAGGGTGCTAATACCTTCCCTTTCTATAATCTACTCCCCGAACCCAAGAAAACATCTCAAAGGTCTTTCCTGTGCTTTTTGACCTTTCCTTAGGATAAAATAAAAAGTCGGTGGCGACTCTTGCTAAACCGAAACATTTGCGAACACAAATGCAAAACCTCAAGTCAGTTCTCCCACCGTATCACACTCCATAATGCCAAGGATAGTAACCAAATAGTCCAAGTATCATTAAAGTTTTTTTATGGTTCATGTTGATTATTAGGCGTCTTTAAAAGGAAAAGAAAAGCTCAAGTGAGCAAAATAAAAATGACATAGAAGTAAATGCTCAAGTGAGCAAAGATGAAAATAGCATGAAATGTAAAATGCTAAAAGTAAATGTTACATAAAGCATAAAAAAATATAAAAATAATAAAAATAAAAGCATAAAGTCAATTGTTAGAAATTAGTGGTTAGTTGGATGACCATCTTGAAACTTGTATTTGGAACTCATTAGAGGATTGGTAGAACCAAAGCCTCCACACAACAAGTTGCATTTTCTTTTTGTCAAGTATATCATCCATTTTGGAATCCTCAAAGGTAACATTTAATGATCAACGATATTTAAGTGATCCGTGTTGACCAAAGGTGTTGTAGATTCATTAGAGGATTGGTAGAACCAAAGCCTCCACACAATGAATCTCAAGGTTATTGGATTAAAGAGATCAAATTAACATACTTGGGCTTGCAATCATAAGTTTGGGCCACGAATGATCATTTATTCGAATCGGGACAAAATTTAGCGCTATGTTAAGCAATCGTAAGTGGACTTATGTAGAAGTCGCACCTATTTTGAGGCCGGTCAATAGCAATCTATGTACTTCATGTTTGGATAAATGATATAGAGATCATCATCCCTTAACATGTAGCACAATTAAAAAAGAAAGGGATAAGATGAAGAGGGAGGGGAATGATAAGCTAATTTGGATCACCATTTCAAAATTCTTTCATCTTTAAATTCAACCACTCCTCTAGATGGATTAAAGCACTAAAGATATCATTAATCCAAAGCACCAAAAAATGAATTAAATAATTCACTCTTAGGTAGATTTGAATTGATGGACATTTTTCCAACTTCATCTACATCACAAAGTTCATTGAGTTTAAAAACAAATTGAACATTTAAAATTGCAATCCAAATTATCCATCAAAGAGAGTGTGCAGAAAAATATTTGAGTCAAAACAGCCCCAAAATAAGGCAGAAAAAGTATTTTTGGCACTGTTACAATCAATTGTGCTTAGACAACAACCTATTTCATTAGTGCCGTTTTTTATCAAATCAATTTTCTGTGACAATCAATTGCAATGTTGCAACAATTGATTGCAACCTGTTAAAATCAGTAGAAAACAGTGTTTCAAAGATCACATTCTTGTTCCAACTTTTCATCAAACACCTTATGATCATGGATCCAATTGAGCATGAAAATTCCATCAAATTATGAGAAAATAGAACTAATGGAGTCATAAAAACAATGCTAAATGAATCAAAACCAGAAATCCACAAGAGATCACATTGTGAAAGGTGATGATCCAACTTACCAAAGGTAGAAGTTGAGAATTATCAAACAACTTCAGAATTTTCTTCAATTCAACCATAAGAATCAATTATCAAAGCTTGGATGTAGAGAATTGATGGAGAAAAAGTGTTTGGATGAAGGTTTAGCTCAAATATTAGCAAGCTTCAATGCAAAGCTTACTAACCTTTTGAAAATGGAGCTTTGAGTGAATTTGGTTGATGGAGAGAATTGAGAGATTTTTTAGCAAAATGAATTTGGCTATCAAAAGCTTGAAATTTGAATGAAATGAGGGCTCTATTTATATAGTTTTAGGATTGGGATTAGTGGTAATTTGGTAATTGATTCTTGGAGTCAAAAATTGAATTAATGATATAATTTAAAATTATGCAGAAACAATTGGAGCCAAAATGATGACCATTTGAATTTGCTGGCTTTTTTCAAAAAAACACGTGCATTTTGCTATTATGAGTCGATACATAGGTGGTATGCGTCGATACATCCTAGTTGTATAACACAACATGTGTCGATACATGTCTCTATGTGTCGATACATACTGTCATTTCACAACATTATAGAATGCAACAAACTGCATGAGTCGACACATAACATGTATGTGTCGACACATGCTTGTTATTCAAACAAGATGAGTCGATACATACATACATGCATGCATCGATACATACTGTTATTTCACAACATTACAGAATGCAACAAACTACATGAGTCGACACATAACTCGTATGTGTCGACACTTGCTTGTTATACAAACATGATGTGTCGATACATACATGCATGCGTCGATACATACTGCTTATGTGCAAAAGGATGAGTCAATAGATACCTTTATGGGTCGATGCATGCTGTCTTTTTTTTATTTTTGAAGGCAGAAATTCTTGTTTGTCAGAGGCTTCGACTCGGTACCTGCAAAACACAATTATACAGAGACAAAGACAAATATTTTTTGTATTTTAATTAGAAGTTAGTCAACAACACATATACAAAATAGACAACTAAGGTGCTTGGAGATAGCTGATCAAGCTTCAAAACCCTAATTCCACTGCATATCATGAGAGATTCCTTGATCAAATTTGATTTCAATGATGATAAGATAGTGATTCTTCATGAATTGGCTCATCTAGACCTCAATTACCTCAACTTGGACCAAACCCTAATTTTGGTTAACATCTCAGAAGATTGATGAACCATCTTCAAAACTTTAATATCCTCTGGACCTCTTGGCCAATTTCTTGTACTAAGATCTTCCAAATATCAATGAGATGCTTTAGCTTCCAAATCAAAACTTGTATATTGATCAATGATCTTGCTCAAACAAAACCCTAAATTGAATGGTGAATCAAAGGAGTGGTTACTTCATATAAACTTCAATCCTCTGATGGTCCAAAGAGAAGGATAAAACATATTGAGATATGCAATAACTTTTTGGCTTGAAAGATCCAGAGGTTTAGATGATAAGGTTCTTCTTGAGCAACTTGTCAATGCAAATAACTTTCAAAACTTGAGGAAGACTTGATAACCAAAGTACTTTGATCCCATCACCATGTATGAATGCAATGCAATATGATATTCATGATGAAACATAAGCCAAAAATCAAGAGGGTAAATTTTGGGGTACAACAGCTGCCCCTATTTAAATATCTTCAACATGACAAGTGAGAAAAGTGACAACTTTAGAGTGTACAAGGTTGAGGATGTTTGAATACGAAAAAACCCAAAAATTTACACTCTTGAAGAAGAAAGAAACAGAAATAGAATACTCCTAAGACGTGCGTCAGAGTGAAGCTATAACGCAGGTTGAGACAAAACGAAAACATAAAGAAGAGTAGACGTATCCAAACTTCTGGACAAAAGTGCCAGGGCAAAACTGGGCTTCAAAAAAAAAGGGTGAGATAAAACTCAGACCACAGAGTATAGGTGAAACTAAGCTCTGGAAAAGAAAATGTACGCGGGTGAGGAGGCGAAACTCTGAGCTCGACCCAAAGCAAAAGTGGCTAGAGTGCGTGATTCTAGGAGCACTTGCTAATCTCAACTAAGATAGACAGTATGAAGGAACTGAAAGAATCTCAGAAATGAGGAACGGAAGCGAGACGAAACTCGACTCAATAACCAGTTAGACGAAACTAAACCAGATGAGTACCATAACGAAACTGGATTTCACGTATGGGTAACAAGGCGAAACTCGACCCATAGCAAAGTGATAAGAGTGCATGTTTCTCAGAGCACCTGCTGGTCTCAGATAAATGGATAAACAGTGACGAAAATTGATAGAAGTATCCAAGGAACAAAGGAGACTTGTTTCAAACCAGGGACGCAGTACAAACACTGCACTCGGTAAACGAACACCGTCAGAGGGTCTAAGGTATGAAAGCAAAAAAAAACTAGATGAAACTCGACTCAATATCTAGTTAGGCGAAACTACACTAGATGAGTACCAGGAAAAAACTGGATTTCATGCACAGGTAACGAGGCGAAACTCGACCCAAAGCAAGGAGATTAGGGTGTACACCTAAAAACCTGTTGAAAGCGAATATCAGGACGAAACTGGTATTTGAAAGGTGCATCAATAGACATTGGAATGAACCGAAGAGGGTAGTGAAGACTAAACCCGAGAAGACCGCGTCAGGGCGAAACTGAACTATAGTCAAGAATAGACACACAAACAAACAAACGATTGACGTCAAAAGATAATGGTATGGGGAGGAAACTGAGGTGATGAGGACGAAGACCTCACTGGGGATTTAATCCGAAGTATTAGCAAACCATTGGGGATGACGGAAATAAGAATGGCTTATGTTCTGATGCATGTTTGAATTTTTTTTATATAGCGCAATGCTCCATATAATGGAAATGCTACGCTTTCGGTAGATGCAATGTAATGATGCATATTTAAAAGTTTACTGGGGAATGGCCAACTGAGAAGCCAAAAGCCAAGAAGTCAGAATCCGACAAAACTTGCAAAAATAAATTGCAAAGTCCACAGGAGAGGAGAAAATATGGGGAACCACTAGAGAGGGAACCTTGAAGAGATGAAGCTTCGCGAGGAATAACAACTGAGCAACTAGTAGAAACGGGACACAAACATTGAGGGGAGCTGCAAAAATAAATTGCAAACTCCTAGAGAAGATCAGATCGACAATGTAGCTTCTGGAGAAGATTAGACATTGAGGGAGAAGATCAGGGCAAGACTGCAATCTCTGGAAAAGACAGCGCGCAGCCATGTTTGAGGATGACACCAAGTCAACAAACCCGACGTGAGGGGTGAAAATCTTTGTTGGGGGAACAAAGTTCTACTGAGGATACGGGACTTCACCGGGGATACAAAACTCTGTTGAAGATTGTTGTTAGAGAGAAATTTCTTGGAATGCAACCATTGGACGGATCATGCAGATGGTCACACAGTATCGACCTTACTGGGGATAAGGAAAGATCTTAACATAAAGATGCCCCGGTCAGCAAATCAGCTAGGAAGTGAGAGGTCATGGCGGGGGACCTCCATTGGCAACTTCGTTGGGGAGTTGAAACTCCTTCAGAATGTGAGTTCCTACTTGACGACTCCATTAGGGATAGGCGACATATCCAAACTTGAAGTCTTGAAACGAGGTTTTGAAAGAAGATTCCTGGAGTAACAGAAATTTGCTGCGGAAACGAAACTTCACTGGGGAAAGTAAACTTCACTGGGGAAATTAGAATTCACAGGGGATAAGCAGAATCCTAATCAAACATGAGCTCGGTCAAAACGGAAGAGAACCGAACATTCCTTTCTTGACCATCATTAAGCTCTTTTCAAGTGTTCAACGTGTAAACTCTTTTGATGTCGAACAACTGCTTTTGCATACAGAAAAATGTTTATTGAGAATGATAGACTTGAGGCCATAATTATTTAAGCCTTGAAGTTGAGAACTTTAAGAAAAATGTCACATCTTTGTTGTGAACGAATCACTGGCTTAGAGTGCAAAAAGGTTTTAAAACTTTTCTTCCTCTTTTTGAAAAACGAGTCAAGATGCGAGTGATAAGATACCAACATGGATATGCAAAACATATTCGGGGAGTTTAGGAAATGCTATCCCGTCGCAGTATGCTTTTGAGTTAAACCCTTATTTCAGTTATGACTTTTAGAGGTTGTAATGTGGCCTGGTTTGAGGTTCTTTTGAAAAAAAGTTTTTAAGGCTCAAATTATTTGGTGCCCACCCCCTTCATGATATTCTTCTGTCCTAAATTCAGTTGACTTTTCACAAGTGTTCACCTTTCAAAAGGATTTATAATGGCTGAGTGATCACGACAAATCCTCCAACATGATTGTCGCTCAACTTTCACTGCTCTGGTTTTTTGATATTATTGTTCTTCCTTTGATGAAAATTTTATTGAATTTATTTTCCTTTTTTTTTTTGCTTTTTTGCTTTTTAGGCTCTCTTTTCCCCGACTTTTGCCTGGACAAAAATATTTTGAGTTCCCATTTTGGGAGTCCAGCGGGATGCCCTAACTTTTTCCTAAGCGACTTGTTTTCAAGTTTCGACTTAGCGGGGCTTTTTGTTTCTTTCTTATTCATGCTTTTCCACTTTGAACAAGTCAATGTGACTTTAGGTCTTTGAACTTTTCCATTCTTTTTTCCTTTTCTTCTCTTTTTTTTTTGAAGAAAACAAATGCCTCATTCCTTGGTCGGCGAGGGATAGCCATTATTGTATCGATTCGATCTCGACTTCTGGACTTTGTTTAGACATTTTTCTGCTCTCATGATATGAAAGATAAAATGTCGTGATCCTCAGAGGGGACATTCCTTCTGAAATTTGAACGCTTGGGAAAATCAACTGAACATCTACCCTGCCCCTGGTAAAACAAAGGTTTCTTTTTCTTTTTCGAACAAAAAGAAAACTCCTACTTCGAAGGCTCAGAGGGGTTAACGAGGGTCTAACTCCCTTATATCTCCAGTGTTTGGGGATTGAAACAATGCCCGTACATTTTAAACAGGGTTCTACTCAAAAGCATACCATTACAGTCATCATCGTTCTTTAGCTAAACTCCCTCCCCCAAATTCTTGGTCATGCAAAAAAAATTGACACAGTTGGTATCAAAATGCTCGGAGAACAGTTAAAAAGTGATTTTGCATAAAAAAAATTGTAGGCAAAAACATTCAGCGCATCAAGACCGACATCCAACTATAAACAAAATCCTATATGCAGACTTAAAACAATCAATCAAGATGACACATAAAAGCACGGCAAAGAAACGCAATAAAAGCCATTATGGGGAAGAAGTATCTCCAACCAAGTTCACCGGTCCCACTGCCTTGCCATATCCTTGATATTACCCTGACCCATGATCTTCACCAACAGCCCGGAGCTGTGAAACAAAATGGAAAGGCAAATGCCAACAGAGTGAAGGACAGATTCATCAAACAAAGAAAAAAACATGCCCCTTGCACAGCGGTGGTTATGTTTGTTATCCGTATTTCAAGCGATCAGCCAATCGTGACTTAGATTATCATATCTATGTAAGGGCCACGAAGTTTATATGCTCATGCTTGTCAAAAATATTGGACGTTTTTGCAAACGAAATAGTAAAAAGGGAGAAAAGAAATGCATACGCATACTTGGAAGAAGATATTTTATTGATTTTGAGAAATATGCTTGTGAAAAAGGCGTTTACATTTGGAAGCAAGAAATTACAAAATTAAAACAAACAAGTGTTTACAAATGGCAATGTGAATGTGAATATCCACCAAGTCCCGACTCTGCTATGACTCTGATGACTCTCATCTTCCTGCTTTTAGACAGATCATTCTTAGATTAGCTTCGAGCTTATGCCGGGTGACGGAACAAAGGAAAGAAACAAAAGATCTCATGTTGAGAGTAGTCATTTTATTTAAGTCCCTAACTTTTTCCTGAATTGCCCTTTCGGGTTTTCGATTCACCAGGACACCCTCTTTTTGCCTAAACCGCCCTTTCGGGTTTTCAGTTTAGCGGGTTTTTATTTTTTTTATGCAAAGTATTTTTTAACTACGTCAGCATTCACAGGGAGAGGGAAGTACTCTCCATCCATAGTCGTGAGCATCATCGCTCCTCTAGAGAAAAAATTTCTGACCACAAAAGGACCTTTATAAGTTGGAATCCACTTGCCCTTAGGATCTCCCTGGGGAAGAATTATCCTTTTGAGCACAAGGTCACCTGGCTTGTAACACTGAGGTCGCATCCTCTTATCAAAATCCTTTCTCATCCTTTGCTGATATACCTAACCGTGGCAAACGGCCGTCAATCTCTTTTCATCAATAAGTTCTAGCTGATCCATCCGATTCTGAACCAATTCACTTTTATCCAGCTCAACATCTCTCATGACCCTAAGAGAAGGAATCTCGACTTCTACTGGAAGTACTGCTTCCATGCCATAAACTAATGAAAATGGGGTTGCCCCAGTCGAAGTATGCACCGTGGTGCGATAACCATGCAAAGTGAAAGGCAGCATCTCATGCCAATCTTTATAGGTTACAACCATCTTCTACATGATTTTCTTGATATTCTTATTGGCCGCTTCGACATCGCCATTCATATTTGGTCTATATGGGGAAGAGTTATGATGCTTGATTTTGAAGGACTCACAAAGCTCCTTCATCATCTTGTTGTTCAAATTAGACCCATTATCGGTAATGATCTTCTCAGGCACTCCGTAGCGACAGATAATGTTATGTTTAATGAAATGAGTTACCACTTGCTTGGTGACATTGGCATAGGATGCAGCTTCGGCCCATTTGGTAAAATAATCGATGGCAACCAAAATGAAACGGTGCCTGTTGGACGCAGTCGGTTCAATCTTGCATATCATATCAATTCCCCACATTGCAAACGGCCAAGGGGAGGTCAAGACATTCAAAGGTACTGGCGGCACATGCACCTTGTCAGCATAGACTTGACATTTGTGGCAAACCCGTGCATGATTGTAACAGTTAGTCTCCATGGTGGACCAATAATAACCTGCTCGCAAGATCTTTTTAGCCATAGTGTGCCCGTTGGAATGGGTCCCGAGATCACCTTCATGTATCTCCTCAATGATTCTAGCCGCTTCTTTCTTGTCAACACATCTGAGCATTAGACCATCATGATGCCTTCTGTATAACACACCACCACTGAGAAAGAACTTGGCCGAAAATCTTCTCAAGAACTTCATATCTGTGACGGATGCCCCCTCAGAGTATTCTTGTGTCTCTAGATATCGATTAACGTCATAAAACCAAGGGTTACCGTCTGGTTCCAAACTGGCCTCAAAATAGAAAGCTAGCTCGCTCAAACTTCTAATAGTAATGGAAGGTGCCTCATTAGCCCACTTAACCTTGAACATGGAGGACAAAGTTGCCAGCGCATCAGCTAAATTATTTTCTTCTCTGGGAATGTGCTCAAACGTGATCTCTTCGAAGTACGAAATCAGCTTCATAACATGCTCACGATAGGGAATTAGGTTCTGATGGCGAGTCTCCCAATCTCCATTAATCTGGATGATAACAAGATTGGAATCCCTATAAACTTTCAAAAATTTGATGCGCAGGTCGATTGCCGCCTCAATGCCATAAATGCAAGCTTCATACCCGGCCATGTTGTTAGTGCAATCAAAATAGATTCGAGCCGTGAAAGGAATGTGGTATCCTTTAGAGGAAGTGATACCAGCTCCAACGTTGTTGCCCATGGCATTGGAGGCACCGTCAAAAACAAGCGTCCAACGTGATCCCGACTCGGGTCCTTCGTCTGGGTCTGGTATGTTACAATCCCGAATATATACAATTTCCTCGTCTGGAAAATCAAACTTCATCGGTTCATAATCGTTCATGGGCTGATGAACAAGATGGTCGTCCAGTACATTACCCTTAATCGCTTTTTGAGTAGTGTATTGGATATCATATTCAGTGAGTATCATTTGCCAACGGGCTACCCTGCCTGTAAGAGCTGGCTTCTCAAAAATGTATTTGATTGGATCCATTTTGGATATCAAGTAGGTGGTGTGAGTTAACATGTATTGCCTCAGAAGTTTGGCGGCCCAGGCAAGCGCACAACAAGTCTTTTCCAACAATGAGTACCTTGACTCGCATTTCGTAAACTTCTTACTCAAGTAGTAAATAGCCTATTCTTTCTTCCCCGTCTCGTCGTGCTGACCGAGGACATAACCCATCGAGGTCTCCAACACAGTGAGATACATGATTAGTGGTCTTCCTTCCATTGGCGGCATGAGTATCAGAGGTTTTTGCAAATATTCCTTTATCTTGTCAAAGGCCTTCTAACAATCCTCATTCCACTTCACCTTCTGACTTTTCTTCAACAACTTGAACATAGGTTCACAGGTGGCTGTGAGATGGGATACAAATCTGGAAATATAGTTTAATTTTCCCAAGAAACCACGTACTTCTTTCTCTGTCCTTGGCTCAGGCATTTCCTGTATCGCTTTGACTTTGGTCGGGTCCACCTCGATACCTTTTTCACTTACAATAAAACCCAACAGCTTGCCGGATCTCACCCCGAAGGTGCACTTATTCGGGTTCAACCTTAGCAAGAACTGCCTCAGTCTCCCAAACAATTTTTCCAGATGAACAAGATGTTCCTCTTCTGTGTCAGACTTAGCAATCATATCATCTACATATACCCCAATCTCTTTTTGAATCAAATCATGAAAGAGAGTGACCATGGTGCGCTGATATGTTGACTCGCATTTTTCAAACCAAACGGCATCACTTTATAACAGAAGGTTCCCCAAGGCGTGACGAATGTTGTTTTCTCCATATCCTCTGGAGCCATCTTAATTTGATTGTAACCCGAAAAGCCATTCATGAATGAGAACACCTTGGAATGAGCAGTATTATCGACCAACACATCAATATGCGGAAGAGGGAAATTGTCTTTAGGGCTGGCCCTGTTTAAATCCCTATAATCCACGCACATTCTGACTTTACCATCTTTCTTGGGCACAGGAACAATATTTGCAATCCACGGCGAATAATTGACAACCTTTAAGAAATTTGTGTCCAACTGCATCTGGACCTCCTCTTTGATCTTTTTGGACATCTCAGGATGAGTTCTTCGGAGCTTTTGCTTGACAGGAGAACAACCTTCTTTGAGTGGTAGTCGATGTACCACTATGTATGTATCCAACCCAGGCATATCCTCATAAGACCATGCGAATATATCAGAATACTTACGGAGTAGCTCAATCAATTTGTCTTTTACACTTTCTTCGAGATCGGACCCTATCTTGACTTCTCTTCTTACCTCTTATGAACCAATATTCACCACCTCAATAGAGTCCTGATTCGGCTGGATAACCTTCTCCTCTTGTTTTAACATTCTTGATAATTCCTCAGGAAGATCGCACTCCTCATATGCTTCCTCTTCATCTTGATAAATAGGAGTATCAAAGTCATAATGAGCCATAACAGAGTCGTTATCGATAGAATCGGGGGTCGAAGTGCATCTGCATGAATGACATTTGCGTTTTTTAGTGACAGTGTGTGAAAAGAGAAACATAGTCATTTAAAGGAAAAAGAGAAAGAAGAAAGATTTTGAATGCAAAAACGTCCTTTATTTCATGATAAACTTTTTGCAAAATAAACATGGTGGCCCTACACAAATGATCCACTACGCCTTGGGCAGAGCGTAGGAATTATGATATGACAAATAAAAGAAACAAGAAAATTACTCCTCAGCACTTGAAACTTGGATAACATCCACAGAAGTCCAATTATTGAGTGTCCGGCCTGGAACGCTCGGACGAATCCAATCTTCAACATTGTAACCATCAGCCCTATCATCACCAACTGCATTGACGTGTCCTTCTTGGGTAGCACAAGGACGGGAAAACTTCATAGGAGTAGATAAATTGGATGCTCTGGGAGCTACACTCTGCTGACCTGAGCTAAAACCAAGACCAAATTTATCAAACTTCGGAGTAACGTCCAGCACCTGACCCCAACCTTCAGGGTTACCACCTTCCACTACAGCTTTCGCATCTTTAAGGGAAGACATGACAGATTTCGATTTCCTTTTCTGCTCTGGAGGAGGAAAGTTGACAGCATGAACTGTCTCGAACGCTTGAAATGGAGTCTCATGAATCTCGCCTTCAACTTCGACATAACAGAATGACGTCAAATGACTTACAATGTACTCTTCCTCACCGTATACGGTTACCACCTTTCCTTCGGCAGGATACTTGAGTTTCTGATGAAGAGTAGAAGTGACTGCTCTTGCTCTATGAATCCACGGCCTCCCCAGCAAGCAACAGTATGCTGGTTGTATATCCATCATAAAAAATGTAGTTGTAAAGGTGCGAGGACCAACCTTGATTGGTAACTCCACCTCCCCAAATACTGACCTTCGGGACCCATCAAACGCCTTCACTGTCAAGTCACTAGGGTGCAACTCTAATCCAGAATAATCAATCTTCATCAATGCTGACTTAGGCAATACATTTAAAGACGCTCCTGTGTCCACTAAAACCCGGGATAAAGTAGTGCCCCTTCACTCCATCGAAATATGCAACGCTTTGTCATGGTCTGGTCCCTCTGGAGGAAGATCAAAATCGGTGAAGCCCAAACCATTCTCGACAGATATGTTAGCACAGCCATTCTCAAACTGATTGACTGTTATTTCATGGGGCACGAATGCATTCTTTAACAACTTCATCAAAGCATTCCTGTGAGGTTCTGAATAAATCAACAGAGACAAGATAGACATCTTAGAAGGAGTATGGCTTAGATGATAAATTATGCTATAATCACTCTTTCTGATAATTCGTATCAACTCTTCAACCTCATCGGGAACTGAAGAAGCTTCTGGTATCGGAATTGGTTGAGTCACATTGGCTGGCGTAACCCTTGGATTACCGATCATTACCTGTTGTTTCCCTTTTTCTCTTGCAGAAGCATCTGCCGCCTCTTGCACATTGGAAGGACCAAATACTCTCCCGCTTCTATTCATTCGACCCACGCCAGAAAAGTTATGGACTTCCTCTTCATCACCTTCAGCATGTTCTTTCTCAGACAAACGGGTACTAACCTCCTGCTTCACCTCATGGTAATAAACATCGGCACCGTAATTCCATGGGATGGCCTTCTTACTGGTATACAGCATAGGACCAGGTACCGTAATCATTAAAGGAGGCGCCCTAGATGGGGTAGGAACGTGCACAGGGGTGTAAGGAATAGATACCACAGCAACATCTTCTTTGGTAACCTTGTTGTTGTACCCCAAAATTTGCCCTCCCATATTTTTAAAACATTTCAAGAAAAATTCACAAGTCCAACCCGGCGCGTCATATTCAGGTGTTCTTTCGCCAAAATATCTCTGATAACGTATTCTCAAATTCAGGTTCGGCTCAAGAGTCAATTCTTTAAAGAAGGTATCTGAATGTGTGAGTTTTCTTGAAGAAATATGGTGAAAAAGTGTGTTGAAAGTGCAGTTTTTACGCGCTAAAAAATTTATAACTTGAAGATCGTGACTCGTTTTGAACCCGTTCCAGTGGCCAAAATTCCGTCTTGACATTATCTACGTTTTCATCTCTCACGGCTGGAAGCCAATTTCGATCAGAAAGTCTTCAAAAATGTGGATTTATCAAGTATTTTCGTACAGAAAATTTATGACAGAAGTTTATTTGCGTCATGTTCAGAAAATCATAACTTGGTCGATTTTCATCGTATCGAGATGGTTCTGGCGCCAAAATTTCACAAATTGAGTTGGCTACATTTTCACAGAAGGTATTGAGTTCAAACGGTATTCAAAAGGCCTTCGTTTTTTGCTCAGAGTGCGTGACGCACCGAAAATCCTGAATGCTGAATAATATTTCATCTGGGCCGAAACTTCGAAAATTCATAACTCGGTCAATTTTTATCGGATTGGGCTCATATTTTTACACAAGGTCACTGACTCATAGATCTACAACTTTGCTTCAAAAGTCGAGACCGGATTATGTTCCTATCAATACCATTTTTTATTGAAGAACGTGTCAGAGTCGACACTGGAGCCCAAAATAAGTTTGTCTGAGCTGAAACTTCAAAAATTCATAACTAATTCACCGTTTATCCGATTGAGCCGATTTTCGGACAGGAGTTAGTTATCGATGTCGGCTACATTTTGTTTTCACATTTCAACTTCAAAAATTGCACTTAAGTCCCTGCGATTTAGTTTAGAAAGTAACAAACTCAAGTGAACATTGGAGATCCAATTGCACATTCAAAGCCCATTTTCTTTACCCTAATTTCCATTATATAATCACATTCTTTTCACACAAACAGAGGAGAGAAAAAAACCTGGCCACAACACTGTCAGAATATCAAATTCTTTCAAGAACCCTAAAACCTTGAAATCCTTATTACAAATCCCTCTCTCACTACAAACAAGTTATCTCAGTTACAAATCAACACCTCACTACTTCTTCAGTAAGGGTAAGGCTGACTTGATCTCCATGATCAAAAGGGCATAAAAGCATTCATGTCACTAATTTTCCAGTAAGGGTAAGATTGATTTGATCTCCATGATCAAAAGGGTATAATCATTCATACATGCCATATTGTGCCTAAACATTAAATTTCTTCATATATTGGCTTTATTTGCATTTTATGATTTTATTTAATGTGTTCATGAGATTCAACACTGCAGATTTTAGACAGGATCCCATGCAGGTTCATTAAGGAACGTTGAGGTCAGAACACAAATGGGCAAAAGCCAAATGGCTAAAACAGAACAGCTTACACATGACACCAATACATGGCGAGGCAGACATCTTGAGAATGTTAAGGAACGTTGAGGTCAGAACACAAATAGGCAAAAGTCAAAACACAAATGGCCAAAACAAAACAGTTTACACATGACGCCAATAATTGTTTCACCCCTCCAATCAGGCTCGTATACTCCTAAACTCTCTCTCACTCTATTTGTATTATGTTCCTTTAATTAATTAATCGTTATTATTTTTATTAATCACTAACCAATTAACATTTTTTCCTAATAAAATAAAAAACACAAAAAATATTTTATTTATTAAAATTAATTTCATCACTTTTATTTTTGTAAATAAATTAATTTAATCAATTTAGCTTTAATTAGATTTAACTTTTAATATTTTTTGCAATATTTAAAATCAATTTAGAATATTAGGTTTCTATTAGCATTAATTCAATTTATTTTATTTCTTTAAAAACTCAAAAATCCAAAAATATTTTCATTATTTAATTTAATTTAATTGTTCATTTAATTTAATTCCATTTAATTCAAAAATAAACAAAAATCCTTTCTTTAATAAAAAAGGGTCAAAACCTCAAAAAACTCGCATCCGATTTAATTTCCCACACGCGATCCATTTTTCCATATTATTGTACTTGCTTCCGGAATGTAATAACTTTAATTAAGACTTTATTTATTTATTGCTTTATTTTATTTTCTCGCAATTTACTTTTCAAGGGTTGTTTTTGGCGATGTAAATACCCGACGCCTTGTAATAGCTTAGATTTAATTTCCTGCAATTTACTTCCCGCAAATTATTAAACTGTTAATTATGCATGACAAGACTGTATGACAATTAAAAACAACTCGTAGCTCACAAACGCATGATCAAATATAATATAACATGAAAAACAACACACATGCACATGTGTTGGCTCTTAAATTCGACACCCTTGTTTCATTAATATCAGCCATTAAAGCTGAAGGATGTTTTCGATCAGCTGGGTCTGTCGAAATGCCCATCGAAAGATGACAATGTACTTAGAAGATTTCTTCCAAGGGAGAAGTTGGTTGCCTTCGACGTCGAAGGTGTTTCTCGTCGAAGATGCTTCTCGACGAAGATGTTCGATGGTTCAGAGTGGAACGGTTTGAAATTCAAGCGTTTGGAGGGAAAACGGTTTCCAGCGGTTACCAAGTGCAACGTGCAAAGATCTGGAGCGTCGAACGTTGAGAACGTGCCAAGTGGAATCATCTCGAAGCAGTGTAACTGCCCGACAGTTACTTGGGATGTTTTAGTATAAATAGTAGTAGTTCACGCAGTTTCTCGCGTGTGTTCACAATTATATACAAAGTCACTCATATAGATTCGAGTACCCAGCGTGTGAGAAAGAATTGTTGAGAATGTATGTGTGAAACACCACTTTTATTAATTAAAGCCATTTACTTTCCAGAAACTTTACTTGCTTTCTTCTTTACTTTCCCAGTCGAAGCCCTTTATTTCAAGCCTTCATTTATTTTACCAAGCCTATTTCCTCATGCAATTTACTTAAAGCCTCTTTATTTTCTTGTCATTTAACCATTATCCCATTTAATCAAAACCTCAAAAATCAACCTATGTCTTAGGATCAATCTGATCGATCCTGCGAGTAACCAAATAAGTAACCATTTGGAGGATCAGCGGTTGTTTACCAATAACCACGGTAAACAAATTGGCACACTAACGAGGAGTGTTGCATGTTATTGAGAAGTGGTAGAATATACACTAACGATACCAATACTTCCAGAAGAAGGGAAGAGATGGCGAATCCGCCAAACAATAACGAAATCCCACAAACGAATGTGGGAGCAACGGTTATCCCGACCGTAAGTGAAGCGATAACCGCTGGTTCAACACCAGCAGTAACGGTCACAGCAACGGGGCCATTACCTCCTTTCACAGGCCCCAGAGTGCCTTTGGGAACTCCCCCACCAAGGGGAAATTTAGGCACAAGGCCTTTTGTTCCCCCAGGATTTATGACAGGCGGTCATAATCGAGAACCACTCTATGGCATGCCAACTTCTGACTTGGCTAGCCTGACGAATGTTGCGTCCATTTTTTCAGACCCTTTAGTGAGTGCCTCTTCGCCACTCCAAGGTTCTGGAGTAGGTATGGCGAATAGAAATAGGACCCAACTCTTAGGAGGAACGTCCCAAGTAGCACATGGCCTTACAAATGCCTCGACAGCAGTCTTGAGGCAACAAATGGACGAAAGCAACCATGATATGGTGCAAATGTTGGCACAAACTTTAAGTACAGTGCTGAACCCTCTAATACAAAACACTACTCAATCGAATCAGCAGATGACAGCGCAAATGACGCGTTTGGCTGATTTCTTTGGAGTACCCCAACCTATTCGACAGCCCCAAAGGGCGCAAATAAGGGGAAACCAGGGTGTATTCTTAGAGGAAGAAACCACTATCAACCAGGTCCAACAGCCTGTCGAAGAAAACCTTAGGGCACGACTGGAGCAACCTGTCGAGAAACCTAGGGTAATAACCCCAGAGGTAAGGTTAGTTAACAGAAACCAAAATGCTGACGAAGTAGTTCAGCATATCCAATACCAAAACATGGGTTTGGAAAATAATCTGGCAACCATGATCGAAAGGATCATGACTCAAAATGGGATGAACATGGGCTTTCGAAGGCCCAACTTCACATCCCCGTTGTCAGAATACGTGTTACAAACAGACTTACCTCCTAGATGTAAAGTCCCCAAATTCACTAAGTTCTCTGGGGACACGACAGAATCTACTGTCGAACATGTGGTGAGATACTTGATCGAAGCAGGAGATATTTCGAATAACGAGAACCTGAGGATTAAGTACTTCCCAAGTTCTTTAACAAAGAACGCTTTTACTTGGTTTACAACTCTCCCCCCCAATTCGATCCATCATTGGACCCAGTTGGAAAGATTGTTCCACGAGCAATTCTACATGGGGCAAACCAAGATAAGCCTGAAAGAATTGGCCAGTGTAAAGAGACGTTTCACTGAACCTATAGACGAATATCTAAATAGGTTCAGGTTGCTCAAAGCGAGATGTTTTACACAAGTGTCGGAACATGAGTTAGTCGAAATAGCTGCAGGCGGTTTAGATTATTCCATTAGGAAGAAGTTAGACACTCAATACCTGAGATACATGGCCCAACTGGCCGATAGAGTTCGACAGGTAGAACGCCTCAAAGCTGAAAAGGCAAAAGCAACGAAAACTCATAAGCGAGAGAGGATAGCGTATGTTGAGATGGATGACGAAGATCCTGAATCCTTCGACGATACTATAACTGTCGAAGAAGGAGAAGTCGATTTAGCGGAACTAAAACAAGGGCCACCATACTCTTGCAAACTGTTAGTCCCCTCAAGTGGGAAAAATCCCATTGGTCCAGAAAGGACCAACGATAGGTTCCCCAAAAAGACTTATAGTTTTGACATTACAAAATGTGATGAGATCTTTGACTTGCTTGTAAAAGATGGCCAAATGATAGTACCCCCAGGGGTAAAAGTGCCTCCTCTTGATCAAAGAAAGAAGAGAGGCTTTTGTAAATATCATAATTTTTTGGGCCATAAAACTTCTCAATGTTTTCTTTTCAGGAATCTTGTGCAAGATGCTATCGAAGAAGGGAGGTTGAAGTTTGCTGACAAGACCCCCATGGCTGTCGACTCTAATCCGTTGCAGGCTGAAGCCCACTATGCTGAGCCTTCAGAGGTGAACGTGATCGAGACATCCAGGAGCCAGTCGAAGAGGCCAGGAATCACAATGGTCGAAGTCTCAAAGGACCATATCAACATGCCAATCTTTGGCAGTTTTTCTGGGAATTTATCCAGAAAGACAATTGAAGCGGTTCAGAAAGCGGTCGAAAGCCCAAAGCTGGAGACCGTTGAAGCCCAAAAAACTGGACCAAAACCCAGTTCTCACTTGGCCACAGTTCAAGGCCAGACGGAGAATTTGGAGATTCAAATGAAGCAGTTGACTCTTGCCAACAAAGATACAATGAATGCCAACATGGTCGAAGTCTCTGACCCAAAAGCATCAAAGGAGGCCATGAGGCAAGAACAAGCTAACAAGACTGCTTTCCCTCAGGAAAATGAAAATCTGGCAGATTTCCTGCAAAGATGCCAGAAAAAGAAGTCAGAGGTGATGCTGTGTCCAAGATGTAGTTCGATCTTTGACAAAAAAGCTGCTGAGCATATTCAAGGCGTAAGAGCAGCAAATAAGAGAAGGGAAAATGTTGATCTTCGACATGACCCCAGAAGAGCCTCCCAAAGAGGTTCAAACCAAGAAAAGAGGCCATTGACTTTCAGGCCTCCAACTAATGTGCCGGTAGATACCTGGTACAAGACATCTGGTCGAAAGAGGCCAAGCGAGGAGAAATGGCACTCTTTCGACGTGCCAAGGGGTTCATCTTTAACACAAAAGAAAGAGCCTCAAGTTGTTGCCCCTAAAGTTGCACAGGTGTCAAGCAACTACAAAGGGAAAAATCCCATGTCTCGATCTCAATGGAGGAGATACCAAAGGAGACGAAAAGCTGAGAGGGAGGCTGCCAATGAACCAAAGGCAAAAACCAGTTCAAATGTTCCTCTAAGGAAGCAAAGGAAACCTCTGGAAAGAGAGCCAGTAACCAACAGGCTAGTTTGGCCTAACCAAGGTGAAATCGAGGACGAAGATGGTTCTGAGTCTGATGATACTTTGGACATAATGGTGAATATAGTCTCAGTGCTGCCCAGAGAGTTCAACCGACAGGTGGAGGTCGAAACGAGTGATTGGGAAGTGGAGCAAGAAATGGCCAAACATAGGCCAGTGTGCTATTTCGTCATGGACAATGGCACTACTGAGGAACAAAATGGATTCTTCGAACCACCTACAGAGGCGATGAAAAATCACCTCAAGCCTTTATTTATAAGGGCTAAACTCGAAGAAACTACAGTGAATAAAATCTTGGTGGATTGTGGGGCAACCATCAACATTATTCCTCACTCTATGCTAAGGAAAATTGGCAAAAGGGATGAGGACATTAAGCCTCACAACATGGTCCTGTCGAACTATGAGGGCGGCATAGGGACCACTATGGGAGTGATCCAACTGGATATCAAGGTAGGATCTATCCTTCGACCAACAATGTTTATGGTCATATCGGCCAAACCTAACTACAATCTTTTGTTGGGCCGTGAATGGATTCATGGTGTTGGAGCTGTGCCATCATCAATGCACCAGAGGTTGCTGCTATGGCGTCCAGATGGGATGGTCGAAAACATAGAGGCAGATCAAAGCTATTACCTGGGCGAAGTGAATCACCTAGGGCTGGCAGATTTCGACAAGAACTTGGCTCACATAGGGCCATGTCCTACACCTGACTTCGACCTGGCGCCAGCGCCAAATACTTTTTGTTCCCTATACCTGCACCCTGAGCATGGTTTCCAATGGGACAGAGAAGACTTGTCCCACATAGACTTCAGTGGGTTAACTGATATCCAACCAACTGGTTGGGGAAGTGAATTCAGTGATAATGACTGAGTCACAGTCATTGAAGCGAATTTCGGCTTATGTAGCCGAAACAAAGATGATAACGGCTCTTGAAGCCGAAGTAAAGTACATGCCACACAGGCCAATGATCAACAGTTATCTGCTGCAGGTCCAGGAAAGGATTTCGATCCAGAACCTCCTGATATCATGCCAGAAGGAATGCAGGAACAGAGGCTCGACGCCATCTATGACGATGAGCCTTTGGGCTTCGAAAAGGACCCCTTGGCGAACAACATTAAAATGTTAGCGCAAGATCCTTTAGAAGAAATTAACTTAGGCGAAGGGTCAGAGAAAAAGCCAACTTACATCAGCGCCAAAATTGACCCAGAACTTAGGTTGGAAGTAATCCAATTGTTGAAAGAGTTCAAGGACTGTTTTGCATGGGATTACGACGAAATGCCTGGTCTCGACAGAGGATTGGTAGAACTTCAGTTGCCAATCAAACCTGGGAAGAAGCCAATCAAGCAAAGTCCAAGACGCTTCGCTCCAGAAATACTGTCGAAGATCAAAACAGAAGTCGAAAGACTGCTGAAGTGCAAATTCATACGCGTTACAAGGTATGTCGAATGGATTGCAAACATTGTGCCAGTAATTAAGAAAAATGGTACATTAAGGGTGTGCATAGATTTCAGAGATTTGAATGCTGCTACGCCCAAAGATGAATATCCTATGCCTGTGGCGGAAATGCTAGTCGATTCTGCCGCTGGCTATGAATACCTGAGTATGCTCGATGGTTATTCAGGATATAATCAAATATTCATTGCTGAAGAGGATGTGTCGAAAACAGCTTTTCGATGCCCTGGGGCTCTAGGCACTTACGAATGGGTAGTGATGCCTTTTGGCCTAAAGAACGCTGGGGCAACATACCAGCGAGCAATGAATTCTATCTTCCATGATTTTATTAACACTTTTATGCAAGTATATATTGATGACATTGTTATAAAATCTGTTTCCAGGAAGAATCATATTGACCACCTTCGACAATCATTCGAAAGAATGAGAGAACATGGTCTAAAGATGAACCCTTTGAAGTGTGCATTCTGTGTGAAAGCTGGAGATTTCTTGGGCTTCGTTGTCCACAAGAAAGGAATCGAAATCAACCAGAACAAGACGAAGGCTATTCTGGAAGCGAAAGCGCCATCGAATAAGAAGGAACTGCAATCTCTGTTAGGCAAGATAAATTTCTTGAGGAGATTTATATCTAACCTAAGTGGGAAAGCTCAAGCCTTTTCACCCTTACTTCGACTGAATAAAGAGGGGTTCGAATGGGGGCAAGAGCAACAAGAAGCCTTCGACAAAATCAAAGGGTACCTCACTAAGCCACCTATTTTGGTGCCTCCTTGTAACAATAGGAGTATGAGATTGTACATAGCTGCATCCGACAAAACTTTGGGAAGCATGTTAGCCCAAGAAGATGAGAATGGAGTCGAAAGACCCATTTACTATCTTAGTAGAGTTTTGAACGATGCAGAAACTAGATATAGCGAAGTTGAAAAATTGTGTCTATGTCTGTATTTCTCTTGTACAAAACTCAAGCAATATATAAAACCAGTTGATGTGTATGTTTCGTCTCATTTTGATGTTTTCAAGTACATGTTGTCGAAACCTATCTTGCACAGTCGAATTGGCAAGTGGGCACTAGCATTAACTGAATACTCCTTGACCTTTATGCCTCTTAAGGCAGTGAAAGGACAAGTGGTTGCAGACTTTATAGTCGACCACTCATTTCAAGTTGAGGATATTAATTATGTGGAGATAGAACCTTGGAAATTCTACTTCGATGGTTCCAACCATAAAGACGGAACAGGAGTAGGAGTCTTGATCATTTCTCCAGAAAAAATTCCAACAACATTCAAGTATAAGATATCAGGTTCTTGTTCGAACAATGAGGCTGAGTATGAAGCTCTAATTACTGGCCTTGAAATATTGTTGGAATTGGGGGCAACTCGAGTCGAAATAATGGGAGACTCGGAGTTAGTCATTAAGCAAGTCACAAAAGAATATAAATGCATAAGAGAAAATCTCATTATGTACTTTGTGATAGCAAATCGTTTATTGAAAAAATTTGAAATGGTCAATATTCGACACATACCCAGATTGGAAAATCAAATAGCCAACGACTTGGCACAAATTGCATCTGGTTACAAGATTTAAAAAACGAGATTACAAAGAGCAATCGAAGTTCGAGAAAAGATAAAAGCAACTTGTCTATCACCAACAGACTTGGAATCGACAAGACTAGGATATGCTGATCAAAGTAACTTCGAAATTTCGTTCATAGATAATTTGTCAGAGCAGGATTGGAGGAAGCCCATTGTGGATTATCTTCAAAATCCAGGAGCTTCGACAGAACGGAAAACAAAGTATAGGGCGTTGAGTTATGTACTCATGGGTAATGAGTTATTCAAGAAGACGCCTGAAGGGGTATTGCTAAAATGTTTAAGTGAAACTGAGGCATACATAGCCCTTTCGACTACGCACGCTGGAGCATGTGGGGCTCACCAAGTAGGCCATAAGATGAAATGGTTGTTGTTTCGACAAGGACTATACTGGCCCACTATGCTGAAAGATTGTGTCGAGTTCGCTAAAGGTTGCCAAGAATGTCAAGTCCATACAGGCATCCAACATGTACCAGCAAGCGAACTTCACTCGATAGTGAAACCTTGGCCCTTTAGAGGATGGGCGTTGGACCTCATTGGAGAGATTCGACGAGCATCATCAAAGAGTCAGAAGTATATATTGGTAGGCATTGATTATTTTACTAAGTGGATCGAAGCTATCCCTTTAGTCAATGTAGACCAAGAATCAGTTTTCACCGGTCGAAAGATGCAGGAATTCCTGAGACTATAACAACTGATCAAGGATCAGTTTTCACCGGTCGAAAGATGCAGGAATTCGCTCAGGAAACAGGTTTCAAACTCCTAACATCAACGCCTTATTATGCACAGGCAAATGGTCAAGTCGAAGCAGCGAACAAAGTAGTGATTGGCTTGATAAAAAAGCATGTTGGGAAGAAGCCAAAAAATTGGCATAAGACGTTAGACCAGATTTTGTGGGCTTGTCGAACGTCCCCAAAAGAAGCCATAGGTACAACACCATATAGGCTAACTTTTGGCCATGACGCAGTGTTGCCAGCATAAATTTGTCTTCAATCTGCAAGGGTTCAGAGACATTATGATATTCCCTCTGAAATTTATTGGGATATGATGTTAGACGAACTAGTGGATTTAGACGAAGAAAGATTGCGCGCTCTTGACCTACTCAGGCTTCAGAAGAAAAGAGTAGAAGACTCTTATAATAAAAAGGTGAAACCTAAGGCATTTTCGCCTGGAGAACTAGTCTGGAAGGTGATTCTTCCCATGGATCGAAGGGATCGAAGCATGGGAAAATGGTCACCCAAATGGGAAGGACCATTCAGAGTTATCCAGACTTTCTCTGGTGGAGCCTATGAAGTCGAAGAGCTAGGTGAAGATAAAAGGCTCTTGAGAGTAAATGGTAAATATTTGAAAAAGTACAAACCTACACTCCAAGAGATAAAAATAAATAACAAGTAACGACTAAATTAACCATAAACAAGCCAAAATGGAAAAATTTTATAAATTAGCCAAAATGGCAATATTGTCGAATACATATTACAAAATATGGTTAAAAGGCTGAATCAATCAGAAGGGGATGGAGTCCTTGAGTCGAAGGTATTTGGTTTGCTGCAGCTCCAATCTTTTGTTGCACAAAGCATTCGCCTGCGCAAGCTTGGCAATTTGATCGTCGAAGGCTTGAGCTTTCTCAGCAAATTCTAGGCCTTGTGTGATTTCAGCTTGACTTTCGGTGTCTGGAACAGTCGAAAGAAGTTCCTCCTTGCGCTTAGTATTGGCATTTATCTTAGCCTCTATTTCTTCGATTTGCGCCTTAAGGGAAGCATTCTCTCGATCGATGGCATCAACTTCTTCTTGTTTAGATGCTTTTTGCTTCGACAACTCCACAATTCGAGAAGTTGTCTCTGCTACAGCAGTCCATGCAGAAGAGCTTTTGCCATATAACACTTCAATCTGGCTATTAAAGCCCCTTTGTCGCTGATAATCTGCTGAGACTTGATCAATAATGGAGTGTAACTCCATGATAAAGCCTGAAACTTCTGGAGGCACAGCTAACAAGTCTACGGCATTCAAAACAGCCCCCAAATATGATGGAGCAGTAGGGTCCCCCTCCAAAGCTTTCATCAAGTCCTTCTTCAAAAACTGAGCCTTAACCTTCGTCAAAGCCTCATCGAGAGGAGAAGTTTCAGTGGACTTCCCCGACAGAGTAGGAACCTCCTGACTAGCATCAGACGAACTTTTGCTCTCGATGATGGCGTTCAGATAGCTAACAGGATCAGTTTTCTTCAAGAGTTCTAAGTCCTCTTTCGACCTATGCTTTGTTGAGGTAACAGCCTTTGCAACAGCGTTGTCTTGGGTTTGAGGCTGTTGAGTAGCATTTGCCTCGACTTGACTCTCTTCGACTCGGACTGCGGCAGTACCAGCGTCATCATGGTCCCCTTCGCCAGCGTCACCTTGATCCTTTTCGCCAGCGTCACCGCGGTCCCCTTCGTCACGATTTTCTTCCGACAGATCCACCACCTGAATCTCTTTTGGTTGTTGCTCTTCTGTTTGTGGATCTTCTGTTGGTTTTTCTGCTGTCTCAGTATTGGCTTCATTTATTTCAGTATTGGCTTCATCGTTCGCCAAGTCTTTTTCTTGTGGCCTGCTGAGTTCAGCAGAATCCAATGTTTCAGAAGTCCTTGGCGCTGAGCTTTCAGTGGTGTCCTGAAAAGAGAAGAAGATAGAATCTTCTAAATTCGAAAGAGACATAATCGAACGTAGGTATCGACACCTGAGTTACAAAGGGATCAAAGAGATTACCTGTAAAGTAGCTTCAGCCCCAGGGCTGGAATTGTCGCTTTCGACAGGTTTATTGAGAAGAACGTTTAATTCCTCCTCCGTTGGCTCCTCAATGATTACTGGAGGTGGCCTGGGCTTTCTCCCACCAACCTTTATTCTGATTGTTCGAGCCTCAGGAAGAGGAACGTCCTTCTTCAGCTTTCGCCTTTTTAGAGGAGCAGGGGGAGAATCATCTTCTTCGTCGCTCCCAGATTCGACCGTCAGTGTTGGCCGTTTCTTGGGCGAAGGTGCCTAAACACCAATTGGAGTTCGATTTAGAAGTTGCATCGAAAGTCAAAAGTTAAAACCAGAAGAAAATAATGAAAGTCTGGTTACCGATGCAGAAGGCTTTTTCGAAGGGCCTTCCCCCTGTTGGTTTGTTGTGGTCTTCGCCGGCTCTATAGTCTTCGCCGGTGGTGGAGGTTTTGTTAAGGGGCCTCCTCCCTGTTGGCCTTCTGTAGCCTTCTTGGCTGCAGGCTTTCGAACAACTGAAAGTAGACAAAATAATTAACAGGCTAGCAGTCGAAAGAGAAAGACAAAGTAATTTGGAAGGATGAACTTACATTTCTTTATTTTGTCCAAGACAAGGACAAAAGATTTCTGAAGCTCATCCACGAAGTCCTTCTCGTCGAAAAACTCCTCAGCGTAGTAACTTTTCCACCACTCCTCGAAGGATGGTGAGCAGAGAAAGTTAAGCTGATAGTCAAACAACGAAAGAACTGTTCGACCAGCATATCTGCCGATATGTTTAGTGGCAGCGTCTTCAGTGTAGTCGTTGCAGAAGTATAACATAGACTTCTCCCTGGGAAAAATTGGAGAAGGTAGTGTTTGAATAATACCAAACTGGCGAGACACCAGGTTTGGTTGATACGCGATTAGACTCAAGTGAGTCTTAGAGCTCTTGAATCGAAGGGGCATTATTCTTGGTGTGAGAAATGCCTCCCACACTGTTGTATGTTCGTCGACCTGAGGACCACTCGACGTCCTAGGATGTGGCCTTGTGAACCACTCTGGGCCAACCTTTCGTCGAGCAAACGGAGCCATGGTCGAAGCAAACTCTTTCCTTTTAGCAAACATCAAAACGAAGTTTGTAAAAGTTTGTTGAAGCTCCAGCCGATCTTCCGTTGGAGTCAACAGAGCCAATCTGGTGCCTTCGACGCGTCTGTTTGCTATTTCTGGAGCCTGCTCATTTATTTGAATCTTCTTAGGCAAGAAAGACTCGAAGGTGGCATTGAGCCACAGCTGAAGCAGCCAAAAGGGTCCAGCAAGCAGCAGACTGGCTCTGTTCTCGATGATCTTCAGAAGAGTCGCTCCGTTGCTAATCGACTCATACAGACTCGCCAAAATCAATTCTGCCAGACAGATATTTTGGCCATGGTGGAGTTGAGTGGCGAGAGTGACCATCTTCTTGGTCACCTGTAAGGACTTGGAGCAAAACACAAAGCGTGTCAGCCATAAGGCTAGAAACGCAATATGTTCGACATCTGACACAGCATCTGTCGACTTATCGTGGTAGTGATTGATGAAGGTGGTGTAGGTTGGTTTTGTGGCAGAGAATCCAATCTGATCCTCTGACATTTCCTCCGGGTCGAAGTAGTCCCCAGTGGGTCGAAGGCCAGTGATGGCGGCCACGTCGAAGAGCGTGGGAGTCAGCATTCCACAGGGAAGATGGAAGGTGAAATGGGTGTAATCCCAGAAGAGTAAAGAAGCTATCAACATCTCTGGGGAATAGTTAAGACTTGTCTTCGACAGCATAACCAGGTCGAATATCCCCATGTCTTTCCAGATCGAAGCCTGGCGTTTCTCCATTTTTTCCAGCCAAGCACTATAATCAGGAGTGAGGCTAGGGCCAGACCTGAAAGCCCTAACACCTTTATTGAAGAAACGGAGGTCGATTTTCTCTTTAGCAGGATCTTCATTATCCTCTGCATCTTTCTTGGAGCATCCAACCGGTTTGAGTCTCTCAAGTACCGGAAAGTAACTTTTGATCTTCATGGCCTCAGCAATGCTTGGGTATAATGGGCCAGACATAGCAAAGATTTGGTTGGAATATCCAACCGGAATCATGAGGTGGCGTGAATAAGCATCACGTACAGCAATGTCCAAAGGCTCAGGGACCCTTCGTTGGCCCGTGGGAGTCACTACGGGAGTGGTAGAGAAAATCCTAGGTTTGACATTTCCAGAGGGAGTGTTGGCGCTAGGAGCGTTGGAAGAACCAGATGCCATTGTTGGTACTAAGGTTGAAGACGAAGTGAAGAACAGGGGGTTTGCAAAGTTGACAAGAGTTTGTATGCAAATGAGGAATTCTGAAAGCAAGGTAGCGTAAAAAGTCCCACAATGGGTACTTACCGCTATTTATAGTAGTGGGGGAAATCCCCAAATTCGAGGACATTAAATGCCATTTAATGTTGCAGAAGGTAGTGGGACACGTGGCGTCTCCCTGTTGTTGTAGCCGTTCTGCAGAAATGGAAGGGTGCAGCGTGCGCCCTCGTTTTTGGGAATTGTCATGATGACAATTTGTGAAAAGACGTTTGGCACACTGCACGCCGTACTGAAGTGACGTCTTAGGTACGAATGAATGATGGCTTTTCCTTGGGATTGTCAGTGGTTGGTAGAAGACAACAAAAAGTGCACAATTTAATTTGTGACTGAGAATGAAAAGACAGGTGTCGAATGGCATTTCAAAGAATGCCTTTTTCTTTCAGAGTCGAAATAAGGCATTCTTGGGGGGCAATTTGTTGGCTCTTAAATTCGACACCCTTGTTTCATTAATATCAGCCATTAAAGCTGAAGGATGTTTTCGATCAGCTGGGTCTGTCGAAATGCCCATCGAAAGATGACAATGTACTTAGAAGATTTCTTCCAAGGGAGAAGTTGGTTGCCTTCGACGTCGAAGGTGTTTCTCGACGAAGATTTTCGATGGTTCAGAGTGGAACGGTTTGAAATTCAAGCGTTTGGAGGGAAAACGGTTTCCAGCGGTTACCAAGTGCAACGTGCAAAGATCTGGAGCGTCGAACATTGAGAACGTGCCAAGTGGAATCATCTCGAAGCAGTGTAACTGCCCGACGGTTACTTGGGATGTTTTAGTATAAATAGTAGTAGTTCACGCAGTTTCTCGCGTGTGTTCACAATTATATACAAAGTCACTCATATAGATTCGAGTACCCAGCGTGTGAGAAAGAATTGTTGAGAATGTATGTGTGAAACACCACTTTTATTAATTAAAGCCATTTACTTTCCAGAAACTTTACTTGCTTTCTTCTTTACTTTCCCTGTCGAAGCCCTTTATTTCAAGCCTTCATTTATTTTACCAAGCCTATTTCCTCATGCAATTTACTTAAAGCCTCTTTATTTTCTTGTCATTTAACCATTATCCCATTTAATCAAAACCTCAAAAATCAACCTATGTCTTAGGATCAATCTGATCGATCCTGCGAGTAACCAAATAAGTAACCATTTGGAGGATCAGCGGTTGTTTACCAATAACCACGGTAAACAACATGCCACTCCTAGGGTACGCCTCACTGGTTGCCTCGAACGTGGTCATTGAGTATAGGGTGTTTTAGAGGTCACCCTCCTGTCTAAAGATCAAAGTTGCCTCGAAACGGTTGCCTCGATAAAAAATGATCTAAGACATTAGGGTTACCGCTAAGGCGTCCTACCATTGCCTTATTGACCACATGTCCCTATAATCGAATTGACCCGAAACTCCAACGACGGTGCTACCTACCCCTCAATAGTGGGATAGTACTGTCTAAAGGACATCTACACAGCTTAATTTCTTTTGAGTAGGTAGAGGTTATAAGGTACTTGCTCTTTCAAAACAAAAACAACTTTTCGCACCTACACTTTTCAAACAAAAGTTTTCAAACAAACACTTCATACACTCTTGAGGACTGATACAAGAGTTAAAACGAAGTTTTCAAACAAACTTTTTCAAAACCCACAAACACAAGAAAAGCAAAACATTTTTGAAAACATAGTGAGCAAGTACCTAAGAGCCCGTGGATAACCACGGATAGAAAGGGTGCTAACACCTTCCCTTTCTATAAATCTACCTCCCGAACCGAGAAACATTCTCGAATAAGGAATTTTGCTGTGCTTTTGTCCTTTCCATGTTGGAGAACATAAAAGACGGTGGCTACTCTTGCTTACCGCGACATTTCGCAAACCAGCTTTAAAAACACTCAGTTCTATTTCCACCGATCACAGAATTGGCGACTCTGCTGGGGACACTTTATAAGTAAGGTGTACCTTAGGATTAGACCACTCTTATGTTTTCAATTGTATGTCCTGATTGCTTTTATATTTGTGGGCTTGTATGGGAGTTTCATAGATCCTAACCCGGATCTGGGGGATACCCTTTTAGGTAGCATAAGCTGTGAGGGACCTGTCCGGCGTAGACCGACACGGGTGAAGCAGTGGCTACGTTGGTGTGGCACCTTGGTCTGTACCGATATCCCTTGTGTTGCAACGAGGAGAATATGGGTCTTTTGAGGAGTCATTAAGCACCAACCGACCTTAGAACCCTAATTTGACCCAACTTGGCCATAGAACAGTAGCAGTATGCTACACCCATTGAGGCTAAACTCTCGCGATGGTTCTGGCCGCAAGAAAAGATTGTGACGCTAGAGTTATGACCGATTGAGGGTAGTCAGTGATATTGGGATCCCTTAGAACCCGATTACTTTTGATAGGATAGGTTTTTGAGCCCACCAACTTCAAGAGGGTAGTACCCCAAACTTCATGCTGGCCTAAACTCTAAGGGCTGTCTTGTGTGACTTGTGTGCCTTCAAACTTGACTACTTGCATGCTTGTTATCTGACACATGAGTTTCTTGCAGGTTTTGTTTACAGTCCTTAATCTGGGCTTATAACAGGGTTTACTTACATCACTCCATGCATAGCATAACATCATACCATCATACCATTGGATGCATCCTGCATAAGGACTAATCCATTTCAAGGATCTCAAGGGCTTGTGATGCAGGTCATGATGAACCAACTGTCTAGCAAGAAGCAAAGGGGATTTATTTTCCTCTAGCCAAGGTTGATGACTTGAGTCAGGGGCTATGACCCACTCGATATGGTGAGCCTTGACTCTTGAAGAAGGACTCTCAACCACATGAAGTTCCTTCAATCAAGCAACCAGATGCGAATTCTAACAATTTTCTTGTTTACCCCGCGAGATCCTTGAAAACATTGCATACATACATACATATCATTGCATTACATGTACCCTTTTGACAGGTCACTTATTTTCTTCGCTGTTTATTTCAGCAATCATCATGAATCCTGAATCATCCAATGAACAAGCTATCAAGGCCCTCCAGGCCCAGAATGCCCAGTTCCAGGAGTTGGTTATGAGCCTAGCCCAGGGCCAACAGGATTTGAAGACTCTGCTCTTGAAGAAGAAGAAGAAGAAGAAGAGGATTGTGTTGTTCAACCCTAGACGCAAATCTGGGAATGGATCACGAATTGAGGCTGAGCTGACTACCCCATCTGTTGGGAAAGACAGTCCCCAAGAGAGAGAGGTTCCTAGTCCAGTGGTCTCCAACAACGAGACCGATTACAATGATGAACAGTACCCTCTAGCTGAGGACAGGTATAAACAGCTAGAAGACCGGCTAAGTGATATGGAGATACAGAAAGTGCCCGGCCTAGACTTCGAAGATCTAGGTCTATCCTCCGGGGTGGTGATCCCGCACAAGTTCAAGGCACCTGCCTTTGCAAAGTACGACGGAGCCTCCTGTCCTAAGCTGCACCTGCGTTCATACATAAGGAAGATCCAGCCCTACACGGCCGACAAGAAATTGTGGATTCACTTCTTTCAGGATAGTCTGGCAGGAACTCAACTCGAGTGGTTCTATCAGCTGGATGGAGCCAGTATCCGTACCTGGGAAGATTTGGCTACTGCGTTCTATAAGCAGTATCAATATAATTCCGACCTCGCTCCTACGTGTAACCAACTCCAGGGTATGTCACTAGGGACGGGTGAAGGATTCAAAGAGTATGCTCAAAAATGGAGGGACCTTACTGGAAGGGTGCAGCCACCTCTAACTGACCGTGAGCTCGTTGATATGTTCCTGGGGACCCTGTCTGGTCCGTTCTTCAACCATCTGATTGGGAACTCTTCTGCTGGGTTTACAGATCTGATCTTGACTGGGGAGAGAATCGAAGCTGGTATCAAGTCTGGGAAAATACAGAATGGTGACTCCTCGAACACTGAGAAGAAACCATCCAAGAGAGAATCTAGTGATGTCTATGGTTCAAGAGGGCAGAATAGGTCCGAACACCGCCAAGATGTCAACGCGATAGTTATTGCAAAACCGGCCGGTGCTCCTCAGCGTCACAATCAACAAAGGGAAGAGAGACCTAAAAGGCAATTCACTCCCCTCGGCATGACCTTGTCCCAGATATTGCCACAGTTGCTGGAGACCAAGTTGGTAACTCTAAGGGACCCTCCCAAGAATCCCAACAGGACACCTGCAAGGTATAACCCCAACGTTCGCTGCGCTTATCATTCTGATAGCCCGGGGCATGCTACAGATGATTGTTGGACCCTGAAGAACAAGGTTCAGGATCTGATTGACGCAAAGGAAGTCCAGTTCGACTCTCCAGAGACTCCCAATGTGATCACTGCTCCCTTGCCAAAACATGGCTAGGATTGAAATTTTTTTGTTCATTCGAATGTTCAAGTTGTATTTTTCTTTGATTGTTCAAACATTTTATTCATGTCAAACGTTGTTATTTCATTAATGCATTACACATGTCTGTTTTGAAGTAATTATTTCGTATTCACTATATGCAAAATGCTTTCATTTTTTTGATGTTCAACTCTCGATTGATAATTCTAAGCCTCTTGAGGGAGGATGACGAAAACGATACCACGATATTTACAGTATGCTTTTGAACAGACCCCGCTGATGAGGTACAGGCATTGTTTCAATTCCTAAACACTGGAGTTATAAGGAAGATGATCCCTCGTCAACCCCTCTGAGCCAAAGAAGTAGGAGTTTTTCTTTTCAAAAATTAAAACCCTTAATCGTAACCTGGGGCAGGGTAGTTCTCTCAGTTGATCCAAGTGCACAACGAATGGCAGCAAAAGTCCTTACAGAACAAAAGACAGTAATGGTTCCGAATAATCATAAAGACAGGCAGTCGTCATCTTTCAAAATAAAAACCCAATAAGTCAAAACCTATGAAGGAGACTTACAAAACTGGGGCATCCCGCTGACTGTAATACAAAAAGAAACAGTTCAGGTAAAAAACAGGGATAACACAAAATCAAAAAGAGGTCCTACAAACCCTCGACAAAAAATGACTGCCTATTTAAAATAAATTGTCAACATCCGAACCATCACTGGTATATCAAAGCGAAGATTCAAACAAGGTCTAACGCACGATCAACTGAGTTTAGGTTTGAAGAACATCATGAAGAGCGGGTGGGTACAAATAAAATTTGAGCCTTTATCCTTTGTTTCTTAAACCATGAACCAGGCCACGTTATAACCCTTAAAAGTCCTAGCTGAAGCATGGGTTAGTTCGAAAGCATACTGTTACGAAAGGTATCCTGACTCCTTAAGGCTTGCTGTGAAATAACGAGTTGACATCACAGTTTACAAAAAAATTCACTTGTTTTTATGAAAAAGAATGCATTTTTCAAAAACTTCAAGACAGACATAAGCTTTGCATTCTTAAAATAACATTGTTTGCATATGACTTTTTTTGTTCGAACAGCAGAGAAATTCGCATGATGAATATCCAGTGAACAAAAGTCTTCTCAACAAAAGAGTCATCTCTAGTGAACAAAAGCACTTCCAATTAAGGGGCACGACATGATCATGATCTATCATCTGGGGCAGTTAAGTCAAGATTCGGAGAATCTCTCAAAAGGCCAGCCAGCTAGGGGCAACTCTCCGTCTGAGTCACTTGGGGCATTGGACATGAATTCCAGCGACGAATCTTGCCTGATCAAGCACCTTCTGGTAACATGGCAACGCTACTGACAGTGATAACTTCCTGTATCCTGAGAGCACGGACATAGTCGAAAAAATTCTACGCATAATCAAAGACCCGCTAGGTTGACTGGCCTAGGCAAAAATAATGGCTTCCCGGCGAACCAAAAGGGTTTGGGCAAAAATAAGGGATGAAAATGAAAAATTTGCACACCTGGCAAGTCGAAAACCTGAAAAGGCGGCTTGGGCAAAAATGGGTATCTCGGTGGACTGAAAACCCGAAAGGGTGGTCCAGGCAAAAGTTAGGGACCAAAAGCGTACGACTATGTCCCGTCATCTTGTCACTTACCTACTAGAAGAAGATTTGTCAATCGACAGTTATCAAGCACAGGTACCTTCTCCCACAGAAACAGGGGCAATAAGAATTGTCTGAACTGTACAGCTGCTTTGCTCACCAGGTACAAAGGTAGATTCGGCTGAAGAATGTAACCAGGGTACCGTCACTCCCCGTAGAGTAAGGACAGGTTTCAGCAATACTCTCCCCCGAGCAGAGTTGGTCTCCCATCAGCCCTGAAAAGGCACAGTATCTTCAGCAAGTCAGCAACACTCTCCCCAAGCAGAGTTAGTCTACTATCAGCCTTAAGGAAGTTGGGTATCCCCAGAAAATCTCAACATTCCCCAGCGGAGTATACAGATATTCCCAAGCAAGCATCCCCGACAGTCTTGATCTAAGATTGTTCCCCGGCGGAATACAGACACCCCAGTGGAGCCATTCCCCAGTGCAGTCCAAAAGTTTTCCCGGGAGAGTTGAATCATCCTCCCCAGTAGATTTTGGAAGCTTATCCCCAGTAGATTCTGGAAGCTTGTCCCCTGCAGAGTACATATCTCTCCCCGGCTTTATTCAGAAGATTATTCCCCACCAGAGCTTATAACTGGGTTATCATCAGCTAATTGCCACGGAAAGATCATCCTCGGCGAAGTTCTTCCTATCCCCCAGCGGAGTTCATCAATTCCAACAGAGCTTATCAACGGTATCCCCAGCGGAGTTATCATCAAACCTCAGAGAAGTATCTCTTTCCCACAGAGTATTTCCCCGCAGAATAATCTCTTCAACAAAGTTTATTCCTCAACAGAGTCATCTTCTCCTACAGGTTTATTCCCGCAACCATCATCCCCAGCGGAGACGAAGAACTCTACTCTTCAACATCAGCCCAGGATTCAACAAACTTCCCGGCATCCGTCAAGGATTTATTTACCTAGACGAAAATACATTCATAAACATCACATCTTCATACATTATAGCATGCATACGCATCATACGACACAATCTCATTTGTTTTGGAGAGCATCTTAAAATCATGCAGTTCATGCATCATGACATTGCATACAACTGATGTTTTGCCTTTTCAGGAAAAAGGTCAATCCAAAGATGATTACTATCAACTGTCGCAATTCCAGATTCGATTCCTGTATCTAGCCAGGGCATATCTGTGAGTAATTGATTGTAGATTCGATACCTGTATCTAGCCAGGGCATATCTACATTAAAGAGATTAAAGAGATAGCTGGGAAATGCTCCAGATATGGATGTTGTTCTTTTGCTTATTCAGATTTTCTCTTCAGAGATAGCTTGGAAATGCTCCAGATATGGATGCTATTCTATCGCTTATTCAGAGTTTCTTCCCAGAAATGGCTTAGAGATGCTCCAGATATGGATGCTGTTCTTTTGCTTATTCAGATTTTCTCTTCAAAGATAGCTTGGAAATGCTCCAGATATGGACGCTATTCTTTTGCTTATTCAGAGATAGCTTAGAAATGCTCCAGATATGGATGCTATTCTTTTGCTTATTCAAGAGTTTCCTTTCAGATATAGCTGGGAAATGCTCAAGATATGGATGTTGTTCTTTTGCTTATTCAGATTTTCTCTTCAGAGATAGCTTAGAAATGCTCCAGATATGGATGCTATTCTTTTGCTTATTCAAGAGTTTCCTTTCAGATATAGCCTAGATATGCTCCAAACCGGATGCTATTCTTTTGCTTATTCAAAGATTCTTCTCAGAGATAGTTCAGATATGCTCCAAACCGGATGCTATTTTGTTGCTTATTCAGAGTTGCTTTTCAGAGATGGCCTAGAGATGCTCCAGATCCAGATGCTATTCTATCGCTTATTCAGAGATTTCTTCTAGAGATGGTTCAGATGCGATCCAGACATGTCTACATTTTGATACTTATTCCAGATTCCCTTCTAGAGATGGTTCAGATGCGACCCATATATGGCTACATTCTGATACTTATTCCATATTCCCTTCTAGAGATGGTTCAGATGCGACCCAGATATGGCTACATTCTGATACTTATTCCAGATTTCCTTTCAGAGATAGCTTAGAGATGCTCCCGACGCGGATGATATTCTATTGCTTATTCAGATTCCCTTTCAGATATAGCTGGGAAATGCTCCAGATATGGATGATGTTCTTTTGCTTATTCAGAGTTCCTTTCAGATATAGCTTAGAGATGCTCCTGACCCGGATGTTATTCTACTGCTTATTTAGATTCAAACTTCTAAAGACAACTTAGAGATGCTCCAGACCCGGAGGCTATTCTATTGTTTAGTCCAGATTCATTCAAAAGACATTCCAGATATGATCCAGATTCAGATGACATTCTGTCACTCACTCAGATACAGTATGGATATACCCCAGACTCAGCGGTCATTCTACTACTCGTTTAGACGTCAGCAATCAGACACAGACTAGATATGCTCCAGACACGGAAGCTATTCTATTTCTTACTCAGATTCAACCATCCCTTACACTTCTAAATGGCATCTATAAGCCCATTCCCGACAAGGTTCTGTTACATCTCCAGATGGCATTTATAAGCCCATCCTCCTATCCATCATCTCTCCAAATGGCATTTGTAAGCTCATTCCCGACATCACATTGCTGATACTACATCATGCGAGTGCAAATTTCTGGGCACTTTAGGGTTCAATCATCTTCCACCTTTGGATCACGAAAGGCACGCAAGCCAATCTACATCCTCAGGTTTAAGAAGATTGAACAGGGGCAACTGTTGTACCCCAAAATTTGCCCTCCCATATTTCTCAAAACATTTCAAGAAAAATTCACAAGTCCAACCCGGCGCGTCATATTCAGGTGTTCTTTCGCCAAGATATCTCTGATAACGTATTCTCAAATTCAGGTTCGGCTCAAGAGTCAATTCTTTAAAGAAGGTATCTGAATGTGTGAGTTTTCTTGAAGAAATATGGTGAAAAAGTGTGCTGAAAGTGCAGTTTTTACGCGCTAAAAAATTTATAACTTGAAGATCGTGACTCGTTTTGAACCCGTTCCGGTGGCCAAAATTCCGTCTTGACATTATCTACGTTTTCATCTCTCACGGCTGGAAGCCAATTTCGATCAGAAGGTCTTCAAAAATGTGGATTTATCAAGTATTTTCGTACAGAAAATTTGTGACAGAAGTTTATTTGCGTCATGTTCAGAAAATCATAACTTGGTCAATTTTCATCGTATCGAGATGGTTCTGGCGCCAAAATTTCAAAAATTGAGTTGGCTACATTTTCATAGAAGGTATTGAGTTCAAACGGTTTTCAAAAGGCCTTTGTTTTTTGCTCAGAGTGCGTGACGCACCGAAAATCCTGAATGCTGAATATTATTTCATCTGGGCCGAAACTTCGAAAATTCATAACTCGGTCAATTTTTATCGGATTGGGCTCATATTTTTACACAAGGTCACTTACTCATAGATCTACAACTTTTCTTCAAAAGTCGAGACCGGATTATGCTCCGATCAATACCAGTTTTTTATTGAAGAACGTGTCAGAGTCGACACTAGAGCCCAAAATAAGTTTGTCTGAGCTGAAACTTCAAAAATTCATAACTAATTCACCGTTTATCCGATTGAGCCGATTTTCGGACAGGAGTTAGTTATTGATGTCGGCTATATTTTGTTTTCACATTTCAACTTCAAAAATTGCGCTTAAATCCCTGCGATTTAGTTTAGAAAGTGACGAAATCAAGTGAACATTGGAGGCCCAATTGCACATTCAAAGTCCATTTTCTTTACCCTAATTTCCATTATATAATCACATTCTTTTCACACAAACAGAGGAGAGAAAAAAACCTGGCCACAACACTGTCAGAATATCAAATTCTTTCAAGAACCCTAAAACCTTGAAATCCTTATTACAAATCCCTCTCTCACTACAAACAAGCCATCTCAGTTACAAACCAACACCTCACTACTTCTTCAGTAAGGGTAAGGCTGGCTTGATCTCCATGATCAAAAGGGCATAAAAGCATTCATGTCACTAATTTTCCAGTAAGGGTAAGATTGATTTTATCTCCATGATCAAAATGGTATAATCATTCATACATGCCATATTGTGCCTAAACATTAAATTTCTTCATATATTGGCTTTATTTGCATTTTATGATTTTATTTAATGTGTTCATGAGATTCAACACTGCAGATTTTAGACAGGATCCCATGCAGGTTCATTAAGGAACGTTGAGGTCAGAACACAAATGGCCAAAAGCCAAATGGCCAAAACAGAACAGCTTACACATGACACCAATACATGGCGAGGCAGACATCTTGAGAATGTTAAGGAACGTTGAGGCCAGAACACAAATAGCCAAAAGTCAAAACACAAATGGCCAAAACAAAACAGTTTACACATGACGCCAATAACTGTTTTACCCCTCCAATCAGGCTCGTATACTCCTAAACTCTCTCTCTCTCTATTTGTATTATGTTCCTTTAATTAATTAATCGTTATTATTTTTATTAATCACTAACCAATTAACATTTTTTCCTAATAAAATCAAAAACACAAAAAATATTTTATTTATTAAAATTAATTTCATCACTTTTATTTTTGTAAATAAATTAATTTAATCAATTTAGCTTTAATTAGATTTAACTTTTAATATTTTTTGCAATATTTAAAATCAATTTAGAATATTAGGTTTCTATTAGCATTAATTCAATTTATTATATTTCTTTAAAAACTCAAAAATCCAAAAATATTTTCATTATTTAATTTAATTTAATTGTTCATTTAATTTAATTCCATTTAATTCAAAAATAAACAAAAATCCTTTCTTTAATAAAAAAGGGTCAAAACCCCAAAAAACTCGCATCCGATTTAATTTCCCACACACGATCCATTTTTCCATATTATTGTACTTGCTTCCGGAATGTAATAACTTTAATTAGGACTTTATTTATTTATTGCTTTATTTTATTTTCTCGCAATTTACTTTTCAAGGGTTGTTTTTGGCGATGTAAATACCCGACGCCTTGTAATAGCTTAGATTTAATTTCCCGCAATTTACTTCCCGCAAATTATTAAACTGTTAATTATGCATGACAAGACTGTATGACAATTAAAAACAACTCGTAGCTCACAAACGCATGATCAAAGATAATATAACATGAAAAACAACACACATGCACATGCCACTCCTAGGGTACGCCTCACTGGTTGCCTCGAACGTGGTCATTGAGTATAGGGTGTTTTAGAGGTCGCCCTCCTGTCTAAAGATCAAAGTTGCCTCGAAACGGTTGCCTCGATAAAAAATGATCTAAGACATTAGGGTTACCGCTAAGGCGTCCTACCATTGCTTTAGTGACCACATGTCCCTATAATCGAATTGACCCGAAACTCCAACGACGGTGCTACCTACCCCTCAATAGTGGGATAGTACTGTCTAAAGGACATTTACACAGCTTAATTTCTTTTGAGTAGGTAGAGGTTCTAAGGTACTTGCTCTTTCAAAACAAAAACAACTTTTCGCACCTACACTTTTCAAACAAAAGTTTTCAAACAAACACTTCATACACTCTTGAGGACTGATACAAGAGTTAAAACGAAGTTTTCAAACAAACTTTTTCAAAACCCACAAACACAAGAAAAGCAAAACATTTTTGAAAACATAGTGAGCAAGTACCTAAGAGCCCGTGGATAACCACGGATAGAAAGGGTGCTAACACCTTCCCTTTCTATAAATCTACCTCCCGAACCGAGAAACATTCTCGAATAAGGAATTTTGCTGTGCTTTTGTCCTTTCCATGTTGGAAAACATAAAAGACGGTGGCGACTCTTGCTTACCGTGACATTTCACGAACCAGCTTTAAAAACAGTCAGTTCTATTTCCACCGATCACACTTGCGGTAGCTCGGTTTCCTATCAAACTGCAGGGAACCTTCCTTTATCAACAACTGGATACCAGCCTTTAGATCATCACAACCCTTTTGTTGCTCTCTACACTTGACATACTCTGAAGTGCAACCTGGGAAAATAGAATTATCAAGCAAATACCTCTTAACATAGCTCAACGGAGTAGTTGCTTGTTCCACATTCATGATTAAGTTCAACATTTCACCATTATCATCAATCATGTTAACAACACCCCTTCCATGTCTAGGCATCGGGTTCTGTGTAACATTTGGACCAGTCACTGGAGTAAACTCGATCGCCTTAGAATCCAACAAGTCTTGTACCTTGCACTTCAACGCAAAACAATTTTCAGTAGAATGACCAACCCCGCCTGAGTGGAATTCGCATCTTGCATTAGCATCATAGTTAACAGGAAGTCTTGCGGGTGGTGGCGGCATATTCCTCAAACTGATCAACTTTAAGTCAAGCAAGTGGTAGAGCGCTTTAGTAAGAGATACTGGCAAGGGATCGAATTTTCTGGGTTGTCTCTGCTGTTGATTATTATACTGACGGGGATCATCTTGTTGTCTCTGTTGTTGAGGCACTGCATTTGGTCTCTGCTACGGAGGAGCATTAACAGGAATAGAAACGGCATTGATTTATTGGTGCTGACGATCCTCTCTTCTTCCTTTATGAGAGTAAACCGCACCTGCGTCACCTTCCCTTTTCTTAGGGTAAGTGTTGAATGGTTTCTTACTGCCCCCGGATGAGCCACTAGAACCTCTAACCTGAATTCTCCCCAATTTCAAACCTACCTCAATTCTTTCACCAGCCATAACCAAGTCTGCAAATCTTGCCGAAGTACTTCTTATCATGTGCTCATAGAACGGACCTTGCAGGGTACTCATAAACATATCAATAAGTTCTCTCTCCATGAGTGGAGGTTGAACCCTCGCAGCCAACTCACGCCACTTCTGAGCGTATTCCTTGAAAGATTCTCTTGGTCCCTGTGACATATTTTGTAACTGAGTGCGATTAGGCGCCATATCCACATTGTATTGATAATGTTTGACAAAAGCCCGAGCAAGATCATTCCAGCAACGAATATGGGTTTTCTCCAACTTCATGTACCACTCCAGGAATGCCCCAGATAGTCTATCCTGGAAAAAGTGAATCAAAAGCCCTTGATCCTCCGTGTGTACTGACATTTTCCGGAAATAAGCAGTTGCATGAGTAATAGGACACAATGTTCTGTTGTACTTTTCAAAAGTAAGAGGCTTGAATTTCGGAGGAACTTTCACCCCAGACACCAACCCGAGATCAGTAGCATCCATACCAAGGACTCCTTGCCCTTCCACAGCCTTCAGACGCTCTTCCAATAAATGATACTTCATATCCTCAATCTGGACCCCCGACTTTGAACGTCGAACAGAAAACTGATCTTCATCCTGGTCAAAGTCGAGATCCTGCTCCTGATAATTCCTTACACCGCCCTGATTAGCTCTTATGTTCCCCACAAGACAGGGTCCAGGAGACGGAGGAAACTGCCCCACATTGCGCACAAAAGGGTTTCCCGGCATCCCGTGAAAATTTCCAGCAGGTTAATCTTGCACATCTCCCACTCCTGCAGAAATATCCTGATAGAGCCCTTGATTGCCACCATCCCCTGGATAGCGGTGCAGATTGTTGACAATGGCAGCTAGTTCTTCCTGTCGGCGATTCACATTGGTAATTACCTCCATGAAATGAGTCATCTGAGTAGCCATCTGGGCTCTCATTTCAGCGAGTTCAGTTTGAACCTGTTCCATCTGTCTTGGCAAGTTGTTTCTGGTGGAATACCGATGAGTAGTCGTCTTGAATTCTGAATAAGAAAAGCAGCAGAATAAGAATATCGTCCTGAGATAACATGTAATGTTATGAAATGCATGATGTGCATGATATGTTTGTCATTTCCAGCTATCCAAGAGTCCGTTTATTTATCAGTCACGGTGTGCAACCATACAATCAAAAATAGAAAGGATAATAAGATGAACACTTCAATTGTTTACAAACAAAAACGATGTTTGAGTGACTTCGGACAATTAAGAGTAAAATGATAAACAACTAAATACATGTCTTAAAAATAAAGCAAAAAGAACTGAATAATAACAACAATCAATTGGTCCCTTCCAACAAATCTGGGGGTGACCAAATACATCAAAAGTAAATAACAGAACTAAAACTCTGGAACTAAACATGCTTCAAGATGTTGACAGTACTCTTCAAGTTTGGCTGCGACCATTCTACTCTCTTGGAACCGATCTTCTGCGACACGCTTATGGGCCACTTCCTTCTCAAGCTGAGCGTCTTTGTCCTTGAGCTGTTTTTCTAAGTTCTGAATCTTTTTCTTGTGACTATTTTCTGAGGCCCGAAGCTTTCGACATTCTTGCTGAGTCTTTCTCAATTCTTCTTCCATTTCAGCGTGAGACCTCTTCCTAGAACCGGTTGCATCAGAAGTTTCTCCTTGAGCTTCCTTGAGTTTACGAGCTAAGTCGGCCCTTTCTTGATCTGCTCAATAAAGTTTCATCCCCGCCTCACAGTCTTTTGCACGAATCTGAATATTCTCAACATGAACCTGGGTGAATATTTCGGTAGGCACCGTGTTACTTAGAACAGCAGGAGGTTGCTCATATAGAGGAGCCGACCTTGCAAATGGTAACCGTTAGATTTTAATCCTGGCCTTAACCCACTCCAGATAAGGAACCCTAGCAATGGGAGCCTTCTTGCCCAAAGCAGTTCTATCCTTTTTATGGATTCCTTTCCAAGCACTTGTCACTCTTTTTAACATCACGGGATCACTTCCTCTAGCGAAATACACTGATTCAGACACCTCCTCAACCTTTGGCGGTCCATCCATTGCATATCCCAATTGACGATAAGCAAGCACAAGATTATAGTTGATACACCCCTTAGTTCCTATGAGGGGAACATTAGGTAAATCTCCGCAGCTAGTGATAATACTTCGCACTTCCCCTATGTCATAATTCCACCGGATATCAAATGAAGTAAGGTTAACAAGCCTTGATGACCATCTGAGAGAAAGCCTGGTATCCATGAAAGGGCCACTTACTGGTAGATGCAACTTAAGCCATTGATACAACATCGAATGACATAAACTTACATTACCACCTTTTCCATGCCTAGAATGAATAGTGTAAAGAGTATTTGCCAAGAGTGTCGGTATCGGGTTCTTGTTTCTAAAAACACAAATAGCCGCCAAATCCATAAAATTTCTCTTGCAAGGGAAAAGGACGATCCCGTATATCATGAGAGCAAACAAAGAACTCAAGTCACCCCAATTTCCTTTCTTTGCCCAGTCTTCAGCTTTATTCACTAAGAAATCCAAATAAAACCCTGTAGTACCTTCACTGGACTTCCAATTGTCTTTCACCTCCCTCCAACTCAAATGAAGAATTTCAGCAATAACTTCTAACTTTGGCTTCTCCGGCACTTGGAAAAAAGGAACTCCATCGAACAACTTGATGTTAAGTAGATATGCGTACTCTTCTAGTGTAGGAACCAGTTGATAATCTTGAAAAGTAAAACACCGTAATTCCTTGTCATAGAACTGGAAGAGAGTGATTAAAGCCATTGGGTCAACTGGAGTGTTAAGGATTAGTAACAAGTTGCCATAATTTTTGTTGAAATTATTCAGAACATCACCCTTCAGATAAGAACTCAACCTCTTCAACTCGGACACATCAATAGTAGGAATCTGATAAGAGAAAGTATGCCTGGTGGGCTCTTTAACATGAACTAAATCAAACTCATCTGACGGGAGGCCAGCCATTTCTGATGGAAAGAAGACTCTTGAATGTCCCTGGAAGATGACATGTGCATGCTAGTTATTATTATTTTTATATCATTTTTTTTAGAAATAAATATGCTATGATGCAACATGACAGGATCAAAGTTTCACACTGGATCATGGCTGGACCATCACAGAACAGCACTACTTCAAGATCAAAAGAAAAACCCAAAGCCTCAAAACTATCATGGGAACCTGAGTCACCTTAGCAACACAAAGTCACCAACAGTACATGTACCTGTAAGAAAAGTTTTCCCGCCCCTCTCACAGGTGTAGTCTAGGTCAAGGTAAGGTTATAAGCCAAATCAGAGTACGAGAGCTCGAATGTCGGTATTATCATATGATAACACCTATCCGAACTACCTCCGAAATCATGGATCTCATGGTCAGATCTACAAAGCATCCGCCTCATAGCTACCATGGCCACTCTATTCCTAGCTCCTATGGAATTCTCTCATAGCCTGGGTACGAGGCCTTTTACCTCATGGAACAACCCACCCACCAAGAAATCCAGAATCCAAATAGTCCAGCCAAATCCATTATGCAGAAAGTAAAGCGCACATAGGATGCAATTCAAACAGATAAACATGCAAATCAATAAAATAAACACCCAAAAAGAAAACAAACAAGATCTAGGATCGACTCCGGGATGGACCAGAAAAAGGTCAATCTTTCCCCAATGAAGTCCCCAGCTGAAACCACCGGCTGGAAATCATCGAAACAATGAAGTCGCCACCGAACGTCTTTTATCCCGCCGAGAGGGAAAAGGTAAACATCGAGAAAACCTGAAAAGGGAGAAATCACGGTCTGTCGACCGAGAGATCGGGTAAGGGAGTCTGTTACACGAGGGGAAGGTATTAGCACCCCACATGCCCGTAGTACTCTACGGTATCCATTCTTGTTGTCTAATCTAATGGGTGTGGTCAAGTCCTATGTCTATGGCTTACAACTGAAAAGGGAATGCATGCAAAAGAAAAGAAAATAATGTAGGGGAAATAAAAGTTGTGCTCGGTTGGGCCCTACCCCAATGCCTATGTATCCCTTTTAAGGAATCAGAGCAGCCGTAGTTCAGCTTAAGTGTCTTGGTTGGTTTGTGTTTTTTAGTTAAGACAAACAAAGATAATCAAGATGGGAAAACATCAAGTAAAACAATCAAACAAATGAGGTGATCAAGCATCGGCTAAGTAATAACAAAGCAACATGTCAAAGATGGAAAGATGTCAAATGACAAAATGGATGACAAAACATCACACCTAGCAATGATATTGAGAATCAAAGCAGGATAACAACAGATGCGATGGCGAAACATCAGCTTCAAACAAATGTGCGATGGCGAAACATCGGCAAAGAGATAACAAAGATATCATGGTAGAGATGGCGAAACATCAATAAGACGGATGGAAAAACATCACACCTAACAATGATATTGGGAATCAATGTAGGATAAAAAACATGTGTGATGGCGAAACATCGGCTTCAAGATAACAAGATATCATGGCAAAGATGGTGAAACATCAATAAAACGGATTACAAAACATCACACCTAACAATGATATTGAGAATCAAAGTAGGATAACAAACATGTGCGATGGCGAAACATCGGCTTCAAACAAATGTGCGATGGCGAAACATCGGCAAAGAGATAACAAAGATATCATGGTAGAGATGGAGAAACATCAATAAGATGGATGATAAAACATCACACCTAACAATGATATTAAGAATCAAAGTAGGATAACAAAATATGTGCGATGGCGAAACATCGGCTTCAAACAAATGTGCGATGGCGAAACATCGGCAAAGAGATAACAAAGATAGCATGGTAGAGATGGAGAAACATCAATAAAACAGATGACAAAACATCACACCTAACAATGATATTAAGAATCAAAGTAGGATAACAAACATGTGCGATGGCGAAACATCGGCTAAAAGATAACACAAACAAAGCAAGATTGGTTTGTATCTTTTACTTTGAAGAAGGGTTTGGGTTCAGTAGAAACGTCTTATGATTTACCAAGAAACAAGTTTTTGTTTTAAGATGCAAAATACAAAGAAAGAAAAACAACTAAGGGGAACTAGCCTAGCACTATCCCTAGTGTTATCATATAATGGTTGACCATAAGGTTGAGGTTAAAGGAAAATCCTATCCTATGTTAGCATACATGGATTCCTACCTTAATTAACATGTCAAAGAAAGTTTAACAATACTATCCTATAGGGAACATGCAATGAGAGCGAAGTCGTGATCTCAATATCTAAATTGAGTGACTCATCGATCAACAATTAAAGAAGAAAAGCAATAAACATCCTATAGGGAGCATGCAATGAGAGCGAAGTCGTGATCTCAATTTCTAAATTAAGTGACTCATCGATCAACAATTAAAGAAGAAAAGCAATAAATATCCTATAGGGAACATGCAATGAGAGCGAAGTCGTGATCTCAATTTCTAAATTGAGTGACTCATCAATAAACAGCAAACACAACATATGTATTAGACAAAAACCAGAGGGCCTCCTGACATATATCAGCAATAGAGGTCCCATCATGCAATCAGAAAACTATGCAAAATGAAAATGGAAGAAGGGAGATAGTGAAATATCGATCAGATAATTATCCATAGCAACTGAGCAAGAATAAAAAGAAACCCAGAGAACTTCAAGCAAGTTGGCATCAGTAGACAAATCAAGTCAGAAATTGCGCCATAAGGATGTAATGAGATTATCAGATATGAATAGGTCCCCGTGGGCAAAGTATAGTATTCACAATCTCATGTATATATCCTGCATGGAATATCAAACATGCCAAATACAAAAGCAGTGCTAGTGTAATAAGTTGTGTTCCACAAATAAAGTGGAACACAGTAGCCTCAGGCCAAAAGTGGGATGCTATACATTGTCACAACGTCTCCAAGATAGGCCAAGGTTTCTAATCCTAAGTCCAAGAAAAAGTCTCATGCTCCATAATGCCAAGGATAGTAACCAAATAGTCCAAGTATCATTAAAGTTTTTTTATGGTTCATGTTGATTATTAGGTATCTTTAAAAGGAAAAGAAAAGCTCAAGTGAGCAAAATAAAAATGACATAGAAGTAAATGCTCAAGTGAGCAAAGATGAAAATAGCATGAAATGTAAAATGCTAAAAGTAAATGGTACATAAAAGCATAAAAAAATATTTAAAAAAATAAAAATAAAAGCATAAAGTCAATTGTTAGAAATTAGTGGTTAGTTGGATGACCATCTTGAAACTTGCATTTGGAACTCATTAGAGGATTGGCAGAACCAAAGCCTCCACACAACAAGTTACATTTGCTTTTTGTCAAGTATATCATCCATTTTGGAATCCTCAAAGGTAACATTTAATGATCAACGATGTTTAAGTGATCCGCGTTGACCAATGGTGGTGTAGATCCATTAGAGGATTGGTAGAACCAAAGCCTCCACACAATGAATCTCAAGGTTATTGGATCAAAGAGATCAAATTAACACACTTGGGCTTGCAATCATAAGTTTGGGCCACAAATGATCATTTATTCGAATCGGGATAAAATTTAGCGCTATGTTAAGCAATCGTAAGTGGACTTATGTAGAAGTCGCACCTATTTTGAGGCCGGTCAATAGCAATCTATGTACTTCATGTTTGGATAAATGATATAGAGATCATCATCCCTTAACATGTAGCACAATTAAAAAAGAAATGGATAAGATGAAGAGGGAGGGGAATGATAAGCTAATTTGGATCACCATTTCAAAATTCTTTCATCTTTAAATTCAACCACTCCTCCAGATTGATTAAAGCACTAAACATATCATTAATCCAAAGCACCAAAAAATGAATTAAATAATTCACTCTTAGGTAGATTTGAATTGATGAACATTTATCCAACTTCATCTACATCACAAATTTCATTGAGTTTAAAAACAAATTGAACATTTAAAATTGCAATCCAAATTATCCATCAAAGAGAGTGTGCAGAAAAATATTTGAGTTAAAACAGCCCCTAAAATGAGGCAGAAAAAGTATTTTTGGCACTGTTACAAACAATTGTGCTTAGACAGCAACCTGTTGCATTAGTGCAGTTTTTTATCAAATCAATTTTCTGTGACAATCAATTGCAATGGTGCAACAATTGATTGTAACCTGTTAAAATCAGTAGAAAACAGTGTTTCAAAGATCACATTCTTGTTCCAACTTTTCATCAAACACCTTATGATCATGGATCCAATTGAGCATGAAAATTTCATCAAATTATGAGAAAATAGCACTAATGGAGTCATAAAAATAGTGCTCAATGAATCAAAACCAGAAATCTACAAGAGATCACATTGTGAAAGGTGATGATCCAACTTACCAAAGGTAGAATTTGAGAATTATCAAACAACTTCAGAATTTTCTTCAATTCAACCACAAGAATCAATTATCAAAGCTTGGATGTAGAGAATTGATGGAGAAAAAGTGTTTGGATGAAGGTTTAGCTTAAAGATTAGCAAGATTCAATGCAAAGCTTACTAACCTTTTGAAAATGGAGCTTTGAGTGAATTTGGTTGATGGAGAGAATTGAGAGATTTTTTAGCAAAATGAGTTTGGCTATCAAAAGCTTGAAATTTGAATGAAACGAGGGCTCTATTTATAGAGTTTTAGGATTGGGATTAGTGGTAATTTGGTAATTGATTCTTGGAGCCAAAAATTGAGTTAATGATATAATTTCAAATTATGCAGAAAAAATTGGAGCCAAAATGATGACCATTTGAATTTGCTGGTTTTTTTCAAAAAAACACGTGCATTTTGCTATTATGAGTCGATACAGAGGTGGTATGCGTCGATACATCCTAGCTGTATAGCACAGCATGTGTCGATACATGCCTCTATGTGTCGATACATACTGTCATTTCACAACATTACAGAATGCAACAAACTGCATGAGTCGACACATAACACGTATGTGTCGACACATGCTTGTTATTCAAACATGATGAGTCGATACATACTGTTATTTCACATTATAGAATGCAACAAATTGCATGATTCGACACATAACACGTATGTGTTGACACATGCTTGTTACACAAACATGATGTGTCGATACGTACATGCATGCGTCGATACATACTGCTTATGTATAAAAGGATGAGTCGATACATACCTTTATGGGTCGATGCATGTTGTCTTTTTTTTTTTTGAAGACAGAAATTCTTGTTTGTCAGAGGCTTCGACTCGGTACCTGCAAAACACAATTATACAGAGGCAAAGACAAATATTTTTTGTATTTTAATTAGAAGTTAGTCAACAACACATATACAAAATAGACAACTAAGGTGCTTGGAGATAGTTGATCAAGCTTCAAAACCCTAATTCCACTGCATATCATGAGAGATTCCTTGATCAAATTTGATTTCAATGATGATAAGATAGTGATGCTTCATGAATTGGCTCATCTAGACCTCAATTACCTCAACTTGGACCAAACCCTAATTTTGGTTAACATCTCAGAAGATTGATGAACCATATTTAAAACTTTAAAATCCTCTGGACCTCTTGGCCAATTTCTTGTACTAAGATCTTCCAAATATCAATGAGATGCTATAGCTTCCAAATCAAAACTTGTATATTGATCAATGATCTTGCTCAAACAAAACCCTAAATTGACTGATGAATCAAAGGAGTGGTTCCTTCACATAAACTTCAATCCTCTGATGGTCCAAAGTGAAGGATAAAACATCTTGAGATATGCAATAACTTTTTGACTTGAAAGATCCAGAGGTTTAGATGATAAGGTTCTTATTGAGCAACTTGTCAATGCAAACAACTTTCAAAACTTGAGGAAGATTTAAAAACCAAAGTACTTTGATCCCATCACCATGTATGAATGCAATGCAATATGATATTCATGATGAAACATAAGCCAAAAATAAAGAGGGTAAACTTTTGGGTGCAACACCTACTCAAAAGGTCTTAAAGATTATTTTCCTTCTCCTTTAGATGTTTCTATCTTACCATTGATTTGGTAAGAATCCCCATCATTGGATGTGAAGGGACGGACGTGGGACGTTTGTATAGTAATGGAAGGCAACCTATGGGACATTTTGGCAATGTTGTTTAGGGACTAGATCGTTTACCAAAGGCAACATTGAGGGACATCGAGAGACTACGATCTTTTATCGAGGGTCTTTGCTAAAACGCCAATATTCGAGGGACATAACTATTTTTCCGTGGCAACAAATGAGATTACCCTAATGGTGCATGTGTGGATAGCGTGTTTGATTTGCATGCATTTAGTTTTTTATTAGGGGTTGTCTACTTGTTGTTTTTATCTTGCCATACATACCTTATCTTACTAGCAATTATATGAAAAGCGGTAAACTTGCGGAAATTAAAATCCTACGCTTTTTACATCATTAGGGGGTGGGGATACAGTTTGCAAATAAGGATGAAATAGGTGTCTAATTATTACAACCATATCGAATAAGTGGACAATAATGGAGTATATATATAATGTAGAAACAGTGTAAAAAGAAGGAAAAACTGCATTTTGAACTATTATGTGTCGACACATGTTGTTATGCATCGACACATAATTCTTCTGCCCCTGCCAAACTAAATCAACTCAGTATGAGTTGACGCATAATGGGATGTGTCGACTCATTTCCTGCTTGTGTCTACACATACGTGTTTTGTGTCGACTCATGCACCTTCCATCTTTCTGATTTGGGCCCTGGATAGCAGTATGAGTCGATGCATAAGGCCGTGTATCGACTCATAACCTGCTTTTTCACCTAGAATGAGTCGACCCATGTGGATATGTGTCGACTCATGTTACAGCTTTTTGCCTCTATCACCATTCTTTTGCATGTATCAATCAGTTTTCAACATATAAATGATAAAAATGAACAGCAGGGAAATGATTAACTTCAAGAGTAGTGATTACTTCATCTTATCTTCAGAAATAAACCAAAAATGATGTATGGAAAATGCAAGGTTAAGATGACTTACCTTTCAACTGCACTTTAGGTTTTGAGTCTGAAACCCTTCAAGATGTTGCATGGACCTTAATGAAACTCCAGGAAGCTGCTAGACTTCCCTTTATGTTGAAGGTTGTTGAATCAACTCCAAACCGTCAAGTTTGTATAGTAGTGTATTTTGTTTAGAAGTTGAGAATAAGGGCACTACAGAAACTGTTCTTGTGCTTGAACAATATCTATGTGATATAAAGTGCTTAGAGGGTTTATGGGAGAGTTTACAAGGTTGCACAATAGTGGGTTGAGGATCTTTTCTATTTTGTGTGTCAAAACATAGTTGAAGATGAACAGAATTTTTATGGATGAACTGGGTTTTATGAATTAGCTGGGTTTTATGAATGAGCAGAGTTTAACAAAAGTTCTGTTTTTCTCAGCAAAAATCCCCCCTATGTCTTATAAAACAACCCCTTTTGTAGTCCCTTGACTCTGGTTTAGGAGGGAAACAAAATAAGTTATTTTGAATTGTTTTTGCCTACTGCTTTGATACTTTTCATACAATTTTCTTTTGCCATTTTGGTGAAATTTTGTGGCTGTTATGATGCAGGTTGGAGAAGGCTGCATGGAGCAGTTTTGGACTGGTTTTCTGGACAGATTTTGGATTGTATAGGACATCATATACAGGTTTTGTGATAGGTTTGTGGTGCAACATAGCACAAGGTTTTGTAGGACAACAATTGAGCAGAGTTTTGGAGTGTTGTGGCAATGTATAGAAGTAGCATATCATTTTTGTTCAGAAATAACTTAGACAGCATAGTTTGCAGCATGAAACAAGTTTGGTTTGTGGAGCAATTTATGCACATTGTATCAAAGACAAAGCATTGTAGTAAGGTTTTGATTCAAAGGAAAAGGTCCAAGAAATACAAATTTTAGGATTTGTAAACTTGCAAAAATGCCACTTTGTAATAACTTGAATTATTTGTAAGATCTTGAACTATATTTAATTGTAGTGACAAGATATCATGAAGCGATGAACTTAACTTAGAAAAATTTCCAAGTCTTGTAAAAGTTGGATTTTTGACTTTCTTGATTTTTGATGCTCAAATTTCATATTTTGGATGTCTTGATGAAAATATGATTTTTGGGACTCAACTTTGGTCAAAAAGTCAAAGTTTGACTTTTTAGTGTACAGTTGACTTTTCCCGTCAGTTGACCGAATTTTGTCTATCAATCCACAGATCTCAGGAGATGAATTAAAATATGAAATTAGGTAAAAATGACGCGCTCAGATCCTTGAGATCATACATTCAACCAATAATCTAGGTATTAGGTCAAAAATCAAAGTTCGATCATTTTCAAGCAAAACCATAATTTTTCCTATTTTGCCCTTTTGGTAATTTGAATGACTTTCTTGAAACATTGTGATCCAAGACTTGAAACTTAAAAAAAATAATCCTGAGGATCCATAATGATCCATGAAAGTCAATTGAAACATTATGAATCCCACTTCCTTTGTACAAACTCACACCCTAATTTGAGGTATCAGTGTTGAGGAAATTGTTTGACATAGTTGATACTTGCGCAAACTTAGGGCATTGAAGATCTTTATAGGAAATATCTTGAGAAATGAGAGCGAAAATTTTGGGGTACAACAGCTTACCCTGTTCAATCTTCTTAAACCTGAAGAGTTAGATTGGCGAATTTGTCATTCGTGACTTGAAGGTGGAAGATGATTGAACACTAGAGTGCACAGAAATTTGCACTTGATGATATTGTGGTTGAGGTGTAAGGAATGGGCTTAAAGATGCCATTTGGATAAATGATGGAGAGTTAGCGGAGATGGGGTTATAGATGCCATCCGAAGTTGATTGTTGGCAGAAAATTAGATTAAATCTAAACTTGACTTCAATTGGGAAAAGAATCAGAATAAACCTTTGATCGATTTAAAACTGAACCTAGAAGAAGTCTTGAGTAATCTTTAACTAGAAAGAATCAAGATAAATCTTTCGAGTGATTTATCTGAATCGGAGAAAATGTCTACGTGGGAAAGAATCAGGATAAACCACTGAGAGATTTAAACTGAACCAGCTGAAGTCTGGAAAAGAATCAGAATAAATCTTAGAGCGATTTATCTAAACCAGAGAAAGTGTCTACCGGAAAGAATCGGGATAAACCGTTGAGGAATTTAAATTGAACCAGCAGAGGTCTTGAATATTCTTTAACTAGAAAGAATCAAAATAATTCTTGGAGTGATTTATCTGAACCAGAGAAAGGGTCTACGGGAAAGAATAAGGATAAACCGTTGAGAGATTCAAACTGAACCGGTAGAGGTCTGGAAAAGAATCAGAATAAATCTTTGGAGCAATTTATCTGAACCAAAGAAAATGTCTGCGGGAAAGAATCAGGATAAACTGTTGAGAGATTTAAATTGAACCAGCAGAGGTCTGGAATGAATCAAAACAAATTTTAGGGTGATTTATCTGAACCAGAGAAAATGTCTACGGGAAAGAATCAGGATAAACCATTGAGAGATTTAAACTGAACCAGCAGAGGTCTGGAAAGAATCAGAACAAGTCTTGGGGTGATTTATCTGAACTAGAGACAATGTCTACGGGAAAGAATCAGGATAAACTATTGAGAGATTTAAACTGAACCAACAGAGGTCTAGAAAGAATCAGAATAAATCTTTGGAGCAATTTATCTGAACCAGAGAAAATGTCTGCGGGAAAGGATCATGATAAACCATTGAGAGATTTAAACTGAACCAGCAGAGGTCTGGAAAGAATCATAACAAATCTTGGGGAAATTTATTTGAACTATAGAAAATGTCTACGAGAAAGAATCAGGATAAACCATTGAGAGATCTAAACTGGACCAGAAGAGGTCTTGAACATTCTTTAAATTGTGATGGGCCTGTATAGGGCTCCTTTAGGAGACATATGATAAGGAAGCCTGGGTAGGGCTGCTTCCGGATGAATCCATGTGAAACGCCATCTGGGTGGGGTTACTTCATGATGAGTCTGGGTAAAACTGTATCTGGAAATGAGAAAGAACCTGGGTAGGGTTACTTCACGGTGAGTCCGTGTAAAACTTCATCTGGAAATGTATGAGAAGGAACCTAGGTAGGGTTACTTCATGATTAATTCGTGTAAAACTTCATATGGAAACGTTTGAGAAGGAACCTGGGTAGGGTTGCTTCATGATGAGTCTGGGTAAAACTGTATCTGGAAATGAGAAGGAACCTGGGTAGGGTTACTTCACGATTAGTCCGTGTAAAACTTCATCTGGAAATGTATGATAAGGAACCTAGGTAGGGTTACTTTGTGATGAATCCATGTAAAACTTCATCTAGAAACGTCTGAGAAGGAACCTTGGTAGGGTTACTTCATGATGAGTCCGTGTAAAACTTCATCTGGAAATGTATGAGAAAGAACATGGGTAGGGTTACTTCCTCTGGTCGTGTAGACAATTATCCTGGCTTGTTTCAGGTATTAATCTACAATCGATCGTCCACAGATAGTCGTCCTGTCATATTACATGTATTAATCTAGAACTGTTTAAAATTGTTGACGGTAGTCATCTGTTGTTTGATCTTTCTTGAAAAGGTAAAGAGTCAGTTGTATGTAATGTCATGATGTATGAAATTCATGGCACAATGTTGTTTCTCAAAATAAATGAGATTATGTTGTATGAATTTATCATGCATGTAATGCGAAATGTTGTTGGAATGTAAATTTTTGACTTGGAAAATAAATCCTTGACAAATGTTGGGGAGTTTTGGGAAGCTGAATCCCGGACTACCGTTGGGAATGAAGAGTATGCACACCTTTCCAGACCTTGTTTTTAGAATGTTTCGTTGGGGATTCCTGTTTTGTTGTTTGAGGGGAACTTCGTTGGGGAATGTTGATTTTGCTTGAGAAGAAAACCATGTGGAGAGTGTGGATTCCTGCTTTGGGAAAGGAGTTCAGGAGTTTTAGTTGTCTGTTGATCTACTGCGGAATTATCTCTTGATTGAAGAGAAAGGGAGTTAACAACTTGTTAGGGATGAAGGAGTTAACTGTTATCTGGTTTTTTTCTAGGTTTTGCAGCAACTTGCTGGGGATTGTAGGAAAGTCTACTGGGGAAAAGGAGTTGTGGTCCCTTGACTTATGGGAAGAAAATTCAAGCTGGGGAATCTTGTCATTTGTTGGGGAAATAAACCCTGTCGCCAATCTCTTAGAGGGGCACTTTTGACAGAACTCCTCGAAGATTTTTGAGATCAACTCAGTTGGGGAGAAGTTTTCAGAGATTGTAACTCTGGTTGGGGATCACCCTATGAAAATGACTATGTGGGAGATTTTTCTTTTCCCCTAGTAGCAAGTGTTTGTAGTATTACTAGGAAATGTTTGCTTGACTATATACAACCCTTTGTTGGGGTTCATATTCAATGCCCCAAGTGACTCGGATGCAAATATGCCCCTGGTTATTCAGCACTTCTTGAGAGATTTCTTGGAATCTTGACTTGACTTCCCCAGATGTGCTAGACAATGATCATGTCATGCCCCTTGCTTAATAGGAGATTTGTCGTTGGAAGTTTCATCCCATTTGAAGTTATTTTGTCCAGAGAGAGAGCTTTCATTTGCTGAATATTCATCGTGTGAATTTCTCTGTTGTCAAATAATTAGCCATATGCAAATAGCGTTATTCAAAATAATGCAAAGTTTATATTTGTATTGAAGTTTTGAAAATGCGTTTTAGCAGATAAAAGAATTTTGCAAGTATGTGAATTCAAATCAAGAATTAGAGTAAGCCTTATAGGATTCAGGATACCTTTTGTATCGGTATGCTTTCGAACTAACCCATGCTTCAATTAGGACTTTTAAAGGTTGTATCGTGGTCTAGGTTCACGGTTTAAGAAACAAAGGATAAGGCTCAAAGTGTATTTGTACCCACCCGCTCTTCGTAATGTTCTTCAGTCCTAAACTCAGTTAATTGTGCGTTTGAACTCCAATTGAGTCTGGAATAACATTTTGGTGATGGTTCAGACAAGTTAAGTTTGTTGGAAGGCAGTCATTTTTTTCCATATTTTTCGTGTTGTTGAGGACTTGTAGTGACCTCTTTTTGGTTTATTATCCCTGATTTTACCTGACTGTTCTTGTTTTTGAGATTACAGTCAGCGGGATGCCTCAGTTTTTCTTAAGTCTCCTTCGTAGGTTTTAATTTAGTGGGTTTTTCTTTTGAGAGATAATGACTGCCTATTTGATGGGGAAACATCACTATCTTTTGATTCCAGAGGAATGTTTTTGATGTCATTTGTTGTATACAAAGTGAAAGCTGGCGACTGAACGCGCGTTTGAATTAACTGAGAGACTACCCTGCCCCAGGTTTTGATTAAAGGTTTCAGTTTCTGTAAAAAGGAAACTCCTACTTCTTTGGCTCAAAGGGGTTGACTAGGGATTATACTCCTTATAACTCCAGTGTTTAGGAATTGAAAGAACGCATGTACATAGTCAGCAAAGTCTGTCCAAAAGCATATTGTATGAGATTATGGCATTATTTTCGTCATCCTCCCTCTAAAGGCTTGCAACTTTTTGAAACAAGAGTTGAATATTATAAAAGGAGTAAAGACAACACAGTTTAAATATAATGAAAACAAATGGATGAATTCAAGACAAACATATGTGATGCATTAATGAAACAGAGTTTAACATTAATAGATAAGTGTTTGAATAACAAAAGAAATTACAATTGAAAATTCAAAATGAACTGAAACGCTCAATGATTTGGCATGGGAGTGGTGATCACGTTGGGACTCCCTGGAGGGTCAAACTCGATCTCCTTGGCGTAAATCATGTTTTGAATCTTGTATTTCAGTGCCCAACAATCGCTAGTATCATGCCCAGGACTTTCGGAATGACATTCACATATTGCATCAGGATTGTAGTTAGGAGAAGAAGTTTTGGGGTTTGGATGAGGTCATATCAACGCAATCAGATTCATCTTCAACAAGTATTGTAGTGCTTGAGACAGCGGCATGTTGATGTTGGTAAACTGTCTTTTGGGCTCGTCCAGCCTTTGCTGATTTCCCCTTTGTTGTTGTTGCCGTGATGCAAGATCGGAGATCAGGACTGCCCCCACATGTTGGTCGTGGTTGCTCTTGTTATGACCCTTTTGGCCGTAAACAGCATTGGACTCTTTCTTCCCATTGTATGGCTTTTTCAGAGCATCAGAGGATATAGCTCCTTGGATATTTCCACTTTTGATGCCACCTTCACTCTGCCTGCCAAGTCTCTCCATTTTTGGACGTACTCTTTGAAGCCCTCGTTGGAACGCATGGTCATATTTTGTAATTGCACACGAGTTGGTGCAAGATCATTGTTGTATTGGTACTCCTTGTAGAAAGCATTATCCAAGTCCTTCCAGGTGTGAATTTCGGTTCTTTCTAACTGATAGAACCACTCTAGCTGAGAGCCAACCAAACTTTCTTGGAAGAAATGGACCCATAGCTTCCGGTCAGTAGTGTGAGGCTGAATCTTACGGACATATGACCTCAGATACATTTTAGGACAAGAGATCCCATCATACTTGGCAAAGGTAGGGATTTTAAAATTTGGTGGGATGACCACTCCGGAAACCAAACCTAACTCTTCAAAGTCCAAGCCAGGTATCTATTGAATCTCCATAGCATTGAGGCGATCCTCTAACTATTTGTATTTATCATCAGCGGGAGGATATTGTTCCTCAGAGTAGTCAGCTTCAACTTCATCAATCCCCAGATTGTTATCTTCTTCATGACTATTCCCCATGTTGGATAGAGTTGAGAGATCTAGAGATCTCTTGACTGGTCCTCTAAGTCTTCTTCCCAAGTTCAGGGCGCCTACTGACTTCTTTAACTTTTTCTTCTTGTCTTTGAGAAGAAGAGTCTTCAGGTCCTCTTGCCCCTTAGCCATAGCCAGGAACATTTGTTAGAATTGGGCATTTTGTGCTTGGAGATCCTTCACTGTTTGTTCCATATCCCTCTTACTAAAATAAAAAGTAGGAATATAAAGAGACCTGTATGGGAGAAACCTGTCCTGATATGATGCATGATATGCTTATGCATGTTTTCAAAGATCTCCCAGGGTAATCCTAAGGTAACCCCACTTTAAGTAAATTCCCCAGCAGAGTCGCCAGTTCTGTAACACGGTGGGAGAATTGACTTGGGTGTTTTGCGTTTGATCGCAATTGTTGCGGATAGCAAGAGTCGCCATCGAATTTTCTTTTATCCAAAAGGAAAGGTTGAAAAGAATAGGAAAGACCTTTTGAGATTATTTCTTGAGTTCGGGGGATAGGTTATGAAAAGGGAAGGTGTTAGCACCCTTTTCATCCGTAGTTGCCTACGGGCTCTTAGTTGCTTGCTAGATCACTTGCTTTTTTTTTGAAAATATGTTTGTGGTATGGGTTTTGAAAGTATTTTGAAAAGGGATGTCTTTGTAATGGTTCTCGTCTCTATAAGAACGCGTACAAAGTGTTTTGTCTTTTGAAAAATGTTTCAAAGTGAAATTGTGGGTGTATAAAATGTTTTTGTTGTGAGCAAGCGAGCAACTAGTAGTATCCTACCTACTCAAAAGGTCTTAAGAGTTCTTTTCCTTCTCCTTTAGATGTTATTATCTTACCATTGATTTGGTAAGAAGCCTCATCATTGAATGTGAAGGGACGGGCGTGGGACGTTTGTAAAGTCATAGAAGGAAACCTATGGGACGTTTTAGCAATGTCGTTTAGGGACTAGATCATTTACCGAAGGCAACATTGAGGGACATCGAGAGACTACGATCTTTTATCGAGGATCTTTTCTAAAATGCCCATATTCGAGGGACACGACTATTTTTCCGAGGCAACAAATGAGACTATGCTAAGGGTGCATGTGTGGATAGTGTGTTTGATTTGCATGCATTTAGTCTTTGATTTAGGGTTGTCTACTTGTTGTTTTTATCTTTCCATACATACCTTATCTTACTAAAAATTATATGAAAAGCGGTAAACTTGTGGAAATTAAAATCCTACAATATTACATCATTAGGGGGATGGGGATACAGTTTGCAAATGGGGATTAAATATGTGTCTAATCATTACAACCATATCGAATAAGTGGATAGTAATGGAGTGTATATATATATATATATATATATATATATATATATATATATATATATATATATATATATATATATATATATATATATATATATATATATATATATATATATATATATATATATATATATATATATATATAATGCATAATCAGTGTAAAAAGAAGGAAAAACTGCATTTTGAACTATTATGTGTCGACACATGTTGTTATGCATCGACACATAATTTTTATTGCCCTTGCCAAACTAAATCAACTCAGTATGAGTTAACACATAATGAGATGTGCTGACTCATTTCCTGCTTGTGTCGACACATACGCGTTTTGTGTCGACTCATGCACCTATCTTTCTGTTTTGGGCCCTGGATAGCAGTATGAGTCGATGCATAAGGCCATGTGTCGACTCATACCCTGCTTTTTCACCTAGAATGAGTCGACCCATGTGGATATGTGTCAACTCATGTTACAGATTTTTGCCTCTATCACCATTCTTTTGCATGTGTCAGTCAGTTTTCAACATATAAATGATAAAAATGAACAGTATGGAAATAATTAACTTCAAGAGTTGTGATTACTTCTTCTTATCTTCATAAATAAACCAAAAATGATGTATGGAAAATGCAAGGTTAAGATGACTTACCTTGCAACTGCACTTTAAGTTTTGAGTATGAAACCCTTCAAGATGTTGCGTGGACCTTAATGAAACTCCAAGAAGCTGCTAGAATTCCCTTTATGTTGAAGGTTGTTGAATCAACTCCAAACAGTCAAGTTTGTATAGTACTGTCTTTTGTTTAGAAGTTGAGAATAAGGGCACTACAGAAACTGTTCTTGTGCTTGAATAATGTCTATGTGATATGAAGTGCTTAGAGGGTTTATGGGAGAGTTTACAAGGTTGTACAATAGTGGGTTGAGGATCTTTTCTGTTTTTTGAGTCAAATCAGAGTTGAAGATGAATAGAATTTTTATGGATGAACTGGGTTTTATGAATGAGCTGGGTTTTATGAATGAGCAGAGTTTAACAAAAGTTCTGTTTTTCTCTTCTCTCCTTTTTTCTCAGCAAAAATCCCCCCTATGTCTTATGAGACAACCCCTTTTGTAGTCCCTTGACTTAGGTTTAGGAGGGAAACAAAATAAGTTATTTTGAACTAGTTTTGCCTATTGCTTTAATACTTTTTCCACACAATTTTCTTTTGCCATTTTGGATCAATTTTGTGGCTGTTATGGTGTAGGTTGGAGCAGACTGCATAAAGCAGTTTTAGACTGGTTTTCTGGACAGATTTTGGACTGTATAGGACAACATATACAGGTTTTGTGACAGGTTTGTGGTGCAGCATGACACAAGGTTTTGTAGGACAGCAATTGAGCAGATTTTTGGAGTGTTGTGGAAATGTATAGAAGTAACATATCATTTTTGTTCAGCAATAACTTAGACAACATAGTTTGCAGCATGAAACAAGTTTGGTTTGTGGAGCAATTTATGCATATTGTATCAAAGACAAAGCATTATGGTAAGGTTTTGAGTCAAAGGAAAAGGTCCAAGGAATACAAATTTTAGGATTTGTAAACTTGCAAAAATGCCACTTTGTAATAACTTGAATTATTTGTAACATCTTGCAAAAATATTCCCCTTTAATTAAAATACTTTTTTCTTCACTCTTGATAATAACAATAATTAATAAAATGAAGTAACGAACAAGGTATGTTTATACTAGTTCACTTGAAAGCTATCAAGCTAGTTGTGATACAGTGGCAGAACCGACTGTTTAATACTGGTTTGCATTTTTTTGTTTGCAAATGCCACGGCAAGCAAGAGTCGCCACCGACTTTTCTTTTATCCAATAAAGGAAAGGGTGAAAAGAACAGAAAAAGACATTTTTCTAGATTTTCTGAGTAAGGGGGTAGATTATGGAAAGGGAAGGTGTCAACACCCTTTTCATCTGTGGTTTTCCACGGGCTCTTAGGTACTTGCTCATTTTTGAAAACTGTTTGTGTTTTTGTGTGTTTTGAAAGTTTTTGTTTGCTTTATGGTAACTCTTGTATCAGTCCTCAAGAGTGTGATAACGCGTTTTTGAAAATATTTTTTTGAAAAGTGTGTAAGTGTGAAAATTTCAAGTTTGAACAAGCACCTAACAGTTATCTACCTACTCGAAAAATGATGTTCTTTTCCTCCTTTCCTTTAGATAGTGTTATCCTACTATTAGTGAGTAGGTAGCCCTGTCGTCGGATGTTGAGGGACTATCGAAATGGGCGTTATTATCATTGAAGGCAACATGTAAGGATATCTTAGCATTCGAAGGGACTGTCATCATATAGGCAACATCAAGGGACAAGATCATTTTCTCGTAGGAAACTCGAGGGACATAATGGACTATGATCTTTTTTATGACTTTAGAATCGAGGATCTTTGCTAAGATATCCCTATGTTCGAGGGATATGACCATTATTTTCCGAGGCAACCAAGTGAGGAATACCCTAAGGATGAAAGTGTGAGAAGTGTGTTTTTTCAGTTATATTATCTTGAGGTTAGTGATCTAACGGTTAATTGACTTTATCTTACCATGCACGCCTAAGTTACTAACAATTATATATACAGAAAAATAAAATGAGGAAAGTACAAATCTAGACTATTACATGGCTTCGGGGAGGGGGATTTACATCCCAGAGCAATTGGGGAAAAGAAAATAAAGCAATAAGAAGAGTATGTTTATCATCTATTACATCCCATACATCAATTACAATAATATAAACAATGTGAAAGGAAATAAACGCGCGAAAAGAAATATTACGTCTAAAAACTTAGTAAATAAAAATAAATAACAAGAAAATCTTTTTTTGTTTTTTTTTTGCTAAGAGAATGATTAATTTTAAACTTATTTTTAATTAAGAAAATAAAGGTTGAACGAAATGAACCCTAATTCTAATAAAAAATTTGTTTTTTTGTTAAGAAAATAATTTAAATTAAATAAAGAACCTAAGTCTAATTTGATTTTAAATTGATAAAATTGTATTAAAAATAATTAATTAATTAATTAATAATTTTAGGAAGAAACTAATCCTAATTATTATTATTTTTTTATTTTTTATGATTTATTAAAAAAAAGACTTTTGAAAATGATAAACAAAATAAAATAAAAAAAGAGAAAATAGAAAACATGGGTCTGGTCATCAAAACAAAAATAGGGGGTGTTGAGTTGAATTTGCGTTAGGCCCAGGATATGAAGGCCCAAACCAACGCTTGATCCTGTGTGGGCACATCTGGAGAGTCCATGATGGGGACTACTTGTTGGAGGCATTGGATCCAAGTTTAGTATGATCTGATGGTGCTGATGGTAGGGTGCATGGTGAACCCCTGGCTAATGCATGCACCAAATATGTATTTGATAATTGTTAGAAAAATAATATGCTGGACCTGGGACTCGAATCCAGGTCCTCTCCCTTATACATACGCCTCATCACCATCTGAGTTGCCTTTCCATTCATTATACAAAACAAAACCAAAATGTTATATATAAAAACAAGTCATTATCTGGGAAATAAAAAAATGCCCGCCATTATTCTAACTGGCCAATCAGAGGCTGACACACTTCATCTCCTACCTCCCTCTGTCGTCTTAGGTAAAACATCTATAGTGACAGTTTTTCACTTATCACTATAGCACCTGTAATTTTAAAACATCCTTAATACGTAACAAAAATGAATTTGGAGGCCATGGGTTGATTGCTCTCAACCTCCTGAGCAAGATGATGTCCTTAGTTTTGGCTAATTTTGACCATTGTGAAAAATCCCAATTTAGAGGTTCAAACCCTAAAAATGGTAATATATGATTTCGGCTCCCAAACCGCAATCAAACTAAACCAAAAGCTTGGAAATGCTCAAAAGGTTAAACTTGCATAGTTAAAACACATTTATATTGTATGAATTGTATAAAACGAATTTTGAAAAATGAGGCAAACCGTGATGAATGTAGAATGCGTTTGGCGAGGCTTCAAGGCTTGGTAATGGTTAGGACAGCTTCAGGGAACCTCCAGTAAGTGATTAGGATCCTTGGTTTGGACTGAGGGAGGCTAGAACTCAAAATTCAAGTTTGACAACTTTGAACTTTTTTTTCAAAATATGCAGGGGTTCTCCAGGCTCTGTGTGCTTCTTTGATGCTTGCTAATGCCTTCTTTATATAGAGAGAAGTGAGGAGACATGAAAAACAGATTTGTAACAACCATAGACAAACATTTGAATGCCATGAATACCAATATGTAACCTTGGCCAAGGTTATGGGATTTTGTCTATTTTTCAAACTTGCATGAATGTGGACATGCTGGCCTTGCTGTACACGAAAATTGGGACCCCTTCATGCATTGAAACAAGCCTTAACCATATAATTTGCAATAATCTTGATTTCCTTGATTTTTAATTAAATAAAATTAATATAAAATGCAAATAAAATCAAGACTATGCAAAAATGGTTTTAGGAGTCCTCTATACTCATAGGAAGATGTTTGAAGTCCAAAAAAATGAGCCATTGCCTTAAAAGCTCAACTTTGCTCAATGCATATTTCTTGAAATTTCCCATTTTTTCCCAACTTGAGAAAGCCATTACTTTCTCAATTTTTATCTCATGATGATGATCTTGTACTTTTTGGAAATCCCAAGATGTCTACTTCAATCCCTCTTTTGATAAATTTTGCATTTGAAGATGTTATCTTGATGTTAAAGGTCTTGGAAAAAAGTGCTTTTATTGACCTTCTAAAAATGACTTGTAATGTATGAACTTGTATCTTTCAAATGGTGAATTTATTGAACTTGAGGGCTGAACAGAAGTTGTAGGGAATTGGATTCTTTTCGAAATGAGCTTTGGTTAGAAAATTTCTGATAAAGTATGAGAAAGTTATGCTTGGTCAAAGTTCAATTGACTTTTCCTATAGAAACCCTAATTTGCCATTTTTGACTTTTGATGAATTAGGAGCATTTCTTGAGGAATCATGACCAACCCTTGATAAAATGATGGATATCACTTCAAAATTTTAATGTTGACCAAAAATCTTGAAGTTTGACTGTACATGGGCCACAATTGACTTTTGACCTAGCACAGTTGATTTTCCAATACTTGAGCAATTGACTGAGCAAACTTATTTTTGCAAGGCATGAAATTTGGCATGGATGATATTGAGGACATATTAGGACAATGGAGAACATTTGGGATCCTTGGAGCTCAACCATCTTGATGAAAATTTAAACCCTAGTTGGGGGTTCATTGCCTAAGGAGGAGAATTGTCTGGTCAATTCTTGGTCAACCTTGAGAAATTGAGAACCTCTAGGAGTATGTATTTTATGAGAATGGGAGGGAAAATTTTGGGGTACAACAGCTGCCCCTGTTCAATCTTCTTAAACCTGAGGATGTAGATTGGTCTGTCTGCCTTTCGTGATCTAAAGGTGGAAGATGATTGAACACTAGAGTGCCCAGAAATTTGAACTCGTCTGAAGTGAGACTGTTGGTGAATAATATCGATAATGGGCTTACATATGCCATTTGGAAAAGATGACAGAAGACTGTCAGAGATGGGCTTAAAGATGCCATCCAAGGAATATGACAGAGAGTCGTCGGAGATGGGCTTAAAGATGCCATCCAAAATAGATGCCGACTTCATAAGAAGTCTCTTTGTGAGGATTCTTGTTCCTGCTGTCCAATTAGGAGTCCGCTGGGGAATGTTTTTTAGGGGAAAAGAGTCTAGGAGCTTCGGTTGTCCATTACTGTACTGGGGAGTCATCTCTTGACTGAAGAGACGAAAGTGAACTGCTATCTAGTCAGGATCCAGACTTTACAATGACTTGCTGGGGATGATAAGGTTGACTGCTATCTGGTCATATTCCAGGCTTCACAGTGACTTACTGGTGAAATGATATTAAACTGTTATCTGGTCATACTCCAGGCTTTGCAGTTTCTCAAACTAGAATAAAAATCAGAAAAAATATTAGTGTCGATTTAACTGAACCAGAGAAAGGATCTACCGAAAAAGAATTAGTAACAAATCAATGGTCGATTCAAATTGAACCAGCAGAGGTCTTGATTTATCTTTGACTGGATAAGAATCAGAAAAATCTTAGGGTCGATTTAACTGAACCAGAAAAAGGTCCACCAGAAAAGAATCAGTAACAAATCAATGGTCGATTTAAACTGAACCAGCAGAGGTCTTGATTTATCTTTGACTGGATAAGAATCAGAAAAATCTTAGTGTCGATTTGATTGAACCAGAGAAAGGATATACCGGAAAAGAATCAGTAATAAATCAATGGTCGATTCAAACTGAACCAGCAGAGGTCTTGATTTATCTTTGACTGGATAAGAATCAGAAGAATCTTAGTATCGATTCAACTGAACCAGACAAAAGTCTTGGGTTATCTTCAACTGGAATAGGAATCAGAGAGATCTTAGTATCGATCTAACTGAACTAGAGGAAAACCTTGGATCAACTTTGACTGGAATGGAAATCATAAGAATCTTAGTATCGATTTAACTAAACCAGACAAAAGTCTTGGAATATCTTCAACTGGAATAAAAATCAGAGAGATCTTAGTATCGATCTGACTGAACCAGAGAAAGCCTTGAATTATCTTCAATTGGAATAGAAATCAGAGAGATCTTAGTGTCGATCTGACTGAACCAGAGAAGGTCTTGAATTATCTTCAACTGGAATAGAAATCAGAGAGATCTTAATGTCGATTTGACTGAACCAGAGAAGGTCTTGGATCAACTTCGACTGGAATGGAAATCAGAAGAATCTTAGGATCGATTCAACTGAACCAGACAAAAGTCTTGGAATATCTCCAACTGGAATAGAAATCAGATAGATATTAGTGTCGATCTGACTGAACCAGAGAAGGTCTTGTGAGGGCATCTTTCTGAGGAAGATCCTGAGATAACCCTTTGTTATATGTAGCTTTTGAGAAGACTACCAGGTCACATAAGTAGCAAACAATGTTTGTTGATTTGATCTTTTCCTTAAAAAGGTAAAGAGTTAGTCATATGCAATGTCATGATGTATGAAATGCATTGTGATGATGTTCTCAAAATAAATGAGATTATACTGTATGTGATGTGTATGCGCATGCCATGATGTATGAATATGGGATGCTATTGCGATATTTTCCAGTCTGAGAAAGTAAATCCCGGACTGCTGCTGAAGAGCATTGGGACGTTGAATCCTTCGTTTCCACTGGGGATGATGGATGGAGATGATTTTCCGGGGATTTCCTCTTTATGTTTGAGAATATTCTGTCGGGGATTGACTCTTCTTGAGGATAACTCTGGGGAGGATGCTTTGTTGGAATATTTTGCCAATGTAGAGAAATAAACTCTGTTGGGGAATGAGCTTCCGCAGTTGGAGAAATAAACTCTACACGGGAGGAGGTTTTATGAACTATTTGAAATTATAAAACTCGGCTGGGGGAATACTGAAAAAGTGAAAAACACAAGAAGGGGGTTGAAAAATCAAATGTGCAATGACACAATATTTTTATCCGGTTTGTTTGATCTCAAACTAATCCAGTCCACCTATCAAGGTGATTTCGCCTCTCTCCAACGAGGACTTAATCCACTAATCAAAAACTGATTATAATCACTACTTTGACAACTGTCAAAGTCCTCTTGAGTACAACCATAATCCGGTTAATCTCAAGGAAAACTGTCTTAATCAAGATACAAGAATTTTGTGTATAATAGTTTTTCGTTACAAAAACAGTTACCATAACTGTGATAATTTACACAATTTAGAGCGTGGAAAATAAGTAGGTAAGCTTGCAGCCTTTTGAGATGAATTGCAGTAGCGTAAGAAAATCATTAACGATTTGATCTCTTAGCTTATTTATATAGGCAATGGAATCCTGTCCAACATTAAGCGTGATAATGGACAATTAAGCAGTTTCCATATTGAGAAGATCTTATCTGAATGAAGTCGTTACAAGTGATGCTGTCTTAATTGAATAGTAACGCTTCATAATATTACAATCTTGTATGCTGCAATTGCTTCAGAACATTGATGACTTAGAGTTGTTAGAATCTGATTGTATCTGAACCTTCTGTTCAGAATCAGAGTGTTCTTCACTTCAGTGCATGTTCTGATCCTCATTCTTCAGCGTAGATTCTGATTACCTCAGCGTGAAAGCTTCTATATCTTAACTTCTGATGCTGCTTTGGTAAGAATTTCTGAATACACTGTGTTGTACCCCAAAATTTGCCCTCCCATATTCTTCAAAATTTTCCAAGTCAAAACTTCAAAAACTCCCCAAGGGTTGCACAGTTCAAGGGCCTCCTAACAGTCAAGAACTAGGGTTTTGGTTTTGACAAAGTAATTGAAGTTTCCAAGGGTCCAATCAAGTCCCACATGCCTACAAACATGGTCAAGCATCCTCATACCAAGTTTCAAGACTTACAGCACAAAATTGCACAGTCAAAAACCCTAATTGCACTACAGTCAACTGTAGGGGCAAAATGGTCATTTGACAGTCAAAAGTTCAAATTTTTGGTCAACATCTCATTTTGAAGCCACAAACATCATTTGATCAATGCTTGATCATGATTCTCAAGGCTTGGCTCAAAAAGTCTCAAGATGCAAAAGTTTCCATATTTGGATAGTTGAAAAAGTCAACTGTAACTTGACCAAGGCATAACTTTCACATGGATTATTAGAAAAATTCCATCCAAAGCTCATTTTGAAGAGAAAGACATTTCCTACAACTCCTCTTCACACTTAAAGTCCAAGAAATGCTCTCACAAAAAGTTATCAATTTCAACATTATAGGTCATTTTCAAAAGTCAACAAAAAGGGACTTTAAGTCAAAGGCCATAACTTGAGATTGGTAAATCAAAATGACATGGGACCAAAGGCATTGGTTATAGGACTTCAATACCTTTCCAAAATGTCCAAGAACATGATCAAAGCTTAAAAATTGAGCAAGATATGCCTTGTGGAAGTTGGGAAATTTTTGGATATTTTGAAAAGTCAACATTGCTTCAAATGTCTTAAAAATGCTAATGGGCCTCTTTTTCTTCCAAGAATCATTATCCAAGGCATGTGCACGACCATTTGGCCCAAAGGGAAGTTTTTCATCATTTTTATTTATTTATTTGAATTTTTAAATGCTAATAATTCATTTAATTAAAATAAATATGTGGAAAATAGTAAACCTAACTTTTTAAATCTTTTTATGCATGGAATAAGCTCAAGATTTCGTGCATGATCAAATATGGAAGGAATTAAAGTGATTGGCCATGATTTGTATCAAATATGCATGAAGAAATATTGGAAAAGATTCTTGAAAATCAAATCTTGAAAATCATTAAAAGCAAGGCTATGGGTTTGGATTATTGATCAAATTCGTTCTCTATACATGTGCAAACCTAACCCTAGTGTCCATAACCTCCCAGCTGTGCCATACATCAATAACCAAGCTTGAGTTTTTTGACAAAAATTCCAAAACTGAAAACTAGGTTACAGTGCGATTCAAGGCCAAATACTTATTCCATTGTGTTCCTGAGGCTTCAAGGAACATATATTGATCAAAACCATTGTCCCTAACACAGGAAATAGGTAGAACGATCTTGACCGGTTCAAGCTTTTTTTCAGATTCTTGAATCATAATTCATGCATTATTTGTAAATTTTAATATTGGATTTGTATTCATTGTATCATTCTGAAGCTAACTGTGTGCTTTGATTGAGTTTTTATACACCATACGCGATTTCACCATGGGCGATTATTAGGGTTACCAAGCTGTGAAATTGGGCGTTTTTGCATATTGTAAAATTAGGACACCTCGATGCAATGGTTGAAATCAGGGAGCTTGGACGGTTCTAATACACACCTCGCGCCCAATTTCTGATCCAAGACGGCCTAATCGCTATTTTGGAAAGAAGCATATTTTGGGGGGGTTTAAAACCCCCGCTAACCTTCTTTTATTTTCAGGGTTCAACGAAGAAGAAGGGTATGTGGCAAGCGATGGTTGGTTGATTTGAATCCAACGCGTGTTTTTTTGTTTTTTTATGCCACTGACCGATTTTCCATTATAATATTTATGTGTCATGTAATAAACAAAGTGTTCAGGTGGCTCAAATGGCAGGCGTGTGGATTGGTAATCTCTGGGACCTGGGTTCGAACCCCAGGTCCCCCTCCCTTTCCATATTATTTTTCTAATCATGTTTGTGTGCAATTCGCTTCTAGAGTTCCACCATACTCTCCACATCCATGCCTTCCACGTGCTTGCTGAGACCAATCCAAGGGGCATAATTTGAAGAACATCATGGACGTTAGTCAACGCACATGCATGCCAGCACAAAAGTCAAACGAGGCCAGGAGCTTAATGGGCCTGAATTACTGAACAAAACCTCCTATTGGGGACAGACCCCCCATGGTTTACCTTTCTCATTCTTTTCTCATATTTTTCTATTTTTGTTTTAGTTAGTTTTTTTAATTTAATTCTTTAAACCAATTTATTTTCATAAAAATATAAAAACAATAGAAAAATCAGAAAAGACAAAAAAAATTTAATATATTTTATTTAACTAATATTTTGTAAATAAATATCATTAATTAATTTTAGCTTTTTAAAATTAGGGTTAATTAAAATATTTTTCTCAATAAACTTAAAAAGTTGTAGAATTAGGGTTAATTGATTAATTTCTTAATTTCGTTTGATTCTTTCATAAAAATTCATAAATACAAAAAACTCAAAAATAACTTCTTTTTTTTATTTTAATTAGTTTGTTAATATAATATAATTTAATTAAAAAGGGTCCAACGCCCTCGCTTTCAATTTTAATTCAATTCGCGCATTTATTTATTTTCTTTTATAATATTTAGGTAACTCTCCCAAGGCCGTGTAAATATTTATCTTTCGCACTTTACTTTATTTCCTTTATTTTATATCAAATCGGGTCCTGGATTAAATTTGGCGATGTGGACCCGCGCCTTTGTAATAGCTTAGGAACTTTTAATTCCGCACTTTTTTAACTGTTAATAATGGCATGCAAGAATGAATGACAAAATAAAAACAAACGCGTAGATCACCCATGACATGACAAAAGACAAAAATGAATGAACATGACACACAAATCACACACCACCCCTAGGGTACGCCTCACTGTTGCCTTGCCTCAAAAGGTAATCGTCGAGTAGAGGATGTCTTAGTAAGTCCTCATGATCCGGGAACCCGGCATGAGGGTAGCTTCTAAGGTGTCTTCCCATTGCTCTGGTGATCATCATGTCCCGAACCTCGAATTGACCCGAACACCTCCAACGGTGGTGCTACCTACCTCTCAATGGTGGGATGGCACTACTTTAAAGGACATTTACACAGACGAATTCCTTAGGATAGGTAGACGACTCTAGATACTTTCTCTAATTTCAAAACAAAATTCAAAAATACTTTTCACACCGACACCTTTTCAAAAAGCTTTCGAAAGCAATTTTTCAAACACTCTTGAGGACCGATACAAGAGTCGAACTGAAATTTTCAAAGAAACTTTTTAAACCCACAGTTGAAAAGCAAACAAACCATTTTGAAAACACAATGAGCAAGTATCTAAGAGCCCATGGATAACCATGGATAGAAAGGGTGCTAACACCTTCCCTTTCTATAATCTACCTCCCGAACCGAGAGCAATCTCTTTAAGGAATTTTTCTGTGCTTTTGTCCTTTCCATTTGGAGAAAATAAAAGACGGTGGCGACTCTTGCTTCCGCGACATTTCGCGAACCAGCATTAAACAGTCAGTTCCAGATCCACCGATCACAGAACTGGCGACTCTGCTGGGGAATAAAACTTAAAGTGAGGTGTACCTTAGGATAGTTCATAACTGTGTTTTCAATTGTATTGATTTGCTTGCTTTAAATTGTGGGTTGCTTGGGAGTTCTATAGATCCTAACCCGGATCTGGAGAATACCTTCTTAGAAAGTAGCAACAAGGCTGTGAGGGAACTGTGTGGGGTATACCGACATGGTTGAAACAGTCTGCTACGTTGATGTGGCACTTTGGTGTGTACCGGTAACCCTTGAGTTCAGTCAAGGAGAGTACGGGGCCTCCGCGTGGTGTCGTGAAGCATCAACAGACCTTAGGAACCTTAATTGAACTATCTTGGCCTCTTTAGGGTAGTGAGATAACTGACTTTGGTGCAGTCCGAGGTTGGTTGATACTCGATACTACACTCAATTGAGGGTTGCTTTCCTGGAATATTTCGGTCGCCAGTTCAGTGGCTAAATCGAAACGATGAACAATGAAAGCAATCCCGTGATATTGAGACCCTTAGAACCCGGTTACTTCCAATAGGACAGGTTGAGCCCACCAACTTCAAGAGGGTAATACCCAAACCTCATGCTGGCCTAAACTCTAAGGGCTTCTCTTGTGTGACTTGTGTGCCTTCGTACTTGCCTATTTGCATGCTCGTTATCTAACACTCGAATTTCTTGCAGGTTTTGTTTACAGTCCTTAATTGGGACTCATAACAGGGTTACTCACATTATCCCATGCATACCATAACATCATACCATTGCATACATCCTAACCCATTTCAAGGATCTCAAGGGCTTGTGATGCAGGTCATGGTGAATCAACTATCCCAGCAAGGGGCAAAGAGGATTCATTTTCCTCTAGCCAAAGTTGTCAGGGGCTATGACCCACTCGATATGGTGAGCCTTGACTCTTGAAGAAGGACTCTCAACAACAGGAAGTTCCTTCAATCAAGCCACTGAATTCAAATTCTAACGGTTTTCTTGTTTACCCCGCGAGATCCTTGAAAACATTGCATGCATATCATACATATCATTGCATTGCAGGTACCCTTTTGACAGGTTGCTTACCTTCTTCGCTGTTTATTTCAGCCGATCGTCATGAATCCTGAATCGTCTACTGAGCAAACTATCAAGGCCCTCCGGGCCCAGAATGCCCAGTTCCAGGAGTTGATTATGAGCCTAGCCCAGGGTCAAAAAGAATTGAAGACTCTGATTCAGAAGAAGAAGAAGCGGACTGTTTTGTTCAGCCCTAGACGCAGATCTGGGAACACACTGCAGGATGAAGCTGAGAGGACAACTCCATCTGTGGGGAAAGGCAGTCCCCATGAGAGAGAGGTGCCTAGTCCAGTGGTCTCCGACAACGAGACGGAGTTCAATGATGAGCAGTACCCTCCAGCTGAGGACCGGTACAAACAACTAGAGGATCGTCTGAATGCCATGGAAATTCAACAAGTGTCGGGATTGGATTTTAGAGACCTGGGTCTATCTTCTGGTGTGGTGATCCCACACAAATTCAAGGTTCCTTCTTTTGCTAAGTATGATGGGGCATCCTGTCCCAGGCTGCATCTCAGATCTTACGTGCGGAAGATTCAACCATACACTATGGACAAGAACTTATGGATCCACTTCTTCCAGGAGAGTCTTTCAGGGACTCACCTTGAATGGTTCTATCAGCTGGATGGGACCAAAATTCGTAACTGGGAGGAGTTGGCTACTGCTTTTTACAAGCAGTATCAATATAATGCCGACCTTGCTCCTACACGTACCCACCTCCAGGGTATGTCGCTAGGGTCAAGTGAAGGTTTTAAAGAGTACGCACAGAAGTGGAGGGACCTGGCTGGCAGGGTGCAGCCTCCATTAACTGACCGGGAACTCGTTGATATGTTCTTGGGGACCCTGTCCGGGCCGTTCTTCAATCATCTCATTGGTAATTCATCTGCAGGATTTACCGACCTCATTCTGACTGGGGAAAGAATTGAAGCTGGTATCAAGAGTGGGAAAATTCAAGAGGCCACACCTTCTGATACTCACAAAAAGCCTTACACGGGCAGGAAAGAGTCTAATGCTGCATACGGTCAAAAGAGTCGTCGTGACCAACAGGCAGGGGCAGTCATGATCTCTGGTTCTGCACCACGCCAACAACCACAAAAGGGAAATCAGCGAAGGCCGGACGAGCCTAAAAGACAATTCACCAACATCAACATGTCATGGTCACAAGCATTGCAGCACATGTTGAAAATGAATCTGATTGCGGTGATCAACCCTCCTGCAAATCCCAAGACCTCCTCTCCAAGCTACAACCCAGAAGCGAGGTGTGCTTATCATTCCGATAGTCCGGGGCACGATACCGAGGACTGTTGGGCGCTGAAATATAAGATCCAGAATATGATCGATGCTAAGGAGATTGAATTCGAGCCTGCTGAGACTCCCAATGTGACCACTGCTCCCTTGCCAAAACATGGCTAGGATTGAGAGATCTTTGTTCATTTGAATTCAAGTTGTATTTTTTCTTTTTCTTGTTCAAATAAACAATTGTCATGTTAAACTCTTTTATTTCATGAATGCATTACACACGTCTGCCTTGAATTAATTATGTTTACCATACTTAAAACTGTTTTCATATTTTTGTGATGATCAACTCTCCATTAATAATTCTAAGCCTCTTGAGGGAGGATGACGAAAACGATACCACGATCTTTACAGTATGCTTTTGAACAGACCCCGCTGATGAGGTACAGGCATTGTTTCAATCCCTAAGCACTGGAGTTATAAGGAAGATAATCCCTCGTCAACCCCTCTGAGCCAAAGAAGTAGGAGTTTTTCTTTTCGAAAATTAAAACCCGTTATCATAACCTGGGGTAGGGTAGTTCTCTCAGTTGATCCAAGTGCGTAACGAATGGCACCAAAAGAGGTCCTGACAAAACAAAGAAAGACAATGATGATTCCAAACAATCACAAGGATAGGCAGTCATTATATATCTCAAAACAAAAAAAGAGAAGCCCAATAAGTCAAAATACCTATGAAGAAGACTTACGAAACTGGGGCATCCCGCTGACTGTAATTCCAAAAAAGGAAACAGTTCATGCAAAAAACAGGGATAACAAAATCAAAAAAGAAAGAGGTCATATAAACCCTCAACAAAAAAAGGAATGACTTCCTATTCAAAATAAACTATCAACATCCAAACCATCACTGGTATATTAGAGCAAAAGACTCAAACAAGGTCTAACGCACGATCAACTAAGTTTAGGTTTGGAGAACATCACGAAGAGCGGGTGGGTACAAATAAAATTTGAGCCTTTATCTTTTGTTTCTTAAACCGTGAACCAAGCCACATTATAACCCTCAAAAGTCCTAGCTGAAGCATGGGTTAGTTCGAAAGCATACTGTTACGAAAGGTATCCTGACTCCTTAAGGCCTACGATAAATACGGAGTTGACATCACGTTTTACAAACATTCACTTGTTTTATGAAAAAGAAGGCATTTTCAAAAACTTCGAAACAGACATAAGCTTTGCATTTTTGATATAACATTGTTTGCATATAACTATTTGTTTGAACAGCAGGAAAATTCGCACGATGAATACCTAGTGAACAAAAGCACTTCCAATCAAGGGGCAGACGTGATTATGGTCCATCATCTGGGGCAATCCAATCAAGATTCGGAGAATCTCTCAAAGGCCAAAATAGCCTGGGGCAGAGCTCCGCCTGAGTCACTTGGGGCATTCCAACAACGAATCTTGTCTGATCAAACATCTTCTGGTGGCATGGTAAAACACTTCTAACAGGGGCAACTCCCTACATTTTGAGAGCATGGACATAGTCGAAAGAATACTACGCATAATCGAAGACCCGCTAGGTTGACACACCTAGGCAAAAATAAGGGCTTCCCGGCGAACCAAAAAGGTTCGGGCAAAAATAAGGGATGAAATGGAAAAAATCTGTACACCCGGCAAGTCGAAAACCTGAAAAGGCGGCTTGGGCAAAAATGGGTATCCCGGTGGACTGAAAACCCGAAAGGGCGGTCCAGGTAAAAGTTAGGGATCAAAGCATACGACTATGCCCTGTCATCTTGTCACCTGCCTACCAAAAGAAGGCTGTTCCATCAACAACTATCCAGCACCTCCGCAAGGTATCTTTTCCCCTCACCTCAGAAACAGGGGCAATAATGAGTCGTCCAGGCGATCCGGTTGCTCTGTCAACCAAAGTACCAAGGAAAGGTTAATACAAAGATGATTACCATCTACAAATTCCAGATCGTGGGTTAACGTCCGAAACCAAACAGGACAATCATCCACTTAATCAAGCAACCCTACACCGGTTCCTTCTCAACTTTCAGCCAAAGTCTTACACGGACTCATCCACAGGCGACCCTACACCGGTTCCTTCATAATTCTCAAATAAAGTCTCACACGGACTCATCTCAAGATAACCTTACCCCGGTTCATCAAGAAGTTTTACACGAACTTATTTGGAAGTAACCTAACCCCGGTTCCTCCAGAAGTCTCACACGGACTCATCTCAAGATAACCTTACCCCGGTTCATCAAGAAGTTTTACACGAACTTATTCGGCAGTAACCTAACCCCGGTTCCTCCAGAAGTCTTACACGGACTTATCTCGAGATAACCTTACCCCGGTTCATTAAGAAGTTTTACACGAACTTATTCGGCAGTAACCTAACCCCGGTTCCTCCAGAAGTCTCACACGGACTCATCTCAAGATAACCTTACCCCGGTTCATCAAGAAGTTTTACACGAACTTATTCGGCAGTAACCTAACCCCGGTTCCTCCAGAAGTCTTACACGGACTTATCTCGAGATAACCTTACCCCGGTTCATCAAGAAGTTTTACATGAACTTATTCGGCAGTAACCTAACCCCGGTTCCTCCAGAAGTCTCACACGGACTCATCTCAAGATAACCTTACCCCGGTTCATCCAGAAGTTTTACACGAACTTATCCTGCAGTAACCTCACCCCGGTTCCTCCAGAAGTCTTACACGGACTTATCTCGAGATGACCTTACCCCGGTTCATCCAGAAGTTTTACACGAACTTATCCCGAAGAAACCCTACACAGGTTCTCCCTCTCCAGACGCAGTTTTACGCGGACTCGTCATCAAGAAACCCTACACAGGTTCTCTCCTTCCAAAGATAAAGTTTTACATAGACTCGTCACTCAGAAACCCTACACAGGTTTCCTTTCTTCAAGGATGCAGCTTCACACGAGCTCAACCTCAAGGTAACCCTACACAGGTGTCCTTCTTTCCAAGATGCAGTTTTACACGAGCTCGTCATCAGGCAACCCTACATAGGTTCCCTCTTTCAACTTACAAAAATTACATCTCAAAACTTCCCCAAGAGAGTCCAATCTAGTTTCCCCAGGAAAGTTGGAATCCATCTCCCCAAGCAGTAAGCTTATCCCCAGTAGATTCTGGAAGCTTATCCTCGCAGAGCACGAACGCGTCTCCCGGCTTTATTCAAAGAGTTATTTCCTTACCAGGATATAACTGGGTTATCCTCAGCCAAAAGCCACGGAAAGAACGTCCTCAACACAGTCTTCTTATCCCCAGCGAAGTCTATCAACACTTCCAATTCAACAATGGTATCCCAAGCGGAGTTATCCTCATCAACCTCAGCAAAGTACCTCTCTCCCCACAGAGTATTGCTTCCCAGCAAGATCGCTAGAGTACTTTTCTCCCTGCAGAGTAATCCATTCGCCAAGTTTATTCCCCAACAGAGTTATCTTCTCCTACCGGTATTCTTGCAACTATCATCCCCAGCGGAAGCAAAGTCTATTCTTCAATATCAGCCCAGGAGTGACTTCCCGGCACCCGTCAAGGATTTATTTTCCTAAGACGAAAACATACATTCAAAAACATCGCACTTTCATACATTATAGCATGCATATACGCATCATATCTTACAATCTCATTTATGTTGAGAACATCATTGCTTGATCCATATCATGCATTGCATATGACTGACCTTTACCTTTCAGGAAAGATCCAGTTAAGTTCTCAGCTATATTTCAAGGCCTTCTCTGGTTCAGTCAGATCGACCCTAAGATCTCCCTGTTTCTTATCCAGTTGAAGATTTCAAGACCTAGACCGGTTCAGTTAAATCGACCCTAAGATTTTTCTATTTCTTATCCAGTCAAAGGCCTTCTCTGGTTCAGTCAGATCGACCCTAAGATCTCCCTGTTTCTTATCCAGTTGAAGACATTCAAGACCTAGACCGGTTCAGTTAAATCGACCCTAAGATTTCTCTGTTTCTTATCCAGTCCAAGGCCTTCTCTGGTTCAGTCAGATCGACCCTAAGATCTCCCTGTTTCTTATCCAGTTGAAGACATTCAAGACCTAGACCGGTTCAGTTAAATCGACCCTAAGATTTCTCTGTTTCTTATCCAGTCCAAGGCCTTCTCTGGTTCAGTCAGATCGACCCTAAGATCTCCCTGTTTCTTATCCAGTTGAAGACATTCAAGACCTAGACCAGTTCAGTTAAATCGACCCTAAGATTTCTCTGTTTCTTATCCAGTCCAAGGCCTTTTCTGGTTCAGTCAGATCGACCCTAAGATCTCCCTGTTTCTTATCCAGTTGAAGATTTCAAGACCTAGACCGGTTCAGTTAAATCGACCCTAAGATTTTTCTATTTCTTATCCAGTCCAAGGCCTTCTCTGGTTCAGTCAGATCGACCCTAAGATCTCCCTGTTTCTTATCCAGTTGAAGATTTCAAGACCTAGACCGGTTCAGTTAAATCGACCCTAAGATTTTTCTGTTTCTTATCCAGTCAAAGGCCTTCTCTAGTCTAGCTAAATCGACCCCTAACAGATTTTCCTGATAAAGACTCAGTAGAAGATATCCAAGATTCTCTCAATGATTACTGTTGAGGTTGAAGTCGCCCAAGATTCTCTCAATGATTACTGTTGAGGTTGAAGTCGCCTATGGTTCTCTCCCCGATACTGCGGAGGTAGTAATCATCCCCAGATTCTCTCAGCGTTACTGTTGAAGTAGAAGTCGTCTAAGGTTCTCTCACCGTTCCTGTTGAGGTAGTAACTATCCCTGGTTCATTCATCACCCTTTTGAAGATCCAGATCCAGCTCCTGTAACCAGTCAGGACCCATCTATACAAAGAATCTGAAGACCAGCTCTTGCGACAGGTCAGGTAATCATTTTCTTTTGCAGGTACGCAAGTTCTCGCTAAGGAATCTCTTACGCGATCAACATCCAGATGGCATCTATAAGCCCATCCACCTTCCATCAATCTCCAAATGGCATCTATAAGCCCATTCCCCACCACACTACTATGTGAGCGCAAATTTCTGGGCACTCTAGTGTTCAATCATCTTCCACCTTCGGATTACGAAAGGCACGTCAGCCAATCTGCATCCTCAGGTCTAAGAAGATTGAACAGGGGCAACTGTTGTACCCCAAAATTTGCCCTCCCATATTCTTCAAAATTTTCCAAGTCAAAACTTCAAAAACTCCCCAAGGGTTGCACAGTTCAAGGGCCTCCTAACAGTCAAGAACTAGGGTTTTGGTTTTGACAAAGTAATTGAAGTTTCCAAGGGTCCAATCAAGTCCCACATGCCTACAAACATGGTCAAGCATCCTCATACCAAGTTTCAAGACTTACAGCACAAAATTGCACAGTCAAAAACCCTAATTGCACTACAGTCAACTGTAGGGGCAAAATGGTCATTTGACAGTCAAAAGTTCAAATTTTTGGTCAACATCTCATTTTGAAGCCACAAACATCATTTGATCAATGCTTGATCATGATTCTCAAGGCTTGGCTCAAAAAGTCTCAAGATGCAAAAGTTTCCATATTTGGACTGTTGAAAAAGTCAACTGTAACTTGACCAAGGCATAACTTTCACATGGATTATCAGAAAAATTCCATCCAAAGCTCATTTTGAAGAGAAAGACATTTCCTACAACTCCTTTTCACACTTCAAGTCCAAGAAATGCTCTCACAAAAAGTTATCAATTTCAACATTATAGGTCATTTTCAAAAGTCAACAAAAAGGGACTTTAAGTCAAAGGCCATAACTTGAGATTGGTAAATCAAAATGACATGGGACCAAAGGCATTGGTTATAGGACTTCAAGACCTTTCCAAAATGTCCAAGAACATGATCAAAGCTTAAAAATTGAGCAAGATGTGCCTTGTGGAAGTTGGGAAATTTTTGGATATTTTGAAAAGTCAACATTGCTTCAAATGTCTTAAAAATGCTAATGGGTCTCTTTTTCTTCCAAGAATCATTATCCAAGGCATGTGCAAGACCATTTGGCCCAAAGGGAAGTTTTTCATCATTTTTATTTATTTATTTGAATTTTTAAATGCTAATAATTCATTTAATTAAAATAAATATGTGGAAAATACTAAACCTAACTTTTTAAATCTTTTTATGCATGGAATAAGCTCAAGATTTCGTGCATGATCAGATATGGAAGGAATTAAAGTGATTGGCCATGATTTGTATCAAATATGCATGAAGAAATATTGGAAACGATTCTTGAAAATCAAATCTTGAAAATCATTAAAAGCAAGGCTATGGGCTTGGATTATTGATCAAATTCGTTCTCTATACATGTGCAAACCTAACCCTAGTGTCCATAACCTCCCAGCTGTGCCATACATCAATAACCAAGCTTGAGTTTTTTTATAAAAAAAATACCAAAACTGAAAACTAGGTTACAGTGCGATTCAAGGCCAAATACTTATTCCATTGTGTTCCTGAGGCTTCAAGGAACATATACTGATCAAAACCATTGTCCCTAACACAGGAAATAGGTAGAACGATCTTGACCAGTTCAAGCTTTTTTTCAGATTCTTGAATCATAATTCATGCATTATTTGTAAATTTTAATATTGGATTTGTATTCATTGTATCATTCTGAAGCTAACTGTGTGCTTTGATTGAGTTTTTATACACCATACGCGATTTCACCATGGGCGATTATTAGGGTTACCAAGCTGTGAAATTGGGCGTTTTTGCATATTGTAAAATTAGGACACCTCGATGCCATGGTTGAAATCAGGGAGCTTGGACGGTTCTAATACACACCTCGCGCCCAATTTCTGATCCAAGACGGCCTAATCGCTATTTTGGAAAGAAGCATATTTTGGGGGGGTTTAAAACCCCCGCTAACCTTCTTTTATTTTCAGGGTTCAACGAAGAAGAAGGGTATGAGGCAAGCGATGGTTGGTTGATTTGAATCCAACGCGCGTTTTTTTTGTTTTTTTATGCCACTGACCCATTTTCCATTATAATATTTATGTGTCATGTAATAAACAAAGTGTTCAGGTGGCTCAAATGGCATGCGTGTGGATTGGTAATCTCTGGGACCTGGGTTCGAACCCCAGGTCCCCCTCCCTTTCCATATTATTTTGCTAATCATGTTTGTGTGCAATTCGCTTCTAGAGTTCCACCATACTCTCCACATCCAAGCCTTCCACGTGCTTGCTGAGACCAATCCAAGGGGCATAATTTGAAGAACATCATGGACGTTAGTCAACGCACATGCATGCCATCACAAAAGTCAAACGAGGCCAGGAGCTTAATGGGCCTGAATTACTGAACAAAACCTCCTATTGGGGACAGACCCCCCATGGTTTGCCTTTCTCATTCTTTTCTCATATTTTTCTATTTTTGTTTTAGTTAGTTTTTTTAATTTAATTCTTTAAACCAATTTATTTTCATAAAAATATAAAAACAATAGAAAAATCAGAAAAGAAAAAAAAAATTTAATATATTTTATTTAACTAATATTTTCTAAATAAATATCATTAATTAATTTTAGCTTTTTAAAATTAGGGTTAATTCAAATATTTTTCTCAATAAACTTAAAAAGTTGTAGAATTAGGGTTAATTGATTAATTTCTTAATTTCGTTTGATTCTTTCATAAAAATTCATAAATACAAAAAACTCAAAAATAACTTCTTTTTTTATTTTAATTAATTTGTTAATATAATATAATTTAATTAAAAAGGGTCCAACGCCCTCGCTTTCAATTTTAATTCAATTCGCGCATTTATTTATTTTCTTTTATAATATTTAGGTAACTCTCCCAAGGCCGTGTAAATATTTATCTTTCGCACTTTACTTTATTTCCTTTATTTTATGTTAAATCGGGTCCTGGATTAAATTTGGCGATGTGGACCCGCGCCTTTCTAATAGCTTAGGAACTTTTAATTCCGCACTTTTTTAACTGTTAATAATGGCATGCAAGAATGAATGACAAAATAAAAACAAACGCGTAGATCACCCATGACATGACAAAAGACAAAAATGAATGAACATGACACACAAATCACACACCACCCCTAGGGTACGCCTCACTGTTGCCTTGCCTCGAAAGGTGATCGTCGAGTAGAGGATGTCTTAGTAAGTCCTCATGATCCGGGAACCCGGCATGAGGGTAGCTTCTAAAGTGTCTTCCCATTGCTCTGGTGATCATCATGTCCCGAACCTCGAATTGACCCGAACACCTCCAACGGTGGTGCTACCTACCTCTCAATGGTGGGATGGCACTACTTTAAAGGACATTTACACAGACGAATTCCTTAGGATAGGTAGACGACTCTAGATACTTGCTCTAATTTCAAAACAAAATTCAAAAATACTTTTCACACCGACACCTTTTCAAAAAGCTTTCGAAAGCAATTTTTCAAACACTCTTGAGGACCGATACAAGAGTCGAACTGAAATTTTCAAAGAAACTTTTTAAACCCACAGTTGAAAAGCAAACAAACCATTTTTAAAACACAATGAGCAAGTATCTAAGAGCCCATGGATAACCATGGATAGAAAGGGTGCTAACACCTTCCCTTTCTATAATCTACCTCCCGAACCGAGAGCAATCTCTTTAAGGAATTTTTCTGTGCTTTTGTCCTTTCCATTTGGAGAAAATAAAAGATGGTGGCGACTCTTGCTTCCGCGACATTTCGCGAACCAGCATTAAACAGTCAGTTCCAGATCCACCGATCACACACAGTAACACAATTTTTAGAGTGCGTATTTGTTCTTTGTGTTTGTTATCATCAAAACTCTAATAAAGGGTTGTAGAATCAAACTATGTTCTAACAATCTCCCCCTTTTTGATGATAATAAAAACTAGGATTTTCAATGAAAAATATAGAACAAAAAACTTAAGAGAGATTCCCCCTAAGTTAATTATTTCCCTGAAGTTCCTTCTCGTCAGAGCTTTTGATGCATCTCCTTTTGTTCTTATCAAAATGTGTTCCTGTTCAAGCTTTTCAGAAAGTAAAGGTTAAAATATTCAGAATGTTTGAGACTTTGTCCCGGTATACTGTTATTGAAAATATCTTACTTTCTCTCCCTTTTTGTCAGTTATCAAAAAGCAATATAATCATAGTCAAAAATATGAATTATATTGAAAACATAATGCAATGACAAGTTTCAGAAACAAGGAGGTAAAGATAAAAGATTACAGATAAACAATTTTAAAGAAAAACTAAGAAGGAGGGGGAAGACGTGTGAACAACGCTTCCAACAAGCTCTTGATCTGAGTGCTTGACTCTTCCTGCTTTCCCAGAATGTCTTTGATTTCTTTTGTAGTATCTTCTTGTTTATCCAGAATACCCTTGATCTCTTTATTTGTATCCTCTTACTTATCCAGTCTAGCATGGATTAATGCATTCTCTTTCTTCAACTCTTCCAGAGTTTGCATGACTAGAGAGGAAGCTGGTGTCTCTTCAGGGGTTGCATGTTGTTCAGAACATTCTGCAGCCTCTTCTGATGGAACCACTTCTTATGATACAATCATGTCTTCTAGAGCAGTAGTCAGAGAGAGACTATCAGAATCTGGTTCAGCAACTTCTGAAGGATGGTGCTCTTTCTAGGGAGCATTATCCTGCGGAAGAATTTCTTTCTTGCACCATTGGCTAAGAACTTGATCTTGGAAGGCTTTCAGCTGATCACTGAATTTCTGCTGAGCCCTTTCATAACCCAATTCTTTCAGCTTCAGGGTTTCAGTGTTAAGCCATTTTTTGAATCTTTCCCACAAAGAATCAGAAGCAGCAGGATTATAAATCTTTAGGCTTGCTTGCTTCAAAGATTTGATCCATTCCTGCATTTTTGTTTAAAAAATCAACAGACTCTTACCAACAACTGATTTGGTTGTGATTGGTTTATGTTTGGGAATGGAAATTTTGTTTGAGGTGGAAGCTAGACGGTCCAGCACTAGTGGATCAATGACAATTCTGAGGTTGTCAGCTGAATGGTTGATGGGTGAAGGAGTGGGAGAGTCAGGAATTATAATTGGTGTGTTAGGGGTGTTTGGTGGTGTGGATTCATATAGTGAAGGGATTTCTGGAATATCATGAATAGTGAGAGGTAAGCCTACCGAAAGGGGTTCTGTTATTCCAGGGATTGGGATAGTGGTTTCAGAATCTGAAGGAGAGTCTTCAGATTGGTTTACAGTAGCGTGTGGAGTTTTTGGTTCAGGAATTTCAGAGGATGGGTTTTCAGAAGGTGGAGAGAGAGAGTGTCTATTTTATGGTTATGGTAAGTTGGGGTTCAAATGTTCTGGTTGAGGAGAGTGTGGTTATGGATTTTCTTGTTGTTGTTGAGAGTTTGGATTTTCTGGGAGTGGAGATTGAGTGTTTGGGTTTTCTGGTATTGGTGAGGAAAAGTATTGATCAAACAGTTCAATGTCAGATAGAACTTTGGCAAGTTCTGGTTGATGATGTTTTGGGTTTGGATTTTGATTGGGGGAGTGAGGTTCATTCAAAAAAATTCCTAGAGTTACAGATGGATCAAACTCTATGTCAAAATCCTCAAATGTTTGGGGTGAAGGATTTTCTATTGGTTGAGGGGGGATGGTTTCAAATGTTGTAACAACTATTGATTCTATAACAGAAACAGAAGATAGATTACCTTTTGTTTTCGCAGCTTTAGGTGCCTTCTGAGAGGATCCTTCTCCTGATGCTTTCCTCTTTTTGGATTTCTTTAGCACAACCTCTGGAGTTGGCTTGTGTAGATCTTGAATGTTGATTTTTGGAGCAGTCCCGTCAACCTTGCAAGCTTCAAGGTATCTGACTATGATTTTTGGGTTGGCATCTATCTCAGAAAATAGTGGAAAATCCTTCAGAGGGATTCTCCTAGAAGTGATGGCCTCATGAGAAGCAATAGTTGATTCCCTCTTGATGTTCTCAATAATCTTCATTTTCTTCAGATTCTTGGCGTTCATAGGTTTCCCAACGGTTGCTTCCAGAGTGCTTATTTCTTGAGCCTCTGTCAAATGTTCTATCAGCCTGTTTTCTGTTAGAATATCTGATATCAGTCTTCCTAAGGGAATCCAATCCCTCTTAGTTCTTTCTTCTTCTCTTGTCTCTTTCAAACTTGTTCTGAGATGGTTGAAGAGCAAGTGTGGAAGGTTTATCTTGGTCTCCTTTGCAATGAAGTAGATCAGAAACTACTGATCAATATTGATGTAATCAGGAGAGCTTGTAGGCTTCCTGTGATTGATACATCCCAGAATTATTCTAGCCCAGATTCTGTGATGATCCTTCTGAAGGGGTGAAAAACACAAGAAGGGGGGGTTGAATTGTAAAACTGGAAACTTTAAAGCAAATGACAAGGTATTTTTATCCTGGTTCGTTTGATCTCAAACTACTCCAGTCCACCCGTTCAAGGTGATTTCGCCTCTCTCCAACGAGGTCTTAATTCACTATATTCAACTGAATACAAATCTGCTTTAGCAACTGCTAAAACCTTCTTGATTCAAACCACAATCCGGTTTGTCAAGGCAACACTTTCTTACAAAGGAATGAACAAGTGTGTATGAATGTTTTCTACAAAAAACTATATCACAACTGTGATGTTTACACAAATGAAGCTTAGAATACTAAGATGCTAAACGCTAATAGAGTATCAGAGTTTGGTGGTTTAGCAAAACTTGTAGAGTGAAGATTACTGTTCAGCTTGGTGCGTGTAGAGAGTTTTGAAGCATTTGCCGTGATAATCTTCAAAGCTTGGTTTATATAGCACTTTGAGAAGATGAACGTTGAAGCAAATATTCTTGATTCAATGCTATTAACAAGCTTTCCTTTTTGAGCAGATCTTGTCTTAGAATGATGCCGTTGGTATTGATTAGCTTTCAATGCACAGTACCGTTGCTTCTTCAATGCACGATCTGGCTTGGCTCATTCTGATTCTGCTTCGCTGCTGATGAACTAATTTGTTTCTGTATCAGAGTGTTTTACGCGCAGTTCTGTTCATCAAGCTTCAGCATGTGCAAGCGTTGATCATCTGATCTTGACGTTCTGATTCAGCAACTTCTGATGCTGATGTGCAAACTCATATTCTGATGCTGAAAACGTGATCTTGCTTATTTTAATCAGCATATCTGCAAGTCAGAGTATAGTAATTTTAGGCAGCATATAATTCAATCATAAAATATTTAACTACTATATCTTTTCACTTTGTTATCATCAAAACTTAAATATAGGGTACTAGATTCAAACATTGTTCTAACAATCTCCCCCTTTTTGATGATGACAAAAACTAGATATTTTAAATGATAAATAACGTGAAAAGTTATCAGATCTATGTATCAGAATAAGAAGTACGGAGAAGTCAGAGTTAAGAGATACTCCCCCTGAGTTTGTTACTTCCCTTTGATATGTGTGTTCTTCAGAGTCAGATCTTTTTCTATCTTTGAGCATCAGATTATAAGTCTTTGACTTATCAGAGAGCAGAGCTTCAGAGCTTTTCCTGTCAGAGCTTTGCTTCGGATCAGAGTGTTAGGTCGATCAGATCTTCATATATCAGAACTTCATATTTGATCAGAGCAACATGAGCTTTTACATTTTGATCAGAGCTTCTAGTCTTCATTGTGCCTGTAGACTTAAAGACAAAACAGAAAAACATTTCAAGTAATAGAGTTAGAATGTTTGAGAATTTCTGTCTAGTTAGCCGTTATTGATTTTAAATATCATTCTTGTTCTCCCCCTTTTTGTCAGCAATCAAAAAGTGCTGGTGATGTGCTAAAATGATTTAGATCAGAAAAACTAATAATATTAAAGATAGTTCAGAATCAGAGCAAAATAGCATTACAAACCATAGTCAAAACATAGTCAAAAGTACATCAGAAAATGAAGAAAATATAGAGAATGTCATGCATGAAAAAAAATTTCAAGGTTGTGGGGGCATGCGTGAGAACAGGCTTTCCAGCATTGCCTGAATCTTTTCAGAAGTTGCATTCTGCTTCTGAACCATGGTGACAACAGAATCAATCTTGCTGTCCTGGACATTCATTCTTGCTTCCATCTTCTGATTATTCTCATCCATCCGCTGCTGTAGACGCAAGTCATTCAGCCTTAATTCTTCCAGAGCCTGCCTGTCCAAGGCAGCTTGAGAACTTTCAGCAGGAGGAAGCTTCTCAGAACTTTCAGCTACATCTTCTGCTGGATTTTCTTCTTGAAGAGTCTTGTCTTCTTCTGCTGGTTCCACCTGTGCAGCTTGCTCTTTCTCAGACCACAATTCAGAGTCCAGAGGGAGCACAACTTCTTGAGGCAGCTGACTCTCAACTTCCTTCAGCAGCTTGCTAAAGTTCTGTTGAGCCTGCTCATAGTTGACGTCCTGCAGCTTGAGTGCTTCAGCACGAACCCATACTCTGAACTGTGACCAGAGCTGATCAGAAGCAGCTGGGTCGATCATCCCCGGACAAACTTGCTTCAGCGAAGCAATCCACTGCAGCATACCTGTTTCAAAGTCCAAAATACCAGAGCCAACATCTAATTGCTTTGGTTTGGGAATGGCCAATTTGTGTCTTAAATCAGCAAGACGTTCAAGACTTGTTAAGTCAATGAATGTTCTGCTGGGGTTTTCAGATGATTGGTTTTCAGAGGTGTGCTGAGGTGCTGTTTGTTTTGGTGGATGGTTATCAGAGTCAGAGGATATGTCTATTGGAGTGGTTGGAGTTTTTGGAGGTGTTGATTCCTCTGATGATGGTAACTGGGGTGTGACAATGGTGGTTCCACATGGCAACTGTATTGCCAGCGGTGAAGGTTGAGATGAGAAGGGATCAGAATGATGAGGAGATGGGGTTTCATAGCGATGAAACTCTGTTTGAGGTGAGGGAGGATTATTTTCTGGTTGAGGAGGTGGAACTTCTGATTGTTCAGGGATCAGAGGTTCTTCTGTGATAGGTTGTTGTTGTTCTGGTTCTGGTTGTGGTTCTGGTTGAATTTCTGGTTCAGGTTGTGGTTCTGGTTGTTGTTTATATAGTCAGGAGAGCTTGTGGGCTTCCTGTGATTGAAACAGCCTAGAACAATCTTGGCCCACACTCTGCAGTGATCCTTCAGATCCTTGATTTTGCTGCTGGGAAAACCAAGAGTGAAAATGCAGTTTGCTACCACACCAATATCAGGGCACCTATCAGCCATGTCCACACAACGGACTCCACCACCACTCTGACCAATTAACCTAGCAATGAGGTCTTCAGAAATTATTATCTTCTTTCCCATAACAGAAGAGACGACTAGATGTTTATCAATCTTGGCATGAATCCAAAATTCTATGACAAGCTCTGGGAAGGTTGGTCCAACCAATCTATCAAAGTACCTCTCCCACTTCTGAGCTTTGACTTCAGCAGTTAGGTCAAATCCATTATCCTTCAAACTTTCGAAATCGATGATTAATTCAGAGAGAACCTCAAGATTCTTAACCGGTGTGAGAAGAGTTCTGGTAGGCGCTTGATATTGCTCAGAGGTTTCCTTCTTCTGATTTCCTGCAGAAATGCTGGAGGATGCCATTGTTCTCACACAAAAAGCTTGAGAGTGATTTGAGAAAAGCTAGGGTTTTGAAGGAGATATGCAGAAAAAAATTCTTAGGAGATTATGAATAAGCGTAAAGAATAAACATGAAGAGTAATGTGCTTAAATAGGATTTTCAAAAATTATTTTGAAAAATAAAACGTTTTTAAGAGAGAAAAAAATAATGATTGCCATTAACAGGCGTGATTACTTTTGCATTTAATGCTTGCTGATTTTGGGGGATTTGAGAAAGATACTTAAAAACGGTTACCAGACATGTGTCTCAATGCACCCAATCAGCGCTTTCCTTTCTCAGAAGCGTGCACGCGTTCTGCTTCAGGGATTTGCTGATGATTGGATGACACTTGTTTGATGTAGTGATCAACACGTCTGTATTTGAGATTAGACTCTCAGATCTTTAGACTTGCCTCTGATACAATCTGCATGTTCTTACTTTCTGAAAGAAGATTGATCAGAAGTTCACAGTAATATAAATACATTCTGAAAGATAAAAATATGGAATTAAAGCATTTTCATTTTGGGCATACTTTCATGCTGAGATGTTTCAGAATGAAATTAAACCTATCTTCTGAAAGGGGTTTTGTAAAGATATCAGCCCATTGATGGTCTGTATCTATAAATTTCAAGTTTAAAATGCCTTTCTGAATATAGTCCCTAATGAAATGATGTTTTATTTCTATATGCTTAGCTCTAGAATGTAAAATAGGATTCTTACTTAAGCAAATAGCAGAAGTATTATCACAAAGAATAGGAATGTTACTCTCAAAAATCTGGAAGTCTTCAAGCTGACTTTTCATCCAGAGCATCTGTGTGCTACATCCAGCTGCTGCTATGTACTCAGCTTCTGCTGTTGACAGAGCAATAGTTGATTGCCTTTTGCTGGACCACGAGATCAGATTTTCTCCCAGAAACTGGCAGCTTCCAGAAGTACTTTTTCGTTCCACTCTGTCTCCAGCAAAATCAGCGTCGCAGTAGCCTACTAAACTGTAATCACTAGATTTTCTATAAAACAAACCCAGATTAGTAGTACCTTTCAGATACTTGAAAATTCGCTTAACAGCTGTTAAGTGAGATTCTCTAGGATCTGATTGGAATCTAGCACAAATACATACGCTGAATAGAATATCAGGTCTTGAAGCAGTCAGATAAAGGAGAGAACCAATCATACCTCTGTAGACCTTCTGTTCTACGCTTTTGCTTACCTCTTCTCTTTCCAGAATGCACGTGGGATGCATTGGAATCTTTGATGGCTTACATTCTGAGAGGTCAAATTTCTTCAGAAGATCTCTGATGTATTTGCTCTGATGAATGTAAGTTCCCTCTGGAGTTTGATTAATCTGAATTCCTAAAAAGAACTTCAGTTCCCCCATGAGGCTCATCTCAAATTCTGCCTGCATACACTTAGCAAATTTTCTTCCAAGAGAAGGATTAGTAGAACCAAAGATTATATCATCAACATAAATTTGACAGACTAAAATGTCACTCTTAACTGTTTTACAGAATAGAGTGGTGTCCACTTTCCCTCTGGTGAACTCATTTTCAAGCAGAAAGTTACTTAGCCTTTCATACCAAGCTCTGGGAGCTTGTTTCAGACCATACAGTGACTTTTTCAGTTTGAAAACATGTTCTGGATGTTTTGTATTTTCAAAACCTGGGGGTTGGTGAACATACACTTCTTCTTCTATATAACCATTTAGGAATGCACTTTTGACATTCATCTGATACAGAGTGATGCCTCTATTAACAGCAAATGAGATTAAGAGTCTGATAGATTCTAACCTGGCGACTGGGGCAAAGGTTTCTGTATAGTCTATCCCCTCTTGCTGACTATAACCTTGTGCAACCAGTCGTGCCTTGTTTCTGACGACTTCACCTTGTTCATTGAGCTTGTTTCTGAACACCCATCTTGTTCCAATGACGTTGAATCCTTTTGGTCTTGGAACGAGATCCCAAACGTCGTTTCTGGTGAATTGATTCAGCTCTTCTTGCATTGCCAGAATCCAGTCATTGTCCAGAAGTGCTTCATCAATAGAAGAAGGTTCAATCAGAGACACAAGTCCCATCAGAGTTTCTTCAGAGTTTCTGAAGCTTGCTCTTGTTCTGATTGGATCTTCCTTTCTTCCTAGGATAGTCTCTTCTGGGTGATCCAAACTGCTTCTGGGTAGTCTCTTCTGAGGTTGATCAGCAGCAGTTGTAGGATTTCTAGCATTGCTTCTTTCAGACGTTGAAGGAGTGTCTGTGTTGAGAGCTTCTGATGACCTGTCTTCAGAACCTGCAAATTCAATTTCTATACCTGCAAGATTTTCATTCTGCTTTGACTTTTCAGAGTCAAGCTTGTCATCAAAACGAACACTGATTGATTCTTCCACAATCTGTGTTTCTGTATTGTATACTCTGTACCCTCTTGAGCGTTCAGAGTATCCTAACATAATACACTTCTGTGCCTTAGAATCAAACTTGTTCAAATAATTCTTAGTATTTAACATATAGCAAGTACATCCAAATGGATGAAAATACGAAATGTTGGGCTTTCTGTTCTTCCACAATTCATATGGAGTCTTTTCCAGAATAGGTCTTATTGAGATTCTATTCTGAATGTAGCACGCTGTGTTTATTGCCTCTGCCCAGAAAGTCTTAGCAACGTTTGTCTCGTTGATCATGGTTCTGGCCATTTCTTGCAATGTTCTGTTCTTTCGTTCTACAACTCCATTTTGTTGGGGAGTTCTAGGACAAGAGAAATCATGCAGAATGCCTTTGTCATTAAAGAATGACTCAAAATCTTTATTTTCAAATTCTCCACCATGATCACTTCTGACTTTAACGATTCTAAGATCTTTTTCATTCTGAACTTGGTTACAGAAGGTAACAAACACAGAGTGTGACTCGTCCTTGTGTCTTAAGAACTTTACCCATGTCCATCTGCTATAGTCATCTACGATTACTAACCCATACTTCTTGCCACTGACAGAAGCAGTTTTAACTGGTCCAAATAAGTCAATGTGCAGAAGTTCTAATGGCTTAGAGGTAGAAACAACATTTTTGGATTTAAAAGAGGGTTTTGCAAATTTGCCTTTCTGACATGCTTCACACAGAGCATCTGAATTGAACTTCAAATTTGGAAGTCCTCTGACCAGATTGAGTTTGTTAATCTGAGATATTCTTCTCATACTAACATGTCCCAATCTTCTGTGCCAGATCCATTGCTCGTTGTTAACAGACAGAAGACATTTTACGTTCTGACTCTTAAGTTCAGAAAGTTTGATTTTGTAAATGTTGTTTTTCCTCTTACCATTAAATAGGATAGTCCCATCTTTCTGACTAACAGCTTTACATGATTTTTGATTAAAGATTATATCATAACCGTTATCACTTAATTGACTTATGGATAACAGGTTATGCATCAATCCATCAACAAGCAGAACATTATTAATAGAGGGAAGATTTCCGTTACCTACAGTTCCAGAGCCAATTATCTTTCCCCTCTGATTGCCTCCAAAGCCAACGTGGCCTCCAGGCTTAAGTTCCAGGCTTTGGAACATATGCCTTCTTCCCGTCATGTGACGTGAGCAGCCAGAGTCCAGGTACCATGACTGGTGTTTCTGACTTGCTGCTAAAGATATCTGCAACATGTATTATTTTATCCTTAGGTACCCAGATCTTCTTGGGTCCTGATTTGTTAGTTTTACCAAAACTCTGGTTGAATTTTGGTTTCACAAAGTGATTACTACTAGTATATTTGATGTCATGTGTGTGACCATACACAAAGTGTGAATTTAGAGGAGTGTGTTTAATAACTAAATCCATGACATTTTTAGGTGTAGGAACCTTACCTAGGTATCCTATTCCTTTCCTGCCGTTTCCGCTAACTCCATAGATCATTGAAGCCATTCTGCTTCTATCTATGCTTTTAGCAAGGAACTTCTGGAAACTATGATCATACTCCTTGATGATCTCATCAGCGTTGCTGGGAGTTTCAGAAATTGGTACCTTCTGAGAGTTTTGTAAAGAGTTTTCTAATTTTAAAATTTTATCTCTCAGCTCAGAGTTTTCCAATTTGAGACTCTCAGACTTATTAGAGTCAGATTCAAGAGTCCTTTTCAGGTCTCTGAATTTAGCTCTAATCTGCTGATAGCGTTCCAGAATTTCATTTAGGCTTTCAGCAAGTTCAGCCTTTGTAAAATTAACAGCGAAGTTTGGGAATACCTCTTCTGTGTCTGATTCTGAGTCTGAGTCAGAAGCTTCACTGTCATCTGGAATGTTAGCCATAAGCGCTATGTTCGCCCTTTCATCATCTGATTCTGAGTCAGCTTCAGACGAGTCAGAGTCATCCCATGTGGCCATGAGACTTTTCTTCTTCTCTCTTCCAAACTTCCTTTTTGGCTTTTCCCTCTGAAGCTTTGGACAGTCACTCTTGTAGTGACCTTGCTCATTGCACTCGTAGCAGATGATGTCTTTTGTATTTGGCTTCTTGCTACCTGAGGAGCCTTCAGATCTTCTGTATCCAGAGGAAGAATCTGTTCTTCTGTATCTGGAAGAAGACTCGTTCTGATCAGATCTTCTGGGATTCCTGAATTTCTTTTGTCTTTGCTTCCACAGTTGATTTACTCTTCTGGAGAGAAGAGAAAGCTCGTCTTCTTCTGATGAGGATCCATCAGATGTTTCTTCAACTGCCTGCAAAACTTTAGATTCAGATTTTCTGTTAGATTTTAAAGCTATAGGCTTACCTTGCTTCTGAGGCTCGTCAGCTTCCAGCTCTATCTCATGACTTCTGAGGGAGCTTATAAGTTCCTCCAGAGTGATTTTGTTGAGATCTTTCGCCAGCTTCAGAGCAGTAACCATAGGCCTCCACTGCTTGGGTAAACTTCTGATTATCTTCTTGACATGGTCAGCAGTAGAGTACCCCTTGTCCAGAACTTTGAGACCAGCTACCAGAATCTGGAATCTGGAGAACATAGTTTCAATGGATTCAGATTCTTCCATTTTAAACGCCTCATACTTCTGAATGAGCGCCAGAGCCTTTGTTTCCTTGACTTGGACGTTGCCCTCATGCGTCATTCTGAGAGAATCAAAGATGTTCTTAGCTGTGTCTCTGTTGGAGATCTTCTCATACTCAGTATAGGAGATAGCACTGAGAAGGATGGTTCTGGCCTTATGGTGATTCTTGAAATCACGCTTTTGTTGATCAGTCATTGATTTTCTATCAATCTTCTGACCAGTTGCATTAACAGGGTGCGTGTATCCATCTGTCACCATATCCCACAGATCAGCATCATGTGCTAGAAAGAAGCTTTCAATTCTGTCTTTCCAGTAGTCAAAGTTTTCTCCATCAAAGACTGGAGGTTTGCCGCTGAATCTGTCTCTATCCTCATTGTTGTCATTGCTGAAATGAGAGTTGTTTCCTGCCATAGTGTTTTTCTGACGCTGGATCTTTTACTGACACGGTTAAGTGTTTTAGCTCAGAACCAGGCGCTCTGATGCCAATTGAAGGGGTGAAAAACACAAGAAGGGGGGGTTGAATTGTAAAACTGGAAACTTTAAAGCAAATGACAAGGTATTTTTATCCTGGTTCGTTTGATCTCAAACTACTCCAGTCCACCCGTTCAAGGTGATTTCGCCTCTCTCCAACGAGGTCTTAATTCACTATATTCAACTGAATACAAATCTGCTTTAGCAACTGCTAAAACCTTCTTGATTCAAACCACAATCCGGTTTGTCAAGGCAACACTTTCTTACAAAGGAATGAACAAGTGTGTATGAATGTTTTCTACAAAAAACTATATCACAACTGTGATGTTTACACAAATGAAGCTTAGAATACTAAGATGCTAAACGCTAATAGAGTATCAGAGTTTGGTGGTTTAGCAAAACTTGTAGAGTGAAGATTACTGTTCAGCTTGGTGCGTGTAGAGAGTTTTGAAGCATTTGCCGTGATAATCTTCAAAGCTTGGTTTATATAGCACTTTGAGAAGATGAACGTTGAAGCAAATATTCTTGATTCAATGCTATTAACAAGCTTTCCTTTTTGAGCAGATCTTGTCTTAGAATGATGCCGTTGGTATTGATTAGCTTTCAATGCACAGTATCGTTGCTTCTTCAATGCACGATCTGGCTTGGCTCATTCTGATTCTGCTTCGCTGCTGATGAACTAATTTGTTTCTGTATCAGAGTGTTTTACGCGCAGTTCTGTTCATCAAGCTTCAGCATGTGCAAGCGTTGATCATCTGATCTTGACGTTCTGATTCAGCAACTTCTGATGCTGATGTGCAAACTCATATTCTGATGCTGAAAACGTGATCTTGCTTATTTTAATCAGCATATCTGCAAGTCAGAGTATAGTAATTTTAGGCAGCATATAATTCAATCATAAAATATTTAACTACTATATCTTTTCACTTTGTTATCATCAAAACTTAAATATAGGGTACTAGATTCAAACATTGTTCTAACACCTTCAAGTCTCTGATCTTGCTGGATGGTTGTCCATAAGTGAAAATTTCCTTGGCAATAGATTTTAGGTAAGAACATCTATCAACCATATCAATGCATCTGACTCCACCACCATTATATCCAATGAGTTTCCCAATAAGATCTTCTGTTATCACTATTTTCTTTCCCATAACATGTGAAGTAACCTGGTGGTTGGATAAGGTAGCATGAATCTAGAACTCTTTGATGAGAATGGGAAAGGTTGGACCCAACAGACGGTCAAAATATATGTTCCAACCCTGTGCAGTCACGTCTTCATAGAGATTAAACCCATTTTCTTGTAAACTCTCAAAATCAATGATTAACCTAGAGAGAACTTCCAGGTTATCAATAGGATTTAGAAGCGTTCTAATGGGTTCTTCATATTGTTCCGTTGATGAAGATTCAGGAGCACTGAGATTTTTGAGGTTTGATGATGAATCTATTATTCACACGGATTCGTTGAAGAAGATGGAAAGGTTTTTTTTAGAACGAAACTTGAAACAAGAGAGAATATAGAAGGGAGTAAAAGTGAATGAATGAAATAGTAAATTGAGTTTGAATAGGGTTTTTTTTTTGAAAACGTAAACAGTAAGCAAGAAAATAAGTAATGATTATATGCATTAATGAAACCTAAAATTAGGGGATTTAGAAAGATATTGAACGGTTACCCCTGACAAGTGTCTCAATGCATCCAATCAGAGCCTTGGACCCTTCATAATTTGAATGCGTGTTCAGCCTCAGAAGGTGGCTTGTGAGAGGATGACAGATGTTTGATGATGTGAACTGCACGCCTCTATCCTTGAAATGAAACATTCAGATCTTCATAGATAGATTCTGAGGCAACTGTACTTCTAACTTCTGAAGACAGGTTGATCAGATGTTCACAGAAAACAATAAAGTTCTGAGGGTTAAGATATGCAAATAAAACATTTTATTATGGGCATAACTTCATGCTGAGATGTTTCAAAATGAAATTGAATCTATCTTCAGAAAGAGGTTTTGTAAATACATCAGCCCATTGATGGTCTGTGTCAATAAATTTTAAGGTAAGAATTCCTTTCTGAATATAGTCCCTAATAAAGTGATGTTTTATTTCTATATGCTTAGTCCTAGAATGAAAAATAGGATTCTTACTGAGACATATAGCTGAAGTGTTATCACAGAAGATAGGAATGTTACTCTCAAATATGTTGAAGTCTTCAAGTTGACTTTTCATCTAGAGCATTTGAGTGCTACATCCAGAAGCTGCTATGTATTCAGCTTCTGCTGTTGGAAATGCTATTGTGGACTGTCTCTTGCTGGTCCATGAGATCAGATTGTCTCCCAAAAACTGGTAACTTCCAGAAGTGCTTTTATGTTCTACTCTGTCTCCAGCAAAATCAGTGTCACAGTATCCTACTAAGCTGTATTCATTGGATTTTCTATAAAACAAACCCAGATTATTAGTACCTTTCAGATACTTGAAAATTCGCTTAACTACTATTAAGTGAGATTCTCTAGGATCTGATTGGAATCTAGCACATAAGCAAACACTGAATAAAATATCAGGCCTTGAAGTCGACAGATAAAGGAGAGACCAATCATACCTCTGTAGACTTTCTGTTCTACCTTTTTACTTACCTCTTCCTTTTCCAGAATGCACATGGGGTGCATTGGAGTCTTTGAGGGCTTACATTCTGAGAGATCAAATTTCTTTAAAAGTTCTCTGACATATTTGCTCTGATGAATGTAAGTTCCTTCTAGAGTTTGGTTTATCTGAATGCCCAAAAAGAATTTGAGTTCCCCCATTAAGCTCATCTCAAACTCTGCCTGCATGCACTTAGCAAACTCTCTTCCCAGAGAAGGTTTAGTGGATCCAAAGATAATGTCATCTACATAAATCTGACACACTAAAATGTCATTCTTAAATGACTTACAGAACAAGGTTGTGTCCACTTTCCCTCTGGTGAATTCCTTTTTCTAACAGGAAGTTACTTAGTCTTTCATACCAAGCTCTGGGAGCTTATTTTACACCATAGAGTGACTTCTTTAGTTTGAAAACATATTTTGGGTGTTTGGAATTCTCAAACCCAGGGGGTTGATGCACATATACCTCTTCATCTATGTATCCATTTAGGAATGCACTTTTGACATCCATCTGATATAGAGTGATGCCATTTTTACAGCAAATGAGATTAAGAGTCTGATAGATTCTAACTTGGCGACTGGAGCAAAGGTTTCTGTATAGTCTATCCCCTCTTGCTGACTATAACCTTGTGCCACCAGTCGTGCTTTGTTTCTGATGATTTCTCCTTGCTCGTTCAGTTTGTTTCTGAACACCCACTTTGTTCCAATGACATTGAATCCTTTTGGTTTGGGAACCAGATCCCATACGTCATTTCTGGTGGACTGATTTAATTCCTCCTGCATTGCCAGAATCCAGTCATTGTCCAGAAGAGCTTCATCAATGGTTGTTGGTTCAATCAGAGAGACCAGTCCCATGAGGGATTCTTCAGAGTTTCTGAATGTTGATCTTGTTCTGATTGGATCATCCTTCTTTCCCAGGATTTTATCTTCTGGGTGAGCTATGCTGCTTCTGGAAAACCTTTTCTGGAGTTGATCAACAGAAGGTGCTGGATTGCTTGTAACATTTCTTTCTAACGTTGTTGGAGCATCTCTGTTGAGAAATTCTGATGATTTGTCTTCAGTACCTGGGAATTCAACTTCTATATCTGTAAAGAATTCATTCTGCTTTGACTTTTGAGGTTCAAGCTTATAATCAAATCTAACACTGATTGACTCTTCAACAGTCTGTGTTTCTGTATTGTATACTTTGTACCCTCTTGAGCGTTCAGACTATCCTAACATAATACACTTTTGTGCTTTAGTCAAACTTGTTCAGATAACTTTTAGTATTCAGAATGAAACAAGTGCATCCAAACGGATGGAAATAAGAAATGTTGGGCTTTCTGTTCTTCCACAGTTCATATGGAGTCTTTTCCAGAATATGTCTTATAGAGATTCTATTTTGAATGTAACACGATGTGTTAATTGCTTCTGCCCAGAAGATCTTATCAATGTTAGTCTCATTGATCATGGTTCTGTCCATTTCTTGCAATGTTCTGTTCTTTCGTTCTACAACTCCATTTTGTTGGGGAGTTCTAGGACAAGAGAAGTCATGCAAGATGCCTTTTTCATTAAAAAATGATTCAAAATATTTATTTTCAAATTCTCCACCATGATCACTTCTGACTTTGACAATTCTAAGATCCTTTTCATTCTGAACTTGGTTACAGAATGCAACGAACACGGAGTGTGACTCGTCCTTGTGCCTTAAGAACTTTACCCAAGTCCATCTGCTATAGTCATCTACGATCACTAACCCATACTTCTTGCCACTGACAGGCGCAATTTTTACTGGTCCAAATAAGTCTATGTGCAGAAGTTCTAATGGCTTAGAGGTGGAAACAACATTTTTGGATTTAAAAGCAGGTTTTGCAAATTTGCCTTTCTGACATGCTTCACACAGAGCATCTGAGTTGAACTTCAAATTAGGAAGTCCTCTGACCAGATTGAGTTTTTTAATCTGAGATATTCTTCTCATACTAACATGCCCCAATCTTTTGTGCCAGACTCATTGCTCGTTGTTAACAGAGAGAAGACATTTTACATTCTGACTTTTTAGTTCAGAAAGTTTTATCTTATAAATGTTGTTTTTCCTCTTTCGATTAAAAAGGATAGTTCCATCTTTTTGACTAACAACTTTGCATGAATTTTGATTAAAGATTATATCATAACCGTTATCACTTAATTGGCTTATGGATAACAGGTTATGCATTAATCCATCAACTAATAGCACATTATTTATAGAGGGAACATTTCAATTACCAACTGTTCCAGAGCCAATGATCTTTCCTCTTTGGTTTCCTCCAAAGCCCACGTAGCCTCCGGGTTTAAGTTTCAGGCTTTGGAACATATGCTTTCTTCCCGTCATGTTTCGAGAGCATCCAGAGTCCAGGTGCCATGACTGGTGTTTTAACCTTGCTGCTAAAGATATCTGCTACATATATAATTTTGTCCTTAGGTACCCATATCTTCTTGGGTCCTAGTTTGTTAGTTTTACCAAAATTCTGGTTGAATTTTGGTTTGACAGAGTAATCATTACTAGTGTATTTTAGGTCATGTGTGTGCCCATATATGAAGTGTGATTTAAGTGGTGTGCGCTTTATGACTAAGTCCATGACTTTCTTAGGTGTAGATACCTTACCTTGATATCATATCCCTTTTCTACCATTTCTGCTAACTCCATAGATCATTGAAGCCATCTTGCTTCTATCTATGTTTTTAGCCAGAAACTTATAAAATCTGTGATCATACTCTTTGATGATCTCATCAGCATTACTGGGAGTCTCTGAGATTATTTCCTTCTGAGATTTTTGCAAATCATTTTCTAATTTTGAAACTTTTTCTTTCAACTCATAATTTTCTAATCTGAGACTCTCAGTCTTTTCAGAGTCAGAGACAAGATCCCTTTTCAGGTTCTTAAATTTGACTTTGATTTGCTTATACCTTTCTAGAATTTCATTTAGACTTTCTGCAAGTTCATCCTTAGTGAAATTAATAGTGAAGTCAAGGAATACCTCTTCAGTGTCTAATTCTGAGTCTGAACCAGAAGCTTCACTGTCTTCTGACACGTTTTCCATGAGAGCTATGTTTGCTCTCATCATCTGACTCTTAGTCAGCATTAGAAGTGTCTGAATCGTCCCATGTTGCCATGAGGCTTTTCTTATTCTCCTTGAAGAACTTATTTTTGGGCTTCTCCTTCTGAAGCGTTGGACAGTCACTTTTTTAATGCCCTTGCTCATTGCACTCATAGCAGATGATGTCCTTGTTATTTGACTTTTTGTGTCCTAAAGAGCCTTCAGATATTCTATGTCCAGAGGAAGACTCGGACTTTCTGTATCTGGAGGAGGATTCATTTCGATTCTCTGATCTTCTAGGATTTCTGAATTTTCTTTGTCTTTGCTTCCACAGTTGATTCACCCTTCTGGAGAGGAGAGACAATTCATCTTCTTCTGATGAGGATCCATCATAGGTTTCTTCCATAGCCTGCAAAACCTTAGAATCATATTTTTTTGTTAGATATTAATGCTAGTGGCTTACCTTGCTTTTGAGGCTCATCTTCTTCTAGCTCTATCTCGTGACTTCTGAGGGAGCTGACAAGTTCCTCCATAGATATCTTGTTGAGATCTTTGGCTAGCTTAAGTGCTGTAACCATTTGCCTCCATTGCTTGGGTAGACGTCTGATGATCTTCTTTACGTGATCAGCAGTAGAATATCCTTTGTCAAGAACCTTTAGCCCAACAACAAGGATTTGGAATCTTGAGAACGTTGCTTCTATGGATTCACTATCTTCCATCTTGAATGCCTCATACTTTTGAATGAGCGCAAGGGCCTTGGTTTCTTTGACTTGTATGTTGCCTTCATGCGTCATTCTCAGAGAGTCAAATATGTTTTTGGCTGTCTCTCTGTCTGAGATTTTCTCATATTCTGAGTATGAGATAGCACTGAGGAGTATTGTTTTGGATTTATGATGGTTTATGAATTCATGTTTTTGCTGGTCAGACAACATTTTTCAGTCTATCTTCTGACCTCTTCCATCCATTGGATGTGTGTATCCATCAGTTACCATGTCCCATAGATCAGCATCATGGGCCAGAAAGAAGCTCTCAATTCTGTCTTTCCAGTAGTCAAAATTTTCTCCATCAAAGACTGGAGGTTTGCCACTGATTCTGTCCTTGTCTTCATGATAGTCATTGATGATTTTTTGGCTTGGTCCCACCATAGTAATTTTCTAAAGCTTGGATCTTGTACTGACACGGTTAAGTGTATTAACTCAGAACCAGGCACTCTGATACCAATTGAAGAAGTGAAAAACACAAGAAGGGGGGTTGAATTGAAAACTTAAAATCAAATATGCAATGACACAATATTTTTATCCTGGTTCCTTTGATCTCAAACTACTCCAGTCCACCCGTCAAGGTGATTTCGCCTCTCTCTAACGAGGACTTAATCCACTAATCAAAAATTGATTACAATCACTACTTTGACAACTGTCAAATTCCTCTTGAGTACAACCATAATCCGGTTAATCTCAAGGAAAAAATGTCTTAATCAAGATACAAGAATTCTGTGTATAATAGTTTTTCATTACAAAAACAGTTACCACAACTGTGATAATTTACACAATTTAGAGCGTGGAAAACAAGTATGTAAGCTTGCAGCCTTTTGAGATGAATTGCAGTAGCGTAAGAAAATCGCTAACAATTTGATCTCTTAGCTTTTTTATATAGGCAATGGAATCCTATCCAACATTAAGCATGATAATGGACATTTAAGTAGTTTCCATATTGAGAATATCTTGTTTGAATGAAGCAGTTACAAGTGATGCTGTCTTGATTGAATAGTAACGCTTCAGAATCTTACAATCTTGTATGCTGCAATTGCTTCAGAACATTTATGACTTAGAGTTGTGAGAATCTGATTGTATCTGAACCTTTTATTCAGAATCAGAGTAGAATCAAAGTATTCTTCACTTCAGCGCATGTTCTGATCATCATTCTTCAGCGCAAATTCTGATTACCTCAGCGTGAAAGCTTCTATAGCTTAACTTCTGATGTTGCTTTGGTCAGAACTTCTACATATACAGTAACACAATTTTTAGAGTACATATTTGTTCTTTGTGTTTGTTATCATCAAAACTCTAATAAAGGGTTGTAGAATCAAACTATGTTCTAACAAATACAAATTTCAGCTCTCTGAAGGAACCTTGCTGGAGAAGGTAATTCCCGCTTGGGGGAGGAGAGATCAAAACTTTAGTTGTTTCTACTCTATGGGTAACATAGACGTCGCGGGGTCGTATGTAATGGTGACTTCGTCTCGAAATGTCTCTGCCCCTGTACCATGCTGGAAAGAGTAGCTGTCGGGACGTCAAATTGTTTTTTAGACTTTGCCCCGTTTCTTAAAGTCATTAGCAATTGTCTTTCTGTTTCTTATGCAAGTATTTGTGAATAGTTATCATATTTAAATGCATATTTCAAAAATAAGTCATTGGTCGTTTTTGGCAAAACAAAACAGAAAAATAAAACAAATGGTTGAGTACTTTCAAAGAAAAGATTTGTATTGATTTCTGAAGTTTGCCTATAACAGGCATTTTATACAAAGAGACTGACGTTCTAGTAGGAGAACACCGTCGTAAGAAATGAAAATTACATAAAATAGTGTACAAAGACAAAGGAGCTATGTGTAACAATCCTATTGAGTTTCAATTCTGCTATTGCCCCTATGTCTTCAAGCGTCTCATCACTTTGCTACTCGTCCGAAGCTGACTGGATTGATCGGTACCTGTTGTACCCCAAAATTTGCTCTCTCTCTCTCTCTTTTTCACAAGAAATCACAGCTTCGGGCTTTTCCTGATTTTTCAAATTGGCTCAAGAATCGATCAAACAGACTTTTCTAATCAGTCAAACAAAATTAGGGTTTCCATTGATTTTGAATCAGTCCAAGAAGATTATTAGGGTTTCTTTTGATTTGTTTGAGTTTGGCTCAGGGTTTGATCGAACAGACGCTTCTTTAACAGTAAATCCCAAATTAGGGTTTGCACGCGCATTCTCTGAAGGAATTAATTCTACAGTTCATTTCATTTGACTGTCACATGGTTTTGACGCTTGTTTCTCAAAGTCTAAACATCTGGGATGGAAGCTGAGGCTTCTGATTGAGAGTTTGAAGTGTTGGTTTAATCAGTAAAGTGAAAGGCGTATGGACGTTTGTTTGTTTAATTGTGCAATGCTTTTGGTCATTTGGAACGTCGGACGTTTGTTGATTATTTATAATTTCTAAGTTAAAATTATTGGGATAACTTCCAATTATTATAATTCAAGAAATTTAAGTAATTAAATAAACAGGTGCAGAAGAATTAAAAGAATTAACTGACAAAGGATTTTTTTATTCATTTTCAGTTGTTGTTACAAATGTTTATTTGATACAGTAAATTTATTTACAGTGTTACAATGACATTTATTACAATGATTAAAAATAAATTAAATCTATATCATAAATCTCTTGAAGTCTTCATCTTCTACTGCTGCATCCTTTGCTCAACTGATATTTACCTGCAAAAAGAGAAGAAAGAAGTCAACACAGATGAATTAAAAAAAGACATTTTCAGACAGTTAATCAAAAACTCATCATTAAAGGTTGTAGGCCGGAATCAGTTTGTTCGTCCTCTCTGCAAATCGCAAGAAGATGTCTCTTCTTGGTTCACAAAGAGGGAAAGAAAATATGTTTGCAAGCATGGAATTAATTAAATACAAGGCAACATATTAAACAAAATGCACAAGGCTGCATAAGTGCAAACTGTCAAAGGGAGGCAAACAAGGCAAACCAAACTAAGTCAAAATGGCCAACTAAGTCACAAGTTCAAAACTGTCAAAGAAGCTGTCAAAGAAGCTGTCAAAAGCTGTCAAAGTGGCTAACAAACTAGCAATGCAGAAAATCTGGAAAAGAAGAAAGTACAAGAGGCAGAGCAAAGCTAACATTGCAAGCAATATTTCAAATTTTCATCATTTCCCAAGCCACAACCTTTTCAGAAAAATACTTCTAAAGCAATATAATATGCTTTAATAGAGAGAGAAAAGAGAGAGAGAAGTAGAGGCTTACAGTTTTTCAGGCAGGCTTAAAGACAAATAAATATAACAAAGATATCAGTTGAGAAAGGGGGGCAGAACACCACATAGAAAAATAACACATCCTGCATCAAAGCCTCCCAAAAAACTAACAAGCTCAAAAAACTACATAACCTGTAACCTGTATCTAAGCAAGCATAACAAGCACAAACCCTGAAGCATGTTCAAAAAGCCTGCATAGAACACAAGCCAGAAAAGCCTGCATATAACACAAATCAAAAAACCTACAAAACTGTTACAGAAGCAACAAGCCTGTAACCTTCAAGCCTGTCAAAACACATAACAGAAGCAAGCCTAAAAGCTTGTTCATCCTCAAGCCTGTACCAAACAAACTGTACAATAAGCAAGCATTCAAGCCAAGCACAAGCCCCGAAGCCTGCATAAACATAGCCTGCATAAACTTCAATAAACCCAATTGTACCATAGCAAACCTCTAGCAGCCTAAATACTTGTTCAGTTTCAAACCTGCTTCAAACTACCATAAGCCTTTCAAGCCTGTCAAAGCCTAAACCCCAACAAGCCTGTCAAAACCTATATCCTAAACAACATTCAACTTGCCTTCAAGATCAAGTAACCAAACTCAAAGCAAAGCCAAAAGCCCTCAGAACAAATTCATCATAGGGCCAACATCAACATATCAGTAGCAACAGTAGCAAATACCCTCAAAATCAAATTCAACATTAAAAATCATCAAAAAATCCAAGCCTCTCAGAACCAAGGTTCATCATTGAGAAACAAAGCCCAAGAGAGGAAAAGCAACTGAAGCAAGCAACTCAGAAGCAAAAACAACTGAAACACCAACTCAGAATCAAGGTTCATCTCAGAAAATAGCCAACAAAACGCCTCAGAACATGTTCATCATAGGCTAAACAGAAGCAAGTATTCAGAAGAAGAAAAAGAAGATGCAGAAGTGAAGTATCCTATGGTTTTCAGAAGACACTATCATCATAAAACCATTCAAGGAAAGCTAAAAGATACAAGTACCATGAAGGCCAGCAAGCACATCACCGCGTCCCTCCACCTCCGGCCACCGTAGAACGCCTCCTGTCCAAATCCTCCGTCTCCAAAACCCTAAAGGTAGTAATTCCTCCTTCCTTTTTACACACCTCACATAAACAAATAACACAGAGGGTCAATAACATGTAAAAAATAAAACATGCAAGACTAAAATTTGAAGAACCCTAAAAGATGTTCAGAAAGCAAATCGTTACCTTTTCTTTTCCATCGCCCTGAGCAACTGTGAGGAGAAGAGATGGAGGCATGGTGTCTAGTAGCCTGAGGCGGTTGGATGAGACATCAGTTGGCCCTGTTTGAGAAAGGATGAAGAGGCGAAAAAGAAGGTGGAGAGCGGCGCCGTTCATGAACAAACCCTTCTCTGAACAAAGCATCTCAAACCCTAACAAACTTTGTCACAAACCATTGGGCCTGTCCTTTGAAACAAACCACCAAGCCCAACTGATTCTGGCACATACACCCCCTTTTTTTTTTGAATCTGTTTGTTTTTGTTGTTTGGGCCAAGCGTTTCCTCTAAAAGCCCATTTAATCTCTTACTTTTTTTTTATTTCAAACTAATACTTTTTTTTTACCTTATTTTCTTTTTGTATATAACCTAAATTCCTTTTGGTAAATAAAAATACATTAACTTGTTTTGTACAAAATTTTCTTAAATACTTTTTTTTTATTTAGTACAATTAAAAAATACATAATAATAGTTTTCTTTAAACTTAAAACATTTTTCATTTTTTTTTCTTTAAAACTCTTGTTCATATAATACAAAATAATAATAATACTTAATAATACATTAGGTTAATATTTTTACTCATTTGTAAATAATCATGTGCATCTTACATTACTTTTGTGTCTCTTTTATTCTTATACCTTGCTATATTTTATATTGAGAATGCGACGATTCGATTTGGTTGTAAATAATATTTGGACACTACTATCCTGATAAGACTCATCCCCATTTGTAAACATTTGTACCCCCATCCCCGGATACTTATTTGTAATAGCATAGACTTTAAATTCTCGCAATTTATCGCTTTCTATATACTATATAATAATTAGGGTTTGTATGCGAAGATTCAAAATCAACCGCTAGATAACCTAATACAAGACAAATGCATGAAAATAAATACACAATGCACACTTGCACCTCTAGGGTCACCTCGCTTGTTGCCTCGGAAAAATGCAATCATGTCCCTCGAGTATGAGACACTCTAGCAAATGTCCCTTTAATAAACAAAGATTGTTAGTCCCTCGATGACCCTCGATATTGCCTTCGATAAAACGATCTCGTCCCTTACAAAATTGCTAGAGCGTCTCACAAGTTGCCTTCAATGGTCTATACGATGACCCGCGCCCGTCCCGTTAACATCCTAACACAAGGTTGTTCACCAAATACAATGGTGAAACAACACTGTTAAAAGGGTTAAAACATGAGAAAGATCTTTGAGAAATTTAGGGGTAGACAACTCTTAGTTACTTGATCAAGCTTACAAAACACACTTGCCATTTTCAAAACACACTTCACAACACAACTTCCAACAAACAACTTTCAAAAAAACATTGAAACATCTTTTCAAAAAGACAAACACCTTTGTAAAACATTTGAGTAAAGAATTGTTACAATGGTTGCCTAGACAAGGCATCTTTTTTCAAAACATTTTCAAAACCACACACACAAAACACCATTTCAAGCAATTGAAAAACAAAGGCAAGTGATCTAAAACAAGTAACTAAGAGCCCATGGATAACCATGGATGAAAAGGGTGCTAGCACCTTCCCTTTTCATAATCTACCCCCCGAACCCACGAAAACAATCTCAAAGGTCTTTCCTGTGCTTTTTGACCTTTCCTTAGGATAAAATAAAAATTCGGTGGCGACTCTTGCTAAACCGAACAAGTGCGAAAACAAACGCAAAACCTCAAGTCAGTTCTCCCACCGTATCACAGAACTGGCGCTCTGCTGGGGAAATTTCTAAAAGTGGGGTTACCTTAGGGTTTTTAGATCACCTTTACATACTTGATTTGATTGCTTTGATTGCTTTACTTTTTGGGTTCCTTGTTTGGGTTTGTTGTAAATCCTACACCCGGATTTGGGGGTACCTTCTTAGGTAAATAGCAATAAACTGTGAGGGAACTGTGCGGGGTATACCGACATGGTTGAAGCAGTAGCTATGTTAGTGTGACATATTTGTGAGTACCGGTAGCCCTTGAGTAGTCAAGGAGAATACGGGGCCGTTGAGCGATGTCATGAAGCACTAACAAACTCTTAGAACCTTACTTGACCATCTTGGCCTTTTTAGGGGTAGTGAGATGACCGACTTTGGTGCAGTCCGAAGTTGGTAGATACTCGATACTACACTCATTGAGGGTTGTTTTCTTAGAATATTTTGGTCGCCAGTTAAGTGGCTAAACCAAAACAATGAACACAAAATAATCCAGTGATATTGAGCTCCTTAGAATCCGGTTTCTATTTTAGGACAGGATGAGCCAACTAACTTCAAGAGGGTACTTACCTACGAACCCCATGCAAGCCTAAACCTAAGGAATTGTTTGCTTTGTGTGAATATGATTACCTGTATATACACTTACTTGCTTTTGCATACATGTACATAACATCATACCATAGCATTTACAATAACCATTTCAAGGATCTCGAGGGTCTTTTGATGCAGGGTCACGTTGAACCAGACGTCTACCAAAGGGCAAGAGGTTTTTCCTCTAAACAAATGCCATCAAAGATCGAGTGCAACAACTTGAATCAGGGGCTATGACCCACTTGACATGGTGAGCTTGATTCTCGTGGAAAGACATCCACCATTACAAAGTTCTCCAATCAAAGATGTTGACCAAAGTTCGATCTCTAACATTTTCTCGTGTTTACCCCGAGAGATCCTTGAAAACATGCATTCACATATCATGCATTGCATTATAACACTTTTTTCTTTTTCAGGTTTCCTTATTCTCCTACTGTTTATTTCAGTAGAGATGGCTCTAGAGAGGACTGTCAAAGATATCCAGGACCAAAATGCTCAACTTCAAGAAATGTTCTTGAACCTGTCCCAGGGGCAAGAAGAAGTGAAAGCTCTCCTCACAAGGGGCATGGTCCAGGGGAATTCAAGCAATTCCAGGAGTGATCAGTTGGAAGAGCTTAAGTTTGAGCTGACTGCAATGAGGATCCAGATGATGGGACAACTGGTGGGCCAGATGGCTCTCATCCAGGACGTGGCTCAAAGACAAGAGGAGCTCAGGGTTCTCGTCAACAAACTGCTTCGGGACAACCAAGTGGGGCAAACGTCTGAAGTTGAAGATCAAGTCATCATTCAACCCCCTTTGAGACAAGAAGACAAGGGAAAGGCTCCTCTACTTGCTTCAGGGTCACAAGCCCATCAACAACCGCATCAGCGTCAACGGGGTAATCGGCGTAAGCAAAATACGTCTGGAAGACAATTCACTGAGACTGACATACCATCATCTCTAATACTGGAACGCTTGTTGGAGGTCAATCTGACTGCTTTAAGGGATCCTATTCGAAAGCCCAATACCTCTGCTCCTAGCTATCATCCTGACGCATTTTGTGTATACCACTCCTATAGTCCTGGACATGACACCGACGACTGTTGGGCTTTGAAGAACAAAATTCAAGATCTGATTGACAACGGAGTGCTGAAATTCATGCCGGATGGCGAGATGAAAATCTTCCGTTAAGGGTTTCTCCACCTGAAATGACAAAGCTCGAACTGAGAGACTTTTGTTCCATTTGAATTTTCAAGTTGTAATTTCTTTTGTTATTCAAACAATTATCTGTTGATGTCAAACTCTGTTTCATTAATGCATTGCATATGTTTGTCTTGAATTCATCCATTCGTTTTCACTATTCTTATGCTTTCTTTATAATATTTAACTCTTGATAAAAAGCTACAAGCCTTTAGAGGGAGGATGACGAAACAATACCATAATCTCATACAGTATGCTTTTGAACAGACCTTGCTGATGATGTACAGGCATTTCTTTCAAATCCTAAACATCAGAGTTATAAGGAAGATAATCCATAGTCAACCCCTTCGAGCCAAAGAAGTAGGAGTTTTCTGTTCTAAACAAATTGAAACCTTTGATTTAAACCTGGGGCAGGGTAGTCTCTCAGTTAATTCAAAAAAAGATGCGCATTGAAGTCGCAAACTCTCAGTTCGTAATACAACGAACAACATCAAAAAACATTCCTTTGGAATCAAATGACAGTGATGGTTCCTTATATCATAGGCAGTCAATCTCTCAAAAAAAAGAAAAAAATCCCACTGAGCTAAAACCTATAAAGGAGGCTTAAGAAAGTTGGGGCATCTCGCTGACTGTAATCCCGAAAACAGGAACAGTCAGGCAAAAGTTAGGGATAATAAATCAAAAATAACGAGGTCATTACAAATCCTCAATAACATGAAAAATGTTGCAAAAATGACTGCCTCCCAAAATTCAACTTGTGTGAACCATCACCAAAACGTCGTTCCAAACTCGAATAGAGTTCGACGCACAATTAACTGAGTTTAGGATTGAAGAACATCACGAAGAGCGGGTGGGTACAAATATACTTTGAGCCTTTATCCTTTGTTTCTTAAACCGTGAACCAAGCCACGTTACAACCCTTCAAAAGTCCTAATTGAAGCATGGGTTAGTTCGAAAGCATACTGTTACAAAAGGTATCCTGACTCCTGTAAGGCTTTGCCCTAAATCTTGTGTCGAATTTATCTTATAAAAAGTTTTCTGCTAAAAAAAGCATTTTTCAAAACTTCGAGACAAGCATAAACTTTGCATTATTTGAATATCGTTGTTTGCACATGGTTATTTGTTTGACAGCGAAGAAATTCATAAAACGAATGTTCAGAGGAACAAAAGCCCTCTCAGTGAGCAAAATCACTTCAAAAAGGATGACACTTCCATTGACAAATCTCCTATCAACAAGGGGGCATGGCATGTCACTATCCAGCACACCTGGGGCAGTCCAGTCAAGATTCCAACAAATCTCTCAATTACATATTAACCTGGGGCAAGTCTCCGTCACCATCACTTGGGGCATTTAAACGTCAATCTCATCAAAGGGTTACGTGCAGTCCAAGTGTCCTGACAATATCACAAGCATCTAATACTAGGGGCAGTGATGAAACCTCTCTGAAATCTTTCTGAAAAGAAATTCAAGTGTCCTCGAGAAGTTCATCACCTCTCTAAGCAGACCTGCAGTCATGGGTTTATTTCCCCAACATTTGTCAAGGATTTATTCTCCAAAACAAAATTACATTTCAACAACATTCTTAACATATGCAGATTGATCGACAGATAAAAGTCATCATCCTGCTGAGGTTGTAATAATCAAAGATTCCTTCATCTTTTGGAGTAGTAATCAAAGATTCCTTCATCTTTTGGAGTAGTAATCAAAGATTCCTTCATCTTTTGGAGTAGTAATCGTCAAAGATTCCTTCATCTTTTGGAGTAGTAATCGTCAAAGATTCCTTCATCTTTTGGAGTAGTAATCAAAGATTCCTTCATCTTTTGGAGTAGTAATCAAAGATTCCTTCATCTTTTGGAGTAGTAATCGTCAAAGATTCCTTCATCTTTTGGGGTAGTAATCAAATATTCCTTCATCTTTTGGAGTAGTAATCGTCAAAGATTCCTTCATCACCTTTTGGAGTAGTAATCGTCAAAAGTTCCTTCATCACCTGCTGGAATTCAAGAGCGTTCAAAATTTCCTTCATCACCTGCTGGAAGTTGCGGTCATTATCAAAATTTCCTTCATCACCTGCTGGAAGTTACAACCACCAACAGAATAACGGACAATTGAAGCTTCTAAAAAAATTTGTTTCTCTCAAAGAATGAAGACTCTCATCCTTGAAACCTCAGAAGATTGGTATACTCCCAATTTCTGACCCCCAACAGAATGAAGATTCTCATTCTCAAAGTGGCGTATAACCCAAGTTCCAGATTAATACCTGTAGCAAGCCAGGAAAATTATCTGTGGACGACTGATTGTAGATTAATACCTGAAACCAACCAGGAAAACTATCTACATGAAGAGATTGAAGATTAATACCTGTAGCAAGCCAGGAAAACTATCTTTCTTTCTCAAGTCAGAGATTAATACCTGAAACCAGCCAGGACAACTATCTCACCGACCAACCTTTTCAAGATTCCAGATCAATACCTGCAGCAATCAAAAGATTCTTGCAATCCCCTGCAGCAGTCAAAGATTCACTTTCCCCGGCAGCAGTCAAGATTCTATTATCTCCAGCTATCCAGGATTCATCTATCCTCAGCAAGACAGCTACTCAGCTTACATACGCATTCATTACATTCATACATCATAAACACATATATTGCATTATGCATTTCATACATCATGACATTGCATACAACTAACGTTTTACCTTTTCCAGAAAAAGGTCAATCAACAGATGGCTACTAACAACCTTTTCAAGTTCCAGATCAATACCTGTAGCAAGCCAGGAAAACCATCTGCGGACAAGGGATTGAAGATCAATACCTGTAACGAGCCAGGAAAACTATCTTTCTTTCTCAGGTCAGAGATCAATACCTGAAACCAGACAGGACAAATATCTACTCGACCAACTCATGTTTATTCAACTTTAAGACTTCTGAAAACAGTTTACGGATGATTCCAAACATGGATGTCAATCTATTGCTTATTCAGACCCCCAGTTCAGAGATGTTCCAAACATGGATACCTTTCTGATACTCACCCCCTCACCAACGACATACAATTCAACAAACCTTCTTGGATGGCATCTACAAGCCCATCTCCAACAAGATACAATCACCTTCAGATGGCATCTATAAGCCCATCCTCCTACCAACAATTTCCAGATGGCATCTCTAAGCCCATCCCCCAACAAGATTCTGTCACATCTCCAGATGGCATCTTTAAGCCCATCTCCAAATGGCATCTTTAAGCCCATTTCCTCAACTACGCTTTGACGAGTGCAAATTTTTTGGACACTCTAGTGTCCAATCTCCTTTTACCTTCGAGTCGCGAACGGCAAACTTGCCAATCTAACTCTTCATGTTCAAGAAGATTGAACAGGGGCAACTGTTGTACCCCAAAATTTGCTCTCTCTCTTTTTCACAAGAAATCACAGCTTCGGGCTTTTCCTGATTTTTCAAATTGGCTCAAGAATCGGTCAAACAGACTTTTCTAATCAGTCAAACAAAATTAGGGTTTCCATTGATTTTGAATCAGTCCAAGAAGATTATTAGGGTTTCTTTTGATTTGTTTGAGTTTGGCTCAGGGTTTGATCGAACATACGCTTCTTTAACAGTAAATCCCAAATTAGGGTTTGCACGCGCATTCTCTGAAGGAATTAATTCTACAGTTCATTTCATTTGACTGTCACATGGTTTTGACGCTTGTTTCTCAAAGTCTAAACATCTGGGATGGAAGCTGAGGCTTCTGATTGAGAGTTTGAAGTGTTGGTTTAATCAATAAAGTGAAAGGCGTATGGACGTTTGTTTGTTTAATTGTGCAATGCTTTTGGTCATTTGGAACGTCGGACGTTTGTTGATTATTTATAATTTCTAAGTTAAAATTATTGGGATAACTTCCAATTATTATAATTCAAGAAATTTAAGTAATTAAATAAACAGGTGCAGAAAAATTAAAAGAATTAACTGACAAAGGATTTTTTTATTCATTTTCAGTTGTTGTACAAATGTTTATTTGATACAGTAAATTTATTTACAGTGTTACAATGACATTTATTACAATGATTAAAAATAAATTAAATCTATATCCTAAATCTCTTGAAGTCTTCATCTTCTACTGCTGCATCCTTTGCTCAACTGATATTTACCTGCAAAAAAAGAAGAAAGAAGTCAACACAGATGAATTAAAAAAGGCATTTTCAGACAGTTAATCAAAAACTCATCATTAAAGGTTGTAGGCCGGAATCAGTTTGTTCGTCCTCTCTGCAAATCGCAAGAAGATGTCTCTTCTTGGTTCACAAAGAGGGAAAGAAAATATGTTTGCAAGCATGGAATTAATTAAATACAAGGCAGCATATTAAACAAAATGCACAAGGCTGCATAAGTGCAAACTGTCAAAGGGAGGCAAACAAGGCAAACCAAACTAAGTCAAAATGGCCAACTAAGTCACAAGTTCAAAACTGTCAAAGAAGCTGTCAAAGAAGCTGTCAAAAGCTGTCAAAGTGGCTAACAAACTAGCAATGCAGAAAATCTGGAAAAGAAGAAAGTACAAGAGGCAGAGCAAAGCTAACATTGCAAGCAATATTTCAAATTTTCATCATTTCCCAAGCCACAACCTTTTCAGAAAAATACTTCTAAAGCAATATAATATGCTTTAATAGAGAGAGAAAAGAGAGAGAGAAGTAGAGGCTTACAGTTTTTCAGGCAGGCTTAAAGACAAATAAATATAACAAAGATATCAGTTGAGAAAGGGGGGGCAGAACACCACATAGAAAAATAACACATCCTGCATCAAAGCCTGCCAAAAAACTAACAAGCTCAAAAAACTGCATAACCTGTAACCTGTATCTAAGCAAGCATAACAAGCACAAACCCTGAAGCCTGTTCAAAAAGCCTGCATAGAACACAAGCCAGAAAAGCCTGCATATAACACAAATCAAAAAACCTACAAAACTGTTACAGAAGCAACAAGCCTGTAACCTTCAAGCCTGTCAAAACACATAACAGAAGCAAGCCTAAAAGCTTGTTCATCCTCAAGCCTGTACCAAACAAACTGTACAATAAGCAAGCATTCAAGCCAAGCACAAGCCCTGAAGCCTGCATAAACATAGCCTGCATAAACTTCAATAAACCCAACTGTACCATAGCAAACCTCTAGCAGCCTAAATACTTGTTCAGTTTCAAACCTGCTTCAAACTACCATAAGCCTTTCAAGCCTGTCAAAGCCTAAACCCCAACAAGCCTGTCAAAACCTATATCCTAAACAACATTCAACCTGCCTTCAAGATCAAGTAACCAAACTCAAAGCAAAGCCAAAAGCCCTCAGAACAAATTCATCATAGGGCCAACATCAACATATCAGTAGCAACAGTAGCAAATACCCTCAAAATCAAATTCAACATTAAAAATCATCAAAAAATCCAAGCCTCTCAGAACCAAGGTTCATCATTGAGAAACAAAGCCCAAGAGAGGAAAAGCAACTGAAGCAAGCAACTCAGAAGCAAAAACAACTGAAACACCAACTCAGAATCAAGGTTCATCTCAGAAAATAGCCAACAAAACGCCTCAGAACATGTTCATCATAGGCTAAACAGAAGCAAGTATTCAGAAGAAGAAAAAGAAGATGCAGAAGTGAAGTATCCTAGGGTTTTCAGAAGACACTATCATCATAAAACCATTCAAGGAAAGCTAAAAGATACAAGTATCAGGAAGGCCAGCAAGCACATCACCGCGTCCCTCCACCTCCGGCCACCGGAGAATGCCTCCTGTCCAAATCCTCCGTCTCCAAAACCCTAAAGGTAGTAATTCCTCCTTCCTTTTTACACACCTCACATAAACAAATAACACAGAGGGTCAATAACATGTAAAAAATAAAACATGCAAGACTAAAATTTGAAGAACCCTAAAAGATGTTCAGAAAGCAAATCGTTACCTTTTCTTTTCCATCGCCCTGAGCAACTATGGAGAGAAGAGATGGAGGCATGGAGTTTGGTAGCCTGAGGCTGTTGGATGAGACATCAGTTGGCCCTGTTTGAGAAAGGACGAAGAGGCGAAGAAGAAGGTGGAGAGCGGCGCCGTTCATGAACAAACCCTTCTCTGAACAAAGCATCTCAAACCCTAACAAACTTTGTCACAAACCATTGGGCCTGTCCCTTGAAACAAACCACCAAGCCCAACTGATTATGGCACATACACCCCCTTTTTTTTTAATCTGTTTGTTTTTGTTGTTTGGGCCAAGCGTTTCCTCTAAAAGCCCATTTAATCTCTTACTCTTTTTTTATTTCAAACTAATACTTTTTTTTACCTTATTTTCTTTTTTTATATAACCTAAATTCCTTTTGGTAAATAAAAATACATTAACTTGTTTTGTACAAAATTTTCTTAAATACTTTTTTTTATTTAGTATAATTAAAAAATACATAATAATAGTTTTCTTTAAACTTAAAACATTTTTCATTTTCTTTTCTTTAAAACTCTTGTTCATATAATACAAAATAATAATAATACTTAATAATACATTAGGTTAATATTTTTACTCATTTGTAAATAATCATGTGCATCTTACATTACTTTTGTGTCTCTTTTATTCTTATACCTTGCTATATTTTATATTGAGAATGCGACGATTCGATTTGGTTGTAAATAATATTTGGACACTACTATCCTGATAAGACTCATCCCCATTTGTAAACATTTGTACCCCCATCCCCGGATACTTATTTGTAATAGCTTAGACTTTAAATTCCCGCAATTTATCGCTTTCTATATACTGTATAAAAATTAGGGTTTGTATGAGAAGATTCAAAATCAACCGCTAGATAACCTAATACAAGACAAATGCATGACAATTAATACACAATGCACACTTGCACCTCTAGGGTCACCTCGCTTGTTGCCTCGTAAAAATGCAATCATGTCCTTCGAGTATGAGACACTCTAGCAAATGTCCCTTCGATAAACAAAGATCGTTAGTCCCTCGATGACCCTCGATGTTGCCTTCGATAAAACGATCTCGTCCCTTACAAAATTGCTAGAGCGTCTCACAAGTTGCCTTCAATGGTCTATACGATGACCCGCGCCCGTCCCGTTAACATCCTAACACAAGGTTGTTCACCAAATACAATGGTGAAACAACACTGTTAAAAGGGTTAAAACATGAGAAAGATCTTTGAGAAATTTAGGGGTAGACAACTCTTAGTTACTTGATCAAGCTTGCAAAACACACTTGCCATTTTCAAAACACACTTCACAACACAACTTCCAACAAACAACTTTTAAAAAAACATTGAAACATCTTTTCAAAAAGACAAACACCTTTGTAAAACATTCGAGTAAAGAATTGTTACAATGGTTTCCTAGACAAGGCATGTTTTTTCAAAACATTTTCAAAACCACACACACAAAACCCCATTTCAAGCAATTGAAAAACAAAGGCAAGTGATCTAAAACAAGTAACTAAGAGCCCATGGATAACCATGGATGAAAAGGGTGCTAGCACCTTCCCTTTTCTTAATCTACCCCCCGAACCCACGAAAACAATCTCAAAGGTCTTTCCTGTGCTTTTTGACCTTTCCTTAGGATAAAATAAAAAGTTGGTGGCGACTCTTGCTAAACCGAACAAGTGCGAAAACAAACGCAAAACCTCAAGTCAGTTTTCCCACCGTATCACAATACCGTTTGAGTCTTTGTAGTTGATATTGAAGTCTAGTCGCAAGGTGATCCAATGGGACATAGTTATACGCTTTAAATCCCTAACTTTTGCCTGGACCACCCTTTCGGGTTTTCATTCCACCGGGATACCCTTTTTTTCCCAAGCCGCCTTTACAGGTTTTCGACTTATCGGGTGCATAGTTTTTTTTGTTTTTATCCCTAATTTTTGTCCAAACCCTTTTGGTTCGTCGGATGCCCTTATTTTTTCCTAGGCCAGTCAACCTAGCGGGTCTTTATTCATGCGTAGTATCTTTTCACTATGTCCGCATTAACAGGGTGAGGAAGGTCGTCACCCTCTATGGTGGTTAGAATCATGGCTCCACCAGAGAATATGCTTTTGATCACAAATGGTCCTTCGTACGTGGGAGTCCATTTACCCTTGGGATCACCTTGTGGAAGTATGATGCGCTTGATTACTAGATCACCCACTTGATAAACTTGACATCTGACCTTTTTGTTGAAAGCCTTGATCATCCTTTTTTGATACATTTGACCATGACAAACAACAGTAAGCCTTTTCTCATCAATCAGATTCAGTTGATCAAGTCGAGTCTGGATCCAATCGTCTTTGTTCAAAGTTGCATCCTTCATGATCCTCAAAGAAGGGATCTGGACTTCAATGCGTAGGACAACCTCCATACCATATACCAGAGAATAAGGTGTTGCCCCTGTTGACGTATGTGCTGGGGTGCGGTAACCATGAAGAGCAAATGGTAACATATCATGCCAGTCTTTATATGTCACCGTCATCTTCTGTATGATTTTCTTAACATTCTTGCTAGCAGCCTCCACATCACCATTCATCTTCGGCCGGTAAGGGGAAGAATTATGATGTGGATCTTGAATTGTCTACAGAGCTCAGTGATCATTGTATTATTGAGATTTGTACCATTATCCGTGATGATTCTTTTTGTCGCACCATACCGACAAATCAAGTTATGTTTGATAAGCCGCGCCACAACATTGTTGGTAACAGTAGCAAAAGAGGAATCCTCAACCCATTTCATGAAGTAATCAATGGCTACTAGGATGAAGCAATGCCCATTGGAAGCAGTACGTATGATCTCTCTGATCATGTCAATCCCCCACATTGCAAAGGGCCAAGGAGCCGTCAAGACATTAAAGGGAACTGGAGGTACATGTACTTTATCAGCATAGATCTAGCATTTATGACAAGTTCGGGAGTGCTGATAACAGTCTGCTTCCATAGTGGACCAATAGTATCCTGCCCGTAGGATCTTTTTAGCCATGGTGTGTCCACTAGAGTGGTGTCAAATATACCTTCGTGTAAATCGGCCATAATCCTTTATGCTTTATTCTTGTCTACACACCGAAGTAAAGTAGAGTCGTGGTTGCGCTTATAAAGGATTCCATTACTGAGGAAGAACTTTGCAGAGAACCTTCTCGGAAACTTCTTATCATTGACAGATGCCCCCTCAGGATACTCTTGAGCCTCAAGATACCTTTTCACTTCATGGAACCAAGGTTTGTCTGCTACCTCTTTAGTGTCAATATCATAGCAGTATGCTGGTTCATCCAACCTCTCAATAGTGATCTGGGGAGCTTCGTTGTCCCACTTGACCTTGAACATAGACGACATAGTAGCTAGCACGTCCGCTAACTGATTCTTGTCTCGTGGTAAATGTTCAAAGGTTGCCTCTTAAAAGTGTGGAAGCAATGTCAGCACATGTTCTTTATAAGGGAATAGATTTGGGTGCTTCGTGTCCCACTCCCCTTTGATTTGACTTATTACCAAGGTTGAATCCCCAAAAACGCTCAAGAACTTGATACTCAGATCAATAGCAGCTTTGAGTCCCATGATGCATGCTTCATACTCCGTCATGTTGTTGGTACAATTGAAACATAGTCTGGCAGTGAAAGGAGTATGACAACCCTTCAGAGATATGATTACAGCACTGATGCCATTGTCGAGTGCGTTGGAGGCTCCATCAAAAACCATAGTCCATCAGGTTCTTTCCTCGGGTTCTTCATCCGGTCCAGGTTCTTCATAGTCAGTCACTAACATAATGTTCTCATCCGGGAATTCAAAGTTCATAGATTGGTAGTCATCCACGGCCTGGTGAGCCAAATGATCAGCTAGTACACTTCCCTTGATTACTTTCTGGGTCGTGTACTGGATATCGTATTTGGTCAAGATTATTTTCCATCTTTCTATTCTTTCGGAGAGAGCGGGCTTCTCGAAGATGTACTTGATCGGATCCATCTTAGATATCAACAAAGTAGTGTGGTTCAACATATACTGTCTCAGTTGGCGAGCAGCCCATGCCAAAGCACAACAAGTTTTCTCGAGCAGTGAGTATCTTGTCTCACAGTCAGTAAACTTTTTGCTAAGGTAGTATGTTGCATGCTCTTTTCGACCGGACTCGTCATGCTGCCCCAACACACACCCCATTGAATTATCTAACATTGTTAAGCATATTATCAAAGGTCTTCCTTCAATCGGAGGCATCAAAATTGGAGGATCTTGGAGGTATTCCTTGATTCTCTCGAGGGCGGTCTGGAATTCGTCATTTCACTTTACCACTTGATCTTTCTTCAGGAGTTTGAAGATTGGCTCACAAGTAGCAGTTAAATGGGAAATGAACCTGGAAATGTAATTTAGGCGTCCTAAGAAGCCTATGACCTCCTTCTCAGTGTGTGGAGCCGAAATCTCTTGTATAGCCTTCACTTTTGCAAGGTCTACCTGAATGCCCTTGTCACTGACAATGAAACCTAGCAGTTTACCAGACCTTACCCGGAAAGTGCACTTGTTCAGATTTAACCTCAGATTTTACTTCTTCAACCTATCAAACAACTTTTGTAGATGATCAAGGTGTTCTTCCTCAGTTTGAGACCTAACTATCATGTCATCAACATAAACCTCTATCTCATGGTGAATCATGTCATGAAGCAGAGCTACCATGGCTCGCTGATAGGTTGCCCCAGCATTCTTCAACCCAAACGGAATCACTTTGTAGCAGAAAGTGCCCCATTGTGTGACGAAGGTTGTCTTCTCCATGTCTTCAGGTGCCATCTTGATCTGATTGTAACCAGAGAAACCGTCCATGAAGGAAAAGATCTTGTGTTGCACGGTGTTGTCAACTAGAACATCAATGTGGAAGCGGAAAGTCATCCTTGAGGCTTGCCCTATTCAAATCTCGGTAGTCCACACACATTCGTACATTGCCATCTTTTTTAGGCACCAGGACTACATTAGCAACCCATTGGGGATAAGAAGTGACATCTAAGAACCTAGCGTTGAACCGTTTCATAACCTCTGCTTTGATCTTCTCTAACATTTTAGGGCGCATGCAATGGACCTTCTGCTTTACCGGAGGGAAATCTTCTTTAGTTGGCAGACGATGAACCACAATATTCGTGTCCAGTCCTGGCATGTCTTCATATGACCAGGAAAAGATCTCAACATAATCATGCAACATCTGAATCAAACGTTGTTTGACACGAAGCTCCAAATTTTCACCTATCTTGACCTCTTTTCTGTTCTCTTCTGTTCCCAAATTCACTGTCTCAACTGGCTCTTCATGAGGCTGTATAGCCCTTTCTTCCTACTGTAAAAGTCTGACAAGTTCTCCGGGTACCCCATAATCTTCCTCACCTTCGTCCTCGGCTTGGTTGATTGGATTTTCAAAGTCATAAACGGCAATAGCAGAACTGTTATCAATGGGATCCAGAGTGGATATAGATATGCAGTTTGATACGTGTGTGTGTAAGAGCATAACTGTATAGACAAAGTAAAAAGCAGAAAAGAAAAACAGAGAGTGCAAAATTTGTATGCATAAACGTCCAAAGCTTTATTAATTACATATGAAATTGAAACATGATAACCCTCACAAATGAAACCATTGTGCCACGGGTAAGACACATGGCCATAGAGTTTATATTGTTTATTACATATCCAAAAGCAATAAAGACAATTACTTCTGAATAAAAGTAATTGGTACAAAGTCTTTTGTCGTCCAGTTACTGGGTCCACCGTTGGTAGTAGGGAAGATCCAGCTATCCATGTCATAGCTACTGTCATCATCTTCTGCGGGGGAGAATATATAAATAGCATTGATTCCTGGGCCATGCTTGGGAATGGATGCAGTTATGACATTGGGAGTCTCAGGGGGGGTTGAATTCAATCTCTTTTGCCTCGATCAGATTCTGCACCTTGTTCTTCAAATCCCATCAGTCGTTCGTGTCATGCCCCGGAGTCTCAGAATGGTAGGCGCATCGAGCATTTGGATTGTAGCAGGGAGAGGTAGTGTTGGGATTCTTTGGAGCTTCCTTCAAAGTTACCAGATTGGGCTTCAATAGTTGTGGTAAAACTTGAGACAGAGTCATATTTATCCAGGTAAATTGTCTTGCAGGCCTTTCCGCTCTAGGTTGACTATTACTTTGTTGAGTACGTGCGGGTTTAGAGATCATAACAGCCCCTACTGCTGGACGGTGTTCAGTTCTGTCCTGATTCCTTTGATTATAAGTAGCACTGGCCTCCTTTTTCATAGAAAATGGCTTCCTTACTGTACTGGAGGACGCATCCTTCTGGATCTTACCACTCCTAATTCCAACTTCCACCCTTTCTCCTGTCAAAATCAATTCAGTGAAATTGGCTGGGGAACTTCCAATCAGATGATTAAAAAATGGACTAGACAGGGTACCCAGAAACATATCCACTAGCTCCCTATCAGACAGGGGGGTTGGACTCTTCCTGCTAAGTCCCTCCATTTCTGAGCATAGTCTTTAAAGCCCCCACTCGAACCCATAGACATACTTTGGAGTTATGTATGGGTGGGAGCAAGGTCTGCATTATATTGATACTGCTTGTAGAAAGTAGCATCCAGGTCTTCCCAATTACGGATGTTGGCCCTTTCCAGCTGGTAGAACCATTCTAGTTGATTTTCGGACAGACTATCTTGAAAGAAGTGGATCCATAAGTCCTTGTCAGCAGTGTGAGGCTGTATCTTCCTCACATAAGATCGGAGGTGCATCTTGGGACATGAAACCCCATCATATTTGGCGAACACAGGCACCTTGAACTTTTGTGGGATGGAAACCCCAGAAACCAAACCCAGTTCTTCAAAATCCAGACCTGGTACCTTCCAGACCTCCATTGCATTCAAACGATCCTCCAGCTATTTGTATTTTTCATCAACAGAAGGATATTGCTCCTCATCATAGTCAGATTCATCATCGTATTATTTTAGACTTGAGTCTTCCTCTCTTGTCTCCTCTTCTTGATTGTCTCCTTACTTTGATGAAGTTATCAGTTCAGAGGCTCGCTGCACTGGTCCTCTGATCCTTCTTCCCAAGTTCACCACACCAGCTGGTTTCCTTAGCTTCTTCTTTTCTTTAACAAGAAGGGATTTTAGTTCTTCTTTCCCCTTGGTCAGAGCCATGACCATCTATTGAAAGTGGACATTCTGAGTCTGTAGATCCTTCATTGTTTGTTCTAGAGCCATTGCTGAAATAAACAATGAAGAGGATGAGAAACTTGTTTTGAAACCTGTTTATGCAATGATATGTATGATATATGTATGCAATGTTTTCAAGGATTTCTAAGACTCAAATTTGTTTAAACAGAAAGAGAACAAATGTTAATTGTATTAATGTATTGTATTGATCAAAATAATGCCTCTTGGGCTCACAAAGGGAACAAAGAAACAATAAAATTTTCCAAGCAAAAGGAAGACTTCAAGCTTCCCACAGGCGCATCCTCTTTGGTGAAATGTAGGCATTTATGCTCCTCTCCTCATGAAGTAACCGGGTGAGCTCTAAAACCTTCTTCTCGCTAGCGTAGATTTGGGTTTCAAAGGTATCCTATTCTTCTTTGTGTTGGATCCAGGATTTCTGTAGTTCCTCAAAATCAGTTGGCATATCAGGATGAAGAACAACATAAGGAGTGTCTCCTTCAGCAATTGGCTCCATAATCACAGGTAAGATGGCAGGGTAAGGCATCATAAGACATTGAGCATGAGCTCGCACCCATTTGAGGTAAGGCTCAAGAGGGATGGAATTCTTGTGCCCCAGTGTCTTGCTATCAACCATGTTTATCATGCCCCAAGCTCGAATGAACCTCTTGCGATAACCCTGAACATCATTCTCATATTCAAACGTGATTCCTTGGACGAGTGTGTCGTGGGGACCGTCCCTTCTAGCATAACCAAACTGTCGCAATGCCAAACAATGATTATAAGTGATTCCTCCCCTAATGCCTAAAATAGGGACATTAGGGAATTCCCCACGGTGATCAATGATGGTAACACTCTCCAAGGACCGAGAACACCAATAAATATCTGAATGTGTAAGAGACATCAACCTATGAGACCATCTTATACCCTATTCATTCTTCAAAATAGACCAAGGCAGGCATGGAATAAACCACCTAGCCAATAGAGGAGTGCAACATAAAAGGGTCCATCTTCTCTTTAGAGTGCGAGTATGCAGAGAGTGTAGAATATCCCCAAGTAAAGTAGGCACCGGATTATGCAACAGAAAAATCTTAACCGCATTCACATCTATGAGTTGGTCTGTGTTAGGGAATAGTACCATCCCATAGATGAGGAGGACCAACACTTCTTCAAAAGCTTGTAAATCCAGGCTATCCCAAAAATAGTGAGCTTTCTCAAATATAAACTTAACTGGAAATCCTTGGACAGCTCTTCTGTTTTCCCAATTTGCCACTACACCAAACCGTTGTAAAGACAGAGCTTGAGCAATCTCGTTAGGATTTGGGTCTCTTTTTGTACCGTTGAATGGTAACTAATTAAGGATAGGTACCCCCAATAACTGAGAAAACTCCTCCATAGAAGGCACTAACTAGTAATCAGGAAAAGTGAAGCAGTGGTGCAATGGGTCAAAGAACTGAAAGAGCACCTTTAACATTTCTTCATCAGGGTTTGAAGTGACCAAATTGAGAAGTCGACCATGTTTTTCAGTGAAGGGAGAGCTTCCAGGAATCCTTGATGTTAATTCTTTGAGTTGAGGAGGTACTTTCACAAGGTTGATTTGGATAGTGTTCCTGCGAGCGAATATCATGTCCTACAAAACAAGACAAAGATAATCCCTAGAAAATCCTTGAAATAGTTAGTATGATATGACATGTTATGATGTCATGATTATGCTAAGAAATCGCATATAAAGAAAGCACAAGCAAATCACACAAAAGACCTTAGTTTTAAGGCTTGCATGGGTTTTAAGGTCATACGCTCTTGAAGTTGGATTGGTTCAACCTGTCCTATAAATAGTAATCGGGTTCTAAGGGATCTCAATATCACTGATCTTTCCCATAAGTTTTGTTCGATAGGCGACTGACTCGCAACCAAATAAAACTCAAGAGTCAAATCTCAATGAGTGTAGCATCGAGTATCTGCCAACTTTGGGAATACACCAAAGATGGCCATCTCGCTACGTCCTAATGGCCAAGTTGTTCATTTAAAGGTTCTAAGGTCAGTTGACGCTTCATGACACCTCTCAGCGGCCCCGTATTCTCCTTGATTAACTCAATGGCTCCCGGTACCCACCAAAGTGTCGCATCAATGTAGCCATCGCTTCAACCGTGTCGGTATATCCCGCACAGCTTCCACGATCTATTGCTACTTACCTAAAAGGTTTCCCCAGATCCGGGTGTAGGATCTATAGTACCCAAACAAATACCCTTAAAAGTAAAGCAAACAAACAAACAAACAAACAAACAAAGAAGCAAAATGATCTAGACCCTTAGCTAAACCCCATTATAATATATTCACCAGCAGAGTCGCCAGTTCTATGATACAGTGGCTGAACCGACTGTTTAATATTGCTTTGTGTTTTTTGTTCACAAATGTCACGGTAAGCAAGAGTCGCCACCAACTTTTCTTTTATCCAACAAAGGAAAGGGTGAAAAGAACAGAAAAGACATTTTTCTAGATTTTTTGAGTAAGGGGGATAAATTATGGAAAGGGAAGGTGTTAGCACCCTTTCCATCCGTGGTTTTCCACGGGCTCTTAGGTACTTGCTCATTTTTTTAAATTGTTTGTGTTTTTGTGTGTTATGAAAGTTTTTGTTTGCTTTATGGTAACTCCTGTATCAGTCCTTAAGAGTGTGATAAAGCGTTTTTGAAAATATTTTTTTGAAAAGTGTATAAGTGTGAAAATTCCAGGTTTGAGCAAGCACCTAACAGTTATCTACCTACTCGAAAAAGGATGTTCTTTTCCTCCTTTCCTTTAGATAGTGCTATCCTACTATTAGTGAGTAGGTAGCCCTATCGTCGGATGTTAAGGGACTATCGAAAGGGACATTATTGTCATTGAAGGAAACATGTAAGAATATCTTAGCATTTGAAGGGACTGTCATCATATAGGCAACATCGAGGGACAAGATCATTTTCTCGTAGGCAACTCGAGGGACATAATGGACTATGATCTTTTTATGACTTTAGAATCGAGCGTCTTTACTAAGATATCCCTACGTTCGAGGGACATGACCATTATTTTCTGAGGCAACCAAGTGAGGAATACCCTAAGGATGCAAGTGTGAGAAGTGTGTTTTTTCAGTTATATTATCTTGAGGTTAGTGATCTAACGGTTAATTGACTTTATCTTACCATGCACGCCTAAGTTACTAACAATTATATATACAGAAAAATAAAATGAGGAAAGTATAAATCTAGACTATTACATGGCTTCGGGGAGGGGGATTTATATTCCAAAGCAATTGGGGGAAAGAAAATAAAGCAATAAGAAGAGTATGCTTATCATCTATTACATCTCATACAACAATTACAATAATATAAACAATGTGAAAGGAAATAAACGCGCGAAAAGAAATATTACATCTAAAAACTTAGTAAATAAAAATATATAATAAGAAAATCTTTTTTTGTTTTTGTTTTGCTAAGAGAATGATTAATTTTAAACTTGTTTTTAATTAAGAAAATAAAAGTTGAAGGAAATGAACCCTAATTCTAATATATTTTTTGTTTTTTTGTTAAGAAAATAATTTAAATTAAATAAAGAAACTAAGTCTAATTTGATTTTAAATTGATAAAATTACATTAAAATTAATTAATTAATTAATTAATAATTTTAGGAAGAAACTAATCCTAAATATTATTTTTTAATTTTTTATGATTTATTAAAAAAAAGACTTTTGAAAATGATAAACAAAATAAAATAAAAAAAGAGAAAATAGACAACATGGGCCTGGTCATCAAAACAAAAATGGGGAGTGTTGAGTTGAATTTGCGTTAGGCCCAGGATGTGAAGGCCCAAACCAGCGCTTGATCCTGTGTGGGCACGTCTGGAGAGTCCATGATGGGAACTACTTGTTGGAGGCACTGGATCCAGGTTGAGTATGATCTGATGATGCTGATGGTAGGATGCATGGTGAATCCCTGACTAATGCATGCACCAAATCTGCATTTGATAATTGTTAGAAAAATAATATGTTGGACCTGGGACTCGAACCCAGGTCCTCTCCCTTATACACATGCCTCATCACCATCTGAGTTGCTTTGCCATTCATTATACAAAACAAAACCAAAATGTTATATACAAAAATAAGTCATTATCTGGGAAATAAAAAAATGCGCGCCATTATTCAAACTGGTCAATCAGAGGCTGACACACTGCATCTCCTATCTCCCTCCGTCGTCTTAGGTAAAACATCTATAGTGACAATTTTTCACTTGTCACTATAGCACCTGTAATTTCAAAAAATCCTTAATACGTAAAAAAAATGAATTTGGAGGCCATGGGTTGATTTCTCTCAACCTCCTGAGCAAGATGATGTCCTTAGTTTGGGCTAATTTTGGCCATTGTAAAAAATCTGAATTTAGAGGTTAAAACCCTAAAAATGGTAATATATGATTCCGGCTCCCAAACTGCAATCAAACTAAACCAAAAGCTTGCAAATGCTCAAAAGGTTAAATTTTCATGGTTAAAACACATTGATACTGTATGAATTGTATAAAACGAATTTTGAAAAATGAGGCAAATTGTGATGAATGTAGAATGCATTTGGTGAGGCTTCAAGGCTTGGTAATGGTTAGGACAGCTTCAAGGAACCTCCAGGAAGTGATTAGGATCCTTGGTTTGGATTGAGGGAGGCTAGTACTCAAAATTCGAGTTTGACAACTTTGAACTTTTTTTTCAAAATGTGCAGGGGTTCTCTAGGCTCTGTGTGCTTCTTTGATGCTTGCTAATGCCTTCTTTATATAGAGAGGAGTGAGGAGACACGAAAAAACAAATTTGTAACAGCCATAGACAAACATTTGAATGCCATGAATACCAATATGTAACCTTGGCCAAAGTTACGGGATTCTGTCTATTTTTAAAACTTGCATGAATGTAGACATGCTGGCCTTGTTGTACACGAAAATTGGGACCCCTCCATGCATTAAAACAAGCCTTAACCATATAATTTGAAATAATCTTGATTTACTTGATTTTTAATTAAATAAAATTTATATAAAATGCAAATAAAATAAAGACTATGCAAAAATGGTTTTAGGAGTCCTCTATACTCTTAGGAAGATGTTTGAAGTCCAAAAAAATGAGCCATTGCCTTAAAAGCTCAACTTTGCTCAATGCATATTTCTTGAAATTTCCCAAATTTTCCTAACTTGGACAAGCCATAACTTGCTCAATTTTTATCTCATGACGATGTTCTTAGACTTTTTGGAAATCCCAAGATGTCTACTTCAATCCCTATTTTTATAAATTTTGAATTTAAAGATGTTATCTTGATGTTAAAAGTCCTGGAAAAAAGTGGCTTTTATTGACTTTCTAAAAATGACCTGTAATATATGAACTTGTATCTTTCAAATGGTGCATTTCTTGAACTTGAGGGCTGAACAGAAGTTGTAGGGAATTGGATTCTCTTCAAAATGATATTTGGTTGGAAACTTTCTGATAAAGCATGAGAAAGTTATGCTTGGTCAAAGTTTTGTTGACTTTTCCTATAGAACCCCTAATTTGCTATTTTTGACTTTTGATGAATTAGGAGCATTTCATGAGGAATCATGATCAACCCTTGATCAAATGATGGATATCACTTCAAAATGTTGATGTTGACCAAAAATCTTGAAGTTTGACTGTACATGGGCCACAATTGACTTTTGACCTAACACTGTTGATTTTCTAATACTTGAGCAATTGACTGAGCAAACTTATTGTGCAAGGCATGAAATTTGGCATGGGTGATCTTGAGGACATATTAGGACAATGGATAACATTTGGGATCCTTGGATCTCAACCATATTGATGAAAATTGAAACCCTAGTTGGGGGTTAATTGCCTTAGGAGGAGAATTGTCTGGTCAATTCTTGGTCAACCTTGAGCAATTGAGAACATCTAGGACTATGTCTTGTGTGAGAATGGGAGGGAAAATTTTGGGGTACAACACTAGTCTAGTCCACCCGCCAAGGTGATTTAGCCTCTATCAGTCGAAGACTTAATCTAATAATCCAACTAATTATTACAATGCACAAGCTACTCGCAAATGACTAACAACCTCTAAGACACACAAGTCCTAGACTTCTTAAGGATACAGACCTAATTGGTCCCTTAAGGAAAATCAAACAATAATCCAACTGATTATTATAACGCACAAGCTACCTGCAAGTGACTAACAACCTCTAAGACACACAAGTCCTAGACTTCTTTAGGATATAGACCTAACAAGTCCCTTAAGGAGATTCAAATAACCGCTTGAATACAAGTTTTGTTTACAATGATATTTCTTCTACACAAGCTGAATATGTAAACTATTTTAAGAATAATGACTTAAGAATATGAAAGCTATGAACAACACTTGTGCGTGAATATTTCATTGATTGCCCACTTTCTCTCTTAGTCTTCAATCTTTTATATAGACAATAAAATAATATATATGTTAAGGGGGTACTCTTGGGATTTCCAGAAACATTGGCAGCTTGAACAGTAACGTGGGGGACAAGATCGTGTGACGTGTCCAACCTTTCATGTTAGTGGAATGAATTGTTAATTGTACCATGTAATATTTGTACCACGTTAACATTATCTTTTTTCCTTTTGCGCTTCAGAGGCTTATGCGAGCATGAGTTTAAAAGCGAGAACATAACATAAGTTCATTAAAACTTCAAGTCTTCAGAGTCTACAGAACTGCGTCTAAATAGTCTTTAACACTTGGTCGTAAGAACCTTTTCTTAGAACCTTGGGTCTTTAAAACTTCAAGTCTTCAGAATCTTTAGAACTTTTGTCTTCAACACTTGGACTTTAGAACCCTTTACTTAGAACCTTGGGTCTTTGGCAACTTGAGTCTTTAGCATATAGACTTAAGTAGAACTTCTTGTCTACAGATCTTCTGACTGTTTATTTAGAACCCGCTGTCTTCAAAAACATGAGTCTTCAGCATCTAGACTTTAGTAGAAACTTCTATCTTCAGATCTTTTGACTTGTTTCTTTAGAGCACATTGTCTTTAGAAGCATGAGTCTCCAGCATCTGGATGTAAGCAGAAACTTATGTCTTCAAATTTTCTGACTTATTTCTTTAGACAAATACCAGAGCCTACACTTCATAAGCTTCTAGAGTGTCTTGCTACTGTTCATCAAAACTTATGTAGCGCAGAAGCGGAATTAATTCTCTTCTAATGTCTTGGCCACACCATCCATCAGAAGCAGAACCTATTTGTTAAATACTAAAAAATAACAAACATTGGAGTATCAAAATTGTTCATACAAACATACTCATTTATTATCATCAAAACTCGGAGATAATATTGCATAACCAAATCTTGTTCTATCAATCTCTCCCTTTTTTATGATGGAAAACTATGTATTTTGATGACACAATTTTGTTCATATAATCAGAAATAGTAAAAATAATAAGGTAAGGAATACTTATCTTTTATATGAAACTTCCCTTGAGTCAATGACTTGATGAAGCTCGAATATACTGACTTTTAACCATTTGAGTAAAAACTCCCCATGGTTCCAATAGATCAGATATTGAGATCTTGAGAGTCCTAACTCTTGATGCCAATGAAAATGAAATCAATTGAAATCTTGAAGCTTTAATGTCACTAAGACAGCTTCCAGGTTCTCAATTCCTGGAGTGTGATTCCAGATTTCAATTATTGGAGTCTGATTATGAATTGAAAAACATCTTCAGAGTATGAAGCCAATAGGTTAGACATAAGCCTTGCATAATGATTTCCGATCTTTGTCTTTAATCAGAGTTCTCATGATTCTTGAAAAAGAAAAATAATTCTAACAGAAACAAAAGTTTAACTGGGTTAGAATGTAAGCAGCTCTTTTCAGAGAACATTTTCCAGAACTTTATTATTGAAATCAAAATTAAATTCATTTAATTACTCCTCTTTTTTGTGATAATGGTTGTTCAGTCATATCGAAAAGTTCAGAACAAGGGAAAGGTTCAATTGTGGAAATTTCAACAACTCCACGATTATCAGAAATTGTCTTTTCAGACATTTCGTGATCAAAGGGAGAAATTAGATCAAGATGGATAATGGGTGAGTCATGGAGAGTGGTTTCTTTGTTAAAGAAGGCAAAATGAAGATTGGTATCAAAATTTGAAAAATGAGAAGTTTGTGAAAGTGATTGAGATGAGGTTAATGGAGATGTAAGAAAGTATTAGGAGAGACCTTTTTCTCTTGATTTGAAATTGTTCTTGATTTTCTGATAGCCTCCTTCAAATGACTAAACAGAACAAAAGGAAGATTCACCTTCTTTTTGGAAAGCAAATAGTACAGCATGAACTGCTGGCTGATGTTGAAATAATCTGAAGAACTAGTTGGAGGTCTAGGGTTTATGCAACCCAAAATTATCTTGTGCCAAATTCTCAAATTGTCATAAAGATCCTTACTCTTGTATTCTTTCTTCTCAGCGGCGTAATTCTTAAACAAAAATTGATGGAGAGCATTCTTTTGAAAATTGGATCTAAACTCCATTTCAAACGTACATTTTCCTTTAAAAAATTCCAGACCTAGAAGATCCGCAATAGAATTTTTGTGATGATTATTCTTTAACCAATCACATCTGAGACAATGTGAAGATCATCACAGTCAGCATTCTTCCAAAAATCCTTCACTAAGGCTCTATAAATAGGACCATGCAGCCTCTGAGAGTAGTTTTCCCATTCTTGACCTTTTAACTCCTCTCCAATGTCACACCCATTTTCAGCAAGACTATCAAAATCGATCATGTATTCTCGAAGAACTACTAACTCTGATGGAGGAATGATGCAGTGAACTTGAAAATATTTCTGAGTTATGTGGTGTTCATCAATAACTAATAGAAAAGATGAATCAGTTACCATAGGAGAAGAAGGACTGGTTGGAAAAGTTGAAGAAGATGATCTAGAAGGATTTAGGGCTTGTTCCATATCTTTAGCAAACTGAATAACTTCTTGTTATTGAGAATTCATCATGTTAAGTGTTGAAGATGCTGAAGTTTGTTGACGAGGGTGATGATCTTTGATGAAGATCATTGATGAAGATGATGAACACAAAGAAATTATTGAATGTTTTGAGATAAAAAGAGGTTTTATGGTTTCTAAAGTGTGGAAGTGAAGTGAACGTGTGTTATTTATAGTGTTTGAGAAGTGGGAAAAAAATAAAAATAAAAATACACACAATTAAACATAATAATTAGGAGCATTAAATGAAAGTAATAATTATGATGTCAATCAAATTCCAAGAATTACGCACATTGTTCATTGTATAGCTTAGATAGCGTGTGATGATTAAGCATAACCAAAGGTTACACATGTTAATCAATACGTCTAACTAAGTGAAACGTTTGATATCCTCAGAGTCTGGAGAACCAAAAGGTTTCCATCTAATCAAAGACATTTCTGACTAAAACATATTTTGATTACTGAGGTTCTGAAGGAAATACAATAGCAGTAATAATGTTTAAGGAGAATAGAAATGTTACTCATAGAAGTCTGATAGTCTATCAGTTGATTCTTCAAACAATTTTCACCATACAGATTTTATTCAGAAGATGAGTTGGCACAAGCAAGATCATCAAATCTTAGAAGCATTACTCCAGAAGATTTAAAGTTTGGTCTTGTTCTGACAATAGCATCTTTGATTACAAGAGTTTCAGAGCCAATAATATTTCTTTTTAGGTTGCTTCTGAAACTATCCATGCCTCCAGACTTAAGTTCTAAATCTTGGAACATATGCCTTTCGCCCATCATGTGTTGCAAGCATCCATTATCCAGGGGCCATATTTGGTGTTTCAGTGGCACCATGAAGAACATATGCAACATAAATTATATGATCCTTAGGTATCCATTTCTAGTTCCTCTTTTGTTAGCAGTTACAGAGGTTCTGACACCTTTAGACTTTTGCGCAATAGGATATCATGTGAAATTTGTGCATGATACTTTGGTTTAGAAGTTTCCTTCTGTGTATGTGTTTATGATATAGTAGTATCAAAACTTTCTTGTTCTAGACATTTTAATTTTGTGCCAACAAGCACGAAATGTTCAAAAAGAGGTTTTGGTTTGACATTTAAAGTCTCATCAATTTTCTTTGATTGTCCTGAATATCCCAAGCCTCTGCTTCCATTTCTACTAACACCATAGATCATTGAATCCATTTTGCTTCTATATATGCTCTTAGCAAGAAAGTGTTGAAAATCTCTATCATATATGATTACTTCGTCAGTAACAGATGTAGTAGAGATTATCTCTTCTTCCAACCTAGAAACTTTACTTTTGAGATCTAGATTTGATTTTTCAAACACAACTAATTTTTCATTTAAGTTAGAAATAATCTGCTCACCACTAGTAGAGTTTTCAGAAGTAACTACAAACTTATTTTTCAATATTTTATGTTTACTTAGAAGAGATTGATACCTTTTCGTTAATTCAAATAAACCAATTTCAAGTTCAAAACTAGATAAGGAAGAAAGTACCTCTTTGTCGTCATCAGAGTCTGACTTATCATCAAGTGTCAATTGTCTTCTGATGTTTCTTCATCAGTGCAAGTTCTGGCCATGAATGCCACATTTGCATGCTCTTCATCAGAATCTTCATCTTCTAATTCGGAATCATCCCATGTTGCCATGAGACCCTTCTTAGCTTTGTAAGCCTTTTTAGGCTTCTTGTCTTTCTTGAGCTTTGGGTGGTCATTTTTGTAATGTTCAGGCTCGTTACATTCATAACAAATAACTTCTTTTCCAAAAGCATTATTCTGACCAGAAGTAGATTCACCTCTTCCAAAAGTCCTTCATTGATTTATGAATTTTCTTTGTCTACGATTCCATATTTTACTGATTTTTCTGGATATCAATGAAAGTACTTCATCATCTGAATCTTCTTCAGATTCTTCTGAATCTTCCTTAGCTTGATAAGTCTTTGTCTTTCTAGACTTAGACCTTAAATCCATAAACTTAAATGTTTTTTGGGGTTCATCTTGATCAAGCTCAATCTCATGACTTCTTAAAGAGCTAATTAGCTCCTCAAGAGAGGTGTTGTTCGGATATTTTTTAGGAAGACTTTTGATAATCTTCTTAACATGATCTGCTATAGAGTAACGTTTATTCAAAACCTTAAGTCCTTCCACAAGAGTCTGAATTATTGAAAACATCATTTCTACAAATTTGTCGTCTTCCATCTTGAAGGCTTCATATTTTTGAATTAAAGCTCGAGCCTTTGTTTCCTTTGCTTGTGCATTGCCTTCATGCGTCATCTAAAGATAATCAAAGATAGACTCTGCAGTCTCTCTATCAGTGATCTTCTCATATTCATTGTATGAAATAGCACTAAGCATAATAGTTCTTCCTCTTTAATGATTTTTGTAAACTTTCTTATTTGCTTTTGTCATTGCACTTCTTGCAATCTTTTGACCTTTATCATCTATTGGGTGAGTGTAGCTATCAACTACCAAATCCCATAGATCCAAGTCATATGCCAAAAAGTAACTTTCAATTCTATCAATCCAATAGTCAAATTTCTCCCCGTCAAACATAGGAGGTTTTGAACTATAGTGATATCTGTCATTATCCCTATTATTAATAGTGGAAGTAGGTGTAGCCATTGTTTTTTCACACACACTAGATTGGTACTAAACATTTTTAAGTGTTAATAAAAATGCAACCTTTTTATCTACTCAGAACCGGAGCTCTGATACCAATTGAATGTGTGAAAAACACAAGGGGGAGGTTTGAATTGGGTTTTAAATCAAAACTTTACTTTTAAAATATTCCCCTTTAATTAAAATACTTTTTCTTCACTCTTGATAATAACAATAATTAAGAACAGGAAGTAAAGAACAAGGTATGTTTATACTAGTTCACTTGAAAACTATCAAGCTAGTCTAGTCCACCCGCTAAGGAGATTTCGCCTCTATCAATCGAGGACTTAACTAAATAATCTAACTGATTATTACAATGCACAAGCTACCCACAAGTGACTAACAACCTCTAAGACACACAAGTCCTAGACTTCTTAAGGATACAGACCTAACTGGTCCCTTAAGGAAAATCAAACAATAATACAACTGATTATTACAATGCACAAGCTACCCACAAGTAACTAACAACCTCTAAGACACACAAGTCCTAGACTTCTTAAGGATACAGACCTAATCGGTCCTGTTGTACCCCAAAATTTTCCCTCTATTTTCTCAAGACATTTCTCACCAAAGATCTCAAATGCTCAAGGGTTCTCAAGGGTTTGATCAGATAAGCTCACCTCCTAAGCACTGAGCCTCCAAATTAGGGTTTTGATTTTCTCAAGGATAATTGGAATTTTCATGCCTCAAATGACTTTCATGGTTAATTATAGTTCTTCAAGATTGCTCATACCAAGTTTCAAGCCTTGCATCACAAATTTGCTCAGTCAATTGCTCAGATGATTAAAAATCAGTTATATTGGGTAAAAAAGTCAACTGTACAGTCAAACTTCATGATTTTTGGCCAACATCAACATTTTAAAGTGATATTTATCAATTGACCAAGTTTTGATCACAATGCCTCAAGAAAAGCACTCAAATCATCAAAGGGGCAAATTTGTCAAAATTATGGTTTTGATTGAGAAGGACTTATCAGTGACTTTTGACTTAGTACATGACCTAATGGCTTGAAACATGATCTCAAAGATTCAAACACAACATGTTGACCTAATTTTATGGCTCAAATAATTTCTCAAGATCAATGGATTTATAGTTGAAATTTGATCAACTGGTGAAAAGTCAACTGATACACAAAAAGTCAAACTTTGACTTTTTGGTCAACATTAAATTTTAAAGATCAAAATTTATCAAGACATTCAAAAATATCAAACTTGATCATCAAGAATCAAGAAAGTCAAAAAGTCAACAAAACAGTCAAGATTTCAAAGACTTGGAAAAATTCTAAGTGTTTTTAACCTTGATAATTTCAATATTTCATGACAATTTTTCACCAAAATGCAAGATGATTCAAGGAAAACTTTCAACGTGAAAGTTGTAGATCTTGATGAATTCTATAACTTTGTCCCTTAGGGTTGATGTCCAAAAAATGCTTAGATTTGAAGATATAGGCTCATGAAGTCATGACCTTTTATTAAAAACACTTAGTGAAATTTTCAACAAGTTTAGGCATATTTTTTACCTAACTTCTTGACCAATTTTCACCTAGTTTCAAGATTATTTAGCCAAAGTGGTCAACATGAACGTTGTAGGAAATGTTTCAAGCTTTCTAAAATGTCAAAGAACTTGAAGATATCATTTTTGAGCTAGGAGATTTGAAGAGATGAAGTTGGGCATCCATTCTTGAATTACAAGTCATTTTCTTGATGAACACATAATCCAATCCCAATGTTATGATGCATAATCTTGCTTTTTAGGCCTTCTAACTTGTGTATCTACCTATAATTAATGTATTACACAAACTTTTGAACTATGATCCAAGTGGTTTAAGCATTGTCCAAGTCAATTTGCCATTTTGGGGAGAAAGTTAACATTGTCATTCTTGAAAAGCAAGCTTGCACAAAGTCAATTCTTGAGCCTCTCACTTGTTCCCTCTGATCACACTCCATCTACAAGGTCAGAAGCATTGTGATTAAAGTATTTAACCACTTTATGATCAAAGGCATAAGGCATTGAAACTTGATTTTTCAAGAAAATCACATGTTCAGCTTAACATGTGATTTTGAATTCTGATCAACTTGAGCACTCCAAACCTCTTCTCTATAAATAGAGACACTATTTTCAATCTAGGACATGAATTCAATAGCCCTCAAACTCACTAAAACTCCCTAAAACTCAAAATCTCACGCAAACCTCGGTTGTTGGCATTTCTGACCAAAAACTTCAAACACTCAAATCCCTCGTGCGTTTTCACTTCTAATCATTTAAAAAGCCTTTATACATCATAAACAACTCATACACACCCCTGTTTCACAACTGTAACTCCATCGTCATCATCTTCCAAACTCAAACACTCAGTTGTGCAACTTGACTTCTCCAGCACGATTCAGCCACTTTCAGCATAAAGTAAGAGTTGCATTAGCTTCCTAGGAGTTCAATGAAACTATCTAGATCATCACCACACTTCCAGGGTTGATCAAACTCCATACACGATTTCCAATTTTGAGGTAATTTTTCTCAACTTTGAACTCTCTCTACAAGCATCATTAATGGTTACTTTGTGAATAAAAAATGTAGACATCATAGCCCTGAAGCTAACCATGCCCTTAGTTTTCATTTATGTTGCCTGAGTGATGCGGATTTTGAAGATGAACTTTCTAGAAAAAATTAGGTTTTTATTTGGTACCAATAAAATTCTCATTCATCTTTGATTTATAGCTCATGAAATTTATATGGTTGAATTCGTATTGAAAAATGGAGCAAGTTTCATGTTTACATTTTCTGATTTGGTTGAGAAATGAGGAAGTTACAAAATTCAAAAATGGTGTTGATGATGTTGGTGCGAGGTTAGGTATGAGGTGCCATTATGAAGAGGTTTATTTTAAATTTATTGCAAGTTGTATTATTAACGGATAAAACAGCCACCCCAGTGGCAGAGGAATCGCGCGTAAGACATTACCCTATAGGGATCTGGATTCGAGCCCCAGTGACACCCTTTTGTATTTTTTTTATGTTTTCCTTGCAAATTCAATGCATCAAGTGTAGCGCGTGTACCATACATCTTCATGGCCAGACCATCAGATCATTGTGCAAGTGGATCCAACGCCTCACATGAGCCAGCCCAGGATGCATCATCATGAACTAGGCACACATAATTAAAACAGCCGTTGGATTTCTGTTTTTGGGCCTAAACTATTTTTGAAATCTCACCCTCCATTTTTCTAAGACACCACTAGGCCCATTTCTCTTCTTTTTTATTTCATTTCTGACTTTTACAAAAAAAACCTTTTGGGCCTAGCGACCCATTTTCTTTTTCACCTCCATTTCACTTTTTTTTAACACCTAGCCCAATTATTTTTATTTTCTTTTATATTTTTAATATTTCATTTATTTATTTATTTTTATTTAACCCAAAAAATATAAAAATATATTTTCTTAAATAATTAAATTAAAAACATTTTAATTTAAACATTTGTTTTATTTTTGTTAATATTTAGAATTAGATTTTGCCTGTTTTCTATACTTTAAAATATTTTTCTAAATTAATATTAATATTCAAATTATTTTATAAACCAACTATTTAGACTTAGGTTTATTTTCTACTTAAAATTCAATTAACTTAGATTTTAGGTTTTGTTAAATTAATTAACTTATTTTGTAATTAAAATTAATTAGTTAGGTTAATCTTTAAACCTTTCTATCAAAAACCCTAAAAACAAATTTCTTCTTCCTCTTTACATTTTGTACATTCTATTATTATTCATATCCAATGGTTTGTAATAGATAATTATGACTTTATTGCTTTTCTCTCCCTATTCACAAATTGTACCCCCCATTCCCAAAGTGTTGTAATAGCGTAGGATATTTAATTTCCACAATTTATCACTTTCCCTATTATTGTTAGTAATTAGGGTTTGTGAGGAAAGATTAAAATCAAACATTAGACAACCCTAAATACAAGACATATAATTAAATCAAACACACTTTGCACAAATGCACCTCTAGGGTTAACCACACTTGTTGCCTCAAATAAAAATAGTCATGTCCCTCGAACGTGAGATGTTTTAGAAAAATACTCTCGATTAAAAGGTCATAGTCCCTCGATGACCCTTCAATGTTACCTTCGGTAAATGATCTTAGTCCTTATGACAATTGCTAGAACATCTTACAATTCGCCTTCTATGACTGTACGATGACCCACATCTGTCCCTCACATCCAATGATATAGCTATCTACCAACCAATGGTAAAGAAGCATTATCTAAAGGAGGAGGAAAATAACAAAGACTCTTTGAGTAGGTAGATCACTCGTAATTTCTTGCTCACAAACAAAACCATTTCACACCTCACACTTTCAAACATCTTTTAAAAACAAACACTTTGTATACACTCTCAATGATACGAGAATCATTACAAAATTGCCTTACATTGGCACCTTCAAAACATCTTTCAAACATTCCTTTTCAAACAAATATTTTCAAAACCAACACTCTGTATACATTCTCAACGATGCGAGAATCATGGCAAAGTTTGCCAAACTTAGGCGTTTTCAAAATATTTTCAAACTTACACAAACACTAAAGCATTTCAAATAGAGCTATAAATTAAGAGCTCGTAGATAACTACAGATGAAAAGGGTGCTAACACCTTCCCTTTTCATGACCTACCCCCCGAACTCAAGAAAAATTCTCAAAAGGTCTTTCTTGTTCTTCTCACCCTTTCCTTTATTGGATAAAAGAAAAGTCGGTGGTGACTCTTTCTATCTGTAACATTTGTGATAAAATGCAAAACACCTAAGTCAATTCTCCCACGTATTACAGGTCCCTTAAGGAGATTCAAACAACCGTTTGAATACAAGTTTTGTTTACAATGATATTGCTTCTACACAAGTTAAATATGTAAATTATTTTAAGAACAATGACTTAAGAATTTGAAAGCTATTAATAGCGCTTGTGCGTGAATATTTCATTGATTTTCCACTTTCTCTCTAAGTCTTCAATCCTTTATATAGCCAATAAAAAATATATCCGTTGAGGGGTACTCTTGGGATTTCCAAAAACATTGGCAGCTTGAACAGTAACGTGGGGGACAAGATCATGCGATGCATCCGTCCTTTAATGGTAGTGGAATGAAACATTTATTGTACCATGTATTATTTGTACCACATTAATGTTATCTTATTTCCTTCTGCACTTCAGAGGCTTCTGCGAGCATGAGTTTAGAAGCGAGAACATAACATAAGATCATCAGAACTTCAAGTCTTCAGAGTCTTCAGAACTACGTCTTCAGAGTCTTCAACACTTGGTCGTGAGAACCTTTTCTTAGAACCTTGGGTATTTAGAACTTCAAGCCTTTAGAATCTTTAGAACTTTTGACCTCAGAGTCTTCGGCACTTGGACTTTAGAACCCTTTACTTAGAACCTTGGGTCTTTGGAAACTTAAGTCTTTAGCATATAGACTTAAGTAGAAATTCTTGTCTTCAGATCTTCTGACTATTTCTTTAGAACCCGTTGTGTTCAAAAACATAAGTCTTCAGCATCTGGACTTTCGTAGAAACTTCTATCTTCAGATATTTTGACTTGTTTCTTTAGAGCATGTTGTCTTTAGAAGCACGAGTCTTCAGCATCTGGATGTAAGTAAAAACTTATGTCTTCAAATTTTCTGACTTGTTTCTTTAGACAAACATTAGAGCCTACACTTCAGAAGCTTCTGAAGTGTCTTGCTATTGTTCATCAGAACTTGTGTAGCACAAAAGTGGAATTAATTCTCTTCTAATGTCTTGGCCACGCCATCCATCAGAAGCATAACTTGTTTGTTAAATACTAAAAAATAACAAACATTATAGTATCGAAATTGCCCATACAAACATACTCATTTGTTATCATCAAAACTCAGAGATAATATTGCAGAACCAAATCTTGTTCTAACAAGTGCAACAAAAGTATATACAAAAATAACTACAATTTGCACTTATCAAACTCTCCCCAACTTGAACTTGTTTATCCTCAAACAAAGCCAAACAAACTTAAAGAAGCAAAAATAATCAACCAAAAAATCATGAATCAACAAGTTTTAAAAACGAAAACAAATGTATGGTTCAAACAAAAACGCACAAGCAAGATAATACTTACTATAATCCTACAACAATAACATATAAACGAAACGAATCCTAAGTACAAAAATCATACTAAACATTCTAATACAAGATAAGCTCAATCATGAATCACACCTAGCAAAAATTCATCGGTAGATAAAGAACACACAAAAGTGAGGGACAAAAACACTCATCTATAATCTTGCAAAAAATAGACTAAATTATGCATTCATCCAAAAATACACACTGAAAATATAAAGGAAAGAATCATAAGGGCTTTTCAAGGTTGTAATGTGGCTTGGTTAACAAACAAGGGATAAGTAATAAAGCTAACCAAAACAAAAACTTTTCTAAACCTAAGGGAGTGATCAACTCACAAAGTTTCAAACAGAAAATTCCAATCAAAATTCTTCTTCATTCCAAATTTCAAACCAACACACATCACTTATTATCACAACAATATTCCATACTCTTTTTCTTTTTCAAAGCTTTTTCAATTTTTTTCTTTTTTTTTTCTAATATTTATTTTTATGAACCTCAAAGAAACCAACATATAAATGAGCAAACATTGCTCTCCCCAACTTGAATTCAACCAACATCAATGAGTGAATACTCCCAACTTTCTATGGCAAGGTAAAAATTCAAACAAAAAATAATGTTTGAGGGTTCAAGAAAACAAAGAATCAACATTCATTCAAAAAGTAAAACTAAACACTCATAGACAAGTATTAAGTTCAAAAATAACATGGACATTGACAAAAAGGCTCAAAAGGGGTTAACAAAAGTTCACACACTCACAAGTTGAATTGACTATTTGGCTAGGTAGTTGTGTTTAAAATGAAACAAAATTCCTTGATCACTTTCATGCTTTCATATAATCAACACAAACAAAAGATTAAACATAATGAAATCCAATTAAAACAATAATTGTAGCCTCCAGCATATATAAACAATGGAAAGCTTCCTCACATTTGGGGTAAAAAGGGAACTAAAGTGATTCAAGTTAAAAGTAAGTAATGCAAAAAGAATGAATGGTATGGTAATTATACAAATAAAAAAGTTGCATAAACATGTTGTGTTATAGAAAGAGACAAACGAGTACCTGGTGTGTACCAACTTCAAAATATTATTATTATCATACATCCGCAAGTTGAAACACTCAAACTCGGACAATCACCTCAAAATTATTCAATTTACCGGATCAAAATTGGAGTCCAAACAACAACAAAAGAATTAGAAAAAACAAAATTAAACACATAAAAATTTCCTAAAGTTAATAAAAGAAAGCTCTCATGAGTTTAAACAAGTTGAAAAGTGAAGATTTGAGAATTTCGAACAAGTCAAATTTCAACTTGTTTAAACAACAATCAACATACTACCTAAACTAAAAAAAATGAAAAATAATAAAACATGTTTATTTTACGTTTTAAGTTCGACGCCTGTTATTTTAGAATGTTCCTCCAAGTTGCTTCTACCTGGTTATTCCTAACCAACACACAAGCAAATGTGAAAGGAAACAAACAATGATATAACAAATTCACAAGTATAGAAAACATGTTCACATGTGGTAAACATAAACAAATAAATTCACAAGTAAATATAAACAAGTTAATTTACAAATTCTATACAACATACACATTAATTACAAAACTCAAAAACAAAGGAATTATCCCGATGCAAAACAATAAACTGATCCCCGACAACGACACCATTTTGCTGAAGTGGTAAAACGGCAAGCAAGAAGTAAAGTATTATTTTATTGGTGATGTTTAGGTAATATCGTATCGTGTCTACAAAGATTGGTTATTGAATCGTCGTTCGACAAATCATTCGTTAATGAGTTTTTTTTTGGGGGGGGGGGGGGGGGGGGTGAATGGAAAGGGGTAAAAGTTATCAACAGAAAATAAATGTAAACAAAAATAAAAGAAAAAGGAATAACTTATCAAGAGTGCATATATACCACTTCTTACAGAACTAAACCTATCGACATTTATACTTAACCTACAATACTTATTAATGTTACCATGTATCACTCACAACCTAATTTATTTCTAACCCAAATTGAGAGGCCTACTAAATCACCTTGGTAACGATATCTCAACCACCTCAACAACAAAGAAGTCAACTGTGTTAATCGCGTTAACAATCTCTCAGTCAACACAACCAACATAGAGGCATTAGTCACAAACACCCAAGTGAATGTCAGCTCTAAATCTATCTCTAGAATCCAGAAACTAACAGACTATCATCCTAGATGAGAATTCGAGCAATATATGTCTATAACAACCCAAATCCCGAGCACAGAGCAAAAATCCAAGACAATACTCGACAAAGATTTTTAAAGCTAGTTTTATATAATGCAATGGCCGATAAATATACATGAGCTCAAAGTAAATATACATACAAACCCAACTAAAAGAGAATACACAAAGAAAAAGATAAATGAACCATAAATCTATTGGTTTGTCAACACCAACCGAAGAGCAATCCGCCCCAGATCATCCCTATGCAAGCTCCATAGTTGTTATATAAGCTAATCCACTACAAAAATGAGGTTGATAGAGTTGGGAGATCAAAAACCACACCCAAAACCATAACCCTTACAAAAGAAATGAAATAGAAATATATATACAAAAATCTGGTCCGCAAGCGTCGCCCGGCGACATAAAAGCTTTGACCAGTGACGACCCTTAAATACAAGGCCCCGGTTGCGCCACATACGCAATTGGCCAAAAATATCCACCCTCGCTCGGTGAAGGGAAGCTTCGCTCGACGACATAACATTTCCTCGCCCAGCAAGATGCTGGCGAGCCCAAGCCAATAGCTACTTGTTTACCTCTAGATTTGGTAAACAATGTTGGTCTCTTGAAAATAAGTTTATGTGCGAGATCGACCAGGAAATCTCGGAGCAGTGCCTATTTGTGCGCGTAGTCAAAGCATTTTCAAAAAGGGTGCGTTTGACTGGAACCAAACGTTTTAAATTTCAAAAGATAAAGACAAAAATGCAAAGTAAAGGAGACGAAAATAGTTTTAAGTTGTAAAAGATAGTGACATAACATTAAAGAAAGTTGTAGAATAGGTTGGTTCAAACATATATTGCTTTTTCCTGACTCATTTCTCTCATTCGCTTGGTTACTTTGAGTGACTAGCATACAAGAATGTGAAAAGTTTGACCATTTACAAAAGTGCACTAAGTGCTTTATTTATAATACACAAAAATAAATACTTTCTAAGTGGGCTTCATTTCCTTGCATGCCACGTGTTTTTCATAACTTCCCCTCACGAACTCACGTTCTCTGTTGTAACTTCTCTTTATGAACCCACATTCTCCATTGTGGTTGAACCCATGTTCTCCCTCCATAACGTTTCTCCTTTACAGTTTTAGGCGCTTATGGGCCTTTCAACTCTTTTGAGCTTCACACCTCCCTGGGTCCAATCCATTCACCATGAACTTTTCTCTGGTCGACTGCATTTATGAAACCTTGGTCGCCTTCCTGTGAAATCAACCATGGTCGACATGCTTATGTAGTCGACTCCTCATAATTTAATGCTCTTAAAAGAGCCTTTTTGACTTTTGGTTTGGATTTCTCTCTTTATGAAAATCCTAGCCAGCAATAATGGAAAAATGATCCAGTCCTCTCACCCCTCCATCGCCCGACGAGACAGACGCGAAGGCTCCTCACCCAGGCTTCATCCACTGAGGCACACCAGAACAACAACTTTTGTTGCTTTCTCTGCATAACTTCAATGGCTCTCTCTTATTGGTCTTATTCCTTTATTGATCCAATAATGCATCTTGAAGCTTTTATCCCTCTTGCTCCAACAATGATCAAATACCTATAAAATAAATACAAAACTATCAAATGATACACTTTATACACGAAAATGCATTATACACAAACTAAACATATTTATACACAAAGTTGGGTTATTTCAAAAAATATTACAACAAAGGATCGATAAGTGCAACAAAAAGTATATGCAAAAATAGCTACAATTTGCACTTATCAATTGCGGCTGAAGGATTTAATGTATTGATGAATGTTGTTGTTAAGGGTGGTATGTTTTCAGGGTATAAAGTTGGAGCAGGCAATGGGTTGCCAATCTCTCATTTACAGTTTACAAATGATACTTTATTGATGGGGTCCAAAAGTTGGGCTAATGTTAGGGCTCTCAAGGCTGTGTTGTTTTTATTTGAATCTATTTCTGGGTTGAAAGTCAATTTCAACAAGAGTATGCTTGTGGGGGTGAATATTTATGCATCTTGGTTAAAGGGGGAAACTTTGGTGTTAAATTGTAAGCTTGGTGCTATTTCGTTCGTGTATATAGGGCTGCCAATTGGTGGAAATCATCGTAATCCAAATTTTTCTGACAACCTTTGTTGGGTAGTATCAGAAGTAGGTAACCAAGGTGTAAAAGTCGTAATCTTTCATATAGGGGTCGATTGGTTCTGTTGAAATTTGTTATGTCCTCAATTTCGAACTATTTCCTTTTCTTCTTCAAGGCTCCAACAGGTATCATTTCTTCCTTTGAATCTTTATTTAATGCATTTTTTTGGGGAAGTTCGAAGGAGCATAGGAAAATTTCCTAGGTTAATTGGAAGATTATTTGTTTGAGAAATGAGTAGGGCGGGTTATGTGTTATAAGGTTGAGGGAGTTAAATGATGTTTTCTTGGGAAATGGTGTTGAAGGGTGTTGCAGGAGAGGGGTAGTATGTGGTATAGGGTCTTAGTTCATCGTTATGGCGAGGATGGGGGCCAGTTGCAGTTTATGGGTGCAGGGGAGTCGATTTGGTGGCAGAACTTAAAGAGAATCAGACAAGGGAGTGGGTTGGTGGATAATGGGTGACTGCTCAATAATATTGAGCAATCAGTTGGTGATGGTAAGTCATCTTTATTTTTAGGGATCCCTGGCTGGGGGAGGTGTTAAGGATTAGGTTTCAAAGACTTTTTGAGTTAGCTAAGAATAAATACATCATAGTAGCGGAGATGTTTGCTTTAGGTTAGGGGTTGGAAGTGGCAGAGGAGATTGTTTGCTTAGGAGGAAGAGTTACTTAGGGAGTGTAGTCGGTGTTTAGATTATGTTGTTTTGCAGGACTTGGTGGAGGACATGTGGGTTTGGAAGTTACACTCTTCTAATCAATATAATGTGAGCAGCACTTATCATTATTTGACGACTTCGGATCACACTCATTATTCAGGTGATAATCATGCTTGGTGGAAAAAGGTGGTGCCCCTTAAGGTTAATATATTTGAGTGGCATTTATATCGTAATAGGTTCCAAGCAAAGGATAACTTAGTTAGACAATAAATTATTTCGGTTACTGTGCAGAATTGCGCAGCTGGTTATGAGCAGTGTGAGGACAGGAATCATGTTTTTGTTCGTTGTGGTTTTTTTGGTTAAATTTGTCCAGTGATTGCAGGTTAGTTACGGTTCTCATCGATGTTTTATGGTCACATTCGAGATCATCATGATCACTTTTTAACCTTGGGAGGGTGGTCTAAGCATGGCAGTACCGCTCTTCACATTGTCTGGCTGGTTGTTGTGTGGATTATCTAGAAAGAGCAAAATCAGAGGATTTTCTATAATAGTAATACTAATTTGATCTCCATCAGTGAAAAACTTAAGCTTTAATCTTTCTAGTGATTTAAATCGTACTGCAAATCGTTTATAGAGGGTTGGTCCTATACAATGCATAGCATCAATTTCTTTACAGTTCCATTTTATCTCTTCAGTGGTATGTTTTGTTTTTTTCTTCTTGATTGTATCTATACTTTTTTTAGTCTCGTTAGTACTCCATGCATTAGAAAGATTTAGTGGTTATTAATATATCCTGTTAGTTAAAAGAGAGACACTAATTTGAAATCACTTAATATCCAAAGGTGTCTCCATCTTTTTAAAGTTGTGTTAGAAAAATGATCAATATTCCTCTCTAGCAACCAACAATCTTGAAAGAGATAATTTATTTTTCTTTTATAATTATTACTCCTTCTATCTTTTGTAGTAGGACTTCTAAAAAAAATCATGAGTATGAAAAAAAGATTTAGGAATCGTAATTTTTTATATAACAATGAGAACTAACATTCAAAAAAACAAAAATTACACACTAATTAATCTAGAGATGAGAATACCTCTAAAATCATCGTCTAACAAATTTAAAAAAGATCAAAACTACATTAAAAATAATAATATCTTCTGACCCTACAACCCCATTAATGTTAAGGTATCTTCACATTTGTTAGCTTCCTTATAAATTTACAAGAAGAAAAATATTCTAATTGTAGCAAAGCTTTCACATCTAAAATTATTGGAGTAATATATATTTTTATTATTATTTATTGTTTTTTATAAATATTTTAAAACTATTAATACTTGGAAAAACAATAAATTGATGAAGTACAAGTTGGTGGAATGAATTAAAGAAGTGGATAGATGGAAGAGGAATGTGGCATCGAAAGCAAGACAAGCTTATGCTTACAAAGGCATGGGGTATTCAAGTGCCACCTAATATATGACACACACTTTGCTCGTGTCACACTTGTGCCTTTCTTATTCTTCTTAAATTTTGCCAACTCTTTTATCTTTCCTTTTCTAACTTTCAATTTCAAACTAATTAATACCTTGATTGAGACTTTCTTACTTAAAACCTACACATCATACATTCAAACCATTTTTTATTATATTTTATTCTTTAAAATATTATTCTTTTCATCTTAGTATTCCGGTATACGAATATTTATCTATTTTTTATGCTGTATATAATTATTCTTTTCTTGTGACTCCTCTCTATACAGAAAAAACAGTCTAGGTACAAGTTTTTTTTTCTTTCATATTGATAAATATAAGATTCTTAAGAAAATTGACAATGAAATGAATGTTTGGAAACCATCAAGCAAATAACTATATTATTTATATAAATAAAATTGGATGGAAGCTGGAAGATAATTTTAAAATAATATTATAATCATCAATAAAAGCCATCATATTTAAAATTTGACTTAATCCTCACTCTTACTATGTACTATAGGTTCTATTAGGCAAAATAAAATAATGGAAAATGAAAACATGTTTTTAACTTCAATAAGTCAAAAAAGACTTATAAGCATGCACAAGCAAAGAATCATTCCGTTCACATGCAAATTATAAACTTTAATTAAAAGAGGAAATAAACATCGAATACTTTTAGTTTGATTTTTGCTTAAAAAAAGAAGAAGAAAAAACAACACATACGTGCATAAAATAAAGACTAACCCGGTGGACCCTTCCTTCTATAATTATTCCATTTACTTGAATACCATGCAGAATTAAGAATTGGATCATATAAATTTTAATGTAAAACAGACAACAAAAAAATGCTAACATTTTCTCTTCTTACTCCAGAAAAATTATTTGATATCATAAAGTTCTGTCCATTATCAGTATTCTCTAAACAAATTTCATTTAAAATTCAAAATAAATTAATATAAAAAAGATAACATCAAAATCAAATTCTAGAATAGCAAATAATTTGTTATTATTTTATACATATATTTTTTTATTTTTGATAAAATGGATCCTAATAATAAAAAAATCAAGTGTTTGTCTAGGGAAGGAGAACCCTCTCTATCTGTTGAAGTATTAGTGGTTTTAGATTAATTAGATTTAAGGGCTGTTATTAGATCTAATATTACATCTATATAGCTGTGTATAAATATCCATTGTATTGCCACTTGTATTTTTATCCAAAATGAAATAATAGAATCCAATACATTTTGAGATCAATCTTATCTTTCTCTATTCTCTTTCTGTTACATTTTCAGTTACAATTCTGTTATTCTTTCTTCTTCTTCTTCAAAGATTCAATCATGGCTTCTATGAAAATAACTTCAACATGGTATCATTGAGCCTGTACATCCATGGCTCCTCCGCGTAATACTGCTTCCGCTTCATCTTCTCTCGATCCAATTCTTGATCCTACCAGCCCATATTATGTGCATCCTAGTGATGGTCCTTCTTCGATCTCCATTACTCCTGTTCTCAATGGTTCTAACTACCATAGCTGGGCAAGATCGATGCGTCGCGCACTCGGTGGAAAGATGAAATTTGATTTTGTGGATGGCACGATTCAAATTCCTACTGATTCGTTCGATCCAACCTTCCGCGCTTGGACTCGTTGCAATATTCTTGTACATTCGTGGATCATGCGTTCTGTATCTGATTCGATAGGTCAATCAATTATTTTCATGGAAAATGCTATCGATGTTTGGAACGATTTGAAAGAAAGATTCGCACAAGGTGATCTGGTTCGAATTTCAGAGCTGCAACAAGAAATTTACTCTTTGAAGCAGGACAATCGCACGGTAACAGACTTCTTCTCTCAACTCAAAATACTCTGGGAGGAATTAGAATTATACATGCCTATTCCTCACTGTTCTTGTAGAATTCGCTGTTCTTGTGAAGCCATGCGTAGTGCTAGGAACAATCATAATTTGCTGCATGTTATACGTTTCTTAACTGGTTTGAATGAAGAGTATAATGTGGTGAAATCGCAAATCTTGCTTCTTGATCCATTACCTCCTTTAAACAAGATTTTCTCTATGGTTATTCAACATGAGCGTCAAATTTCGACTCTACAGCATATCTCTATTTCATCTGATGATGAACCAAAGGCATTGATCAATGCTGCTGATAGCAGAAAGCCTGCATTCAAGAAACATGGACAACGAGTTTGTACCTTTTGTGGAAAGTCAGGTCATACCATAGATACTTGTTATCGCAAACATGGCGTACCACCACATTTGTAACGTAATTCTAACTCCAATGCTCATAATCTCACTACGGAACAACCTACTGATGTTTCTAGTACAGACACTTCTACTGATGTTGCTCAGTCTTCACCTTAACTTACCAATGAACAATATCAAATGCTCATGAATATTCTCCAAAGCTCTCATGGAGGCCAACAATCGAGTACGTCGAATCAGGTGAAAGTATTACATTCAGTGGTCAATACAGGTAACATAACTACTTCTTTATGTTTGAATAGTTCTATTCTGAGTTCTTGGATTATAGATTCTGGTGCAAGTGACCACATTTGTGGATTTACTCATTGGTTCGAATCTCTACAAGACATAAAACCTATTAACATAAGATTACCTAATGGCAATTTTGTTATAGCTAATCAGATGGGTACCATTAGATTTACATCTCAATTTGTCATCAGAAATGTCTTGTATGTCCCTCAGTTTTCTTTAAACTTGATCTCAGTATCAAAACTTTGCCTTGAGTTACCTTGTATTATTCAGTTCACTAATTCCCAATGTTTGATTCAGGATCCTCAGTCACTGAAGATGATTGGTTCAGCTGAATTCATTGAAGGCTTGTATTATCTCAATCTGCAAAATAAGAAGCCTACCATTTCACCTGGTATTTCTGTTTCTCATGCCATTACCATACCTGACCAAGCCTTGTGGCACTTCAGATTAGGCCACCTTTCTAATTCTAGAATGCTTTTACTTCAACCTGAATTTCCTTTTGTTGTTGTTGATTCAAAAGGAACTTGTGATATATGTCATTTAACTAAACATAAAAATTTACCTTATCATAAAAGTTCTAATAAAGCTGTTCACATTTTTGATTTGATACACTTTGATATTTGGGGTCCTCTCTCAATCAAATCTGTTCATGGTTTCTCTTATTTTCTTACTGCTGTTGATGATCACAGTAGATATACCTGGCTCACTTTAATGAAATCTAAATCTGAAACTAGGCAACACATCATAAATTTTGTAAATTTGATTCACACACAACACAACACCAAAGTTAAAGTCATTAGGACTGACAATGGTCAAGAGTTTATCATGCCTCAATTCTATGCCTCAAAGGGAATTATACACCAAACCAGTTGTGTTGAATCTCCACAACAAAATGGAAGAGTGGAGAGAAAGCACCAACAAATCCTTAACATAGGAAGAGCCCTTTTGTTTCATTCAAATTTACCCAAACAGTTTTGGTGTTATGCTGTGTCTCATGTTGTTTTTATCATGAATAGAGTAGTTAGTCCTATTCTTAACAATAAATCACCCTATTTCATCATGCACCAAAAATTACCAGACCTACATGTATTAAAAGTTTTTGGCTCTCTTGTTTATACTTCCACAATTCAATCACATAGAACTAAACTTGATCCAAGAGGTAGAACTTGTATTTTTCTTGGATTCAAACTTGGAGTTAAAGGGTGTGTTCTATATGATATTAATAATAAAGAAATTTTTGTCTCTAGACACACTAAACATCATGAAACTATCCTGCCATATAATCCAAATTCCAGGTCTGTTAATTGGAATTACCATTATCCTATTAATAACTCATATGAATATCCCATAGTTAATTCACCATCACATATACCAACATCTGTACCACCACTGTTCACATATGAAACTGAACCACCTAGCCCTGTTCCTGTACCTACTGATACATCAACATCTATCCCTCATATCACACCTACTCATGAACCTTTATCCGGTCCTTCCCCCACTGTACATCCTTCTAACCAGCAGACAAATCAATATTCCAAACCCATCAGACAAAAACAAACCCCTTCTTACTTAGCAGATTATGTATGCAATGCTGCTCATGATTCAAAAGAACCAACATCCCCAGGTACTCTATATCCTATCACTCATTTCCATTCTTATTCACATTTATCTCCTTCTCAACATGCCTTTTCTGTCTCACTCACCCATAATGTTGAACCCAAAACTTATAAAGAAGCTAGTTTATCTGAACATTGGTTATCTGCTATCAAATCTGAACTGAATGCTCTTGAAAAGCTTGGCACTTGGATTATAGTTGATACTCCTCCTCATGTCAAGCCTATAGGCAATAGATGGGTTTTCAAAATCAAACACAAAGTTGATGGTTCCATAGAAAGGTATAAGGCACGATTAGTAGCCAAAGGTTACAATCAGATTGAGGGCCTTGATTTCTTTGATAGTTTTAGTCTTGTAGCTAAGCTTACCACTGTCAGAACGTTACTTGCATTGGCATCTGTTTACAATTGGAATCTACACCAATTAGATGTCAACAATGCATTTTTACATGGAGATTTGCAAGAGGATGTCTATATGACTATACCTTATGGAGTTACTTGTACCAAACCTAATCAGGTTTGCAAGTTACTTAAGAGCATCTATGGTCTTAGACAATCAAACAAAAAGTGGTATGAGAAGTTGACCTCACTTTTGATTCAGGAAGGCTACACACAATCTACAGCTGACTATTCTCTTTTTACATTAAGGACTGCAACTGAGTTCACAGCTCTTTTGGTTTATGTGGATGATATCATCCTGGCTGGCACTTCTCTTAGTGAGTTCCAAAGGATCAAACACACACTTGACAGTCATTTCAAGATTAAAGATCTAGGAGTTCTCAAATATTTTCTGGGTCTAGAAGTGGCACATTCTAAATCAGGGATAACTATTTCTCAAAGAAAATACTGCCTGGATCTCCTTAATGACTCTGGCTTATTAGGATCAAAACCTGCAGCAACTCCTCTTGATCCTTCAATAAAATTACATCAAGATAGTGGCAAGCCCTTTGAGGATGTAGCTACATACAGGAGACTTATTGGTAGATTGTTGTATCTTAACACAACAAGGCCGGATATTATATTTGCTACTCAACAATTAAGTCAGTTCTTACATGCTCCCACTATAACTCATTTTAATGCAGCATGCCGTGTAATCAGGTATCTTAAACATAATCTTGGAAGAGGACTATTATTTCCTCGTGATTCTGAAGTACAACTTCTGGGATATTCTGACTCTGATTGGGCAGGGTGCATAGATTCTCGCAAGTCCATTTCTGGTTATTGTTTCTTTCTTGGTTCCTCATTAATTTCATGGCGCGCCAAGAAACAGCAGACGGTTTCCAGATCTTCATCTGAAGCTGAATATAGAGCCCTCTCAACAGCAACTTGTGAATTGCAGTGGTTACTTCACTTGTTCAGAGATTTGCAAATCACACCTACACGACAACCAGTGCTTTACTGTGACAGTCAGAGTGCAATTCATATTGCCTATAATCCGGTTTTTCATGAGAGGACCAAACATTTAGACATTGACTGTCATTTGGTTAGAGAAAAAGTACAGCAAGGTGTTCTTAGACTCTTATCTATTTCTTCACAAGAACAATTGGCATACTTCTTAACAAAAGCTTTGGCTGCTCCAAAGTTCAATTCTTTCATATCCAAACTGAGCATGATCGACATTTACAATGCTCAGCTTGAGGGAGGTTGTTGAAGTATTAGTGGTTTTAGATTAATTAGATCTAAGGGCTATTATTAGATCTAATATTACATCTATATAGCTGTGTATAAATATCCATTGTATTGCCACTTGTACTTTTATCTAAAATGAAATAATAGAATCCAATACATTTTGAGATCAATCTTATTTTTCTCTATTCTCTTTCTGTTACATTTTCAGTTACAATTTTGTTATTCTTTCCTCTTCTTCTTCAAAGATTCAATCATGGCTTCTATGAAAATAACTTCAACACTATCTTTTATTTTAAAAAACATAAAATTTTATTACTATGATTTTGTGTGTATAGAATCACATAAATAATTAATATAAAAATATATTATTTGCACGCAAAATAAAAAATAAAGAGGATCTTGTCCATTTTATTTTATTATGATTGTTGTTGTTCTCATTAATATTACGAATTAAGATTTTTTTTTTCATTTTTTATTCTCATCATTTTCTCAATTGTTATAATTTTATGTATAAATAACACATTTCTAAACACGGGGGTATTCGTTTAGTATTTTTATGACTTTATGTATATAAAATTATAATAAATGTAGTAATACACCATGAAGTGTGTATAAGCTTAATAATCTTATTAAGCAAAAGTTAGAAATGGAGGATGTGAGTAAACCATTTTTTGGTACAAAGGAATGTCTAAATTAAAAACTCTAGCAAATATAGGGAATAAGACACTAGTATTATTATCAATAAAAATAATTTTTGATTCATAAAGTTGAAAGAATAAAGAGTTATTGTTGTTCAAAGAATGATTATAATTGGTTAATAAATTTATACATTGATTACTTTTATGTTAAGTATTGAGTGATTTTTCTAATTCTACGAATTAAGGTCGGGAAATTATGACCATCAATACTTTCTTGAGTGACCATATCTATCATGATTTTAGAGTCATGATTACTAAATTTATAATTCTGTCTTTTCAAGTTAGTATTGACTACTCTATTCCATTCAACATAGTCCACAACTCAACAATGAAAACATCCCATAAAATGATTTTTCGCGCATATCTTATCATCCTATTTTCTGAAGAGTTTTCAATAAGTCTATGTAGAAACATCCAGCTATGGGCGTAGAACTCTTGTATATATTATCACAATTGGGCTTAATCTAATTGATATATGGAAAATACCAACGAATATTTCTAATCTTCAATTTCAACAACCCAGTCTTTTTCTCCATATAATTTCCATTATTATCTCTTTCGTCGGCTGCATGATTGTTTCTATTGGGTTGTCAAGACGTTGAAAGTCCTCTTCAAAAATAGTCATGTTTCTCCCTTTCCACAACTACCAACAAGAAATCATTAAAATGAATCTCCAATGTGCTTTGTGAAAATTTGGAATATCTTCTTTGAGATTGAATAAGGTCCTCCCTACAAGAAAAGAGTAAAACTAGGTCATTTTGTTAGAAGAGACAAGTCTAATTTATACTCGTGTTGCATATGAGTAATCTCAATCTTATGAATCAAGGCCTCTTAAGCATACATACACATAATGCACTCAACATGGATTTGTTATGTTCCACTTGTGACATCTATAGTTTGTTAAAAGTCTTTCATGTACCATAAACCAAGTGATTGTTTGGATCCGATATGAGGTCTTTCCACTTCTAAATGATAGTCTAGTTAATATTAGCATTAATAACAGTCAGAGAAGACAAAATACAATTATCAATATTGCGAACAAAAATTCATTATCTCTGTTATTACCTCACTCCAACATTTTCGTACTATCTTCATCAAGAGGAGGAGGAATATAAATTATTCGGTTAACCATCTCAATAATGAACTAGTTTTGAAACAAATCAAGGGTTTGTTTCCCCTATCTATTAACGACATCTTTAACTATCAGGGTAGTATCCAAATTCATATACGTATTAGCCAAAAATTGACCCTCGTTTCGTCTCCAACCTTTCAATTAATTTTTTTTATTTAAATTTGTCCCAAATATTCACTAAAGATTTTCATAATGGAGAAATAGTCGACTTGCAAATTATATTCTATAACAAATTTTGATTTCTTCCATACTTACTAACGAGAACTTGAAATCCAAACTTATTAGGATTAGTCCATAAATTCCAAAGCATTTTAAAAAATAAATGCATCTTCATTAAGATAAGTCGTTTAACAAACCTTATAACTGGTCACATGAGCCATGGAAGTTGTCTCCATGTATCCCCAAATAAATCCTCGTTGAATTTTTTCTAACTCTTTACTAATAGTATTGAGGATTTTGCAAACTACATATGAAAAAAAGGTTATAACTTAACATAAATTTACTCGACATAATTCTTCCGATAAAACTCAAAAATAAAAATTATTCTAACCACTTAGTGACATTTGAACCTGCTTAGTAATATGCCAAATTTTATATCTAAAGCTTATACCATTGGCCAATATTCGCCCTAAGATGCTTTCCTAAGTTAGAGGCTTTATTGAAATATGTTGTAACAAAATTGATTTGTACCATATCTCTAAAATTTTAATGATAACAAAGTATTTAAAGAAAATTTAGGTATATTAACATTGTCCAAGTGTTCATGACCATAGACTATAATTTATGATATAAACTTAGTAGTGGTTCAGAAAATGAAATTAATGAGAAACTAAAAGATCTAGAATCTGAAGGATCAGAACCGGAAAATTAGACTCTAAAGACTCAGAATCAAAAGGAGGTCAACTTCTAAGAACCAAACTCTAAAGACCGAGACTCTAAAGAAAGTCAACCTCTGAAGATCTATACTCTGAAGGTTTAGAACCTGGAATCCATACTCTGAACAAGATCAACGCAAGGATCAAGAAGACTCAGATATGTCAGTATCAGACTCATAGATTATTTTGTCTTCTTCTGATTATGTGCATATCCAAATAAAAATATGCTCAAACAACTTAGATACACCAGATAATTCCTTTTGAAGCAAAGGAAACTCAAATGTCTTTTCAACAATATTAATCATATCAAGAAACATTCCAACGTCTATGATCAAGCTTCTTCGAGACTCACTTGTGTAAGTTATTTTCTTCAATGGCTATTTTATGTCTCTTTATATAAGGAATTGTAGACTTGAAGAAAAAGAACCAATCCTTGACAATTAAAAAGCCGTTACTCTGTCAAATCAAAAGCACAAGTTTAACTTAGAATTTATTAACATTTGTATATCTTAGAAATTCATAAATCTTAATAGTCTTTTTTAGTTGCATTCTGTTTACACATATGATTGTATATCAAGTGTAATACTCAAACAATCTTTTATCTGATTAGAATAGATTGTTAGAAGTCTCTTGCTTGTGTGCTTGAGCATTAGAAGTCTCATACTTGAGTGTTTGAGCATTGAAAGTCTCTTGCTTGTATGCTTGAGCATTGGAAGTCTCTTGCATGTATGCTTAAGCATTTGTAATCAGTTGTGATTATAGTAAAATCCCTTGGAAGCACAAGGGGACTGCATTACTCTCATTTTGTGGGAGGAACTAAGATAAAATTGCTTGTGTCTCTCTTTCTTTCACTCTCTATCTCTGAACCTATTTTTATTCGCTTCAAACACTTACCTCTATATTAGATTCTAGACCCTGCGTTCAAATTATGATAAGAGTGTTTTATAAAAGAAAGAAAATTTTAACATGATTTAACCTCCTTTTTGTGTTTTTCTCACCTTCAAAATCATGTATGTTACATGATCTTTTGTCGAAGTTGGGGATGTGCGTTAACAGATAAATAAATTTGAGTCTTCTCAACATTAATATGTTGTCCCGGGACTAGACAAAACTGATCTAGGAAGTGCTTGATTCAATAAGCTTGCTCTATATTAGCCTATTCAAAAATCAGGTCAACTACATAAAGGAGACAAGACATTGAGGTCCCCCACGCCCTGTGTAACACCCCAATTCTACCCGGCAATTATATATGCAAATCAGAGTCATAAAATTCATACAACGAATCAGGATGCCATAAATTCATCATTAAAAGCACATTGCATTCAACGTGGATACATAACACTTTAAAACTTCAAATGAACTATCAGCAGAATAATTTAATTAAATAATTCAACAGCTTAAACATTTACGCAGCGGAATTCTTAATAACATCTTTTTCCATCGTTATAGCAACTTTAAAATAACGCATACTTAGCAACAATCAAATTAAAGTTCAACAACTGAAATAATCAATAATTAAAAGCAACAAGTGTTCATCCCCCCGAGTATTACATATCAGAGCAATGACACCAACTCGAACTACTTAAGGTATACAACCTTCACTCTCGATTACCTGCACGTTACCAACGTAAGGGTAACATTCAAACAGAAGGGGTGAGATATCTAACAATATAATAAAACTTATGATAATTAATATATTAAATTAGATCACATAACATCACCACTTCTCATCTCATAATCAACAATAATCACAACAGAAATACCAACTATAATTCACATTCATCACATTAACTCACAACTTCTTTATGCAATCATATAATGCGACTCAATACTATGCGAATGCATGTGGTACCATTGGAGCAGAACTCCCATCTTAAAAATCCGCCAATAAATAGAGGCATCAACAAGGCATAAGCCTTCATCTTAATATTCACCAATACAGACCATCTCAACGAGCATAAGCTCCATCTTGAAATGCAATGTATGCGACACAATCATGAATTTAATGACAACACCATAATTAACAACATCTCAACAGAACATCATCGTTATCCATAAGCCTACATCTTAATAGCTGCCAATCATTAGAGGCATCTCAACATCTTGCATTAACATCGTTCATCAAAATCATTTATACATCATAATTCATCAAACATCATTTATACATCATAATTCATCAAACATCATTTATACATCATAATTCATCAAACAAAATCTCATTAACATCATCTCATCAACAACTCATTCGTGCAGCAATACAACAGTAACTCATCAATCTCGCAACATTGGCCATAGGCCTACAACATGATATTGCCTATAACTAATTAATCAACTAAGGCTTTGTTTCCAGTGATTTTTGGTAAACAACCGCTAGTCCTCCAAACTATCAAATAAACTTACTGACTGTTATTCAATTCCTCTGGTAACTCGCAGGATCAACTAGATTGATCCTAGGACGTGTTGGTCATTAGGGTAACTCTCATGATCGAACAGGTATTCATGGTTGGTATTTAGAATGTTGTGTAGGTGTTTAACTTATTTCGATTTTCTCTTAAAGATCTAAAGGTGTAATCAAAATATATGTGCGTGAAACTAAATTACATGAATAAAGGTTAATTGCAAAGACATGTAAAACTGCATAAAGACAAGTAAATGGCTTCGAATTATAAAAACAGTTAATGTAAAAGATGCTCTGGAATGTAAAAGATTTGAAATATGAAGAAAGCGTTTAATGCAAGAAATCTGTAAAATGACTTTAAGTAAAAAGAAGCGTTCGAAGGATAAAAACTTGAAGATAAAGACATGAAATGTATAACAGTTTCTGAAACGTAAAATGTTTGAAATGGAAAGAAAGCATTTAAATGTAAGGCATCAATGAAAAGATTTCGAATAAAAAGACTTTAGATGCAAAAACTTGTAAATGGTATTTGACAAAAAGATAAAGGAAAGTACTGGAAATGATAAAGGGTTTTCATTAAATCATAAATATGTGGTGTTATCATACGTACATTGCTCTTGCATTCGTTTCCCTAGCCATGTGGTAATTTGAATGTTTACTGAGTATTTTGTACAAACAGATATGACACACGAAATCCTAATGCTAAGACTTCTATTTATACTACTTCGACCATAACGGTCTTGCTATAAGATTCTGCCACGTTCAGAACATGCAGAAAAATGCCTCTCTCTTTCTTCCACGTGTCTTCGAATGCTCCAGCGCATATATTTCAAATTTCGAACATCCCGCTTGCATTTGAATTTCAAATGTTTTGGCACTTCTTCGCTTCGAACGCACTTCATTAGACACAGCCTTGTTATCATTTCGAGACTTCTTTAGATATGTTCTCATAATTGCCACTCGAAGCTCCAAGCTTTGATATGCTCATTCGAAACACTGCTTCTGCTATTTCGAAACATGACGTTTTGTTTCATTTCAATCGAAACGTCCAATTCATTTGCTTCTAATAATATTATCAAAATCTTCAGCCAACAAAATGCCCCTTTAAAATATGTATTTCGATCTCTTTGAGAAATACTTATTTTAAACATATACACAAGATTTTGATGCGACCTTCGAATCATCGTAACATTTAATGCATTTGACTCCAGTCACGTCAATCATAGCACTTTTTAGATTCCTTAACCTCCTTGAACCATATCACAGTATGGTGCAGTTACAAAACAATGATTATGTTTAATCACGCCTATTACCAATGTTAACTTTACGCCACCTCTTCATCAAACCAACCCATGATTTCCACGTATCACAACCTTATTCAGTGGATGCTTAAACTTCCACATTATAAAAACCATCAACTTAGTCTTTTTCTTTTCTTTCCACATTCTGAACCTTTTATCCTTCTTCTCTCACCGAAAACCCTAAGCTTTCAACATTCTTCCAACAATGTCTTCTTCTACTTCATCCCAACTAAAAAAGGTTTCCAAGAAGAAAGGAAAGACCGCAGGAACTACCATGGAAAGTAAGATTGTCACTCACCAAGGTCAATCTGTCCTCATTCCCCAGATGATCTCAAAGGAAAAAGAAATGCTTTATGCATCTCAGGTACTCATTCCTACCACCGCTGCTGGTAAGAGGTTAGCTTTAATGGGCCCTCTTACAGTTTTTGAAATTTTAAAAGACACCAGGAAAATCTTCCCAGTTTGCTATAATTTCAAACCCCTGTTTAACAAAATGGACGCCCCTAAGGCAATAGAATCTTCAGGCTCAAACATCGTGGAAAATCCAACCGTTCCTCCTAAGGACCCTTTTGTATTAGACTATGTAAAAAGTAATTTTAAACCGTTTCGATCTTGCCCCACCTCCGACACTGCTTATCAAAACTGGTTCAATAAGGTAGAAGATAAGAAATCCCAGCAATGGGAAGAATTAGGTATCTACAACTTGATTAAGCTGTCGAAACCAGGTTTTACTTACAGCCACCCTTTGTTATTCGCGTCCCTCTATTTCTGGGACAGTACCTATAATACCTTCCATCTCCCTGGTGGAATGATTACCCCTACCTTCTTTGACATAGCGGCCATCACTGGGCTATCGCCAGTAGGAGAAACATATATCCCTGACAACGAAGAACATTCGAGTATAATCGACTTCGAAGTCAAACTAGCAAGTTTTCCAAGTTTATCAGCCACTACCATGCTGAAGGAGACAGTGTGTCTGATGTAGAACACATTGCTTTCCTTACCCTGTGGCTGTCAAGATATGTTTTCTGCAGTAGATCCCTATAGGTAGCCAGTAGGTTTATTCCTATAGCTAGGGATTTGCATGAGAATCGAAGAGTGTGATTGAGCGAATTGCTGCTAGTTGATCTTTATGACAGCCTAAGGTCAGTTGTTTCGAGCCTAAAATCTCATACCTCCAAGAATATCCTGTTAGCTGGCCCTTTTTGGTTACTTCAGCTATGGCTAAATGCCATGTTCGAACCTTCCTTGTCAACTGCCAACACCATTGACGAACAAGATCCTGAAATAACTGATAGAATAGTCGAAGGCACTAGGCTGCGAAGATTAACTCCAAACGACGACAAGGATGACTTCAAAGTCCTATTCTCGAAGTACATCATGATATTCTCTAAGAGGCATAAGTTCGAAGAGACCATGACGCCTTTTGCTTCGAGGGCTCATGGACCTTTATGGTTCACCATGGCCCTCTCAGAAGCTGTCAAGAGCAAAGAGATTCAAGATGTATGGAGAGCCTTTTTGCTACCTAGACTCATTTCTTCAAGAATAACTCCTGCCAAGAATCAGATTTTCCTTTTCGCTTACCAGCCAAATTTTGTTTCGAGACAGTTTGGCTTGTGCCAACTAATTCACGAACCCTTATTTCAAACTGAGAGTGCCATTACCTCTGGACGAACCTTCAAGGCACGGGAAGCCAAATTACAGCAAGAACAATACCAAGGCTTTGCCCAGTTTGAGCTAATATCTTTCGAACCTACCCATCTTACAACTAAGGGGTTTCTGGAATGGTGGACCAAGTTTTATCAAACTTATATGTTCGATACTCTTACAATTCAGCAGAAACTAATTGATGCCTTCGATGTGCAGGTACCAGCCAAGAAAGGTATGTTTACTCATGCCAAAGAGATGAAAGCTTTTCAAAATTATTTCGAAACTACTTATGATCCCACACACTTGGAATCCACTGTGCATCAAGCGGCTGAGACCTTGAAGGAAAAATTCAAACAAAAAGTTTCCAAGTTAAAATTTCCTTCAGGGTTGTCACCTGAGGATATGTATAGGTTGGCATTCGAAATGCATCCACCTAAATTTCCTAGATTACCTACCTCAGAACTGGCTCTGACTTGGTTTCCTCCATACCCTTGGTGGTTCACTTGCAAAGAGATGTTCAAACATCTTCAAAAGAAACCAAAGCCATCTGAGACTGTGACATGGGCTCGACACTGGCTCCACGATTTCCCAGGACACCTTCGTTACGACCTTTCTGCCATGTCGATTAAATCTGATCAAGGCACAGGTGCGAATGCTTGGGAAAATCCCAAACGTTTTTTATTTTCCATATCTTTAACTTTGCCTTAATTGTTTCGATTTTCAGCCATCAGGATAAAGACTGCTGCCTCGAAGTCGAAAGAAGGGAGTGCCTCTCAAGCCTCTATCGAAACCACTGACAATGTGACTCCATCCGAAACAACAACCATTGCTGCAACAACAACAACAACAACAAAACCAACAACAACCAGTGTTCCAACTCCACAGGTAATTATTTAGCCTTGATGTTTCAAATTCACTAATGTTTTATGTTTTGCATCTAACTCTTTGTTTAAATCTTTTCAGACCAACAAGCTTCCGCCTACTACTCCAAAGAAGCGAAAATCAAACACCACTGGGGAAGATCCCAAGGCTGGCGGAAACTTACCAACTGCTTCGAAGAAGAAGCAGAAGAAGGATATTCCGAAAAATACCGTACCAACTAGTATCTCTGGACTTGATTCCAGGGATGCTGCTCCCTCACCCAAATCCAAAATTCCATCTTCGACCTCCAACGTAATGTTGGAACGCATAGCTAGCAACCTCTCTTCCGAGAGTCCACAGGTAAATTGAACTTCAAATCTTTTTGAAAACAATAATTTCTCATTACCTTGGTGCATGCTTTTAATATTCTTTTGCTCCTTGCAGAATATCTTAAATCCAGCTTCCACTACTTCGACCTCACCATCAAAAGCTGCTGCTCCACTCAACTCTTCCCCTCAAGGAGACTCCAGCAACCTTGTACAGAACAAAGGTTCCTCCAATATGGCGGTTCTGGCTGGGGCCTCTGAGCAGCAGGATGATCAGAGTACTTCCCCTCCTCTGAAAGAGACAAATGAAACACCACTCCATGAATCTGCAGAGGCTTTGCAACGAACTTCTCTTCAAAAGTCCCCTCTTGAAACCCTTCAAGAGGACCCAAAGGATACTCATGCTGAAGAAGAGAAAGCTGATTCTGGCCAAAGAAACGAAGAATCTGCAGACGAAGAGTCTGAGGAGGAGGATGCCAATGATGGTTCGACTGCTGGGACGGAGTCCAATGCAAATAGCAGCGAAAAAGAAGACATCGAAGTGGTGGACTTGGATGACGATGAAGAAGATCATGAGCACGAAACGAATGAAGGGGATGGTGACACAACCAACAAACCCATGGAAGTCGAATTGGACGTGACTCCCCTACGTGTGGAACTCCCTCAACCGTCTTTGTCTCGAATGACTGACGAGGAGCTTGCACTCCTGAGACGAAATGACCCTATTGGGTACATGAAGGCGAAGCTGGCTCAAAGGGACATTCCACTTGCTAGGGCTGGCACAAGTTCGACTAGCTATCCTCTTCCCACAGATGAAAGAATTGTACTTCTTAATAAGATCAGGAAAACAATTCTCAATGTGGATATATTCGAAGTGCTCAAACAAGATAGCACTGCTTGCTACACTATGAAGGAGTTGTTTACAAAAGTCAACCTTGCTACGTGCTCCTTGCCAGTTAGTACTATCTTGTTCGATCTTCAGTCTTTGCTGGACAACGTAACTGGTTACCTTCTCCAAGATGAATCTTCTGCCAGGAAGGTTCAAGAAAAATGCATTGCAATGGATGCTGCTTATGAACAAGCTTCGAAACTCTCTCAAGAAGCTGAGGATCAAGCTATGCATCTAAAGCAAGCAAAAACTGATTATGAGGCTCGAGCTGAGTCCATCCTTCTTTGGGAAAGGCAGATTCTGGAACTTCAACAGAAGGTTAAGGAGGCTAAAGAACAACAAATAGCCTTCGAAACTAATACTGCTGGTAACCAATTCGAAGAGCTTCTCAACCAGGGGCTTGCAGAAATGGAAACTGCAGAACAACTCAAGGGAGAAGTGGCAACCTTGGAAGGATCCAGGCGTTTCGCTCAACAGAGACTTGAATCTTTTCGAAGTACCTTCAACAGACTGAAGAATAATTCTTATTCCTAAATTTCAGTATTCATTTGATTACAATTTGGTTTTTTATATGTAATATTCGAACAACGCCATTTTGGCATCTCAACTTGCCATTTTGGCATTTTTATTATATTTTGGTTACGTTGTTACTATTCGAATCTCCTGCAGGCGTGGCTTATATTTCTTTAAATATTTCCCATTAACCTTTAGGATACGCTTATCATCCATCAGCTCTTCGATTTCATATGCATTGTTTGAGAATGCTTTTAATATTCGAAAAGGTCCTTCCCAATGAGGTGACCATTTACCTAGTGTTCTATTTTTCTTGTCCATGGGCAATATAACTTTCCAGACTAAGTCATTAATAATAAATTCTTTTTTCTTCACCCTTTTGTTATACGTCCTGGCCACTCTTTCTTTTTGTCTCATCAAGATTTCCAATGCATGTAATCTAACTTCGTCCAACTCAACTAATTCATTCATCATCATCTCCCAATATAATGTAGCTGGGATTTCGTTTTGTCTTTGAATTCGAACTGATTGTAGATGACTTTCTACTGGCAGCACTGCATCATGACCAAATGTGAGTTGGAAAGGCGTAGTGTTAGTAGCTTCCTTAGGAGATGTTCTACAGGCCCATAGTATTTGGTCCAAATTTTTGTGCCAGTTCCTTGGCTTTTTACCAATATGTTTCTTGATTAACCCTATTATCACTTTATTGGCTGCTTCGACTTGACCATTTGCTTGAGCATAATATGGCATTGATGTTAGCAATCTAAATCCCATCTCTTGGGCAAACTCTTGCATCTTTCTACTAGTAAACACAGAGCCTTGGTCTGTGGTTATGCTCTCTGGCAATCCGAAACTATAGATAATGTGCTTCTGTATAAACTCAATAATAGCTTCTTGATCAGCAACTATTAATGGTATAGCTTCGATCCACTTGGTAAAATAATCTATTCCTACCAAGATATATTTCTGTCCTTTGGACGAAGCAGGATTTATTTCACCTATCAAATCCAATGCCCATCCTCTAAATGGCCATGGTTTGATGATTGAATGCAACTCACTTGCAGGGGCATGTTGAATCCCTGCATGCTTCTGACATTCCTCACATCCTTTAGCAAAGTCTATACAATCTTTGAGCATGCTAGGCCAATACATGCCATATCGAAACAACAACCATTTCATTTTATGGCCTGCTTGATGTGCCCCACATGCCCCATTGTGGACTTCTGACAATGCTAAGTATGCCTCACTTTCTCCTAGGCATTTCAATAATACACCCTCTTGGGTCTTTTTGAACAATTCGTTCCCCATGAGGAGATATGATAATGCTCTGTATTTTGTCTTTCTATCCACATTCAGAGTTGGGTTTGCTAAATAACTCACCAGTGGACTTCGCCAATCTGCATCTGATAAAGTGTTTATGGCTAATATTTCGAATCACTGTTTCTCAGCATATCCCAATTTCATACTTTCTAGATCTGATGGTGTAAATCTAGTAGCCATAACTCTACCCCTTAATTCAACTAAATCCTCGAAGTTCCTAACAGAAACTTTATAACCCGAAGCCAACTGTGCTAAGTCATTTTCTTCTTGGTTCTCTATTCTTGGTATGTGTTGAATATCCATGTATTCAAATTTCCTAAGTAGCCTGTTGACTATGACGAAGTATATCATCAAGTTTTCCTTTATGCATTTATACTCCTTTGTAATTTGTTTGACCACTAATTCTGAGTCTCCTTTAATTTCGACTCTAGTTGCCCCCAATTCCAACAAAGCTTCAAGTCCAACAATGAGCGCTTCATACTCAACTTCGTTGTTCGAGCAACGAGGACCATCTAATTTATACTTGAATTTTGTTGGAATTCCTTCAGGAGAAATTAGAAGGACTCCAACACCACTGCCATTCCTATGGGTTGAACCATCAAAGTATAATTTCCATGGTTGCATTTCGACGTAACTCATGACAGTCTGCTCAACCAATGAATGGTCCACAATGAAGTCAGAAATCACTTGGCCTTTCACAGCTTTTAAAGGCATGAAAGTCAAAGAATATTCTGTTAAGGCTAAAGCCCATTTACCAACTCTGCTATGCATTATTGGTTTTGAAAGCATGTGTTTAATGACATCGAAATGAGATGAAACATAAACATCAACAGGCTTTATATAATACTTGAGTTTCATACAAGAGAAATACAAACAGAGACATAGCTTTTCTAAATTGCTATATCTGGTCTCTGCATCATTTAGTACTCTACTTAAATAGTATATGGCTCTTTCGATACCATTGTTATCTTCTTGTGCTAACATACTACCTATACTAACTTCAGAGGCAGATATGTACAATCTCATGGGCTTCCCCCATGAAGGTGGAGACAAGATAGGAGGCTGAGAGAGGTATCTTTTTATCCTATCAAATGCCTCCTGATGGGCTTTGTTCCATTCGAAGGCTTGGCCTTGCTTTAGACGAAGCAACAGAGAGAAAGCTTGGGTTCTTCCACTCAGGTTCGAAATGAATCTTCTGAGGAAGTTAATTTTCCCTAGCAGAGATTGCAAATCCCTTTTTGACGTAGGTGCTTTCGTCTCCATTATGGCTTTGGTTTTGTTCTGGTTGATCTCAATCCCTTTCTTGTGAACCACAAAACCAAGGAAATCTCCAGCCTGCACAAAAAATGCACATTTAAGGGGATTCATCTTTAAGCCATGTTTTCTCATTCGTTCGAATGATTGGCTCAAATGAAGAAAATGTGTTTCTGCAGATATAGATTTGATGATTATATCATCAATATACACCTGCATAAAGGTTTCAATGAAATCATGAAAAATCAAATTCATTGCCCTTTGATAAGTTGCCCCAGCGTTCTTTAAACCAAAAGGCATCACCACCCATTCGTAGGTGCCTAAGGCTCCTGGGCAACGAAATGTTGTCTTTGCAACATCTTCTTCAGCAATGAAAATCTGATTATACCCAGAGTATCCATCTAACATACTCAAGTATTCGAACCCTGCAGCAGAGTCTACTAGCATTTCTGCCACAAGCATGGAGTACTCATCTTTAGGGGTTGTAGTGTTTAAATCCCTAAAATCTATGCAAATTCTTAAAGAACCATTTTTCTTAATAACAGGTACTATATTTGCTAACCATTCAACGTACCTTGTGGTTCTGATGAATTTACAACGCAACAACCTTTCGATCTCAGCTTTAATCTTCGTGAGAACCGCTGGTGCGAATCTTCTGGGAGTTTGTTTGATGGGCTTCTTGCCATCTTTGATTGGCAGTCTGTGTTTGACTAACTCCCTCTTTAAACCAGGCATTTCGTCATAATCCCATGCGAAGCAATCTTTGTTTTTCTTGAGGACTTCGATTACTTCCTGCTTGAGGCCTGGGCTAAGCTTTGCACTTATGTAGGTTATTCTTTTCGTTTTTTCATCCCCTAAGTTGACTTCTTCGAGTGGATCCTGTACCAACATTTTGGCACCTGAGTCTATGGGGTCCCTTTCGAAGCTTAAGGGTTCTTTATCGTAGATGGCGTCCAACCTTTGATCCATCTCAAGTTCTTTGAAGGGTGAGCATTTCGAGCCAACCCCACTTATTTCGTTCATCTTTACAGCTAATTTGTTTATTTCAGCCTCTAGGGCCGCTTTTGATTCGTTCTCAGCCATATAGGCCGAAATCCTTTCGAAAAAGGTGGACTCAGTCATGGATAAGGTTGTCGAAGTCCCAGCCTGCTGGCCGTCTTTGTATAGTACTTTCGACTCCCTCTTCTTCACTGATTATTGTTCTATCCCAGTAAAGGCCATCATGGCGAAGGGTCATGTAGTAGTAGGCGTTTCTGGTTTCGTTGATCTCATCATTTGGAACACACGGAGCAATCTTTGCCAGATGTTTATCATAGTCCCTCTTGTCAACTAAATTGACTGTTGACATAAAGTAACTCTGGTCTGCTTCGATGTTTTCTACGATCCCATCATCTCTCCATAGAACTAATCGCTGGTGCATTGACGAAGGAACTGCCTCTACGCCATGGATCCACTCCCTTCCCAGTAATAAGTTGTAGTTGGCCTTGGCTTCGATCACCATAAACATGGTGGGCCTACAGCTTGAGCCTATTGTCAATTCCAACTGGACTACTCCCAGTGTTTTGCCCACTTTCCCCTCACAATTGGACAGAACCATACTATGGGGCTTGATGTCTCCTTCGCGGATCTCTAATCTTTTCAGCATGAAGTGGGGTATCAAATTGACTGCAGCACCCCCATCCACTAGAACCTTATTCACACCATGGGCACCAACTTTTGCCCGAATAAATAGTGGCTTAAGATGGTTCTTCATAGCAGGTTCTGGACGTTCGAAGAACGCATTCTGCTCCTCGACAGCCCCATTGTCCATCACATAGTAGCACATAGGCCTATGCTTCATCAAATCTGTGGTATCTTCTTCCTCATATTCATCAATTTCGGTTTCCTGCCCAAATTCACAGGGAAGCACAGATACCACGTTGCAGTTTAGGTTGAAAGAAGACTCCCCCTCCGATTCGAAGTTATCTGTTATCATATCTTCGTCTTCTTCTGGGCCTGGAGTGTATTCCTTTGGTTCATCTAGTTGCACTTCAGAGAAAAGCCTCCTATTAACTGGAGGTTTGTCTTCAGTTTGATTTTTTGGTTTGTTGGTGCTAGATTCACCTTGGTTCTTTGTTGAAGTGACCCCTTTGTTTGCCACAGCTTCCCTCTCAGCCTTTCGAATCCTTTGTTGCCTGCGCCACTGGGATCTCGACATGGGGTTCCTTCCTTTGTAGTTTTCTAATCTTACCTCTTCCCTTTTTGCTATGTTAAATTGCCTTCTGTATGTCATAGCATGGCGTGTATTTCGTTCGGTGTTTCTCCATCTGTCTTTGCCTTTGTCATTTCTGACTTGCAACCATCTGTCGATTGGCACTTCAGCAGGGAGTTTGAAAGTCACTCTTCGAGCAGCCTTGGGATGAGGACTATCAGGCCGTCTTTGTTTGTGTCTGCTATCGAAACGTGGGCCCATCTGAACATTTTCTTGATGGTTCCAGCAAGGGGCGAAGGGAATCGTTTCGAAGGCTCTGGCCATGCTTTGATCATACACAGCGGAACACCTTGGGCAAATCAAGCACTTGGTTGCCCCTTTGTAGCAGCGAAACACAAATTCCAGCAAACTTTCTCCAGCCTTAGGATAACACCTGAACAGCTGGTTATCCTGGCGCCAATTGTTGCCAGTTCGAGCCCTCTGAACTCTCTCGAAATTTGCAGTGATTCTCTGATTGCAGAGGATGCTGCACCTAGGGCACATTATCATGCATGTATCTCCCTTGTGGCATGTCATGAGGTAATCCTTGAGACTAGCATCTCCAGCGTGATTATCCTCCATTTTATACTTCTCTTTTTCTAAGTATCTTTCTACCTCCTCCATCTCAGAGTGAGGTCTTTCCATGTCCACCATGTTTACCTCAACATCTTCCCCCTTAGCTTCATCATCTCCCCATCCTGTGGGCTTTATATCTTCAATGTGGACCTTCGAACTCTCTGGGCAGAATATTTGACCAAATAGTCAAATTTTCCACTGGGTTCCCCTAGAGTGTCCCATATTTCCTTCTGAGGGGAAGTTGGCTTCGTGATTTGGACTCTCTCCAATTCTAGCCTCAGGCCTTCAGTGACCTGTGTTAACTCTTGGTTTTGATTTTCCTGGCCTTCAGTAGCCTGGGTTTCTTTTGCAACAGCTACAGGTGCCGCTTCAATCGAAGTCTCTGGTATCTTCTGGATGTCTTCAGTGACCTCCTTATCAACTTCAACCATCACCCAGCTTTAGTTTTCAGTACCTTTCTCTCCTGTTGGGACATCACTTTGGTCAGCTTCCACCATGTTAATCTCTCCAATGCATGCAGGCTCGGAGTAGTTGGTGTCTGCCACGTCCAAAGGATCTTCGTCCACTTTCATCTTTGCTTTATCAGCAAACTTCAGTCTGCCATCCTTGATTGCATTCTGAATTAGGTCCCTGAAAAGAAAACACTGTGAGGTTTTGTGGCCTAGGAAACTATGATATTTGCAAAATCCTCTCTTTTTCCTTTGATCTAAATGAGGAACTTTGACATTTGATGGCACAATGAGTTGGCCATCTTTGACAAGTAAATCAAAAATCTCGTCACATTTAGTGACATCGAAGGTGTAAATCTTCTTTGGGAATTTGTCACTTTTCTCATTTTCCACAATCTCTTTCCCTTTTGTGGGGACTAATAACTTGCAGGAGTAAGGTGGTGCCTGTTTTAATTCAGCGAGGTCGATTTCGACCTCTTCGAATTCGAATTTAGGATAATCTTTTGCTTCCTCAGTTCCAACATAGGAGATCCTTTCCTTCTTGCTATTTTTGAAGACTCTGGCCTTTTCGGCCTTTAGCCTTTCGACCTGTCGAACCCTATCGGCTAACTGAGCCATGTCCCTCAAATATTGAGTGTCTAGTTTCTTTCGAATAGAGTAATCCAAGCCACCAGCGGCCATTTCGACTAACTCGTGTTCAGGCACTACTGTGTAACATCTGGATTTCAAAAGCCTAAATCTATTCAGATAATCATCTATGGGTTCGGTGAATTTTCTCTTGACACTGGCTAATTCCTTCAAGCTTATTTTCGACTGTCCCATGTAAAATTGTTCATGGAATAATCTCTCCAAAAAAGCCCAAGTATCAATGGACCCAGGAGGCAAAGTGGTGAACCATGTGAAGGCGTTTTTAGTCAAGGAACTTGGGAAATATTTGATCCTGAGATCTTCATTGTTGGTTATATCTCCCGCTTCGGTTAGATATCTGGCTATATGTTCGACTGTTGACTCATTGGTATCCCCAGCGAACTTTGTAAACTTAGGGACTTTATATCCCCTTGGCAAATCAGTATGCATTATGCAATCTAATATAGGAGAAGCATAATTTGGCCTTCTCATTCCTGTGTTGAGGCCATTCTGGGCCATGACTCTCTCTATCATGGTGGTTAGATTGTTTTCTGCCAAGATGTTATCGTTTCGAATTCTATGAACGACAGCATCAGCATCTTGATTTCGACCCACCATGACAACCCCCCTAGGTTGTTCTTCTCGAAACTCTGGGACTTCCAGCCTTTCGACCCTTGCCCCTAGTTCCATAATTTCTCTTTGTGGGCCTGGGATTATTGGGGCTTCTAGCCTTTGTGCCCTTGCCCCCAAGTTAACTTCTTCTCTAGGTGGTCTATAGTTTGGGTCGTTAACAATTTGTTCCATAACAGGCATGTTTGCTCGAACTCCCGCCTGATTCTGCCTACGCCTATCTGGGGGAGCAAAGAAATCTGCTATTCGACTCATGTTATCAGCGTTTTCTTTGTTTGTCACAGTCACATTTTATACTATTGGGGCAAATATTTCCTGCATAGTTTGTGCTAATACCCCTATCATATTATGGTTACTGTCATCCATCAGTTGCCTAAAAGCCAACTGGTTTTCTATGGTTAAAATAGGCATTGTGCTATAACCCACTGACCCTTGGTTATTTGTCATAAACTGATTCTCCCCAGACCCAGACCCTAATTGTGGTGATGAGTTCGATGTGGAATTGTGTAAACCTGCCATAAAGGATGTTGGCATTCCATAAGAGGAGTTTCTGGCTCTATTACCATCGAAACCGGGTGGTATAGTTAGTGGAGTGGCGAAATGGGTTTGTGTCCCTGATGGTGGAACGAATCCCCCAGGATAACCAATGGTTCCAATATTTCCTAAGATCGAACTATTAGTTGATATGCCACTTACTCCATTAGTGGCTATATTACTGGTTGAAGATGCAACAGACTGTGCATTCGAAGGGGTCACATTAGATGTTCCCATCGAGGCAGACACATTAGTGCCTGTTGTATGTGGGGCATTTTGTTCCCCTTGTTGATTGCCAGAATTAGACATCTTGTTCAAACGTTTTCTTCTGGATAAGGGTTGGTTGTTGTTGGTTATTTTACCACTTCTTAGGTTCATAAAACAACAAACTTCTTAGGTTCCAACGTTTTTATAATGGTTATGTCTCAACAATCTTTATTTCTAATGTCCAACGATTGTGTCCCACCGGGTGTGCCAATTTGTTTCCAGTGATTTCTGGTAAACAACCGCTAGTCCTCCAAACTATCGAATAAACTTACTGACTGTTATTCAATTCCTCTGGTAACTCGCAGGATCGACTATATTGATCCTAGGACGTGTTGGTCATTAGGGTAACTCTCATGATCGAACAGGTATTCATGGTTGGTATTTAGAATGTTGTGTAGGTGTTTAACTTATTTCGATTTTCTCTTAAAGATCTAAAGGTGTAATCAAAATATATGTGCGTGAAACTAAATTGCATGAATAAAGGTTAATTGCAAAGACATGTAAAACTGCATAAAGACAAGTAAATGGCTTCGAATTATAAAAACAGTTAATGTAAAAGATGCTCTGGAATGTAAAAGATTTGAAATATGAAGAAAGCGTTTAATGCAAGAAATCTGTAAAATGACTTTAAGTAAAAAGAAGCGTTCGAAGGATAAAAACTTGAAGATAAAGACATGAAATGTATAACAGTTTCTGAAACGTAAAATGTTTGAAATGGAAAGAAAGCATTTAAATGTAAGGCATCAATGAAAAGATTTTGAATAAAAAGACTTTAGATGCAAAAACTTGTAAATGGTATTTGACAAAAAGATAAAGGAAAGTACTGGAAATGATAAAGGGTTTTCATTAAATCATAAATATGTGGTGTTATCATACGTACATTGCTCTTGCATTCGTTTCCCTAGCCATGTGGTAATTTGAATGTTTACTGAGTATTTTGTACAAACAGATATGACACACGAAATCCTAATGCTAAGACTTCTATTTATACTACTTCGACCATAACAGTCTTGCTATAAGATTCTGCCACGTTCAGAACATGCAGAACAATGCCTCTCTCTTGCTTCCACGTGTCTTCGAATGCTCCAGCGCATATATTTCAAATTTCGAACATCCCGCTTGCATTTGAATTTCAAATGTTTTGGCACTTCTTTGCTTCGAACGCACTTCTTTAGACACAGCCTTGTTATCATTTCGAGACTTCTTTAGATATGTTCTCATAATTGCCACTCGAAGCTCCAAGCTTTGATATGCTCATTCGAAACACTGCTTCTGCTATTTCGAAACATGACATTTTGTTTCATTTCAATCGAAACGTCCAATTCATTTGCTTCTAATAATATTATCAAAATCTTCAGCCAACAGGCTTACTTCTAAATTACCAAACCTCTGCATATTACTATTCTGTAATATTACATCATTATCATCATAAATCCTACGGTTACAACCAGACAATAATCTATAATCATCTCATCCTCATCAATCTTCACAGTAACTCGACATAACGATCAACACGGGAACTACTTCAAATCCTAATTTGGATACTAGGATTATCCTTCCTATTATTCATTTTAACCCTTAAGAATGAAGCTCATCGCATTAGCTATTCAACGCTTCGAACGACACCTCAAACGGAGTCCAGAAACTCAAGTTACAGCCTTGGGAAAACGAATCTGTCAAAAACCAGACAACATAGATTGACGCATAAAGTCTTGGGTCGACGCGTACTGAACTGAACACACCACATGAGTCGATGCATCCTCTCTTGTATCGACTTATACTGATTCTACAACACTTCATGTATCAACACATGCTCCTACGTATCGACTCATCCTGAGTCTAAAATCCCTCCGGTATCGACGTGGGACTCCTTCGTGTCGACTCATCCTGAGTCTAAAGACCATCTTGTATCGATACATAGCGTTTGGGGTCGACACATACTGCTCTATCATGAATATTTTCTGCGTTTTCACTACGGTTTCCATACTTTAGGCCCTAAAAACATCTTCAAATCATAGATAATCATCAATTATAATTACCCTATAATTCTACATCAAATATACAGCATTGGGACATCGTTATTCATCTTTCAATCATCAATTTCCATCATACAACATCATATATAATTCAATCATAAACCAAATAATATTTCACCTCTAACCCCACATACCAGTCATCATAAACCCTATTATAGGGTCAGAACCCCACCCTTACCTTGGATTGAAGGTTGCTCTATAACTTCCGATTGAATTTTCCGTTCTGCCTCTTTTCCTTCTTTCCAACAGCTTCACGTTCTCTTCTTCCTCTAACCCTTATTCTTCTACTGCTTCTTCTTTCTATTACTTCTAACAATAATAAAATAACCTATTATTCTCTTTATTCCTTAATGGGCTTAGAACTAAACATCCCCTTATTACTACTTTTATTCCTTTAAAACAAGCCCACATCAAATAATATTATAATTCTAATATTATTTCACCACTTAATAAAATAATAAATCCAACTAATCACCACACATATTCACAAATATTCCAAACATAATTTAATTAAATAATTAATTAAATTACGGGCATTACAACTCTCCCCCACTTAGAATATTTTCGTCCTCGAAAATTTACCTTACTCAAACAACTCAGGAAAGGAGTCTCGCGTCTTGCTCTCCAACTCCCAAGTCATGCTTTCTCCGACAGCTCCTGGCCAAACCACTTTAACCAAAGCAATCTCTTTACCCCTCAGAGTCTTTATTTCACGATCTGCGATCCGTACAGGCATCGTCTCCACAGTAAGATTATCCCGTACTTGCACATCATCCATATGAATCACATGAGATGGATCTAAAATATACTTCCGGAGTTGTGACACATGAAACACATTATGCAAATTCTAAAGATTAGGCGGTAAAGCCACTCTATAAGCAACATTCCTGACTCTCTCTGAAATCTGATATGGTTCAATAAAACTAGAAGCGAGCTTCTTAGACTTCAATGCTCGTCCAACACCAGTCACAGGTGTAACTCTCAAAAACACATGGTCACCCGCTTGAAATTCTAAATCTTTCCTTTGCTTGTCATGATAACTCTTCTGTCTACTTTGGGAAGCTTTCATCTTTTCTCGAATCAACTTCACCTTCTCAGTAGTTTCACGAACAAGTTCAGGTCCAAGTACTACACTTTCACCAGATTCATGCCAACATAAAGGAGTTCTACATCTCCGACCATACAACTCTTCAAAAGGTGTCATCCCAATACTAGAATGGTAACTATTATTATAAGTGAACTCTATCAACGGAAGATAAGTATCCCACGAACCTCCCTGCTCAAGAACACATGCCCTCAGCAAGTCTTCCAATGATTGAATAGTCCGTTCAGTCTGACCATCTATCTGAGGATGATACGCTGAACTCAACCTCAACTTAGAACCCAACGCTTCTTGCAAACTCTTCCAAAAATCAGAAGTAAATCTCAGATCACTATCTGACACAATGCACAAAGGAACACCATGCAGCTTCACAATCACACTAGTGTAAATCTCAGCCAACCTCGACACTGGAAAACTGATGTTAATATGAATAAAATGAGCCGACTTTGTAATCCTATCAACAATCACCCAAATCGAATCATGTCCTCTTAAATTATTAGGCAACCCTGTCACAAAGTCCATTGAAATGCTATCCCATTTCCATTCTGGAACTTCTAACGGTTGCATCAACCCTGCTGGCTTCTGATGTTCGAATTTTGACTTTTGACAAGTCAAACATGCATACACAAAACAAGCCACATCACTATTCATTCCAGGCCACCAAAACAAACCTTTCAAATCTTGATACATCTTTGTAGCTCCTGGATGAATACTCAACTTACTTCTATGACTCTCTTCAAGTATCACTTGCTTCAACTCTACATCATCAGGAATACAAATCCGATTATGAAACCTCAACACACCTTGCGCATCTAACTTAAAATCACTATTCTCAGACAGATCGATTCAAACAATCGAATCTACCAGTTTCACATCCAACTTCTGAGCTTCTCTGATATTGTCTAGAAATTCATTATTAATCTTCAACATGCCAACATAACACTTTGCGGCGTAATCTTGCAAACTAAGCTCATATCTTTGAACTGCTCAATTAATTCCAACTCTTTAACCATCATTTCCGACATATGTAAAGTCTTTCGACTCAACGCATCAGCTACCACATTTGCTTTTCCTGGATGATAATTCAAACTGAAATCATAATCCTTTAACAGTTCCAACCATCTTCATTGCCTCATATGCAGCTCCTTCTGATCAAAAAGATACTTCAAACTCTTATGGTCACTAAACACTTCAAATCTAGAACCATAAAGATAATGCCTCCAAATCTTCAACACAAAAACAACTGCAACAAGCTCTAAATCATGAGTAGGATAGTTCTTCTCATGAGTCTTTAACTGCCTTGATGCATAAGCAACTACCTTACCATTCCGCATAAGCACACCTCTTAAACCCATCTTAGAAGCATCACAATACACCACAAAAGGCTCTCCTGTATTAGGCAACGTCAAAATCGGAGCCGACGTCAACCTCTTCTTCAATTCTGTAAAACTTTCTTCGCATTGAACATCCCACACAAAAGCTCTACCTTTACAAGTCAACTTAGTCAACGGAAGTGCCAACAAAACCTTCGATAAACCTTCTATAATAACCAGCTAATCTTAAAAAGCTTCTGATCTCAGTAGCTGACTTCGGAGTTTCCCATTACAATACAACATCAACCTTCGATGGATCTACAACAATGCCACTACCTGAAATCACATGACCAAGAAAACTAACCTCCTTTAACCAGAACCCACACTTGGACAACTTTGCATACAACTTCTTCTCTTTCAAAACTTGCAATACTCCTCTTAAGTGTTAAGCATGCTCTTCTTCTGACTTAGAGTAAATCAAAATATCATCAATGAACACCACTACAAACCGATCCAAATAAGTATGAAAGATACGATTCATGTATTCCATGAATACTCCCGGCGCATTAGTAACACAAAAAGGCATCACCGAATACTCGTAATGTCCATAACGCGTTCTGAAATCCGTCTTCTGGATATCTTCATCCTTCACTTTAATCTGATGGTAACTCGACCTCAAATAAATCTTACTAAACACACGAGCATCCACCAATTGGTCCATCAAGTCATCTATTCTCGGAAGCGGATACTTGTTCTTAACCGTCACTTTATTCAACTGTCTATAATCAACACAAAGCCTCATACTTCCATCTTTCTTCTTTACTAACAACACTGGAGCTCCCCACGGCGATACACTTGGTCTTACAAACTTCTTTTCAAGTATCTCTTCCAATTGCTCCTTTAACTCTGACAATTCAGACGCAGACATCTTGTATGGTGCCATAGACACAGGTCTGGTACCAGGTACAAGATTAATAGCAAATTCAACTTCCCTCTCTGGCGGTACATCAGGAATCTCATCAGGGAAAACTTCAGGAAATTCACACACCACCTACAATTCCTCAATTATAGCTTGAGTCTATATAGATAGCAACGCCACCAACGAGAACATCTGTGCTTATTCTTGCATCAAATTCCTCAACTATCTAGCAGACAACAGACCATCTTCCTCTTATTCAGGAGTAGAAAACCTCACATACTTGCCATAACAGTTAATATGAACATAGTTATGCTCTAACCAGTTCATACCCAAAATCACATCCAAACCTCTTAACGGTAAACAACCAAATCAACAACAAAGTCTCTGTCGAAGATCGACAAGGGACACTTTAAACACACAAAATAAGTAGTCACCGACCCCTTGGATGGAGTATCGACGACCATTTATCCATCCATAGAAGACAACATAAGACCCAATCTTTCAACATAATCAGAAGCAATAAAATAATGAGTAGCACTGGTATCAATAATAGTAATTAAAGGAGTACAATTAATGAAACATGTACCTCTGATAAGTCTGTCCTCAGCAGCTGTCTGATCCTCAACCAAAGCAAACACTTTACCACTTGTATGCGCCCTCTTTGGTTTCTGACACTGACTACCAATGTGCCCTTCTTCACTACAGTTGAAACAAATCATATCCTTATGCTTGCATTCAGATACAACATGTTCGTTCTTACCACAATGAAAACACCTCTATACTTCAGTAGTACACACCTTACTCTTATGCCCAGGTTTCCCACATTTAAAATAAACCACACCAGCAGGAGCATCTCCCCCACTAGTCCTCTGACCCTGAACAACTTTCTGTTTACCTTTACCAACTGGGGTATCATAAGGCTTACCATGATTTTGTTGGTGCTTACCCCTCTTCTCACTAATAATCTTGTAATGAGCATTATTATCCTCCTCATAAATTCTGCAACCATCAATCAAATCAGCAAAGACACGGATCTTCTGGTATCTAACTGCCTTCTTGATCTCTGAGTGCAACCTGTTCTCAAACTTGATACACTTCAAAAACTCAGCATCTGCCTCAGCATAGTGCAGATAAAACTTAGCCAACTCAGAAAACTTGGATGCATACGCAATAACAGACATATTCCCTTGCTTCAACTCAAGGAACTCGATCTCCTTCTTACCATGGACATCATCAGGAAAGTACTTCTTCAGAAATTCCCTACGGAACACAGCCCAAGTGACATTCTCACCCGCAACTTCCAATCTCTAACAAGTCTCTAGCCACCAGTCATCAGCCTCAACTGCTAGCATCTGAGTACCATACCAAACTTTCTGCGCTGGAGTGCAGTCCATCACACGGAAGATTCTCTCAATCTCTTTCAACCAATCCAATGCTCCGTCAGGATCATACTTCCCCTTAAACGTAGGCGGATTCTCTCTTTGGAAAGTCGCCAAGCTATGAGATTCGGCATTCCCGTCAGCATTCAACTGATTTTCCATCGCATAAGGCATTGCTTCTAAAGCAGCAGCAAGTGCAACATCATTCCTTTCAGCCATCTCAACTTATCACTACAACATAAACAACAGTTAGAACTCAAATTAACAATACTCGATTGTTAGACAACTACGACTCGACAACTAGGTCGGACCAACCTTTTGCTTTGATACCAACTTTGTAACACCCCAATTCTACCCGGCAATAATATATGCAAATCAGAGTCATAAAATTCATACAACGAATCGGGATGCCAAAAATTCATCATTAAAAGCATATTGCATTCAACGTGGATACATAACACTTTAAAACTTCAGATGAACTATCAGCATAATAATTTAATTAAATAATTCAACAGCTTAAACATTTATGCAACAGAATTCTTAATAACATCTTTTTCCATCGTTACAACAACTTCAAAATAACGCATACTTAGCAACAATTAAATTAAAGTTCAACAACTGAAATAATCAATAATTACAAGCAACAAGCGTTCATCCCCCCGAGTGTTACATATCAGAGCAATGACATCGACTAAAACTACTAAAGGTATACAACCTTCACTCTCGATTACCTGCATGTTACCAACGTAAGGGTAACATTCAAACAGAAGGGGTGAGATATCTAACAATATAATAAAACGTATGATAATTAATATATTAAATTAGATCACATAACATCACCACTTCTCATCTCATAATCAACAATCATCGCAACAGAAATACCAACTATAATTCACATTTATCACATCAACTCATAACTTCTTTATGCAATCATATAATGCGACTCAATACTATGCGAATGCATGTGGTACCATTGGAGCAGAACTCCCATCTTAAAAATCTGCCAATAAATAGAGGCATCAACAAGGCATAAGCCTTCATCTTAATATTCGCCAATACAGGCGATCTCAACGAGCATAAGCTCCATCTTGAAATATAATGTATGCGACACAATCATGAATGTAATGACAACACCATAATTAACAACATCTTAACAAAACATCATCGTTGGCCATAAGCCTACATCTTAATAGCTGCCAATTATTATAGGCATCTCAACATCTTGCATTAACATCGTTCATCAACATCATTTATACATCATAATTCATCAAACATCATTTATACATCATAATTCATCAAACATCATTTATACATCATAATTCATCAAACATCATTTATACATCATAATTTATCAAACAAAATCTCATTAACATCATCTCATCAACAACTCAGTCGTGCAGCAATACAACAGTAACTCATCAATCTCGCAATGTTGGCCATAGGCCTACAACATGATTTTGCCTATAACTAATTAATCAACTAAGGCTTACTTCTAAATTACCAAACCTATGCATATTACTATTCTGTAATATTACATCATTATCATCATAAATCCTACTGTTACAACCTGACAGTAATCTATAATTATCTCATTCTCATCAATCTTCACAATAACTCGACATAACAATCAACACGGGAACTACTTCAAATCATAATTTGAATACTAGGATTATCCTTACTATTATTCATTTTAACTCTTAAGAATGAAGCTCATCGCGTTAGCTATTCAACACTTCGAACGATACCTCAAACGGAGTCCGGAAACTCAAGTTACAGCCTTGGGAAAACGAATCTGTCAAAAACTAGACAACATGGATCGACACATAAAGTCTTGGGTCGACGCATACTGAACTGAACACGCCACATGAGTTGACGCATCCTCTCTTGTATCGACTCATACTGAGTCTGCAACACTGCATGTATCGACACATGCTCCTATGTATCGAGTCATCCTGAGTCTAAAAGCCCTCTGATATCGACGCAGGACTCCTTCGTGTCGACTCATCCCGAGTCTAAAGACCTTCTTGTATCGATACATAGCATTTGGGGTCGACACATACTGGTCTTTCATGAATATTTTCTGCGATTTCACTGTTTTTTCACTACGGTTTCCATACTTTAGGCCCTAAAAACATCTTCTAATCATAGATAATCATCAATTATAATTACCCTATAATTCTACATCAAATATACAACATTGGGACATCGTTATTCATCTTTCAATCATCAATTTCCATCATACAACATCATATATAATTCAATCATAAACCAAACAATATTTCACCTCTAACCCCACATACCAATTATCATAAACCCTATTATAGAGTAAGAACCACACCCTTACCTTGGATTGAAGGTTGCTCTATAACTTCCGGTTGAATTTTCCGTTCTGCCTCTTTTCCTTCTTTCCAACAGCTTCACGTTCTCTTCTTCCTCTAACCCTTATTCTTCTACTGCTTCTTCTTTCTATTACTTCTAACAATAATAAAATAACCTATTATTCTCTTTATTCCTTAATGGGCTTAGAACTAATACACCCCCTTATTACTACTTTTATTCCTTTAAAACAATAAATCCACATCAAATAATATTATACTTCTAATATTATTTCACCACTTAATAAAATAATAAATCCAACTAATCACCACACATCTTCACAAATATTCCAAACATAATTTAATTAAATAATTAATTAAATTATGGGCGTTACACTCTGCCCATATAAGCTTCTAATAACATGCATCTATTTCATATGCAATATTACACGACAAATGATATGTGCATATAACAAAAAATAAGGAGAGAGGAGGCCACCTTATCGAATATCTCTAAATGGATTAAATCTATTAAACTTTCCCTCATGCCATAAAATTGTGAAAGCCAAATAAGAAATATAATGATAAATTAAGTTATTAATCCTTCTAAAAACTTACCATTCTAGAGACATTGAGGTACAAACTTCCAATTCAATTTTTCATAAACCTTTAACAAATAAATTTTATCGACATACACACCTTCTTATTGAATTCAAGCTTTAAAATAACATAACTAAATTTTAGTTCTCTAATTAATTAAATAATAACATATACTTCTTAACTCAACAAATAAAAGATATTTCAATATTTAAGAGAGAACTTTTGCAAAATAATCATTATAATTTTTTGGATATATGTGCATGCATGTATGATGTATGTAGCAATCTATTTGGTTTTGATAATGACAACACTCTAAAGTAAAGTCTTCATCATAAGTGTTGATCAAGGCCTTTGCTTTTGATGATGACAAGCGAAGTCGTCTGATGTGTTGTTCAAGTTGTGGTGCTTGAAGATCAAGATTTCATCTGATATAGTGATCAAGTTGTGGTGCTTGGACATAAAGATATCAAAACTTATATTTGGAGAACAACACCTTATGTCAAGCAGCATTCAGTAGAGTTAGTGAAGATCTTTGATCTATTGGTGTGTCTGATGATGGTGTAAATCATGAAGAGTTATCTCGAGCATCATTAGAGAAAAGATTTAAGGTGCCAAGGAAGTGCTAAAGTCAAAGATAATGTAGCAAGGAACCTGAAGCTTCAGAGTTGCGAAAGTGAGGAAATGTGAAAGGTCAACGTGTTTGTGTTGAGTGATTTGTGTTTGTAAAGATATAAGACTAGCTCTGAAATTTACTAAAGAAAATCACACACACATTTTCGAATGATTGGTAAGCCTATCTAATTTTATTAAAATAACAAAAAAAAATTATATTTGCGCCTAGCTAGTTGGCTACTAGCTCAAAAAGTTCTTTATGAATGTAATTTACAATGTATAATCGATTAGCCATTAGGCTAATTGATTATTTATTTTTGTAACACCTCATAATCAACTATTAGGATTTATAGTTGATTAGTAACGACTCTTTTGAAAATTTTCCATGTTTGTACTTGATAATTGATTTTATGATTTGCTTAATCGATTATTAGCATTGAAATGTTCATTGATCCTCTTCTTTTTAAGCCTCATTTTATCTTATAAATAAAGGGTTTCCTCTCGCTTCATTATACACCAGAAAACATATTCTCACTCTCATCTCTCTCTCTCTCTCTCTCTCTCTCTCTCTCTCTCTCTCTCTCTCTCTCTACACACACACACACACACACACACACACACAAACACACACACACACATTTTTACTTTAGTGTATTTGAGAGTGAAATGTTTTGTTTGTGAGGTGTTTGTGTCTGGTGTAAGGGCAATATTATAAAATATTATTGTGAAATTTTTTTTTGGTTGTGACCTAAACCAATTACAAAGCTCTTATTTGATTGTTGAGGTGAATCAATTAAAATCTTTATTTGGTTGGAAGGTCTCTGTAATTAAAATTCCAGTTTGGTTCGTGAGCTTAGCTTGATGATAAAACTCTTAATTTATTCAAGATTGTCCCAGTAGTAAAATCTTTTGGTTGGGAGGTCTTCCTAGTTAAAATTCCATGTTTGATTAAAAAGTTAACCATTGTAAAATTCTAATCCTTTTGTAAGGAAATTCCTTAAAAATCATATCAAAAGCTCACGTCATAGCGAATACTATGAAGAAAGAATTTTTTAGAAGATGAGTAGGTCACATCAGTAATTTATTTCACTATATTTTCATCTTTATAATTTTTTGTTTTTCGTTATTTTTATCTTATTTGTTTTATAAATATATTTTAAACTCTAGTTTTATTAAAGATTTTTATTTAAAACTAATTTTTAAATCAGCACAATTTTTTCATTTATGTTTGGAGTCACTTCTCCGATTGATTTTTATAAAATCACTATTGTTTTTTTAATTCTAAACAATGATCATTAAAAAGAATTCAAGTTGTATGGTGGAGCCACGTAACACTAATTAGTTCATTCAATTTTGTCTTTTAGTGTTCCTACTTTCAAACTACATGTTCTCAACTATGACCAAACAACACTTACTAATATTGCATAAACACTAATTTAATTGGATCTCACACCCTCTCCTCGTTCATTACCTTTTCATCATATTATATTTTTAAAATACTCAAATATTGTCCTTAATAATTTAACAATTTGTTTATTCTTTTTTAAGTTTTCATTCCATTGTACACGTTTTCTTAACTATACAGCTTTGCTATTTTAACACAAATTTTACTTACACCATATCCTACATCTTAAAAACCAAAGATAAGATATACTGTATTATTAAAAAATAAAGTTAGTATTTTTATGTATGTATTTAAGGTGTAGGTGTTAAAGAGTAGTGTAAAGATATTTTTTTCCTTTACTATATTGTATTTATTGTATATATTTTTGTAAACTTTACATACATCATTGATGTACGAAATAATTAATTCATAGTTTTCAATTTATTTTTAAACAAAAAATAATATAAATTAAATAATATGAAATATTGAGTGTGTGCACCTGTATATGATATGATTAATAACCATATACTTTATATATAGTTTTTAAAGACCTATAATAATATTTAATTTTGTACGATTTTTAATTTAAATTTAAATTAATTTATTATTTTAATTTAAACCAATTTAAATTTAAATATTTCTAATAATCAGGGGTAATGAGATGATCTCTCAAAAAATCGAAACAAAAAAGAAAAGAAAAAAAATCATATAATACAACAAAGACTCATACTAAAAATATAAAAATAATCATCAACTAAAAGACACTACGCCAAAAATAAGCTTTAGCATCACACATACGAAAACGCTTTTAGGAAAAAGCGCTGCTATAGGTATTAAAAAAAATTCGCTTAAAAAAGTGCTTTCAAAGGGTACCTTAAGAAAGCGCTTTTCAAAAGCGCTGCTAAAGGTCACCCTTAGAAAGCGCTTTTTGAGAAGCGCTGCTATAAGGTGCCTTTCAGAGGGAACCTAAGAAAGCGCTTTTCAAAAGCGCTGTTAAAGGTCAGCCTAAGAAAGCGCTTTTGAAAAGCGCTGCTAAATCTGGCCTTTAGAAAGCGCTTTTAAAAGCGCTGCTATAGGGTATGATACGAAAGCGCTTTTTTATGAAAAAGCGCGGTTATACATGACCATTAGAAAGCGCTTTTAAAAGTGCTTTCGTAGGTTGTTTTATAATAAAATTTTAATGTTTTTGATTAAAGCTTTGTGTTCGTACTGTACGTGGCTCTTGTGTTTCCTCCTCTCTTCCAACGTTCCAAACCCTTTCGCTCATGTTTCTTCTTCGTCCAAAGCGATTTTTCACGGTAGCCACCATCGTCAACTCTCATCGCTGCCGCACGAGTCGCCCCTCTCTTCACAAGGTTCGTTGATTATTATTTTCTTCTCATTTACAGTGTATTGGTTGTTGTTGTTTGTTTGATGATTTTTGATGATTATTTTCTTCTCATTTACAGTGTATTTTCTTCTCATTGATTATTAATATGTTATGTTCATTTTGAGTTAATCTTGAGTGAATTAAACTTGGTGTTGATTTTGATTGTTCCTAATTTTGTTTTAAAACATGTTGGCTTTGAATTTGTGATGACATTGTGTGATTTGGTTTTGAATGACGAACTCGGTTATGGTATTGTTGTTTATCGTGTGCACATGGAACACTTGTTTGAGATGAGTTTTATTGAGCATTATTAGGATTACATAGTTGTTTCCCGGAATTTGGTTCGGTTGATTTTAGCTTACTTTGAGCTTGATTTTTCATATCATGAACTTGAATTGGATAAGAGCTTGAATTTTTGGTTCCCGTTAGGTGATTATGTTTTAAAAGTTATTGAGCGTTTATTGAATAATCGGGCACGAAATATATTCTTGGAAGCCATAGTGACATACAAAATTCTTGTTTCATTGATTAGCAGGCACAGTTAGTGTTTCTCATTCACACTAGTTGGACGGCAGGTAATTGTGATTCCCGATTAAGGCTCTCTGTCTTTTGATGTTTGTTTAATGTGTTTTGGAAATTAATCGGTTTCTTTAACTTCTTCAAGACCTTCCGATTCAGAGCAACATATCTCACCGGAGAACTCAAACGTGTCAAATCGTCAGAAAACAAGAGAACCGTCAGGTGATTGTTTCTTCTTTTCAATCTATACAAAATATTTTCTTCAATTGATTAGACACTTAATAATGAGTTCAATACCAAAGACATTAGCACAAAATAGAAGGAAATGTAAGAAACCTTCATGTATGAATGCACTTAAATCGACAGTACAAATGAACGTTGTTGTTGTGTATTGCACTTGAAAGCACCAATAGATATTGTAGAGGTATTATAGAGGTATTGTAGAGGTTTTACGAATTAATACAATAAAGTTGCATCTACGAAAGATATTATTGTATAAAATCTTTTTACTTTGTCAATGAATTAATATAATAAAGTTGCATCTTTTTACCTTCACTGAATTTCTTTGTACATGAGATGTGAGAGAAAAATGATTCTGCAGATTTGATATTATTAGATAGATCAAGAAATTTTTGCAATTTTAGGTTAGGAAAATGGAATACGGTTCAGTTTGGATGGAAAAAGTACAAGGGTACGATTCTGAAAGAAAATGAAAACGCGATAGAATTTGGAAAACATAGCCGCGTAAATTGGAAAACCAAAAACATAAGAAACCTAAAATTCAATGATACATTGCTTTAAAAGATTAGATATGTAAAGAAAACTCCAGGTACTTAGACCAGTAATGTAGGATTTGCTTGTGATCCAAGTTGAATAGTAGTTTACTTTGACTCTAGGCATTAGACAGTGTTGATTTTCCAGTAGCTGTAACGACACCGAAGAAAAACACATAATATCATATCCTATAATGAGATACTTGTACAGTAAGAATCAAATGGAAAATAGATGCATGTACTTTGTTTGCACCAAACATGGGTTGGGATATTAACAGTTGGAGTGTCACTGTTATTTGAGTTAAGAAAGTCATAAAGTTTGGAAGCATAAGCATCCCAAAGAACTAAGTCAATGATGTTACTATTATAGTCACTAAGTGAAATATTATTTTAGTAAAACATGGAAAAAAGTGTAAAATATTTATCTTATTTTTTATTGATTTTTTGAAAACATTTTGACTTCTTGTGGTAACAAGTGTTCTGATTTTTTGAATTTGTAATTATGTTGCTAAGAATATTATTATAAGGTTGTTATGAGAGATATTGAACTATCTAACCTATGAATTTCTATATTAATGATTAATACAAAGGTATTATTTTGATCATTCCTTATCTCTTTTATAAATCGACACTTTTTTAATCTTCCTTTTTGAGAGCTACTATCGAGTATAACATCTTTTGTTGAGTTTTCAGTTGATTTGGTATGATGAGTTGTCGGTGGATTTACTTATTTGATAAATAATTAAAATTATTTAGAGGAAATTTAAAATCATAAATTTTGTATTGGTATGGTGGTTTCGATTATAATTAAACATTCAAAGGAATTTGGTTCAACACCGGATTTGTATATTTTTAAATATTTATTTGTTGTTAACTTATTTACATTTAATTTGTCTAAATCAGTAGGGGTGAATCAAACCTAAAGTTTAGTGTAAATACATGCAAACTCCGGACTTAAGATCTAATAATCAAACAAGATGTAGCGTAATTAAGTGTGACATCAAGTATATACATATGCATATATAGTTAGCTGCAAAACTTACTAGGAAGTACTCTTCCGTGTCAAATTATAAAATATTTTGATCATTTTACACGAATTAAGAAATATAATAATTACTTTATAAAAAAGTGAAATAATATAGGACTTTATAAGAATAGAAAAAAGAAAGAAAAATAAATAATATAGAGTATATTAGATAAAAAACTATTAATGATGTATTGAGATTGTAAATAATATAGAGTATATTAGATAAATATTTTTGACAAATTGATTTATAATTTAGAACGGAGAGAGTATTACATTGTAATGATTGCGATTTTGGAGAGTGTATTTTGTATCGAGAGGATTTTCTTCCATGCCTAGCACGCCAAACATGACTGAGATACATCTAGAATAAATTATTTTATGTTATATGTTATTAAGTTTTAAACAAATTTGAGCGAGGTCGGTTCTTATGACCGCCGATAGGAGAACTCCTTAAACAAATTTATCTCTCCTTCTCTTTCACTCATTTTTATTGTAAATTGTGAATTCATTGATTGTGCAATCAACATATTGAGATAATTTTCTTATCAATAATATTTTAAACAATTTTTTGTTGAGTTGATTGTAATCTATAAAATTGCAATTGATTTTTCATATCAACAAAACCAAAGAAAAATCTGATTAAAATTGATTTCACACCAAGTGTTCGACAAATTGATTAAGTTAAGTTTTTGTTTAGCTCAGATTGACTCAGAAACCGTAAACCATGGATAAGACATGGATGTATTCCAATCGATTGTCAAAAGAGTACGAGAACAGGGTATCGGAATTCGTTAAGTTTGCCGTTGCGCACGCCGAAGACCCCGGTCGAATGACATGTCCTTGTTTGTGTTGCTGTTATGGGAATCGGGTTGACGCGGTTCAGTTGGCATCGCATCTAATACGGTATGGAATTGATAGAAGTTATACATGTTGGATATGCATGGTGAGAAAAGTGATGGGAATGATGAATCGGGGGATAATAGGACCTATGCTTCAAACGACAATGGCACATATACATACGATTATGATCGAGTTGAAGAGATTGCAGAAGTGCTTGAAGAAGATCTTAATGATTGTCCCAAAATGTTCGAGAGGTTGGTAAGCGATGCAGAGAAACCGTTGTATAATGGTTGTACAAAATTCACAAGATTGTCTGCGGTATTAAAGTTGTACAACTTAAAGGCGGGCAATGGATGGTCGGATAAAAGTTTCACAGAGTTATTAGCCCTTATGAAAGATATGCTACCAGAGGATAATGTTCTCCCCAATCGAACGTATGAGGCCAAAAAGATGTTGTACTCTATTGGCATGAGCTATGACAAGATACATGCCTGTCCAAAAGATTGCGTTTTGTTTCGAAATGAGTATGCATTGTTAAATGAGTGTCCTAAATACGGTGCCCCTCGATATAAGAAAAAGTTGTCTCCGGCAAAAGTCTTATGGTATTTTCCTATAATTCCGAGATTTAGACGGATGTATCGTAGTGAAACCGATTCAAGACATTTAACTTGGCATGCAGATGAAAGAATTGTTGATGGAAAGTTTCGACATCCGGCAGATTCACCACAGTGGATGAAAATTGATAATGATTATCCTGAATTTGGAAAAGACGCAAGAAACCTTCGCTTGGCATTGTCTACTGATGGAATGAACCCACACGGTATTCAAAGTATCTCGCATAGCACATGGCCTGTAATTCTTATGATTTATAACCTACCTCCGTGGCTATGTATGAAGCGTAAGTACATGATGTTATCTATGTTAATTTCTGGGCCTAAACAACCAGGAAATGACATAGACGTATATTTGGAACCTTTAATCGAAGATTTGAAGATTTTGTGGGAGAACGGTGTGGAGGTTTATGATGGGTATAGGAAAGAAAGTTTCAACTTGAGGGCGATGTTGTTTGGAACAATTAACGATTTTTCAGCCTACGGAAATCTATCCGGGTATAGCATTAAAGGTGAAAAAGCGTGTCCTATCTGTGAAGATGGAACCGATACGATGTGATTGAAACTTTGTCAGAAGAATGTCTTTCTCGATCATCGTAGATTCTTAAATTCTAAACATCAATATCGTGGATGGAGAAAAGCGTTCAACGGAGATACCGAACAACGTAGAGCTCCGCCTGGATTGACAGGTGATCAATTATTTGAAAAGGTGAAAGATGTGAGTATTCAGTTTGGCAAGCCTTTTGCACATAAAGTTGTTACAGGTGGGTGGAAGAAGAGGTCGATTTTTTTTGAATTGCCATATTGGAAATCTTTGTACGTAAGACATTTTCTTGATGTTATGCATATTGAAAAAAATGTATTTGACAGTGTTATTGGTACGTTACTCAATATAAAAGGGAAGTCTAAGGATGGTCTTAAAGCAAGGGAGGACATGGTAGAGATGGGAATAAGAACTGAATTGGGACCCGTGAAAAAAGGAACACGAACATATCTACCACCTGCTGTTTACACTCTATCCAGAAAGGAGAAAAAAATATTGTGTAAGTTCCTAAGTAAGGTTAATGTTCCAGAAGGCTACTCATCAGATATTAGAAGACTTGTGTCTATGCAAGACCTCAAGTTAAAGAGTTTAAAGACGCATGATTGCCATGTTATAATGGAACATTTTCTACCGATAGGTATACGTTCTATTCTTCCAAAAAAAGTAAGAAGCGCAATAACTAAACTGTGTTTTTTCTTCAAGTTAATTTGCAGCAAGGTGATCGATCCTGAGATCTTACCAACATTGCAAAAAGAAATAGTTGTTACTTTGTGTGATCTTGAAATGTATTTCCCTCCCTCGTTTTTTGACATAATGGTTCATCTTGTCGTTCATCTTGTCAAAGAGACACAACTGTGCGGACCAACTTATATGAGATGGATGTACCCTACTGAACGTTATATGAAAATATTAAAAGGGTATGTGAAAAACCGAAGTCGACCAGAGGGTTGTATTGTTGAACGATATATTGTTGAAGAAGCGATTGATTTTTGTACTGAATATTTGTCAAATGTTCAATCAATTGGACTCCCAAAATCTCACATTGTTGAAAAAAAAGAAGGTAAGAAGCTAATTGGAAATAAAGTTGTGACAGTATCAATGGTCGAACGGGATCAAGTGCATTTGTATGTTCTGCATAATGAGCTTGAAGTTGAGCCGTATGTTGAAATTCACAAGGGTGTTCTTCGAGGTTTAAATCCGAATAGAAATGAGAATTGGATTGTACGAGAGCACAATCGAAGTTTCATACCATGGTTTAAGGAACATATTTATTCAAAGTATCGTTCAGATCATGCTTCAGTAACAGAAAGATTGAGATGTTTAGCATACGGTCCAAGTTTAATTGTGTTTTATTATAGCACATATGCAATTAATGGATACACATTTTATACCAAAGAACAGGATGACAAAAGTACTATGCAAAATAGTGGTGTCACCTTGATCGCTGAAGCAATGCATATATCAAGTGTGAAGGACTTAAACCTAAAATTTGCAAACCTGTCATATTTTGGGGTTATCGAGCGCATTTGGATGTTTGATTACGAGAAGTTTCAGATTCCTATATTTGGTTGCAAGTGGGTTGAAAATAATAATGGCATACGAATGGATAAGTCAGGTTTTTTGCAAGTGGATCTTAATAGGGTGGGGTACAAAGATGAGCCTTTCATTCTAGCCTCTCAAGCTAAACAAGTATTCTATGTCAATGATCCGACAAGTACGAAATGGTCTATAGTGCTACTATCTAACAAAGTAATTGATGAAAGCATTGGAGATCAAAGTGATATTGGTGTTGACATTGAATCTTTAACCATAACTGATCAAAATGATAATGAATCATGTATTAGAAACGATCATAATGAGGGTATTTGGATCAATCCAACTGTCCGTGTTGTTAAGAGACGAGTAGAACATATTCCTACCAAGAAAAGAAAGAGACCTTAGTGAAAAGGGTAATAGTATATATAACTTGCCATTTCATTTTTATATTTGTCATTTCATTTTAATTTGCCATTTCATTTTTATTTGTCATTTCATTTTTATATTTGTCATTTCATTTTTATTTGCTATTTCATTTATATTTGTCATTTCATTTTAATTTGCCATTTCATTTTTATTTGTCATTTCTTTTTTATATTTGTCATTTCATTTTAATTTGCCATTTCATTTTTATTTGTCATTTCATTTTTATATTTGTCATTTAATTTTTATTTGACATTTCATGTTTATTTTTTTTCATTATTACAGGTCAAATGGCTAGTAATCAAGATAATGCAAATGCTCCTGAAAATGCTCCTGAAAATACTCAAGAAAATACTTCAGAAAAAGATATTACACGAGGTATTACTATTATGAGGGGAATCATACGTGATAGAGATAGAGGAGTAACCTATAATGTAGAATGGAATGTTAATGACCAATTAATTGGGTCTAATGCTGCAAAGTTGACAAGCTACATTGGTACACTTGTTCGTATACACATTTCGATCACCACTCCTAGATGGAAAAGAGGAGAGTTGGATGAGGCTAAGGAGAAAGTTTGGACTGAGATAAAGGTACATATATGGTTTTTCTTATTTGCTTTATCTTGACGATAATATGTGTTTAAATTTCTTTTACTAACACACTTTATGCGTATGTTTTTTTGTAGAGGTCTTTTAACATTGAAGATACCCGTAAAAAGTATATAATGGATTTGGCTGGAAAAAGACACAGAGGGTGGAGAACATTTTTAACCAACAAGTATCTTAAAGATGATGAAGGAAATTTTCTTGAAGAGGATCCGGAACGTCCAAAGAAGTATGAGAACTTCATTACACCTGAAGAATGGGTTGGTTTTGTAGGCCAAAGAAGAGATGAGAATTTCAAGAAAGTGAGTGCTATAAATCGCGAGAGAGCGTCAAAACCCGCATATCCATACAAAAAAGGGCGTTTGGGATATGCTCGCTTAGAGGAAAAAATTGTAAGTAAATATAAACTCTACGATCTTATTAATTCTCTCAATGTGTTATATAGTTGATGATCTTAAGACCTCCGTCATTGTGTAGTTAGAAGAGACGAAAAGTGACGCAACATCACTACCGGCACATTTGTTGTGGAAGGAAGCCCGTGTGGGCAAGGATCAAGCTGTTAATCCCGATATTCAACATGTGTATGATGAATGTGTAAGTATAAGATTGTGTCTTTAGTTAAATCAATTAATGTTTATTAATATTTAAGTAATTTTTTATCTCCACTAATAATTTTTTATATGTAATTGAATTACAGGAGACCTTGTCCCAATCGGTATCCCCAGGTGAGGATCCTCACGATACCAGGAGCGTACTTAGTCGAGCACTAAATATTGCTGAGTATTCGGGTCGGGTGAGGGGTAAAGGTCATGGTGTGACTCCAACCTCTTTGTATAAGCATCCAAGGAGAAGAAATCCTAGCAATGCAGAAGTGATGCAAACATTGCAGGATTTACAAGCTCAAGTTCGTGAATTGCAGAAGGATAAAGAGAGATATATGGCGGAAAAGAGCAGTTCACACTTGAAAGAAACTAGTGACAAAGCTAGTATCAACTTTCAGCATAAATTTCCCGAGGTAATTTTCAATATATATCCGTTATTACTATAGAATATTTTTAGTCACTTCTAACGGTTATTATTGGTTTAGGGCATTTCATCTTGCCAGCTCTACCTATCGTCACCGACTTATCGACTAGTTGGCAAGGGAAAAGTCCATAACAGTTCGGGAGATTTACTTCATAATAGACCGCTTCCGGATGGTCACATGAAAGTATCGGTTGACATTGCTTTAGATATGGATGCATTGCTGCCGGTACCTGACATTGTTGCTGAGACCACATTGCTGCGAGATGCAATTGGATCTTTTGTTGCATGGCCATCCGACCTCATTTTCATAGATGATCAGGTATGTTGAAAACAATTATGAATCTTTAAGTCTTCAACTGTCAGTTCTGACCTCAGTTATTTCCACGGTAATTATAGACTCCTACAACACCCGCATCTAAGGGTAAAGGGATTTTGCGGCACGACGAGTCTGACGTATCACCAAAAGAGGTACGTTTAAAGTGTTAATTATATGATCCGAATAAAAAACTGCATAATTTTATAATTTAACCGAGTTTATATGATTTTTAGGTACCTTTTCATGGGTCACAACAAGTGAGCCAGAAAATCGTTGGCGTACCACCCAAGAAAAGGGTGCCTACTAGATTTTTCCCTCGATACCGGCAGTGTCTTGAAACAATAGTGGGAACAACAAATTTGATGGATGGTGGTATTCGTCAAATTGATATGGATCAAGGTATTTTTGGTTTTCCTTGTACAAAAATAATTGGACATGAGGACGTGGAACAAATTTTCCGTCATAAAGAATTGGGCGTCAGTATTATGCACGCATACATCCGGTAACCCCATCTTTATATTATGTAATTAGCTGAAATCTTTTTTAAACATTTTCAATGAATATACTCTAATATTAATTATGTTTCTATTTAAGGCTGTTATATGACAAATTGATGCGCGGGAATCAATTGTCAAACAGATTCCATTTTGTGTCTTCCTCCCGTGTCAGCGGAGCGACAATTGGTAGGGAACCGGATTCAGTAAGAGAGCACTTAGTCGAAAGATTCATGGCAACTGGCAGTACAGAAAGCTTATATCTTTGAGCGTATAATACTATTCCTACAGGGTTAGATTTTCATTCTAAATTCATTTTAATATTTGTAATTTTTGCGTAGAAAAATTTCTTCTAAACTGTTGTTTTAATTTATAGACGTCACTGGTTGTTGGTTGCTATCGATCCTATAAAAGAAGTGGTCTATTATCTGAATTCGGTTGACGGTGATTGGACAAATTATCCGGATATGAAGTTAATGATTGATACGTAAGTGAAATTATTCTAAATATTTATGTGTATTTATGTATTTAATTATTTTTGTGACATTGTTCTAAATATATATTTTTAATTTTGTTAGAGCGATACAAGTATTCCGGTGTCAAAGAGAAGCTCGGGTACGACGGTCTAAATCAAACAACATTAATTGGATCAAAGTGCAGGTATATTAATTTCCACTATTTTGATTATAATATTTACGCTATTTGATAAAACAATACAACTATATATTCTTATTTGTTTTTCTACGTAGTGTCCTCAACAACAAAACGATATAGATTGCGGATACTTCGTTATGCGGTTTATCAAAGAAATCATTCAACTGAATCAAATAGAGATTCCAGTCACGGTATGAATTTATAACTTAGAATTTGTTTTATTATTTCTCGGATATTCCATATAATTTTTTACTTTTAACTAAATCATGCATATTATGTTTTCTTATGTAGTACTTCGATGAGTACAAATGTGCATATTACACGAAACTTCAGTTGGAAGAAACCAAAGAGGAGTTGTGTCAATATTTTATTGAGCAGAGAATAATATAAGGACTGGTTTAGTTGTTGTTAGAGTTGATTTTATAATACTGACTTTGAGTTAGAATACAGATAACAATGGTTTATATATAATTTGAGATACAAACATAATTTATGATTGATTTTGAGCAATGATAGTTTCTTGTGTTATACTTGTGTACTAAAGTAGTTGATAGAATAAAATGAATTTAGTGAAAAGTATTGAGTATTGGTTTTGTTATATTGAGTATTGGTTTTGACTCAGAAACTGTAAACCATGGATAAGACACGGTTGTATTCCAATCGATTGTCGAAAGAGTACGAGAACGGGGTATCGGAATTACAATGCATTACCGCTATTTATGAATTACAGGTTATGGCAAACAATGCAGGTATATGAATGATATAAATAATACCTCTAAAAAAAACACCCTATGAAAGCGCTTTTTGGAGAAAAGCGCTTTCATAGGTATACCTATGACAGCGTTTTTTCACATAAAGCGCTTTCATAGGTAGACCTATGACAGCGCTTTTCCAAGAAAAAGCGCTGCTAAAAGACAACCTATGAAAGCTTTTTTCCAAAAAAAGCGCCACCAATGAAAGCGCTTTTTCATAAAAAAGCGCTGCCAAAAGCCTACTTAAGAGAGCGCTTTTTAAAAAAAGCGCTGCCAAAAGCCTACTTAAGAGAGCGCTTTTTAGAAAAAGCGCTGCCATAAGGGTACTTAAGAGAGCGCTTTTTAGAAAAAGCGCTGTCATAAGTAGACCTATGAGAGCGCTTTTCATTAAACAAAAAGCGCTGCTAAAACCTTTAGCAGCGCCACCTTAGAAAGCGCTTTTAAGCGCTTTTAAAGGCCAAAAAAAGCGCTTTCGTAGGTCTTTTTTGGCGTAGTGAGACCACTAAAAAAGAACATCAAACCAAAAACCTCCGCATCACAAAAAGAAAATATGTTAGATCCAATTATCATCACTAAAAACAAGATTCTAACAATCAAAATCCCGTCGCAAACTATTCAGAGGTGTTGTCACAAATTCTAATGACATACGACCAAAGCAATCAAAGGTTGATAATGTTAATGCATAGATAAATGCAACAAACACAAAGTGATAGTTATGGGACCGTCATCTATTGGCATCTAGCTAGCATTCCAGAGGCAAATGTGAGTCCTCATTACATCGATCTCGAATCAGGTCTCACATGTGGGCAGTGAAGGGGTATTGACCCTTTGGCCAAACATTATTCCCAGAGACGTCCAACGAAACTATGTGCACAACCTTGGAGAATAATCTATCTCGCAGAGAAATGAACACAAGGCTTAAAAAAATGTCACAAAAAAGTAAAAATCATGATAAGTTACAGAAATTGAAATGCATACTACCAAGCAAGAACTATAAAATGTACTTATTCATTGAAAATACACCTGATACAAGCACACTAGAAAAAAAAGAGGAGAACGACTACGTATCCAACTCGTACATAATACCAGAACACCATTCACTATTTCCTAGTCAGGGAAAACTAGCTTTCGTGAGACCCATATTGTGGGATAGAAATGCCCATCTGCTAAAATGCGTTCTCGAAAGGCACATGCACAAAAGACTAATCGTCCTCATTCATATACCCTTTAGCTAAAGAATTATTTTTAAGATGCATCTCCTGAATGTCATCTTCGGTCTTTTTCCAACCTTCTTAGGCATTTCTTAAAGATTCCTCCAGTTCCTCAATTGTTTTCTAGGAAGAATCTTGTGCCTTATTTGCCTTAGTGAAAGCAACCTCAGAATTGGTTAGTGTCTTCTGAGAGTGGGCTAGAACTTCGATTTTCCTCCCACATCCTATATGAGTGACTACACATTCTCATTTAGTGTGACAGGGTACTCAAAAGGTTCCACAAACGACCCATACGCCTGAAAGTAGGCTAGACGCCACTTGAAGCTCTTCCAATTATCGATCTCTCTTGATTGTAGGAGCATTCACATGTTCTTTAAGCATTTTCTTTTCTCTTCGAAGATGGTAGAGAGAAAACATCTCTCCCCTCCAAAAATACCAAAGTCCAAAACATCTGGTGCCCGACAAGTGAAATACACCAGATCAACCAATTCCTTTTGACCGACGACTCCATTTTTGCTTAAAAAGTAGTACTTTTTAGATATTGAAGCTCGAATTTCCCCGACTGTCTTAGGACCAGGGCATGAAAGAAGTGAGGGGGCAGGGCAGCTAAAGTTGATGCAGTTCCTCCCGTAGATCCAGGTACCCCCCCAAGTCTTGCTCAAACATTAAACACCGATAAACATGTGATCTTTCCTCTGAAGACACCTCAAATTTAGGGTTGACAATAAGACCATTTCTAGTCACGAGTTGCGATGAGAGAAAATCATATTTCATTAAGACTTGGTCAAGATAATCACGAACCTCTACTCGCGCTGGGGTAGGTTAACTAAGAGTAACTGGTTCAACAGATGTCACCATAGTTTGAACCTCTAGTAGTTGAAGCATTAGTAACATTCACTAGAGAAGGAATTACTTATGGAGTCCTTTTCATCTTTTGCATTATCTTATTACAATTCATCTTATATGAAGATCAATAACAAACAAGTTAGAAAAAATAACAGTGAAAGACTATTCAAGAAGGAATGGATACCCCCGCCACTTGCCAAAAATCACCTATCTTTCCTCTTTCTAAGCAAGCGTATCTCTATGTACAATTTATCTTGTTTCTTTAATGCATCGTCAAAAGGAACAACACCATCGATTTAACATGGACCCTAGAATAAGGCTACTAGTTACCTAATCAGGTCAATCTCCCATCGAGATAAATCTTCCACTTTATAGACATATAATGCAGAATCCGCCAAAAATGACTCTGATGCTAGAAATTGGAGAATCTGTCCGAAGATTGGTAAGGAGGCCCGAGCTCTAGAGTACATATGTTAGCATGTGTCGCCTCATTAAGGTGGATAATCAAGAATTAATGATCTTTGAAATGTTTCACGCTCTTCGAATATACTTAAACATCTTGGAACATTGCTTGAGGGCTATCAGAACTTGGCCCCTAGTCGAGTCAGTAGAGTCGCACCGAGGTTTAAAAAGATGTAAAAATAGTGGAATGGTTGACACACCATTCTTGTATTCACACCAACACTAGAATACCTTGATGTAGGCGCATTCCATCGGATGTAATTGCGATGATTAAACATGTCGACCTCAAAATCGTCGAAAGAAAGGCAGAGCATATCAAAGATAATAGGCATTCATAGAGGTTAAGTATGCACCCGCCAAATTTTCTACATATCCTCTTGTCTTCCTCAGGGAGAATCACCTATAATCATCAGAGGGCCCTACCGCCATGAAGGCACAATCCAAACCACCTTTGATATCAACGACAAAGACAGCATCATGCGTCTCTTGTTCTACCTACACCAAAAAGTTATCTCTTATCGCCTTATGAATCTTATATTGGATGCCTTCTGTTGTAAATAGGGGTGGCAAAACAGGCCCGGCCCGTTGGGCGTTCCCGTTTTGCTTGCATTGTAGTGAAGGGCATGTAATATCCTTCTAACCCCACATGTATTTCTCATATAATTTACAAAATAAATTATAATTAAATCACCACTCAAGTGTGTCACACTTCATACAAAACATCATAAAATGACCATGCTCTGTAACACGAGTTACATCAATAGTAATAACACCTTTTTATACTTTAAATCCTTCATTCAACAACATCGTAGTGGATTTATCGTCTTGAATAAACTTCTCCATAAAATAAAACTCTTAGTATTTTAGTCTCATCAAAAGTTGGAATTAAAACCATTTTAACATCCAAAAATCTCATAAAACATGTTAACAAAAGTAACATAGCATTTGCACAACATAGTGTTCTCAACCCGATGTTACATATCAGAGTAAGACACCACTAATATAATGAAACTAAACAAAATACTCCAAATTTATCTTCGACGCTCCTACACACTACTCCTAAGCATCTGTGTGTTACCCAACGTGGAGGCAACATTCAAATAGATAGGGTGAGTAATCATAATTCATTATAAAAGATATAAGGAAAAGATTAGTAGATTTAAATTCCATCATCATATAACAACACAAATCATTCATCAACACTTCATACCCACAAATACCTCATAAGAGAACTTAGAAATCTTTCATCATTAAATTTACCATATACTTACATAGTTTACAATTATCATCACATCATAACTCATCAACAAAATTCATGCAATGTCACATAGGATGTTAATGCAACAACACTGACCCAATGCATGTGGTACCAAATTTATGAACACCTGGTTCATCATCCTCCATGATCCCCACAATAGGATCGATTCCCTCTGGGAACTAGAGAAAATCACAAACACACTCAATCCCCACAACGGGATTAAGGCTCATCACAAATGAACCACCATCTAAAAATGCCATGAATGCATGATGCACAACATCGTCACTTATAAGTTCGGCCACGGCTAGTCAATTGCATCATCATTCACATAATCATCTTTACATAACATGTACTACATATTTAAAACATGCACATCGTTAAAACATCATCACAGATAACATCAATTACATCACAACAACATCATAGCGATTTCACAGCATCATCAAATTCATCATTAAAATAGAACATTTTGGCATACCAAAGATATAATAATTCAAACTCATGAACACATAAGCACTAGAATAATGCATCAAATAAATCATATTATTCTATCATAGTATAATTATGCATGTTAGCTTCCCAACGCTTCAATCAGCGCATCAAATAGAGTCTTGAAACTAAAGTTACTATATTTTTAAAAGTTACTGCCTGACTCTCACCCTACGAACCTCTGGAGAAATCCTTGCCCTCTCGCTTGACGCTCGCCCGATGAAATAAACGATTGGGTTCATCACTGTTTTACTCGCCCGACAAAGCTCTGGAGACAATTCCCTCCTCATACATTTTCCATAAACCTTTCTTTTTCAACCACCCCTCTCGCCTACTGGCTCGCCCGGTGATGCTCGGACGATTTGCTCGCCCCTGACTCGCCCGACGAAGCGTGAGACACAACATCTTCTCAGTTGCGATTTCGCTTTTGTTCAGACCATACCAATTTTGATTCCAAGCATCATACTCATTCCAAAATGCATTACAAATATCATATATTACATATTAACATCAAAACATTCATAAGCACATTATAGGATCAAATCATGGCATCTCTATTTTAGCAACATTATTAATTTCATCATGCAATTCATCATACTTTTCACCAAATCATCATACAAACAAAATCCTACATCTACCTTAACCCCCTATCAATCATAATAAACCAGGATTGCACCCCTTACCTCAAATTCCTAGCAACCTTGATCTCCTTCAAGCTCTATGGAAAATCTCCTTTCTCAGCCCTATTATTTTCTTTCACGTTCTCCCAATTTTTCACAATCGTACGTAATGATTCCTCCCTTCCTTATTTTACTTGTTAACCTTAGAAAATTTCTATGTTTTTCCTCTTATACCCTCACTTAACTCACACACACTTACCATTATGCCCTTATTCTCCTTTTCACCTTAATATTCTATTTAATTATTATAATACAAGTAAATTATTTAAATTCTAATAATTCTAATTATCATCCAAATCTCACTAATGCCCCATAACATATCATCATACGTCACACAAATAATAACAAATAATCAATAAATAAAGAATTCTAAATTTTATGGTGTTACATGGCAGGCCAAAAATTTAGGCCCTCACCCTTTAATGTGTCTACCCGCCCCGCCCCATTTTTTCGCGGACTTTTGCAAATATTAACTTAAAATTTTGTATTCTTAAGCTTAAAAGGTGCAGTGTCTGCGGACTTTTCCCACCCCTCGCTCACTTTTTTGCGGGACAGACCTAGGTTTTAGGCTCTCATCCTCAAATATGCTCGTCCCGCTCTTTTTTTTGCAGACTTTTGTGGATCGGGCCTAAACGGGACGGGCATGTCCGTTTGCCACCCCTAATTGTAAAGGTTCTTCCAACATATAAAAATATACAAGTACAAACATCTCCCCAAGATAGATAGAACTAAAGGAAAATTAAAGTAATTAAACTATTTTTTTTAAAAATAAAAAATTCATATGATATTTAAAAGGGCTAATACCATTTTACTCCTGCAATATAGGCGATTTTTGCTTTATCCCTTGTAATATTTTTTTTAGGATTACTCCCTGTAATATATTTTTTTGAATTACTCCCTAAACCTACAAATTGAATTGAATCTAAGGGTAAATAAAAAAATTACAAGGGTAACTTGTGCACTTAGGGGGCAAAAAGCATAGAATTTTAACATTTCAAGGGGGTGATCAATTTTTTTACAGGGGTAAAGTGTAAAGCGAGTTTCACCTATATTATGGGGGGATATTCTATATGTAACTAATCATACCTGATCATAATGGATCTTTAGTGGCTAGCAACACTTGGATTTCTGCGGTTGTTGAAGTGGATGGGTACCTCCAAGATACTCCAATGCTAAAGTGAGGTTCGGAGTAAAGTGCAAGTATGAAAGAATGTAGAGAATAGTGTACCTAACCCTCTAGTGAAAAAATGTATTTATAGCCCCAGCACCGGGCCAAGGTCCCCATTTTGGGCCAGATGTCCAGGCCCAAAATGGAGACTGCCAGGATCCTACGTGGGTATAAGAGACCAGTTCATGGTTTCTATCCTGGTTCAACTGCCCCGTGATTCTCGGAGGGTGAGGACCCGTTCTTTTCGGTAGCAGGATGACTCTGTTATATTTAGAAGAACAATGGTCATTTACCCTTTGTGGGCCCATGGAAGGGACGTATTTGTCGGGCACGTGGAGGAGATATCTCTGACGGGCATGTGGAGGAGGAGGTTGTCATACCCCGAATTTTCCTTATGGATTTCTAACTAAATTATTCCTTGTTAATGTTATTTTTTTCAAACTATCGTGGGGTGTAAGTGGATAAAGGGGGTGGTTTTTAACAAAAGAGTTCATGGGCTTTCTAAATCAGAAAGGCCCATATAAACTTGATGATCCATTTGGCATGCGCTTACATTCAAAAAGGGCATATGTTGTTACAATATAGGGATGTGGTATTTTGGGCCATCAAAATCTGATGGCCCATTAAAGTTTGTTTTGTAAGCTTTAAGGAGGGGGTGTGTATATTTTTTAAAAAGAACTTATTGCTTTAGTTTTTATTGGATAGATCCATTGAATTGTTGGCCCATATTCTTGAAACCCATCGTGCTAAGACTGTTGTCTGGAGTCAACGTTATTTTTATTTATAAATTGTCATAATTAAGTCTTTATTAATTATTAAATTATTATTAATACTATTATTATTTATTAAGTAAAATATATTAATTATTTTATTATTGTTTGAAATGTTGACTAGAGTCAAACAAACCAAAGTTAGGGTTTTCAAACCAAACTCTCAGCGGTGCCCTGTTCTTGCTAACCCTTCACCACTAAATAACCCAAGCCCACAAACGTCCACCGTACAAATCCAGAAGGAAAAGCACATTTTGTAAACTAAATCAAATCACACATTTTTGAATCAAATCTGGAAAATTACAAATCAAATATATTCTAATAATATCAAATTCTTTCCATTACAGTACATATTGTCCAAAAATTACACAAATACAGAATCAATCAAAGATCTAAAATCCCGAATTTACAACAGAATATTTTAATTCCTAAACAAATCTAAATATTCCTAATTCCTAATTCAATTACAAAATATAACGATAATCATAAACAAATATTCCTAATATGTCTAAAACCTAAGCTATTAAAACCTAAGAATCTAAGAAGAAAATTGGGGAGAAATTTGGACGAACAAATTGACAGAGAAACTGAAATAAGGAGAAGAGAAGTTTAGGGCTTCAATATCTAAAACTCTACAGTTCTTCGTCGTGCCGCTACTACACTACCATTTATCGCTGTCACCTGCGAAACAAGAAAGGAAGAAATTAGAGAGGAGAATCAAAAAACCAATAATCAAGAATCACAACAATGAGAGGTAAGCCTGAAACACTTATCTCTTAGGGTTTGATTGCACATTGATTGATGTTAAATGTATGATTGGGGGTTTAATTTAGGGTTTCTAGGGTTAGGTTAGGGTTCTTATGTTTGGGGTTAGGGTTCTTTCGGTTAGGGTTAGGGTTCATCATTATTGTGTGTTATGGGTTTTGAATGGTTAGGGTTCATCATGAACTCTTAGGGTTCTTAGGGTTCATAGAACCCAAATGAAGATCCACGGTGGTGGTGTATGAATGTTTAAAGTTTTCGATTGAATGTCAATCGGAAAACTGGGCAGGAAGGGTGGTTTATGGTGAATTGTGGTGGTGACCACCGACTAGGCGATTTCCGGCACGACAGAATTCTAGAGAAGCAATAGCCTCTCTCTCTAGAAATAGCAAAAGAGTTTTGTTTTGTTTGGTGTGGAGAGAGAAAGAAAATGGGAAAATGGGCCTGATGCTCGGAGATGTACTTTTATAAACCCTCTCTGATTCTGTGTTGTCATCTCCATGAACCTCACAGTGTGCTTCCCTTTACAACCCTTAGATCAGTATCAAACAATCCAAAAGCGCGCGTCCATCATAATCCCATGACCTCTCCCACACCTTCCTAAACCAAACCCTCCACTTTTACTGACTTATACAATTATTCACCCCCCTTCTGCGTTTGGGCCTGAATTCAGGGCCCTACTTTCCACACCCCTCTGATTTACTTAGCCCAAAAACAAAATACACCCCCTGTATTTTATTAATTATTTTATTTTTTATATATATACTTCATTTATTTCTATATTATAATTAATATGTTTATAAATTCTAAAATATTTACTATTATTATTAAAAATCAAATATTTATTTTTATAATCCATCCAAATATTTTTCTATTGCATTAAAAATTATTTTTGTCATGCATTAAAATTTTTTTTATGTATTAATATATTTTAAAAAAAAACTTAACTAACATAAAATTACTAACAATTTTTACTAACTTAATTAAATCCAACATTATTTTCAAAAAGGATTACGAAAATACTTTTAATCGATTGCGAACTTCGTCTAACAATTCCGTTATTCACACACCCAAACTTGGTTCAAGGAGAATTTGAAATATCTTCATAATCCATAAAAAACACCAACCAACTGCGAACTATGAATTGAGACTTTGATTCCTCATAAGAGGATACATAGGCATACGACTAAAATCGTGGCGAGTTTCCTAATTAAAAAATTAAAGCCATATTCCTAAACCTTAAACCTAAATCCTAGTATCCTTGTGAACAAGGTAGTTGAAGGGTGCCTAACACCTTCCCTTCATTTAAGAACGAGTCCAAAAAATTAGAATCTCTGACCAAATTAGGGTTATCCTTTATATTGCATTCCTAAAGATAAAAATTAAGGGTGGTGACTCTCATTTTAAAACTGGTTACAACAGATGGCGACTCTGTTGGGGACTTAACCCTAGGGTTTAGAAGCCTTCCTCTTAGGTTTAGGGTTTTTGTTTGTTTTCAATTTTTGCTTTTATTATTTATTTGATTTCATTTATTATTTTGATTTATTTGTTTTATCTATTATATTCACTTGATGTTGGGATTTTCATTTTTTTTTCTTCAAAAACCCTTAGAAAGAAGGGTTCGTCTATTAGCCAAAGGGATACATCATCCCTATGAGTTTATGTGACGACTTTGCCTAGACTCGGTGGAATTTCGAAAAATGAATACATCTCAAGAGACATCCTCTTGGGGGGTAGGATTTTGGAATGAAACTTATGACTCTTTGTATAACCCTTAAAACCAAATCTCATGGTGAGACCTTTCATGACCTAGAGACGAAAGTTTCGGTTTGAAAAGAGGTTCCACTTAAGGGAGACCCTTGTGCCTTTCCCTCTAGTGTTATCCATGATACTCTTAAGGAAACCACTTTATGGGGAGGGTAGAATATACGTAGTCCAAAACCACGAGCTTACCTTCTAAGGGTACCATTCATGAAATCCCATCATTAAGCCACACAATCATGCATTCATACATTTTGCATTTCATATATTCATTACCCTCTATTTCTTTTTCTTTGTCTTATTCATAGGATCAAAAAATAATAATTAAAGGTTTTTGGTGAAGTGTCCTAAAAATTAATTCCAGAGGAAAATAACGTGTTCGTATTAATGCCATCAAGTCGGATATGACAAAGATCAAGGATATAAAAGGGAAACTGTTTGAAAGAGATTTGAAGATGTTTACTCGTTGTTATGGTGATACCCTTGAATTAACAAAAGTAGAGGTACAATTGGATGTTATTTCTGCCCTAATTCAGTTCCACGACCCTCAATTGAGATTATTTACCTTCCAAGACTTTCAACTAGCACGACTCTAGAAGAATTTGATAGACTTTTGAATTCTCTAAAAGGAAAGATTATGTGGGAATTGGGAATACTATTGACATTAGAATCTTGGCAGAGGGTTTAGGGATCCCTTATCCCGAATTGTCACTTAATTACAAAAAAGAAGGTGATATACGAGGGATTAAGAGATTCTATCTGGAGACCAAAGCTATTGATTTTGCTAATAACAAAGAATGAGAGTCTTGTGTTTATTATTTAGGGATTATTGTGTTTGGTTTAATCTTATTTCCATGGACTTTGGACTATATTGACCCTATAACTATTATTGTATTTTGGGGCACAAACGTTTTCAATATGGACCCAACTCCCGCTTTACTTGCTGATATTTATTATGCACTTCATAATCGGTACAAAAAGGGGAGGGATACTCTAAACTGTTGCATCTCACTCTTATATTCTTGGTTTATGACTCATCTATATAAAGAAGATTACATGATTCTAAATATGATGAAATACGAGTGGCCTCAAAAATTAAGGTCCCTTACTGCTAATTTTGTGTTGTGGTATGCGAGGAAGCTGGACATCAGAGATATAATTTATAGTTGAGGAGACTTTCTGAATGTTCTTTTGATTGGATCACGGAGTTGCATCCATTACAACCCTACCTTGGCTCTACGAAAACTTGGGTACCCTTTGGAGGATAAACCCTCTGATGAACAACTTCGACAATTGATCATTCATGACATGGGTAAGAACAACCAAGAATTGCTCAACAATATCATCCAAGCTTAGAGTGGGGTAAACAAAAAAAGCCGAAAGGAAGAATACTGTGGAGAAAGAGCCTTACACTCGATGGGTTTTGGATAGGGTACGAGTTGTTAAGTTACTGTTTGACATTGATCCTGAGTACAAGCCAGATGTACCAGATTCTTCGCCTATGTCCCTAGAAGAAATAGACAATTTAAAGAATGCTTTGAAACAAGCTCAAGGGTAGAAAGAAGAATTGGAGCTTAACCTCCATAACTTGACTAAGGAGAAAATAAAAATGTAACGCATACTTGAATCAAAAGACCAACAAATTCAGAAAGATCGTGAGGCATTTGAGAAAGAGAGTCTTAAGCAGAAGCGTTCGACTGAAGGGTTGTTAAGTGTTACTTTCAACTTGTATTTCCACAGCTAACGGTTGGAATATGCTTCTAGCGAGATTGGGAAACTAAGTAGGAGGTACGAAAAGTAAATACAAGACAAAAAGGTGATGAAATAAGATTTCAGGGCTCAAATTCAAATTTTGGCGCAAGCTTCTTTAGATTAAGAAGAACAAATGAAGTATCTTACCACAAGACTCCAAGATAGCCAAGAAGTGGAGGTAGGTGAATGCCTCAAAAGGATGATGGTGGAAAGATTTCTCGACCAAAAGACTGATGAATACGAGCAAGTATGTCTTGAATTATAAGGTGTGATACAGTGGGAGAACTGACTTGGGTGTTTTGCGTTTTATCACAATTGTTACGGATAGCAAGAGTCGCCACCAAATTTTCTTTTATCCAATAAAGGAAATGGTGAAAAGAATAGGAAAGACCTTTTGAAAATTTTCTTGATTTAGGGGGGTAGGTTATGAAAAGGGAAGGTGTTAGCACCCTTTTCATCCATAGTTATCTACAGGCTCTTAATTTCCTGATCACTTTAAAATTCTTTATGTTTGTGTAAGTTTGAAAATATTTTGGAATCGCTTAAGTTTGGCAAAATTTGCAATGATTCTCGCATCGTTGAGAGTGTATACAAAGTGTTGGTTTTAAAAATATTTGTTGAAAAGGGAATGTTTGTAAAGATGTTTGAAATATGCCAATGTAAGGCAATTTTTGTAATGACTCTCGTATCGTTGAGAATGTATACAACATGTTTATTTGAAAAGTGTTTTGATAGTGTGAGGTGTAAATGGTTTTGTTTGTGAGCAAGCAATTACAAGCAATCTACCTACTCTAAAAAAGTTTTTGTTCTTTTCATCCTCCTTTAGATAGTGCTTGCCTACCAATAGTTGGTAGATAGCCATATCATTGGATGTGAGGGACAATCGTGGGTCATCGTACAGTCATAGAAGCAACTTGTAAGATGTTTTAGCAATTGGAATAAGGGACTAAGATCATTTACCGAAGGTAACATTGAAGGGTCATCAAGAGACTATGATCTTTTAATCGAGGGTCTTTGCTAAAAACATCTCATGTTTGAGGGACATGACTGTTTATATCCGAGGCAACAAGTGTGGGTTACCCTAGAGGTGCAAGTGTGCAAGGTGTTTTGTTTTCAAGTATATTATCTTTGAATTTAGGGTTTTGCTATGGTTGATCTTAGTCTTGTCATGCAAACCCTAATTACTAGCAATAATAAGAAAAGCGATAAATTGTGAAATTTAAATGTCATACGCTATTACAATGCTTTGGGAATGGGGGTACAATTTTGTGAATAGGGGAGGAAAGAAATAAAACCCTAATTATTATTACAATCTATTGAATATGAATTCCAACAATAATTATGCACAAAATGCAGAGATGAAGAAGAAATTGCTTTTAGGGTTTTTGATGAAAACGTTTAGAGATTAACCTAATTGAACTAATTAACTTAATTTACAAAAGAGATTAATTATTTAATCAAAAAAACCTAGAATCTAAGTTTATTGAAATTAAGAAGAAAATAAACCTAAGTCTAAGTAAATTTGTTTAGAAAAATAATCTTGAATGTTAGTATTAATTTGGAAAAATATTTTAGAGTATAAACAAACTCTAGTTAACAAAATAAAATAAGTGTTTAAATTATTTTAATTTAATTTAATATATATATATATATATATATATATATATATATATATATATATATATATATATATATATATATATATATATATATATATATATATATATATATATATATATATATATATATATATATATATATATATATATATATATATATATATATATATATATATATATTGTATTCTTGATTAAATAGAAAATAAACAAATAAAATGAAAATAAAGAAAATATGAAAAATATAAAAGATATTGGGCTGAGGTGTTAGAAAAATAAAATGGGGGTTAAAAATAGTAAAAGGGGTGCTAGGCCCAAATGTGTTTTTTGTATGAGTCAGAAAACAATAAAAAAATGATTAATGGGCCTGTGTCAAAGAAGTAGTCAGGGGGGTGTAAAAAACAAATAATAGTTCAGGCCCAAACAGAGGTCTAGCGCCTGTTTTGATTAGGTGTAGCTAGCCCTTTGGAGGTGCATCATGTATTTGCTTTATGGAGTGTTTGATTTAATTGCCTGACATGTTGCGCTAAATTTAAAATAAACTCAATCCTAGTTACAAACTTCATCCTCTTCCTCGTCCCAGAAGCCATTGACAAGATTTTTAAATTTCTGTTATTGCTCATCTCTCAACCATTTGCAAAAGTATAAACATGAAACTTGCTCCATTTTTCAATACGAATTCAAACATATAAATTTCATGAGCTATAAATCAAAGATGAATGATAACTTTATTGGTACCAAATAAAAACCTAATTTTTTCAGAAAGTTCATCTTGAAAATTCGCATCACTCAGGCAACATAAATGAAATCTAAAGACATGGTTAGCTTAAGGGCTATGATGTTTACATTTTTTATTCACAAAGTAACCATTAATGATGCTTGTAGAGATAGTTCAAAGTTGAGAAAAATTACCTCAAAACTGGAAATTATGTATGGAGTTTAAGCAACGTTGGAAGTATGGTGGTGATCCGGATAGCTTCACTAGACTCCTAGGAAGCTAACACAACTCTTACTTTATGCTGAAAGTGCTTGAATCATGCTGGAGAATTCAATGTGCAGAGTTCTGTTTTTGAGTTTGGAAGATGAAGAAGATGATGTTACAGATGGAACATGGATGGGGATGAGTTATATTTGATGTATGGAAGCTTTGAGAATGATTTAGAGGGAAAAATCACGAGTGGAATGTGATATTGAAGTTTTTGGTCAGAAATGTCAAGTTATGGAGGTTTGGATGCAGTTCTGAGTTTCAGGGAGTTTGAGGGAGTTTCAAGGCTTGTGAATTTGTGTCTTAGGTTTCAAATACATCGTCTACTTATAGGAAAGAGGTTTGACATCTTAAAGTAACTAGAATTTTGAGATAACATGTTATGGTTTGGTTGAACATGAGAAATCAAGTTGAATGGATTTTCATAGTTCCAAGGTTCAAGTACAAATATGGGTGTTTGTTGGGTGTAGGGAGGTTGCTTCTTCACTTTACAATGGAGTGTGATCAAAGTAAACAAGTGAGAGGCTCAATGCATTGACCTATGCATAAAGCTTGCTTTACAAGAATGGAAATGGTAACTTTGTGCCAAAAATGGAAAATTGTCTTGGACAATGGCTCAAACACTTGGATAATGGCTCAATAAATTATGTAAACATTTAATAATGGAGTTATTTGTAAGTCATAATTCCTACAAAGTGAGATTATGTAGCATATCTATGCGATTAGGTTATGTGTTCTTCATGAAAGTTCCTTGTAATTCAAATTTATCATGCCAACTCCTTCTCTTCTATTCTCCTAGCTAAAAATGATCTCTTCAAGTTCTTGGAAATTTTAGAAAGCTTGAAAATTTGTCTGCAAGCTTCATGTTGACCACTTTGGCTAAATCAACTTGGAACTAGGTGAAAATTGGTCAAGAAGTTAGGTCAAAAATCTGCCTAAACTTGTTGAAATTTTCACTAAGTGTTTTATGAAAAATGTCATGACTTCATGAGCCCATATCTTCAAATCTAAGAATTTTTTGGACATCAACCATAATTGAAAAAGTTGCAGAATTCATCAAGGTCTACAACTTTCATGTTGAAAGTTTTCCTTGAATCATCTTGCATCTTAGTGAAAAGTTATCATGAAGTAGTGAAATTACCAAGGTTAAAAATACTTAGAAATTTTCTAAGTATTAAAAAATTTGAGTTTTTTGTGGACTTTCTTGATTCTTGTTGACCAAGTTTGATATTTTTTTAATTTCTTGATGAATTTTGACCTTTGAAATTCAATGTTGATCAAAAAGTCAAAGTTTGACTTTTTGTGTATCAGTTGACTTTTCATCAGTTGATCAAACTTCAACTATCAATCCATTTATCTTGAGAAATGATTTGAGCCATAAAATTAAGTCAACATGTTCTGTTTGAATACTTGAGATCATGCTTCAATCCAATAGGTCATGTACTAGGTCGAAAGTCCATGATCAGTCATTCTCAGTCAAAACCCTAATTTTGACAATTTTGTCCCTTTGATGATTTGAATGCTTTTCTTGAGGCATTATGATCAATCCTTGATCAATTGATGAGTATAACCTAAAAAAATTTATGTTGTCCAAAAACCATTAAGTTTGACTGTATATTGACCACATTTGACTTTTTACCCAATACAACTAATTTTCAGTCATCTGAGCAATTGACTGATCAAATTTGTGATGCAATGCTTGAAACTTGGTATGAGCATTCTTGAAGACCTACAATGAAACATGAAAGTCACTTGAGGCATCAAAAGTCCAATTGTCCTTGAGAAAAACTAAACCATAATTTGAAGGCTCAGTGCTTAGGAGGTGAGCTTGTCTGATCAAACCCTTGAGAATCCTTGAGCATTTGAGATCTTTGGTGAGAAATGTTTTGAGAAAAGAGAGGGAAAATTTTAAGGTATAACAGCTTCCCCTGTTCAATATTCTTAAACCTGAAGAGTTAGATTGGTGCGGCCACCATTCGCAACTTGAAGGTAGAAGATGATTGAACACTTAAGTGCCCAAAAATTTGCACTCTCTTATGCATGAAGTAAAAATGTTTGTTGATTATACTGGAAATGGGCTTAAAGATGCCATTTGGAAAGATGATGGAGAGTTGTCGGAGATGGGCTTAAAGATGCCATCCAAAGTAACTGTTGATAGAAATATCATAATGAATCTATGTTCGGCTGTATCTGAGGGGTATCAGAATAAATCTATGCTTGATTTAAACTGAGCCAGAAGATGTCTGCGTCCTTCTTTAACTTGAAAATAATTAGAATAAATCTTTAGTCAATTTAAACTGAACTAGAAGAAGTGTCTACTGGAAAAGTATTAGAATAAACCTTTGGTCAATTTAAACTGAACCAACAAATGTTCATGTTGTCTTTAACTGGAAAAGAATTAGAATAAATCTTTGGTCGATTTAAACTGAACCAAGAAAAGTGTCTACTGATAAAGTATCAAAATAAATCTTTGGTCGATTTAAACTGAACAAGAAGATGTCTACGTCTGTCTTTAACTGGATAAGAATCTGAATAAATCTTTAGTTGATTTAAACCGAACCAGAAAAAGTATCTACTGGAAAAGTATCAGAATAAATCTTTGGTCGATTTAAACTGAACCAGTAGATGTCTGTGTTGGCTTGAACTGGAAAAGAATCAGAATAAATCTTTAGTCGATTTAAATTGAACCAGAAAAAGTTTCTACTGGAAAAGTATCAGAATAAATCTTTGGTCGATTTAAACTAAAGCAGCAGATGTCTAAAGGTAGTTTTTTTCATGTAGATAGTCGCCCTGTCCCGTTTCGGGAATTAACCTGGAACTGTTTAAGAATTGTCGATGATATTCCTCTGTTGATTGATCTTTCCTAAAAAGTTAAAGAGTTGGTTGTATGCAATGTCATGATGTATGAAATGTATTACGTAATGATGTTCTCAAAATAAATGAGATTGTGCTATATGCATTTCGTATGCATATGTTATGATGAATGAATGTGCAATGTTGTTTAAGTGTATTTGTCTTGCAAAATAAATCCCTGACTATTATTGGGGATGAAGAGTATGTGTGTCTTCAATCTTGTCTAGAATGCTTCCGATGGGGATTCCTGGTTACTTGTTTGAGGAAAATCTGCAGGGGATGTATTGATTTTTGTTTGGGGAGTACAATTTAGGAATATTGGTCATCCGTTACTCTATTGGGGAATTTATTTCTTATATACCCTGACTGGGGATAAAAGAGATGGTTAAACTTCCGACTCGTTTGGGGAAGATAATTCATATATACCCTGACTGGGGATAAAAGAGATGGACAATCTTCCGACTTGTCTGGGGAGGATACAGTTAACTGGTATCTGGTCAGATTCTAAGCTTTGCAGTAACTTTCTGGGGATAGTGGCAATTTTACTGGGGAGAAGAATTTTGTCAGTTATTTATAGTGATCTAAGGAATAGACTTGAGCTGGGTAATTTGTAGTCTGTTGGGGAAATAAACCATGTTAGGGAAATAAACCTTTGTTGATGGAGAAGTTCTCTACTGAGGAAACTAACTCTATTGGGGAAATTGAATTTGCTAAAGAGAAGGACTCTACAAGGTTTCGTTCTCAGTTTTGGAGGACCAAACTCAGCTGGGGGAGAGAAATTCCATGCATTGTACTAATGGGAACTGTAGGTTGGTGATATTGTCGGGAAAGAGATTATAATCTTTTATCTGTTGGAGTGATCTACCGGGGAGATTGTGGGGAATGTACCCTTATCTATGAAGACTACTCTGTGGGGAATAATTTCATAGAAGTGGCTCTGACGACTTCACTAGGAATAACCTTATGAAAGGGATTCTGTGGGGATTTATGGACAGCTTGAGTGTCATTCTAGCTCCTAGAGCTTTGAGTAAATTTTTAGTCCTGTTCTTATGCATATGTTTGTTAACAGTTAATCATGTTTATATGCATATGCTCATTCAATTTTAGTCATTGGACGTTTTTGCAAACAAAGCAGAAAAACAAAAAGTATGGACTTTAAAGTATATTTGTATTGATAATTTGCCTATAAACAGGCGATTTTGTACAAGGAGACGAAAATCCTAGTAAGGGGAAGTCGTCGTCATTCTTATGCATAGTATTTTTTTACTATGTCCGCGTTCACAGGGTGCGGGAAATCTTTGCCATCCATAGTGGTTAGCATCATAGCACCGCCCGAGAATACTTTCTTAACAACAAACGACCCTTCGTAGGTGGGAGTCCATTTGCCCCTAGGATTGCCTTGTGGTATTGTGATACGGTGGGAGAGAACTGACTATTTTTGGAATGCTGGTTTGCGTTTTGCGTTTGTTTTTGCAAAATGTCGCGGTAAGCAAGAGTCGCCACCGTCTTTTATTTTATCCAACAAGGAAAGGAAAAAAGCACCCAAAAAAATCCTTTTTCGAGATGTTTCTCGGGTTCGGGGGGTAGATTATAGAAAGGGAAGGTGTTAGCACCCTTTCTATCCGTGGTTATCCACGGGCTCTTAGGTACTTGCTCAAAGTGTTTTCAAAATTTGCTTTTCTTTGTGTTTGTGGGTTTGAAGAAGCTTTTTTGTTTGAAAGGGAGTGTAAGTGCGAAAAGTTTTTGTTTCATTTTGAAAAGAGCAAGTATCTAAGAACCATCTACCTACTCGAAAAAGGAATCAGTATATGCTAATGTCCTTTAAACAGGGCTATCCCACTATGAATGAGTAGGTAGCCTCGTCGTTGGAGTTTTAAGGGTCAATTCGATTATGGGACGTGCGGTCACTAAAGCAATGTTAGGATGCCTTAGTGGTAACCCTAATGTCTTAGATCATTTTTCCGAGGCAACCATTTCGAGGCAACTATGATCTTTGGACAAGAGGGCGACCTCTAAAACTTCCTATACTCAATGACCACGTTCGAAGGCAACCAAGTGAGATGTACCCTAAGAGTGCACATGTGCGAGTGTGTTATTTTCAGTTTATTTTATCTTTGTACATGTTAGTGGTTATCTATGTTGATTTTAGGTTCAAACATTCGATCTTGTCATGCATTCCCTATTATCAAACATCTAACAGTTTATAAGTTGCGGAAATTAAATTGCGGAAATTAAACTAACTATTACAAGGCGTCGGGTATTTACATCGCCAAAAGCAACCCTTGAAATTAAAATGCAGAAAATAAATAAAGCGATAAAAATATTCAAAGTCCTAATTAGCTATTACATTCCGGAAACAGATACAATATTGAAATAAAACTGGATCGCGTGCGGGAAATTAAATCGGGCGAGTTTTTTTTTAGGGTTTTGACCCTTTTTGAAAGAAAGCATTTTTTTGTTTGTTTTTTGAATTAATGAAAGAAATTAAACTAGATTAAATTATTAAATTAATAAACTAATTAATTAATAAAAATATTTTTGGTTTTTTTGTATTTAAGGAAATAAAAATAAATTTGATCAAAGTTAATAAAACCTAATTGTCTAAATTTAATTTAATTTTTGCAAAAAAATATTAAAGCTATTCCTAATTAAAACTAAATCAATTAAATTAACATTTATTAACAAAAATAAAATGCTGAAATTAATTTTAATAAATAAAATATTTTTTGGTTTTTAATTTTATGAAGAAAAAGTTTTGATTGGTTAGTTAGTAATAAAAATAATTAATCAAACAAATAAATAAAATAAATAAAGAAGAAAGAGATAGAAAGACTCAGGGGGGTTTTGGGCCCAAAAGGAGGTGAGAATGGCAATTTCCAAGGCCCATTGGCGCTGGCCTGGTTGACCTCTCTGATTCTCTATGGAACTTTGACTTGGGAACATGATGCACGCTCCACGTGGACCACCAGATTTGGCCTGGGGCCATCTGGCAAGCATTTGAGTGAGGGACCATGGTGCGCTGCAATGCATGAAACGCGCTGGAACACTTGAAAGAAAATAATAATAAGGAATATGGGGACCTGGGATTCGAACCCAGGTCCTGTGAGTCATTGCACAACGCCTCTACCACTGCACCAACATGCTTCATTTGTTATAGTATTGGACAATAATAATAATATATAAAACGCGTTAATATTCCAGAAAATAAAAAACAAAGCGCGCGAATTATGAATCGTCCAATGGGGGAGGGCCACGTCTTCATCTTCATCGTTCAACCCTGGATATTTACCTGCGGATTTATATCCACAGCTAAATTCACATGTCCATCCTAAAATCTATTCTAGGCCATGGAAATTGATTCCAAGCACATGGTCATGCTCGTCTACCTTCCCTGATCACGTCTATGTCCATCAATGGCATCAATTTTTCCTGTAAATAAAATGCCCAAAAAACAAGCTACGAAACCCTAGGTTCGGTTATAGGGCTATAGTACATATAAATGCAATCAAATAATGCCAACAGTCCAGAAATTGCATGAGCATCATGAATATGCCAAAGATTTGTCAAAAAAGTGCAAGAATGTGGGGTTATGATTTCGAACGAAAGGTGATTTTTTGAGACACTTACAAAGCTTCTGGGCGTGTATGGAGACTGGTTTTGGATTGGTTTCGCTTCAATGATTGCCCAACAATGGATTAGTGTGGAGTTTTGCTTCTGAATTAGCCTCTATGCACGATTTCAGTTTCACACTTTTTCACCTTTTTTCAAGTTTTATTCTTGATGATTCTGAAGCCTCTAGCCCTCAAATTTGTGTCCTCTCACTTGAATATGTATGCTGCAATATATTAGGTCAACTTTTGGGTCTTGAATCTTTGCACATTGATGTCCTGAGATTTGATTTGATTCACCATTGATAACCTTCCAATTTTGTCCAAAATCTAATCTTTTTGCACATGGAATGTATGATACTAATTTGATACACTTGATGATGATGATTCAATCCTGAAATAGCCAAAAAGAGATCAAACAATCAATGTTTGGATTTTATTTGATTTAAATTGATTTAAAATGAAATAATTCATTAAAAAATCAAATTAAATAATAAAATTGATAAATTGTCACAAGGCTGAAGCTATGACACGTGTGTAGTGTGACAAGATCAAATAAAGTGGAAAAGAATAGGCCCATTTGACAAAATTTGAAGTTTTGGGGATATTTGACTTTTGGTAATTTTGCAAAAATGGCCAACTTCAACAATGCATAACTTATTCAATTTTGAACTTTTGGAGGTTTTCTTGGACTTTTTAGAAATCTTGAGATGTCCTCTAACCAACCCTTTTGGTCTCATATCATTTTGATATTCCATTCTCAAGTTATAAGCTTTGGAAAAAAAGGTGTTTTTGTTGACTTTCAAAAATGACCTATAATGTCCAAATTTGTAACTTCTTGTGAGTGAATTTTCTGATCTTGGGGTATGAAGATGGATTGTAGGAAATTGCATCCTAATAAAAATTATCTTTGGATGGGTCATTTCTCATAAAGTATGAGAAAGTTATGCTTGGTCAAATTTGAGTTGACTTTTCCTACAAAACCCTAATTTAGCAACTTTTGAATCTTGATGAATTTTGAGCAATCCTTGATGAATCATGATCAACCCTTGATCAAATGATGAAATATACTTCAAAATGATAATGTTGACAAAAAATCTTGAAGTTTGACTGTATTTGGGTCACAGTTGACTTTTGCCCTAGCACAGTCGATTTTTGGACCCCTTGAGCAATTGACTGAGCAAACTTCCCCTGCAAGGCTTGAAATTTGACATGGATGAACTTGAGAGCATATTAGGACATTGGGGATCACTTGAGTTCATTTGGATGCAAGGACCTTGATGCAACATAAAACCCTAATTTGAGGTTGACTGCTTTAGGAGATAGCTTGACTGTCCAACTCTTGAGCAATCTTGAGCCACTTGGAGATTTTTCTTGCAATGTTTTGAGAAATATGGGAGGGAAAATTTTGGAGTACAACAGCTGCCCCTGTTCAATCTTCTTAAACCTGAGGATACATATTGGCTTTCGGGCCTTTCGTGATCCGAAGGTGGAAGATGATTGAACACTAGAGTGCCCAGAAATTTGCACTCGCATGAAGTGGTATCAGTCTGGTGATGTCAGGAATGGGATTACATATGCCATTTGGAGACTGTTGATATGTGGTCTAAACTTCGGCTGGAATAGGAATCAGGGAGACCTTAGCGTCGATCTAACTGAACCAGAGAAGGTCTTGGATTAACTTTGACTGGATCGGCATCAGAAAAATCTTAGGATCGATTTAACTGGACCAGACAAAATTATTGGAACATTTTCAACTGGAATACGAATCAGGGAGATCTTAGGGTCGATCTGACTGAACCAGAGAAGGTCTTGGATTAACTTTGACTGGATCGGTATCAGAAAAAATCTTAGGATCGATTTAACTGGACCAGACAAAAGTCTTGGGATATCTTCAACTAGAATACGAATCAAGGAGATCTTAGGGTCGATCTGACTGAACCAGAGAAGGTCTTGGATTAACTTTGACTGGATCGGCATCAGAAAAATCTTAGGGTCGATTTAACTGGACCAGACAAAAGTCTTGGAATATCTTCAACTGGAATACGAATCAGGGAGATCTTAGGGTCGATCTGACTGAACCAGAGAAGGTCTTGGATTAACTTTGACTGGATCGGCATCAGAAAAATCTTAGGGTCGATTTAACTGGACCAGACAAGGTCTTGGATTAACTTTGACTGGATCGGCATCAGAAAAATCTTAGGATCGATTTAACTGGACCAGAAAAGGTCTTGGATTAACTTTGACTGGATCGGAATCAGAAAAATTTTAGGATCGATTTAACTGGACCAGACAAGGTCTTGGATTAACTTTGACTGGATCGGCATCAGAAAAATCTTAGGATAGATTTAACTGGACCAGATAAGGTCTTGGATTAACTTTGACTGGATCATAATCAGAAAAATCTTAGGATCGATTTAACTGGACCAGACAAGGTCTTGGATTAACTTTGACTGGATCGGCATCAGAAAAATCTTAGGATCGATTTAACTGGACCAGACAAGGTCTTGGATTAACTTTGACTGGATCAGCATCAGAAAAATCTTAGGATCGATTTAACTGGACCAGACAAAAGTCTTCCATAGATGTAGTTTCTTTTGAAGGGACTACCAGGTCATATGAATAGTCGGCGGTGTTTACTGATTCGTCTTTCCCTGAAAAGGTAAAGAGTTAGTCATATGCAATGTCATGATGCATGATATATACCAAGCAATGATGCTCTCAAAATAAATGATATTGTGTGGTATAATGCGTATATGCATGTATCATGATGTATGGAAATGTAATGTCTCTAGATGGGGAAAATAAATCCCAGATAGCTGCTGGAGAATAGAGTTGAATTCTTCGTTTCCGCTGGGGATGGTGAACGAAGGTGATTGCAAGAATAAACCTGCAAGAGAAGATAACTCTGTTGGGGAATAAACTGATGAGGAGATTACTCTGTGGGGAAGAGATGCTCTGCTGAGGATTCCACTGATGAATTCCGTCGGGATGAATTATCGTTGCTGGTGATATTGAATCTGTTGAGGATTGAATTCCTGTTTGTGAAAGGAAAGAACTCCGCTGGGGATGATCTTTCAGTTGCGACTTGCTGGGGATAACCCTGTTAGACTCTTGTGGGGATAATCATTTGAACTTGGCTGGGGAGATTTATTTTTGTACTCCACTAAGGATAAGCTTCCAGAGTCCACTGGGGATGATGCTTCAACTCCGTCGGGGAAGCTTTTTCAGACTGTGCTGGGAAGATTTTAACTCCACTGGGAGTCTCTTGTACTCTGCCGGGGAACACTCTTATATTTTGCTAGGGAATATTAAGAATGTCGGGGATATCGAGCCTTTTTAGTGCTGATGGTATATTAACTCTGCTTGGGGAGAGCATTGTTGATTCGTTCATAGTTGCAAGTCCCAGCTGAGGGAGAGCTACCATTACTGTCTTACTCTGCTGGGAGTGAAGGTATCTTAGTCATATTTTCAGCTGAATTTACCTTGTACCTGGTGGACAAAGCAACTATACAGCTTGGACACTTCTTATTGCCCCTGTTTCTGCTATTACCAGTAATTCGTCTTTTGTTTCGCATGTAAATATTCATGAGCAGCAATTAATGTCAAATGCATATATCAAAAATGAACATTGGACGTTCTTTTTGAAAACAAAACAGAAAAAGGAAAAATAGTTTGAAATTTGTCTGAAAATGAATTTGTATTGATTTGAAGTTTGGCCTGTAAATAGGCGTTTTTGTACAAGAGGCTGACGTCCTAGTAAGAGAACGCCGCCGAACAAATAGAATTTATACAATTTGTGAAAAGAAAACAAAACAGCTATATGAATGATCCCACTGGGTCCCAACTCTGCTATTGCCTTTATGTCCTCAAGCATCTCATCACTTTGCTGCTTGGTTGAAGATGAATTAGATTGATTAGTGTCGTTCGAGCTTAATAGTTGATACTGAAGTCTGGATGCAAGGTGATCCAATGAGACACAATGTTACGCTTTGATCCCTAATTTTTGCCTGAACTGCCCTTTCGGGTTTTCAGTCCACCGGGATACCCATTTTTGCCCAACCCGCCTTTTCAGGTTTTTGACTTGCCGGGTGTACAGATTTTTTTTCATTTTCATCCCTTATTTTTGCCTGAACCCTTTTGGTTCGCCGGGAGGCCCTTATTTTTTCCTAGGCTAGTCAACCTAGCGGGTCTTTGATTATGCATAGTATCTTTTCACTATGTCCGCATTGACGGGGTGAGGAAGGTCGTCACCATCCATGGTGGTTAGAATCATCGCTCCTCCTGAGAAAATGTTCTTAACCACAAATGGCCCTTCGTAAGTAGGAGTCCATTTGCCCCTGGGATCACCTTGAGGTAAGATAATGCGCTTAATTACCACATCTCCAACTTGATACTCTTGTCGTCTAACTTTCTTGTTAAATGCCTTGATCATCCGTTTTTGGTACGTCTGACCATGACAAATAGCAGTAAGTCTCTTTTCTTCGATTAGGTTCAGCTGATCAAGCCGGGTCTGAATCCAGTCATCTTTTCTCAAACCTGCATCCTTCATGATTTGGAGAGAGGGTATCTGAACTTCGATGGGCAAGACAACCTCTATGCCATAAACCAAGGAATAAGGTGTTGCCCCTGTTGACGTCCGCGCTGAGGTACGGTACCCATGAAGAGCAAATGGTAACATCTCGTGCCAGTCTTTGTATGTCACTGTCATTTTCTTCACAATATTCTTAATGTTCTTATTAGCCGCTTCAACAGCCCCATTCATCTTCGGCCGGTAGGGAGAAGAGTTGTGATACTGTATCCTGAATTGCTCGCAGAGCTCGGTGATCATCTTGTTGTTGAGGTTGGTACCATTGTCCGTAATGATCCTCTCTGGTACACTGTATCGACAGATCAGATTGTGCCAAATGAACCGTGCCACGACGTTCTTGGTTACAATAGCAAAGGAAGCTGCTTCAACCCATTTCGTAAAGTAATCAATTTCTACCAAGATGAAACGATGCCCGTTGGATGCCGTAGGTCTGATCTCGCCGATCATATCAATGCCCCACATTGCAAAAGGCCAAGGTGCCGTCAAGACATTCAGAGGTACTGGAGGTATGTGCACCTTATCAGCATAGACTTGGCATTTGTGACATGTCCGAGAATGCTTATAACAGTCGGCTTCCATTATGGACCAATAATATCCTGCCCGAAGGATTTTATTTGCCATGGTGTGTCCACTGGAATGAGTTCCGAAGGTACCTTCATGTAAATCTGCCATGATCCTTTCTGCTTCATTCTTATCTACACATCGCAGTAAGGTTGAATCATTGTTACGCTTGTAAAGAATACCATTGCTGATGAAGAACTTTGTTGCGAACCTCCTCAGAAACGTCTTGTCATTAACAGATGCACCCCGGGGTACTCCTGAGCCTCAAGATACCTTTTTACTTCGTGAAACCAGGGCTTTTCTGTTACCTCTTCAGTCTCGATGTCACAATAATGTGCAGGTTCGTCCAATCTTTCAATGATAATCCGGGGAGCCTCGTTGTCCCAATTGACCTTGAACATAGAAGACATTGTAGCTAGCGCGTCCGCCAACTGATTCTCCTCTCTAGGCAAGTGTTCAAAGGTTATCTCCTCAAAATTGGGAAGCAACGTCAATACATACTCCTTGTAAGGAATAAGGTTCGGGTTTTTGGTATCCCACTCGCCTTTGATCTGACTGATCACGAGAGCGGAATCTCCGAAAACACTTAGAAACTTAATCCTTAGGTCAATTGCTGCTCGAAGACCCATAATGCACGCTTCATACTCCACCATATTTTTGGTGCAGTTGAAACATAATCGGGCGGTGAATGGAGTATGAGAGCCTTTTGGAGAAATGATCACGGCGCCAATGCCATTACCCAAAGCGTTCGAAGCTCCATCAAAGTACATAGACCATCGGGATCCTTCCTCAGGTCCTTCATCCGGTCCAGGTGTCTCACAATCAGTTACTAACATGATATTCTCGTCCAGGAATTCAAAGTTCATAGACTGGTAATCATCCACTGCCTGATGTGCCAAATGGTCTGCCAACACACTTCCCTTGATTGCCTTTTGGGTCGTGTACTGGATGTCATACTCAGTCAAGATCATCTGCCATCTTGCAATTCTTCCGGACAAGGCGGGCTTTTCGAAGATATACTTGATTGGATCCATCTTTGATATCAATAGAGTAGTGTGAGTCAACATATACTGTCTCAGCCAGCGAGCAGCCCATGCCAAAGCGCAACAAGTTTTCTCAAGCAATGAGTATCGGGTCTCGCAGTCGGTAAACTTTTTGCTAAGGTAATAAATAACATGCTCTTTTCGGCCAGACTCATCATGCTGACCCAGCACACACCCCATTGAGTTGTCGAGTACTGTCAAGTATAAGATCAGAGGTCTCCCCTCAACCGACAACATCATAATAGGTGGCTCTTGGAGATACTCTTTGATCCTTTCTAAAGCGGCCTGACATTCATCGTTCCAACGTACTACTTGATCTTTCTTCAACAGCTTTAAGATTGGCTCACAAGTAGCAGTCAGTTATGAGATGAATCGGGCAATGTAATTTAGTCATCCCAGAAAGCCTCTGACTTCTTTCTCTGTTATGGGAGTTGGCATTTCCTGTATAGCCTTCACCTTTGTAGGATCCACTTGAATACCCTCATCGCTTATGATGAAACCCAGCAGCTTACCAGATCTCACCCCGAAGGTGCACTTGTTCGGGTTTAATCTCAGCTTGTACAACTTCAGTCTGTCAAACAGCTTCTGCAGATGGTCAAGGTGTTCCTCCTCAATTTGGGATCTTGCAATCATATCGTCGACGTATACCTCGATCTCATGGTGGATTATGTCATGAAACAAAGCAACCATGGCACGCTAATACGTTGCCCCAACATTCTTCAATCCAAAGGGCATGACCTTGTAGTAAAAAGTACCCCACTGAGTAACAAAAGTTGTCTTCTCCATGTCTTCGGGAGCCATTTTAATCTGATTATAACCAGAGAAGCTATCCATAAAGGAGAATACCTTGTGCTGAGCGGTGTTGTAAACCAGAACGTTGATATGAGGTAGAGGGAAATCATCTTTGGGGCTTGCCCTGTTCAGATCCCTATAGTCAACACACATTCGAACCTTACCATCCTTCTTCGGTACAGGAACCACATTGGCCACCCACTGAGGGTAAGAAGTAACTGCTAGAAAACCGGCGTCAAACTCTTTCATAACTTCAGCCTTAATTTTCTCAGACATCTCTGGGCGCATTCGGCGAACCTTCTGTTTCACTGGAGGACATTCTTCCTTGGTAGGAAGACGATGAACCACAATATCGGCATCCAAACCAGGCATATCTTCATAAGACCAGGCAAAGATCTCAACGTAGTCACGCAGAATCTGAATTAACCGTTGCTTCATGCTAAGCTCCAGATTTGCACCGATCTTGACCTCTTTCTTGTCTATCTCTGTACCCAGATTTACTGATTCCACTGGCTCTTCGTGTGGCTGAATAGCCCTCTCTTCTTGAAGTAGCAGTCTAGCAAGTTCACCAGGCACTTCGTAACCATTTTCACCTTCGTCTTCGGCTAAGTTGATCAGATTTTCGAAGTCATAACCGACAATAGCAGAGTCGTTACCAGTAGGATCCAGAGTGGATGTAGACCTGTATATGTGAGTGTGAGTAAAATAGCTGTTTTGCAATATATAATAAAGAAAAACAAGGAGCACAAAATTTGAAATGCAAGAAACGTCCAATGCTTTTTTTAATGATATATGAAAATGACACACATAAAGCCCTCACAAATGAAGCCACGGTGCCCCGGGTAAGACCCCGGGCCGTAGAGTTTAAAACATTGTCTGTTACAAATTCAAAACAAAAAGTTTCATTATTGGGTAACAAAAGAAATAGGGATGAAGTCCTTTGTTGTCCAGTTGCTTGGTCCACCGTCGGTCGTAGGATAGATCCAGCTGTCGAACTCAGACTCTTCCACATCGTCTTCAATGGCATTCACTCCTGAATTGCTGATGAACACGGGAGGTCTTCCGATTCGTGCATTCCGAACAGCCATTTGAGCCTCTGCAGTGAAACCCAAACCAAACTTGTTAGTCTTCTGTGTAAAATCAGGGAGTTGGCCCCAATTCACACACCCACCTTTCTCAACAACAGCCCGGGCATCCTTAAAGGAAGCCATCTTCATAGGAGAATCCTCAACAACAGTCTCAGCTAATGCCAGTGTCTGGGGAACCTCTTCAAAATGCTGAAATGGGATATCAATGAACTCCCCATCCATCTCTACATATCGAAAAGAGTTGAGGTGGCTCACCATGTACTCCTCCTCTCCCTGTACTGTCACAATCTTCCCTTTGACCGAGTACTTTAGCTTCAGGTGGAGCGTTGAGGTAACTGCCCCAGCTTTGTGGATCCATGGTCGACCCAGCAAACAAGAATAAGATGGCCGAATGTCCATCACATAGAATGTAGAGTTGAAAACCTGAGAACCAACCTTAATCGGAATATCAACCTCTCTGTGCACCATCCTCTTAGACCCATCAAAGGCCCTGACAACAATGTTGCTTGGTTTCAACTCCAACCCTTCACAGTCCAACCGGTCTAGAGCTTTCTTAGGCAAAACGTTCAACGAGGAACCAGTATCCACTAATACATGAGCGAGAGTGGTGCCCCTGCATTCAATGGAGACATGCAGGGCATCATTGTGATTCTTCCCCTTAGCAGTCAAGTCGGCATCAGAGAAACCCAACCCATTATCAGCAGTCAAACTAGCCACACAATCTTTAAACTGATCAGTTGACATTTCTGGCGGTATGTGTGCAGTCTTTAGGAATGCAATCAGAGCCTTGGCATGGGCCTCTGAGCATAGAAACAGTGAAAACATAGAGAACTTGGACGGGGTTTGCCCCAGCTGCTCGACTACATTATAGTCACTCTTTTTGATGATTTTCAGAATCTCTTCCATCTCTTGTCTAGAAGCTTCAACAGTAATCGTCTTCGGTGCCTCCGTCTGGGCAGGCTCATCAGTGGTCCCTTTGCCCCGAGCGTCAGATGACTCGGCGACAGGGGGTAAGAATAGGAACTTGAATAGGAATAGTAGCAGGTACACTGGCAGGTGTAATAACAACAGGTTTTCGGGCAGTTGGTGGAGAGATATCAGGTGAGAAAAGTCTTCCGCTGCGGGTGACTTTGGCAGGTCCAACAATATTGCTAACGTCAGTATCAGCATCCAACTCTTGTTTAACTCCATGAAAATAAACATCGGCCCCGTACTGCCAAGGGACAGCTTTATCAGAGGTGTAGGGGATAGGCCCCAGAACAATGATGATCAATGGTGCGATTCTTGGAACAGATGTAATTCTAACAAGATTTCTCGAGGGAGCCTTGGAAGAATTGTCGAAAATGGTAACAATGGCAACTTCTTCAGTATGAACTAAAGGAACAACAGTCTTCTCAAACATAATTTCTTTACTATCCATCAGGCGCTGGACACCTGATTTCAAAAGATGGCAACCGGTTGGTAGGGCAGAACACATACGGCAACCTTCGTCACAGCCCGGAAATAAACCGGCTAGCAAAAGGTTCTTCTTCACAGTCGTCAAAGGGGTAGAAACATCATTCACAGAAACCACAAACGAGTCTTCATCTATAGCATTCACTCCATGCTTGGGCATAGGAGCAGTCACAATGTTAGGTCTTTCGGGAGCCTCAAACTAAATCTCCTTAGCATCAATTAAGTCCTGTATCTTGTTCTTCAAAGACCAACAATCATCTGTATTATGCCCCCGGCTATCAGAGTGAAAAGCGCAGCGGGCATTAGGGTTGTACTTTGGTGATGTTGTATTTAGATTCTTCGGGGCTTCCCTTGGAATCACCAGATTAGTTTTCAGTAACTGTGGTAGAATCTGAGACAAAGTCATATTGAGACGGGTGAATTGCCTTCGAGGTCTCTCTTCCTTTTGTTGATTATTGTGCTGAGGAGCACCAGCAGGTCTTGAAATAACAACCGCATTAACAGCCTGGAGGCGTTCAAATCTATTCTGGCTTTTTGAACCATAAACAACACTGGATTCTTTCTTAAACGGCTTCTTCTCGGTGCTTGATGAAGCACCCTTTTGTATCTTACCAGCCTTAATACCAGCCTCAATCCTTTCACCGGTCATAATTAGCTCTGTAAACCCAGACGAAGAGCTTCCAATCAGGTGGTTGAAGAATGGACCAGACAAGGTCCCTAGAAACATATCCACAAGCTCCCGATCAGCCAAGGGTGGTTTCACTCTTCCGGCGAGGTCCCTCCACTTCTGAGCATAATCTTTGAAACCTTCACCCGTTCCCATAGACATACCCTGGAGTTGGGTACGAGTGGGAGCGAGGTCAGAATTGTATTGGTATTGCCTGTAGAAAGAAGTAACCAAATCTTCCCAACTATGGATACTGGCTCCGTCTAACTGGTAAAACCACTCAAGCTGAGTCCCTGAGAGACTGTCTTGAAATAAGTGTATCCATAGGTTCTTATCAGCGGTGTACGGCTGAATCTTCCTTACATATGACCGGAGGTGAAGCTTCGGACAAGAAACTCCATCATACTTAGCAAAAGCTGGTGCTTTGAATTTGTGGGGAATCACCACCCCAGATGATAGACCCAGATCACCAAAGTCTAGACCAGGCACTTTCTGAACTTCCATCACACTCAACCGGTCTTCCAGTTGTTTGTATCTATCCTCAGCAGGAGGATACTGGTCTTCGTCGAAGTCCGTCTCATTGTCGGAGACCACAGGGCTAGGAGCCCTCCTTTCTTCCTGACTATCTTTTCCTCTAGATGAGGTGGTCAAATCAACTTCATCCCGTAGCCTATTTCCAAACTTGTGACCTATGTTAAACAAGATTGTCCTCTTCTTCTTCTTCTTCTTCTTCTTCTCTTTCAGAATCAGGGTCTTTAGGTCTTGCTGACCCTTAGCTAGATTCATGAACAACTCTTGGAATTGGGCATTCTGGGCCTGTAGGGCCTTGATTGCTTGCTCAGTTGAAGGTTCAACAGACATGATGAGCGCTGAAATAAACAACAAAGAAGATAAGAGACCTATAATGGGTACCTGTTATGAAGTGCATAGGATGAAATGCGTATGATATGATTTCAAAGACAATCGAGAGATTCAAATTCGTAAATAAGAAATGAAACAAACTTTTATTAGATAAACTTTGAAATTCAAATTGTTCAACAAATTTCCCTTAAGGCGTTACAAGAAAGGAAATACTGAAAAGTAAATAAAAACTGGAAAGGAAATAATCAAAGGGAAATCAGTGCTCCCATGGTCGCTTCTTGTCGGTGCGGACATAGTCATTGAGAATCCGCTTGTTCTCCAGCTGCCTAGTCAACTTCTGGATCTTCTGCTCTTGCTCGTTAAACCTTTCTCGGTAAGAATCCCACTCTTCTCTCAGCTGCATCCAAGACCTTTTCAGTGCCCCAACATCGGTGGGCATATGGGGATGGAGGATGGTTGGAAGAACCCCTTCTTCATTAGCAACTTCAACAATGATAGGCAGGACGACTTCATACGGCATACCCAGCTTTTGGGCACGGATACGGACCCATCTGAGATATGGCTCCATCGAAAGTGAAGTCTTAGGACCCAGCTCATGTGGATCATATCTATGAACTCTATCCCAAGCCCTTATGAACCTGCGGCGCTGCTCGTCGCTATCCCCTTGAAAGTCAAAGATGATACTAGGCATTAGCAGCTCATGAGGTCCTTCTCTTCTGGCTCGCCCAAACTGACGTAAGGCCAAGCATGGATTATAAGAAATTTCCCCACAGGTTCCTATCTGTGGAACATTAAGGTATTCCCCACAGCGATCAATAATGGCTACCTCATCCATACCCTTGATAGTCCAGATGATGTCATTATGCGAGAGAGACATAACCCTATAAGCCCAGCCCATGCCTTCTTTGTTATTCAACACTGATTTGGGGAGGTGCGAAATAAACCACCTCGCCAATAACGGAGCACAGCACATCAAGGTTCCCCGCTTCCGAGCAGTACGGGCATAAAGCTGATGAAGAATGTCACCCAAGAGAGTGGGTACAGGATTATGAGAGATGAAGTTTTCACCGCATTCACATTAATGAAGGAGTCAGGATTCGGAAACAATACCAAGCCATATATCAGAAGAGCCAGAATATCCTCGAATGCCTTGAAGTCTAGATTATCCCAGAAATAATTAGCCTTACTAACCAAGAACTTAGTCAGGAATCCCTTTGCTCCACTTCTAGTCTCCCAATTAGCCATTACCTCATCCTTTGTCATATGAAGGGCTGCAGCAATCTCTTCCAGCCTAAGGATCTTCTCCCAACCAGTAAACAGGGTCTGCTCCAGAATAGAGATACCGAGCAGATCAGAGAACTCTTTTAAGGTGGGAACCAACTGGTAGTCCTGAAAAGTAAAGCAATGGTACAATGGATCATGGAACTGGACTAAGACACTCATCATCTGCTCGTCCAATTTGGAAGTGACCAAACCCAAAAGGTAACCATGCCTCCTGATGAAGGAAGTAGTATCAGGCATCTTTGCAATCAATTCTTTAAGCATAGTGGGAGCCTAGACAAAGTTGATCCGGATGGTGTTCCTACGCATGGGAATCATGGCCTACAAAACAGAACAAAGATGAAGCCCTCCTATCTTTGAAATAGGTTAGTTCAATGCAAGATGTATGCAATGTTATGATGTCATGATGTCATGATAGAAAGCACACCACAAGTATCCACAAATAGCAAACATGGTAAAGGCACACAAGTCACACATAGAGCCCTTAGATTTCAGGCTGGCAAGGAGCTTAGGTACTACCCTCTTTCAGTTCAGTTGGTTTAAACCTGTCCTAAAAATAGTAACCGGGTTCTAGAGGATCTCAATATCACTGACTACCCTCAATCGGTCATAATTCCACTTTAGCAACCTTTTCTTGCAGCCGGAATCATCACGAGAGTTTAGTCTCAATGAGTGTAGTATACTGCTACTGTTCTATGGCCAAGTTGGTCAATTTAAATGTTCTAAGGTCAGTTGGTACTTAATGACCCCTTAGAAGACCCATATTCTCCTCGTTCCAACACAAGGGATATCGGTACAGACTAAAGTGCCACACCAATGTAGCTACTGCTTCAACCGTAACGGTCTACGCCGTACAGTTCCCTCACAGTTTATTGCTACTTACCTAAAGGGTATCCCCCATATCCGGGTTAGGATCTATAGTAACTCCGATACAAGCCCACAAATATAAAGCATACAAAGCACACAATTGAAAACACAGTGATCTAATCCTAAGGTACACCCCACTTATGTTTATCCCCAGCAGAGTCGCCAGTTCTGTGATACGGTGGGAGAGAACTGTCTGTTTTTGGAATGCTGGTTTGCGTTTTGCGTTTGTTTTTGCAAAATGTCGCGGTAAGCAAGAGTCACCACCGTCTTTTATTTTATCCAACAAGGAAAGGAAAAAAGTACAGAAAAATTCCTTTTTCGAGATGTTTCTCGGGTTCGGGGGGTAGATTATAGAAAGGGAAGGTGTTAGCACCCTTTCTATCCGTGGTTATCCACGGGCTCTTAGGTACTTGCTCAAAGTGTTTTAAAAATTTTCTTTTCTTTGTGTTTGTGGGTTTGAAGAAGTTTTTTTGTTTGAAAGGGAGTGTAAGTGCGAAAAGTTTTTGTTTCGTTTTGAAAAGAGCAAGTATCTAAGAACCATCTACCTACTCGAAAAAGGAATCAGTCTGTGCTAATGTCCTTTAGACAGGGCTATCCCACTATGAATGAGTAGGTAGCCTCGTCGTTGGAGTTTTAAGGGTCAATTCGATTATGGGACGTGCAATCACTAAAGCAATGTTAGGACGCCTTAGTGGTAACCCTAATGTCTTAGATCATTTTTCCGAGGCAACCGTTTCGAGGCAACTATGATCTTTGGACAAGAGGGAGACCTCTAAAACTTCCTATACTCAATGACCATGTTCGAAGGCAACCAAGTGAGGTGTACCCTAAGAGTGCGCATGTGCGAGTGTGTTATTTTCAGTTTATTTTATCTTTGTACATGTTAGTGGTTATCTATGTTGATTTTAGGTTCAAACATTCGATCTTGTCATGCATTCCCTATTATCAAACATCTAACAGTTTATAAGTTGCAGAAATTAAATTGCGGAAATTAAACTAACTATTACAAGGCGTCGGGTATTTACATCGCCAAAAGCAACCCTTGAAATTAAAATGCGGAAAATAAATAAAGCGATAAAAATATTCAAAGTCCTAATTATCTATTACATTTCGGAAACAGATACAATATTGAAATAAAACTGGATCGTGTGCGGGAAATTAAATCGGACAAGTTTTTTTTTTAGGGTTTTGACCCTTTTTGAAAGAAAGCATTTTTTTGTTTGTTTTTTGAATTAATGAAAGAAATTAAACTAGATTAAATTATTAAATTAATAAACTAATTAATTAATAAAAATATTTTTGGTTTTTTTGTATTTAAGGAAATAAAAATAAATTTGATCAAAGTTAATAAAACCTAATTGTCTAAATTAATTTTAATTTTTGCAAAAAAATATTAAAGTTATTCCTAATTAAAACTAAATCAATTAAATTAACATTTATTAACAAAAATAAAATGCTGAAATTAATTTTAATAAATAAAATATTTTTTGGTTTTTAATTTTATGAAGAAAAAGTTTTGATTGGTTAGTTAGTAATAAAAATAATTAATCAAACAAATAAATAAAATAAATAAAGAAGAAAGAGATAGAAAGACTCAGGGGGGTTTTGGGCCAAAAAGGAGGTGAGAATGGCAATTTCCAAGGCCCATTGGCGCTGGCCTGGTTGACCTCTCTGATTCTCTATGGCACTTTGACTTGGGAACATGATGCACGCTCCATCTGGACTACCAGATCTAGCCTGGGGCCATCTGGCAAGCATTTGAGTGAGGGACCATGGTGCGCTGTAATGCATGAAACACGCTGGAACACCTGAAAGAAAATAATAATAGGGAATATGGGGACCTGGGATTCGAACCTAGGTCCTGTGAGTCATTGCACAATGCCTCTACCACTGCACCAACATGCTTCATTTGTTATAGTATTGGACAATAATAATAATATATAAAACGCGTTAATATTCCAGAAAATAAAAAACAAAGCACGCGAATTATGAACCGTCCAATGGGGGAGGGCCACGTCTTCATCTTCTTCGTTTAACCCTGGATATTTACCTGCGGATTTATATCCGCAGCTAAATTCGCATGTCCATCCTAAAATCTATTCTAGGCCATGGAAATTGATTCCAAGCACATGGTCATGCTCGTCTAGCTTCCCTGATCACGTCTATGTCCATCAATGGCATCAATTTTGCCTGTAAATAAAATGCCCAAAAAACAAACTACGAAACCCTAGGTTCGGTTATAGGGCTATAGTACATATAAATGCAATCAAATAATGCCAACAGTCCAGAAATTGCATGAGCATCATGAATATGCCAAAGATTTGTCAAAAAAGTGCAAGAATATGGGGTTATGATTTCGAACGAAAGGTGATTTTTTGAGACACTTACAAAGCTTCTGGGCGCATATGGAGACTGGTTTTGGATTAGTATCGCTTCAATGATTTCCCAGTAATGGATTAGTGTGGAGTTTTGCTTCTGAATTAGCCTCTATGCACGATTTCAGTTTCACACTTTTTCACCTTTTTTCAAGTTTTGTTCTTGATGATTCTGCAGCCTCTAGCCCTCAAATTCGTGTCCTCTCACTTGTATATGTATGCTGCAATATATTAGGTCAACTTTTGGGTCTTGAATCTTTGCACATTGATGTCTTGAGATTTGATTTGATTCACCATTGATAAACTTCCAATTTTGTACAAAATCCAATCTTTTTGCACATGGAATGTATGATACGAATTTGATACACTTGATGATGATGATTCAATCCTGAAATAGCCAAAAAGAGATCAAATAATCAATGTTTGGATTTTATTTGATTTAAATTGATTTAAAATGAAATAATTCATTAAAAAATCAAATTAAATAATAAAATTGATAAATGGTCACAAAGCTGAAGCTAGGACACGTGTGTAGTGTGACAAGATCAAATCAAGTGGAAAAGAATAGGCCTATTTGACAAAATTTGAAGTTTTGGGGATAGTTGACTTTTGGCAATTTTGCAAAAATGCCCAACTTCAACAAAGCACAACTTCTTCAATTTTGAACTTTTGGAGGTTTTCTTGGACTTTTTAGAAAGCTTGATATGTCCTCTAACCAACCCTTTTGGTATCATCTCATTTTTATATTGCATGCTCAAGTTATAAGCTTTGTAAAAAAAGGTGTTTTTGTTGACTTTCAAAAATGACCTATATTGTCCAAATTTATAACTTCTTGTGAGTGCATTTTATGATGTTGGGGTATGAAGATGGATTGTAGGAAATTGCATACTCTTCAAAATGAGCTTTGGATGGGTCATTTATCATAAAGTATGAGAAAGTTATGCTTGGTCAAAGTTGAGTTGACTTTTCCTACAAAACCCTAATTTAGCAACTTTTGAATCTTGATGAATTTTGAGAAATCCTTGATGAATCATGATCAACCCTTGATCAAATGATGAAATCCTTCAAAATGGTAATGTTGACAAAAAATCTTGAAGTTTGACTGTATTTGGGTCACAGTTGACTTTTTCCCTAGCACAGTCGATTTTTGGACCCCTTGAGCAATTAACTAAGCAAACTTCCCCTGCAAGGCTTGGAATTTGACATGGATGAACTTGAGAGAATATTAGGACATTGGGGATAACTTGAGGTCATTTGGATGCAAGGACCTTGATGCAACATAAAACCCTAATTTGAGGTTGACTGTCTTAGGAGATAGCTTGACTGTCCAACTCTTGAGCAATCTTGAGCCACTTGGAGATTTTTCTTGCAATGTTTTGAGAAATATGGGAGGGAAAATTTTGGGGTACAACAGGTATAATGATGCACTTTATTACCAAGTCACCAACCTGGTTTACCTGATGCTTGATCTTCTTGTTGAAAGATTTGATCATACATTTCTAGCACATCTGACCATGACAAACAACAACCAACCTCTTCTCGTCAATCAGGTTCGACTGATCCATCCTTGTCTGTATCCATTTGTCTTCGTCTAAGTCTACTTTTTTCATAATCCTTAGATAAGGAATATGAACTTTGACAGGAATGACAACTTCCATGCCATAGACAAAAGAGAAAGGGATAGCCCCAGTTGATGTTCGCTCCGAAGTACGATAGCCATGAAGAGAAGATGGTGGAATCTCATGCCAGTATTTGCAGGTCACCACCATCTTTTGCACAATCTTCTTTATATTATTGTTAGCATCTTCCACTGTGCCATTCATCTTAGGTCTGTATGGAGAAGAGTTGTGATGCTTGATCTTTAACTGCATGCAGAGTTTAGTGATCATGGAATTGTTAAGGTTGGTGCCATTGTCAGTGATGATCCTCTCAGGGATACCATACCGGAAGATGAGGTTATGCTTGATGAACTGGGACACGATATTCTTGGTAACTTAGGCAAGTGAAGCTGCTTCAACCCACTTCGTAAAGTATTCTATGGTAACAAGAATGAAACGGTGTCTATTAGAGGCTATAGTTTTGATTTCTCCAATCATATCGATGCCCCACATTGCAAATGGCCAAGGAGCAGTCATGAGGTATTGGAGGCACAAGAACTTTGTCAGCGTAAATTTGGCACTTATGGCAAGTCCTCTAGTGAAGGTGACAATCAGTTTCCATGGTCGACCAACAGTATCCAGCTCTCAGAATCTTCTTGGCCATATTATGTTTACTAGAATAAGTACCAAAAATATCTTCATGCATATCCTCCATGATCTTCTCTGCTTTCTCCTTGTCCATACAACAGAGTAGAATTGAATCATAGTTGCACTTGTATAAGATCCCATTGCTCAGGAAGAACTTGGCTGAGAACCTCCATATGAACTTCTTGTCGTTGATTGACGCCTCTTCAGGATACTCTTGAGCTTCGAGATATCTTTTCAACTCATGAAACCAAGGCTTCTCCTCTACACCATCAGTGTCAATCTCATAGCAGTGTGCTGGTTCGTCAAATCTTTCGACAATAATTTTGGGAGCTTCGTTGTCCCACTTGACCTTGAACATAGAAGACATGGTAGCTAAGTCATTTGCCAACTTACTATCTTCCCTCATAATGTGTTCAAATGTAACCTCTTCAAAGTACGGGATAAAGGTTAGCACAAGCTCTTTGTAAGGGATAAAATTTAGATGTTTTATATCCCACTCTCCTTTAATTTGACTGATGACCAAAGCTGAGTCTCCATATTAACTTAAGAATTTGATTCTTAAGCCAATAGAAGCTTTAAGACCCAGGATGGACGCTTCGTACTCGGCCATATTGTTGGTACATTCAAAGAAGAGTCTGGCAATGAAAGGCATATGGCAACTGTGATACGGTGGGAGAACTGACTTTGAGGTTTTGTGTTTGTGTTCGCAAATGTTTCGGTTTAGCAAGAGTCGCCACCGACTTTTCTTTTATCCAAAAGGAAAGGTGAAGAAGCACAGGAAATACCTTTAGAGATGTTTTCTTGAGTTCGGGGGGTAGATTATGAAAAGGGAAGGTATTAACACCCTTTTCATCCATGGTTTTCCATGGGCTCTTAGTTACTTTCTAGATCACTTGCTTTTGTTTGAAAATGTGATTTGTGTGGTTTTTTGAAAGTATTTTGAAAAGGCGCCACCGTTTAGGCAAACTTTGTAATAGTTCTCGTTCATAAGAACATATACAAAGTGTTGAGCTTTTGAAAATATTCCATGTTTGGAAAGTGTTTTGAAAGTGTTTTTGAAAGTGTATGTGATTATTTTTGAAAATAGCAAGGATGTTTGTTTTGAAATTGAGCAAGCAACTAGGAGCAATCTACCTACTCAAAAGGTCTTAGGTGTTCTTTTCCTCCTCCTTTAGACGTGGCTGTCTTACCATTGATTTGGTAAGAAGCCCCATCGTTGGATGTGAAGGGACGGACATGGGTCATCGTATAACCATGATAGCAATGTTGTGAGATGACTTAACACTTTTCTTCAGGGAGATCATTTTGAAAGGCAACTTCTATAGCGTCATCGAGGGACTATGATCTTGTGTTTTCGATTTGTTTGTGCTAAGACATCCCACATGCATAACATGGCCATTTTTGTAAGGCAACAAGTGGAATTACCCTAAGGGTGTAAGTGTGTGAGTGTATTTGATTGCATGCATAATTTGTCTTGAATTAGGGTTTTCTAAACATTGGTTTTAGTCTTGCCATACACACCCTAATTACTAACAATATATGAAAGCAATAAAAGTACGAAAAATAAAGATTCTACGCTATTACAATCATTAGGGGGATGGGGTGTACAAACTTCAAATGGGGATTGCAAATTAAATCCTATGTTACTATTACAACCATATTAAATGGATAAGAATGTACAGGAAATGTAAAATGTTTGTCTCGCTTTTTTAAAAAAAGAAATAAGTTTTGTTTAAGAAAATATTTTTTGTCTTTTTATATTAAAAGAGAATATAATATGTGAATATGAAATATTTTTGGTATTTTTGATTAATGAAAAATAAAGATGATGGCAAAAAATAATAAAAGAGAAAGAAAACAAAATCAGTGCAAATGCTGAAAATAGAAGAGGTCAGAAGTTCTGACTCTGACTTGCTGCACAAACAGAAACAACATTAGTAGAAATATGGAAGCTCAGAAGTTCTGGATCTTCTGAAAACTCAGAAGTTTTCAGAAGTTCTGATGCAACTGACAAAATTTCTTCTCCCTTCTCCATGCTGGTCAGAACATCTGTAACTTAGTCATTTCTTAACAAAACAGAAGTTGCACACATAACAGTTATGAAAAGTTTCATGATGTTTCAGAAGCAAGAGATATCAGCAACACAAATTAGAAGCAAACATGAAAGGTGAAAAACAAGTTTTCAGATGTTCTGGATCCACTGAGGACACATAAGTTTTCAGAAGTTCTGATGCATCTGTCAGAACTTTGCCTCTCTCCATGCTAGTCAGAACATCTGCAGCTTAGTCATTTCTTAACAGAACAGAATTTGTGCATATAACAGTTATGACAAGTTTTCATGAAATATCTTAAACACAAATCAGAAGCAACATGGATTTTCTAATCCTAATTGAGTCCTAATTTCTTTATGAAACTCTGAACTGGGATTCCTTCTACTTAGGCAGGTAGATGCATGAAATTTCAGAATATGTACATCATCAGGATCATAATATCTACATTGTGTTAAATATGCAAAATCTGACAATGCCTAATTAGTATGATGAGAGTCAGCAGAAAACTTACCTTGCAGCTGGAAAATACTCTGGGAGCTGGAACCTGGTTATGACTACTTGTGGTGTTCTGAACAGCTTCCTCACGTGTTCAGTAGGCCTTTGAGGTGGATATTGGTGGAGAATGTGTTACTGTTTGACTACAAAATCTTGGATGGCTTTTGAATGTATATCAGGAACTGTATGGGTGGTTTTGGTCAAGAAATAACTTGAGGAAAAAATGGAGTTTTAATGCAAGAATCAAATGCTGAGATTTTGTATTTTTATGTTTATAGTTTCCTGGATTCTTGGAATTTTTTGCAGGGGTTCAAGGCTTTTCTTTCTCAAGTTTTTTCCACCTCTTTCATAAATTTTTCCCCGACCCCTTTTCAATGGCCAAGGTATTCTATTTATAGGCAAAGGTTTTGTAGTTTGGAGAAGTCAAGTGGCGCCAACATCATACGCTAGATGCTGACTTACTCTTGAAGTAAGCTTAAACAAGCTTGGTTCAATGCACCAAGTGGGATGGTTAGCAGTGCCTAAGCTGGATTTGTCAGCATGAATTAAGGAAAAGTAAGAGCAGTGCATGGGCCTAGCACACTTTTGCATAAAAATTGCTTTCCCAAGACAGTAGGGGTACACGTGGGGGAAATCCTTTGGATAAAGTATCAAAAGTGGTTGTGAGCATTAAATGAGCATTAAATGATGATGAGATTTATCAACCCAGAAATCCTGTAAATGTGAGATTTTGCATCATTGCTTGGATCAGAAATTCTGCTTCAGCGTAGCATCCCATCTTCTGATCCTTTTATCTTCTGGCCCCAGCATGTTCTGAAGGGACTCTCAGACTTTTTCAAGAAGCTTTGTATCACGCTTTATAAACCTTCTTTGAACTGTTCTTGAAAACTCTGACTGGACCTTTATGAAAACTTGCCCTGAAGTTCTGACCAAACTCTGTCTTGAGAATATCCAGAATTTGCTGAGCGTTATGGTGATAATCTGGTCACAGAAGATTAGAAACATAACCTCCATGCGCTGAAGAGTCATGTTCTGATTGAAGACTATGTTCTGAACCATGTTTGCAACTTCTGACTGCACTTGTATGGAGGCTGGCTCAGAAGTTCTGAAGTATCACATACTCTTAACACTTAGAAAATTTTCTAAATGTTTAGAAAATTTGATTTTTCCAAAGTAACTTCTGACTCCTGATTTTTTTGATGAACCAATCTCATCTCTTGATGAAATAAAATTGTTGAAACTTGATTTGATATGAAAGTCAAAGTTTGACTTTTCAGTGTGCTTTTGACCATTTTGCCCTTGTGAATGACTTTCTTGGAAAATTGATAATTCAAGGCTTGGAATTGGATGGAATCAAACTTGAGGATCCAGGGTGATTCTTTGAGAAATGAGAGGGAAAATTTTGGGGTACAACAACAACCTTCAGGGGAAATGATCACAACACCAATTCCGTTACCCAGTGCGTTGGAAGCTCCATCAAAAACCATAGTCCATCGGGATCCTTGCTCAGGTTCTTCATACAGTCCATGCTTTTTACAATCTGTAATCAGCATGATATTCTCGTACGGAAATTTAAAGTTCATAGATTGGTAATTATCTACAGCTTGATGTGCCAAATGATCTGCCAACACACTTTCTTTGATTGCTTTTTGTGTAGTGTACTGGATGTCGTACTTAGTTAAGATCATTTTCCATCAGGATATCCTTTCGGAGAGAGCTGGCTTCTCGAAGATGTACTTGATGGGATCCATCTTAGAGATCAGTAAAGTGGCATGAGTAAACATATACTATCTTAGTCGGCGAGCAACTCATGCCAAAGCGCAACAAGTTTTCTCGAGCACTGAATATCTTGTTTCACAGTCGGTAAAATTTTTCCTAAGGTAGTATATTGCATTCTCTTTTCGACCAGACTCGTCATGTTGGCCCAACACACACCCCATTGAATTCTCTAACACGGTTAAGTACATGATCATAGGTCTTCCTTCAACTGGTGGCATCAGGATTGGAGGCTCTTGTAAGTACTCTTTGATTTTGTCAAAAGATATTTGACAGTCGTTATTCCATCTTACCACTTGATCTTTCTTCAGCAGCTTGAAGAGTGGTTCACAAGTAGAAGTCAGGTGAGAGATGAATCAGAAAATGTAGTTGAGTCGTCCTAAGATACCCCTAAACTCCTTCTCAGTACGAGGAGCTAGAATTTCTTGGATTGCTTTGACTTTTTTAGGATATATTTCAATACCTTTGCCACTGACGACAAAACCTAGGAGCTTACCAGACCTTACCTCGAAGATGCATTTGTTGGGATTCAATCTAAGCTTATATTTCTTTAACCTCTCAAACAGCTTGTGCAGATGATCAAGGTGCTCTTCCTCAGTTTGTGACCTTGCTATCATGTTATCAACGTATACTTCTATATCATGGTGAATCATATCATGAAATAAAGCCACCATATCCTGTTGATAAGTTGCGCCTGCATTCTTCATCCCAAAAGGCATGACCTTATAACAGAAGGTTCCCCACTGTATGACAAAAGTGGTCTTCTCCATGTCTTTCGGCGCCATTTTGATTTGGTTGTAACCCGCGAAGCCGTCCATGAAGGAGAACACCTTATGTTGAGCAGTGTTGTCAACTAAGACATCAATATGCGGTAGTGGGAAGTCATCTTTGGGGCTTGCCCTATTTAAATCCTTATAGTCTACACACATACAGACCTTACCGTCTTTCTTCGGCATTGGAACAACATTTGCAACCCATTGGGGATACAACATTACTTCCAAGAAACATGCATTGAACTGTTTCATTACCTCAGTCTTGATCTTCTCAGACATATCATGACGCATGCAACGAACCTTTTGCTTGATTGAAGAACAACCTTCTTTCATTGGCAGTCGATGAACTATGATATTTGTATCGAGCCCTGGCATGTCTTCATATGACCAAGCGAATACCTCAACATAGTCATGTAACATCTGAACTAATTTTCTCTTGACACTGTCTTCCAAGTTGGTGCCGATCTTGACTTCTTTCTTATTTGCCTCAGTACCCAAATTTATCACTTCGACTGGTTCTTTGTGCAGTTGGATAGCCTTTTCCTCTTGTATCAGGAGTCTGGCGAGTTCTCCAGGTATCGCACAATCTTATTCACCTTCGTTTTCGGCTTGATAGATTGGATTTTCGAAGTCATAAACGGGAATAGCAGAATTATTGTCAATGAGATCCGGAGTGGATGTGGATCTGCAAATGTGTGTGTGTGCATGTAAGGTCACATGGCTATTTGAAAATGCAGTAAAGTAAAAGAAAGACAAGGAGCGTAAAATTTGAATGCATAATTGTCCAATATTTTCATTAAATGAGCATATGATATATGACATGACAAACCCTTAACAAATGGACCATTGTGCCCCGGGAAAGGCACGTGGTTTAAAGTCATTGTTTTAAAGGAAATTATACAGACAAACTTCTTAAAGCAATAAAAAACAAAAAAATAACAATTACTCATGGCTGAAGGAGATTGAGATGAAATCTTTGGCTTTCCAGTTTTTAAGTCCACCGTCAGCGGTTGGGGATATCTAGTCGTCAAAGTCACCATCACTATCACTGTCTTCCAGAGCATTGACTTCATTGTTGCTAATACAGAGACGTGGTCCTCCAGCACGAACACGTTGAACCTCTTTCTGAGCCTTTGAAGTAAAACCCAACCCAAATTTGTCTGATTTGTAGGGGATATCAGGAAGTTGTCCCCAGATTGTGTAACCTCCAACTTCTACAACAACCCGAGCATCCTTCAGAGAGGCCATTATTGGTGTGTCCTTAGCAATTACAATCATAGCTTTAGTAACAACAATAGTTGGAGGGATTACCTCAAATGCTTGACAGGGGGTTTCAATGAATTTTCCACCCATTTCAACATATTTGAAAGAATTCAAATGACTGACCATATATTCTTCCTCTCCACAGACTGTGACAACGTTCCCTCTTACTGGGTACTTCAGCATTTGATGTAATGTAGAGGTAACCGCACCTGCCCCTTGAATCCATGGGTGTCCGAGAAAGCAGGAATAGGTCGGGAGAATATCCATTACATAAAAAGTTGAATTGAAAACTTGAGATCCAACCTTGATTGGGAGATCAACCTTTCTGTGGACCATTCTTTTAGAACCATCAAAGGCTCTGGCCATAATATCGCTGGGTTTCAGCACCAACCCATCACAATCCAACCTATCCAAGGCACCTTAAGGTAAAACATTGAGGGAGGACCCAATATCTAACAACACATGTGCCAGAGTGGTGCCTTTGCATTCAATAGAGATATGCAAAGCTTTGTTGTGATTCTTCCCTCGCCGGAGTTAAATCTGCATCAGAAAATCCTAAGCCATTATCAGCATTTAGGCTTTCAACACAATTCGAAAAATTGATTAGCAGTGGTTTCTTTTGGAACATGGGCATTCTTCAGGAATTTTAACAAAGCTTGGGCATGTGCGTCGGAGCATAACAACAAGGACAACATGGATATCTTAGGGGTGTCTTCCCCAGTTACTTAACTATTTTGTAGTCACTTTTTTGGATGATCTTCAAAATTTCTTCCATCTCTTGTTTTGATAGGTCTTCAATTGTCACATCTTTGGAGAGTGCCTCCGTCAGGGAAGGCTCAGTAACTTTCTCTTTACCTCGGTTGTCAACAGTTGGCCTAGCAGCAGTAATATGAGCAGGTGTTATAGTAGTTGTTGGAGGAGATATCTCCGAAGATAAGATCCTTCCTGTCCTAGTGACTTTACTAGTTTCGATAATGTTTGTAATTTTAGCATCTTCGTTTTCACTAATCCATGGCTCTTGCTTGACACCATGATAATAAACTTATGCCCCATAGTTCCAAGGCACAACTTTGTTAGATGAATAGGGGACTGGCCCCGGTGTAGTGATAATCAGGGGAGCCACTCTTGGCTCAGCAGAAATCCTTATACGACCTTTAGAGGTGATCCTAATAGGAGTATTGGAAATGGTGATTATGGAGATATATTTAAGTCTCAACTCTTGGAAATTACTTTCAGGTAAACTTTTCAAGGACGGAGTTTTCTCAAACAAAATTTCATGGTTGTAAATCAGACGTTGGATACCTTTCTTCAGCCACATACACCCATTAGTTTGGGAAGCACAATGGTAACAATTTCCAAGGCAGACAGGAAATAAACCGGCTCTCAGTTGATTCTTCTTAACAGTCAATAATGGAGTAGTCAAATCATCAACGGTGGAGACAAAGGAGGCATTGTCAATAGCATTGACACCTTTACCATGACTGGGCATGGGAGCGGTAATGACATTAGGGGTTTGTGGAAGGTCAAACCCAATCACTTTGTTATTAATCAAATCTCGGATCTTATTCTTCAACTCCCAACAATTGTTGGTGTCATGGTCGGGACTATTTGAATGATAGGCATATTTCACATTCAGGTTATATTTGGGAGAGGCAGTATTGGGATTTGGAGGAGGGTCTCGCAACGTTACCAACTTTGCATTCAACAGATGTTGTAAATCTTGATACAATGGTATGTTGATTCTAGTGAATTTCCTCCTTGGGGCATCAGGCCTTTGCTGATTGTTTAATTATTGCGGTCATTGAATTGGGGTCGGGTTTGAAATCAACACAACTCCTACTGACTGATGATGATCGTTCTTGACACGGCTCCTTTGTCCATACACAACATTAGTCTCTTTATTTCCAGTGAATGGTTACTTCACAGTACTAGAGGATGCAGACATTTGAATCTTCCCTCTTTTGATTCCACTTTTAACTTGCTCACCAGTCATAATCAACTCAGTAAACCCTGATGAAGAAATCCCAATCAACAAATTAAAGAATGGATCAGTCAAGGTGCCCATGAACATGTCTACAAATTCTCTATCAATCAATGGGGGTTGCACCCTTCCAGCCAGGTCCCTCCACTTTTAAGCACACTCCTTAAAGCCTTCATTTGAACCCATAGTCATATTTTGTAATTCCACATGGGTTGGCGCAAGGTCAGCATTATATTGGTATTGTCTGTAGAAGGCAGCAGCCAAATCCTCCCATGTATGGATATTAGTTCCTTCAAGTTGATAGAACCACTCCAACTGTGTCCCAGATAAGCTTTCTTGGAAGAAGTGCACCCATAACTTCCTATCGGTGGTGTGTGGTTGAATCTTGCAGACATAAGACCTCAGATGCATCTTTAGACAGGAGACCCCATCGTATTTGGCAAAGACATAAACCTTAAATTTGTGGGGAATGACCACCCCAGAGACCAGACCTAAGTCTCCAAAGTCCAAACCAGGCACTGTTTGGATCTTTATAGCCTTAAGTCAGTCTTCTATCTGCTTGTATTTCTCATCTGCTGGTGGATATTGCTCTTCGGAATAGTCATCATCCTCAGTAATCTGGTTATTTCCACCCCTAGCTCTGGTGCTTCTAACATCCTCGTCTTGATTGTCTTCTTCCTCAGAAGAAGCCTCTTCTATTTGATCCAGTCGGGCGGGCCCCTTGAACCTACTTCCAATGTTAAGGAGAACAGTCCTCTTCTATGTCTTCTTCTTGATGGCAAGGAGTGCCATCATTTCTTGCTGACCTTTGGCTAGGTTGGGGAGAGTCTCTTGGAACTGTGCGTGTTGAGTTTGCAGATCTTTGACGGTTCGCTCTAGAGCCATCTTATACTGAAATAAACAGTAAAAGGATGAGGAAACCTGTATCGGAAAACCTTCTTATGATATGATGCATGCTATGCGGATGAAATGTTTTCAAGGACTTTAAGGAATTTAAATTTGCCAGCCAAAAAGGAAATAAACATAACAATTGTATTAATAAGTTCAAGAGTTACAACTGCCCCTTGGGCTTACAATAGAAAATAAAAAAGGTCTCAAAGAGACAACAAAATGAACTCGTAAAACAAAAGACTCGAGTCTCTAACGGGCACTTCCTCTTTGGCACAAGGTATGCATTCAGGCTTCGCTCCTCGTGAAGTTGCCTTGTGAGCTCCAACACTTTCTTCTCGCTTATGTAGAATCGAGCTTCAAAGGTGTCTCGTTCCCCCTTGAGTTGAATCCACGATCTTTGCAACTCTTCAATGTTGTTAGGCATGTCAGGATGAAGAATGGTATAAGGAATATCTCCCTCGGTAACAGGCTCCACAACTATTGGTAGGATATTAGGATATGACATCATGAGATTTTGAGCACGAGCTCACACTCATTTGAGATAAGGCTTCATAGGAATAGAGTTCTTATGCCCCAAAGTCTTTCTATCAACCTTGTTTACCATTCCCAGAGCTCGAACAAACCTTTGACAGTAACCTTGGACATCATTCTCATAGTCGAATATAATACCATGGATAAGCACGTCGTGAGGACCATCTCTTTAAGCATAGCCAAATTGTCGTAGAACTAGAGAAGGGTTATAAGTAATACCTCCCCTAATGCCCAAGAGTATAACATTAGGAAACTCCCCACAACGGTCAATGATAGTAACATCATCCATAGATCGAGAACACCAAAAGATATCAGAATGAGAGAGCGACATCATCCTTTGAGATCAATTCAGACCTTGTTCATTCTTCAATAATGACCGGGAAAGGTGCAAAATAAACCACCTAGACAGCAACGGTATGAAACATATGAGAGCTCCTCTCTTCCTCATGGTGCGAGTGTGAAGATAATGTAGAATGTCTCTAAGTAAAGTGGGCACAGGGTTACGAGAAAGGAAGATCTTGACAGCATTCACATCTATGAGTTAGTCTGGATTATAGAACAGTACTAACCCATAGATTAGAATATCCAAGACTTCTTCAAAGGATTTCAAATCCATATCCTCCCAAAATAGTCTAGCCTTCTCTAACAGAAACTTAGTTAGAAAACCCTTGACTCCGCTCCTTGTTTCCCAATTAGCTACAATGTCAGACTTTTTCAAATGTAGGGTTGATGCAATCTCCTCAGGTTGTGGATCTTTCTCTAAACCCGTGAAGGGCACTTGATCAAGAATAGGTACTCCTAATAGTTTAGAGAACTATTCCATTGTGGGCACCAATTGATAATCGGGAAAGGTGAAACAATGATGTTTAGGATCAAAGAATTGAAAGAGAACACATATCATTTCTTCTTTAAAGCTTGAGGTAACCAGATTGAGAAGTCGACCATGTCTTTTGGTGAATGGATAATTCTCAAGAACCCTTGATGCTAACTCTTGGGCTTGTCTTGCCTTCGTTGATTTCCCCATTGTTATGGTTGCACTGATGCAGGACTAGAGATCAGGACTGCCCTCACAGATTGGTCGTGGTTACTCTTGTTACAACCCTTCTGGATGTATGCAACATTGGACTCTTTCTTCCCATTGAAAGGTTGCTTCCCTGCACTTGAAGATTCACCCCCTTTGAATCTTACCGCTCTTAATGCCAGCTTCTACTTTTTCACCTGTCAATATCAGCTTGGTGATCCCAGCTGAAGAACTTTCGATCAGGTGGTTGAAAAATGGGCCTAACAAAGTACCCAAGAACATATCTACCATCTCTCTATCAGACAGAGGAGGCTAGACTCTTCCTGCAAGATCTCTCCACTTCTGGCCAGAATTTTTTAAGCCCTCACTGGAAGCCATAGACATGATTTGGAGTTGTGTACGGGTTAGAGCGAGGTCAACATTGTATTGGTACTGCTTGTAGAGAGCAGTAGCCAGATCCTCCTAGTTGTGGATGTTGGTTCCCTCCAGCTGATATAATCATTCCAATTGAGTCCCCGATAAACTTTCCTGGAAGAAATGCACCCACAAGTTCCTATCAGTGGTGTGAGGTTGGATCTTCCTGACATAAGACCTCAGATGCAGCTTAGGACATGAAACTCCGTCGTATTTACCAAATGAAGAAACCTTGAAATTCGAAGGAATGACCACTCTAGAAACCAACCCTAATTCTTCGAAATCCAGACTAGGTACTCCCTGAATTTCCATGGCGTTGAGACGATCCTCCAGCTGTTTATATTTGTCATCAGCAAAAGGATATTACTCTTCAGCATAATCAGCCTCTTCTTCATCAGACTCTGGAGTGTGGTCCTTTTATTTTGTCTTCTCTTCTTGGTTGTCCCCCTCGCTTGATGGAGTTGTGAATTCCAGAGCTCGCTTTGTTGGTCCTCTGAGTCTCCTTCCCATATTCAGGACACCCACTAGTTTCTTTATCTTTTTCTTATTGTCTTTGATCATGAGTGTCTTCAGGTCCTCTTGTCCTTTAGCCAAAGCCAAGAACATCTGTTGGAATTGAGCATTTTATGCTTGAAGATCCTTCACTGTTTGCTCTAGTGCCATCTCTACTGAATTAAACAGTAAGCAAATGAGAAACTAGTGTGGGGAAAACCTGTCATGATATGATGCATGGTATATGGATGCAATGTTAAGGATCTCGCGGGGTAAACACAAGAAGATGTTAGAAGTTAAACTTTGATCACATCTTTTATTGGAGAACTTCGTATCGTTGGATGTCCTTCCACGAGAATCAAGCTCACCATGTCAAGTGGCTCATAGCCCTTGACTCAAGTTATCGTGCTTTGGTCTTTGATAGCATTTGATTAGAGGAAAATAAACCCCCTTGCCCCTTGATAGACGTCTGGTTCATCATGAACCTGCATCATAGACCCTTGAGATCCTTGAAATGGTTATTGAAAATTATATGGTATGATGTCATGATATTATATACAAGTAAACATATACACACAGAGCAAATAAGTCGTTATGTATAAATAATCGTATACACACAGACAAGTCCTTAGGTTTAGGCTTGCGTGGAGTTCATAGGTAAGTACCCTCTTGAATTTTAGTTGGTTCAACATGTCCTAGAAAGTAATCAGGTTCTAGGGAGTCTCATATCACTGACCTTTCTTTTAGGCATTGTTCTAGCTCAAGCACCAAAGTATTGCGGCCAGAATATCCCAAAAGTCTAATCTTAATGAGTGTAGCATCGAGTATCAACCAATCTTCAGTCGAAACCAAAACCGGACATCTCACTACTTTCTAATGGCTTAGGATGAGTCAATTAAAGGTTCTAAAGGTCAGTTAGCGCTAGATGACACTATAAGGAAGCTTAATGTTATCCCTGACTTACTCAAAGAACATTAGTACAAGCCAGAGTATCACGCTAACATAGCTATCACTTTGTCCATATCGGTCTACGTCGTACATCCTCTATGATTTATTGCTACTTACCTAAAAAAGGTGCCCCAGATCCGGGTGAAGGATCTTTAACAATAACCCAAACAAGGACCCAAAATGTAAAGCAAGAAAGTCAAACAATTAAATCATTTTAAAATGTGATCTAGCTCTAAGGTAACCCCACTTTTAAGTTTACTCTTCATCCCCAGCAGAGTCGCAGTTCTATGATACGGTGGGAGAACTGACTTAGGTGTTCTGCATTTGATCGTAATTATTGCGGTTAGCAAGATTCACCATCGACTTTTCTTTTATCTAATAAGTAAAGGGTGAAAAGAATAGTAAAGACCTTCGAGATATTTTCTTAGTTGCTTGTTAGATCACTTTGAAAAATGCTTTGTTTGAAAATGTGTTTTGTGGTGGGTTTTTGAAAGTATTTTGAAAACTCCTTTGTTGCGACAAACTTTGTAATAATTCTCGTCTCTATAAGAATGCATACAAAGTGTTGGTTTTGAAAATAGTTCAAAGAGATGTTTGTTTTTGAAGATGTTTTGAAAGTGTAAGTGTGGAAATGGTTTTAGTTTGTGAGCAAGCAACTACGAGCATCCTACCTTCTCAAAAGGTCTATGTTCTTTTCCTCCTCCTTTAGATGTTGTTATCTTACCATTGATTGGTAAGAATCCCCATCATTGGATGTGAAGGGACAGGCGTGGGACATCATATAGTCATAGAAGGAAACTTATGAGACGTTTTAGCAATTTTTGTAAGGGACTAGATCGTTTACCGGAGGCAACATTGAGGGACATCGAGGGACTACGATCTTTTTTATCCAGGGTCTTTGCTAAAACTCTCATATTCAAGGGTGTTGTACACCAAAATTTTCCCTCCCATATTCCTCAAGATTTGTCAAGAATGATCTTCAAGTTGCTCAAGATAGCTCAAGAGTTGGACAGTCAAATCACCTCCTAAGGCAGTCAAGGCAAAATTAGGGTTTTGTGTTGCATCAAGGTCCTTACATACAAATGACCCCAAGTTCTCCCAAATTTCCTAATATGTTCTCAAGATCATCCATGTCAAATTTCAAGCCTTGCAGAGGAAGTTTGTTCAGTCAATTGCTCAAAAGGTCCAAAAATCGACTGTGCTAGGGCAAAAGTCAACTGTGACCCAAATACAGTCAAACCTCAAACTTTTTTGTCAACATTCTCATTTTGAAGGATAATTCATCATTTTATCAAGGGTTGATCATGATTCATCAAGGATTGCTCAAGATTCATCAAGATTCAAAAGTTGCTAAATTAGGGTTTTGTAGGAAAAGTCAACTCAACTTTGACCAAGCATAACTTTCTCATACTTTATGAGAAATGACCCATCCAAAGCTCATTTTTAATAGGATGCAATTTCATGCAATCCATCTTCACACCGCAAGATCAAGAAATGCACTCACAAAAAGTTACAAATTTGGACATTATAGGTCATTTTTGAAAGTCAACAAAAACACATTTTTTCCAAAGCTTATAACTTGAGCATGGAATATCAAAATGAATTGATACCAAAAGGCTTGGTTAGAGGACATCTCAAGGTTTCTAAAAAGTCCAAGAACACCTCCAAAAGTTCAAAATTGAAGAAGTTATGCATTGTTGAAGTTGGGCATTTTTCCAAAATTGCCAAAAGTCAACTATCCTCAAAACTCCAATTTTTGACAAAAGGGCCCACTTTTTTCCACTTGATTTGGTCTTATCAGACCACACACGTGTCCCATCCTTAATTTCATGACCAATCATTTATTTTTCTATTTTATTTAATTTTTATTGATTTAATTCATTTTTAATCAATATTAAATCAAATAAAATCTAAAAATGAATGGAATGATATCTTTTTGATCATTGCAGCTTTCAATTATAATGATTCATCAAATAAAATTCGTATCAAGCCTTTTCATGCATAAAAAATCAGATTTGATACAAATATGGAAACTTGATAATGGAAGATCAAATCACATCTCAATTCTTCAATTCTCATAGATTAAGGCCCAAGTGATTAACCTAATTCATTCCCTTATGTACACACAAGCCATAGAGATCAAGAACACGCCCTAAGCATTGCAGAAATGGCCATACAAAGTTTGGAAAAAGTGTGAAAAAGTGGAAGATCAAAATCAATATTAGAGCTCGATTCAAAGCAAAAGCTGGACACTGATCTCTTGCTGGCAATCCCCTGAAGCGATACCAATCAAAACCAAGCCTTCTCATCGCCTGAAACTCACTGTAAGTGTCCACGAACCAAGCTCTGAACATGAAATCCAACCCTTTGATTCTTGCATCTTTTTGCCCAAATAATTGCATATTCATGCTTTGCGTTGCATTCTGAAACTTTTGGCATAACTGAATTTTATTTTCATAGCCTGTAACGCCATGCCCAGTTCTAGGGTTCGTGCATCTTGTTTTTGGGGTTTTTAGTTGCAGGGAAAATCAAAGCCAATACTTGACATGGATGAAACCAGGAGGAAGAGACGAACGTATTGGTGCTCTTAGATTTCGTTTCCATGGCCTAGGGTGAATTTTGGAAGAAAGCTACGAATCTTCCTGCGGATAAAAATCCGCAGGTAAATAACCAGGGACTTTGTGAAGAAGACGACCACGCGTCTTCTCCTTACTGGGCCATTCAAAACTCGCGCCATATTTTTAATTTTTTAGGCATAGTGTTATGTTTTCCATATATTATTTGTTATGTATTTTGGTAACAACTATGAAGCGTTGGTGGAGTGGTTGGAGCACTGGCATTTGAGCATTGGGACCTGGGTTCGAATCCCAAGTCCCCCAATATTTGTTACAATTTTGTTTCAGGTTATTCAATGTAGCATCCAAGGCGTGGACCATCATGTTCTGCCAAGATCTCAAATGCCAGGTGGCTACAAAGCAAATCCAATGGCCTAGGTTGAAGGACCACCATGGTCTCAAGTCAACAAACACGCGCTGGATTCTGAAAGTCAACAAGGTTGCCTATGTTTGGGCCCAGACAATTGCCATTCAGACCCCCTATTTGGGCCCAACACCCCTTGGTTTATTCTATTTTCTTTTCATTATTTTTTTATTTACTTACTTGTTTTATTATTCTTAATTAATTGCTAACTAAATAATTATTATTTTTCTTAATAAAATCAGAAAACATAAAAAACATTATTTTTATTTATTAAACTTAATTTCATTATTTTATTTCTTTTGTAAATAAATAATTTAATCAATTTAGTTCTTTTTAATTAGGTATAATTTAAACATATTTTGCAATAAATTAAAATCAATTTAGAATATTAGGTTTTTAATAATTTTAATCATATTATTTTATTTCCTTAAATATAAAAATCCAAAAATATCTCTTTTTTATTAATTAATTAATTAACTTAGGTTTAATTTCATTTAATCCAAAAATAACAAAAAAATATGCTTTCTTTAATAAAAAAGGGTCAAAACCCTAAAAATGCTCCGATTTAATTTTCTCGCACGCGTATTATTTTTATCCAATAACGTAATTGCTTCGGGAATGTAATAGTTTTTAAATTAGGATTTTATTTATTTATCGCTTTTATTTACTTTTCGCAATTTAATTTTAAAGGGTTTGTCTTTGGCGATGTAAATACCCGACGCCTTGTAATAGCTTATATTTAATTTTCCGCAATTTAATTTCCGCATAATATTAACTGTTAGATATTTGATAACTAGGAAATGCATGACAAGATCAACCTTTAACTTAAAATCAACATAGCTCACCATTAACATGTACAAATAAAAATTAACCGAAATAACACACTTGCACATGCCACTCTTAGGGTACACCTCACTTGGTTGCCTCGAACGTGGTCATTGAGTATATGAAGTTTTAGAAGTTGCCCTCTTGTCCAAAGATCATAGTTGCCTAGAAACGGTTGCCTCGGAAAAATGATCTAAGACATTAGGGTTACCGCTAAGGCGTCCTAACATTGCTTTAGTGACCACACGTCCCTTAATCGAATTGACTCGAAAACTCCAATGACGGTGCTGCCTACTCCTCAATAGTGGGATAGCACTGTCTAAAGGACATTTGTACAGTTTAATTCTTTTTTTGAGTAGGTAGATAGTTCTTAAGTACTTGCTCCTTTTAAAACAAAACGAAACTTTTCGCACTTACACTCTCTTCAAAACAAAAACTCTTTTCAAACCCACAAACACAAAGAAAAGCAAACTTTTGAAAACATAATGAGCAAGTACCTAAGAGCCCATGGATAACCATGGATAGAAAGGGTTCTAACACCTTCCCTTTCTATAATCTACCTCCTGAACCCGAGAATTATCTCAAAAAGGAATTTTTCTGTGCTTTTGTCCTTTCCTTGTTGGATAAAATAAAAGACGGTGGCGACTCTTGCTTACCGCGACATTTTGCAAAAACAAACGCAAAACGCGAACCAGCATTCTAAAACAGTCAGTTCTCATTCCCACCGATCACAGAACTGGCGACTCTGCTGGGGATAATTTATAAGTGAGGTGTACCTTAGGATTAGATCATTATGTTTTCAATTGTATGCTTTGTGTGCTTTAATTTTGTGGGCTTGTATCGGAGTTCTATAGATCCTAACCCGGATCTGGGGATACCCTTTAGGTAAGTAGCAATAAACTGTGAGGGATTTATACAGCATAGACCGATACGGATGAAGTAGTAGCTATGTTGGTGTGGTACTTTAGTCTGTACCGATATCCCTTGTGTTGGAACGAGGAGAATATGGGTCTTCTAAGGGGTCATTAAGCACCAACTGACCTTAGAACCTTAAATTGACCAACTTGGCCATAGAACAGTAGCAGTATGCTACACTCATTGAGACTAAACTCTCGCGATGATTCCGGCCGCAAGAAAAGGTTGCTAAACTGGAATTATGACCGATTGAGGGTAGTCAGTGATATTGAGATCCTCTAGAACCCGGTTACTATTTTTAGGACAGGTTTAAACCAACTGAAATGAAAGAGGGTAGTACCTAAGCTCCATGCCAGCCTGAAATCTAAGGGCTCTCAGTGTGACTTGTGTGCCTTTACCATGTTTTCCTTTTGTGGATACTTGTGGTGTGCCTTTATCATGACATCATGACATCATAACATTGCATACATCTTGCATAAGGACTAACCTATTTCAAAGACAAGAGGGTTTCACCTTTGCTCTATTTTGTAGGTCATCATGATGCCCATGCGTAAGAATACTATCTGAATCAACTTTGTCCAAGTACCTACCTTGCTTAAAGAGTTGGTTGCCAAGATGCCTGACACTACTTCCTTCATCAGGAGGCATGGTTCTCTTCTCAGTTTGGTCACCTCTAAGTTGGACGAGCAGATGATGAGTGTTATGGTCCAATTCTATGATCCGCTGTACCATTGCTTCACTTTTCAAGACTATCAGCTGGTTCCTACCCTAGAGGAGTTCTCTGAGCTGCTCGGTATCTCTGTTTTGGAGCAGACTCCATTTACTGGTTGGGAAAAGACTCTTAGGCCTAAAGAAATTGTTACAGCCCTTCACTTGACCAATGAGGAGGTAATGGATAACTGGGAGACTAGAAGTGGAGCTAAGGGTTTTCTGACTAAGTTCTTGGTTGGCAAGGCTAACTACTTCTGGGATAGCCTAGATTTTAAGGCATTCGAGGATATTCTGGCTCTCTTGATTTATGGCTTGGTATTGTTTCCGAATCCTGACACTTTTGTTGATGTGAATGCCATAAAAATCTTCATCTCTCAGAATCCTCTACCCACTCTCTTGGGTGACATCCTCCATCAGCTCTATGCTCGTACTTCCCGAAAGCGGGGAACCTTGATATGCTGTTCTCCTTTATTGTCGAGGTGGTTTATTTCGCACCTCCCCAAGTCAGTGCTGAAGAATAAAGAAGGAATGGGCTGGGCTTATAGGGTGATGTCTCTTTCTCATAATGACATTATCTGGACTCTCAAAGGTATGGATGAAGTGACTGTCATTGATTGTTGTGGAGAGTATCCTAATGTTCCATTGATAGGGACCCATGGAGGAATTTCTTACAACCCATGCTTAGATCTCCGTCAGTTTGGAAGAGCCAGAAGAGAAGGACCTCACGAGATGCTAATGCCTCATATCATCTTTGATTTTCAAGGGGATAATGACGAGCAACGTCGTAGATTCATAAGGGCTTGGGACAGAGTTCACCAATCTGATCCACACGAGCTGGGCCCAAAGACTTCTCTTCCAATGGAGCCATATCTCAGATGGGTCCGCATCCGTGCCCAGAAGCTAGGTATGCCATATGAAGCTGTCCGACCTGTCACACTTGAAGTTGCTAATGAAGAAGGGGTTCTTCCAACCATTCTCCATCCTTATATGCCCACTGACATTGGGGCACTGAAGAGGTCTTGGATGCAGTTGAGGGATGAACGGGATTCTTATCGAGAGAAGTTCAAAGAGCAAGAGAAAAAGATCCAAAAGCTGACTAGACAATTGGAGAACGAGCGGATCCTGAATGACTATGTCCGCATTGAGAAGAAGAGACCATGGGAGCATTGATGGACCTTTGATGATTTCCTTTATAGTTTTTATTTACTTTTCATTATTTCCATTCTTGTAATGCCTTAAGGGCAATTTGTTGAACAATTTAAATTTTGAAGTTTAAATCTAATAAAGTGTGTTTCCTTTCTTGTCTACAAATTTGAATCTCGATTGTCTTTGAAATCATAATCATACGCATTTCATCCCATGCACTCCATGAACAGGTACCCATTACAGGTCTCTTACCTTCCTCGCTGTTTATTTCAGCATCATGTCTGCTGAACCTTCAACTGAGCAAGCTATCAAGGCCCTCCAGGCCCAGAATGCCCAATTTCAAGAGCTGGTCATGGGTCTAGCTAATGGTCAGCAAGACCTGAAGACCCTGATCCTAAAGGAGAAGAAGAAGAAGAAGAGGAGGACAGTCTTATTCAACACTGGCCCTAGGTTTGGAAACAGGCTACGGGATGAAGTTGATTTGACTACCTCATCTGGAGGGAAAGGTAGTCCACAAGAAAGGAGGGTTCCTAGCCCTGTGGTCTCCGATAACGAGATGGATTATGATGAAGAACAGTATCCTCCTGCTGAGGATAAGTACAAACAGCTAGAAGACCGTTTAAGCGCTATGGAAATTCAGAAGGTGCCTGGTCTGGACTTTGCTGATCTAGGTCTATCATTTGGGGTGGTGATTCCCCATAAATTCAAGGCACCTGCCTTTGCCAAGTATGACGGAGTTTCCTGTCCAAAGCTGCACCTCCGGTCATATGTGAGGAAGATCCAGCCTTACACTGCTGATAAGAACTTATGGATCCATTTCTTTCAAGACAGTCTCTCAGGGACTCAGCTGGAGTGGTTCTATCAGTTGGACGGAGCCAGTATCCACAGTTGGGAAGATTTGGCTACTGCATTCTACAGGTAGTATCAGTACAACTCCGACCTCGCTCCTACGCGTACCCAAATCCAGGGTATGTCAATAGGAACGGTTGAAGGATTTAAAGATTATGCTCAGAAGTGGAGAGACCTTGTCGGAAGGGTGCAACCACCTTTGGCTGATCGAGAGCTTGTTGACATGTTTCTGGGGACCCTGTCTGGTCCAATTTTTAACCATCTGATTGGAAGCTCTTCAGCTGGGTTTACAGATCTTATTTTGACTGGTGAGAGGATTGAGGCTGGTATTAAGGCTGGGAAGATACATAAGGGTACCTCATCGAGCACCGAGAAGAAGCCATTTAAGAAAGAGTCCAGTGCTGTCTACAGTGCAAGAAGACAAAATAGACCTGAACACCGCCAAGCTGTCAATGCGGTCGTTATTACAAAACCTGCTAGTGCTCCTCAGTACAACAATCAACAAAAGGATGAGAGACCTAAGAGGCAATTCACTCGTCTCAGCATGACTTTATCTCAGATTCTACCATAGTTGCTGAAGACTAATCGGGTGACTCTAAGGGAAGCCCCAAAGAATTCAAATACAACGTCACCAAGGTATAACCCTAACGCCTGCTGTGCTTATCACTCCGATAGCCCGGGGCATAATACAGATGATTGTTGGGCTTTGAAGAATAAGATATAAGACTTAATTGATGCAAAGGAGATTGATTTCGAGGCGCCTGAGAGGCCTAATGTTGTGACTGCTCCCATGCCCAAACATGGAGTAAATGCTGTAGAGGAAGACTTATTTGTAGTTTCTGTGGATCACATTGTTACCCCTCTAATAACTGTCAAGAAGAACCTGTTGCTAGCCGGTTTATTTCCGGGTTGTGATAAAGGTTGCCATATGTATTCTGTTTTACCTACCGGTTGCCCATTCCTGAAGTCAGGTATCCAAAACCTGATGGATAGTAAGGAGATCCTGTTTGAGAAGACTGTTGTTCCTTCCATTCCTACTGAAGAAGTTGCCATCATTACCATTTTCGACAATTCTTCCAAGGCTCCCTCAAGGAAGCCTGTTAGAATTACATTTGTTCCGAAGATCGCACCTGTGATCATCACTGTTCCGGGGCCCATCCCCTACACCTCTGATAAAGCTGTCCCTTGGCACTATGGGGCTGATGTTTATGTTCTTGGAGTTAAGCAAGAGTTGGATGCTGATACTGGCGTCAGCAACATTACTAGACCTGCTAAAGTCACCCGCAGCGGCAGACTTTTTTCACCTGATATTGTTCCACCAACTTCCCGAAGACCTGTTGTCATTACACCTGCAAGTGTACCTACTGCCATTCCTAATCAAATTCCTAGTCCTACCCCTGTCGCCGAGTCATCTGACGCTTGGGGCAAAGTGATCACCACTGATGTGCCTGCCCAGACGGAGGCACCAAAGACAATTACTATTGAAGCTTCCAAACAGGAGATGGAAGAGATTCTGAAGATTATTAAGAAGAGTGATTACAACGTAGTTGAGCAACTGGGGCAAACCCGATTTCTATGTTGTCACTATTGCTGTGCTCAGAGGCCCATGCCAAGGCTCTGATTACCTTCCTGAAGACTGCCCACGTGCCACAAGAGACCTCAGCTGATCAGTTTACCGATTGCATGGCCAATTTAACTGTTGATAATGGTTTGGGCTTCTCTGACGCCGATTTAACTGCTAAGGGGAAAAATCATAACGATGCCCTGCATGTCTCCATTGAATGCAGGGGCACTACTCTTGCACATGTATTGGTTGATACTGGTTCCTCATTGAACTTATTGCCTAAAAAAGCTCTAGACCGGTTGGATTGTGAAGGGTTGGAGCTAAAACCAAGTAACATCATTGTCAGGGCCTTTGATAGGTCTAAAAGGATGGTGCACGATGAAGTTGATATTCCAATTAAAGTTGGTTCTCAGGTCTTCAATTCTACATTCTACGTGATGGACATTCGACCATCCTATTCTTGTTTGTTGGGTCGTCCATGGATCCACAAATCTGGGGCCGTAACCTCAATACTCCACCAGAAGTTGAAGTACTCGGTCAGAGGGAAGATTGTGACAGTACAAGGGGAGGAGGAGTATATGGTCAGCCACCTTAACTCGTTCCGATACGTAGAGATGGATGGGGAGTTCATTGAGACCCCATTTCAACACTTTGAAGAGGTGCCCCAGACACTGGCATCAGCTGAGACTGTGGTTAAAGATTCTCCTATGAAGATGGCTTCCTTAAAAGATGCCCGGGCTGTTGTTGGGAAGGGTGAGTGTGCAAATTGGGGCCGACTTCCTGATTTTACACAGAATACTAGCAAGTTTGGTTTGGGTTTCACTGCAGAAGCTCAAAGGGCTGCTCGTAATGCAAGGATTGGAAGACCTCCCGTGTTCATCAGCAACTCGGGAGTAAATGCCATTGAAGATGACATGGAAGAGTCTGAATTCGACAGTTGGATCTATCCTACGACCGACGGTGGACCAAGCAACTGGACAACAAAGGACTTCATCCCTATTACTTTTGTTGCCCAGTAATAAACTCTTTGTTTTGAATTTGTAACAGACAATGTTTTGAAACTTTATGCCCCAGTGTCTTACCCGGGACACTGTGGCTTCATTTGTGAGGGCTTATGTGTGTCATTTTCATATATCATTAATAAAAGCATTTGACATTTCTCGCATTTCAAATTTTGCGCTCCTTGTTTTTCTTTATTACATATTACAAATCAACTATTTTACACACACTCACATATACAGGTCCACATCCACTCTGGATCCTACTGGTAACGACTCTGCTACTGCTCGTTATGACTTCGAAAATCCGATCAACTTATCCGAAGACGAAGGTAAAGATGATTGTGAAGTGCCTGATGAACTTGCAAGACTGTTGCTTCAAGAAGAGAGGGTCATTTAGCCACATGAAGAGCCAGTAGAAACAGTGAATCTGGGTACTGAGATAGACAAAAAGGAGGTCAAGATTGGTGCCAACCTGGAGCTTAGTGTGAAACAACGGTTGATTCAGATGCTGCGTGACTATGTTGAGATCTTTGCCTGGTCTTACGAAGATATGCCTGGGTTGGATACTGACATTGTGGTTCATCGCCTGACTACCAAGGAAGACTGTCCTCCGGTAAAACAGAAGGTTCGCCGTATGCGCCCAGAGATGTCTGAGAAAATCAAGGTCGAGGTTATGAAACAGTTTAACGCCGGTTTTCTAGCAGTGACTTCTTACCCTCAGTGGGTTGCCAATGTGGTTCCAGTGTCGAAGAAAGATGGTAAGGTCCGAATGTGTGTTGACTACAGGGATCTGAACAGGGCCAGTCCCAAGGATGACTTCCCTTTACCTCATATTGACGTTCTGATTGACAACACCGCTCAGCACAAGGTCTTCTCCTTTATGGACGGTTTCTCCGGATATAATCAGATAAAGATGGCTCCCGAAGACATGGAGAAGACGACTTTTGTTACTCAGTGGGGAACCTTTTGCTACAAGGTCATGCCTTTTGGACTAAAGAATGCTGGGGCAACATATCAGCGTGCCATGGTTGCTTTGTTTCATGACATGATCCATCATGAGATTGAAGTATACATCGACGATATGATTGCAAGGTCCTAGACGGAGGAAGAACACCTTGACCATCTGCAGAAGCTGTTTGACAGGCTGAAGTTGTACAAGCTGAGATTGAACCCGAACAAGTGCACCTTCGGGGTAAGGTCTGGTAAGCTATTGGGTTTCATTGTAAGCGACAAAGGTATTCAAGTGGACCCTGCCAAGGTGAAATCTATACAGGAGATGCCAGCTCCCAGAACAGAGAAAGAGGTCAGAGGCTTCCTGGGACGACTAAACTACATTGCCCGATTCACCTTGCACCTAACTGCTACTTGTGAGCCAATCGTCAAGTTACTGAAGAAATATCAAGTGGTACGTTGGAATGATGAATGTGAGGCCGCTTTCGAAAGGATCAAAGAGTATCTCCAAGAGCCACCTATTCTAATTCCACCAGTTGAAGGGAGACCCCTGATCTTATACTTGACAGTACTTGACAACTCAATGGGGTGTGTGCTGGGGCAGCATGACGAGTCTGGCCGAAAAGAGCATGCTATTTACTACCTTAGCAAAAAGTTTACCGACTGTGAGACCCGATATTCACTGCTTGAGAAAACTTGCTGCGCTTTGGCATGGGTTGCTCGCCGGCTGAGACAGTATATGCTGACTCACACTACTCTATTGATTTCAAAGATGGATCCAATCAAGTATATCTTCGAAAAGCGTGCCTTGTCCGGAAGAATAGCAAGATGGCAGATAATCTTGACTGAGTATGACATCCAATACACGACTCAAAAGGAAATCAAGGGAAGTGTATTGGCAGACCATTTGGCACATCAGGCAGTGGATGATTACCAGTCTATGAACTTTGAATTCCCGGACGAGAATATCATGTTGATAACTGATTGTGAGACACCTGGACCGGATGAAGGACCTGAGGAAGGATCCCGATGGTCTATGTACTTTGATGGAGCTTCGAACGCTTTGGGTAATGGCATTGGCGCTGTGATCATATCTCCTAAAGGCTCTCATACTCCGTTTACCGCCCGACTATGTTTCAATTGTACCAACAACATGGCGGAGTATGAAGCATGGATTATTGGTCTTCGAGCAGCAATTGACCTAAGGATTAAGTTTCTAAGTGTCTTCGGAGATTCCGCTCTCGTGATCAGTCAGATCAAAGGCGGGTGGGATACGAAACACCCAAATATTATCCCTTACAAGGAGTATGTGTTGACATTGCTTCCCCATTTCGAGGAGATAACCTTTGAACACTTCCCTAGAGAGGAGAATCAGTTGGCGAACGCACTGGCTACGATGTCTTCTATGTTCAAAGTGAATTGGGACAACGAGGCTCCCCGGATCATTATTGAAAGATTGGACGAACCTGCGCATTACTGTGATCTTGAGGCTGAAGAAGTAACAGAAAAGCTCTGGTATCATGAGGTAAAGAGGTACCTTGAGGATCAGGAATACCCCGAGGGTGCATCTGTTAATGACAAGAAGTTTCTGAGGAGGTTCGCAGCAAAGTTCTTTATCAGCAATGGCATCCTTTACAAGCGTAACCATGATTCAACCTTACTGCGTTGTGTGGATAAGAATGAAGCAGAAAGGATCATGACAAAGTTACATGAAGGTACCTTCGGAACCCATTCCAGTGGACATACCATGGCAAAGAAAATCCTTCGGGCAGGATACTATTGGTCCACAATGGAAGTCGACTATTATCAGCATTCTCGGACATGTCACAAATGCCAAGTCTATGCTGATAAGGTGCACATACCTCCAGTTCCTCTGAATGTTTTAACAGTGCCTTGGCCTTTTGCAATGTGGGGCATTGATATGATCGGTGAGATCAGACCTACGACATCCAACGGGCATCGTTTCATCCTGGTAGCGATTGATTACTTTACAAATTGGGTTGAAGCAGCTTCCTTTGCTACGGTAACCAAGAACGTCGTGGCACGGTTTATTCGACACAATCTGATTTGTCGATACGGTGTACCAGAGAGGATCATTACGGACAATGGTACCAATCTCAACAACAAGATGATCACCGAGCTCTGCGAGCAATTCAAAATACAGCATCATAACTCTTCTCCCTACCGGCCGAAGATGAATGGGGTTGTCAAAGCAGCAAATAAGAACATTAAGAAGATTGTGCAGAAGATGACAGTGACATACAAAGATTGGCATGAGATGTTACCATTTGCTCTTCATGGGTACCGTACCTCAGTACGGACGTCAACAGGGGCAACACCCTATTCCTTGGTATATGGCATGGAGGCAGTCTTTCCCATTGAAGTTCAGATACCCTCTCTTTGGATCATGAAGGATGCAGGTTTGAGTGAAGATGACTGGATTCAGACCCGGCTTGATCAATTAAACCTAATTGACGAAAAGAGACTTACTGCTATTTGTCATGGTCAGACATACCAAAAACGGATGATCAAGGCATTTAACAAGAAAGTCAGACGACAAGAGTATCAAGTTGGGGACCTGGTAATCAAGCGCATTATTCTACCTCAAGGTGATCCTAGGGGAAAATGGACCCCTACTTACGAAGGGCCATTTGTGGTTAAGAACATTTTCTCAGAAGGAGCTATGATTCTAACCACCATGGATGGTGATGACCTTCCTCACCCCGTCAATACAGACATAGTGAAAATATACTATGCATAATCAAAGACCTGCTAGGTTGACTGGCCTAGGCAAAAATAAGGGCTTCCCGGCGAACCAAAAGGGTTCGGGCAAAAATAAGGGATGAAAATGAAAAATCTGTACACCCGGCAAGTCGAAAACCTGAAAAGGCGGATTGGGCAAAAAAGGGTATCCCGGTGGACTGAAAAACCCGAAAGGGCGGTCCAGGAAAAAGTTAGAGATTAAAGCGTAATACTATGTCTCATTGGATCACCCTGCATCCAGACTTCGGTATCGACTATCAAGCTCGGACAACACTAATCAATCAGATTCATCTTCAACTAATCAGCAAAGTGATGAGATGCTTAAATATATAAAGGCAATAGCAGAGCTGGAACCCAGGGGGATTATTCACATAGCTGTTTTGTTTTCTTTCTACAAATTGTATAAATTCTATTTGTTCGGCGACATTCTCTTACTAGGACGTCAGCCTCTTGTACAAAAGCGCCTATTTACAAGCCAAACTTCAAAATCAATACAAATTCATTTTCAGACAAATTTCAAGCTGTTTTTCCTTTATCTGTTTTGTTTTACAAAGAACGTCCAATGTTCATTTTTGATATATGCATTTGATATTAATTATTGCTCATTTACATACGAAACAAAGGATGAATTACTGGTAATATCAGAAACAGGGGCATAAGAAATGTCCAAGCTATGTAGTTGCTTCATCCACCAGGTACAAGGTAGATTCAGCTAAAGAATATGGCTAAGATACCTTCACTCCCCGCAGAGTAAGACCGCAATGGCAGCTCTCTCCCAACTGAGACTTGCAACCGTGAACGAATCAGCAATACTCTCCCCAAGCAGAATTAGTCTACCATCATCCCTAAAAAGGCTTGGTATCCCCAGAAGGTCTCAATATTCCCCAGTAGAGTATAAAGATATTCCCCAGCAAGCATAAGAGTATCCCCGACAGAATACAAGATACCCCAGTGGAGCCATTTCCCCAGCGTAGTCTAAAAAAGCTTTCCTAACAGAGTTGAATCATCATCCCCAGTAGATTCTGGAAGCTTGTCCCCTACAGAGCGCAAATAAATCCCCCCAGCCAAATTCAGAGGGTTATCCCCACAGGAGTCTAACTGGGTTATCCTCAGCAAGTTGCAACTGAAAGATCATCCCCATCGGAGTTCTTTCCTTTCACAAATAGGAATTCAATCCTCAACAGATTCAGTATCACCAACAACGGTAATTCATCCCCAACGGAGTTCATCATTGAAATCCCCAACAGAGTTATCAGCGGAATTCCCAGCGGAGTTTATCGTTAAAATCCTCAGCAGAGCATATCTTCCCCCAGAGTATAATTCCCTACAGAGTAATCTCTTCATCAGTTTATTCCCCAACGGATTTCTCTTCTCCAATAGGTTTATTCTCACAAATCATCTTCGTTCATTATCCCCAGCGGAAACGAATAACTCAACTCTATTCTCCAGCAGCTCTGGGATTTATTTTCCCCATGCTAAAACATTACATGTCCATACATCATGATACATGCATATACGCATCATACCATACAATCTCATTTATTTTGAGAACATCATTGCCTGGTACATGTCATGCATTACATATAGCTAACCTTCACCTTTCAGGAAAGATACAATCAAAATTCAAGTTATGAAGCCCGGGTACGACCAGATAGTATCTTGATCTCTACAGCATATTATGAAGCCCGGATTACGACCGAATAACAATATCAGACTACAGCGAAGCCTGGACTACGACCAGATAGCGATATCTCTCGAAAGTAAGCTATGAAGCCCGAAGAACGACCCGATAATAGTTTATTACCCAGTGAGCCGTGAAGCCCGGATTACGACCGAATAACAGCTCAGTAAGCACCATGAAACCTGGATTCGACCAGATAGTGGTATGATACATTGTGAAGACTGGATTACGACCAGATAGCAACCAAGAGTACTACGAAGCCTGGATTTCGACCAGATAGTGGTATGATACATCGTGAAGCCTGGATTACGACCAGACAGCGTTAAGGAACACTGTGAAGCTTGGATTACGACCAGATAACAGTTTACCCAGCCAGTTACTATGAAGCCCGGATTCGACCGGATACTAGTAAACTCAACATTCAAAGGAAAGCCCGGATGCGACCGGATAACCACTTGATTTGTTCTGAAGCCTGGATTTCGACCAGATAGGAAGTAAGGTATTGTGAAGATTGGATTCGACCAGATAGCAGTACGCGACACCATGAAACCTGGATTCGACCAGATAATGGTATAACACCTCGTGAAGACTGTATTACGACCAGATAGCGGTACAAGACATTGTGAAGCTTAGATTCAGACCAAATAGCAGTTTACATGGACAATTACTAAGAAGCCCGGAGTCAGCCGGATGTTAGTGTGCCCTAAATTCAAGTTGAAGCCCGAATGCGACCAGATAACCACTTGATTTGTTCTGAAGCCTGGATTTCGACCAGATAAGAAATGAGGTATTGCAAAGCCTAGGTTACGACCGGATAGCAAGTTTAATCTCATCTCCCCAGTAAGTCACTGTAAAACCTGGATTACGACCAGATAGCAGTCGGCCTTATCACTATGAAGCCTGGGTTGCGACCAGATAGCAGTTCACTCTCACCTCTTCAACAGAGATGATTCCTCAGTAGAATAACGGACGACTGAAGCTCCTAAAGTTCTATTTCTCCTAAGACAAAGAACAGCATTCCCCAGCGGAATCTCCCTCAATAACAGGTATACAAGCTCTCGCTAAGGAATCTCTTACACGATCGACACTCCTTCGGATGGCATCTTTAAGCCCATCTCCCATCATCACAAGAAAAATACTACTTCATGCGAGTGCAAATTTCTGGGCACTCTAGTGTTCAATCATCTTCCACCTTCGGATCACGAAAGGCCCGAACACCAATCTATATCCTCAGGTTTAAGAAGATTGAACAGGGGAAACTGTTGTACCCCAAAATTTTCCCTCCCATATTCCTCAAGATTTGTCAAGAATGATCTTCAAGTTGCTCAAGATAGCTCAAGAGTAGGACAGTCAAATCACCTCCTAAGGCAGTCGAGGCAAAATTAGGGTTTTGTGTTGCATCAAGGTCCTTACATCTAAATGACCCCAAGTTCTCCCCAATGTCCTAATATGTTCTCAAGATCATCCATGTCAAATTTCAAGCCTTGCAGAGGAAGTTTGGTCAGTCAATTGCTCAAGAGGTCCAAAAATCGACTGTGCTAGGGCAAAAGTCAACTGTGACCCAAATACATTCAAACCTCAAACATTTTTGTCAGCATTCTCATTTTGAAGGATAATTCATCATTTGATCAAGGGTTGATCATGATTCATCAAGGATTGCTCAAGATTCATCAAGATTCAAAAGTTGGTAAATTAGGGTTTTGTAGGAAAAGTCAACTCAACTTTGGCCAAGCATAACTTTCTCATACTTTATGAGAAATGACCCATCCAAAGATCATTTTTTAGAGGATGAAATTTCATACAATCCATCTTCACACCCCAAGATCAATAAATGCACTCACAAAAAGTTACAAATTTGGACATTATAGGTCATTTTTGAAAGTCAACAAAAACACCTTTTTTTCCAAAGCTTATAACTTGAGCATGGAATATCAAAATGAATTGATAACAAAAGGCTTGGTTAGAGGACATCTCAAGGTTTCTAAAAAGTCCAAGAACACCTCCAAAAGTTCAAAATTGAAGAAGTTATGCATTGTTGAAGTTGGGCATTTTTCCAAAATTGCCAAAAGTCAACTATCCTCAAAACTCCAATTTTTGACAAAAGGGCCCACTTTTTTCCACTTGATTTGGTCTTATCACACCACACACGTGTCCCATCCTTAATTTCATGACCAATCATTTATTTTTCTATTTTATTTAATTTTTATTGATTTAATTCATTTTTAATCAATATTAAATCAAATAAAATCTAAAAATGAATGGAATGATATCTTTTTGATCATTGCAGCTTTCAATTATCATGATTCATCAAATCAAATTCGTATCAAGCCTTTTCATGCATAAAAAATCGAATTTGATACAAATATGGAAACTTGATAATGGAAGATCAAATCACATCTCAATTCTTCAATTCTCATGGATTAAGGCCCAAGTGATTAACCTAATTCATTCCCTTATGTACACACAAGCCATAGAGATCAAGAACACGCCCTAAGAATTGCAGAAACGGCCATACAAAGTTTGGAAAAAGTGTGAAAAAGTGGAAGATCAAAATCAATATTAGAGCTCGATTCAAAGCAAAAGCTGGACACTGATCTCTTGCTGACAATCCCCTGAAGCGATACCAATCAAAACCAAGCCTTCTCATCGCCTGAAACTCACTGTAAGTGTCCACGAACCAAGCTCTGAACATGAAATCCAACCCTTTGATTCTTGCATCTTTTTGCCTAAATAATTGCATATTCATGCTTTGCGTTGCATTCTAAAACTTTTTGCATAACTGAATTTTATTTTCATAACCTGTAACGCCATGCCCAGTTCTAGGGTTCGTGCATCTTGTTTTTGGGGTTTTTAGTTGCAGGGAAAACCAAAGCCAATACTTGACATGGATGAAACCAGGAGGAAGAGACAAACGTATTGGTGCTCTTAGATTTCGTTTCCATGGCCTAGGGTGAATTTTGGTAGCAAGCTACGAATCTTCTTGTGGATAAAAATCCGCAGGTAAATAACCAGGGACTTTGTGAAGAAGACGACCACGCGTCTTCTCCTTACTGGGCCATTCAAAACTCGCGCCATATTTTTTTATTTTTTAGGCATAGTGTTATGTTTTCCATATATTATTTGTTATGTATTTTGTTAACAACTATGAAGCATTGGTGGAGTGGTTGGAGCGCTGGCATTTGAGCATTGGGACCTGGGTTCGAATCCCAGGTCCCCCAATATTTGTTATAATTTTGTTTCAGGTTATTCCATGTAGCATCCAAGGCGTGGACCATCATGTTCTGCCAAGATCTCAAACGCCAGGTGGCTACAAAGCAAATCCAATGGCCTAGGTTGAAGGACCACCATGGTCTCAAGTCAACAAACACGCGCTGGATTCTGAAAGTCAACAAGGCTGCCTACGTTTAGGCCCAGACAATTGCCATTCTGACCCCCTCTTTGGGCCCAACACCCCTTGGTTTATTCTATTTTCTTTTCATTATTTTTTTATTTACTTACTTGTTTTATTATTCTTAATTAATTGCTAACTAAATAATTATTATTTTTCTTAATAAAATCAGAAAACATAAAAAACATTATTTTTATTTATTAAACTTAATTTCATTATTTTATTTCTTTTGTAAATAAATAATTTAATCAATTTAGTTCTTTTTAATTAGGTATAATTTTAACATATTTTGCAATAAATTAAAATCAATTTAGAATATTAGGTTTTTAATAATTTTAATCATATTATTTTATTTCCTTAAATATAAAAATCCAAAAATATCTCTTTTTTATTAATTAATTAATTAACTTAGGTTTAATTTCATTTAATCCAAAAATAACAAAAAAATATGCTTTCTTTAATAAAAAAGGGTCAAAACCCTAAAAATGCTCCGATTTAATTTTCTCGCACGCGTATTATTTTTATCCAATAATGTAATTGCTTCGGGAATGTAATAGTTTTTAAATTAAGATTTTATTTATTTATCGCTTTTATTTACTTTTCGCAATTTAATTTTAAAGGGTTTGTCTTTCGCGATGTAAATACCCGACGCCTTGTAATAGCTTAGATTTAATTTCCCGCAATTTAATTCCCGCACAATATTAACTGTTAGATGTTTGATAACTAGGCAATGCATGACAAGATCAACCTTTAACTTAAAATCAACATAGCTCACCATTAACATGTACAAATAAAAATTAACCGAAATAACACACTCGCACATGCCAATCTTAGGGTACACCTCACTTGGTTGCCTCGAACGTGGTCATTGAGTATAGGAAGTTTTAGAAGTTTCCCTCTTGTCCAAAGATCATAGTTGCCTCAGAAAAATGATCTAAGACATTAGGGTTACCGCTAAGGCGTCCTAACATTGCTTTAGTGACCACACGTCCCTTAATCGAATTGACCCGAAAACTCCAACGACTGTGCTGCCTACTCCTCAATAGAACTGTCTAAAGGACATTTGTACAGTTTAATTATTTTTTTTGAGTAGGTAGATGGTTCTTAAGTACTTGCTCCTTTTAAAACAAAACGAAACTTTTCGCACTTACACTCTCTTCAAAACAAAAACTCTTTTCAAACCCACAAACACAAAGAAAAGCAAACTTTTGAAAACACAATGAGCAAGTACCTAAGAGCCCGTGGATAACCAAGGATAGAAAGGGTGCTAACACCTTCCCTTTCTATAATCTACCTCCCGAACCCGAGAATTATCTCAAAAAGGAATTTTTCTGTGCTTTTGTCCTTTCGTTGTTGGATAAAATAAAAGAAGGTGGCGACTCTTGCTTACCGCGACATTTTGCAAAAAAACAAACGCAAAACGCGAACCAGCATTCCAAAACAGTCAGTTCTCATTCCCACCGATCACAGAGGGACATGACTATTTTCCGAGGAAATAAGCGAGGTTACCCTAGAGGTGCATGTGTGCAAGTGTATTATATTTCATGTTTGGTTTAATCTTGAATTAGGGTTGTCTACTTGTTGATTTTAAAATCTTGTTGTGATACGGTGGCAGAACCGACTGTTATATATTGCTTTTGCATTTTTTATTTGCAAATTTTACGGTAAGCAAGAGTCTCCACCGACTTTTCTTTTATCCAAATTAAGGAAAGGGTGAAAAGAATAGAAAAATACCTTTTCGAGATTTTTTGAGTAAGGGGGTAGATTATGGAAAGGGAAGGTGTTAGCAACCTTTCCATCCGTAGTTATCTACGGGCAATTAGAGGTTTGCTCATTTTGAAATACCTTTGTGCTTTGTGTGTTTTGAAAATGTTTGGAAAATACCTTAGTGCAGCGATTTTCTTTGTGTTTAACTCTTGTATCAGTCCTCAAGAGTGTTAACAAAGCAAATGTTTTGAAAAAAAATTATTTTTGAAAAGTAGTATTTGTGCAAGTGCAAAATGTTTTTGAGCAAACTTCTAACAGCTATCTACTCTTATACTCAAAAAGGTATTTCTTTTCCTCCTATCCTTTAGACAGTGTTATCCTACTATTAGTAGTAGGTAGCCCTATCGTTGGATGTATGAGGGACATCGAAGGGAAGATACAGTCACGAAAGCAACTTGTGGAGACGCTTTAGCAAATTTGTTTAGGGACTAAATCATTTACCGAGAGGCAACTATAGGGTCGTTGAGGGACTATGATATTTTGATTTTATGGGTCTTTGCCAAAGCATTCCTTCCTCATGTCTGTTTTATTTCTGAAGGCAACCAAAGTGGGGTACCCTAGAGGTGTATATGTGCAAGTGTGTTATGTTCAGTTATTTTTGTCTTTTTGTTAAGTTTGCTAACGTTTGATTTTAGTCTTTTCATACACGGCTAGTTACTAGCGGTTAATATATATATTGTAGAATATAAAATGCAAAAGGTAAAAACCTAGACTGTTACATGGCTTCGGGGGAGGGATTTACAATGTACAAAATTTGGGGAATGCAGGAATTAAAAGCAAAAAATAAAGCCTAATTACTATTACATCTAGTATACAGGTACAATAATGTAAAAATGCGAGAAAATAATAACGAGCGAAAGTTAAAAATACGTCTAAAACCTAATAAGTGAAAATGAAATAAGAAAATCTTTTTATTGTTCTTTTTTATTCAAGAAAATAATTAAAATTAATTTAAAGAAGATAGTCTAAATTCTTTTTGTTTTTTTGTATTATGAAAAGAAAATAATCAAAGTTAAATTAAAACCTAAATTCTAATTTATTTTAAATTAAAAAGAGGTTAAAGTTTTAATTAATTAACAAAATTTAATTTGATTAATAAAACAACTAGCCTAATGTTTCTTGTGATTTTTATTTTTATTTTTATGTTACAATAAATAAAAGAAAAGGTCAATAAAGAAATGAAAACAAAAGTAAAAAAAATAAAGGGGGATCCTTCGATTGCAAGGAAAAAGGGGCTTCTTCGATCCAGAGGGGAAGCTGCCTTCGATTCAGAGGAAGATAGGATTTTTTATCCAGGAGGGATGTTGCCTGTTTCGATGGAAGGAAAAGCTTCCTTTCGATCTAGGAAATTCAATCTTCTTTTTTATTCACATCTGTATGACAAACATTAGAACAAATAAAGATGCAGGACCTGGGTGTCAAACTCAGGTCCTTTGATCTTGTGCGCGCTGGTCTGCAAAGATATGGTATCAAACGAAAAGCATAACCTTGGTGCCAAGCCTAGGTCCTTCGATTCCTTGCACACTGGCCTTACTTATGCTGAATCTGCAACAAGTATTAGAAAACAAAAAGAAACAAATACAAGTATTTTCCTTACCAACAGTGGTGTACGGATCCGTGGTGTTGGAGATGCCTAGTGTTTGAGTACGTTCTCTGCCAACTTCAAGGAATGGGTGGATTATTGTTGAAGATTCATTCGATTTGGACTATTCAGGAGGTTTTTGACAATTTTGGTAGCTTATGAGGCAGCGTGTGTATATCAAAAATCTCTTCTCTGGGCTTGTGTTTGGTCTCCTTATATAGAGGGGATGGAGGGGACAAGAAGGCAAAGGTTTAAACAACCATAAACAACTGTTTTCAAAGCCATGAATGGTGTTTTGTAACATTGCAAAAGTCATGGAAACTTGTCCCTTTTTGAATTTGAATGAACCTATACATGCTTCCCTCTTTCGAACGCCTCCAGTCCCTGCCCTTCGACTGGCCTCAGGTTTCCTCCTTCGACTGGCTCTTTTGAATGGACTTTCTGTATATGCCCTGTTCCCTCTTCGAATGGGCCACCACAGTGTGCTCTTCGACTGGCTCTAGTATTACTTCCTTCGAATGGGTCTTTAGATGATCATTTTGGTGTACCCTTCGAATGGGCCTTTGGTGTGTCCTTCGCATGGGCTATAATGCGTGTTGAAGTATGTACAATTGTTTCAAAGGGGGGGGGGGGGCAGCGCCCAGTCGAAACTGGCACAAAGGCATCCTATGCCTTGTGGATGCTAGCATGAAGCAAGTCAAGGCAGGCGTGAAGGAGGCCATTGCCTAGGCGATGCTGGCACAAAGGTAGCCAACACCTTATGGGTCAAAGGAAACCTTTTTGCCTGGTGGATCGAAGGCATGCTGACGGGTCTTTGCCTTGTGAAACCAATACAATCATGAAGAGGCATACGTGCGCTGGTGACATGCTGAGGCGCCTTTTACCCAGTGAGAGCTTTGTGAATCGAAGGCTAGTTTGAAGAATTTTTTGCTTTGTGCGTTGAAGGCACGCATAGAGAGATAATTTGCCTAGTCAAAGCAGGAATCAAGTCTGCTCCAAAGACATCAAATTTCCAAAGGAAACATAAATCCAGCTTGCATGCAGGTTGCCATTGCATTGTGAATCAAGCCAGCATGCAAAGTCAATGGTGCAATTGAAGGGGCATTAATAGGAGGCCCTTACTTTTTAGACCGAAGGAGGCTATTTAAAGGAAACACATGCCCAGTCGAAGCTGGTATGCAGCAAACAAGCCAAAGACTATGTCTTCAATTGAAGCTTGGAAATTTGCGACAAGTTTGGAGAAGGTTAGGCACTCAATCGAATCATGTCCAAATACCAATCGAAAAGGCCCTTTAACATGCCAATCGAAAGACTTTGTTAAGATGCCAATTGAAGACTCCTTGTTTATCTTCAAAAAATTTATTTTATTTTTCTTTTAATCAAATGCTTGTAATCACCTATGCAAGAGAAAAATCTTGGAAAAATATGAGAGGGAAAATTTTGGGGTACAACACTTACCATACACATCCTAATTACTAGCATTTTATATAAAAAACGGTAAATTGCGAAAATTAAAATCCTAAGATATTACATCACTTTAGGGGATGGGGGATACAAATGTATAAATGGGGGTGGAAAGCAATAAAAGTCCTAATTATTACAACCATATTGAATAGAAATGAAAGAAAATATATAGAAAAAACAAAAACAAGGCAAAAGGGAGAAGAACAAATCTTTCGACAGCACGTGTCGAAGCATGCTTATATGGATCGAACGTGTCATTATTTCGACCCTGTAATGCCAAATCAAATCAGTGTGAATCGAAGCATAATGTTATGTGTCTAATCACACACCCTTCGAATCACACACCCTTCGATTCACACACCCCTTTTCCTTTCTGTTTGGGCCTGTAAAACAGTTTGTGTTGAAGCCTGGGGCTTTTGTAGTGGTAGAAATGTTCAAGACAAAACCATTGGATTGATAGACTTTATACAAATCAAAAATAAAAATCGCCACCATACTTTATTGTTTCCAAAGGAATGAGAAAAGAGCGAATAACCCAAAAAGAGGGAGAAAGATGTAAGGTAAGGGGGTTGGTTATGCAAAGGGAAGGTATTAGCACCCTAAACATCTACGGTACTCCGCAGGAACCTCTTTGAAAAATCTATATATTTTGTCTATAAAATGTGTTGTATATAAAATGGATGGTGGAGGTGAGGAAAGAGATATATTTTTTATGATTTTTGCACCCGCCGCGGTTGCGAACCTTTAGTTCCTACGTACCACCTTTCATGCAATAGGGGATCAGGGTACACGTAGTTCCTCTTTAAAAAAATTTAAAACACAAGTGTGTTGGTTAATTTTATGAGATAAGACATCATCGTCATTGTCCGTGTGGAAAACATACTTACTACCCACAATCATGAGAAAGGAGAATTTGCATCATCTCAAAGTGGAGGACATGGCTTGGATTTTAAAATCAACAATGCCTCACTCAACACCCAAGTAGAAAATATCTCACTTCACTACATATTGTAGAAGTATAGTTGTTTGCATCACTACAAGGATTGACAAGAGTATAATCTTTTGATAAAAGTTTAAAGATAAAATCCAAAGTGGCAAAATGGTTTGAAATGAGATTGATTGACTTTTAGTCTTCTCATAAAAAATGTCAAGGTATTATTAAATTGATTGAAGTTTATTGATGAAAATGTTTTGAAAATGCGTGGATATAAGTCCATGTTTATTATGAAAGTAGTTTAAGTTTCAAAACAAGAAGAGTTTTCAAAAGGAGGGAGAATATTTTGAAATTAAAGAAGATGGGAGGAGAAGGAGAGGCTATCCTAAAGCATAAGGTAAAAGCTAAAGAGAAGAATCATCTAACCAACAGGAAGCCAATACTTGACATTATGAGTCAAGATAGAATTCCCATTGTTTGGATTGAAACCAAGCAAGCAAAGATACTAGACCTCTTGAGAGAACCAAACTTCAAGTGTATTAAGTCTTCATAAAAATTGGGCAGAGTAACAGCTGTATACGGGTGAATTCCAGATTACAAACAAAGAATGTAATCATAAAAACCTGCACACAAAAACAAACAAGCAACCCAATGTCTTGAGGTAAACCTCAAGAACTCCAGACAAAATAATCAGATAAGATCACAAGGTCTCCAACATAGGCCAAGGTTTCTAATCTTAAGTCCAAGAAAAGTCCCATGCTCCATAATGCCAAGGATAGTAACCAAATAGTCCAAGTGCCATTAAAGGTTTTTTTAGGGTTTATGTTGATTATTAAGTATCTTAAGAAAGGAAAAGAAAAGCTCAAATGAGCAAAGTAAAAATGGCAAGAAAAAATAAATGCTCAAAATGAGCAAAGATGAAAATGGCATGAAATGTAAATGCTAAAAAAAATAGTACATAAAGCATAAAAAGAATACAAGCATAAGATAAAACAAGTCAATAATTAGTGGTTAGTTGGATGACCATCTTGAAACTTGCATTTGGAACTCATTAGAGGATTGGTAGAACCAAAGCCTCTACACAACAAGTTGCATTTGCTTTTTGTCAAGTATATCATCCATTTGAAATTCTCACAAGTACCATTTAATGATGAACGATGTTTAAGTGATCCGCGTTGACCAAAGGTGTTGTAGATCCATTAGAGGATTGGTAGAACCAAAGCCTCTACATAATGAATCTCAAGGTTATTGGATCAAAGAGATCAAATTAACATACTTGGGCTTGCAATGATAAGTTTGGGCCACGAATGATCATTTATTCGAATCGGTACAAAATGTAGCGCTATGTTAAACAATCGTAAGTGGACTTATATAGAAGTCGCACCTATGTTGAGGCTGGTCAATAGCAATCTATGCACCATTTGTTTTGAGTCATGATATAGAGATCATGCTCCAACAAAATTTAGTGCAATAAGAAAGGGATGAGATAAAAAAGGATGGGGAAAAAATGTACAAACCACATTTGAATTAAATTTTAATCAAACTATTATTAAAATCATTCATCCATTTTTTGTGGAGTTAAACTCAACATCATGGATCCAATGATGTTAATAAAGTTTATGATCCAAAACTTAACCCAAGATTAGCCATAAAATAATCACAAAATAATATCACATTTAATATAAAAAAAGGATTAAAAAATGTTTTAAAAAAATAGAAAATAATGAGAAAAATATCAATTATGTTCAAATTAATCAAGAAGTGAGAAGTAAGGCCATAGAAAAATCAGAAATGGATCCAAATATTTTTATAAAAAATTTGGTGATTTTTTAAAAGTCAAAAACTATTTTTAAACTATTTAAAATTACTCAAACAAACATAAAATAGGTCAAAAATAGTAAACCTCAACGTAAAATTACATGAAATTTTCAGAAAGTCAAAAATATGCAAAATAACATTTATGAATTTTTTCAGAATAAAAAAATGTCAGAAAGTATTTTTTAAGTAATTAAAAGAAAGCAAATAATATAAAAAATATAAAAGATACCAAATGTCAAAATAAAAATGTGAAAAAATAGTCATGAGATCAGAAATAATTCAAAGTATTTTTGTGAATTTTTTCATAATTTTTGGATAAAAAATAAAAGAGTTATGAATTTTTGAAAATTTAATCAATAAAAATATAAAATCAGAAAATAAAATAAAACCAAAAAGATGTGGACCATCAGATCATAGTCAAAACGCGTTAGTAAGCTAATCCAGTGGACCAGACGCGTTGTGCTTGATATGGACCTTAGTGAGATACGCATAAGATCAGAAAAAGGGCAACCAATGAAATTAAAACGTTTGGCTCGCTATCATTGGCTGAGACGAGACATGTTATCGTCTTCAACCTCCAGACACCCTGCAATGGGGATTTTGTGAGATCTTTCAAATGGAAAAATTAGGACCTCAAGCTAGCATCATTGAACTCGTCTCTTCAAGACGATTCTAACACAACCATCGTGCCAAATTTATATAAGGTATGGAGAGAGATATGAATCAAAAACCCATAAAATAGCGAGCATCTTCAATTTGAGATTTCTCTCTCAATTCTCAATGGATTTAAAAATTGTAAGCAGCATTAGAATCAGGAGAAGGAGTAGAATAGATTAGTGCTTGATTTGGATCCAAATGGTGGAGAATTATACCTTTCCTAAGTTCAAGGAAGAAGCTCTGAAACTGGACTTCTATAGCTTGAATTATGGCTCGTTTTGATTGGTTTAAGTGCTGGAGAGTTTATATGATGATCAAGGATGATGAATGCGCTAAGAATTTTGGAAAATGGAGCTTAAATCTCGGAAACTAAATTCAAAAAAGATGGGTTCGTGTGAGGTTTTTGCAGGGTGTTCTTGGCTCTCAAAACTTGGGAAAATGGATGGAGGATGACCCTCCATTTATAGGGAAGTGAATGAGAATGAAAATTTGAAGAAACAAGGAAGTTTGGAGGGAAATTGAGTGAGGGTCGAGCACGGGTGAAGTGTGACTTCATTTCCATTAAAACTCAACCAAATCTTGCATTTTTGGGTGCTAATCACTTTTGGCAAGTTTTCTAATCAAGTTTAAATAAAAAATACACATAAATCTTGTGTTTAGAAGTCACATTATAGATTTCAAAATTCAGACTTTATGAAAAAATCAGTTTCAAGTTACCAAATTCAAATCCATGGCATTTCCAACTCAAGGGGTCTTAGGGCATGATTCTTGATGTTTTTTGGAAAGATGAGGTTACAAGCTTTGCAATGGAAAAAGAATGGAATCAAATGGATTCTTGAGCTGAAAGTTACATGGAGTCAAAGTTGAAGAAAAAGAGTTGACTTTCCATACTTAGAAATATTTCAAATTCTTCTTCAAAAATGACCTATAATCTTTTGCATCCAAACATGGCCTTCCACTTGGAATTTGCTCTTGACCAAAAAAGATGGAATGTAGTAGATCTCTTGAATGACATTTTGAAACTTGAACCACCCAAAATATCCAAAAAATGAGCAAGTTATGACTTGTTGAAGTTGGCCAAAAATCATGAAATGACCTATAATCTTTTGCATATTTAAGGAAACTTCCATCCATTTTCTCACTTTTCACATAAAATAAGGAATAAAGTACACATATTCAAGATAATTATGGAAAAAGAATGGACTCAAGGTGATATAAATTTACCAAGTTATGACCATTTGAAGTTACTTATGTAAAATTGTGGATTCATCTGGATGACTTGTAATCTTTCTTCTTCATCAAGGCTCTTCCACATGAAAACTCCTTGGAACTTTTGAAGTGATTTTTAGATAACCCTTTGAAGAGAATGATGTCTTTGGAATCACTCAAAAACACCAAAAGGTGATCAAGATATACTCCTTTGAAGTTCAAAACCCTAGCTTCTAGATCAAGAAAATGCGTTGAGGAACTTTGACAAGTTTGAACAAACTTCTTGTACCAATATTCTTGCTTTGTGAATAGAAGTTGTTGAGGATGATAATGAGGACTAATATCCACCAAAACCACTTCCATATATTGAAATTTGAGAGAAATATGCTCTTGTGACCAATAGGAACAAGGCCTTGTCCAAACATGACAACTTCTCCAATCAACCCCTTGTACTTTTGAGTCAAATCTAATAACCTTGAAATGTGATGAACCAAAGCAACTTTGACATGCCAATTCTTCCAAAATCAATCCAATGGTGAGGTTTGAACTTCTCAAGCTATGTTAACTAGGGCATGGAAATAAACTCATGAACCCATGGAGTAACTTGATAAATCTCATTGCCCTTACCTATATGGATAACAAGCAAGACAAGCCAACATTGTATTTCATTAGTTAAGTGAAGAAATCAAAACAATATTCATGATCACAAAAGGAACATAAGTCAAGGTGCTTGGTAACTCCTCAAAAGGAGCAAAGCTAAATGTAGGGAGGGGAACCAAGAATCCTAGTGTGATCTTGTTGTGAGTGAAACAATATGGTATGATGAAGGGATCTTAAGGGTAAAACTTGGGGTACAACAGCTGCCCTTATTTAAGTTTCTTCTATCCGGATATACGAAGGTTAAAAATATTCGTGTCGACGCGATCGAAGATACTTAAATATAAAACAAACCCTATTTTTGGCCTTAAGATGCCATGCAATTGCTTATGCATATGAACAGTACCAAAGAGACGCAAAGTATCACTGGGGATGCAACAATGATAAAGAAACAAAGGAGCAACCCCACCAGGAAAATAAATCACTGGTGGACCCAAAGAACTGAATCAGAGAGGACGGCATGATGGTCAAAGGACACACCAACTTCTACTGAAGGCGAAGCTACCAACATTCACTGAAGGCAGAGAGAAAGATAACAAATATCGATGTTCACTGTCGATGGTCTACCAACTTTCACTGAAGGTAGAAATAGAATATATCATATCACCTCCGTTCACTAACGATGAACTACCAATGTTCACTGAGGGTAGAAAAAAGATAACAAACATCGACGTTCACTGCCGATGGTCTACCAGCTTTCACTGAAGGTAGAAAGAGAAGAAATATCATATCACCGCCGTTCACTGATGATGAACTACCAACATTCACTGAGGGTAACAAAAAGATAACAAACATCGATGTTCACTGCCAATGGTCTACCAACTTTCACTGAAGGTAGAAAGAGAAGAAATATCATATCACCGCTGTTCACTGATGATGAACTATCAACGTTCACTGAAGATAGCAAAAAGATAACAAACATTGACGTTAACTGCTGATGGTCTACCAACTTTCACTGAAGGTAGAAAGAGAGTATATCATATCACCGTCGTTCACTAACGATGAACTACCAATGTTCACTGAGGGTAGCAAAAAGATAACAAACATCGACGTTCACTGCCGATGGTCTACCAGCTTTCACTGAAGGTAGAAAGAGAATATATCATATCACCGCCATTCACTGACGATGAACTACCAACATTCACTGAGGGTGGCAAAAAGATAACAAACATCGATGTTCACTGCCGATGGTCTACCAGCTTTCACTGAAGGTAGAAAGAGAATATATCACATCACCTCCATTCACTGATGATGAACTACCAACGTTCACTGAGGGTAGAAAAAAGATAACAAACATCGACGTTCACTGCCGATAGTCTACCTGCTTTCACTAAAGCTAGAAAGAGAAGAAATGTCATATCACCGCCGTTCATTGATGATGAACTACCAACGTTCACTGAGGGTAGCAAAAAGATAATAAACATCGACGTTCACTATCGATGGTCTACCAACTTTCACTGAAGGTAGAAAGAGAATATATCATATCACCGTCGTTCACTAACGATGAACTACCAACGTTCACTGAGGGTAGCAAAAAGATAACAAACATCGACGCTCACTGCCGATGGTCTACCAGCTTTCACTGAAGGTAGAAAGAGAATATATCATATCACCGTCGTTCACTGACGATGAACTATCAACGTTCACTAAAGATAGAAAAAAGATAACAAACACCGACGTTCACTGCCGATGTTCTACCAACTTTCACTGAAGGTAGAAAGAGAATGTATCATATCACTGCTGTTCGCTGACGATGAACTATCAATGTTCACTAAACATAGCAAAAAGATAACAAACACCAACGTTCACTGCCGATGTTCTACCAAATTTCACTGAAGGTAGAAAGAGAATGTATCGTATCACCGCCGTTCACTGACGATGAACTATCAACATTCACTGAAGATAGCAAAAAGATAACAAACATCGACATTCACTGACGGTGAACTACCAGCGTTCACTGAAGGTAGAAGAAAGATAATGTGATACGGTGGGAGAACTGACTTGAGGTTTTGCGTTTGTTTTCGCAAATGTTTCGGTTGAGCAAGAGTCGCCATCGACTTTTTATTTTATCCTAAGGAAAGGTTTAAAAAGCACAGCAAAAACCTTTGAGATGTTTTCTTGGGTTCGGGGAGTAGATTATAGAAAGGGAAGGTATTAGCACCCTTTCTATCCATGGTTATCCATGGGCTCTTAGTTACTTGGTTTTCTAGATCACTTGCCTTGATTTTCGATTGCTTGAAATTGTGGTGTGTGTGTGTGTGTGTTTTGAAAAATGTTTTTGAAGAGATGCCTTGTCTTAGGCAACCAATGTATTTGACTCGTGTTTGAGTGTTTTACAAAAGTGTGGATCTTTTCGAAAAGATGTTTCAAATGTTTTTGAGGGTTTGTTTTGAAAAGTGTTTGTGAAGGGTGGTTTTTGAAAAGAGGCAAGTGTTTTTGCAAGTTGATCTCAAGTAACTAAGAGTTTGGTCTACCCCTATTGTACTCAAAGGTTTTCTCTATGTTTTCAACCCTTTTTAACAATTTTGTTCCACCATTGAATTTGGTGGACAATCTTGCGTTTAGGATGTTTAACGGGACGGGCGCGGGTCATCGTATGGACCATGAATGCAATGGTGCCAAGTGTCTTTGGAAATTTGCTTTGAAGGGACTATGATCATTCCATTTAGGCAAATTTCGAAAGCGTCATCGAGGGACTTATGATCATTTGAATTTGTTTTGCCAAAGATACTCGACGTGCAAACATGGCCCATTTTGGAAGGCAACATGTGGGATTACCCTAGGGGGTGCAAGTGTGATTGTGTATTGATTTCATGTGTTTGTCTTGTATTAGGTTATCTAGCGTTTGATTTTATGTACATGCAAACCCTAGGTCTAACCATGGTATAATTGGAAAGCGATAAATTGCAAGAATTTAAAGTCTACGCTATTACAAATAGTATCCGGGAGTGGGGGTACAAATTTACAAATGGGGATGAGACTTTAGGAATGTAGTGTCCAATAATTTACAACCAAATCGAATTGCGATAAAATGTAAATAATGTATAGCAAGGTATAAGAATAGCAATTGTATGTGTATCAAGTGTATAATGTGAAATGTATTGTATATTGTGTAAGTGTATATGTGTATGTAATTTATTTACAAGTTAAGATGTGAATTTAAATGTGTATTATTAAGTATTGGTTAACTTAAAGAAAGGAATCAAACATTTTCTTTATTTAATTTGTGATCTTGTATATTTCTTTAATATGTACAAAAAGAAAATTTAAGAAAGAGAAAATGTTCTAAGTTTGAAAATTGTTACTTATATTTGATATAAATTGGTATCTTTATATTTTGGGTTTAATATATACAAAAGAATATTTTGATTAAATGTTTAAAATTTAAATTATGTATATTAGAAAAAATGTATTTTATTGATTATGTACAAACTATTTCTAAGAAAAGAAAATGTACTAACTTAAAAGAATTTATGTACAAAGATAAACAAGTTAAAAAAAAGTGTTTTAACCAATGTATTTTTATGTATTAATGTATTTTATGTAAAGGTATTTATGTACAAACAAAATAAAGAATGTTTTAAGTTATCTATTTTTTATGGATTAATGTACAAAGAAAAGATTTTTTTAAAAAAAGAAAAAACAAGAAAGAAATTTTTTTAATCTTAATAACATTTAATATTCAAGTATTTTAGTTATAATGAAAAGTATTAATAATATTACTATTAAAAAAAGGTTAAGTTATATAAAAGAAAATAAAATAAAAATAAATCTTTTTTAGTTTGTTTGAAATAAAAGAAGAAAAAGAGGTAAATGGGCTTAAGGGATTAGGGCTTAGTCAGAATTAGAAGCCAAAAGAGGGGGGTGCCAATTAGAATGCATTTGGGCCTAGGCGCTGGGAAAAGGGCAAGCCCGTGGGTCTCATAACATTTGCTTAGGGTTAATTGAATTTTGTTTCATTTGGGATCAGCTAGGGCTTGGTTGACCGAAAGGCGCCGTTCACCTCTTTACTTCGTTCCTCTTCATCCGTTCTCATGCCATGGATTATGAGCTTGTCTCCTCGCCTAAGCCACCAACGCTACCCCCTAATCTCTCCTTCCTCCATAGTTCGAGCCCAGTGGTTTTACGAAGCAATGTTTGATTTCTGACATTTTATACGTTTTTTATGATTTTGCATGTTATGATTTTGTGATTTATTGATCTTGATTAAGCTTGTTTTCTGTTGAGGTGGTGGAAGGGAAGAGAGAAAGACATACTACCTTCGTTTTCTGGATATGGAGGAGAGGTGGGGTCGGAGGCGCTCCGGAGGCTTTGACGGTGAGGGGAACTTGATGAGGCTGTGCTTGCTTGGAGACCCTGGTACTTGTGTCTTACTTTTGGTTTGATGATGATATTGAAGACCCTTTTTTGTGTTCTTCTTGTCGCCCTGTTTACATGCTTCGTATGCTTTTTTTATCTCCTTCTTCTGTTGCCTGGACGCTTGCTTATGTTGCCTCTTCTGTTGCTATGTGTTGGATGCCTTTTGATTTGCCTGTGTATGCTTTAGGATGCCTTGTGTTTGGTTTTCTAACCTAATGATGAGTATCTCTGAGGGTTCTTCATGTTGCCTCTGAATGCTTGCTCGCTGAGTTTCTTCTTGCCTTTGAGTTGAGTTGCCTTTTTGAATAACTTTGCTTCTTTATCTTCTTCAACTGCCTCGTTGCCTGCTTTGCCTTATTGAGTTGCCTAATGATGAAGAAATTCTGAGGGCCTTTATTGTTGCCCTTGAATGCTTTAGCTGGATGGTTTGGAGATTTTGAATGTTTGGTTGATGTGTTTGGACATATTTGGCTTAGGTTTAGAGATGGACAGGTTTTGGGCGTATGCTGGTTATGCTTATTTATGTTTGAATGGCCTCAGTTTGGGGCTTGACAATTTGTATGGTAGGGTTTGAGGCTTTGAGGCTCACACTTCTGTTTATATTTTTTTGGCTTTTCTGTTTGAGTTGAATGGTAAGGCTTTTTGTGCTTGCAAGGTTTACAGGTTGGGTGAACTGGTTCTGGTTATGGCCTTGGCATACTGTTTCAGTTTCTTCTTGAATGGTAAGCACAGGCTTGTATTGTTTAGGCTTGATGGAAGGTTGACGATTTAGACAAGTTTTTGGGATGGAGGTTTTATTGGTTTAGGTTTTAACAGCTCAGGCAGGTGAGGCTTGGGTTTGATGAAGCTATGCTTCAGCTTGGCATGGTTTGTATGTTTATGCAGGATTTTGGCTTCTGGTTATCACAGTTTTGTGCAGGAGATAAAAGGCTTCAGTAGGTTCTGGCTGTGGCTTGACAGGGATTCAAGTTTTTATGTTTGATATTTTTTTTGGTTATGGTTGTTTTGCTGCCTCTTCCTTTTTCTACTGTATTGGCAGTTTTGTTTTTTTTTTCTTTTTCTATGTCTCAAGCCTAAACCTGTAAGCCCTATTTCTTCTTCTCTTTTTCTCTCTCCAGTACAACTTTTTGCATTTTATATGTTTATGCTGGTACTTTATTCTGAAAGGGAAGCATTGGGAAAATGATGAAAATGAATTAGCTTGCTTACATATTAATCTTTCTCTGCATATCCTTTCATATCTTCTTTTGACAGCTTCTTGTACTTTTGTATCTTTGATATCTTTCCAAATCTTCTTTTTGACAGCTTTGAGTAGCCTTGTACTTGACATCCTTTGGACAGCTTTTGTTTAGTTTGACATTAGAACTCAGTTTGGACTTTGTAGTTTGATTTGGACTTTGCATCATGCTGTTTGAGACTTGAACTATGCAGTTTGACAATTTTGACTTGTGCATTCTCTATATTTGTGCATTCAAAGTTTAGCAAGCAAATATTCATCCCTCTTTGTGAACCGGGAGAAATCCCGTGATTTGTAGAGAGGGCTAACTGATCCCAGTCAGTTGCCCTTAATGATGAATTTTTTATCTGTCTTTTATTTATTTATTTGCTTCTAACTTTTCTTTTGTTCTTTGCAGATGAATAATTAAAATGGAGAGGAACAGCAAAAGATGAAGAATTTGAAGATTTAGAAAAAATTAGGATAGTCTTATTTAGGTTTAAATTACTGTAAAATCATTGTTGTAAACAAATTGTAAACAATAATTGTACGAATAATTTAAAAATAAATAAAAAGTTTTTATCCAATTAATTCTTTTTTTATCCTTTTCAATTACTTATTTTATTATTTATAATTCTAAAATTATAATAAATGGACATAAATTCCAATTATCTAACTTAGAATAATAAACAATTAAATAAATATTGCTTCCGCATTGATCAATTACACTTGGCGCTTCCAACATCCAAAGCAAAACAACAGTCAATTACAGCAATTGCCCAGACACTTTTTCCTTTTTTACTGATTTTTTACCAAACACTGCAAATTCAAACTGAATGTATCCTTTCACTGATTTAATCACACAGTGCGAACTCAATCCAAATGTTCAATCCACATCTCAGCATAACTTGAAAAGTGCTGTAGAATTTAAATCTTTCTCAGAACGCGCTCACAAAAACCCTAATTCCTGATTAAATGCCAAAGAACGTTCGCCTGATCAAAGTTGAGCCAAAATCAACCAAAACCCTAAACCAACTGTTTGAAACATTCTAGAGCCCTGAAAATCAGTAAAACCCTAATTGTGTCTGACTGACGAGAAAAGTCCGTTTGGCCGATTCTTGAGCCAGTTAAAAAAAATCAGGAAATGCCTGAAGCTGTGATTTCTTGAGGAAAAATGCGAGGGCAAATTTTGGGGTACAACAGTTGCCCCTGTTCAATCTTCTTGAACCTGAAGAGTTAGATTGGCAAGTTTGCCTTTCGCGACTTGAAGGTAAAAGAAGATTGGACACTAGAGTGCCCTAAAATTTGCACTCGGCGATGTGATGGTAGAGGGAATGGGCTTAAAGATGCCATTTGGTGATGGGCTTAAAGATGCCATCTGATGCGATAGAATCTTGACGGGGGATGGGCTTAGAGATGCCATCTGAGAATGGGCTTAAATATGCCATTTGGTGACTGCTGGTAGGAGGATGGGCTTATAGATGCCATCTGGAAATGTTAAACTGTATTTCATTGGTGAGTGGACGAGTATCAGAAAGGCCTCCATGTTTCGGAACATCTCTGAACTGGGGGTATGAATAAGCAATAGATTGACATCCGTGTCTGGAGAATCCGTGAACTGTTTTCAGGAGTTGAGATTGAATAAGCAATAGATTAACATCCGTTGTTGGGAAGCGTCTGTAAACTATTTTCAAAAGTTGCATCTGAACAAGCGATAGATTAACATCCGTTGTTGGGAAGAATCCGTAAACTGTTTTCAGAAGGGTTGAGAAGAATCTGAACAAGTAATAGGTTAACATCCGTTACTGGAGAACCCGTGAACTGTTTTCAGAAGTCTTGAAGTTGAGGAGGAATCGGTGTAGGGTTTCTTGATGATGAGCTCGTATAAAACTGCATCTGGATGAATCTGGAATAAATATCAGAATGTCGCCGTGTCTGGGTCACATCTGAACTACTTCTGGATGAATCTCGGAAGATGATCTTTGTCTGTCGACTGATCTTGCCTGAAAAGGTAAAGGGTTAGTTGTATGCAATGTTATGATGCATGATGCAATGTATGTGACATCAATATTTATGACATGAATGTGATGAATGCGCATGTAAGCTGATGAGCTATCTTGCTGAGGATAAATGAATCCTGGATGGCTGAAGATAAAAGAATCTTGACTGCTGCCGGGGAGAATAATTCTTTGGTTGCTGCTGTGGAGGGCAAGAATCTCTTGATTGTTGAAAAATGAGAAGTCTTGGGACCACTGTTGGGGGAATCAGAAGCTTGGGTTGTATGCCAAACTACTGGGGACTTCCTGTTTTGAGGAGATCTGTGTATGATTTCCTGATGATGAGTCCGTGTAAAACTACATCGGGTTTTTGAACACTTTTGACATTCGAATGCCCCAAGTGGTGATGTAGATAATTTCCTGGCTTGTTACAGGTGTTAATCCACGATCGGTCGTTCACAGATGTTTTCCTGGCTTGTTACAGGTGTTGATCTGGAACTTAAGAAAAGGTGACAGAATGGCAACCGTGTTTGGAGCCCATCTGGACCGTATTTTCCAACAGGTGATGAAGGAATTGCTGAACACTTTTGACATTCGAATGCCTCAAGTGGTGTTGTAGATAATTTCCTGGCTTGTTACAGGTGTTAATCCACAATCAGTCGTCCACAGATGTTTTCCTGGCTTGTTACAGGTGTTGAATCTGGAACTCTTCAGACGTGCCCTGGCTGGATACAGGAATCGAGTCTGGAAATAGTCGTCAACAGATATGCCCTGGCTGGATACAGGAATCGAATATGGAAATAATCGTCAACAGATATGCCCTGGCTGGATACAGGAATCAAATCTTCAAACTCTTCAGACGTGCCCTGGCTAGATACAGGAATCGAGTCTGGAAATAGTCGTCAACAGATATGCCCTGGCTAGATACAGGAATCGAATCTTCAAACTCTTCAGACGTGCCCTAGCTAGATACATGAATCGAGTCTGGAAATAGTCGTCAACAGATATGCCCTGGCTGGATACAGGAATCGAATCTTCAAACTCTTCAGACGTGCCCTGGCTAGATACAGGAATCGAGTCTGGAAATAGTCGTCAACAGATATGCCCTAGCTGGATACAGGAATCGAATCTTCAAACTCTTCAGACATGCCCTGGCTAGATACAGGAATCGAGTCTGGAAATGTGATAGTTGATTTGTTGGTGGTTGTAATTTCCAACAGGTGATGAAGGAATGATTGAACACTTTTGACATTTGAATGCCCCAAGTGATGATGAGGGAGTCTTGAATCAGATTACTCTGCAAATTGAGAGATTTCTTGAAATCTTGACTGGACTGCCCCAGGTTAACTGAACTTTGAAAGATCTGTTGAAACCTTGATTGGACTGCCCCAGGTTAACTGGATGGTGCTATGTCATGCCCCTTGTTGATAGGAGATTTGTCGTTGGAAGTGTTATCTTTTTGAAGTGATTTTGCTCACTGAGAGAGTTTTCGTTCCTCCGAACATTTGCTGTATGAAATTCTTCGCTGTCAAACAACAAGCCAAATGCAGACAATGATATTCAAGCAATGCAAAGTTTATGTTTGTCTCGAAGTTTTGAAAAATGCGTTTTTAGCAGAAAACTTTTTATAAGACAGATCAACACAAGATTTAGAGCAAAGCCTTACAGGAGTCAGGATACCTTTTGTAACAGTATGCTTTCAAACTAACCCATGCTTCAATTAGGACTTTTGAGGGGTTGTAACGTGGCCTGGTTAACGGTCTAAGAAACAAAGGATAAAGGCTCAAAGTATATTTGTACCCACCCGCTCTTCGTGATGTTCTTCATACCTAAGCTCAGTTAATTGTGCGACACACTCTGTTTTGAGTTTGGAACGACTTTTGGGCGATGGTTCACCAGTTGAATTTGGGGAGACAGTCATCATCTCCTTTTTTCTTTTTCAACATTTTTTTCATGTTGTTGAGGATTTTGTAATTACCTCACTATTTTGATTTTGATTTGTTATCCCCAACTTTTGCCTGACTGTTCTCGTTTTTCGAGATTACAGTCAGCGGGATGCCCCAGCTTTCTTAAGCCTCCTTTATAGGTTTTGGCTTGGTGGGCTTTTCTCTTTAGAGAGATTGACTGTCTATGTGATAGGGAACCACCCTTGTCTTTTGATTCCAAAGGAATGCTCTCTTTTTTTGACGTCGTTCGTTGTGTTACGAACTGAGAGTTTGCGACTTCAATGCGCGTTTCTCTTGAATTAACTGAGATACTACCCTGCCCCGGGTTTATATCAAAGGTTTTTATTGTTTAGAACAGAAAACTCCTACTTCTTTGGCTCGAAGGGGTTGACTAGGGATTATCTTCCTTATAACTCCAGTGTTTGGGATTTGAAAGAAATGCCTGTACATCATCAGCAAGGTCTGTTCAAAAGCATACTGTATAAGATCATGGTATTGTTTCGTCATCCTCCCTCTAAAGGCTTGCAGCCTTTTATCAAGAGTCAGATGTCATAAAGAAAAGCATAAGGGTAATGAAACGAATGGATGAATTCAAGACAAACATATGCAATGCATTAATGAAAATAGAGTTTTAACATCAACAGATAATTGTTTGACAGCAAAAGAAATTACAACTTTGAAAATTCAAAAAGAAGCAAAAGTCTTTCAGCTTGAGCTTCGTCACTTCAGGTGGAGAACCCCTTAACGGAAGATTTTCATCTCGCTGTCTGGCATGAACTCCAGCACTCCAATGTCGATCAGATCTTGAATCTTGTTCTTCAAGGCCCAACAGTCGTTGGTGTCGTGTCCCGGGCTGTAGGAGTGGTAAACACAAAATGCGTCGGGACGATAGTTAGGAGAGGAGGTATTGAGCTTCTGAGGAGGATCCCTTAGGGTAAGCAGGTTGACCTCCAACAGGCGCTTCAGTATGAATAATGATGGTATTTCAGTCTCTGTGAACTGTCTTCCCGACGTTTCTTGCTTACGCCGATTACCCCGTTGACGCTGGCGAGGTTGTTGATGGGCTTGTGACCCTGAAGCAAGCGAAGGAGCCTTCCCCTTGTCTTCTTGAGTGGATGGAGGCTGAGCGGTGACTTGCTCTTCAATCTCAGATGTTTGCCCCAATTGGTTGTTTGGAAGAAGTTGGCGGACAAGAACTCTGAGTTCCTCTTGTCTTTGAGATAGGTCTTGGATGAGAGCCATCTGGCCCACCAACTGTCCCATCACTTGGGTCCTCAAGGTTGTCAAATCAAACTGCAGCTCCGCAAGCTGATCACTCCTGGCATTGTTGGAATTCTCCAAGCCCTTTGTGAGGAGAGCTTTCATTTCTTCTTTCCCCAGAGACAAGTTCAGGAACATCTCCTGCAGCTGAGCAGTCTGGTCTTGGATGTCTTTGACAGACCTTTCTAGATCTATCTCTTACTGAAATAAACAGCAGGAGAGTAAGGAAACCTGAAAAAGGAAAGATTGTCAAGATGCAATGCATGATATGTGGATGCATGCTTTCAAGGATCTCTTGGGGTAAACACAAGAAAAATGTTAGAGGTTGAACTCTGATCTTTGATTGGAGAGCTTTACGGCGGTGGATGTCTTTCCACGAGAATCAAGCTCACCATGTCAAGTGGGTCATAGCCACTGATTCAAGTTTGTTGTACTTGAACTCTGATTGGGGAACTGTGTACTGGTGGATGTCTTTCCACGAGAATCAAGCTCACCATGTCGAGTGGGTCATAGCCACTGATTCAAGTTGTTGTACTTGATCTTTGTTTAGAGAACTTTGTATCGGTGGATGTCTTTCCACGAGAATCAAGCTCACCATGTCAAGTGGGTCATTGCCACTGATTCAAGTTGTTGCACTTGATTTTTGATTGGAGAACTTTGTATCGTTGGATGTCTTTCCACGAGAATCAAGCTCACCATGTCGAGTGGGTCATAGCCACTGATTCAAGTTGTTGTACTTGATCTTTGATGGCATTTGTTTAGAGGAGAAACCCCTTGCCCCTTGGTAGACGTCTGGTTCAACGTAACCCTGCATCAAAAGAACCCTCGAGATCCTTGAAATGGTTATTGAAAATGCTATGGTATGATGTCATGATGTTATGTATATGTATGCAAAAAAGCAAGTGAGCGTATATACAGACAAACATATTCACACAAAGCAAGCAAGTCCTTAGGTTTAGGCTTGCATGGGGTTTAGGTAAGTACCCTCTTGAAGTTAGTTGGCTCATCCTGTCCTAAAATAGAAACCGGTTCTAAGGAGCTCAATATCATTGGATTGTTTTCTGTGTTCATTGTTTCGGTTTAGCCACTTACTGGCGACCAAAATATTCCAAGAAAACAACCCTCAAATGAGTGTAGTATCGAGTATCTACCAACTTCGGACTGCACCAAAGTCGGTCATCTCACTACCCCTAAAAAGGCTAAGATGGTCAATTAAGGTTCTAAGAGTTCGTTAGTGCTTCACGACATCACTCAGCGGCCCCGTACTCTCCTTGATTGAACTAAAGGGTTACCGGTACTCACAAATATGTCACACTAACATAGCTTACTGCTTCAACCGTGTCGGTATACCCCGCACAGTTCCCTCACAGTTTTTTGCTATTTACCTAAAAAAGGTGCCCCAAATCCGGGTGTAGGATTTACAACAAACCCAAACAAGAACCCAAAAGATAAAGCAATCAAGTCAATCAAAGCAAGAAAGTAAAGGTGATCTAAACCCTAAGGTAACCCCACTTTTAAATTCATCCCCAGCAGAGTCTCCAGTTCTGTGATACGGTAGGAGAACTGACTTGAGATTTTGCGTTTGTTTTCGCAAATGTTTCGGTTGAGCAAGAGTCGCCACCGACTTTTTATTTTATCCTAAGGAAAGGTTTAAAAAGCACAGCAAAAACCTTTGAGATGTTTTCTTGAGTTCGGGGAGTAGATTATAGAAAGGGAAGGTATTAGCACCCTTTCTATCCATGGTTATCCATGGGCTCTTAGTTACTTGGTTTTCTAGATCACTTGCCTTGATTTTCGATTGCTTGAAATTGTGGTGTGTGTGTGTGTTTTGAAAAATGTTTTTGAAGAGATGCCTTGTCTTAGGCAACCAATGTATTTGACTCGTGTTTGAGTGTTTTACAAAAGTGTGGATCTTTTCGAAAAGATGTTTCAAATGTTTTTGAGGGTTTGTTTTGAAAAGTGTTTGTGACGGGTGGTTTTTGAAAAGAGGCAAGTGTTTTTGCAAGTTGATCTCAAGTAACTAAGAGTTTGGTCTACCCCTATTGTACTCAAAGGTTTTCTCTATGTTTTCAACCCTTTTTAACAATTTTGTTCCACCATTGAATTTGGTGGACAATCTTGCGTTTAGGATGTTTAACGGGACGGGCGCGGGTCATCGTATGGACCATGAATGCAATGGTGCCAAGTGTCTTTGGCAATTTGCTTTGAAGGGACTATGATCATTCCATTTAGGCAACTTTCGAAAGCGTCATCGAGGGACTTATGATCATTTGAATTTGTTTTGCCAAAGATACTCGACGTGCAAACATGGCCCATTTTGGAAGGCAACATGTGGGATTACCCTAGGTGGTGCAAGTGTGATTGTGTATTGATTTCATGTATTTGTCTTGTATTAGGTTATCTAGCGTTTGATTTTATGTACATGCAAACCCTAGGTCTAACCATGGTATAATTGGAAAGCGATAAATTGCAAGAATTTAAAGTCTACGCTATTACAAATAGTATCCGGGAGTGGGGGTACAAATTTACAAATGGGGATGAGACTTTAGGAATGTAGTGCCCAATAATTTACAACCAAATCAAATTGCGATAAAATGTAAATAATGTATAGCAAGTTATAAGAATAGCAATTGTATGTGTATCAAGTGTATAATGTGAAATGTATTGTATATTGTGTAAGTGTATATGTGTATGTAATTTATTTACAAGTTAAGATGTGAATTTAAATGTTTATTATTAAGTATTGGTTAACTTAAAGAAAGGAATCAAACATTTTCTTTATTTAATTTGTGATCTTGTATATTTCTTTAATATGTACAAAAAGAAAATTTAAGAAAGAGAAAATGTTCTAAGTTTGAAAATTGTTACTTATATTTGATATAAATTGGTATCTTTATATTTTGGGTTTAATATATACAAAATAATATTTTGATTAAATGTTTAAAATTTAAATTATGTATATTAGAAAAAATGTATTTTATTGATTATGTACAAACTATTTCTAAGAAAAGAAAATGTACTAACTTAAAAGAATTTATGTACAAAGATAAACAAGTTTAAAAAAAAGTGTTTTAACCAATGTATTTTTATGTATTAATGTATTTTATGTAAAGGTATTTATGTACAAACAAAATAAAGAATGTTTTAATTATCTATTTTTTATGGATTAATGTACAAAGAAAATATTTTTTAAAAAAAAGAAAAAACAAGAAAGAAAAAATTTTAATCTTAATAACATTTAATATTCAAGTATTTTAGTTATAATGAAAAGTATTAATAATATTACTATTAAAAAAAGGTTAAGTTATATAAAATAAAATAAAATAAAAATAAATCTTTTTTAGTTTGTTTGAAATAAAAGAAGAAAAAGAGGTAAATGGGCTTAAGGGATTAGGGCTTAGTCAGAATTGGAAGCCAAAAGAGGGGGGTGCCAATTAGAATGCATTTGGGCCTAGGCGCTGGGAAAAGGGCAAGGCCCGTGGGTCTCATAACATTTGCTTAGGGTTAATTGAATTTTGTTTCATTTGGGATCAGCTAGGGCTTGGTTGACCGAAAGGCGCCGCTCACCTCTTTACTTCGTTCCTCTTCATCCGTTCTCATGCCATGGATTCTGAGCTTGTCTCCTCGCCTAAGCCACCAACGCTACCCCCTAATCTCTCCTTCCTCCATAGTTCGAGCCCAGTGGTTTTACGAAGCAAGGTTTGATTTCTGACATTTTATACGTTTTTTATGATTTTGCATGTTATGATTTTGTGATTTATTGATCTTGATTAAGCTTGTTTTCTGTTGAGGTGGTGGAAGGGAAGAGAGAAAGACATACTACCTTCATTTTCTGGATATGGAGGAGAGGTGGGGCCGGAGGCGCTCCGGAGGCTTTGACGGTGAGGGGAACTTGATGAGGCTGTGCTTGCTTGGAGACCCTGGTACTTGTGTCTTACTTTTGGTTTGATGATGATATTGAAGACCCTTTTTTGTCTTCTTCTTCGTGTCGCCCTGTTTACATGCTTCGTATGCTTTTTTTATCTCCTTCTTCTGTTGCCTAGACGCTTGCTTATGTTGCCTCTTCTGTTGCTATGTGTTGGATGCCTTTTGATTTGCCTGTGTATGCTTTAGGATGCCTTGTGTTTGGTTTGCTAACCCAATGATGAGTATCTCTGAGGGTTCTTCATGTTGCTTCTGAATGCTTGCTCGCTGAGTTTCTTCTTGCCTTTGAGTTGAGTTGCCTTTTTGAATAACTTTGCTTCTTTATCTTCTTCAACTGCCTCGTTGCCTGCTTTGCCTTATTGAGTTGCCTAATGATGAAGAAATTCTGAGGGCCTTTTGTGTTGCCCTTGAATGCTTTAGCTGGATAGGTTGGAGATTTTGAATGTTTGGTTGATGTGTTTGGACATATTTGGCTTAGGTTTAGAGATGGACAGGTTTTGGGCGTATGCTGGTTATGCTTATTTATGTTTGAATGGCCTCAGTTTGGGGCTTGACAATTTGTATGGTAGGGTTTGAGGCTTTGAGGCTCACACTTCTGTTTATATTTTTTTGGCTTTTCTGTTTGAATTGAATGGTAAGGCTTTTTGTGCTTGCAAGGTTTACAGGTTGGGTGAACTGGTTCTGGTTATGGCCTTGGCATACTGTTTCAGTTTCTTCTTGAATGGTAAGCACAGGCTTGTATTGTTTAGGTTTGATGGAAGGTTGACGATTTAGACAAGTTTTTGGGATGGAGGTTTTATTGGTTTAGGTTTTAACAGCTCAGGCAGGTGAGGCTTGGGTTTGATGAAGTTATGCTTCAGCTTGGCATGGTTTGTATGTTTATGCAGGATTTTGGCTTCTGGTTATCACATTTTTGTGCAGGAGATAAAAGGCTTCAGCAGGTTCTGGCTGTGGCTTGACAGGAGTTCAAGTTTTTATGTTTGATATTTTTTTTGGTTATGGTTGTTTTGCTGCCTCTTCCTTTTTCTACTGTATTGGCAGTTTTGTTTTTTTTTCTTTTTCTATGTCTCAAGCCTAAACCTGTAAGCCCTATTTCTTCTTCTCTTTTTCTCTCTCCAGTACAACTTTTTGCATTTTATATGTTTATGCTGGTACTTTATTCTGAAAGGGCAGCATTGGGAAAATGATGAAAATGAATTAGCTTGCTTGCATATTAATCTTTCTCTGCATATCCTTTCATATCTTCTTTTGACAGCTTCTTGTACTTTTGTATCTTTGATATCTTTCCAAATCTTCTTTTTGACAGCTTTGAGTAGCCTTGTATTTGACATCCTTTGGACAGCTTTTGTTTAGTTTGACATTAGAACTCAGTTTGGACTTTGTAGTTTGATTTGGACTTTGCATCATGCTGTTTGAGACTTGAACTATGCAGTTTGACAATTTTGACTTGTGCATTCTCTATATTTGTGCATTCAAAGTTTAGCAAGCAAATATTCATCCCTCTTTGTGAACCGGGAGAAATCCCGTGATTTGCAGAGAGGGCTAACTGATCCCAATCAGTTGCCCTTAATGATGAATTTTTTATCTGTCTTTTATTTATTTATTTGCTTCTAACTTTTCTTTTGTTCTTTGCAGATGAATAATTAAAATGGAGAGGAACAGCAAAAGATGAAGAATTTGAAGATTTAGAAAAAATTAGGATAGTCTTATTTAGGTTTAAATTACTGTAAAATCATTGTTGTAAACAAATTGTAAACAATAATTGTACGAATAATTTAAAAATAAATAAAAAGTTTTTATCCAATTAATTCTTTTTTTATCCTTTTCAATTACTTATTTTATTATTTATAATTCTAAAATTATAATAAATGGACATAAATTCCAATTATCTAACTTAGAATAATAAACAATTAAATAAATATTGCTTCCGCATTGATCAATTACACTTGGCGCTTCCAACATCCAAAGCAAAACAGCAGTCAATTACAGCAATTGCCCAGACGCTTTTTCCTTTTTTACTGATTTTTTACCAAACACTGCAAATTCAAACTGAATGTATCCTTTCACTGATTTAATCACACAGTGCGAACTCAATCCAAATGTTCAATCCACATCTCAGCATAACTTGAAAAGTGCTGTAGAATTTAAATCTTTCTGAGAACGCGCTCACAAAAACCCTAATTCCTGATTAAATGCCAAAGAATGTTCGCCTGATCAAAGTTGAGCCAAAATCAACCAAAACCCTAAACCTACTGTTTGAAACATTCTAGAGCCCTGAAAATCAGTAAAACCCTAATTGTGTCTGACTGACGAGAAAAGTCCGTTTGGCCGATTCTTGAGACAGTTAAAAAAAATCAGGAAACGCCTGAAACTGTGATTTCTTGAGGAAAAATGCGAGGGCAAATTTTGGGGTACAACAGTTGCCCCTGTTCAATCTTCTTGAACCTGAAGAGTTAGATTGGCAAGTTTGCCTTTCGCGACTTGAAGGTAAAAGAAGATTGGACACTAGAGTGCCCTAAAATATGCACTCGGCAATGTGATGGTAGAGGGAATGGGCTTAAAGATGCCATTTGGTGATGGGCTTAAAGATGCCATTTGGTGATGGGCTTAAAGATGCCATCTGATGCGATAGAATCTTGACGGGGGATGGGCTTAGAGATGCCATCTGAGAATGGGCTTAAATATGCCATTTGGTGACTGCTGGTAGGAGGATGGGCTTATAGATGCCATCTGGAAATGTTAAACTGTATTTCATTGGTGAGTGGACAAGTATCAGAAAGGCCTCCATGTTTCGGAACATCTCTGAACTGGGGGTCTGAATAAGCAATAGATTGACATCCGTGTCTGGAGAATCCGTGAACTGTTTTCAGGAGTTGAGATTGAATAAGCAATAGATTAACATCCGTTGTTGGGAAGCGTCCGTAAACTGTTTTCAAAAGTTGCATCTGAACAAGCGATAGATTAACATCCGTTGTTGGGAAGAATCCGTAAACTGTTTTCAGAAGTCTTGAGAAGAATCTGAACAAGTAATAGGTTAACATCCGTTACTGGAGAACCCGTGAACTGTTTTCAGAAGTCTTGAAGTTGAGGAGGAATCGGTGTAGGGTTTCCTGATGATGAGCTCGTATAAAACTGCATCTGGATGAATCTGGAATAAATATCAGAATGTCGCCGTGTCTGGGTCACATCTGAACTACTTCTGGATGAATCTCGGAAGATGATCTTTGTCTGTCTACTGATCTTGCCTGAAAAGGTAAAGGGTTAGTTGTATGCAATGTTATGATGCATGATGCAATGTATGTGACATCAATGTTTATGACATGAATGTGATGAATGCGCATGTAAGCTGATGAGCTATCTTGCTGAGGATAAATGAATCCTGGATGGCTGAAGATAAAAGAATCTTGACTGCTGCCGGGGAGAATAATTCTTTGGCTGCTGCTGTGGAGGGCAAGAATCTCTTGATTGTTGAAAAATGAGAAGTCTTGGGACCACTGTTGGGGGAATCAGAAGCTTGGGTTGTATGCCAAACTACTGGGGACTTCCTATTTTGAGGAGATCTGTGTATGATTTCCTGATGATGAGTCCGTGTAAAACTACATCGGGTTTTTGAACACTTTTGACATTCGAATGCCCCAAGTGGTGATGTAGATAATTTCCTGGCTTGTTACAGGTGTTAATCCACGATCGGTCGTTCACAGATGTCTTCCTGGCTTGTTACAGGTGTTGATCTGGAACTTAAGAAAAGGTGATAGAATGGCAACCGTGTTTGGAGCCCATCTGGACCGTATTTTCCAACAGGTGATGAAGGAATTGCTGAACACTTTTGACATTCGAATGCCTCAAGTGGTGTTGTAGATAATTTCCTGGCTTGTTACAGGTGTTAATCCATAATCAGTCGTCCACAGATGTTTTCCTGGCTTGTTACAGGTGTTGAATCTGGAACTCTTCAGACGTGCCCTGGCTGGATACAGGAATCGAGTCTAGAAATAGTCGTCAACAGATATGCCCTGGCTGGATACAAGAATCGAATCTGGAAATAATCGTCAACAGATATGCCCTGGCTGGATACAGGAATCGAATCTTCAAACTCTTCAGACGTGCCCTGGCTAGATACAGGATTCGAGTCTGGAAATAGTCGTCAACAGATATGCCCTGGCTGGATACAGGAATCGAATCTTCAAACTCTTCAGACGTGCCCTGGCTAGATACATGAATCGAGTGTGGAAATAGTCGTCAACAGATATGCCCTGGCTGGTTACAGGAATCGAATCTTCAAACTCTTCAGACGTGCCCTGGCTAGATACAGGAATCGAGTCTGGAAATAGTCGTCAACAGATATGCCCTGGCTGGATACAGGAATCGAATCTTCAAACTCTTCAGACATGCCCTGGCTAGATACAGGAATCGAGTCTGGAAATGTGATAGTTGATTTGTTGGTGGTTGTAATTTCCAACAGGTGATGAAGGAATGATTGAACACTTTTGACATTCGAATGCCCCAAGTGATGATGAGGGAGTCTTGAATCAGATTACTCTGCAAATTGAGAGATTTCTTGAAATCTTGACTGGACTGCCCCAGGTTAACTGAACTTTGAAAGATCTGTTGAAACCTTGATTGGACTGCCCCAGGTTAACTGGATGGTGCTATGTCATGCCCCTTGTTGATAGGAGATTTGTCGTTGGAAGTGTTATCTTTTTGAAGTGATTTTGCTCACTGAGAGAGTTTTCGTTCCTCCGAACATTTGCTGTATGAAATTCTTCGCTGTCAAACAACAAGCCAAATGCAGACAGTGATATTCAAGCAATGCAAAGTTTATGTTTGTCTCGAAGTTTTGAAAAATGCATTTTTAGCAGAAAACTTTTTATAAGACAGATCAACACAAGATTTAGAGCAAAGCCTTACAGGAGTCAGGATACCTTTTGTAACAGTATGCTTTCAAACTAACCCATGCTTCAATTAGGACTTTTGAGGGGTTGTAACGTGGCCTGGTTCACGGTCTAAGAAACAAAGGATAAAGGCTCAAAGTATATTTGTACCCACCCGCTCTTCGTGATGTTCTTCATACCTAAGCTCAGTTAATTGTGCGACACACTCTGTTTTGAGTTTGGAACGACTTTTGGGCGATGGTTCACCAGTTGAATTTGGGGAGACAGTCATCATCTCCTTTTTTCTTTTTCAACATTTTTTTCATGTTGTTGAGGATTTTGTAATTACCTCAATATTTTGATTTTGATTTGTTATCCCCAACTTTTGCCTGACTGTTCTCATTTTTCGAGATTACAGTCAGCGGGATGCCCCAGCTTTCTTAAGCCTCCTTTATAGGTTTTGGCTTGGTGGGCTTTTCTCTTTAGAGAGATTGACTGTCTATGTGATAGGGAACCACCCTTGTCTTTTGATTCCAAAGGAATGCTCTCTTTTTTTGACGTCGTTCGTTGTGTTACGAACTGAGAGTTTGCGACTTCAATGCGCGTTTCTCTTGAATTAACTGAGATACTACCCTGCCCCGGGTTTATATCAAAGGTTTTGATTGTTTAGAACAGAAAACTCCTACTTCTTTGGCTCGAAGGGGTTGACCAGGGATTATCTTCCTTATAACTCCAGTGTTTGGGATTTGAAAGAAATGCCTGTACATCATCAGCAAGGTCTGTTCAAAAGCATACTGTATAAGATCATGGTATTGTTTCGTCATCCTCCCTCTAAAGGCTTGCAGCTTTTTATCAAGAGTCAGATGTCATAAAGAAAAGCATAAGGGTAATGAAACGAATGGATGAATTCAAGACAAACATATGCAATGCATTAATGAAAACAGAGTTTTAACATCAACAGATAATTGTTTGACAGCAAAAGAAATTACAACTTTGAAAATTCAAAAAGAAGCAAAAGTCTTTCAGCTTGAGCTTCGTCACTTCAGGTGGAGAACCCCTTAACGGAAGATTTTCATCTCGCTGTCTGGCATGAACTCCAGCACTCCAATGTCGATCAGATCTTGAATCTTGTTCTTCAAGGCCCAACAGTCGTTGGTGTCGTGTCCTGGGCTGTAGGAGTGGTAAACACAAAATGCGTCGGGACGATAGTTAGGAGAGGAGGTATTGAGCTTCTGAGGAGGATCCCTTAGGGTAAGCAGGTTGACCTCCAACAGGCGCTTCAGTATGAATAATGATGGTATTTCAGTCTCCGTGAACTGTCTTCCCGATGTTTCTTGCTTACGCTGATTACCCCGTTGACGCTGGCGAGGTTGTTGATGGGCTTGTGACCCTGAAGCAAGCGAAGGAGCCTTCCCCTTGTCTTCTTGAGTGGATGGAGGCTGAGCGGTGACTTGCTCTTCAATCTCAGATGTTTTCCCCAATTGGTTGTTTGGAAGCAGTTGGCGGACAAGAACTCTGAGTTCCTCTTGTCTTTGAGATAGGTCTTGGATGAGAGCCATCTGGCCCACCAACTGTCCCATCACTTGGGTCCTCAAGGTTGTCAAATCAAACTGCAGCTCCGCAAGCTGATCACTCCTGGCATTGTTGGAATTCTCCAAGCCCTTTGTGATGAGAGCTTTCATTTCTTCTTGCCCCAGAGACAAGTTCAGGAACATCTCCTGCAGCTGAGCAGTCTGGTCTTGGATGTCTTTGACAGACCTTTCTAGATCCATCTCTTACTGAAATAAACAGCAGGAGAGTAAGGAAACCTGAAAAAGGAAAGATCGTCAAGATGCAATGCATGATATGTGGATGCTTGCTTTCAAGGATCTCTTGGGGTAAACACAAGAAAAATGTTAGAGGTTGAACTCTGATCTTTGATTGGAGAGCTTTGCGGCGGTGGATGTCTTTCCACGAGAATCAAGCTCACCATGTCAAGTGGGTCATAGCCATTGATTCAAGTTTGTTGTACTTGAACTCTGATTGGGGAACTGTGTACTGGTGGATGTCTTTCCACAAGAATCAAGCTCACCATGTCGAGTGGGTCATAGCCACTAATTCAAGTTGTTGTACTTGATCTTTGTTTGGAGAACTTTGTATCGGTGGATGTCTTTCCACGAGAATCAAGCTCACCATGTCAAGTGGGTCATTGCCACTGATTCAAGTTGTTGCACTTGATTTTTGATTGGAGAACTTTGTATCGGTGGATGTCTTTCAACGAGAATCAAGCTCACCATGTCGAGTGGGTCATAGACACTGATTCAAGTTGTTGTACTTGATCTTTGATGGCATTTGTTTAGAGGAGAAACCCCTTGCCCCTTGGTAGACGTCTGGTTCAACGTAACCCTGCATCAAAAGAACCCTCGAGATTCTTGAAATGGTTATTGAAAATGCTATGGTATGATGTCATGATGTTATGTATATGTATGCAAAAAAGCAAGTGAGCGTATATACAGACAAACATATTCACACAAAGCAAGCAAGTCCTTAGGTTTAGGCTTGCATGGGGTTTAGGTAAGTACCCTCTTGAAGTTAGTTGGCTCATCCTGTCCTAAAATAGAAACCGGTTCTAAGGAGCTCAATATCATTGGATTGTTTTCTGTGTTCATTGTTTCGGTTTAGCCACTTACTGGCGACCAAAATATTCAAAGAAAACAACCCTCAAATGAGTGTAGTATCGAGTATCTACCAACTTCGGACTGCACCAAAGTCGGTCATCTCACTACCCTTAAAAAGGCTAAGATGGTCAATTAAGGTTCTAAGAGTTCGTTAGTGCTTCACGACATCACTCAGCGGCGCCGTACTCTCCTTGATTGAACTCAAGGGTTACCGGTACTCACAAATATGTCACACTAACATAGCTTACTGCTTCAACCGTGTCGGTATACCCCGCACAGTTCCCTCACAGTTTTTTGCTATTTACCTAAAAAAGGTGCCCCAAATCCGGGTGTAGGATTTACAACAAACCCAAACAAGAACCCAAAAGATAAAGCAATCAAGTCAATCAAAGCAAGAAAGTAAAGGTGATCTAAACCCTAAGGTAACCCCACTTTTAAATTCATCCCCAGCAGAGTCTCCAGTTCTGTGATACGGTGGGAGAACTGACTTGAGATTTTGCGTTTGTTTTTGCAAATGTTTCGGTTGAGCAAGAGTCGCCACCGACTTTTTTATTTTATCCTAAGGAAAGGTTTAAAAAGCACAGCAAAAACCTTTGAGATTTTTCTTGGGTTCGGGGAGTAGATTATAGAAAGGGAAGGTATTAGCACCCTTTCTATCCATGGTTATCCATGGGCTCTTAGTTACTTGGTTTTCTAGATCACTTGCCTTGATTTTCGAATGCTTGAAATTGTGGTGTGTGTGTGTGTTTTGAAAAATGTTTTTGAAGAGATGCCTTGTCTTAGGCAACCAATGTATTTGACTCGTGTTTGAGTGTTTTACAAAAGTGTGGATCTTTTCGAAAAGATGTTTCAAATGTTTTTGAGGGTTTGTTTTGAAAAGTGTTTGTGAAGGGTGGTTTTTGAAAAGAGGCAAGTGTTTTTGCAAGTTGATCTCAAGTAACTAAGAGTTTGGTCTACCCCTATTGTACTCAAAGGTTTTCTCTATGTTTTCAACCCTTTTTAACAATTTTGTTCCACCATTGAATTTGGTGGACAATCTTGCGTTTAGGATGTTTAACGGGACGGGCGCGGGTCATCGTATGGACCATGAATGCAATGGTGCCAAGTTTCTTTGGCAATTTGCTTTGAAGGGACTATGATCATTCCATTTAGGCAACTTTCGAAAGCGTCATCGAGGGACTTATGATCATTTGAATTTGTTTTGCCAAAGATACTCGACGTGCAAACATGGCCCATTTTGGAAGGCAACATGTGGGATTACCCTAGGGGGTGCAAGTGTGATTGTGTATTGATTTCATGTATTTGTCTTGTATTAGGTTATCTAGCATTTGATTTTATGTACATGCAAACCCTAGGTCTAACCATGGTATAATTGGAAAGCGATAAATTGCAAGAATTTAAAGAGTACGCTATTACAATTAGTATCCGGGAGTGGGGGTACAAATTTACAAATGGGGATGAGACTTTAGGAATGTAGTGTCCAATAATTTACAACCAAATCAAATTGCGATAAAATGTAAATAATGTATAGCAAGGTATAAGAATAGCAATTGTATGTGTATCAAGTGTATAATGTGAAATGTATTGTATATTGTGTAAGTGTATATGTGTATGTAATTTATTTACAAGTTAAGATGTGAATTTAAATGTGTATTATTAAGTATTGGTTAACTTAAAGAAAGGAATCAAACATTTTCTTTATTTAATTTGTGATCTTGTATATTTCTTTAATATGTACAAAAAGAAAATTTAAGAAAGAGAAAATGTTCTAAGTTTGAAAATTGTTACTTATATTTGATATAAATTGGTATCTTTATATTTTGGGTTTAATATATACAAAAGAATATTTTGATTAAATGTTTAAAATTTAAATTATGTATATTAGAAAAAATGTATTTTATTGATTATGTACAAACTATTTCTAAGAAAAGAAAATGTACTAACTTAAAAGAATTTATGTACAAAGATAAACAAGTTTAAAAAAAAGTGTTTTAACCAATGTATTTTTATGTATTAATGTATTTTATGTAAAGGTATTTATGTACAAACAAAATAAAGAATGTTTTAAGTTATCTATTTTTTATGGATTAATGTACAAAGAAAAGATTTTTTTAAAAAAAAGAAAAAACAAGAAAGAAAAAATTTTAATCTTAATAACATTTAATATTCAAGTGATTTAGTTATAATGAAAAGTATTAATAATATTACTATTAAAAAAAGGTTAAGTTATATAAAATAAAATAAAATAAAAATAAATCTTTTTTAGTTTGTTTGAAATAAAAGAAGAAAAAGAGGTAAATGGGCTTAAGGGATTAGGGCTTAGTCAGAATTGGAAGCCAAAAGAGGGGGGTGCCAATTAGAATGCATTTGGGCCTAGGCGCTGGGAAAAGGGAAAGGCCCGTGGGTCTCAAAACATTTGCTTAGGGTTAATTGAATTTTGTTTCATTTGGGATCAGCTAGGGCTTGGTTGACCGAAAGGCTCCGTTCACCTCTTTACTTCGTTCCTCTTCATCCGTTCTCATGCCATGGATTCTGAGCTTGTCTCCTCGCCTAAGCCACCAACACTACCCCCTAATCTCTCCTTCCTCCATAGTTCGAGCCCAGTGGTTTTACGAAGCAAGGTTTGATTTCTGACATTTTATACGTTTTTTATGATTTTGCATGTTATGATTTTGTGATTTATTGATCTTGATTAAGCTTGTTTTCTGTTGAGGTGGTGGAAGGGAAGAGAGAAAGACATACTACCTTCATTTTCTGGATATGGAGGAGAGGTGGGGCCGGAGGCGCTCCGGAGGCTTTGACAGTGAGGGGAACTTGATGAGGTTGTGCTTGCTTGGAGACCCTGGTACTTGTGTCTTACTTTTGGTTTGATGATGATAGACCCTTTTTTGTCTTCTTCTTCTTGTCGCCCTGTTTACATGCTTCGTATGCTTTTTTTATCTCCTTCTTCTGTTGCCTGGACGCTTGCTTATGTTGCCTCTTCTGTTGCTATGTGTTGGATGCCTTTTGATTTGCCTGTGTATGCTTTAGGATGCCTTGTGTTTGGTTTGCTAACCCAATGATGAGTATCTCTGAGGGTTCTTCATGTTGCCTCTGAATGCTTGCTCGCTGAGTTTCTTCTTGCCTTTGAGTTGAGTTGCCTTTTTGAATAACTTTGCTTCTTTATCTTCTTCAACTGCCTCGTTGCCTGCTTTGCCTTATTGAGTTGCCTAATGATGAAGAAATTCTGAGGGCCTTTTGTGTTGCCCTTGAATGCTTTAGCTGGATGGTTTGGAGATTTTGAATGTTTGGTTGATGTGTTTGGACATATTTGGCTTAGGTTTAGAGCTGGACAGGTTTTGGGCGTATGCTGGTTATGCTTATTTATGTTTGAATGGCTCAGTTTGGGGCTTGACAGTTTGTATGGTAGGGTTTGAGGCTTTGAGGCTCACACTTCTGTTTATATTTTTTTGGCTTTTCTGTTTGAATTGAATGGTAAGGCTTTTTGTGCTTTCAAGGTTTACAGGTTGGGTGAACTGGTTCTGGGTATGGCCTTGGCATACTGTTTCAGTTTCTTCTTGAATGGTAGGCACAGGCTTGTATTGTTTAGGCTTGATGGTAGGTTGACGATTTAGACAAGTTTTTGGGATGGAGGTTTTATTGGTTTAGGTTTTAACAGCTCAGGCAGGTGAGGCTTGGGTTTGATGAAGCTATGCTTCAGCTTGGCATGGTTTGTATGTTTATGCAGGATTTTGGCTTCTGGTTATCACAGTTTTGTGCAGGAGATAAAAGGCTTCAGCAGGTTCTGGCTGTGGCTTGACAGGCGTTCAAGTTTTTATGTTTGATATTTTTTTTGGTTATGGTTGTTTTGCTGCCTCTTCCTTTTTCTACTGTATTGGCAGTTTTGTTTTTTTTTCTTTTTCTATGTCTCAAGCCTAAACCTGTAAGCCCTATTTCTTCTTCTCTTTTTCTCTCTCCAGTACAGCTTTTTGCATTTTATATGTTTATGCTGGTACTTTATTCTGAAAGGGCAGCATTGGGAAAGTGAGTAAAATGAATTAGCTTGCTTGAAATATTAATCTTTCTCTGCATATCCTTTCATATCTTCTTTTGACAGCTTCTTGTACTTTTGTATCTTTGATATCTTTCCAAATCTTCTTTTTGACAGCTTTGAGTAGCCTTGTACTTGACATCCTTTGGACAACTTTTGTTTAGTTTGGCATTAGAACTCAGTTTGGACTTTGTAGTTTGATTTGGACTTTGCATCATGCTGTTTGAGACTTGAACTATGCAGTTTGACAATTTTGACTTGTGCATTCTCTATATTTGTGCATTCAAAGTTTAGCAAGCAAATATTCATCCCTCTTTGTGAACCGGGAGAAATCCCGTGATTTGCAGAGAGGGCTAACTGATCCCAGTCAGTTGCCCTTAATGATGAATTTTTTATCTGTCTTTTATTTATTTATTTGCTTCTAACTTTTCTTTTGTTCTTTGCAGATGAATAATTAAAATGGAGAGGAACAGCAAAAGATGAAGAATTTGAAGATTTAGAAAAAATTAGGATAGTCTTATTTAGGTTTAAATTACTGTAAAATCATTGTTGTAAACAAATTGTAAACAATAATTGTACGAATAATTTAAAAATAAATAAAAAGTTTTTATCCAATTAATTCTTTTTTTATCCTTTTCAATTACTTATTTTATTATTTATAATTCTAAAATTATAATAAATGGACATAAATTCCAATTATCTAACTTAGAATAATAAACAATTAAATAAATATTGCTTCCGCATTGATCGATTACACTTGGCGCTTCCAACATCCAAAGCAAAACAACAGTCAATTACAGCAATTGCCCAGACGCTTTTTCCTTTTTTACTGATTTTTTACCAAACACTGCAAATTCAAACTGAATGTATCCTTTCACTGATTTAATCACACAGTGCGAACTCAATCCAAATGTTCAATCCATATCTCAGCATAACTTGAAAATTGCTGTAGAATTTAAATCTTTCTGAGAACGCGCTCACAAAAACCCTAATTCCTGATTAAATGCCAAAGAACGTTCGCCTGATCAAAGTTGAGCCAAAATCAACCAAAACCCTAAACCAACTGTTTGAAACATTCTAGAGCCCTGAAAATCAGTAAAACCCTAATTGTGTCTGACTGACGAGAAAAGTCCGTTTGGCCGATTCTTGAGCCAGTTAAAAAAAATCAGGAAACGCCTGAAGCTGTGATTTCTTGAGGAAAAATGCGAGGGCAAATTTTGGGGTACAACAGATAACAAGTTTCCCCAAGATTCTGGTGTTTTGCCTAGAACGGGTCTGAACTTCCTCTTTAACTGAGACACTTTTCCTGGAAAGGGTAATATGTAAGTTGTCTCAAATAAAGATACTTCCACTTGAAAAGATTTCACAACGAGTTGTTTCTGCGAATTTGAAAGCCTTGCCATCCACTGGTGTAAACTGACGACGGAATGCGAACCGTCCTTTCATAGAGGAGGTAGCAAAAGTTACATCAACTTTTACATGGAACCACAAGTTGCTCAAATAAAGAGACCTGTTACTTGTTGTCATGGAGGATTGCAAAAAGAAATGACTTCCTGGGGATACAAATATGACTTCCTTGAGAAAGGCCACGATATTCATGCTAAGGAGATAAAGTCTTCTCGTGCAAAATAAATGCACAAACTAAAACTCAAAGTTTTCAAAAATCCAAAGTAAATAATATTATTGTGGAACCACAGATTCAAACCAGAAACAAACTGGAACAAGACAGTCAACAAAGATATATCCTTTGAGAAATAAACTCAAGAGGGAAAACCAAATCCATTTAAGCAAGGAGCGTTGCAGGAAGGCCAGAGCAAAATGCCAATGAACAGTGATTTGTCAATTTTAGCCATGCACGATGTATGTATGAATGTATGAGTGTTGTCGTGTGTATGCTGACAAAACAGATACACAACATGGGGAACAAGCAGGCAAAACTGCCTCGGGCACTAACAACACTCGGCTAAACTTCAACCAGAATGATCAATCCAAGAAAGGTAAAGGCCAGTTGCGGAAACCAAACCTATTGCTTGCCTTTAACTTTACTAAGGAGAAACATAATTTGGAGGTAGACAAATCAAATAGATACCGGGATAGAACATCCTTCTTCCGACTTCATCGGAGAAAATAGTTTTTCTCAAAAGTAACATGCCTACTGAAGATTGCAAGACCAGTCTCAAATAAAGCAAACCGACACTGACACAATCAAACTTCGCTGGGGAATTCAAGTCTACTTCCTTGGAGAAAAGCGCGGATTGAAACATCACATCATGAAAACTCAAAAAAGAGGAGAATTGAACCTAAACTTGTTCGAGGACACCGGAACCATAAACCCAATACGGTGAAACAACCCGAGTAGACCTTCTCGAGGGGAACAAAACTTCTCAAAACAACCGGGATTTGTCCATTCCTGGGATCACCATTTTTGTTATTATTGTTTCATCACAAATCTCAAAGTAAAAGTAAGTTGTAAAAATCCTTTTTTTTTTGAAAAATCAATTTTATTATTTAATCTCTTTGCTTTGAAAGTTATTGCCAGTAATAAATGGAGTCTTTGCAAGCTAAACAAAATAAGATCACAAAGAATTGGGTAAAATCTCGAATTTCATTAATAGAATGGTAGTCTGCGAATGGCGAGACTCCGTAGATGATTACAAAGTTTGGGAAATGGTAATACATAATGGAAAAGATACATTGAGATACAATGACCACCATCCCCCCTAACAAATTTTGAAATCCTGAGCAGCAGCTTTTGTTGAAGTATGGTGAGGATCCGAGAAGATTGTTGCTTCAATGATCAAGTCTTGTCTGACGTAGTTACTTGCCAAGAAAATCCCTAACTTTTGCCTAAGCTGCCCTTGCGGGTTTTCAACTTAGCGGGAAATTTATTCTGTTTATGTCTCTAATTTTTGCCTAGACTACCCTTTCGGGTTTTCGGCCTACCGAGACGCTCCTTTTTGCCTAATCCGCCCTTTCGGGTTTTCAACTTAGCAGTTGTTCGTTTATTTCTTTAGGCGAAGTATTTCTTGACTGCATCAGCATTCATGGGACGTGGGAACTCCTCGCCATCCATAGTTTCAAGAATTAATGCACCGCCAAAGAAGGCTTTCTTGACAACATACGGTCCTTCAAAATTGGGAGTCCACTTGCCCCTAGAATCGGTGTTGAAAGACATGATCTTCCTGAGCACAAGGTCACCTTCTCTGAACTCACGAGGTTTGACCTTTTTATCAAAATCTTTCTTCATTCTTTTATGATATAATTGTCCATGGCATAAAGCTGTCATTCTCTTCTCCTCAATCAAATTCAATTGGTCAAACCTATTCTGGACCCATTCAACCTCTGTCAATTTGGTTTCCATTATCACACGCAACGAGGGAATCTCTACCTCGACAGGGAGTACAACTTCCATTCTATACACCAGGGAGAACGGGGTTTCTCTTGTTGAAGTGCGGACAAATGTTCGATATCCATGCAGAGCAAAAGGGAGCATTTCATGCCAATCCTTAGAAGTAACAACCATTTTCTGAATAATTCTCTTGATATTCTTATTAGCAGCTTCAACAGCCCCATTCATCTTTGGCCTGTATGGAGATGAATTGTGATGGACAATCTTGAATTCTTCACACAGTTCTAACATCATTTTGTTGTTCAAATTCGAGCCATTGTCAGTGATGATTCTGCTCGACACACCATACCGACATATAAGATTATTTTTTATGAAATGCACAACCACCTATTTGGTAACATTGGCATATGAAGCAACCTCCACCCATTTGGTGACGTAGTCAATTGCTACCAAGATAAAATGGTGCCCATTCGAAGCTTTGGGTTCTATCATCCCAATCATGTCAATACCCCCACATAGAGAAAGGCCATGGGGAGGAAATCACATTGAGAAGTGTCGGAGGCACATGGACCTTATCTGCATAAACATGGCATTTATGGCACTTCTTTGCAAATTTATAACAGTCATGTTCCATTGTCAACCAATAATAACTTGCCTTCAGCATCTTTTTAGCCATTGAATATCCATTAGCATGAGTGCCAAATGAACCTTCATGAATCTCATGCATCAACATGTCTGCTTCATGTCTATCCACGCATCTGAGCAAAACCATGTCATAATTTATCTTGTATAACACGTTTTCACTGAGGAAGAAACTGCCTACCAATCTTCTCAGTGTCTTTCTATCTTTCCTCGATGCACCAACCGGGTATTCCTGAGTCTGAAGAAAATGCTTGATATCACAATACCATGGTTTTTCATCTGCTACCTCCTCTGCTGTAAACACATGAGCGGGCCTATCCAGTCGTCGAACTGTAATTTGGGATATATCATTCCAAGTATTCACTTGGTACATGGAAGCCAGAGTTGCCACAGCATCCGCCATTTGATTTTCATCTCTAGGGATGTGATGGAACTCAACTTTATTGAAGAATGGTAATAATCTTCTAGCATAATCTTTGTAAGGGATCAAGCCAGGGTGACGAGTGTCCCATTCTCCTTTAATCTAATTTATTACCAAAGTTGAATCACAATACACATCTAGAATTTTGATTATAAGATCAATAGCTTCCTCAAGACCCATGATGCAAGCCTCATATTCTGCCATATTATTAGTGCAATCAAATGTTAACCTTGCAATAAAAGGAATGTGCGATCCATGAGGAGTGACAAGCACAACACCAATTCCTTTACCATAAGCATTCACAGCTCCATCAAATATCATACTCCAACGAGATTCAGGGTCAGGGCCTTCCTCAGGAAATGGCTCATCACAATCTTTCACTTTCAGGAACATCACATCCTCATCGGGGAACTCATATTCTGCAGACTGATGATCTTCTACCGGTTGGTGAGCAAGATAATCTTCTAACACACTGATTTTAATAGCTTTTTGAGTGTGGTACTCGATATCATATTCAGATAACAACACCTTCCAGCGGGCAATTCTCCTGGTAAGAGCAGGATTTTCAAAAATGTACTTGATTGGATCCATTTTGGAGATCAACCAAGTGGTATGATTCAACATATATTGCCGCAAACGCTTTGCCGCCCAGGCCAAAGCACAACATGTCTTTTCCAGCATGGAATACCGCGACTCACAATCAGTGAATTTTTTGCTGAGATAATAAATGATGAACTCCTTCTTCCTTGTTTCATCCTGTTGTCCCAAAATACAACCCATGGATTTATCTAACACTGTCAGATACATAAACAACGGTCTTCCTTCTACGGGAGGGAGCAAGATAGGAGGTTCAAACAGATATTCTTTAATACTCTCAAATGCCCTTTGGCAGTCATCCGTCCACACACAACCTTGATCTTTCTTTAACAACTTAAAGATTGTTTCACATGTTGCAGTCATGTGGGAAATAAATCTAGAAATATAATTCAAATGCCCGAGGAAACCTCTGACTAACTTTTCAGTTCTTGGTGCTGGCATTTCTTGAATTGCTTTGACATTATCAGGGTCAACTTCGATTCCTTTCTGGCTAACAATGAAACCCAAAAATTTCCCCGATCGAACACCGAAGGTGCATTTATTTGGATTCAAGCGGAGACGATACTTCCTCAAACGCTGAAACAACTTCAACAAATCTTCTATATGCCCTTCTTCAGTCTGGGATTTGGCAATCATATCATCAACATATACTTCGATTTCTTTGTGCATCAGATCATGGAATAGGGTTGTCATAGCCCTCTGGTACGTTGCACCAACGTTCTTCAACCCGAAGGGCATCACTCTGTAACAGAATGTTCCCCAGGGTGTGATAAACATTGTTTTTTCCATGTCCTCTAGAGCCATTCTTATTTGATTATACCCGGAAAATACGTCCATGAACGAGAATACTTTGAATTTTGATGTGCTATCCACTAACATATCAATGTGAGGCAATGGAAAATCATCTTTTGGACTAGCTTTATTTAGATCTCTGTAATCTACGCACATGCCGACTTTTCCGTATTTTTTCAGTACTCGGACAATATTGGCAATCCATTGAGGATACACTGACGTCACAAGAAAACCATCATTAATCTGCTTTAGGACCTCCTCTTTGATCTTTACTGCCATATCTGGGTGAGTTCTTCTCAATTTTTGTTTAACTGGCGGACACTCTGGCTTCAACGGCAGACGATGCTCGACAATATTTGTATCTAGACTGGGCATATCTTGGTAAGACCAAGCAAAAATATCCACATACTCTTTCAACAGCTCAATCAACCTGCTCTTCTCATCGGGATACAACGATTCTCCAATCTTGACTTCCTTCGGATCTTCTGCTGAACCCAAATTGATCACTTCCAAAGGCTCCTTATATGGTTGAATGGTATTTTCCTTGTGCTTAAGAAACCATGAGACCTCTTCTGGAATCTCATCATAATCTTCTTCTTCAGCCCCAAACACAGGACATTCAAAGTTGGGAGAGGGTGCAGGGTCATTGTATTCAACGGGTTTTTTAATTAATCTGCACATATGATTTATGATTGCTTTTAGAAACTGACACATATAACAAGTGATCATGCATATTAATTTTCAGTTATTATTTATTTTGAAAGGGTTTTTTTTATTACCATTTCCCAAGAAAAAGCAGAAAATAAAGATATAATTCGGGAAGCAAAGATAACTTTTATTAATGATCTTAAAAGTCACAGCAAACAGATAAGCCTTACAACATTAATACTTCCACCTTGGGCAGAATGAAAGCTTTTCAAAATAAAGAAACAAATTAACAAAACAAATTACTTTGAAACATATATGCAAGAAGGAACATCAATGGTGACCCAGTTCTGAACCCTGACTCCATGTGTCACGTAATTCGGTACTTCCTGCTCTGCTTCATCCTCTTCAACAGCGTTAATTCCAGAATCAGTTGGATGGAGGTAGCCTCTACTGCGGAAAACATCATGATAACTGCTCATAGTAGACTTTGACTTCAAACTTTCTCCTTTGCCATTCTTGTTCACGTGTGGATCCACAATTCATCCCCAAACTGCATTATGACCATTACGCACAACCTGCTGCGCGTCCTTTAGCGAAACCACGAAATTCTCATTTCTCCTTATGTTGTCAATGGATAGGGCTTGGAACGGGGTTCCAACAGCAGCCTCATCCGCTTCTACGATACTGAAAGAGGACAAATGGGATATCAACAACGCCTGCTCCCTATTTATGATCACCACCTTCCCTTCACGCACAAACTTTAGCTTCTGATGTAGAGTTGAAGTTGTTGGTGTAAGCCCTAGAGGCCAATACTTTTGGTACTTGTATCGAATTATTTATTAATAATAAAAGGCATTTCTTTATTATGTTTGCTTTCCAAAATAATAAAGTCCCTAGAATGGTTTATTGGTTTAATGAAATGTTAAGTGTGACTTAATCATGAGATCCCATTAAACATAAGACACTATTCTTAAAGTATCCGTAGTCAAGCTTTAATGTGAAGTGGGATAACATTAAAGCATTAAGATTATTATGAAGATAGATTGATGATCACATCTCATGGATCATAGATAAGGAGTTATCAAGTCTTGACATAGGTATGAATATTAGGAGTAATATTTATACTGGATTGACCCGCTATGAGAATACTACATACAATGTTATGCAAAGTGTCATAAATTATTCTCATGATGATAATGGTGTATACCACCCTTCGACCTGAAACCACTATGGACCCTAGATGTAGATTCAAGTACTTTATTGTTGATCAAACGTCATCCGTAACTGGATGACTATAAAGACGGTTGATGGGTACTTCACAAAGCATGCTAAGGGACATGAGTGACCTAGATGGAATTTGCTCATCCTGCATAACAGGATAAATGTCTAAGGGCCCAATATTGAACTGGACAAGGGTGACACAGTGTATGCCTTGTGTTCAATATAGACATGAGGGAAAAAGGGTAATTGTACAACACAAATATTATCACGGAAAAGGTTTGGTCAGATCACATGACATTTTCGTGACTTGGGTAACAGTGATGTGTTGCTAGATACCGCTCACTGTTTATTATATTAAATGTGTGATTTAACATAATTGCCAACGTCGCGAAAACCTACAGGGTCACACACATAAGGACAGGTTGATGAGAGATAGAATAAATAAGGAACACCGTAAGGTACGGTGCACTTAAGTGTAATACGGAAAGTGGTAAGGTACCACGTGGATAAGTGATATATGGTACATCATAAGGTATGATGTCCATAAGCTTAATTGGGCTTTTAGCTTATAGCCTTAATTGGGCTTTTAGCTTGTAGCCCACACGAGTGATTCTATAAATAGATCCCTTGTGATGAAGCAATTTCACTTGATGCAATTTCGTTTTTGATTCTCTCCCTCACTCAAAGTTTTCGTTCGTGATCAGCTAGCACTGTGACCGGAAGCGATCTGTTCGTGTGGACTGAGTAGAGGCGTTGTTCTTCATCAATGCTCGTGATCACAACATCAAAGGTCTGAATCGCCACAAGAGGTAAATATTTCTATCACTGACCATGCTCATTCGTAAGGATCGTTAAAGTAAAATTTTAAATTCCGCTGCGCTTTTGGTCGCAATTTTCCTTCAGAAGTGACAGCCCCTGCTTCATGTATCCATGGCCGTCCTAGCAAACAACTATATGTGGGAATAATGTCCATGACCTGGAAGGTTATATGGAACAAATGTGGTCCTATATGGATGGGTAAGTCCACTTCACCAATGACAGATTTCCTCGACCCATCAATTGCTTTCATAATGATGCCACTCGGGCACATAGGTGCTCCTTGATACTTTAACTTCATGAGAGTACTCCTTGGTATAACATTCAACGCAGATCCATTATCAATTAGCACATTGGATAACAAATCATTCTTGCAATTCATAGATATGTGGAGGGCCAGGTTGTGATTCCTCCCTTCATCTGATAACTCATCATCGCAGAAACTCAAGTTATTACATGATGTAATGTTTCTAATTACGCTACTGAATTGATCTATTGGCATGTCACTCTCCATAAAAGCTTGGTCTAGTACCCTCATCAGTGATTCTCTATGAGCAGAGGAATTCATTAATAAAGCTAGGATATATATCGTTGAAGGAGTCTGCAGTAGCTGATCTACAATTATGTAGTCGCTCATCTTAATTATCTTCAAAATATCATCCACTTATTTCTCTAATGTAGCTCCACTAGTCTCTCCTGTAGCCTTCTTAGGTTCATCATTCTCGGCAATTTTCTTTCCAGCAGCAACATCTCTCCGAACAACCGGCGCAAACACACGACCACTACGGGTCACCCTGCTATTTTCAGCTATATTTCCAACATCAGGCATTGGCTGGATGGGAATTTCCACCCCATCTTCTAAGATTGTAGCGTTGTATTTGTAAGGCACAGCTTTATCTGATTTGTAGGGGGTAGGACCTAGCAAACTGATCACCAATGGGGTAATAGCTGGTTTGCTATGGTACTCCACTTCAAGATGAGCGGGTGCACCAAAACAAGGCACAATGACGTCTACCCCTTCTTCAACACAATCAGTCATCATAAAGTCATTTCTGGAAAACAAATCTTCATCTAAAGAGAAATACTCATCAGCAGAGGCATACTCTTCCTCTGACTCTTCTTCTGTTAAACAAACTTCAACCATATCAATCTCATGATAATCATCCCTCTGACCTGTGATCTTGATAGTTCCACTGTCTAACAGCAATTGAACACCCTCCCTCACAATTGAACATCCTTGGGGATTCCGACAACAAACCAGGCAAGATCTATATTGGTGTTCCACCTGACCATCCGTATGGCAGAAGGTAGCATGCAACTGCACGAGATCCTCATTCAAATGCTCCGCATCAAAAATTCTGAATTCACCAGGACATCCAGAAACCATATTCACGTCCTCTTCATACTCTGCCCTAGGCCTGGTTATATGGATCAAGCCCTCATCCATCATCTCCTGTAAATCAGCCTTTATCTTCTCGCAACCCTGTATATCTGTACTGCAAATAGCAAAACCGGCATGGTCATGCGTATAGTAGCTGAATTCACAAAGATCTGCGTGCATTTTCACCAAATCTCCTCTAACCAGATTAATGTCAAAAATCCAGAAGTCGCCTGGACAACCGGCCACCATATTTATAGCATTTACTCCCCCGTGCTTGGGTAGAGGATTATGTTTCACATTAGGTCCCATGTCCTTGAAAGATAGAATTCCAAACTTCACCAATCTTTGCACTTCAGTCCTCAAAGGATAACAATTCTCAATACTATGCCCTGGTGCTCCCTGATGAAAAGCACACGTATGGTCTGCCTTGTAATACTAAGACAATGGTGATGGTATGGCCGGAGGTTGTCGGGTTTAAACCAACTTCTTCTGAATCAATGCCGGTAGTAGCTCTGCATAGCTCATGGGAATAAGGTCATAGTTCTCCCTTCTCTGATTATTCCCTTGGTTCCCCTGCTGGGACGGTCTTTGATAAGAAACGGTAGTCGGAGCGGTACTCATCACAGGAATAACTGAGGCGACTTGTTGGTGACGCTGATAATTCCTCTAGGAGCGTTTACCCTCCTCTCTTGTATAACAGCATTTGTATCCCCTTCTTTCTTCTTGGTAAACCTATAAGGTGGCTTCTTCACACCTCCGGATCCTTCACTCTTCGTCAAACAAACTTCTCTTATAGCCTCTTCCAGGCGGATACCCATTCCTACCATCTCTGTAAAGTCACTTGGTGTGCTTGCTACCATCCTTTCATAGTAGAAAGCACCCAGCGTCTTCAGAAAAACTTAGTCATCTCCTTCTCTTCCATGGGAGGAATCACTTGGGCAGCTACCTCGTGCCATCTCTGTGCATACTCTTTGAATTATTCCCTATATTTCTGAACCATGGCCCTAAGTTGATCACGGTAGGGCGCCATGTCCACATTGTACTTGTATTGTTTGATGAATGCTTCTCCCAAATCATTAAAAGTATGGATGTTGGCGCTGTCCAAACTCATATACCATTTCAGTGTTGCACCGGTCAAACTATCCTGAAAGAAGTGAATCAGCAGACGCTGATCATCAGTATGGGTAGACATTCTTCTTACGTACATCACCAGGTGAGCACGAGGGCAAGTGTTGCCCTTGTACTTCTCAAATTTCAGGACCTTGAACTTAACAGGTATCTTAACATTCGGGACCAAACATAGCTCATTCACATTCTGCCAAAATAGCTCTTTTCCCCTAAGAGCCTTCATCTCTCTTTGCATCTTATCAAAATGCTCTTGAAAATCATCCATTCTGTCATAAAGACCCAAGTCTTCACTTGGTGGAGGGAAAGGACGACACACATCATCATTAACAAACGGGACCATATTCACTGAAGGAGGCGCAACAGGAACAACATGCACCATAGGAGGTTCCGGAGTAACAACACTTTGAACCACTGGAGTATCTTGAGGACCAAGATTGAAACCTTCAGGTGCAAAATTCCCTGGTATTCCCCATGGATAACCTTGAGGCACACAGTTTTGAACAACAGCCGGAGTAGCAGATACGGGAACAGTCAGAACTACAATATTTGCCCTTGTTGGTTGAGGTTGAACACTCAGTGGATGATTCTAAGAAACCACCAGAGCTTCCATCATAGTAGTCAAATTGGCCAAGCCGGCTTTCAAGGCAGAAACTTCTTCGTGCAGCTCGCGATTCTCCTGTTCTAAGTTATCCATCTTCTTTTTGAAATTAGCCCGAGTGTTGTAGTGATGAGTCAGCTTGCTGGATGAAGTAAAGAAGCTTGGTAAGACACCTGGGTATGCATAACAAATGCAAGAAATATGCGTAATATGATGCATGATATGCAATGCATATGATTATTTTTACTTTGTTATTTAATATTTCAAGGGATTTAACGTTTATAGACATATTGCAAACATCAAAGTAATAAAGCTTTTGAAATACTGAAAAAAATTTATTATAATAATTCCAAAATGGATTACAAGTTTCAATGATCTCAAGTACAAGATGGAAATACAATCTAAAATCCTGAGAAAAAGAACTGATGGAGATCACTCTATACGCTGGCGCTTCCCTGTGAGCCTGGCAATCTGAGCCTTCAACCTTTGATTTTCTTCCGTGTGTCTGATGGAAACCTCCTTCCAATCATTTGAATCAGGGAGTGAGCAATCAACACCTGTTTGATGCTTAGGGGAAAATAAATCCCCTTGCCTCTCCATAGACTCCACCGCTCGACTCTTAAGGATCTCAATCAAATCGTCTTTCTCCTTCAAGTCTGCTTTATAGGAACTCTCTAAACTCTGGAACTTGTTCTTCCAAGCATCCCTTTCCTGTTGCATCCTAACCAAAGCGAGTTGCATCTCTTCTAGATCATCTAATAAGGTAGGGGTAGTCTTCACAAATAGATCAGGCATGGGTGTCTCCCGAGTATACGACATCTTTAACTGAATAGCTATCAATCGGACCCACTGAAGATATGGCTCCAAAGACACAACACCCCTAGGTCCCAAATCCTTCCTACTCTTCTTATGAATGTGACGCCAGGCCTTCGTAATATGCTCCCTAGCTTCCCTATGGTCTTCTCCTTCCTTCAGAAAGAAACTACTCAAATGAATACTATTCAGTTTATCCCTCATTGGATAACCAAGTTGTCGCCGTGTAAGAACAGGGTTATAGTTAATTCCTCCCTTTGTACCAAGAAGCGGTACATTGGGGAAACTACCACAACTGTCAATAATCTCCATATCCTGGTAAGCTCGATGATACCAATCAATATCCGAGTGAGTAAATTCCATGATCTTAGGATCCCAACGGGGTTCCTTCTTGACATCCCAAAAAGCATCAAACTGAGGCATATGAGAGATGAACCATCGGTACAACAAAGGCGTGCAACAGATAATCATTCCCCCATGATAAGAATTCCGAAGATGAAAAGAGTAATAAGCATCACCCAACAGTGTAGGAACTGGGTTTCCAATCATGAAAATCTTGATAGCGTTAATGTCGACAAACTTGTCCATATTAGGAAATAAGAATAATTTGTAAGCAAGTAGAGCAAATATGGCCTCAAAAGCAACTGTACTCTTCATTCTGGAAAAGTAATGAGCTTTCTCCAATAAGAACTGAGCTGGTAATCCTCTAATCCCTCCTTTAGTAGTCATATGGGCTTCCACCTCAGACTTCCCCAGATGAATCAAAGCAGCAATCTCATGTGGTTTTGGCTCACCCTCCAAACCAGTAAAAGGAACATGATTGATAACGGGTAAATCCAATAGATAAGAATACTCCTCCAGTGTAGTCATCAACTGATAATCGGGAAAAGTAAAGTAGTGATACATCGGATCATAGAACTGGACCAAGGTCAAGAGGATACCCTCCTTCATCTTCAGCTTCATGAGAGGAATAATGGATCCATACTTCTTCTGAAAGTCTGCAGAACACTCGATCTCTGGAATTAGACTGACCAACTCATCTATCTTGGGATCCTTGAAACTGTATTTCCTGGTCTTTCTCTTTCCAGAATCCATGGTTAAAAGTACCTAGGATATTCACAAATAGTCAACCTTTAAATCCCTTGAAATATTGTTTTCTTCAAAAGATGCTTATGGGTGCATGGATGCATGATGCAACAATCACACACAAGATCACACATATAGGGTTCATAGGTTCAACGTCACGAGCATGAGGTCGAAGGTACTACCCATAAGGTGTTGGTCTAAAAATTTATCACTTGCCGAACAAGGTTCTAGAGGTTCCCAGAGTCTACATCCTTCCTTTGGATATTACCAACTTCCCGATTAACTTGGTAATTAGTAATATTCTCAAGAAAGACTCGTCCGAGTGTAGTATCGCGTGACAACTATTTCCGGATTACTCCATCATAGCTTCCACACTACACCTAAAAGGCCGAGATGGGTTTGGTATTCTACGGTCCTCAGTTTCAGCAGGCTCCCAGGTCGAAAGCAGTACGTCTTCCCGATTACTCGGTAAACTACACTACAGTCAAAGGGGCCTCCACTAAGTGGGGGATCTCATGCCTTCTTTTTTGGGATTACTCCCTCAAAGTTAACATGACTATACCGCCCGTCCTATCTTAAAGTTTGCCCAAGTCCGGGTATAGGACTTATGAGTAATCACCAAGCACCCTGAAAACCAGGAAAATCCAAACAAACATATATACAAAATATAACACATAAACAATAATAACACATATACAGATGTAAACAAAGATAGGCTTAACCCACTTAGGGATGGACCAGCAAGAGGTCAATCTTTCCCCAGTGAAGTCTCCATTTTTCTGTAGCGGTAGAAATGTTCAAGACTAAACCATTGGATTGACTAGACTTTATACAAATCAAAAATAAAAATCGCCACCGCGCTTTATTGTTTCCAAAGGAATGGGAAAAGAGAGAATAACCTAAAAAGAGGGGGAAAGATTCAAGGTAAGGGGGTTGGTTATGCAAAGGGAAGGTATTAGCTCCATAAACATCTATGGTACTTCGCAGGAACCTCTTTGAAAAATCTATATATTTTGGCTATAAAATGTGTTGTATATAAAATGGATGGTGGAGGTGAGAAAAAAGATATATTTTTTATGATTTTTGCACCCTCCGCGGTTGCGAACCTTTAGTGCCTACGTACCACCTTTCATGCAATAGGGGATCAGGGTACACGTAGTTCCTCTTTAAAAAAATTTAAAACACAAGTGTGTTGGTTAATTTTATGAGATAAGACATCATCGTTATTGTCCGTGTGGAAAACATACTTACTACCCACAATCATGAGAAAGGAGAATTTGCATCATCTCAAAGTGGAGGACATGGCTTGGATTTTAAAATCAACAATGCCTCACTCAACACCCAAGTGGAAAATATCTCACTTCACTACATATTGTACAAGTATAGTTGTTTGCATCACTACAAGGATTGACAAGAGTCTAATATTTTGAGAAAAGTTTAAAGATAAAAGCCAAAGTGGCAAAATGGTTTGAAATGAGATTGATTGACTTTTAGTCTTCTCACAAAAAATGTCAACGTATTATTAAATTGATTGAAATTTATTGATTAAAATGTTTTGAAAATGCATGGACATAAGTCCACGTTTATTATGAAAGTAGTTTAAGTTTCAAAACAAGAAGAGTTTTCAAAAGGAGGGAGAAGATTTTGATATTAAAGAAGATGGGAGGAGAATAAGAGGCTATCCTAAAGCATAAGGTAAAAGCTAAGGAGAAGAATCATCTAACCAACAAGAATCCAATACTTGAAATTATGAGTCAAGATAGAATTCTCATTCTTTGGATTGAAACCAAGCAAGCAAAGATACTAGACCTCTTGAGAGAACCAAACTTCAAGTGTATTAAGTCTTCACAAAAATTGGGTAGAGTAACGGCTGTATACGGGTGAATTCCAAATTACAAACACAGAATGTAATCACAAAAGCCTGCACACAAAAACAAACAAGCAACTCAATGTCTTGAGTTAAACCTCAAGAACTCCAGACAAAATAATCAGATAAGATCACAAGGTCTCCAAGATAGGCCAAGGTTTCTAATCCTAAGTCCAAGAAAAAGTCCCATGCTCCATAATGCCAAGGATAGTAACCAAATAGTCCAAGTGTCATTAAAGGTTTTTTTAGGGTTTATGTTGATTATTAAGTATCTTAAGAAAGGAAAATAAAAGCTCAAGTGAGCAAAGTAAAAATGGTAAGAAAAAATAAATGCTCAAATGAGCAAAGATGAAAATGGCATGAAATGTAAATGCTAAAAATAAATAGTACATAAAGCATAAAAAGAATAAAAGCATAAGATAAAACAAGTCAATAATTAGTGGTTAGTTGGATGACCATCTTGAAACTTACATTTGAAACTCATTAGAGGATTGGTAAAACCAAAGCCTCTACACAACAAGTTGCATTTGCTTTTTGTCAAGTATATCATCCATTTGAAATTCTCACAAGTACCATTTAATGATCAACGATGTTTAAGTGATCCGCGTTGACCAAAGGTGTTATAGATCCATTAGAGGATTGGTAGAACCAAAGCCTCCACACAATGAATCTCAAGGTTATTGGATCAAAGAGATCAAATTAACATACTTGGGCTTTCAATCATAAGTTTGGGCCACGAATGATCATTTATTCGAATCAGGACAAAATTTAGCGCTATGTTAAGCAATCGTAAGTGGACTTATATAGAGGTCGCACCTATTTTGAGGCTGGTCAATAGCAATCTATGCACCATTTGTTTTGATTCATGATATAGAGATCATGCTCCAACAATATTTAGTGTAATAAGAAAGGGATGAGATGAAAAGGGATGGGGAAAAAATGTACAAACCACATTTGAATTAAATTTTAATCAAACTATTATTAAAATCATTCATCCATTTTTTGTGGAGTTAAACTCAACACCATGGATCTAATGATGTTAATAAAGTTCATGATCTAAAACTTAACCCAAGATTAGCCAGAAAATAATCACAAAATAATATCACATTTAATATAGAAAAAGGATTAAAAAATGTTTTTTAAAAAATAGAAAATAATGAGAAAAATATCAATTATGTTCAAATTAATCAAGAAGTGAGAAGTAAGGCCATAGAAAAATCAGAAATGGATCTACATATTTTTATAAAAATTTTGGTGATTTTTTAAAAGTCAGAAACTATTTTTAAACTATTTAAAATTGCTCAAACAAACATAAAATAGGTCAAAAATAGTAAACCTCAACATAAAATTCCATAAAATTTTCAGAAAGTCAAAAATATACAAAATAACATTTATGAATTTTTTTCAGAATAAAAAAATGTCAGAAAGTATTTTTTAAGTTATTAAAAGAAAGCAAATAATACAAAAAATATAAAAGATACCAAATGTCAAAATAAAAATGTGAAAAAATAGTCATGAGATCAGAAATAATTCAAAGTATTTTTGTGAATTTTTTCATAATTTTTGGATAAAAAATAAAAGAGTTATGAATTTTTGAAAATTTAAACAATAAAAATATAAAATCATAAAATAAAATAAAACCAAAAAGATGTGGACCATCAGATCATAGTCAAAACGCGTTAGTAAGCTAATCTAGTGGACCAGACGCGTTGTGCTTGATATGGACCTTAGTGAGATACGCATAGGATCAGAAAAAGGGCAACCAATGAAATTAAAACGTTTGGCTCGCTATCATTTGCTGAGACGAGACATGTTATCATCTTCAACCTCCAGACACCCTGCAATGGGGATTTTGTAAGATCCTTCAAATGGAAAAATTAGGACCTCAGGCTAGCATCATTGAACTCGTCTCTTCAAGACGATTCTAACACAACTATCGCGCCAAATTTATATAAGGTATGGAGAGAGATATGAATCAAAAACCCATACAGTAGCGAGCACCTTCAATTTGAGATTTCTCTCTCAATTCTCAATGGATTTAAAAATTGTAAGCAGTATTAGAATCAGGAGAAGGAGTAGAATAGATTAGTGCTTGATTTTGATCCAAATGGTGGAGAATTCTACCTTTTCAAAGTTCAAGGAAGAAGCTCTGAAACTGGACTTCTTTAGCTTGAATTATGGCTCGTTTTGATTGGTTTAAGTGCTGGAGAGTTTATATGATGATCAAGGATAATGAATGCGCAAAGATTTTTGGAAAAGGGAGCTTAAATCTCAGAAATTGAATTAAAAAAAGATGGGTTCGTGTGAGGTTTTGGCAGGGTGTTCTTGGCTCTCAAAGCTTGGGAAATGGATGGGGGATGACCCTCTATTTATAGGGAAGTTAATGGGAATGAAAATTTGAAGAAACAAGGAAGTTTGCAGGGAAATTGAGTGAGGGTCGAGCACGAGTGAAGTGTGACTTCATTTCCATCAAAACTCAACCAAATCTTGCGTTTTTGGGTACTAATCACTTATGGAAAGTTTTCTAATCAATTTTAAATAAAAAACATGCATAAATCTTGTGTTTAGAAGTCACATTATGGATTTCAAAATTCTGACTTTGTGAAAAAATCAGTTTCAAGTTACCAAATTCAAATCCATGGCATTTCCAACTCAAGGGGTATTAGGGTATGATTCTTGATGCTTTAGAAAGATGAGGTTACAAGCTTTGCAATGGAAAAAGAATGGAATCAAATGGATGCTTGAGCTGAAAGTTACATGGAGTCAAAGTTGAAGAAAAAGAGTTGACTTTCCATACTTAGAAATATTTCAAATTCTTCTTCAAAAATGACCTATAATCTTTTGCATCCAAACATGGCCTTCTACTTGGAATTTGCTCTTGACCAAAAAATATGGAATGAAGTAGATCTCTTGAATGACATTTTGAAACTTGAACCACCCAAAATATCCAAAAAATGAGCAAGTTATGACTTGTTGAAGTTGGCCAAAAATCATGAAATGACCTATAATCTTTTGCATATTTAAGGCAACTTCCATCCATTTTCTCACTTTGCACATGAAAGAAGGCATAAAGTACACATCTTCAAGATCATTATGGAAAAAGAATGGACCCAAGGTGATAAAAATTGTCCAAGTTATGACCATTTGAAGTTACTTATGTAAAATTGTGGATTCATCTAGATGACTTATAATCTTTCTTCTTCATCAAGGCTCTTCCACATGAAAACTACTTGGAACTTTTGAAGTTATTTTTTGATAATCTTTTGAAGAGAATGATGTCTTTGGAATCACTCAAAAATACCAAAAGGTGAGCAAGATATACTCCTTTGAAGTTCAAAACCCTAGCTTCTAGATCAAGAAAATGCCTTGAGGAGCTTTGACAACTTTGAACAAATTTCTTTTACCAATATTCTTGCTTTGTGAATAGAAGTTGTTAAGGATGATAATGAGGACTCATAGCCACCAAAACCACTTCCATATCTTGAAATTTGAGAGAAATATGCTCTTGTGACCAATATGAACAAGGCCTTGTCCAAACATGACAACTTCTCCAATCAACCCCTTGTACTTTTGAGTCAAATCTAATAACCTTGAAATGTGATGAACCAAAGCAACTTTTCCATGCCAATTCTTCCAAAACCAATCCAATGGTGAGGTTTGAACTTCTCAAGCTATATTGACTAGGGCATGGAAATAAACTCATGAACCCATGGAGTAACTTGATAAATCTCATTGCCCTTACCTATATGGATAACAAGAAAGACAAGCTAAGATTGTATTTCATTAGTTAAGTGAAGAAATCAAAACAATATTCATGATCACAAAAGGAACATAAGTCAAGGTGCTTGGTAACTCCTCAAAAGGAGAAAAGCTAAATGTAGGGAGGGGAACCAAGAATCCTAGTGTGATCTTGTTGTGAGTGAAACAACATGGTTTGATGAAGGGATCTTAAGGGAAAAAATTAGGGTACAATAGCTTTGTGTCGAACCATGCTATAATTATTTCACTCCAACATCGTTTTTATGTCTGTACAGGTTAGTTCTTGAAGCTGGAATATGATTCGAACTTGAGTTGCTACCTTGAATGCTCTTGGGTTTGAAAGAGGTGTTGTGTTTGATTATGGGTTTAAGAGTTTTTTAAGGTTTCAGCCTTAGTGTTCTCTCCTCTCTTTTATTTCTTCTTTTTCTCCTTTTTCCTCGTCCCAAAAGCCTCCTTTATGAGTTGTGAAACAAACTATTTATAGAAGAGTCTTGCTGAGGTTTTGGGGGGGAAACAAATAAAATTTTAATAGTTTGGGTATGTTCTTTTCATAGATTTCAAGGTGCAGCTCTTATATGCTAGTTTGGTGAAAATATGGGACTGGTTTAGAAGCAACATAGCGGGACTGTTTTGCAGCAGTTTTGGAGTGTTGTGGCAGCTTGGTACAGGGTTGTTTCATAGCAGTACAACAGACTGGTTTTGACATGGTTTTAGGATGTTGTATGGACAGTACATCAAACTTGGGCTTGGAAGTATATAGGACTTTGTTCAGTATCCTTCGAACAAACTCACCAACAGATGAAACAGTGTTTGTTTCCACCAAATGTGTATCCTTCGAATGGACCATACAACCTTCGACCAGACTCAACAACAGACGAAACAATGTTTATTTCCACCAAATGTGTGTCCTTCGAATGGACCACACAACCTTCGACCAGACTCAACAACAGACGAAACAATGTTTCCACCAAATGTGTGTCCTTCGAATGGACCACACAACCTTTGACCAAACTCAACAACAAGCAAAACAATGTGTGTTTCCACCCAAATGTGTGTCCTTCGAATGGACCACACAACCTTCGACCATACTCAACAACAGACGAAACAATGTTTGTTTCCACCAAATGTGTGTCCTTCGAATGGACCATACAACCTGAATGTACCACTTTGAGCATGCAAGATGATCTCATTGGCATAGTCAAAATAAAAGAATTTTTGGATTGCTTTCCTACCAGTAACCATCAATTGATTAAGTGGTCTAAAGTTTAAATGTCCAAACCTCAAACTGTAATTTATGGTGTAGAAACTATGTGTGTCGAAGGGTTTAGAGGTGGAATCAAAGCATGTTATTTTGAAGGGAGCCATTGCCTTGTGGATCGAAGCAATCATGAAGGAAGCCATTACTTTGTGGATCGAAGCAAGCATGAAGGAAGCCACTACTTTGTGGATCGAAGCAAGCATAAAGGAAGCCACTGCTTTGTGGATCGAAGCAATCATGAAGAAAGCCACAACTTTGTGGATCCAAGCAAGCATGAAGGAAGCCATTGCCTTGTGGATCAAAGCAAGCATGAAGAAAGTCACTGCTCAGTCGAAGCTTGTGGATCTAAGCTTCTTCTTTGATTTTTCCAAATCTGCCAACCACTCTTTTCGATCAGTCATGTAGCCTGAACCAGATTTTGAATTCAACATAGCTACCTGCATCTGCACACCCTTTTTGTCTGCTTTGTACTTGTGCAAACTTTAGATTTTGAAAATCTTTGTGAGAAATGTCTTGAGAAAAGAGAGGGAAAATTTTGGGGTACAATAGCTGCCCCTGTTCAATCTTCTTAAACCTGAAGAGTTAGATTGGCGTGTTCGCCATTCATGACTTGAAGGTGGAAGATAATTGAACACTAGAGTGCCCCGAAATTTGCACTCGATGATGTGGTGGTTGATTGTGTATGGAATAGGCTTAAATATGCCATTTAGAGAGGTGATAGAGAGTTGTCGGAAATGGGCTTATATATTCCATCCAAAGGTGATTGTTGATAGAAATTAGAATAAGTCTAAGCTTGATTGTAACTGGGAGAAGTATCAGAATAAATATTTGGTCGATTTAATTCTGAATGACATGCTGGAATGAACCCGCGTTAAGTCGTGTTTGGAAACGTATTAGAAGGAATCCATGTAAGACTGCTTCAAGATGAATCCGTGTGGGACTGTATCTGGAAATTATAAGAAGGAACATGTGTAGGGCTGCTTTAGGATGAGTCTGCGTGAAACTTTATCTAGAAATATATGAGAAGGAGCTTGGGTAAGGTTGCTTCAGGATGAGTCTGTGTGAAACTTCATCTCGAAATATATGAGAAGGAACCTGGGTAGGGTTGCTTCAGGATGAGTCCGTGTGAAACTGCATCTTGAAATTATGAGAACGAACCTGGGTGGGGTTGCTTCAGGATGAGTCTATGTGAAACTGCATCTAGAAATATACGAGAAGGAACCTAGGTAGGGTTGCTTCAGGATGAGTTCGTGTGAAACATCATCTGGAAATATATGAGAAGGAACCTGGGTAGGTTTGCTTCAGGATGAGTCCGTGTGAAACTTTATCTGAAAATATATGACAAGGAACCTGGGTATGGTTGCTTCAAGATGAGTCTGTGTGAAACTTCATCTAGAAATATATGAGAAGGAACCTGGGTAGGGTTGCTTCAGGATGAGTCCGTGTGAAACTTCATCTGGAAATGTATGAGAAGGAACCTGGGTAGGGTTGCTTCAGGATGAGTCCGTGTGAAACTTCATCTGGAAATATATGAGAAGGAACCTGGGTAGGGTTGCTTCAGGATGAACCCGTGTGAAACTGCATCTGGAAATATATGAGAAGGAACCTGGGTAGGGCTGCTTCAAGATGAGTTCGGGTAAAAATTCATCTGAGAATGTATGAGAAGGAACCTGGATAGGGATGCTTCATGATGAGTCTGGGTAAAACTTCATTTGGAAATGCATGAGAAGGAACCTGGGTAGGGCTGCTTCATGATGAGTCTGGGTAAAACTTCATTTAGAAATATATGAGAAGGAACCTGGGTAGGGCTGCTTCATGATGAGTCCGTCTGAAACTTCATCTGGAAATGTATGAGAAGGAACCTGGGTAGGACTGCTTCATGATGATTCCGGGTAAAACTTCATCTAGAAATGTATGAGAAGGAACCTGGATAGGGTTTCTTCATGATGAGTTCGTGTGAAACTTCATTTGGAAATGTATGAGAAGGAACCAAGGTAGGGCTGCTTCAGCTGGTCGTGTAGATAGTTGCCCTGGCTTGTTTCAGGAATTAATATCTGACCTATTTGAGAAAGAAATATAGTTTCCCTAGCTTGTTTCGGGAGTTAATCTTCAATCATCTCATGCATATAGTTATCCTGTCTTGTTTCAGGTATTAATCTATAATCAGTTGTTCACATATAGTCGTCTTGTCTTGTTTCAGGTATTAATCTGGAACCCGCTTTTTGTTGGTCGTAGAGATAGTTGCCCTGACTTATTTCAGGAATTAATCTCTGACCTTTTTGAAAGAAAGATAGTTTCCCCGGATTGTTTCAGGAGTTAATCTTTAATTTGCTCATGTAGATAGTTGTACTGTCTTGTTCTAGGTATTAATCTATAATCAGTTTTTTACAGATAGTTGTCTTGTCTTGTTTTAGGTATTAATCTGGAACTTGTTTTTTACATTGGCCGTAGAGATGGTTGCCTTGGCTTGTTTCAGGAATTAATCTCTAACCTATTTGAAAGAAAGATAGTTTCCCCGGCTTGTTTCGGGAATTAATCTTCAATCTGCTCATGTAGATAGTTGTTCTGTCTTGTTTTAGGTATTAATCTATAATCAGTTGTTCACAGATAGTTGTCATGTCTTATTTCAGGTATTAATCCAGAACCCGCTTTTTATTGGTCGTAGAGATAGTTGCCCTGGCTTATTTCAGGAATTAATCTCTGACCTATTGAGAAATGGTTGTGGTATTTTCCAAAAGAGGATTTTTGTTGATTTACTTTTCCCTACAAGGAAGAGGGTTAGTTGCATGCAGATGTATGCATGGCTTGATGATGTTCTCAAAATAAATGAGATTATGTTGTATGCATTTATCATGTATGTAATATGATGTATGAATGTGAAATATTTGTTGAAATGTCTCTTTGCTTCGGAAAATAAATCCTTGACAAGTATTGGGGAGCTTTGGGAAGTTAAATCCCAAAATGTTGTTGGGGATGAAGAGTATGCACGTCTTCAAACCTTGTTTAGAATGTTTCCACTGGGGATTCCCGTTTTGTTGTTTGAGGAGAAATTCGCTGGGGAAGATTGGCTTTGGCTTGAGAAGTATTTATGGAGAGTGTTGATTTATGCTTGAGGGAAAGAATTCAGGAGTTTTAGTTGTTCGTTACTCTACTGGAGAGTTATACTCTTGATTGGAGAGAATGGAAGTTAACAACTTGTTGGGGATAAAGAAGTTAACTATCATCTGATCAGCTTCCAGGCTTTGCAGCAACTCACTGGGGATAGTGGCAAACTTTACTGGGGAAGAGGAGTTTTGTTAGTGTTTTGAAGAATTTAAACTATTATCTGGTCGGGTCCAGGTTTTAGTAACTTTTGGGGATATCAATGACTCTACCGGGATTAAAGGGTTTTGTCTGTTGATTTGTATTGGTCTGGAGGATTCATAGATTGTTGGGGAAATAAACCTATTTGACAATCTGTTGGGGAGGTGTTTTCTTCTAGCAGAACTCCTCAAGGCTTTCTCTTAAGTCCAATTCAGTTGGGGAGAGGTTTTCCGGAGGTTGAAACTCTGGCTGGGAATTGCATGGATCCAACTTTATGGGGATATTCATGAATTTGGCCTTATGGTATTTGTACCCTTATCTATGAAGATTATTCTGTGAGGATAACCTTATAGAGGTGGATATGGCGAATTTATCGGGGATCACCTTGTGAAAGGGAATTTGTGGGGATTTTTCATTGTACATAGCAGTAAGTGTTGTAGTTACTTCCAGAAAATGTTCGCCTGGTCGTGCGTGACCTTTCACTGGGATTCCTGTTTGATGCCCCGAGTGATTCAGATGGAGACCTGCCCCTGGCTATGAGAGATTTCTTGGAATCTTGACTTGACTTCCCCGGATAAGTTGGACAATAATCATGTTATGCCCCTTGATTATGGAAGATTTGTCAATGAAAGTGATTCTGTTTATTGAGAATTTTCATTCATTGGATATTCGTCGTGCAAATTTCTCCGCTGTCAAACAATTAGCCATATGCAAATAGCAGCATTCAAACAGTGCAAAGTTTATGTTTGTCTTGAAGTTTTGAAAATGCAGTTTTAACAAATAAAAGAGTTTTGTAAGAATATGAATTCAACTCGGGATTTACAATAAGCCTTACAGGAGTAAGGATACCTTTTGTAACAATATGCTTTCAAACTAACCCATGCTTCAATTAGGAATTTTAAGGGGTTGTAACGTGGCCTGGTTCACGGTTTTAAGAAAAAAAGGATAAGGCTCAAAGTGTGTTTGTACCCACCCGTTCTTCATGACATTCTCTAGTCCTAAACTCAGTTAATTGCGTTTGAACTCCTATTGAATCTTGGAATAACGTTTCGGTGATGGTTCAGACACTGAAAGTTTATTTGTGAAGGCAATCATTTTTGAAACATTTTCATGTTGTTGAGGATTTATAGCGACCTCCTCTTTTTTTATTGTCCCTATTTTTGCTTGACTGTTCTTGTTTTGAGATTCTAGCCAGCGGGATGCCCTTGTTTTTCTTAAGTTTTCTCCATAGGTTTTGACCTAGTGGGATTTTCTTTTGAGAGATAATGACTTCCTATTTTACGGGGAACCATCATCGGCTTTTAATTCAAAAGTATGCTTTTGATGTCACTCGTTGTGTATGAAGTGAAAGCTTGTGACTGAACACGCATTTGAATTAGACTGAGAAACTACCTTGCCCCAGGTTTTGATTAAAGGTTTCAATTTGTGTGAAAAAGAAAACTCCTACTTCTTTGGCTCAAAGGGGTTGACTAGGGATTATCTTCCTTATAACTCCACTGTTTAGGAATTGAAAGAACGCTTGTACATCGTCATCAAGGTCTGTCCAAAAGCATAATGTATGAGATTATGGTATTGTTTTCGTCATCCTCCCTCTAAAGACTTGCAACTTGTAGTCGAAGTTGAATATCATAAAAAGGAGTAGAAATCACAGTTTAAATATAGTGATAATGAATGGTTTAATTCAAGATAAACATATGCAATGCATTAATGAAAACAAAGTTTGACATAATAGATAAGTGTTCAAACAAACAAAAGGAATTACAATTGAAAATTCAAAATAAACTGAACGCTCTCAATGATTTGGCATGGGAGCAATGATCACATTGGGAGTCTCGGGAGGACCGAATTTAATCTCCTTGGCGTCAACCATATTTTGAATCTTGTACTTCAGCGCCCAACAATTGTTAGTATCATGCCCAGGACTGCTGGAATGATAGGCACATATTGCATCGGGATTGTAGTTAGGAGAAGTAGTTTTGGGGTTTGGATGAGGTCCTATCAACGTAATCAGATTCATCCTCAACATATGTTACAATGCTTGAGACAGTGGCATATTGATTTTGGTAAACTGTCTCTTGGGCTCGTCTTGCCTTCGCTAATTTCCCCGTTGTTGTGGTCACACTGATGTAGGACTAGAGATCAGAACTTCCCCTACAGATTGGTCGTGGTTACTCTTGTCATGACCCTTCTGGTTGTACATAGCGTTAGGCTCTTTCTTCCCATTGAAAGGTTGTTTCCCTACACTTGAAGATGCACCCTTTTGAATCTTACCGCTCTTGATACCAGCTTCTAATCTTTCACCTATCAATATCAGCTCATTGAACCCAGCTGAAGAGCTTCTGATCAGGTGGTTAAAAAATGGGCCTGACAAAGTAACCAAGAACATATATATCAGCTCTCTATCAGACAGAGGAGGTTGGACTCTTCCTGTAAGATCTCTCCACTTCTGGGCATAATCTTTGAAGCCCTCACCGGAAGCCATAGACATGCTTTGGAGTTGTGTACAGGTTGGAGCGAGGTCAGCATTGTATTGGTACTGCCTGTAGAAAGCAGCATCCAGATCCTCCCGGTTGCGGATGTTGGTTCCATCCAGCTCATAGAACCATTCCAATTGAGTCCCTGATAAACTTTCCTGGAAGAAATGCACCCACAAATTCCTATCAGCGGTGTGAGGTTGGATCTTCCTGACATAAGACCTCAGATGCAGCTTAGGACATGAAACTCCGTCGTATTTAGCAAATGAAGGAACCTTGAACTCCGAAGGAATGACCACTCCAGAAACCAACCCTAATTCTTCTAAATCCAGACCAGGTACTCTCTGAATTTCCATGGCGTTGAGACGATCCTCCAGCTGTTTATATTTGTCATCAGCAGGAGAATATTGTTCTTCAGCATAATTAGCCTCTTCTTCATCAGACTCTGGACTATGGTCCTTTTCTTTTGTCTACTCTTCTTGGTTGTCCCCCTCGCTTGACGGAGTTGCGAATTCTATAGCTCGCTTTGCTGGTCCTCTGAGTCCCCTTCCCGTATTTAGGACACCCACTGGTTTCTTTGTCTTTTTCTTCTTGTCTTTGATCAAGAGAGACTTCAGGTCCTCTTGTCCTTTAGCCAAAGCCAGGAACATCTGTTGGAATAGAGCATTTTATGCTTGAAGATCCTTCACTATTTGCTCTAGATCCATCTCTATTGAAATAAACAATAAGCAGGTGAGAAACTCGTGTGGGGAAAACCTGTCATGATATGATGCATGGTATGTGGATACAATGTTTTCAAGGATCTCGCGGGGTAAACACAAGAAGATGTTAGAAGTTGAACTTTGATCACAACTTTTATTGGAGAACTTCATATCGTTGGATTTCCTTCCACGAGAATCAAGCTCACCATGTCAAGTGGGTCATAACCCTTGACTCAAGTTATCGTGCTTTGGTCTTTGATAGCTGAAATTCTGGCAGCAGATACTCAATGTCACAGTGAATGTTATGACACCGTATCTGACTTTCTATAAGACAGTAAATAAAAACAGTAAAGAACACAGTCAATTGTTTACCCAGTTCAGTGTGAAACAACACCTACTCTGGGGGCTACCAAGCCAGGGAGGAAATCCACTATAAGAGATATTAATTCAGGAATAAACCAACCAGTTTATCTCCTTCACTTAAGACCTACCCAATGCAACTTCAATCTAAGTTCAACTTAAACCTGAGTTCCTACTCACTCCCCCTCAATCACAGCAGTGATACTTAAACAATTGACTAACGAAATAACAAAGACACTCTTCAGAACATACACTTGATTATGCTTCACAGCTTTTTAATCAAGTAACACAAACACTCGTGCTTCACAGCTTTGAGTGATACATAAACCTAACTTGACTTTGCTTCAAAGCTTTAGTCAAGAGACACAAACACTCTTGCTTCAAAGCTTTGAGTGATACAAAAACCCTTACAATCAAAACCTATTCCAAGTCACTTATCACAATGATACTTGCTTGGATTACAGCAGTTAAAACTATACAACTCCTAATTGATCTTCTGTCTAAGAGTTGAATCCCAATCAGCTTTCCTGTTGAATATATATGCAGTTGTTTCTTCAGTTAGGGCTTCCACGAAAAGCTAGGGTTAATTAGGGTTAACCTCAAGACTTGGTCACAAGACTTTATCAATCAGATTAGGGTTGAGCTAGGTTAACCTAAAGTCCACGTGAGATTCTGTTCTGGAAGGAATGAACCAACTTCCTGAAAAATCTCAGAATTAACCAAATTGCATAATTGTTAGATCAGTACAGGATGTCTTAACATTTGTTATGACATCAGAATTCCTGTTTACTGATTTTGGTAGAAAGTACTAAATGTGATCATTGCAAAATGCTCAGATACACACTCATAAACAGCATCTATTGTATGCCATACTTTTTCTGCATAAAGTACCTAATAATCCAGAATGTTATGACATCAATCATGACATTCACACACCTGGTTTTACCAAAAATACATGCCAATAAATAAACACTTACAAACTCCCCCTTTGGCAGATTTTTGGCTAAAACCCCTAAGCAATCAGAGAATAGAGAGCAGCAGAATGAATATGTCTGCAGAAAAATATAGTGTCTACCAAGTAATTAACACAAAATATCTCCCCCTCTTTAGCCACAAATAGGCCAAAGATACATGTGCTTATATATTATACAGTTATCCAAAAAAAACAACAAGAAAATCTGAAATCACTTGCATCAACAGGAACCAGCATCAAGCTTGTCAACTCCACCAAACTTTAAGCACTGTCATCTTCAGAGGAGGCACTTTCTTCAGCATTGAGCTGATCTTCAGCAGCATCCTCTTCCCTTCTTTTTCCTTTAGTCTCCTCCTGTTCTAATATGGAAATTAGGTTCTCAAGAGTCTTTTTCCTTATCTCCAGCTCTTTGCAGGTCTCCTTCAGCACAACTATAACATCAGATGTCTTGGACTGAGTTTTTACAGTTGATGTCTCAGCTGATGTCATGACAATGTCAGGAACATGAGATCCCTGGAATAGCTTGTAGTGTAACCCAAGAGCAGGAGCTCTTTTGCAAGCAATATCTCTTTCCACCAGGATGTCAGGGTACTGAGCAAGGACAATTCCACATAGGAGGGAGGGAAAGGCAATAGGGCCTTTAACAGCATAGCTTCCAGCATGTTTTAAAGTTTGATCAAATATATACCTGCCATAGTCAAATTCAGTCCTGGTTCCAACAGCATAAATGAATCTCCCCAATCCTGTAGAGATGGTTGATTTATGGTTGGTAGGGACCCAGTTGGCTGCACCAATCTTGTGCAGGATGGCAAATTTCATGCTTAGCTTGCTAGCATTCAACTTGCCTTTTAAGGGCCAGCACTTGACTTGTCTTGTTGTGATGGTTTGGCATACTTCATTGTCAGTAACTTCTAGTTCAGGGCAAGCCTCATTTGATCTTCCAAGGAATTTGTTAATTTCAGAGGGAGAGAAATTAACTTTTCTTCCTCTCACATAGACACATTCAAAGTCAGCTGACCTTCCATCAGCACATTCATCAGACAAATTCACTATGAATTCCTTGACAAGATTTTCATTGCATTTGGTAAACTTTACCACAGTCTTCATTAGTCCAGCAGCTTTGATTAGGTCCATGATTTCCTTACAATCCATGGCACCATTGTTTAGTTCTCTTTCCAAGGCTATTCTCTTCAAGCAAACATACTTCCATCTGTTGGCATTTTCAGGGTGGTGAAATGAAATGTTGTCAGTGGGGACTTCAGGAACTCTAGCCATTTTGCTGGAAGGGAGTTTCCTTCTGAGAGGAATGTCTTCAGCATCAATTTCAAATTCTGATTCCTCATCAGAATCAGAAGGTTCAGGCTCTTTCCTCTTCTTTGCTATTGGTTGTCTCACAGGCTTTGAGAGACTCCCAACATGTACTCGGGTTTTCACCTTCCCTTTGGATAGTCCAGTCTTCACAGTTTCTACACCAGTCTTGCCTTCAGACCTGGTTTTCTTATCAGCAGGCTTCTCTTTGGTCAGACATTTTGCAGCATCCTGATTACCCTTTCTGTTCATCATTCTCCTAGCTATGCTAGGGTTGATATTTGCAATTAGGTCATTGTCTGAGTATTCCTCATCCACATCAATAACAGGTAGTTCAACATTCTTCTCTGAAGGGTTCTGGATATCATCAAGATTTTCAGATGATTTCTGAATGTTGTCATTTGGTGTCTCAACATTCTCAGAGACATCTGGATTTACTTCAACATTTGGGCTTGCTGATTCTTGATTTAATGGAACAGAAATCCTAGGTACAGAGTGGTTCTCACTCAGAATTCTTGTAACAAGCCTAGCTATTGCTTGATGAACATAAGCTGAGCCTTCCCTATTTGGTACAGAAGATGAAGGTTGAGAGGGATTACCGGATGAAGTAGCTTGAGACCTTCCTGTATGCCTTGTTCTCAGCTTTTTGACCTTGGAGGGGTTAGTTGCCATTTCTCTAAGAGGAGTAATCTCCAGGATTTCAAAATCCATGCATGATGTGATTGCCCAAGAATCTCGATCAGAGGATGAGGATGAAACGGTCGTCTTGGATGAGGATGATGTTTGAGACATTTTGATAGTCTTAGAAAACCAGTAGCAACTAGATAGAAAACTTTGATTGAGAGAATGGGATTTGTTGCAGAGTCGAGAGAGGAAGGAGGCAAATGAGTGTTTATTCAACTTCTTAATAATTTTGAAAGAAATGGGAAAACATATGATTAACCCAATCAAAATAGACTTAACAAAAATAACTCCTTTAACCCTTGTTTTAAGCAAAATTAATTGCTACAATTCCTCATGTTGGAAAATACCCAACTTGCCCCTCAAGTTTTCAAATTGATTTGCATCAAGTGCCTTGGTAAAAATGTCAGCCAGCTGTAGCTCAGTGGCAACATGTTCCAGTTTAATCGTCTTCTCTTCTACAAGGTCTCTGATAAAGTGATGTCTAATGTCAATATGCTTGGTCCTGCCATGCTGAATAGGATTCTTGGAAATGTTGATTGTACTCAGATTGTCACAGTACAATGTCATAACATCTTGCGTGACATTATACTCAGTAAGCATCTGTTTCATCCAGATCATTTGAGAACAGCTACTACCAGCTGCAATGTATTCAGCTTCAGCAGTAGAGAGAGACACACAGTTCTGTTTCTTGCTGAACCAGGAGACCAGATTATTTCCTAAGAAGAAACATCCTCCAGAGGTGCTTTTTCTATCATCAGCACTTCCAGCCCAATCAGCATCACAATAACCAGTCAGAGTTGGTTCATAGCCATGAGAGTATAACAAGCCATAGTTGTAAGTTCCACTTACATACTTCAAAATTCTCTTCACTTGGTTGATATGACTGACTTTAGGATCAGCTTGGTATCTTGCACAAACTCCAACTACAAAAGCAATGTCAGGTCTGCTGGCTGTTAAGTACAGCAAACTTCCTATCATGCTTCTGTACAGACTTTGGTCCACCTTAACCCCACTTGAATCTTTGGATAGCTTTAAATGAGTAGGTGCATGAGTCCTTTTGTGACTGGCATTCTCCATACCAAACTTCTTGACAATGTTCTTTGCATACTTGCTTTGAGATAGAAAGATTGAGTCCTCCATCTGTGAGACTTGCAGTCCAAGAAAATAAGTCAGTTCTCCCATGAGACTCATTTCGAATTCAGCCTGCATCTGGTCAGCAAAATGTTTAACCATTTGTTCTGAAATTCCCCCAAACACTATGTCATCAACATATATTTGAGCTACCATTAACTTCCCTCCTTCATTTTTGACAAAGAGGGTTTTATCCAAGCCTCCTTTTCTGTATCCTTTGTCTGAGATAAATTTTGTTAACCTGTCATACCATGCTCTAGGAGCTTGTTTCAGGCCATATAGTGCTTTCCTCAATTTGTAGACATGATCAGGGTGGTTTGGATCCACAAAACCTTTAGGTTGTTCCATATAAACTTCCTCATTTAAGTACCCATTTAGGAAGGCACTTTTTACATCCATCTGAAATAGCTTGAACTTCAGGAGACAAGCAATTCCCAATAGGAGTCTGATAGATTCCAGTCTGGCTACAGGGGCAAAGGTCTCATCAAAATCAACCCCTTCAACTTGAGTGTATCCTTGGGCAACAAGTCTTGCCTTATTCCTAGTAACAACTCCTTCAGCATCTGATTTGTTCTTGTATATCCATTTTGTGCCAATGATGTTTGTTCCCTCTGGTCTAGGAACTAACTCCCAAACTTCATGTTGCTTAAATTGGTTCAATTCATCTTGCATTGCACCAATCCAGTATTCATCAGTTAAAGCCTCCTTAACATTTCTTGGTTCAATTTTAGACACAAAGCAAGAGTTTGAGATGATTTCTCTAGATCTTGTAATGACTCCACTGTTAGGATCCCCTATGATGAGTTCTTTAGGATGATCTTTCTGAATTCTGATGGAAGGGATTTTGCTAGCTTCCTTGGATTCAGAGTCTGCTGTAGTGGTGTTAGGAAGGTCATTCTGTTAAGTTGGAGTCTCAAAGAATGTCTCAACATTACAAGGGACATCTGTTTCTTCATGATAATCATCAACTATGACATTTATTGATTCCATCATGACTTTGGTCCTGGAATTGAATACCCTATAAGCTCTGCTGTTGGAGGAGTATCCTAGAAATATACCTTCATCACTTTTAGGGTCCATCTTTCTCCTTTGTTCACGATCTGCCAGAATATAGCATTTGCTGCCAAATACATGGAAGTACTTCACAGTTGGCTTTCTTCCTTTCCAGAGTTCATAAATGGTGGATGAGGTTCCCTTTCTCAAAGTGACTCTGTTATGGACATAACAGGCTGTATTCATAGCTTCAGCCCAAAAATGAATAGGAAGTCTTTTGGCATGTATCATAGCTCTGGCAGATTCCTGTATGGTCCTATTTTTCCTTTCTACAACTCCATTTTGTTGAGGAGTTATAGGAGAAGAGAATTCATGACTAATTCCTTCTGAGGAACAGAACTCATTAAACTTATTGTTTTCAAATTCCTTGCCATGATCACTTCTGATTCTGACAATACACCCTTCTTTTTCTCTTTGAATTCTTTTGCACAGTTCTTTAAAAACTTCAAACACATCAGATTTTTCCCTAATGAAGTTAATCCAGGTGAATCTGGAAAAATCATCCACAACAACATAGGCATATCTTTTTCCACCAAGACTTTCCACCTGCATTGGTCCCATCAGATCCATATGTAGAAGTTCTAGAACCTTAGAGGTGGTCAGATGTCTTGACTTTGGATGTGACATCCTAGTCTGCTTACCAACCAGACATTCACCATAAACTCTCCCTTCATCAATTTGCAGTCTTGGAATCCCTCTGACTGCCTCCATGGATATAATCCTTTTCACTCCTCTTAGATGAAGGTGGCCAAGTTTTTGGTGCCACAGTTTCACCTCTTTTTCTTCTTTGGCAATAGAACACACAGTGGAGTAATTAGTGTTCTCAGGTTCCCACAAGTAACAGTTGTCTTTAGATCTGACTCCTTTCATTACAATTTCTTGTTTTTCATTAGTTACAAGACATTCATATTTTGAGAAGTTGACCTTGAATCCTATATCACATAATTGACTGATACTAATGAGATTAGCAGTCAGGCCTTTTACCAATAGTACTTCATTTAGATTTGGAACTCCAGGGCAGTCCAAGTTACCAACTCCTTTGATTTCTCCTCTAGCACCATCTCCAAAGGTCACATAACTAGTGGTGTGAGGTTTGACATTATTGAGAAGGTTCTTGATTCCAGTCATGTGCTTAGAGCACCCACTATCAAAGTACCAGTCTTCCTTTGCAGAGACTCTAAGGGAAGTGTGGGCTATCAGGGCAGTAGCCTTTTTCTTCCATTGTGGAGTATGTGGTACCTTGTTAGACTTAGGTTTGACACCTGGGTTCTGATTAAGGTATCCATACAATCTGAAGCAGAATGGCTTTATGTGACCAAACCTCCCACAATGATGACATCTCCATCTTTGGTATTTTTTCTTCATATTTCTCTATTCCCGATGTTGAGTGTTGTGTTGTGACATCTGCTTTGACATTTGTTTATCAGGCCTGATCTTCTTGTCTGCACCAGATTTCTTTGCTGCCACAAATCCTAGACCAGACTTGTTTCCCACATTTTTTCCAACCTGGAGGATTTCTTCCAATTTGTCAGTTCCATTTGTCAGCATCTTGACAGATTTGGTCATCTGGTTCAGTTTTGAGTTCAGCATTTGAACTTCCTCTTCTAGATGACTTATAGTTTCAATGTCTGCCCTTTTTTCAGCCTCCAACTTTATTATGAGTTTTGTTTGTCTCTCATTTTGCAGACAGACTTCAGCACTTCTGATACATAATTTCTTGTAGGTATCAGCCAGTTCTTCAAATGTCACTTCCTCATCACTAGTGTCACTTTCAGAGGTACAAACACCAGTTAGTGCAGTAACTAGTTTGGCAAATTCTTCTTCAGAATTACTTTCTGAATCACAGTCAGACCAGGTAACAGACATTCCTTTCTTTTGTTTCTTAAGAAAGGTAGGACATTCAGCTCGAATGTGCCCATATCCTTCACATCCATGACATTGAATTCCTCTACTTTGATTTCCCTTCTCTTCAGACCTTGGTTTTCTGCTGGAGTCATAAGATTTGTTAATGTCAGAAGAAATGTTCTTAACATTTGACCTTGACTTTGGATCCATTCTCTTGATGAGTTTGTTGAATTGTCTTCCAAGCATGGCTATAGCTTCTGAAATACTTTCTTCTTTATCCTCCTTGTTTTCATCTTCAGTGTTGGATACAAGTGCTATGCTCTTGTTCTTCTTGTCAACATTTTCACTGATCCCCATCTCAAAAGTCTGAAGAGACCCAATGAGTTCATCCACCTTCAACTTGCTGATATCCTGGGCTTCCTCTATAGCAGTTACCTTCATTGCAATTTTTTTAGGCAAGGATCTGAGAATCTTTCTCACCAGTTTTTCTTCTGACATCTTTTCTCCCAATGCTCCTGAGGTGTTGGCAATCTCCAAGATGTTCATGTGAAACTCATGAATGGTTTCATCTTCCATCATCCTTAGGTTCTCAAACTTGGTAGTCAGCATCTGAAGCCTTGACATTTTTACTTTGGATGTGCCCTCATGGGTAGTTTTGAGAGTGTCCCAAACTTCCTTGGCCAGCTCACATTGATGTACCAGTCTGAATATGTTTCTATCAATTCCATTGAACAAGGCATTTAAAGCTTTGGAATTACCCAGGGCTAACTCATCTTCTTCTTTGCTCCATTCTTCCTCAGGCTTCAGACTGATTGTCCCATCTTTCTCAGTTATGGTGGGATGGTTCCATCCTTTGTCAACATCTCTCCAAGCCTTTTTGTCCAGTGATTTTAAGAAGGCAATCATACGAGGTTTCTAGTAGTCATAATTTGATCCATCCAGAATGGGTGGTCTGTTTCCAAAAACTCCTTCTTTGTCCATAGTGCCAGAAAGTGATATCCCTAGATCTCACCCAGTAATACAGGCAGGGTGCCTGCTCTGATACCAATTGAAATTCTGGCAACAGATACTCAATGTCACAGTGAATGTTATGACACCGTATCTGACTTTCTATAAGACAGTAAATAAAAACAGTAAAGAACACAGTCAATTGTTTACCCAGTTCAGTGTGAAACAACACCTACTTTGGGGGCTACCAAGCCAGGGAGGAAATCCACTATAAGAGATATTAATTCAGGAATAAACCAACCAGTTTATCTCCTTCACTTAAGACCTACCCAATGCAACTTCAATCTAAGTTCAACTTAAACCTGAGTTCCTACTCACTCCCCCTCAATCACAGCAGTGATACTTAAACAATTGACTAATGAAATAATGAAGACACTCTTCAGAACATACACTTGATTATGCTTCACAGCTTTTTAATCAAGTAACACAAACACTCGTGCTTCACAGCTTTGAGTGATACATAAACCTAACTTGACTTTGCTTGAAAGCTTTAGTCAAGAGACACAAACACTCTTGCTTCAAAGCTTTGAGTGATACAAAAACCCTTACAATCAAAACCTATTCCAAGTCACTTATCACAATGATACTTGCTTGGATTACAGCAGTTAAAACTATACAGCTCCTAATTGATCTTCTGTCTAAGAGTTGAATCCCAATCAGCTTTCCTGTTGAATATATATGCAGCTGTTTATTCAGTTAGGGATTCCACGAAAAGCTAGGGTTAATTAGGGTTAACCTCAAGACTTGGTCACAAGACTTTATCAATCAGATTAGGGTTGAGCTAGGTTAACCTAAAGTCCACGTGAGATTCTGTTCTGGAAGGAATGAACCAACTTCCTGAAAAATCTCAAAATTAACCAAACTGCATAACTGTTAGATCAGTACAGGATGTCTTAACATTTGTTATGACATCAGAATTCCTGTTTACTGATTTTGGTAGAAAGTAATAAATGTGATCATTGCAAAATGCTCAGATACACACTCATAAACAGCATCTACTGTATGCCATACTTTTTCTGCATAAAGTACCTAATAATCCAGAATGTTATGACATCAGTCATGACATTCACACACCTGGTTTTACCAAAAATACATGCCAATAACTAAACACTTACAATAGCATTTGATTAGAGGAAAATAAATCCCCTTGCCCCTTGATAAACGTCTGGTTCATCATGGCCCTGCATCATAGACCCTTGAGATTCTTGAAATGGTTATTGAAAATGCTATGGTATGATGTCATGATGTTATGTACAATTAAACATATACACACAGAGCAAACAAGTCGTTATGTACAAATAACCGTATACACACAGACAAGTCCTTAGGTTTAGGCTTGCATGGAGTTCATAGGTAAGTACCCTCTTGAAGTTTAGTTGGTTCAACCTATCCTAGAAAGTAATCGGGTTCTAGGGAGTCTCATACCACTGACCTTTCTTTTAGGCATTGTTCTAGCTCAAGCACCGAAGTATTGCAGCCAGAATATCCCAAAAGTCCAATCTCAATGAGTGTATCATCGAGTATCAACCAATCTTCGGTCGGATCCAAAGTCGGCCATATCACTACTTTCTAATGGCTTAGGATGAGTCAATTAAAGGTTCTAAAGGTCAGTTAGCACTTAATGACACTATAAGGAAGCCTAATGTTATCCTTGACTGACTCAAAGAACATTAGTACAAGCTAGAGTATCACGCTAACATAGCTATCACTTTGTCCATATCGGTCTACACCGTACAACCTCCATGATTTATTGCTACTTACCTAAAAAAGGTGCCCTGAATCCGGGTGTAGGATCTTTAACAATAACCCAAACAAGGACCCAAAATGTAAAGCAAGGAAATCAAAAAATGAAAGCATTTTTAAAGTTGATCTAGCTCTAAGGTAAACCCACTTTTAAGTTTACTCTTCATCCCCAGCAGAGTTGCCAGTTCTGTGATACGGTGGGAGAAATGACTTAGGTGTTTTGCGTTTGATCGCAATTCTTGCGGTTAACAAGAGTCACCACTGACTTTTCTTTTATCCAATAAGGAAAGGGTGAAAAGAACAGGAAAGACCTTCGAGATATTTTCTTGAGTTCGGGGGGTAGGTTATGAAAAGGGAAGGTGTTAGCACCCTTTTCATCCGTAGTTATCTACGGGATCTTAGTTGCTTGCTAGATCACTTTGAGAATTGCTTTGTTTGAAAATGTGTTTTGTGGTGGGTTTTTGAAAGTATTTTGAAAATGCCTTTGTTGCGGCAAACTTTGTAATGATTTTCGACTCTATAAGAATGCGTACAAAGTGTTGGTTTTGAAAATAGTTCAAAGAGATGTTTGTTTTTTAAGATGTTTTGAAAGTGTAAGTGTGGAAATGGTTTTAGTTTGTGAGCAAGCAACTACGAGTGTCCTACCTACTCAAAAGGTCTATGTTCTTTTCCTCTTCCTTTAGATGTTATTACTTATGATACGGTGGCAGAACCGACTGTTTAATACTGGTTTGCGTTTTGTGTTTTTTGTTCGCAAAATTTCGCGGTAAGCAAGAGTCGCCACCAACTTTTATTTCATCCAATCAGAAAGGAAAAAAGTACAGAAAAAATCATTTTTCGAGATTTTGAGTACGGGGGGTAGATTATAGAAAGGGAAGGTGTTAGCACCCTTTCTATCCATGGTTTTCCATGGGCTCTTAGGTACTTGCTCATCTTTTTAAAATTGCTTGTGTGTGTGTGTGCTTTGTCTTTGAAAATGTTTTACTTCGTGATAACCCTTGTATCAGTCCTCAAGGATGTGACGAAGTTGTTTTGAGAATTGTTTTGAAGAGTGTAAGTGTGAAAAGTTTTGATTTGAGCAAGTACCTACTAGCATCTACCTACTCGAAAAAAGATCGTTTATATTCTTGTTTCCTTTAGACAGCGCTATCCTACTATTGTGAAATAAGTAGCACCGTCGTCGGAGTTTGTAAGGGTCAATTCGAAAGGGACGTACGATCACTAAAGCAATATTAGGACACCTTAGTAGTAACCCTAGAGTCTTAAGATCTTTCTCGAGGCAACATTTCCGAGGCAACATTTGATCATTTTAGACAGGAGGGTAACCACTAAGACACCCTATGCTTAATGACCGTTTACCAAAGGCAACCGAAGTGAGAGTATACCCTAAGAGTGACATGTGCGAGTGATTTGTTTTCGGTTATTTAATCTTTGCACATTAGGGTTTTCTAACCGTATTAATTTGTCATGCATTCTTGTCATACAATCCTATTAGCATACATCTAGTCAGTTAAATATTTGCAGAAATTAAAAATGCGAGAAAATAAATCTACGCTATTACAAGGCTTCGGGAGGGGGATTAATTACATAGCCAAAAACTCGGGGATTTAAACAGTAAATAAAACCCTAAATTAAACTATTACAAACCAGTGAACAGTTACAAAAATATTGTCAAAGTAAATAATAAGCGCGCGGAGAATAAAATGCGAGACGATTAGGGTTTTGACCCTTGACTAAACCTATTTGCGATTGATTAAAAAAAAGATGTTTTTGTCATGTTTTTAAGAAAATAATGAAACAATCAAATTAAAAAGAAAATCCTAAGTTCTAATTAATTTTAAATTAAGAAAAATAAATTAATTCACTCTAAAAACTTATTTTTGTATTTTTATTTATTTGAGAAAAAATAAAAGAATTAAATCAAGAATTTAACCTAATTTCTATTTGATTTTATTGATAAAAGTAAATTAAAATTTCCCTAAGTTAAACTAAATTAAATTAAATTTGATAATAAAAAAAAACTAATTCTAATTTTTTTTATGAATTCTTGATTTTATGATTTTATAAAAAAATAGTAATTAATTTGTTAATTAAAATGATTAAAGGAAAATATTAAAATAAATAAAAATAAGAAAGAAAGAAAAGAAGTGGGCCTGATAGCATTAGCAATCCTGGGGGTATGTTGTTGAAATTCTGGGCCCAACAAGGCTAAAGCCTGTTTGACTACGCCTGATCTGACGTATGTGTTGACTTGAGGAGCATGGTAAGCCTCTTACTACCTGAGCGTTGGATCCAGCTTAATGATGAATCTGATGGTGGAACACAAGGGTGTATGGTAGGCGTGTGGAATTGTGAAGCGTTGGATCTACAAATGGAAAGTGAGAAAATAAAGAAATTGGTTGGGACCTGAGATCGAACCCAGGTCCTCTCACTTACCAAGGGACGCCTTTCCCAGCTGGGCTACGCTAATTATTTGCTAATAAAAATAGGACAATGTATAATATGTAAACAATTTCCATAAGGCTGAACAAAATAATCGCGCGCGCTGTATTCAAATAAGCCAATGGGGTGATGACAAATCACCTTCTTCTACCTCCAGCCCGTCGTCTTAGGTATATAACCTATACCTACAGACCACATCCGTCGCTACAACCTGCGTGCTTCAAACATCAAAAATATGCATGATAAATGGATTTAAAGACCAGGGATCGATTGGTCTTGATGCCACAATCGTCCCAGTATCCAATTCTTGGCCTAATTTTGCCTGTATCAAGAAGCCCAAAAACGAGCCAAGAAACCCTAACAATGGCATATCATGATTCCTGTTCTGAAAACGCAATTAAATGATACCAATAGCTTGCAAACTCAATGATGAACAAGGATATATAAATCAAATGTGCTAATGATGCGTAAATTGCAAAAATTGAATTTGAAAAATGTACCAAACCGTGTGAGTTGTGGAACGAGTTTCTGAGTGCTTCAGGCCCTGGGAATGATTGGAACAGCTTCCTGGGATGTCTAGGAAGGGAGTGGTGATCTTGGAATGCTTTGAAACTCCTTGTAGATTGAAAACCGATTCCCACTTTTTCTTGAATTTTTCAGTTTTTCTTCTTGGCTATGCACGACTTCTAACCCTCTTTCTTGCCTTGGCTGCATTCTCTATATGTACTAGAGTGAATTAGGGTTGTAAAAACCACTAGTATCTTTACAAATTTTGAAGATTTGATTTGGTTTTCATGGTGTATGATATCCTTCCAAATTTGTCTTAATCATGCTCTTTTTGTACCAATTGCCATTGATTCTAATTGATTTTGCAAGCTCGGCATATCTTGGTTGCTAACCTGTCAAAAAAACAAATCAAATCATATCTTTGATAATTTTCATCATTTATTTAATTTAATTCACTTTTTAATTAATGAAAAATCAAAATAAATTGAAAAATGAAGCAAATAGTTTGTGGATAAGTATTTGAGTCGTGGACCACATTATAATTGAGGTGCAAGCATAAAAAGTTGGGCCCATTTAACAAAAAATGCAAATTTGAGCACATTTGACTTTTGGCAATTTTGCAAAAATGGTCAACTTGGCCAATGCATAACTCTCTCAATTTGGACCCTAGAGAGGTGTTCTTTGACTTTTTAGAAATCTTAGGATGTCCTATAAGCAACACTTTTGGTCTCATCTCAATTGAGTATTCCATGTTCATGTATGAAGCTTTGACCCAAAAGGTGTTTTTGTTGACTTTTCAAAAGGACCTATAATGTCAAAATTTATATCTTTTTTTGAGTGCATATTCTGAACTTGGGATATCAAGATTAATTGTAGGGAATTGCATCCTCTTCAAAATGAGCTTTGGATGGTGTGATACGGTGGGAGAACTGACTTGAGGTTTTGCGTTTGTATTCACACTTGTTCGGTTTAGCAAGAGTCGCCACCGACTTTTTATTTTATCCTAAAGGAAAGGTTAAAAAAGCACAGGAAAAACCTTTTGAGATGTTTCGTGGGTTCGGGGGGTAGATTATGAAAAGGGAAGGTATTAGCACCCTTTTCATCCATGGTTGTCCATGGGCTCTTAGTCACTTGGTTTTAGATCACTTGCCTTGATTTTTGATTGCTTGAAAATGGTGTGTGTATGTATTTGTGTTTTGAAAATGTTTTTTGAAATAGACGCCTTTGTTTCGGCAACCGTTGTAATGACTCGTGTTTGAGTATATACGAAGGTGTGTATCTTTTCGAAAAGATGTTTCAAATGTTTTTGGAAGTTTGTTTTAAAAGTGTTTGTGGAGTGTGGTTTGAAAAGTAGGCAAGTGTTTTTGCAAATTGATCAAGTAACTAAGAGTTTTGTCTACCCCTAAATTTACTCGAAGGTTTTTCTTATGTTTTAACCCCTTTTTAACAATTTTTGTTCCACCATTGTATTTGGTGGACAATCTTGCGTTTAGGATGTTTTAACGGGACAAGCGCGGGTCATCGTATGGATCATGAATGCAATGATGCCAAGTGTCTTCGGCAATTTACTTGAAGGGACTATGATCATTTTGATAGGCGACTTTCGAAAGCGTCATCGAGGGACTTATGATCATTTGGATTGTTTTGCCAAAGAAACTCGACGTGCAAGCATGGCCCATTTTGGAAGGCAACATGTGGGATTACCCTAGGGGTGCAAGTGTGATTGTGTATTAATTTCATGTATTTGTCTTGTATTAGGTTATCTAGCGTTTGATTTTATGTACATACAACCCTAGGTCTAACCATGGTATAATTCAAAAGCGATAAATTGCGGGAATTTAAAGTCCTAAACTATTACAAATAGTATCCGGGAGTGGGGGTACAAGTATACAAATGAGGGATGAGACTTATAGGAGAATAGTATCCAAATAATTACAACCAAATCGAATTGCGCAAATGTAATATATAGTGTAAAGCAATGTATAAGAATAAGCAAATGTAAATGCGTCAACGTAAATGTGTAAATGTATGTGTAAATGTGTAAGTGTATGATTTATTTACAAGTATGGAGAATATTTAACTTAAGGGAAAATTAAGTATTTTGTTTATTTAATTTTTGTATTCTTGTATTTTTGTTTAATATGTACAAATAAGAAAATTTAATAAAAGAAAAGAAAAAGTTTTAAGAAAAAGTATTTAACTTTAAAAATCTATTTTTCTTATGTATTAACACCCATGTATTTTAATTAGTATTTTTATGTACAAATAAAGTATTTTAAGAAAAGAAAAGTATTAACTTAAGAAAATTAACATTTCATGTATATAAAAAAATTTAATTAAAGAAAGTAGAAGTTTAATTGTAATTTTATATGTTTCAATGTTTTTATGTACAAAATAAAAAAAGAAATGTTTCCTAAGAAAAAATTAATGCTTTGGTGTATTTTAATTAATGTATTATATACAAAATCTTAATTTATATATATATATATATATATATATATATATATATATATATATATATATATATATATATATATATATATATATATATATATATATATATATATATATATATATATATATATAAGGTATTGTTAAAATCAGTATTAAGTAAATTATATAAAAAAGTATTAGAATAATATTTTTTTTAGTAAAGGAGGAATGGGCCTTAGGGTTTTTGGGCTTAATCAGAATGGACATGAGGGGGGGTGCATTCAGGAAGACAAATAGGCTTAGGCTTGTTAGAATGGGGCGAGGCCCATGTTTTGGACAGCAATTCGTTTTTAGGGTTTGATGATTATTGTTTCATTTGGGAAAGCTTAGGGTTTGAGTCACAGAAGCGGCGCCGTTCTTCGTTTTTGCTCTTCGTCTTCTTCGTTCGTCTTTATCCTCTTGAGCCAAGCATCCAGAACGAAGTCCCTCCCTGTCTAGCCACCAGCGCCATCATCACCTCCTCTCTCTTCCAAGGATCATTCAGCGATGTGGCACGAAGGTAATGTATTCTGGGTCATTCGCGTTAGGATTTTCACTTTGGTGTCTTACATGCTTCGCTTTTGTTTATTGATTCTGATTAAGCTTCGTTATTGTTTGTTATTGAGGTTGTGGAAAAGAAAGAAAAGAAGAGAAATGCTACCTCTTGGAGACGGAGGAGGAGGGACGTGGAGGCGCTCCGGCGGCTTGACGGCGAAGGTAATGGTGGTGATGCACGCTAGCTTGCTTGGAACCCTGGTATTTTTTATCTCTTTAGGGTTTGATGATGGTCCTGAGAACCTAGCTTTTATCCCTTCTTTCCTCCTCTAGTTGCCTTTACGTGCTTCTCTTCTTTTTCTCTTGTTAGCCTTTGTATGTTTATTCTGAAACAACTTGCTTTTGCAATCTTCTTTTTCTCTTCTTCCTGTCTCTCTGTTGCCTAGCTTGCTTTCAATGATGTTTGTCTGAGAGTTTGTTGCCTTGAAATGCTGAGTTTCCTGTTGAATGTTGCTTCTGATATGCTGCTATTCTTGATGCCTTGAAATGCTTATTGGTACGGAGTATTGAGTGTTGTTTATGAGTATTAGGGCCCTATGATGATTGCACTCTGAGGGCGTGGTTGCTTAGGGCTGCTTAGTGTTTGATATGCTGAGACATTGGGGGAATATTTTTGTGGTGGATTTTGTTGGTATGTTTGGTTGTTTGGCTCAGTGATGAACCCTTGGCGTTCTGAGAGCGGCATGTTGGCTAGGCTTAGTGTGCTTGACAGTTTGTATGGTTTGAGGTAAGGTTTTGGTGATTTTGGGCGTGGGCTTGAAGCTTGTATGGTCTAGGCTTCAAGCTGGACAGTTTATGTTGTTTGGTTACAGGTTTGAGCTTGTTGTGTCTTTTAGGCTAGGCTTGACAGGTTTGGTGTTTTGTTTTGCTTCAGCAGGGTGGAGGCTTTAGGCGTGCATGGCTTGTATGTTTGAATCCTTAAGGTATGCATCCTTTTGACAGTTTTAGAGTTTGAGGGCTTTGAGTTTTTGGAGGCTGTAGGCTTTTTTCTTTGTGTGGTTTCCAATGTCCCTTATGCAGGTTGCTGGCCTTTTTGTATATTCTTCTAGGGTCTTTGCCCTCTTGCTATATTTTCTTGGTCAAATTTGTGGACGGGTTTGCAAAGCTTGAGGTTTTCCCTCTTTGTGATATCCTGCTGCATATGTTCTGTCTCTTTTTCTCTATGTATTCTGATATGTTGTTTATAGCCTTTAGCCTGCTGCACTGTAAGTTATTTTCCTCTCTCTTTCTCTCTCCGGATTTAAAGAAAGCATTTTTATATTGCTTATGTTTGTCTTATTCTGAAAAAGCAAATGGCTGGAAAGTGATGATATTGAATATTGCTTGCAATTGTCCTTTTTCCACTGCATATTTCCATGTTTCTTGCATACTTTATGTACTTTCCTTTGACAACTCTTGGAATTGTTGATATCTGATATCTTTGGACAGCTTTTGGAATTAGTTTGACAATGTAATTCAGCTTGCCTTGGACTTTGTTTGGCATGCTGTTTGTTTGGTAATTATGCAGTTGGTTGACAATCCTCTTGATTTATGCAGTATGCTTAAGAATTTTGAATTTGTGCAAAAATCATAACTTTGTGCATTCATGTTTCATTGTAAGCATTTCATCCCTCTTTGTGAACCGGGAGAAATCTCGTGATTTGCAAAGAGGGCAAAACTGATTCCGGCCATTTGTTTTTAATGATGAACCTTTTTAACTGTCTATCTTTAATTATTTTATCTGCTTTGACTTTTCTTTTGTTTCTTGTTTTGCAGATAAAAATAAATGAGCAACAAGGGAGCATTGGATAGAAGATGAAGACTTAGAATTTTTAGAACATAGTTTTATTTCAATTTAAATTACTGTAACATTATTATTGTAAACACTTTTGTAAACAATAACAGTTATACAAATAATTTAAAGATAAATAAAAAAGTCCTTTTATTGACATTCATTTTTAATTCTTTTTCAGATATTTATCTAATTGTTTATAATTCTTAAATTAAAATAAAATGGAAATAAATTCCAATTATCTTAACTTAAAATAAATAATCAATTGATAAACACTGCGGTCTTATCATCAATCAATAACAAACCCGGCGCTCCAATTATCCAAAGCAATGCACATTTAATCAAACCAGACGACAGTTAATCCAACAAAACGTCCACATGCCTCCTTTCACTGATTAAATCCAAACAAACTGCAAATTAACAACCAGCAAGCTCAGTTCTTATTTCAGAGTATTTCGAAAAGCATTGATAGAACTAACTCTTCTTGAGAAATATGCGCATAAAACCCTGATTTTTGACTTAACACTGGAGAAACGCCTGCCTGATCAAGCTTTGAGCCAATTCAACTAATACTAAGCAATCTGTTTGAGCTGCCTAAAAATCAATAAAAACCCTAAATTTCATCCGACTGACGAGAAAAATCTGTTTGACCGATTCTTGAGCCAGTCTGAAAAATTAGGAAAAGCCCGAAACTGCGATTTCTTATGGAGAAAGAGGAGGGCAAATTTTGGGGTACAACAGTTGCCCCTGTTCAATCTTCTTGAACCTGAAGAGGTAGATTGGCAAGCTTGCCTTTCATGACTCGAAGGTAAAAGGAGATTGGACACTAGAGTGCCCAAAAAATTTGCACTCGGTGATGTGATGGTAGAGGGAATGGCCTTGAAGATGCCCTTTGGTGATGGGCTTAAAGATGCCATCTGGAGCGTGACAGAATCTTGTCGGGGGATGGGCTTAACGATGCCATCTGGAAATGTTGAATTGTATGTCATTGATGAGTGGACGAGTATCAGAAAGGTAACCATGTTTTGGAACATCTTTGAACTGGGGGTCTGAACAAGCAATAGATTGACATCCGTGTTTGGAGAATCTGTAAACTGTTTTCAGAAGTCTCGAATTTGAAGCTTACTAATTCTTATCCTGAAAAAGGGTAAGATATTAGCTGAAACACGAAGCCATGTTGCATGAAATGCATGATGCAATGTATGTTATATCAATGTTTATGATATGAATGTAATGAATGCGCATGTAAGCTGACGAGCTGTCCCGCAGAGGATAGATGAATCATGGACGGCTGAAGATAAAAGAATCTTGACTGCTGCCAGGGAAACTAATTCCTTGACTGCTGCTGGGTAGGGCAAGAATCTTTTGATCGTTTGAAGATGAGAAGTCTGGGGACCACTGTTGGGGGATCAGGAGTTTGGATCGTATGCCAATCTGCTGGGGATTCCTGTCTTGAGGAGATCTTCACTGGAGAATATTCGAATATTCCGTGAGGAACTGAGAATGGGTCTTCATTCTGCTAATGCTTAACTGTTATCTGGTCGATCTCCAGGCTTTCATAGAAGCTTGTACTGTCATCTGGTCGTAATCCAGGCTTCACAATAGCTTGCTAAGCTGCTATCCGGTCAAATCCGGGCTTCATGGCTTTTGTTAAAGGTATACCACTATCTGGTCGATTCCAGGCTTCGTAGTATTCTTGATTGCTGTCTGGTCGTAATCCAGGCTTCACAGAGGTTTGTATTGTTAACTGGTCGCAATCCAGGCTTCACAATAGCTTGCTGAGCTGCTATCCGGTCAAATCTGGGCTTCACGGCTTTTGTTAAAGATATACCACTATCTGGTCGACTCCAGGTTTCGTAGTATTCTTGACTGCTGTCTGGTCGTAATCCAGGCTTCACATAGGTTTGTATTGTTGACTGGTCGCAATCCAGGCTTCACAATAGCTTTGCTAGGGATTAAACTATTATTCGGTCGAATCTGGACTTCATAGCTTGCCCTGAGGGGACATCCCTATCTGGTCGTAATCCAGGTTTGATGGTTGTATGGCATTGTTATCCGGTCGTACTCCGGGCTTCACAATATGCTGTAGGGATTAAGATACTATCCGGTCATATCCGGGCTTTGTAACTTGAATCTTGTGAGAATTTGATCTTCGACGACTGTAGCTTCCAACAGATGATGAAGGAGTTTTTGAACGACCGATCAATCTGAAATGTAATTTGTTCTGGAGAATAAATCCTGGACAAATGTTGGGGAAATAAACCCATAACCAAAGTTGGGGATAGAAGAACTCTGGGGTTACTGAGGATGAGAAATCCTTGTTGTCTGCTAACTGCTTGAGGAACAAGATCCTCACTGGTTGAGGGATCTTAGGACCACTGCCGGGGCTCGGAGCTCCTTGATGACTTGCGGGGTGAGAGCATTCTGATGATCTCTGCTGGGGAGTTCAGAACCTGGTAGACTTATGCTGGAGAGGTATGACTGTGAATCTTCGGTCTGGTGGGAAATATCTCTGTGGGGAGAATGTTTACTGGTCTAATTCCACTGGGGATTGATAGTTGGAAATTTTAGCTCCACTGGGGATAGGATTTTCAGATTTTAGGGCTCCACTAGGGGTGCTGAAACTTATCTCTGGGGGGACTAAGTTCTGGAAGGCTCTCTGGTTTGGGAGATCAGCTTTAAGAAAGCTCTTGTTCTGCTGAGGATCCTGGAGTTTAACTTTGTTCGGGGAATCCTTCTGAAAGGGCATTGAGATATCTATCCGTACCTTCATCCTATCAATAATCATCTTTTCATGATTTGTAAGGAAATGATTATGTTCAAATGCATATGCCTATTTAACAAAACATTGGACGTTTCTCGAGTAAACATAAGTGCAAAAGGAAAAAAGGAAAACAAAGCAAATTTGTGTATTTGGAAAAGTATTTGTATTAACTTTTTATGGGCATCTTTATACAAAGGAGACAGGCATCCTGTTGTACCCCAAAATTTGCCCTCCCATACTCTTCAAGATTTGTCAAAAGCATGCTTCAAAATTCCCCAAGGGTTGCACAGTTCAAGGGCCTCCTAACAGTCAAAATTAGGGTTTTGGTTCTGACAAGGTAAATGAAGTTTCCAAGGTTCCAATCAAGTCCCACATGCCTACAAATATGGTCAAGCATCCTCATACCAAGTTTCAAGACTTACAGCACAAAATTGCACAGTCAAAAACCCTAATTGCACTACAGTCAATTGTAGGGGCAAAATGGTCATTTGACAGTCAAAAGTCCAAATTTTTGGTCAACATCTCATTTTGAAGCCACAAACATCATTTTATCAAGGCTTGATCATGATTCTCAAAGCTTGGCTCAAAAATCATCAAGATGCAAAAGTTTCCATATTTGGACAGTTGAAAAAGTCAACTGTAAATTGACCAGGGCATAACTTCCACATGGATTATCAGAAAAATTCCATCCAAAGCTCATTTTGAAGATAAAGACATTTCCTACAACTCCTCTTCATACTTCAAGTCCAAGAAATTCTCCCACAAAAAGTTATCAATTTCAACATTATAGGTCATTTTCAAAAGTCAACAAAAAGGGACTTTAAGTAAAAGGCCATAACTTGATATTGGTAAATCAAAATGACATGGGACCAAATACATTGGTTAGAGGACTCAAAGACCTTTCCAAAATGTCCAAGAACATGAGCAAAGCTTAAAAATTGAGCAAGTTATGCCTTGTGGAAGTTGAGAAATTTTTGGATATTTTGAAAAGTCAACATTGATTCAAATGACCTAAAATTGCTAATGGGCCTCTTTTTCTTCCACAATTCATCATCCAAGGCATGTGCACGACCATTTGGCCCAAAGGGAAGTTTTTTATCATTTTTATTTATTTATTTGGATTTTTAATCATTAATAATTCATTTAATTAAAATAAATAGGTGAAAAATACTAAACCTAATTTTCTAAATCTTTTTGTGCATAGAATAGGCTTAAGATTTCGTGTACAATCAAATATGGAAGGAATTATGGTGATTGGATATGATTGAGACCAAATGTGCTTGAAAAAGATTGGAAAAATTATGGCTTGAAAATCAAATATCCTTTTCATCAATTCATGGATTTTCTGATCAAATTCTTTGACCTAATCGTTCACCTATACATACTAATGCAAACCCTACTCCTAAAGAGGTCCAAGCTGCGCCAGAAATCTCTAAGCAAACTTGAAATTTTTCAAGAAAAGTCCATTACTGAAAACCAAGTTCTAGGTCGATTCAAGCAAAGAGACTTGTTACATCACCTTCCTGAGGCTTCAAGGAAGGTTTTCAAATCAAAACCAACCATCCTAACACCAAGAAACGTGAGAACGATGGTGACCTGTACATAAAATATTTGACATTCTTGCATCTCGATTCATGCATCTTTAGCAATTTTTAATATTTGATTCATGTTCATTATCTAATTCTGAAGCTAACTGTATAATCCAATTGAGTTTTCATGTGCTATACGCGAATCTGCCATTGTTGTTTTTTAGGGTTCTTCAGCTTTCAAATTAGGGATTTTTAAATGCTGTAAAATTGGAACCTCTCAACACCATGAACGAACTCAGCATGCTTGGACGGTTCAAAATCACCCCTCGCGCCTAATTTATGTGGCCGGACGGCCTAATCGCTATTTTTCATAATGTTGCTTTTGGGGATGGTTCAAAACCGTTGCCCATTCTTTTTATTTTCAGAAAAAAAACAAGCCAAGGAAGGAGATGATTATGTGGCCACCAGCGATTGGATCATTTAAAAATTCGCGCTAAAAGGTCACTAACGCGTTGTTCCATATTATAATAATCATTTGTTATTTAATATACAGAAAGTGCAAGTGGAGCAGTTGGTCAGGCGTATGCATGGTAATCTCTAGGACCTGGGTTCGAGCCCCAGGTCCCCACCCCTTTCATATTATTTTTCCTTTAATTATCATCCTGTGCAATTTCAATACAGGGAGTCTACCATGCAACTCACCATCCAGCTTGCCACGCATATGCCAAGATCAATCAGAGGGCCACAGTTTGAGGAACATAGTGGGCATGAGTCAACACCTTCACACGCTGGCAAGGGAAGTCAAAAAGGGCCTTGAAACCTTGGGCCAGAATTGCTACAATACACCTCTCAATTGGGGACAGACCCTCCTAGGTTTGCAACATCTTTTCTATTTTATTTTATTATTTTTTTTGATTCAATTATTTCTTTTCTTTTAATTAATTTCTTTAAATAAATATTTTCATAAAAAACATAAAAATAATAAAGTCAGAAAAAAGATTAAAATAAGCATTTTCATTTAATTAATATATTTGTTTGTAAATAAAATTCATTAATCAACTTAGTTTTAAATCTAGGATAAATCTTAATTTTTTTCAATAAAAACCTAAAATTGGTAGAATTAGGGTTTCAAGCATTTTTCATTCTTTTTTTATTTTACTATATTAATTACTAATTCTTAATTAGTTATTTTTATAAATCAAGGTGCAATTAATTAATTAGGCTTAATTTTAGATAATTGTCATATTTTCTTAGTAAATAAAAAAAATTGTAGAATTAGGTTTTAATTTCATTAAATTCTCATAAATACAAAAAACCAAAAAAATAATTTCTTTTTCTTTAATTTAATTAATTTGCTAATAATTTAATTTCATAAAAAAGGGTCCAACGCCCTCGTTTCTAATTTTAATTCAATTCGCGTATTTATTTCTTTTTCTTTTAATTATTCATGTACCTCTCCCAAAGCCATGTAAATATTTATCTTTCGCACTTTACTTTATTACGTTCTTTATTTTCTGTCAAATCGGGTCCCGGAAATTTTGGCGATGTGGACCCGCGCCTTTTGTAATAGCGTAGAACCTTTAATTTCCGCATCTTTTTAACTGTTAACTATTGCATGCAAGAATGAATGTCAAAATAAAAATAACGCGTAGATCACCCATGACATGAATAAGATAAAAATAAATGAACATGACACACAAATCACACACCACCCCTAGGGTACGCCTCACTGTTGCCTTGCCTCGAAAGGTGATCGTCGAGTAGAGGATGTCTTAGTAAGTCCTCATGATCCGGGAACCTGGCATGAGGGTAGCTTCTAAGGTATCTTCCTATTACTCTGGTGATCACCATGTCCCGAACTTCGAATTGACCCGAACACCTCCAACGGTGGTGCTACCTACCTCTCAATGGTGGGATGGCACTACTTTAAAGGACATTTACACAGACGAATTCCTTAGGGTAGGTAGGTTCTCGTAGATACTTGCTCTAATTTCAAAACAAATTCAAAAATACTTTTCACACCAACACATTTTCAAAAAGCTTTCGAAAGCAAATTTTTCAAACACTCTTGAGGACCGATACAAGAGTCGAACTGGAATTTTCAAAGAAACTTTTTAAAACCCACAGTTGAAAAGCAAACAAACCATTTTTGAAAACACAAATGAGCAAGTATCTAAGAGCCCATGGATAACCATGGATAGAAAGGGTGATAACACCTTCCCTTTCTATAACCTACCTCCCGAACCGAGAGCAATCTCTATAAGGAATTTTTCTGTGCTTTTGTCCTTTCCATTTGGAGAAAATAAAAGACGGTGGCGACTCTTGCTTCCGCGACATTTCGCGAACCAGCGTTAAACAGTCAGTTCCAGATCCACCGATCGCCAGAACTGGCGACTCTGCTGGGGACTTAAACTTAAAGTGAGGTATACCTTAGGGTAGTTCATAACTGTGTTTTCAATTGCTTTCCTTGTTTGCTTTAAATTGTGGGACTGTCTTGGGAGTTCTATAGATCCTAACCCGGATCTGGGGATACCTTCTTAGAAAGTAGCAACAAGGCTGTGAGGGAACTGTGCGGGGTATACCGACATGGTTGAAACAGTCTGCTACGTTGATGTGGCACTTTGGTGTGTACCGGTAACCCTTGAGTTCAGTCAAGGAGAGTACGGGGCCTCCGCGTGGTGTCGTGAAGCATCAACAGACCTTAGGAACCTTAATTGAACTATCTTGGCCTCTTTAGGGTAGTAAGATAACTGACTTTGGTGCAGTCCGAGGTTGGTTGATACTCGATACTACACTCAATTGAGGGTTGCTTTCCTGGAATATTTCGGTCGCCAGTTCAGTGGCTAAATCGAAACGATGAACAATGAAAGCAATCCAGTGATATTGGGACCCTTAGAACCTGGTTACTTCTAATAGGATAGGTTGAACCCACCAACTTCAAGAGGGTACTACCCAGACCCCATGCTGGCCTTAAACCCTAAGCGCTTGTCTTGTGTGCCTTACATGTTTGTCTTTGTAAATATCTGTGGTGTGTTTAATCATAGCATCATGACATCATCCAGCATCATATGCATTGACTAACCATTTCAGGGGTTCGAATCTTCATCTTTGTTCTTGTTTTGTAGGACATGGAAACTGTTCGTAGAAAGACAATTCAAATCAATCTTGTAAGGATCCCTCCTCAGCTTAAGGAACTTATATCCAGGATTCCCGAGAGCTCTTCATTCAGTGAAAGACATGGAAGACTCATCAGCTTGGTCAACACCAACATTGAGGAAGATATGATAAAGGTCCTGTTCCAGTTCTTTGACCCTCTGCATCACTGTTTCACCTTCTTGGACTATCAGCTGGTACCTACATTGGAGGAGTTCTCCCGGCTCCTGAAGATCCCTATCCTTGATCAACTACCCTACAACGGTACGGAAAAGGAACCCAAGCTTGAAGAGATTGCTAAAGCCTTACACCTACAAACATCTGACCTCAAGGGACATTGGGAAGTTAGAAGCGGTATCAAAGGGTTCTTAGCCAGGTATCTGTTTGAGAAGGCCCATGAATGTTGGAACTCCCTTGACTTACAAGCTTTTGAAGAAGTTGTGGCCCTCCTTGTTTATGGTTTGGTGTTGTTCCCTAACCCAGATCAGCTTATAGATATCGGTGCTGTCCAGATCTTCATGTCCAGGAATCCTATACCTACATTGCTGGGGGACATCCTTCACTCATGTTACACTCGAACCATGAGAAAAAGAGGTGTCCTTATGTGTTGCACTCCTCTCCTGGGAAGGTGGTTTATTTCGCACCTTCCACAATTAGTTTTGAAGAATGAGCGGGGTTTGAGATGGTCACAACGGTTGATGACTCTTACACATGCAGATATACATTGGTGCTCTCGGTCCAGAGAGGATGTCACTATCATTGATCGTTGCGGAGAGTACCCTAATGTTCCTTTACTTGGAATCAGATGAGGTATTACTTACAACCCATGCCTGGCTTGGAGACAGTTTGGTTATGCTCGAAGGGATGGCCCTCATGACATGTTAATTCCTGACATAGTTTTTGACTTCGACAATGATGCACAAGGACTTCGCCATAGATTTATCAGAGCTTGGAGGATGCCAAGTAGGATAGACAGCAAGACACTGGGGCACAGGAACTCTATCCCGTTGGAACCTTATCTCAAGTGGGTACGGGCCCGCTCCCAGAAGTTAGTGATGCCATATCCTCACATGCTCCCTGTGATCAAAGAGCCAGTCTTGGAAGGAGAAGTGTCCTACACCATTCAGCATCCTGACATGCCCACATCCTGGGAAGAGATGCAGAAGAGCTGGATCCAGCTTAAGGAAGAACGGAATTCTCTTGAGACCAGTCTACATGCTAGTGAAAAGAAGGTCTTGGAGCTCACCCGCCTGTTGCATGAGGAGAGGAGTCTCAACACTTACATAGCTCCAAAGAGGATGCGTAGTGTATTTTGGGATTGATTTGCTTTTGTATTATTTTGCCCATGAGGCTTTGATGTACTGAACAATTATTTCCTTAATGATAACGTGTGTTCCTTTTTGTCTACAAAAAATTTGAACTTTCGAACCCTTGAATGCATTGCATAAACACATATCATTCATCATGTGCATAGCAGGTTTTCCTCTTTTCAGGTTGCTTACAGTTCTTCGCTGTTTATTTCAGCATCATGAATCCTGACTCATCATCAACCGAGATGTCCATCAAGGTTCTTCAGGCGCAGAACGCGCAATTTCAGGAACTAATCATGGGTTTGGCTCAGGGCCAAGAAGAGCTGAAGGCTCTGCTCCTGAAGAAGGAAAAGAAGAAGAAGAGGAGAACTGTTCTTTTCAACTCGGGCCGAAGGTTTGGTAACACTCTGCAAAATGAAGAGGCTGGTTCTTCTATTGGCAAGGGTACTCCTCAAGAGGGAAAAGGTCCTAGTCCAGTAGTCTCCGACAACGAGACTGATTTTGATGAAGAGCAATATCCTCCGGCAGAAGACCGTTACAAGCAGTTGGAGGACAGGCTGAATGCTATGGAAATACAACAGGTACCTGGGCTGGATTTTGGAGATTTGGGTTTGTCTACTGGTGTGATTATTCCTCGTAAGTTCAAAGCACCATCTTTCACCAAGTACGACGGGGCGTCTTGTCCCAAGCTACATCTCAGGTCCTATGTTCGGAAGATTCAACCGTACTCTGTGGATAAGAATTTGTGGATCCACTTCTTCCAGGAGAGTCTTTCAGGGACTCATCTCGAATGGTTCTATCAGCTGGATGGGACCAAGGTTCGTAACTGGGAGGAGTTGGCTACTGCTTTCTATAAGCAGTATCAATATAATGCCGACCTTGCCCCTACACGTACCCAACTCCAGGGTATGTCGTTAGGTTCAAGTGAAGGTTTTAAAGAGTACGCTCAGAAGTGGAGGGATCTGGCTGGCAGGGTGCAGCCTCCGTTGACAGATCGGGAGTTGGTAGACATGTTCTTGGGGACCCTATCTGGGCCATTTTTCAACCATCTTATCGGGAACTCGTCTGCAGGGTTTACTGATCTTATTCTGATTGGAGAGAGAATTGAGGCTGGGTTGAAGTCTGGTAAGATTCCAAAGGGTGCATCTACAAGTTCAGAGAAGAAACCCTTCAAGAAGGAGGCCAGTGTTGTATATGGCTCCAGGAGACAAGAGAAATCCGAGCGCCGCCAATCTGTCAGTGCGGTAATGATTGCTAAGCCTGCTGCCGCTCCTCGGCAAACCAATCCTCAAAGGACTGAAAGACCCCGGAGAGAGTTTACCCGTTTGAGCATGACTTTATCACAGATCCTGCCACAGTTGCTATCCACCAACCTAGTGACTGTCAGAGAGGCCCCCAAAGGTGTAAACACTGCCTCTCCGAAATACAATCCAAATGCTCGTTGTGCGTACCATTCTGATAGCCCGGGGCACTCCACTGATGACTGTTGGGCATTAAGGAATAAGTTGCAGGACCTTATTGACGCCAAGGAGGTACAATTCGAGGCATCTGAGAAGCCTAATGTAGTGACAGCTCCCTTGCCTGCTCATGGAGTGAATGATATCGGGGACGAAGATGAAGTGGATGAAGCAGAATTCAATAGCTGGATTTACCCGACGACTGAAGGCGGATTGACCAATTGGATTGTCAAAGACCATACTCCTGTTACTTTTGTTACGCAGTAATAAACTTCTTTGTTTTGTTATTTGTAATAAACAATAAATTGAACTCTATGGCCCGGTGTCTTACCCGGGGCACCGTTGGCTTCATTTGTGAGGGCATATAAATTGTCATTTCATATATCATAAATAAAGATCTTGGATGTTTTATCGCATTTCAAATCTTATGCTCCTTTTCTGTCTTTCCTTCCTTTATATATTTCAAAAACAGCTGTATTTACACACACACACTCATACAGGTTTCAATCCACTCTGGATCTCACTGGTAACAACTCTGCTACTGCCAATTATGACTTCGAAAATCCGATCAACTTAGCCGAAGACAAAGGTGAAGATGATTGCGAAGTGCATGGCGAGCTTGCAAGACTGTTGCTCCAGGAGGAGAGGGCAATTCAACCCCATGAAGAGCCAGTGGAAACAATAAACTTGGGTACTGAGGCAGACAGGAAAGAGGTAAAGATTGGTGCCAACCTAGAGCTCAGCATGAAGCAACGGTTGACTAAGATGCTACGTGATTATGTGGAGATATTTGCCTGGTCCTACGAAGACATGCCCGGGTTGGATACCGATATTGTGGTCCATCACTTGCCTACTAAGGAAGACTGCCCTCCGGTTAAGCAAAAGGTCCGTCGTATGCGTCCAGAGATGTCTGAGAAGATTAAAGCCGAGGTCATGAAACAATTTGATGCTGGGTTCCTTGCAGTGACTTCTTACCCTCAGTGGGTTGCTAATATGGTGCCGGTACCAAAGAAAGACGGTAAGGTCAGAATGTGTGTTGATTACAGGGATCTGAACAGGGCCAGCCCCAAGGATGACTTCCCCTTACCTCACATTGATGTCCTTGTTGACAATACTGCTCAGCATAAGGTGTTCTCTTTCATGGATGGTTTTTCAGGTTACAATCAGATCAAGATGGCTCCTGAAGACATGGGAAAAAACTACCTTTGTTACTCAGTGGGGCACCTTCTGCTACAAGGTCATGCCTTTTGGACTGAAGAACGCTGGGGCAACCTACCAACGTGCCATGGTCCCTTTATTTCATGACATGATCCACCATGAGATAGAAGTGTATGTTGACGACATGATCGTAAGGTCCCAGACTGAGGAAGAGCACCTAGATCATCTGCAGAAGTTGTTTGACCGGTTGAAACTGTACAAGCTGAGGTTGAACCCGAACAAGTGCACCTTCGGGGTAAGATCTGGAAAGTTGCTAGGCTTCGTAGTAAGTGATAAGGGCATTCAAGTGGACCCTGCCAAGGTCAAAGCTATTCAAGAGATGCCGGTCCCTAAGACAGAGAAAGAGGTCAGAGGCTTTTTAGGACGCCTGAATTACATTGCTCGATTCATCTCACACCTAATTGCTACCTGTGAGCCAATCTTCAAGCTGCTGAAGAAAGATCAAGTAGTACGTTGGAACGATGAATGTCAGGCTGCTTTTGACAGAATCAAAGAGTATCTCCAAGAACCACCCATCCTTATGCCACCGGTTGAAGGGAGACCTCTAATATTATACCTGACAGTACTTCACAACTCAATGGGGTGTGTGCTGGGGCAGCATGACGAGTCTGGCCGAAAAGAGCATGCCATTTATTACCTTAGCAAAAAGTTTACCGACTGTGAGACCCGATACTCACTGCTTGAGAAAACTTGTTGCGCTTTGGTATGGGCTGCTCGCCGGCTGAGACAGTATATGCTGACTCACACTACCTTGTTGATCTCAAAAATGGATCCTATAAAGTACATATTTGAAAAGCCTGCTCTGTCTGGGAGAATAGCAAGATGGCAAATGATCTTGACGGAATACGACATTCAGTACACGACCCAGAAAGCCATCAAGGGAAGTGTATTGGCAGACCACTTGGCACATCAGGCAGTCGACGATTATCAGTCAATGAATTTCGAGTTTCCGGACGAAAGTATCATGATTGTGACTGATTGTGAAGTACCTGGAGCGGATGAAGGACCTGAGGAAGGATCCCGATGGTCTATGCACTTTGACGGAGCCTCCAACGCTTTGGGAAACGGTATCGGCGCTGTAATCATATCACCGCAAGGCACTCACACTCCACTCACTGCCCGGCTATGTTTCAATTGTACCAACAACATGGCGGAGTATGAGGCATGCATCATGGGCCTTCAAGCTGCGGTCGACTTAAGGATCAAGTTTCTGAGTGTCTTCGGAGATTCCGCTCTTGTGATCAATCAGATCAAAGGAGAGTGGGATACGAAACATCTGAATCTTATTCCTTATAGAGAATGTGTGTTGACCTTGATCCCCCACTTCACGAAGATAACCTTTGAACACGTTCCGAGAGAAGAGAATCAGTTGGCAGACGCGTTAGCTACAATGTCTTCTATGTTCAAAGTTAAATGGGACAATGAGGCTCCCCGGATCATCATCTAGAAACTGGACGAACCGGCATACTGTTGTGATCTCGAGACTGAATTGGCGACTGAGAAGCCTTGGTACTATGAGGTGAAGAGATACTTGGAAGCTCAGGAATACCCTGAAGGTGCCTCTGTCAATGATAAGAAGTTCTTGAGAAGGTTCGCAGCAAAGTTCTTCCTTAGCAACGACATCTTGTACAAGCGAAACCATGATTCGACCTTACTGCGTTGTGTGGATAAAACTGAAGCGGAAAGGATCATGGAGGAGCTACATGAAGGGACCTTTGGTACACATTCCAGTGGACACACTATGGCAAAGAAAATCCTACGGGCAGGGTATTTCTGGTCCACCATGGAAGCTGACTGCTATCAACATTCTTGGACATGCCACAAGTGTCAGATATACGCAGACAAGGTGCATGTTCCTCCAGTTCCTTTGAATGTTCTGACTGCGCCTTGGCCGTTTGCAATGTGGGGCATAGACATGATCGGCGAGATTAAACCTACGGCATCTAACGGGCATCGCTTCATCCTAGTGGCGATTGATTATTTTACAAAGTGGGTTGAAGCAGCTTCCTATGCTACGGTAACCAAGACTGTTGTGGCACGATTCATTCGGCATAATCTGATCTGTCGGTACGGCGTCCCAGAGAGGATCATTACAGACAACGGTACCAATCTGAATAATAAGATGATCACTGAGCTCTGCGAGCAGTTCAAAATACAGCACCACAATTCTTCTCCTTACAGACCGAAGATGAATGGGGCTGTAGAAGCAGCAAATAAAAACATCAAGAAAATCGTGCAGAAGATGACAGTGACTTATAAAGATTGGCACGAGATGTTACCGTTCGCTCTACATGGGTACCGTACCTCAGCTAGGACATCAACCGGGGCAACTCCTTTCTCTTTGGTTTATGATATGGAGGCAGTCTTACCGATCGAAGTGCAAATACCCTCTCTCTGGATAATGAAGGATGCAGATCTGAGTGAAGATTATTGGATCCAGACACGACTTGATCAGCTAAACTTAATTGATGAAAAGAGACTTGCTGCTATCTGTCATGGTCAGACGTATCAGAAACGGATGATCAGGGCATTTAACAAAAAGGTCAAACCACAGGAATATCAAGTTCGGGATCTGGTAATCAAGCGAATCATCCTTCCTCAGAGTGATCCAAGGGGCAAATGGACCCCTATGTATGAAGGGCCATTTGTGGTTAAACATGTGTTCTCAGGAGGAGCCATGATTCTAACCAATATGGATGGTGACGACCTTCCTCACCCCGCCAATGCAGACATAGTAAAAAATACTACGCATAAAAAGGACCCGCTAGGCTGACATGCCTAGGCAAAAATTAGGGCTTCCCGGCGAACCAAAAGGGTTCGGGCAAAATGAAGGGATGAAATGAAAAAAATCTGTACACCCGGCAAGTCGAAAACCTGAAAAGGCGGCTTGGGCAAAAATGGGTATCCCGGTGGACTGAAAACCCGAAAGGGCGGTCCAGGCAAAAGTTAGGGATAAAGCGTAATACTATGTCTCATTGGATCACTTTGCATCCAGAATCCGGTATCTACATCAAGTTCAGACGGCATTGATCAGTCAGCTTCATCTTCAACCAAGGTCATCAAGTGATGAGACGCTCGGAGTTATAAAGGCAATAGCAGAGTTGAAACCCAGTGGGATCATTCATTTCACACAGCTGTTTTATTTTCTCTTGTACAAATTTGTATAAACTCTTTTGTTCGGAGGCGTTCTCTTACTAGGACGTCAGCCTCTTGTACATAAAACGCATATTTTACAGGCAAATTCAAAATCAATACAAATACACTTTTCAGTTAAAATTGCCAATTGTTTTTCCTTTTCCTGTTTTGTTTTGCGAAGAAGGTCCAAGGTTCAATTTGTGATATATGCATTGACAATAATTTGCTAACTCATGAATATTTGCGTACGAAACAAAGGATTAATTACAGGTAACATTAGAAACAGGGGCAATAAAGAGTTGTCTACGCAATCTAATTGTTCTATCCACTAAGGTACCAAGGTAGGTCCAACTAAAGAACATAACCAGATATCCTAATTCCCCAGAGAGTGAGCCAGCCAGTCAGAGCACTCTCAGGCAAAGCTATTGTCAAACCTTAAGGAAGTTGGGTATCCTCCCGCAGAACTCAAACATTCCCCAGCAGCATATATACATGTATTCTTAACAAGCATCCCCGACAGTCTTGGTCTAAAGATTGTTCCCCGGCAGTATACCAGCATTCAGTGGAGTCATCTTCCCGATACAGTTCAAAACTTCCCCAAGAGAGTCCAATCCAGCTTCCCCAAGAAAGTTGGAATCCATCTCCCCAAGCAGTAAGCTTATCCCCAGTAGATTCTGGAAGCTTATCCTCGCAGAGCACGAACGCGTCTCTCGGCTTTATTCAAAGAGTTATTTCCCTACCAGGATATAACTGGGTTATCCTCAGCCAAAAGCCACGGAAAGAGCGTCCTCGACGAAGTCTTCTTATCCCCAGCGAAGTCCATCAACACTTCCAACACAACAAGGGTATCCCCAGCAAGTTATCTTCATCAAACTCAGTAGAGTATCTCTCTCTCCACAGAGTATTGCTTCCCAGCAAGATCGTTAGAGTACTTTCTCCCCGCAGAATAATCCATTCGCCAAGTTTATCCCCAACGGAGTTATCTTCTCCTACCGGTATTCTTGCAACTATCACCCAGCGGAAGCAAAAATCTATTCTTCAATATCAGCCCAGGATATGACTTCCCGGCACCCGTCAAGGATTTACTTTCCTAGACGAAAAACATATATTCATAAACATCGCACTTCCATACATCATTATAGCATGCATAAACGTATCATATCTTACAAATCTCATTTATGTTGAGAACATCATTGCTTGATCTATATCATGCATTGCATACGACTGACCTTTACCTTTCAGGAAAGAGCCAGTTAAAGTTCTCCGCTATATCTCAAGACCTAGACCGGTTCAGTTAAATCGACTCCAAAGATTTCTCTGTTTCTTATCCAGTCAAAGGCCTTCTCTGGTTCAGTCAGATCGACCTTAAGATCTCCCTGTTGCTTATCCAGTTGAAGACATTTCAAGACCTAGACCGGTTCAGCTAATCGACCCTAAGATTTTCTGTTTCTTATCCAGTCCAAGGCCTTCTCTAGTCCAGTTAAATCGACTCCAAACAGATTTTCCTGATAAAGACTCAGTAGAAGTTATCCAAGATTCTCTCAATGATTGCTGTTGAGGTTGTAGTCGCCTATGGTTGGTTCTCTCCCTGATATTGCGGAGGTGGTAATCCCAAGATTCGCTCAACGATTGCTGTTGAAGTTGAAGTTATCCAAGATTCTCTCAATGATTGCTGTTGAGGTTGTAGTCGCCTGTGGTTCTCTCCCCGATACTACGGAGGTGGTAATCCCAAGATTCGCTCAATGATTGCTGTTGAAGTTGAAGTTATCCAAGATTCTCTCAATGATTGCTGTTGAGGTTGTAGTCGCCTGTGGTTCTCTCCCCGATACTGCGGAGGTGGTAATCCCAAGATTCGCTCAACGATTGCTGTTGAAGTTGAAGTTATCCAAGATTCTCTCAATGATTGCTATTGAGGTTGTAGTCGCCTGTGGTTCTCTCCCCGATACTGCGGAGGTGGTAATCCCAAGATTCGCTCAACGATTGTTGTTGAAGTTGAAGTTATCCAAGATTCTCTCAATGATTGCTGTTGAGGTTGTAGTCGCCTGTGGTTCTCTCCCCGATCCTGCGGAGATAGTAATCGTCCCCAGATTCTCTCAGCGATACTGTTGAGGTTGTAATCATCCAAGGTTCTCTCACCATTCCTATTGAGGTAGTAACCATCCCTGGTTCATTCATCGCCGTTTGAAGCTCCAGATCCAGCTCCTGTAACCAGTCAGGACACATCTATACAAAGAATCTGAAGACCAGCTTCTGTAACGGGTCAGGTAATCCTTTTCTTTTGCAGGTACGCAAGTTCTCGCTAAGGAATCTCTTACGCGATCAACATCCAGATGGCATCTACAAGCCCATCCACCTTCCATCATCTCTTAGCATGGCATCTATAAGCCCATCATCCTATCCATCAATCTCCAAATGGCATCTATAAGCCCATTCCACCATCACACTGCTACTATGTGAGCGCAAATTTCTGGGCACTCTAGTGTTCAATCATCTTCCACCTTCGGATTACGAAAGGCACGTCAGCCAATCTGCATCCTCAGGTTTAAGAAGATTGAACAGGGGTAACTGTTGTACCCCAAAATTTTCCCTCCCATACTCTTCAAGATTTGTCAAAAGCATGCTTCAAAATTCCCCAAGGGTTGCACAGTTCAAGGGCCTCCTAACAGTCAAAATTAGGGTTTTGGTTCTGACAAAGTAAATGAAGTTTCCAAGGGTCCAATCAAGTCCCACATGCCTACAAATATGGTCAAGCATCCTCATACCAAGTTTCAAGACTTACAGCACAAAATTGCACAGTCAAAAACCCTAATTGCACTACAGTCAACTGTAGGGGCAAAATGGTCATTTGACAGTCAAAAGTCCAAATTTTTGGTCAACATCTCATTTTGAAGCCACAAACATCATTTGATCAAGGCTTGATCATGATTCTCAAAGCTTGGCTCAAAAATCATCAAGATGCAAAAGTTTCCATATTTGGACAGTTGAAAAAGTCAACTGTAAATTGACCAGGGCATAACTTCCACATGGATTATCAGAAAAATTCCATCCAAAGCTCATTTTGAAGATAAAGACATTTACTACAACTCCTCTTCATACTTCAAGTCCAAGAAATGTTCCCACAAAAAGTTATCAATTTCAACATTATAGGTCATTTTCAAAAGTCAACAAAAAGGGACTTTAAGTAAAAGGCCATAACTTGAGATTGGTAAATCAAAATGACATGGGACCAAATACATTTGTTAGAGGACTCAAAGACCTTTCCAAAATGTCCAAGAACATGAGCAAAGCTTAAAAATTGAGCAAGTTATGCCTTGTGGAAGTTGGGAAATTTTTGGATATTTTGAAAAGTCAACATTGATTCAAATGACCTAAAATTGCTAATGGGCCTCTTTTTCTTCCACAATTCATCATCCAAGGCATGTGCACGACCATTTGGCCCAAAGGGAAGTTTTTTATCATTTTTATTTATTTATTTGGATTTTTAATCATTAATAATTCATTTAATTAAAATAAATAGGTGAAAAATACTAAACCTAATTTTCTAAATCTTTTTGTGCATAGAATAGGCTTAAGATTTCGTGTACAATCAAATATGGAAGGAATTATGGTGATTGGATATGATTGAGACCAAATGTGCTTGAAAAAGATTGGAAAAATTATGGCTTGAAAATTAAATATCCTTTTCATCAATTCATGGATTTTCTGATCAAATTCTTTGACCTAATCGTTCACCTATACATACTAATGCAAACCCTACTCCTAAAGAGGTCCAAGCTGCGCCAGAAATCTCTAAGCAAACTTGAAATTTTTCAAGAAAAGTCCATTACTGAAAACCAAGTTCTAGGTCGATTCAAGCAAAGAGACTTGTTCCATCACCTTCCTGAGGCTTCAAGGAAGGTTTTCAAATCAAAACCAACCATCCTAACACCAAGAAACGTGAGAACGATGGTGACCTGTACAGAAAATATTTGACATTCTTGCATCTCGATTCATGCATCTTTAGCAATTTTTAATATTTGATTCATGTTCATTATCTAATTCTGAAGCTAACTGTATAATCCAATTGAGTTTTCATGTGCTATACGTGAATCTGCCATTGTTGTTTTTTAGGGTTCTTCAGCTTTCGAATTAGGGATTTTTAAATGCTGTAAAATTGGAACCTCTCAACACCATGAACGAACTCAGCATGCTTGGACGGTTCAAAATCACCCCTCGTGCCTAATTTATGTGGCCGGACGGCCTAATCGCTATTTTTCATAATGTTGCTTTTGGGGATGGTTCAAAACCGTTGCCCATTCTTTTTATTTTCAGAAAAAAAACAAGCCAAGGAAGGAGATGATTATGTGGCCACCAGCGATTGGATCATTTAAAAATTCGCGCTAAAAGGTCACTAACGCGTTGTTCCATATTATAATAATCATTTGTTATTTAATATACAGAAAGTGCAAGTGGAGCAGTTGGTCAGGCGTATGCATGGTAATCTCTAGGACCTGGGTTCGAGCCCCAGGTCCCCACCCCTTTCATATTATTTTTCCTTTAATTATCATCCTGTGCAATTTCAATACAGGGAGTCTACCATGCAACTCACCATCCAGCTTGCCACGCATATTCCAAGATCAATCAGAGGGCCACAGTTTGAGGAACATAGTGGGCATGAGTCAACACCTTCACACGCTGGCAAGGGAAGTCAAAAAGGGCCTTGAAACCTTGGGCCAGAATTGCTACAATACACCTCTCAATTGGGGATAGACCCCCCTAGGTTTGCAACATCTTTTCTATTTTATTTTATTTTTTTTTTTATTCAATTATTTCTTTTCTTTTAATTAATTTCTTTAAATAAATATTTTCATAAAAAACATAAAAATAATAAAGTCAGAAAAAAGACAAAAATAAGCATTTTCATTTAATTAATATATTTGTTTGTAAATAAAATTCATTAATCAACTTAGTTTTAAATCTAGGATAAATCTTAATTTTTTTCAATAAAAACCTAAAATTGGTAGAATTAGGGTTTCAAGCATTTTTCATTCTTTTTTTATTTTACTATATTAATTACTAATTCTTAATTAGTTATTTTTATAAATCAAGGTGCGATTAATTAATTAGGCTTAATTTTAGATAATTGTCATATTTTCTTAGTAAATAAAAAAAATTGTAGAATTAGGTTTTAATTTCATTAAATTCTCATAAATACAAAAAACCAAAAAAAATAATTTCTTTTTCTTTAATTTAATTAATTTGCTAATAATTTAATTTCATAAAAAAGGGTCCAACACCCTCGTTTCTAATTTTAATTCAATTCGCGTATTTATTTCTTTTTCTTTTAATTATTCATGTACCTCTCCCAAAGCCATGTAAATATTTATCTTTCGCACTTTACTTTATTACGTTCTTTATTTTCTGTCAAATCGGGTCCCGGAAATTTTGGCGATGTGGACCCGCGCCTTTTGTAATAGCGTAGAACCTTTAATTTCCGCATCTTTTTAACTGTTAACTATTGCATGCAAGAATGAATGTCAAAATAAAAATAACGCGTAGATCACCCATGACATGAATAAGATAAAAATAAATGAACATGACACACAAATCACACACCACCCCTAGGGTACGCCTCACTGTTGCCTTGCCTCGAAAGGTGATCGTCGAGTAGAGGATGTCTTAGTAAGTCCTCATGATCCGGGAACCTGGCATGAGGGTAGCTTCTAAGGTATCTTCCTATTACTCTGGTGATCACCATGTCCCGAACTTCGAATTGACCCGAACACCTCCAACGGTGGTGCTACCTACCTCTCAATGGTGGGATGGCACTACTTTAAAGGACATTTACACAGACGAATTCCTTAGGGTAGGTAGGTTCTCGTAGATACTTGCTCTAATTTCAAAACAAATTCAAAAATACTTTTCACACCAACACATTTTCAAAAAGCTTTCGAAAGCAAATTTTTCAAACACTCTTGAGGACCGATACAAGAGTCGAACTGGAATTTTCAAAGAAACTTTTTAAAACCCACAGTTGAAAAGCAAACAAACCATTTTTGAAAACACAAATGAGCAAGTATCTAAGAGCCCATGGATAACCATGGATAGAAAGGGTGATAACACCTTCCCTTTCTATAACCTACCTCCCGAACCGAGAGCAATCTCTATAAGGAATTTTTCTGTGCTTTTGTCCTTTCCATTTGGAGAAAATAAAAGACGGTGGCGACTCTTGCTTCCGCGACATTTCACGAACCAGCGTTAAACAGTCAGTTCCAGATCCACCGATCACACATCCTAGTAAGAGGATGTCACCGTAAAAATTGAAAATTTTATACAAAAGAAAGATGGCTATGTTAAATAACTCCATGGGATTCCATTCTGCTATAGCCTTTACAACTCTGAATATCTGTCCGTTCAATGCTTCGTCTGCCGGTGACTGAATTAACCAAAAGTTTGGAGCTAGTTGATGAAGAGATTGTCCTTAAAGTGATCCGACGAGACATAGTCATACGCTTTAATTCCCTAACTTTTGCCTGAATCACCCTTTCGGGTTTTCGATCCACCGGGAAACCCCTTTTTGCCCAAGCCGCCCTTTCGGGTTTTCGACTTGCCGGGTGTACAGATTTTTTTTGTTTTATCCCTAATTTTTGCCTGAACCGCCCTTTCGGGTTTTCGGTTCACTGGGATGCCCTTTTTTGCCCAAGCCTCCCTTTCGGGTTTTCGACTTGTCGGGTTATTTTATGCGTAGTATCTTTTGACTATGTCTACGTTCGCGGGGTGCGGCAAATCATCACCGTTCATGGTGGTCAGAATCATTGCACCACCAGAAAATATGCTCTTGGTCACAAATGGTCCTTCGTAAGTAGGAGTCCATTTGCCCCTGGGGTCACTTTGTGGTAAGATAATCCGCTTGATCACGAGATCTCCGACTTGATATGCTTGACGTCTGACTTTTTTGTTGAAAGCCTTGATCATCCGTTTCTGGTACGTCTGACCATGGCAAATAGCAGTGAGTCGCTTCTCGTCGATCAAATTGAGTTGATCAAGTCGTGTCTGAATCCAATCATCTTTATTCAAACCTGCGTCTTTCATAATCCTTAAGGAAGGAATCTGAACTTCCATGGGCAGGACAGCTTCCATGTCGTACACCAAAGAAAATGGGGTCGCCCCGGTTGAAGTACGTGTTGTGGTACGGTATCCGTGCAGAGCAAACGGTAGCATCTCATGCCAGTCCTTGTAAGTGACTGTCATTTTCTGAATGATCTTCTTAATGTTTTTGTTCGCAGCTTCAACAGCATCGTTCATCTTCGGCCGATAGGGAGATAAATTATGATGATAAATCTTGAACTGTTCGCATAGAGCGGTGATCATAGTATTATTTAGATTGGTTCCGTTGTCTGTGATGATCCTGTCGGGAACACCGTACCGGCATATGAGGTTTTGCTTGATGAAGCGGGCAACCACATTTTTTGTAACAGAGGCGAAGGAAGCTGCTTCGACCCATTTGGTGAAATAGTCAATAGCGACCAGGATGAAGCGATGTCCATTGGATGCAGTGGGCTTGATTTCTCCAATCATGTCAATGCCTCACATTGCGAATGGCCACGGAGCTGTCAGCACGTTGAGAGGAACCGGAGGAATGTGCACCTTATCAGCGTAGATTTGGCATTTATGGCAGGTACGGGAGTGTTGATGGCAATCAGCTTCCATGGTTGACCAGTAGTAGCCTGCCCTTAGGATCTTCTTAGCTATCATGTGTCCGCTCAAGTGGGTGTCGAACGTACCGCTGTGTATCTCAGTCATTATCAATTCTGCCTCAGCTTTGTCCACACATCAGAGTAAAACACAATCATGGATGTGTTTGTAGAGGATGCCATTGCTCAGGAAGAACTTGGCAGCAAACTTCCTTAGGAACTTCTTGTCATTTACTGAAGCTCCTTCGGGATATTCTCTAGTCTGGAGATACCTTTTGATTTCATGAAACCAGGGTTGTTCCACTACTTCTTCGGTATTAATCTGGTGACAATGTGCAGGTTCATCCATTCGCTCGATGGTTATTTGGGGAGCCTCGTTATCCCAGTTGAGTTTAAACATGGAAGACATCGTAGCCAGAGCATCTGCTAGCTGATTCTCTTCTCGCGGGAAATGCTCGAAGGTGATTTGCTCGAAATGAGGCAACAATGTCAAGACATGTTCTTTGTATGGGATAAGATTGGGATGTTTGGTGTCCCACTCTCCTTTGATTTGACTGATAACCAAAGCCGAGTCCCCAAATACGATCAAAGATTTGATCCCCAAGTCTATGGCAGCCTTGAGACCAAAAATGCAAGCTTCATATTCAGCCATGTTGTTGGTACAGCTGAAGCAGAGTCGGGCTGTGAAAGGTGTGTGGCAACCTTCCGGGGAAATGAGTACCACACCGATATCGTTTCCGAGTGCATTTGAAGCACCATCAAAGTACAGGGTCCATCGAGATCCCTTTTCAGGTCCGTCATACGGTCCGTTACCTTCAATGTTGTCCAAATTCATGATGTCCTCGTCTGGGAAGTCAAATCTCATGGATTGATAATCTTCGATAGCTTGATGAGCTAGATGGTCAGCTAGTACACTCCCTTTTATAGCTTTTTGGGTGGTGTACTGGATGTCATACTCAGTTAGAATCATTTGCCATCTAGCTATTCTTCCAGATAAAGCAGGCTTTTCGAAGATATACTTGATAGCATCCATTTTGGAAATCAACAGAGTGGTATGAGTCAACATATACTGTCTTAGTCGGCGAGTAGCCCATACCAAAGCGCAACAAGTTTTCTCGAGCAGTGAGTAGCGAGTCTCACAGTCGGTAAACTTTTTGCTAAGGTAATAAAGTGCATGCTCTTTTCGACCAGACTCGTCATGCTGGCCCAAAACACACCCCATTGAGTTATCCAAGACGGTCAGATACATGATCAATGGTCTTCCCTCGACGGGTGGCATCAGAATAGGAGGTTCTAGCAAATACTCCTTGATCTTATCAAAAGAAGTTTGGCAATCGTTGTTCCATTCGACTACCTGATCTTTCTTTAATAGTTTGAAGATTGGCTCACAGGTAGAAGTCAGATGAGAGATGAATCTGGCAATATAGTTCAAGCGCCCCAAGAATCCTCTAACCTCCTTTTCAGTACGGGGAGCAGGCATCTCTTGTATTGCTTTCACTTTTGCTGGATCGACCTCAATGCCTTTGTTGCTGACAATAAACCCTAGAAGTTTACCAGACCTAACTCCAAAAGTACACTTATTTGGATTCAGCCTGAGTTTGTATTCTTTCAACCTGGTAAACAGCTTCTGCAAATGCTCAAGGTGTTCCTCCTCTGTTTGTGATCGAGCTATCATGTCGTCTACGTAAACTTCGATCTCATGATGTATCATATCATGAAATAAAGCTACCATGGCGCGTTGATAAGTTGCCCCTGCGTTCTTCAATCCGAACGACATCACCTTGTAACAGAAGGTACCCCATTGTGTAACAAAGGTTGTTTTCTCCATGTCCTCGGGGGCCATTTTAATCTGGTTGTAGCCCGAGAATCCATCCATGAAGGAAAACACCTTGTGCTGAGCTGTGTTGTCAATCAAAATGTCGATGTGCGGTAGCGGAAAATCATCTTTAGGACTAGCCCTATTCAAGTCCCGATAGTCCACACACATTATGACCTTGCCGTCTTTTTTAGGTACTGGCACGATGTTAGCAACCCATTATGGATAGGATGTAACATCCAGAAAACCAGCGTTGAATTGCTTCATCACTTCTGCTTTAATCTTCTCAGACATGTCGGGCCTCATTCGGCGGACTTTTTGTTTGATCGGTGAACAATCTTCTCTTGTAGGGAGACGGTGAACCACGATGTCTGTGTCTAAACCCAGCATGTCTTCATAAGACCAGGCAAAGATTTCAACATACTCATTTAACAGCTGTATCAAGCGTTCTTTGACACTTGGCTCCAGACTGGCACCCACTTGTACTTCCTTCCGGTCTTCCTCTGTTCCTAAGTTGACAGTTTCCAACAACTCTTCGTGAGGCAAGATGGCCCTTTCTTCTTGTTGTAGAAGTCTAGCTAGCTCTCCCGGTACTTCACAATCTTCGTCATCTTCATACTCAGCCTGATTGACCAGATCTTCAGAGTTATTGAAGGATATAGCATAATAGTCACCCATAGAATCCAGAGTGGACGGGTACCTGCATTTGTGAGTGTGGGTGTGTGTAAGGGATATCCATCCTTAAACAAACAAAATGCAAAAAGGAAAGAAAATGAACACAGCAGTTTATCAATGAAAAACGTCCAATGAATCATTAAACATGGCATATGGATATGAAGATAATCAAAACCCTTACAAATGGACCTACATGCCCCGGGCAAGGCATGAGGTGAAAAAGTAGTGTACGGATTGTTCAAGAGTAAATATTACAAACCAACAGGAAATGTTTGACAAATAATTACTGATTAATAAAAGTAATGGGGACAAAGTCTTTTGCCTCCCAGTTGCGTAGTCCTCCCTTGACAGTTGGGTAGATCCAATCTTCAATGTTGGCCTCTTCGTCTTCACCTTCCAGAGCATTGATTCCATAAGGAGAAATCTTGATGGGCGCCCTTTTAACCTTTGAGCGGCGCATAGCTTTCTGTCCCGCAGTAGTGAAACCTAAACCAAATTTGTCTATTTTGTGAGGAATATCAGGCAACTGTCCCCATGTCGAGCTCTTTCCTTCCTTCAATGCAGCTTTCGCGTCTTTTAGAGATGCCATCCTGGCCATCTGCTTTGGTACCTCAGTTACCACTTTTGCTACTGCCACTCCAGGAGAGACTTCCTCGAAGTGCTGGAATGGTGTTTCAATGAATTCTCCTTCCACCTCTACATACCGAAAGGAGTTCAAGTGGCTGATCATATATTCCTCTTCACCATGCACGGTTATGATCTTTCCTTTGACAGGGTACTTCAACATTTGATGTAAGGAGGAGGTAACTGCCCCAGCGTTATGTATCCACGGCCTTCCCAGTAAGCAAGAGTATGACGGACGGATGTCCATCACATAGAAAGTTGAGGGGAATACTTCTGTGCCAACCTTAATGGGAATGTCTACCTCTCTGTGTACCATTCTCTTCGACCCGTCAAATGCCCTTACAATGATATTACTTGGCCTCAACTCCAAGCCTTCACAATCTAAACGGTCGAGAGCCTTCTTGGGCAGCACGTTCAGAGAAGAATCGGTGCCGACCAGAACATGGGCCAGAGTAGTTCCTTGGCATTCTACTGACATATGTAATGCGTCATTGTGTTTTCTTCCTTTTGAGGTCAGGTCCGCATCAGAGAAACCTAAACTGTTGTCTGCTGTAAGACTGGCTACACAGTCTTGGAATTGGTCGGCAGAGGTTTCCTGGGGGACATGGGTTGTCTTCAGGAATTTGATCAATGCTTTGGCGTGCGCCTCAGAACAAAGCAGTAATGCAAACATGGAGATCTTCGAGGGGCTTTGCCCCAGTTTCTCTACCACGTCATAATCACTCTTTTTAATTATCTTCAGGATCTCCTCCATCTCTTTCTTAGAGGTCTCCGGGATGACCAAAGGTTGAGCCCTTGTCCGGACGAGCTCATCTTGGGTCCCTTTACCTTTATCAGCAGAAGTAGGAGGGACAATAACGGGAATGACAGTTTCTTCAATTAATGGAGTTTCGGCGGAAAGTCTTATTGGTGTAGGATTAACTCTGGCAGCAGCTGAGGTTCCAAAGGTTGCCTTTGGGGGGGAAATCTCTGGAGAAAATATTCTCCCGCTTCGGGTGATCTTGCTTGTACCAGCAATGTTTCTAATGCTGGCCTCTTCTTCATCAGAGCTTTCTTCGGTTACTTCGACTTGTTTAACACCATGGTAATAGATGTCTCCACCGTAATTCCATGGTATTGACTTGTCAGAACTGTAGGGGACCGGCCCAGGCATAGTTATTTTCAAAGGAACAATCTTTGTAGCTGATGTAATCTTAACAGGCTTTCTGACGGCCTTGGAAAGATTGGCGTGAATGGTGATAATTGAGACATCTTCAGTAGGGGTTGGAATAGAAGGAACCTTCTTAAACAGAATTTGTTGACTGTCCATCAGGCCTTGGATGTCTTTCTTCAGTGATGGGCAGTCAAACGGCAGAGAGTAACAACAGTAGCAGTCTTCTTTGCATCCCGGGAAAATCCCGGCTCTCAGCAGGTTTAACTTGATGGTTAACAGCGGAGTCCTCAGGTCATTGACATCAGAAACATACAAATCTTCCTCGATAGCATGGACATTTCGACCGTGCTTCGGCATCGGAGCAGATATCACGTTTGGCTTCTCTGGAGCATCGAACTCCACCTCTTTTGCATCTATCAAGTCTTGAATTTTATTTTTTAGCGCCCAACAATCGTTTGTGTCATGTCCGACGCTATCGGAATGGTAGGCGCATTTGGCATTGGGATGATAGTGCGGTGAAGCAGTATTCACAGTCTTCGGTGCTTCCCTAATCTTGGTGAGATTCAAATTCAACAGATGTGGAAGAACCTGCGCAGGTGTCATATTGATGCAGGTGAACTGCCGTGGTGGCCGTTCTCCCCATTGTTGTTTAGGCCTGGACTGGTTATTGCGAGGTTGATCGTTTGATGGATTCTGGATCATCACGGCCCCCACAGTTGACCGGCGCTCATTTCTTCCTGCTCCTCTCTGAGAATACACAACATTCGTTTCCTTCTTCACCGGAAATGATTTCTTAACCGTAGTAGATGCAGAGGCATCCTTCTGAATCTTCCCATTCTTGATATCGGCTTCTACCTGCTCGCCAGTCATAATTAATTCGGTAAACCCTGCGGAAGAGCTACCGATCAGATGATTAAAGAATGGACCAGACAGGGTCCCCAGAAACATATCAACAAGCTCTCTATCAGAAAGAGGTGGTTGCACTCTTCCGGCCAGATCACGCCACTTTTGGGCATATTCCTTGAATCCTTCACCCGAGGCCATCCCCATACTCTGTAGCTGAGTACGGGTTGGTGTCAGGTCAGAGTTATACTGATATTGGCGGTAAAAAGCAGCTGCAAGATCCTCCCAACTATGTACCTCTGATCTCTCAAGATTGTAGAACCAATCCAGTTGTGTGCCAGACAGGCTATCCTGAAAGAAATGTACCCAAAGGTTTCTGTCAGATGTGTGAGGTTGGATTCTTCGGACGTATGACCTTAGATGCATCTTTGGGCAAGACAGCCCATCATATCTTGCGAAAACTGGCACTTTAAACTTCGGAGGGATCACAATTCCAGCAATTAATCCCAAATCTTCGAAATCTAAGCCTGGAACTCTCTGCAGCTCCATAGCTGCCAACCTGTCCTCCAAACTCTTGTACTTGTCATCGGCCGGCGGGTATTGTTGTTCTGAGTAGTCTTCGTCTTCTTCCGCCTCTTCCTCTTCAACTTCGGATTCAGATGGTACTGCGGCCCCTTTTCCTTTACTGGTTCCTTCTTCAGATGTAGGGGAAATTCAAGAACCCTTCTGGCTTCACCCTCAAACCTTCTTCCCAGGGTAGCCACCCCGACTCTCTTCTTCTTCTTTTTCACTTGCTCTTTGTTCCCCAGCAGGGCTTTTAGATCTTCCCGACCCTTTGCCAAGGTCATCAGGAGATGTTGAAACTGTGAGTTCTGAGACTGTAGATCTTTGACCGTTTGTTCGAGATCCATCTTACTGAAATAAACAGCAGAAAGATAAGGAAACCTGGTGTAGAGACCTGCTTATGCACATGATGAATGATATGTTTATTTATGCAATGCATTCAAGGATTTAGAAATTCACAATTGTTGCAGACAAAAAGAACACACGTCATATTAATAAGAAGAAATTTTGTTAGTACATAAATGCCCCATGGGCCAAATATTACAAAAACTTCTCATGGTAAAAAGACGTTGCGCATTCTTTTTGGCGCGATGTAGGTGTTGAGGGTCTCTTCCTCGTGGAGTCGGCGGGTAAGCTCCAAAACCTTCTTCTCGCTGGCGTAGAAGCTGGCTTCAAAAGTATCCCTTTCTTCCCTGAGTTGGATCCAACTCTTCTGCATCTCCTCCCATATTGTCGGCATGTCAGGATACAAGACGGTGTAGGGAACCTCTCCTTCCTTAACGGGCTCCTTAATCACAGGGAGAACATGAGGGTAAGGCATCATTAGACTCTGGGCTCGGGTTCGGACCCACTTGAGATAAGGCTCAAGAGGGATGAAATTCTTGTGCCCCAGTGTCTTGATGTCTACCTTGTTAGGCATCCTCCAAGCTCTGATGAACCTTTGACGGAGTCCTTGCGCATCGTTGTCGAAGTCAAAAACTATGTCAGGAATCAACATGTCATGAGGGTCGTCCCTCCGTGCATATCCAAATTGTCTCAAAGCCAGACAAGGGTTATAGGTAATGCCCCCTCTAATGCCAAGCAATGGAACATTAGGGAACTCTCCACAATGATCGACGATGATGACACTTTCTCTGGACCGAGAACACCAGTGTACATCAGAGTGAGTGAGAGTCATCAACTGTTGCGACCACCTTAGGCCTTGGTCATTCTTTAAAACAGACTGTGGAAGGTGCGAAATAAACCACCTTGCAAGGAGAGGAGTAAAGCACATGAGAACACCTCTCTTTCTCATTGTTCATGTGTAAAATGAGTGGAGGATGTCCCCAAGCAATGTTGGTATGGGATTCCTGGATAAGAAGATCTTGACGGCGTTGACATCTATAAGCTGGTCGGGATTTGGAAATAAGACCAACCCATAAATGAGGAGTGCCACAATTTCTTCAAAGGCTTGTAGGTCCAAGGAATTCCAACACTCTTGTGCCTTCTCGAACAAGAATTTTGCCAAGAAGCCTTTGACACCGCTTCTAGTTTCCCAATGCCCCTTGATGTTGGATGGTTACAAGTGTAGTGCTTGAGCAACATCTTCAGGCTTTGGCTCCTTTTCTGTACCGTTGAAAGGTAGTTGATTAAGGATAGGAATTCTCAGGAGTTGAGAAAATTCCTCTAAAGTGGGTACCAATTGGTAATCGGGGAAAGTGAAACAGTGGTGAAGGGGGTCAAAGAACTGGAACAAAACCTTCATCATGTCTTCTTCAATGCTGGTGTTGACTAGGCTGAGCAGTCTACCATGTCTTTCACTGAAGGGAGAGCTTTCGGGAATTCTGGATGTGAGCTCCTTGAGTTGAGGAGAGATTCTCACAAGGTTGACTTGGATAGTTTTCCAGCGAGGAATTTCCATGACCTACAAAACAAGAACAAAGGTGAAGATCCCACCCCTTGAATTGGTTAGCGGATGCATATGATGCTTTATGATGTTTTATGATTCATGTAAAAACACATGTACAAGCGAATCACACAAAATCCTAGTTTCAGGCTTGCATGGGGCTTCATAGGTAAGTACCCTCTTGAGTATAGTTAGCTTAAAAACCTGTCCTATAAATAGTAACCGGGTTCTAAGGAGCTCAATATCATTGGATTGTCTTCCATGTTCATCGTTTTGGTTTAGCCACTTAACTAGCGACCAAAATATTCCAAGAAGACAACCCCCAATGAGTGTAGTATCGAGTATCTACCAACTTCGGACTGCACCAAAGCCGGTCATCTCACTACCCCTAATAAAAGGCCAAGATGGTCAAGTAAGGTTCTAGGTCATTAGTGCTTAGTGACATCACTCAGCGGCCTCGTACTCTCCTTGATTGAACTCAAGGGTTACCGGTACTCACAAATATGTCGCACTAATATAGCTATTGCTTCAACCGTGTCGGTATACCCTGCACAGTTTCCACAACATATTGCTATCTATGAATGTTTCCCAAATCCAGGTGTAGGATTTCAAGCCTAAACAAGAGAACCACAAAGGTAAAACAATCAAAACAAACAATTAATCATGCAAGAGGGTGATCTAAAACCCTAAGGTAACCCCACTTTTAAGTTTCTCCCCAGCAGAGTCGCCAGTTCTGTGATACGGTGGGAGAACTGACTTGAGGTTTTGCATTTGTATTCGCACTTGTTCGGTTTAGCAAGAGTCACCACCGACTTTTTATTTTATCCTAAAGGAAAGGTTAAAAAAACACAGGAAAAACCTTTTGAGATGTTTCGTGGGTTCGGGGGGTAGATTATGAAAAGGGAAGGTATTAGCACCCTTTTCATCCATGGTTGTCCATGGGCTCTTAGTCACTTGGTTTTATATCACTTGCCTTGATTTTTGATTGCTTGAAAATGGTGTATGTATTTGTGTTTTGAAAATGTTTTTTGAAATAGACGCCTTTGTTTCGGCAACCGTTGTAATGACTCGTGTTTGAGTATATACGAAGGTGTGTATCTTTTCGAAAAGATGTTTCAAATGTTTTTAGAAGTTTGTTTTAAAAGTGTTTGTGGAGTGTGGTTTGAAAAGTAGGCAAGTGTTTTTGCAAATTGATCAAGTAACTAAGAGTTTTGTCTACCCCTAAATTTACTCGAAGGTTTTTCTTATGTTTTAACCCCTTTTTAACAATTTTTGTTCCACCATTGTATTTGGTGGACAATCTTGCGTTTAGGATGTTTTAACGGGACAGGCGCGGGTCATCGTATGGATCATGAATGCAATGATGCCAAGTGTCTTCGGCAATTTACTTGAAGGGACTATGATCATTTTGATAGGCGACTTTCGAAAGCGTCATCGAGGGACTTATGATCATTTGGATTGTTTTGCCAAAGAAACTCGACGTGCAAGCATGGCCCATTTTGGAAGGCAACATGTGGGATTACCCTAGGGGTGAAAGTGTGATTGTGTATTGATTTCATGTATTTGTCTTGTATTAGGTTATCTAGCGTTTGATTTTATGTACATACAACCCTAGGTCTAACCATGGTATAATTCAAAAGCGATAAATTGCGGGAATTTAAAGTCCTAAACTATTACAAATAGTATCCGGGAGTGGGGGTACAAGTATACAAATGAGGGATGAGACTTATAGGAGAATAGTATCCAAATAATTACAACCAAATCGAATTGCGCAAATGTAATATATAGTGTAAAGCAATGTATAAGAATAAGCAAATGTAAATGCGTCAACGTAAATGTGTAAATGTATGTGTAAATGTGTAAGTGTATGATTTATTTACAAGTATGGAGAATATTTAACTTAAGGGAAAATTAAGTATTTTGTTTATTTAATTTTTGTATTCTTGTATTTTTGTTTAATATGTACAAATAAGAAAATTTAATAAAAGAAAAGAAAAAGTTTTAAGAAAAAGTATTTAACTTTAAAAATCTATTTTTCTTATGTATTAACACTCATGTATTTTAATTAGTATTTTTATGTACAAATAAAGTATTTTAAGAAAAGAAAAGTATTAACTTAAGAAAATTAACATTTCATGTATATAAAAAAATTTAATTAAAGAAAGTAGAAGTTTAATTGTAATTTTATATGTTTCAATGTTTTTATGTACAAAATAAAAAAAGAAATGTTTCCTAAGAAAAAATCAATGCTTTGGTGTATTTTAATTAATGTATTATATACAAAATCTTAATTTATATATATATATATATATATATATATATATATATATATATATATATATATATATATATATATATATATATATATATATATATATATATATATATATATATATATATATATATATATATATATATATATATATATATAAGGTATTGTTAAAATCAGTATTAAGTAAATTATATAAAAAAGTATTAGAATAATATTTTTTTTAGTAAAGGAGGAATGGGCCTTAGGGTTTTTGGGCTTAATCAGAATGGACATGAGGGGGTGCATTCAGGAAGACAAATAGGCTTAGGCTTGTTAGAATGGGGCGAGGCCCATGTTTTGGACAGCAATTCGTTTTTAGGGTTTGATGATTATTGTTTCATTTGGGAAAGCTTAGGGTTTGAGTCACAGAAGCGGCGCCGTTCTTCGTTTTTGCTCTTCGTCTTCTTCGTTCGTCTTTATCCTCTTGATCCAAGCATCCAGAACGAAGTCCCTCCCTGTCTAGCCACCAGTGCCATCATCACCTCCTCTCTCTTCCAAGGATCATTCAGCGATGTGGCACGAAGGTAATGTATTCTGGGTCATTCGCGTTAGGATTTTCACTTTGGTGTCTTACATGCTTCGCTTTTGTTTATTGATTCTGATTAAGCTTCGTTATTGTTTGTTATTGAGGTTGTGGAAAATAAAGAAAAGAAGAGAAATGCTACCTCTTGGAGACGGAGGAGGAGGGACGTGGAGGCGCTCCGGCGGCTTGACGGCGAGGGGAATGGTGGTGATGCACGCTAGCTTGCTTGGAACCCTGGTATTTTTTGTCTCTTTAGGGTTTGATGATGGTCCTGAGAACCTAGCTTTTATCCCTTCTTTCCTCCTCTGGTTGCCTTTACGTGCTTCTCTTCTTTTTCTCTTGTTAGCCTCTGTATGCTTATTCTGAAACAACTTGCTTTTGCAATCTTCTTTTTCTCTTCTTCCTGTCTCTCTGTTGCCTAGCTTGCTTTCAATGATGTTTGTCTGAGAGTTTGTTGCCTTGAAATGCTGAGTTGCCTGTTGAATGTTGCTTCTGATATGCTGCTATGCTTGATGCCTTGAAATGCTTGTTGGTACGGAGTATTGAGTGCTGTTTATGAGTATTAGGGCCCTATGATGATTGCACTCTGAGGGCGTGGTTGCTTAGGGCTGCTTAGTGTTTGATATGCTGAGACATTGGGGGAATATTTTTGTGGTGGATTTTGTTGGTATGTTTGGTTGTTTGGCTCAGTGATGAACCCTTGGCGTTCTGAGAGCGGCATGTTGGCTAGGCTTAGTGTGCTTGACAGTTTGTATGGTTTGAGGTAAGGTTTTGGTGATTTTGGGCGTGGGCTTGAAGCTTGTATGGTCTAGGCTTCAAGCTGGACAGTTTGTGTTGTTTGGTTACAGGTTTGAGCTTGTTGTGTCTTTTAGGCTAGGCTTGACAGGTTGGGTGTTTTGTTTTGCTTCAGCAGGGTGGAGGCTTTAGGCGTGTATGGCTTGTATGTTTGAATCCTTAAGGTCTGCATCCTTTTGACGGTTTTAGAGTTTGAGGGCTTTGAGTTTTTGGAGGCTGTAGGCTTTTTTCTTTGTGTGGCTTCCAATGTCCCTTATGCAGGTTGCTGGCCTTTTTGTATATTCTTCTAGGGTCTTTGCCCTCTTGCTATATTTTCTTGGTCATATCTGTGGACAGGTTTGCAAAGCTTGAGGTTTTCCCTCTTTGTGATATCCTGCTGCATATGTTATGTCTCTTTTTCTCTATGTATTCTGATATGCTGTTTATAGCCTTTAGCCTGCTGCACTGTAAGCTATTTTCCTCTCTCTTTCTCTCTCCGGATTTAAAGAAAGCATTTTTATATTGCTTATGTTTGTCTTATTCTGAAAAAGCAAATGGCTGGAAAGTGATGATATTGAATATTGCTTGCAATTGTCCTTTTTCCACTGCATATTTCCATGTTTCTTGCATACTTTATGTACTTTCCTTTGACAGCTCTTGGAATTGTTGATATTTGATATCTTTGGACAGCTTTTGGAATTAGTTTGACAATGTAATTCAGCTTGCCTTGGACTTTGTTTGGCATGTTGTTTGTTTGGAAATTATGCAGTTGGTTGACAATCCTCTTGATTTATGAAGTATGCTTAAGAATTTTGAATTTGTGCAAAAATCATAACTTTGTGCATTCATGTTTCATTGTAAGCATTTCATCCCTCTTTGTGAACCGGGAGAAATCTCGTGATTTGCAAAGAGGGCAAAACTGATTCCGGCCATTTGTTTTTAATGATGAACCTTTTTAACTGTCTATCTTTAATTATTTTATCTGCTTTGACTTTTCTTTTGTTTCTTGTTTTGCAGATAAAAATAAATGAGCAACAAGGGAGCATTGGATAGAAGATGAAGACTTAGAATTTTTAGAACATAGTTTTATTTCAATTTAAATTACTGTAACATTATTATTGTAAACACTTTTGTAAACAATAACAATTATACAAATAATTTAAAGATAAATAAAAAAGTCCTTTTATTGACATTCATTTTTAATTCTTTTTCAGATATTTATCTAATTGTTTATAATTCTTAAATTAAAATAAAATGGAAATAAATTCCAATTATCTTAACTTAAAATAAATAATCAATTGATAAACACTGCAGTCTTATCATCAATCAATAACAAACCCGGCGCTCCAATTATCCAAAGCAATGCACAGTTAATCAAACCAGACGATAGTTAATCAAACAAAACGTCCACATGCCTCCTTTCACTGATTAAATCCAAACAAACTGCAAATTAACAACCAGCAGCCTCAGTTCTTATTTCAGAGTATTTCGAAAAGCATTGATAGAACTAACTCTTCTTGAGAAATATGCGCATAAAACCCTGATTTTTGACTTAACACTGGAGAAACGCCTGCCTGATCAAGCTTTGAGCCAATTTAACTAATCCTAAGCAATCTGTTTGAGCTGCCTAAAAATCAATAAAAACCCTAAATTTCATCCGACTGACGAGAAAAGTCTGTTTGACCGATTCTTGAGCCAGTCTGAAAAATCAGGAAAAGCCCGAAACTGTGATTTCTTGTGGAGAAAGAGGAGGGCAAATTTTGGGGTACAACAGATGGGTCATTTATGATAAATTATGAGAAAGTTATGCTTGGTCAAAGTTGAGTTGACTTTTCTTGCAAAACCCTAATTTAGGAACTTTTGGGTTTTGATGAATTGTGAGCAATCCTTGAGGAATCATGATCAACCCTTGATCAAATGATGAATAATACTTCAAATCGAGGGTGTTGACCAAAAATATTGAAGTTTGACTGTATGTGGGCCACAGTTGAATTTTGACCTAGCACAATCGATTTTCAAGCATTTGAGCAATTGACTGAGCAAACTTCCTCTGCAAGGCTTGAAACTTGACATGGATGATCTTGAGAACATATTAGGACAATGGTGAGCATTTGAGTCCTTTGTGGTTCACACATGTTGATGAAAATGGAAACCCTAATTTGAGATAGACTGCCTTAGGAGAGAGTTTGTCTGGTCAACTCTTGAACTTCCTTGAGCAACTTGGGGACCTCACTTGCCATGTGTTAAGAAATATGGGAGGGAAAATTTTGGGGTACAATACTATCTTACCATTGATTGGTAAGAAGCCCCATTGTTGGATGTGAAGGGACATGCGTGGGTCATCGTATAGTCATAGAAGGCAACTTATAATACGTTTTAGCAATTTTCGTAAGGGACTAGATCGTTTACTGGAGGCAACATTGAGGTACATCGAGGAACTAAGATCTTTTTTATCGAGGGTCTTTGCTAAAACGCTCATATTCGAGGGACATGACTATTTTCTGAGGCAACAAGTGAGGTTATCCTAGAGGTGCACGTGTGCAAGTGTATTGTATTTCATGCTTGGTTTAATATTGAATTAGGGTTATCTACTTGTTGATTTTAAAATCTTGCCATACACATACTAATTACTAACATTTTATATAAAAAATGGTAAATTGCGGAAATTAAAATCCTAAGCTATTACATCACTTTAGAGGATGGGGGATACAAATGTACAAATGGGGGTGGAAAGCAATAAAAGTCCTAATTATTACAACCATATTGAATAGCAATGAATGAAAATATATAGAAAAAACAAAAATAGTGCAAAAGAGAGAAAAACAAATCTTTCGATAGCACGTGTCGAAGCATGCTTCGAAGCATGCTTATATGCATCGAACATGTCATTCTTTCGACCTTGTAATGCCAAATCAAATCAGTGTGAATCGAAGCATAATGCTATGTGTCAAATCACAACCCTTCGATTCACACACCCTTCGATTCACACACCCTTTTTCCTTTCTATTTGGGCCTGTAAAATAGTTTGTGTCGAAGCCTAAGGCTTTGTGTTGAACCATGCTATAATTATTTCACTCCAAGATTATTTTTATGTCTGTACAGGTTAGTTCTTAAAGCTGGAATGTGATTCAAACTTAAGTTGCTGCCTTGAATGCTCTTGGGTTCGAAAGAGATGTTGTGTTTGATTTTGGGTTTAAGAGTTTCCTAAGGTTTCAGCCTTAGTGTTCTCTCCTCTCTCTTTTTTTCTTCTTCTCCTTTTTTCTCGTCCCAAAATCCTCCTTTGTGCATTGTGAAACAAACTATTTATATAAGAGTGTTGCTGAGGTTTTGGGGGGGGGGGGGGGGGGGGGGGGCAAATAAAATTTGAACATTTTGGGTATGTTCTTTTCATAGCTTTCGAGGTGCAGCTCTTATATGCTAGTTTGGTGCAAATATGGGACTGGTTTAGAAGCAGCATAACTGGACTGTTTTGCAGCAGTTTTGGAGTGTTCTAGAAGCTTGGTGCATGGTTGTTTCATAGCAGTACAACAGACTGTTTTTGACATGGTTTTAGGATGTTGTGTGGACAGTACAACAAACTTGGGCTTGGGAGCATATAGGACTTTGTTCAGCAGCCTTTGACCAAACTCACCAACAGACGAAACAATTTTTGTTTCCACTAAATGTGTGTCCTTCAAATGGACCACACAATCTTCGACCAGACTCAACAACAGACGAAACAATGTTTGTTTCCACTAAATGTGTGTCCTTCGAATGGACCACACAACCTTCGACCAGACACAACAACAGACGAAACAATGTTTCCACCAAATGTGTGTCCTTCGAATGGACCACACAACCTTCGACCAAACTCAACAACAGACGAAACAATGTTTGTTTCCACCCAAATGTGTGTCCTTCGAATGGACCACCCAACCTTCGACCAGACTCAACAATAGATGAAACAATGTTTGTTTCCACCAAATATGTGTCCTTCGAATGGGCCACACAACCTTCGACCAAACTCAACAATATACGAAACAATTTTAGTTCCACCCAAATGTGTGTCCTTCGAATGGACCACACAACCTTCGACCAGACTCAACAACAGACGAAACAATGTTTGTTTTGACCAAATGTGTGTCCTTCGAATGGACCACACAACCTGAATGTACCACTTTGAGCATGCAAGAAGATCTCATTGGCATAGTCAAAATGAAAGAATTTTTGGATTGCTTTCCTACCAGTGACCATCAATTGATTAAGTGGTCTAAATTTCAAATGTCTAAACCTCAAACTGTAATTCATAGTGTATAAACTATGTGTGTCGAAGGGTTTAGAGGTGGAATCGAAGCAGGTTGGTTTGAAGGAAGCCATTGCCTTATGGATCGAAGAAAGCATGAAGAAAGTCATTGCTTTGTGGATCAAAGTAAGTGTGAAGGAAGCCACTGCTTTGTGGATCGAATCAAGCATGAAGGAAGCCACTTCTTTGTGGATCAAAGTAAGCATGAAGGAAGCCACTGCTTTATGGATCGAAGCAAGCATGAAGGAAGCCACTACATTATGGATCGGAACAATCATGAACGAAGCCATTGCCTTGTGGATTGAAGCAAGCATGAATGAAGCCATTGCTCAATAGAAGCTTGTGGATCGAAGCTTCTTCCTCAATTTGTTCAAATATGCCAACCACTCCTTTCGATCAGTCATGAAGCCTGAACCAGATTTTGAATTGAACATAGTTACCTGCATCTGCACACCCTTTTTGTCTGCTTTGTACTTGTGCAAACTTGAGCTTTTGAAAATATTTGTGAGAAATGTCTTGAGAAAAGAGAGGAAAAATTTTATGGTACAACATAAAGCAATTTTTGTAATGATTCTCGTATCATTGAGAATGTATACAAAATGTTTGTTTGAAAAGTGTTTTGAAAGTGTGAGGTGTAAATGGTTTTGTTTGTGAGCAAGAAATTACAAGCAATCTACCTACTCAAAATAGTCTTTGTTCTTTTCCTCCTCCTTTAGATAGTGCTTTCCTACAATTAGTTGGTAGATATCCATATCATTGGATGTGAGGGACAGGCGTGGGTAAGACAACTTGTAAGATGTTTTAGCAATTGTCGTAAGGGACTAAGATCATTTACCGAAGGCATCATTGAAGGGTCATTGAGAGACTATGATCTTTTAATCGAGGGTCTTTGCAAAAAACATCTCACGTTCGAGGGATATGACTATTTATATCCGAGATAACAAGTTTGGGTTACCCTAGAGGTGTAAGTGTGCAAGGTGTTTTGTTTTCAAGTATATTATCTTTGAATTTAGAGTTTTCCTATGGTTGATCTTAATCTTGTCATGCAAACCCTAATTACTAGCAATAATAAGGAAAACAATAAATTGCGAAATTTAAATGTCCTACGCTATTACAATACTTTGGGAATGGGGGGCATAAGTTTGTGAATAGGGGGAGGAAAGAAATAAAACCCTAATTACTATTACAAACCATTGAATATGAATTACAATAATTATGCACAAAATATAGAGATGAAGAAGAAATTTCTTTTAGGGCTTTTGATGAAAATGTTTAGAGATTAACCTAATTGAACTAATTAAGTTAATTTACAAAAGAAATTAATTATTTAATCAAAAAAACCTAAAATATAAGTTTATTGAAATTAAGAAGAAAATAAACCTAATTCTAAGTAAATTTGTTTAGAAAAATAATCTTGAACGTAAATATTAATTTGGAAAATATTTTAGAGTATAAACAAACTCTAGTTAACAAAATAAAATAAGTGTTTAAACATATACGAATTCAAACATATAAATTTCATGAGCTATAAATCAAAGATGAATGAGAACTTTACTGGTACCAAATAAAAACCTAATTTTTTCAGAAAGTTCATCTTTAAAATTCGCATCACTCAGGCAACATAAATGAAATCTAAGGACATGGTTATCTTCATGGCTATGATGTCTACATTTTTTATTCACAAAGTAATCATTAATGATGCTTGTAGAGAGAGTTCAAATTTGAGAAAACTTACCTCAAAACTGGAAATCATGTATGGAGTTTAAGCAACCCTGGAAGTGTGGTGATGATCTGGATAGCTTCACTGGACTCCTAGGAAGCTAATGCAACTCTTACTTTGCTTAAGATGCTTGAATCGTGCTGGAGAAGTCAATGTGCAGAGTTCTGTTTTTGAGTTTGGAAGATGAAGAAGATGATGTTACAATGATGGAACATGGATGAGGGTGAGTTATATTTGATGTATGGAAGCTTTGAGAATGATTTAGAGGGAAAACGCACGAGTGGATTGTGAGATTGAAGTTTTTGGTCAGAAATGCCAAGTTATGGAGGTTTCGATGCAGTTCTGAGTTTCAGGGAGTTTCAAGTCTTGTGAATTAGTGTCTTAGGTTGAAAATACATCTTCTACTTATAGGTAAGAGGTTTGACATCTTGAAGTAACCATAATTTTGAGATAACATGTTATGGTTTGGTTGAACATGATAAATCAAGTTGAATGGATTTTCGTAGTTCCAAGGTTCAAGTACAAGCATGGTGTGAGTTTGTTGGGTGCAGGGAGGTTTCTTCTTCACTTTACAATGAAGTGTGATCATAAGAAACAAGTGAGAGGCTCAATGCGTTTACTTGTGTGTGATACGGTGGGAGAACTGACTAGTGTTTTGCGTTTGTTTTCGCAAATGTTTCGGTTGAGCAAGAGTCGCCACCGACTTTTTATTTTATCCTAAGGAAAGGTTTAAAAAAGCACAGCAAAAACCTTTGAGATTTTTCTTGGGTTCGGGGAGTAGATTATAGAAAGGGAAGGTATTAGCACCCCTTCTATCCATGGTTATCCATGGGCTCTTAGGTACTCGCTTAGATCAACTTGCCTTGGTTTTCAATTGTTTGAAATGGTGCTTTGTGTGTGGTTTTGAAAATGTTTTGAAAAGATGCCTTGTGCTAGGCTAACCTTGTAACAAAAAAGGTGTTTTATCTTTTAAAAAGATGTTTCAAGGGTTTGAAAAGTTGATTTTGAAAGTGCTTGTGGAGTGGGTTTTGAAATTAGGCAAGTGTTTTCTTGGCAAATTGACAAGTACTTAAGAGTTTATCTACCCTAAAGTTTTCTCAAAGGTTTTGTCATGTTTTAAACCTTTTTGACAAATTTGTTCCACCATTGCATTTGGTGGACAATCTTGTCTTAGGAGATGAAAGGGACAGGCGCGGGTCATCGTTTGGACCATAATTGCAACGGCGTTAAATGTCTTTGGGCAATTTTCTTTAAGGGACTTGATCATTTGTTTTTGTTTTGTTTTGAAAAGTTTTATCGCGGGACTATGATCATTCAATTTGTTTGCTTTGCCCAAAGAAATTCAACATGCAACATGGCCCATTTTTGAAGGCAACAAAGTGGAGTACCCTAGGGGTGTTAGTGTGCAAGTGTGTTTTATTGCATACAAGAGTTTTTCTTTGAATTAGGTTTTTCTATTTCATTGATTTTATCTTGTCATACACGTCCTAATTACTAGCAATAAGAAGCAAAAATGTAAAATCCTACGCTATTACAATAATTAGGGGAGGGGGATACACATTTGTACATGGGGGTTTCAACGAGAAAAATAGACAAAAAAGAAAATAGCGAAAAACAAGATATATAGAGAGAGAGAGAGGGAGCCCGCGCGCTGTTGGGAGGCCATCAGAAGTTCTGACCCAGATCCGCTGCCAGATGATCAACCTGTTGGTGAAACTGGATGAGTCAGAACTTCTGACTCTAGAACCTGCAAAACAGAACCTTGTTAGTGGGGAAATCAGAAGTTCTGATTTCCCTGCGCTGCAAGATAGAAGTTTGTTAGTGGAGAAACCAGAAGTTCTGATTCTGCTGAAAAGGCAATAACTCTCAGAGGTTCTGATGTCATTGACAGCAAAACAGGCTTCAGATGTGCTAACGTCAAAGTCAGCACTTGGCTTTTTCCTGTACTAATCAGAACATCTGCAATCCTGTTGTTACTCCACAAAACAGGAAACATATTTGGAACAGATCCAGCAAATAGCAAAAATGTTTCAGAGGTCAGAATCACCAAGGTCACAGGCAAGTCCTATACTGGCTTAGAACGTTCTGAGGTAGGAAAGTCCTCAGAACATAAACAGCAATAACATGAATATTTACATTATGTTACTTGAATATGCACAGCTGATGATGCTTAACAGTGTGGTGAGGGTCAGCAGGTGCTTACCTGACTGTCTGGAAAATGGTGGGTGAAAGTTAGCTTTTGGTTCTGGTGGTGTTCTGGACAGATTTGGAAAAGGGGAAGTGAAGGTGTATATGTGTATAGGGTCAGAAGTTTGGAAAGAATGTTTTTGGTTTACAGAAAAGAGCTGGATGTTTGATGAAGTTGAAGGTAAGAAACTTAAAGTTATGAAACAAAGCTGGAGATTTTGGCAGAGTTTCAGAATGTTATGTTGCTAGGAGTTTCGTTTCTCTCTTAGCAGTTTTTCTGTTTCTTTTCTTGAACCCCTTTTGCAGTGGTGAAAGCTCTCTATTTATAGGCAAAGTTCTTGTGGATGCCTTGAACATTTAAGGTGCCAACAGAGTTTGAATTTGTTCTTTGACAGAAATTCCTGGGAAGTTGTGATAACAGCTAACTTTCAGCCTAGGTAGCAGCAGCAGGCGTAGATTGGGGAGAAGTGACCTCTGAAGTGGGCGGTGGCGTGAAGACCCATGCCAGAATCTGTGCAAAAGCATTTTCCAAGCCACACGTGAATGCTCAGGAGTGGTTGGAAGCATTAATGGGCATTAAATGGTGACAAGACCTGTCAATACCAACATTCTGGTAAGGGAAACCAGCGTTGAATCAGCAGCGTAAACCATGCTCTGGCCTTGGCTACCTGTTGTCTTAGCAAACTCTGGAAATTCTCCTGGTTTTCTGGTACGTTCCTTGGATCTACTTCTGGACAATTTGGATTTAGAGATTTTGTATCAATGTGACACCTATCCTTCTGACCTTTCATCTTCTGATTTCAACCTGTTCTGAAGGAGTCTTCATACTTTCCTGTTTCTCTTGTATTCCTTTAGCAAGTTCTGACTGAGCTTGTGTAACTGCTGAAGGGGCATGTTCTGTTTGAGGCTTACACTCTGAACCACGTTTACAACTTCTGATTGAACTGATATAACTGCTGAAGAGCCAACTTCTGACCACGCTGAGCCAAGCTTGCAACTTCTGACCGTCTTCATCTGGAATGGGTCCAGAAGTTCTGGAGCGCTGATTTTTCTAAAAACACTTATTTTAAAGAAGCACTTAGAACTTGATTTTCCTTAAGATGAAAGCGTTGTTTCCGGACTTTGTGAGACCATCTTGCTCTTGTAAGTGGCTTGCTTGGGCAAAAGGATAACCCAGGACTTGGATTTGTTTCGGGGGACTTTGAAAAATCTAAGATGGTTTCCTGAAGCAAGGGAGGGCAAATTTTGGGGTACAACAGTTGCCCCTGTCCAATCTTCTTGGACCTGAAGAGTTAGATTGGCCAGTTTGCCTTTCGCGACTCGAGGGTAAAAGGAGATTGGACACTAGAGTGCCCGGAAATTTGCACTCATCAAAGCACTGGATGCGGGAATGGGCTTAGAGATGCCATTTGGAGATGGGCTTAACGATGCCATCTAGGAGAGTGACAGAAACTTGTCGGGGATGGGCTTAAAGATGCCATTCGGAAGGGAACATTAGGAAAGTGTCCAAGCTTTGGACCATTTCTGAATTGGGGGTCTGAACAAGCAATAGGTTGACATTCGTTGTTGGGGGGAACCTGCAAGCTGTTTTCAGGAAGTCGCATCTAAACAAGTTGATAGATTAACATCCGTTACTTGGGAAGAATCCATGAACCGTTTTCAGAAGTCTGGAAGAAGAAACTGAACAAGTGACAGGTTAACATCCGTTTACTTGGAGAAACCGTGAACTGTTTTCAGAAATCTTGAGATTGAATCAGCAATAGAGCAGCATCCGTTGTTGGGAAGCTTCCGTAAACTGTCTTTAAAAAGTTGCATCTGAACAAGTTGATGGATTAACATCCGTTACTTGGGAAGAATCCATGAACTGTTTTCAGAAGTCTTGAGAAGAATCTGAACAAGTGATAGGTTAACATCCGTTTACTTGGAGAACCCGTGAACTGTTTTCAGAAATCTTGAGATTGAATCAGCAATAGAGCAGCATCCGTTGTTGGGAAGCTTCCGTAAACTGTCTTTAAAAAGTTGCATCTGAACAAGTTGATGGATTAACATCCGTTACTTGGGAAGAATCCATGAACTGTTTTCAGAAGTCTTGAGAAGAATCTAAACAAGTGATAGGTTAACATCCGTTTACTTGGAGAACCCGTGAACTGTTTTCAGAAATCTTGAGATTGAATGATTTTAGTTTGTCGACTGATCTTACCTGAAAAGGCAAAGAGTTAGTTGTATGCAATGCTATGATGCATGATACAATGTATATTTTGTGTTATGAATGTAAATGGATGTGCATGTAAGCTGGAGAGCTGTCTTGCACAGGATAGATGAATCCGGGATAGCGAAAGATAGAAGTATCCTGACTGCTGCCGGGGAAGATAAGTCCTGGGTCGTTACTGGGGAACCTGGAGCTTGGGTTGTATACCAATCTTCTGGGGAATTCCTGAAGTCTTCTACTGGGGAGTACCAAACTAGTGGACTTAAAGTTGGGGAGGCCAGATTGAGAATCTTCAGCTTGGAGAGAAGTTGTTAGAACAATGTTTGAATCTAGTACCCTATAATTAAGTTTTGATGATAACAAAGTGAAAAGATATAGTAGTTAAATATTTCATGATTGAATTATATGCTACTTAAAATTACTATGCTCTGACTTGCAGATATGCTGATTAAAATAAGCAAGATCACGTTCTCAGCATCAGAATATGAGTTTGCACACCAGCATCAGAAGTTACTGAATCAGAACGTCAAGATCAGAAGATCAACGCTTGCACATGCTGAAGCTTGATGAACAGAACTGCGCGTAAAATACTCTGATACAGAATCAAATTAGTTCATCAGCAGCGAAGCAGAATCAGAATGAGCCAAGCCAGAACATGCATTGAAGAAGCAACGGTACTGTGCATTGAAAGCTAATCAATACCAACGGCATCATTCTAGACAAGATCTGCTCAGAAAGGAAAGCTTGTTAATAGCATTGAATCAAGAATATTTGCTTCAACGTTCATCTTCTCAAGTGCTATATAAACCAAGCTTTGAAGATTATCACGGCTAATGCTTCCAAACTCTCTACACGCAAAAAGTTGAACAATAATCTTAACTCTACAAGTTTTGCTAAACCACCAAACTCTGATACTCTATTAGCGTTTAGCATCTTAGTATTCTAAGCTTCATTTGTGTAAACATCACAGTTGTGATATAGTTTTTGTAGAAAACATTCATACACACTTGTTCATTCCTTTGTAAGAAAGTGTTGCCTTGACAAACCGGATTGTGGTTTGAATCAAGAAGGTTTTAGCAGTTGCTAAAGCAGATTTGTATTCAGTTGAATATAGTGAATTAAGACCTCGTTGGAGAGAGGCGAAATCACCTTGAACGGGTGGACTGGAGTAGTTTGAGATCAAACGAACCAGGATAAAAATACCTTGTCATTTGCTTTAAAGTTTCCAGTTTTACAATTCAACCCCCCCTTCTTGTGTTTTTCACCCCTTCAATTGGCATCAGAGCGCCTGGTTCTGAGCTAAAACACTTAACCGTGTCAGTAAAAGATCCAGCGTCAGAAAAACACTATGGCAGGAAACAACTCTCATTTCAGCAATGACAACAATGAGGATAGAGACAGATTCAGCGGCAAACCTCCAGTCTTTGATGGAGAAAACTTTGACTACTGGAAAGACAGAATTGAAAGCTTCTTTCTAGCACATGATGCTGATCTGTGGGATATGGTGACAGATGGATACACGCACCCTGTTAATGCAACTGGTCAGAAGATTGATAGAAAATCAATGACTGATCAACAAAAGCGTGATTTCAAGAATCACCATAAGGCCAGAACCATCCTCCTCAGTGCTATCTCCTATACTGAGTATGAGAAGATCTCCAACAGAGACACAGCTAAGAACATCTTTGATTCTCTCAGAATGACGCATGAGGGCAACGTCCAAGTCAAGGAAACAAAGGCTCTGGCGCTCATTCAGAAGTATGAGGCGTTTAAAATGGAAGAATCTGAATCCATTGAAACTATGTTCTCCAGATTCCAGATTCTGGTAGCTGGTCTCAAAGTTCTGGACAAGGGGTACTCTACTGCTGACCATGTCAAGAAGATAATCAGAAGTTTACCCAAGCAGTGGAGGCCTATGGTTACTGCTCTGAAGCTGGCGAAAGATCTCAACAAAATCACTCTGGAGGAACTTATAAGCTCCCTCAGAAGTCATGAGATAGAGCTGGAAGCTGACGAGCCTCAGAAGCAAGGTAAGCCTATAGCTTTAAAATCTAACAGAAAATTTGAATCTAAAGTTTTGCAGGCAGTTGAAGAAACATCTGATGGATCCTCATCAGAAGAAGACGAGCTTTCTCTTCTCTCCAGAAGAGTAAATCAACTGTGGAAGCAAAGACAAAAGAAATTCAGGAATCCCAGAAGATCTGATCAGAACGAGTCTTCCTCCAGATACAGAAGAACAGATTCTTCCTCTGGATACAGAAGATCTGAAGGCTCCTCAGGTAGCAAGAAGCCAAATACAAAAGACATCATCTGCTACGAGTGCAATGAGCAAGGTCACTACAAGAGTGACTGCCCAAAGCTTCAGAGGGAAAAGCCAAAAAGGAAGTTTGGAAGAGAGAAGAAGAAAAGTCTCATGGCCACATGGGATGACTCTGACTCGTCTGAAGCTGACTCAGAATCAGATGATGAAAGGGCGAACATAGCGCTTATGGCTAACATTCCAGATGACAGTGAAGCTTCTGACTCAGACTCAGAATCAGACACAGAAGAGGTATTCCCTAACTTCGCTGTTAATTTTACAAAGGCTGAACTTGCTGAAAGCCTAAATGAAATTCTGGAACGTTATCAGCAGATTAGAGCTAAATTCAGAGACCTGAAAAGGACTCTTGAATCTGACTCTAATAAGTCTGAGAGTCTCAAATTGGAAAACTCTGAGCTGAGAGATAAAATTTTAAAATTAGAAAACTCTTTACAAAACTCTCAGAAGGTACCAATTTCTGAAACTCCCAGCAACGCTGATGAGATCATCAAGGAGTATGATCATAGTTTCCAGAAGTTCCTTGCTAAAAGCATAGATAGAAGCAGAATGGCTTCAATGATCTATGGAGTTAGCGGAAACGGCAGGAAAGGAATAGGATACCTAGGTAAGGTTCCTACACCTAAAAATGTCATGGATTTAACAATTAAATACACTCCTCTAAATTCACACTTTGTGTATGGTCACACACATGACATCAAATATACTAGTAGTAATCACTTTGTGAAACCAAAATTCAACCAGAGTTTTGGTAAAACTAACAAATCAGGACCCAAGAAGATCTGGGTACCTAAGGATAAAATAATACATGTTGCAGATATCTTTAGCAGCAAGTCAGAAACACCAGTCATGGTACCTGGACTCTGGCTGCTCACGTCACATGACGGGAAGAAGGCATATGTTCCAAAGCCTGGAACTTAAGCCTGGAGGCCACGTTGGCTTTGGAGGCAATCAGAGGGGAAAGATAATTGGCTCTGGAACTGTAGGTAACGGAAATCTTCCCTCTATTAATAATGTTCTGCTTGTTGATGGATTGATGCATAACCTGTTATCCATAAGTCAATTAAGTGATAACGGTTATGATATAATCTTTAATCAAAAATCATGTAAAGCTGTTAGTCAGAAAGATGGGACTATCCTATTTAATGGTAAGAGGAAAAACAACATTTACAAAATCAAACTTTCTGAACTTAAGAGTCAGAACGTAAAATGTCTTCTGTCTGTTAACAACGAGCAATGGATCTGGCACAGAAGATTGGGACATGTTAGTATGAGAAGAATATCTCAGATTAACAAACTCAATCTGGTCAGAGGACTTCCAAATTTGAAGTTCAATTCAGATGCTCTGTGTGAAGCATGTCAGAAAGGCAAATTTGCAAAACCCTCTTTTAAATCCAAAAATGTTGTTTCTACCTCTAAGCCATTAGAACTTCTGCACATTGACTTATTTGGACCAGTTAAAACTGCTTCTGTCAGTGGCAAGAAGTATGGGTTAGTAATCGTAGATGACTATAGCAGATGGACATGGGTAAAGTTCTTAAGACACAAGGACGAGTCACACTCTGTGTTTGTTACCTTCTGTAACCAAGTTCAGAATGAAAAAGATCTTAGAATCGTTAAAGTCAGAAGTGATCATGGTGGAGAATTTGAAAATAAAGATTTTGAGTCATTCTTTAATGACAAAGGCATTCTGCATGATTTCTCTTGTCCTAGAACTCCTCAACAAAATGGAGTTGTAGAACGAAAGAACAGAACATTGCAAGAAATGGCCAGAACCATGATCAACGAGACAAACGTTGCTAAGACTTTCTGGGCAGAGGCAATAAACACAGCGTGCTACATTCAGAATAGAATCTCAATAAGACCTATTCTGGAAAAGACTCCATATGAATTGTGGAAGAACAGAAAGCCCAACATTTCGTATTTTCATCCATTTGGATGTACTTGCTATATGTTAAACACTAAGAATTATTTGAACAAGTTTGATTCTAAGGCACAGAAGTGTATTATGTTAGGATACTCTGAACGCTCAAGAGGGTACAGAGTATACAATACAGAAACACAGATTGTGGAAGAATCAATCAGTGTTCGTTTTGATGACAAGCTTGACTCTGAAAAGTCAAAGCAGAATGAAAATCTTGCAGGTATAGAAATTGAATTTGCAGGTTCTGAAGACAGGTCATCAGAAGCTCTCAACACAGACATTCCTTCAACGTCTGAAAGAAGCAATGCTAGAAATCCTACAACTGCTGCTGATCAACCTCAGAAGAGATTACCCAGAAGCAGTTTGGATCACCCAGAAGAGACTATCCTAGGAAGAAAGGAAGATCCAATCAGAACAAGAGCAAGCTTCAGAAACTCTGAAGAAACTCTGATGGGACTTGTGTCTCTGATTGAACCTTCTTCTATTGATGAAGCACTTCTGGACAATGACTGGATTCTGGCAATGCAAGAAGAGCTGAATCAATTCACCAGAAACGACGTTTGGGATCTCGTTCCAAGACCAAAAGGATTCAACGTCATTGGAACAAGATGGGTGTTCAGAAACAAGCTCAATGAACAAGGTGAAGTCGTCAGAAACAAGGCACGACTGGTTGCACAAGGTTATAGTCAGCAAGAGGGGATAGACTATACAGAAACCTTTGCCCCAGTCGCCAGGTTAGAATCTATCAGACTCTTAATCTCATTTGCTGTTAATAGAGGCATCACTCTGTATCAGATGGATGTCAAAAGTGCATTCTTAAATGGTTATATAGAAGAAGAAGTGTATGTTCACCAACCCCCAGGTTTTGAAAATACTAAACATCCAGAACATGTTTTCAAACTGAAAAAGTCACTGTATGGTCTGAAACAAGCTCCCAGAGCTTGGTATGAAAGGCTAAGTAACTTTCTGCTTGAAAATGAGTTCACCAGAGGGAAAGTGGACACCACTCTATTCTGTAAAACAGTTAAGAGTGACATTTTAGTCTGTCAAATTTATGTTGATGATATAATCTTTGGTTCTACTAATCCTTCTCTTGGAAGAAAATTTGCTAAGTGTATGCAGGCAGAATTTGAGATGAGCCTCATGGGGGAACTGAAGTTCTTTTTAGGAATTCAGATCAATCAAACTCCAGAGGGAACTTACATTCATCAGAGCAAATACATCAGAGATCTTCTGAAGAAATTTGACCTCTCAGAATGTAAGCCATCAAAGATTCCAATGCATCCCACGTGCATTCTGGAAAGAGAAGAGGTAAGCAAAAGCGTAGAACAGAAGGTCTACAGAGGTATGATTGGTTCTCTCCTTTATCTGACTGCTTCAAGACCTGATATTCTATTCAGTGTATGTATTTGTGCTAGATTCCAATCAGATCCTAGAGAATCTCACTTAACAGCTGTTAAGCGAATTTTCAAGTATCTGAAAGGTACTACTAATCTGGGTTTGTTTTATAGAAAATCTAGTGATTACAGTTTAGTAGGCTACTGCGACGCTGATTTTGCTGGAGACAGAGTGGAACGCAAAAGTACTTCTGGAAGCTGCCAGTTTCTGGGAGAAAATCTGATCTCGTGGTCCAGCAAAAGGCAATCAACTATTGCTCTGTCAACAGCAGAAGCTGAGTACATAGCAGCAGCTGGATGTAGCACACAGATGCTCTGGATGAAAAGTCAGCTTGAAGACTTCCAGATTTTTGAGAGTAACATTCCTATTCTTTGTGATAATACTTCTGCTATTTGCTTGAGTAAGAATCCTATTTTACATTCTAGAGCTAAGCATATAGAAATAAAACATCATTTCATTAGGGACTATATTCAGAAAGGCATTTTAAACTTGAAATTTATAGATACAGACCATCAATGGGCTGATATCTTTACAAAACCCCTTTCAGAAGATAGGTTTAATTTCATTCTGAAACATCTCAGCATGAAAGTATGCCCAGAATGAAAATGCTTTAATTCCATATTTTTATCTTTCAGAATGTAATTATATTACTGTGAACTTCTGATCAATCTTTGTCTCAGAAAGTTAGAACATGCAGATTGTATCAGAGGCAAGTCTAAAGATCTGAGAGTCTAATCTCAAATACAGACGTGCTGATCACTACATCAAACAAGTGTCATCCAATCATCAGCAAATCCCTGAAGCAGAACGCGTGCACGCTTCTGAGAAAGGAAAGCGCTGATTGGGTGCATTGAGACACATGTCTGGTAACCGTTTTTAAGTATCTTTCTCAAATCCCCCAAAATCAGCAAGCATTAAATGCAAAAGTAATCACGCTTGTTAATTGCAATCATTATTTTTTTTCTCTCTCTTAAAAACGTTTTATTTTTCAAAATAATTTTTGAAAATCCTATTTAAGCACATTACTCTTCATGTTTATTCTTTACGCTTATTCATAATCTCTTAAGAATTTTTCTGCATATCTCCTTCAAAACCCTAGCTTTTCTCAAATCACTCTCAAGCTTTTTGTGTGAGAACAATGGCATCCTCCAGCATTTCTGCAGGAAATCAGAAGAAAGAAACCTCTGAGCAATATCAAGCGCCTACCAGAACTCTTCTCACACCGGTTAAGAATCTTGAGGTTCTCTCTGAATTAATCATCGATTTCGAAAGTTTGAAGGATAATGGATTTGACCTATCTGCTGAAGTCAAAGCTCAGAAGTGGGAGAGGTACTTTGATAGATTGGTTGGACCAACCTTCCCAGAGCTTGTCAAAGAATTTTGGATTCATGCCAAGATTGATAAGCATCTAGTTATCTCTTCTGTCATGGGGAAGAAGATAATAATTTCTGAAGACCTCATTGCCAGGTTAATAGGTCAGAGTGGTGGTGGAGTCCGTTGTGTGGACATGGCTGATAGGTGCCCTGATATTGGTGTGGTAGCAAACTGCATCTTCACTCTTGGTTTTCCCAGCAGCAAAATCAAGGATCTGAAGGATCACTGCAGAGTGTGGGCCAAGATTGTCCTAGGCTGTTTCAATCACAGGAAGCCAACAAGCTCTCCTGACTATATAAACGTGGATCAGCAATTTCTGATCTACTTTATTAATCAGAGGGTGAAGATCAATTTGGCACACTTCCTGTTCAATCATCTGAAGACTAGTGTGAAAGAGACTAGAGAAGAAGAAAGGACGAAAAGAGACTGGATACCTTTTGGGAGGCTCATATCAGATATTCTGACAGAGAATAAGCTGATAGATTATCTGAGCGAAGCTAAAGTACTGGGCAATTTTGAACCAACTGTTGGAAAACCGCTGAATGCCAAGAATCTGAAAAAGATGAAGCTGATAGACAATATCAGGAAGGAACCCAGAGCTTCTTCAACTGCTGACATCTCCAGAAGAAGAGTGCCTCTGAATGATTTTCCAAGATTTTCTGAGATGGAATCTCACCCTGATATGGTTGCCAAGTATCCAGATTCTCCTAAGGCAGAAGTTGCAGGTTCTAAGCTGAAGATCAAAGACCTGAGTCAAGTTCAACCTGAAGTGACTCAGAAGAAGTCAAAGAAGAGGAAAGCAGAAGGATCATCTCACCAGACTCCAAAGAAACGAGGTAATCCATCTGCTGCTCCTATTTCAATTTCAACTACTATTCCATCATCTGTTGCTCCACCCCAAACCTCTCACAGAATTTCCATTCCAATCCCCACTATTGATGAAAACATACCAGAAGACCCTTCTGAGGCCTTACAACTCAGAAGAACCAGAATTAAAATTCCTCTCAAAATTACCAAACAACAACCAACTGTTTCAACAACATCATCACTTGATAGCGTGCTAGCTGACATTGAGCGTGAACATGCTTCTGTTCAACCTCACTCTGAACCACCAAATATTCCTCCTCCACAACCTGAACCAGAAATTCAACCAGAACCACAACCAGAACCAGAACAACAACAACCTATCACAGAAGAACCTCTGATCCCTGAACAATCAGAAGTTCCACCTCCTCAACCAGAAAATAATCCTCCCTCACCTCAAACAGAGTTTCATCGCTATGAAACCCCATCTCCTCATCATTCTGATCCCCACTCACCTCAACCTTCACCGCTGGCAATCCAGTTGCCATGTGGAACCACCATTATCACACCCCAGTTACCATCATCAGAGGAATCAACACCTCCAAAAACTCCAACCACTCCAATAGACATATCCTCTGACTCTGATAACCATCCACCAAAACAAACAGCACCTCAGCACACCTCTGAAAACCAATCATCTGAAAACCCCAGCAGAACATTCATTGACTTAACAAGTCTTGAACGTCTTGCTGATTTAAGACACAAATTGGCCATTCCCAAACCAAAGCAATTAGATGTTGGCTCTGGTATTTTGGACTTTGAAACAGGTATGCTGCAGTGGATTACTTCGCTGAAGCAAGTTTGTCCGGGGATGATCGACCCAGCTGCTTCTGATCAGCTCTGGTCACAGTTCAGAGTATGGGTTCGTGCTGAAGCACTCAAGCTGCAGGACGTCAACTATGAGCAGGCTCAACAGAACTTTAGCAAGCTGCTGAAGGAAGTTGAGAGTCAGCTGCCTCAAGAAGTTGTGCTCCCTCTAGACTCTGAATCGTGGTCTGAGAAAGAACAAGCTGCACAGGTGGAACCAGCAGAAGAAGACAAGACTCTTCAAGAAGAAAATCCAGCAGAAGATGTAGCTGAAAGCTCTGAGAAGCTTCCTCCTGCTGAAAGTTCTCAAGCTGCCTTGGACAGGCAGGCTCTGGAAGAATTAAGGCTGAATGACTTGCGTCTACAGCAGCGGATGGATGAGAATAATCAGAAGATGGAAGCAAGAATGAATGTCCAGGACAGCAAGATTGATACTGTTGTCACCATGGTTCAGAAGCAGAATGCAACTTCTGAAAAGATTCAGGCAATGCTGGAAAGCCTGTTCTCACGCATGCCCCCACAACCTTGAAATTTTTTTTCATGCATGACATTCTCTATATTTTCTTCATTTTCTGATGTACTTTTGACTATGTTTTGACTATGGTTTGTAATGCTATTTTGCTCTAATTCTGAACTATCTTTAATATTATTAGTTTTTCTGATCTAAATCATTTTAGCACATCACCAGCACTTTTTGATTGCTGACAAAAAGGGGGAGAACAAGAATGATATTTAAAATCAATAACGGCTAACTAGACAGAAATTCTCAAACATTCTAACTCTATTACTTGAAATGTTTTTCTGTTTTGTCGTTAAGTCTACAGGCACAATGAAGACTAGAAGCTCTGATCAAAATGTAGAAGCTCATGTTGCTCTGATCAAATATGAAGTTCTGATATATGAAGATCTGATCGACCTAACACTCTGATCCAAAGCAAAGCTCTGACAGGAAAAACTCTGAAGCTCTGCTCTCTGATAAGTCAAAGACTTATAATCTGATGCTCAAAGATAGAAAAAGATCTGACTCTGAAGAACACACATATCAAAGGGAAGTAACAAACTCAGGGGGAGTATCTCTTAACTCTGACTTCTCCGTACTTCTTATTCTGATACATAGATCTGATAACTTTTCACGTTATTTTTTATTTAAAATATCTAGTTTTTGTCATCATCAAAAAGGGGGAGATTGTTAGAACAATGTTTGAATCTAGTACCCTATAATTAAGTTTTGATGATAACAAAGTGAAAAGATATAGTAGTTAAATATTTCATGATTGAATTATATGCTACTTAAAATTACTATGCTCTGACTTGCAGATATGCTGATTAAAATAAGCAAGATCACGTTCTCAGCATCAGAATATGAGTTTGCACACCAGCATCAGAAGTTACTGAATCAGAACGTCAAGATCAGAAGATCAACGCTTGCACATGCTGAAGCTTGATGAACAGAACTGCGCGTAAAATACTCTGATACAGAATCAAATTAGTTCATCAGCAGCGAAGCAGAATCAGAATGAGCCAAGCCAGAACATGCATTGAAGAAGCAACGGTACTGTGCATTGAAAGCTAATCAATACCAACGGCATCATTCTAGACAAGATCTGCTCAGAAAGGAAAGCTTGTTAATAGCATTGAATCAAGAATATTTGCTTCAACGTTCATCTTCTCAAGTGCTATATAAACCAAGCTTTGAAGATTATCACGGCTAATGCTTCCAAACTCTCTACACGCAAAAAGCTGAACAGTAATCTTAACTCTACAAGTTTTGCTAAACCACCAAACTCTGATACTCTATTAGCGTTTAGCATCTTAGTATTCTAAGCTTCATTTGTGTAAACATCACAGTTGTGATATAGTTTTTGTAGAAAACATTCATACACACTTGTTCATTCCTTTGTAAGAAAGTGTTGCCTTGACAAACCGGATTGTGGTTTGAATCAAGAAGGTTTTAGCAGTTGCTAAAGCAGATTTGTATTCAGTTGAATATAGTGAATTAAGACCTCGTTGGAGAGAGGCGAAATCACCTTGAACGGGTGGACTGGAGTAGTTTGAGATCAAACGAACCAGGATAAAAATACCTTGTCATTTGCTTTAAAGTTTCCAGTTTTACAATTCAACCCCCCCTTCTTGTGTTTTTCACCCCTTCAGAAGTATCTCTGGAGATTTCACTGGGGAACTCAAGATTTTTCTTCCTAAAGACTCTGTCGGGAGAAGGCTTGAAAGTCTGACTCCGCTGGGGGTTGTCCATTTGAAGCTTTTGATCTGCTGGGGATACTGAGGCTTAAACTCTGAGGGAAAACGATTTCCGGAAGATTCTCTGGCTGGGGATTTGCAAAGATAAACTCCTCCGGGGATAGTATTGATAAGTTATTGTTGGGGGAATTTTGAGGAACTCCGTTGGGGATGGGAAGAATTTCGGCGAGCGCGATCTCCCTTGGTTGTTAGCTGAGGATAACCCAGTTATAAGCCTTCGTGAGGAATGACTTTGAATAAAACTCGGAAGGGACGTCCGTACTCTGCGGGGAGATATCCTTCGGGACCTTACCGGAGATAAGTTTTGAGAGCCTGCTGGAGATAGACCTCAGGGTTTGCCAGGGATGTGGATTACAGATCTTGAGGGATTTCCTTTGAAAGGGTGTCAAAAAATCCGTTTGCACTTTTATCCTATCAGTAATCCTTTTCTTAGGTTCAATTAGGAAGTGATCATGTTTCAAATGCATATGCCTATTTAACAAAACATTGGACGTTTCTCAAAATAAAACAAATAGTGCAAGAGAAAAAGAAAAAGGGAAGTGACACAAATTTTGGGAAGAGTATTTGTATTGATTTTCTTTGGGTATATTTGTACAAAGGAGACAATCATCCTAGTAAGAGGATCTTGTCGTAAATATTTGAAAAATTCATACAAAATAAAGATGGCTATGTGAAATAATTCCATGGGATTCCATTCTGCTGTAGCTTTCACAACTCTGAACCTCTGTCCATTCAATGCTTCGTTTGACGATGGCTGGATTGATCAGAAACCTGGAACCGGTTGATGAAGAGATCGTTTTTGAAGTGATCCGACGAGACATAGTCATACGCTTTAATTCCCTAACTTGTGCCTGAATCGCCCTTTCGGGTTTTCGATCCACCGGGAAACCCCCTTTTTGCCCAAGCCGCCCTTTCGGGTTTTCGACTTGCCGGGTGTACAGATTTTTTTTGTTTTTATCCCTAATTTTTGCCTGAACCGCCCTTTCGGGTTTTCGGTTCACCGGGATGCCCATTTTTGCCCAAGCCGCCCTTTCGGGTTTTCGGCTTGTCGGGTTATTTTATGCGTAGTATCTTTTGACTATGTCTGCGTTCGCAGGGTGGGGAAAATCGTCGCCGTCCATGGTGGTCAGAATCATTGCACCACCAGAAAATATGCCTTTGATCACAAATGGTCCTTCATATGTAGGAGTCCATTTGCCCCTGGGATCACTTTGCGGCAAGATAATCCGCTTGACTACTAGATCTCCGACTTGATACACTTGACGTCTGACTTTCTTATTGAAGGCCTTGATCATCCGTTTTTGATATGTCTGACCGTGACATATAGCCGCAAGTCGCTTTTCGTCGATCAGATTGAGTTGATCAAGTCGGGTCTGCATCCAATCATCCTCATTCAAACCTGCATCCTTCATAATCCTTAGAGACGGGATCTGAACTTCCATAGGCAAAACAGCTTCCATGCCATAAACTAAAGAAAATGGGGTTGCCCCAGTTGAAGTACGTATCGTCGTACGGTATCCATGCAGCGCAAACGGCAACATCTCATGCCAGTCTTTGTAAGTGACTGTCATTTTCTGAATGATCTTTTTAATGTTTTTGTTCGCAGCTTCAACAGCACCGTTCATCTTCGGCCGATAGGGAGACGAATTGTGATGATAAATCTTGAACTGTTCGCATAATGCAGTGATCATTGTGTTATTCAGATTTGTACCGTTGTCCGTGATGATTCTGTCTGGAACACCATACCGACATATGAGGTTATGTTTGATAAAGCGGGCAACCACATTTTTAGTGACAGAGGCGAAGGAAGCTGCTTCGACCCATTTAGTGAAGTAGTCAATGGCAACCAGGATGAAGCGATGTCCGTTGGAAGCCGTGGGCTTGATCTCTCCAATCATATCAATGCCCCACATTGCAAAGGGCCACGGAGCAGTCAGGACGTTGAGGGGAACCGGAGGAACATGAACTTTGTCAGCATAGACTTGACACTTGTGACAAGTACGGGAATGTTGATGGCAGTCAGCCTCCATGGTAGACCAGTAATAGCCTGCCCTTAGGATCTTCTTAGCCATTGTATGCCCGCTCAAGTGAGTGCCAAATGGTCCGCTGTGTATGTCGGTCATAATCAACTCTGCTTCAGCCTTATCCACACATCGGAGTAATACATAATCATGGCTTCGTTTGTAAAGGATGCCGTTGCTCAGGAAGAACTTAGCAGCGAATTTCCTTAAGAACTTCTTGTCATTCACGGAAGCTCCTTCAGGATAATCTTGGGTCTCGAGATACCTTTTGATTTCATGGAACCAAGGTTGTTCCACTACTTCTTCGGTATTAATCTCGTGACAATGCGCGGGTTCATCCATTCGCTCGATGGTGACTTGGGGAGCCTCGTTATCCCAGTTGAGTTTAAACATGGAGGACATTGTGGCTAGAGCATCTGCTAGCTGATTCTCTTCTCGCGGAAAGTGCTCGAAGGTAATTTGCTCGAAGTGAGGCAACAATGTCAGAACATGTTCTTTGTATGGAATAAGATTAGGATGTTTGGTATCCCAATCTCCTTTGATCTGGCTGATGACCAAAGCCGAGTCCCCGAATACGATCAAAGATTTGATCCCCAAGTCTATAGCAGCCTTGAGACCAAAGATGCAGGCTTCATGCTCAGCCATATTGTTTGTGCAGCTGAAGCAAAGTCAGGCCGTGAAAGGAGTGTGGCATCCTTCCGGAGAAATGAGTACTGCGCCAATACCGTTTCCAAGCGCATTTGAAGCACCGTCAAAGTACAGGATCCATCGGGATCCCTTTTCGGGTCCGTCATACGGTCCGTCACCTTTAATGTTGTCCAGATTCATGATATCCTCGTCTGGGAAGTCAAATCTCATGGGTTGATAGTCTTCGATAGCCTGATGAGCCAGATGGTCAGCTAATACACTCCCTTTTATAGCTTTTTGGGTGGTGTACTGGATGTCATACTCTGTAAGGATCATTTGCCATCTAGCTATCCTTCCAGACAAAGCGGGCTTTTCGAATATATACTTGATAGGATCCATTTTGGAAATCAACAAGGTAGTATGAGTCAACATATACTGCCTTAGTCGGCGAGCAGCCCATACCAAAGCGCAGCAAGTTTTCTCGAGCAGTGAGTAGCGAGTCTCACAGTCGGTAAACTTTTTGCTAAGGTAATAAATAGCATGCTCTTTTCGACCAGACTCATCATGCTGGCCCAAAACACACCCCATTGAGTTATCCAAGACGGTCAAATACATGATCAATGGTTTTCCTTCGACGGGTGGCATCAGAATAGGAGGTTCTAGCAAATACTCCTTGATTCTATCAAAAGCAGCCTGGCAGTCGTCGTTCCATTCAACTACCTGATCTTTTTTCAAGAGTTTGAAAATTGGCTCACAGGTAGAAGTCAGATGCGAAATGAATCTGGCAATATAGTTTATGCGCCCCAAGAAACCCCTAACTTCCTTTTCAGTACGGGGAGCAGGCATCTCTTGTATTGCTTTTACTTTTGCCGGATCGACTTCAATGCCTTTGTTGCTTACAATGAATCCCAGGAGTTTACCGGACCTAACTCCAAAAGTGCATTTGCTTGGATTCAGCCTTAACTTGTATTCTTTCAATCTGGCGAACAGCTTTTCCAGATGTTCAAGGTGCTCTTCCTCTGTTTGCGACCGAACTATCATATCGTCTACGTAAACTTCAATCTCATGATGTATCATGTCATGAAATAAAGCTACCATGGCGCGTTGATAAGTTGCCCCTGCGTTCTTCAGCCCGAACAGCATCACTTTGTAACAGAAAGTGCCCCATTGTGTGACAAAAGTTGTTTTCTCCATATCCTCGGGGGCCATTTTGATTTGATTATAGCCCGAGAATCCGTCCATGAAGGAAAACACCTTATGCTGAGCTGTATTGTCGATCAAGATGTCAATATGAGGTAGCGGGAAATCATCCTTAGGGCTGGCCCTATTCAAATCCCGGTAGTCCACACACATTCTGACTTTGCCATCCTTTTTAGGCACTGGCACAATGTTAGCGACCCATTGAGGATAGGATGTAACAGCCAGAAAGCCAGCATTGAACTGCTTCATTACTTCTGCTTTGATTTTTTCAGACATGTCAGGCCTCATTCGGCGAACCTTTTGCTTGATCGGTGGACAGTCTTCTCTTGTGGGGAGACGGTGAACCACGATGTCTGTGTCCAAACCCGGCATGTCTTCATAGGACCAAGCGAAGATTTCAACATACTCATTCAGTAACTGTACCAAGCGTTCCTTAACTTCTGGTTCCAGGTTGGCACCCACTTGCACCTCCTTCCGATTCTCCTCGGTTCCCAAGTTGACAGTTTCCAATGGCTCTTCATGCGGTAAGATGGCTCTTTCCTCTTGTTGCAGAAGTCTGGCTAGTTCCCCTGGTACTTCATAACCTTCGTCATCTTCATACTCGGCTAGATTGACCAGGTCTTCAGAGTTATTGAAAGATACAGCAAAATAGTCACCCATGGAATCCGGAGTGGATGGGTACCTGCATTGGTGAGTGTGGGTGTGTGTAAGGGATAGCCATCCTTAAACAAAAATGCAAAAGGAAAGAAAATGAACACAAGCAGTTTATCAAATGAAAAACGTCCAATGAATCATTAAACATGGCATATGAATATGAAAAATAGTCAAAATCCTTACAAGTGGACCTACATGCCTCGGGTAAGGCAGGAGGCGAAAAGATAGTGTACGGATTGTTTGAAAGTAAAATATTACAAACCAAAATAGGAAATGTTCGATAGATAAATTACTGAGGAATAAAAGTGATGGGGACAAAGTCTTTTGCCTCCCAATTGCTCAACCCTCCTCCGACAGTTGGATAAACCCAATCTTCAATGTTGCTGTCCTTGTCTTCATCTTCCAAGGCGTTGATTCCGTAAGGAGAAATCTTGACTGGCGCTCTCTCAATCTTTGACCGGCGCATAGCCTTCTGACCGGCAGCTGTGAAACCTAATCCAGACTTGTCAGCTTTATGCGGAAAATCGGGCAACTGCCCCCACGCTGAATTCTTCCCTTCTTTAACTGCAGCCCTTGCATCCTCCAGAGATGCCATTCTGGCCATCTGCCTTGGTGTCTCAGCTGTGAATTTCGCCACTGCTATCTCAGGAAGCACTTCTTCGAAATGTTGAAACGGTGTCTCAATAAACTCCCCTTCAACTTCCACATACCGGAAAGAATTTAAATGGCTAATCATGTACTCTTCTTCGCCATGGACAGTAATGATCTTTCCCTTGACAGGGTACTTCAGCATCTGATGCAGGGATGAGGTGACTGCCCCAGCATGGTGTATCCAAGGTCTACCCAGCAGGCAGGAGTATGATGGGCGGATGTCCATTACGTAGAAAGTGGATTTAAACACCTCAGTACCTATCTTGACAGGAACTTCAACTTCTCCATGGACCATTCTTTTCGACCCATCAAAAGCTCTGACGACAATATCACTCGGCTTCAATTCCAACCCTTCGCAATCTAGCCGGTCCAAGGCCTTCTTAGGCAAAACATTCAGTGATGAACCGGTATCAACCAGAACATGTGCAAGGGTGGTTCCGCGACACTCGATTGAAATATGCAACGCATCATTGTGGTTTCGGCCTTTAGGGGTCAGGTCGGCATCAGAAAAACCTAGCCCATTGTCTGCAGTCAGGCTAGCCACGCAATGTTGAAATTGGTCTGCAGAGGTTTCCTGGGGCACATGAGCTGCCTTTAGAAACTTAATCAAAGCTTGAGCGTGCGCTTCTGAGCAAAGTAACAGTGCCAGCATGGAGATCTTGGAGGGGGTTTGCCCCAACTGTTCCACCACATCGTAATCACTTCTCTTGATTATCCTCAAAATCTCGTCCATTTCTTTCTTGGAAGCTTCTGGAATCGCCAAGGGTTGATCCCTCGTCCTGACGGGCTCATCTTGTATTCCTTTTCCTTTATCGGCAATGGTAGGAGAGACAGCACTAGGAACGAAAATCTCTTCAATCAAAGGAGTTCTGGCAGAGAGCTTTACTGGTGCGGGGATGACTTCTTTAGCTGATGAGGGTCCAAAGACTGCTTTTGGAGGAGCAATCTCTGGAGAAAATATCCTCCCACTCCTGGTGATTTTGCTGGTGCCCGCAATATTACTAATGCTGGCTTCTTCATCATCTGAATCTTCTTCAATTATTTCAACTTGCTTGATACCATGGTAGTAGATGTCACCACCATAGTTCCAAGGTATCGACTTCTCAGAAACATAGGGAACAGGCCCCGGCATTGTTATCTTCAAAGGTATAGACTTTGCAGCTGGTGTAATCTTAACTGGCTTTTTGACGGCCTCGGAAAGATTGGCGTGAATGGTTATGATTGAGACATTTTCAACATGAACTGGAACAAGCAGGAACTTTTTCGAACCAAATTTGTCGGCTATCCATGAGGCCTTGGATGCCTTTCTTCAATAGCGGACAATCAAACGGCAGAGAGTGGCAACAGTAACAGTCTTCTTTACATCCCGGGAAAATCCCGGCCCTCAACAAATTCAACTTAATGGTTAACAGTGGAGTAGTCAGATCACTAACGTCAGCAACATACAGATCCTCTTCAATGGCATTGACATTCCGACCGTGCTTCGGCATAGGTGCAGATATCACATTGGGTTTTTCTGGAGCGTCAAACTCTACTTCCTTAGCCTCTATCAGGTCCTGAATCTTATGCTTGAGTGCCCAACAATCGTTGGTGTCGTGTCCAACACTGTCTGAATGATAGGCGCACTTAGCATTGGCATGATAATGCGGGGAAGACGTATTCACATTCTTTGGCGCTTCCTTGATAGTGGCAAGATTTAATTTCAACAGATGGGGAAGCACCTGTGCTGGAGTCATATTAATACGGGTGAATTGCCGGTGTGGCCTTTCTACCCGTTGTTGATTTGGTCTGGTCTGGTTATAGCGAGGCTGCTCACTTGGAGTATTTTGAATCATTACGTCCCCCACAGTCGGCCGACGCTCCACCTTCCCTACTCTTCTTTGAGAATATACCATAGCTGTCTCCTTCTTAAACGGTTTCTTCTCAACACTTGCAGCAACACCCTTCTGAATCTTTCCTGACTTGATGCCAGCCTCAATTCTCTCGCCTGTTAAGATCAAATCAGTAAACCCCGCGGAAGAGTTACCAATTAAATGATTGAAAAATGGCCCAGATAGGGTCCCAAGAAACATATCAACGAGCTCACGATCGGTTAAAGGAGGCTGCACCCTGCCAGCCAAATCCCTCCATTTTTGTGCATATTCTTTGAATCCCTCACTTGTTCCTAGTGACATACCCTGAAGTTGGGTACGAGTAGGAGCAAGATCGGAATTATACTGGTATTGTTTGTAAAAAGCGGTGGCCAAATCTTCCCAACTTCTGACACTGGTTCCTTCTAACTGATAAAACCATTCCAACTGAGCCCCCGACAGGCTGTCTTGAAAGAAGTGAATCCAGAGGTTTTTATCTGCCGTATAGGGTTGAATTTTTCTCACATAAGACCTGAGATGCATCTTGGGACAGGATAGCCCGTCGTACCTCATAAACACTGGTACTTTGAATTTTGGGGGAATCACAATTCCGGCGACCAAGCCCATGTCTTCAAAATCTAAACCCGGTACCCTTTGCAATTCCATAGCAGCCAATCTGTCTTCTAAACCTTTATATTTGTCATCAGCTGGAGGATACTGCTGGTCAGAATAATCTTCATCCTCTTCAACTTCTTCCTCCTCTGCATCAGACTCGGAAGGCACCACAACTTGATCTCTTTTACTAGTCCCTTCATCAGAAGTTGGAGGAAATTCAAGCACTCTCCGAGCTTCTCCGTTGAATCTTCTCCCCAAAGTGGCCACTCCAACCCTCTTCTTCTTCTTCTTCTTCACTGGGTCCTTATTCTCCAGTTGAGTCTTGATATCCTCCTGACCTTTAGCCAAAGTCATCAGGAGTTGCTGGAACTGTGCATTCTGAGCTTGTAGGTCTTTGACTGTTTGCTCGAGATCCATCCTACTGACATAAACAGCAGATAGATAAGGAACCTTGGAGTGAGACCTGCTTATGCACATGATGAATGGTATGCTGATGTATGCAATGCATTCAAGGATTTAGGATATTCAAAATTGTTTCAGACAAAGAAGAACGCACGTTATATTAATAAGAAGAAATCTGTTAGTACATAAATGCCCCATGGGCCAAATGTTACAACATAAACTTCTCAAGGCAGAAAGACATTGCGCATCCTCTTTGGTGCGATGTAGGTATTGAGGGCCTCTTGCTCATGGAGTTGGCGGGTAAGCTCTAGAACCTTCTTTTCACTGGCGTAGTAGCTAGCTTCAAAAGTGTTCCGTTCCTCCTTGAGCTGAATCCAACTCTTCTGCATTTCCTCCCACGATGTAGGCATGTCTGGATGCAGGATGGTGTAGGGAACCTCTCCTTCATTGACGGGCTCTTTAATCACTGGGAGTACATGAGGATAAGGCATCATTAGACTTTGGGCTCGGGCTCGTACCCACTTGAGATAGGGCTCAAGAGGGATGGAGTTCTTGTGTCCCAGAGTCTTGCTATCAACCTTGTTGAGTTTTCCCCAAGCTCTGATGAATCTTTGGCGAAGTCCTTGCGCATCGTTGTCGAAGTCAAAAACTAGGCTAGGAATCAACATGTCATGAGGGCCATCCCTCCGTGCATATCCAAATTGTCTCAAAGCTAGGCAAGGATTGTAGGTGATACCTCCTCTGATTCCAAGCAAAGGAACATTAGGAAACTCTCCGCAACGATCGACAATGATAATATTTTCTCTGGACCGAGAACACCAATGTACATCAGAATGGGTAAGAGTCATCAATCGTTGGGACCACCTTGTACCTTGATCATTCTTCAGGACAGATTGTGGAAGGTGCGAAATAAACCACCTTGCGAGGATAGGAGTACAGCACATGAGAACACCCCTCTTTCTCATTGTTCGTGTGTAAAATGAGTGAAGAATGTCCCCAAGCAATGTTGGTATTGGATTCCTGGACAAGAAGATTTTGACGGCGTTGACATCTACCAATTGGTCAGGATTTGGGAACAAGACCAACCCATAGATAAGGAGTGCCACAATCTCTTCAAAGGCTTGTAGGTCCAATGAGTTCTAACATTCTTGTGCCTTTTCAAACAAGAATTTTGCTAAGAATCCTTTGACGCCGCTTCTGGTTTCCCAATGCCCCTTGATTTCAGATGGTTGTAGATGTAATGCTCGAGCAACATCTTCAGGCTTTGGTTCCTTCTCCGTACCGTTGAAGGGTAGTTGATTAAGGATAGGGATTCTTAGGAGTTGAGAAAACTCCTCCAAAGTGGGAACCAACTGATAATCAGGGAAAGTGAAACAGTGGTGAAGAGGGTCAAAGAACTGGAATAGCACTTTCATCATATCTTCTTCAATGTTGGTGTTGACTAGGCTGATCAGTCTACCATGTCTTTCACTGAAGGATGAATTTTCCGGAATTCTTGAAGTGATCTCCTTGAGTTGAGGAGAGATTCTCACAAGGTTGACTTGAATGGTATTTCTGCGAGGTATTTCCATGACCTACAAAATAAGAACAACGATGAAGATCCAAACCCTTGAAATGGTTAGCGAATGCATATGATGCTTTATGATGTTTATGATGTATGCACAAGACATATGTACAAGCAAATCACACCAAACCCTAGTTTCAGGCTTGCATGGGGTTTCATAGGTAAGTACCCTCTTGAGTGTAGTTGGCTTAAAAACCTGTCCTATAAATAGTAATCGGGTTCTAAGGAGCTCAATATCACTGGATTGTTTTCATTGTTCATTGTTTTGGTTTAGCCACTTAACTAGCGACCAAAATATTCCAAGAAAACAACCCTCAATGAGTGTAGTATCGAGTATCTACCAACTTCGGACTGCACCAAAGCCGGTCATCTCACTACCCCTAATAAAAGGCCAAGATGGTCAAGTAAGGTTCTAGGTCATTAGTGCTTAGTGACATCACTCAGCGGCCCCGTACTCTCCTTGATTGAACTCAAGGGTTACCGGTACTCACAAATATGTCGCACTAATATAGCTATTGCTTAGACCGTGTCGGTATACCCCGCACAGTTTCCACAACGTATTGCTATCTATGAATGTTTCCCAAAATCCGGGTGGAGGATTGTAAACCCAAACAATAGAGCCAAAGTATAAAGCAAGCAAATCAAACAATTAGTCATGCAAGAGGGTGATCTAAGCCCTAAGGTTACTCCACTTAAAGTATAATCCCCAGCAGAGTCGCCAGTTCTGTGATACGGTGGGAGAACTGACTAGTGTTTTGCGTTTGTTTTCGCAAATGTTTCGGTTGAGCAAGAGTCGCCACCGACTTTTTATTTTATCCTAAGGAAAGGTTTAAAAAAGCACAGCAAAAACCTTTGAGATTTTTCTTGGGTTCGGGGAGTAGATTATAGAAAGGGAAGGTATTAGCACCCCTTCTATCCATGGTTATCCATGGGCTCTTAGGTACTCGCTTAGATCAACTTGCGTTGGTTTTCAATTGTTTGAAATGGTGCTTTGTGTGTGGTTTTGAAAATGTTTTGAAAAGATGCCTTGTGCTAGGCTAACCTTGTAACAAAAAAGGTGTTTTATCTTTTAAAAAGATGTTTCAAGGGTTTGAAAAGTTGATTTTGAAAGTGCTTGTGGAGTGGGTTTTGAAATTAGGCAAGTGTTTTCTTGGCAAATTGACAAGTACTTAAGAGTTTATCTACCCTAAAGTTTTCTCAAAGGTTTTGTCATGTTTTAAACCTTTTTGACAAATTTGTTCCACCATTGCATTTGGTGGACAATCTTGTCTTAGGAGATGAAAGGGACAGGCGCGGGTCATCGTTTGGACCATAATTGCAACGGCGTTAAATGTCTTTGGGCAATTTTCTTTAAGGGACTTGATCATTTGTTTTTGTTTTGTTTTGAAAAGTTTTATCGCGGGACTATGATCATTCAATTTGTTTGCTTTGCCCAAAGAAATTCAACATGCAACATGGCCCATTTTTGAAGGCAACAAAGTGGAGTACCCTAGGGGTGTTAGTGTGCAAGTGTGTTTTATTGCATACAAGAGTTTTTCTTTGAATTAGGTTTTTCTATTTCATTGATTTTATCTTGTCATACACGTCCTAATTACTAGCAATAAGAAGCAAAAATATAAAATCCTACGCTATTACAATAATTAGGGGAGGGGGATACACATTTGTACATGGGGGGTTCAACGAGAAAAATAGACAAAAAAGAAAATAGCGAAAAACAAGATATATAGAGAGAGAGAGGGAGCCCGCGCGCTGTTGGGAGGCCATCAGAAGTTCTGACCCAGATCTGCTGCCAGATGATCAACCTGTTGGTGAAACTGGATGAGTCAGAACTTCTGACTCTAGAACCTGCAAAACAGAACCTTGTTAGTGGGGAAATCAGAAGTTCTGATTTCCCTGCGCTGCAAGACAGAAGTTTGTTAGTGGAGAAACCAGAAGTTCTGATTCTGCTGAAAAGGCAATAACTCTCAGAGGTTCTGATGTCATTGATAGCAAAACAGGCTTCAGATGTGCTAACGTCAAAGTCAGCACTTGGCTTTTTCCTGTACTAATCAGAACATCTGCAATCCTGTTGTTACTCCACAAAACAGGAAACATATTTGGAACAGATCCAGCAAATAGCAAAAATGTTTCAGAGGTCAGAATCACCAAGGTCACAGGCAAGTCCTATACTGGCTTAGAACGTTCTGAGGTAGGAAAGTCTTCAGAACATAAACAGCAATAACATGAATATTTACATTATGTTACTTGAATATGCACAGCTGATGATGCTTAACAGTGTGGTGAGGGTCAGCAGGTGCTTACCTGACTGTTTGGAAAATGGTGGGTGAAAGTTAGCTTTTGGTTCTGGTGGTGTTCTGGACAGATTTGGAAAAGGGGAAGTGAAGGTGTATACGTGTATAGGGTCAGAAGTTTGGAAAGAACGTTTTTGGTTTACAGAAAAGAGCTGGATGTTTGATGAAGTTGAAGGTAAGAAACTTAAAGTTATGAAACAAAGCTGGAGATTTTGGCAGAGTTTCAGAATGTTATGTTGCTAGGAGTTTCGTTTCTCTCTTAGCAGTTTTTCTGTTTCTTTTCTTGAACCCCTTTTGCAGTGGTGAAAGCTCTCTATTTATAGGCAAAGTTCTTGTGGATGCCTTGAACATTTAAGGCGCCAACAGAGTTTGAATTTGTTCTTTGACAAAAATTCCTGGGAAGTTGTGATAACAGCTAACTTTCAGCCTAGGTAGTAGCAGCAGGCGTAGATTGGGGAGAAGTGACCTCTGAAGTGGGCGGTGGCGTGAAGACCCATGCCAGAATCTGTGCAAAAGCATTTTCCAAGCCACACGTGAATGCTCAGGAGTGGTTGGAAGCATTAATGGGCATTAAATGGTGACAAGACCTGTCAATACCAACATTCTGGTAAGGGAAACCAGCGTTGAATCAGCAGCGTAAACCATGCTCTGGCCTTGGCTACCTGTTGTCTTAGCAAACTCTGGAAATTCTCCTGGTTTTCTGGTACGTTCCTTGGATCTACTTCTGGACAATTTGGATTTAGAGATTCTGTATCAATGTGACACCTATCCTTCTGACCTTTCATCTTCTGATTTCAACCTGTTCTGAAGGAGTCTTCATACTTTCCTGTTTCTCTTGTATTCCTTTAGCAAGTTCTGACTGAGCTTGTGTAACTGCTGAAGGGGCATGTTCTGTTTGAGGCTTACACTCTGAACCACGTTTACAACTTCTGATTGAACTGATATAGCTGCTGAAGAGCCAACTTCTGACCACGCTGAGCCAAGCTTGCAACTTCTGACCGTCTTCATCTGGAATGGGTCCAGAAGTTCTGGAGCGCTGATTTTTCTAAAAACACTTATTTTAAAGAAGCACTTAGAATTTGATTTTCCTTAAGATGAAAGCGTTGTTTCCGGACTTTGTGAGACCATCTTGCTCTTGTAAGTGGCTTGCTTGGGCAAAAGGATAACCCAGGACTTGGATTTGTTTCGGGGGACTTTGAAAAATCTAAGATGGTTTCCTGAAGCAAGGGAGGGCAAATTTTGGGGTACAACATTGTGCATAAAACTTTGTTTACAAGAATGGAAATGGTAACTTTGTGCCAAAAATGGAAAATTGTCTTGGACAATGGCTCAAACACTTGGATAATGGATCAATCAATTGTGTAAACATTTAATTATGGAATGATGTGCAAGTCAGGAGGCCTGTAAAGTAAGATTATGCAGCATAACTATGAGATTATGTTATGTGTTCTTCATGAAAGTGCCTTGTAATTCAAGTTTATCATGCCAACTTCTTCTCTTCGATTCTCCTAGCTCAAAAATGACCTCTTCAAGTTCTCTGACGTTTTGGAAATCTTGAAACATTATCTAAAACCTCCATGTTGACCACTTTGGATAAATCAACTTGGAAATATGTGAAAATTGGTCAAGAAGTTAGGTCAAAAATCTGCCTAAACTTGTTGAAAATTTCACTAAGTGTTTTATGAAAAATGTCATGACTTCATGAGCCTATATCTTCAAATATAAGCATTTTTTGGAAATCAAACCTAAGGGACAAAGTTGTAGAATTCATCAAGATCTACAACTTTCATGTTGAAAGTTTTCCTTGAATCATCTTGCATCTTGGTGAAAATTTGTCATGAAGTAGTGAAATTATCAAGGTTAAAAATACTTAGAAAATTTCTAAGTATTGAAAACTTTGACTTTTTTGTGGACTTTCTTGACTTTATTGATTCTTGTTGACCAAGTTTGATATTTTTGAATGTATTGATGAAATTTGATCTTTGAAATTCAATGTTGATAAAAAAGTCAAATTTTAACTTTTTGTGTATCAGTTAACTTTTCATCAGTTGATCAAACTTCAACTATCAATCCATTGATCTTGAGAAATGATTTGTTTCAAAGCCTTCGATTGGGCATCTGAAATCTTTCGAGCAAACTTTTGTTTCAAAGTCTTTGATTGGGCATTTGGCCTCCTTCGACGCAAGCTTAGTTCACAAGCTTCGGTTGAGCATTTGGCCTCCTTCGATCAAGTTTAATCCACAAGGCTTCGACTGAGCAAAAGGCTCTTTCAACTTGCCTTTAATCCACAAGGAAAAAAGTACTTTTCATGCTTGCCTTTGATGCACAAGGCAAAGGCTTCTTCAGGCTTGCCTTTGATTCACAAGGCAAAGGCTTCCTCATACTTACCTTCGATCCACTAGGCAAAGGCTTCTTCATGCTTGCCTTCGATTCACAAGGTAAGAGCTTCTTTCATGTGTGATTCGACCCACAAGGAAATGACTTCCTCTGTGTGTGCCTTCAGCGCACAAGGCAAATGCCCCTTCAAATTGCCTTTGATTCACAAGGCAATGGCTATCTACATGCAAGTTTCGACTGGGCAATGACTATCTTCAGGCCTGCTCTGACTCCACCTCTAAATCCTTCAACACACAGTTTTCCACACTTCGACACACAAGATAGTCCCTTCAAAGAAGCATTCATATGGTCCATTCGAAGAAGCATTCAAAAGGCCCATTCGAAGAACATACCAATGATGCCTTCGAAGGACATACATTTGGTCTATTCAAAGGACACGCAAATGGTGCCTTCGAAGGACATACATTTGGTCCATTCGAAGGACACACAAATGGTACCTCCGAAGGACATGCATCTGGTCCATTCGAAGGAGATACACAAGTATTGAAAACAAGTTTATTTTGCCTTTTGATGAGTGTGGCTCAAGATGCTTGCTGGCCAAAATCCTACATACTGCCAAGCCCAAGCCTCCTGCACAATTACATTCGAAGGAAATGACAAAAGAAGCTTCGATTGGCCAAAGTGAAGTGTTCGAGTGGGCTAGTTGGGTATTTTCAGGGAGTGAAACATGTCCAGGTTCATCCCAAAACCCAAAAAGACGGGAATCCATCAAAAAAAGGCAATTCTTTAATTTGTATGATTTTGCCTTCAAAGCCTGGTTAATGGGTGTCCCTTGCCATTTCCATTCCTCCTCTACATCCCTATAAATACAAGGCTAAGGGCACATTGCCAAGAAGAAGAAGAAAGGGAACAAAAACATTTTGCCACAGAAATATTCTTGCAGAGACGCAAACATGCTGCCAGCAGGAGGAGACAGACTGCATCACACAGAATACCAATCGAAGTTGCAGACACATTGCTAAACAAAGGCATTTTTGCCACACATGCATGTTGCCCCACAAGAGCTCCACAAAACTTCCAAAGTTCCAACAAGGTTGTCAAAATCGAAGCACCCCACTTGTAACAAACCTTCGATCTTCATTTCATTTCATATGTAATTTAATCTTTATTGTATATTCATGCCGCATAACATTTATGATGGTTAGTGTGTTATATGTAAAGTACAAAGTAGCAGGATACCTTTACTGAGGCATGAGAAATGGATTCCCTCGAATCTTCAATTTAGCTCAAATGGTGGAGAAGGATGTGTGCAGTCGAAAGGACCTGGGTTCGATACCCAGGCCTTGCAATTTTGTTTTCTCTAACATTTTATGTAGATTCAATGCTTCCTGGCAACACACGCTCATTATACACCATCAAGTCCAGGCCATCAGATGCACATCTGATCCGGATCCAACGCTCTGAGCGCACAGCCTCACCATAGGCCCTCCTGAGGACCTCAACACCAGATCCAACATCAGCTTGGGCCATCACCTGATTTGGGCCTAACAAAACCCAATTCACACCCCCTTAACTCTTCTTGTGTCCCGGGCCCATTTTTATTTATTTATTTATTTCATTTATTGTTTTGATCTTTTTTTATTTATTTAATCAGTAAATCAAACATAAAAACAACAAAAATAGATTTTAGGATTTTCTTAATTAAACTTAATTTTTGTAAACTTATTTTGACTTTTCTTATTTTAAAATCAATTAGAATTAAGACTAATTAGTTTCAATTTTTTTCATAAATAAAAAATGCCAAAATGCTAGATTTATTTTAGATTTAATTTTAGTTAATAATTTTACTTTCTTTCTCATTTTTAATTAACTAGATTTAATGTAATTTAACATTTTTCCCATAAAATAAAATAAAAACAAAACAAAAAAGATTTTTATACCTTAGGATTTTTTTAGACGTTCTTTTCCATTTCACCCGAGTTTACATTCATATTATTGTATTTGTCTACTGGATGTAATAAAACTAATTAGGACTTTTACTGTTTTTATTTATCTTCCCCCCAGTTTTGGATATGTACATAATCCTCCTTCCTGAAGCATTGTAATAGCTAGGTTTTATATTTCTGCATTTTTAATTACTGCATATATTAACTGCTAGACTAATAGGATTGTATAACAAGAATTAAAAGCATCGTTAACAAACCTAACATCAAAGACAAATAACTGAAACAAACACACTTGCATGTATACACCTCTAGGGTACTCCTACTTCGGTTGCCTTCAAAAAAATAGTCACAACTCTCGAAACGTGAGATATTTTAGTGGCTACCCTCCGGTTTAAAAGATCATAAGTCCCTCGATGACCCTTACGATGTTTCCTCTGTAAGCAATAATCTTAAAACCCTAGGGTAGTTACTGAGGTTTCTCACCCAGTTGCCTTTGTGACTATAAAACGTCTCTTTGAATGTCCCTCATACATCCGACGATAGGGTTACCTACTCACTAATAGTAGGATAGCCCTGTCTAAAGGAAAGGAGGAAAAGAACGACCCTTTCGAGTAAAGTAGATAGTTCCTAGATGCTATGTGTAATACGGTGGCAGAACCGACTGTTTATACTAGTTTCACGTTTGTGTTCGCAAATGTTGCGGTAAGCAAGAGTCACCATCGACTTTTCTTTTATCCAACAAAGTAAAGGGTGAAAAGAACATAAAAAGTTCTTTCAAGAGTCTTCTGAGTAAGGGGGGTAGATTATGGAAAGGGAAGGTGTTAACACCCTTTCCATCCGTAGTTTTCTACGGGCTCTTAGATGCTTAGCTCATTTTGAAAATACCTTGTGATTTGTGTGTTTTGAAAAGTATTTTTAAAATGCCTTAGTGCGGCAATTTGATTTATGATAATCCTTGTATCAGTCTTCAAGAGTGTTGATAAAGTAAATGTTTTTGAAAGTTGTTTTTGTGTAAATGTGAAAATTTGTTTTTGAGCAAGCATCTAACAGCTATCTACTTTTACTCAAAAGGTCGTTCTTTTCCTCCTTTCCTTTAGACAAGGCTAGCCTACTATTGGTGAGTAGGTAGCCATAGTCGCTTGGATGTATTGAGGGATATTCATGGGTCATCATACAGTCATAAAGGCAACATATAAAGACGCTTTAGCAATTTTGTTTAAGGGGCTAGATCATTTACCGGAAGGCAACACTGAAGGATCTCGAGGGACTATGATCTCTTGATTTAAGGGTCTTTGCTAAATATTCTCTACTTTCGAGGGACATGACTGTTTTATTTTCCCAAAACAACCAAAACGGGAATACCCTAGAGATGTATATATGCAAGTGTGTTGTATTCTGTTATTTTTGTCTTGGATGTTAGGTTTTTTAATGTTGCTTTTTATTTCTTGCCATACAATCCTATTACCATACATCTAACAATTAATATGTACAGGAAATTAAAATGCGGAATTTAAATCTATGCTATTACAAAGCTTCGGAGAGGGGGATCAATTACATAGTCCAAAAATGGGGGAAATAAAGCAGAAAAAGTAACAGTCATAATTCAAGTCTATTACATCCCATGAGCAGATACATTAATATGACTGTAAACGTGCGCGAGACGGAAAAGAACATCTAAAAAAAATCCTAAGATATAAAAATCTTTTTTTTGTTTGTTTTATTTTTGGTAAAATGATTTAATTAAAATTCTAAGTCTATTTAGTTTTAAATTAAAGGAAAAAAAAGGTTAAAATAATTAATTAATTAGTTTACAAAATTAATTTAATTAAAAAATTGCTAACCTAATATTTTTATGATTTTAATTATTTTATGTTATGATAAAAAGATTAAGAGAAATAAAACAATTAAAACAAATAGATAAAGAAACAATGAACATGGGCCTCATATGGAACAAATATGGGGGGTGAGAATTGGAATCTGTTAGGGCCCATTATCAAGAAGAAACCCAAGCCACGTTAGATCTGATGAGGGTGCATCTGGAGGGTCCATGGTGAGCCTGCATATTTGGCGTGCTTAGATCTGATCAGATGAGATCTAGTGGCTATGATCATATGGTGTATGATGCATGCTCATGACTGCGACATATTGAATCTGCAGAAGAATAATTAGATAAAAACGAAATGAGGCATGGGTATCGAACCCAGGTCCTCTCCCTGCTTGCACGCTTTCTTTACCAACTGAGCTAGCTGCCAATTTGTTTATTATAATGAAATGATACTATTATATGTAAGAAAACGAATCAGATATATAAGATTCAAAGATCAAGCGTGTATGTTGCATAAGCCAATGGGAGAATGACAATTGGGGCACCAGAGTCAGCCGCAATCAACAGTGTCGGAGTCAAACTCCGGTTACCACCTTCGATCAGTTCAAAATTTATTCCTGTAAAACAAACACTTTAAGACAAAACAAAAGGGTCTATGCTACATAAAATCGCATCCTGATTCTGAATCTAGGTTTAAAATTGGCAAAAGGTCTCTGTATCACACAATTTTAGCCACCATTTCCAAATCGTGTCGTAACAATGGCACCTTATGCTTCCTACGTTGAAAATCAAACAAAACAGGTCTTAAATCATCCCAAGCATTAGTATGAGTATATATGGATGCTTAGAAACAGTTTACAACGTGGAAAATTAAAGATCCAAAATCAAAATTTTGTACCTGACCGGAGTAATGTGATCCACGAATTCTAGGACTTTTCGCGTGTGAGGGAGGCCTGGGCTAAATCTTGGGAATCTCAGGAACACGAATTTGGTGTTTATTTGGATTGAGGGAGTTTGCAGAGCTGGTTTTAAATTTTACAGCTCTTATGATGATTTTGCAATTTTGTGAATTCTGATATGGTTTTCTGAGGCAATATGTCTATGTGTATATGGGGCTCCCTTTGGATTGCAAATGATGTTGTATTTATAGAGGAGCATAGTGGCTTGACAAATATGGCAAGGATCATCCATTAAACATGGTTTTGAAAACAAGATCAAAGAATTGAAAAACATGCTATTTTGGGTGATTCTCTTGCCATTCTCATTTTTGCATGAACCTGGACCTTTCTAATGTATCGTGCACGAAAATTGGATCTTGAAACAAATCCAAACATCAGCCCATATTGGACAGTAATGTTAAAACTGTAAAGACAGTGTAAAAAGACAGGAAAAAATACATTTTGAACTGTTATGTGTCGACACAGTGCTATTATGCATCGACACATAACTCTTCTTGCTCCTGTAAAAACAAAATCAGCTCAATATGAGTCGATACATAATGGGATGTGTTGACTCGTTCATTTTTTCTCCCTCTGTTTTGGATCCTGGATGACAATATGTATCGACACATAAGACTTTGTGTCGACTCATACCATGTTTTTGTCGACTCATGTACCTTTCATCCTTCTGTTTTGGGGATGGATAATAATATGAGTCGATGCATAAGGCCGTGTGTCGACTCATACCATGTTTTGTCACTAGAATGAGTCGACTCATGTGGGTAAGTGTCGACTCATGTTGTAGTTTTTTGACTTGAACATTTGTTTTAAATTTGAACCTCTTTCAAGAAGATGTGGTAGCCTCCCTCTATATTGGAAGTTGTAATGTATGAACTTGTATCTTCCAAATGATGCATTTCATGAACTTGAGGATAAAAGAGACGTTGTAGGGAACTGGATTCTCTTCAAAATGAGCTTTGGTTGGGGAAAATGGATGAAGTATGTGAAAGTTATGTCTGGTCAAAGTTCAGTTGACTTTTGACCTAGCACAATTGATTTTCAAACACTTGAGCAGTTGATTGAGCAAATTTGTAGTGTAAGGCATGAAATTTGGCATGGACATTCTTGAAGACATCTTAAGGACCATGGAAATTATTTGGAGCCTTTGCAACCCAAACATCTTGGTGGCAAGTGAAACCCTAGCTGGAGGTTCATTTCTTAGAAGGAGAATTTGTCTGATCAATTATTTGGTCAACCTTGAGCAATTTAGGACCTTAATAAGCATATCTTGAGTAAAAAATGGTAGGGCAAATTTTGGGGTACAACAGCTGCCCCTGTTCAATCTTCTTAAACCTAAAGATTTAGATTGGCTTGTTTGATTTTCGTGATCTAAAGGTGGAAGATGACTGAACACTAGAGTGCTCAGAAATTTGCACTCGCAAGATGTGATGATATCGGGAATGGGCTTACATATGCCATTTGGAGAGTGTGACAGAAATTCGCCGGAGATGGGCTTAAAGATGCCATCTAAGATAGATGATGACTTTATAAGAGGTCTCTTTATGGGGATTCTTGTTCCTGTTGTCTGAGGAGGACTCCACTAGGGATTTTGATTTCTACTGTTCTCCTGTTTGAGGAAAACTCTGTTGGGAATAGAGTCTAGGAACTTTAGTTGTCCAAAGCTCTACTGAGGAGTTATCTCTGACTAGAGAGATGAAAGTTCTCTATTTTCTGGTTGAAATCCAGGCTTCATAGTAACTTATTAGGGAGAATAAAATTAACTGCTATCTGAAAATGTATTTAGAAAGAGCCGGAGTAGAGTTGCTTCAGAATGAGCCTGTGTTAGACCGCATTTGGAGATATATGAGAAGAAGCCTATGTAGGGCTGCTCCAAGATGAGTCCGGGTAATACTTCATTTGGAAATGTATAAGAAGGAACCTGGGTAGGGCTGCTTTATCTGGTCGTGTAGATAATTTTCCTGTCTGGTTTCAGGTATTAATCTACAATCGGTCATTCACAGATAGTTATCCTGTCTAGTTTCAGGGATTAATTTGGAACTTGTTTTTGTCGATCGTTGAGATAGTTGTCCTGTCTGGTTTTAGGTATTAATCTCTGACCTTAGAAAGAAATATAGTTTTTCTGGCTTGTTACAGGTATTAATCTTCAATATGCTCATGTAGATAGTTTTCCTGGCTTGTTACAGGTGTTAATCTACAATCACTCGTCCACAGATAGTTGTCCTGGCTTGTTACAAGTATTAATCTGGAACTTATTTTTGTCGGTCGTCGAGATAGAGTTCCTGTCTGGTTTTAGGTGTTAATCTCTGACCTGATAGAAAGAAAGATAATTTTCCTGACTTGTTACAGGTATTAATATTCAATCTGCTCATGTAGATAGTTTTCCTGGCTTGTTACATGTATTAATCTATAATCAATCGTCCACAGATAGTTGTCCTGGCTTGTTATAGGTATTAATTTGGAACTTGTTTTTGTCAGTCGTTGAGATAGTTGTCCTGTCTGGTTTCAGGTGTTAATCTCTGACCTTTAGAAAGAAATAAAGATAGTTTTCCTGGCTTGTTACAGGTATTAATCTTCAATATATTCATGTAGATAGTTTTCTTAGCTTGTTACAAGTGTTAATCTACAATCAGTCGTCCACAGATAGTTGTCCTGGATTGTTACAAGTATTAATCTGGAACTTATTTATGTCGGTCGTCGAGATAATTTTCATGTCTGGTTTCAGGTATTAATCTCTGACCTGAGAGAAAGAAAGATAGTTTTCCTGGCTTGTTACAGGTATTAATCTTCAATTTGTTCATGTAGATAGTTTTCCTGGCTGGTTTCAGGTATTAATCTATAATCAGTCGTTCACAGATAGTTATTCTGTCTGGTTTCAGGTATTAATCTGGAACTTGTTTTTGTTGGTCGCAGAGATAGTTTCCCCATCTAGTTTCGGGTATTAATATCTAACCTTAGAAAGAAAAATAGTTTTCCTGGCTTGTTACATATATTAATCTTCAATCTGCTCATGTAGATAGTTTTCCTGACTTGTTACAGGTATTAATCTACAATCGGTCATTCACGGATAGTTGTCCTGGCTTATTACAGGTATTAATTTGGAACTTGGCGATGTCGGTAAGTATGAAGCTTGACTGTGACATATAATGAAGGAATCTTAGACAATTACTACCTCAACAGGTGATGAAGGAATCTTGGTCAATTACTACCTCAACAGATAGTGAAGGAATCTTGGACGGTTACTACCTCAACAGATAATGAAGGAATCTTTGACGATTACTACCATAACAGATAATGAAGGAATCTTGGATGATTACTACCTCAACAGATAATGAAGGAATCTTGGACGATTACTACCTCAGCAAGTAATGAAGGAATCTTGGTCGATTACTACCTTAATAGATAATGAAGGAATCTTTGACGATTGCTACCTCAATAGATGATGAAGGAATCTTGGATGATTGCTACCTCAACAGATAATGAAGGAACCTTTGATGATTGCTACCTTAACAGGGTACCAGAAATTTGTCTGATCCTGTAAATAGTTGATGATATTTGTCTGTTTATAGACTTTTACCCTAGAAGATAAAGGGTTAGTTGTATGCAATGTCATGATGCATGAAGTGCAAATGATGATCTCAAAATAAATGAGATTGTAATATATACATTCGTGTTGCATATGCTATGACACTTGTAAAATGATGTATGATGTAATGTATGAACATGTCGGTTGTTCTATTTTAGTGTTGCAGAATTAGGGAAAATAAATCCACGATTGTTGTCGGGGATGATGAATGTAGGTCTTCAAATGTGTTGAAGTTAAATGTTGGGAGTTAGATTTCCGTTGTTAGAGAAATAACTCTGTTGGGGAAGGAAAACTCTCTGAACTGCTTGGGGATTTTGTTGAAATCATGTTGGGGAATCCTGAGAAGCTTGGCGACTTCACTGGGGAACTTTTCTTAGATGTCAGAGCAGTAGTTGGAGATTCTTGCTCCGTCAGGGATATGAGAACACCTGACATCATTAGGATGCATGCTGAGAATACGGCAGTGACCCTGTAGTAGAATGCCCATGCCTCGGTACCTGCTGGAGAAAATATCTTCCAGGGATTTTGTAGATGGTTTGTCTGTTATCCCAACTCTTGAAGTCCTTGGTGAATTTTGATCAGGGTAATAAACCTTCTACTGATAGACAAGTGACGAGATGACGGGACGTAGTCGTACACTTTAATCTCTAACTTTTGCCTGGACTGTCCTTTCAGATTTTCAGTCCATCGGGATACCCTTTTTTGCCCAAGCCTCCTTTTCAAGTTTTCGACTTACCGGGTGTATGGATTGTTTCATATGTATATCCCTAATTTTTTCCCGAACTCTTTTGGTTCGCCGGGATGCCATTATTTTTGCCTAGGCCAGTCAACCTAGCAGGTATTAGTTCATGCATAGTATTTTCCGACTATGTCCATGTTCACCGGGTACGGAGAATTATCAATGTCCATAGTAGTAAGTGTTGCCACACTGCCAAAAGATGTTTGTTTGATCGTACATGATTCATTACTAGAATTCATGTCCAATTCCCCAAGTGATTCAGATGGAGGTATTCCCCTGGCTATTTGGCATTTTTGAGAGATTCCTTGAACCTTGACTTGACTACCCTAGATCAGCTGGACACCATGATATTCCCCTTGATTATGAAAGGCTTGTTACTGGAATGTATTTCCATCTGAGGTGATTTTATCTACTGAGAGGATTTTTGTTCATCGAATATCCGTCGTGCAAATTTCTCTATTGTTGAACAAATAGTCATATGCAAACAATGGTATTTAAAGAATGCAAAGCTTGTGTCTGTCTTGAAGTTTTAAAGTTCATTTTTTAGTAAAACAAATGAAATTTTGTAAAAATGTGATAACAACTCAGGATTTATAGCAAACCCTATAGGAGTCAAGATACCTTTTGTAACAGTATGCTTTCGAACTAACCCATGATTTAGCTAGGACTTATAAGGGTTATAATGCGGCATGGTTCACGGTTTAAGAAACAAAGGATAAAGGCTTAAATCTTATTTGTACCCAACCCGTTCTTCGTGATGTTCTTCAATCCTATGCTCAGCTAATTATGCATTTAGATCCCAATTGAGTCTGGAATCTTTTCTATGATACTTGGTGATGGTTCAGAAATTGAACGTTTGTTTGAGAAGGCAGTCATTTTTGTAACCTTTTCTTTTTCTATTGAGGATTTGTAGGACCTCTTTTTTTTATTTTGTCATCCCTACTTTTGCCTGAACTGTTTCTTTTTGCGATTACAGTTAGTGGGATGCCCCAGTTTTTCTTAAGTCTCCTTCATAGGTTTTTTTACTTAACAGACTTTTTATTTAGAGAGATAATGACTACTTGTCTTAACGATTATGTGTGAAAAGAGAAACCCCTACTTATTAGGCTCAAAATGGTTGACTAGGGATTATCTTCCTTATAACTCCATTGTTTAGGATTTGACACAATGCATGTACATCGTCAATGGGGTCTATTCAAAAGCATATTGCAGAGATTGTAGCATTGCTTTCGTTATCCTTCCTCTAAAGGATTAGAGCTTTTAATCGAGAGTTGAATATCAAAACAAGGAAGTAAAAACATAGTTTGAATATAGTGAATACAAATGAATTGATTCAAGATAAACATATGCAATGCATTGATAAAATAACAAAGTTTGACATGAAACAAATGTTCGAACAATCAAAAGAAATTACAAATTGAAAATTATAGATGAACAAAAAGCCTCTTTGTCTTGGCTTGTCACTTCAGATGGTTTGCCTTTGAGGAATGGCAGAAGAATTCCAGTTGACCATCTTGTGCGAATTCTAACACTCCTTCATCAGTCAGGTCTTGAATCTTATATTTCAACATCAAACAACTATTAGTATCATGCCCCAGACTATTGGAGTGATATGCACACCTTTCATTGGGATGGTAAGTAGAAGTGTAAGTATTAGGGTTCCTAGAAACATCCTTCAATGTGACCAAATTTAACTTTAACATGTGTTGCAAGAGTTGCAACATCGGTATGTTGAGTTTGGTATATTGCCTATTGGATGTATCCTGCTTATGCTGATTACCATGTCGTTGTTGACGCGGTTGTTGTTGGGTTTGTGATGTAGGAACAATTTGGAAAGGTCTACTTTCCACAAGCCAACTTCTTGTCTCATCAGGGGGTGATTAATGACCTGATCCCTAGCCTCGACTGTTTGCTTCATACGGTTGCATCTGTCTTGATGAAGAGCCATTTGATTACTCATCTATATTCTCATCCTTTCCATCTCAGCTTGCAATTGCTTCACCTGGTCATCCTTGTTATTATCAGGATGTTTCTTGGTCAAGTTCCCGTTGAGGACTGCTTTCAATTCTTCCTGCCCCTTGGATAAGTTAAGGAAAATTTCCATGAACTGAGCCTCTTGAGTTTGGAGATCTGTGTCGTTCTGTTCGAGAGCCATTTTCCTTGCTGAAATAAACAACGAGAACATGAGAAACCTATACTGGAAGACTTGTTAGGTAATGACATGCATGATATGTGGATGCAACATTTTCAAGGATCTCATGAGGTAAACACAAGAAAATGTTAGAATCCAACTGCAGCTCTAATTGAAGAACTTCATATTATTGAATGTCCTTCTACGAGAATCAAGCTCACCATGTCGAGTGGGTCATAGCCCCTGACTCAAGTTATCATGTTTGGACCTTTTGACGGCATTGGTTAGAGGAAAATAAATCCCCTTTCCCCTTGCTAGACGTCTTCTTTATCATAACATGCATCATAGGCCCTTGAGATCCTTGAAATGGTTAAGGAAATGCTATGGTATGATGATATGATGTGTATGTTATACATCAATCAAAAAATATGTAGGGCGATGAAGACAAGTATGTCTTGTCGAAAATCTAAGTTATTGGATAATGACTCACATCTTCAGATAATAAACAAAACCCTGCAAGGAGTTTAAGTTGTTAGATAACGAACGCAAACAAATCACACAAGTGGCCTTAGGTTTAGGCTTGCATGGATTCCATAGGTAAGTACCCTCTTGAAGTTTAGTTGGTTCAACCTGTCTTATAAAAGTAAACGGGTTCTAAGGAGTCTCATATCTCTGACCTTTCTTTTAGGCATTGTTTTAGCTCAAGCACCAAAGTATTGCGGCCAAAATATCCCAAAAGTCCAATCTTAATGAGTGTAGTATCGAGTATCAATTAATCTTCAGTCGGAACCAAAGTCATCCATCTCACTACTTTCTAATGGCTTAGGATGAGTCAATTAAAGGTTCTAAAGGTCAGTTAGCGCTTAATGACACTATAAGGAAGCCTAATGTTATCCTTGACTGACTCAAGGAACATTAGTACAAGCCAGAGTATCACGCTAACGTAGCTATCACTTCTTCCGTATCAGTCTACACCGTATAACCTCCATAATTTATTGCTACTTACCTAAAAAGGTGCCCCAGATCCGAATATAGGATCTTTAACAGTAACCAATAAAACCTTTAAAAATAAAGCATCAAAATACACAATGTAAAGAAAATTTAAAATGATCTAACTCTAAGGTAACCCCACTTTATAAGTATCTCCCCAACAGATTCACCAATTCTGTAATACGATGGCAGAACCGACTATTTATACTGGTTTCGCGTTTGTATTTGCAAATGTTATGGTAAACAAGAGTCGCCACCGACTTTTCTTTTATTCAAAAAAGGAAAGGGTGAAAAGAACAGAAAAAGACCTTTCAAGATTTTTCTGAGTAAGGGGGTAGATTATGGAAAGGGGAGGTGTTAACACTCTTTCCATCCGTAGTTATCTACGGGCTCTTAGATGCATAGCTCATTTTGAAAACACCTTGTGCTTTGTGTGTTTTGAAAAGTATTTTGAAAATGCCTTAGTGCGACAATTTTCTTTATAATAACCCTTGTATCAGTCCACAAGAGTGTTGATAAAGCAAATGTTTTTGAAATTTGTTTTTGTGTAAGTGTGAAAATTTGTTTTTGAGCAAGCATCTAACAGCTATCTACTTTTACTCAAAAGGTCGTTCTTTTCCTCCTTTCCTTTAGACAAAGCTATCCTACTATTAGTGAGTAGGTAGCCGTAGTCGTTTGGATGTATTGAGGGACATTCGTGGGTCATCGTACAGTCATAAAGGTAACATATAAAGACGCTTTAGCAATTTTTTTTAAGGGACTAGATCATTTACTGGAAGGTAACACTGTAGGGTCATCGAGGGACTATGATCTTTTTATTTAAGGGTATTTGCTAAAGCGTCCCTACTTTCGAGGGACATGACTGTTTTATTTTCCGAAGGCAACCAAAGCGGGAATACCCTAGAGGTATTTATGTGCAAGTGTGTTGTATTCAGTTATTTTTGTCTTGGATGTTAGGTTTGCTAACGTTTCATTTAATTTCTTTCCATACAATCCTATTACCATACATCTAACTGTTAATATGTACAGAAAATTAAAATGAGGAATTTAAATCTACGATATTACAAAGCTTCGGGGAGGGGGATTAATTACATAGTCCAAAAATAGGGGAAATAAAGCAGAAAAAGTAACAGTCCTAATTCAAGTCTATTACATCCCATGAGCAGATACATTAATATGACTGTAAATGTGCGCGAAATGGAAAAGAACGTCTAAAAAAATCCTAAGATATAAAAATCTTTTTTTGTTTGTTTTTATTTTTGGGAAAATGATTTAATTAAAATCATAAGTCTATTTAGTTTTAAATTAAAGAAAAAAAGGTTAAAATAATTAATTACTTAGTTTACAAAATTAATTTAATTAAAAAATTGCTAACCTAATATTTTTATGATTTTAATTATTTTAAGTTATGATAAAAAGATTAAAAGAAATAAAACAATTAAAACAAATAGATAAAGAAACAATGAACATGGGCCTGATATGGAACAACAATGGGGGTGAGAATTGGAATCTGTTAGGGTCCATTATCAAGAAGAAGCCCAAGCCATGTTGGATCTGGTGAGGGTGCATTTGGAGGGTCCATGGTGAGACTATATATTTGGGGGCACTTAGATCTGATCAGATGAGATCTAGTGGCTATGATCATATGGTGTATGATGCATGCTCGTGACTGTGACGTATTGAATCTGCAGAAGAATAGTTAGATAAAAATGAAATGAGGCATGGGTTTCAAACCCAGGTCCTCTCCCTGCTTGCACGCTTTCTTTACCAACCGAGCTAGCTACCAATTCATTTATTATAATGAAATGATACTATTATATGTAAGAAAAAGAATCAGATATATCATATTCAAAGATCAAGCGCGTATGTTGCATAAGCCAATGGGAGAATGACAATTGGGGCGCCGGAGTCAGCAGCAGCCAACAGTGTCGGAGTAAAACCCCAGTCACCACCTCTGATCAGTCCAAAATTTATTCCTGCAAAACAAACACTTTGAGATAAAACAAAAGGGTCTATCCTACATAAAATCGCACCCTGATTATGAATCTAGATTTAAGATTGGCAAAAGGTCTCTATCACACAGCTTTAGCCACCATTTCCAAATCGTGTCGTAACAATGGCACCTTATGCTTCCTGCGTTGAAACTCAAATGAAACAGATCTTAAATCATCCCAAGCATTAGTATGAGTATATATGGATGCTTAGAAACAGTTTACAACATGAGAAATTAAATATCCAAGATCAAAATTATGTACTTGATTGGAGTAACGTGATCCACATATTCTAGGACTTTTCGCGTGTGGAGGAGGCTTGGGCTAAATCTTGGGAATCTCAGGAACACGAATCTGGTGTTTATTTGGATTGAGGGAGTTTGCAGAGTTGGTCTTAATTTGACGACTCTTATGATGATTTTGCAATTTTGTGAATTCTGATATGGTTTTCTAAGGCAGTATGTTTGTGTGTATATGGGCCTCCCTTTGGCTTGCAAATGATGTTGTATTTATAGAGGAGCATAGTGGCTTGACAAATATGGCAAGGATCGGCCATTAAACATGGTTTTGAAAACAAGATCAAAGAATTGAAAAACATGTCATTTTGGGTGATTCTCTTGCCATTCTCATTTTTGCATGAACCTGGACCTTTCTAATGTATCCTGCACTAAAATTAGGGCTTGAAACAAATCCAAAAACCAACCCATATTAGACAGTAATGTTAAAACTGTAAATACAATGTAAAAAATACGGGGGAAAATGCATTTTGAACTGTTATGTGTCGACACAATGCTATTATGCATCGACACATAACTCTTCTTGCTCCTGTAAAAACAAAATCAGCTCAGTATGAGTCGATGCATAATCGGATGTGTCGACTCATGCACTTTTCCTTCCTCTATTTTGGATCCTGGATGACAATATGTATCGACATATAAGACTTTGTGTCAACTTATACCATGTTTGTGTCAACACATACGCGTTTATGTCGACTCATGTACCTTTCATCCTTCTATTTTAAGGCTGGATAATAATATGAGTCGATGCATAAGGCCATGTGTCGACTCATACCCTATTTTGTCACTATAATGAGTCAACTCATGTGGGTATGTGTCGACTCATGCCGTAGTTTTTTGCCTTGAACATTTGTTTTGAATTTGAACTTCTTTCAAGAAGTTGTAGTAGCCTCCCTCTATTGGAAGCTGTAATGTATGAGCTTGTATCTTCCAAATGATACATTTCTTGAATTGAGGATAAAAGAGAAGTTGTAGGGAACTGGATTCTCTTCAAAATGAGCTTTGGTTGGGGGGAAATGGATGAAGTATGTGAAAGTTATGTCTGGTCAAAGTTCAGTTGACTTTTGACCTAGCATAGTTGATTTTCAAACACTTGAGCAGTTGATTGAGCAAATTTGTAGTGTAAGGCATGAAATTTGGCATGTACATTCTTGAATATATATTAAGGACCATGGAAATCGTTTAGAGCCTTTGCAACCCAAACATCTTGGTGGCAAGTGAAACCCTAGCTGGAGGTTCATTGTTTAGGAGGAGAATTTGTCTAATCAATTCTTTGGTCAACCTTGAGCAATTTAGGACCTTAATGAGCATATCTTGAGTAAAAAAATGGTAGGGAAAATTTTGGGGTACAACAATATGTTCAAAAACAAACTTTTTACACCTACGCAAAAACATTTATGTGATACGGTGGGAGAGAACTGACTATTTTTGGAATGCTGATTTGCGTTTTGCGTTTGTTTTCGCAAAATGTCGCGGTAAGCAAGAGTCGCCACCGTCTTTTATTTTATCCAACAAGGAAAGGAAAAAAAACACAGAAAAATTCCTTTTTCGAGATGTTTCTCGGGTCCGGGGGGTAGATTATAGAAAGGGAAGGTGTTAGCACCCTTTATATCTGTGGTTATCCACGGGCTCTTAGGTACTTGCTCAAAGTGTTTTCAAAATTGCTTTTCTTTGTGTTTGTGGGTTTGAAAAGAAGTTTTTATTTGAAAGGTGTAAGTGCGAAAAGTTTTGTTTTGTTTTGAACGAGCAAGTACTTAAGAACCATCTACCTACTCGAAAAAGGAATCAATCTATGCTAATGTCTTTTAGACAATGCTATCCCATTATGAATGAGTAGGTAGCACCGTCGTTGGAGTTTAAGGGTTAATTCGATTAAGGGACGTGTGGTCACTAAAGCAATGTTAGGACGCCTTAGCGGTAACCCTAATGTCTTAGATCATTTTTCGGAGGCAACCGTTTTGAGGCAACTATGATCTTTGGACAAGAAGGCAACCTCTAAAACTTCCTATACTCAATGACCACGTTCGAAGGCAACCAAGCGAGGTATACCCTAAGAGTGCGCATGTGCGAGTGTGTTGTTTTCAGTTTATTTTATCTTTGTACATGTCAATGGTTATCTATGTTGATTTTAGGTTAAACATTTGATCTTGTCATGCATTCCCTATTATCAAACATCTAATAGTTTATAAGTTGCAGAAATTAAATTGTGGAAATTAAACTAACTATTACAAGGCGTCGGGTATTTACATCGCCAAAAGCAACCCTTGAAATTAAAATGCGGAAAATAAATAAAGCGATAAAAAGTCCTAATTATCTATTACATTCCAGGAAACAGATACAATATTAAATAAAAATGGATCGCGTGCGGAAAATTAAATCGGGCGAGTTTTTAGGGTTTTGACCCCTTTTAATTATTAAAGAAAGAATTTTTGGTTATATTTAATTAAAAAGAAATTAGATCTAAGTTACTTATTGAATTAATAAATTAATTAATTAATTAATGAAAATAATATTTTTTGGATTTTTTATTTTTAAGGAAATAAAAATAAATTAATCAAAGTTAATAAAACCTAATTTGTCTAAATTAATTTTAATTATTTGCAAAAGATATTAAAGTTATTTCCTAATTAAACTAAATTAATTAAATTAATTTATTTAACAAAAATAAAATGCTGGAAATTAATTTAATAAATAAAATATTTTTTTGGTTTTTAATTTTATTAAAACAAAGTTTTAATTGGTTAGTCAAATAATAAAAATAATAATAATAATAAATAATTAAAAGAAATAAATACTAATAAAAAAAAGAGAGTTTAGGAGGTTTTGGGCCTGTATAGGGGGTGAGGATTGCAATTTTGTGGCCCATTAATGTTGGCCTGTATTGACTTTTCCTACTTCCATGCATACGCGCTGACTTTGGCTCATGGTAGGCATTCATTCTGGACCACCAGATCTGGCCTGGGGCTATCTGGCAGGTGTTTGATTGAGGGAGTATGGTGCATCACGCGTTGGAGCTTGCATTGGATCACCTGGAAACAAAATATAACAAATATATTGGGGACCTGGGATTCGAACCCAGGTCCTGTGAGTCACTAGACAACGCCTCCACCAGTCAACCACTATGCTTTAGTTGTTATGATATTGGATAATAATAATAATATGGAAAACAAGTTAATATGCAAGAAAATATAAAAATAAAGCACGAATTTTTGAATAAGTGAATTGGAAAGGGCCACATCTTCGTCTTCTCCGTTTGACCCTGGTTATTTACTTGCGGATTTATATCCGCAGCTAAATCCGTATGTGTCTCCTAAAATCCATTCTAAGCAATAGAAATCGATTCCAAGCACATGGTCATGCTCGTCTAGGCTTCTTGATCACGCCTATGTCCATCAATGGCATCAATTTCACCTGCAAACGAAACGCCCAAAAAACACGAACCAAGAACCCTAGATTCGGTTAGGGGGTTACAGGTTATATAAATGCAATCAAATAATGCAGAAAGCTTCTAAATTGAACGATAAGCATGAATATGCAAAGATTTTGCAAGAAAAGTGCAAGAACAATGATATACAAATTCAACTGAAAAGCATATTTTCGAGACACTTACAGAGCTCTAGGGTACGTATGGAGATTGGTTTTGGATTGGTTTCGCTTCAAGGATGGTCCAGCAATGGATTAGCATGGAGATTTGCTTCTGAATTGGCCTCTATGCACGATTTCAGTTTCAAGCTTTTTGCCAATTTTTTCAAGTTTGCTTTTGGTGATTCTGCAGCCTCTCACCTCTGATCTCGTGCCCTTTGGCTTGTATATGTAATGAGCAATGCATTAGGTCAACAATTTTGGACTGAATCATTGTGCATTAATGCTTGGAGATATGATTTGATCCTCCATTGAAAGCTTTCCAATTTTGCCAAAAATCCAATCTTTTTGCACATGGAATGTGTGATACGAATTTGATCATGTCATTGATGATAATTAGGTCCTAAAAATGGTAAAAGATCTCATGTAATCAAGTTTTGTGATTTTATTTGATTTAAATTGATTAAAAATGAAATAATTCAAATAAAAATCAAATAAAATAAAAAAATTGACAAATGGACTCAAGTCTGAGGCTATGACACGTGTGTAGTGTGACAAGATCAAATCAAGTGGAAAAGAATTGGCCCATTTGACAAAATTTGAAGTTTTGGGGATAGTTGACTTTTGGCAATTTTGCAAAAATGCACAACTTCAACAATGCATAACTTCCTCAATTTTGAACTTTTGGAAGTGTTCTTAGACTTTTTAGAAATCTTGAGTTATCCTCTAACCAAACCTTTTGGTCTTATCTCATTTTGATATTCCATGCTCAAGTTATAAGCTTTGGCAAAAAAGGTGTTTTTGTTGACTTTCAAAAATGACCTATAATGTCCAAATTTGTAACTTTTTGTGAGTGCATTTATTTATCTTGGGGTATGAATATGGATTGTAGGAAATTGCATCCTCTTCAAAAAGAGCTTTGTATGGGTCATTTCTCATAAAGTATGAGAAAGTTATGCTTGTTCAAAGTTGAGTTGACTTTTCCTGCAAAACCCTAATTTAGCAACTTTTGAGTCTTGATGAATTTTGAGCAATCCTTGATGAATCATGACAAACCCTTGATCTAATGGTGAAATATACTTCAAAATGAGAATGTTTACAAAAAATCTTGAGGTTTGACTATTTATAGGCCACAGTTGACTTTTGCCCTAGCATAGTCGATTTTGGGACCCTTTGAGCAATTGACTGAGCAAACTTCCTCTGCGAGGCTTGAAATTTGACACGGATGAACTTGAGAACATATTAGGACATTGGAGAGAAATTGAGGTCATTTAGACTCAAGGATCTTGATGCAACACAAAACCCTAATTTGAGGTTGACTGCCTTAGGAGATAGCTTGACTGTCCAACTCTTGAGCAACCTTGAGCCACTTGGGGATTTTTCTTGCAATGTCTTGAGAAATATGGGAGGGAAAATTTTGGGGTACAACAGCTGCCCCTATTCAATCTTCTTAAACCTGAGGATATAGATTGGCTTTCGGGCCTTTCGTGATCCAAACGTGGAAGATGATTGAACACTAGAGTGCCCAGAAATTTGCACTCGCATGAAGTGGTATCAGTCTGGTGATGTCGGGAATGGGCTTACAGATGCCATTTGGAGACTGTTGATAGGTGGTATGAACTTCGGATGGAATAGGAATCAGGGAGATTTTATCGTCGATCTAACTGAAATAGAGAAGGTCTTGGATTAACTGACTGGATCGGCATCAGAAAAATCTTAGGATCGATTTAACTGGACCAGACAAGTATCTTCAACTGGAATACGAATCAGAGAGATCTTAGGGTCGATCTGAATGAACCAGAGAAGGTCTTGGATTAACTTTGACTGGATCGGCATCAACAAAATCTTAGGGTCAATTTAACTGGACCAGACAAGGTCTTGGATTAACTTTGACTGGATCGGCATCAGAAAAATCTTAGGATCGATTTAACTGGACCAGACAAGGTCTTGGATTAATTTTGACTGGATCGACATCAGAAAAATCTTAGGGTCGATTTAACTGGAACAGGCAAGGGTCTTGGATTAACTTTGACTGGATCGGCATCAGAAAAATCTTAGGATCGATTTAACTGGACCAGACAAGGTCTTGGATTAACTTTGACTGGATCGGCATCAGAAAAATCTTAGGGTCGATTTAACTAGACCAGACAAGGGTCTTGGATTAACTTTGATTGGATCGGCATCAGAAAAATCTTAGGATCGATTTAACTGGACTAGACAAGGTCTTGGATTAACTTTGACTGGATCGGAATCAGCAAAATCTTAGGAGCAATTTAACTGGACCTGACAAAAGTCTCAGATTAATTTTGACTGGATCGGCATCAGAAAAATATTAGGAGCGATTTAACTGGACCAGACAAAATATCTTCAATTGGAATACGAATCAGGGAGATCTTAGGGTCGATCTGACTAAACCAGAGAAGGTCTTGGATTAACTTTGACTAGATCGACATCAGAAAAATCTTAGGATCGATTTAACTGGACTAGACAAAAGTCTTGGATTAACTTTGACTGGATCGGCATCAGCAAAATCTTAGGAGCGATTTAACTCGACCAGACAAAATATCTTCAACTGGAATACGAATCAGGGAGATCTTAGGGTCGATCTGACTGAACCAGAGAAGGTCTTGGATTAACTTTGGTTGGATCGGCATCAGAAAAATCTTTGGAGCGATTTAACTGGACCAGACAAGGTCTTGGATTAATTTTGACTGGATCGGCATCAGAAATATCTTAGGATCGATTTAACTGGACCAGACAAGGTCTTGGATTAACTTTAACTGGATCGGCATCAGCAAAATCTTAGGAGCGATTTAACTGGACCAGACAAAAGTCTCAGATTAATTTTGACTGGATCGGCATCAGAAAAATCTTAGGAGCGATTTAACTGGACCAGACAAAATATCTTCAACTGGAATACGAATCAGGGAGATCTTAGGGTCGATCTGACTGAACCAGAGAAGGTCTTGGATTAACTTTGACTAGATCGACATCAGAAAAAATCTTAGGATCGATTTAACTAGACTAGACAAAAGTCTTGGATTAACTTTGACTGGATCGGCATCAGCAAAATCTTAGGAGCGATTTAACTGGACCATACAAAATATCTTCAACTGGAATATGAATCAGGGAGATCTTAGGGTCGATCTGACTGAACCAGAGAAGGTCTTGGATTAACTTTGGCTGGATCGGCATCAGAAAAATCTTAGGAGCGATTTAACTGGACCAGACAAGGTCTTGGATTAATTTTGACTGGATCAACATCAGAAAAAATCTTAGGATCGATTTAACTGGACCAGACAAATATCTTTAACTAGAATACGAATCAGGGAGATCTTAGGGTCGATCTGACTGAACCAAAGAAGGTCTTGGATTAACTTTGACTGGATCGGCATCAGAAAAATCTTAGGAGCGATTTAATTGGACCAGACAAGGTCTTCGACATAGCTGAGAACTTAACTGTATCTTTCCTGAAAGGTAAAGGTCAGTCACATGCAATGCATGATATGTATCAAGCAATGATGCTCTCAACATAAATGCGATTGTGTGGTATGATGCGTATATGCATGTATCATGATGTATGGAGATGTAATGTTTTTGGCTGGGGAAAATAAATCTCGGATAGCTGCTGGAGAATAGAGTTGGATTCTTCGTTTCCGCTGGGGATGGTGAACGAAGAGAATAAGCCTGCAGGAGAAGATAACTCCGTTGGGGAATAAACTGATGAGGAGATTACTCTGTGGGGAAGAGATGCTCTGCTGAGGATTCCACTGATAAACCCTATTGGGGATGGATTACGTTGTCGGTGATATTGAATCTGTTAAGGATTGAATTCCTGGTTGTGAAAGGAAAGAACTTTGCTGGGGACAATCTTTCAGTTGTGACTTACTGAGGATAACCCTTTAGACTCTTGTGGGGATAATCCTCTGAATTCTGCTGGGAATGATCCTTTAAACTTGGCTGGGGAGATTTATTTTTGTACTCCGCTGGGGATAAGCTTCCAAAGTCTACTGGGGATGATGCTTCAACTCCATTGGGAAAGCTTTTTCAGACCGTGCTGGGGAAGTATTGACTCCACTGGGGGTATCTTATATTCTGCCGGGGAACTTTCTTATACTCCGCTAGGGAATATTAAGACTGCCGGGGGTATCAAGCCTTTTGATGCTGATGGTAGATAAACTCTGCTTGGGGAGAATATTACCGATTCATTCATAGTTGTAAGTCTCAGCTGGGGGAGAGCTACCATTACTGTCTTACTCTGCGGGGAGTGAAGGTACCTTAGCCATATTCTTCAGGTGAATTTACCTTGTACCTGGTGGACAGAGCAACTATACAGTTCATACACTTCTTGTTGCCCCTGTTTCTGCTATTACCCGAACTCGTCTTTTGTTTCGCATGTAAATATTTATGAGCAGCAATTAATGTCAAATGCATATATCAAAAATGAACATTGGACGTTCTTTGCAAAACAAAACAAATAAAGGAAAAACAGTTTGAAATTTCTTTGAAAATGAATTGTATTGATTTTGAATGTTTGGCCTGTAAATAGGCGTTTATGTACAAGAGGCTGACGTCCTTGTAAGAGAACGCCGCCGAACAAATAGAATTTACACAATTTGTGAAAAGAAACCAAAACAACTATGTGAATAATCCCACTTGGTTCCAACTCTGCTATTGCCTTTATGTCTTCGAGCATCTCATCGCTTTGCTGCTTGGTTGAAGATGAATCAGATTGATTAGTGTCGTCTGAGCTTGATAGTTGATACCGAAGTCTGGATGCAAGGTGATCCAATGAGACATAGTGTTACGCTTTGATCCCTAATTTTTGCTTGGACCTCCCTTTCGGGTTTTCAGTCCACCGGGATACCCTTTTTTGCCCAAGCCGCCTTTTCAGGTTTTCGACTTGCCGGGTGTACAGTTTTTTTCCATTTTCATCCCTTATTTTTGCCCGAACCCTTTTGGTTCGCCGGGAAGCCCTTATTTTGCCTAGGCCAGTCGACCTAGCGGGTCTTTGATTATGCGTAGTATATTTTCACTATGTCTGCATTGACGGGGTGAGGAAGATCGTCACCACCCATGGTGGTTAGAATCATAGCTCCTCCTGAGAAAATGTTCTTAACCACAAATGGCCCTTCGTAAGTATGGGTCCATTTTCCCCTGGGATCACCTTGAGGTAGAATGATACGCTTGATAACCAGATCCCCAACTTGATACTCTTGTCGTCTGAATTTCTTGTTAAATGCCTTGATCATCCGTTTTTGGTACGTCTGACCATGACAAATAGCAGTAAGTCTCTTTTTGCCGATTAGGTTCAGCTGATCAAGCCGGGTCTGAATCCAGTCATCTTCACTCAAACATGCATCCTTCATGATCCGGAGAGAGGGTATCTGAACTTCAATGGGCAAGACTGCCTTCATGCCATATACCAAGGAGTAGGGTGTTGCCCCTGTTGACGTCCGCGCTGAGGTGCGGTAGCCATGAAGAGCAAATGGTAACATCTCGTGCCAGTCTTTGTATGTCACTGTCATCTTCTGTACAATCTTCTTAATGTTCTTATTAGCCGCCTCAACATCCCCATTCATCTTCGACCGGTAGGGAGAAGAGTTGTGATGCTGTATCTTGAATTGCTCGCAGAGCTCGGCGATCATCTTATTGTTGAGATTGGTACCATTGTCCATAATGATCCTTTCTGGTACACCGTATCGACAGATCAGATTGTTCCGAATGAATCGTGCCACGACGTTCTTGGTTACAGTAGCAAAGGAAGCTGCTTCAACCCACTTCGTAAAGTAATCAATTGCTACCAGGATGAAACGATGCCCGTTAGATGCCGTAGGTCTGATCTCGCCGATCATATCAATGCCCCACATTGCAAAAGGCCAAGGTGCCGTCAAGATGTTCAGAGGAACTGGAGGTATGTGCACCTTATCAGCATAGACTTGGCACTTGTGACATGTCCGAGAATGCTGATAACAGTCGGCTTCCATTGTGGACCAATAGTATCCTGCCCGAAGGATTTTCTTTGCCATGGTGTGTCCACTGGAATGAGTCCCAAAAGTACCTTCATGTAAATCCGCCATGATCCTTTCCGCTTCATTCTTATCCACATAACGCAGTAAGGTCGAATCATGGTTGCGCTTGTAAAGGATGCCATTGCTGATGAAGAACTTCGCCACGAACCTCCTCAGAAACTTCTTGTCATTAACAGATGCACCCTCGGGGTATTCTTGAGTCTCAAGATACCTCTTCACCTCATGGAACCAGGGCTTTTCTGTTACCTCTTCAGTCTCAATGTCACAGCAATGTGCAGGTTCGTCCAATCTTTCAATGATAATCCGGGGAGCCTCGTTGTCCCAATTGACTTTGAACATAGAAGACATTGTAGCCAGCGCGTCCGCCAACGGATTCTCCTCTCTAGGGAGGTGTTCAAATGTTATCTCCTCAAAATGGGGAAGCAACGTCAACACATACTCTTTGTAAGGAATAAGATTTGGGTGTTTCGTATCCCACTCGCCTTTGATCTGACTGATCACGAGAGCGGAATCTCCAAAGACACTCAGAAACTTAATCCTTAGGTCAATTGCTGCTCGAAGACCCATGATGCACGCCTCATACTCCGCCATATTGTTGGTGCAGTTGAAACATAGTCGGGCGGTGAACGGAGTATGAGAGTCTTTAGGAGATATGATCACGGCGCCAATGCCGTTACCCAAAGCATTCGAAGCTCCATCAAAGTACATAGACCATCGGGATCCTTCCTCAGGTCCTTCATCCGGTCCAGGTGTCTCACAATCAGTTACCAACATGATATTCTCGTCCGGAAATTCAAAGTTCATAGACTGGTATTCATCCACTGCCTGATGTGCCAAATGGTCTGCCAACACACTTCCCTTGATTGCCTTTTGGTCGTGTACTGGATGTCATACTCAGTCAAGATCATCTGCCATCTCGCTATTCTTCCGGACAAGGCGGGCTTTTCGAAGATATACTTGATTGGATCCACCTTTGATATTAATAGAGTAGTGTGAGTCAACATATACTGTCTCAGCCAGCGAGCAGCCCATGCCAAAGCGCAGCAAGTTTTCTCGAGCAGTGAGTATCGGGTCTCACAGTCGGTAAACTTTTTGCTAAGGTAATAAATAGCATGCTCTTTTCGGCCAGACTCGTCATGCTGACCCAACACACATCCCATTGAGTTGTCGAGTACTGTCAAGTATAAGATCAAAGGTCTCCCTTCAACTAGTGGCATCAGAATAGGTGGCTCTTGGAGATACTCTTTGATCCTTTCGAAAGCGGCCTGGCATTCATCGTTCCAACGTACTACTTGATCTTTCTTCAGCAGCTTGAAGATTGGCTCACAAGTAGCAGTTAGGTGCGAGATTAATCGGGCAATGTAGTTCAGACGTCCCAGAAAACCTCTGACTTCTTTCTCTGTTCTAGGAGCTGGCATTTCCTGTATAGCTTTCACCTTTGCAGGATCCACTTGAATACCTTTGTCACTTACGACGAAACCTAGCAGTTTACCAGATCTCACCCTGAAGGTGCACTTGTTCGGGTTTAACCTCAGCTTGTACAACTTCAACCTGTCAAACAGCTTTTGAAGGTGGTCAAGGTGTTCCTCCTCAGTTTGGGACCTCGCAATCATGTCGTCAACGTATACTTCAATCTCATGATGGATCATGTCATGAAACAAAGCAACCATGGCACGCTGATATGTTGCCCCAGCATTCTTCAATCCAAAGGGCATGACCTTGTAGTAGAAAGTACCCCACTGAGTAACAAAGGTCGTCTTCTCCATGTCTTTGGGAGCCATCTTAATCTGATTATAACCGGAGAAACCATCCATAAAGGAGAATACCTTGTGCTGAGCGGTGTTGTCAACCAGAACATTGATATAAGGTAGAGGGAAGTCAACCTTGAGGCTTGCCCTGTTCAGATCCTTGTAGTCAACACACATTCGAACCTTACCATCCTTCTTCGGCACAGGAACCACATGGGCCACCCACTGTGGGTAAGAAGTAACTGCTAGAAAACCGACGTCAAACTGTTTCATCACTTCAGCCTTGGTTTTCTCAGACATCTCTGGGCGCATTCGACAGACCTTCTATTTCACTGGAGGACAGTCTTCCTTGGTAGGCAGGCGGTGAACCACAATATCAGTATCCAACCCAGGCATATCTTCATAAGACCAAGCAAAAATCTCAACATAGTCATGCAGCATCTGAATCAACCGTTGCTTCACACTAAGCTCCAGATTTGCACCGATCTTGACTTCCTTCTTGTCTGTCTCTATACCCAGATTCACAGATTCCACCGGCTCTTTATGCGGCTGTATAGCCCTCTCTTCTTGGAGTATCAGTCTTGCAAGTTCACTAGGCACTTCGCAATCATCTTCACCTTCGTTTTCGACTAAGTTGATCGGATTTTCGAAGTCATAACTGGCAGTAGCAGAGTCGTTACCAGTGAGATCCAGAGTGGATGTAGACCTGTATATGTGGGTGTGTGTAAAATAGTTGTTTTGCAATATATAATAAAGAAAAACAAGGAGCGCAAAATTTGAAATGCAAGAACATCCAATGCTTTTATTAATGATATATGAAAATGACACACATAAAGCCCTCACAAATGAAGCCACAGTGCCCCGGGTAAGACACAAGGTCGTAGGGTTTAAAACATTGTCTGTTACAAATTCAAAACAAAAAGTTTCATTACTGGGTAACAAAAGTAATAGGGATGAAGTCCTTTGCTGTCCAGTTGCTTGGTCCATCGTCGGTCGTAGGATAGATCCAACTGCCGAATTCAGACTCTTCAACATCGTCTTCAATGGCATTCACTCCCGAATTGCTGATGAAAACGGGAGGTCTTCCGATCCGTGCATTCTGAACAGCCCTCTGAGCTTCTTTCTCGATAACAGCCCGGGCATCCTTAAAGGAAGCCATCTTCATAGGAGAATCTTCAACAACAGTCTCAGCTGATGCCAGCGTCTGGGGAACCTCTTCAAAATGCTGAAATGGGGTCTCAACGAACTTCCCGTCCATCTCTACATATCGGAAAGAGTTGAGGTGGCTCACCATGTACTCTTCCTCTCCCTGTACTGTCACAATCTTCCCTTTGACCGGGTACTTCAGCTTCTGGTGGAGCGTTGAGGTTACGGCCCCAGCTTTGTGGATCCATGGACGACCCAGCAAACAAGAATAGGATGGCCGAATGTCCATCGCATAGAATGTAGAGTTGAAAACCTGAGAACCAGCCTTAATCGGGATATCAACTTTGCCGTGCACCATCCTCTTAGACCCATCAAAGGCCCTGGCAACAATGTTACTTGGTTTCAGCTCCAACCCTTCACAGTCCAACCGGTCTAGAGCTTTCTTAGGCAAAACGTTCAACGAGGAACCAGTATCCACCAATACATGAGCAAGAGTGGTGCCCCTGCATTCAATGGAGACATGCAGGGCATCATTGTGATTCTTCCTTTTAGCAGTCAAGTCGGCGTCAGAGAAACCCAACCCATTATCAGCAGTCAGACTAGCCACACAATCTTTAAACTGATCAGTTGACGTTTCTGGCGGTATGTGTGCAGTCTTCAGGAATGCAATCAGATCCTTGGCATGGGCCTCTGAGCATAGCAACAGTGACAACATGGAAATCGTGGACGGGGTTTGCCCCAGCTGCTCGACTACATTGTAGTCGCTCTTTTTGATGATCTTCATAATCTCTTCCATCTCTTGTCTAGAAGCTTCAACAGTAATCGTCTTCGGTGCCTCCGTATGGGCAGGCTCATTGGTGGTCCCCTTGCCCCGAGTGTCAGATGACTCGGCAACAGGGGTGAGAATAGGAACTTGAACAAGAATAATAGCAGGTACACTGGCAGGTGTAATAACAACAGGTTTTCGGACAGTTGGTGGAGAGATATCAGGTGAGAAAAGTCTTCCGCTGTGGGTGACTTTAGCAGGCCCAACAATATTGCTGACGTCAGTATCAACATCCAACTCTTGTTTAACTCCATGAAAATAGACATCGGCCCCATAATGCCAAGGGATAGCTTTATTAGAGGTGTAGGGAATAGGCCCAGGAACAGTGATGATCAATGGTGCGATTCTTGGAACAGATATAATTCTAACAGGCTTTCTCGAGGAAGCCTTGGAAGAATTATCGAAAATGGTGATAATGGCAACTTCTTCAGTACGAACTAAAGGAACAACAGTCTTCTCAAACAGAATTCCTTTACTATCCATCAGGCGTTGGACACCTGATTTCAAAAGATGGCAACCGGTTGGTAGGGCAGAACACATACGGCAACCTTCGTCACAGCCCGGAAATAAACCGGCTAGCAAAAGGTTCTTCTTCACAGTCATCAAAGGGGTAACAATGTCATTCACAGAAACCACAAATGAGTCTTCATCTATATCATTAACTCCATGCTTAGGCATAGGAGCAGTCACAACATTAGGCCTTTCGGGCGTCTCGAACTCAATCTCCTTAGCATCAATTAAGTCCTGTATTTTGTTCTTCAAAGCCCAACAATCATCAGTATTATGCCCCGGGCTATCAGAGTGAAAAGCACAGCGGGCATTAGGGTTGTACTTTGGTGATGTTGTATTTGGATTCTTCGGGGCTTCCCTTGGAATCACCAGATTAGTTTTCAGTAACTGTGGCAGAATCTGAGACAAAGTCATATTGAGACGGGTGAATTGCCTTCGAGGTCTCTCTTCCTTTTGTTGATTATTGTGTTGAGGAGAACCAACAGGTCTTGAAATAACAACTGCATTAACCGCTTGACGGTGTTCAGGTCTATTCTGTCTTTTCGAATTGTAGACAGCACTGGACTCTTTCTTAAATGGCTTCTTCTCGGTGCTCGATGAAGCACCCTTTTGTATCTTACCAGCCTTAATACCAGCCTCAATCCTTTCACTGGTCATGATTAGTTCTGTAAACCCATACGAAGAGCTTCCGATTAGATGGTTGAAAAATGGACCAGACAAGGTCCCCAGAAACATATCCATGAGCTCCCGATCAGCCAAGGGTGGTTGCACTCTTCCGGCGAGGTCCCTCCACTTCTGAGCATAATCTTTGAAACCTTCACCCGTTCCTATTGACATACCCTGGAGTTGGGTACGCGTGGGAGTGAGGTCGGAATTGTATTGGTACTGCCTGTAGAAAGCAGTAGCCAAATCCTCCCAACTGTGGATACTGGATCCGTCCAACTGGTAAAACCATTCAAGCTGAGTCCCTGAGAGACTATCTTGAAAGAAGTGGATCCATAGGTTCTTATCAGCGGTGTACGGCTGAATCTTCCTTACATATGACCGGAGGTGCAGCTTCGGACAAGAAACTCCATCATACTTAGCAAAGGCTGGTGCCTTGAATTTGTGGGGAATCACCACCCCAGATGACAGACCCAGATCACCAAAGTCTAGACTAGGTACTTTCTGAACTTCCATCGCACTCAACCGGTCTTCCAGTTGTTTGTATCTATCCTCAGCAGGAGGATACTGGTCTTCGTCGAAGTCCGTCTCATTGTCTGAGACCACAGGGCTAGGAGCCCTCCTTTCTTCCTGACTATCTTTCCCTCCAAATGAGGTGGTCAAATCAACTTCATCCCGTACCTGTTTCCAAACCTGTGACCTGTGTTAAACAGGACTGTCCTCTTCTTATTCTTCTTCTTCTCTTTCAGAATCAGGATCTTCAGATCTTGCTGACCCTTATCTAGATTCATGAACAACTCTTGAAATTGGGCATTCTTGGCCTGTAGGGCCTTGATGGCTTGCTCAGTTGAAGGTTCAGCAGACACGATGAGAGCTAAAATAAACAGCGAAGAAGATAAGAGACCTGTAATGGGTACCTATTATGAAGTGCATGGGATGAAATGCGTATGATATGATTTCAAAGACAATCGAGAGATTCAAATTCGTAAAAAAGAAAGGAAACACACTTTATTAGATAAACTTTGAAATTCAAATTGTTCAACAGATGCCCTTAAGGCGTTACAAGAAAGGAAATACTGAAAAGTAAATAAAAATTGGAAGGGAAATAATCAAAGGTCAATCAGTGCTCCCATGGTCGCTTCTTGTCGATGCGGACATAGTCATTGAGAATCCGCTCGTTCTCCAGCTGCCTAGTTAACTTCTGGATCTTCTGCTCTTGCTCGTTAAACCTTTCTCGGTAAGAATCCCGTTCTTCTCTCAGTTGCATCCAAGACCTTTTCAGTGCCCCAATGTCAGTGGGCATATGAGGATGGAGGATGGTCAGAAGAACCCCTTCTTCATTAGCAACTTCAACAATGATAGGCAGGATGACTTCATACGGCATACCCAGCTTTTGGGCACGGATACGAACCCATCTGAGATATGGCTCCATTGGAAGTGAAGTCTTTGGACCCAGCTCGTGTGGATCAGATCTGTGAACTCTATCCCAAGCCCTTATGAATCAGCGGCGTTGCTCGTCGCTATCCTTCTGAAAATCAAAGATGATATTAGGCATTAACAGCTCATGAGGTCCTTCTCTTCTGGCTCTCCCAAACTGACGTAAGGCCAAGCATGGATTGTAAAAAATTCCCCCACAGGTTCCTATCAGTGGAACATTGGGGTATTCCCCACAGCGTTCAATAATGGCCACCTCATCCATACCCTTGATAGTCTAGATGATGCCATTATGCGAGAGAGACATAACCCTATAGGCCCATCCCATTCCTTCTTTGTTCTTCAGCACTGATTTGGGAAGGTGCGAAATAAACCACCTCGCCAATAATGGAGCACAGCACATCAAGGTTCCCCGCTTTCAGACAGTACGGGCATAAAGTTGATGAAGAATGTCACCCAAGAGAGTGGGTACAGGATTACGAGAGATGAAGATTTTCACCGCATTCACATCAACAAAGGAGTCAGGGTTCGGAAACAACACCAAGCCATATATCAGAAGAGCCAGAATATCTTCGAATGCCTTGAAGTCTAGACTATCCCAGAAATAATTAGCCTTACCAACCAAGAACTTAGTCAGAAAGCCCTTTGCTCCACTTCTAGTCTTCCAATTAGCCATTACCTCATCCTTTGTCATATGAAGGGCTGCAGCAACCTCTTCTGTCCTAAGGATCTTCTCCTAACCAGTAAACGGAGTCTACTCCAGAATAGAGATACCGAGCAGATCAGAGAACTCTTCTAAGGTGGGAACCAACTGGTAGTCCTGAAAAGTAAAGCAATGGTACAGCGGATCATAGAACTGGACTAGGACACTCATCATCTGCTCGTCCAATTTTGAAGTGACCAAACCCAAAAGGTAACCATACCTCCTGATGAAGGAAGTAGTATCAGGCATCTTTGCAATCAATTCTTTAAGCATAGTGGGAGCCTAGACAAAGTTAATCCGGATGGTGTTCTTACGTATGGGAATCATGGCCTACAAAACAGAACAAAGATGAATCCCTTCTGTCTTTGAAATAGGTTAGTTCAATGCAATATGTATGCAATGTTATGATGTCATGATGTCATGATGGAAAGCACACCACAAGTATCCACAAAAATCAAACATGGTAAAGGCACACAAGTCACACAAAGAGCCCTTAGATTTCAGGCTGGCAAGGAGCTTAGGTACTACCCTCTTTCAGTTCAGTTGGTTTAAACCTGTCCTAAAAATAGTAACTGGGTTCTAGAGGATCTCAATATCACTGACTACCCTCGACCGGTCATAATTCCAGTTTAGTAACCTTTTCTTGCGGCCGGAATCATCGCGAGAGTTTAGTCTCAATGAGTGTAGCATACTGCTACTGTTCTATGGCCAAGTTGGTCAATTTAAAGGTTCTAAGGTTAGTTGGTGCTTAATGATCCCTTAGAAGAACCATATTCTCCTCGTTCCAACACAAGGGATATCGGTACAGACTAAAGTGCCACACCAATGTAGCTACTGCTTCAACCGTATCGGTCTACATCGTACAGTTCCCTCACAGTTTATTGCTACTTACCTAAAGGGTATCCCTAGATCCGTGTTAGGATCTATAGTAACTCCGATACAAGCCCACAAATATAAAGCATACAAAGCACACAATTGAAAACACAGTGATCTAATCCTAAGGTATACCCCACTTATTACATCCCCAGCAGAGTCGCCAGTTCTGTGATACGGTGGGAGAGAACTGACTGTTTTTGGAATGCTGGTTTGCATTTTGCGTTTGTTTTTGCAAAATGTCGCGGTAAGCAAGAGTCGCCACCGTCTTTTATTTTATCCAACAAGGAAAGGAAAAAAAACACAGAAAAATTCCTTTTTCAAGATGTTTCTCGGGTCCGGGGGGTAGATTATATAAAGGGAAGGTGTTAGCACCCTTTCTATCAGTGGTTATCCACGAGCTCTTAGGTACTTGCTCAAAGTGTTTTCAAAATTGCTTTTCTTTGTGTTTGTGGGTTTGAAAAGAAGTTTTTATTTGAAAGGTGTAAGTGCGAAAAGTTTTGTTTTGTTTTGAAGGAGCAAGTACTTAAGAACCATCTACCTACTCGAAAAAGGAATCAATTTGTGCTAATGTCCTTTAGACAATGCTATCCCATTATGAATGAGTAGGTAGCACCGTCATTGGAGTTTAAGGGTCAATTTGATTAAGGGACGTGTGGTCACTAAAGCAATGTTAGGACGCCTTAACGGTAACCCTAATGTCTTAGATCATTTTTCCGAGGCAACCGTTTCGAGGAAACTATGATCTTTGGACAAGAGGGTGACCTCTAAAACTTCTTATACTCAAAGACCACGTTCGAAGGCAACTAAGTGAGGTATACCCTAAGAGTGTGCATGTGCGAGTGTGTTGTTTTCAGTTTATTTTATCTTTGTACATGTCAATGGTTATCTATGTTGATTTTAGGTTAAACATTCGATCTTGTCATGCATTCCCTATTATCAAACATCTAACAGTTTATAAGTTGCAGAAATTAAATTGCGGAAATTAAACTAACTATTACAAGGCGTCGGGTATTTACATCACCAAAAGCAACCCTTGAAATTAAAATGCGGAAAATAAATAAAGCGATAAAAAGTCCTAATTATCTATTACATTCCAGGAAACAGATACAATATTAAATAAAAATGGATTGCGTGCGGAAAATTAAATCGGGCGAGTTTTTAGGGTTTTAACCCCTTTTAATTATTAAAGAAACAATTTTTGGTTATTTTGAATTAAAAAGAAATTAGATCTAAGTTACTTATTGAATTAATAAATAAATAAATTAATTAATGAAAATAATATTTTTTGGATTTTTGATTTTTAAGGAAATAAAAATAAATTAATCAAAGTTAATAAAACCTAATTTGTCTAAATTAATTTTAATTATTTGCAAAAGATATTAAAGTTATTTCCTAATTAAACTAAATTAATCAAATTAATTTATTTAACAAAAATAAAATGCTGGAAATTAATTTAATAAATAAAATATTTTTTTGGTTTTAAATTTTATTAAAAAATAGTTTTAATTGGTTAGTCAAATAGTAAAAATAATAATAATAAATAATTAAAAGAAATAAATACTAATAAAAAAAGAGAGTTTAGGAGGTTTTGGGCCTGTATAGGGGGTGAGGATTGCAATTTTGTGGCCCATTAACGTTGGCCTGTATTGACTTTTCCTACTTCCATGCATACACACTGACTTTGGCTCATGGTAGGCATTCATTCTGGACCACCAGATCTGGCCTAGGGCCATCTGGCAGGTGTTTGATTGAGGGAGTATGGTGCATCACGCGTTGGAGCTTGCATTGGATCACCTGGAAACAAAATATAACAAATATATTGGGGACCTGGGATTCGAACCCAGGTCCTGTGAGTCACTAGACAACGCCTCCACCACTCAACCATTATGCTTTAGTTGTTATGATATTGGATAATAATAATAATATGGAAAACAAGTTAATATGCCAGAAAATATAAAAATAAAGCGCGAATTTTTGAATAAGCGAATTGGAAAGGGCCACATCTTCGTCTTCTCCGTTTGACCCTAGTTATTTACCTGCGGATTTATATCCGCAGCTAAATCCGTATGTGTCTCCTAAAATCCATTCTAAGCAATAGAAATCGATTCCAAGCACATGGTCATGCTCGTCTAGGCTTCTTGATCACGCCTATGTCCATCAATGGCATCAATTTCACCTGCAAACGAAACGCCCAAAAAACACGAACCAAGAACCCTAGATTCAGTTAGGGGGTTACAGGTTATATAAATGCAATCAAATAATGCAGAAAGCTTCTAAATTGAACGATAAGCATGAATATGCAAAGATTTTGCAAGAAAAGTGCAAGAACAATGATATACGAATTCAACTGAAAAGCATGTTTTCGAGACACTTACAGAGCTCTAGGGTGCGTATGGAGATTGGTTTTGGATTGGTTTCACTTCAAGGATGGTCCAGCAATGGATTAGCATGGAGATTTGCTTCTGAATTGGCCTCTATGCACGATTTCAGTTTCAAGCTTTTTGCCAATTTTTTCAAGTTTGCTTTTGGTGATTCTGCAGCCTCTCACCTCTGATCTCGTGCCCTTTGGCTTGTATATGTAATGAGCAATGCATTAGGTCAACAATTTTGGACTGAATCATTGTGCATCAATGCTTGGAGATATGATTTGATCCTCCATTGAAAGCTTTCCAATTTTGCCAAAAATCCAATCTTTTTGCACATGGAATGTGTGATACGAATTTGATCATGTCATTGATGATAATTAGGTCCTGAAAATGGTAAAAGATCTCATGTAATCAAGTTTTGTGATTTTATTTGATTTAAATTGATTAAAAATGAAATAATTCAAATAAAAATCAAATAAAATAAAAAAATTGACAAATAGACTCAAGTCTGAGGCTATGACATGTGTGTAGTGTGACAAGATCAAATCAAGTGGAAAAGAATTGGCCCATTTGACAAAATTTGAAGTTTTGGGGATAGTTGACTTTTGGCAATTTTGCAAAAATGCACAACTTCAACAATGGATAACTTCTTCAATTTTGAACTTTTGGAAGTGTTATTAGACTTTTTAGAAATCTTGAGTTATCCTATAACCAACCCTTTTGGTATCATCTCATTTTGATATTCCATGCTCAAGTTATAAGCTTTGGCAAAAAAGGTGTTTTTGTTGACTTTCAAAAATGACCTATAATGTCCAAATTTGTAACTTTTTGTGAGTGCATTTATTTATCTTGGGGTATGAAGATGGATTGTATTAAATTTCATCCTCTTCAAAATGAGCTTTGGATGGGTCATTTCTCATAAAGTATGAGAAAGTTATGCTTGTTCAAAGTTGAGTTGACTTTTCCTGCAAAACCCTAATTTAGCAACTTTTGAGTCTTGATGAATTTTGAGCAATCCTTGATGAATCATGACAAACCCTTGATCAAATGGTTAAATATACTTAAAAATGAGAATGTTGACAAAAAATATTGAGGTTTGACTTTTTATAGGCCACAGTTGACTTTTTCCCTAGCACAGTCGATTTTGGGACCCTTTGAGCAATTGACTGAGCAAACTTCCTCTGCGAGGCTTGAAATTTGACACGGATGAACTTGAGAACATATTAGGACATTGGAGAGAACTTGAGGTCATTTGGACTCAAGGATCTTGATGCAACACAAAACCCTAATTTGAGGTTGACTGCCTTAGGAGATAGCTTGACTGTCCAACTCTTGAGCAACCTTGAGCCACTTGGGGATTTTTCTTGCAATGTCTTGAGAAATATGGGAGGGAAAATTTTAGGGTACAACAATTTCAAAAACATTTACAAAAACGCTTTATCAACACTCTTGAGGATTGATACAAGAGTTATCATAAAGTGAATCGCCGCACTAAGACACTTTCAAAAATACTTTTCAAAACACACAAAAAGCACAAGGTATTTTTTCAAATGAGCTAAGTATATAAGAGAACGTAGGTAACTACGGATGGAAATGGTGCTAACACCTTCCCTTTCCATAATATACCCCCCCCCCCCTTACTAAAAAAACTCTCGAAATGTCTTTTTTTCTGTTCTTTTCACCCTTTCCTGTGTTGGATAAAAGAAAAGTCGGTGGCAACTTTTGCTTACCGCAATATTTGCAAACACAAATGCAAAACCAGTATAATAGTCGGTTCTGCCATCATATCACAGAACTGGTGACTCTGCTGGGGACATAAAAAGTGGGTTTACCTTAGAGTTTAGTTCATTTTAAATTGCTTTACCTTGTATGCTTTGTCTGCTTTACTTTTTAGGGCTTGTTGGGGTTGTGTGTTAAAGATCCTACACCCGGATCTGGGGAACCTTTTTAGGTAAGTAGCAATAAATCATGGAAGTTGTACGGTGTAGACCGATATGGACAAAGTGATAGTTATGTTAGCGTGATACTCTGACTTGTACTAATGTTCCCTGAGTCAGTCAAGGATAACATTAGGCTTCCTTATAGTGTCATTAAGCACTAACTGGCCTTTAGAACCTTTAATTGAGTCATCCTAAGCCATTAGAAAGTAGTGAGATGGTCGACTTTGATTCCGACCGAAGATTGGTTGATACTCGATACTGCACTCATTGAGATTGGACTTTTGGGATATTCTGGCGACAATACTTCGATGCTTGAGCTAGAACAATGCCTAAAAGAAAGGTCAATGATATGAGACTCCTTGGAACTTGATTACTATTAATAGGACAGGTTGAGCGAACTGAAACTTCAAGAGGGTACTTACCTATGGAATCCATGCAAGCTTGAACCTAAGGCTACTTGTGTGACTTGTTTGCTTTCACTATCTAACAAACTTGAACTCATTGCAGGGCCTTGTTTGTACTCCCTGCAGTATTTGTTGGTAGTCATTATCCAATAACTCAGATTTCCTGCAGGACATACTTGTCTTCATCACCTCACATTTTTTGTTTGGTGCATAGCATACACACCATAATATCATACCATGGCATTTCATTAACCATTTCAAGGATCTCAAAGGGACCGTGATGCAGGTTTTGATAAATCAGACGTCTACCAAGAGGCAAGGGGATTTATTTTTCCTCTAGTCAATGTCGTCAATAGATCAAAACACGATAACTTGAGTTAGGGGATATGACCCACTCGATATGGTGAGCTTGTTTCTGATAGAAGGACATTCAACAATACGAAGTTCTTCCGTCAAAGTCGCAGTCAAAATTCAACTTCTGACATTCTCTTGTGTTTACCCCGCAAGATCCTTGAAAACATTGCATCCACACATCATGCATGTCATTACCTAACAGGTCTTCCGTTACAAGTTTCTCATGTTCTCGCTGTTTATTTCAGCTAGGAAAATGGCTCTCAAATAGAACAACAGAGATCTCCAAACTCAGGATGCTCAGTTCAAGGAAATGTTCCTGAACCTGTCTAAAGGGAAAGAAGAGTTGAAAGCACTCCTCAGCGGAAATTTGACCAACAAACATCTGAACAACAACAAGGATGACCAGTTGGAACAACTGCAGGCTGAGATGGAAAGGATGAGAATCCAGATGAGTAATAAAATGACTCTTATCCAAAATTTAGCTCGGGGACAGGAAGAGTTGAGGATTCACATCAGTAAGCATCATCAAGACAGATGTAACCATATGAAGCAGACAGTCGAGGCTGGGGACAAGTCATTAATCAGCCCTGATAAGACAATAATTTAGCTCGGTGGAGAGTATACCTTTCCAAAATGTTGCTACGTCACAACCTCGCCAACAAAGACAGGTTAATCAGCATAAGCTAAATACATAAAAGACGCTTTACCGAAATCAATGTGTCATTGGCTCAAGCATTACAACATGTGTTGGAGGCCAAGCTGGTTTCGTTGAAGGATCCTCCTCATAATCCCAACACTGCTTCCCCAATGTACAAACCAAATGCAAGGTGTGTGTACCACTCCAATAGTCCTGGACATGATACTAATAGCTGTTGGACGTTGAGAAATAAGATTCAAGACTTGATCGACGAAATAGTGCTGGAGTTTACACAAGATGGTCAAGCTGAATTCTTATGCCATCCCTCAAAGGCACACCATCTGAAGTGACAAGTTCTGACAAGGAGGATTTTCGTTCATTAGAATTTCCAAATTGTAATTTTCTTTTGATTTGTTCGAACACTTATTTATGTCAAACTTTGTTATTTCATCAATGCAATGCATATGTTTGTCTTAAGTTAATTCATTCGTATTCACTATATTCAAACTGTGTTTTTACTTCTTTTTTTTGTGATATTCAACTCTTGATTAAAAGCTATAAGCCTTTAGAGGGAGGATGATGAAAAAGATACCATAATCTCTACAGTATGCTTTTGAACAGACCTGGCTGACGATGTACAGGCGTTGTTTCAAATCCTAAATGGTGGAGTTATAAGAAAGATAATCCCTAGTCAACCCCTTTGAGCCTAAGAAGTTAGAGTTTTCTTTTTTCACACAAATTGAAACCTTTAATCATAAACTGGGGCAGAGTTATTTCTCAGTTAATTCAATGGTGCATTCAATCGCAAGCTTTCCCTTCATACACGATGAGTAGTGTCAGAGGTATCTTTCCAAGACAAAAGATGGTAATGTTTTTGCATAATCATTAAAACAGGCAGTCATTATATCTCAAAAGAAAAGCCCGCTAAGTCCAAACCTATGAAGGAGACTTAAGAAAAAAATTGGGGCATCCCGCTGACTGTAATCACAAACGAAATAGTTCAGACAAAAGTAGGGATAATAAAATCTAAAAAAAGAGGTCGCTGCAAATCCTCAACAAAAAAGAAAAGGTTACAAAAATGACTGCCTTCCACAAAATAAACTTTTAGTGTCTGAACCATCACTGAAATATCAAAGCAAAGATTCCAGACTAAATTAGGATTTAAATGCACAATTAACTGAGTATAGGACTGAAGAACATCACGAAGAACGGGATGGGTACAAATAAATTTCGAGCTTTATCTTTTGTTTCTTAAACCGTGAACCAGACAACGTTACAATCCTTAAAAGTCCTAGATGAAGCATGGGTTAGTTCGAAAGCATACTTTTACAAAAGCTATCCTAACTCCTGTAAGATTTTCTATGAATCCTGAGTTGATATCACACTCTTACAAAATTTGTTTGTTTTACTAAAAAAACGAATTTCCAAACATCAAGACATACATAAGCTTTGCATTTTAAAAATACCATTATTTACATATGACTAATTGTTCAATAGTAGAGAAATTCGCACAAATGGATATTCGATGAATGGAAATCCTCTCAATGGACATAATCACGTCAGATGGAAAGACATTCTAGTAACAGGCCTTTCATAATCATGGGGCATAACATGGTGTCCAACTGATCTGGGGCAGTCAAGTCAAGATTCGAGGAATCTCTCAAAAGTGTCGAATAGCCAGCGGCAGATCTCCATCTGAATCACTTGGGGCATTGGACATGAATTCCAGCAACGAATCACGAGCAATCAAGTAAATATCTTCTGGCAGTGTGGTAACACTTACTACTATGGACAATGATAATTCTCCACACCCGATGAATGTGGACATAGTTAAAAGATACTATACATGATCAAAGACCCGCTAGGTCGACTGGCCTAGGCAAAAATAAGGGCATCCAGACAAACCAAAAGGGTTCAGGCAAAAATTAGGGATATACATATGAAATATTTATACACCTGGCAAGTCAAAAACCTTAAAAGGCGGCTTGGGCAAAAAAGGGTATCCTGTTAGACTGGAAATCTGAAAGGATGGTCCAGGCAAAAGTTAGGGATTAAAGCGTATGACTATGTCTCGTCATCTCGTCACTTGTCCATCAGTAGAATACTTATCACCCTGACCAGCATTTACTCAAAGACTTCAGGAGTTGGGATAACATTCAGACCATCTATAAAATCCCCAGCAGATACTTTCTCTAGCAGGTACAGAGGCAGGGGCATCTTACCATAAAGTCACTGCCATATCCTCACCATACAGCCTAATGATGTCAGGTGTTCTTATATCCCCGGCGAAACAAGAATCTCCAATTACTTATCTGGAATCTCAAAGAATTCCTTAGCTTGGTTCACAAGCTTTTCAGTATTCTCCAGCAAGATTTCAACAAAATCCCCAAGGAGTTTACAGAGTTTCCCTTCCCCAACAGAGTTTATTTCTCTAACAACGGAAATTCGTTTCCCAGCATTTCAACTTCAACAAAATTTGAAGACCTACATTCTTCACCCCCAGCAACAATCAGGGATTTATTTTCCCTAATTCAACAACACTACAATAGAACAATTGATACGTTCATACATTGCATTCATGCATCATTCTACAAACATCATAGCATATGCAGCACAAATGAATATATCAAAATCTCATTTATTTTGAGAGCATCATGCAATTCATACATCATGACATCGCATGAAACTGGTTTTACCTTTTCAGGTTAAATTAGCGGACAGACAAACACTATCAACTTACACAGCAGGTCAAAGATTAATGCCCGAAACCAGACGGGGAAACTATCTACATGACCAAGTGGTATGAACTCCCGGAGCAAGACGAGTTTACCAACAAATACAGCAGCCCACAGATTAATACTTGAAACAAGACAGGACAATTATTTGTGAACGACTGATTGTACATTAATACTCGAAACTAGACAGGAAAAATATCTACATGAGCATATTGAAGATTAATACCCGAAACAAGACGAGAAAACTATCTTTCTCTCTATTAGGTCAGAGATTAATACTTGAAACCAGACAGGACAACTATCTAACGACCAAAACAAGTTCCAGATTAATACCTATAACAAGCCAGGATAACTATCTCTGGACGGCCAATTATAGATTAATACCTGAAACCAGACAAGACAACTATCTACATGAGCAGATTGAGGATTAACTCCCGAAACAAGCCGGGGAAACTATCTTTCTTTCTCTAAGGTCAGAGATTAATACCTGAAACTATCCAGGACAACTATCACAACAACCAACAAAAACAAGTTCCATATTAATACCTGTAACAAGCCAGGACAACTATCTCTGGACGACTGATTGTAGATTAATACATGAAACCAGACAGCAAAACTATCTACACGAGCAGATTGAAGATTAATACCCAAAACAAGATGGGAAAATTATCTTTCTCTCTATTAGGTCAGAGATTAATACCTGAAACCAGACAGGACAACTATCTTAAACGACCAATAAAAGTAGGTTCTAGATTAATACCTGAAACAAGACAGGACAACTATCTGTGGATGACCGATTATAGATTAATACCTGAAACTAGATAGGACAACTATCTACATGAGCAAATTGAGGATTAACTCTCGAAACAAGCCAGGGAAACTATCTTTATTTCTCTAAGGTCAGAGATTAATACCTGAAACCAGCCAAGACAACTATCTCTATGACCAACAAAAACAAGTTCCAGATTAATACCTGTAACAAGCTAGGATAACTATCTGTGGACGACCGAATATAGATTAATACCTAAAACCATACAAGACAACTATCTACATGAGCATATTGAGGATTAACTCCCGAAACAAACCGGGGAAACTGTCTTTCTTTCTCTAAGGTTAGAGATTAATACCTGAAACCATCCAGGACAACTATCTCTACGACCAACAAAAACAAGTTCCAGATTAATACCTGTAACAAGCCATGACAACTATCTGTGGATAATCGATTGTAGATTAATACCAGAAACCAGACAGGAAAACTATCTACACGAGTAGATTGAAGATTAATAACTGAAACAAGACGGGAAAACTATCTTTCTCTCTATTAGGTCAGAGATTAATACCTGAAACCAGACATGACAACTATCTCAAACGACCAACAAAAGTAGGTTCCAAATTAATACCTGAAACAAGACATGACAACTATCTATGAAACAACTAATTATGGATCAATTCCCGAAACAAGACGGGGCGACTATCTACATGACCATCCTAAAGCAATCATACACGGGTTTCTTCTCATGATCTCTAGATGCAGTCTAACACTGACTCATCCTGAAGCAAGCTTACACGGGATTCTTCTCATGATCTCCAGATGCAGTCTAACACAGACTCATCCTGAAGCAATCTTACACGGGTTTTTTCTCATGATCTACAGATGCATTCTAACACGGAATCATCCTGAAGCAATCTTACACGGGTTTCTTCTTATGATCTACAGATGCAGTCTAACACTGGCTCATCCTGAAGCAATCTTACACGGATTCCTTCTCGTAGTTTTCAGATATAGTCTAACACGGACTTAGCCTGAAGCAGCCTTACGCAGGTTTCTTCTAGTACATTTCCAAATAGCAGCTAATTTCATTCTCCTCAGCAAATTACTGTGAAGCCTGGATTTCAACTAGAAAACAACAAACTTTTCCAGAGATAACTCCTCAGTAGAGCCTTAGACAACTGGAGTTCCTAGACTCTATTCCCCACAGAGTTTTTCCTTAAGTCGGAGAACAACAAAGATCAACATTCCCTAGCAGACTCCTCCTCAGACAGCAGGAACAGGAATTCCCCACAAAGAGACCTCTTATGAAGTCAGTACCTACTTTGGATGGCATATTTAAGCCCATCTCTGAAAACTCTTAGTCATCTTTTCCAAATGGCATCTTTAAGCCCATTCCCTACACAATCAACCATCACATCATGTGAGTGCAAATTTCTGGAAACTCTAGTGTTCAATCATCTTCCACCTTCAGATCATGAAAGGAAAATAAGCCAATCTAAATCTTTAGGTTTAAGAAGATTGAACAGAGGCAACTGTTGTACCCCAAAATTTGCCCTCCCTTTTTCTCAAGACATTTTCTCACAAGGATTTTCAAAAGGGCAAGTTTATACAAGTACAATTGGATTTTTGGGCTCTCGAGCATCAAATCAAAGAAGAGTAAGTTTGCCTTGATTCATAAGCTTCGATTGGGCATCTAAAATCCTTCGAGCGAGCTTTGGGCATCTGAAATCCTTCGAGCGAGCCTTTGTTTCAAAGCCTTCGATTGGGCATCTGAAATCCTTGGAGCGAACTTTTATTTCAAAGTCTTCGATTGGGAATTTGGCCTCCTTCGATGCAAGCTTAGTTCACAAGCTTCGGTTGAGCATTTGGCCTCCTTCAATCAATTTTAATCCACAAGGCTTCGACTGAGCAAAAGGCTCTTTCAACTTGACTTTAATCCATAAGGCAAAAGGACTCTTCATGCTTGCCTTTGATGCACAAGGCAAAGGCTTCTTCGGGCTTGCCTTTGATTCACAAGGCAAAGGCTTCCTCAGACTTGCCTTCGATCCACTAGGCAAAGGCTTCTTCATGCTTGCCTTTGATCCACAAGGAAAAAGCTTCTTTCATGTGTGCTTCGACCCACAAGGAAATGACTTCCTTTGTGCGTTCCTCCAGCGCACAAGGCAAAGGCCCCTTCAACTTGCCTTCGATTCACAAGGCAATGGCTATCTACATGTAAGCTTCGACTGGGCAATGTCTATCTTCAGGCCTGCTCTGACTCCACCTCTAAATCCTTCAACACACAGTTTTCCACACTTTGACACACAACATAGTCCCTTCAAAGAAGCATTCATATGGTCCATTCAAAGAAGCATTCAAAAGTCCCATTTGAAGAACATACCAATGGTGCCTTCGAAGGACATACATTTGGTTATTTCAAAGGACAAGCAAATGGTGCCTTCGAAGGACATACATTTAGTCCATTCGAAGGACACACAAATGGTACCTTCGAAGGATATACATGTGGTCCATTCGAAGGAGATACACAAGTATTGAAAACAAGTCTGTTTTGCCTTTTGATGAGTGTGGCTCAAGATGCTTGTTGGCCAAAATCCTAAATGCTGCCAAGCCCAAGCCTCCTGCACAATTACATTCGAAGGAAATGACAAAAGAAGCTTCGAATGGCCAGAGTGAAGTGTTCGAGTGGGCTAGTTGGGTATTTTCAGAGCCATCAAAATGAGCAATTCAAAGTTAATCGAAGAACCAGACGTGGAGGCATTCGAAGGAGTCAGGGAGTGAAACATGTCTAGGTTCATCCCAAAATCCAAAAAGACAGGAATCCATCAAAAAAGGCAATCCTTTAATTTGTCTGATTTTGCCTTCAAAGCCTGGTTAGTGGTTATCCCTTGCCATTTCCATTCCCCCTTTACACCCCTATAAATACAAGGCTAAGGGCACATTGCCAAGAAAGAAAAATGGGACGAAAACATTATGCCACAAAAATATTCTTGTAGAGACGCAAACACGCTGCCAGCAGGAGGAGACAAACTGCATCATACAGAATACTAATCGAAGCCGCAGACACATTGCCAAACAAAGGCATTTTTGCCACACACGCACGTTGCCCCACAAGAGCTCCACAAAACTTCCAAAGTTCCAACAAGGTTGTCAGAATCAAGCAACCCATTGGTAACAAACCTTCGATCTTCATTTTATTTCATATGTAATTTAATCTTTATTGTATATTCATGTTGCATAACATTTATGATGGTTAGTGTGTTATATGTAAATTCCAAAGTAACATGATACCTTTACTGAGGCATGAGAAATGGATTCCTTTGAATCTTAAATTCAGCTCAAATGATGGAGAAGGATCTGTGCAGTCGAAAGGACTCGGTTTCGATACCCAGTCCTTGCAATTTTGTTTTCTCTAACATTTTATGCATATCCAATGCTTCCTGGCTACACACGCTCATTATACACCATCAAATCCAGGCCATCAGATACATATCTGATCCGGATCTAACGCCCTGAGCGTACAACCTCACCATAGTCCCTCCTGAGGACCTCAACACCAAATCCAACGCCATCCTGGGCCATCTCCTGATTTAGGCCTAACAAAACCCAATTCACACCCCCCTTAACTCTTCTTGTGTCCCTGGCCCATTTTTATTTATTTATTTATTTCATTTACTGTTTTGATCTTATTTATTTATTTAATCAGTAAATCAAACATAAAAATAACAAAAATAGATTTTAGGATTTTCTTAATTAAACTTAATTTTTGTAAATTAACTTATTTTGGCTTTTCTTATTTTAAAATCAATTAGAATTAGGACTAATTAGTTTCAATTCTTTTCATAAATAAAAAAATGCCAAAATGCTAGATTTATTTTAGATTTAATTTTAGTTAATAATTTTACTTTCTTTCTAATTTTTTAATTAATTAGATTTAATGTAATTTAACATGTTTCCAATTAAGCAAAATAAAAACAAAAAAAAAAGGTTTTTATACCTTAGGATTTTTTTTAGACGTTCTTTTCCATTTCGCGCAAGTTTACGTTCATATTATTGTATCTGTCTACTGGATGTAATAGAATTAATTAGGACTTCTACTGTTTTTATTTATCTTCCCCCCAGTTTTGGATATGTACATAATCTCCCTCCCTTAAGCCTTGTAATAGTTAGGTTTTATATTTCTGCATTTTTAATTACAACATATATTAACTGCTAGACTAATAGGATTGTATGGCAAGAATTAAAAGCAACGTTAGCAAACCTAACATCAAAGACAAATAACTGAAACAAACACACTTGCACATATACACCTCTAGGGTACTCCCACTTCGGTTGCCTTCGGAAAAAAATAGTCACAACTCTCAAAATGTGAGAGATTTTAGTGGCTACCCTCCGGTTTAAAAAATCATAAGTCTCTCGATGACCCTTTCAACGTTGCCTCAGTAAACAATGATCTTAAAACCCTATGGTAGTTACTGAGGTTTCTCACCTAGTTGCATTTGTGACTATAAAACGTCCCTTCGAATATCCCTCATATATCCGACAATAAGGCTACCTACTCACTAATAGTAGGATATGTCTAAAGGAAATGAGGAAAAGAAAAACCCTTTTGAGTAAAGTAGATAGTTCCTAGATGCTATATTCAAAAACAAACTTTTTACACCTACACAAAAACATTTCAAAAACATTTACAAAAATGCTTTATCAACACTCTTGAGGACTGATACAAGAGTTATCATAAAGCGAATCACCGCACTAAGGCACTTTAAAAAATACTTTTAAAACACACAAAAAGCACAAGGTATTTTTTCAAATGAGCTAAACATCTAAGAGCCCGTAGGTAACTACAGATGGAAAGGGTGCTAACACCTTTCCTTTCCATAATCTACCCCCTTACTCAGAAAACTCTCGAAAGGTCTTTTTCTGTTCTTTTCACCCTTTCCTTTGTTGGATAAAAGAAAAGTCGGTGGACTCTTGCTTATCTCAATATTTGTGAACACAAACGAAAAACCAGTATAACAGTCGGTTCTGCCACCGTATCACACCTTGGTTTGTTGTTTTCTGCAGGAAAGTTGGCGGATTCTCGAGAGCGCATCCTCAAGTTGACGCATGACGCGATGAAGAAAGGAAAAAAGATAGTTCTAAAGAGCACTTGCTTTGCCCCTGTTCAGGCCAAGGATGGTTTCATCACATCCTCCATGTCGTCGAATGTAGAATAGTCTCCTTCCAAGCAGCTGTTGTCAGGCAGAAAGAGGAGTAAACCTGAAAGTGATATTTTGGATATGACGGAGAATGATGATGATTCCCAGGATTTCACACTACCTCATTGCTTTTCCCAAAAGGGTTTCTTCGACAAACATCCCTTAGTTATGTCTGCTAGAGAGTCCGTGATCATCATCAGTCTCAATCCGGCGGGTAGGAGGAAACAACTGGCCGATAATACAGTTGGTATGATGAAGGTTTTAGAGATGACAATGGTTCTCTCTAGCAAGGAAATTGGCTCTATTACGGTGTTGGACAAACTGTAGACAGAGAAACAGACCCTCAAGGAGAATATGAAAAAGTTGCAAACTGCCCTCAACGGTTATAAGGAGAAGTTTTGGCTAAGGGTGTCGATTTGAAGAAGAAGGAGGAGGCAACCAACTTGTCTGTGGAAAAGGGTGCCTGGTTGCTCGAGAAGAAAAGTCTCAAGGATGTTATTATTAATTTGAAGGCTGTTGTGGCTCCTGCTGAGGAAGAGCCCGAAGAGGCGAAATTCTTGAAGGCTCACGCTGAATTTCTTTCTCTGATTCAGCAACTCGAGTTGGATCGTATGGAAGCGATGATGACTGGCTTTAACATGGAAGTGACCAAACTCGAGTTATTGAACCCTGGGCTTAATACTAAAGGGATCGTGCTTTTATCCTAGGTGATCCATGGAAAGCTAGTTCATCCCCTTGAATCCCTCGACCATGTCGTAGATGATGGTAGCCACGGAGAGTGACTTATGTTTTTATGTTTCTAGTTTTGTTTTTTGGGCTTGTGTACCCGTATTTTTAATAATATTTGAACGAAGGGCTTTACCCGACTATTTTGTAATGTTTTGACAATGTCGGCATCATGGTCAGTACTTTTAATTGTCAGTTTATTTTATATGTTAATATACTTGATTTATGTTTGATTTGCTCGTCATTATGTATGTTTGATGGGCGCAATTTATTGAAGCGTGGGGTTTTTACTCTGTAGATTTAACACTCGACGGTGTAGATTACCTATCGAGGAATAGAGTTGGTTCTGTTTGATAGCGGGACTGAGACCATGGTCGGGGTCTTAATCTCGCAGCATGAACTTTCCCATTGCAAGCTGGGTTTTCTGCCTTAACGGTACTACAACGACAAAGCTCGACTGAGGTTTCCCCGTCGGGCTAAATATCTGCTCATCCTGTGAGCGTGAGCCCACCTTTTTGTCTTAGATTTGGGATGTTGTGTTTATACCAAACACTCTCCATGGTCGGGCACGCCTGGTTGTATATCGAACTGGGTTGGTTGGCTGTTAGGCCTAGACGTAGTATTTTCGGGACTTAAATGTAGTATTGCTTTACCTTTTCTGTGTTCCATGGTTGAGCAAGTTGTTCCCCATGCAAATTTTCGAGGAAGTAGGCCCTGCTCCCCGTTTTCCCTCGGATGCGACAGGGACCTTCCCAATTCACAGCGTGCTTTCCCTCGCATAAGTTTTTCTAGTTTCTCCATAGAACTAGACTGTCAACTTGAAACTCACATTTTATGACTTTGACGTCGTGATGCAGAGTTATCTGTTGTTTAAAGGTGGCCTCTCGGAGGGCTTCCCCTGCTCGAATTTCTTCAACCAGGTCGAGTTCCTCCCTTAAGGCTTCATCGTTCATCTCTTTTTGAGAGGAGATTTTGTTTGCCTAGATAATTCTGTAGGCCCAAAACATGCTATGTATCTCCTCGACCCACCTGTTCTTGAATGTGCCATGTCATTGTTTCAGTTCTCATTGGACCACTCTGTTAGTGGCCTCAGCTTTTCCGTTTGTTTGAGGATGCTCAACAGATGTGAAGTGTTGTTTGGTACCCATTTTCGCAACGAAGTCTTGGAAGTTTCTGTCGGTGAATTGCATTCTGTTGTTAGTGATGAGTGTCTGGGGTACACCAAAAAGGGCAAGCACATTTCTCTTATAGAAGCGTAGTATGTTATGTATTGTGATCCTAGTGAGGGCTTCAGCCTCTATCAACTTCGTAAAGTATTCGACGATGATGATTAGATACTTACTCTGGTAGGATCCGACGGTGAATGGGCCGAGGATGTCCATTCCTCACCAAGAGAAGGGCCACATGGACAATATAGTCTTGAGATCGTTGGGTGGTGCCAACTGCATGTCTGCATGGTGTTGACATTTATCACACTTCTCGACATGCTACTTTATATTGTGCTACATGGTAGGCCAGTAGTATCCTTCTCTTAGAGCTTTTCGCGCCAGGGATCTTCTTCCCATATGTTGGGCGCTGACTCCTTCATGGTTCTCCTGAAGAACAAGGGGGATTCTGGCTTCTTCGACACACTTTAGAAGTGGAATGGAGAATCCTCGTCTATAAAGCTTGTCTTTGATCAGGACATATGAGTAAGCTCTTCGCTTGGTTACGCTGGCCTCTTTCTCATTGGCGGGAAGCTCCCCTGTGGCGAGGTAACAAAATAACAGGGTCATCAAGTAGTCACGATCCCTAATGGCATTTACATCGAGTGCCATGGAAGGTTTTAAGATGTTTGGGCGAGGGAGGATTTCCTGAATGACCGATTTATTTCCACCATTTTTCCTCGTGCTCGTAAGTTTCGACATGATATCTACTCGGGTATCATGTTCGCAAGGGACATGCACAACATCTGCAGAAGCAAACCATTTTATCTTTTCCTTGACTAGAGTTAAGTATTCGATGAGGTTGTCGTTCTTAACTTTATAATCCCCCTTTACATGGGAGGTGACGAGCTATGATTCCGTAAAAATATTTACCTCTTGTGCGCCCAAATCCTCAACCAGTCGTAATCCCGCAAGAAAAGCTTCATATTCAGATTGATTGTTCGACGTCGGGAATGACATAACAAAGGAGACCTCTATTAGGATACCATCATCGTTTTCAAGAATGATGCCAGCGCCACTTCTTGACGAGCTAGATGCCTCCTCCACGAGAATGGTCCATTTGTGGGCTTCGTTCGTTAAGGAGGCTGGTATGGTCATCTCAACCAAGAAGTCGGCCAAAACTTGGGCCTTAAGGGATTTCTTGCTTTCATATCGGATGTCGAATTATGATAGTCCCAACGACCATTTAAGCATCCTACCAGCCATGTCTGGGCAACCGAGTAGTTGCTTCATGGACTGATCTGTTCATACGAAAATCGTGTGTGCAAATAAGTAGTGTCTTAACCTCCTCGCCACATTGATAAGGGCCAAGGCGACCTTTTCGATTTGCTTATATATTGTTTTTGGGCCCTGTAAGGCCTTGCTCATAAAGTATATTAGCGTTTGTCCCTCTGAGGTTTCATGGATAAGTATCGCACTGACGGCCTCGGTCTAGACAACCAAGTAAAAGTATAGAGTCTCCTCGTCTTTCGGCTGTGGAAGGACTGGTGGTTTCAAAAGAGCTTCTTTAAGGTGGAAGAGAGCTTGCTCGCACTCTTTCGTCCACTCGAATGTTGCTTCCTTCTGCAGTAGTTTGAAAAATGGAAGTGTGTGTTGGGCGGGTCTGGCCATGAAGAGAGACATCGAGGTGAGCATCTCGTTCAGGGATTGGATGAATTTTTTCAAGTTTGGTGCTAAGAACTCGGATAAGACTCTGCATTTGTCAGGGTCGGCTTCGATTCCTCGCTCAGTCAAGTAGAAACCGAGGAACTTGCCTGCGCGTATGCTGAAAGTGTACTTCTCCAGATTGAATCTCATCCAGCATTTCCTCGCATGGTCGAACACCTTCTTCAGGTGGGCAGTATGGTCGGTTTCTCTCCAGGACTTCATGATCATGTCTTCCATGTAGACTTCAAGCATATCCCTGATCTCTGCTTAGTAAACCTTGTTCATCATTCTCTAGTAAGTAGTATCAACGTTCTTCAGTCCGAAGGGCATTACGCTCTAGTAGAAATTGCCCGACTGAGTCATGAAAACAGTGCACTATTTGTTGCTCCTTTCCATGGGGATATGATTATAATCTGAATATGCATCTTGTTTATCTCTGGCTTCGGTAAACAACACTGGTCTCTTAACAAAAGTTTACTGGCGAGATCGACCAAGGAATCTCAATACAATGCTTCAGTTTTCTAGTGTTTTTACAAATTATGTTCAAAAAGGATTCGTTCGACTGGTGCTAAACGAGTTCATAAGCAATAAAGAAAGACTTGTAAAATAAAATGAAAAGCGTTTTAGAATATAAACATAAATGACATAACATTTAAATAGTTGAAAATAAGTTGATTCAAACATACATTGCCTTAGCTTTACTCATTTTGCTCGTTCATTTGGGTACTCTGAGTGACTAGCGTATAGGAATGTGAAAGTTTGAACCCTTAACACTATGCACTAAGTGCTTTATTTATAATACACAAAAAAGAACAACTTTCTAGTGGACTTCGCTTCTTTGTACGCCACATGTATCTTGTAACTCCTCTCCATGATCCCACGTTCTCCATTCATACTCTTGAACCTAAGTTCTCCATGTTTCCCTCCAAAATGCTTCGCTCGCTTGATGGATCTTTTGGGCCTTTTGACGTTTCTAGAACCAATGACTTATGAGGTCTTCCCTGGTCGACTGCTTGTGTTTTCAGGCCCAATCACTTACTTATAGAATCTTTCTAGGTCGACTGCATTAGTAGCCGAATCACATAAATCACCTTTTCCAAAGAACCTTTTTTATCCTTTTATTTTGGTTGGATTTTGGTCCTTGTCGAAAATCCTAGCCAACAAATTGGCCCCCAAAATGTCCTTTTCGACTGAAATGGGTAGAAATGGACATTTTAGGCCTTCTTACTTAGTACGAACTGACATCATCGTAATCATGACTTTTCTCTCAAACGTCATGTCTGTAAACAAGCGTCTTCTACCCTAATTTTTAGCTTCAACTTCTTAGGATAAATGTGGCCCCTAAGTCAACAACTTCTTCAATCAATCACCACCCGCTTGACACGTGATGGTCGTGTAGCCATATCTTTCCCACTTTCTTCCCAAACGTTTGGTTCTTGATGGTATAAATACCTTTCTTATCTCTTCAATTTCCTTTTTACGCTCTCTCTGCATTCTCAAACTCTTTGTTTCAATTTGAAAGAAAACTTCTTGCTTTCGTGTTTTTCCAGAAAAACTTTCAATCATCCTCATGGCCACTTCAAGCTAACTTACTGAACATTTTCAAACACCTGATGAAATTGAACTGGTATCCTACATGGATGATTTCTTTGTTGATATCCAAAATACTTTCGTTTTGGAACCAACGCTGTCACGAAACCTTCTAACTTTTCATTCTCAAGTGTTGCTCCCTTTCATCTGTAAGCAAACTGCTTATGCTCTTTCGGGACCTATTCCTGATGAAATTAGAGCACCTAAACAACTGAAAGGTTGTTTCCCCACTCATAAGGCCACAAAACTTCTCATTAATTGAGATTGCCCCATAAATCTTTCGCACATTTATCGAACTTCTAAGGTTTTTCGTTCTGCTCCTGTTGTAAACCAAGATTACATTGCATGGTTGAACAAAGTTGAGAAAGTTAAAGGTGATGTTTGGAAAGCTCAACGAATTTTTGATTTGATTCAACTTTCTAGATTTGGCCCTAGTTATTGCAATTACATGTTGATTTCTGCACTTTATTTATGGGAAGGCTCCACAAACACCTTCCATTTTTCAACTGGTATGCTTACCCCCACCTTATTCGACATTGCAGCCATTATTGGCCTTCGTCCCACAGGTGAAGTTTTTCTTCCTACTGAAGCCGACAAAATGTCATCCCTTTTGAAAAGGACATTATTGGCTTCACCAAATACATGAAGCACTTTCATGCTAAAGATGTCGACACCGTGTTTGACGAAGAGCACATTTCTTTCTTGGCTTTGTAGCTTTCCAAGTATGTCTTTTGCATTCGATATTTGAAGGTAGCTAAACGGTTAATTGCATTAGCTCAACACCTCTATCTGGATCAAGACATATTCCTGAGCAAACTCATTTTGGGGTTGCTCTATGAATCACTTAGTATGGGAGTTAACCATTTGACCCTACTCTCTCCTACTACTAGCTATCTGCTTGCTGAATCTTTTTTACTGTTTCAATTGTGGTTAAATGCCACTTTTGCAAGCCAACTCAAACTACAACTTTCTGAAGCATAAGAAACGACATTCACTCAGCGTGCTAACGAAAGCTTTCGTCTTACTGCAATGACACCCTCCAACAATGAAATGACTTGAGAGGATTCACTCGAAAAATAATTTAAAATTTTCTTTAGGTGTACTTCTTTTAAACTGAGCATGGCCCCCTTTGCTTCCATACAACATGGTCCTGAGTGGTTTACTCGACCTTTTCCTCCTATCAATCCTACGCAACTCCCTGAATCCAAATCCATATGGAAAGCTTTCTTAAACCCTAAGCTTATTGCATCTAGGGTGGGAGCTAATGGTGGCGTAAAAATTCTATGTTATCAACCTAATTTGGTGGCTAGACAATTTGGTTTGTGCCAACCTCTTCCCCGTAGTTTTTATAAACCTTCTTATGAGCAGTGTCCCTAGTCCACTAGCTATAGTGAGGACGAATGTTCTCAACATATCCAACATTTTGCTACTGATATCCCCACCATGAATCTTGTCACCTTTGAACCCCTCTTCTACTCCACTAAGGAGTTCTATGATTGGTGGACTGTGTAATTCATACAAGCAATAATACTCTCAAGTCTTTCAAGGCTCGACTGAACCATGCTTTTGAAGCTATGCAATAAAATTTTAGGAAAGGTATGGCTTACTATTTTGACTGTCAGTCGCCTTCTTTTTCTCTTGCTCTCTTCTTTATGTTTTGACCTTTAATGCTTTGTCTTATGTTATTGCCTTATTTAGCAATCGAACACATGAAACGTGCCAAGGAAGTTGTCAGTGGTGCGACCGTTTCTCCTTTCACTAATGAGGTTATTGAAACTTCTTCTCAGGTAATTTCCTGACCTTATAGCTTATTTACCGATCACATTCCTCTTCTAACATAATGATTATGTTAACTCACTCGTAGGCCCCTAAAGCTAATGTTATCGTCCCTCTTGAGCCATCTCCAAAAAGACGAAAATGCTCTACTGGTCAAGAGAAATGAGCTACCGACGCGCCTTCGTCTGTTGTTCCCAAAAAATCTAAAAAGTCTAGATCAAATCACTCTGAGGCTGCCTCAAAGAATACCGCTTTTGTTGTTGTGCCTCCTACGTTGGTGGAAAAAGAAAATGTCTTGTAGCCTGCACCAAATCGACCAAAGAGTAATAATTCTAGTCCTGAGGGAGACCATCAGGTACTTTCTTTTCCCAAAGACTTCTATCTTAGGAATTTCGTCCTTTTCATAACTTTTCTCTCATTTTCCTTTACTATTTCAGCAAACAACAGTTAAACCAATAAAGTGCCTCACTAAAATTGTCTTGAAGTCTTCTAAGCCCAAAAGACCTTCAACTATGATCTTGTCCAATACTGAACCTTCTGGGAGTGACCTCAATTTTCCTGTCAATCAAGATGCTTCTAAATATTCTCCTATTTGTGAAGGAGTGGAAGATGAAGCAAATAATGAAAGTCTAGGGGAGAATGTAGGAGATGGCATCCTAAAGGGTTCTGAACACATTGATGTTGCTAATGTCACCACAACTACTGACCAAAATACCTCCCAAGAAAGAGAAGTAACTCCTCAAGAAACTGTCTCTTTTGGCACCAGTTCGACTCCTCCTAACTTGATTCCTACATCTACCACCATGTCGCCCCAACAAATTGTTGCTCGGAGGCAAAATATCCCATTTGAGTACTTGAAATTCTTGGTGAATGCTAAGAATCCTTTGACTGATGGTGGCTCCAGTACTTCTACTACATCAGGAAGCAACTCTTCCCTTGGGACTCAAGAAGAAATTTTTGGTTGCCTGAAAGCCATGCTTTTCCATGTTGACCTGATTAGCCACTTGGAGGCGTACCCTTCTGATGGTGCCAAAATCAAGGATTTATTGAAGAAGGTTGATGTTCAAATCGCTTCTCCTTCGGTGGTCAAGTTTGTGGCTGAAGCATTTACCTTCCTTGACCAGCTTCTGGTCGACCTGGTCAAAAAGAAAGAACTCCGGCAGAAACGTCTCCCTAAGGAGAAAGAGCGTACTGTTGAATTTTCCTTCGTGAACTCTTCTATGGTCTCTAGTGAAGAATTGAAGAAAACTCTTGATAAAGAGAAATAAGACTTCAAAGCTAGGGACACCAACATTTCCCAATGGCAACAACATATTTTTATACTGAAGAAGAAAATTGAAGGATTGGAGCACCAAATTAGTGAGGCAGAAATATTGCAAGATGCTGGGTTTAGCATTGCTGAAATGATGATGTATGATGAATCTCTTGTTGGGGTCGTTCATCTGGAGCGTGTCGATGCGTTAGATAATGAATTGGCTGAGCTCGACACATCTATTTCATTAACCAACGCTCATTTGGCACTTGCTCAATAGCGCTATATGAGCCTTAAAAATACTGTGCCATTTTAATTTCCATGACTTTTGAACTTATCCTTTTAATAGTCTTTTGTAATGTTTGATTTGTACTCTAGACCTCCTTATGGCCTTTTCAGTATGCAATTAATTTCAACTTTTGTTTATTACTATTTTTTGCAACATAGGCCTATACCTTTTTAAGTATTTGCCATTTACTTGTAATATTCGACTTTTTGGTGTAAGCTCTTCAATCTCATAGGCATTGTTGGAAAAACTTGTAGCACCCGAAATGGTCCTTCCTAATTTGGTGACCATTTTCCCATAACTTTATCCCTTCTATCCATAGGCAATATCACTTTCCAAACCATATCTCCAGAGACGAACAATTTCACATTCACCCTTTTGTTATAGGCCCTCACTACTTGTTCTTTCTGCTTGAATAAAGCATTTAATGCTTCTAGCCTATGTTCTTCAACATCTACCAATGTATCATGCATTATTCCCTAGTATACTCAGTCGGAATATCTGATTGCCTTTGCACTCTCACTGATTGTAGATGAATCTCTAAATGCAATAATGCTTTGTATCCATAAACTAAGTTAAAAGGTGTTGTGTCAGTCGACTCCTTTGGTGAGTTTCAACATGCCCACGATGCTTGGCCTAGAGTTGAATTCCAACTTCTAGGATTTTGGCCAACATGTTTTTTGATCAAACTTATAATAACCTTGTTTGTTGCTTCGACCTGCCCATTTTCCTGTGCGTAATATGGTGTTGATGTTAACAGTTTGAACCCCATTTCTGCAGCGAACTCAGTTACCTTTCACCATATGAACACCGTTCCTTGGTCGGTTGTTATAGTTTATGGTATTCCAAACCTATGTATGCTTTGATTTTTAATAAAGGTCATTACTTCCTCTTGACCTACGTTAACCAAAGCGACTGCCTCTGCCCATTTTGAAAAATAATCAATACCCACTAAGATGTACCTATGCCCTTTCGACGAGGCAGGTTTAATTTCTCCTATAATATATGTTGTACCCCAAAATTTGCCCTCCCATATTCTTCAAGGTTTGTCAAGAATCATCTTCAAATGGTTCAAGACTACTCAAGGGTTGCACAGTCCAAATACCTCCTAAGCCAGTCAAAATTAGGGTTTTGGTTCCTTCAAATAATTTTAGGTTTTCAATGGCTCAATCAAGTCCCATAGGCCTATATACATTCTCAAGCACCTACATGTCAAGTTTCAAGACTCACAGCATCAAATTCTACAGTCAAAAGCCCTATTTGATCCACAATCAACTGCAGGGGCAAAATGGTCATTTGGCAGTTAAAAGTCAGAATTTTTGGTCAACATCTTATTTTGAGTCCACAATCATCATTTTATCAAGTCTTGATCATGATTCCATAAGCATGGCTCAAAAATCATCAAGATGCAAAAGTTACTATTTTTGGACAGTAGAAAAGTCAACTGTAACTTGACCAGGGCATAACTTTTTCATGGTTCATCAGAAAAATCCCATCCAATGCTCATTTTGAAGGGGATGACATTTCCTACAATTCATCTTCATATTCCAAGTCCAAGAAATTCTCCCACAAAAAGTTATTAATTTCTACATTATAGGTCAATTTCAAAAGTCAACAAAAATGCACTTTAAGTCAAAGACCATAATTTGAGATTGGTAAATCCAAATGACATGGGACCAAAGGAATTGGTTAGAGGACTTCAATACCTTTCCAAAATGTCCAAGAACATGTTCATATGATCAAAATTGAGCAAGATATGCATTGGAGAAGTTAGGAAATTTTTGTGAATTTGCAAAAGTCAACTTTGCTCAAAACACACCATTTTTGCTAATGGGCCTCAAATTCCTTCTTGAAACTTTATCCAAGGCCTATGCACGACCCATTGAGCTTAAATTGAATTATTTTCTTATTTTTTATTAATTAATTGAATTTTTAATCAATATTAATTCATTTAATTCATTTAATTGTAGGAAAATATCAAGATATGATTTCTAAATCTTTTTGTGAAGCAAAAGTGGTCAACATATGCTGGAGATTTTGTGTATCAATCAAGGGGACCAAAATCTCCAAAATTAGCAAGTTTTGTCAATCAAAAAGATGCAAAAATATTTGATTGAAAATCAAATATACAAATCATAATTCCATGGATCTTTTGCCCAAGGATTTAACCTAATTCAGTCCTCTATATGTACTGAACCTAAACCTAATCATGCACACGTGAAAACTCTGCAAGAAAGGCCATAACCAATTCCAAAAAATTCAAGAAAACTTGAAAACTGAATTCCACATTCCAAGCCGATTCAAAGCATTATAGTGATTCAAATACATTGCTGGGAGTGTGAGGAACCTTTTGCAATCAAAATCGCACACTAAAGCTTAAGAAATTGCCAAGAACAGTCCCTCGGTTTGTCACTCTTTTTCAGAATCGTAACTCTAAATTTATACATCATTAACATGATTTTTTGGTTGTATTGTGTTGCTTGAATCTACAGGAAACTTTTGGCATAGGTTAATTGCGTTAAAATGCACTGAAACAGAAATTGCCATTAACGAATTTTAGGGTTCTTCAGTTTCAAAATTGGGGCTTTCCCATACAAGAAAAATTAAGCCTCATGATGCCCATGGTTGAACTCGTGGCATTCAGACGAATCTAGTGGAACCCTCGCGAACAATTTATATTGACCATAGGCATGTTCGCTATTTTTCGTCGTACTATTTTGTGGGGGGTTAAAAACCCCCGCTATCCATTTATTTTTACAGGTACGCAGGATGAAGATGAAGACGTGGTGACATTCCATTGGCTCATTTAAAACACGCGCGCTTCTTTTTTTTCTTTTTCAGCATGTGACTTGTTTTTGTTATATTATATTTGTTTCTTATTACATTAACAAAAGCGTGCAATTGGCTGAGTGGTTGGAGGAAACGTGCAAAGTGCCTTGGGACCTGGGTTCGATTCCCAGGTCCCCCCAAAATTTCTATATTGTTTTTCTTTACCTAATCATGTGCAGGCTTTCAAGTGATGTCCACCATGCACGTTCCAATCCTAGGCGCCATGTGTCCTCAAGCGTTGATCTAATAGCCATAAGGTGCTGAACACCATGTTCCCAGTCAAAGCCAGCGTGGACAATTCCAAAAAGTTAAACAGGCTTGCTGATTAATGGGCCTCAGATTTCTAAATTCACCTCCTATGGGCCCAACACCCCCCTGGTTAAATATTTTTTCTTTTATTTTTCTTTTACTAATTTCTAACTATTATTATTATTATTTATTTAACTAACATAATTAATAATATTTTCATAATAAATTCAGACGATTAAAAAATATAAATATTTTTATTAATTATTATTATTATTCTTATTTATTAATTTTAATTATTTTGTAAATAAATACTAACCAAATTGATTAAGTTTAATTAGCTTAATTTTGACCATTTTTCATAATAAGTAAAATAAATTAGACTTAGGTTTTTACTAACTTTTGACTTTTAATTTCTTTTTATTTTATTAAAAACATAAAAACATAAAAAACACTTTTTTCTTGTAATTAAATAATTAATTAATTAATTAGTAATTAGGTTTAATATTTAATTAAATGCAAAAAGGACAAATTTCTTTCTTTTCTCAAAAAGGGTCAAAATCCTAAGACTTTTCCCGATTCAATTTCTTTCGCGCCCTATTATTTATTTGATCATATTTATGTATTTGCTCCGAGAATGTAATAGATAATTAGGACCTTTTTATCGCTTTCTTTATTTTCTCGCACTTTATTTTCAAAGGGTTATGTTTTTGGCGATGTAAATACCCGACGCCTTGTAATAGCGTAGATTCAATTTTCCGCAATTTACTTTCCGCACAAATATTAACTGTTAATTATGCATGACAAGACTTGTATGAAAAATAAAATCAATCATAGCTCACAATGATGCATGCAAAGACAATTTAACATGAAACCTGACACACGTGCACATGCCACTCTTAGGGTACGCCTCACTTGGTTGCCTCGAGGTGGTCGTCAAGTATAGGGTGTTTTAGAGGTCGCCCTCCTGTCTAAAGATCCAGTTGCCTCGAAACGGTTACCTCGGATAAAAAAAAAGATCTAGGACATTAGGGTTACCGCTAAGGCGTCCTACTATTGCTCTGGTGACCACATATGTCCCTAATAATCGAATTGACCCGAATAACTCCAACGACGGTGCTACCTACTTCTCAATAGTGGGATAGTACTGTCTAAAGGACTCTTACACAGCCTAATTCCTTAGAGTAGGTAGATTTCTCCTGGGTACTTGCTCTTTCAAAAACAAAAACAACTTTTCGCACTTACACTTTCAAAAAGTTTTCAAACAAATACTTCATACACTCTTGAGGACTGATACAAGAGTTACCTAGAAGTTTTTTCAAACTAAACTTTTTTCAAACCCACATACACAAGAAAAGAAAACAATTTTTGAAAACATAGTGAGCAAGTACCTAAGAGCCCGTGGATAACCACGGATAGAAAGGGTGCTAACACCTTCCCTTTCTATAAATCTACCTCCCGAACCGAGAAACATCTCGAAAAGGAATTTTGTTGTGCTTTTGTCCTTTCCTTGTTGGAGAACATAAAAGACGGTGGCGACTCTTGCTTACCGCTACATTTCGCGAACCAGCATTTCAAAACAGTCAGTTCTATTTCCACCGATCACAGAACTGGCGACTCTGCTGGGGATATAATAAGTGAGGTGTACCTTAGGATTAGACCACTCTTATGTTTTCAATTGTATGTCTTGATTGCTTTTATATTTGTGGGCTTGCATCGGAGTTTCATAGATCCTAACCTGGATCTGGGGAATACCCTTTAGGTAGCATAAGCTGTGAGGGACCTGTCCGGCGTAGACCGACACGGGTGAAGCAGTAGCTACGTTAGTGTGACACCTTGGTCTGTACCGATATCCCTTGTGTTAGAACGAGGAGAATATGGGTCTTCTGAGGAGTCGTTAAGCACCAACCGACCTTAGAACCCTAAATTGACCAAACTTGGACATAGAACAGTAGCAGTATGCTACACTCATTGAGGCTAAACTCTCGCGATGGTTCTGGCCGCAAGAAAAGATTGCGACGCTGGAGTTATGACCGATTGAGGGTAGTCAGTAATATTGAGATCCTCTAGAACCCGGTTATTATTTTCTAGGACAGGTCTTAACCAACGAAACTGAAAGAGGGTAGTACCTAAACTTCATGTTGGCCTAAACTCTAAGGGCTCTCTGTGTGACTTGTGTGCCTTCAAACTTGAATTACTTGCACGTACTTGTTATCTGACAACACGGGTTCCTTGCAGGTTTTGTTTACAGTCCTTAATCTGGACTCATAACAGGGTTCACTTACATCACTCCACGCATATCATAACATCATACCATCATACCATTACATACATCCTGCATAAGGACTAACCTATTTCAAGGATCTCAAGGGTCTGTGATGCAGGTCATGATGTACCAACTGTCTAGCAAGGGGCAAAGGGGATTTATTTTCCTCTAGCCAAGGTTAATAACTTGAGTCAGGGGCTATGACCCACTCGATATGGTGAGCTTTGACTCTTGAAGAAGGACTCTCAAATACATGAAGTTCCTTTAATCAAGCTACAAAATTCAAATTCTAACAACTTTCTTGTTTACCCCACGAGATCCTTGAAAACATTGCATACACACATATCATCGCATTACAGGTACCCTTTCTACAGGTCACTTATCTTCTTCGCTGTTTATTTCAGCAATCATCATGTCTTCTGAACCTTCCGCTGAACAAGCTATCAAGGCCCTCCAGGCCCAAAATGCCCAGTTCCAGGAGTTGGTTATGAGCCTAGCCCAGGGTCAACAGGACTTGAAAACTCTGATTCTGAAAGAGAAGAAGAAGACGAAGAAGAAGAGGATTGTTTTGTTCAACACTAGACGCAAATCTGGGAATGGATTACCGAATGAGGCTGAGCTGACTACCTCATCTGTGGGCAAAGACAGTCCCCAAGAGAGAAGGGTTCCTAGTCCCGTGGTCTTCGACAACGAGACGAATTATAATGATGAACAGTACCCTCCTGCTGAGGACAGGTACAAACAGCTGGAGGACCGCCTAAGTGCTATGGAGATTCAACATATGCCCGGATTGGATTTTGGAGACCTAGGCTTATCCTCTGGGGTGGTGATCCCACATAAGTTCAAGGCGCCTGCCTTTGCAAAGTACGACGGAGCTTCCTGTCCTAAGCTGCATCTCAGATCATATGTAAGGAAGATCCAACCTTATACTGCAGACAAGAATTTATGGATCCATTTCTTCCAGGATAGTCTTTCAGGGACTCAACTCGAATGGTTTTATCAGCTGGATGGAGCCAGTATTCGTAACTGGGAGGACTTGGCTACTGCGTTCTATAAGCAGTATCAGTATAATTCCGACCTCGCTCCTACGCGTACCCAACTCCAGGGTATGTCACTTGGGACGGGTGAAGGATTTAAAGAATACGCCCAAAAGTGGAGAGACCTGGCTGGAAGGGTGCAGCCACCTCTAACTGATTGTGAGCTCGTGGATATGTTCTTGGGGACCCTGTCTGGTCCGTTCTTCAACCATCTGATTGGGAATTCTTCTGCTGGGTTTACAGAGCTGATCTTGACTGGTGAGAGGATAGAAGCTGGTATCAAGTCTGGGAAGATACAGAAGGGTGACTCCTCGAACACTGAGAAAAAACCATTCAAGAAAGAATCCAGTGTTGTCTATGGTCCAAGAGGGCAGAATAGGTCCGAACACCGCCAAGCTGTCAACGCGGTAGTTATTTCAAAACCGGCTAGTGATCCTCAACATTGCAACCAACAAAGGGAAAAGAGACCTAGAAGGCAATTCACTCCCCTCATTATGACCTTGTCCCAGATATTGCCACAGTTGCTGAAGACCAATTTGGTAACTCTAAGGGACCCTCCTAAGAATCCCAACAAGACACCTTCAAGGTATAATCCCAACGCCCGATGCGCTTATCATTCCGACAGCCCGGGGCATGCCACAGATGATTGTTGGACTTTGAGGAACAAGGTTCAGGACCTAATCGATGCAAAGGAGGTCGAGTTCTAAGCGCCCGAGACTCCCAATGTGATCACTGCTCCCTTGCCAAAACATGGCTAGGATTGAAAACACCTTTGTTCATTTGAGTTATGATATTGTACTTTTATTTGATTTTTCAAACAATTATCATGTCAAACTCTCTTATTTCATTAATGCATTACACGTGTCTGTTTTGAAGTAATTGTGTTCACTATATTCAAAATTGCTTTTATTTTTTTTGATGTTCAACTCTCGATTGAAAATTCTAAGCCTTTTGAGGGAGGATGACGAAAACGATACCACGATCTTTACAGTATGCTTTTGGACAAACCCCGCTGATGAGGTACATGCATTGTTTCAAATCCTAAACAGTGGAGTTATAAGGAAGATAATCCCTAGTCAACCCCTTTGAGCCAAAGAAGTTGGAGTTTTTCTTTTCAAAAATAAAAACCTTTAATCATAACCTAGGGCTGGGTAGTTCTCTCAGTTGATCCAGGTGCACAATGAATGGCATCAAAGGAGTCCTTCCAAAACAAAAGACAGTGATGGTTCCATATAATCATAAGGACAGGCAGTCATTATCTCTCAAAATAAAAGCCCAATAAGTCAAAACCTATGAAGGAGACTTACAAAAACTGGGGCATCCCGCTGGCTGTAATCACAAAAGAAACAGTTCAAGCAAAAGACAGGGATAATAAAATCGAAAAGAAAGAGGTCCTACAAACCCTCAACAAAAAGAAAATGACTGCCTATTCAAAATAAACTATCAATATCCGAACCATCACCGGAATACCAGAGCAAGGATTCAAACAAGATCTGATGCACGATTAGCTGAGTTTAGGATCGAAGAACATCACGAAGAGCGGGTGGGTACAAATAAAATTTGAGCCTTTATCCTTTGTTTCTTAAACCGTGAACCGGACCACGTTATAACCCTTAAAAGTCCTAGCTAAAGCATGGGTTAGTTCGAAAGCATACTGTTACAAAAGGTATCCTAACTCCTGTAAGGGTTCGCTGTAAAATCTTGAGTTGACATCACATTTTTACAAAATTTACTTGTTTTACTGAAAAATGCATTTTCAAAAACTTCAAGACAGACATAAGCATTGCATTCTTAAAATAATATTGTTTGCATATGACTATTTGTTCAACAGCAGAGAAATTCGCACGACGAATATCTAGTGAACAAAAATCTTCTCAAGGGTCACATCAAATGGAAAAACACTTCCAATCTGGGGGCACGACATGAGCATTGTCAATCATCTGGGGCAGTCAAGTCAAGATTCAAGGAATCTCTCAAGATGCCAAATAGCCAGGGGCAGATCTCCGTCTGAATCACTTGGGGCATTGGACATGAATTCCAGCAATGAATCTTGCATGATCAAATATCTTCTGGTAGTATAGCAACACAACACTACCGACAGTGACAACTCCCTACACTCTGAGGGCATGAACATAGTCAAAAAAGTACTATGCATAATCAAAGACCCGCTAGGTCGACTGGCCTAGGCAAAAATAAGGGCTTCCTGGCGAACCAAAAGGATTTGGGCAAAAATAAGGGATAAAAAATAAAAAATCTGTACACCCGGCAAGTCGAAAACCTGAAAAGGCGGCTTGGGCAAAAATGGGTATCCCGTTGGACTGAAAACCCGAAAGGGCAGTCCAGGCAAAAATTAAGGATCAAAGCGTACGACTATGTCCTGTCATCTCGTCACTTACCTACCAGAAGAGGATTTATCAATCGACAATTATCAAGACCTCCACAGGTACCTTCTCCCACAGAAGCTGGGGCAATAAGAATTGTCTAAGCGATCTAACTGCTCTGTCCACCAAGGTACCAAGGTAAGTTCAGCTGAAGAATGTAACCAAGATACCTTCACTCCCCGCAGAGTAAGAAAAGGTTCAGCAATACTCTCCCCAAGCAGAGTTGGTCTCAGCCCTAAAAAGGCACAGTATCCCTAGCAAGTTAGCAATACTCTCTCCCCAAGCAGAGTTAGGCTACCGTCAGCCCCAAAGAAGTTGGGCATCCCCAGAAAATATCAATATTCCCTAGCGGAGTATGCAGATGTTCCTCAGCGAGCATCCCCGACAGTCTTAATATTCCTCGACAGAAATATAAGATTGTTCCCCGGCGGAATACAGATACTCCCAGTGGAGCCATTTCCCCAGTGTAGTCCCAAGTTTCCCCAGGAGAGTTGAACCGTCTCCCCAGTAGATCCTGGAAGCTTGTCTCCCGCAGAGTACAAATATCTCTCCCCCTAGCCATATTCAGAGGTTATTCCCCACCAGAGCCTATAACTGGGTTATCCTCAGCAAATTACAACGGAAGGATCGTCCTCGGCGAAGTTCTTCCTACCCCTAGCAGAGTTCATCAAATTCCTCAACAAAACTTCTCAACGGAATCCCCAGCGGAGTTATCATCAAAATCTCAGCGAAACATCTCTCCTCTATAGAGTCTCCCCTCAGAGTAATCTCTTCACCAAGTTTATTCCCCAACGGAGTCATCTTCTCCTACCGGTTTATTCTTGCAATCAGCATCCCCAGCGGAAACGAAGAACTCTACTATTCAACATCAGCCCAGGATTCAACGAACTTCCCGACAGTCATCAAGGATTTATTTTCCCAGACGAAGATACATTCATAAACATCACATTGTCATACATCATGATGCATGCATATACGCATCATATCATACAATCTCATTTATGTTGAGAATATCATTGCTCGATCCATATCATGCATCGCATGTGACTGACCTTTACCTTTCAGGAAAGATGCAGTTAAACTCTAAATCCAGTCAAAGAAGACAAATCCAGTTAAATCTATTCCTAAAGATTTTTCTGACGCTAAACCCGTCGTTGAAGACAACCCGTCGTTGAAGATAACCCGTCATTAAAGACAACACGTCAATAAAGACAACCTGTCAATGAAGACAATTTGTCATTGAAGACAACCCGTCATTAAAGACACGGCATTAAAGACAATCTGTCATTAAAGACAACCTGTCAATAAAGATAACCCGTTATTGAAGACAACCTGTCATTGAAGACAACCTGTCATTGAAGACAACCCGTCATTGAAGACAACCCGTCATTGAAGACAACCTGTCATTGAAGACAACCTGTCATTGAAGACAACCCGTCGTTGAAGACAACTTGTCGTTGAAGACAATCCGTCATTGAAGATATCCTGTCATTAAAGACAACCCGTCATTGAAGACAACCCGTCATTGAAGACAACCCGTCATTAAAGACAACCTGTCATTGAAGATAACCTGTCATTAAAGACAACCTGTCATTGAAGACAACCTGTCATTGAAGACAACCCGTCGTTGAAGACAATCTGTCAATAAAGACAACCCATCATTGAAGACAACCCGTCGTTGAAGACAATCTGTCAATAAAGACAACCCATCATTGAAGACAACCTGTCATTGAAGACAACTTGTCATTGAAGACAACCCGTCATTGAAGACAACCCGTCATTGAAGACAACCTGTCATTGAAGACAACCCGTCATTAAAGACAACCCGTCATTAAAGACAACCCGTCATTGAAGACAATCCGTCATTGAAGACAACCTGTCATTGAAGACAACTCGTCATTAAAGACAACTCGTCATTGAAGACAACTCGTCATTGAAGACAACTCGTCATTGAAGACAACCCGTCATTAAAGACAACATGTCATTGAAGATAATCCGTCATTGAAGACAACCTGTCATTGAAGACAACTCGTCATTGAAGACAACTCGTCGTTAATGACAACTTGTCAGTGAAGACAACTCGTCGTTAATGACAACCTGTCATTGAAGATAACACGTCCATAAAGACAACCCGTCCGTGAAGACGACCCGTTAAAAGAGACAACTCGTCAAAGAAGACAAAACCTCCTTTGGTTCAGTTGAATCAAATTCCTAAAGATTTTTCTGAGATAATCTGTCAGTAGAGACAACCCATCCACCTTTTGAAGTTCCAGATTCGATACCTGTATCTAGCCAGGGCATATCTATGAGCGATTGATTGTAGATTCGATACCTGTATCTAGCCAGGGCATATCTGCATGAAGAGTTTGAAGATCAACACCTGTAACAGGCCAGGAAATTATCTTTCATTCTCAAGTCAGAGGTCTACACATGTATCCAGCCAGGAAAGGTATCTCTACCAACCTTTTGAAGTTCCAGATTCGATACCTGTATCTAGCCAGGGCATATCTGTGAGCGAGTGATTGTAGATTCGATACATGTATCTAGCCAGGGCATATCTGCATGAAGAGTTTGAAGATCAACCCCTGTAACAGGCCAGGAAATTATCTTTCTTTCTCAGGTACGCGAGTTCTCGCTAAGGAATCTCTTACGCGATTGACACCCCTGGATGGCATCTTTAAGCCCATCTCCACAACTATCTATTACATTTCCAAATTGCCTCTATAAGCCCATTCCCGACAAGATTCTGTCACATCTCCAGATGGCATCTATAAGCCCATCCTCCTATCCATCATATCTCCAAATGGCATATGTAAGCCCATTCCCGACATCACATTGCTGATACTCCACTATGTGAGTGCAAATTTCTGGGCACTCTAGTGTTCAATCATCTTCCACCTTCGGATCACGAAAGGCACACAAGCCAATCTACATCCTCAGGTTTAAGAAGATTGAACAGGGGCAACTGTTGTACCCCAAAATTTGCCCTCCCATATTCTTCAAGGTTTGTCAAGAATCATCTTCAAATGGTTCAAGACTACTCAAGGGTTGCATAGTCCAAATACCTCCTAAGCCAGTCAAAATTAGGGTTTTGGTTCCTTCAAAGAATTTGAGGTTTTCAATGGCTCAATCAAGTCCCATAGGCCTATATACATTCTCAAGCACCTACATGTCAAGTTTCAAGACTCACAGCATCAAATTCTACAGTCAAAAGCCATATTTGATCCACAATCAACTGTAGGGGCAAAATGGTCATTTGGCAGTCAAAAGTCAGAATTTTTGGTCAACATCTTATTTTGAGTCCACAATCATCATTTGATCAAGTCTTGATCATGATTCCACAAGCATGGCTCAAAAATCATCAAGATGCAAAAGTTACTATTTTTGGACAGTAGAAAAGTCAACTGTAACTTGACCAGGGCATAACTTTTTCATGGTTCATCAGAAAAATCCCATCCAATTCTCATTTTGAAGGGGATGACATTTCCTACAATTCATCTTCATATTCCAAGTCCAATAAATTCTCCCACAAAAAGTTATCAATTTCTATATTATAGGTCAATTTCAAAAGTCAACGAAAAGGCACTTTAAGTCAAAGACCATAATTTGAGATTGGTAAATCCAAATGACATGGGACCAAAGGCATTGGTTAGAGGACTTCAAGACCTTTCCAAAATGTCCAAGAACATGTTCATATGATCAAAATTGAGCAAGATATGCATTGGAGAAGTTGGGAAATTTTTGTGAATTTGCAAAAGTCAACTTTGCTCAAAACACATCATTTTTGCTAATGGGCCTCAAATTCCTTCTTGAAACTTTATCCAAGGCCTATGAACGACCCATTGAGCTTAAATTGAATTATTTTCTTATTTTTTTATTAATTAATTGAATTTTTAATCAATATTAATTCATTTAATTGTAGGAAAATATCAAGATATGATTTCTAAATCTTTTTGTGAAGCAAAAGTGGTCAACATATGCTGGAGATTTCGTGTATCAATCAAGGGGACCAAAATCTCCAAAATTAGCAAGTTTTGTCAATCAAAAAGATGCAAAAATATTTGATTGAAAATCAAATATACAAATCATAATTCCATGGATCTTTTGCCCAAGGATTTAACCTAATTCAGTCCTCTATATGTACTGAACCTAAACCCAATCATGCACACGTGAAAACTCTGCAAGAAAGGCCATAACCAATTCCAAAAAATTCAAGAAAACTTGAAAACTGAATTCCACATTCCAAGCCGATTCAAAGCATTATAGTGATTCAAATACATTGCTGGGAGTGTGAGGAACCTTTTGCAATCAAAATCGCACACTAAAGCTTAAGAAATTGCCAAGAACAGTCCCTCGGTTTGTCACTCTTTTTCAGAATCGTAACTCTAAATTTATGCATCATTAACATGATTTTTTGGTTGTATTGTGTTGCTTGAATCTACAGGAAACTTTTGGCATAGGTTAATTGCGTTAAAATGCACTGAAACAGAAATTGCCATTAACGAATTTTAGGGTTCTTCAGTTTCAAAATTGGGGCTTTCCCATACAAGAAAAATTAAGCCTCATGATGCCCATGGTTGAACTCGTGGCATTCAGACGAATCTAGTGGAACCCTCGTAAACAATTTATATTGACCATAGGCTTGTTCGCTATTTTTCATCGTGCTGTTTTGTGGGGGTTAAAAACCCCCGCTATCCATTTATTTTTACAGGTACGCAGGATGAAGATGAAGACGTGGTGACATTCCATTGGCTCATTCAAAACACGCGCGCTTCTTTTTTTTCTTTTTCAGCATGTGACTTGTTTTTGTTATATTATATTTGTTTCTTATTACATTAACAAAAGCGTGCAATTGGCTGAGTGGTTGGAGGAAACGTGCAAAGTGCCTTGGGACCTGGGTTCGATTCCCAGGTCCCCCCAAAATTTCTATATTGTTTTTCTTTACCTAATCATGTGCAGGCTTCCAAGTGATGTCCACCATGCACGTTCCAATCCTAGGTGCCATGTGTCCTCAAGCATCGATCTAATAGCCATAAGGTGTTGAACACCATGTTCCCAGTCAAAGCCAACGTGGACAATTCCAAAAAGTCAAACAGGCTTGCTGATTAATGGGCCTCAGATTTCTAAATTCACCTCCTATGGGCCCAATACCCCCCTGGTTAAATATTTTTTCTTTTATTTTTCTTTTACTAATTTCTAACTATTATTATTATTATTTATTTAACTAACATAATTAATAATATTTTCATAATAAATTCAGATGATTAAAAAATGTAAATATTTTTATTAATTATTATTATTATTCTTATTTATTAATTTTAATTATTTTGTAAATAAATACTAACCAAATTGATTAAGTTTAATTAGCTTAATTTTGACCATTTTTCATAATAAGTAAAATAAATTAGACTTAGGTTTTTACTAACTTTTGACTTTTAATTTCTTTTTATTTTATTAAAAACATAAAAACATAAAAAACACTTTTTTCTTGTAATTAAATAATTAATTAATTAATTAGTAATTAGGTTTAATGTTTAATTAAATGCAAAAAGGACAAATTTCTTTCTTTTCTCAAAAAGGGTCAAAACCCTAAGACTTTTCCCGATTCAATTTCTTTCGCGCCCTATTATTTATTTGATCATATTTATGTATTTGCTCCGATAATGTAATAGATAATTAGGACCTTTTTATCGCTTTCTTTATTTTCTCGCACTTTATTTTCAAAGGGTTATGTTTTTGGCGATGTAAATACCCGACGCCTTGTAATAGCGTAGATTCAATTTTCCGCAATTTACTTTCCGCACAAATATTAACTGTTAATTATGCATGACAAGACTTGTATGAAAAATAAAATCAATCGTAGCTCACAATGATGCATGCAAAGACAATTTAACATGAAACCTGACACACGTGCACATGCCACTCTTAGGGTATGCCTCACTTGGTTGCCTCGAGGTGGTCGTCAAGTATAGGGTGTTTTAGAGGTCGCCCTCCTGTCTAAAGATCCAGTTGCCTCGAAACGGTTGCCTCGGATAAAAAAAAGGATCTAGGACATTAGGGTTACCGCTAAGGTGTCCTACTATTGCTTTGGTGACCACATATGTCCCTAATAATCGAATTGACCTGAATAACTCCAACGACGGTGCTACCTACTTCTCGATAGTGGGATAGTACTGTCTAAAGGACTCTTACACAGCCTAATTCCTTAGAGTAGGTAGATTTCTCCTGGGTACTTGCTCTTTCAAAAACAAAAACAACTTTTCGCACTTACACTTTCAAAAAGTTTTCAAACAAATACTTCATACACTCTTGAGGACTGATACAAGAGTTACCTAGAAGTTTTTTCAAACTAAACTTTTTTCAAACCCACATACACAAGAAAAGCAAACAATTTTTGAAAACATAGTGAGCAAGTACCTAAGAGCCTGTGGATAACCACGGATAGAAAGGGTGCTAACACCTTCCCTTTCTATAAATCTACCTCCCGAACCGAGAAACATCTCGAAAAGGAATTTTGCTGTGCTTTTGTCCTTTCCTTGTTGGAGAACATAAAAGACGGTGGCGACTCTTGCTTACCGCGACATTTCGCGAACCAGCATTTCAAAACAGTTAGTTCTATTTCCACCGATCACAATATCCAAAGCCCATTCTCTGAAAGGACAAGGTTTGATAACATAATGTAATTCGCTAGCTGGAACATGTTGAATTCCATAATGTTTTTGATATTCTTGGTAGCTTTTGGCGAACTCAATGCAATTTTTTAACATGGTCAGCCAATATACTCCTATTCGACATAACAACCATTTCATTTTTGTCCTGCTTGATGTGTACCACATGCTCTACTATGTACTTCATATGTTTCCACATATGCTTCATTTCCCCCTAATCATTTTAACAACACCCCTTCAGGCGTTTTCCTGAACAATTCGTTTCCCATTATTCTGTAATCTAACGCCCTATACTTAAATTTGCGCTATGTCGACCCAACCAAATTTTTTAAGTAGTCAACTATAGGTTTCCTCCAGTCATTCTCAGTTAATGCATCAATGGAAAAACTTCTTCTACCACTTCAAAATTTCCAAAATAATCGTAATTCAGGAGATCATGGATCACTTTAGGCTCCGCCCCCTAAGTTTTTGTAATTTGTGTGTTCTCAAACACCATTTTATCTTTTACCTCAATGAATTCATCTACTATCTCTTTGGGTATCTTATATCCAGACGCTAATTGGGCCATGTCGTTTGCCTCTTGGTTGTCAATACGCCTCACATGACTAATCAACACGTTATCAAATTTCTGAAGTAACGATAATGCTTTGGTAACATACATTACCAACTAATCTTTAACACATTTGTATTCTTTAGTCAATTTTTTCACCACTAACTCTGAATCTCCTTTGATGTCAACGTCTTTGATTCCCACGTCTAACATAATTTGACGTCCAATTAATAAGGCTTCATATTCAGCCTCATTATTAGAGCATTCACCATTAATCTTATAACGAAATCTAGTTGGAACTCCATCTGGTGATAAGATAAAAATACCTACCCAGTTCCTTGCTTATTTTTATAACCATCAAAATAGCATTGTCGAGACTTAGTACCTACATAGGCTTCATTGATGCCGACCACTGAATGACCAATTATAAAATCTGCAATAATTTGCCATTTGACTGCTTTTAAAAGAACATACGTTAAGGAGTATTTAGTTAATGCTAGTGCCCATTTACCAATTCGACTGTGCAAAATAGGTTTAGATAACATATTTATAATAACGTTAAAAGGAGAATAAATAGAAACTTCAACTGGTTTTATATAATGATTGAGTTTAGTACATGAAAAATATAAACATAAACATAATTTTTCAATTGCATTATATCTAGTCTCAACATCATTTAACACTCGACTGGGGTAATAAATGGCTCTTTCGATCCCAATCTCATCTTCCCGGGATAGCATGCTTCCCGGTGTCGACTCTGACGCTGCAATGTAAAGTTTCATGCCTTTGTTTCTGTTTGGGGGTGCTAACATTGGAGGTTTCACCAAGTAGTCTTTCAAACAATAGAATGCCTCTTGGTGGTCTTTTCCCACTTGAACTTAGACTCTTTGCCCAGTTTTAACAAAGGAGAAAACGCCAGAGTTTTTCCACTCATGTTTGACACAAATCATCCCAACAAATATTGGAGCTCTTTCTTCGTTGTTGGTGCTTTTGTACTCAAAATCGCCTTGGTTTTGTTCTGGTTGATTTCTATACCATTCTTATGTACCACAAAACCTAGAAAATCCCTTGCACGAACACAAAAGGCACATTTTAATGGATTCATTTTTAATCCCTATCCCCCCATTCTAACAAAAGACTATCGAAGATGGTCTAAATGACCAACTTCTTAAGGCAATTTGACTACAATGTCATCAATGTACACCTGCATGAAGGTGTCTATGAAATCATGAAACATTGAGTTCATTTCTCTTTGATAAGTATCCCCAACATTTTTCAACCAAAAAGGCATAACTACCCACTCATATGTGCCTAGCGCCCCAGGGCATCAAAACACAGTTTTGTGGGTATCTTCTTCAGCAATAAAAACTTGATTGTAGCCTGAATATCTATCCAAAAGACTTAAGTATTCATACCCTATGGCCGAATCGACCAGAATTTTTGCCACAGGCATTGGATATTCGTCCTTTGGAGTGGCTTTATTTAAATCCCTAAAATCTATGCAAATTCTTAAAGTTCCATTTTTCTTTACCACATGCACTATATTAGCTAACCACTCTACATACATGGCTCTCCTGATGAATTTGCTCTTCAACAACTGTTCGATCTCTATTTTTATCTTAGACACTACTTCTAACATGAACCTCCTTGGAATTTGCTTGACTGGTTGCTTGCCTAGATTTATGGGTAGTCTAATTTTTACCATCTCCCTGATCAAACCAGGCATCTCATTGTAATCCCATGTAAAGCAATCTTTAAATTCTTTAAGCAGTTCGATTACTTGATTCTTCATCTTGTTGTCGATCTTGATGCTGATGTATGTAATTCGCCTAATCGTACCATTGCCTAGGTCGACTTCCTCCAATGGATCTTGTGCTAGCATCTTCAAAATATTATCTCTTGGGTCTTTCTCAAACCCCAAAGGCTCTTCTTCATATATGCCGTCAAGCCTCTAGCTTTCAGAAGCTGTTGTTTGGCTTGGTTCTCCAAGCTTTTCCACCATAATGGCTTCAGGTGCCATATTTGAATCATTTCCATCCTCTAAGGCCGAATTTATCCTGTTTTTAGCCATATAGGCCAAAATCCTTGCCAGAGCATTCGACTCAGGCATCATCATGAGTTTGCTCTTCCCACCCTGTGGGTTCCAACTCCCTTTCTATAGTTGGATATGTATCCAAATTTTCTTGGTCCCAAATGAAACCATGAGTGGAGTGTAAGGTTAGAAACTTAATTGCATAAGGATATGACTTGAACACTGCATCTTCAGGATCATTTGGGGGTATGGTAGTTAATGCTTTTGTAAAAAATCTTCTTATTGACCATATTCGCATCAACAATAAAATAATTATGGTTTGCCTCAATATTCTCCACAACCCCATCTTGACTCCATATAGATAAGCGTTGATGTAGAGTTGATGGTACTGCCCCAATGCCATGTATCCACTCACGCCCTAGAAACAAATTATAGTTTGCTTTAGACGCAATCACCATAAATAATGTTGGCCGTGAAGTCGATCCAACTCATAAATTCACTTGAATCTCACCCAATATGTGACTTGTTTTTCCTTCATAGTTTGACAAAACCATACTATGTGGTTTAAGGTCAGTGTCGAACTTGCCAATCCTTTTCAGCAATGATTGTGGCATCAAGTTCACAGCAACGCCACCATCAATGAACATTTTTTTCATAGGGAAACCATCAAATTTAGCCCTTATAAACAAAGGCTTGAGATGGTACATCATATCCGATGTAGGCTTCTCAAACATTGCATGTTTTTCTTCCACTACCCTATTATTCATGACATAGTAACATAAAGGTTTTTGGCCCACATATTCCTCGCACATGGCCTCTTCTTCGTCCCTAGATGCTTCTCACGCGAAACCATACTCATTAGGAAGGACCGATACAATACTACAGTGAATAATCAAGACATCTACTGAGCTATCTTCAAAGTCATCAGATAATTCATCGTCCATGTTGTCATCAGGATCTTCAACTTTTGTTGGAGGCACACTTACAACCGGCATCGACAACCTCTCTTTTGCTGGTCGAAGATGCATTTCCTTATGATCGCTCTCATCTTTTGATGGAGCAACTTTTGATGTCGCTTCTCTTGCAGCTTTTTTTTAAACCTTCTCCACTGAGTCTTCGTTATAGGATTCTTCCCTTTGTATGTGGGAGGAACATCATACTTCTTTGAGGTGATCCCAACTTTTGTAAATCGAGAAGAGCTTGATCCCTTCTCCATCGTTTCCCACTTATGACTCGAACCTGAACCTTTCTTCACTACCTTCCAATTTTTGTTTTCCCCCCTTGGATAGAAAGAACGAACCCAGTTATTGTTAGGACCATCAATGGGTGGAACAAAGGTCCTTTAATACGAAAACTTAGGTTTTCCTTGAGGCACTTGGACTTTGCATGGCCCATTCGCATGGTCGGACACCACCTTTAGATTTTTCTCTTGAGGGCGTTTCTTCTTCAGCGCCTCAATTTTCTTTGTAGCATTTTCATCATAGACCACATTACAATTTGGGCATAACATAGACCTGGAATTACTCAACCTGCTTCTATTTAGAAATCCACCAATTCCTCCTCGGGTTTGGGAAACACAACCTTCATCAATTCAGCATCTATTTCTTCAGACAATTCCTCATTCTTGGTTTCGTAATCCATTTTTTCCCTATCGTCCTGATTACCCTCAGGCTCTTCAGCAATATCAACTACTATCACTTCCTAAGGCTTAGACAAATTTCCATTGCCACTTTTGAGACCTTCAGTAGTCTCGACTGCTGTAGCTATCATTAGATCAGTAATCACAACTTGTTCATTCTTAAAACCATCAGTAGTATTGATTTTCAATGCTGCCATTAAGTCGATAATGCTGGCCTGTTTGCCTTCGAGACCATCAGTAGCCTCAATCATCAACACTTCCAATGGTTTGACAAAATATGCATCTGCATCATGTAAAGGATCTGAGTCGACCTTCATGGAGTTTCTGTTTTTTCACCAAATTTCAATCGACCATCTTTCAGAGCCTTCAGAATCAAATCCCTAAAAATAAAACATTGAGAAGTATTATGACCTAGAAAATTATGATACTTGCAAAAATATCTTTTTTTTGTTTATGCTCTAATGGTAGATTTTTACTGCCTGAGTGCACTATAATATGGCCATCTGAAACTAAAACATTAAATATTTCATCATATTTTGACACATCCAAAGTATATGTTTTAGTATTAGATTTATCCTTTTTTTGTTCTTCAACCGTTTTTCCTTTTTACGATTTTATAGGTTTACATGCACATGGAAGTCTAACTTTTAATTCAGTCACGTTAACTTCTCCTTCTTCCATGCATTCATCTTCAGACTCTATAGGATAATCTTCTGTATCTACATAGGCCACTTTTCCTTTTCTATGATTCTTTGGAACTCTAGCTTTCTCTGTTTTCAAACGTTCGACATATTGAACCTTATCAGCTAGTTGAGACATATCTGTAATAGATTGAGGTTCAAACTTCTTCCTAATAGAATAATCTAAGCCCCTAACATCCATTTCGACCAACTCATGTTCATGAACTCTAGTAAAACATCTATACTTTAGGACCCTAAACTTATTCAAATAAGCCTCCATTGACTCAGATGACCTCCTCTTGATTGAGGACAATTCTTTCAAACTTATTTTGGGCTGACCAACATAAAATTACTCATGAAATATGCCCTCAAGTTATTCCTAAGTGCGTATAAAATTTAGAGTCAATGTTGTAAACCAAGTAAAAGCATTTTTGGTTAATGAATTAGGAAAATATCTTAATTTTAAACCCTCATCATTGGCGATATCTCCAACTTCTGTTTCATACCTAGCAATGTGTTCAATCGTCGACTCATTAGCATCACCAACATACTTGGTAAATTTAGGTACCTTACATCCCCTAGGTAATTCTGCCTGTCGAATATAATCAGGAAAGGGAGACGAATAATTAGGCCTCTGAAGGCCAACAGTTACCCCAGATCGTGTTAACACTTCTTCAACTACATTCACTATGTTGTTACGCCCAACAATGGCATTTCTTAACACTCGATTAACATCTTGGTTCTTCCTAACTACAACTGGCCTAAGTTTGTATTGTTCAACGAATTCTTCCTCTTCGTAAGTGGAAACTTACACTCTTCGAGGGATAAAAGGACGCTCAATGTTGCCTTCCTCCAGTTCTTCAAAAACTCTTAACGGCCTTTGGCGCGTCTAAGTTGGTTGGACCCCTAATGACTCAATCAATCTGCCTATTTGGTCAACTATAGGATTGAAGGCAACTCCCATTTGTTGAGTCAAAACATTCACTAACTCTAAATTAATCTCATCCATTTGTTGCCTTAAAGACATAACAGAAGTAGTATTCAAAGATGGTGTCTATTGAGGGATATAACCAACACCACTTGGTCGACCACCTCGGACATAACTGCCTTGGTTTCTAGTGGCCACTGCATTTTCTGTATATGTGGATGGGTTCGACTGTAACCCAACCATCATAGAATAAGGCATACCATATTGATAAGGGACAAATGATGACCCTAGACCCCCTGGAAAGAGTGATCGATTTAGGTCAAATGGTGATACCCCATGTCTAGGTTCTATCATTCTAACTGTTGTCACTGAACCATGAACATCAGTCGATCTCACAGGAGATAAAACCGTCGCGCTTTGAGTTGTGGAACTCACTGGTATGACATCCACATTTTGTGTAAAAATATGTGTATATGCAGTGTTTGTGTCAGAGTCTGGCATTTTAGACTTTGACAAATGTTTACTACTTCTTAAATTCATACACACACAAACTAAACTACAAGAAATTTTGTAAAATAAAACACAAATACGAAATTATTAGCACTGTCCCACCGGGTGTGCCAATTTGTTTACCTCTGTTTTCGGTAAATAACACTGGTCTCTTAACAAAAGTTTACTGGCAAGATCGACTAGGAAATCTCAGTACAGTGCTTCAGTTTTCGAGTGTTTTTACAAAGTGTGTTCAAAAAGGATCCGTTCGACTTCTGCCAAACGAGTTTATAAGTGTGATCGGTGGATCTGGAACTGACTGTTTAGCGCTGGTTCGCGAAATGTCGCGGAAGCAAGAGTCGCCACCGTCTTTTATTTTCTCCAAATGGAAAGGACAAAAGCACAGAAAAATTCCTTAAAGAGATTGCTCTCGGTTCGGGAGGTAGATTATAGAAAGGGAAGGTGTTAGCACCCTTTCTATCCATGGTTATCCATGGGCTCTTAGATACTTGCTCATTGTGTTTTCAAAAGATTGTTTGCTTTTCAATTGTGGGTTTTAAAAAGTTTCTTTGAAAATTTCAGTTCGACTCTTGTATCGGTCCTCAAGAGTGTTTGAAAAAATTGCTTTCGAAAGCTTTTTGAAAAGGTGTCGGTGTGAAAAGTATTTTTGATTTATTTTGAAATTAGAGCAAGTATCTAGAGTCGTCTACCTACCCTAAGGAATTCGTCTGTGTAAATGTCCTTTAAAGTAGTGCCATCCCACCATTGAGAGGTAGGTAGCACCACCGTTGGAGGTGTTCGGGTCAATTCGAAAGTTCGGGACATGGTGATCACCGGAGCAATAGGAAGACACCTTAGAAGCTACCCTCATGCCAGGTTCCCGGATCATGAGGACTTACTAAGACATCCTCTACTCGACGATCACCTTTCGAGGCAAGGCAACAGTGAGGCGTACCCTAGGGGTGGTGTGTGAATTGTGTGTCATTTTCAGTTTATTGTTTGTCTTGTCAGGCATTGGTGATCTACGTTTTGATTTTATTTTTAGGCATTCATTCTTTCATGTTATTGTTTAACAGTTAAACGTGCGGGAATTTAAAGTGCGGAAAAGATAAAGGTCCTACGCTATTACAAAGGCGCGGGTCTACATCGCCAAATTAATCCAGACCCGATTTAAAATAAAGTATAGAAAATAAATGTCCAATTGACTATTACAGGGCTTTGGAACAGGTACATTATATTCACAAAAAAGAAATAAATAAAACGCGCGAAACAAAAATGTAATCGAATGCGAGGGCGTTGGACCCTTTAAAGGAATTAAAATAAAATTAATGGAATAATTAAATTAAATAAAAAGAAAGAACTTATTTTTTTAAGTTTTTTTGTATTTATGACATTAAAGAAAATTAATTAATTAAAAGTCAAATAATTCTAGTTCTAATTGTTTTTTTAATTTATTAAAGAAAATGCATTAAAGTTAAAACCTAGAATTAAAACTAAATTATAAAATTTATTTACAAAATTAATGGTTAATGATATTTGTAATAAAAATATTTAATAAAAAAAAGAAAATGCTAAAGGTCTATTTTTTATTATTTTTGGTTATTGTGAAAAAGAATTAAATTAACAACCTAAAATTAAATCTAAATTAATTATGGGATTTATTTACAAAATTAATACTAAAATAAAATATTTATTATTTTTATCTTTTCTGATTTTTTGTGTTTTTTATATTTATGAAAATAATAAATTAATTAAGAAAACAATAATTTAAAAGAAAATAGAAATAATAATAATAAAAAAACAAAGAAAGTAAAAAAGTTTAGCAAACCTAGGGGGGTGGCAGTCCCCAAAGTGGAGGTTTTTCTTCAGTAATCTGGCCCAAGATTCTGAGGCCCTCTTGACTTTCATGGCTAGCCTGTAGCTCTCTTGACTAATGCTTATGGTATCCATCAAGTCTGGTCCCTTGGATTAGCATTGTTGGCCAAGTAGCGCGTCAGATGGAAGCGTGTATGGTAGTCCACTATATTGAATCTGCATGGGAATTTTGATTGAAAAATAATATGGACATAGTGAGGACCTGGGATTCGAACCCAGGTCCCAATGATCATTACCTCTACGCCTTAACCAATGGAGATACGTGCGTTAGTTGTATATAATATAAGAAATAAACAATATAAAAGAAAATACATGTTAGTGTTATAAAATAAAATAAAAGCGCGCGCTGGATTCAAACCAGCCATTCACAGCGTGACACACAATCATCTTCCCCAATGCACCTGTAATGAAAATGAAATAGCGGGGGTTTTAAACCCCCCCAAAACTCAGGCTATTTGAAAATAGCGAATAGGCCATGCCTAAACATAAATTGAGCGCGACAAGCAAATTGGAATCCTCAGGTTGCCACGATTTCGTTCATGCTGGTGTCAAAGTCCAATTTTACCTCATAACCAAAGCCCCAATTCTAAGTTTCAAGAACCCTAGTTTTTGTTCATGGTGAAATCGTGCACAGGCTTGGAAAACCCAATTGAATCATGCTAACAGCTTCAGAACAATCATATTAGTCCAAATCCATGATCAAAAAATGATAAATATGGCATGAATATTGAAATGCGAATACCAAAATTTTCAAGGAAAGTTGGACTTGGTTATACCTGTTCTTGGCGTTTGAAGGTCTGAATTTGATGGCTATAGTTTCCTTAAGGTGTCAGTAACCTGTTTGGATGAGAATGAGAGGTTGAAACGGGCTCTAGAAGTGTTTTCAGTTTTGAGATTTTTTGCCAAAAGTATGAGTTTGCTCTTTGTGTTCTGGTGTAGCTTAGGTCTCAATTTCATTTTGTCTCACTTCTATAGGCATTAGGCAATGTGTATCAAGAAGAATTATGGCTCCATAATGTATAGCATTCAAGTTCAAAATCCTCCATAAACCTCCATAACCAAACTTCCTTTTTTGGATTATTTTTTGAATTCTTTCTCTTTTGGCCCTTTGCACAAATTTGGTAGGTTACATAATGATAAATCAAAGTTAGTTAAGGCCAAATATTCCATTTAATTAAGCTTTTTGATTTTCTTTTGATTTTAAAAGATTTAAAATTAATTAAATCCAATAAAATCAATTAAAAATGAAAAAATTAATTAAAAAATATGAAATAAAAGGTGGGACACGTGGGAAGCATGGCTAGGCTAATTCAAGTGGAAAAAGTGGGCCCCTTTTGTCAAAAATGAAATTTCAAGGATAAATGATTTTGGCCATTTCACAAAAATTTCCCAACTTCTCCAATGCATATCTTGCTCAATTTTTAAGCTTTGATCATGTTCTTGGACATTTTGGAAAGGTCTTGAAGTCCTCTAACCAATGTCTTTGGTCCCATGTCATTTTGATTTACCAATCTCAAGTTATGGCCTTTGACTTAAAGTCCCTTTTTGTTGACTTTTGAAAATGACCTATAATGTTGAAATTGATAACTTTTTGTGAGAGCATTTCTTGGACTTGAAGTATGAAGAGGAGTTGTAGGAAATGTCTTTATCTTCAAAATGAGCATTGGATGGGATTTTTCTGATGAACCATGAAAAAGTTATGCCTTGGTCAAGTTACAGTTGACTTTTCAGCTGTCCAAAAATAGAAATTTTTGCATCTTGATGATTTTTGAGCCAAGCTTTGAGAATCATGATCAAGCATTGATCAAATGATGTTTGTGGCTTCAAAATAAGATGTTGACCAAAAATTTGAACTTTTGACTGTCAAATGACCATTTTGCCCCTACAGTTGACTGTAGTGCAATTAGGGTTTTTGACTGTGCAATTTTGTGCTGAAAGTCTTGAAACTTGATATGAGGATGCTTGACCATATTTATAGGCATGTGGGACTTGATTGGACCCTTGGAAACTTCATTTTCTTGATCAGAACCAAAACCCTAATCTTGACTGTTTAGGAGGCCCTTGCATTGTGCAACCCCTTGGAGAATTTTGCAGCTTGACTTGGCAATTTCTTGAAGAATATGGGAGGGCAAATTTTGGGGTACAACAGTTGCCCCTGTTCAATCTTCTTAGACCTGAGGATGCAGATTGGCTGACGTGCCTTTCGTAATCCGAAGGTGGAAGATGATTGAACACTAGAGTGCCCAGAAATTTGTGCTCACATAATAGCAGTGTGATGATGGGAATGGGCTTATAGATGCCATTTGGAGATTGATGGATATGATGATGGGCTTATAGATGCCATCTGGAGGTTGATCGCGTAAGAGATTCCTTAGCGAGAACTTGCGTACCTGCAAAAGAAAAATGAGTACCTGACATGTTGCAGGAACTGGTCTTCAGATGCTTTGTATAGATGCGTCCTGACTGGTTACAGGAGCTGAGTCTGGATCTTCAAGCGGTGATGAATGAACCAGGGATGGTTACTACCTCAACAAGAATGGTGAGAGAACCTTGGATGACTTTAACTTCAACAGCAAATATTGAGAGAATCTTGGTGGGAATTATCATCTCCGCAGGATCGGGGAGAAAACCATAGGCAATTATAATCTCAAAAGCGGACGTTTGAGAAAAACCTGGGATGGAATTATCGTCTCCGCAACATTGGGGAGAGAATCATAGGAAATTATAATCTCAAAAGCGGACGTTTGAGAAAAACCTGGGATGGAATTATCGTCTCCGCAACATTGGGGAGAGAACCATAGGAAATTATAATCTCAAAAGCGGACGTTTGAGAAAAACCTGGGATGGAATTATCATCTCCGCAGCATCGGGGAGAGAACCATAGGAAATTATAATCTCAAAAGCGGACGTTTGAGAAAAACCTGGAGTGGAATTATCATCTCCGCAGCATCGGGGAGAGAACCATAGGAAATTATAATCTCAAAAGCGGACGTTTGAGAAAAACCTGGAATGGAATTATCATCTCTGCAGCATTGGGGAGAGAACCATAGGAAATTATAATCTCAAAAGCGGACGTTTGAGAAAAACCTGGAGCGGAATTATCGTCTCCACAGGATCGGGGAGAGAACCATAGGAAATTATAATCTCAAAAGCGGACGTTTGAGAAAAACCTGGGATGGAATTATCGTCTCCGCAGGATCGGGGAGAGAACCATAGGCAATTATAATCTCAAAAGCGGACGTTTGAGAAAAACCTGGGATGGAATTATCGTCTCCGCAACATTGGGGAGAGAACCATAGGAAATTATAATCTCAAAAGCGGACGTTTGAGAAAAACCTGGAATGGAATTATCATCTCTGCAGCATTGGAGAGAGAACCATAGGAAATTATAATCTCAAAAGCGGACGTTTGAGAAAAACCTGGAGTGGAATTATCGTCTCCACAGGATCGGGGAGAGAACCATAGGAAATTATAATCTCAAAAGCGGACGTTTGAGAAAAACCTGGGATGGAATTATCGTCTCCGCAGGATCGGGGAGAGAACCATAGGCAATTATAATCTCAAAAGTGGACGTTTGAGAAAAACCTGGGATGGAATTATCGTCTCCGCAACATTGGGGAGAGAACCATAGGAAATTATAATCTCAAAAGCGGACGTTTGAGAAAAACCTGGGATGGAATTATCGTCTCCGCAACATTGGGGAGAGAACCATAGGAAATTATAATCTCAAAAGCGGACGTTTGAGAAAAACCTGGGATGGAATTATCATCTCCGCAGCATCGGGGAGAGAAGCATAGGAAATTATAATCTCAAAAGCGGACGTTTGAGAAAAACCTGGGATGGAATTATCATCTCCGCAACATTGGGGAGAGAACCATAGGAAATTATAATCTCAAAAGCGGACGTTTGAGAAAAACCTGGGATGGAATTATCATCTCCGCAACATTGGGGAGAGAACCATAGGAAATTATAATCTCAAAAGCGGACGTTTGAGAAAAAACTGGGATGGAATTATCATCTCCGCAACATTGGGGAGAGAACCATAGGAAATTATAATCTCAAAAGCGGACGTTTGAGAAAAACCTGGAATGGAATTATCGTCTCCGCAACATTGGGGAGAGAACCATAGGAAATTATAATCTCAAAAGCGGACGTTTGAGAAAAACCTGGGATGGAATTATCATCCGCAACATTGGGGAGAGAACCATAGGAAATTATAATCTCAAAAGCGGACGTTTGAGAAAAACCTGGAATGGAATTATCATCTCCGCAACATTGGGGAGAGAACCATAGGAAATTATAATCTCAAAAGCGGACGTTTGAGAAAAACCTGGGATGGAATTATCATCTCCGCAACATTGGGGAGAGAACCATAGGAAATTATAATCTCAAAAGCGGACGTTTGAGAAAAACCTGGGATGGAATTATCATCTCCGCAACATTGGGGAGAGAGCCATAGGAAATTACAATCTCAAAAGCGGACGTTTGAGAAAAACCTTTGATAACTTCTACTGAGTCTTCATCAGAAAAATCTGTTTGGGGTTGATTTAGCTGGACTAGAGAAGGCCTTGGACTGGATAAGAAATCTTTGGAGTCGATTAACTAAACCGGTCTAGGTCTTGAAATATGATTGAGAATTTAACTGAATCTTTCCTGAAAGGTAAAGGTCAGTCATATGTAATGCATGATATGGACCAAGCAATGATGTTCTCAACATAAATGAGATTTGTAAGATATGATGCGTCTATGCATGCTATAATGATGTATGTGATGTTTTATGAATGTGTTTTTCGTCTAGGAAAGTAAATCCTTGACGGGTGCCGGGAAGTCATATCCTGGGCTGATGTTGGAGAATAGATTTTGCTTCCGCTGGGGATGATGATTGCAAGAATACCGGTAGGAGAAGATAACTCCGTTGGGGAATAAACTTGGCGAATGGATAACTTTGCGGGGAGAAAAACACTCTAACGATCTTGCTGGGAAGCAATACTCTGTGGGGAGAGAGGTATTTTGCTGAGTGCTGATAATACCTTGCTGGGGATATCATTATTGCGTTGGAAGTGTTGATAGATTTCGCTGAGGATAAGAAGACTTCGTTGAGGACGCTCTTTCCGTGGCTTTTGGATGAGGATAACCCAGTTATACCCTGGTAGGGAAATAACTCTTTGAATAAAGCCGGACGACGCGTTCGTGCTCTGCGAGGGGATAAGCTTCCAGAATCTACTGGGGATAAGCTTACTGCTTGGGGAGATAAATTCCAACTTCCCTGGGGAACTGGATTGGACTCTCTTGGGGAAGTTTTGAACTGCGAGGGAAGTGATTCCTTTGAATATTGATATACCGCTAGGGAACAATCATTAGGTCAAGACTGCCGGGGATGCTTGTTAAGAATGCATATATACTGCTGGGGAATGTTTGATATTTGCTGGGGGATGCCCAACTCCCTTAAGATTTGATAATATAGCTTGGAGAGAGTGTACTGACTGCTTACTCTCTGGGGAATTGGGGTGTACTGGTTATGTTCTTCAGCTGAACCTACCTTGGTACCTTGGAGGATAGAACAATTAGATTGTTTAGACAACTCTTTTATTGCCCCTGTTTCTGAGATAGAATAGGAAGACCTGTGAGGTGCTGATAGTTGTTGATGGACAAACCTTCTTCTGGTAGGCAGGTGATAAGATGACAGGACATAATCGTACGCTTTGATCCCTAACTTTTGTTTGGACCGCCCTTTCGGGTTTTCAGTCCACCGGGATACCCATTTTTGCCCAAGCCGCCTTTTCAGGTTTTTGACTTGCCGGGTGTACAGATGTTTCATTTTCATCCCTTATTTTTGCCCGAACCCTTTTGGTTCGCCGGGAAGCCCTGATTTTTGCCTAGGTATGTCAACCTAGCGGGTCTTTGATTTTGTGTAGTATTTTTCGGCTATGTCCATGTTCTCAGAATGTAGGGAGTTGCCCCTGTTTAGAAGTGTTTTTGTCATGCCACCAGAAGATGTTTAATCAGGCAAGATTCATTGTTGGAATGCCCCAAGTGATTCAGGCAGAGATTTGCCCCAGGCTATTTGGTCTTTGAGAGATTCTCCGAATCTTGATTGGATTGCCCCAGATGACGGACCATGATCATATCATGCCCCTTGATTGGAAGTGCTTTTGTTCACTAGGTATTCATCGTGCGAATTTCCCTGCTGTTCAAACAAAAAGTCATATGCAAACAAAGTTATGTCAAAAATGAAAAGCTTATGTCTGTCTTGAAGATTTTGAAAACGCATTATTTTTCATAAAACAAATGAATGTTTGTAAAACGTGATGTCAACTCCGTATTTACCGTAAGCCTCAAGGAGTCAGGATACCTTTCGTAACAGTATGCTTTCGAACTAACCCATGCTTCAGCTAGGACTTTTAAGGGTTGTAGTGTGGCCTGGTTCACGGTTTAAGAAACAAAGGATAAAGGCTCAAATTTTATTTGTACCCACCCGATCTTCGTGATGTTCTCCAAACCTAAACTCAGTTGATCATACGTTAGACCTTGTTCGAGTTTTTGTCCTGATGTTCCAATGATGGTTCAGATATTGAACGTTTATTTGAATAGGCAGTCATCTCCTTTTTTTCTGAGGGTTTGTAGGACCTCTTTCTTTTTTTTTATTTTTGTTATCCCTTTCTTTTTTTGCCTGAACTGTTTCCTTTTTTGGAATCACAGTCAGCGGGATGCCCCAGTTTTGTAAGTCTTCTTCATGGGTTTTTTGACTTATTGGGCTTCTTTCTTTTTTATAATGACTGCCTATCCTTGTGATTGTTCGGAATCATCATTGTCTTTCTTTGTTTTGCAAGGACCTCTTTTGGTGCCATTCGTTATGCACTTGGATCAACTGAGAGACTACCCTGCCCCAAGTTATGATTAAGGGTTTTAAATTTCGAAAAGAAAAACTCCTACTTCTTTGGCTCAGATGGGTTGACGAGGGATTATCATCCTTATAACTCCAGTGTTTAGGGATTGAAACAATGCCTGTACCTCATCAGCGAGGTCTGTTCAAAAGCATACTGTAAAGATAGCGGTATCGTTTTCGTCATCCTCCCTCAAGAGGCTTAGAATTATTATTTAAGAGTTGATCATTAGAAAAAAAATATGAAAATAATTTGCATTTAGTGAATACGAATATATTGTTTCAGAACAGACATGTGCGATGCATTAATGAAATAACAATGTTTAATATGAGTAAATGTTTGAACAAAAGAAAATTGCAACTTGAACATTCGAATGAACAAAAATTTCTCAATCCTAGGATTTGTCACTTCAAATGGTGAGTCTTGCAGGGGTAGTAGAAGAACTCGGCCTGACCATCTTGGGTGAATTTCACTGCTCCTTCATCGATCAGGTCCTGAATCTTGTTCTTCAGAGACCAACAATCGTTTGTATTATGCCCCGGGCTGTCGGAATGATAAGCGCAACGGGCGTTGGGATTATACTTTGGTGACGCTGTATTCTGATTCTTAGGAGGGTCCCTTAATGTAGTCAGATTTAGTCTCAACAAGTGTTGTAGGGCTTGAGACAGCGACGTGTTGAGCTGGGTAAATTGCCTCCTGGGCTTGTTTGGCTCACTCTGATCAACCCTTTGCTTCGGGCGAGGTTGTGGTTGGACCTGTGAAGTAATAGCAGCTTGGAGAGGCCCAAACCTTTGACTTCTCGGAGGTTGATTAATGACTGGGTCCCTGACTTGGGTTGGTTGCCTCCTGTCTTGATGAAGCTGACTGATCATGGCTCTCAGCTCTCTTTGCTCCTGAGCTAAACCTTGAATGAGGGCCCTTTGCCCCAGCATCTGGGTTTTCAATGTGTCTACCTCAGCTTGTAGACGTTTCAGTTGTTCGTCCTTGTCGTTCTCAGCATTGTTCCTGACCAGAGTCCCTGTGAGAAGTGTCCTCAACTCCTCCTGCCCCTTGGATAAATTCAGGAGGGTTTCCCCGAACCGAGTCTCTTGAGCAAGAAGGTCCTGGTTATCTTGTTGGGAAGCCATTGCTGAAATAAACAGCGCAGATGGTAAGTGACCTGTCAAAAGGGTACTTGTTATGCAATGATATGTATGACATATGCATGTAATGTTTTCAAGGACCTCGCGGGGTAAACAAAAATTGTTAGAACTAGGTAGCTTGATTGAGGGAACTTCATGTTTGTTGAGATTCCTTCTTCAAGGGTCAAAGGCTCACCATATCCAGTGGGTCATAGCCCCTGACTTTAATCATCATGTCTGGTTTTGATTTCTAAACAACCTTGGTTAGGGGAACCTTCTTCAAGAGTCAGAGCTCACCATATCAAGTGGGTCATAGCCCCTGACAACCTTGGCTAGAGGAAAATAAATCCTCTTCGCCCCTTGCTGGACAGTTGGTTCATCAAGACCTGCATCACAATCCCTTGGGATCCTTGAAATGGGTTAGTCTTTATGTAGGATACATGCAATGGTATGATGTCATGACGCATGGGGTAATGTAGGTAAACCCTGTTACGAGTCCCTAATTAAGGACTCTAAACAAAACCTGCAAGAAACTCAGTAACCCTGTTATGAGTCCCAATTAAGGACTATAAACAAAACCTGCAAGAAACTCAGTAACCCTGTTATGAGTCCCAATTAAGGACTATAAACAAAACCTGCAAGAAAACTCAGTAACCCTGTTATGAGTCCCAATTAAGGACTATAAACAAGACCTGCAAGAAAACTCAAGTGTCAGATAACAAGTAGTCAAGTTGGAAGGCACACAAGAGAAGCCCTTAGAGTTTAGGCCAGCATGGGGTCTGGGTATTACCCTCTTGAAGTTGGTGGGTTAAACCTGTCCTATTAGAAGTAACTGGGTTCTAAGGATCTCAATATCATTGGATTGCTTTCATTGTTCATCGTTTCGATTTAGCCACTGACTGGCGATCAAAATATCCCAAGAAAACAACCCTCAATTGAGTGTAGTATCGAGTATCAACCGACTTCAGAGTACACCAAAGTAGTTATCTCACTACCCTAAAGAGGCCAAGATGGTTCAATTAAGGTTCCTAAGGTCTGTTGATGCTTCACGACACCACGCGGAGGCCCCGTACTCTCCTTGATTGACTCAAGGGTTACCGGTACACACCAAAGTGCCACATCAACGTAGCAGACTACTTCAACTATGTTGGTATACCCCGCACAGTTCCCTCACAGCCTTGTTGCTACTTTCTAAGAAGGTATCCCCAGATCCGGGTTAGGATCTATAGAACTCCCAAGACATTCCCACAATTTAAAGCAAACAAATCAAAGCAATTGAAAACACAGTGATCTTAGTCCTAAGGTACACCTCACTTTAAAGATTTTCCCCAGCAGAGTCGCCAGTTCTGTGATCGGTGGATCTGGAACTGACTGTTTAACGCTGGTTCGCGAAATGTCGCAGAAGCAAGAGTCGCCACCGTCTTTTATTTTCTCCAAATGGAAAGGACAAAAGCACAGAAAAATTCCTTAAAGAGATTGCTCTCGGTTCGGGAGGTAGATTATAGAAAGGGAAGGTGTTAGCACCCTTTCTATCCATGGTTATCCATGGGCTCTTAGATACTTGCTCATTGTGTTTTCAAAAGATTGTTTGCTTTTCAACTGTGGGTTTTAAAAAGTTTCTTTGAAAATTTCAGTTCGACTCTTGTATCGGTCCTCAAGAGTGTTTGAAAAAATTGCTTTCGAAAGCTTTTTGAAAAGGTGTCGGTGTGAAAAGTATTTTTGATTTATTTTGAAATTAGAGCAAGTATCTAGAGTCGTCTACCTACCCTAAGGAATTCGTCTGTGTAAATGTCCTTTAAAGTAGTGCCATCCCACCATTGAGAGGTAGGTAGCACCACCGTTGGAGGTGTTCGGGTCAATTCGAAAGTTCGGGACATGGTGATCACCGGAGCAATAGGAAGACACCTTAGAAGATACCCTCATGCCAGGTTCCCGGATCATGAGGACTTACTAAGACATCCTCTACTCGACGATCACCTTTCGAGGCAAGGCAACAGTGAGGCGTACCCTAGGGGTGGTGTGTGAATTGTGTGTCATTTTCAGTTTATTGTTTGTCTTGTCATGCATTGGTGATCTACGTTTTGATTTTATTTTTGGGCATTCATTCTTTCATGTTATTGTTTAACAGTTAAAGGTGCGGGAATTTAAAGTGCGGAAAAGATAAAGGTCCTACGCTATTACAAAGGCGCGGGTCTACATCGCCAAATTAATCCAGACTCGATTTAAAATAAAGTATAGAAAATAAATGTCTAATTGACTATTACAGGGCTTTGGAGCAGGTACATTATATTCACAAAAAAGAAATAAATAAAACGCGCGAAACAAAAATGTAATCGAATGCGAGGGCGTTGGACCCTTTAAAGGAATTAAAATAAAATTAATGGAATAATTAAATTAAATAAAAAGAAAGAACTTATTTTTTTATGTTTTTTTGTATTTATGACATTAAAGAAAATTAAATTAATTAAAAGTCAAATAATTCTAGTTCTAATTGTTTTTTTAATTTATTAAAGAAAATACATTAAAATTAAAACCTAGAATTAAAACTAAATTATAAAATTTATTTACAAAATTAATGGTTAATGATATTTGTAATAAAAATATTTAATAAAAAAAAGAAAATGCTAAAGGTCTATTTTTTATTATTTTTGGTTATTGTGAAAAAGAATTAAATTAACAACCTAAAATTAAATCTAAATTAATTATGGGATTTATTTACAAAATTAATACTAAAATAAAATATTTATTATTTTTATCTTTTCTGATTTTTTGTGTTTTTTATATTTATGAAAATAATAAATTAATTAAGAAAACAATAATTTAAAAGAAAATAGAAATAATAATAATAAAAAAACAAAGAAAGTAAAAAAGTTTAGCAAACCTAGGGGGGTGACAGTCCCCAAAGTGGAGGTTTTTCTTCAGTAATCTGGCCCAAGATTCTGAGGCCCTCTTGACTTTCATGGCTAGCCTGTAGCTCTCTTGACTAATGCTTATGGTATCCATCAAGTCTGGTCCCTTGGATTAGCATTGTTGGCCAAGTGGCGCGTCAGATGGAAGCGTGTATGGTAGTCCACTATATTGAATCTGCATGGGAATTTTGGTTGAAAAATAATATGGACATAGTGAGGACCTGGGATTCGAACCCAGGTCCCAATGATCATTACCTCTACGCCTTAACCAATGGAGTTGCGTGCGTTAGTTGTATATAATATAAGAAATAAACAATATAAAAGAAAATACATGTTAGTGTTATAAAATAAAAAAAACGCGCGCTGGATTCAAACCAGCCATTCACAGCGTGACACACAATCATCTTCCCCAATGCACCTGTAATGAAAATGAAATAGCGGGGGTTTTAAACCCCCCCAAAACTCAGGCTATTTGAAAATAGCGAATAGGCCATGCCTAAACATAAATTGAGCGCGACAAGCAAATTGGAATCCTCAGGTTGCCACGATTTCGTTCATGCTGGTGTCAAAGTCCAATTTTACCTCATAACCAAAGCCCCAATTCTAAGTTTCAAGAACCCTAGTTTTTGTTCATGGTGAAATCGTGCACAGGCTTGGAAAACCCAATTGAATCATGCTAACAGCTTCAGAACAATCATATTAGTCCAAATCCATGATCAAAAAATAATAAATATGGCATGAATATTGAAATGCGAATACCAAAATTTTCAAGGAAAGTTGGACTTGGTTATACCTGTTCTTGGCGTTTGAAGGTCTGAATTTGATGGCTATAGTTTCCTTAAGGTGTCAGTAACCTGTTTGGATGAGAATGAGAGGTTGAAACGGGCTCTAGAAGTGTTTTCAGTTTTGAGATTTTTTGCCAAAAGTATGAGTTTGCTCTTTGTGTTCTGGTGTAGCTTAGGTCTCAATTTCATTTTGTCTCACTTCTATAGGCATTAGGCAATGTGTATCAAGAAGAATTATGGCTCCATAATGTATAGCATTCAAGTTCAAAATCCTCCATAAACCTCCATAACCAAACTTCCTTTTTTGGATTATTTTTTGAATTCTTTCTCTTTTGGCCCTTTGCACGAATTTGGTAGGTTACATAATGATAAATCAAAGTTAGTTAAGGCCAAATATTCCATTTAATTAAGCTTTTTGATTTTCTTTTGATTTTAAAAGATTTAAAATTAATTAAATCCAATAAAATCAATTAAAAATGAAAAAATTAATTAAAAAATATGAAATAAAAGGTGGGACACGTGGGAAGCATGGCTAGGCTAATTCAAGTGGAAAAAGTGGGCCCCTTTTGTCAAAAATGAAATTTCAAGGATAAATGATTTTGGCCATTTCACAAAAATTTCCCAACTTCTCCAATGCATATCTTGCTCAATTTTTAAGCTTTGATCATGTTCTTGGACATTTTGGAAAGGTCTTGAAGTCCTCTAACCAATGTCTTTGGTCCCATGTCATTTTGATTTACCAATCTCAAGTTATGGCCTTTGACTTAAAGTCCCTTTTTGTTGACTTTTGAAAATGACCTATAATGTTGAAATTGATAACTTTTTGTGAGAGCATTTCTTGGACTTGAAGTATGAAGAGTAGTTGTAGGAAATGTCTTTATCTTCAAAATGAGCATTGGATGGGATTTTTCTGATGAACCATGAAAAAGTTATGCCTTGGTCAAGTTACAGTTGACTTTTCAGCTGTCCAAAAATAGAAACTTTTGCATCTTGATGATTTTTGAGCCAAGCTTTGAGAATCATGATCAAGCATTGATCAAATGATGTTTGTGGCTTCAAAATAAGATGTTGACCAAAAATTTGAACTTTTGACTGTCAAATGACCATTTTGCCCCTACAGTTGACTGTAGTGCAATTAGGGTTTTTGACTGTGCAATTTTGTGCTGAAAGTCTTGAAACTTGATATGAGGATGCTTGACCATATTTATAGGCATGTGGGACTTGATTGGACCCTTGGAAACTTCATTTTCTTGATCAGAACCAAAACCCTAATCTTGACTGTTTAGGAGGCCCTTGCATTGTGCAACCCCTTGGAGAATTTTGCAGCTTGACTTGGCAATTTCTTGAAGAATATGGGAGGGCAAATTTTGGGGTACAACAATAAGAAATAAAGAAGGACTTGTAAAATAAAATGGACAACATTTTAGACTGTAAACTTAAATGACACAACATCAAAATAGTTGAAAATAAGTTGATTCTAACATACATTGCCTTAGCTTGACTCATTTCGCTCGTTCGTTTGGATACTCTGAGTGACTAGCATATTGTTGGCTGAAGATTTTGATGATATTATTAGAAGCGGAGCGAATTGGACGTTTCGATTGGAATAAAGCAAGATGTCATGTTTCGAAATGGTAGAAGCAGTGCTTCGAATGGGCATATCAAAACTTGGAGCTTCGAGTGACAGTTATGAGAATATATTCAAAGAAGTCTCGAAATGTTAACAAAGTTGTGTCCAAGCAATGCGTTCGAAGCGAAGAAATGCCAAAACATTTGAAATTCAAATGCAAGCGGGATGTTCGAAATTTGAAATATGTGCGCTGGAGCATTCGAAGACGCGTGGAAGCAAGAGAGAGGCATTGCTCTGCATGTTCGGAACGTGGCAGAATCTTATAGCAAGACCGTTATGGTCGAAGTAGTATAAATAGAAGTCTTAGCATTAGGATTTCGTGTGTCATATCTATTGTACAAGAAACTCAGTAAACATTCAAAATACCATGTGGCTAGGGAAACGAATGCACGAGCAATGTACGTATGATAACACCAAGTGTTTATGATTTAATAAAAACTCTTTATCATTTCCAGTATTTTCCTTTATCTTCATGTCAATTCCATTTAAAAGCTTTTGCATTAAAATGTTTTCATTCAAAGTCTTTTTACTGATGCCTTTCATTTAAATGCTTTCTTTCCATTTCAAACACTTTACATTTCAGAAACTGTTATACATTTCATGCCTTTATCTTCAAGCTTTCATCATTCGAACACCTTTTTACTTAAAGTCATTTTACTGTTTTCTTGCATTTAAACGCTTTCTTCATATTTCGAATCTTTTACATTCCAGAGAATCTTTTACATTACATGTTTTTATGCTTCGAAGTCGTTTACTTGTCTTTTATGCAGTTTTACATGTCTTTACAATTGAACTTTATTCATGCAATTTAGTTTCGTGCACATTTATTTGATCACGCCTTTAGATCTTTAATAGAGTAATCGAAGTAAGTTGAGCACCTGCACAACATTCTAAATACCAACCATGAATACCGGTTCTATCATGAGAGTTACCCTAATGACCAACACATCCTAGGATCAATCTAGTCGATCCTGCGAGTTACCAGAGAGATTGAATAATAGTCAGTAAGATTATTCGATAGTTTGGAGGACTAGCGGTTGTTTACCAGAAATCACTGTAAACAAATTGGCACACCTGGTGGGACCAGTCGTTGGCCATTACGGAATTTAGAACAAAATAAAGATTGTTAAGACATAACCATTGTAAAAATACCCTCTGAGTGATAAGTTTGTTGTTTTATGAACCTTAGAAGTGGTAGAATAACCAATAGCAACCAACCCTTATCCAGAAGAAAATGTTTGAACAAGATGTCTAATTCTGACAATCAACAAGGGGAACAAAAGGCCCCACATACAACAGGCACGAATATGTCCGCTTCGATGGGAACATCTAATGTGATCCCTTCGAATGCACAGTCTGTTGCATCCTCTACCAGTAATATAGCCACTAATGGAATAAGTGGCATATCATCTAATAGTTCGATCCTAGGAAATACTGGAACCATTGGTTATCCCGGGGGATTCGTCCCACCATCAGGGACACAAACCCATTTCGCCACCCCACTAACTAGACCACCCGGTTTCGATGGTAATAGAACCAGAAATTCCTCTTATGGAATGCCAACATCTTTTATGGCAGGCTTACACAATTCCACATTGAATTCATCACCATAATTAGGGTCTGGGTCTGGGGAAAATCAGTTTATGACAAATAACCAAGGGTCAGTGGGTTATAGTGCAATGCCTATTTTAACCACAGAAAACCAGTTGGCTTTTAGGCAATTAATGGATGACAGTAACCATAATATGTAGGGGTATTAGCACAAACTATGCAGGAAATATTTGCCCCAATAGTACAAAATGTGACTGTGACAAACAGAGAAAACGCAGATAACATGAGTCGAATAGCAGATTTCTTTGCTCCCCCAGAGAGGCGTAGGCAGAATCAGGCGGGAGTTCGAGTGAACGTACCTATTATAGAACAAGTTGCTAACGACCCAACCTATAGACCAGTCAGAGAGGAAGTTAATGTGGGGGCAAGGGCACAAAGGCTAGAAGCCCCAATGATCCAAGGCCCACAAAGGGAAATTATGGAACCAGGGGCAAGGGTCGAAAGGCTGGAAGTCCCAGAGTTTCGAGAAGAACAACCTAGAGGGGTTGTCATGGTGGGTCGAAATCAAGATGTTGATGCAGTCGTTCATAGAATTCGAAACGATAACATCTTGGCAGAAAATAATTTAACCACCATGATAGAGAGAATCATGGCCCAGAATGGCCTCAACAAAGGAATTAGAAGGCCAAATTATGCTTCCCCTATATTAGATTACATAATGCACACTGATTTACCAAGGGGATATAAAGTCCCTAAGTTTACAAAGTTTGCTGGGGATACCAATGAATCAACAGTCGAACATATAGCCAAGTACCTAACCGAAGCGGGTGATATAGCCAATAATGAAGACCTCAGGATCAAATATTTCCCAAGTTCCCTGACTAAGAACGCTTTCACATGGTTCACCACTTTGCCTCCTGGGTCCATTGATACTTGGGCTCTTTTGGAGAGATTATTCCATGAACAGTTCTACATGGGACAGTAAAAAATAAGTCTGAAGGAACTAGCCAGTGTCAAGAGAAAGTTCACTGAACCCATAGATGATTATCTGAATAGATTCAGGCTTTTGAAGTCTAGATGTTTCACAGTAGTGCCTGAACATGAGTTAGTCGAAATGGCCGCTGGCGGCTTGGATTACTCTATTCGAAAGAAACTAGACACTCAATACTTGAGGGATATGGCTCAATTAGCCGATAGGGTTCGACAGGTCGAAAGGCTAAAGGCCGAAAAGGCCAGAGTCTTCAAAAATAACAAGAAGGAAAGGATTTCCTATGTTGGAACTGAGGAAGCAGAAGATTATCCTGAATTCGAATTCGAAGAGGTCGAAATCGACCTCGCTGAATTAAAACAGGCACCACCTTACTCCTGCAAATTATTAGTTCCCACAAAAGGGAAAGAAATTGTTGAAAATGAGAAAAGTGACAAATTCCCAAAGAAGGTTTATACCTTCGATGTCACTAAATGTGACGGGATTTTTGATTTACTTGTCAAAGATGGCCAACTCATTGTGCCATCAAATGTCAAAATACCTCCTTTAGATCAAAGAAAGAAAAGAGGATTTTGCAAATATCATAGTTTCCTAGGCCATAAAACCTCACAGTGTTTTCTTTTCAGGGACCTAATTCAGAATGCAATTAAAGATGGCAGACTGAAGTTTGTTGATAAAGCAAAAATGAAAGTGGACGAAGATCCTTTGGACGTCGCAGACACCAATTACTCCGAGCCTGCATGCATTGGAGAAATTAACATGGTGGAAGCTGACCAAAGTGACGCTCCAGTGGGAGAGAAAGGCACTGAAAATGAAAGCTGGGTGATAGTCGAAGTCAATAAGGGGGTCACTGAAGACGTCCACAAGCAACCAGAGACTTCGATTGAAGCAGCACCTTGAGCTGTTGCAGAAGGAATCCAGGCTACTGAAGGCCAGGAAAACCAAAACCAAGAATTGACACAGGTCACTGAAGGCCTGAGGCTGGAATTGGAGAAAGTCCAAATCACGAAGCCAACCTCCCCTCAGAAAGAAATATGGGACACTTTAGGGGAACCCAGTGGAAAATTTGACTATTTGGTCAAATATTCTGCCCCAGAGAGTTCAAAGGTCCACATTGAAGATATAAAACCCACAGGATGGGGAGATGATGACGCTAAGGGGGAGGATGTTGAGGTAAACATGGTGGATATGGAGAGACCTCGCTCTGAGATGGAGGAGGTAGAGAGATACTTAGAAAAAGAGAAGTATAAAATGGAGGATAATCATGCTGGAGATGCTAGTCTCAAGGATTACCTCATGATGTGCCACAAGGGAGATACATGAATGATACTATGCCCTAGGTGCAGCATCCTTTGCAATCAGAGAATCGCTGCGAACTTCGAGAGGGTACAGAAGGCGCGAACCGGCAACAACTGGCGCCATGATAACCAGCTATTCAGGTGTTATCCTAAGGCTGGAGAAAGTTTGCTGGAATTTATGTTTCGCTGCTACAAAGGGGCAACCAAATGCTTGATATGCCTAAGATGTTCTGCTGTGTATGATCAAAGCATGGCCAGAGCCTTCGAAACAGTCCCCTTCGCCCCTTGCTGGAACCATCAAGAAACTGTTCAGATGGGCCCACGTTTCGATAGCAAATACAAACAACGAAGGCCTGATAGTCCTCATCCCAAGGGTGCTCGAAGAGTGACGTTCAAACTCCCTGCTGAAGTGACAACAGACAGATGGCTGCAAGTCAGAAATGACAAAGGCAAAGACAAATGGAGAAACGTTGAACGAAACGCACGCCATGCTATGACATATAGAAGGCAATTCAACATAGCAAAGAGGGAAGAGGTGAGATTAGAGAACTACAAAGGAAGAAACCCCATGTCAAGATCCCAGTGGCGAAGGCAACAGAGGATTCGAAAAGCTGAGAGGGAAGCTGTGGCAAATAAAGGGGAAACTTCAACAAAGAACCAAGGTGAATCTAGCACCAACAAACCCACACCAAAAAATCAAACTGAAGACAAACCCCCAGTTAATAGGAGGCTCTTTTCTGAAGCACAACTAGATGAACCAAAGGAATGCACTCCAGGTCCAGAAGAAGACGAAGATATGATGATGGACAACTTCGAATCAGAGGGGGAGTCTTCGTTCAACCTCAATTGCAACGTGGTATATGTGCTTCCCTGTGAGTTTGGACAGGAAACGGAAATTGATGAATATGAGGAAGAAGATACCATAGACCTGATGAAGCATAGGCCTGTGTGCTACTATGTGATGGACAATGGGGTTGTCGAGGAGCAGAATGCGTTCTTCGAACGTCCAGAACCAGCTATGAAGAACCATCTTAAGCCACTATTTATTCGGGCAAAGGTTGGTGCCCATGGCATGAATAAGGTTCTAGTGGATGGGGGTGTTGCAGTCAACTTGATACCCCACTTCATGCTGAAAAGGTTAGAAATACGCGAAGGAGACATCAAGCCCCACAATATGGTTCTATCCAATTATGAAGGGAAAGTAGGCAAAACACTGGGGGTGGTTCAATTGGACTTGACAATAGGCTCAAGCTGTAGGCCCACCATGTTTATGGTGATCGAAGCCAAGGCCAACTATAACTTGTTGCTGGGAAGGGAGTGGATCCATGGCGTAGGGGCAGTTCCTTCGTCAATGCACCAACGATTAGTTCTATGGAGAGAAGATGGGATCGTGGAAAACATTGAAGCAGACCAGAGTTACTTCATGTCAACAGTCAACTTAGTTGACAAGAGGAATTATGACAAACATCTGGCAAAGATTGCTCCTTGTGTCCCAAATGATGAAATCAATGAAACCAGAAACGCCCACTACTATATGACCCTTCGCCATGATGGCCCATATTGGGATAGAAGGATAATCAGTGACGACGAAGGAGTCGAAAATACTATACAAAGACGGCCAGCAGGCTGGGAATTCGACAGCCTTACTCATGACTGAGTCCTCCTTTTTCGAAAGGATTTCGGCCTATATGGCTGAGAACGAATCAAAGGCGGCCTTAGAGGCTGAAATGAATAAACTGGTTGTGAAGACGAGTGAAATAAGTGGGGATGGCTCGAAAGGCTCACCCTTTAAAGAACTTGAGATAGATCAAAGGCTGGACGCCATCTATGATAAAGAACCCTTAGGCTTCGAAAGGGACCCCATAGACTCAGGTGCCAAAATGTTGGCGCAGGATCCACTCGAAGAAGTGAACTTAGGAGATGAAAACACGAAAAGAATAACCTACATAAGTGCAAAACTTAGCCCAGGCCTCAAGCAGGAAGTGATCAAAGTCCTCAAGAAAAACAAAGATTGCTTCGCATGGGATTATGACAAAATGCCTGGTTTAAAGAGGGAGTTAGTCGAACACAGACTTCCAATCAAAGATGGCAAGAAGCCCATCAAGCAAACTCCTAGAAGATTCGCACCAGCGGTTCTCACAAAGATTAAAGCTGAGATCGAAAGGTTGCTGCATTGCAGATTCATCAGAACCACGAGGTATGTCGAATGGTTAGCAAATATAGTACCTGTTATTAAGAAAAATGGTTCTTTGAGAATCTGCATAGATTTTAGGGATTTAAACACTGCAACCCCTAAGGATGAGTACTCCATACCTGTGGCAGAAATGCTAGTAGACTCTGCTGCAGGATTCGAATACTTGAGTATGTTAGATGGATACTCTGGGTATAATCAGATTTTTATTGCTGAAGAAGATGTTGCCAAGACAGCATTTCGTTGCCCAGGAGCCTTAGGCACCTACGAATGAGTGGTGATGCCTTTTGGTTTAAAAAACGCTGGGGCAACTTATCAAAGGGCAATGAATTCGATTTTCCATGATTTCATTGAAACCTTTATGCAGGTGTATATTGATGATATAGTCATCAAATCTATATCTGCAGAAACCCATTTGCATCATTTGAGCCAATCATTCGAACGAATGAGAAAACATGGCTTAAAGATGAATCCCCTTAAATGTGCATTTTTTATGCAGGCTGGAGATTTCCTTAGCTTTGTGGTCCACAAGAAAGGAATTGAGATCAACCAAAACAAAACCAAAGCCATAATGGAGACGAAAGCACCTGCGTCAAAAAGGGAGTTACAATCTTTGCTAGGGAAGATTAACTTTCTCAGAAGGTTCGTTTCGAATCTGAGTGGAAGAACCCAAGCTTTCTCCCCGTTGCTTCGTTTAAAGCAAGGCCAAGCCTTCGAATGGAACGAAGCCCACCAGGAGGCATTTGACAAGATAAAAAGATACCTCTCTCAGCCTCCCATCTTGTCTCCACCTTCATGGGGAAAGCCCATGAGATTGTACATATCTGCCTCTGAAGTTAGTATAGGTAGTATGTTAGCACAAGAAGATAGCAATGGCATCAAAAGAGCCATATACTATCTAAGTAGAGTATTGAATGATGCAGAGACCAGATATAGCAATTTAGAAAAGCTATGTCGTTGTTTGTACTTCTCTTGTATGAAACTCAAGTATTATATAAAGCCTGTTGATGTTTATGTTTCATCTCATTTCGATGTCATTAAACACATGCTTTTGAAACCAATAATGCATAGCAGAGTTGGTAAATAGGCTTTAGCCTTAACAAAATATTCTTTGACTTTCATGCCTTTAAAAGCTGTGAAAGGCCAAGTGATTTCTGATTTCATTGTGGACCATTCATTGGTTGAGCAGACTGTCATGAGTTACGTCGAAATGCAACCATGGAAATTATACTTTGATGGTTCGACCCACAGGAATGGAAGTGGTGTTGGAGTCCTTATAATTTCTCCTGAAGGAATTCCAATAAAATTCAAGTGTAAATTAGATGGTCCTCGTTGCTCGAACAACGAAGCTGAGTATGCAGCGCTCATTGTTGGACTTGAAGCTTTGTTGGAATTGGGGGCAACTAGAGTCGAAATTAAAGGAGACTCAGAACTAGTGGTCAAGCAAATAACAAAGGAGTATAAATGCATAAAGGAAAACCTGATGATATACTTCGTCATAGTTAACAGGCTACTTAGGAAATTTGAATACATGGATATTCAACATATACCAAGAATAGAAAACCAAGAAGCAAATGACTTAGCACACTTGGCTTCAGGTTATAAAGTTTCTGCCAGAAACTTTGAGGATTTAGTTGAATTAAGGGGTAGAGTTATGGCTACTAGATTCACACCATCAGATCTAGAGAGTATAAAATTGGGTTATGCTGAGAAACAAGGATTCGAAATATTAGCCATAAACACTTTATCAGATGCAGATTGGCGAAGTCCACTTGTGAGTTATTTAACAAACCCAACTCTGAATGTTGATAGGAAGACAAAATATAGAGCATTGTCATATGTCCTCTTGGGAAACAAATTGTTCAAAAAGACCCAAGAAGGCGTATTACTGAAGTGCCTAGGAGAAAGTGAGGCATACTTAGCATTGTCAGAAGTCCATAATGGGGCATGTGGGGCACATCAAGCAGGTCATAAAATGAAATGGTTGTTATTTCGATATGGCATGTATTGGCCCAGCATGCTCAAAGATTGTATAGACTTTGCTAAAGGTTGCGAAGAATGTCAGAAACATGCAGGGATTCAACATGCCCCTGCAAGTGAGTTACATTCAATCATTAAACCATGGCCATTTAGAGGATGAGCATTGGATCTAATAGGAGAAATAAATCCTGCTTCGTCTAAAGGACAGAAATATATCTTGGTAGGAATAGATTATTTTACCAAGTGGATCGAAGCAATACCATTAATAGTTGCTGATCAAGAGGCTATTATTGAGTTTATACAGAAACAAATTATCTATAAGTTCGGATTGCCAGAGAGCATAACCACAGACCGAGGCTCTGTGTTTACTGGAAGAAAGATGCAAGAATTTGCTCAAGAAATGGGGTTTAGATTACTAACATCAACGCCATATTATGCTCAAGCAAATGGTCAGGTCGAAGCAGCTAATAAAGTGATAATAGGGTTAATTAAGAAACATATTGGTAAAAAGCCAAGGAACTGGCACAAAACTTTGGACCAAATACTATGGGCCTGTAGAACATCTCCTAAAGAAGCTACTAACACCACGCCTTTCCAACTCAAATTTGGTCATGATGCAGTTCTGCCAGTAAAAATTCATCTACAATCAGTTCGAATTCAAAGACAAAACGAAATTCCAGCTGCATTATATTGGGAGATGATGATGAATGAGTTAGTTGAGTTGGACGAAGTTAGATTACATGCATTGGAAATCTTGATGAGACAAAAAGAAAGAGTGGCCATGACATATAACAAGAGGGTGAAAAGAAAAGCATTCACTATTAATGACTTAGTATGGAAATTCATATTGCCCATGGACAAGAAGAATAAAACGTTAGGTAAATGGTCACCTCATTGGGAAGGGCCTTTTCGAATAATAAAGGTATTCTCAAACAATGCATATGAAATCGAAGAGCTGATGGATGATAAACATATCCTAAAGGTTAATGGGAAATATTTAAAGAAATATAAGCCACGCCTGCAGGAGATTCGAATAGTAACAACGTAATCAGAATATCATAAAAATGCCAAAATGGCAATATGGGGTTGCCAAAATGGCGTTGTTCAAATGTTACATACAAAAAACCAAAATTTAACCAAATCAACACTAAAATTTAGAAATAGAAATTATTCTTCAATCTGTTGAAGGTACTTCGAAAAGACTCAAGCCTTTGCTGAGCAAAACGTCTTGCTCCCTCTAAGGTAGCCACTTCTCCTTTGAGTTGTTCTGCAGTTTCCATTTCTGCAAGCCCCTTGTTGAGGAGCTCTTCAAATTGGTTACCAGCAGTATTGGTTTCGTAGGCTAATTGTTGTTCCTGAGCCTCTTTAACCTTCTGTTGAAGTTCCTGAATTTGCCTTTCCCAGAGAAGGATGGACTCAGCTCGAGCCTCATAATCAGTTTTTGCTTGCTTTAGATGCATGGCTTGATCCTCAGCTTCTTGAGAGAGTTTCGAAGCATGCTCATAAGCAGCATCCATTGCAGTTCGTTTTTCTTGAACCTTTCTGGCAGCAAATTCATCTTGGAGAAGGTACCCAGTCACGTTGTCCAGCAAAGTTTGAAGATCGAACAAGATAGTGCTAACTGGCAAGGAGCAGGTAGCAAGGTTGACTTTTGTAAGCAACTCCTTCATAGTGTAGCAAGCGGTGCTATCCTGTTTGAGCACTTCGAACAAATCCACATCAAGAATTGTTCTCCTGATCCTGTTAAGAAGTACAATTCTGTCATCTGTGGGCAACGGACGGCTAGTCGAACTTGTGCCAGCCCTAGCAGGTGGAATATCCCTTTGAGCCAGCTTCGCCTTCATGTACCCAATAGGGTCATTTCGTCTCAGGAGAGCAAGCTCTTCTTCAGTCATTCGGGACAAAGACGGTTGAGGGAGTTCCACGCGCAGGGGAGTCACATCCATTTCGACTTCCATGGGTTTATTGGTCGTGTCACCATCACCTTCATTTGTTTCATGCTCATTATCTTCTTCATTGTCATCCAAATCCACCACTTCGATATCTTCATTCTCGCTGCTGTTTGCATCCGACTCTGTCTCAGCAGTCGAACCATCGTCAGCATCTCCTTCCTCAGACCCTTCTTCTGCAGATTCTTCGTTTCTTTGATCAGAATCAGCTTTCTCTCCTTCAGCGTGAGTGTCCTTTGGATCCTCTTAAAGGGTTTCAAGAGGGGACTTTTGAAGAGAAATTCTTTGCAAAGTCTCTGCAGATTCATGAAGCATTGCTTCATTTGTTTCTTTTAGAGGAGGAGAAGTACTCTGATCATCTTGCTACTCAGAAACCCCAGCCAGAACTGCCATATTGAAGGAACCTTTGTTCTGTACAAGATTGCTGGAATCCCCTTGAGGAGAAGAGTTGACCGGAGCAGCCGTTTTTGATGGTGAAGTCGAAATGGTAAGAGCTGGATTCAAAATATCCTGCAAGAGGCAAAAGAATATTAAAAGCATGCACCAAGGTAATGAGAAATTATTTTGTCAAAGATTTAAAGTTCAATTTACCTGTGGACTCTCGGAAGAGAGGTTGCTAGCTATGCGTTCCAACATTACGTTGGAGGTCGAAGATGGAATTTTGGATTTAGGTGAGGGAGCAACATCCCTGGAATCGAGTCCAGAGACACTAGTTGGTACAACACTTTTGGAAATTTCCTTCTTCTGCTTCTTCTTCGAAGCAGCTGGTAAATTCCCTCCAGCCTTGGGGTCTTCCCCAGTAGTGTTTGTTTTTCGCTTCTTTGGAGTGGGGGGCGGAAGTTTGTTGGTCTGAAAAGATTTAAACAATAAGTTAGATGCAAATCATGAAATATTGGTGTATGCGAAACATTAAGGCTAAGTGATTACCTGTGGAGTTGGAACACTGGTTATTACTGGTGTTGTTGTTTTTGTTGCAGCAATTGTTGTTGGTTCGTATAGAGTCACATTGTCAATGGTTTCGACAGATGCTTGAGAGGCGCTCCCTTCTTTTGACTTTGAAGCAGCAGTCTTTATCCTGATGGCTGAAAATCGAAACAATTAAGGCAAAAGTTAAAAATATAGAAAATAAGAAACGTTTGGGATTTTCCCAAGCATTCGCACCTGTGCCTTGATCAGATTTAATTGACATGGCAGAAAGTTCATAGCGAAGATGTCCTGGGAAATCATGGAGCCAATATCGAGCCCATGTCACAGTCTCAGATGGCTTTGGTTTCTTTTGAAGATATTTGAACATTTCTTTGCAAGTGAACCACCAAGGGTACGAAGGAAACCAAGCCAGAGCCAGTTCTGAGGTAGGTAATCTAGGAAATTTAGGTGGATGCATTTCGAATGCCAACCTATACCTATCCTCAGGTGACAACCCTGAAGGAAGTTTTAACTTAGAAACTTTTGCTTTGAATTTTTCCTTCAAGGTCTTAGCCGCTTGATGCACAGTGGATTCCAAGTGTGTGGGATCATAAGTAGTTTCGAAATAATTTTGAAAAGCCTTAATCTCTTTGGCATGAGTGAACATACCTTTCTTGGATGGTACCTGCACATCGAGTGCATCAGTTAATTTCTGCTGAATAGTAAGAGTATCGAACATATAAGTCTGATAGAACTTTGTCCACCATTCCAGAAACCCCTTTGCTGTAAGGCGTGTAGGTTCGAAAGTTATTAGTTCAAAATGGGCGAAGCCTTGGTATTGTTCCTGCTGTAGTTTGGCTTCTCTTGCCTTGAAGGTTCGCCCAGAGGTGATGGCATTTTCCGTTTGGAATAGGGGTTCAGGAATTAGTTGGCACAAGCCAAATTGTCTCGAAACGAAGTTGGGTTGATAAGCAAAAAGGAAAATTTGATTCTTAGCAGGAGTAATTCTTGAAGAAATCAGTCTGGGTAGCAAAAAGGCTCTCCATACATCTTGAATTTCTTTGCTTTTGACAGCTTCTGAGAGAGCCATGGTGAACCATGAGGGTCCATGAGCCCTTGAAGCAAAAGGCGCCATGGTCTCTTCGAATTTATGCCTCTTGGAGAAAATCATGATATATTTTGAGAAGAGAACTTTGAAGTCGTCCTTATCATCGTTTGGGGTTAGTCTTCGCAGCCTAGTGCCTTCGATGATTCTATCTGCTATTTATGGGTCTTGTTCAGCAATAGTATTGGCAGTTGATAGTGAAGGTTCGAACATGGCATTTAGCCATAACTGGAGTAACCAGAAAGGGCCAGCTAGCAGGATGTTCTTGGAGGTGTGAGATTTCAGACTCGAAACAGCTGACCTTAGACTTTCGTAAAGATCAACTAATAGCAGTTCCCTTAAACACACCCTCCGATTCTCATGCAAATCTCTAGCTAGAGGAATAAACCTACTGGCTACCTATAGGGATCTGCTACAAAAGACGTACCTTGACAACCATAAGGTTAGGAAAGCAATGTGTTCCACATCCGACACACTGTCTCCTTCAGTGTGATAGTGGCTGATAAACTTTGAGAAGCTAGCTAGCTTGACTTCGAAGTCAATAATACTCGAATGCTCTTCATTATCAGGAATATATGTTTCTCCTATTGGTGATAACCCGGTAATGGTTGCTATGTCAAAAAAGGTGGGAGTAATCATTCCACCAGGGAGATGGAAAGTATTGTAAGTATTATCCCAGAAATATAGGGACGCGAATAACAATGGGTGGCTATAAGTAAAACCTGGTTTCGATAGTTTAATCAAGTTGTAAATGCCTAATTCTTCCCATTGATGGAATTTCTTAGCTTCTACTTTATTAAACCAGTTGTGATAAGCTGTGTCGGAGGTGGGGCAAGATCGAAATGGTTTGAAGTTACTCTTTACATAATCTAGCACGAAAGGGTCCTTAGGGTAGGGATGTCAGTTTGGACCTGTTAATGGGGATCCCCGCGGGGAACGCCCCGTTCGGGGCCCCAAAGATGGGGAATTTTCCCCCGTGGGGGCGGGGATGGGGAGAAAAATTCCCCCGAGAGCATTTCTGGGACGGGGACGGGGAATACACCCCCCGCCCCGCCTATTATTTTAATATAGTTAATTTAATATATATATTTTAGATTAGGTTTTTTAGTCATTTCCTTTATGTTTATTTATAAAAATAAATAAATAAATATTCATGTATTTATTAAGAGAGAGAAATGTAAATATTAGAATTTTTTAATAACATAATAAATATGTGAATTATTTGTGCTTTTTATTTTTATAGAAAATATAAACATTTTAAAAAAATAAAATATTAATGAATAAATGTAGGATCTATGGGGATCCCCGCGGGGAACGGGGATCCGCGAGGAACGGGGATGGGGATAGAAATTCCCCCGTGATGGAGATCGGGGACGGGGACGGGGAATGAATTTGATGGCGGGGAAAAGATGGGGAAGTGTCCCCCAGGCCCCGCCCCGCCCCATTGACATCCCTACCTTAGGGGGAATGGTTGGATTTTCTACGGTGGTTGAATCAGAAGACTCTATTGTCTTGGGGCTATCCATTTTATTAAACAGAGGTTTGAAATTATAACAAACAGGGAAAATTTTTCTGGTGTCTTTTAAGATTTCAAAGACTGTAAGAGGGCCCATTAAAGCTAACCTCTTGCCAGCGGCATTAGTAGGAATTAGTACCTGGGATGCATAAAGCATTTCTTTCTCTTTTGAGATCATCTGGGGAACAAGAACAGATTGACCTTGGTAGGTGCCAACCTTGCTTTCCATTGTAGTTCCTGTGGTCTTTCCTTTCTTTTTGGAAGCCTTTTTCAGTTGAGATGAAGTTGAAGAAGACATTGTTGGAAGAATGTTGGAAGTTTAGGGTTTCGGTGAGAAAAGAGGAAGAAAAGATTCAGAAAGTGGGAAGAAAAGAAAATACTAAGTTGATGGGTTTTTATAATGTGGAAGTTTAAACATCCACTGAGTAAGATTGTGATACGTGGTAGTCGTGGGTTGGTTTGAGAAGGAGGTGGCGTAAAGTTAATATTGGTAATAGGCGTGATTAAAGATAATCATTGTTTTGTAACTGCACCATGCTGTGAAATGGTTCAAGGCGGTTAAGGAATCTGAAAAGTGTTGTGATTGACGTGACTGGATTCATATGCAATAAATGTTACGATGATTCGAAGGTCGCATCAAAATCTTGTGTATATGTTTAAAATAAGTATTTCTCAAAGGAATCGAAATACATATTTTAAAGGGGCATTTTGTTGGCTGAAGATTTTGATGATATTATTAGAAGCAAAGCGAATTGGACGTTTCGATTGGAATAAAACAAGATGTCATGTTTCGAAATGGTAGAAGCAGTGCTTCGAATGGGCATATCAAAACTTGGAGCTTCGAGTGACAGTTATGAGAATATATTCAAAGAAGTCTCGAAATGTTAACAAAGCTGTGTCCAAGCAATGCGTTCGAAGCGAATAAATGCCAAAACCTTTGAAATTCAAATGCAAGCGGGATGTTCGAAATTTGAAATATATGCGCTGGAGCATTCGAAGACGCGTGGAAGCAAGAGAGAGGCATTTCTCTGCATGTTCTGAATATGGCAGAATCTTATAGCAAGACCGTTATGGTCGAAGTAGTATAAATAGAAGTCTTAGCATTAGGATTTCGTGTGTCATATCTATTGTACAAGAAACTCAGTAAACATTCAAAATACCACATGGCTAGGGAAATGAATGCACGATCAATGTACGTATGATAACACCAAGTGTTTATGATTTAATAAAAACTCTTTATCATTTCCAGTATTTTCCTTTATCTTCATGTCAATTCCATTTAAAAGCTTTTGCATTAAAATGTTTTCATTCGAAGTCTTTTTACTGATGCCTTTCATTTAAATGCTTTCTTTCCATTTCAAACACTTTACATTTCAGAAACTGTTATACATTTCATGCCTTTATCTTCAAGCTTTCATCATTCAAACACCTTTTTACTTAAAGTCATTTTACTGTTTTCTTGCATTTAAACACTTTCTTCATATTTAGAATCTTTTACATTCCAGAGAATCTTTTATATTACATGTTTTTATGCTTCGAAGTCGTTTACTTGTCTTTTATGCAGTTTTACATGTCTTTTACAATTGAACTTTATTCATGCAATTTAGTTTCACGCACATTTACTTGATCACGCCTTTAGATCTTTAATAGAGTAATCGAAGTAAGTTGAACACCTGCACAACATTCTAAATACCAACCATGAATACCAGTTCTATCATGAGAGTTACCCTAATGACCAACACATCCTAGGATCAATCTAGTCGATCCTGCGAGTTACCAGAGAGATTGAATAACAGTCAGTAAGATTATTCGATAGTTTGGAGGACTAGCGGTTGTTTACCAGAAATCACTGTAAACACATATATGAATGTGAAAGTTTGAACCCTTAATACTATGCACTAAGTGCTTTATTTATAATACACAAAAAATAACTACTTTCTAGCGGACTTCACTTCTTTGTACGCCACGTCTATCTTGTAACTCCTCTCCATGATCCCACGTTCTCCATTCGTACTCTCGAACCAACTTTCTCCATGTTTCCCTCCAAAACGCTTCGCTCGTTTGATGGATCTTTTGGGCCTTTTGACGTTTCTAGGCCCAATAACTTATGAGGTCTTCCTTGGTCGACTGCTTCTGTTTTTAGGCCCAATCACTTACTTATAGAATCTCTCTAGGTAGACTGCATCAATAGCCGAATCACATAAATCACCTTTTCCAAAGAACCTTTTTTATCCTTTTATTTTGGTTAGATTTTGGTCATTGTTAAAAATCCCAGCCAACACATCCATAAATGATAAGAGTTTATAGTCGGTCGAGTTTTTGACCAGCCTATCAATATTAGATAAAGGATATGCATCTTTAGGACATGCCTTATTGAGGTCGGTATAATCAACACACATACACCATTTTCTATTAGATTTTTTGACCAATACAATGTTAGACAACCAGGTTATGTACTGGGTCTCAGAAATAAATTTTGCCTCTATGAGGTCTTTTATATCTTTTTCAGCAACCTCCGCTTTTTCAGGAGACCGCCCACGCCTATGTTGAACTACTGGCATAACGCCTGGATCTACGATCAACTGATGTCAGGCGACCTCGGGGTCGAGTCCGGGCATCTCAGTAATGCTCCACGCAAACATATCAACATTCTCCCTCAGGCATGCTTTGAGCTGCTTCCTCGCCAAGCCAAGGAGTCCTTTGCCAATCTTCACACCTTTGTTTGGATCATTATCGAGGAGGATGACTTTAAAATCTCCATATAGGATGGGGCGCACGGGGTGTAAAGGCTCCCTATTGTTAGCTGGTCGGGCACCACCTCCCTCCCTCTTTTCTTCTTTCAGCTCGTCTCTGGTGAAGCGAGTGTCGAGGTCCACTGAGATGACGTGAGGTGATGGCGGCTGCTCCGATGCTCGAGCTAGCTTGTCCTCCACTGGTCGGGCTTGCTAGACGAGGGATTGGGTGTTGTACTGACCGAGTTTTGTCCCTTGGAGGCTGCACAGAAACACCTTCTTGCAACTCCGATATCCCCATGCATGGTGACGAAGCGACCCCTTTTCGTGTAGTAATTCATCTTAAAATGGACCGTTGATGGCACGATGGTCAGCTCGGCCAGAGTTGGCCTTCCTAAGACGCAATTATACATAGACGTGCATTCGATGATCAGAAAACAAACTGTTATATATTTGGATGTCACGTCTTCCCCGAAGGTGACGAGGAGCTCGACATAACACCAAGGCTTGGTGGTCGTGCCATTAAAACCCTGTAGTTCAGAACCCACGTATGACGTCAAGTGAGTCTCTTCGAGATGGAGAGTGGTGAATAGATGGACATACATTATATTGACGGAACTCCCTTCGTCGACCAGGATTCAACGAACGTTAAAGTTCACCATTTTTGCCCTTGCCAACAAGGGGATGTTGGAGTTTGGTGCCCCGTATGGCATTTCTTTGAGATAAAAGGTGATGGGTTCAGACTTTCCTTACAACCTGTCGAGAGTTGTATTCTGAGCTGAGCTTGTATCAATAAACTCCTCAAACTTTATCTTCACTGACCCGATGGTGACCGCGTCAAATCTCCCGCCAGATATGACCATGGCGGTGGGGAATCTCTCCCAAGTGTCGTGAGCAGAGAAGGGCAAGTCATCTTTCTTGGGGACGAAGAAGTCCTCAGATCTAGACATGCAAAGGGCGACCTGCATGCTAGGAGCGTCGTTGGATGACATTGTCTCCTCATCAACCCTATTTGCTTCCTAGACATCCTGTCGGGGAGGCTCTCTCCTTCTGGTGTACTACCTCAAACAACCTTCCTTGATGAGGGTTTCGATAACATCTTTGATATGGACGTAATCTTTAGTGACGTGGTTGTGACTCTTGTGAAAACGATAATACTTAGTCTTGTCGACCCCATATTTGAAGGGTGTAGGCTTGGGAAACCTAACACCACCTTGTTTGAACTCATAGTAGATACACTCAACGAGGATTCACTCGCAGGGAGCAGTCAATAGAGTGTATTCAGTAAATTGTCCAGCTGGACCTTTGTGCTCGTGGGAGTCATGAGGCTTCTCATCTTTTTTCTTGTCCCTGCCCCATCGAGATGGCCCAACATCTTCGTATTTTAGGGCCCTGGTCCCCTCACGGTTCCTCGAGTTGCGAGCGCTGTTGATGGCTTTCTGCTCCTCATAGGTTATGTAAGACCGAACCTTTTGGAGGAGCTTCCCCAATGACTTGGGCATTTCGATCATGACTGCCTTTTTGAAGTCGCCAGGATGCAACCCTTTCTTGAGCATATACCTTTTCACACGGTCTATAGTGGGGACCTGGACGACCTCACGATTAAACCGCTAAATGTATGCCCGAAGGGGTTCGTCATTCCCCTGAATGATTGCCTCGAGGGACACCTCAGTTTTGGGGTGTCGTCGGGAGGCTGTAAAGTTCTTGGTAAAACGAGTCTTCATGCCCTTCCGTGAGGTGACAGACTCTGGGGTGAGGTGTTTTTCCCATACCATGACACCTTTCCTTAGAGTCGTGGGAAATAACCTGCACTTGATGGCACCCCCGATGTTGTGGAAGTGGAACATCGCCTCGAAGCTCTCAATGTGATCATCGGGGTCTGTAACGCCATCGTAGGTTGCCAAGGGTGGAGGTTTTTCCATCCCTTGGGAATAGGGGCCTCCATGATCGCTCGGGATAGTGGACCCTGGAGTCGTCTTCATCACTTCAGTCTAGAGAACGAGACAGGGAGGAATCGAACCGGGGGGCTATCTGGCACAGAGAATTTCTTGCCCAACTCCTAGTTTTCTCTGGCTAATCTATGCCCTTGTTCCTCTTAGGAGGAAGGGATTGTCGCTTCTTACGCGGTAGAGTGCGATCGCGCTTCTTTACGACTTCAGGTTAGGGTCTCTCCAGTCGAGGGCCTCGCCCAACACGATAAGGAGATGAGCTTCGTGAATTGTCCCGCTGGTGTCTCCGCGAGGAAGACCGTGAACGGGCATCACGTCGCCGCGGGGACATGCTATGTGAGTCATGTCTTCGGTGCCTTATGGGGGAGCGTGATCGGTGAGTCTTCTCCAATATTCTGATCCGTTCACCATTCGTGAAGATTAGGTAGTTAGTCTGATTAATCGCCGCGAACAGGGCCCAGTGGTGGGATCAACATTGGCAGGCATGATTTCCTGGTACACCACAGGCTCCTCGACATGTCGGTTATGGTCATCACAAGGATGCTCACGGTTGGATGAGGAAACAATCCTTTCGTCCATGCTGTCATGTTGATGGTGAGCACTGACCTTATTATTGTTGTTCTTGTTACCAATGTCGACAAAGTGCACATTCTCGTCGCCGTTGTCATGTTGGTCGACCATGATAATCAGTAGGAGTTGATGATTTTGCTTTGGTTTTAAGGTTTAGAAAAAAGACGGAGAAGCAAGAGTTCCCACAGATGACGCCAATGATCGTACCTGATCAAAATGGATCTTCAGTGGCCCGTAACACTTGGACTTCTGCAGTTGTTGAAGTGAATGGGAGGTACCTGCAAGACACTCCGATGCAAAAGTGAGGTTCAGAGCAAAGTGCAAGTATGAAAGAGTGTAGAGAATAATGTACCTGACCCTCTAGTGAAAGAGGGTATTTATAGCCTCCAGCGCTGGGTTAAGGTTCCCATTTTGGGCCAGATGCCCAGGCCCAAAATGGAGACTTTCAGAATCCTACGTGGGTAGAGGAGACCAGTCATGGTTTCTAGTTCAACTGCCCCGTGATTCTCGGAGGGTGGGGACCCGTTCTTTTCGGGAGCAGGATGACTCCGTGATATTCGAAGGAACGTTGGTCACGCACCCTTGACAGGCCCATGGAAGGGACATATTTGTCGGGCACGTGGAAGAGATATCCCCGACGAACATGTGGAGGAGAAGGTCCTCGACAGGCACACGTAGGAGATGTTCACGTGTTGAGGAGAAGGTCCTCGACAGGCGCATGTGAGATACGTTCCCCAACGGTCATAACAATGTGGGCCATGTTAGTGGGCCTTCTTCGTAGTAGAGTTGAGTTGGGCCTTGCTCGACGGGAGACCAAGCACATGCCCAATCCAAAATAATAACCATATTTAAAAAGTAAAATGTTTATTAGTAAGAAAACATGAAAGCAAGAAAGAGAAGAATTAAATCTCAATCATTCATTACTACCACTATCCCATGATTTCTATTAAATAGGAAATTAAATTTAAAATAAATTTAAAATTATCATCTAAAACAATGACAAATATACATTCTTACTTTTCTTATTCAAATACTCCATTCGTTCCGATTTATAAGACATTTTGGTCATTTCACACAAATTAAAAAATCTAATTATTATTTTAAAGTGAAATAATATACGAGTTTACAAAAATATCTTTTAATAATTATATTAGAAGACGAAATTAAAAGAATTGAAAGAAAAAAAAAATTATATTAGCCAAAAAAATTTATATTAAATTCTAAAATACATTATAATTTAGTATAAATATTTTTGACAAAATGATTTATAATTTAGAATATTTCTCACTAGTGTATAACATTACTCATTTGAAAAATATCCAGATTCCGTACCCAAAATTAACATCATTATCCTAGGTGGCATCACTAGCCACGTTACGTAGCTATGCCACATGTATATAAACATCGTCACGATCTTCGCTCACTCGCTCGCAGGTTGTCTTGTTTTCTTTAAATAAAATATCATCACAGAGTGTATACTCAATATTATTTTCCACTCGAACCAAAATATAACAGTAGTACCAAATTAAACGTGACTCTTATAATCTTCACACACACACACAAACAACAAAAACATCTCACACAAAAAATTACAACAACAACGACGAAGACTGAAGACCTAGAGAGAGAAAAATTTCCGGGAAAAATTAAAATCCGAGAAAAAACGGAAAGAAAAAAAGAGTATGGCGACTCCGTTAACGGGATTGCAGCAGCACTTAGACGGCGGAGGCGGCGGAGTGGCCGTGCTGTCGAATCTTGTTTCTCCTTCTTCCACCTCCAATGGGGGCGGCGGACTCAACCGTTCCTCTTTATCCGAATCGCCAATTTTGATTTTCTCGTTTTTCCAAAAAGCGATTGGGAACGAGCTCGATGGGTTGCACCGATTAGCTTTGGCGTTCGCCACCGGAAACTGCTCCGATATTCAACCTCTCTCCGAACGCTACCATTTCCTTAGGTCGATGTATAGACACCATTCCAATGCTGAAGATGAGGTACAATACAACTGGATTTTTGTTTGTTTCTGGTTGAATTGCGGAATTGAGTTTTGTTGATTTTGGAAAATGATGATGTCTATGCCCTATAATTCATGATTTGTTATGTTCACAGCTTCGGTAATTTTGTTTAGGGAAGAATTTAGTGAATTTCAGTGCTAAAATATTTTTGCAATTGAAGCATTTTGTGTTGTATTTCAATCACGTATAAACCAGTAAATAACAGTGTGATGCTGTTTGTATTCTGATTTACTTGATTGAGTTTTTTTATGAAAGTTACTAAATGTAGCTAGCAAAGAGGTATTGTCACGGAAATTCGTTCCATTTCTAGTTGATGTGAAATGATTGATCTATGGAACTTGCTTTTTTGCTATTCTCAATTGAGTCAATTTTTAACGGAATCTGTTCTGGAATGTAGGTGATTTTTCCAGCTTTGGATAAGCGCGTGAAGAATGTAGCACAGACATATTCTCTTGAACATAAGGGTGAAAGCGATCTTTTTGACCATTTGTTTGAGTTGTTAAACTCTTCGGTTGATAATGATGAAAGTTTTCGAAGGGAGCTAGCATCCTGTACAGGAGCTCTGCAGACGTCTCTTAGTCAACACATGGCTAAGGAGCAACAGCAAGTAAGTTTATTCAATAGATATTTCCTTGATTACCATCTTCTTGGACCCTTGCAATAAGATAAAAACAAAGAGATATCAAAATAAAAAACTTATATTCCCAGTTCCCACTCTACAAGCTAGAAGTACCACTATTTGCTGGAGTTGTTGATTTCCCATGTAAACTTTCACTTGCTGGTATGATAAAAGTGTTACAAAGTATCGAAACTTATTATCATCTATCCAAAACAAGAAAAGTGGCCTGTCATGTTGCAGAATTTGGACTATGCCTTACTTTTCCTTGGTTGACGTGAGAGTACCGTCTAGGAGAAAAGCTAAGCATGTAAATTCGTACATACTTGTGATAATATTTATGAAAGTTGCGCATGAGTGGCTGACATTATCAACCAGAAATTTCGAAGGTTCAACCTATGTGGCTTGCTTACATATATGCCAGTTTATGTCTGAGTTGGATAGTCTCCTTTAAGGGAGTTCACACTACATGTATCTCTTTAGAATATGATGTCCTAAGTAATTGAGTGTGGCTATCATGCCCTTATTTTTAAGTGGCTGAAATCATTTTTTTTTATGGTTATGTGTGTGATTTTTTATCTGATGATATCAGGTGTTTCCACTGCTTATTGAGAAGTTCTCAGTGGAGGAACAAGCATCTTTAGTTTGGCAGTTTCTTTGCAGTATTCCAGTGAATATGATGGCAGAATTTCTTCCATGGCTTTCAACATCCATATCACCTGATGAATCTCAGGATTTACGGAAGTGCTTAAGCAAGATAGTGCCAGAGGAAAAGCTTCTTCAAAAGGTGTGGTTTTGAAGCTGCTTTAGACCATTGTTCTTTCCCATTTACTTTTAATGCTACTCTATGGGTTGAAACAGAATTTATATACATTTGATTTGTCATGTTAATGCATCTGATCATATTTTTGCTAATTGAAGGTTATTTTCACCTGGATGGAAGGGCGGAGTAGTCCTAACACAGTTGAAAATTGTGTAGATCATTCTCAGGTTCAATGTAGTGCTTGTCCTTTAGCCCATCAGACTGAGAAAATAAAATGTGCATGCGAGTCCACTGTATCTGGGAAAAGAAAATATTCTGCAGCTATTCTAGATGTTCCGGAGACAATGGGTTCGCATCCTATAGATGAAATATTGCTCTGGCATAATGCTATAAAAAATGAGTTAAATGAGATAGCAGTGGAGACCAGAAAGATACAACACTCTGGAGATTATACTAATCTGTCTGCTTTTAATGAAAGGTTGCAATTCATTGCTGAAGTTTTCATATTTCACAGGTATCACCTCTCTGTCTTGGGAAGAATCTTATGTTTCTTCAATTTAACAGTTTCTTTTTCATTTCTTTGATCTATCTCTTGTTTTTTTCAACTTAATTTGTTTGTTACTTTTGCTCTGTTCATTTTTACCGTATATAGGATCCCTATACTTTGCAATGCTTTTTCTTATTAAATAATATAACTGGACAGCCAAAGAAGAAACATAAAGTAAAAAAATGTTGAATGCACAGAATCTCTTGAATTTCCTCTCCTATCCAACTAGTATATAAATAGCACAACTTGGATGATTGCTAATACAACATGAAGAATTCTTTTGTTGCTTCCTTGTAGGTTCAGTAACAATAGTAATACTAAATGAATAAAGAGAAAATAGTAATTCATCTTAAAGGAGTGAATGAGAAGTACTAATGGTTGTTAAGCTCCTATGTAATGTGGATGTCGTACTTTTATTTCTAGAGGAACTCCTATAAAAGATTGAAGTGTGATATTCTTTTAGATGCTGTCTCATTTATTTTATTCTTTTTATTGTGAAAATTACAAGCAACAGTTAGGAAATAAACTGCCATGGAATGGTTATGATAGTCTCTTGCTAAAGAATCTTCTCATGATCTTTTATTATAGTGACCTATACATTATCGAGCGACAGAAATGATAGTTAAAATAATTGAGCTACTTTCTTAAATTCTGTCCTATGTACTTCAAATATTAGTAACGTGTGACAAGCAATGAATCAATGATTAATGAACTATTTCTATAAATGCAGTATTGCTGAGGACAAGGTTATTTTTCCGGCAGTGGATGGAGACTTTTCTTTCTTTCAGGAGCATGCTGAAGAAGAAAGCCAATTCAATGACTTCCGATCTTTGATTGAAAGAATTCTAAGTGAAGAAGCAACATCTAGTTCAGAAGTTGAACTTTATTCCAAGTTGTGCTCACATGCTGATCATATAATGGAAACCATACAGAGGCATTTCCATAATGAAGAAGTTCAGGTGATTCTTCACTGCTCATGTAATAGTTTTTCCAAAAATTAATTAAGGGAAATTAGAGCGTCTAAAGTAATGCAATGTTAATATTACAATAGTGTCTAAAGTAATGAAATGTGAGTGTCATATGTTCAGAAGAACATCATAGCTTGTCAAAGGTTGATAAATATGAGCATTTCTTGTAACAACTAATAATATTATTTTTGGGAGATAAGTATAACATAGGATATTCTTTACTTAATCCATAGTTGAATATTATGACAAGTGTTTCACAAGAAAGTTGTGACTTAAATCTGCTCGTTGACCTATTTTTAATGTGAGTTATGTCTCACATCTGTAGGTTCTTCCACTTGCACGGAAGAACTTTAGCTTCAAAAGGCAGCGTGAACTAGTGTATGAAAGCTTGTGCATGATGCCTCTAAAATTGATTGAGCGTGTTCTACCATGGTTTGTTGGATCATTAACTGAAGATGAAGCTGAGATATTTCTGAAAAACATACAATCGGCAGGTTATATATTTACTTTGATTTATTTCTCACTGAAGAAATATATTTTTAAGAAAATTACTCTTGCATCTTCTTTATCTGACAACTTGTCTATCTGTTCCAGCTCCAGCAATAGATTCTGCTTTAGTCACTCTCTTCTCTGGTTGGGCTTGCAAGGCTCGTAAAAATGGTCAGTGCTTGTCTTCAAGTGCATCACGCTTCTGTCCTGCTAAAAAAATTGTCCGGTCTTCCTGTGCTTGTGCATTGTCTGGTAAAGATTGCTCAGTATTAGCTGAATCAGATGGGACCCAAAGATCAGTGAAGAGAAGCATACTGGAGTTGCACAAAAATGGAGATGTATCAAAAACACCAGAAAATGAATGTGCCCAGAAACCATGTTGTGGTGCCCGGTCTTGTTGTGTACCAGCGTTAGGGGTCAGCAGTAACAATTTGGGGCTGAGTTCACTTTCTGCTGCCAAGTCCTTACGGAGCTTCACTTCTTCTGCCCCATCTCTCAATTCCAGTCTTTTCATATGGGAAACTGATAGCAGCTCATGTGATGTTGGCTCTGCAGAAAGACCAATTGATACCATATTTAAATTCCACAAGGCTATACGCATAGATTTGGAGTATTTGGATATAGAATCTGGAAAGCTTTGTGATGGTGATGGGGCAACTATTCGGCAATTTACTGGAAGATTCCGTCTTTTATGGGGTTTATACAGAGCTCATAGTAATGCTGAAGACGATATAGTTTTTCCTGCATTGGAATCCAAAGAGACACTTCATAATGTGAGCCATTCTTACACACTGGATCATAAAGCAGAAGAGAAGTTATTTGAAGATATTTCTTGTGCTCTCTCTGAGCTTTCTGTCCTTCATGAAGCATTGCAGAGGACCCATATGTCAGAGGATTTAAGAGATAGTAATTTGGGATTGTCTGAAGTCAATAATACTGATGATATCAGAAAGTTCAATGAGCTTGCAACTAAGCTTCAAGGGATGTGTAAATCTATACGAGTGACCCTGGATCAGCATATTTTCAGGGAAGAGCTTGAACTCTGGCCGTTGTTTGGGAAGCATTTCACCGTGGAAGAACAAGACAAGATAGTGGGCCGAATAATTGGAACTACCGGAGCCGAAGTTCTCCAATCAATGTTACCGTGGGTGACTTCTGCACTTACACAAGATGAACAGAACCAAATGATGGATACATGGAAACAAGCAACTAAGAATACAATGTTCAATGAATGGCTAACTGAATGCTTGATAGAGAGTCCAGGCTCTACATCACAGACAGAAACATCAGAACATAGCACTTCTCAAAGAGGTCTTTAATACGCTTTGAGCTTGTTTCATTTTGTGGAATTGCCGGATGGAAATTTAAAAATATTGTTTATTATGGTTTTTTAATAGGTGCTGAATATCAAGAAAGCTTGAACCTGAATGATCAGATGTTTAAGCCTGGTTGGAAAGACATATTCCGGATGAATCAGAATGAACTTGAGTCAGAAATCCGGAAAGTTTATCGTGACTCAACCCTTGACCCAAGGAGAAAGGCATATCTAGTGCAGAATCTGATGACAAGGTTGATTCCAGTGTCTACAACTATATCATTTTATTATATAATTATGATGTAATAAAATGCATGTTCATTTGATAAGTTTAACCTTTTGTCTTCAAGCTCTTCTTCATTAGTTATTTCTTCATTGTAGTCGCTGGATAGCTGCCCAACAGAAGTTACCTAAATCTCAATCTGGGGAATCATCTAATAAACAAATAGAAGGGCGTGTACCTTCATTTCGGGACCCAGAGAAACAAGTATTTGGTTGTGAGCACTATAAGAGAAATTGCAAAGTTCGAGCTGCTTGTTGTGGGAAGTTATTTACATGCAGATTTTGTCATGACAACAATTCAAGTGATCACTCAATGGATAGGTAATACTTTTTGAGATTTCTTAATATTTTATAATAGTAGTATTTCTAATTTATCTGATTGGTAATTGCAGAAAAGCAACATTGGAAATGATGTGTATGGCCTGCATGACTATACAGCCAGTTGGGCCCATGTGCACAACACCTTCTTGTAATGGACTTTCAATGGCAAAATACTACTGTAACATTTGCAAATTTTTTGATGATGAAAGGTAATTTTTGTTCTTTATAATTCTGAAGACTAGTATTAAAACCACTGTTTACTTTTTCCGTTTTGTTACATAAGTGGCGTCGTAAACTTTGGAAAGTGGACAGGGCTGGGACAGAATCCGTAATGTCAAGCATACACAATTGAGCTGTGAAGACCTTTTGCTAATATTTTCTCTCTCGAAAAACATAGTTCAGACAAAAGTTACTTAGTATAGCTTTCAATTTCTTATTATTTTCACATGCTTGCATATGAAGATAACAATCTTAGTTTACTCTAAAGGGAAATCCATAGTGGTGCGTATCCACTGTTAAACATGAAAGTTATTTCGTATACAAAGTTAGATGTTTGAAAAAGAAGAGGCAGAACATTGAGAGAATATTAAATGAATGAACTAAATCAGTGCAAGGCTTGATTTGTACTCTAAGCCGAAAAACTCATCTATTTCTTTGAAAAGCGATAGAGAATATTTGGTACGTACGAGTAGCCATTTGGCATCTATTTAGTGTATAAAAACATATATGTTAAATGATTGGGAACCTTTTTTTTCTTGATTGTTTTATTTAGGAGAGGATTAAGGATTCTCTTTGTAATTGTTTCTCTTTTTGTCTGAATAGTTTCATACTGTGATGTTATTTTATTGTGTTTGAAAGAAATACTTGAAACCTTATTTCTTCTATGTTCTGATTGACATTGATTATTAAAATGTAAAGTTTGTATTTTTCCATGTACCTTTTGGTTTTTAACTTGGCATCGTTATTCCCCAGGAATGTTTACCATTGCCCATTTTGCAATATATGCCGTGTTGGACAAGGGCTTGGGATTGATTACTTTCATTGTATGAAATGTAATTGTTGTGTGGGGATAAAATCAGTGTCTCACAAGTGCCTGGAGAAAGGGTTAGAAATGAACTGCCCAATTTGCTGTGACGACTTGTTCACATCAAGTGCAACAGTCAGAGCTCTTGCTTGTGGGCATTACATGCATTCATCTTGCTTTCAGGTATGTCACACCCATTTCAGGGTTTTAGCTTCCCCCACAGACCCAGAAAAAGATAATTTGCAGTTAAACAATTAATTGTTTATCTTCATTCTACATCTTCAAAATTTCAAAGAATGTTTTGTATTCAATCTCACGCGTTGTTGTAAAATGTTAGGCATACACTTGCAGTCACTACACATGTCCAATCTGCAGCAAGTCATTGGGAGATATGGCGGTAAGAACGGATTCTTCTATAATCTTTTTATATGAAGTCTAAACTTGTACAATTCTTTGTATTTATTGATCATTTATAATTCTATGCATGTGTTGGCATACTATTAGAATTTGAGAAAAGTGATGTTGTTTGGACGGCCCTGTTAAACTTCAATGCCTAAATTTTTTCAAGCATGTCTGATTAAATACAGAGATAAACTACAGACAGTCAAATTTTCTTTATATTTTATTTCTTTCTCCTTTGTAATTTGGCTAGTGAGTTCCTTAGTGACCCATTTTGTTAGAGGTTCAGTTTTAATCTTGATTGGGTATTGGCACAAATATGACAGTAAAAACAACAACATATTTTAGTTTACTTATGCTGGTTTCAAGTGGAAATAGATTATATAGATTCTTAAAAGTTTCATGTCATACAACACTTAGCTGTTTCTCTACCTACCCAGGTTTACTTTGGTATGCTTGATGCTTTGTTGGCAGCTGAGCAGCTTCCTGAAGAGTACAGGGACCGCTCTCAGGTATTACCTCTGCTTGTTTCTTCAATATTTACGTGGACCCTGTTAAATTCCTCTTCATTTTATTCCTTTCAATTGTTAATGGGACTATTTAATTTGTATTTAAACTTAAAATAAAAAAGTAAGTTGTGGTGTGTTTTAGGCATGCGAGGATTCCTTTTCCCTCTCCACATACTTAGTTGTACTTTCCAATTTTTCTTTTTTCTTGATATCTTTTTCCATCAAAATATTAATAATGACAATTGTATAAAGGTTGTTTTTCAAGACTCAACTGATATGATTTGTTTATCTCATTTGGTATACTAGAGGGAATAAGTATGTTGAAAACCATTTGTTTTTAACCAACAAGATTTTTCATCTATTATGTTTTTATACTCGGTTGAACAGTGTATGTTTTGAGTTGGAAGACACTAAATTTTGTTATGACCAAAGAAAAAATATGTGTTTAACAAATCAACATCTATACTTCAGATTTGAAGTTGCATCATTTTGCTTTTTCTCATCAGCTCATGAGTCATGACTAATGTCAATAACATTAATCAGCTGAATATATCTATTGGTGTTATTTTACCAATGTCAATCATTTTTCTTGTAACAATGCAGGACATACTCTGCCATGACTGTGATCGAAAGGGAATCTCACACTTCCACTGGTTATATCATAAATGTGGATTTTGTGGTTCATATAATACTCGGGTGATCAAGAGTGAGACAACAAATTCCAGCTGCCCTTAATGTGTTTTTCTTTAAAGTACAAAGAGTTTGTATATAGCGCTCACGTCGAGTGTGTTTTTTCTTGTGTCCAATGCCATCTCAACCTGATTTAGTCGAAGCAATAGATTGAATATTCAAGTGGGGACATGCGGTGAGACCCAAAACAAATGTGGAAACAAACACACGAATACTTTGTATAGACATCATCCAATTTTCCTCCACCAGGAACCCGGATCGTTTCATGTTATACATAATGCAAATGAGTCACTTCCACTGAGGCCTCTTATGAGATAGAATCATCAAAATCAGTAACCATAGTTGTCATGTAAAGATAAACTTTCTTCCATTCCCTAGAAGAAAAAATCAAAAATTTTCCACTCTTTTTTTGCAATGGATACTTTAGTTGCTCCTCTTCTTTTTTCCTTCTTTCCTTGTTAGAATTCACTCAAAGTCTGCACTATTGTTGCTTCACACATTGTGAGTGGGAAGAGTTTAATTGAGCTGCGTCAGCTACTGAGCCTTTTGAGATTTTTTTCAAGTGATTTTTAGGAGTTTCCATTGTTTGTAAACACTATCATTTTAAGCACGGTTATGTAATTGTTCTAACTTCTGTCAATATAGATAGATACTATATAATGGTAGAGTAATGAACTTGATTAAAGTTTGAATGACAGAGGTTGGTTCTAATAGTGTTGAGCTTGAACTGTGGTGATAGATTAAAATAAATAGGCACTATTTATACATTGTTTCAAACTCAATAGCATTGATTGGATTTTGATACACTTAGTGTGTGTTTGCTTGTACATTACGATTCAAAAAACACACGTTTACTGTGGCATTCTAATATGCAGCATCTACATTTTCACGTTGAAAACATTGGGACGTGATTCTTTTACCCTAAACGCTGTTCCAAACAGAGGCTTAGTAAGTGTTTGAAACTGTGTTAGAAAGGTTGAAGACCTGTGAAATTGAAACTTCTCTATTTATGCATCTTCTATCTTGAACTTACACATACGTCTTTGGAATTACATCTTTCAACTAAGAAATATTGTTAATATTTTTGGATTACTAGTTAGTGATCTAAATGAAGTATTTGATGGCAATTTCCATCTTAAGAGTAGTCTAGCTCAGGTAATGATTAATTGTAATTTAGTGGATGAGTAGACATGTTAGAAAAAAGTTGAATAGAACCTGTGGTGGTTGGATAGAACCATGATGGACGTCGATTGGCAATTAGCGTTCTCTCATGCAATTAGCTCTTTATTGATTAGTTGTAGTAAGTTTAAAAGTCAACGTTCTAATTTTTCCCACTTTCAAGCCGCCTTAATTTCTCACACTGGTTATGAGAAACTTGTTGATAATACTTGGAATGCTTCTGATCCTAATGGTTCTGCTGCATCTGCTAAATTGGCTAGCATTAAAGAAAAATCCATCATTTTCAACAAGGAAGTCTTAGTAATATTTTTAAGAGGAAAAGACAAGTTGAGCCTCGTTTCCATAGTTAGATATTTCTTCATCACCTGATATCATCTAATTGGAAAGAGAGTTTTAAAAACAATTCTATGCTATTCTAGAAGAACTTTTATGGTTTCATTAGTCTAGAGAAAATTGGATTAAATTTGGGAATAAAATACCAAATTCTGTGATGCTCAAACAATGATTTAGAGGAGAAGGAACAAGGTTACTAGTCTCAAAATTGAAGGAATTTGGTGTTTTGATGATGAGATTTTAAAGTGGGAAGCCTCTAATTTTTTCAAGAAATTATTTGAATCTAATGTTCAATGTGATTCACATAGCCTCTTGCATCATAACCTTTTCACAGATTCTTCACGATACTATAACCGGTATAGAAGAGAAATTAAGGATACTATTTACTATATGCCTCGAACGAAGTTCCAAGGTCTACTGAATTTCAACTTATTTTCTTTACTACGTACTAGCATAATGTATGAGGTAATCTTTGAAAATTAGTGTCTGATACTTTTTCTTTTGGTCGCATCCCAGGTGATTTTGCTGAGATCCTTATCATTCCCATCTCTAAAATTGATGAAGCACAAAGTCTCAGTGATTTTAGACTTATTGACTTATATAATGTTTTCCTTAAATTTAACTCTAAAGGTCTTGGTTCTGCGTATTAGACCGTGTTTAAAAATCCTCATTCGTCTTCTTCATAGTGATTTTATCTTTAATCGAGGCATTTCAGATAATTCTTTTATAGCTTAAGGCAAATAAGATTTTCATATGTATAAGATTGATTTTGAGAAAGAATGTGATAGTGTAGATTGAATTTTTTGAAAATCATTCTAGCAAAATTTGAATTTTCAATATTAACAATTGATCTAATTATGAGTTGCATTGCCTCATCATCCTTGTCTCTTAAGTGAAATAATGAGAAGCTTAATAATTTTGCTCCTATTCGTGATTTGTGACAAAGTGACCTTATGTCTTACTTATTCTTGTTTTGTATGGAGAAATTGTTCCTTCTCGTTCATGAAAAAATAGAATCGAATAATTGATTCTTTATATTCATCTCTAACAATGGACCGATTATTTTCATCTCTTCTTTGCATATAATTGTCTATTCATTACAAAGTTAAAATTTCTCAAGTTAGACTAGTTAATGAGGTGCTTCAAGCTTTGTGTAAAGCCTTTGCTATAAATACTAATGTTCATAAATCTAAATTCCTTCTTTATAAAAATTTATCTTGGACAAGGGTAAATGAAATTTAGAGGTATATGATTAACTTTCGACATACCTTTAATATTGATAAATATCTTGATTTGAATTAATTAAAATTTAATTGAATCTATAAGTGAAGTTAATTAAAATTGATTAACAAAACTAATTAATAAAAAAGAAGTCTAATTAGAGACATCTGACCTTGGTCTCTCACTTCAACAATCGAAACGCTCTCTATTTCAAAATCAGAAGAATGAATGTGAAAGTTTAAACCCAAGTTCTGAAATCGAAGCTAATATAAACATGACAATCTATTGCAGACCCTTAAAGTTGAAGTCAGGGAAAATCAAGTTTGCTTTTGTTTCTGCAGAAGATGGAACAGTCATTGCAGGTTTACTGTCAAAGGTTCGTCTTTAGATTCTATGAAAGTAAAATCATCTATAAAAATCTTGCTAAAGTTGGGCTGATTAGAATTTCTCTAATTTTACTAATATATCTATATGATTTCTTGCTGGACTTACATGACTTTGTTTGTGTTATGGTATTCTGTCGAACCCTTCAAAGACAATACCTAGTTTAAGGTGCATATATATGATTTCTTGCCTTTCATTTCATTTCCCACACCATTCACTTCTAAGTTTCATGTTCATTGTTTATGCTAATCGATTTTGTGTTAAGCTTGTTGTTCCTCATTTGCGTTGATGACCTTATCAAGTTATGATTTTTTCTCATCCACCTTTTCATGTTCTGATTAGTGTAACTCTCCACGATTTATGAATATACTAGTAGGAGGAAACTATGATTTACTGAATACAACTAATTTCATGCCAAATCCAGACTATTACAGTTCTCTCATTTGGCACAGACTCATAGGATCACGCATTCTATCAATTGCTTTCTACGGAACAAAGAATATCAAAACATATGCTCATTGCGTAAAAGAATTTGTGAGTGAAGTTTTTGTAGTATGATTATTTCATTGATATGTTATTTTGTGAAATCTGATTTGATGATATTATCTATACAAATATGGGATATGTCTGGTGTAATACGGTGAGAGAACTGACTTTTAGGTTTTGCGTTTTATCGTAAATGTTGCATATAGCAAGAGTCGTCACCGACTTTTCTTTTATCCAATAAAAGAAAAAGTGAAAAGAACAAGAAAGACCTTTTGAGAATTTTCTGAGTAAGAGGGGTAGGTTATGAAAAGGGAAGGTGTTAGCACCCTTTTCATCCGTAGTTATCTACGGGCTCTTAATCGCTAGCTCAGTTTTTGAAATGCTCTGCGTTTGTGTATGTTTAAAAATATTTTGAAAATGCCTAAGTACGATAATTTTGTAATGATTCTCGTAACATTGAGAATGTTTACAAAATATTTATTTTGAAAATATTTATTGAAAGAAAGTGTTCTTTTTTGTGAAAAGTGTTTTTGAAAATGCCAATGTAAGGCAATTTACTTTATAATAACCCTTGTATCAGTCCTCAAGAGTGTTTATAAAGCGTTTTTAAAGGTGGTTGTTTATTGTAAGTGTGAGGTGCGAAAATTGTTTTAGTTTGTGAGCAAGCGATTACGAGCGATCTAACTACTCAAAAAGTCTTTGTTCTTTTCTTCCTCCTTTAAATATTGTTACCCTACTATTAGTTAGTAGGAAGCCCCATCGTTGGATGTGAGGGACATGCGCGGATCATCGTACAGTCATAGAAGAAAACTTGTAGGACGCTTTAGCAATTTTCGTAAGGGACTAAGATCGTTTATCGAAGGCAGCATCGAAGGGTCATTGAGGGACTACGATCTTTTTTATCGAGGATATTTACTAAAGCGTCCCATATTCGAGGGACATGACTGTTTTATCCGAAGGCAACAAGCGAGGTCACCCTAGAGGTGCGTGTGTGCAAAATGTATTGATTTCAGTTAATTTATCTTGGATTTATCATTATCTAGCGCTTTGTTTTAGATCTTGCCATACGATCCTATTAAACTAACAGTAATAATGGAAGCAGTAAATTGCAGAAATTAAATGCCCTATGCTATTACAACGCTTCGGGAATGAGGGTACAAATTTATGAATGGGGATGACATAAGAAATAAACACCCAAACTATAATTAAATCACACAATACAAGTCCAAACTATTAAATAATTATTTGAGTTAAAACTATTTTCATTTGATAAAATTAATTAATAATTTAATTAATAATGTCAAACAAAAATTATTTTAAAACTAATAATTATTTAAAGTAATATTAATCTATTTACAAATTTAACTATAATATCAAAATAAATTAATAAGCAAAACAAAAATAAATAATATGTAAAAGAAATAAAATGAAATAGAGAAAGTTTAGAAATGAGCCTGAAAACAACAATTTGGGGGGTGCAGAAATTAAGTTATCAAAATCCCAAATAAAGGGCATCTGTTGGATCCTGTATGGGAGGCCAGCAAGGGTCTACCATGGACATGCGAATCTGGAATGCTGATTGAGGTTGGTGATGCTGCGATGTTAATCTGACGGCGGGTAGGCAATGATGCACGGTATGAAGGATGAAGCGTCTTATACGAAATCAAGCAGGGTGAATTAGAGGTGGTGACAATTATCACCACAAGCATTAGTTAACAATGTTAAACAAGTAAAGCAAAAATATTAAACAGATTAAATCATTTTATTAGATACATCCTCTCTCTAACTCGTTCCACTCTCTCTCTCTCTCTCTCTCTCTCTCTCTCTCTCTCTCTCTCTCTCTCTCTCGTTCCGTGAAGGGTCTCCGTCGGAGACGAAGAACATGTCGCGCCGAAAATTGCCTCACGGCGGTGACGGCAGCGGCGTGGCTCCTTTCTCACACTTTCTTACATTTTCTGATTCCTTATCTTCTCCTATTCACTAATAATGATTAGCTCTAGATCTAGAAGGGGATTATGAAACCCTAGATGCGAAATCGTGCGATGTGCAGAGAAATTATGAAGGAAAAAAATGAAGGAGAAGGGAAAGGAGAGGAGAGAAACGCTTTCGTGACGCGTTTTTACCACTTAGTGAGATTGTTCTGATCTTTCTTTTTGTTTTCTGTCCGATTCAGAACTTTTGTTCTTCTCCTTCCAAATTCTGAAGGGTTTGATGTTGCGAAAATGGTGATGATAGCTTAGGGTTTTGTGAATCTGGAAAATGATGAACGTTAGGGTTTATGTGTTTGATAGCTTGCTGGGTGGAATATTGGATCGTGAATGATTTTGCTTTGTGAAATGTTTTCCGTATGATTTTTTGACTGGTTTTTGAATAAAAAATGGAAGATGATGATGTTAGGGTCTTTTATGCAGCTTCTGTATTTCTCTGATATGAACAATATTCCCCCCCCCCCTTGATTTCTGTGCAATTGATGCTTATATACTAAGATCCCTTTAGGGTTCTTTCTCCCAGGCATTGTTTCATCACAAGCATCTGATTTGCGACCAAAATATCCCAAGAGTCTGATCTCAATGAGTGTAGCATCGAGTATCAACCAACTTTAGTATGCACCAAAGCCAGCCATCTCACTACTTTCTAATGGCTAAGTTGTGTCAACTAAGGTTCTAGGGTCAATTAGTGCTTATGACACCATGCGGCAGCCTAATATTCTCCTTGACTGACTCAAGGGACACCAGCACAAATCAATGTGTTGGACTAACGTAGCCATCACTTTAACCATATCGGTCTATGCCGCATAATTTCCACGATCTATTGCTACTTACCTAAAATGCCTTAGATCCGGGTATAAGATCCATACAAGAAATAAACCCAAGCATATCCCTAAATATAAAGCATACAAGGCAAACAAGTAAAGCAATAAAGGTGATCTAGCTCTAAAGGTAACCCCACTTTTATTCTCCCCAACAGAGTCACCAATTTTGTAATATGGTGGGAGAACTGACTTTCAGGGTTTGCATTTTATCACAAATATTGTGGGTAGCAAGAGTCGCCATCGACTTTTCTTTTATCCAATAAAGGAAAGAGTAAAAAGAACAGGAAATACCTTTAGAGAATTTTCTAAGTAAGGGGGGTAGGTTATGAAAAGGGAAGGTGTTATCACCCTTTTCATCCGTAGTTATCTACGGGCTCTTAATCGCTAGCTCAGTTTTTGAAATACTTTGTATTTGTGTATGTTTGAAAATTCCTAAGTACGACAATTTTGTAATGATTCTCGTAACATTGAGAATGTATACAAAATGTTTGTTTTGAAAATATTTATTGAAAGAAAGTGTTTTTTGTGAAAAGTGTTTTTAAAAATGCCAATGTAAGATAATTTGCTTTATAGTAACCCTTGTATCAGTCCTCAAGAATGTTTATAAAGCGTTTTTGAAGGTGGTTGTTTTTTGAAAGTTTGAGGTGCGAAAATTGTTTTAGTTTGTGAGCAAGCGATTACGAGCGATCTACCTACTCAAAAAGTCTTTGTTCTTTTCCTCCTCCTTTAGATATTGCTACCCTACTATTAGTTAGTATGAAGCCCTATCGTTGGATGTGAGGGACAGGCGCGGGTCATCGTACATTCATAGAAGTCAACTTGTAGGACGCTTTAGCAATTTTCGTAAGGGACTGAGATCATTTACCGAAGGCAGCATCAAAGGTTCATCGAGGGACTACGATCTTTTTTATCGAGGGTATTTGCTAAAGCGTCCCATATTCGAGGGACATGACTGTTTTATCTGAAGGCAACAAGCGAGGTCACCCTAGAGGTGTGTGTATACAAAATGTTTTGATTTCAGTTAATTTATCTTGGGTTTATGGTTATCTAGCGCTTTATTTTAGATTTTGCCATAAAATCCTATTAAACTAACAGTAATAAGGGAAGCCGTAAATTGTGAAAATTAAATGTCCTACGCTATTACAACACTTCGGGAATGGGGGTACAAATTTATGAATGAGGATGACATAAGAAATAAACACCCAAGCTATAATTAAATCACACAATACAAGTCCAAACTATTAAATAATTATTTGAGTTAAAACTCTTTTCATTTGATAAAATTAATTAATAATTTAATTAATAATGTCAAACAAAAATTATTTTAAAACTAATGATTATTTAAAACAATATTAATCTATTTACAAATTTAACTATAATACCAAAATAAATTAATAAGCAAAACAAAAATAAATAATATGTAAAAGAATTAAAATGAAATAGAGTAAGTTTAGAAATGGGCCTGAAAACAACAATCTGGGGGGTGCATAAATTAAGTTATCAAAAGCCCAAATAAAGGGCATCCGTTAGACCCTGTGTGCGAGGCCATCAAGGGTCTACCATGGACACATGAATCTGGAACGCTGATTGAGGTTGGTGATGCTGTGATGATAATCTGACGACAGGTAGGCAATGATGCACGATATGAAGGATGGATCTTCGTATACGGAATCAAGCAGGGTGGATTAGAGGTGGTGAGAGTTGTCACCAAAGGCATTAATTAACAATGTTTAACAAATAAAACAAAAATTAAACAAATTAAATCATTTGATCAGAAACATCCTCTCTCAAACTCGTTCCACTCTCTCTTGCTCTCAGAAGGGTCTCCGTCGAAGACGAAGAACATGCTGCACCGAAAACCGCCTCACGGCGGTGACGGCAACGGCGTAGCTCCTTTCTCACTTTCTTACATTTTCTGATTCCTTATCTTCTCCTATTCACTAATCTATGACTATTTTTTACAGAAAACAAACAATTAGCTCTAGATCTAAAAAGGGATTATGAAACCCTAGATGTGAAATCGTGCGATGACCAGAGAAATTATGAAGGAAAAAAACGAAGGAGAAGGGAAAGGAGAGGGGATAAAGGCTTTCATGACGTGTTTTTACCACTTGGTGAGATTTTTCTGATCTTTCTCTCTGTTTTATGTCCGATTCAGAACTTTTGTTCTTCTCCTTTCAAATTTTGAAGGGTTTGATGTTGCGAAAATGATGATGATAGCTTAGGGTTTTGTGAATCTGGAAAATGATGAATGTTAGGGTTTCTGTGTTTTATAGCTTGCTGGGTGGGGAATTGGACCGTGAACGAATTTGCTTTGTGAAATGTTTTCTGTCTGATTTTTTTGAAGGGTTTTTGAATACAAAATGAAGATGATGATGTTAGGGTCTCTTGCGCAGCTTCTGTATTTCTCTGATATGAAGATTATTCTCTCCCTTGATTTCTGTGCAATTTATGCTTATATACTAAGATCCCTTTAGGGTTTTTCTGTTGATGGACTAAATGATTGAGATAACATGCCTGACAAAATTTTCATTCCTGTATTGGGCTTCTGACTTTCTATTTTGTTATTTTTCTGATATTTGTTTCTATTTGTGGCCTTTGTTGAAATTTTCCACTGCAACCTTCTTTTTGTCCTTGATTTTGCTGACCTATGATATTTTACTGCTTTGTTTTACTGTGAACCAAATGAATCCCTCTTTTGTATGTTTGTTTGAGGTTTGCAGTAGGATAATTGGGCTTGTGATTAACATTGTACTTCTGATTTTTTTATTGTGAAACAAATGCAATATGAGGCTTTTGTTGGACTGGACTTGTGATTTCTATTATGCTTACTGCATATTTTTGTTACATGAATCGTGATGCTGACTTTGCCTTTTGTGAACCAAAAATAACCTTTTTGTGATTTGCAATTGGTTGAGTGGGCCTATGATATAATTCTGATTTTGCTATGAGTCCTTGGTTGCTTGAACATGATTCGAAATGATTCTTATGTTCTTATGATTCCTTCACATATCCATAATGATGAAATCATGAAACACTTGTAAATTTCTTTTTTCTTGTTCAAATTTGTAGATTATTCTAAACATTCTCTTGTTTTCTTGTTTCATGTGAGCAAATGATGGTGATGATGGAGAGTTGATAAGGGTGGAGCCTTGAAGAGATGGGTGAATTAAAACCATGGCATGGAGTTGAAATGATGATTGAAGGTGAATCCGAGTAAAACATGGAGTAATATTTGCATTTGTCACTATTTTTGTAACTTGTTTGGATTTGTTTAGCAGGCTTGAATGACACGGTTTGGCTTACATTTGGGCAGCAAGTTGTTTATTTAGAGGATTGGTGAATTGGTGCACGGATGCTCTATTTGTGAGCATAACTTGTCTCAAGATAAAGAGAAAAGAATGACATGAAAAACTTGAAGAATGGAAATAGACATGAAAACTAGGCTTTTGGAATTTCAGTTGTCATGTGCAAACACTTACAGCTTCCTTTTCAATCTCTTGTGTATTTGTATGGATTCAAGTTTGAAATGAATGCCTTTGTAATTTTATTTTGAAGTCCAACGATAAACTTAGCTTCAAAGCACTCTTTTCTTTCCAATTGTAATTTTTACATTCCAAGTCTTTTCCTTGATTTTGCTATATAGAATAAGCCATGAACCTTGAACGAAATTTGTATGAACAAAACCTTGAATGATAATCTTGGATCACTTGAATTTTGGATGGATGAATTATGAGTGATGTTGAATAAATGCGATGAACCTTGCTTGACACTCAAATGAACTTGAACTTTGGTATTCGGAACTTGAATAATGAGTATTTGAGTAATTTGAATGAAGTGTTTGAACAATGTTGAGGTTTGATCGATGAACGGATGATGAAGAATTAATTTGAACTTGCAAATGATGAATGAAATAGTGTGAAGTTGGACATTGAATGGATGCTAAATTTTGATGAATTGGTATGCTTGAGTAGCCTTGAATTTGGACGCCTTGCTACTTAAGCCTCAAGAAACCTATGAGTACTTCCTTTCCAACCTTGGAAACTTTGATAAATAAACTTAATCAAGTGATTCTTCAACTCTCAAATTTCGAACCAACTTGTATCGGGTAGCAACAAACAATAAAAAATGAACTAACTTTGATCATAATGAAACCCTTGCAATAATGAAGATAAGCCTCAACAAATCTGGATGGATATGATGATATATATTTGAAATAATAGCCTTGACATAAATTCAATGAACCTCAGATGATGAATAAAACACGATAAAAACCGTAATCTCTTGATGATCCTTAGTTGATGAATGAAATCATACTGAGACAAAACTCATGATGATGATGCTTCAAGGATTTTGTCAAGAAAGACGTAACCCATTTTAATACTCAGGAACCTGGCGCAAAATCCAATAGATGGGAGAAACATGATTCAAGATCAAAATACTTACAGTTCTCAATTCTATGATGAAACAAAGAATCAGTGAGATATCCTGAGGCTTAGAAAGCCTAGGTAGCCTGAATGATCAAAATAAAGAGAAGATGAGATCCATCTCAGACTGATTAGCAATACAACCAAAATCCATAGCTTGTAGAGAACTTTGAGAAACAAAATATCATTGATCCCATTACAATGTATGAAATGCATATGATGAAAAACATAAGCCACTAAAAATAAAATAAAGAGAGAAAATTTTAGAGTATAACAACTGATATTTTTCTTTTCTTTTCTACACCCATAATCTCCTTTCGATGGTAAAGTTGATAATAATATATTGTAGTTTACATTTTACAAATAATTCTTTTAATGTATGCATAGATCGCATACTTAGGCTTTGTTTGTATAAAGTTATATTAGCTTATCCACTGATATAAGCACTTGATATTTGTAAAATTGTTTGAGAGAACTTATAGAAATAAATTATGACATTTCTATAAGTTGTTTTTAGTTTATAAAAACTGATTTTTTATTTATTTTGTTTTTTAAGAGTTTGATGATTTGAGTAATAAATATGAGTGCTGAATTATTTTTCTCTTGGATGATGATTTTTTATCTATTGGTGTGTTTGGTTGTTATAGATTTGTCAGTGATACGAAATAAGGATTCAAAGTGTTTCTTCTTTTGTCCACAGGATCTAAATTTATGATCCAAATCGTACATTAAAGCGCATTCTTTCGATGTAGAAGAGTTTGCTGATCAGCTGGGATTGGAGTCTAAATGTTATGTGGTCGGTGTTTTTATGGATTGATAAATTGTTCGAAACTGTCTTATATCTTTTCAAAACAAGACAAAGAGCTTGTAAGTAAGTTGTTGGATGATAAAGATAATTATGTGGTAAGTATCAAGATTTTAGATGATCACAAAATTGGATTTTATTTTCTAGATGCAATGCATAGAGTGATTTAGATGATAATCTATATTGGTTAAATTGATAAAAGTTGATTTTGAATTTTGTTGGTGATTGTTTTGGCGAATATTAGAAGAACTCGTATCAACTGCACAAATTCTCTTGGTTTTTAACCATGATACATGTGCTTTTTTATATGGCTTCCACAGGCACATGTAAGACAACAAGGCGAATATGACTAAAATGTATTGACGTGTACAATGTGTTGATGTTTTTCATCAATTAATTGAAGATCAAACTAGCACACAAGAAGAATGTAAATTTTAAGTCATTAGAATTCTCAATCATTCGGAGGAAAAGAGGAGGCTTTCCATCATCATTGTCCATAAGGAAGAGATGCTTTCCAGTTCTCCCTATAAATAACTGTTCAGTTGGAAAGACAAGCCTGAAGTCACCTGGAAGGTGTTCGGAGAGGCCAATCCGAACACATTTTTTAATTAAAAAAAAACAGTTTGGAGATGCATTTTCGAACTAGGTAAGTATATTTAAGGTCGCGCCAGACCTTCCCCCTTCTCTTTCAGTTGTCCATTTTCATCTCAAAACACCAAAGTCTCTACCTCTTAACACCCATTTTCAGTACACATTGAAGATCAAGTTTTGAAGTTTTTTTCTTGTGTTTCGAACTCATCCAAAGTCATTCAAGCAACTACAATCAACATCCAAGCACTCTACACCCAACCCATCACATTTGAGAGTAAGTTTGATATTTAACTTATTTTGATTTTTGATTAAAGTATTTTCTCAAATGTACTAGTTTTAATGCATTAGATAGGTCAAATAGATTGGTGTACTAGTTTAGAGACAATGTTCATGTGATTTGAATGAGTTTGGTTTGGTTTGAATGAACTAGGGTACCTGCAGGAACGTTCTGTCATCGTTGACTGTGAAACTTTAATTAAGAAATGCATTTCCAAACTGATCTGTTCTAGCATTTTAGAGTTGCATTTCCGAACCCATTCCTCGCTCATAGTTTGATTATGTTTTTTTTCTAGGACAATGGTCGATAACCCAACATGGATGAGACTTGGTTGACCCACCCTCACAACCTCACGATATGGAGGCGTCAGACTCTAGGAGGAGTAGTAGACTATCACGTGGAACAGGATCCCATAGTGGTTCCCCCATAATGATGATGCCCCTGTTGAGCCCGAGATCCATGTTGCTCCGGATGCGCCCCTTACAGACCCATTTTCAGAAGGGCCCATCGAGACATCTTTGCTTATATACTTCGACCATCATCTGGCTCCTCATGTCTGAGATTGAGAGGTATATTTTTGAAATGCCTCTATTTTTTGTTTGGATCCCATAGTGCTTGAAATGTCTGAATCATGCCAGAAAGATTCACACCCTATATCATCCAGATGAAAGTGGTTCAAAATTATGCTCCATAACTCCGGTCTTGCCGGTCTTTGTGCTTCGGGGTACAACAACATCATACATGACATGTCAGTTGCATTTCAGAGAAATGGCCCAGTGAGACGTCATCTTTCCACCTCCTCGTTGGTGAGATGACCATTACGGTGGATGACATTGCGTGCCTCCTACACCTTCACATCAGAGGAAGGTTGCTTGATCATGCTAAGGTCACAAGGGATGAAGCCATTCATTTGATGGTGACTTATTTGGGAGCCGATGCCTTTGAAGCCTCTAAGCAGTGTAGAACCACCAGGGGTGCACATGCTAAGTTCTCGTGGTTTAAGGATTTGTATAAACAAAACTTGGATACATACCATAAGGAGGATGCCATGAGGTGCTACACCCTCTTCTTAGTTGGCACAACCATGTTTGTAGACAAAAGTGCCAACTATATGGACGTTGTTTACATCAAGTATTTCATCGACTCATAATTCATACATGAGTAAAATTGGGGGAAAGCCTGCTTGGTTTACCTGTACTCAAAAAACTTGAATGAAGGTTGCAAATGGACGACGGAGTAGATGACAAGTTCGTGTTCACTGCTTACGTTAATCTCCAAATCCCACTTTAAATTGCAAACTAATATGCATTTCACAGTTTTTACTCATACTTATTTTTTCTCATTTATTTTCAGGGATGGATCCTTGCTCCCTTTCATCGCATCCACCGCTTTCATCGTGCAACCTTCTATACTCATGATTACCCATATGCTGCCCAGTTTTTCCCTAGCAGAGGAAATGATCACATATTGTCGTACCGTGTGTACCTCCACCGCACTAAACATGACAACATCAAATGGAGGCCATACAATGCACACCGGGACAAAGTGCCATTCGACCCCATTTCCTTATACTCTGGATGGTTGGCTTGTGGGACTAACATCTTGTGCAGATATCTACCTGAGCGGTGCTTGAGATAATTTGGATACGTCTAGATTATTTTGAGCCCCCCTTCCAGGCTGTTCCCATCAGTGTTGTACGTAGAGACTTGGAGGCCATTCTGGAGGATTTTGAGAGTCATATGGCACTAGAGGAGTATTGGGCACATGCAATCACATCCGGTTGAGCTTATGTGGATGGTTACATGACATGGTTCTACCAAGTGTCACATCCGTACATGACACATGACGCCCCTGGATATCCACCTAGGCCTGTCCATGAGGAGATCTTAGAAAATGCTCAGGCACAAAATGATCACGTTGTTGACGTCTTGCCGATATGTCACACCATCATGTGGATTACGACAGAGGGGATCGATTATGAACTATTCCAAAGAGGTGGTGAGGAAGCGGTACAACTAGCACATGATGTTCTTTTCGAGACACGAAATACCTTGGGTTACCGTAGACAGAGGAGGAGCCAAGGAGTTAGGATTAGGCATACACAGTAGAGTATACGTTGGATTGTATTTTGTTTAATTTTTATCGACTTTGTGAACAGTTGTTGTACTTATGAATTCAGTTTCTATGATTTTTGGTTTTATTAAAGCTTTATATTGTCCTATAGTATTCATTTTAATTATTTGTTGAACCAAATAACGACAAATTAAATCAATTACGAATTAGTTTCGATTGAAAACACAACAGTCTTAGAAAACAGATTCTATCAAATAGACCTAAGGAACAATTTAGAGTTGCAATTTCAGAATTGCATGTCTGAATTTCCCCTTAGAGTTGTTTCGGATACGCCTTTTCGAATTCAATTTTAAAAAATGACATTTAGTGCGTTCAAAGATGCGAGTCCTAATTAATTTTCTTCAGAAAATAGGAGATTGTTTGATTTTTCTAAAGGGCGAAAGGGGACTTCAGAATTGTATGTCCGAATTTTTTCTTTCGGATACGCCTTTTCAAACTCAATTTAAAAAAATGATATTTAATATATTCAAAGATGTATCTCCGAACTCATCCAAATACAATTTTAAATTTTTAGAGATGAAATCTACTAAACAAGGATGGGAAATAAATTGAAGTCCACTAAACAAGAATGAAAAATAAATTGCCTAAACTTATCAGCATGTCTTTAAATATCCATACCTACACGGGAGAGCCTTTGAAAATATCCGGCAAAATTCACCGAGAACAAAACAAATTTAGTGATTATTTTCTGAAGTTAATATATACCAGAATTTTAATTACTAATCTTCAGTTAACAGTTCGGGAATCACACGGATCAATCACATTATGTGGTTTTCGAGAAGGATAATGCTCCATTACATGAAACTAGTTTGTAACTTTCATATCAAAGTTTAATTGCAAAAAAAACTTATTCACTTTTTGTCTTTCTTGTACTTCTTTCTAACCCATTGATATCTGATTTTCTCTTCATTCTCTAGTAACACATATCACATTTATACATGATAAACTTTAAATCCAGTTACTTTTTGATAATTACATATGCGGGATGTTCTTTTTATTTTTAATTTAATGTGATGTTTTATTTTTAATAGGCTGTATTTGATGATAACCGATAACTTTTAATAGATTGTCATGATATATGTAAAATCTCATAGCTACTAAATTTAGTATTCACTACTAAAAATATGACATTTGATCAAATATTTGCAGTTATTAGTGATTTTATAACTACAATTATATATCAGCAACAATTAAACTTTATCGAATGATCTAATATATGAATGAACTTACTCGTATAGACGCACAAGTCTTATATTAATTATTTCTTTTATAATCTTTCACAACTAATAAATCAATCAATTTAGGTTGAAGACAAGTCCAATTTCTTGAATAAAATATATTACAATCAACATTATCATGATAGTTTTTAACTTCATCACTAATGAGTACGCTATCAACATTATCTTTTTTAATAGACATAATATCAACGTTAGCATTTTCAACAGGCACACTATCAAGAATTTCAACATTAATATTATCAATATAATGACTTTCATTTGTAATTAGTGATACTTTTATTAAAAATTTATCAAGAGTTTCTGCTTGAGATTGAATTAACTATTAAATTTTTTTCTTACGCTTAACATTTTCACATTCATACTTTCTATTCTTAAGAGACATAATAAAAAAACCTAAAATATCTCACTTTGTCTATCATGTTTGCTGATGATAACTCTACAATATTTACGAACAAACGATCTATTAGTAGTCCCTTTGTAAATTGTATTTTTACTTTAAATTATTGAATTTAGTATCAAGAAAATCTAACGGTTGTTAGAAATCCACCAAAACCTATGATGAATTTATATTAATCTTGACGAACAAGATTGTTATCACCACACAATGACAATGAAAAAAAAGAGAATTAAAGAAGAAAAGAGATTTGCCCACAAACTGTAGAAAAAATTTTATTCACCTGCAACTGTAAATACTGTGAATGAATGAATTGATTACAAAATTAGGGGTTACTCCCTCTATTTATAATTGAGTTTGCTTTCCCCCTAAGCCAAAAATCCCAAAACTATAAAAAGACCAAAATACATATTTTAGACCTAAATCAAATCAAATCAAATTTGTGTGTAGCAACTTACTTACAACACTTCGACACACCTTGTGTTCGAGCAACAACCTGCTTCGACACAAGGAATTACACTTTCAACACACCACCTAATTCATTGCGTCTAAGCTATCTATATTCATCATAACTCTTAGTCTTCTGAATACTTAGACCTGCACACCCTTCATCATGATGTCTACAATCTGATTCTCAGTTCTGCAGTGTTCCAAGTTCATCTTTCCATCTGCTACATGCTCTCGAAGATAATGGAACCTCATTTCGATGTGGTTACTTCGACCACGTGCTATCAGATTCTTCGCTAGGTTGATAGCTGATACGTTGTCGATCTTCATGATAATTGCTCCATGATCTTTATCTGTAATCTCTTCGACCAAGTTCACCATCCATGTTGTTTGACATGCACAAAGAGAAACAACTATGTATTTTGCTTCACACGATGATAATGCCACTACTATTTCCTTTCTCGAACTCCAAGCAACTAGTGCAACACCTAGCATGAACACATATCCTATTGTGGATTTTTGATCCTCAGCATCACTACACCAACTTGAATCAGTGTACCCCACTAACTTGTATTCTTTTCCATTATCAGCTGCAGGAAACAAAATGCCATAGTCGAGAGTTTCTTTGAGATACCTTAGTATCCTCTTCGTTGGTACTAGGTGCGATACCTTTGGCTTCTGTATGAATCTACTTACCATACCTACACTATATACTAAGTCAATCCTTGTGTGACAAAGGTATCTTAATGACTCAATAAATATTTTTTATTGGGTTGGATCGACATCATCTTCATCTGAATCTTTTGACAGTTGTAGTCTTAATTCTGCAGGTGTCAAAGTCGAGTTGCATTCTTCCATCTCAAATCTCTTGATAATTTCTCATGCATATCTTCTTTGATGCATCAACAAACCTTTACTACTCTTGTAGAATTCAATCCCAAGGAAATATGAAATATCACCCAGATCATACATTTCAAATTCCTTGCTGAGATCACCTTTGAAGTCTTCGATCTCATTTTGCAGCTACTTGTTATCAACAAATCATCGATATAGAGACATAGTATAAGAAATTCACTATTGATTCTTCTTACATATACTCCATGTTCAGTTGTTCACTTCACAAATTTCTTATCCCTTATAAAGCTATCTATATTCTTATTCTAAGCTCTTGGAGCTTGCTTCAATCCATACAGGGCTTTATGCAGCCTGTACACCTTTCTCTCTTTGCCATGCTTCACAAACTCAACTGATTGTGTAACATAAACTTCTTCATTTAAGGGGCCATTTAGGAATGCACACATCACATCCATCTGACATATGTGCCAACTGTTTATTTATGCTATACCAACAACCAACCAGATTGTTTCAATTCTAGCCATAGGTGCAAAAACCTCATCGAAGTCTATTCCTTATTTCTGGAGAAATCCTTTTGCCACGAGCCTTGATTTTTGTCAAGTTATTCCCCATTTGGAATTCATATTTATTTTATATACCCATTTGACATCAATTGCCTTCTTGCTTTGAGGCAATTCTACAAGTGACCAAGTATTTTTGTCTTCGATGGACTTAACTTCTTTGTTCATTGCTTTCACCCACTTCGAATTCTTTAATACTCCAGTTACATTGACAGATTTGACATATACATAGAAAGCATAATGTACCAACTCACCTTTATCATCAACCACATCATCTGATGTAATTACACAATCTTGCAACCTTGCAAGCATGTGCCTTGTTCTCTGAGGTCTGCTTGGTCGCGGTTAATCTATAACTTCCTCTTGTCGAACTTCTCTTTCAACATGAGTTTATGGTTCTTCAAGTAAGATTCTCATTGAATCCTTCTTGACATTTTCTGTCCAATCCCATTCCTTAAGCTCATATATGATCACGTCCCTGCTGATCACAATATACTTGCTCACCGGGTCGAACAACTTATAACCTCCCGTCGAATGATATCCTACTAGGACATTTTGACTCGAATTGTCATCAAGTTTTCTTCTCAACTGATATGCCACATATCTATGTGAAATAGATCCAAATACCTTCAGATGACTCAAGCTCGGCTTCACACCAGACCAAAATTCTTCCGGAGTAATTCCTTATAACTTTTTCGTTGGACATCTGTTCAAAATATATGTTGCAGTCTGTAACGCGGTGGGAGAACTGACTTGGGATGTTTTGCGTTTGGTCGCAATTGTTGCATATAGCATGAGTCACCACCGACTTTTCTTTTATCCAATAAGAAAAGGATGAAAAGAACAGGAAAGACCTTTCAAGATTATTTCTTGAGTTTGGGGGGTAGATTATGAAAAGGGAAGGTGTTAGCACCCTTTTCGTCCATAGTTATCTATGGGATCTTAGTTGCTTGCTAGATCACTTGCTTTTGTTTGAAAGTGTGCTTTATGGTGTGGTTTTGAAAGTATTTTGAAAACGTGCCTTTGTAATAATTCTCGTCTCTATAAGAACGCATACAAAGTATTGTTTGGAAAATAGTTCAAAGAAGTGTTTGTTTTTGAAAATGATTTTGAAAAGGTGTCTTTGTAATGATTCTCGCCTCTATAAGAACGCATACAAAGTGTTGTCTTTTGAAAATGTTTCAAAATGAAAGTGTTGGTGTATAAAATGTTTTTTTATTGTGAGCAAGTAAGCAACTAGGAGCAATCTACCTACTCAAAAGGTCTTATGTTCTTTTCCTCCTCCTTTAGATGTTGCTATCTTACCATTGATTTGGTAAGAAGCCCCATCATTGGATGTAAAGGGAAGGGCGTGGGACGTTTGTATAGTCATAGAAGGAAACCTATGGTACATTTTAGCAATATCGTTTAGGGGCTAGATCGTTTACCGAAGGCAACATTGAGGGTCATCGAGGGACTACGATCTTTTATCGAGGGTTTTTTCTAAAACGCCCATATTCGAGAGACATGACTATTTTTCCGAGGAAACAAATGAGATTATCCTAGAGGTGCATGTGTGCAAAGTGTGTTTGATTTCATGCATTTAGTCTTTGATTATGGGTTATCTACTTGTTGTTTTTATCTTGCCATACATACCCTATTTTACCAGCAATCATACAAAAGTAATAAAAATGCAGAAAGATAAAATCCTACACTATTACAACCATAATGAATTGCATGAAAATATAAAGGAAAAAATGAAATAAAAGCAAGAAAAATGAAAGTCATTCGATTGAGGCAGAAGACCCTTCGATTATGCACTTTATGGCTTTCTTCGATTGGGGGCTGGCACCAGTGTAGGCGTGTCTTTCCATTGGGGCTTGGAGGCCAGCATGTTGTGCCTTTCGATTGGGGCCTGGAATCAGTGTAGGCATGCTTTTCGTCTGGGCCTAGAAGTCAACATGGTGTGTCTTCTGGTTGCCTCTTTCGTTTGACCTGGAGGTTAGTGTGGAAGCCAGAGGCTTTGTTTCCTACTTCCTGTTTCCTGTTTCTTTCGTTTGAACTCTTAAATAGCAATATGGCCTAAGGCCATGCTAGCATTCCCTTACAACCAGTTTTAATAATTAATGCAAGTTTAGGTAAACAAGAAGCAAAACGAAAGGGTTAGCTCTGAAAACATGTTAAAAGGGTGGAAACGAAAAGAACAATGGTATGTACATGCTTGAAATAAAAGAAAAGCTTATTCATATGTTATACAAGAAACGAAAAGCTCAAGGTTTGGAACAACTTACCTTGCTGGAGGCTGGAGGGTGTGCTGGACCTTGAAGTGGTTTCCTGGAATGTCCCTGGAATCAAAGAGAAGGAGAAAGGGTAACGTCTATACTGCTAGATTCGAAAGAGACAAACAAGTGAAATGGCTTTCCTGCTGGATTCGAAAGGATAACAAGATGTAAGGATGTTTCAGGTTCGAAGGGGACAAGAGTTTGGGATTCTGGGTTTGTGTTTGTTAGGTGTTTAAGTGCTTGAGAGCTTTATTGTGTTTGAGAGATTTTCTGTGTTTGAGAGCTTTATTGTGTTTGAGAAAATTTTGGAGATTCGTTCTTCTGGCCAAAAAGTCCTCTATTGAGCTTGCAAATGCTTCTCTATTTATAGAGAAAAGAATTAACATGTTTGAAGTAACCTGGTTTGTATGATGACAAACCATAGTTTGGTTAAAGGTGAAATAAGTCAGTCCCTTTTCGTTGTTCCCACGTTTCCAGTACAAGTGGGGACCTGCTGGAAGAAGATTGGACTTATGCTTTTGGCATTGCTTGTGTTCAGACAAAAATCAGGTTGGAAGCTGCTTTTGTGATAAAAGTACTCTCTATGAAAAAAAGGTATGTAGATTTGTTATTTTAACCAAAAATAGTATTATCCAGTAGGCAAAGCTTCGAACCTTTGTACAAGCTTTTGATTATGTAAAGATTTGGAAGCAACTTAGCCTGACAAGTGAGATTTGGAGGAAAGGCTATGATATTTGCTCAAACTTGCTTCGAAGGATCCAGAGTTGGGTTCGAAAGATGCTGATTCAAAGGAAACCAAAACTCCAATTGAAGCTTTGTGTGAAGGTGTCTCTTATCTAATCGAAGGCTTTCCTTCCAGAAGTCACATGGCCAAACGAAAGGGTGTATGCAGGAGGTCACTTCTTTGTGACTCAAGGAAAACATGTAAGGGGTCAATGATGCAATCGAATGACACTTTTCAGAAGGTTATTTCCTTATGAATCGAAGGAAGCTTTCAGAAGGTTATTGAATTTTTGAATCGAAGAAAACCAAAAGGAGGACTTTACTTCCTGAATCGAAGGATGTTGTTTCAAAGGGAAACAAAACTCAATTGAAGCTTGTATGAAGATTGTTTCCTTCTGAATCAAAGGAAGCTTTAAGGAATTCCTAGTCCAATCGAAGCAGTCTTGAAAGAGACTCAAGTCCAAACGAAACAAGGGAAATCGAAGAAGGCCTGAAGGAGACCAAAGTCCAATCGAAGCCTTGTGAATCGAAGTAGGTTTGCAGGGGACCAAAAATCCAATAGAAGCAAGGGAAATCGAAGAAAACTTATTTTTCTCCAATTTTGTTGAAAAGATTATTTTATCTGTTTTTCCCTTTTTAACAGTTTCCTCTAATTGTACTTGTGCAAGCTTGAACTATGAGAATCCTTATGAGAAGTGCCTTGAGAAATGAGAGGGAAATTTTAGGGTACAACAACTTCCCCTGTTCAATCTTCTTAAACCTGAAGAGTTAGACTGGCAAGCCTGTCATTCGTGACTTGAAGGTGGAAGATGATTGAACACTAAAGTGCCCAGAAATTTGCACTCGATGATATATTATTTGATCGTGTAGGGAATGAGCTTAAAGGTTCCATTTGGAGAAATGATGGAAAGTTGTTGGAGATGGGCTTATAGATGCCACCCAAAGTGACTGTGGAAGGTATCAGGATAAATCTTTTGGTTGATTTATACTGAAATAATAGATGTTCTTTGCCTGTTGTTAATCTGGAAGAAATAAATCTAACCAGAAGAGGTCTTCAATTTCCTGTTGTTAATTTGGAAGAAATAAATCTAACCAGAAGAGGTATTTGGTCGTCTGTCTTTAACTGGAAGAATTAAATCTAACCAGAAGAGGTCTTTGATTGTTTATTTGTGATGGGCATGTGTAGGGCTGTTTTTAGGAGACATATGAGAGGGAAGCCTGGGTAGAGCTGCTTCAGGATGAATCCATATGAAACTTCACCTAGAGTTTGAGAGAAGGATCCTGGGTAGGGAATGCTTCGGGATGAGTCCGTGTGAAACTGCATCTAGAAATGAGAAGGAACCTGGGTAGGATTACTTCATGACGAGTCCAGGTAAAAATGCATCTGGAATGAGAAGGAACCTGGGTAGGGTTACTTCATGATGAGTTCGGGTAAAACTGCATCTGGAAATGAGAAGGAACCTGGGTAGGGTTACTTCATGATGAGTCTTGGTAAAACTACATCTGGAAATGAGAAGGAACCTAAGTAGGGTTACTTCATGATGAGTCAGGGTAAAACTGCATCTGGAATGAGAAGGAACCTGGGTAGGGGTTACTTCATGATGAGTCTGGGTAAAACTGCATCTGGAATGAGAAGGAATCTGGGTAGAGTTACTTCATGATGAGTCCGGGTAAAACTTCACCTAGAATGAGAAGGAACCTGAGTAGGGTTACTTCATGATGAGTCCGGGTAAAACTTCATCTGGAATGAGAAGGCACCTGGGTAGGGTTACTTCATGATGAGTCAGGGTAAAACTGCATCTGGAAATGAGAAGGAATACATATAGGGTTACTTCATGGTAAGAAGGAATCCATGTAAGATTGCTTCATGATGAGCCTGTGTAAAGCTGCACCTGGTCACATAGGTAGTTGCTCTGTCTTGCTTCAGAAACTAATCTTGGACCTATTGAAAATTGTTGATGAGAGCCATCTGTTGATTGACCTTTTACTGAAAAGGTAAAACATTAGCTGTATGCAATGTCATGATGTATGAAATGCATGGTGTTCTCAAAATAAATGAGATTATGCCGTATGCATTTATCATGTATATAAATAGGATGTATGAAATGTGAAATGTTATTGACGTGTATCTTTGTCTGGGAAAATAAATCCTTGACAAATGCTGGGGAGCCTTGTGAAATGAAATCCCGGACCGCTGCTGTGGATGAAGAGTATGCTCCTCTTCGAACCTTGTTTCAGGATGTTTCCGCTGGGGATTCCTGTTTTTGTTGTTTGAGGAGAAATCTGCTAAGGAAGTTGACTTTGCTTGAGAAGAAAACTCTGTGGAGAGTGTTGATCTCTGTTTGGGGAAAAAGAGTTTAGGAGTCTTAGCTACTCGTTGCTCTATTGGGGAGTTATTCCTGACTGGAGAGAAACAAATGTTAGCTGTTATTTGGTCAAAATCCAGGCTTAGCAGCAAATTGTTAAGGATAAATGAAGTTGACTGTTATCTGGTCGTATTCCAGACTTCACAGCGACTTATTAGAGAAGATTAAATTAAATGTTATCTGGTCGGATTCCAAGCTTCGCAGGAAATTACTTGGGAGAGTGAAGTAAGGCTGTTATTTGGTCAGATTCCAGGCTTCGCATCAACTTTTTGAGGTGGATGAAGTTAATGGTTATCTGGTCGAGTTCCAGACTTCGTAATAACTTACTGGGGATGAAGTTGAATTGATATCTGGTCGGGTCCAGGCTTCACAGTAACTTGCTGAAGTTAACTGTTATCTGGTCGGTTTCCAGGCTTCACAGTAACTTACTGAATTTGATTGTTATTTGGTCAGATTCCAGGCTTCATAACAAATTCTTGAAAGGATGAAGTTGAACTGATATCTGGTCGGGTCCAGGCTTCACAACAACTTACTGAAGTTAACTGTTATCTGGTCGGTTTCTAGGCTTCACAATAACTTACTGAATTTGATTGTTATCTGGTCGGATTCCAGGCTTCATAATAAATTCTTGAAAGGATGAAGTTGAATTGATATCTGGTCAGGTCTAGGATTCACAACAACTTACTGAAGTTAACTGTTATTTGGTCGGTTTCCAGGCTTCACAGTAACTTACTGAATTTGATTGTTATCTGGTCGGATTCCAGGCTTCACAATAAATTTCTGAAAGGATGAAGTTGAACTGATATATGGTTTGGTCTAGGCTTCATAACAACTTACTGAAGTTAACTGTTATCTGGTCGGTTTCTAGGCTTAACAGTAACTTACTAAATTTGATTGTTATCTGGTCGGATTCCAGGCTTCATAACAAATTCTTGAAAGGATGAAGTTAAACTGATATCTGGTCGGGTCCAGGACTCACAACAACTTACTGAAGTTAACTGTTATCTGGTCGGCTTCCAGGCTTCACAATAACTTACTGAATTTGATTGTTATCTGGTCGGATTCCAGGCTTCACAATAAATTTCCAAAAGGATAAAGTTGAACTGATATCTGGTCGAGTCCAGGCTTCACAACAACTTACTGAAGTTAACTGTTATCTGGTCGGTTTCCATGCTTCACAGTAACTTACTGTTGTACCCCAAAATTTGCCCTCCCATTTCCCCAACATTTTCTCATCACAAAAACCTTGAAGATCAAGATCCAGTTAGGGTTTCCTCTGCTCAAGACTTCTCCTTGCACTGTGGACTCAAATTAGGGTTTGTGTTTGGACAAAGATGTTTTGACCTAAAATGCCTAAGATGACTTTCATTCTTCATATTGGACTCCCAAGTTTATCCATACCAAGTTTCAAGTCTTGATTCCAAGTTTTGCCCAGTCAATTGGACAGATGACCTAGAAATCAGCTGTATTGGGAAAAAGTCAACTGTGGCCAATTGACAGTCAAATCTCATGAAAATTGACCCACATCAACATTATGAACTCATATGGACCATTTGATCAAGTTTGGATCACAATTCCACAAGAAATTTGATCAGATCACCAAAAGGGCAAAATGGTCATTTTTAGGGTTTTGACTGCACAAAGGCAATTTTTGACTGTTTGACCTAGCCAATGGCAAACCAAGCTCACATATGGACTCAAGGACCCCATGGAATTGTCTTGACATTCTCAACAAGCTCAAAAGATCCCAAGTATACAAGATTGACAGTTGAATTTCCCAGTCAATTGATCAATTTTGACTGTATACTGAAAAATCAAACTTTGACTTTTTGGTCAAAATCACGAGTCAAGATTCATTTTTCATAAAAACATGCCAAATCATGAAACTTGTTCACCAAGAAACCAAGAATTGCAAATTAGGGTTTGAAATGGAATTTTTCATAACTTAGAATTTTTCTAAGTTATGGAAAACCCTAATTTTTTCCCAACTTTGCCCCACTTTTTCACCAAGATTCATTTGGATTCAAACAAAAGTCAAAACATGAAAGTTGTAGCTTGTTGCATAATATACAACTTTGATTCACAAAGTTTTCCCATTTGAAGCTTGTATCTCAAGTTACAAATTTTTGAATAAGGGCACTAAACCATTCTTAACTTAGTGAAAATTTGACCTATTTTGGACAAGTTTTTACCTAACTTCAAGACCATTTTCCATACACTTCCACTTGGAATTTCAAATTGCACTTCAAAGATGGATTGTAGTACACATTCCAAGCTTTCCAAAATGTCCAAGAACTTCTCAAACAACCTCATGGTTAGGGAGAATCGAATTTCACAATATGGCAAAAACTCACTTTGTTCATGACCAAGTTACATGTCCATAACCTTGCAATTTGAACTCAGCATGCCTTAAGCTAGATTACAGGTCCTTAAACCATCCAACACTCATAAATTTAATGCATATTCTTTGTGCCAAGACCATGTTCTTTGAGTTCAAGCATTGTCTAAAGGTTTAATCCCAAAGTAGATAAAGCAAATTAGCCATTTTTGTAAAAGGTAGCTTTATGTCAAATTGAAAATCCAACAAGTACATTGCAAATCTGATTGGCACAAGATTATGAGCATAAAACACTGATCAAGGAGGGATTATGCAGCACATTAGGGGGTCCTCTACATGCCTAGAAACACAAGTGGGCTTTTGTTGCTTAAGAAAGAAGAAAAGTGTCATAACATCACACAACTCTCATATCAGTTTAGGCACACTTAGACAAACTTATCAAACACATTCCAAAGACCAGAACCAAGCTTTTGCACGACCCTAGCACCTCTCAAACACTCCCCTTGCCATAATCACTCTCAAACTGCAAAAACAGGGCAAGGCCTGCAGTTTGAGTGCTATCTTTCATTTCTCTCAAGCTTTCTTGCCCAAACCAGTTCACACACCTTCCATACCATCTATGCAAGCTAACCAAAAGCAAAAACACGACCTGTAATCCCTCTAATTGGTTCCACCATTTTCACATTTCTGACTTGCAGGTGAAGTTCTCTAGCTCGATTCAGAAGCTTTCAAGACAAAGTAAACATTGGAATAGCATCCCTGGACCTCAAGGAAGCTTTTCCAATCATCACCTTGCACTGAAAGTTCCTACATTTCCAGATAGAACTTCAACTGAACAGGTAAGTTTTTGAATTCGTATCTCTCTTATTAGGCATCATTAGCCTTAAGTTTGTGAATAAACAATGTTCTACTCATGCCACTGAACATGTACGTTCTTTTACTTTTCATTTCTTTTGCCTGAGCTGTGAGAATTTAAGGTCTGAAAATGGTAGAAAATTTAGGTCAGGATTTGGGATTGTTAAAATTCTCTCTCATTTCTGAGAGTTAGGAGATGTTCTTTATATATTTGGAATCGTGGTTTCATGCTTAACATTTTTTGTGTTGGAAGTTTGTGCAAAAGATCAAAGAATCAGGATGTTTGAATGTTGGAACCAAACGCGCGTTTTTTGAACATTGTTTGCTGGAGGTTGAAGAAGACAGGTCTTCTGGGCTGGGCCTGTAATACTTTTCTTATTTGCACCACATAATTGCTTCTGAACCCCCTGAGCCCATTTTGTTTATTTCTTTGACTTTTTGACTTTTTCTTTTTTTGATTGACTTGTTTATTTTTTCTCATGACATTAAAAATATAAAAATATTTTTTCTCACCATTTTTGATTTTATTAGGCATTTATTTAATTTTCTTTTAGTTTATACATAAATAGATAAATATATATATCTTGTTTAAAATACTAAAAAATAGTACAAATGCATTTCTATATATTTTTATTTTTGTTTTACTTTCTGAAAATATTTTGTAGAAAAAAATTACTTTTTTTTATTAAATATTAAATATTATTTTTTATATATAATACATATTTAGAACTTAATACATAAATATATATATTTATTAATATACTTAGAATAAAATACTAAAAATATACATATTTTATTAATATTAAACACTAAAAAATCATTTTTGACAAATACTTCACTTTATTTTATTTTGTATATAATAAATAAATACTTGTATTAAATTAAATAATAATACATTTCATTTAATAAAAATTAGGGTTTTGCCCTAAATTCAAAAATACTCCAAAAAATAATATTTTTTTATTTTTTTATTTTCTTTTTATTTTACATCAATAATACTTTTCTTTCATACATATAAAAAACCCTTTTTTGCATTCTTGCATATTTGTTTTATTTCTATTTTATTTATGCAATTAAGTTATCTTGTAAATAATTCAAATCTTGATGTAATAGTTTTAGGTTTAAATTCCTTGTCAAAATCCCCATTTGAAACATTGTACCCCCTCCCATATTATTGTGTTGTAATAGCGTAGGAGTTTAAATTTCGCACTTTATCGCTTTCTAAATAACACAATGCTAGAATTAGGGTTTATATGCGAATAAAATGAACAAAATAGTTATGACCTAATCTCAAGACAAACAAGCATGAAAATGGACACACAAATCACACTTGCACCCCCTAGGGTATTCCACTTTGTTGCCTTCAAATAAATGGGCCATATTGCATGTTAGGTCTCTTTGGGCAAAACAAACAAATTGAATGATCATAGTCCCTCGATAACACTTTTCAAAATATTGCCAAAACAAATGATCAAGTCCCTTAAAGAAAATGCCCAAAGATACTTGGCACCATTGCAATTATGGTCCAAACGATGACCCGCGCCCGTCCCTTTCACATCCTAACATGAGATTGTCCACCAAATACAATGGTGGAACAAACTTATGAAAAGGGTTAAAACATAGCAATAGTCTTTGAGAAATTTAGGAGTAGATAAACTCTTAGTTACTTGAATCAAACTTGCAAAAACAAAACACTTGCCTATTTTCTAAAACACACCTCACAACACTTTCAAAACAACTTTCAAAAACAAATAAAAACTTTTTCAAAAGACATACATCTTTGTATACATCCCCACATGGATCATTACAAAGGTTGCCACCACATTGGCTTCTTTTCAAAACATTTTCAAACCCACACACAAGCACCATTTAAAACAATTGAAAACAAAAGGCAAGTGATCTAAGCAAGTAACTAAGAGCCCATGGATAACCATGGATAGAAAGGGTGCTAATACCTTCCCTTTCTATAATCTACTCCCCAAACCCAAGAAAAAAATCTCAAAGGTTTTTGCTGTGCTTTTTAAACCTTTCCTTAGGATAAAATAAAAAGTCGGTGGCGACTCTTGCTCAACCGAAACATCTGCGAAAACAAATGCAAAACCATAGTCAGTTCTCCCATCGTATCACAGAACTGGCGACTCTGCTGGGGATAATTTTAAAAGTGGAGTAACCTTAGGGCTTAGATCACCCTCTTGCATGACTAATTGTTTGAATTGTTTGCTTTATACTTTGGCTCTATTTGTTTGGGTTTGCAATCCTACACCCGGATTTTGGGAAACATTCATAGATAGCAATACGTTATGGAAACTGTGCGGGGTATACCGACACGGTCTAAGCAATAGCTATATTAGTGCGACATATTTGTGAGTACCGGTAACCCTTGAGTTCAATCAAGGAGAGTACGGGGCCGCTGAGTGATGTCACTAAGCACTAATGACCTAGAACCTTACTTGACCATCTTGGCCTTTTATTAGGGGTAGTGAGATGACCGGCTTTGGTGCAGTCCGAAGTTGGTAGATACTCGATACTACACTCATTGAGGGTTGTTTTCTTGGAATATTTTGGTCGCTAGTTAAGTGGCTAAACCAAAACAATGAACAATGAAAACAATCCAGTGATATTGAGCTCCTTAGAACCCAGTTACTATTTATAGGACAAGTTTTTTAAGCCAACTACACTCAAGAGGGTACTTACCTATGAAACCCCATGCAAGCCTGAAACCAGGGTTTGGTGTGATTTGCTTGTACATATGTTTTGTGCATACATCATAAACATCATAAAACATCATATGCATTCACTAACCATTTCAAGGGTTTTGGATCTTCATCTTTGTTCTTGTTTTGTAGGACATGGAAATTCCTCGCAGGAATACTATTCAAGTCAACCTTGTGAGAATCTCTCCTCAACTCAAGGAACTCACCTCAAGAATTCCGGAAAATTCATCCTTCAGTGAAAGACATGGTAGACTGCTTAGCCTAGTCAACACCAACATTGAAGAAGACATGATGAAAGTGCTATTCCAGTTCTTTGACCCTCTTCACCACTGCTTCACTTTTCCTGATTATCAGTTGGTACCCACTTTGGAGGAGTTTTCTCAACTTCTAAGAATCTCTATCCTTAATCAACTACCCTTCAACGGTACGGAAAAGGAACCAAAGCCGGAAGATGTTGCTCGAGCATTACATCTACAACCATCCGACATCAAGGGGCATTGGGAAACCAGAAGCGGCATCAAAGGATTCTTAGCAAAATTCTTGTTTGAGAAGGCACAAGAATGTTGGAACTCATTGGACCTACAAGCCTTTGAAGAGATTGTGGCACTCCTTATCTATGGGTTGGTCTTGTTCCCAAATCCTGACCAATTGGTAGATGTCAACGCTGTCAAAATCTTCTTGTCCAGAAATCCAATACCGACATTGCTTGGGGACATTCTTCACTCATTTTACACACGAACAATGAGAAAGAGGGGTGTTCTCATGTGCTGTACTCCTATCCTTGCAAGGTGGTTTATTTCGCACCTTCCACAATCTGTCTTGAAGAATGACCAAGGTACAAGGTGGTCCCAACGGTTGATGACTCTTACTCATTCTGATGTGCATTGGTGTTCTCGGTCCAGAGAAAATGTCATCATTGTCGATCATTGCGGAGAATTCCCTAATGTTCCTTTACTTGGAATTAGAGGGGGTATCACCTACAACCCTTGCCTAGCTTTGAGGCAATTTGGATATGCACGGAGGGATGGCCCTCATGATATGTTGATTCCTGACCTAGTTTTTGACTTCGACAACGATGCGGAAGGACTTCGCCAAAGATTCATCAGAGCTTGGGGAAAACTCAACAAGGTTGATAGCAAGACTCTGGGACACAAGAACTCCATCCCTCTTGAGCCCTATCTCAAGTGGGTACGAGCCCGAGCCCAAAGTCTAATGATGCCTTATCCTCATGTACTCCCAGTGATTAAAGAGCCCGTCAATGAAGGAGAGGTTCCATACACCATCCTACATCCAGACATGCCTACATCGTGGGAGGAAATGCAGAAAAGCTGGATTCAGCTCAAGGAGGAACGGAATACTTTTGAAGCTAGCTACTACGCCAGTGAAAAGAAGGTTCTAGAGCTTACCCGCCGACTCCACGAGCAAGAGGCCCTCAATACCTACATCGCACCAAAAAGGATACGCAATGTCTTTTTGCCTTAAGAAGTTTATTTTGTAATATTTGGCCCATGGGGCATTTATGTACTGACAAATTTCTTCTTATTAATATGACGTGCGTTCTTCTTTGTCTAAAACAATTTTGAATGTCCTAAATCCTTGAATGCATTGCATACATAAGCATACCATTCATCATGTGCATAAGCAGGTATTATCCCAGGTTTCCTTATCTGTCTGCTGTTTATTTCAGTAGGATGGATCTCGAGCAAACAATCAAAGACCTACAGGCTCAGAATGCACAGTTCCAGCAACTCCTGATGACCTTGGCTAAGGGTCAGGAGGATATCAAGACTCAATTGGGGAACAAAGACCCAGTGAAAAAGAAGAAAAAGAGACTCGGGGTGGCTACTTTGGGGAGAAGATTTGACGGAGAAGCTCAAAGAGTGCTTGAATTTCCTCCTACTTCTGATGAAGGGACCAGTAAGAGAGATGGAGCTGCGGTGCCTTCCGAGTCTGATGCGGAAGAAGAAGAGGTTGAAGAGGATGAAGATTATTCTGACCAACAATACCCTCCAGCTGATGATAAATACAAGGGTTTAGAAGACAGATTGGCCGCCATGGAGCTACAAAGAGTACCGGGTTTGGATTTTGAAGACTTGGGTGGTTGTCGGGATTGTGATTCCCCCAAAATTCAAAGTGCCAGTGTTTGTAAGGTATGATGGGCTGTCCTGTCCAAAAATGCATCTTAGGTCCTACGTGAGAAAGATCCAGCCTTATACGGCAGATAAAAACCTCTGGATTCATTTCTTTCAAGACAGCCTTTCTGGAGCTCAGTTGGAGTAGTTTTATCAGTTAGAGGGAACCAGTGTCCGAAATTGGGAAGATTTGGCCACCGCTTTCTACAAACAATACCAATACAATTCTGACCTTGCCCCTACTCGTACCCAACTTCAGGGTATGTCGATAGGAACAGGCGAAGGATTCAAAGAATACGCACAAAAATGGAGGGATTTGGCTGGCAGAGTGCAACCTCCTTTAACCGATCGCGAGCTTGTTGATATGTTTCTAGGGACCCTATCTGGGCCATTTTTCAATCATCTGATTGGTAACTCTTCCGCGGGGTTTACCGATTTGATCTTAACGGGCGAAAGGATAGAAGCTGGCATCAAGTCAGGAAAGATTCAGAAGGGTGTTGCTGCAAGTACTGAGAAGAGGCCTTTTAAGAAAGAAGCAAGTGCCGTCTATGGTCCTAGAAGACAAGTCAAGCCAGAAAGTCACCAAGCCGTCAATGCTCTGGTCATTTTAAAACCTGTTGCTGCTCCTCAGCAGTACAATCAACAAAGAAGTGAAAGGCCCAAGAGGCAGTATACTCGGCTGAGTATGACCTTATCTCAAATTTTACCCCAACTGTTATCAACCAACTTGGTGGGCACCAAAGAAGCTCCTAAAGTCGTGAATACTGCGTCTCCTAAGTATAACCCAAATGCCCGGTGTGCTTATCATTCTGATAGTCCCGGGCACACTACCGATGATTGTTGGGCCCTGAGAAACAAAGTGCAAGATCTTATCGACGCGAAGGAAATTCAGTTTGAAGCGCCTGAGAGACCAAATGTTGTAACTGCTCCTATGCCCCAGCATAGAGTAAATGCCATTGAGGAAGAATTGTATGCTGTTTCGGTGAATGAAGTTGTTACCCCTCTTTTGACTGTTAAGAGGAACTTACTACTAGCCGGTTTATTTCCGGGTTGTAGTAAGGGTTGCCTCCTGTGTGCTGTTATCCCTACCGATTGTCCACTGCTGAAATCAGGCATCCAAAGCCTAATGGATAGCAAGGAAATCCTGTTCAAGAAAACTGCTGTTCCGTTTGTTTCCATTGAAGAAATATCTGTTGTCACAATCTACAATCCTGCCAAAGCTCCCGTAAAGAAACCAGTCCAAATTATGTCTGTTGCACCCATCACTATTACTGTCCAGGGGCCTCTCCCGTATGAGTCTGATAAAGCTGTTCCATGGCATTATGGAGCCGACGTGTATGTGCTTGGGGTGAAGCAGGAGTTCAACACCAATACCAGTATCAGTAACATCACTGGTCCCGCCAAGATTACCCGCAGTGGTAGGCTCTTCTCGCCTGACATTGCACCGCCAGTTATCCGAAAACCTCTCACCATCACACCCGTAAGTGTGCATGTTCCAGTTCAAGTTCCTGTGTCTACTACTGCCGCCGAGTCTTCTGATACTCGGAGCAAAGAAGTTGCTACCGATTTGCCTGCCAGGACGGAGGCACCAAAAAAGAAGACTGCTGTGGAAGCCTCCCAACAAGAAATGGAGGAAATCCTTAAAATTATAAAAAAGAGTGACTTTAATGTTGTTGAACAGTTGGGGCATACGCCCTCCAAAATCTCTATGTTATCACTACTGCTATGCTCAGAGGCCCATGCAAAAGCCCTGATTTCATTTCTGAAAACGGCCCATGTGCCGCAAGAGACCTCCGCGGATCAATTCACCGACTGTGTGGCTAATTTGACGGCTGCCAATGGCTTGGGGTTCTCAGATGCTGACCTTACCGCCAAAGGGAAAAATCACAATGATGCCCTGCATGTTTCCATAGAATGCAGGGGCACTACTCTCGCACACGTGTTGGTGGATATCGGTTCTTCCCTGAATGTTTTTCCCAAGAAGGCATTGGATCGCTTGGATTGTGAGGGCCTGGATTTGAAACCTAGTAACATCATTGTTAGAGCCTTCGACGGTTCTAAGAGGATGGTGCACGGTGAAGTAGACATTCCTATTCGTGTGGGTTCCCAAGTCTTCGACTCAACATTCTATGTAATGGATATTCGTCCATCTTATTCCTGCTTGTTGGGTCGACCCTGGATTCACAAAGCTGGGGAAGTAACCTCCACTTTACACCAAAAGCTCAAATACCCTGTCAAAGGGAAGATTGTTACTGTGCAAGGTGAGGAGGAATACATGGTGAGTCACTTGAATTCATTCCGGTATATCGAGATGGACGGGGAGTTTATTGAAACCCCCTTTCAGCATTTTGAGGAAGTACCCCCAGTATTGGCATCGGCTGAGGCAGTGGTTGAAGAAGACTTTCCGTTGAAGATGGCGTCCTTGAGGGATGCCCGGGCTGTAATCGAGAAAGGCAATTATGCAAACTGGGGTCAGCTTCCTGACTTCACTCAAAAGAATGACAAGTTTGGGCTGGGCTTTACTGCAGAGGCTCAGAGGGCTGTGCGCAAGGAAAAGATCAGAAAGCCCCCGGTGTTTATCTCCAACCCAAGGGTGAATGCTATTGAGGAGGATGTGGAGGAAGCAGAGTTTGACAGTTGGATCTACCCGACTACCAGCAACGGACCGAGCAACTGGACGGCAAAGGATTTTACGCCTATCACATTTGTCACGCAGTAATTAATTTCTTTTGATTTCCAATTTGTAACAAACAATATGTTAAAACTTTGTTGGCTCGGTGTCCTACCCGGGGCATCGTAGCTCCATTTGTGAGGGATTTTTGTATGACATTTCCATATATCATCAATCAAAACATTGGATGTTTGTTGCATTTCAAATCTTGCGCTCTTTTTCTTTCTGTATTATATATTGCAAAACAGCTATATTTACACACACTCACTTATACAGGTTTCAATCCACTCTGGATCTCACTAGTAACAGCTCTGCTACCGCCAGTTATGACTTCGAGAATCCGATCAACTTGGCCGAAGACGAAGGTGAAGATGATTGTGAAGTGCCGGGTGAGCTTGCAAGACTGCTACTCCAGGAAGAGAGGGCTATTCAACCACATGAAGAGCCGGTGGAAACAATTAACCTGGGTACTGAGACAGATAGGAAAGAGGTCAAGATCGGTGCCAATCTAGAGCCCAGCGTGAAGCAACGATTGATCCAGATGCTACAGGATTACATGGAGATATTTGCTTGGTCCTATGAAGATATGCCTGGTTTGGATGCCGACATTGTAGTTCATCACCTGCCAACCAAGGAAGACTGTCCTCCGGTAAAGCAAAAGGTCCGCCGTATGCGCCCAGAGATGTCTGAAAAGATCAAGGCTGAAGTTATGAAGCAATTCGACGCCGGGTTTCTAGCAGTAACTTCTTACCCTCAGTGGGTCGCCAATGTGGTACCAGTGCCGAAGAAGGACGGTAAAGTCAGAATGTGTGTCGACTACAGGGATTTGAACAGGGCCAGCCCCAAGGATGATTTTCCTCTACCTCACATTGACGTCCTCGTTGACAATACTGCTCAACACAAGGTGTTCTCCTTCATGGATGGTTTTTCAGGGTATAATCAGATCAAGATGGCTCCGGAAGATATGGAAAAGACTACCTTTGTGACTCAGTGGGGCACTTTCTGTTACAAGGTCATGCCATTCGGGTTGAAAAATGCTGGGGCAACCTACCAACGCGCCATGGTTGCTTTATTTCATGATATGATCCATCATGAGATTGAGGTATACGTTGATGACATGATTTCAAGGTCTCAAAATGAGGAGGAGCACCTTGATCATTTGAGGAAGCTATTTGACCGACTGAAGTTATATAAGCTGAGGTTGAATCCCAATAAATGCACCTTTGGGGTAAGGTCCGGAAAATTGCTAGGCTTCATTGTAAGTGATAAGGGTATTCAAGTGGACCCTGCCAAGGTTAAAGCCATTCAAGAGATGCCAGTTCCTAAGATAGAGAAAGAAGTCAGAGGCTTCCTGGGACGACTGAATTACATTGCCCGATTCATCTCACATCTGACTGCTACTTGTGAGCCAATCTTCAAATTACTGAAGAAAGATCAAGTAGTACGCTGGAATGATGAATGTCAGGCTGCCTTTGAAAGGATAAAGGAATATCTCCAAGAGCCCCCCATTCTTATGCCACCAGTGGAAGGAAGACCTCTAATATTATATTTAACAGTACTTGATAATTCAATGGGGTGTGTGCTAGGGCAGCATGACGAGTCTGGCCGAAAAGAGCACGCTATTTATTACTTGAGCAAAAAGTTTACCGACTGTGAGTCTCGTTACTCACTGCTTGAGAAAACTTGCTGCGCTCTAGTATGGGCTGCTCGCCGGCTGAGACAGTATATGCTGACTCACACTACTCTATTAATTTCAAAGATGGATCCCATCAAGTACATATTTGAAAAGCCTGCTCTGTCTGGAAGGATAGCGAGATGGCAAATGATCTTGACAGAATATGACATCCAGTATACAACTCAGAAAGCCATTAAGGGAAGTGTACTGGCAGATCATTTGGCACACCAACCTGTGGACGATTACCAATCATTGAACTTTGATTTTCCAGACGAAGACATCATGGTGGTAACTGACTGTGAAGTACCTGGACCGGATGAAGGACCTGAGGAAGGATCCCGATGGTCTATGCATTTTGATGGAGCCTCCAATGCTTTGGGTAACGGCGTCGGCGCTGTAATCATATCTCCCAAAGGAACTCATACTCCACTCACCGCCCGATTGTGCTTCAACTGCACCAACAACATGGCAGAATATGAGGCATGCATCATGGGTCTGCAAGCTGCAATCGACTTAAGGATCAAATTTCTGAGTGTCTTCGGAGATTCCTCTCTCGTGATCAATCAGATCAAAGGCGAGTGGGATACGAAGCACCCAAATCTTATTCCTTACAAGGAGTATATGTTGACCTTGCTTCCCCACTTTGAAGAAATAACTTTTGAGCACTTCCCAAGAGAGGAGAATCAGCTAGCGGACGCACTAGCTACAATGTCTTCAATGTTCAAAGATAAGTGGGACAATGAGGCTCCCCGGATCATTATCTGGAAGTTGGATGAACCCGCATACTGCTGCGAGCTTGAGGCTGAAAAGGTGACTGAAAAACCCTGGTATCATGAGGTGAAGAGGTACTTGGAAGCTCAGGAATAACCTGAAGGTGCATCCGTCAATGACAAGAAGTTCATGAGGAGGTTTGCGGCAAAATTCTTCCTCAGCAACGACATTCTCTACAAAAGGAATCATGATTCAACTCTACTGCGTTGTGTGGATAAGGCTGAAGCAGAGAAGATCATGATAGAATTGCATGAAGGTACATTCGGAACACATTCCAGTGGGCACACCATGGCGAAGAAAATCCTTAGGGCAGGATATTTCTGGTCCACAATGGAAGCCGATTGTTACCAACACTCCCGAACTTGTCACAAATGCCAGATCTATGCTGACAAGGTGCATATTCCTCCAGTTCCTCTGAACGTCCTGACGGCACCTTGGCCTTTCGCAATGTGGGGGATTGATATGATCGGTGAGATCCGACCGACAGCATCCAATGGGCATCGCTTCATCTTGGTGGCGATCGATTATTTCACAAAGTGGGTTGAGGCAGCTTCCTACGCAACGGTAACCAAGAGCGTCGTGGCACGTTTTATCCGGCATAATCTGATCTGTCGATACGGCGTCCCGGAAAGAATCATTACGGACAATGGTACCAATCTCAACAACAAGATGATCACTGAACTCTGTGAACAATTCAAGATACAACACCACAATTCTTCTCCCTACCGGCCGAAGATGAATGGGGCTGTAGAGGCAGCCAATAAGAATATCAAGAAAATTGTGCAGAAGATGACAGTGACTTATAAAGATTGGCACGAGATGTTACCGTTCGCTCTTCATGGGTACCGTACCTCAGCAAGGATGTCAACCGGGGCAACTCCCTTCTCCTTGGTCTATGGCATGGAGGCAGTCTTGCCAATTGAAGTCCAGATACCCTCTCTCCGAATAATGAAGGATGCAGACTTGAGTGAAGATGACTGGATCCAGACTCGACTGGATCAATTAAATCTGATTGACGAAAAGAGACTCACCGCTATCTGTCATGGTCAGACGTATCAAAAACGGATGATCAGGGCATTTAACAAGAAAGTCAGACCACAGGAGTATCAAGTTGGGGACCTGGTAATCAAACGCATCATCCTTCCTCAAAGTGATCCCCGGGGCAAATGGACCCCTACATATGAAGGGCCATTTGTGGTTAAGCATGTGTTCTCAGGAGGAGCCATGATCCTAACCACCATGGATGGTGACGACCTTCCTCACCCCGCCAATGCAGACATAGTGAAAAAATACTACGCATAAATAAAAGACCTGCTAGGTTGACATACCTAGGCAAAAATTAGGGCTTCCCGGCGAATCAAAAGGGTTCGGGCAAAAATAAGGGATGAAATGAATAAAAATATGTACACCCGGCAAGTCGAAAACCTGAAAAGGCGGCTTGGGAAAAAATGGGTATCCCGGTGGGCTGAAAACCCGAAAGGGCGGTCCAGGCAAAAGTTAGGGATAAAGCGTAACACTATGTCTCATTGGATCACTTCGCATCCGGAATTCGGCGTCAACTATCTGGCTCAGACTTCGGCACCGACCAATCAGCTTCATCTTCAACTATGCAGCAAAGCGATGAGACGCTTGGAGACATAAAGACGATAGCAGAGTTGGAACCCAGTGGGATTGTTCACATAGCTGTTTTGTTTTCTTTTCAAAAATTGTAAACTCTATGTTATTTGGCGGCGTCCTCTTACTAGGATGTCAGCCTCTTGTACAAAAAACGCCTATTCACAGGCAAAATTCAAATCAACACAAATTCATTTGTCCATACGAATTGCCATTTGTTTTTTTCCCTCTTTCTGTTTTGTCTTGCGAAGAACATCCAATGTTCATTTTTGATATATGCATTTGACATTAAATTGCTGATTCATAAATGTTTGCATAAGAAACAAAAGATTAATTACAGGTGACATCAGAAACAGGGGCAATGTGAAATTGCCTGATGCAGTCTGGTTGCTTTGTCTGCCAAGGTACCAAGGTAGATTCGACTGAAGAATGTGATCAAATGATCTCAGCACCCCGCAGAGTAAGACAAGATTCAACAATACTTTCCCCAAGCAGAGTTGACTCCCCGTCAATCCTGGAAAGGCACAACATTCCCCGGCAGGTCTTAAAGCTCATCCCCAGTAGATTCTGGAAGCTTGTTCCCTGCAGGGTACGGACGTGTCTCCCGAGTTTTATTCAGTGTTATTTCCTCACAAGGACTTATAACTGGGTTATCCTCAACTAACTGCCACGGAAGATCGCCCTCGGCAAAGTTCTTCCATTCCCCAGCGGAGTTTATCTTTCATTATCCCCAGCAGAATCCATCATTGAAGTTCTCAGCAGGCCTCTCGTCAAACTTCAGCAAAGTATCTCTGCCACAGAGCAACTCCTCGGCCGTTCGTCAAGGATTTATTTTCCTAAAACGAAATTACAGTCATAAACATTCCACATTTCCATACATCTTGCTTAACATACATGATAAAGTGCATACAACACTATCTCATGTTGGACATCATGACATCATGCATATCATACGTCATGACATTGCATACAACTTATGTTTTTGCCTTTTCAGGAAAAAGACAATCCCAAAGACAACTACCTTCAACTGTCACAATTCCAGATTCGACTCCTGTATCTAGCCAGGGCATATCTGTTGACCACATTTCCAGACTCGATTCCTGTATCTAGCCAGGGCACGTCTGAAGAGTTCGAAGATTCGATTCCTGTATCCAGCCAGGGCACATCAATCAACTACAACATTTCCAGATTCGACTCCTGTATCTAGCCAGGGCATATCTGTTGACCACATTTCCAGACTCGATTCCTGTATCTAGCCAGGGCACGTCTGAAGAGTTCGAAGATTCGATTCCTGTATCCAGCCAGGGCATATCTATTGACGACTATTTCCAGATTCGACTCCTGTATCCAGCCAGGGCACATCTGTGAACAACCGATTGTAGATTCGATACCTGTATCTAGCCAGGGCATATCTACATAAGGAGACTGAAGATCAAACACCTGTAACAAGCCAGGAAAACATCTGCCTCTCTCAAATACACAAGTTCTCGCTAAGGAATTTCTTATGCGATCAACACTTCCAAATGGCATCTATAAGCCCATTCCCGACAAGGTTCTGTCACATCTCCAGATGGCATCTATAAGCCCATCTCCCTATCCACCATCTCTCCAAATGGCATCTGTAAGCCCATTCCCGACATCACATTGTTGAGACTCTAACATGCGAGTGCAAATTTCCGGGCACTCTAGTGTCCAATCTCCTTTTACCCTCAAGTCACGAAAGGCAAACTTGCCAATCTAACTCTTCAGGTCCAAGAAGATTGAACAGGGGCAACTTTTGTACCCCAAAATTTTCCCTCCCATTTCCCCAACATTTTCTCATCACAAAAACCTTGAAGATCAAGATCCAGTTAGGGTTTCCTCTGCTCAAGACTTCTCCTTGCACTGTGGACTCAAATTAGGGTTTGTGTTTGGACAAAGATGTTTTGACCTAAAATGCCTAAGATGACTTTCATGCTTCATATTGGACTCCCAAGTTTATCCATACCAAGTTTCAAGTCTTGATTCCAAGTTTTGCCCAGTCAATTGGACAGATGACCTAGAAATCAGCTGTATTGGGAAAAAGTCAACTGTGGCCAATTGACAGTCAAATCTCATGAAAATTGACCCACATCAACATTATGAACTCATATGGACCATTTGATCAAGTTTGGATCACAATTCCACAAGAAATTTGATCAGATCACCAAAAGGGCAAAATTGTCATTTTTAGGGTTTTGACTGCACAAAGGCAATTTTTGACTGTTTGACCTAGCCAATGGCAAACCAAGCTCACATATGGACTCAAGGACCCCATGGAATTGTCTTGACATTCTCAACAAGCTCAAAAGATCCCAAGTATACAAGATTGACAGTTGAGTTTCCCAGTCAATTGATCAATTTTGACTGTATACTGAAAAGTCAAACTTTGACTTTTTGGTCAAAATCAAGAGTCAAGATTCATTTTTCATCAAAACATGCCAAATCATGAAACTTGTTCACCAAGAAACCAAGAATTGCAAATTAGGGTTTGAAATGGAATTTTTCATAACTTAGAATTTTTCTAAGTTATGGAAAACCCTAATTTTTTCCCAACTTTGCCCCACTTTTTCACCAAGATTCATTTGGATTCAAACAAAAGTCAAAACAGGAAATTTGTAGCTTGTTGCATAATCTACAACTTTGATTCACAAAGTTTTCCCATTTGAAGCTTGTATCTCAAGTTACAAATTTTTGAATAAGGGCACTAAACCATTCTTAACTTAGTGAAAATTTGACCTATTTTGGACAAGTTTTTACCTAACTTCAAGACCATTTTCCATACACTTCCACTTGGAATTTCAAATTTCACTTCAAAGATGGATTGTAGTACACATTCCAAGCTTTCCAAAATATCCAAGAACTTCTCAAACAACCTCATGGTTAGGGAGAATCGAATTTCACAATATGGCAAAAACTCACTTTGTTCATGACCAAGTTACATGTCCATAACCTTGCAATTTGAACTCAGCATGCCGTAAGCTAGATTACAGGTCCTTAAACCATCCAACACTCATAAATTTAATGCATATTCTTTGTGCCAAGACCATGTTCTTTGAGTTCAAGCATTGTCTAAAGGTTTAATCCCAAAGTAGATAAAGCAAATTAGCCATTTTTGTAAAAGGTAGCTTTATGTCAAATTGAAAATCCAACAAGTACATTGCAAATCTGATTGGCACAAGATTATGAGTATAACACACTGATCAAGGAGGGATTATGCAGCACATTAGGGGGTCCTCTACATGCCTAGAAACACAAGTGGGCTTTTGTTGCTTAAGAAAGAAGAAAAGTGTCATAACATCACACAACTCTCATATCAGTTTAGGCACACTTAGACAAACTTATCAAACATATTCCAAAGATCAGAACCAAGCTTTTGCACGACCCTAGCACCTCTCAAACACTCCCCTTGCCATAATCACTTTCAAACTGCAAAAACAGGGCAAGGCCTGCAGTTTGAGTGCTATCTTTCATTTCTCTCAAGCTTTCTTGCCCAAACCAGTTCACACACCTTCCATACCATCTATGCAAGCTAACCAAAAGCAAAAACACGACCTGTAATCCCTCTAATTGGTTCCACCATTTTCACATTTCTGACTTGCAGGTGAAGTTCTCTAGCTCGATTCAGAAGCTTTCAAGACAAAGTAAACATTGGAATAGCATCCCTGGACCTCAAGGAAGCTTTTCCAATCATCACCTTGCACTGAAAGTTCCTACATTTCCAGATAGAACTTCAACTGAACAGGTAAGTTTTTGAATTCGTATCTCTCTTATTAGGCATCATTAGCCTTAAGTTTGTGAATAAACAATGTTCTACTCATGCCACTGAACATGTACATTCTTTTACTTTTCATTTCTTTTGCCTGAGCTGTGAGAATTTAAGGTCTGAAAATGGTAGAAAATTTAGGTCAGGATTTGGGATTGTTAAAATTCTCTCTCATTTCTGAGAGTTAGGAGATGTTCTTTATATATTTGGAATCGTGGTTTCATGCTTAACATTTTTTGTGTTAGAAGTTTGTGCAAAAGATCAAAGAATCAGGATGTTTGAATGTTGGAACAAAACGCGCGTTTTTTGAACATTGTTTGCTGGAGGTTGAAGAAGACAGGTCTTCTGGGCTGGGCCTGGAATACTTTTCTTATTTGCACCACATAATTGCTTCTGAACCCCCTGAGCCCATTTTGTTTATTTCTTTGACTTTTTGACTTTTTCTTTTTTTGACTGACTTGTTTATTTTTTCTCATGACATTAAAAATATAAAAATATTTTTTCTCACCATTTTTGATTTTATTAGGCATTTATTTAATTTTCTTTTAGTTTATACATAAATAGATAAATATATATATATATCTTGTTTAAAATACTAAAAAATAGTACAAATGCATTTCTATATATTTTTATTTTTGTTTTACTTTCTGAAAATATTTTGTAGAAAAAAATTACTTTTTTTATTAAATATTAAATATTATTTTTTATATATAATACATATTTAGAACTTAATACATAAATATTTATTTATTAATATACTTAGAATAAAATACTAAAAATATACATATTTTATTAATATTAAACACTAAAAAATTATTTTTGACAAACACTTCACTTTATTTTATTTTGTATATAATAAATAAATACTTGTATTAAATTAAATAATAATACATTTCATTTAATAAAAATTAGGGTTTTGCCCTAAATTCAAAAATACTCCAAAAAATAATATTTTTTTATTTTTTTATTTTCTTTTTATTTTACATCAATAATACTTTTCTTTCATACATATAAAAAACCCTTTTTTGCATTCTTGCATATTTGTTTTATTTCTATTTTATTTATGCAATTAAATTATCTTGTAAATAATTCAAATCTTGATGTAATAGTTTTAGGTTTAAATTCCTTGTCAAAATCCCCATTTGAAACATTGTACCCCCCTCCCATATTATTGTGTTGTAATAGCGTAGGAGTTTAAATTTCGCACTTTATCGCTTTCTAAATAATACAATGCTAGAATTAGGGTTTATATGCGAATAAAATGAACAAAATAGTTATGACCTAATCTCAAGACAAACATGCATGAAAATGGACACACAAATCACACTTGCACCCCCTAGGGTATTCTACTTTGTTGCCTTCAAATAAATGGGCCATATTGCATGTTAGGTCTCTTTGGGCAAAACAAACAAATTGAATGATCATAGTCCCTCGATAACACTTTTCAAAATATTGCCAAAACAAATGATCAAGTCCCTTAAAGAAAATGCTCAAAGATACTTGGCACCATTGCAATTATGGTCCAAACGATGACCCGCGCCCGTCCCTTTCACATCCTAACATGAGATTGTCCACCAAATACAATGGTGGAACAAACTTATGAAAAGGGTTAAAACATAGCAATAGTCTTTGAGAAATTTAGGAGTAGATAAACTCTTAGTTACTTGAATCAAACTTGCAAAAACAAAACACTTACCTATTTTCTAAAACACACCTCACAACACTTTCAAAACAACTTTCAAAAACAAATAAAAACTTTTTCAAAAGACATACATCTTTGTATACATCCCCACATGGATCATTACAAAGGTTGCCACCACATTGGCTTCTTTTCAAAACATTTTCAAACCCACACACAAGCACCATTTAAAACAATTGAAAACAAAAGGCAAGTGATCTAAGCAAGTAACTAAGAGCCCATAGATAACCATGGATAGAAAGGGTGCTAATACCTTCCCTTTCTATAATCTACTCCCCGAACCCAAGAAAAAAATCTCAAAGGTTTTCGCTGTGCTTTTTAAACCTTTCCTTAGGATAAAATAAAAAGTCGGTGGCGACTCTTGCTCAACCGAAACATCTGCGAAAACAAACGCAAAACCATAGTCAGTTCTCCCACCGTATCACACTTACTAAATTTGATTGTTATCTGGTCGGGTTCCAGGGTTCACAACAAATTTCTGAGAACATGAAGTTAATTGTTTTCTGGTCGAATTCCAGGCTTCACAACAACTTTCTGAAGTTAACTGTTATCTGGTTGGTTTTCAGGCTTCGCAGTAACTTGTTGGGGATTGTAGAGCAGTCTACTGGGGAAGAGGATTTGTGGTCCCTTGATCTGTAACAGTCGGAGAGGCAAACTCAAGTTGGGGAATCTGTAGTTTGTTGGGGAAATAAATGTAAGTTTAGATGCGCCTAAGAGGGGGGGTGAATTAGGTTCTTTAAAACTTTTTCTGAATTGTATGAATATTTTTGCACGAGTTTCTTTTCTTTCTTTTTCTGATAAGTGATGAAAGCAGTAAATGTGGAAAGTAAAAAACACAGAGATGTATCATGGAAACAAGGATACAATAGTTTGTTTGATTTGCATAAGAGTTTGAAAGGTGAAAGAGCAATGTCAATCACTTGATTGATCTTTTCTATTCAATATGAAATTTAAGATGGAATACTCTTCTAAGTGCTCAAGAACAATTTTCAGTATGCATATGAAAATGATGAACAAAAATCTTGAGTATAGAGAGTATGATCAAAAGAATAGAAAGTAATAGTTGTTAGTTGTTGTACCCCAAAATTTGCCCTCACATTTTTTCCATAAGAAATCACAGCTTCAGGCTTTTCCTGATTTTTCAGATTGGCTCAAGAATCGGTCAAACAGACTTTTCTCGTCAGTCAGACAAAATTAGGGTTTTCATTGGTTTTCATGGCTCTAGGACAATTCAAACAGTTGGTTTAAGTTTTGGTTGATTTTGGCTCAACTTCGATCAGGCGAACGCTTCTTTGGCATTTAATCAGGAATTAGGGTTTTTTATGCGCGGTTCCTCAGAAAGGTTTAACTCTACAGTGTTTTTCAAGATATTCCGAGATTTGGATTGAATTCACATTTGTTTGACTAAATCAGTGGAAGGATGCATTGGGTTTGAATTTGCAATGTTTGATTAAAGTCAGTAAAGGGAAAAAGCGTCTGGGCAATTGCTGTGATTAACTGTTGTTTTGCTTTGGATGTTGGAAGCGCCAGGTTTAATTGATCAATACTGAAGCAATGTTTATTTAATTATTTATTATTCTAAGATTAAATGATTGGAATTTATTTTCAATTATTATAATTAAAGAATTATAAATAATAAAATGAACAATTGAAAAAAGGATAAAAAGAATTAACTGGATTAAAAGAATTTTTATTTCATCTTTAAATATTTGTTACAATTATTATTTAGATACAAGTATTCATTTACGAGGTATTTACAATAATAATAGTTACAATGATTAAATTTAAAATAAAACTATCCTATTTTTTCTAAGTATTCCTAAGTCTCCAATTCTTCATTTTTCATTTGGTGATACCCCTCTCCATTTAATTTTTATCTGCAAAAGAACAAAAGAAAAATCAGAAGCAGATAAATAAATAGAAGACAGACAGATAAAAAAGTTCATCATTAAGGGCAACTGACTGGGATCAGTTAGCCCTCTCTGCAAATCACGGGATTTCTCCCGGTTCACAAAGAGGGATGAATATTCGCTTGCTAAACTTTGAATGCACAAATATAAAGAATGCACAAGTCAAAATTGTCAAACCACTGCACAGTTCAAAACAAACAGAATGGCCTAACCACAAAGTCCAAACTGAATCACAAATTCCAAACTGTCCACAAACTGTCAAAGATGTCAAACAAGTACAAGGCTACTCAAAGCTTTAAAAAAGAAGATATGGAAAGATAACAAGAAGCACAAAATCTGGAAGAAAAGAGACAAATATGCAGAGTAAGCATGTTATGCAAGCAAGCTATTCGTTTCATCATTTCCCAAGTGCTGCCCTTTCAGTAAAAGTACAAAGCATAAACATTTTTTTAATGCTAAAGTCGTACTGGAGAGAGAAGAAGAGAGCAAAGAAATCAGGCTTACAGTTTAGGCTTGAGAGATAGGAAAAATATAAAAGAACCGGTCAATAGAACAGTAGGAGGAGGCAGCAAAACAACATAAACAAAAGAAAAACCAGTTCACCCAAAAAAGACCTTCCAGCCTTAAACCAGCAAAGGCATTAAACCTGCTGAAGCCTCAATCAAAGCTCTAAGCCTGCATTAAGCCTAAAACCTGTAATAACCAGTATACTCACAACAAACCTGGAAAGCCATAACCAATATACTCACAACAAACCAGTAACGCCCAACCTGCCTGAAGCCTAAACAAAAACTTGTCAAGCAAAAGCCCAGGCCATAACCTGCACAAACCTGTTGTCCAACCAAAGTCAAAAACCAACAAGCTAAGAACCTGTCAAAAGGCTTCAACCTGTTTTCAAGCCTTAAACCATAGAACCTGTAATAAAACAACAAGAAACCTGTCCAGCTCTAAAGCCTAAGCCACAAAAAGCCATAGCCATGAACCAGAACAACATAAGCCTAAAAACTGATTCAAACCTTCTAATATTAACCTGACCAAAGGCCAAGCTTAGCCTGAAGCAAGTCTTACCAGTTTCCAAACCCACTTAAGCCCTCAGAACTGTAAGTTCATCATGGGGCTATCATTATCACATCCAAGCATCAAGACAACCAAACAAAAAGGAAATGTTCAAGGCAACACAAAGGCCTCAGAAATATTTTCTTCATAGGCAAATCAAATAGGTAACAGAAGCAAAGCAAAGAAAGAAGAAGGAAAGCTAGTCAAAACAAAATGTTTCAACAATAGCACATTCAGAAGCATACATGGGCAAGCACAAATATCTCAAGGCAACTCAGAAGCATACTCAGCAAGCCAAAGAGGAAGAAGGGACAAAGAAGCGTGCATAGGCAAAGGCAAGGCAACCCGAAGAGAAGTAAAAAGAAGCATCTCAGTATATCAAGCTCTCAAGTGATCATCATCAAGCATATCAATAAAACAATATTCAAGCATACAGGAAAGGCATCAAGACAGCAAGAAGAGGAAAAAGACGCTAAAGCTAGGTTTTCAATATCATCATCAAACCAAAAGTAAGACACAAGTACCAGGGTCTCCGAGCAAGCACAGCCTCATCAAGTTCCCCTCACCGTCAAAGCCTCCAGAGCGCCTCCGACCCCACCTCTCCTCCATATCCAGAAAACGAAGGTAGTATGTCTTTCTCTCTTTCCTTCCACCACCTCAACAGAAAACCAAGTTTAATCAAGATCAATAATCACAAAATCATAACATGCAAAATCGTAAAAAACGTATAAAATGTCAAAATCAAACCTTGCTTCGTAAAACCATTGGGCTCGAATTATGGAGGAAGGAGAGATTAGGTGATGGCGCTGGTGGCTAAACAGAGGGAGTCGTATTCAGAAGATAATCGGAGAAGGTGAAGTGAAGTAAACGAACGGCGCCGCTGCAAAGTTCTCAAACCCTAAGTCCTCCAAATGAAACAAAAGCTATCTAACCCTAAAAACCTTGTTTCAATTAATTTGGGCCTAACCCGTTTCAGCCCACTGCAAGCTGGGCACACACCCCCCTTTTTCTCTTTATTTATTCTTTTTGTTTTATTTCGTTTGGGCCCAAGCCCATTTATTTCTTCTTTCCATTTCCTTTTTTACAAATTAAAATTTTTGTTTATTTTCTTTTAACATAACTCTTTTTTTTTGAGATGATACACTAGTTTTGTATAGAAAAATATTAATACATAAAAATCATTTTTAAGTTAATACATTTTCTTTTCTTAAAAACATTATTTGTACATAAAGCAATAATATATAATATAATTAAAACACTAAAACATTTTTCTTTTTTTTGTTGTTTTGTTTTATTAAAACATTTTATTTATACAATGACACATGATATAATGGAATTAAAAACTTTTCTTTCCTTTCTTTTATTAAAATGTTCTTATTTGTAAAAATACATAAAAGAATAGAATCTAAAATGTTTTCCTTTCTTTTCTTAGAATACATCAATTTGTACATAAATACATAGTTACATAATTTTTCTTTTAAGACAAATACTTTCCTTTTTTTCAAGATATCATTTTTGTACATAATAATTGAAAATACATCTTTTTTTTATATAATATAATTAAAATTGAAAAAACATTCTATCTTTCTTTTAATCAAAATACCTCTTTTGTATATATTAAACAAAAATATGAAGATACAAATTTATATCAAATGTAAAATGACAATTTTCAAACTTAGAACATTTTCTTTTCTTAAAATACATTAATTTGTACATACTTAATTAAAATACAAAACAAGAAGCATATGCTTAATAATACACATTTTAATACGCACATTCGGCAACCTGTAAATAAATTACATACACATATACACTTATACAATATACAATACATTTCACATTATACACTTGATACACATACAATTACTATTCTATTACCTTGCTATACATTATTTACATTTTATCGCAATTCGATTTGGTTGTAAATTATTGGACACTATATTCCTAAAGTCTCATCCCCATTTGTAAATTTGTACCCCCACTTCCGGATACTATGTGTAATAGCGTAGACTTTAAATTCTTGCAATTTACCGCTTTCAATTATACCATGGTTAGACCTAGGGTTTGCATGTACATAAAATCAAACGCTAGATAACCTAATACAAGACAAATACATGAAATCAATACACAATCACACTTGCACCCCCTAGGGTAATCCCACATGTTGCCTTCCAAAATGGGCCATGCTTGCACGTCGAGTTTCTTTGGCAAAACAAATTCAAATGATCATAAGTCCCTCGATGATGCTTTCGAAAGTTGCCTAAATGGAATGATCATAGTCCCTTCAAAGCAAATTGCCAAAGACACTTGGCACCATTGCATTCATGGTCCATACGATGACTCGCGCCCATCCCGTTAAACTTCCTAAACGCAAGATTGTCCATCAAATTCAATGGTGGAACAAAATTGTTAAAAAAGGGTTAAAAACATAGAGAAAAACTTTGAGTACAATAGGGTTAGACAAAACTCTTAGTTACTTGAGATCAACTTGCAAAAACACTTGCCTCCTTTTCAAAAACCACACTCCACAATCACTTTCAAAACAAACTCTCAAAAATATTTGAAACATCTTTTCGAAAAGATACACACCTTTGTAAAACATTCGAGTAAAGAGTTGTTACAAGGGTTGCCTAAGACAAGGCATCTTCTTCAAAAACATTTTCAAAAACACACACACACAGACACACACACACACCATTTTCAAGCAATCGAAAATCAAGGCAAGTGATCTAAAAAAACCAAGTAACTAAGAGCCCATGGATAACCATGGATGAAAAGGGTGCTAATACCTTCCCTTTTCATAATCTACCCCCCGAACCCACGAAATATCTCAAAAGGTTTTTGCTGTGCTTTTTAACCTTTCCTTTAGGACAAAATAAAAAGTCGGTGGCGACTCTTGCTCAACCGAACAAGTGCGAATACAAACGCAAAACCACAAGTCAGTTCTCCCACCGTATCACAGATTGTTGTTGTATTTTCCAAATTCTAAATAAAAATAATTTATAGTGTAGTAATACCTCTTCAATGAATCATAGCAATGTTTAAACCATTTTTACTGGAAAAAATGTATTTGAAAAGATACAAAGATTGCCATGAAAAGGTGTTACAAAAAGTTGCTGGAAAAATGAAAAATTTCAAAATCTGAAGCACAACAACCGGTTGCACTAAAGCAACAACCGATTGCTGTAAAAGCAATCTCGTATATGATGTTTCCAATGCTATTGCACGTTTACTATAATTCTCTCTCCAAATAATAGTGACAAGAGGTAATGGTCAACCGAATTTCAACTTCACCTGAATTCAATGACTGTTGTTGATAAAACCAACTGTAATAATTTTAAGTTTGCTCGCAGACATTGACGGAGATACCAAAAGTGGGAAGAAAGTGATGCTAAGGTTACTTGACAATGAGGCCAATATCACATTGTATTTATCTAGAAACAATATGGTAACCCATATCAGGAATTGTCATTCATTTCTCACGATCTCGAACCCCCAAGCTAAATATTCATAATAACTCCTAACTTTTGAGACTAGGTCACATAACTTCTTGGAATACAAATGCCTATTTTGATAAATTGTACCATATAGCAGTACCCAAACCAATGACCATGATTCTTCAATTTATCCTAGTAAATATCTAATAGTTGGAAAACATTAATTTCCTCAGCCTCCACACCTATAATATCTTAAATGTAGTGATTTAAGAAAACAGGAAAATAAGACAAGTAAAGAATCATTGAAGACTTGCTAGACGGTTGAGTTGATCGAGCTTTACTAGATGATCTCTTGGATGTTTTACGTCCCTATGAGGTCTTAATGCACTCACAATATGAAGGATCGCGATGCAAGTCACTCTCTTGTCCCTTTTTACTCTTCTTAATTACCTTTTTTGGCTTATACTTCACTTGTGGTGGACACATGAAAGTTGTGCATGAATATGTAAATTCATGCACTTATTTCTCCATCTACCTCATGCCAACAATATCCAATATGTTGAAAATACCTTTTCAACTCTTCACACTTTTATTCTAAGTTGAACTGTGTCACATTCTCTTCTTCAACGACTTCATGTTCTTTAACGTGTAATTTCTTCTAAAACACGTGAATGAATTTCAATGGAATTGGATAACCTAGTATTTGAAGACCTGCAAGTTCATACGCACAAGGTAACCCGTGTGTTGTCCCAATGAAGCAACCATATGCAAGTTTATCAACATTAATTTTTTTACCCTTTCCAACTTCTTTGCAGTATGTTCTATACACTTTTTGTAGACGAAGTTATGAAATCTCAACTAAAATGGAGTGTTATATCGATGCTCAATATTGGAAACAATTTTTTTGAAACGATATTCTAATTGGAACTAGTTGCAGTTTCAACATGGTGTTGCCACCATCCAACATATGCACAAGTCCCCTCGACTAGTATTCAACATTTATTTTAGTCTCCAATGAGCTGACTCAATCCTATAAAACAAAATTAGGCAAAATTCAATAAATAAATTGAATAAAATTTGTTGTAATAATATTAAACTCACAATGTTATAAAATGTATTTGTTTGTTATTGTGTTTCCTAGATGAGTGACTTGGTTAGTCCATCCAGTAACAAACTTTTCTTTATAGAGTGTTAATCATATTTTGTGCACATAATCAACAAACAAATAGATATAATCACATACCATCTCAAAATGAGACAAATGTTACTCAAACTCAAACACATTATTTAAATACATGGTTTTGTTCTATAAATCCATAACATGTTCTTGCATATTAGCCTCAATTTACTCCTTGCATTTCGAACTGACATTTTTTTTTAAATATTAAATGACAATGGGAACACAACTTCAATGACATTCATTAGGGTAAGTTCCTGTCCATGATCATGACCTTGGGAGGAAACTACTCAAATTTGAATAACTCTTTCAAGTTCTCCAATATACATGTGAAGTTTTCCTCCCTTTACCATTCCAAGTAGGCAATTCCAACAAAGAAATTATATTTAATTGATGTAGTACCAACAACAATCTCAAATAATAAGAACTGGTACCCGTTGAATTGATATGTACAATCAAAGAAAAGACCACATCAAACATGTTCAAAAACAAGTTGTTCCATAGTGTATATCTCATGAGTTTATAGTTATTTTCATTTTTTAGAAGGTACGTATCAATAATAAGAAATTATTATATTATCTGCTTTCACAATCATTTTCATTACTAAGAAATTAATGTCTATATATAGTGATTGGCTTTTCAAGATATATATTATATATTATACGACTATAATTATATGTTTATACATATTATATGTTAGAAATTTATGCTTAAGCTTTTCATATTTTTGTTACAATTGAATTTCCATTTATTCATTCAATGATTAGTTAGATACAAAAATTACAACTTATTGCCTTTTATAGAAGCAATCATGTAACCTGCGGTAGCAGGTTACCTAGCTCTGTTCTACTGCCAGGTGAAAGTTACATATTATTAGTCCTACTTACTCTAATATGCTCTAATCCCCCCCCCCCCCCCCCATAAACTCATGGGGAGCTGGAAACCCTGAGTTTGTGATTCAACCCTAGAAGTTTGGTGGATGTAAGGGGCTTTGTCAAAACATCAGCCAACTGGTCCACACTTGAAATATGAACTACATCAAGCTGCTTAGACAACACCTTCTCTCTAACGAAGAATAAGTTAATTTATATGTGTTTGGTTCTTGTGTGCGTGATAGGATTATGAGCTAGGAGAATGGCAGATTGATTGTCATACAAAACCATATGAGGTTTGATGGTGATGTAAAGCTCTTTGAGAAGTGTTTGGACACACAGAAGATCTGCAGTGGCCTGAGCTAAACTTCTGTACTCAGCTTTTATGCTGGACCTGGCCATAATAGGTGGTTTCTTTGACCATCAGGAAATGCGATCTACCCCAAAGAAAATGGTTATACCCGAGGTGCTTCTTCTGTCATCTAAATTTGAAGCCCAACCAACATCACTGTAAACTTGTAAGGATAGAACAACTTAAGGGGAAAGAGGAGATATATGAAGGCCTTGGTTGAGATTCCCCTTGAGGTATATAAGAATCATGTTGACTGTGTAATAATCGGCTTAAAAATGAGAGTCGCCACCCTTAATTTTTATCTTTAGGAAGAGAATATGAAGGATAACCCATATTTGGTCAGAGATTCTATGTTATTTGACTCGTTCTTAGATGAAGGGAATGTGTTAGGCATTCCTCATCTACCTTGTTCACAAGGATATACTAGGGTTTAGAATTGCAATTTTTAGGAAATAGGGTTTTAATTTTTATTAGGGGAACTCGCCACGATTTTAGCTGTATGCCTACATATCGTCTTATGAGAAATCAGAGTTCTAATTCGTAATTCATAGTTGATTGGTTAGTATTTTTTATGGATTATAGAAATATCTCGAATTCTCCTTGAACCAAGTCTGAGTGTGTGAATAGTGGAATTTGTAGACGAAGTTTGCTGTCGATTAAAGTTATTTCCATAATCCTTTTTGAAAATAATATTGAGTTTATTAAGTTAGTAAAAAAAGTGGTTAATATTTGATTGGTTAGATGTTTTTTAAAATATATTAATATATGAAGAAAATCTTTTATGATGCATGAGAAAAAATAATTTTAATGCAATTACATAAATATTTAAATGGGTTAGTAAAATTAAATATTTGAATTAATAAATACATAGATTTAGAATATATTATAAAAGTTAATATTAATTATGAAAATATATGAAAATAAATAAATAAATGGATAGATAAAATAAAATCTAAAAAAAATATAATTTTAATTAATTATGTAGGTGGTTATTTTCAGTTTATAAGTAAAAGGTTGAGGTGCAATTAACAGGGCCATAAATCCAGATATTGAATTTAGATCCAAATCACAAAGGAGTGTGAATTATAGTTGATGATGTAAAACAAAGGGTGTGATTAGAAATGGATAGAATTATATACATGCACTAAATAGAAATAGATCTTAAGGCCACCAAGAAAAAAAATCTATTTTTTCTTAAAATACTTGTTAGTAGTAATAATAATAATATATAAAAAAAAAGAAATAAAAAACAAACTTGTACGAAGAGAGAGGCGTGAACGGCGGCGAGATGGCAGTTGAGGATGTTGGATCAGAAGGGCCGAAGGGTTGTTTGAAATTTTTGGGTTTATTTCTCGGAGTTTTTGTTCAGAAATCTTGGAATAAACCAAAAATAAGATAAAGATTGAGATAGTGAAATTGTGGATGAAAAATAGTATGAAAGAGTGACTTATTTATAGTGATAATTAGGTCGACGAATTAAGAAATAAAATTAATTGACAAATCATATTTCCTTGGTCACCAAACTAATCAATCATAAGATGACTATGACACAAATTGATACGGATTGACCAATGAAAAACAATTAAACATAAAAGAAAATATTTTTGGTATTTATTATAATTTTTGCACTCAATTTTGGTAAAATATGCATAAAATTAAATAAATATATATTTTTTAAAATGCATTAATTAAAAATACAAAAATAATATTTAAATAATAAAAATGGTTTTTTTGTGATTTTTTTGAATATAAATGAAAATAAAATTAGTAACATATAGACAAAAAAATATTCAAAATGCACCAAGTGAGTTTCAAACCCATGACTTTATGTTTATAAGCTTTATTTCTTATCAATTATTCTATGTTGCTTATTTGAAATAAATACCCAATTGAAAGTACATGAAGACGAGCAAGTATTTGTTATTTTAAAAAATACTAATAAATTATTATGTATATTTTTAAATAAGCAAAATAATTTAAAAATTTTGGGGTATGGCAGCTGCGCCTATTTAATTACTCTGCGATTGAAGCGTGCACCTATTTTTAATGGAAGACCCTAAAGTTTGAACTAAAGATTATAAGGGTACACTATACATCATTCCCAAGCGTGCGGAAAAATTGGCAAAGATGATGATGCATCATCCTACCAGAGTTTGGACAGAGAGTATGATTGAACAATAAGATTGACCTAGATATGAAGACGCGGATAACTCGTCAATACCTAGAAAAGAGATCGTAGACTTTGGATATTTACCGTAACCTAGAAGGTAAGTAACATAAGTTTTAAAATCGAATTACTAACGCTTCGAGACTAACATAATAAGCTTAACGCATATTTTGTCTATCCATCACAGCCTAGGAAATGAATAAAACAGAGCTTGATAATACATTGTCGCATATAGACTAATACGATAAATTATATCGTAGATTTTGTTATGTTTACTACAACCTAGAGAGTAAACAATACGAGGATGAGACTATGCATTTAACACGACCTAAACGACACAGGGATACACTTATGTATTCATCACGACCTAGAGGATGAATAGTATAACCCTGAAATTTCACATACCTATTATAATACGGTGAGAGAACTGACTTTTGGGTTTTGCATCGCAAATATTGCAGATAGCAAGAGTCGCCACCGACTTTTCTTTTATCTAACAGAGGAAAGGGTGAAAAAATAGGAAATACCTTTTGAGAATTTTCTGAGTAAGGGGGGTAGGTTATGAAAAGGGAAGGTATTAGCACCCTTTTCATCCGTAGTTATCTACGTGCTCTTAATCACTAGCTCACTTTTTGGAAATGCTTTGTACTCGTGTATGTTTGAAAATATTTTGAAAATGCCTAAGTGCGACAACTTTGTAATGATTCTCGTATCGTTGAGAATGTATATAAAATGTTTATTTTGAAAATATCGTGAAAGAAAGTTTTTGTTTTATGGAAAGATGTCTTGTTTTGAAAAGTTTGTGAGCAAGCGACTACGAGCGTTCTACGTACTCAAAGAAGTATTTGTTCTTTTCCTCCTCCTTTAGATGGTGCTACCCTACTATTAGTTAGTATGAAGCCCTATTATTGGATGTGAGGGACAAACGCGGGTCATCATACAGTCATAGAAGGTAACTTCTAGGACGCTTTAGCAATTTTTGTAAGGGACTAAGATCGTTTACCGAAGGCATCATCGAAGGGTCATCAAGGGACTATGATCTTTTAACCGAGTGTCTTTGCTGAAGCATCCCACATTTGAGGGACATGACTGCTTTTTACCCGAAGGCAACAGGTGAGAGTAACCCTAGAGGTGTATGTGTGTGAAGTGTTTTGATTTCAAGTATTTGTCTTGAGATTTAGGGTTTCGAATGTTTTTTACGTCTTGCCATGCAATCCTATTAAACTAACAATAATAAGGAAAACAGTAAATTATGGAAATTAAATGTTCTACGCTATTACAAGGCTTCGGGGATGGGGAGTTACAAACCATAAAATGGGAAAAAGATAAATAAACCCTAATTTAAACTATTACAAACTATTGACAGTTTACAATATTAAAAAATAATGCGAAAAAGTAAATGAGCGCCCGAAGATTGAAAATGGGAAAGATGTTTAAGAAACCCTAAAATATTTCTAAGTGTATAAGAAAATATTTTGTTGTTTTTGTTTAGAAAAATATTTGAAATGTGAAATAAAATTAGACCTAATTCTAATTAATTTACAATTTAATTATTTAAAATAAAATAAAGTGTGATTAAATTAATTAATTTTTATTTATAAAAATTAAATTAATTTATTAAAACCTAAATATAAATTTTTTATGATTTTATGATTTTATGATATTTTTTTTATTAAATGAAAAATGATTAAAGAAAAGAAATAACTAGTTAAAACAAAAAAAAAATTAAATGGGCCTGCAAGTAAGTAAAATGGGGGTGAGAAAAAAGTAAAACAATCCAGTCCCAAATCCAAAAGCCCAGGCGCATGTGAGATTCAGTGTGGCGAGTCTTTGATGGTTCATGGTGGAAATGCGTGTTTGATGCATCCAAATCTGGCTTGATGAGATCTGATGGTCAAGGCTGGAAATGCATGGTGCGCGCGCTGGACCTGATTGTACTGAATTTGTAATAAAAAATATGTGAAAAAATAAAAGGGTACCACTGGGGCTCGAACCCATGTCCCTAAGGTTACACGCGCACTTGTTTTACCATTGGGGTAGCTGTTTCATCCGGTTATAAAACAACACCCAATAAATATAATATGAACTTAGTTTTGAAATATTGAAAATGCTATCGTCTTCTTCCCCACGCGCGCAGACAACAACAACACCATTGATGATCTTCGAAAACTCTCATTTCTCATCCACTTTGAAAACTTCCAAAACCAAACTTTCTTGAAATTTAATCACGAATTCAACCATATAACTTTTGAAAGCTATAAGTTAAAGACTGAAATGAATTTTACTTGTACCAAATAAACCCTAACGAAATTCAGTTCTAAAATTCTCACCACACAATCAATAAAAATGAAATTTAAAGGCGTGGTTAGCTTCATAGAAATGATATCTACATTTTTGCTTCTGAGTTTGAGAGTGTATGAGAGGTGTAGAGGGCTTGTCAATTCGTGTCTTTAAAGTGCAAATGAGTCTCTTATTTATAGGGAAACTTCAGAGATCAAGAGTTGTTTCCAATTTCAACTTGTGGAGTTATGGTTTGGTTGAGATGGAAGTAGCAAGTTTCATGAAAATGGTGGTTCCAATGCATAATACTATGGCTTCTAAAGTGGTTGGAGACTTTAGACATGTTGCTTCTAAGCTGCTATGTCGAGTATGATCAGAGGGAACAAATTAGAGGCTCAAGGAGTGGACTTTTTGCAAAAGCTCGCTTTTCTAAAATGGCAATGGTGCCTTTCTCCCCGAAATGGCAAGTTAACTTGGACACATCTTGAATCACTTGGATAATGACTCAAAAGTTTGTGTAATCTTATGATTATGGATAGATTTAGAGGTTTAGGGGACTGAAAAATGGGATTGTATAACATGGTTATGAGATTTGGTTATGAGTTCATCATAAAAATGACCTATAATTCAAGAATAAAATGTCAACTTCATCTCTTCGAATCTCTCAGCTCAAGTATGATCTTTTCATGATCTTGGACATTTTGAAAATCTTGAAACACGATCTTAAACTTTCATGTTGACCATTTTGGCTAAATAAACAGGGAAATTGGTGAAAAATAGCCAAGAAGTTAAGATGAAAAATTGATCAAAACTTGTTGAAATTTTTTCTAAGTGTTAGATAAAAATATCACAACTTCATGGGTCCATATCTATTAATCCAAGCACTTTTTTGAGGATCATCCCACATTAACAAAGTTGTAGAATTCATAAATTCCTACAAATTTCATGTTGAAAGTTTTCCTTGAATCAGTTTGTATCTTAGTGAAAAATGGCCTTAAAGTAGTGACTTTGTTAAGAACAAAACACTTAGAAATTTTTCTAAGTGTTGGAAAATTTTCCAACTTTTGACTTTTGTTGACTTTTTATTGATTTTCTTGACTTTGTTGATTCTTGATTCTCTTTATTCTTGATTATAAAGTTTGATATTTTGAATGTTTTGATGATTCTTGATTTTTGAATTCAAATGTTAACCAAAAAGTCATAGTTTGACTTTTGTGTGACTGTTGACTTTTTATCAATTGATTCAATTCTTCAACTATCAATCACTTGTATCTTTGGAAATGTCTTGAGCCATGTAATTAGGTTAATATGTTGTATTTGAGCCCTTGAGATCATGCTTTAATCCATTAGGTCATGCACTAGGCCAAAAGTCAATGATCAGCCATCTTCAATCAAAATCCTAATTTGGCAATTTTTGACCTTTGATGATTTGAGGGCTTTCCTTGAGGAATCATGATCAACCCTTGATTAAATGATGATTATAACCTCAAAATGTTTATGTTGACAAAAAATCTTGAAGTTTGACTATATGTTGATCATAGTTGACTTTTTACCTAATACATTTGACTTTCAATCTTCTGAGCTATTGATTGAGAAAACATGTGATGCAAGATTTAAAAATTGACATAAGCATTACTGAGGACTTATGATGAACCATGAAAGTCATTTGAAACATTTTCAACCCAATCTTCTTTGAGAAGCACCAAACCCTAGTTGAATACCCTTGCTTAGGAGGAGGTTTGACCAGTTAACTCTTGAGTGACTCTGAGTATTTGAGATGTTTATGAACATGTTTTTTTGAAGAAAATGGGAGGGAAAGGTTTAGGGTATAACAACTTCCCCTGTTAAATATTATTAAACCTGAAGAGTTAGATTGACATGTCCGCCATTCGTGACTCGAAGGTAGAAGATGATTGAACACTTAAGTGCCCAAAAAATTACAATCGTCGGTGCACGAAGTAACACTGTTAGTTAATTATACCGGGAATGGGCTTAAATATGCCATTTGGAGAGGTAATGATGAGTCATCAGAGATGGGCTTATAGATTCCATCCAAAGTAACTGTTGATAGAAATTAGACTACGTCTACGCTCGACTTCAAATGGAAGAAGTATCAGAATAAATCTACGCTTGACTTAATCTGAACCAGAAAATGTCTACTGGAAGAAGTATCAGAATAAATCTATGGTTGATTTAATATGAGCCAGAAAATGTCTACTTGAAGAATGTGATACAGTGGAAGAACTGAATGTTTTTAGGAATGATGGTTTGCGTTTTGCATTTGTGTTCGCAAAATGTCGCGGTAAGCAAGAGTCGCCACCGACTTTTATTTTATCCAACAAGGAAAGGAAAAAAAGCACAGAAAAATTCCTTTTTTGAGATATTCTGAGTACGGGGGGTATATTATTGAAAGGGAATGTATTATCACCCTTTTTATCCGTAGTTATCTACGGGCTCTTAGGTACTTGCTCAATTGTTTTCAAAATTGTTTTTATTGTGCTTGTGGGTTTGAAAAAAGTTTTTGTTTTTAACTTCGATTTAACTCTTGCTTCTGTCCTCAAGAGTGTAATGGTGTTTTTGAAAACTTTGTTTGAAAAGGAGTGTAAGTGTGAAAAAAGTTTTGTTTTTGGATGAGCAAGTATCTAAGAACTAATCTACCTACTCGAAAAAAAGGAATCATTCTTTGCTAATTTCCTTTAGACAATGCTATCCCACTATTAGTGAGTAGGTAGCACCGTCGTTGGAGTTTGAGGGTCAATTCGAAAGAGGGACATACGGTCACTAAAGCAATGTTAGGACGCCTTAGCGGTAACCCTAATGTCTTGGATCATTTGTTTGAGGCAACAATATCTGAGGCAACCATTTCGAGGCAACTATGATCTTTTAGACAAGAGGGCGACCTTTAAAACAACCTATACTCAATGACCATGTACGAAGGCAACCATGTGGGGTGTACCCTAGGAGTGCGTATGTGCGAGTGTGTCGTTTTCAGTTATTTTTATCTTTGCACATGTTAAGGGTGATCTAATTTTGATTTTAGATTAAGACATTCAGTCTTGTCATGCAAACCCTATTATCAAACATCTAGCAATTATAATTTGCGGAATTAAAATGCGGAATTTAAATTACAAGGCGTCGGGTATTTACATCGCCAAAAGCAACCCTTTGAAAATAAAATAATGAGATAAAATAAATAAATGTCCTATTTAACTATTACAATCCGTAAGAAGATACATAATTGGATAAAAATAATTAAAGCGCACGGGAAATTAAATCGAGTGCGAAATTAGGGTTTTGACCCTTTTAATTAAAGAAAATGTTTTTGTTGTTTTTTATTTAAGGAAAGAAATTAAATTCTAAATTAAATACTAAATTAATTATTAAATTAATTAATGAAAAATAATTTATGACATATTTTTGGTTTTTTATTATTTTAAGAAAGAAAATAAAATAATTAAATGAATTAAAACCTAATTAAGTCTAATTAATTTTATTTATTTAAAAAAAACAAATTAAAGTTTTCTAGAATTAAAACCCTAAATTAATTAATTAGTATTTATTAAAAAAAGAATTATGAAATTTATGGGATAAAAATATTTTTTGATGATTTTTTTGATAAAAAGGAAAAATTATGATTGGTTAGTTATTAATTAAAATAAAATAAAACAATTAAATAAAAATGAAAAAAAAAGAGAAAGGAGGAAGTGGGCCTGATTTGGAGGGTGTTGGAAGTAATTTCTTGGCCCATTAGCAGCTGGTCCGTTTGACCTTTCTTGATCCAGTGTGCGCGCATTGACTTGGCTTTTGGTGGACCTCCAACATGGACCACCGGATCTGCCCTTTGGCCATCTGGCGCTTGGATCGTGAGGGAGTATGGTGTGGATCTGGACTGGCATATGCATTGGAAAGCCTGAAAACAAAAATCATTGAGAAAGGGGGGACCCGGGACTCGAACCCAGGTCCTGAAGGGAAATCCAACGCTCAGCTTACCACTACGCCATGCTTCTTTGTTTGTTAGAATAATAAGTATTAATAATAATATAAGAAAACAACTCAAATGCCAGAAAAAAAAACACGTAATATTTGAATGGACAAATGGACGGATGACACCTCATCGTTCCTGTCCTCCCATCCCTGTAACTTTACCTGCGGATTTCTATCCGCAGCTAAAAACTCAGGTTCGTTCTAAAACTTTCTCCAGGCCATATAAATAGAATCCAAGACCATGGTTAGCCTCGTTTCATCTCTCTGATCACAACCATAACCACCATTAAGGCCAATTTCACCTGAAACAGAAAGCCTTAAAAACGAACAAAGAAACCTAGCTATGGTGGATCTTGATACCGGTCAGATAAATGAAATCAAATGATGCTAAAAGCTTGTAAATGTTCTTGTGATCACAAATATGCTATTAGTTTACTCAAATGATGCCAGAATAACTCAAATCTAATTCAAGAACAGGGGTAACTTACGTGAGACTTACAGTGCGTATGAGGGCCTGAGAATGCATGGTTTGGATTGGGATAGCTTGTGTGCGTTGCCAGGAAGCGATTGGGATATGTCTCAGGCCTTGAAAATGCCTCCAACCTGGATTTCGATCTCAAGCTTTTTTGTGATTTTTTCCACTTTTGTTCTGCCTCTACCAATGCTCTCTCAACCTTATTTTCGTGCCCTCTGCTTGCTTATATATTGTACATTGCATTAGGTCTCAATTTGCTGTCCAAATCTCTCTCTATTAAAGCTTTGATATTTAATTTGATTTGCTTTTACAAGCTTGCCAAATTTGATCCAAATCATATCTTCTTGTGCATAATGACTTTGACACGAATTTTATTGCAATGCTAGCTGTGATCAAAGCCTAAAACAACCAGAAAATCAATAGTTATCAATGCCTTAGATTTTATGTGATTTTATTTGATTTAATATGAATAAATTCAAATAAAAATCAAATTAAATGATAAAAATGAGATATGGAAACATGGCCAAGGCTAGAGCACGTGGGCAACAATGCAAACTCAAATCAAGTGAAAAAGAATGGGCCCATTTGGCAAAATTTGAGGTTTTGGGGATAGTTGACTTTTGGCAATTTTGCAAAAAAGTCCAACTTCAACAATGCATAACTTCTTCAATTTTGAGCTTTTGGAGGTGTTCTTTGACTTTCTAGAAATCTTGAGATGTCCTCTAATCAACCCTTTTGGTCTCATCTCATTTTGATATTCCATGCTCAAGTTATAAGCTTTGGAAACAAAAGGTGTTTTTGTTGACTTTCAAAAAATGACCTATAATGTCCAAATTCATAACATCTTGTGAGTGCATTTTTTGATCTTGGGGTATGAAGATGGATTGTAGGTAATTGCATCCTATTAAAAACGAGCTTTGGATGGTTCATTTCTCATAAAGTATGAGAAAGTTATGCTTGGTCAAAATTGAGTTGACTTTTCCTACAAAACCCTATTTTAGCAACTTTTGAGTCTTGATAAATTATGAGAAATCCTTGATGAATCATGATCAACCCTTGATAAAATGATGAAATATCCTTCAAAATGAGAATGTTGACAAAAAATCTTGAAGTTTGACTGTATGTAGGTCACAATTGACTTTTGCCCTAACACAATCGATTTTTGGACCTTTGAGCAATTGACTGAGCAAACTTTCTCTGCAAGACATGAAACTTGACATGGATGATCTTGAGAATAAATTAGGACAATGTTGAGAATTTTGGGTCACTTGGATTCAAGTATCTTGATGCAACATGAAACCCTAATTTGGGGTAGACTGCCCCTATGCAACATGAAACATATTTCTTGAAATGTTTTGAGAAATATGGGAGGGCAAATTTTGGGGTACAACAGCTGCCCCTGTTCAATCTTCTTAAACCCGAGGATGTAGATTGGCTTTCATGCCTTTCGTAATCCGAAGGTGGAAGATGATTGAACACTAGAGTGCCCAGAAATTTGCACTCGCATGAAGTAGTATCAGCCTTGTGATGTCAGGAATGGGCTTACAGATGCCATTTGGAGATTGCTGGCGGAAGGATGGGCTTAAAGATTCCATATGAAGGAATTCCGATCGCATAAGAGATTCCTTAGCGAGAGCTGGTATACCTGTTGTTGTGGAAGATTCCGCTGGGGAAGTCCAATTTTGTTGAGATTTAGGAACTTGCCTGTACTTCAACTGAGAGAACATCTATGCTGAGTTTTAAGAACTTGTCTGTAATTCAACTAGGGGGGAAACATCTTCATCGAGATTTAAGAACTCGCCCGTAATTCAACTGAGGAAACTTCTCTGCTGAGATTTAGGAACTTGTCTGTAATTCAACGGAGGAACATTGTCGAGATTTAGGACCTTGTCTGTAATTCAACTGAGAAAAACTTTGTTGAGATTTAAGAACTCGTCAGTAATTCGACTGAGGGAAACATCTTCGTCGAGATTTAAGAACTTGCCCGTAGTTCAACTGAGAAAACTTCTCTGCTGAGATTTAGGAACTTGTCTGTAATTCAACGGAGGAACATTGTCGAGATTTAGGACCTTGTCTGTAATTCAACTGAGGATAACTCTGTTGAGATTTAAGAACTTGTCAGTAATTCGACTTTGGGGAAACATCTTCATCGAGATTTAAGAACTTGCCCGTAATTCAACTGAGAAAACTCTTCTGAGATTTAGGAACTCGTCTGTAATTCGACGGAGGAACTTTGCCGAGATTTAGGACCTTGTCTATAATTCAACTGAGAATAATTTTGTTGAGATTTAAGAACTTGTCAGTAATTCGACTTGAGGGAAACATCTTCATCGAGATTTAAGAACTCGCCCGTAATTCAACTGAGAAAACTCTGCTGAGATTTAGGAACTCGTTTGTAATTCGACGGAGGATTTTGCCGAGATTTAGGACTTTGTCTGTAATTCAACTGAGGATAATTTTGTTGAGATTTAAGAACTTGTCAGTAATTCGACTTGAGGGAAACATCTTCATCGAGATTTAAGAACTCGCCCGTAATTCAAATGAGAAAACTCTGCTGAGATTTAGGAACTGTCTTTAATTCGACGGAGGATTTTGCCGAGATTTAGGACTTTGTCTGTAATTCAACTGAGGATAATTCTATTGAGATTTAAGAACTTGCCAGTAATTCGAATTTGGGAAACATCTTCATCGAGATTTAAGAACTCGCCCGTAATTCAACTGAGAAAACTCTGTTGAGATTTAGGAACTCGTCTGTAATTCGATGGAGGACTTTGTCGAGATTTAAGACCTTGTCTGTAATTCAACTGAGGATAACTCTGTTGAGATTTAAGAACTTGTCAGTAATTCGACTTGGATAAAAGCTTCATATCTTTGAATTTTATGAGAATTTAACCGCATTCTTCCTGAAAGGTAAAGGTTAGCTGTATGTAATGCATGATATGTATCAGGCAATGATGTTCTCAAAATAAATGAGATTGTGTTGTATGATGCGTATATGCATGTGTCATGAAGTATGGAAATGTAATGTTTTTAGCTGGGGAAAATAAATCCCGGATAGCTGCTGGAGAAAAGAGTTGAATTCTTCGTTTCCGCTGGGAATAGCGAATGAAGATGACTGTGAGAATAAACCTGTAGGAGAGGAAAACTCCGTTGGGGGATAAACTGATGAGGAGATTACTCTATGGGGAAGAGATGTTATGCTGAGGATTCCACCGATAAATTCCGCTGGGGATGAATTACCGTTGCTGGTGATACTGAATCCTGTTGGGGATTGACTTCTTGTTTGTGAAAGGAAAGAACTCCGCTAGGGATGATCTTTCAGTTATGACTTCACTGGGGATAACCTTTAAGACTCTAATGGGGATAATCCTTTGAGCTCTGCTGGGGACAATCTTCCAAAGTCTACTGGGGATGATTCTCCAAACTCCACTGGGGAAGCTTTTTCAGACTGCATTGGGAAAAATTTCAAACTCCATTGGGGATGTTTTGTATTCTGCCGGGGAATATTCTTATACTCCGCTGGGGAATATTAAGACCTTTCAGTGCTGATGGTAAATAAACTCTGCTTGGGGGAGAATATTACCGATTCATTCACAATTGCGAGTCTCAGCTGGGGAGAGCTATCATTACTGTCTTTTCTTACTCTACAGAGAGTGAAAGTTCCTTAGCCATATTCTTCAGTTAAATCTACCTTGTACCTGGTGGATATAGCAACTGTAAAGCTTGGACAATTCTTATTTGCCTCTGTTTCTGATATTATAAGTAATCATCTTTTGTTTTGCATGTAAATATTTATGAGCAACAATTAATGTCAAATGCATATATCAAAAATGAACATTGGACGTTCTTTTGCAAGACAAAACTGAAAAAGGAAAAATAGTTTGAAATTTCTCTGAAAATGAATTGTATTGATTTTGAAGTTTGGCCTGTAAATAGGCGTTTTTGTATAAGAGATTGCCGTCTTAGTAAGAGAACGCTGCCGAACAAATAGAATTTACACAATTTGTGAAAAAGAAAAACAGCTATGTGAACAATCCCATTGGGTTCCAACTCTGCTACTGCCTTTATGTCCTCGAGCATCTCATCACTTTGCTACTTGGTTGAAGGTAGATCAGATTGATTAACACCGTCCGAGCTTGATAGTCGATACCGAAGTCTGGTTGCAAGGTGATCCAATGAGACATAGTGTTACGCTTTGATCCCTAATTTTTTCCTGGACCGCCCTTTCGGCTTTTCAGTCCACCGGGATACCATTTTTTGCCCAAGCCGCCTTTTCGGGTTTTCGACTTGCCAGGTGTACAATTTTTTTTCATTTTCATCCCTTATTTTTGCCCTAACCCTTTTGGTTCGCCGAGAAGCCCTTATTTTGCCTAGGCCAGTTAACCTAGAGGGTCTTTGATTATGCGTAGAATGTTTTTACTATGTCTGCATTGACGGGGTGAGGAAGGTCGTCACCATCCATGGTGGTTAGAATCATAGCTCCTCCTGAGAAAATGTTCTTAACCACAAATGGCCCTTCGTAGGTAGGGGTCCATTTGCCCCTGGGATCACCTTGTGGCAGTATGATGCGCTTGATAAACAGGTCCCCAACTTGATACTCTTGTCGTCTAAATTTCTTGTTAAATGCCTTGATCATTCGCTTTTGATACGTTTGACCATGACAAATAGCAGTAAGTCTTTTTTCGTCGATTAAGTTCAGCTGATCAAGCCGGGTCTGAATCCAGTCATCTTCGCTCAAACCTGCATCCTTCATAATCCGAAGAGAGGGTATCTGAATTTCAATGGGCAAGACTGCCTCCATGCCATATACCAAGGAATAGGGGGTTTCCCCTGTTGGCGTCCGCGCTGAAGTGCGGTACCCATGAAGAGCAAATGGTAACATCTCGTGCCAGTCTTTGTATGTCACCGTCATCTTCTGCACAATCTTCTTGATGTTCTTATTAGCCGCTTCAACAACCCCATTCATCTTCGGCCGGTAGGGAGAAGAGTTTTGATGCTGTATCTTAATCTGCTTGCAGAGCTCGGTGATCATCTTATTGTTGAGATTTGTACCATTGTCCGTAATGATCCTCTCTGGTACACCATATCGACAGATCAGATTGTGCCGAATGAACCATGCCACGACGTTCTTGGTTACAGTAGCAAAGGAAGCTGCTTCAACCCACTTCGTAAAGTAATCAATATCTACCAGGATGAAACAATGCCCGTTGGGCGCTGTAGGTCTGATCTCGCCGATCATATCAATGCCCCACATTGTAAAAGGCCACAGAGCTGTCAAGACGTTTAGAGGTACTGGAGGTATGTGCACCTTATCAGCATAGACTTGGCACTTGTGACAGGTCCCAGAATGCTGATAATAGTCGACTTCCATTGTGGACCAATAATATCCTGCCCGTAGTATCTTCTTTGCCATGGTGTGTCCACTGGAATGAGTCCCGAAAGTTCCTTCATGTAAATCTACTATAATCCTTTCTGCTTCGTTCTTATCCACACAACGCAGTAAGGTTGAATCATGGTTACTCTTGTAAAGGATACCATTGCTGATGGAGAACTTTGCCGCGAACCTCCTCAGAAACTTCTTATCATTAACAGATGCACCCTCGGGGTACTCCTGAGCCTCAAGATACCTCTTCACCTCATGAAACCAGGGTTTATCCGTTACCTCTTCAGTCTCAATGTCACATCAATGTGCAGGTTCGTCCAATCTTTCAATGATAATCCGGGGAGCTTCGTTGTCCCAATTGACTTTGAACATAGAAGACATCGTAGCCAGCGCGTCCGCCAACTGATTCTCCTCTCTAGGGAAGTGTTCAAAGGTTATCTCTTCAAAGTGCGGAAGCAACGTCAACACATACTCCTTGTAAGGAATAAGATTTGGGTGTTTCGTATTCAACTCGCCTTTGATCTGACTGATCACGAGAGCGGAATCTCCGAAAACACTTAGAAACTTAATCCTTAGGTCAATTGCTGCTCGAAGACCCATGATGCATGCTTCATACTCCGCCATATTGTTGGTGCAGTTGAAACTTAGTCGGGCGGTGAACGGAGTATGAGAGCCTTTAGGAGATATGATCATGGCGCCAATGCCATTACCCAAAGCGTTTGAAGCTCCATCAAAGTACATAGACCATCGGGATCCCTCCTCAGGTCCTTCATCCGGTCCAGGTTCTTCACGGTCGGTTTCTATCATGATATTCTCATCCGGAAATTCAAAGTTCATAGAATGGTAATCATCCACTGCTTGATGCGCCAAATGATTTGCCAACACACTTCCCTTGATTGCTTTTTGGGTCGTGTATTGAATGTCATACTCAGTCAAGATCATCTACCATCTTGCTAATCTTCCGGACAAGGCAGGCTTCTCGAAGATATACCTGATTGGATCCATCTTTGATATTAATAGAGTAGTGTAAGTCAGCATATACTGTCTCAGCCGACGAGCAACCCATGCCAAAGCGCAACAAGTTTTCTTGGGCAACGAGTATTGGGTCTCGCAGTCGGTAAACTTTTTGCTAAGGTAATAAATAGCATGCTCTTTTCGGCCAGACTCGTCATGCTGCCCCAACACGCACCCCATTGAGTTGTCGAGTACTGTCAAGTATAAGATCAGAGATCTCCCTTCAACTGGAGGCATCAGGATGGGTGGCTCTTGGAGATATTCCTTGACCCTTTCGAAAGCGGCCTGACATTCATCATTCCATCTTACCACTTGATCTTTCTTCAGTAGCTTGAAGATTGGCTCACAAGTAGCAGCCAGGTGTAAGATGAATCGGGCAATGTAGTTCAGACGTCCCTCTGACTTCTTTTTCTGTTTGGGGAGCTGGCATCTCCTGTATAGCCTTCACTTTTGCAGGATCCACTTGAATACCTTTATCACTTACGACGAAACCCAGTAGTTTACCAGATCTCACCTCGAAGGTGCACTTGTTCGGGTTTAACCTCAGCTTGTACAACCTCAACCTGTCAAATAATTTCTGAAGGTGGTCAATATGTTCTTCTTCAGTCTGGTATCTTGCAATCATGTTGTTGACGTATACCTCAATCTTATGAAGGATCATGTCATGGAACAAAGCGACCATGGCGTGCTGATACGTTGCCCCAGCATTCTTCAATCCAAAAGGCATGACCTTGTATCAAAAGGTACCCTATTGAGTAACAAAGGTTGTCTTCTCCATGTCTTCGGGAGCCATTTTAATCTGATTATAACTAGAGAAACCATCCATGAAGTAGAAGACCTTATGCTCTGCGGTGTTGTCAACCAGAACATCGATACGAGGTAGAGGGAAATCATCCTTGGGACTCGCCCTATTCAGATCCCTATAGTCAACACACATTCGAACCTTACGATCCTTCTTCGGCACTGGAACCACGTTGGCAACCCACTGTGGGTAAGAAGTAACTGCTAGAAAACCGACATCAAATTGTTTCATAACTTCAGCCTTGATTTTCTCAGACATATCCGGGCGCATTCAGCGAACCTTCTGTTTCACTAGAGGACAATCTTCCTTGGTAGGCAGACGGTGAACCACAATATCGGTATCCAACTCATGCATGTCTTCATAAGACCAGGCAAAGATCTCAACGTAGTCACGCAACATCTGAGTCATCCGTTGCTTAACACTAGGCTCTAGATTTGCACCGATCTTGACCTCTTTCTTGTCCTCTTCTGTACCCAGATTTACTGATTCCACTGGCTCTTCATGTGGCTGTATGGCCCTCTCTTCCTGAAGTAGCAGTCTAGTAAGTTCACCAGGAACTTCGCAATCATCTTCACCTTCGTCTTCGGCTAAGTTGATCGGACTTTCAAAGTCATAACTGGCAGTAGCAAAGTCATTACCAGTGAGATCCAGAGTGGATGTAGACCTGTATATGTGAGTGTGTGTAAAATATATGTTTTGCAATATATAATAAAAGAAAAACAAGGAGCGCAAAATTCGAAATGCAAGAAACGTCCAATGCTTTTATTAATGATATATGGAGATGACAAATATCAAGCCCGCACAAACAAAACCACGGTGCCTCGGGTAAGACACCGGGCCGTAAAGTTTAAAACATTGTCTATTACAAATTCAAAACAAAAAGTCTCATTACTGGGTAATAAAAGAAATTGGGACGAAGTCCTTTGCCGTCCAATTGCTTAGTCCACCCTCGACAGTTGTGTAAATCCACTTGTCAAACTCAGACTCTTCAACATCGTCTTCAATGGCATTCACTCCTGAGTTGCTGATAAACAGGGGAGGTCTTCTAGTCTGCGCACTCCGAACAACCCTTTGAGCTTCTGCAGTGAAACCCAAACCAAACTTGTTAGTCTTATGTGCAAAATCAGGGAGTTGGCCCCAATTTACACACCCACCTTTCTCAACAACAGCCCCGACATCCTTGAAGGAAGCCATCTTCATTGGAGGATCTTCAACAACAGTTTTAGTTGATGCCAACGTCTGGGGGACTTCTTCAAAATGTTGAAACGGAGTCTCAATGAACTCCCCGTCCATTTCCATATACCGAAAATAGTTGAGGTGGCTCACCATGTACTCTTCTTCCCCTCGTACTGTAACAATTTCCCCCTTCACAGGGTATTTCAGCATTTGGTGGAGCATAGACATTACTGCCCCAGCTTTGTGGATCCACGGGCGACCCAGCAAACAAGAATATGATAGCCGAATGTCCATCACATAGAATGTAGATGCAAAAACCTGAGAACCAACCTTCACTGGAATATCGACTTCTCCGTGTACCATTCTCTTGGACCCATCAAAAGCCCTGACTATAATGTTACTCGACTTCAGTTCCAACCCTTCACAGTCTAACCGGTCCAGTGCTTTCTTGGGTAACACATTCAGCGAAGACCCAGTATCCACCAATACATGAGCTAGAGTAGTGCCCCTGCACTCAATGGAGACATGCAGGGCGTCATTATGATTCTTCCCTTTAGCAGTTAAGTCGGTGTCGGAGAAACCCAACCCGTTATCAGCAGTCAGACTAGCCACGCAGTCTTTGAACTGGTCAGCAGATGTTTCTTGCGGCACGTGTGCAGTTTTCAGGAAGGCAATCAGAGCCTTGGAATGGGCTTCTGAGCATAGCAACAGAGACAACATAGAGATTTTGGACGGGGTTTGCCCCAGCTGCTCGACTACATTGTAGTCGCTCTTTTTGATGATCTTCAAAATTTCCTCCATCTCATGTCGAGAGGCTTCAATAGTAATCTTCTCCGGCGCCTCCGTCCGGGCAGGCTCACCGGTGGTCCCTTTGCCCCGAGTGTCAGACGACTCGGCGCCAGGGGTAAGGATTGGAACATGAACAGGGATAGTAACAGATGTACTGGTAGGTGTAATAACAACAGGCTTTCGAATAGTTGGTGGAGAGATCTCAGGGGAGAAAAGTCTTCCGCTGCGGGTGACTTTACTAGATCCAACAATATTGCTGACGTCAGTATCAGCCTCTTTATTCAAATCTTATTTAACCCCGTGATAATACACGTCAGCCCCGTAGTGCCATGGGACAACTTTATCTGATGTATAGGGGATAGGCCCAGGAATGGTAATGATCAGAGGAGCGATTCTTGGAACATATGTAATTCTAACAGGCTTTCTCGAGGAAGCCTTGGAAGAATTGTCGAAAATGGTGATTATAGAAACTTCTTAAGTAGGAACCAAAGGAACAAAAGTCTTCTCAAACATAATTTCTTTATTATCCATCAGGCGTTGGACACCTGACTTCAAAAGATGGCAACCGGTGGGTAAGACGGCACACAGATGGCAACCTTCGCCACAACCCGAAAATAAACTGGCTAACTGAAGGTTCTTCTTCACAGTGATCAATGGAGTAACAATGTCTTTCATAGAAACCACAAACGAGACTTCATCTACAGCATTTACTCCATGCTTGGGCATAGGAGCATTCACAACATTAGGCCTTTCAGGCGCTTTGAACTCAATCTCCTTAGCATCAATCAAGTCTTGTACCTTATTCTTCAAAACCCAGCAGTCATTCGTATCGTGCCCCGGGCTATCAGAGTGAAAAGCACAGCGGGAGTTCGGATTGTACATGGGTGATGTTGTATTAGGATTCTTCGGGGCCTCCTTCAGAATCACCAAGTTGGTCTTCAATAACTGCGGCAGAATCTGAGACAAAGTCATGTTGAGCTGAGTGAATTGTCTTCGCGGCCTCTCGACCCTTGGCTGATTGTTGCGCTGAGGAGCAACAACATGTATTGATATAACAACCGCATTAACAGCTTGGCGGTGTTCAGGTCTGTTATGGCTCTTTGCGCTGTAAACTGCGCTGGATTCCTTCTTAAAAGGCTTCTTCTCGGTGCCTGATGAAGCACCCTTCTGTATCTTTCCAGATTTGATACCGGCCTCAATTCTTTCCCCAGTCATAACCAGCTCAGTAAACCCGGGCGATGAACTTCCAATCAGATGGTTGAAATACGAACCAAACAAGGTCCCCAAAAACATATCTACTAACTCCCTGTCAGCCAGCGGGGGTTGTACTCTTCCAGCAAGGTCCCTCCATTTTTTAGCATAGTCTTTGAAACCTTCGCTCGCACCCATAGACATACCCTGGAGTTGGGTACGCGTGGGAGCGAGGTCGGCATTGTATTGGTACTGCTTGTAGAAAGCAGCAACCAAGTCCTCCCAATTACGGACACTAGCTCCTTCCAGCTGGTAAAACCATTCAAGTTGAGTTCCTAAAAGACTATCTTGAAAGAAGTGGATCCAGAGGTTTTTGTCAGCGGTGTATGGCTGAATCTTTCTTACATACGAGCGGAGGTGCAGCTTTGGGAAAGAAACCCCATCGTATTTAGCAAAGACTGGTGCTTTAAACTTGTGGGGAATTACCACCCCAAATGACAAACCTAAATCTCCAAAGTCCAGACCAGGCACCTTCTGGACCTCCATTGCGCTCAACCGGTCTTCGAGTTGCTTATACCTGTCCTCAGTCGGAGGATACTGGTCTTCGTCAAAGTCAGTCTCGTTGTCAGAAACTACAGGGATAGGTACCCTCCTTTCTTCTTGGTTTTCTCCCCTACCGATGAGTTAGAAAAATCAACATCATCCAGCAAATTGTTCCCAAATCTACGACCCATATTCAGTAGGACCTTCTTCTTCTTCTTCTTCTTCTTCTTCTTCTTCTTCTTCTTCTTCTTCTTCTTCTTATCTTTCAGGATAAGGGTCTTCAGATCTTGCTGACCCTTGGCCAAACTCATGAACAATTCCTGGAATTGGGCGTTTTGAGCTTGCAGAGCCTTGATTGATTGATCAGTTGATGTTTCAGCAAACATGATGTGCTAAAATAAACATTGAAGAAGATGAGAAAACCTGTAAGGGTACCTGTTATGAGGTGCATGGGAATGATATGTGTATGATATGATTTCAAAGACCTTAGAGATTCAAATTCGTAAACCAAAATGAAACACACTTTTATTAGATAAAACTTTGAATTCAATTGTTCAACAAATGCCCTTAAGGCGTTACAAAAAGAAGTACTGAAAAGTAAATCAAAACTAGAAATAATCAAAAGACATCAGCACTCCTATTGTCGTTTCCCGTCGGTGCGGACATAGTCGTTGAGGATCTGCTCGTTCTCCAGTTGCCTTGTTAACTTCTGAATCTTCCGCTCTTGCTCGTGACACTTTTCTCTGTAAGTATCCCACTCTTCCCTTAGTTGGATCCAGGACCTCTTTAATGCCCCAATGTCAGTAGGCATGTAAGGGTGGAGGATGGTAGGAGGAACCCCTTCTTCATCAGCAAGCTCAACTATTACAGGCAAGACAACTTCGTGGGGCATCCCTAGCTTCTGAGCACGTGTACGAACCCATCGGAGATATGGTTCCATTGGAAGAGAAGTCTTCACACCTAGCTCGTGCGGATCAGACCTGTGCACCCTATCCCAGGCTCGGATGAATCTGCGGCGATGCTCGTCACTATCCTCTTGGAAGTCAAAGACAATACTTGGCATCAGCAACTCATGAGGTCCTTCCCTCATAGCTCTCCCAAACTGGCGTAAGGCCAAACAAGGGTTATAGGTGATCCCTCCATTGATTCCTAGCAGTGGAACATTGGGGTATTCCCCACAGGGATCAATAATAGCCACGTCTTCCATGCCTTTAATAGTCTTGATGATGTCAGTGTGAGCAAGAGACATAATCCTATAGGCCCAACCCATGCCTTCCTTGTTCTTCAAAACTGATTTGGGGAGGTGAGAAATAAACCACCTCGCCAGCAATGACGCACAACACATAAGGGTTCCCCGTTTCCAAGCAGTACGGGCATATAGGGTATACAGAATATCACCCAGTAGAGTGGGTACTAGATTACCGGACATGAAAATCTTCACTGCATTCACGTCCACAAAAGAATCTGAGTTTGGAAACAGAACCATACCATAAATAAGAAGAGTCAGGATGTCTTCGAACGCCTGAAAGTCTAAACTGTCCCCAAACTAATTAGCCTTACCAACCAAGAACTTAGTCAAGAAGCCTTTAGTCCCACTACGAGTTTCCCAATTAGACATTACCTCAGCCTCTGTCAGATGGAGGGCTGAAGCAATCTCTTTCGGCCTAAGGATTTTCTCCCAACCTGTGAACAGGGTCTTCTCTAGAATGGAGATACCAAGTAGGTCAGAGAACTCTTCCAAGGTAGGGACCAACTAGTAGTCCGAAAAAGTAAAGCAATGGTACAATGGATCAAAGAACTGGACTAAGACACTCATCATCTGTTCATCCAGCTTGGAGGTGACTAGACTGAGGAGGTGCCCATGTCTTCTGATAAAGGAGGAAGTATCTGGAATCTTTGCAACCAATTCCTTAAGCTGAGTAGGAACCTGTACAAAGTTGATCCGAATAGTGTTCCTACGCATAGATGCCATGACCTACAAAACAGAACAAAGATGAATCTCATTGGTCTTTGAAATGGTTAGTCCAATGCAATATGCATGCAATGTCATGATGCATGATGTCATGATAGAAACACATCACAAGTATTCATAGATAGCAAACATGGTAAGGGCAAGCAAGTCACACAGATAGCCCTTAGATTTCAGGCTGGCAAGGAGCTTAGGTACTACCCTCTTTCAGTTCAGTTGGTTCAAACCTGTCATAGAAATAGTAACCGGGTTCTAGAGGATCTCAATATCACTGACCACCCTCGATCGGTCATAATTCCAGTTTAGCAACCTTTTCTTGCGGCCGGAATCATTGCGAGAGTTTAGTCTCAATGAGTGTAGCATACTGCTACTGTTCTATGGCCAAGTTGGTCAATTACAGGTTCTAAGGTCAGTTGGTGCTTAATGACCCCTTAGCAGACCCATATTCTCCTCGTTGCGCCACAAGGGATATCAGTACATACTAAAGTGCCACACCAATGTAGCTACTGCTTCAACCGTATCGATCTATGTCGTACAGTTCCCTCACAATTTATTGCTACTTACCTAAAGGGTATCCCCCAGATCTGGGTTAGGATCTATAGTAACTCCGATTCAAGCCCACAAAGATAAAGCATACAAGTCAAGCAATTGAAAACAATATGAATTATTCCTAAGGTACACCCAATTATAAGCGTCCCCAGCAGAGTCGCCAGTTCTGTGATACGGTGGAAGAACTGACTGTTTTTTGGAATGCTGGTTTGTATTTTGCGTTTGTGTTCGCAAAATGTCGCGGTAAGCAAGAGTCGCCACCGACTTTTATTTTATCCAACAAGGAAAGGAAAAAAAGCACAAAAAAATTCCTTTTTTGAGATATTCTGAGTACGGGGGATAGATTATAGAAAGGGAAGGTATTAGCACCCTTTCTATCCGTAGTTATCTACGGGCTCTTAGGTACTTGCTCAATTGTTTTCAAAATTGTTTTTTTTTTGTGCTTGTGGGTTTGAAAAAAGTTTTTGTTTTTAACTTCGATTTAACTATTGCTTCTGTCCTCAAGAGTGTAATGAAGTATTTTTGAAAACTTTGTTTGAAAAGGAGTGTAAGTGTGAAAAAAGTTTTGTTTTTGGATGAGCAAGTATCTAAGAACTAATCTACCTACTCGAAAAAAAGGAATCGTTCTTTGCTAATTTCCTTTAGACAATGCTATCTCACTATTAGTGAGTAGGTAGCACCATCGTTGGAGTTTGAGGGTCAATTCGAAAGAGGGACATACGATCACTAAAGCAATGTTAGGATGCCTTAGCGGTAACCCTAATGTCTTAGATCATTTGTTTGAGGCAACAATATCTGAGGCAACCATTTCGAGGCAACTATGATCTTTTAGACAAGAGGGCGACCTCTAAAACAACCTATACTCAATGACCGTGTACGAAGGCAACCAAGTGGGGTGTACCCTAGGAGTGCGTATGTGCGAGTGTGTCGTTTTCAGTTATTTTTATCTTTGCACATGTTAAGGGTGATCTAATTTTGATTTTAGATTAAAACATTCAGTCTTTTCATACAAACCCTATTATCAAACATCTAGCAATTATAATTTGCAGAATTAAAATGCGGAATTTAAATTACAAGGCGTCGGGTATTTACATCGCCAAAAGCAACCCTTTGAAATTAAAATAATGCGATAAAATAAATAAATATCCTATTTAACTATTACAATCCGTAAGCAGATACATAATTGGATAAAAATAAATAAAGCGCGCGGAAAATTAAATCGAGTGCAAAATTAGGGTTTTGACCCTTTTAATTAAAGAAAATGTTTTTGTTGTTTTTTATTTAAGGAAAGAAATTAAATTCTAAATTAAATACTAAATTAATTATTAAATTAATTAATGAAAAATAATTTATGACATATTTTTGGTTTTTTATTATTTTAAGAAAGAAAATAAAATAATTAAATGAATTAAAACCTAATTAAGTCTAATTAATTTTATTTATTAAAAAAAAACAAATTAAAGTTTTCTAGAATTAAAACCCTAAATTAATTAATTAGTATTTATTAAAAAAAGAATTCTGAAATTTATGGGATAAAAATATTTTTTGATGACTTTTTTGATAAAAAGGAAAAATTATGATTGGTTAGTAATTAATTAAAATAAAATAAAACAATTAAATAAAAATGAAAAAAAAAGAGAAAGGAGGAAGTGGGCCTGATGTGGAGGGTGTTGGAAGTAATTTCTTGGCCCATTAGCAGCTGGTCCGTTTGACCTTTCCTGATCCAGTGTGCGCGCATTGACTTGGCTTTTGGTGGACCTCCAACATGGACCACCAGATCTGGCCCTTTGGCCATCTGGTGCTTGGATCGTGAGGGAGTATGGTGTGGATCTGGACTGGCATATGCATTGGAAATCCTGAAAACAAAAATCATTGAGAAAGGGGGGGACCTGGGATTCGAACCCAGTTCCTGAAGGGAAATCCAACGCTCAGCTTACCACTACGCCATGCTGCTTTGTTTGTTAGAATAATAAGTATTAATAATAATATAAGAAAACAACTCAAATGCCAGGAAAAAAAAGCGCGTAATATTTGAATGGACAAATGGACGGATGACACCTCATCGTCCCTGTCCTCCCATCCCTGTAACTTTACCTGCAGATTTCTATCCGCAGCTAAAAACGCAGGTTCGTTCTAAAACTTTCTCCAGGCCATATAAATAGAATCCAAGACCATGGTTAGCCTCATCTCACCTCTCTGATCACAACCATAACCACCATTAAGGCCAATTTCACCTGAAATAGAAAGCCCTAAAAACGAACAAAGAAACCTAACTATGGTGGATCTTGATACCGGTCAGATAAATGAAATCAAATGATGCCAAAAGCTTGCAAATGTTCTTGTGATCACAAATATGCTATTAGTTTACTCAAATGATGCCAAAATAACTCAAATCAAATTCAAGAACAGGGGTAACTTGCGTGAGACTTACAGTGCGTATGAGGGCCTGATAATGCATGATTTGGATTGGGATAGCTTGTGTGCGTTGCCAGGAAGCGTTTGGGATACGTCTCAGGCCTTGAAAATGCCTCCAACCTGGATTTCGATCTCAAGCTTTTTTGTGATTTTTCCACTTTTGTTCTGCCTCTACCAATGCTCTCTCAACCTTATTTTCGTGCCCTCTGCTTGCTTATGTATTGTACATTGCATTAGGTCTCAATTTGCTGTCCAAATCTCTCTCCATTAAAGCTTTGATATTTGATTTGATTTGCTTTTACAAGCTTGCCAAATTTGATCCAAATCATATCTTCTTGTGCATAATGACTTTGACACGAATTTTATTGCAATGCTAGCTGTGATCAAAGCCTAAAACAACCAGAAAATCAATAGTTATCAATGCCTTAGATTTTATGTGATTTTATTTGATTTAATATGAATAAATTCAAATAAAAATCAAATTAAATAATAAAAATGAGATATGGACACATGGCAAAGGCTAGATCACTTGGGCAACAATGCAAACTCAAATCAAGTGAAAAAGAATGGGCCCATTTGGCAAAATTTGAAGTTTTGGGGATAGTTGACTTTTGGCAATTTTGCAAAAAAGTCCAACTTCAACAATGCATAACTTCTTCAATTTTGAGCTTTTGGAGGTGTTCTTGGACTTTCTAGAAAGCTTGAGATGTCCTCTAATCAACGCTTTTGGTCTCATATAATTTTTATATTCCATGCTCAAGTTATAAGCTTTGGAAAAAAAGTGTTTTTGTTGACTTTCAAAAAATGACCTATAATGTCCAAATTAATAACTTCTTGTGAGTGCATTTTTTGATCTTGGGGTATGAAGATGGATTGTAGGGAATTGCATCCTCTTAAAAATTAGATTTGGATGGGTCATTTCTCATAAAGTATGAGAAAGTTATGCTTGGTCAAAATTGAGTTGACTTTTCCTACAAAATCCTAATTTAGCAACTTTTGAGTCTTGATGAATTATGAGTAATCCTTGATGAATCATGATCAACCATTGATAAAATGATGAAATATCCTTCAAAATGAGAATGTTGACAAAAAATCTTGAAGTTTGACTGTATGTAGGTCACAATTGACTTTTGCCTTAACACAATCGATTTTTGGAGCTTTGAACAATTGACTGAGCAAACTTTCTCTACAAGGCTTGAAACTTGACATGGATGATCTTGAGAACAAATTAGGACAATGTTGAGCATTTGGGGTCACTTGGATTCAAGTATCTTGATGCAACATGAAACCCTAATTTGGGGTAGACTGCCTTAGGATCTTGGACTACCTTGAGCAACTTGAGAATCTTTCTTGAAATGTTTTGAGAAATATGGGAGGGAAAATTTTGGGGTACAACAAAGAAGTATCAGAATAAATCTACACTCAATTTAATCTGATAGAAAAGAGGTCTTTTTGTCTTTAACTGGAAGAATTATCACAATAAATCTATGGTTGATTTAATATGAGCCAAACAATGTCTACTGGAAGAAGCATCAGAATAAATCTATGGTCGATTTAATCTGAGCCAAAAAATGTATGCGCCCGTCTTTAACTGGGTAAAGTATTAGAATAAATCTATGGTCGACTTAATCTTATCCAGAAGAGATCTATACTCGTCTTTAACTGAGAGAAGTATCAGAATAAATCTATGGTTGATTTAATCTGAGCCAGAAAATGTCTACTGGAAGAAGTATCAAAATAAATCTATGGTCGATTTAATCTGAGCTAGAAGCTATCTACTACCGTCTTCAACTGGAAGAAGTATCAGAATAAATCTATGGTTATTTTAATACGAGCAAGAAAAGATCTACTGGAAGAAGTATCAGAATAAATCTATGGTCGATTTAATCTGAGCCAGAAGATGTCTTTTTGGGAATGATCCTCTAAGGAAGTTGCTGAAATAGCCCTTTGTCAGATGTAGTCTTGGAGAAGACTGTCAGGTCATATAAGTAGTTGATGATGTTTGTATGTTGATTGATCTTTCCTGAAAATGTAAAGAGTTAGCTGTATGCAATGTCATGATGTATGAAATGCATTGTGTAATGATGTTCTCAAAAATAAATGAGAATGTGCTATATGCGTTTCGTATGCATATGCTATGATATGGGTAAATGATATATGAATGTGAAATGTTGTTGGAAATGTATCAAGAGTTCCATATGACATCTTGTTGCGGAAAATGAATCCCTGACGTGTTCTGGGGATGAAGAACATGTGTAGTCTTCAACCTTGTCTAGAATGCTTCCGCCGGGGATTCCTGCTTGCTGTTTGAGGAAATTCCGTTGGGAAGTGTTGACTTCTATTTGGGGAGAAGAGCTTAGGAACATTAGTCGTTCATCGCTCTACTAGGGAGTTTACTTTTTATATACCCTGGCTGGGGATAAAAGAGCTGGATACCCTTCCGACTCGTCTGGGGAGTTTAATTCATATATACCCTGACTTGGGATAAAAGAGATGGATAACCTTCTAACTCGTCTGGGGAGTTTAATTTTTATACACCCTTACTGGGGATAAAAGAGATGGATAACCATTCGACTTGTCTGAGGAGTTTAATTCTTATATACCCTGAATTGGGATAAAAGAGACGGATAACCTTCCGACTCTTCTATGGAGGATAAAGTTGACTGATATCTAGTCTGGTTCCAGGTTTCGTAGCAACTCTCTGGGGATAGTGGCGACTTCACAGGGGAGAGGAATTTTTCCAGTGATTCGTGTCCATCCGAGGAATAGAATCAAGTTGGGGAGACTGTAATCTATTAGGTGAATAAACCCTGTTGGGGAAATAAACCCTGTTTACGGAGAAATACTTTGCTAGGGAAACACCCTTGCTGAGGAAATGAGCTATGCGGGAGAGAAGAAATCTGCAAGTGGTTTTACAGTTTTGGAGGAATAAACTTAGCTGAGGTGGAGAACTTCCATGAATTGTAATGATTGGAACCTCGTAGGTTGGTGATATTTCCGGGAAAAGATCATATTCTTTTATCTTCCAGAGCGATCTACCAGGGAAATTGCAGGGAATGTATCTTCTTTGAAGATGAATTTGTGAAGATTACTCTGTGGGGGATAATCCCGTGGAAGTGGCTTCGTGGGGATTTGTTGACAGCTTGATTGCCATCCTAACTCCTAGAGTCTTAAGTAAACGCTTATTCCTATTCTTATGCATATATTTGTTAACAGTTAATCGTGTTCATATGCATATGTTCATTCAATTTTAGTCATTGGACATTTTTGCAAACAAAAGAGAAAAATTTAAAAACAATTTTTTGAATTTTAGAGTGTATTTGTATTGATAGTTTGCCCATAAACAGGCGATTATATACAAAGAGACATACATCCTAGTAAGAGAAAATTGTCATGAAATTAAAAGAGTACAAAGTGAAAAAAAAATATAGCTAAGTGGAAATGATCTTGTTCGGTTCCAACTCCACTATTGCCCCTATGTCTCTAAACATCTCATCCCTTGCTGTCAGAAGAAGTTGATTGAACTGATATGTACCAATTGAACTTTTGACTTTGGTAATAAAGCTTGCTGTTAGTGATCCAATGGGACATATTGGTACTCTTTAATCCCTACATTTTTCCTAGACCTCCCTTTCAGGTTTTCAGTCCACCGGGATACCCTTTTTTGCCCAAGCCACCTTTTTAGGTTTTCGAATTGTCGGGTGTACAATCTTTTGTATATATCCCTAATTTTTGCCCGAACCCTTTTAGTTCGCTGGGATGCCCTTATTTTGGCCTAGGTTAGTCAACCTAGCGGGTCATTTTCATACGTAGTATTTTTTAACTATGTTCACGTTCACAAGGTGCGGGAAATCTTCACCGTCCATGGTGGTCAGTATCATAGCACCGCCCGAAAGTACTTTCTTGACAACAAATGGCCCTTCGTAGGTGGGCGTCCATTTGTACCTGGGATCACCTTGTGGTAGAATGATGCACTTTATTACCAAGTCACCAGCCTGATATATTCGATGCTTGATTTTCTTGTTGAATGCATAAATCATACATTTCTGATACATCTGACCGTGATAGACAGTCGCACGTCTCTTTTTTCCAATCAGATTCAACCGGTCTAGCCTGGTTTGAATCCATTCAGCTTCGTCTAAGTTTACATCTTTCATAATCCTTAGAGAAGGAATCTGAACTTCGACAGGTAGGACAACTTCCATACCATAGACCAGAGAGAATGAGGTTTCCCCAATTGTCGTTCGTGCTGATGTGCGATAGCCATGAAGAGAAAATGGTAACATATCATGCCAGTATTTGTAAGTCACAACAATCTTCTGTATGATCTTCTTAATATTCTTGTTGGCGGCTTCCATTGTGCCATTCATGTTTGGTCGATACGGAGAAGATTTGTGGTGCTTGATCTTGAACTGCATGCAGAGTTCAATGATCATAGTGTTGTTGAGGTTGGTACCATTGTCCATGATGATTCTCTCGGGGATGCCATACTATCAGATAAGATTATGTTTTATGAACCCTGCGACAAAATATTCTTGGTAACAGAGGTGAACGGGGCTGCTTCAACCCATTTGGTGAAGTAGTCAATGGCGACGAGAATGAAGCGATGTCCGTTAGAAGCAGTGGGATTGATTTCTCCAATCATATAAATACCCCAAATTACGAATGGACAAGGAGAAATTAAAACATTCAAAGGTACCAGAGGTACATGAACCTTATCAGCATAGATATGGCACTTATGACAAGTCCTCGAGTGGTGGTGACAGTCGGTTTCCATAGTCGACCAATAGTAACCTGCTTTCAAAATATTCTTAGCCATAGTATTCCCATGGAGTGAGTACCAAAGATGCCTTCATGCATATCCTCCATAATTTTCTCTGCTTCCTTTTTCTCTACACAGTGAAGCAGAGTTGAATCATGATTACGCTTGTATAAAATTCCATTGCTCAAGAAGAACTTAGCTGAGAACCTCCATAGGAATTTCTTGTCATTGATCGATGCCCCCTTCAGGGTATTCTTGAGCTTCAATGTACTTTTTAACTTCATGAAACAAAGGTTTTTCTTCTACTCCATCAGTATCAATTTTGTAGCAGTGTGTCGGTTCGTCGAATCTTTCAATGGTAATTCTGAGAGCCTCATTGTCCCATCTGATCTTGAACATGGATGACATAGTAGCTAATGCGTCAACCAACTGATTCTCTTCTCTTAGGATATGCTCAAAAGTAATCTCTTTGAAGTACGGAATCAAGGTTAGCACATGTTCTCGGTATGAGATAAGATTCAGATGCTTCGTATCCCACTCTCCCTTGACCTAACTGATTACTAAGGCTGAATCCCCATATACGCTCAGGATTTTGATTCTTAGGTCAATAGAAGCTTTAATACCCATGATGCACGCTTCATATTCAACCATATTATTGGTGAAGTAAAAAAAAAGTCTGGCCGTGAAGGGCGTATGACAACCCTGTGGGGAGATGATTACAACACCAATTCCATTGCCAAGTGCGTTAGAAGCTCCATCAAAAACCATAATCCATCGGGATCCTGACTCAGTTTCTTCATACGGTCCAGGTTCTTCATAATCTGTAATTAGCATGATGTTGTCATCCGGGAATTTGAAGTTCATATATTAGTAATCGTCTACAGCTTGATGTGCCAAATGATCTACCAGTACACTTCCTTTGATTTCTTTTTGAGTGGTGTACTAAATATCGTATTATGTTAAGACCATTTGCCATCGGGCTATTCTTCCGGAGAGGGTTGGCTTCTCAAATATGTATTTAATGGGATCCACTTTAGAGAATAATAGAGTAGTATGAGTCAACATATACTGTCTTAGTCGGAGAGCAGCCCATGCCAAAGCACATCAAGTTTTCTCGAGCAGTGAATATCTTGTTTCATAGTCGGTAAAATTTTTGCTAAGGTAGTATATTGCATGCTCTTTTCGACCAAACTCGTCATGCTTCCCTAGTACACAGACCATTGAGTTCTCTAGCACTGTTAGGTACATGATTAGAGCCATTCCTTTTATTGGTGGCATCAAAATCAGAGGTTCTTGTAGGTACTCTTTGATTTTATCAAAGGCTATTAGACAGTCGTTGTTCCAGTTTACTACTTGATCTTTCTTCAGCAGCTTGGAGATTGGCTCATAGGTAGCAATCAAATGAGAAATGAATTGGGAAATGTAATTCAGTCGTCCTAAGAAACCTCTGACCTCTTTCTCAGTATGGGGAGCCGATATTTCTTAAATAGATTTAACTTTTGCGGGATCAACTTCAATACCTTTACCACTAACGATGAAACCTAGGAGTTTTCCAGACCTCACCCTAAAGTTGAATTTGTTCGGATTCAACCTCAACTTGTATTTATTCAATCTCTCAAATAATTTATGCAGATGATCAAGATGTTCTTCTTCAGTCTATGATCTGGCTATCATGTCGTCGATGTAGACTTCTATTTCATGATGAATCATGTCGTGAAATAAAGCTACCATGGTACGTTGATATGTTGCCCCAACGTTCTTCAACCCAAAATGCATGACCTTGTAACAGAAAGTGCCCCACTGTGTGACAAAAGTAGTTTTCTCCATGTCTTTAGGAGTTATCTTGATCTGATTATAACCTGAGAAACCATCTGTTGCACCCAAAAATTTTCCCTCCCTTTTCTCAAGATCATTGGATTGATAGTTGAAATTGGATCAACTGATGAAAAGTCAACTAATACACAAAAAGTCAAACTTTGACTTTTTGACCAACATTGAATTTCAAAGATCAAGATTCATCAAGACATTCAAAAATACCAAACTCAATCATCAAGAATCAAGAAAGTCAAAAAGTCAATAAAAAGTCAAGATTTCTAAGACTAAGAAAATTTCTAAGTGTTTTTATACTTGATAAATTCATTACTTCATGACAATTTTTCACCAAGATGCAAGATGATTCAAGGAAAACTTTCAACATGAAAATTATAGATCTTAATGAATTCTACAAATTTGTATTAAAGGGTTGATGTCCAAAAAATGCTTAGATTTGAAGATATAAGCTCATGAAGTCATGACATTTTTGTATAAACACTTAGAGAAAATTTCAACAAGTTTGGTCAGATTTTTGTCCCAACTTCTTGGCCAATTTTCATCAAGTTTCAATTTGATTTAGCCAAAGTGGTCAACATGAAAGTTGTAGATAATGTTTTAAGCTTTCCAAAACATCCAAGAGCATGAATTTATCATATATGAGCTAGGAGATTCAAAGGCATGAAGTTGGGCATCCATTCTTGAATTATAAGTCATTTTGACGAAGAACACATAATCCAATCTGCATGCTATGCTGCATAATCTTACTTTGAAGGCCTTATAACTTGAAAATATCACCATAATTTAATGTTTACACAAAATTTTGAGCTATGGTCCATTTGATTTAAGCACTGTCCAAAGCATAATTCCATTAATGGCACAAAGATAACACTTCCATTTTTAAATAGCATGCTTTTGCAAAATGTCAATGCATTGAGCTTTGTAATGGTTGTATTTGATTACAAGCAAACTAAAAGGCATAGAGAAAACCCTCTGCACCCAACAACTTCAGAACATACTTGTACTTGAAACATTGAAACTATGAAAATTCATCCAACTTGGTCTTTCACTTTCAACCAAACCATAGAGGATATCTTGAAAATCTGATTACTTCAACCTCCCAAACCTCTTGCCTATAAATAGAGAGATCAATTACAAGATAAAATAGGATATGAACGAGCCCTCAAAACCCCTTTACTCTAAAAAAACCAGAATTGTCCATAAAACCTCCATTTTTGAGCTTTGAAGTCCAAATCTTTGAATCTCTCAAACCTTGCAAGTTTTGCCCAAACAAATCATCCAAATACTTCACATGCATCATATAGAAGTTGTTCAAACACAAGAGTAACTTCTTTAACATAATTATCACCATCTTCCAAACTCAAAAACAGTACCTTGTAACTTGACTTGGTTGGATTGATTCAACAACTTTCAGCACAAAGTGAGGATTGGCATAACTTTAAGAAGGTCCAATGGAGCTTAATCAATCATAATATTGCACCTGGAACAACTAGAAGAGGCTTCAGACTTTTCTCCAAGAGAGTTAAGTTTCCTCAAACTTTGATATCTTTATCCATACATCATTTATTTTCGTTTTCAAAAGAATAAAACAGGACAAATCGGGGCATAAGAGTGCAAATATCCCAAATTCAAAGAAAATGCTTCAGGAACCCTGACATGGGTGGCCGTGTCACCTGACATGAGTCGTGTTAGGGAGAAAATATGCAAAAAAGGGCATATGTTGACACGGGTGACCGTGTCGCGCGACATGGCCCGTGTTAACTTAATTGGGATTGAAAACTTGGCAAAAAGGCAGGACATGGGCTGCCACGGGTGCCCATGTCACACGACACGGCCCGTGTCAATTCAGCTGGGACAAGGAAAATGTGCAAGGAGCATTGGGCAGATTCTGACACAGGTGTCCGTGTCCGGTGACACGGTCCGTGTCAGCCTAGACATTAGAAATCCTGATTTTTTAGACTTTTGCTATAACTTTGGATCATTAAGGGTACATTGAACATTTTGCATTAGCATCCAAATTATTTTCTAAAACAATTAAAAACCATTAGACTTAGGTTTTATTTTAACTTCCTTAAATTCAATTAACTTAGTTTTTTTTAGGTTTTGTTTAAAATAATTAGTTAACTTTTTTTTTAGTTAAAACTAATTAGCTTTCTTAGGTAAATGATCAAACTTTGTTTTCTCTCAAAAAACTACCAAAAAAAATTTATTCTTCATCTCTATATTTTGTGCATAATTATTTTTGTAATTCATATTCAATGGTTTGTAATAGTAACTAGAGTTTTATTGTTTTCCCCCCTATTCACAAAATTGTACCCCCATTCCAAAAGCATTGTAATAGCGTAGAACATTTAAATTCCGCAATTTATCGCTTTCCTTTTTATTGTTAGTAATTAGGGTTTGTATGGCATGATTTATAACCAACATTAGACAACCCTAATTCAAGATAAAATACATGAAAACAACACACTTCACACACATACATCTCTAGGGTAACCCACACTTGTTGCCTCGGATATAAACAGTCATGTCCCTCGAATGTGAGATGATTTTAGCAAATACCCTCGATTAAAAGATCATAGTCCCTCGATGACCCTTCAATGTTGCCTTCGGTAAGTGATCTTAGTCCCTTACGAGAATTGCTAAAACATCTTACAAGTCGCCTTCTATGACTGTACGATGACCCACGTCTGTCCCTTACATCTAATGATAAAGCTCCTTACCAACCAATGGTAATTTAGCACTCTCTAAAGGAGGAGGAAAAGAACAAAGACTTTTTGAGTAGGTAGATTTCTCGTAATTGCTTGCTCACAAAGATTTCAAAACCAACAATTTTCAACACACCAACACTTTCTTGAAATATTTTCAAAGTCAACACTTTGTATGCATTCTTATAGAGATGAGAATCATTACAAAGTTTTCCCAACGATGGCGCTTTTCAAAATATTTTCAAACTTACACAAAACATAAAGCATTTTAAAGTGATCAAGCAATTAAGAGCCCATAGACAACTACAGATGAAAAGGGTGCTAACACCTTCCCTTTTTATAACCCACCCCCCGAACTCAAGAAAATATCTCAAAAGGTCTTTCCTGTTATTTTCACCCTTTCATTTATTGGATAAAAGAAAAGCCGGTGGTGACTCTTGTTATCCGCAACATTGCGATAAAACGCAAAACACCAAAGTCAATTTTCCCACAGTATCACAGAAATGGCGACTCTGCTGGGGAGAATATAAACTAAAAGTGGGGTTACCTTAAGATCTAGATCACCTTTATTTCTTTACTTGCTTGATTTGTTTGATTTTACATTTGTGGGTTATGCTTAGGTTTATTACTCGTAAAGATGCTATACCCGAATCTGGGGAACATTAGGTAATTAGCAATAGATCATGGAAACTGTACAACATAGACTGATATGGTTGAAGTGATGGCTATGTTAGTGTGACACATTTGTTGGTATCTCTGTCCCTTGTGTTAAATCAAGGAGAATGCGAGGCCACTGTGGGGTGTCATGAAGCACTAACTGACTGTAGAACCTTAGTTGAACAACTTGGCCATTATAAAGTAGTAAGATAGTCGGCTTTGGTGCAAAACTTAAGATTGGTTGATACTCGATACTACACTCATTGAGATTGGATTTTCGGGATATTTTGGCCACAAGAAAAGATTGATTACGCTGAAACAATTCTCGATGAAGAAAGATCAATGATATTGAGATTCCTTAGAACCCGGTTACTTTTTTAGGACAGGTTAAACCAACTAAACTTCAAGAGGGTACTTACATATAAACCTCATGCAAGCCTAAACCTAAGGTCATTGTGTTCTTCGTTCATGATTAATTATTCATGACATCATAAACATCATGACATCATAAACATCATGACATCATGCCATAGAATTCTCACTAACCATTTCAAGGATCTAGGAATTTATCTTTGTTCTGTTTTGTAGGATATGGCTTCCACTCGTAGAAATACCATCCGAATCAGCTTTGTAAAGGTGCCTCCTCAACTCAAAGAGTTAGCATCAAGGGCTCCTGAAGATTCTCCCTTCACCAAAAGATATGGTCGACTTCTCAGTTTGGATACCTCAAGTTTTCAAGAATAAATGATGTGTGTGCCCTTTCAAATCTTTGACCCTGTACATCATTGTTTCACCTTCCCCGACTATCAACTAGTTTCCACATTGGAAGAATTCTCTCAACTATTAGGAGTGCCTGTACTTGATCAAATACCATTCACCGGTTCAGAGGAAACTCTAAAGCTTGAAGTTACTGCCAAGGCCTTGCATTTGAAGAGATTCGAAATTATAGCTAATTGGGAAACAAGGAGTGGAGTCGAGGGTTTTCTAGCCAAGTTTCTGTTAGAGAAGGATGGACTATTTTGGGAAGATATACATTTTGAAGCTTTTGAAGATGTCTTGTCTCTTTTAATATATGGTTTGGTTTTATTCCCTAATCCGGACCAACTCATGGATGTGAATACTGTCAAAATCTTCCTTTCTCGTAACCATGTGCCTACTTTACTCAGAGACATTTTGCATACTCTTCACACTTGCACCATGAGGAAGAGAGGAGCTCTTATGTGTTACATCCCGTTGCTGTCTAGGTGGTTTATTTCGTACCTTCCCCGGTTAGTATTGAAGAATGAACATGGCTTGATCTGGCCTCAAAGGATGATGTCACTCTCTCATTTGGATATCCATTGGTGCTCTCAATCTCTAGAGGATATTACTATCATTAACCGTTGTGGGGAGTTCCCTAATGTTCCACTCTTGGGAATTAGCGGAGGTATTACTTATAACCCTTCACTGGATCTATGACAATTTGGCTATGCTCTAAGAGATGGTCCCCATGACGCACTTATCCATGGTATTATGTTTGACTATGAGAATGATGTCCAAGGTTATTGTCAAAGGTTTGATAGAAAGACTTTGGGGCATAAGAACTATATTCCTTTGGAGCTTTATCTCAAATGGGTGCAACCTTGTGCTCAAAACCTCATGATGCCACATCCTGCCATCCTACCAATAATTATGGAGTCTATTGCTGAGGGAGATATTCCTTATACTATTATCCATCCCGACATGCCTACCAATTTCGAGGAATTGCAGAGATCGTGGATTCAATTTAAGGTGGAACGAGACACCTTTGAAGCTCGATTCTATGCAAGCGAGAAGAAAGTGTTGGATCTTACAAGGCAACTTCACGAGGAGCAAAGCTTGAATGCCTACATTGCACCAAAGAAAAAGCGTCCATGGGAAACTTGAGTCTTTTGTTTCAGGAAGTTTATTTTTGTTGTCTCTTTGAGACCTTTTTTCTTTTTCATTGTAAGCCCAAGAGGCAGTTGTAATCTTTGAACTTATTAATACAATTGTTATGTTTGTTTCCTTTTTGGCTAAGCAAATTTAAATTCCTTAAGGTCCTTGAAAATATTGCATCCGCATAGCATGCATCATATCATAAGCAGGTTTCCCGATACAGGTTCCCTCATCTTTTTACTGTTTATTTCAGCATAAGATGGCTCTAGAGCAAACCATCAAATATCTACAGACTAAACACGCACAGTTCCAAGAGACTCTCCTCAACCTAGCCAAAGGTCAGCAAGAAATGATGGCACCCCTTGTCACCAAAAAGAAGACTAAGAAAAGGGCTGTCATCCTCAACATGGGAAGAAGGTTCAAGGGGCCTGCTCGACTAGCTCAAATAGAAGAGGCTTCTTCTGAGGAAGAAGACAATCAAGAAGAGGAAACTAGAAACACTAGAGCTAGGGGAGGAAATAACCAAGCTACTGAGGACGAAGACTATTCCGAGGAACAATACCCACTGACGGATGATAAGTATAAATAGCTAGAAGACCGACTCAAGGCTATGGAGATCCAAACAATGCCTGATTTGGATTTTAGATACTTAGGTCTGGTCCCTGGGGTGGTTATTCCTCACAAATTCAAGGTCCTTGTCTTTGCCAAATATGATGGGGTCTCCTGTCCAAAAATGCATCTGAGGTCTTATGTTTGCAAGATTCAACCGCACATCGCTGATAGAAAGTTATGGGTGCTGTGATATGGTGGCAGGACCGACTGTTGTACTTGTTTTGCGTTTGTATTTGCAAATGTTACGGTAAGCAAGAGTCACCCCGACTTTTCTTTTACCCAACAAAGGAAAGGGTGAAAAGAACAGAAAAAGACCGTTCGAGATTATTTTTGAGTAAGGGGGGTAGATTATGGAAAGGCAAGGTGTTAGCACCCTTTCCATACGTAGCTATCTATGGGCTCTTAGATGCTAGCTCATTTGAAAATAACTTGTGTTTGTGTGTTTGAAAAAGTATTTTGAAAAATACGCCTTAGTGCGGCGAATTTCGTATTGTTTCTCGTATTGTTGAGAACATATACAAAGTGTTTTGAAATTTTTTTTGGAAAGAGTTTTGTATATGTGAAAAATTGTTTTTGAGCAAGCATCCAAGAACTATCTACTTTACTTGAAAGGTTGTTCTTTTCCTCTTTTCCTTTAGACAGTGTTATCCTACTATTAGTGAGTAGGTAACCGTAGTCGTTGGATGTTTGAGGGACATTCGAAGGGACATCGTATAATCACAAAGGCAACTGGGCAACAAACCTTAGTAACTATCCTAAGGTTTTAAGATCATACCGATGCGACATCGAGAGGGTCATTTTTTATCTTTAAATCGGAGGGTAGCCACTAAAGTCTCTCACGTTTCGAGAGTTGTGACTGTTTTCCAAAGATAACCAAAGTGGGAATACCCTAGAGGTGTATATTTGAGAGTGTGTTGTATTAAGTTATTTTGTCTTGTATTAGGTTTGCTAGCGTTTGATTTTAATCTCTTGCCATACAATCCTATTAGTCATACATCTAAACAGTTTAATAGTTTGCAGAAATTTAAAATGCAGAAAGATAAATCCTAAACTATTACAAGGCTTCGGGGAGGGGGATTAATACATGTCCGAAATGGGGAATAAAGTAGTAAAATAAAGTCCTAGTTATAACTATTACATCCAGTAGACAGATACAATAATATGAAAATAGAATAGAAAATGTAAACACGCGCGAGTTAGGAGAAGACGTCTAAAACTCCTAAGGTATAAGAAAAATCTTTTTTTTTTTAAATATGAAGATAATTAAACTAAAAAAAACCTAAATCTATTTGGTTTTAATTTAAAGAGAATGGTTAAAATAATTAATTAATTAATTTTCAAAATTAATTTGATTAAGAAAAATACTAACCAAATTTTTTTTGTGATGTTTTTGATATAATGTTGATTAAATAAAAAATAAAGCAATTAAAAGAAATAAACAAAAACAAAATAAAAGTACAAATGAGTCAGGCAGTGAATGGAAAAAAGGGGGTGTATGTTTTGTAAAACGCAAGACCCAGATTGCCTCTTAGATCCAGTGAGAACATCTTCTGAAGGTGTATGATACTCTGCGCGTTTGTAATCTTCTGGATCTGAGTTGATGTGATCCCCTGATTAGGATTGGGGGATGTATGGTGAGCGCCTGGATGTGAAACATACAAGATCTGTAGAATAATAGTTAGAAAAACAAAATTGTGAGGCCTGGGTATAAAACCCAGGTCCTCTCCCTATTTGCACGCTTCCTTTACCAATTGAGCTACTTGTCATTCGTTAATTATAATAAAACAATACTATTATATGTAGAAATGAATCAGATATATAAAATTCAAAATCAAACACGTGCGCGCTGCACAAGCCATTGGGAGAGTGACAATTGGGGCGCCAGAGTCAACCCACTGGAGTCAACTCTCTGATTTCTTCTACGGTGGGATTCAACAGTAAACCTGCAAAAATAGCCAAAAACAAAAGTTGAAAGCTACCATGTCCCACTAATTCGAGTCCCATGAGTTCAAATCTGCAATCCGTTTGGTCTGAAACATCTTGGATTTTGAGATCCGAAGAAGAATACAGATCGTGCCCTAACAATGACACGATCTTATTCTAGTCCTTAAAACTATATATATTACGTTATATCTGCACTAATGGTGTCCCTAAACACAAACCAAACAATTAGAGTTAACAAAATGACATGTATATTCAGTTTCAAAGTTTAAAGCCTTACTAATCGGTGATATTTAGAGGCAGTGATTCAAGGTGTTGCACGCCTTATGAATGGTCTGGACACCTTCCTGGGAACCTCAGGGATGGAGTGGCGAGGTTTGTTTGGCACGAGGAAGCTTAAGCTGTCAGTTTTGAATTTTCACAATTTTGGAACTTTGAGAATTTGTGTGGTTGTTTCAGGGCAATTTGTGTGTGTTCTAAGCTTGCAGAACTGTTGTATAAATAGAAGAGGTGGAGAGGGCTAGGAAACATGGAAAGAATCTCCCTCATAACTATTGTAATGAAGCCATGATTTCAACTTTGAAATCTTGCAAAAAATGAAGATTCTTGCTAATTTTTCACTTTGAGTGAACCTAGACACCCTTGCACGAGTTCATTGGCTTCAGCACAAATCCAAACATTAGCCCATTAGGCTATAACCCATTATTTACTATTTTATGCAATTTTATTTTGTTTTTTATTTGAATAAAACAAAATAAATATGGATAAAATAGGTAGAAATGACAAGGCAATGTAGTAATGATTTTAGAGGTATTTCATAAGGTTAGTGTTGTACCCCAAAATTTGCCCTCCCATATTTCTCAAGACATGTCAAGAATCATCTCCAAGTTGTTCAAGATGGCTCAAGAGTTGGACAGTCAAATCATCTCCTAAGGAAGTCAATTCAAAATTAGGGTTTTGTGTTGCATCAAAGTCCTTACATCCAAATGACCTTAAGTGCTCCTTAATGTCCTAACGTATGCTCAAATTCAGAAGGTATCCGACTGTGTGAGTTTTCTCGAAGAAATATGGTGAAAAAAGTGTGCTGAAAGTGCAGTTTTTACGCACTAAAAAATTCATAACTTGAAGATCGTGGCTCGTTTTGAACCCGTTCTGGTGGCTAAATTTCCATCTTGACGTCATCTATGTTTTCATCTCTCACGGCTGGAAGCCAATTTCGATCAGAAGGTCTTCAAAAATGCGGATTTATCAAGTATTTCCGTACAGGAAATTTGTGTCAGAAATTTATTTGCGTCATGTTCGGAAAATCACAACTTGGTCGATTTTCATCGTATCGAGCTGGTTCTGGCGCCAAAATTTCAAAAATTGAGTTGGCTACATTTTCACAGAAGATATTGAGTTCAAACGGTATTCAAAAGGCCTTCGTTTTTTGCTCAGAGTGCGTGACGCATCGAAAATCCTGAATGCTGAATATTATTTCATCTGGGCCGAAACTTCAAAAATTCATAACTCGGTCAATTTTTATCGGATTGGGCTCATATTTTTACACAAGGTCACTGACTCAAATATCTACAACCTTTCTTCAAAATTCGAGACCGAATTATGCTCCAATCAATACCAGTTTTTTATTGAAGAACGTGTCTGAGTCGACACTGGAGCCCAAAATAAGTTTGTTTGAATTGAAACTTCAAAAATTCATAATTAATTCACCGTTTATCCGATTGAGCCGATTTTAGGACAGGAGTTAGTTCTCGATATCGGCTACATTTTGTTTTCACATTTCAACTTCAAAAATTACACTTAAGTCCCTGCGATTTAGCCTGGAAAGTGACGAACTCAAGTGAACATTGGAGGCCCAATTGCACATTCAAAGCCCATTTTCTTTACCCTAATTTCCATTATATAATCACATTCTTTTCACGCAAATCAGGGGAGAGAAAAAAACCTTGCCACAACATTGTCAGAATATCAAATTCTTTCAAGAACCCTAAAACCTTGAAATCCTTATTACAAATCCCTCTCTCACTACAAACAAGCCATCTCAGTTACAAACCAACATCTCACTACAAATAAGCCATCTCAGTTACAAACCAACATCTCACTACTTCTTCAGTAAGGGTAAGGCTGGCTTGATCTCCATGATCAAAAGGGCATAAAAGCATTCATGTCACTACTTTTCCAGTAAGGGTAAGGTTGATTTGATCTCCATGATCAAAAGGGTATAATCATTCATACATGCCATATTGACCTAAACATTAAATTTCTTCATATGTTGGCTTTATTTGTATTTTATGATATATAGTAATTTATTTAATGTGTTTATGAGATTCAACACTGCAGATTTAGACAGAATCCCATGCAGGTTCATTAAGGAACGTTGAGGCCAAAACACAAATGGCCAAAAGCCAAAAGCCAAATGGCCAAAACAGAACAGCTTACACATGACACCAATACATGGCGAGACAGACATCCTGAGAAGGTTAAGGAACGTTGAGGCCAGAACACAAATGGCCAAAAGCTAGAACACAAATGGCCAAAAGCCAAAACACAAATGGCCAAAACAAAACAGTTTACACATGACGCCAATAGCTGTTTCACCCTTCCAATCAGGCTCGTATACTCCTAAACTCTCTCTCTATTTTTATTATTTTCCTTTAATTAATTAATCGTTATTCTTTTTATTAATCACTAACCAATTAACATTTTTTCCTAATAAAATCAAAAACACAAAAAATATTTTATTTATTAAAATTAACTTCATCACTTTTATTTTTGTAAATAAATTAATTTAATCAATTTAGCTTTAATTAGATTTAACTTTTAATATTTTTTGCAATATTTAAAATCAATTTAGAATATTAGGTTTTTATTAGCATTAATTCAATTTATTTTATTTCTTTAAAAACTCAAAAATCCAAAAATATTTTCATTATTTAATTTAATTTAATTGTTCATTTAATTTAATTCCATTTAATTCAAAAATAAACAAAAATCCTTTCTTTAATAAAAAAGGGTCAAAACCCAAAAAACTCGCATCCGATTTAATTTCCCGCACGCGATCCATTTTATCATATTATTGTATCTGTTTCCTGGAATGTAATAGCTTTTAATTAGGACTTTAATTATTTATCGCTTTATTTTACTTTCCGCAATTTAAATTAAAGGGTTTGTTTTTGGCGATGTAAATACCCGACGCCTTGTAATAGTTTAGATTTAATTTCCGCAATTTAAATTCCGCAACTATTAACTGTTAGATGTTTGATAAATAGGGAATGCATGACAAGATCAAATGTATGAACTTAAAATCAACATAGCTCACCCATGACATGTACAAAGATAAAATTAACTGAAAAACAATACACTCGCACATGCCACTTCTAGGGTACGCCTCACTTGGTTGCCTCGAACGTGATCATTGAGTATAGGAAGTTTTAGAGGTCGCCCTCTTGTCTAGAGATCAAAGTTGCCTCGAAACAGTTGCCTAGGATAAAAATGATCTAAGACATTAGGGTTACCGCTAAGGCGTCCTACTATTGCTTTAGTGACCACATGTCCCATTAATCGAATTGACCCGAAAAACTCCAACGACGGTGCTACCTACTTCTCAATAGTGGGATAGTACTGTCTAAAGGACATTTACACAACTTAATTTCTTTTGAGTAGGTAGAGGTTCTCAGGTACTTGCTCTTTCAAAACAAAAATACTTTTCGCACTTACACTTTTCAAATAAAGTTTTCAAACAACACTTCATACACTCTTGAGGACAGATACAAGAGTTAAATCGAAGTTTTCAAACAAAACTTTTTCAAAATCCACAAACACAAGAAAAGCAAAACTTTTGAAAACATAGTGAGCAAGTACCTAAGAGCCCGTGGATAACCACGGATAAAAAGGGTGCTAACACCTTCCCTTTCTATAATCTACCTCCCAAACCCGAGAAACATCTCGAAAAGGAATTTTTCTGTGCTTTTTTCCTTTCCTTGTTGGATAAAATAAAAGACGGTGGCGACTCTTGCTTACCGCGACATTCTGCGAAACAAACGCAAACGCGAACCAACATTCCAAAACAGTTAGTTCTCATTCCCACCGATCACAGTTAGGAAGATGTTTGAAACCCAAAAAGTTAGGCCATTGACCTAAAAGTTCAAGCTTGCCCAATGCACAACTCTTGAAATTTCTCAAATTTTCCCAACTTGGGAAAGCCATAACTTGCTCAATTTTTATCCAACGAATATGATCTTGGACTTTTTGGAAATCCTAAGATGTCTCCTTCAATCCCTTATTTGATCAATTTTGCATTTGAAGATTTATCTTGATGTACATGGTCTTGGAAAAAAATGTCTCTTGTTGACTTTCTGAAAATGACCTGTAATGTATGAGTTTGTATCTTTCAAATGGTGCATTTCTTGAACTCGAGGATAAAGGAGAAGTTGTAGGGAATTGGATTCTCTTAAATTGAGCTTCGGTTGGGGAAAAATGGATGAAGCATGTGAAAGTTATGCCTGGTCAAAGTTCAGTTGACTTCTCCTAAGGAAACCCTAATTTTGCAAGTCTTGACTTTTGATAAATTAAGAGAATTACTCGAGGAATCATGATCAACCCTTGATCAAATGATGATTAACACTTCAAAATGTTGAAGTTGACAAAAAATCTTGAAGTTTGACTGCATATTGGCCAAATTGACTTTTGACTTATTATAGTTGATTTTCAAACACTTGAGCAGTTGACTGAGCAAACTCGTAGTGTAAGGCATGAAATTTGTCATGGACATTCTTGAAGACATATTAGGGACCATGGAAACCAATTGGAGCTTTTTCAACCTAAAAATCTTGGTGAGAAGTGAAACCCTAGTTGGAGGTTCATTGCTTAGGAGGAGAATTTTTCTGGTCAATTCTTGGCCAACCTTGAGCAATTGAAGACCTCAATGAGCATGTCTTGAGTAAAAATGGGATGGAAAATTTTGGGGTACAACAGCTTCCCCTGTTCAATCTTCTTAAACCCGAGCATTTAGATTGGCTTGTATGCCTTTCGTAATCTGAATGTGGAAGATGATTGAACACCAAAGTGCCCAAAAATTTGCAGTTGCATATACATGAAGTAACACTGCTGGTTGATGATATCGGGAATAGGCTTATAGATGCCATTTGGAGAAGATGACAGATAGTCGTCACAGATGGGCTTATAGATGCCATCCAAAATACATGCTAATTCCGAACTGGAGGAAACATCGGAATAAATCTTTGGTCGATTTACTCTGAGCTGTAAGAGGTCTCTTTGTGGGGAATCCTGTTCTTGTTGTTTTGGGAAGGAATCTGCTGGGGAATGTTGATTTCTATTTGGGGAATAAAGTCTAGGAGCTTTAGTTGTCCATTACTCTACTGGGGAGTTATCTCTTGACTGGAGAGCTGAAAGTTAGCTGTTATCTGGTCGAAATCCAGGCTTCACAGTAACTTGCTGAGGATAATAAAGTTGACCGTTATCAGGTCATATTCCAGGCTTCACAATGACTTACTGGGGAATATGAAATTAACTGTTATATGGTCGGGTCCAGGATTCAGTGACTTAAACTGTTATTTGGTCGGGTCCAGGCTTTAGTGATTTGAAGAAATTAAGCTGTTATCTAGTCTGGTCCAGGCTTTAACTTGAATTTGAGGTTAACTGCTATCTGGTCAGGTCCAGGATTTACAGTGTTGTAGATTATACCTTTATCTGGTCGGGTCTAAGCTTCATAGTAATTGACAGAGTAAACTTCTATCTGGTCGAACTCCAGGCTTCACAGTAATTTATACTGTTATCTGGTCGGATTCCAAGCCTCACAGTGCCTTGACTTGTAGATTGACTGTTATCCGGTCGGATTCCGGGCTTCAGCAATGATGTTAACTTTTATCTGGTTGGATCCAGGCTTCACAGTGTTATAAACTACTATCTGGTCGGATTCTAGGCTTCATAGTAAATTGTATTTGATGTTAACTGCTATCTGGTCGGGTCCAGGCTTCACAGTGATTGATGAGCTATTACTTCAGATAGTTGACCTGTCTTCTTTCAGGAATTAATCTGGAACTTGTAGAAAATTGATGATGATATTTGTTTGTTGATCTTTCCTGAAAAGGTAAAGAATTAGCTATATGCAATGTCATGATGCATGACACACATTGTGTAACAATGTTCTCAAAATAAATGAGATTGTGCTATATGTATTTTGTATGCATATGCTACGACGTTTGTAAGATAATGTATGAATGCAATATATGAACTGATCAGTTGTTCTTCGTAGCATCGTTGAATTGAGGGAAAATAAATCCCTGACTGCTGCTGGGGATGAAGAATGTGATTCTTCATTATTTGTTGAAGTTGAATTGTTAGGAGATAGATTTCCGTGGCTAGATAAATAAACTCTACTGGGATTTTTATGAAGCCCTGTTGGGGAACCCAAGAAGTTTATGAACCATGCCGAGGAATTCTTCAAGATGCTGGGGAGATGATTGGAGACTCTTGCTCTGCAGGGGATATCGGAACCTCTGACATCATTAGGCTGTATGCTAAGGATATGGCAGTGATTTCGCAGGAGGACGTCTCTGTCTCTGTATCTATTGTGGGATGTATCTGTAGGGATTTGCAGATGGCTTTTTAGACATTGTCCTATTTCTTAAATCCATTAGTAACTGCCTTTCTATCTTTTATGCGTGTATTTGTAAACGGTGATCATATTCAAATTCATATGTTAAAAATAATCACTGGACGTTTTTGCAAAACAAAACAGAAAAATAAAAACAAATGGTTTTGTGCTTTCAAAGAGAGAACTTTTGTATTAATCTGAAGAAGTCTGCCTATAACAGGCGTTTTTGTACAAGGAGACAGACATCCTAATAAGAGAATGCCGTCGTAAGAATGAAAACTATATAAAGTGGTATACAAAGAAAAACAGTTGTGTGAAATGATCCCATTGGGTTCCCATTATGCTATTGCCTTTATGTCTTTGAGCGTCTCATCACTTTGCTGCTTGACCGAAGCTGACTGGATTGATTAGTACCTTTTAAACTTGACACTTGACACTGAAGGTTGGATGTAAGGTGATCTAACGGGACATAGTTGTACGCTTTAATCCCTAATTTTGCCTGGACCTCCCTTTCGGGTTTTCAGTCCATCGGGATACCCTTTTTTGCCCAAGCCTCCTTTTTCAGGTTTTCGACTTACCAGGTGTATAATTTTTTATATATATCCCTACATTTTGCCCGAACCCTTTTAGTTCATCGGGATGCCCTTAGTTTTTCCTAGGCTAGTCAACCTAGCGGGTCTTTGTTCATGCCTAGTATCTTTTAACTATGTCTGCGTTTACAGAGTGCGGAAGGTCATCACTATCCATAGTGGTTAAGATCATGGCTCCACCAGAAAATATTTTCTTAATCACAAATGGTCCTTCGTACGTGGGAGTCTATTTTCCCCTGGGATCACCTTGGCAGGATGATGCGCTTGATTACTAGGTCACCAATTTGATATACCTGACGTCTGACCTTCTTGTTAAAAGCTTTGATCATATGTTTCTGGTACATCTGACCATGACAAACAGCCGCGAACCTTTTCTCATCAATCAGGTTTAATTGGTTAAGTCGAGTTTGAACCCATTCGTCTTTATTCAAACCTGCATCCTTCATGATTCTCAAGGAAGGGATCTGGACTTCGATGGGTAGGACAACTTCCATACTGTATACCAGAGAGAAAGGAGTTGCCCCTATTGACGTGCATACTGAGGTACGATAACCATGAAGAGAAAATGGTAACATCTCGTACTAGTCTTTGTATGTCACCGTCATCTTCTGTATGATCTTTTTGATATTCTTATTGGCAGCCTCCACAACAACATTCATCTTCGACCGGTAAGGAGAAGAATTATGGTGTTGGATCTTGAATTGCGTACAGAGCTTGGTGATCATAATATTATTGAGATTGGTTCCATTATCTATGATGATTCTTTCTGGAATACCATATCGACATATAAGGTTATGTCTGATGAACCGGGCCACGGCGTTCTTGGTAACAGAAGCAAATGAGGTTACCTCGACCCACTTTTTAAAGTAATCAATGGCAACCAGGATGAAGCGGTTCCCGTTGGAAGCTGTAGGTCTAATCTATCCAATCATATCAATGCCCCACATTGTGATTGACCAAGGAGCAGACAAGACATTTAAGGGAACCAAAGGCACTTGTACTTTTTCAGCATAGATTTGGCATTTGTGACAAGTTCGGGAGTGATGATGACAATCTGCTTCCATAGTGGACCAGTAGTATCCTTCCCGTAGGATATTTTTAGCCATTGTGTTCCCACTAGAATGGGTGCCAAAGGTATCTTCGTGCATATCTGCCATAATCTTCCCTACTCCACTCGTGTCTATGCACCAAAGTAAAGTGGAATCATGGTTGCGCTTGTAGAGAATCCCGTTACTGAGGAAGAACTTGGCAGAGAACCTTCTTAGGAACTTCTTAACATTGCTCCCTCAGGATACTCTTGGGCTTCAAGGTATCTTTTTACTTCACGGAACCAAGGTTTTTCCACTACTTCTTCAGTATTAACATCGTAACAGTATGTCGGTTCGTCCATTCTCTCAATAGTGATCTGAGGGGCTTCATTATCCCACCCGACCTTGAACGTGGATGACATGGTAGCTAGCGCGTCCGCTAATTGATTTTCTACTCTTGAAAAATTCCCAAAGGTAACTTCTTCAAAGTGTGGAATCAGTGTCAACACATGCTCTCGGTAAGGGATGAGATTAGGGTGTTTCGTGTCCCATTCTCCTTTGATCTGACTGATTACCAAAGCCGAGTCTCCAAACACACTCAAGAATTTGATTCTCAAGTCAATAGCAGCTTTAAGACCCATGATGCACGCCTCATATTCAGCCATATTGTTGGTACATTTAAAGCGTAGTCTGATAGTGAAGGGTGTATGACAGCCTTCTGGGGAGATAATAACAACACCAATGTCATTTCCGAGTGCATTAGAAGCTCTATCAAAGACCATAGTCCATCGGGATCCTTTTTCAGGTCCTTCATCTGGTCCAGGTTTTTCACAATCAGTTACTAGCATGATATTCTCGTCCGGGAACTCAAAATTCATTGACTAGTAGTCGTCTATAGCCTGGTGAGCCAAATGATCAGCTAGTACACTTCCTTTTATTGCCTTTTGAGTAGTGTATTGGATGTCGTATTCGGTCATGACCATTTTCCATCTTGCTATTCTTTTGGAGAGAGCAGGCTTCTCGAATATGTATTTGATAGGATCCATTTTAGATATCAATAAGGTAGTGTGAGTCAACATATACTGTCTTAATCGACAAGTAGCCCATGCCAAAGCGCAACAAGTTTTCTTGAGCAGTGAATATCTTGTTTCACAGTCGGTAAACTTTTTGCTAAGGTAGTATGTTGCATGCTCTTTTCGACCAGACTCGTCATGCTGCCCCAGCACACACCCTATTGAATTCTCTAATACTGTTAAATACATGATCAGAGGTCTTCCTTCAACCGGCAGCATTAAAATTGGAAGTTCTTGAAGATACTCCTTGATTCTGTCAAAGGCAGTCTGGAAGTCGTCATTCCACTTCACTACTTGATCTTTCTTCAGTAATTTGAAGATTGGCTCACAAGTAGCGGTTAGATGGGAAATGAATCTGATGATGTAGTTTAGACGTCCCAAGAATCCCCTAACCTCCTTCTCAATGCGGGGAGTTGGCATTTCTTGTATAGCTTTAACCTTTGCAGGGTCTACTTTAATACCTTTGCCGCTGAAAACGAAACCTAAGAGCTTACCAGATCTTACTCCAAATGTGCACTTGTTCGGATTCAATCTTAACTTGTACTTCCTCAGTCTTTCAAATAGTTTATGCAAGTGATCCAAGTGTTCTTCTTCAGTCTGAGACCTGGATATCATGTCATCAACATAGACCTCTATCTTGTGATGGATCATATCATGGAACAAGGCTACCATAACACACTGATAGGTTTCCCCGGTGTTCTTTAATGCAAATGGCATAACTTTGTAACAGAAAGTTCCCCACTATGTGACGAAAGTCATTTTCTCCATGTCTTCAGGCACCATTTTTATCTGATTATAACCAGAGAAACCGTCCATGAAGGAGAATAACTTATGTTGTGCGGTGTTGTCAACCAGAACATCAATATGGGGAAGCAAAAAGTCATCCTTGGGGCTCTCCCTATTCAAGTCTCTGTAATCCATACACATACATACTTTACCGTCCTTCTTAGGTACCAGAACAATATTAGAAACCCATTACGGATAAGAAGTAACAACTAAGAACCCAACGTTAAACTGTTTCATAACTTCAGCCTTGATCTTTTTTGACATCTCTAGACGCATACGACGAACCTTTTGCTTCACTACAAGGTAGTCATCCTTAGTTGGCAGACGATGAACCACAATATCGGTATGCAGCCCCGACATGTCTTCGTACGACCAGGCGAAGATCTCAACATAGTCACGTAGCATCTGGATAAACCGCTCTTTGACACTATGCTCCAAGTTGGCACCTATCTTGACTTCCTTTTTATCCTCTTCAATACCTAAGTTTACCATCTCGACTAGCTCTTCATGAGGCTGTATTGCTCTTTCCTCCTGTTGTAACAGTCTAGCAAGTTCTCCCGGTACTTTACAATCTTCCTCACTTTCGTCCTAGGCTTGGTAGATTGGATTTTCAAAGTCATAATTTGCAATAGCAAAACCGCTATCAATGGGATCCAGAGTGGATATGGATCTGCAGTTTGATATGTGGGTGTATGTAAGAGAGCATAACTATTTTGATAAAGTAAAAACAGAAAAGAAAGACAAAGAGCGTAAAATTTGTATGCAAAACGTCCAATGATTTATTTATGACATACGAAATTGAAATGATAACCCTCACAAATAAGCCATTATGCCTCGGGTAAAACACAAGGCTTTAGAGTTTAAATTGTTCAAATATTACATATCCCAAAAAACAAAAAGACAGTTACTCCTCGATGAAAGTAATGGGAACAAATTCCTTGACCCTCCAATTGTTGAGTCCATCGTTGATAGTTGGGAAGATCCAATTGTCCATATCGATGTCACTATCACTGTACTCCAAAGTATTGATTCTATGGTCACTGATGTGTAGTGGTGGTCTTCCAGCGCGAGCACGGCGAACTGCTTTCTGAGCTCCTGAAGTAAAACCCAAACCAAACTTGTCAGATTTGTAAGGGATGTCATGGAGATGGCCCCAGATAGTAACCCCACCTTCTTCAACTATAACTTTGGCATCCTTCAGAGAAGCCATCTTCAACAGAGGTCTGGTAATCTTTGGAACATTGGTAGCAGTCCCGGTTGCAACAAATGTCTAAGGAACCTCTTCAAAATTCTGGCAGGGGGTTTCGATGAACTCGTCGTCCATCTCAACATACCTGAAAGAGTTCAGGTGGCTCACCATATATTCTTCCTCACCACAGACTGTGATGATCTTCCCATTAACTGGATACTTCAACATTTGATGTAGAGTAGAAGTAACAGCATCAGCCCTATGGATCCAAGGGCATCCTAACAAACAAGAGTAAGACGGGCGGATGTCCATCACGTTGAAAATGGAGTCAAAGGTCTGAGAACTCACTTTAATAGGAATGTCTACCTCCCCGTGTACCGTTCTTTTAGAACCATCAAAATCCCTTACAGCAATACTACTGGGTTTCAGTATGAGTCCTTCACAGTCCAATTTGTCCAAAGTATTCTTAGGCAATACATTTAATGACGAATCTGTATCCACCAGAACCTGAGCTAGGGTAGTGCCCCTGGACTCAATAGAGATATGGGGGGCATCATTGTGTTTCCTTTCATTGGGAGTTAGATCAGCATCGGAAAAACCTAGTCCATTATCAGCAGTCAGACTAGCAACACAATTCTCAAATTGGTCAGCAGAAGTCTCTTGTGGCACATGAGCCAACTTCAGGAACTTCACCAAAGCTTTGGAATGAGCTTCAGATCATAGTAATAAGGCCAGCATTGAAATTTTTGAAGGGGGTCTGCCCTAATTATTCTACAACATTATAGTCACTTTTCCGTATGATCTTCAATATTTCCTCTATTTCTTGTTTGGAGGCCTCAGGGATAGTTTCTTTAGGTGCCTCCGTTCGGGAAGGCTCATTCAACACTTCTTTGCCCCGAGTCTCAATTAACTCAACAACATGAATAACAATAGGAGTAGCACTTGTCTTTGGAGAGATTTCTGGTGAGAAAATCCTTCCGCTTCGGGTAATATTACTGGTCCCAACAATTTTGTCGATGTTAGGATCAATATCTTCATTATCTTCATTTTTAATGGCCAAAAGGTCTTGCTTAACACCATGGTAGTAGACGTCAGCTCCATAGTTCCAAGGAACAACCTTGTCGGAGGATTATGGTGTTAATCTTGGAGAGGTGATTACTAAAGGAGCAACCTTACGAGTGGATGTAATCCTGACGAGACTTTTAGAGGAGACCCTGGGAGGATTGTCGGAAATGGTAATAATTGATATATCTTCACACAAACTTCTTGTAGAAGGAATCTTCTAAAAAAGAATCACTCGGTCGTCAACCAGACGCTGAACACCTATCTTTAGCAATAAACAACCATTGGGCAGGGACACACAATGGTAGCAATCTTCACCACAACCCGAAAATAAACTGGCTCTTAAGATATTCTTCTTAACCACTGGAAGAGGAGTATTCAGTTCACCAATATAAGAAAAAAACAGGTCATCATCAACAACATTGATACCCTGGTCATGCTTGGGCATGGGTGCAGTTATCACATTAGGGGTCTTAGGAGGGTCAAATTCAATCTCCTTTGCATCAATAAGATCTTGCACTTTATTCTTCAGAGCCCAACAATCATTTGTATCATGCCCTGGACTGTTGGAGTGATATGCACACTGAGCATTTGGATTATAATAGGGGAGATGTAGTGTTTAGATTTTGAGGAGGATCCCTTAGAGTGACCAAGTTAGATTTCACCAAATGCGGCAAAACCTGAGATAAAGGCATGTTGAGTCTGGTGAATTGTCTTCTGGGTGTATCCTGCCTGTGTTGACTATTTTGTCATTGAGTTGATGCAGGGTTGGAAATCATCACAGCTCCTACCGTTGGACGGTGTTCAGTTTTACCCTGGTTTCTCTGGTCATAAACAACACTGACCTCTTTCTTCCCAGTGAAGGGTTTCTTCATTGTACTTGAAGATGCATCCATTTGAATCTTACCGCTCTTGATACCATCTTCTACTCTTTCACCTGTCAATATTAGCTCGGTGAACCCGACTGAAGAGCTTCCAATCAAGTGGTTGAGAAATGGACCAGACAAAGTGCTCAGGAACATGTCTACCAACTCCCTATCAGACAAAGGAGGCTGGAATCTTCCTGCAAGATCTCTCCACTTCTAAGCATAATCTTTGAAACCCTCACTAGAACCCATAGAAATGCTTTGAAGTTGCGTACGGGTTGGAGCGAGGTCTACATTGTATTGGTACTGCTTGTAAAAAGCAGCATCCAGATCTTCCCAATTACAAATGTTGGTTCATTCCAATTTATAGAAACATTCCAACCGCGTCCCTAACAAACTCTCCTGGAAGAAATGAACCCATAAATTCCTGTCGGCTGTGTGGGGTTGGATCTTCCTGACATAAGACCTTAAATGTAGCTTGGGACAGGAAACACCGTCATACTTTGCAAATGCAAGAACTTTGAATTTCTGCGGGATAACCATCCCTAAGACCAGCCCTAACTCTTCAAAATCCAGACCAGGTACCCTCTGAATCTCCATAGCATTGAGAGGGTCCTCCAGCTGTTTATATTTGTCATCAGCAGGAGGATATTGCTCCTCAGAATAATCATCCACTTCTTCATCAGACCCTGGACTGTAGTCTTCCTCCTTTGTTTTCTTGTTATCCTCCTCTTGAATGTCTCCCTCTTTGGACATAGTTGCGAATTCTAGAGCTCGCTTGGCAGGTCCTCTGAATCTCCTTCCCAGGTTCAAGACACCAGTTTGTTTCTTTGTTTTCTTCTTCTTGTCTTTGAGAATGAGAGCCTTCAGATCTTCTTGCCCCTTAGCCAGAGCCAAGAACATCTGCTGAAATTGAGCGCTCTATGCCTGAAGATCCTTGATATTCTTTTCGAGAGCGCATTTCTTTTTGCTGAAATAAACATCGAAAAGATAAGAAACCTGTCTTTGAAATATATGTTTATGTAATGATATGTATGACATGTTTATGCGATGTTTTAAAGGATCTCGCGGGATAAACATAAGAAAATGTTTGAGTTTTGATTACAGCTTTAATTGAAGAACTTCGTATCATAGAATGCCCTTCTACGAGAATCAAGCTTGCCATGTCGAGTGGGTCATAGCCTCTGACTCAAGACATTGTGCGTTGACGATATTGGCTAGAGGAAAATAAATTTCCTTACCCCTTGCTAGACGTCTGGTTCATCATACTTTGACGACCTTTGGTTAGATGAAAATAAATCCTCCTGCCCCTTGCTAGGCGTCTAGTTCATGATAACCTGCATCACAGGCCCTTGAGATCCTTGAAATTGTTAGTGAAATGAAAATGGATATTATGATTCTTGATTTTATGTTTGAACAATTTAATCACACGCAAGCAAAACACACAAGACCCTAGGATCTGGCTGCTGCCTTCTACAAACAATATCAATACAATGCTGATCTTGCACCAACTCGTGCACAGTTACAGAATATGACTATGGGTTTAAATGAAGGTTTTAAAGAGTATGATCAAAAGTGGATGGACTTGGCTGGAAGGGTGCAACCCCCGTTGACTGACATAGAATTATTGGACATGTTTATGGGTACCTTGACTGGTCCATTCTTTAATTTGCTGATCGGGAGTTCTTTGTCAGGGTTTACTGAGTTGATTATGACTGGTGAATAAGTCAAAAGTGGAATCAAAAGCGGAAAGATCCCCATGGCCTCAACCTCTACTGCTGTAAAGAAACCATTTTTTAGTAAGAAGGAAACTAATACTATTTACAGACAAAGGAGTTGTGTCAAGAATGATCGTTACTAATCAGTAGGAGTTGTATAATTTCAAATCTAACCCCAGTTCATCGACCACAACAATCAAACAAACAACAAAGGCCCAATTTCCCAAGGAGAGAATTCACTAGAATCAACATGCCGCTGTCTCAAGCTCTACAACATCTATTAAAAGCAGATTTGGTAACGATGCGAGATCCTCCTCCAAACCCCAATAATTCCTCTCCCAAATATAACCCGAATGTGAAATGCGCTTACCGTTCTAATAGTCCTGGCCATGACACCAACAATTATTGGGCGTTGAAGAACAAGATCCAAGATTTGATTAATAACAAGGTGATCGATTTGACCCTTCACAGACCCCAAATGTCATTACTGCTCCTATGCCTAGTGTGATACATTGGGAGAACTGACTTAAGGGTTTTGCGTTTTATCGCAAATGTTGCGGTTAGCAAGAGTCGCCACCGACTTTTCTTTTATCCAAAAGGAAAGGTGAAAAAGCACTAGAAAGACCTTTGAGATGTTTTCTTGAGTTCAGGGGGGTAGATCATGAAAAGGGAAGGTATTAGCACCCTTTTCATCCATGGTTTTCCACGGGCTCTTAGTTACTTGCTAGATCACTTGCTTTTGTTGTTTGAAAATGTGTTTGGTGTGGTTTTGAAAGTATTTTGTAAAAGAGGCCATTGTTTAGGAAATCTTTGTAATGATTCTCGTTCGTAAGAATGTATACAAAGATGTTTGTCTTTTGAAAATGTTTTCAATGTTTGTAAGATGTTTTTGAAATATGTGTGTTTGTTTTGGAAAATAGCAAGGATAGTTGTTTGAAAATAGAGCAAGTAACTAGAAGTAATCTACCTACTCAAAATGTTTTTCTTATGCACTTTCTATTCCTTTGACATTGTTGTCTTACCATTGATTTGGTAAGAAACCCTATCTTTGGATGTAAAAGGGACGGGCGTGGGTCATCGTATAACCATGATTAGCAATTTTGCAAAGTATCTTAGCATTTTGAGGGACCAAGATCATTTTGTAAGGAAACTTTGAATAGCGTCATCGAGGGACTATGATCTTATATTTGTTTGTTTTGCCAAGATACTTCACATGCGTAATATGGCTATTTTTATATAAGGAAACCAAGTGGAGAAACCCTAAGGATGCTTGTGTGCAAGTGTGTTATTTTCATGCTTTGATTTTGTCTTGTATTAGGGTTTTCTATTTGTTTTGTTTTTATCTTACCATATAAACCCTAATTACTATCATGGCATGTAAAGCGGTAAATTGCATAATGTAAAAAATACTAAGCTATTACAACAATTTATGGGAGGGGGGAATACAAATTTGAATGGGGATTTGCAAGAATGTAAATCTAAATAGGCTATTACAACCAAATCGAATTTGTACGAATATTGGAATAAACAAATACAATATTTAAATATGCAATATTATGTACATGCAAGAAAAAGATTTTGTTTTGTTTTTTTTTGTGTGAAAAGAAATTTTAACCTAATCCTAAAAATATAAGGAAAAGAAATTAATTCTTAAAAAAGTTTTAACCCTAATTTCTAGTTTGAAAAAAAATAAGGTTCTTATATATTATTGTGATACGGTGGCAGAACCAACTGTTTAATACTGGTTTGCGTTTTTTGTTCGCAAAATTCCGCGGAAAGCAAGAGTCGCCACCGACTTTTATTTCATCCAACAAAGGAAAAGGAAAAAGAACAGAAAAAACTTTTTTCGAGATGTTTCTGAGTACGGAGGGTAGATTATAGAAAGGCAAGGTGTTAACACCCTTTCTATACGTGGTTTTCCACGTGCTCTTAGGTACTTGCTCATCTTTTAAAATTGCTTGTGTGTGTTTGTTTTGAAAAGTTTTGTTTTACTTCGTTTTAACCCTTGTTTCTATCCTCAAGAGTGTTACGAAGTTGTTTTTGACAACTTTGTTTGAAAAGTTTAAGTGTGAAAGTTTGATTTTGAGCAAGTACCTACTAGCATCTACCTACTCGAAAAAAGATTATTTCTATTCTTATTTCCTCTAGACAATGCTATCCTACTATTGAGGAATAGGTAGCACCGTCGTTGGAATTTGAGGGACTGTCGAAAGGGACGTTTATGGTCATTGAAGGTAACATGTAAGGATACCTTAGAATTTCGAAGGGACTGTCATCATATATTCGTAGGCAACATCGAGGGACAAAATCATATACCGTAGGCAACTTCGAGGGACATCGAGGGAACATGATCTTTATGATGACTTTTAGATTGAGGGTCTTTTGCTAAGAGTATCCCTACGTTTGAGGGACATGACCATTGTTTTTCGAGGCAACCAAGTGAGGCATACCCTAGGAGTGAATATGTGCATACGATTTGTTTCAGTTATTTAATCTTTGCACATTAGGTGATCTACCGTTTTAATTTTCCAGACATTTTTGCCATACAATCCTATTAGCCATACATCTAGACAGCTAAAGATTGCGGAAATTAAAAGCGGAAAAGTAAATCTAATTATTACAAGGCTTCGGGGAATGGGAATTACATAACCAAAACTTGGGGGGAAATTAAACAGTAAAACAAACTCTAGTTTAAAAGACTATTACAAACCGGAAGCAATTACATAATTAGAAAAGAAATGCGAGAATGGATAAATCTACGCTATTACATTGATAATGCGACCTATACATTTTTTCTAGAAATTAAAATGTAAAAGAATAAATAAAAAGAAATTGAGAAATTAAAACCTAAAATTCTAAGTTAATGTTTTTGGTGTCTTTTTGTAGAAAATAATTTTAAGTTAATTAAAAAACCTAATTCTAACTAATTTTAATTAAAAAAAATTAATTAACTTAATTTATTAATAAATGAAAAAAAGCCAAAAAATTCAGTTGCTAACTAAAACAAAAACCTAATCCTAATTTGTTAAAAAAAGGTTAATTAAAGGGTTAATTACAAAGAAAACCTAAAACCTAATTGTTTAATAAAAAAAATGTTAATTTTGAAAAAAGTTTATTAAAATATCTAAATCCTAATTAGTTTTAATTAAAAAAAAAGTTTAATTTTGAAAAAAAAAGGTTAATAAGAAACAAAACCTAAAACCTAAAACCTAACTAATTTTAATAAAAAAAGTTAGTTTTGAAAAAAAGGTTTATGTGTAATGATTAATAAGAAAGAATTAAGTTTTCCAAAATATAGATAGGGAAAGAAACATCAATGAAAAATAGGGTTAGAAAATAAAGATAATGCAAATGTCATGGGTGGGTGATGAACCACAAATTAATTTAAAACCTAAAATTAAATTAAAAAAAGATCTAAAATTAATTATTCGAGTTTAGGAGGAAAAATCAAAGGTTTGTAAAAAATGTTAAGTTTTATGAAAAATATTTTAAACAGAAAGAATAAAAATAGGTAAAAGAATAAATAGAAAGGAAGAAAACCAAAACCAATATGGGTGGTTGTTAAACCCATACCTTTAACCTTCTCAGGATGTCTGTCTTGTCATGCATTGGTTGGTTGTTCTATTTTGGCCATCCGCTTCTGTTTTGGCCATCAGCATTTTGTAATAATTCTGCAAGGGATCCTGTCTAAATCTGCAGGGTTGAATCTCATGAACATATTAAATAAATTACTATATATCATGAAATACAAATAAAGAAAATATATGAAAAAAAATTTAATGTTGAAACCGATATGGCATCTATGAATGATTATACCCTTTTGATCATGAAGATCAAACCAGCCTTACCCTTACTAGAGAAGTAGTAAGATGAATGCTTCTATGCCCCTTTGATCATGAAGATCAAACCAGCCTTACCCTTACTGGAGAAGTAGTGAGATGTGTATTTATAACAATGATGACTTATTTGTAGTGAGATGAGGGTTTGTAATAAGGATTTCAAAGTTTTAGGGTTCATGAAAGAATTTGATATTTTGACAGAGTTATGAGAAAGGTTTTTTTTCTCGTCTCCATCCTTTGTTTGAAAAGAATGAGATTATATAATGAAAATTAGAGTAAAGATATGGGCTTTGAATGTGCAATTGGGCCTCTAATATTCACTTGAGTCCGTCATATTTCAGGCTAAATCGCAGGGGCTTAAGTGCAATTTTTGAAGTTGAAATGTGAAAACAAAATGTAGCTGACATCGAGAACTAACTCCTGTCCGAAAATAGGCTCAATCGGATAAATGGTGAATTAGTTATGAATTTTTGAAGTTTCAGCTCAGACAAACTTATTTTGGGCTCCAGTGTCGACTCTGACACGTTCTTTAATAAAAAACTGGTATTGATCGGAGAATAATCCGGTCTCGACTTTTTAAGCAAAGTTGTAGATCTCTGAGTCATTGACCTTGTGTAAAAGGATGAACCCGATTCAATAAAAATTGACCGAGTTATGAATTTTCGAAGTTTCGACCCAGATGAAATAATATTCAGCATTCAAGATTTTCGGCGCGTCACACATACTCTGAGCAAAAAAAGAATGCCTTTTATATACCGTTCGAACTCAGTACCTCTTGTGAAAATGTAATCAACTCAATTTATGAAATTTTGGCGCCAGAACCAGCTCGATACGATGAAAATCGACCAAGTTATGATTTTATGAACATGACGCAAATAAACTTCTGTCACAAATTTTCTGTACGAAAATACTTGATAAATCCGCATTTTTGAAGACCTTATGTTCGAAATTGGCTTCCATCCGTGAGAGATGAAAACGTAGATAACATCAAGACAGAATTTTGGCCACCGGAACGGGTTCAAAACGAGCCACGGTCTTCAAGTTATAAATTTTTTAGCGCATAAAAACTGCACTTTCAGCACACTTTTTCACCATATTTCTTCGAGAAAAACCACACATTCAGAGACCTTCTTTAAAGAATTGAATGTTGAGCCGAACCTGAATTTGAAAATATGTTATCAGAGATATATTGGCGAAAGAATACCTGAATATGACACGCCGGGTTGGACTTGTGAATCTTTGAACCCCGAATCATTGCAAAACGGTGAACCGATCTTCAGCATGGAAAATACTCTGAGAATATCCATTGACGAAATAAATGTCACTTGTAACCTGAAGAAGCTTGATAAATATACCTTTATTCCATAACCATAAAACTAATAATATGCGTGTATGAAAAGAGGGCAAATTTTGGGGTACAACAGCTGCCCCTGTTCAATCTTCTTAAACCTGAAGATTTAGATTGGCTGTCTGCCTTTCGTAATCTGAAGGTGAAAGATGATTGAACACTAGAGTGCCCAGAAATTTGCACTCGTCTGTAATGATGCTTGACTATGTAGGTAGTATCGGGAATGGGCTTACATATGCCATTTGGAGGAGATGACAAAAGGTCACTGGAGATGGGCTTAAAGATGCCATCAGGAAGATATGACGGAGAATCGTCGGAGATGGGCTTAAAGATGCCATCTAGAGGATGTTGATTTCCTGAGATATTCCTTTGATGAGAATTCTTGTTCCTATCGTTAAGGAGGAATCTGCTGAGGAATGTTGATATCTGTCTTAGGAGAAATAGAATTTTAGGAGCTTTAGTTGTCCGTTAATCTACTGGGGAATCATCTCTTAGTCAAGGAGATGAAAATGAACTGCTATCTGGTCGTGCTCCAGGCCTTACAGTGATTTGTTGAGGATAATAAGACTGGCTGCTATTTGGTCGTGCTCTAGGTTTTACAGTGACTTACTAGGGAGATGAGATTAAACTTGCTATCTAGTCGTCCTCCAGGCTTTGCAATTTATCAATTCTTTTCTGGTCGTGCTCCAGGCTTCAGAAGGAATCAAGTGGTTATCCGGTCGCATCCGGGTTTTAACTTGAATTTAAGGCATACTAATATCCGGTCGATTTCCAGACTTCATAGTAATTGGCCGAGTAAACTGCTATTTGGTCGAATTCCAAGCTTCGCAGTACCTTATACTGTTATCTGGTCGTGTCCCAGGTTTCAGTGTCCTTTGCCGCTATCTGGTCGTGCTCCAGTCTTCACAGTGTCTTATACCGTTATCTGGTCGTGCTCCAGGCTTCACGGTGTCTTTTACCACTGTCTGGTCGATTCTAGGCTTCCTGGTATCTTGTACTGCTATCCGGTCGATTTCCAGGCTTCACAGTAACATGCCGGGGATTAAGCTATTTTCCGGTCGATTTCCGGGCTTCATAGCTTGAACTTGAGATATACCACTATCTAATCGATTCTAGGCTTCGTAGTATTTTGGTGAAATCAAGATATTATCTGGTCAATTTCCGGGCTTCATAGCTTGAACTGGAATATAAATCTTAGTATCGATTTGACTGAACCAGGGAAAACTTGTGAGAACTTCAACTGAGAGAGAAATCTTAGTGTCGATTTGACTGATCCCAAGGGAGGTCTCGGATTAACTTTGACTGGCATAGAAATAAGGGGAATCTTAGCGGTGATTCGGCTGACCCAGAAGAAAGTCTTAAAACATCTTCAACTAGAATAGAAACCTTAGTGTCGATTTGACTGAACCAGAGAAAATCTTGAAAAGTGTTGGAATATCTTCAACTGGAATAGAAACCTTGGTATCGGTTTGACTGAACCAGAGAGAACTCATGAGAACTTGATTGCATCTTTCCCTGAAAGGTAAAGAGTTAGTCGTATGTAATGTCATGATGTATGAAATATATTGAGTAATGATGTTCTCAAAACAAATGAGATTGTGCTTTATAATATGTATGTGCATGCCATGATGTATGGATATGCAATGCTATTGTGATATTCTCTAGCTAGGGAAAATAAATCATGGACTACTGTTGGAGAGTATAATGAGTTGAGTTCTTTGTTTCTGTTGGGGATAGTGACCAAAGATGATTAGCTGGAGATTTACATCCATTCTGCTTGAGAATATTCTACCGGGGGAGACTCTGCCTGAGAATAATCCTGCGGGGGAATGAATCTGTGGGGAAGAGAGATACTACGTTGGAAGATCTGCGGATTTGGAGAAATAAACTCAGATGGGGATGAACTTCCATTGCTGGAGAGAAGAGCTCTGTTGGAGATTGAGCTTCCACTGTCAGAGAAATAAACTCTGCTCGGGAGATGGCTTTATAAACTGCTCATGGTTATAAAACTCGGCTAGGGAGTGCAGATATCAGCTTTTTGAAGGAACCTGTTGGGGAAGGAATTCCTGCTTTGGGATACGGAGGTCGGACCTTGGTTGTCCTTACTCTGTGGGGAATATAGGTATCATTGGCTTGTATGTGATAGTGAATTCGATTCCAACTATCTCTGACCCTTGTACCATGTTGGAAAAAGTACATGCGGAGATTTTGTGGATGGATCTATGTCGTGATTGTACTTGAACATGTATTTAATGAGTGTAAGTATGACATCCGTCTCTGGGTCATATCTGAACTGTACTTGAAACATGTGTTGAATGAGTGTCAGAATGATATCCATCTCTGGATCACATCTGAACTGTACTTTGAAACATGTGTCGAATGAGTGTCAGAATGGCATCCGTATCTCGAGCGTATCTGAACTGTATCTGAAAGCTGTGTCTGAATGAGTATCAGAATAGAATCCGTATCTTGAGCGTATATGAACTGTATCTGAAAGCTGAATCTAAATGAGTATCAGAATGGCATCCGTATCTGGAGCGTATCTGAACTGTATCTGAAAGCTGAATCTGAATGAGTATCAGAATGGCATCCGTATCTGGAGGGTATCTGAACTGTATCTGAAAGCTGAATCTGAATGAGTATCAGAATGGTATCCGTATATGGAGCGTATCTAAATTGTATATGAAAGCTGAGTCTAAATGAGTATCATAATGTCATCCGTATATGAAGCGTATTTGAACTGTATCTGAAAGCTGAGTCTGAATGAGTATCAGAATGGCATCCGTATCTGGAGCGTATCTGAACTGTATCGGAAAGCTGAATCTAAATGAGTATCAGAATGGCATCCGTATCTGGAGCGTATCTGAACTGTATCTGAATGAGTATCAGAATGGCATCCGTATCTAGAGCGTATCTGAACTGTATCTGAAAGTTGAGTCTGAATAAGTATCAGAATGACATCCGTATCTGGAGCGTATCTGAACTGTATCTGAAAGCTGAATCTGAATGAGTATCAGAATGGCATCCGTATCTGGAGCGTATCTGAACTGTATCTGAAAGATGAATCTGAATGAGTATCCGAATGGCATCCGTATCTGGAGTGTATCTGAACTGTATCTGAATTTTGGTGCTCTTGATGAATGCTAATCAAGGTATAAGTCTTCCACTGATAGACAGGTGACGGGACATAGTCGTACGTTTTAAATCCCTAACTTTTGCCTGGACCTCCCTTTCGGGTTTTCAGTCCACCGGGATACCCTTTTTTGCCCAAGCCTCCCTTTCGGGTTTTCGACTTGCCGGGTGTACAATTTTTTTTCATTTTTTATCCCAAATTTTTGCCCGAACCCTTTTGGTTCGCCAGGATGCCCTTATTTTTGCTTAGGTATGTCAACCTAGCGGGTCTTTGTTATGCGTAGTATTTTCCGACTATGTCCACGCCTTTAGGATGTAGAGAGTTGTCACTGTCCGTTATGTTGTAGTACTATCAAAAATGTTTTCTTGATGGCACATGATTCGTTGCTGGAATGCGTGCGTAATTCCCCAAGCGATTCACATGGAGATCTGCCCCTAGTTATTTGGCACTTTTGGAGAGACTTCCCCAGGTGTATTTAGACATCATGTCATGCCCCTTGCTTTTGAAAGACCTGCTATTGGAAGTGCCTTTCTCGCTGAGGTGATTCTTTCCATTGAGAGGATGTTTGTTCATTGAATATCCATTGTGCGAATTTCTCTGCTGTTAAACAATTAGTCATATGCAAACAATGTCATTTAAAGAATGCAAAACTCATGTTTGTCTTGAATTTTTTTTGAAAATGTGTTTTGTGTAGTAAAATGAAATTTTCAAGAATGTGATATCAACTCAGGATTCATAACAAAGCCTACAAGAGTCAGGATACCTTTGTAACAGTATGCTCTCAAACTAACCCATGCTTCAGCTAGGACTTTTAAGGGTTATAACGTGGCTTGGTTCACGGTTCAAGAAACAAAGGATAAAGGCTCAAATTTTATGTGTATCCAACCCGCTCTTCGTGATGTTCTTCAATCCTATGCTCAGTTAATTACGCGATTAGATCCCGATTGAGTTTGGAATCTTTGCTCTGATACTTGGTGATGATTCAGAAATTGAACATTTGTTTTGAAAAGGCAGTCATTTTTGTAATCTTCTTTTTGCCGAGGATTTGTATTAACCTCTTTTTTTGTTTGTTTCCGTTATCCCTTCTTTTGCCTGAACTGTTTCTTTTGTGATTACAGTCAGCGGGATGCCCCAATTTTTCTCTTAAGTCTCCTTCATAGGTTTTGACTTAACGGGCTTTTATTTCGAGAGATAATGATGCATGTCTTGACGATTATACGGAACCATCACCGTCTTTTGTTTTGGAAGGACGTCTTCGATGCCATTCATTGTGTACGAAGTGGCAGATTATGACTGAATACGTCTCTGAATTAACTGAGAAAACTACCCTGCCCCAGGTTATGATTAAGGGTTTTAATTTGTGTGAAAAGAAAAACTCCTACTTCTTTGGCTCGAAGGGGTTGATGAGGGATTATCTTCCTTACAACTCCACTGTTTAGGATTTGAAACAATGCTTGTACATCGTCAGCGGGGTTTGTTCAAAAGCATATTGTAGAGATTTGGATATCATTTTCGTCATCCTCCCTCTAAAGGATCAGAGCTTTTGTTCGAGAGTTGAATATCACAAAAGGAAATAAGAACGCATTTTTGAAATAGTGAATACGAATGAATTGATTCAAGACAAACATGTGCAATGCATTGATGAAATAACGAGGTTTGATATGAATAAATGTTCAAACAAATCAAAAGAAAATTACACATTGAAAATTCTAATGAACGAAATCCTTCTTGTGAGAACTTGTCACTTCATATGGTATGCCTTGGAGGGATGGCAGAAGAACTCAGCCTGACCGTCTTGTGCAAATTCTAGCGCTCCTTCATTAATCTGGTCTTGAATTTTATTTCTCAATGCCCAACAACTGTTGGTGTCATATCCAGGACTGTTGGAGTGGTACATATATCTTGCATTTAGATTGTACCTAGGGGAGGCTATGTTGGGATTTTGAGGAGGGTCCCTTAACATAACCAACTTGGCCTTCAACATGCGTTGCAATGCTTGAGCCAATGACATGTTGATTTCGTTGAAGCGTCTTTCAGATGTATTCTTCTTATGCCGATTCCCCCATTGTCGTTGGAGAGGTTGTGGTTGGGCTTGTGATGTAGTAGTAATCTGGAAAGGTCTGTCCCCAACCTCTTCTCTCACCGGGGGCTGAGTAATGCCTTGATCCACAATTTTAACTGTTTGTTTCATGGATCTGCATCCATCTTGGTGAAGCTTGTTGAGTAAGGCTCTTAGCCCTTCTTGTCCTCGAGCTAAGTTTTGGATAAGAGCCATCTGCCCCAGCATCTGGATTCTCATTGCTTCTACCTCACTTGCAGTTGTTCCAATTGTTCATCCTTGTTGTTGTCAGGATGTTCCTTGGTCAGATTCCCGACGAAGAGTGTTTTCAGGTCTTCTTGCCCCTTGGATAGATTCAGGAGAAATTCCTTGAACTGGGCATCTTGAGCTTGGAGATCTCTGTTGTCTTGTTGGAGAGCCATTGCTGAAATAAACAGCGAGAACATGAGAGACCTGCTTATGCAATGATATGTATGCAATGTTTTCAAGGATCTCGTGGGGTAAACAAGAAACTGTTAGAATTTGATTGCAGCTTGATTGAAGAAACTTCGTGTCGTTGAGAGTCCTTCTTCAAGAGTCAAGCTCACCATATGGAGTGGGTCATAGCCACTGACTCAAGTTATCGTGTTTTGATCTCTAGACGGCATTGGCTAGAGGAAAATAAATCCCCTTTCCCCTTACTAGACGTTTGGTTCATCATAACCTGCACCACAGGCCCTTGAGATCCTTGAAATGGTTAAGGAAATGCTATGGTATGATGTTATGATGTGTATGCTATGCGTTTAAGCAAAAGTGTGAGGTGATGTAAGCAAGTAAACTCGGCAAGAAATCCAAGTTATTGGATAAGGACTGTAAACAAAACCTGCAAGGAACTCATGTTGTCAGATAATAAAAATATGCAAGTAGTTCAAGTTGAAAGCACACAAGTCACACAAACAACCTTAGGTTTAGGCTTGCATGGGTTTTAAGGTAGTACCCTATTGAAGTTTAGTTGGTTCAACCTGTCCTAGAAAAGTAACCGGGTTCTAGAGGATCTCAATATCACCGACCATCCTCCATCGGTCATGGTTTCAGCTCATGCAATCTTTTCTTGCGGCCGGAACTATCTCGAGAGTATGGTCTCAATGAGTGTAGCATCGAGTATCAACCAGTTCTCAGCTTTACACCGAGGCCGACTATCTCACAACTTTCTAATGTCCAAGTTGGTCGATTAAGGGTTCTAAGGTCAGTTGATGCTTAACGACACACGTAGCGGCCCCACATTCTCCTCGTTTCTCCACAAGGGATACCAATACCAACCAATGTGCCACATCAATGTAACTACTGCTTCAACTGCATCGATCTACACCGTACAGTTCCCTCACAGTCTATTGCTACTTACCTAAAAGGTATCCCCAGATCTGAGTTAGGATCTATAGTAACCCTAAATAAAACCCTTAAAAGTAAAGCAAACAAAGCAATCAAGAGAAGCAATTATGATGACCTAGATTCTAAGGTATACCCCACTTATTTAACTCCCCAGCAGAGTCGCCAGTTTTGTGATACGGTGGCAGAACCGACTGTTTAATACTGGTTTGCGATTTTTGTTCGCAAAATGTCGCGATAAGCAAGAGTTGCCATCGACTTTTATTTTATCCAACAAAGGAAAAGGAAAAAGAACAGAAAAAACTTTTTTCGAGATGTTTCTTAGTACGGGGATAGATTATAGAAAGGGAAGGTGTTAGCACCCTTTCTATCAGTGGTTTTCCACGGGCTCTTAGGTACTTGCTCATCTTTTAAAATTTCTTGTGTGTGTTTGTTTTGAAAAGTTTTGTTTTACTTTGTTTTAACCTTTGTTTCTGTCCTCAAGAGTGTTACGAAGTTGTTTTTGAAAACTTTGTTTGAAAAGTGTAAGTGTGAAAGTATGATTTTGAGCAAGTACCTACTAGCATCTACCTACTCGAAAAAAGATTATTTCTATTCTTGTTTCCTCTAGACAGCGCTATCCTATTATTGAGGAATAGGTAGCACCGTCGTTGGAATTTGAGGGACTATCGAAAGGGACGTTTATGATCATTGAAGGCAACATATAAGGATACCTTAGCATTTCGAAGGGACTGTCATCATATATTCGTAGGCAACATCGAGGGACAAGATCATACACCGTAGGCAACTTCGAGGGACATCGAGGGACCATGATCTTTATGATGACTTTTAGATTGAGGGTCTTTTGCTAAGAGTATCCCTATGTTCGAGGGACATGACCATTGTTTTCCGAGGCAATCAAGTGAGGCATACCCTAGGAGTGAATATGTGCATATGATTTGTTTCAGTTATTTAATCTTTACACATTAGGTGATTTACCGTTTTAATTTTCCAGACATTCTTACCATACAATCCTATTAGCCATACATCTAGACAGCTAAAGATTGCGGAAATTAAAAGCGGAAAAGTAAGTCTAATTATTACAAGGCTTCGGGGAATGGGGATTACATAACCAAAACTTGGGGGGAAATTAAACAGTAAAAAAAACCTAGTTTAAAAGACTATTACAACCCGGAATCAATTACATAATTAGAAAAAAATGCGAGAAAAGATAAATCTACTCTATGACATTGATAATGCGACCTATACAATTTTTCTAGAAATTAAAATGTAAAAGAATAAATAAAGAGAAATTAAGGAGAAATTAAAACCTAAAATTTTAAGTTAATGTTTTTGGTGTCTTTTTGTAGAAAATAATTTTAAGTTAATTAAAAAACCTAATTCTAACTAATTTTAATAAAAAAAGAAATTAATTAACTTAATTTATTAATAAATGAAAAAAAGCCAAAAATTCAGTTACTAACTAAAACAAAAATATAATCCTAATTTGTTAAAAAAAGGTTAATTAAAGGGTTAATTACAAAGAAAACCTAAAACCTAATTGTTTAATAAAAAAATGTTAATTTTGAAAAAAATTAATTAAAATATCTAAATCCTAATTAGTTTTAATTAAAAAAATGTTAATTTTGAAAGAAAAAAAGCTTAATAAGAAAAAAAACCTAAAACCTAAAACCTAACTAATTTTAATAAAAAAAAGTTAGTTTTGAAAAAAAGGTTTACGTGTAATGATTAATAAGAAAGAATTAAGTTTGCCAAAAAATAGACAGGGGAAGAAACATCAATGAAAAATAAGGTTAGAAAATAAAGATAATGCAAATATCTTGGGTGGGTGATGAACCACAAATTAATTTAAAACCTAAAATTAAATTAAAAAAAAGATCTAAAATTAATTATTCGAGTTTAGGAGGAAAAATTAAAGGTTTGTGAAAAATGTTAAGTTTTATGAAAAAGATTTTAAACAGAAAGAATAAAAATAGGTAAAAGGATAAATAGAAAGGAAGAAAACCAAAATCAATATGAGTGGTTGTTGTACCCACATCCTTAACCTTCTCAGGATGTCTGTCTTGTCATGCATTGGTTGGTTGTTCTATTTTGGCCATCCGCTTCTATTTTGGCCATCAGCGTTTTATAATAATCCTACATGGGATCCTGTCTAAATCTGCAGGGTTGAATCTCATGAACACATTAAATAAATTACTATATATCATGAAATACAAATAAAGCAAATATATGAGAAAAAAATTTAATGTTAAAACCGATATGGCATGTGTGAATGATTATACCCTTTTGATCATGGAGATCAAACCAGCCTTACTCTTACTGGAGAAGTAGTAAGATGAGTGCTTCTATGCCCCTTTGATCATGGAGATCAAACCAGCCTTACCCTTACTGGAGAAGTAGTGAGATGTGGATTTGTAACAAGGATGACTTGTTTGTAGTGAGATGGGAGTTTGTAATAAGGATTTCAAGGTTTTAGGATTCTTGAAAGAATTTGATATTTTGACAGAGTTATGGCAAATGTTTTTTTTCCGTCTCCCTCCTTTGTGTGAAAAGAATGAGATTATATAATGAAAATTAGAGCAAAAATATGAGCTTTGAATGTGCAATTGGGCCTCCAATATTCACTTGAGTCCGTCACATTCGAGGCTAAATTGCAGGGGATTAAGTGCAGTTTTTGAAGTTGAAATGTGAAAACAAAATGTAGCCGACATCGAGAACTAACTCCTTTCCAAAAATGGGCTCAATTGGATAAACGGTGAATTAGTTATGAATTTTTGAAGTTTCAGCTCAGACAAACTTATTTTGGGCTCCAGTGTCGACTCTAACACGTTCTTCAATAAAAAACTGGTATTGATCGGAGCATAATCCGGTCTCGACTTTTGAAGCAAAGTTGTAGGTCTCTGAGTCAATGACCTTGTGTAAAAAGATTGGCCCGATCCGATAAAAAATGATCGAGTTATGAATTTTCGAAGTTTCGACCCAGATGAAATAATATCCAGCATTCAGGATTTTCGGCGCGTCACGCGTACTCTGAGCAAAAAACGAAGGCCTTTTGGATACCTTTCAAACTCGGTACCTCTTGTGAAAATGTAATCAACTCAATTTGTGAAATTTTGGCGCCAGAACCAGCTCGATTAGATGAAAATCGACCAAGTTATGATTTTATGAACATGACGCAAATAAACTTCTGTTACAAATTTTCTGTACGAAAATACTTGATAAATCCGCATTTTTGAAGACCTTCTGTTCGAAATTGGCTTCCATCCGTGAGAGATGAAAACATAGATAACATCAAGACGGAATTTTGGCCACCGGAACGGGTTTAAAACGAGCCACGATCTTCAAGTTATGAATTTTTTAGCGCGTAAAAATTGCACTTTCAGCACACTTTTTCACCACATTTCTTCGAGAAAACCCACACATTCAGAGACCTTCTTTAAAGAATTGAATCTTGAGCCGAAACTGAATTTGAAAATACATTATCAGAGATATCTTGGAGAAAGAACACCTGAATATGACGCGCCGGGTTGGACTTGTGAATCTTTGAACCCCGAATCATTGCAAAACGGTGAACCGATTTTCAGCACCGAAAATACTCTGAGAATATCCATTGACGAAATAAACGTCACTTGTAACCTGAAGAAGCTTGATAAATATACCTTTATTCCATAACCATAAAACCAATAATATGCGTGTATGAAAAGAGAGAAAATTTTGGGGTACAACAGCTATTATTTGTGTATTCTTTGTATAAAAAATAATAAATAATATTGTATGAAAATATTTAGTTTTTATATGTTCCAAAATAAATATTTACAAGTATGAAATGAAAATAAAATAAAACAAATTAAACTAAACCTATTTTATTTATGTTTACAAGTTTATTCAAGAAAAATAATTAATATATAGTTTAATAAAAATATATTTTTTAATCTGAAAATAAAAATAAAATAAACAAAATGCAAAATTATCATATTTCATATTTTTTATGATTTTTATGTATTTAAGAAATATTTAATAAATAAAAATGAAAATAAAAACAAATAAATAAATATATGAAAATAAAAAACAATAGGCCCAGCGTGGAGGCCCAATCCTGCAAAACAAGCCAAAAACTGAAAATGGAAAAATGTGAAAAAAAAAAAGGTAGCGCCAAGGTTCGAACCCAGGACATGGGTCTCACCAGCGCGCTACCTTGCCACTGGGGTGGCTATACATCCGTTGATTAATGTGAAACAAAAATAACATAACATGAAACGCTTCCATGGCCCTGTACTTCGTCTTCTTCCTCTAGCCAGCCAGATGCTTTGTAACTTTCTTATTTCTCCATCAAAATGAAAACTCATAATATGAATGTTGCAGCATTTTGTCTCACGATTTTAACCATATAAATCATGTAAGTTAACAATCAAAGATCAAGATGAATTTTAAAAGCCCTAAATCTAAACCTAATTTTTACAGGAATTTGAACTTCAAAATTCTCTCAACATAGGCCAAATAAATGCAAGATATATACATGTAGAGCTTCGTAGCAATGAGATCTACATTGTTTATTCACAAATCGTGGCCAATAGATGCCTGTATGAAGAGATAGAAGTTGAGATTTTTACCTCTTTCAATTGAAATCGTGGATGGAGTTGGAGTGAGTTTTATGAAGTCCTTATGATTGCTTGAGCTTTCTTGAACCTCCCTGAGTGTGTTCCAATCCTTGCCTTGATTTGGAAGTTCCTGGAACTCTCTATCCAAGTCAACCTGCAAGCTTTGAAAACAGAAATGGCAGATGATGGAGAATGAGTTACAGTACATGGATGAGGGTCTGGATCAGTTAGATATCAAGTAGGTAAAGTGTTTTGATGGTTAAGAATTGAAACGCACGAGCCAAATGAGGGATTGCTATGCTTATGCAAAAACTGCAAGTCTTGACAGTTTTTTGGTGAAAGGGAGTTTTGGAGTGTTTCAGGCCTCTAGCAATCGTGTTTCTAATTGTAATCTCTTTGTATATTAATATGGAGAAGGTTTTAAGTCAGCTCTTCCACGGTTTTTTCCATCCTAGCCTTTTTGCACACTTTCTTGCTTTTGAAGCAAAGTGAAGGGACAAGGCTTTACATGCTTGTACTGGCTTGCTTAGGGTTGATATATGCTTTGTACAATTTTCTTTAGGCCTGTAAGACTTGTATGTGCAATGGAGACAGGTTCAATGCTCAAGAATTGAAAAATTGCAAAAGTGAACCTTTTTCAAAATGGCAATGGCCACTTAATGCCATTTATGGAATTACAACTTGGGTAAAGATTCTAGGGCTTGGATTAAAGCTTTGTCAACTGAGTAAGCATTAAATTATGGAGTAATAAACAAGTTTGGGACCTGTAAAGCATGGATTAGGCAGCATAGGTACGGATTGGAACTTTGTCTTCATGAAATGGCTTGAATCAAAAGTGAGAAATTTCCAACTTCATCTCTTCGATTCTCCATACTCAAAAATGATCTTGAGGAGTTCTTGGATATTTTGGAAAGCTTGCAATGTTCTCTATAACTCATCTTTGAAATGAATTTCAAGACTCCTCTTGGAACTAGGTGAAAAATTGTCATGAAGTTGGGTCCAAAACCTGCCTAAATTAGGGCAAAATTTCACTAAGTTATCTAGTTCATGAGCATGTATTCATAAAATTATATCTTGAGATCCAAGAATATTTAGGGAAAAAAGTGTGAATCAAAGTTGTAGATTTCATGGAGGTCTACAACTTTCATGTTGGAAACTTCCTTTGAATCATCTTATATCATGGTGAAAAAATGGCCTAAAGTTGAGAAAAAATAAGAAATTTTCTATACTTAGAAAAATTTCTAAGTTAAGAAAATTTTCAATTTTAAACCCTAATCTTCCATCCTTGATTTTTTGATGAAAAAGTTTCACATTTTGACATGTTTTGATGAATTGTGACCCTTGGCATTTGATTTTGACCAAAAAGTCAAAGTTTGACTTTTCAGTGTACAATTGACTTTTGATCCGTTGACTACAAATTTCATCTTTCTATCAATGAAATTGAAATGTTTTGAACCATGTAATTAGATAAAGATGATTCCATTGAATCCTTGGAATCATGCTTCAACTCAAATGGTCAATTGCTAAGTCAAAAGTCAGAAATTGCCCTTCCTCAGTCAAAACCCTAATTTTGACCATTTTACCCTTTTGATGATTTGATCAAATTTCTTGAGGAATTGTGATCCAAACTTGATCAAATGATACATATGAGTCTAGAATGTTGATGTGGATAAAAAATTATGAAGTTTGACTGTAAATTGGCCATGATTGACTTTTTCCCCAATACAGTTGATTTTTAGGTCAACTGTCTAATTGACTGATCAAAAATATGGTTCAAGGCTTGAAACTTGTCATGAGTGATCTTAGGGGCCCATAATGATGTTTGAAAGTCATATGAAGCATTGATAGTCCAAAAATCCTTGTGCAAACTCAAACCCTAATTTTGGGTTATCAGTGCAAGATGAGATGTCTTGAGCTGACCAAACCCTAATCCAGTCTTGAGCCAAAGAGATCTTGTGAGAAAAGTTTTGATAAATGAGAGGGAAAATTTTGGGGTACAACAGCTGCCCCTGTTCAATCTTCTTAAACCTGAAGAGTTAGATTGGCGAGCTTTGCCTTTCGTGACTCGAATGTGAAAGATGATTGGGAACTAGAGTGCCCAGAAATTTGCACTCGACGATGTGATGGTAGAAGGAATGGGCTTAAAGATGCCATTTGGAGAGGTGATAGAATTTTTTTGGAGATGGGCTTGTAGATGCCATCCAAGAGTGTTTGTTGGATTGTAAGTTGTAAGTCGAAAGAATAAGTATCAGAATGGTGTCCGTGTTTAGAACGTATCTGAGCTGTATCTGGAGACTGAATCTGTATGAGCAACAGAATAAAATCTGTGCTTAGGCCGTATCTGTGCTGTATTGTATCTGGAAGGTTGCATCTGAATGAGTATCAGAATGGAATCAGTGTCTAGAGCGTATCTGTATTGTATCTGAAAGTTGAATCTGAATGAGCAACAGAATGACATCCGTGTCTGGAGCGTATCTGTACTGTATCTGAACTTGAATCTGAATGAGTATCAGAATGGCATCTGTGTCTGGAGCGTATCTGATCTGGAAATCTTGAATGAGTATCAGAATGGCATCCGTGTCTGGAGCGTATCTAAACTGTATCAAAGTTGTATGTTGTTAATGGTAGCTTGTTAATCTTATCCTGAAAAGGGTAAAATGTTAGCTGTAACAAAGTTATATCGCATGAAATGTATGATGCAATGTATTTGTTTTATCAATGTTTATGATATATGGATGTAATGTATGCGCATGTAAGCTGATTTGCTGTATCGCTGTTTGATTGAGGAAAATAAATCCTTGAATGCTACTGAGGATATGTTGAAATTTCCATGTCTTAAAGTTGGAGTATTGACGAACTCTTGTTGAGAGAAGTAAATTCAATGCCATGTACTGCTTGAGATTTGCTCGAAGAATCCTGAGAAATTTGACGATTTCTACCGGGGATTAATAGTTTGAAATTTGTTCCGCTGGGGATTTAAATTACGTACTGTGGGGATTTCTTATGGAATAGCCTAGAGACGTTTTCCTGTCCTTTCAACCTATCAGTAATTGTCTTACTCATTTTGTTTATTTGTAAACAGTAATTATGTTCAAATGCATATGTTCATTAACGAATCATTGGAAATTTTTGCAAATAAAACACAAGTGTAAAGAAAAAGACAAATAGTTTTATGTACTTTCAAAGAGATATCTTTGTATTGACTTTGAATAAGTATTTTGTACAAAGGAGACAAACATTCTAGTAAGAGAATGGTGCCATAAAACAAGAAGAGTTTATACAAAGAAAGATATCTATGTGTAATAATCCCATGGGGTTCCCATTCTGCTATAGCCTTCGCATCTCTGAGCATCTTGTCTACTTGTTGCTTCGTCCGAAGATGATTGAATTGATCAGAAACTCCGAGTTTGTCAGTGGAAGTCAAAGGTTGTCCGTAAAGTGATCCAACGGGACATAGTCATACGCTTTAATTCCCTAACTTTTGCCTGGACCGCCCTTTCGGGTTTTCAGTCCACCGGGAAACCCTTTTTTGCCCAAGTCTCCCTTTCGGGTTTTCAACTTGTCGGGTGTACAAAGATTTTTTTTAATTTTTTTATTTATATTTTATCCCTAATTTTTGCCCGAACCTTTTTGGTTCGCCGGGATGCCCTTATTTTTCCTAGGTGTGTCAACCTAGAGGGTCTCTTATGCGTAATATCTTTTGACTATGTCCGCGTTCGCAGGGTGTGACAAGTCGTCATCGTCCATGGTGGTCAAAATCATTGCCCCACCGGAGAATATGTTCTTGATTACAAATGGTCCTTCATATGTAGGAGTCCATTTTCCCTTGGGATCACTTTGTGGCAAGATGATACGTTTGATCACTAGATCCCCAACTTGATATACTTGGCGTCTAACTTTCTTGTTGAAAGCCTTGATCATCCACTTTTGATACATCTGACCATGGCAGACAGCAGTAAGTCTCTTTTCATCAATTAAGTTCAGTTGATCAAGTCGAGTCTGGATCCAATCGTCTTCACTCAAACCTGCATCTTTCATAATCCTCAGAGAGGGGATTTGGACCTCAATAGGCAAAATAACTTCCACGCCATACACCAAGGAATATGGTATTTCCCCAGTTGATGTGCAAGCCGTGGTACGGTACCTGTGGAGAGCGAATGGTAGCATCTCATGCCAGTCTTTGTATGTGACTGTCATTTTCTGTATGATCTTTTTAATGTTCTTATTTTCAGCCTCAACAGCACCATTCATCTTTGGCTGATAGGGAGAATAATTGTGATGCTGAATCTTGAATTGCTCGCACAAGGCGGTGATCATAGTATTGTTAATATTTGTACCATTGTCAATGATGATCCTTTCCGGGATACCGTACCGGCAAATGAGATTTTTCTTGATGAAGCGGGCAACAACATTATTAGTAACGGAAGCGAATGAAGCTGCTTCGATCCACTTTGTAAAATAGTCAATGGCCACTAGGATGAAGCGGTGTCCATTGGAGGCTGTAGGCTTGATCTCCCCAATCATATCAATTCCCCACATAGCGAAGGGCCAAGGAGCTGTTAAGACATTCAAAGGAACCGGAGGTACGTGCACCTTGTCAGCATAAATTTGACACTTATGACAGGTCCGAGAGTGTTGATAGCAATCTGCTTCCATGGTAGACCAATAATAGCCTGCCCGTAGGATTTTCTTCGCCATCGTATGCCCACTGGAGTGAGTGCCAAAAGTACCTTCATGTAATTCAGCCATGATCTTTTCCGCCTCAATCTTATCCACACACCGAAGAAGAATGGAGTCATGATTGCGCTTGTACAAGATGCCATTACTAAGGAAGAATTTAGAAGAGAATCTCCTTAAGAACTTCTTATCGTTGATTGAAGCTCCTTCTGGATATTCTTGAGCCTCGAGATACGTCTTGACTTCATGAAACCAAGGTTGGTCCACTACCTCTTCAGTATTAATCTCGTGACAATGTGCTGATTCATCCATTCGTTCGATGGTGATCTGGGGAGCCTCGTTATCCCAATTAAGTTTAAACATAGATGAAATTGTGGCTAGAGCGTCTGCTAGCTGATTTTCTTCTCGCGAGAAATGCTCGAAGGTAATCTCCTCAAAATGTGGTAGCAATGTCAAAACATGTTCTTTATAGGGGATAAGATTAGGGTGCTTAGTGTCCCATTCCCCTTTGATCTAACTGATGACCAAAGCTGAATCTCCGAATACATCTAAGGATTTGATTCCCAAGTCTATGGCAGCTCTGAGACCAAAGACGCACGCTTCGTACTCCGCCATGTTGTTTGTGCAATTGAAGCAAAGTATAGCAGTAAAAGGAGCATGACACCCTTCTAAAGATATGAGTACAGCGCCGATACCATTACCAAGTGCATTGGATGCCCCATCAAAAAGTAGGGTCCATCGGGATCCTTGTTCAGGTCCGTCATATGGCCTGATTTCTTCACAGTTGTCTAATGTCATGATGTCTTCATCCGGGAATTCAAACTTCATGGATTGATAATCTTCTACAACTTGATGAGCAAGATGATCAGCTAGCACACTGCCCTTTATAGCTTTCTGGGTAGTATACTGTATGTCATATTCTGTTAGGATCATCTGCCCTCTAGCTATCCTCCCAGACAGAGCAGGCTTTTCAAAGATGTACTTTATCGGATCCATCTTAGATATCAACAAAGTAGTATAAGTCAACATATACTGTCTTAGCCAATGAGCAGCCCATGCCAGAGCGCAACAAGTTTTCTCGAGCAGTGAATATCTGGTTTCACAGTCGGTAAACTTTTTGCTCAGGTAGTAAATAGTGTGCTCTTTTCGTCCAGACTCGTCATGCTGCCCCAATACACACCCCATTGAGTTTTCTAAAACAGTCAGATACATCATCAGTGGTCTTCCCTCGACTGGTGGCATCAAAACACGAGGCTCTTGGAGGTACTCTTTGATTTTGTCGAAAGCAGTCTGGCATTCATCATTCCATTTGACTACTTAATTTTTCTTCAATAGTTTGAAGATTGGCTCACAAGTAACTGTTAGGTGAGAAATAAATCTGGAAATTTAGTTAAGGCGTCCCAAGAATTCTCTGACTTCCTTCTCAGTTCGAGGAGCAGACATTTCTTGTATCGCTTTAACCTTGGCAGGACCAACCTCGATGCCTTTGTTACTGACAACAAAACCTAAAAGTTTACCGGACCATACTCCGAATGTGCACTTGTTTGGGTTCAACCTTAACTTGTACTCCTTCAATCTCTCAAACAACTTTTGCAAGTGATCAAGGTGCTCTTCTTCAGTTTGTGATTGGTCTATCATGTCATCTACATAGACCTCTATTTCATGATGTATCATATCATGAAACAAAGCTACCATGACGCGTTGATAGGTTTCCCCAGCATTCTTCAGTCCGAATGGCATCACTTTGTAGAAGAATGTGCCTCACTGTGTGACAAATGTTATTCTCTCCATATCCTCAGGTGCCATTTTGATTTGGTTGTAACCTGAGAATTCGTCCATGAAGGAAAACACTTTGTGCCAGGCCGTATTGTCAACCAGGATTTCAATGTGGGGAAGTGGAAAATCATCTTTAGGGCTGGCCCTATTCAAATCTCTATAGTCCATGCACATTCGTACTTTGCCGTCCTTTTTAGGCACGGGAACAATGTTGGCAACCCATTGGGGATAGGAGGTGACAGCCAAGAATCCAGCATTGAATTGTTTCATGACTTCCGCTTTGATCTTCTCTGACATGTCAGGTCTCATGCAGCGGAATTTTTGTTTTACTAGTGGACAGTCTTCTCTTGTGGGCAGTCGATGCACCACGATATCTGTATCAATTCCTGACATGTCTTTGTATGACCAGGCAAAGATCTCAACATAATCATGCAATAGCTGAATCAGACATTCCTTGACACTCGGCTCTAGATTGACACCCATCTTGATTTCTTTTTTATCCTCCTCAGTACCCAAGTTAATTGTATCCACCGGTTCTTCACGAGGTTGAATAGCTCTTTCCTCTTCTTGTAGTAGTATGGCCAATTCTCCTGGTACTTCACAACCTTCCTCACCTTCGTCTTCGGCTTGGTAGACTAGATCCTCATAGTCACAAAAGGCCATAGCAATATCGTTACCCATGGGATCCGGAATGGAGGGGTACCTGCATTTGTGAGTGTGGGTGTGTCTAAGGGTATATCCATCTTTAAAAATAAAATGTAAAAGAAAAACAATGAGCACAAAAAGCTTGTATGTGAAAAATGTCCATGATTCATTGAATGTCATATGAAGATGAAATAAAAACCCTCACAAATGGACCATTGTGCCTTGGGAAAGACACAAGGTTTTAAAAGTGCGAATTGTTTGTGAATATTACAAGTCCAACAGAAATGCAAAGATAAATTACTGAGGGATGAAAGTTATTGGGACAAAGTCTCTGGCTTCCCAATTGTGAAGTCCATTGTTGATAGTAGGAAATATCCAATCCTCCGAGCTGCAATCCTCTTCACCGTCTTCCACTACATTGACCTCTCGGTTGCTAATCTTCAAGGGTGGCCCTCCAGCACGGGCACAACACATAACCTTCTGAGCACTTGAAGTAAACCCTAAGCCAAACTTGTCAGATTTATACGGAATATCTAGAAGTTGCCCCCAAATGGTGCATCCACCCTCCTCTACTACTGCCTTGGCGTCCTTCAGAGATGACATCTGGAGTGGAGGTCTTATGATCTTGGGAATCTGGGGTACCTTCTTGGTTACTGCTACCTCTTGAGAGACTTCTTCGAAATGTTGAAAAGGAGTTTCAATGAATTCGCCGTCCAATTCCACATACCGGAAAGAATTGAGGTGGCTAATCATATACTCTTCCTCCCCGTGGACAGTGATAATCTTTCCATGGACCGGGTATTTCAGCATCTGGTGTAGTGTAGAGGTGACAACACTGACATTATAGATCCATGCCCGTCCTAGCAGACTGGAGTAAGAGGGGCGGATGTCCATTACATAGAAGGTTGAGTTGAAATTTTGAGTCCCAACCTTTATGGGGATGCCCACCTCCCCGTGGACCATCCTCTTTGATCCATCAGATGCTCTTATGACTATGTTACATGGTTTCAACGTCAGTGCTTTGCAGTATAGTCTATCGATAGCTTTCTTCGGTAAAACATTCAAAGATGAACCGGTGTCCACCAAGACACGGGCCAGAGTTGTTCCTCTACATTCCACAGAGACATGCAATGCCTCGTTGTGCTTTCTTCCCTTTGGTGTCAGATCAGCATCCTAGAAACCTAGGCTGTTGTCCACCGTCAAACTGGCCACACAATTTTGAAATTGGTCAACCGATGTCTCTTGAGGCACATGGGCTGTTTTCAGAAACTTCACCAGAGCTTTGGCATGTGCCTCAGAACACAGCAACAATGCCAGCATGGAGATCTTGGAGGGAGTTTGCCCAAACTGTTCAACTACGTCGTAGTCACTCTTCTTTATTATTCTCAAGATCTCCTCTATTTCCTTTTTGGAGGTTTCGAGAATAGTTAGTGGTTGAGCCTTTGTCCGGACAGGCTCTTCTTGAATACTTTTTCCTCGAATTTCAGCAGTAGGATTATCGGTAGGGACAACAGCAGGGGTTGTGTCATCTTTGTCAGTAGGAGCACTTGCAGATATGATTATTGGTACAGAGGTAACCTTTGGAACAGCCACGGGTCCAAAAACTTCCTTTGGAGGGGCAATTTCTAGAGAGAAAATTCTACCGCTACGAGTAATCTTACTGGTTCCGGCAATATTGCTAATGTCAGAGTCTTCTTCTTCGGAGCTTATCTCTTCGACGGTCAGCCCATCTTGTTTGATACCATGGTAATAGATGTCTCCACCGTAATTCCACGACACTATTTTGTATGATTCATACGGGACCGGCCTGGGCATTGCGATTATAAGAGGAGTAGTTTTTGGAACCGATGTAATCCTAACGGGTCTTTTGGGGACTCTGGAAGAAATGGCGGAGATGGTTATGATTGAAACGTCTTCAACAGGAATAGGTGAAACAGGAGTACTTTCAAACAGAATCTCTTGGTTGTCTATCAAGCGTTGAATGCCTGTCCTCAACAGAGGGTAAACAATTGGTGAGGATAAGCAAAGATGGCAGTCTTCATTACAACCCGGGAATACACCAACTTTCAACAAGTTTATCTTAATGATTGGGAGCGGAGTCAAGAGTTCATCAATTGTGGTAACAAACAAATATTCTTCGATAACATTGGTGTTGTGACCATGCCTAGGCATAGGAGCGGAAATGACGTTTGGTTTCTAGGGCGCATCAAACTCAATCTCTTTTGCATCTATAAGGTCTTGAATTTTGTTTTTCAGGGCCCAACAATTGTTAGTGTCATGACCCGGACTTTCAGAATGATATGCGCATCTGGAATTTGGGTGATAATGAGGGGACACAGTGTTGGGGTTCTTTGGAGCTTCCTTCAGAGTTGTCAAATTGGATTTCAGAAGATGTGGTAAAACCTGGGCTAGAGTCATATTGATTCTGGTGAATTGCCGGACTGGCCTTTCCACCCTCGGTTGGTTACTTCTTGGTTGATCAGATGTAGGCTTTGGGATCATAACGGCCCCTACCATAGGTCGACATTCAACTCTCCCTTGGTTCCTTTATGGATAAACAACAGATACCTCCTTCTTCCCAGTGAAAGGCTTTCTCACAACTGTAGAGGCAGATGAATCCTTCTGAATCTTTCCACTTTTTATGCCAGCTTCCACCCTCTCTCCGGTTAGTATTAACTCAGTAAATCCATCAGATGAGCTCCCAATCAGATGGTTGAAGAAAGGGCCCGATAGAGTGCCTAAGAACATATCCACCAACTCCCTTTCAGACAGAGGGGGTTTCACTCTCCCAGCTAGATCTCTCCACTTCTGCGCGTAATCCTTGAAACCTTTATTTGAAGCCATAGCCATACTCTGAAGTTGAGTACGGGTAGGCGCCAAATCTGCATTATACTGGTATTGCTTATAAAAAGCTGCGGCCAGATCTTCCCAGTTGTGGACGTCGACTCTTTCCAATTGGTAAAACCAATCGAGTTGTGTTCCAGATAAGCTATCTTGGAAAAAATGCACCCACGGGTCTTTATCGGCAGAGTGCGGCTGGATCATTCTCACATATGATCAGAGGTGCATCTTAGGACATGACACCCCATCATATTTTGCAAACAATGGCACTTTGAACTTCGGTAGGATCACAATTCCCGACACTAGTCCAAATTCTTCAAAGTCTAGACATGGTACCCTTTGTATTTCCATAGCGCTCAGACGCTCTTCAAGATGTCTGTACTTATCATCCGCTGGAGGATACTGTTCCTCGGAGTAGTCTTCCTCTTCTTCCTCCTCTTCGAATTCTGACAGAACCGCTGTTTCCTTTCCTTTTCCTTCTCCTTCATCAGATGTTGTTGCGAAATTCAAGGTTCTTCTAGTTTGTCCCTGAAACCTTCTCCCCATGATTACAACACCAGTTGGTTTCTTCTCTTTCTTCTTCTTCTCTTTGGCCAACAGAATCATCAACTCCTCTTGTCCTTTGGCCAAGGTTGTGAGTAACTGTTGAAACTGCGTGTTTTGAACTTGAAGATCTTTGACTGTCTGTTCGAGATCCATCTTACTGTAATAAACAGTAGAGAGATGAGGAAACTCGTTGCAAAATACCTGTTTATGTTATGATGAATGATATGTACACATGCAATGTTTTCAAGGATTTTGAAAAGATTCAAGCTCATTTTAGACAAAAAGAAACACACTTTATATTAATAAAAATAGACTTTGAGTACATCAATGTCCCTTGGGATAAATAATACAAAACTCTAAGATAAAAAAGTAGTGCACATCCTCTTTGGTGCAATATAGGCATTTAGAGTCTGCTCCTCATGAAGTAGCCTAGTGAGTTCCAAAACCTTCTTCTAGCTTGCGTAGAATTGGGCTTCGAAAGTATCTCACTCTCCTTTGAGATGTATCCAATCCCTTTGCAGGTCTTCAAGAGATGTGGGCATGTCAGGATGTAGGATAGTGTATGGAACTTCTCCTTCCTTAACAGGCTCGATGATCATCGGGAGAATGGAAGGATATGGCATCATAAGACTTTGAGCGTGAGTTCGTACCCACTTGAGGTAAGGCTCAAGAGGGATGGAATTCTTGTGTCCCAAAGTCTTGCTATCCACTTTGTTTAGCATCCTCCAAGCTCGGATGAATCTCTGACGAAGACCTTGATTGTCGTTGTCGTAGTCGAATACCAAGCCTTGAATCAGCATCTCATGTAGGCCATCCCTTTGGGCATAACCAAACTGTCTTAGAGCTAAGCATGGGTTGTAGGTGATGCCTCCCCTAATGCCAAGTAGAGGGACATTAGGGAATTCCCCAAAATAGTTAACAATGATAACATTCTCTTTGGATCGAGAGCACCAATGAATATCTGAATGTTTGAGTGTTATTAACCTTTGTGACCACCTTAATCCTTGCTCATTCTTTAAGACTGACTAGGGAAGATGATAAATAAACCATCTTTCCAAGAGAGGAGTGCAACACATAAGAACACCTCTTTTCCTCATTGTGCGAGTGTGAAAAGAGTGTAGGATATCCCCTAGCAATGTAGGCACCGGATTGTGTGACATGACGATTTTGACGGCACTCACATCTATGAGTTGGTCAGGATTGGGGAACAAGACCATCCCATAGATAAGAAGAGCCACAATTTCCTCAAAAGCTTGCAAGTATAAGGAATTCCAACAACTTTGGGCTTTCTCAAATAGGAAGTTTGCTAAGAAGCCTTTGACACCACTTCTAGTTTCCCAATGGGTTGTGACATCAGATGAGTGCAAGTGCAGAGCTTGAGAAATATCTTCTGGCTTTGGATCTCTTTTCGTACCGTTGAAAGGTAGTTGATTGAGAATGGGAATCCTTAAGAGTTGAGAGAATTCTTCCAAAGTGGGCACAAGCTGATAGTCGAGAAATGTGAAGCAATGGTGCAAAGGATCAAAGAACTAGAAGAGCGCCTTCATCATATCTTCCTCTGTGTTGGATGTGACCAAGTTGAGCAAACGACCATGTATCTTGGTGAATGGAGAATTCTTAGGGATCCTTGAAGCTAGCTCCTTGAGTTGGGGAGGAATTCTTACAAGGTTGACTTGGATAGTTTTCCCGCGGAGTGAATCCATATCCTATAAAACAAGAACAAAGATGAATCTCCAAAATCCTTGAAATGGTTAGTGTATGCATAAGATGTTCATGATGTCCATGATGTTATGCACAAGTATGTATATACAAGCAAAACAAACAAGTTCTTTGTTTAGGCTTGCATGGGGTTTTATAGGTAAGTACCCTCTTGAAGTTTAGTTGGCTTAAACCTGTCCTAGTAATAGTAACTAGGTTCTAAGGAGCTCAATATCACCAGATTTTTTCCTTGGTCATTGTTTCAGCTCAAGCCTCTTTAATGGCAACCGAAATATCCCAAGAAACCAACCCTCAATGAGTGTAGTATCGAGTATCTACCAACTTCGAACTGCACCAAAGCCGGTCATCTCACTACATCCTAAAGGCCAAGTTGGTCAAGTAAAGGGTTCTAGAAGTTCATTAGTGCTTCATGACATTACTCAGCGGCCCCGTATTCTCTTTGATTGACTCAAAGGCTACCGGTACCCATAAATATGTCACACTAACATAGCTATTGCTTAGACCATGTCGGTATACCTCGCACATTTTCCACAACGTATTGCTATTTACCTATAATGTTTCCCAAATTCGGGTGGAGGATTCAAACCCAAACAAAGAACCATAATGTAAAGCAAACAAGTCAAACAAATGTAAGCAAATAAATGTGATCTAGCCCTAAGGTAACCCCACTTTTATAATTGTCCCCAGCAGAGTCGCCAGTTCTGTGATACGGTGGGAGAACTGACTTGAGGGTTTTGCGTTTTATCGCAAATGTTGCGGTTAGCAAGAGTCGCCACCGACTTTTATTTAATCCAAAAGGAAAGGTGAAAAAGCACAGGAAAGACCTTTGAGATATTTTCTTGAGTTCGGGGGGTAGATTATAAAAAGGGAAGGTATTAGCATCCTTTTCATCCATGGTTTTCCATGGGCTCTTAGTTACTTGCTAGATCACTTGCTTTTGTTGTTTGAAAATGTGTTTGGTGTGGTTTTGAAAGTATTTTGTAAAAGAGGCCATTGTTTAGGCAATTTTTGTAATGATTCTCGTTCGTAAGAATGTATACAAAGATGTTTATCTTTTGAAAATGTTTTCAATGTTTGTAAGATGTTTTTGAAATATGTGTGTTTGTTTTGGAAAATAGCAAGGATAGTTGTTTGAAAATAGAGCAAGTAACTAGAAGTAATCTACCTACTCAAAATGTCTTTCTTATGCACTTTCTATTCCTTTGACATTGTTGTGTTACCATTGATTTGGTAAGCAACCCTACCTTTGGATGTAAACAGGACAGGCGTGGGTCATCGTATAACCATGATTAGCAATTTTTCAAAGTATCTTAGCATTTTGAGGGACCAAGATCATTTTGTAAGGCAACCTTGAATAGCGTCATCGAGAGACTATGATCTTATATTTGTTTGTTTTGCCAAGATACTTCGCATGCGTAATATGGCTATTTTTATATAAGGCAACCAAGTGGAGAAACCCTAAGGATGCTTGTGTGCAAGTGTGTTATTTTCATGCTTTGATTTTGTCTTGTATTAGGGTTTTCTATTTGTTTTGTTTTTATCTTACCATACAAACCCTAATTACTATCATGGCATGTAAAGCGGTAAATTACGTAATGTAAAAAATACTAAGCTATTACAATAATTTATGGGAGAGGGGAATACAAATTTGAATGGGGATTTGCAAGAATGTAAATCTAAATAGGCTATTACAACCAAATCGAATTTGTACAAATATTGGAATAAACAAATACAATATTTAAATATGCAATATTATGTACATGCAAGAAAAAGATATTTTTTTTGTGTGTGAAAAGAAATTTTAACCTAATCCTAAAAATATAAGGAAAAGAAATTAATTCTTAAAAAAGGTTTAACCCTAATTTCCTGTTTGAAAAAAAAAGGTTCTTATATATTATTATTTGTGTATTCTTTGTATAAAAAATAAAAAATAATATTGTATGAAAATATTTAGTTTTTATATGTGCCAAAATAAATATTTACAAGTATGAAATGAAAAGAAAATAAAACAAATTAAACTAAACCTATTTTATTTATGTTTACAAGTTTATTCAAGAAAAATAATTAATATATAGTTTAATAAAAATATATTTTTTAATGTGAAAATAAAAATAAAATAAACAAAATGCAAAATTATCATATTTCATATTTTTTATGATTCTTATGTATTTAAGAAATTTTTAATAAATAAAAATGAAAATAAAAACAAATAAATAAATATATGAAAATAATTGGGCCAGGGGGTATTCTGAGCAATCAAGGAGTGGATGTTAGAAAAAAATAATAGGCCCAGCGTGGAGGCCCAATCCTGCAAAACAAGCCAAAAACTGAAAATGGAAAAATGTGAAAAAACAAAAGGTAGCGCCAAGGTTCGAACCCAGGACATGGGTCTCACCAGCGCGCTACCTTGCCACTGGGGTGGATATACATCCGTTTATTAATGTGAAACAAAAATAACATAACATGAAACGCTTCCATGGCCCTGTACTTCGTCTTCTTCCTCTAGCCAGCCAAATGCTCTGTAACTTTCTCATTTCTCCATGAAAATGAAAACTCATAACATGAATGTTGTAGCATTTTGTCTCACGATTCTAACCATATAAATCATGTAAGCTAACAATCAAAGATCAAGATGAATTTTAAAAGCCCTAAATATAAACCTAATTTTTACGGGAATTTGAACTTCAAAATTCTCTCAACTTAGGCCAAATAAATGCAAGATGTATACATGTACAACTTCGTATCAATGAGGTCTACATTGTTTATTCACAAATCGTGGCCAATAGATGCCTGTATGAAGAGATAGAAGTTGATATTTTTACCTCTTTCAGTTGAAATCGTGGATGGATTTGGAGTGAGTTTTATGAAGGCCTGATGATTGCTTGAGCTTGCTTGAACCTTCCTAAGTGTGTTCCAATCCTTGCCTTGCTTTGGAAGTGCCTGGAACTCTCTATCCAAGTCAACCTGCAAGCTTTGAAAAAAGAAATGGCAGATGATGGAGAAGGAGTTACAGTACAGGGATGAGGGTCTGGATCAGTTAGATATCAAGTAGGTAAAGTGTTTTGATGGTTAAGACTTGAAATGCACGAGCCAAATGAGGGATTGCTATGCTTATGCAAAAACTGCAAGTCTTGACAGTTTTTTTGGTGAAAGGTAGTTTTGGAGTATTTCAGGCCTCTAGCAATCGTGTTTCTAATTGTAATCTCTTTGTATATTAGTATGGAGAAGGTTTTAAGTCATCTCTTCCACAGGTTTTTCCATCCTAGCCTTTTTGCACACTTTCTTGCTTTTGAAGCAAAGTTAAGGGACAAGGCTTTACATGCTTGTACTGGCTTGCTTAGGGTTGGTATATGTTTTGTACAATTTTATTTAGGCCTGTAAGACTTGTATGTGCAATGGAGACAAGTTCAATGCTCAAGAATTGGAAAATTGCAAAAGTGAACCTTTTTCAAAATGGCAATGGCCACTTTATGCCATTTATGGAATTACAATTTTGGTAAAGATTCTAGGGCTTGGATTAAAGCTTTTTCAACTGAGTAAGCATTAAATTATGGAGTAAGAAACAAGTTTAGGACCTGTAAAGCATGGATTAGCCAGCATAGGTACTGATTGGAACTTTGTTCTTCATGAAATGGCTTGAATCAAAAGTGAGAAATTGCCAACTTTATCTCTTCGATTCTCCCTACTCAAAAATGATCTTGAGGAGTTCTTGGACATTTTGGAAATCTTGAAATGTGCTCTATAAATCATCTTTGAAATGCATTTCAAGACTACTTTTCTAACTAGGTGAAAAATTGTCATGAAGTTGGATCCAAAACCTACCTAAATTAGGGCAAAATTTCACTAAGTTATCTAGTTCATGAGCATGTATTCATAAAATTATATCTTGAGATCCAAGCATCTTTAGGGAAAAGTGTGTGAATAAAATTTGTATATTTCATGGAGGTATACAACTTTCATGTTGGGAACTTCCTTTGAATCATCTTGTATCATGGTGAAAAAATGGCCTAAAGTTGAGGGAAAAAAAGAAATTTTCTATACTTAGAAAAATTTCTAAGTTAAGAAAATTTTCAATTTTTAAACCCTAATCTTCCATCCTTGATTTTTTGATGAACAAGTTTCACATTTTGACATGTTTTGATGAATTGTGACCCTTGGCCTTTGATTTTGACCAAAAAGTCAAAGTTTGACTTTTTAGTGTACAATTAACTTTTGATCAGTTGACTGTAAATTTCATCTGTCTATCAATGAAAATGAAATGTTTTGAACCATGTAATTAGATCAAGATGATGCCATTGAATCCTTGGAATCATGCTTCAACTCAAATGGTCAATTGCTAAGTCAAAATTCAGAAATTTCCCTTCCTCAATCAAAACCCTAATTTTGACCATTTTGCCCTTTTGATGATTTGATCAAATTTCTTGAGCAATTGTGATCCAAACTTAATCAAATGATACATATGAGTCTAGAATGTTGATCTGGATAAAAATTATGAAGTTTGACTGTAAATTGACCATGGTTGACTTTTTCCCCAATACAGCTGATTTTTAGGTCAAATGTCCAATTGACTGGTCAAAAATATGGTTCAAGGCTTGAAAATTATCATGAGTGATCTTAGAGGTCCATAATGATGTTGGAAAGTCATATGAAGCACTGATAGTCCAAAAATCCTTGTGCAAACTCAAACTCTAATTTTGGGTTATCAGTGCAAGATGAGATGTCTTGAGCTGACCAAACCCTAATCCAGTCTTGAGTCAAAGAGATCTTGTGAGAAAAGTTTTGATAAATGAGAAGGAAAATTTTTGGGTACAACACCTAGTCATGGTAAAGGTGTCAATGCTATTGACGATGCCTCCTTTGTCTCCACTGATGATGATTTGACTACCCTATTATTGACTGTTAAGAAGAATCTTCTGAGAGTCGATTTATTTCCTGACAGCCCTGAAAATTGTTACCACTGTACTTCCCAAACTAATTATTGTATATGGTTGAAGAAAGGTATTCAACGTCTAATTGGTAGCCATGAAATTCTGTTCGAGAGAAGTTTACCTCAAGATGTTTCCATAATCACAATCTCCAACACTCCTATTAGGATCACCTCTAAAGGCCCTATATGGATCCCTGTTGAGCCAAGAGTGGCACCCTTAATCATCGCTATACCGGGGCCGGTCCCCTATTCATCTGATAAGGCAGTGTCTTAGAACTATGGGGCAGAAGTTTATTATCATGGCGTTAAGCAAGAGCCATTGATTATTGAAAATGAAGAGCCTGAAGTTACAAACATTACTGGAACTAGTAAGGTAACTAGGACAGGAAGGGTCTTCTCCCCGGAGATATCTCCTCCAACAACTACAATAACACCTGTTTGTATTCCTGCTGCTAGACTAACTACTGATACCCGAGGTAAAGGGAAAGTTGTTGAGCCTGCCCTGACGGAGGTACCCTTAAAAGAAGTGACAATTGAAGACCCATCTAGACAAGAGATGGAAGAAATTATTAAAATAATCCAAAAAGTGATTACAAAATAGGGGAACAACTATGGCAAACACCCTCAAAGATATCTATGTTGTCCTTGATGTTATGCTCCGACGCACATGCCTAAGTTTTGCTAAAATTCTTGAAAAATTCCCATGTACCACAAGAGACCACTGTTGATCAATTTGAGAATTCTGTGGCAAGCCTAACTGCTGACAATGGCTTAGGATATTCTGATGTAGATTTAACCCAGGCGGGGAAAAATCACAATAAAGCTCTCCACATCTCTATTGAATGCAAAGGCACCACTCTGGCGCATGTGTTAGTCGATAATGGGTCCTTCCTCAATGTTTTACCCAAAGGTGCTTTAGACAGATTAGGCTGTGAAGGGCTGGTGCTGAAACCCGACGATATTGTGTTGAGAGCCTTCGATGGTTCGAAAAAAATGATCCACAGAGAGGTTGATCTACCGATCAATGTGGGATCTCAAGTCTTCAATTCAACTTTCTATGTAATGGATATTCTCCCCACCTATTCATGTTTGCTCGAACGGCCATGGATTCATGGGGCAGGTGCAGTTACCTCTACGTTAAATCAAATGCTGAAATACCAGTGAAAGTGATGGTTGTCACAGTCTGTGGAGAGGAAGAATATATGGTCAGTCATTTAAATTCTTTCAAATAAGTTGAAATGGATGGAGAATTCATTGAACCCCCCTGTCAAGCATTTGAGGTGATCCCTCCAACAATTACTGTTGCTAAAGCTATTATTCCCGAGGTCTCTAAGGACACACCAAGGATGGCTTCCTTGAAGGATGCTAGAGCTATGGTAGGAGATGGAGGCTTCACTATCTAGGGACAACTTCCTGACATCCCCTATAAAGCTAACAAATTTGGATTGGGTTTTACTTCAAAGGATCAGAAAGAGGTTCGATATGCTCGTGCTGGTAGACCACCTCTCCGTATTAGCAACAATGAAGTCAATGTCCTGGAGGATACTAATAGTGATGGTGACTTTAACGACTGGATATTCCCAACTGCTGACGGCGGACTCAACAACTGGAAGGCCAAAGACTTCATCTCAATCTCCTTCAACCAGGAGAAATTGATATTTCTTGTTTTTATTGCTTTAAGAAATTTGTCTGTATAATTTCCTTCAAAATAATGACTTTAAACTATGTGCCTTTCCCGGGGCATAATGATCCGTTTGTTAAGGGTTTGTCATTTCATATATCATATGCTCATTTAATGAAAAAATTGGACGATTTTGCATTCAAATTTTGCGCTCCTTATCTTTCTTTTACTTTACTGCATTTTCAAATAGCCATGTGACCTTACATGCACACACACATTTTCAGATCCACATCTACTCCAGATCTCATTGACAACAACTCTGCTATTACCATCTATGACTTTAAAAATCCAATCTATCAAGCTGAAGACGAAGGTGAAGAAGATTGTGAGATACTTGGAGAACTCTCCAGACTCCTGATACAGGAGGAAATGGCCATCCAACCACATGAAGAACCAATCGAAGTAATAAACTTGGGTACTGAGGAAGATGAGAAAGAAGTCAAGATCGGCGCCAACTTGGAAGATAATGTCAAGAGCAAATTGGTTCAGATGTTGCATGACTATATTGAGGTATTCACTTGGTCATACGAAGACATGCCAGGGCTCGATACTGATATCATGGTTCATTGATTGCCAATGAAATAAGGCTATTCTCCAATTAAACAAAAGGTTCGTCACATGCGCCCTGATATATCTGAGAAGATCAAGGCTGAGGTAATGAAACAATTCAATGCAGGTTTCTTGGCAGTGATGTCGTATCCCTAATGGGTTACAAATGTTATTCCAGTGCCGAAGAAAGACGGTAAGGTCCGTATGTGTGTAGACTATAGGGATTTAAATAGGCAAGCCCCAATGACGACTTCCCACTACCACATATTGACGTCTTAGTTGACAACACTGCTCAACACAATGTGTTTTCCTCCATGGATGGCTTCTCATGTTACAACCAAATCAAAATGGTGCCCAAATACATAGAGAAGACTACTTTTGTCACACAGTGGGGCACCTTCTGTTATAAAGCATGCCTTTTAGGCTGAAGATTGCAGGCGCAACTTATCAATGGGCTATGGTGGATTTATTTCATGATATGATTCATCATGAGATAAAAGTTTATGTTGATGACATGATAGAAAGGTCCCAAACTGAAGAAGATCACCTTAATCATCTACACAAGTTATTTGAGAGGCTTAATAAGTACAAATTGGAATGAATCCCAACAAGTGCATCTTTGGGGATAGGTCTGGTAAGATCCCAGGATTTTTCGTCAGTGGTAAAGCTTGACCCTGCAAAGGTCAAAGCTATCCAAGAAATGCCAGCTCCCAGTACTGAGAAGGAGGTCAGAGGTTTTCTAGTACGACTAAACTACATTGGCTGATTCATCTCTCACTTGACTGCTACTTGTGAGCCAATCTTCAAACTGCTGAAGAAAGATCAATTAGTCAAATGGGATGATGACTGCCAAATAGATTTTGACAAGATCAAAGAATACTTACAAGAACCTCCAATCCTGATGCCTCCAGTTGAGGGAAGACCTATGATCATATACTTAAATATTTTAGAGAATTCAATGGGGCGTGTGCTGGGGCAGCATGACAAGTCTGGTCGAAAAGAGCATGCAATTTACTACCTTAGCAAAAAGTTTACCGTCTGTGAAACAATATATTCACTGCTTAAGATAACTTACCGCTCTTTGGCATGGGCTGCTCACCGACTAAGATAGTATATGTTGACTCATACCACTCTATTGATCTCTAAGATGAATCCCATCAAGTACTTCTTCAAGAAGCCAGCTCTCTCCGAAAGGATAGCCCGATGACAAATGATCTTAACTGAGTACGACATCTAGTGCACTACAAAAAAAGAAATAAAAGGAAGTGTGCTAGCAGATCATTTGGCACATCAAGTTGTGGACGATTACCAATCTATGAGCTTTGAATTCCTGGATGAGAATGTCATGCTAATTGCAGATTGTGAAAAGCCTAGACCGTATGAAGGACCTAAACAAGGATCCCGATGGACTATGGTTTTTGATGGAGTTTCCAATGTAATAGGTAACAAAATTGGTGTTGTGATCATTTCTCCCGAAGGTTTCCATACTCTTTTCACTGCCAGGCTTTGCTTTGACTGTACCAACAATATGGCCAAATATGAAGCATGCATCTTGGGTCTTAAGGCTGCTATTGACCTAAGAATCAAATTCTTAAGTGTATATGGAGACTCAACTTTGGTGATCAGTCAAGTTAAAGGAGAGTGGAATATAAAACATCCAAATCTTATCCCATACAAAGAACTTGTGCTATCTCTGATTCCATACTTTGAAGAAATCACCTTTGGACACATTTCGAGGGAAGAAAATCAGTTGGCAGATGCTTTGGCTACCATGTCTTCTATGTTCAAGATCAGATGGGATAATGAAGCTCCCCAAATTACTATCGAAAGATTTTACAAACCAATACACTGCTATGAGATCGACACTGATGGTGTAGAGGAGAAGCCTTGGTTTCATGTGGTGAAAAGATATCTCGAAGCTCAAGAGTATCCTGAAGGAGCGTCCGTCAACGATAAGAAATTCCTGCAGAGGTTCTCAGCCAAGTCCTTCCTAAGTAATGGGATCTTATACAAGCGCAACTGTTGTACCTCAAAATTTGCCCTCTCATATTTTCCCAATATTTTTCCCTCACATGGTGGTTACAAAAACTTGGTTAAAGAAAGAGGAAATTTTTGGATATTAGAAAAGTGCCTTTCAATTGGTAGTTAAACAATGTCCTTCGATTGGCAGTTAAACAATTCCCTTTGATTGGCATAACAACAAGTTTCGACGAGCCCTTAAAAACCTTCGATACAAGCTTGACTCACTAGTCTTCGATTGAGCTTTGTTTTCCTTTGAAATTGCTCCCTTCGATTCAGAAAGAAGGGGAGTTCCTTTTGACTTCCTTCGTTTGAAGCACCTTTAGCTTCTTTCATTTGGAACTATCTTTCGGCCTCTTTCGTTTTAAGCACCTTTGGTTTCTTTCACACAGGCCCCCAATGGGACAAATGGCCTGCATGCCTGCCTGCACAAGGCATGAATTTTCTTCACGCCTATAAGGTAAACACCTGCTACATGCATGCCTGTACAAGGCAGGAACTTCCCTCTTGCTAAGTTTTGACAGCCCAAATTCTACACTATGGTATTCCAAAAGTCCATTCGAAGGACACATATTGCTGGCCATTCGAATGGACTGAATTAGAGCCATTCGAAGGAGCATGCAGAAGGCCCATTCAAAGGCTACACAAGGGCCCAGTCGAAAAGAGATAACATGAGGCCCATTCGAAAAGAGAAAACATGAGGTCCATTCGAAAAGAGACAACATAAGGTCCATTTGAAAAAAGGCAACATGAGGTCCATTCGAAAAAAGGCAATTTAAGGCCCAATCGAAGGATGAAAACTGAAGGCATTCGAAGGAGCCAAAATGTCCACATACATTCAAATTTCAAAAGAGGACAAGATCCCATGTTTTTGACCACAGTTACAAAACTCCATTCATGGCTTTGAAAACGTTTGTTTATGGCAGTTTAAACTATTGTCTTCTTGTCCCCTCCCTTCTACACTGTATAAGCAGCATACTTGCAAGCTAAAAAGGACTGGACACTTACATAGAAGGATCAGACGAAAGGGAGAAGCACATAAAAAAACTCCCAAAACTCAACAAGATCAAACCACACTCGCCTCTCTCCTTTTGAATCCAGGAGTATCCAAACAACTCCAGTCCTCACACAAGTTCAATTTTCCAACAAGGTAAGTCCCATTGACCTTGCACCTTTCGTTTCAGCATGACATGTATATAAAATCTATTCACTGTTTATTTCTGTCCTGTTCTATTGCATTTTTTTGGGGTCTAAATATACATGTTAGAACTAACCCCTGTACAGACTCAAACGAAAAGAAAAAGATCAGTGAGAAATGAAGCTTTAGGCTTCGCCCCCTCATTGCCTGCCTGCCCGAAACGAAAGAGGAACCTTCATGTTGTTTTCCAGGTCCACGTCCCTTTACAGTCCAAACGAAAGAGCCAGAAGGGATAAACGAAGGACCCTCATGCTGACTTTCAGACCTCAATCGAAGGAGGCAGAAAAGAGTCCAAACGAAGGATCCTCATACTACTTCCCAGTACAATCGAAGGAAGCCAGGAAAGTCCAATCAAAGGCTACTCATATCATTCCCCCTTGAATCGAAAGACTCACACCCCTTATTTTCTTTAGCATTCCAGCCCATTTGGGTATTTTTGGTTTGTTTGTATTTTTTTTCCTTTATTTAATTAACATAATAGTAAAAAACTCACAAAAACTATTAGGCTTAGATTGTTTTTATTAAACAATTAATTTCTTTAATTAATTAATTAAATTTTACTTTCTTAAATTAAAAATGAGTTAGAATGTAGGATTTAATTTATGTTTCAAATGCTTTCTTAAATAAAAAAATGCAAAAAATATTAGAATTAGTTTAATTTCATTCAATATTTACTTTCTTAAATTAAATTTATAGTTAATTATTTTCTTAACAAAACCCCAAAAAAAGATTTTTCCTTGTTTACTTAGAATTTTTCTTAGGTTTTTAGACACAATATTTATTTCGCGCGCGTTATTTTTTTTCTTGCATTTTACATAAATATTGTAACTGATTATGGATGTAATAGTTTTAGATTTAAAATTCTGCACTTTACTTCTTACACTTATATTGTATCTCTCCCAAAGCCATGTAATAGTCTAGATTTATGCTTTCTGCACTTTATTTTCCGTACATTTTAACTGTTAGTAACTAGGCGTGTATGGAAAGACTAATAATTAAACGTTAACAAACTTAACAAAATGATAAATAACTGAATTGAACACAATTGCACACAAGCACCTCTAGGGTATCCCACTTTGGTTGCCTTTAAGAAATAAAACAGTCATCAGGTAGGAACGTTTTAGCAAAGACCCATAAATCAAAAAGATCATAGTCCCTCGATGACCCTACAGTTTCCTTTAGGTAAATGATCTAGTCCCTAAAAGAAAATTGGTAAAGCGTCTCCACAAGTTGCCTTCGTGACTGTAAAACATTCCTTTGATTGTCCCTCAAACATCCGACGACAAAGCTACCTACTCGCTAATAGTAGGATAACATTGCCTAAAGGAAAAGAAGAAAAGAACGACCCTTTTCGAATAATAAAGTAGATAGCTGTTAAAAGTTTGCTCAAACATTTTGCACTTACACAAAAATGGATTTTCAAAAAACAATTTCAAAACACTTTGTATACTTTCTCCACTATCCCGAGAAACATTGCAAAGTTCGCCGTACTAAGGCGTTTTCAAAATATTTTCAAACACAAAGCACAAAGGTATTTTAAAATGAGCAAACCTCTAAGAGCCCATAGAAAACTACAGATGGAAAGGGTGCTAACACCTTCCCTTTCCATAATCTACACCCCTTACTCAGAAAACTCTCGAAAAGGTCTTTTTCTGTTCTTTTCACCCTTTCCTTTATTGGATAAAAGAAAAGACGGTGGCGAATCTTGCTTACCGCAACATTTGCAAACACAAACGTAAAACCAATATTAAATAGTCGATTCTGTCACCATATCACAACAACCATGATTTGATGCTGCTCCGTTGTATGGGCAACAAGGAAGCAGAGAAGATCATGGAGGATATGTATGAAGGTATCTTTGGTACTCATTCTAGTGGACATATTATGGCCAAGAATATTCTTAGAGCTAGTTACTATTGGTCAACCTTGGAAACTGATTGTCACCACCACTCAAGGACTTTCCATAAGTGCCAAATTTATGCAGATAAGGTCCATGTGCCTCCAATTCCTTTGAACATCATGACTGCATCTTGGCCATTTGCAATATGGGGAATCAATTTGATTAGAGAAATCAAACCTACTGCCTCTAATGGACACCGTTTCATTCTTGTCGCCATTGACTACTTTACCAAGTGGGTTGAAGCAGCTTCATTTGCCTCAGTTACCAAGAACGTCATGGCCCAGTTCATCAGGCATAACCTCATATTTCGGTATGGTATCTCTGAGAGGATTATCACTGACAATGGCAACAACCTTAACAATGCCATGATCACTAAACTCTGCACGTAGTTAATGATCAAGCATCACAACTCTTCTTCATACAAACCTAAGATGAATGGCGTTGTGGAAACTGCCAACAAGAACATAAAGAAGATTGGGCAAAAGATGGTTGTGACCTATAAAGACTGGCATGAGATGCTACCATTTGCTCTTCATGGCTATCGTACTTCGGTGTGAACATCAACTGGGGAAACCCCTTTCTCTTTGGTCTATGGCATGGAATATGTCCTTCTTGTCGAAGTTCAGATTCCTTCTCAAAGGATTATGAAAGAAGCTAACCTAGATGAAGACGAGTGGATTCAAACAAGGTTAGATCGGCTGAATTTGATTGACAAGAAGAGGCTGGCTGATGTCTATCATGGTCAGATGTACCAGAAGTGCATGATCAAAGCTTTTAACAAAAAGATCAACCATCGCGTATATTAGGCTGGTGACTTGGTAATAAATCACATTATCCTACCACAAGGCGGTCCCAGGGGAAAATGGACTCCCACTTACGAAAGGCCATTCGTTGTCAAAAAAGTATTCTCGGGAAGTGCTATAATGCTAACCACTATGGACGGAGAAGATTTCTCGCACCATATGAATGCAGACATAGTCAAAAAATACTACGCATATGAACGGCCCGCTAGGTTAACATACCTAGGCAAAATAAGGGCATCTCGATGAACCAAAAGGGTTCAGGCAAAAATTAGGGATATAAATATAGAGATTATACACCCAGCAAGTCGAAAACCTGAAAGGGCAACTTGGGCAAAAAAGGGTATCCTGGTGGACTGAAAACCCGAAAGGGCGGTCCAAGCAAAAGTTAGGGATTAAAGCGTATGATTATTTCCCGTTGGATAACTTACAACCAACTTTATTACCAAGGTCAAAAACTCGAATGGTGCAAGATCAGTGCAATCAACTTCTTCTGATGATAAGGGATGATATTCAAAGGCATAGGGGCAATAGCGGAGTTGGAATCCAATGAGATCGCTTCCACATGGATATATACACTTGTTTTCACTTTGCACTCTTTCATTTTACAACGATTTCCTCTTACTAGGATTTCCGTCTCTTTGTATAAAATCGCCTATTTATAGGCAAATTATCAATACAAATATACTTTGAAGTTCAAACCTTTTGTTTTTTCTTCTGTTTTTCTTGTAAGAACGTCCAATGATTACAATTGAATGAGCATATGCATATGAACATGATTAACTGTTAACAAATATATACAAAAGAACAGGAATACACATTTACTTAGAACTCTAGGAATTGGGATGACACTCAAGTTGTTCATAAATACCCACATAATCCCTTTCATAAGGTGATCCCCAGTGAAGTCGCCATAGCCACTTCTATGATATTATTCCTCACAGAGTAATCTTCATAAATAAGAGTACATTCCCCGCAGTTTCCCTGGCAGATCACTCCAACAGATAGAGGATTATAATCTCTTTCTCGACAATATTACCAACCTACAGAGTTCTAATTAGTACACTTCATGGAAAGTCTCTTCCCCAGCTGAGTTTGGTCCTCTAAAACTAAAAAGAAAACCTACAGAGTTTCTTCTCTCTAGCAAATTCAATTTCCCTAAGAGTGTTGGTTTCCTCAGCAGAGCATTTCTCTATCAACAAGGGTTTATTTCCCCAACAACCTACAAATTCCCCAGCTAATCACTGACAACATTCTCTCCCCAAAGAAGTCACCGCTATCCCCAAAAAGTTACTGCAAAGCCTGAAAATCGGCCGGATACCAATTAACTTTATCTTCCCCAAACGAGTCAAAAGTTTAACCATCTCTTTTATCACCAGTCAGGGTATATAGGAAATAAATTCCCTTGTAGAGCAACGTACAACCAATGTTCCTAAACTCTACTCCTCGGACAGAAATCAATGCATCCCCTGCAGATTTTCCTCAAGCAAGCAAATAGGAATCCCCAACGGAAGCATTCTAGACAAGATTGAAGATACACATACTCTTCACGCCCAACAATAGTGAGGGATTTATTTCCCAATACAAATTCACTCCAACAACATTGCACATCCATTCATTATAACATATGCATACGAAACACGTGTAGCACAATATCATTTATTTTGAGAACATCATTACAGAATGCATTTCATACATCATGACATTGCATACAACTAACTCTTTACCTTTTCAGGAAAGACCAGTCAACAAATGAATATCATTAATAATTGTCAAAATAGATTATAGGTCATTCCCTGAAACAAGACAAGGCAAGTATCTATGCGATGGATACTCCCTTCAAACATCTACTGGCTAAGATTAAATCGACCAAAGATTTATTCTGATACTTCTCTCAATAGAACTTTTTCTGGCTTAGATTAAATCGACCAAAGATTTATTCTTATACTTCTCTCAATTAAAGATTTTCAAGACATTTGTTGGCTCAGTATATATCAACCAAAGATTTATTCTGATACTTCTCTCAGTAGACCTTTTTCTGGCTCAAATTAAATCGACCAAAGATTTATTCTAATACTTCTCTCAGTAGACCTTTTTCTGGCTTAGGTTAAATCGACCAAAGATTTATTCTGATACTTCTCTCAGTTAAAGATTTTTAAGACATCTGCCGGCTTAGTATAAATCGACCAAAGATTTATTTTGATACTTCTCTCAGTAGACCTTTTTCTGGATCAGATTAAATTGACCAAAGATTTATTCTGATACTTCTCTCAGTTAGAGATTTTTAAAACATCTGCTGGCTCAGTATAAATCGACCAAAGATTTATTCTGATACTTCTCTCATTTAAATATTTTTAAGACATCTGCTGGCTCAGTATAAATCGACCAAAGATTTATTCTGATACTTCTCTCAGTAGACCTTTTCCTGGATCAGATTAAATCGACCAAAAATTTATTCTGATACTTCTCTCAGTTAAAGATTTTCAAAACATCTGCTGGCTCAGTATAAATCGACCAAAGATTTATTCTGATACTTCTCTCAGTAGACCTTTTTCTGGCTCAGTTTAAATCAACCAAATATTTATTCTGATACTTCTCTCAGTAGACCTTTTTCTGGCTCAAATTAAATCTACCAAAGACTTATTTTGATACTTCTCTCAGTAGACCTTTTTCTGGCTCAGTTTAAATCGACCAAAGATTTATTCTAATACTTCTCTCAATAGACCTTTTTCTGGATCAAATTAAATCAACCAAAGATTTATTCTGATACTTCTCTCTGTTAAAGATTTTCAAAACATCTGTTGGCTTAGATTGAATCAACCAACGATTTATTCTAATACTTCTCTCAGCAGACCTTTTTCTAGCTCAGATTAAATCAACCAATGATTTATTCTGATACTTCTCTCAGTAGAACTTTTTATGGCTCAGATTAAATCGAAAAATATTTATTCTGATACTTCTCTCAGTTAAAAATTCAAAGGCATTTGTTGGCTTAGATTAAATAGACCAAAGATTTATTCTGATTCTTTTCCGGTAGACACTTTTTCTGGTTCAGTTTAAGTCGCCTAAAGATTTATTATGATGCCTATCGAGTTAAAGATAAATTCAAGGCATCTGCTGGTTCAATTTAAATTGAACAAAGATTTATTCTGATACTTTTCCAGTACACACTTTTTCTGGTTCAGTTTAAATCGACCAAAGATTTATTCTGATTCTTTTCCAGTTAAAGACAAATTCAAAGACATTTGCTGGCTTAGATTAAATCGACCAAAGATTTATTCTGATTCTTTTCCAGTAGACACTTTTTCTGGTTCAGTTTAAGTCGCCTAAAGATTTATTCTGGTGCTTATCCAGTTAAAGACAAATTCAAGGCATCTACTGGTTCAATTTAAATCGACCAAAGATTTATTTTGATACTTATCCAGTAGACACTTTTTCTGGTCCAGTTTAAATCGACCAAAGATTTAGTCTGATTCTTTTCCAGTTAAAGACATATATAGACATCTGCTGGTTCAGTTTAAATCGATCAAAGATTTATTCTGATACTTTTCTAGTACCCACTTTTTCTAGTTCAGATTAAATTGACCAAAGATTTAGTCTGATTCTTTTCCAGTTAAAGACAAATACAGACATTTGTTGGTTCAGTTTAAATCGGCCAAAAATTTATTCTGATACTTTTCCAATAGACACTTTTTCTGGTTCAGTTTAAATCGACCAAAGATTTACTCTGAATCTTTTCCAATTAAAGATAACTACAGACATCTGTTGGTTCAATTTAAATTGCCCAAAGATTTATTCTGATTCTTTTTCGGTAGACACCTTTGCTGGTTCGGATTTATTCTGATTCTTATCCAGTCAAAGACAAAGACATGCATCTGCTGGTTCACTCTAAATCTCCCAAATATTTATTCTAATTATTTTCCGGTAGACACTTCTCCTGGTTCAGTTTAAATCAATTAAAGATTTATTCTGATTCTTTTCCAGTTGAAGTCAAGCTAATACTTAGTATAATTTCTATCAACAGTTATCCAGGATGACATCTTTAAGCCTATCTCCGACGACTCTCCGTCATCTCTCCAAATGGAATCTTTAAGCCCATTCCCAATATAATCAACAAATAAATTTACTTCATGCACATGCGAGTGCAAATTTCTGGGCACTTAAGTGTTCAATCCTCTTCTACCTTCAAGTCAAGAATGGAGGACAAGCCAATCTTCAGGTTTAAGAAGATTGAACAGGGGGAACTGTTGTACCTCAAAATTTGCCCTCCCTTTTCTCAAGATCATGGATTGATAGTTGAAATTGGATCAACTGATGAAAAGTCAACTAATACACAAAAATTCAAACTTTGACTTTTCGATCAACATTGAATTTCAAAGATCAAGGTTCATCAAGACATTCAAAAATATCAAACTTGATCATCAAGACATTCAAAAATATCAAACTAGATCATCAAGAATCAAGAAAGTCAAAAAGTTAATAAAAAAGTCAAGATTTCTAAGACTTAGAAAATTTTGAAGTGTTTTTATACTTGATAAATTCATTACTTCATGACAATGTTTCACCAAGATGCAAGATAATTCAAGGAAAACTTTCAACATGAAAGTTGTAGATCTTGATGAATTATAAAAATTTGTATTAAAGGGTTGATGTCCAAAAAATGCTTATATTTGAAGATATAGGCTCATGAAGTCATGACATATTTGTGTAAACACTTAGAGAAATTTTCAACAAGTTTGGTCAGATTTTTGTCCCAACTTCTTGGCCAATTTTCATCAAGTTCCAATTTGATTTAGCCAAAGTGGTCAACATGAAAGTTGTAGACAATGTTTTAAGCTTTCCAAAATATCAGAGAGCATGAAATATTTGAGCTGGGAGATTCAAAGGCATGAAGTTGGACATCCATTCTTGAATTACAAGTCATTTTGGTGAAGAACAGATAATCTAATCTGCATGCTATGCTGCATAATATTGCTTTGAAGGCCTCCTAACTTGCAAATCTCATTATAATTTAATGTTTACAAAACTTTTGAGCTATGGTCCATTTGATTTAAGCATTATCCAAAGCATAATTCCATTAATGGCACAAAGTTAACACTCCCATTTTTGAAAAGCATGCTTTTGCAAAATGTCAATTCATTGAGCTTTGTAATGGTTATATTTGATTACAAGCAAGCTCAAAATCATGGAGAAAACCCTATGCACCCAACAACTTCAGAACATGCTTTTACTTGAAACATTGAAACTATGAAAATTCATCCAACTTGGTCTTTCACTTTCAACCAAACCATAGAGGTTATCTTGCAAATCTGATTACTTCAACCTTCCAAACCTCTTGCCTATAAATAGAGAGATAAATTGCAAGATAAAAGAGGAGATGAACAAGCCCTCAAAACCCCTTTACTCTCAAAAAACCAGAATTGTCCACTAAACCTCCATTTTTGAGCTTTGAAGTCCAAATCTTTGAATCTCTCAAACCTTGCAAATTTTGCACATACAAATCATCCAAATACTTCACATACATCATATATAAGTTGTTCAAATACAAGAACAACTTCTGTAACATGATTATCACTATCTTTCAAACTCAAAAACAATACCTTGCAACTTGACTTGGTTGGAGTGATTCAGCAACTTTCAGCACAAAGTGAGGATTGGCATAACTTCAAAAAGGTCCAAGGGAGAGTAATAAATCATGATATTGCACCTGGAACAACTAGAAGAGGCTTTAAACTTTTCTCTAAGAGAGGTAAGTTTCCTCAAACTTTGATATCTTTATCCATACATAATTTGTTATCATTTTCAAAAGAATAAAACAGGATAAATCGAGGCATAAGAGTGCAAATATCCCAAATTCAAAGAAAATGCTTCAGAAACCCTGACACGGGTGGATGTGTCACCTGACACGGGCCGTGTTAGGGAGAAAATATGCAAAAAGGTAGATGCTTACACGGGCGCCCTGTCACGCGACACGATCCATGTCAACTTAATTGGGATTGGAAAATTGGCAAAAAGGCAGGACATGGGCTGACATGGGTGCCTGTGTCACACGACACGGCCCGTGTCAATTCAGATGGGATAAGGAAAATGCATAAGGAGTATTCAGAAGATTCTAACACGGGTGTCCGTGTCCGGTGACACAACCCGTGTCAGCCTTGACATTAGAAATCCTGATTTTTGAGACTTTTGCTATAGTTTTGGATCATTAAGGGTACACCAGACATTTTGCATCAACAATCAAATTATTTTCTAAAATAATTAAAAACCATTAGACTTAGGTTTTATTTTAACTTCCTTAAATTCAATTAACTTAGTTTTTTTTTAGGTTTTGTTTAAAATTATCAGTTAACTTTTTTTAGTTAAAACTAATTAGCTTTCTTAGGCTAATGATCTAACTTTGTTTTCTATTAAAAAACTACCAAAAACAATTTCTTCTTCATCTCTACATTTTGTGCATAATTATTGTTTTAATTCATATTCAATGGTTTGTAATATTAACTAGGGTTTTATTGCTTTCCCCCCTATTCATAAAATTGTACCCCCCATTCCCAAAGCGTTGTAACAGCGTAGGACATTTAAATTCTACAATTTATCGCTTTCCTTATTATTGTTAGTAATTAGGGTTTGTATGGCAAGATTTAAACCAACATTAGACAACCCTAATTCAAGATAAAATACGTGAAAACAACACACTTCGCACACATGCACCTCTAGGGTAACCCACACTTGTTGCCTCGGATATAAACAGTCATGTCCCTCAAACATGAGATGATTTTAGCAAAGACCCTCAATTAAAAGATCATAGTCCCTCGATGACCCTTCAATATTGCCTTAGGTAAATGATCTTAGTCCCTTACGACAATTGCTAAAACATCTTAGAAGTTGCCTTCTATGACTGTACGATGACCCACGCCTGTCCCTCACATCCAATGACAAAGCTCCTTACCAACCAATGGTAAAATAGCACTATCTAAAGGAGGGGGGGGGGGGGGGGGGGGGGAAAGAATGGAGACTTTTTTAGTAGGTAAATTGCTCGTAATTTCTTCCTTACAAACATTTCAAAACCAATAAGTTTCAACACACCAACACTTTCTTGAAATATTTTCAAAGTCAACACATTGTATGCATTCTTATAGAGACGAGAATCATTACAAAGTTTGTCCAACAACGACACTTTTCAAAATATTTTCAAATTTACACAAAACACAAAGCATTTTAAAGTGATCAAGAAATTAAGAGCCCGTAGATAACTACGGATGAAAAGGGTGCTAACACCTTCCATTTTTAAAAGAAAAGTCAGTGGCGACTCTTGCTATCCGCAAAATTACGATAAAACTCAAAACACCTAAGTCATTTATGCCACCATATCACACCATCCATGAAGGGAAATACCTTGTGCTGAGCGGTGTTGTCGACTAGGACATGAATATGTGGCAGTGGGAAGTTATCTTTGGGGAACACCATGTGGTTGAATAGCCTTTTCTTCTTGTATTAAGATTCTGGCAAGTTCTCCCGGTATTTCACAATCTTCCTCACTTCCGTCCTCGGCTTGGTAGATCGTATTTTCAAAGTCATAAGCGGCAATAGCAGAATTGTTATCAACGAGATCCAGAGTGGATGGGGATCTGCAATGTAGTGTGTGGGTGTGTGTAAGAACACATAGCTATTTGAAAGTGCTATAAAGTAAAAGAAAGACAGAGAGCGCAAAATTTGAATGCAAAACGTCCAATGTTTTCATTAAATGAAAATATGACATATGAAATGACAACCCTTAACAAATGAACCATTGTGCCCCGGGAAAGACACAAGGTTTAAAGTCATTGTTTTAAAATAAATTACATAACCAAACTTCTTAAAGCAATAAAACAGAAATAGTTATCGCGCCTGACTAAAGGAGATTGAGATAATGTCTTCCTCCTTCCAGTTGCTGAGCCCGTTGCCAATGGTAGGAAAGATCCAACTGTCGAAGTCACCATCACTGTCAGCATCCTCTACAATGTTGACTCCATTGTTGCTGACACAGAATGGAGGTCTTCTAGCATGAGCGTGATGAACAACCCTCTGACCCTCGGCAGTAAAGCCCAAACTAAACTTATAAGATTTGTAGGGGATATCAGGAAGTTGACCCCAAATTGTACAACCACCTTCTTCTATAGTTTCTTTGGCATCTTTTAAGGAAGCCATCTTGTGCGGAACCTTGGTAGTCTTTGGAATGGAAAAAACATCTTTAATAGCAGCAGGGGAAATTAATTTAAAAGCTTGGCAAGGAGTCTCGATGAATTCACCATCCATTTCTACATACCAGAATAAATTCAGATGGATGACCATGTACTCCTCTTCTCCGTAGACAGTAACAACCTTCCCTTTTACATGAAACTTTAATTTCTGGTGCAAAGTAGAGGTGACGATGCCTGCCCCATGGATACAGGGGTGTCCTAATAGACAAGAATAAGCTGGCCGGATGTCCATTACATAAAAGGTGGATTTAAAGATCTGTGAACCCACTTTGATAGGAAGATCCACTTCTCCATGTACCATTCTTTTGGACCCGTTAACGGCTCGAACTATAATGTCACTGGGTTTCAACACAACCCCTTCACAACCCAGTCTGTCAAGAGTGCCCTATGGCAGAACATTCAGAGAAGAGTCAGTATCAACTAACACATGAGCTAACATAGTGCCCCTGCATTCAATGGAGACATACAGGGCCCTATTATGATTTCTCCCCTCTGGAGTCAGGTCGCCATCGGAGAAGCCTAATCCATTATCAGTTGTTAATCTAGCCACATAACTTCTGAATTGATCAGCCAAAATTTCTTACGGCACATGAGCAGTCTTCAAGAATTTTACTAAAGCCTGGGCATGGGCTTCAGAACATAATAGTAAAGATAGCATGAATATTTTGGATGGGGTCTGCCCCAGCTGTTCAACAATTTTATAGTAGCTCTTGCGGATGATTTTGAAAATCTCTTCCAACTCTTATCCAGAGGTATCCTTGACTGTAGTTCTTTGGCGCCTCTATCTGGGCAGGCTCTAACATTGGCTCTTTACCCCGAGCCTCGGCAGTTGTCTTGGTAATTGTGACTTGAACATGTGAAGAGATTTTCGAGGAGAAAATCCTTCCGCTTCTAGTAATTTTGTTGGTCCCCGCAATATTATCAATATTGGGATCAACCTCTTCATCATCTTTGTCAGACAACTCTTGTTTAATGCCGTGATAATATACGTCAGACCCATAATTCCACGGAATGGCCTTCTCCGAGGAAAATGGGATGGGCCCAGGTGTTGTAATGATTAAAGGGGTAGATTTTGAATTGGCAGTAATCCTTACAGGACCCTTGGAAGTGATTCTGAAAGGAGTACCAAATATGATAGAGAAATCTTGGCACAAATACTCAGCACACGAAACTTTCTCAATCAAAATTACATGTTCATCCATCAGGAGCTGAACGCCTTCTTTCAGTAACCGGCAACCATTGGGTTGAACTGCACAACAATAAAATTCATTAACACAACCCAAAAATAAACTGGATTATAGCAAATTCTTCTTGACTATTGAGAGAGGAGTAACCACATCACTTACGAAAGTAACATACAAAACATCTTTAACAACACTTATGCCTTTGTCATGCTTAGGCATAGGTGCAGTAATTACGTTCGAAGTCCCCAGAGGGTCAAAATAAATTTCCTTATTATCAATCATATCCTAAATCTTGCTTTTCAAGGCCTAGAAATTATTGGTGTCCTGCCCAGGACTATTCGAATGATAGGAACACTTCGTATTTGGATTGTACTTTGGAGAGGATGTGTTGGGATTCTGAGGAGGATCCCGCAGTGAAATGAGTTAAGCCTTTAACAAATGTTGTAGTGCCTGAGATAAAGGCATGCCAATATTGGTAAATTGTCTTAACAGAGCTTTTGGCCTTCGTCGGTTACCCTATTGTTATGGTTGAACAGGCGCCAGATTAGAGATCAATACCACTCCCACAGACTGGTGGCAGTCATTTTTACTATGGCTCCTCTGGCCATAGATAATATTGGTTTCTTTTTTACCACCGAACGGTTTCTTCACAACATTAGAAGTTGCAACTATTGGAATCTTCCCACTCTTAATACCACTCTCAACTCTTTCTCCTGTCAGAGTTAGCTCAGTAATTCCAGATGAAGAACTCCCAATAAAATAATTAAAGAATGGGCCTGTTATAGTACCTATGAACATATAAACTAATTCTCGGTAAGATAAGGGAGGTTGGACCCTTCCAGCTAAGTCTCTCCACTTTTTGGCATACTCCTTAAACCCTTCACTCAAGCCCATCGACATGTTTTGCAATTGTCCATGAGTCGGTGCAAGGTCAGCATAATATTGATACTACTTGTAAAAAGCAGCAGCCAAGTCTTCCCACGAGTGAATGTTGGTTCCTTCCAGCTGGTAGAACCATTCAAGTTGAGTACCAGACAAACTTTCTTGAAAGAAATGGACCCATAATTTCCTGTCAGCGGTATGAAGTTGGATTTTTCGAACATACGGCCTTAGATGAAGTTTGGGACAAAAGAACCCATCATATTTAGCAAAGATAGGGACCTTGAATTTGTGAGGGATGACCACCCCCGGGATCAGACCTAGCTCTCCAATATCAATTCCAGGCACTTTCTGAGTTTCTATAGATTTGAGAAGATCTTCTAACTGCTTGTACTTGTCATCTACAGGAGGGTACTTTTTGTTGGATTAGTATTTATCTTCAGGAATATTCTCTTCACCCCTGACACTTCTACCATCCTCCTCTTGGTTACCGTCTTCCTCACAGGAAACATCATCGGCTTGAACCAGTCGAGCAGGACCTTTGAATCTTCTCCCCATATTGAGGATAACAGCCAGCTTCTTAGTCTTCTTTTTCTTGGTGAGGAGCGTCATCGTCTCTTGTTGCCCTTTGGCCAAATTTAGAAGAGTCTCTTGAAATTGTGCATGCTGAGCCTGCAGATCCTTGGCAGTTTGTTCGAGGGCCATCTTATACTAAAATAATCAGTAAGTAGATGAGAAGACTTGTATTGGAAAACCTATTTATGAAATGATGCATGATATGTAGATGCAATGTTTTAAAGGACCTTAGAAGATTTAAATTTGCTAACCAAGAGGAAATAACAAGGCCTCTTAGAAGATTACAACAATATTTTCATATGTTTTAAAGGACCTTATAAGATTACAATTTCCTCTTAGGCTTACAAGAAAACAAAAGGGTCTCAAAGAGACAACAATATGAACTTCTAAAACCTAAGACTCAAGTCTCCCACAGACACTTCCTCTTCGTGTCAATGTATGGATTAAGGCTTTGATCTTCATGAAGTTGCTTTGTGAGCTCCAAAAATTTCTTCTCACTTGCGTAGAATTATGTCTTAAAGGCGCCACGTTCTTCCTTGAGTTGAATCCAAGACTTCTACAATTCTTCGAGGTCAGTGGGCATGTCTGGATGGAGTATAGTGCGAGAAACGTCTTCTTCGACAACAGCCTCTATGATCACTGGTAGAATAGCTGGATATGGCATCATGAGGTTTTGAGCGCGAGCTCGTACCCATTTTAGATAGGGATCCAAAGGGATGGAATTCTTTTGTCCTAAAGTCTTGCTATCAATCTTGTTTACCATGCCCGAAGCACGTATAAACCTTTGACGGTAACCTTGATAATCGTTTTCGTAATCGAATATAATACTCTGGATAAGCATGTCACGAGGACCGTCTCTTCGAGCATAACCAAATTGGTGTAAAGCTAGAGAAGGGTTGTAGGTAATACCTCCCCTAATTCCAAGGAATGGAACATTAGAGAATTCCCCATAGTGGTCAATGATAGTAACATCTTCCATAGATCGGGAACACCAATAAACATCTGAATGAGAGAGTGACATTATTCTTTACGACCACCTCAAACCTTTTTCATACTTCATTACTGATCGGGGAAGGTGAGAAATAAACCACATGGGTAGCAAAGGTATGCAACACATAAGAGTCCCTCACTTCTTCATAGTACGAGTGTGAAGATAATGCAAAATATGTCCAAGCAAAGTAGGCACAGGGTTACGAGTGAGGAAAATTTTGACAGCATTCACATCTATAAGTTGGTATGGATTAGGGAATAGCACCAAACCATAGATCAACAAAGCCAAGATTTCCTCAAAATCCTGAAAAATCAAAGCATCTAGAAACAACCGAACACTCTCTAATAGAAATTTAGAAAGAAAAACCTTGACTCCACTTCTTGTTTCCCAATTAGATACAATGTCATACCGTTTCAAATGTAAGGCTGCTGCAATTTCTTCAGGTTGTGGGTCTTTCTCTAAACCAATGAAAGGTGTCTGATCAAGAACAGGTACTCCTAGTAGCTTAGAGAACTCTTCCATAGTGGGTACTAGGTGATAACCTGGAAAGGTGAAACAGTGATGTGCAAGATCAAAGAACTGAAATAAAACACTCATCGTGTCTTCTTCAAAACCTGAAGTAACCAAACTGAGTAGATGACCACGCCTCTTGGTAAATTGAGAGCTTTCAGAAACTTTTGAGACTAACTCCTTAAGTTGAGAAGGTATCCTCATAAAACTGATTCGGATAGTGTTTCTGCGAGCGGAGGCCATAACCTATTAAACAGAACAAAGATAAATCCCCAGGTCCTTGAAATGGTTAATGAAAATAATATGTATAATAATGTCATGATGTTATGATGTCATGTTCGAACAATTAATCATACACAAACAAAACACACAAGGCCTTAGGTTTAAGCTTGCATGGAGTTTGTAGGTAAGTACCCTCTTGAGTTTAGTTGGTTCAACCTGTCCTAAAAGAAGTAATCGGGTTCTAGAAATCTCATATCACCGATTTTTCTCTCAGGCACTGTTTCAGCACAAGCATCTGATTTGCGACCGAAATATCCCGAGAGTCCAATCTCAATGAGTGTAGCATCGAGTATCAACCAACTTTAATCTGCACCAAATCCGACCATCTCATTACTTTCTAATGGCTAAGTTGTGTCAACTAAGGTTCTAAGGTCAGTTAGTGCTTATGACACCACGCGGCAGCCCAACATTCTTCTTGAATGACTCAAGGGACACCAACACCAACCAATGTATCGCACTAACGTAGCCATCGTTTCAACCATATCGGTCTACACCGTACAATTTTCACGATCTATTGCTACTTACCTAAAATGCCCCCAGATCCAGGTATATGATCTATACAAGAAATAAACCCAAGAATATCCTAAAATAGAAAGCATACAAGGCAAATAAGTAAAGAAATAAAGGTGATCTATCTATAAAGGTAACCCCGTTTTTATTTATGTCCCCAGAAGAGTCGCCAATTCTATAATACGGTGGGAGAACTGACTTTTGAGTTTTGCATTTTATCGTAAATGTTGCAGATAGCAAGATTCACCACTGACTTTTCTTTTATCCAATAGAGGAAAGGGTGAAAAAAACAGGAAAGACCTTTTGAGAATTTTCTGAGTAAGGGGGGTAGGTTATGAAAATGGAAGGTATTAGCGCCCTTTTCATCCATAGTTATCTACGGGTTCTTAATCGCTAGCTCATTTTTTGGAAATGCTTTGTGCTCGTGTATGTTTGAAAATATTTTGAAAATGCATATGTTCGAAATTTTGTAATGATTCTCGTATCGTTGAGAATGTATACAAAATGTTTGTTTTGAAAATATTGTGTAATAAAGTTTTTATTTTATGGAAATGTGTTTTGTTTTGAAAAGTTTGTGAACAAGCGGCTACGATTGTTCTACCTACTCAAAGAAGTCTTTGTTCTTTTCCTCCTTCTTTAGATAGTGCTAATCTACTATTAGTTTGTAGGAAGCGCGATTATTGATAACGAGAAAACGTATCATATAATTACTATGCTTTTTACCGATTTTATAATACATTGAGTCGTCTAACTCCCGATTATTCCGAGTTTTTGTGTCTTTTCACAGGTACAACATTTGTCAACTCAAACCAATGAAAAAGGACCACATGAAGGAAGCTAAACAAGAAACAGAAGACAAAAGAACCAAATCTGCAAAGTCTGCAGATTTTGTAACGGTGACGACCATCACACCCTGTGACGACCGTAACGTCTCCCCAACTAAAAAGGACGCTCGTCATACATCATTGACGAGTGTAATGCGCTATTTAAGCGCATTACGAACGTCACCCACCTGTGACGACCGTCACACGCGTAAAGAGGAACGTTATGAATTAGTGGAGACATGGGCAACGTGAGGGCATAATTTTTCTCCTATATTTCCTCCACTTAGTAACCATGCATCCTGGTTTTTCTCCACTCAAGCCTTTTCCAAGATTTTCTCAACTGCAATATTTTCTCCTATATATATGTGGTAGTTCAATGGATGAGGGTCGAAGAAATTTTCCCATAACCAAATTTCTATTTTCCTGCAATTGTTCTATTTTCTTGTTTTTGAGCTTTTTCTACACGTACTGTAATTTCTATTTCCAGCATTAGTTTTAGAGTGTTAATTCTTCATTTAAGAATTAACACAATTTATTGATTTCGATTGAGCTGCAAGGAATTTGTAACATCCAAGATTACCATAGCAACATTATTTCCAGGTTTTTTTTATGCAATTAATATTTATTTATTCTTGTATTATGTCATTTATTTTTATGAATTATACTTTAAATTGCATAGTTATTAAATATATTATGTCCGGCTAAATTAATTGTACCGGTATGTGACTCCTAAGTACCGAAGGAATTCAGTGATAACTTGGCTAAAAACATTTATAAAACAATTTCTGGTTTCCAATTTCCATGTTTAATTTAACTACCCTTGTCACGAGAGTGAGAGGATAATTAACACGATTTTGCCACGAGAGTGGGAAATTAATTAAGGCAAGAACCTGCATGCGAGAGCTGGGGTTTAACCCAGATAGTGGTAACGAAACATTAATTTTTAAATACATGAGAGTGTTTTAATAAATTAATTAAACTCAAATTGTTTTCAAAAAGTGTTATTAAATTTAAAGTGCATCCACTAGGTTTAGTAGCATGACTTATTTCATGAACACGAGAGTGTATGTCTCAGGTTTTTAAACAATTCGTTTTTACCGAAATACTTTATATGCCAAGAGATTCACCGAATTCCCGAAGTCCGACTATCACATACCAGTATAACTATTACTATTATTTTTAATTAAACTATTTCCCCCCTAAAACTAAATATTCATCGCTTAGTTAAACAAATTGTAGCATTAGATCATATGCGATTGATCCTCAGTCTCTGTGGGTTCAATAATCATTTAAAACTAGAACGACTAAACTGTATACTTGCAATTAGTATCCCAATAGACTTATAAAGTCTCGATCAAGTTTTTGGCGCCGTTGTCGGGGATTGATTAGTCAATTAAGTACGATTCTTCTGTTGCGCGTTTAGACTAGGCAACAAAAACCTTTTTTCGATTTGTATGCCAAGGACTCGCTCACAAGGTGAACCACTTGACAAATCGACGGACGAACATGAACGCATCCTTTCCGTAAGACGTGCAGTCAGGGATTACTGCTTAAATCACGCTATTCCTTTACCCAAACCCGAAATCAAGATTGATTCTGAAACAGAATCTAATTCTTCCTCTGAAACCGAAACTAATCCAGAAGTAGACATGGCCGAAGAACAAAGGACCCATCCACTGAAGGAGTGCGCGGCTCCATCACAACAAGAACCCCACAACAGCATTGCTGCTCCAGCAATAAATCGAAACAATTTTGAGTTGAAACCGTCATTGATATCAACTATCCAACAACGCCAATTCTCTGGAGATTCTTCCGAGGATCCAAATGAACATCTTACAAAATTCGTTCAATTTGCCGACACAGTTATAGCAAATGGTGTTAGTAAAGATGCAATAAGATTACGTCTTTTCCCTTTCTCACTAAGAGATAGAGCTTGGGCTTGGTTGCAATCCTTGCCATCAAATTCCGTCACTATGTGGGAAGGACTTAAGATTGTATTTTTAGCACGATATTTTCCCCCAAGCAAGACTGCTGCACTAAGAGCCCAAATCAACGGATTTAGGCAGAAGGATACTGAATCACTATTCGATGCATGGGAACGCTACAAAGATATGATGCGAATGTGCCCACATCACGGACTAGAAAAATGGTTGATCATCCACACGTTTTATAATGGACTCTTGTACAACACAAGACTCTCTATAGATGCCACCGCAGGTGGTACACTAATGGACAAGCCTTATGACGAAGCTAACAAACTCATTGAAAATATGGCTCAAAACCACTATCAATGGGGAGGAGAAAGATCATCTGTGGAGAAAACTCAAACCAAAGGTGGGATGTACGAGATTAGTAGCCTAGATAAAGTTAATGCTAAGGTAGATGCTCTTACCCAAAAGATATAAAGCTTGACCTTACCTCCTGCGGCCACCGTGGCTGCAGTTACCCCAAACTGCGAAGTTTGTGGAGTCCCTGGTCATGTTGGAACCGAATGTCAAATCTTAGAAGGAATATCAGTTGATCAGGTAAATTACGCTCAAGGTAATCCTTATGCTAATACCTATAATCCTGGTTGGAAGAACCATCCTAACTTCTCGTATAAGAGCAATAACACTTTATATGCACCTGGCCAAGCACCTGCTGTACCTCCAGGTTATCAAAAACCCGTTGTTAATGTTCCTAACATTCCTAAGAAATCTAACCTTGAAATCTTAATGGAAAATTTTATCGCTAATCAAGCTCAACAAAACAAAGAATTCCTCAATCAAAATGTTCACAACGGTGAACAGTTGAAGCTATTAGCAAATAAGGTAGATGCCCTAGTAACTCACAATAAAATGTTAGAAACCCAAATCTCCCAAGTAGCACAACACCAAGCAAGTTCTGCCGCACCTGCTGGTACATTTCCTGGACAGCCACAACCCAATCCTAAAGGACACGCTAATGCTATCACATTACGAAGTGGGACAGCCCTCGATGGACCGGTAGATCCTAGACTCCAAAACCCGACCATGTATCAGAAACCTAAAAAGGAAGTAGAGAAGACGAAAGATCAATCTGAGAATGTAGAGGAAGACACGAATGAGAACATAGAGGCTTCAGAAAAACCTTACGTGCCTCCACCGCCATATAAACCACCAATTCCATACCCTCAAAGACTTGTAAAATCCAAGAACGAAGGGCAGTTCAAGAAATTTGTAGAACTTCTGAAACAATTAAATGTTAGTATTCCGTTTACAGAAGCTATAACCCAAATTCCGTCATATGCTAAATTCCTAAAAGAAATATTGTCTAATAAGAAAAAAATCTTTGAAAACGAAACCGTTATGCTAACTGCCGAATGTAGCACCATAATTCAAAATAACATGCCTCCAAAGCTAAAAGACCCTGGTAGTTTCTCCATACCATGTGTAATTGGTAAATCTGTCATAGACAAAGCTCTATGCGATTTAGGAGCAAGTGTTAGTATAATGCCCTTATCTATTTGCGAGAAGCTCAAATTAGGTGACATGAGACCTACCAAGATGTCCCTACAACTAGCCGACAGATAAGTCAAATTCCCTGTTGGTATGCTAGAAAATATTCCTGTCCGAATAGGACAATTTTACACACCGACTGACTTTATAATAATGGACATCAAGGAAGATTCAAACATTCCCATCATATTAGGAAGACCATTTTTAGCTACTGCATGAGCCATCATTGACGTTAAGAAAGGAAAGCTTACCTTCGAGGTAGGAGAAGAAAAAGTAGAATTCAATCTTTCCCAGTTCTTCAAAGCCCCTGCTATAGATGACTCATGCTGTCTCCTAGATATTATTGATGAATGTGTCAAAGAACTAGAAAGCCAAGAAGACACATATTCTGGGATGCTGAAACTTCCAACGCCAACTATCCTCAAGGATGATGACTGGAAACAAGAACATCTAGATGCCAACCTAAGCGAATGTTTCGCCTTAACACCCGATCCTGCCCCAAATGATAAGAAAACTGGTATAGAACTTAAAACGTTACCTGAAGATCTTAGGTATGAATTTTTAGATAAAGAACTTGAATGGCCAGTTATAGTCAATGCCAATTTAGGGAAGATCGAAACCGAAAAACTTCTTAGTGTGTTAAGGAAGTATCCAACCGCGTTAGGCTATAATATATCAGATCTAAAGGGAATAAGCCCTTCTCTCTGTATGCACCGCATTATGCTGGAGGAGGACTGCAAGACTTCTAGAGAACATCAAAGACGAATAAATCCTATCCTAAGTGAAGTCGTTAAGAAAGAAGTGCAGAAACTGCTAGAGGCAGGCATCATATACCCAATATCAGATAGCAACTGGGTCAGTCCAGTTCACGTAGTACCTAAGAAAGGAGGTGTTACAGTTATAACAAACACAAAAGGCGAATCGGTGGCACAACGTACCCAAACAGGATGGAGAATGTGTATTGATTACAGAAAACTAAACAAAGCTATGCGCAGGGACCATTTCCCATTACCATTCATTGATCAAATGCTCGAGCGCTTAGCCAAACATTCCCATTTCTGCTATCTTGACGGATACTCAGGATTCTTCCAAATTCCCATTCATCCTGATGATCAAGAGAAAACCACGTTCACATGCCCCTATGGTACCTTTGCATACCGAAGAATGCAATTTGGACTATGTAACGCACCTGCAACTTTCCAACGATGCATGATGGCAATTTTCGTAGACTTTTTAGACGGAATTATGGAAGTATTCATGGACGATTTTTCTGTCTGTGGAGAAAGTTTTGATGGATGTTTATCAAATCTTGAATTAGTACTGAAACGCTGTGTCAATGTCAACCTAGTGCTCAATTGGGAAAATGTTACTTCATGGTGAGACAAGGAATTGTGTTGGGTCATATTGTATCAAACAGAGGGATTAAAGTCGATAAAGCAAAAATCGAAATTATCAAAAACCTTCAACCACCCAAAACAATTAGAGAAATAAGAAGTTTTCTAGGACACACTGGTTTTTACCGACGTTTTATAGAAGATTTCTCTAAAATCACTAAGCCGCTAACTGAATTATTAATGAAAGAAGCTGAGTTTATTTTCGACGATAAATGCTTAAACGCATTTGAGACGCTTAAAGAAGCCTTAATTTCAACACCTATTATGCAACCTCCTGATTGGAATCTACCATTTGAAATAATGTGCGATGCGAGCGATTATGCTGTAGGCGCAGTCCTAGGACAACACAAAGATAAAAAGCTTCACGCTATCTACTACGCAAGCAGAACACTTGATCCCGCACAAATGAATTACGCCACTACGAAGAAGGAACTCTTAGCTATTGTATTCGCATTGGATAAATTCCGTTCCTATTTAGTGGGCTCCAAAATCATTATTTACACGGATCATGCTGCGATCCGATACTTGCTAAGTAAGGAAGACGCCAAACCGCGACTACTCAGATGGATCTTACTCCTACAAGAGTTTGACTTGGAAATAAAAGACAAAAGAGGGAATGAAAACGTGGTAGCAGACCATTTATCAAGATTAGATGGAATCCAAACCGAGAGTGTTCCCATAAACGAAGATTTCCCTTATGAACGCCTTATTGCTAAACTAGAGATAGCTCCTACCGAGGATTTAGATCAACACAATGAACCTTTAACAATTGCGGTAGTAAAATCCATTTGTACCAACACCACATTACCATGGTACGCTGATTTGGTCAACTATTTAGCCGCCGGTGTTTTACCACCCGATTTAACGTACCAACAGCGGAAGAAATTCTTCCATGATCTTAAACACTACTTTTGGGATGAACCATTACTCTTTAAAAGAGGCGCCGATGGTATCTACCGTCGCTGTGTCCCTAACGATGAAATAGACGACGTCATTTTCCATTGCCATTCCGCCCCTTATGGTGGACACACTAGTACATCGAAAACTTGTGCAAAAATACTTCAAGCTGGCTTCTTTTGGCCTACTTTATGGAAAGACGTCCACGTAGCAATTATGAACTGCGATAGATGTCAGCGCACAAGAAATATATCTAGACGCGACGAAATGCCGCAAAAAGGGATCCTCGAAGTAGAAATTTTCGATGTATGGGGAATTGATTTCATGGGACCGTTCCCCGCATCTTTTGGAAATAAGTATATATTGGTAGCGGTTGACTACGTATCAAAATGGATTGAAGCCATCGCTGCACCCACAAACGATACACGAGTGGTACTTAAACTATTCAAGCATGTTATCTTCGCACGATTCGGTGTACCAAGACTAGTAATCAGTGATGGCGGTTCCCATTTTATCTCTAGAATTTTCGAAAAACTACTTTCAAAATATGGCGTTAAACATCACATATCCATACCATACCATTCTCAAACGAGTGGACAAGTGGAAGTGTCAAATAGGGAAATTAAACAAATCCTTGAGAAAACCGTAGCCACATCCAGAAAAGATTGGTCCTCCAAGCTAAATGATGCTCTTTGGGCATATAGGACAACTTTTAAAACCCCTATCGGAATAACGCCGTTTAAATTAGTTTATGGAAAATCTTGTCATTTGCCAGTAGAATTAGAACATAAAGCTTACTGGGCAATTAAAACCCTTAACTTAAATTACAAGATTGCTGGCGAGAAACAAATATTAGATATCCATGAATTAGAAGAATTGCATTTAGACGCTTATGAAAATGTTAGAATTTATAAGGAAAGAACAAAAAAATGGCACGATAAGCGTATCTCGCAGAAAGAATTTAAGGAAGGAGACATCGTACTCCTATTCAACTCTAGACTGAAACTTTTCCCGGGAAAATTACGTTCCAGATGGTCAGGACCGTTCGAAATTAATAAAGTTTTCCCAAGTGGTGCGATAGAAATTAAAGGAAATTCTATCGAACCATTCATAGTCAATGGCCAGCGCTTAAAGCACTACTTTAACGTCGGAAATATAAACTATTCGACTTATCTTCAGTTAAGTGAGCCACCTACCCCGATACCTAACTGAATAGGTATTATCTGCCGAGCCATCGACATAAAACAAAGGCGCTTCGTGGGAGGCAACCCATGTTTTCTTTTAATTATTTTTATTGTTTTACTATGTTTTTATTTTTCTTTTCTTTTTCTTAATCTTTAAAACTTTCATGTTGCATATCTTACTCCTTTTTATTTTATTTTTTTCTTCTATTTTTATTTTTCCTTTAAACTTTCTTTTTCTTTTTGATTTAACTTCGGCATTTTTAACCTGAAAATACTAACTTAGTTTCTCAAACATTTATTAAATATTTTTAGGGGGGTAATTCTTTAGCTTTCATATTTAGCTCCATGGCACGAGTAAACTACATGAATATCACCTTGAGAAGCAGGCACCAGAGAAGACGCTTTGAGGATCTGGCTGAGCGTGAAATGTGTCCTACAATTTACGCTGATGACCATGCTATGACTGCTCTAGGCATTCGTGAGAGTGTCATGTATCTGCTACACCAGATAGGCTGGGACACTGCTCCTATTCGGAGACGGTATTGTACCTACAGGAAGCTGACCCTTGAGTTCCTGAGCACACTGAGCTACCTTCCAAATCATGGGTTAGGGTTCAACCGTGGGTTGATCACCTTCAGGCTGTTTGACATGTACTACCGCTATAACCTTAGGGAGTTTGCCAACCTGTTAGGATTCCCTTTTGGCACTGATGTTATTACTATGACCCAGGAGGACCTATTGCTTAATTCTGACCTTGATTTTTTCTGGGGTAGCATTGCTAGCAATAACCATCCAGAGCCGTCTGACCTTTATTCTGAGTCCATCCACAACCCGGCTATCAGGTACTTTCATAAGATCATCGCCCATACCCTTTTTGGTAAAGAGCAAAATGTTACATCCGTGTCCCGTGATGAGCTCTTCATTATGTACTGTGCTTCTCAAAGCCGTCCAGTAAACGGTGCCGCTTATATGCTAGCTAACATGGAGCGTATTATACAAACTCCGAATACACCAATCCTGTTGGGTGGTTTAGTCACTATGATCTCTAATTCCATTGGACTCCGAAGGCCTATGCTAGGATCAGCCCCGCATTATGGAATAAAGCCAATGAACATTGAATTTTGCTTCAACACCAGTTTTATAGGGAATCTTGGGCCAAATGAATTCGAGCTGTTAATTAATCATGAGACTGCCCACCCGTTTATGCTCCCGAACCCTATCACTAGTGACCACAATAGAGCAAACTGGATTTTTGACCTCCACCATCCTCATACACCGCCTTCGTCTCCTTCCACTATTGACATCTATGAAGTACCCAACATCTCTCGCAATGCTGAAGATCCTGCAACACCACTGGGATACCACCAGTTTCCCGATACATGGGAGCAGCAAGTAGTTTCTACTGAGACCACCACCCAGGCTCCAGAGATACCACCACCGCCTCCACCTACTATCACCCTCAACTCTTTACATGAAGAAATTACCGAAATGCGGGGTGAGATTACATCTCTACGAGTGGACTTCATCGCTTTCATGGATTTGGTGACAGACCAGCTGGATTTCATGCACCAACATATGTTCCCTACTCCCCGTGGCTAGAGATTGTCGTTGTTATCTTGATTTGTTCTTCTCTCTCATTTGTACATACAGTGAGGTCACTGTTTAGTTTTAGTGTGGGGGAGGAATCTAGTTTGTTCTGCCATTTTATCATTTTTTTATTTAAGTTATTTCTATTTCGAAACAATTCTTATGGATTAATGCAATTTCAATTATCTATCAAGTACCAAGTTTTACTACCCTACTGCCATTATTTTATTTTCATTCATGTATTTCATTTTCAGTATATTTTATATTTTTTAATTTACTGTTTATATTTTCTGCAAATATTATTTCATTAGTGTGTTGGTAAATATTATTTTAAATTATAATATTAGAATATTTTAAATTATAGTATTAAGAAAATAATAAAAAAATATATAAACATATGTAACAGTCTTGTAACGGTCTTCTCATTAATGACATTGAACGCATGACGCTCGTAACACCCTCGTGACGAGCGTAACACGCGTTTCACCGTGTTACGCCAGTCACACCCTCGTGACGACCGTCACGCGCACAATATATCAGAACAACTATTACAGAGCCGTTCCAACCATTGTCTTCAAAACCCACAAAACCTCCATTGCTGCAAAATAACGTAACATACCCACTCCATTTTTTTTCAAACTTCCAACATTCTCAACCCACTACTCCATTCTCATTCCAAACCTTTTTCAATCCGTTTTACAAATACCATGGCCAACAATCAACAAGCTCCCGCTCTCACTTTCAGATCCGGCGAACAAGGAGAAACCCAACGGGTCAAATTTCAGAAGTTTTAACGCCGCGGTCTCCAACCTACACGGTATGTTGATCTTGACTGTTTGAGGAGTTTGGGACTACTTGACAGTGTCCGACAATTATTGTAAAGTGTGGATTTATGGAACTTGTTCCGCGAACCGAGACCGATTTATGAAACTCTAACCCTTGAGTTTTTGAGTTCCTTTGTATACATCACCCCGCCAGGTGCCACGAACCAACTGTCAGGCCTGGCCAAATTTCGCATGTTTGGCATAGAGCACGAGCTGCCCCAAACCGACATCGCGCGACTTTTAGGCTTCTGTTCTGACGAAGGTGTCCATCTCCGGGTGCCGGATAATTTTGGTGAGGAAGCTTTCAACTTATGGCACAGTATGACGAACATCCGGGTCGGATCCTACGACCACCTCAATGCCACCCACATTAATAATCCGGCCATCCGCTATTTTCACCGCATCCTCAACAACACAATCTTCGCCCGTGACAACAACCACAAGCTCAACTCCAAGGAGCTCTTCTTCATGCACTGTGCGTTCACCGGGAAAAAGATCAACGCCGCCCCGTTCTTACTGGCTCATATCCACTCTATTTATGCTAGAGGCAGAAAACCCTTTTATTTCGGAGGGCTGGTCACTTCACTTGCCATAGCTCTGAACTATGGTGCTTCTCTCGCGAATATGCCTTCTATGGCACCGACTTTGCTAACTTTGGATCACTACAAGGCCGCACATCTCATTTATGATCGGGAGGATGGCAGATTCCACCATGTGATCAGGAACACTGTTTATCATAACATCATTTTGCCTTGCAGGGACTAAATCGATCCACGAAATCGAGATAACTGGTTGTTCGATCCTACAGCTCCCGCGAGGTGTGCTCCTACTCATGAAGACCAGCCTGCAGCCCCCACAGACGAAATACAAGAAGAGCTGGATAGTGCTCCTCCCGTCCACGACATTCCAGGACCTTCATCTGCACCACCTCCTATGAATCTTGAAGACGTTCTCCGCGCCATTCATATGCAAAATCAAATGAGCGCAGCGCTTGAAAGAAGACAACAAGAACAATATGAGTATCTATGCGCTCAAAACACTCAGATCTTGACTGGACAGTGGAACATGCATGAGAGGTTAGATGAGGCCCTGTCAGAGCTCAATTCCTTAAGGTTGGACGTCAGCATCCTTGGTTTCCAAGATACTGACACAGAAGCCACTCCTACCAGATGCTCTCGCACCAGGAGTAGAGGACGTGGCCACCATTAGTTTTCTTTATTTTTATATGTAGTTTATTATTTTTCTGTTTCATTTCCTTTCCGTTTGTTTTTGTAATTGTACTTCCCCGCCTATATACCGCAACATTGAGGACAATATCGGATTTAGCGTGGGAGAGGTACCTTTCCTTTCCATCTTTTATAAACTAGTAAATTTTTATGATATGTCTCGATTCAAATTCTTCGCTTTATTTAGCCATACCAAAAAAATTTTATCTTCGCATTAGCCCGACATAACTATTTTAACGAAATCCCAGTTGAGGAAGCCGAAAACGACATAACAAGATCGATACGGTTATGACACTGTAGACTTCCTACTTACGTGATCCGTTTCAATAACCATTATACCGATATTTGGATTTTTTAGTTCTACAGTAACCCCTAGTAGTTTATACTAGCAGTCAACACCGTCTTGACACAAACCACGTGGATAATCGATGAATATAAGTGTTTGATGCCTGATCATAAAAATATCCTTCCTATCTCGCTGCTAAAAGAAAAGAAATTTTGTGCACCAAAATATATGGTCACATATAAGAGCTGAGCAAATAATGAAGGAATCCACTGTTGGTTGGTTCAGAGGTATCTGGTTCTGGACTTGGTAGGGCTTGCTACGGCTCGATCCCCCACAACTTCCAATTTGGATAACGTTTGTAGGGTTGCCACATTCGTGTACCAGACCCCGTGCTAAAAGGATCAAAGTTACTAACCGGTTACTCCACTACGTGCGTGCTAAGACAAAAGGCTTAATGTGATTGCGCCAGAATGAAACCAGGTGAAATAGATACGAGGAACTCTGGGCAGAATTATAACGGAACTGTTGGATAGCTCGTTTGAAATGGAAGCCTACGACTAAGCTTATTGCTTGTGTCATTAGCGTATCTTTAGTGTTTCACTCAAGTATTGGCCGAACCGACGAGGATTTCTCGAAATTTCTTTAAAAATCCAAGGTATGTCATGCATATGCGCTTGACAAAACTTGTCCGACCTTTCAAATGACTATTTGCTTAAGGACAAGCAAAGGTTTAAGTATGGGGGAATTTTTTAACGAGAAATCGTATCATATAAGTCTCTCCACTTTTGGGCATACTCCTTAAACCCTTCACTCGAGCCCATCGACATGTTTTGCAATTGTCCATGAGTCGGTGCAAGGTCAGCATAATATTGATACTACTTGTAAAAAGCAGCAACCAAGTCTTCCCACGTGTGAATGTTGGTTCCTTCCAGCTGGTAGAACCATTCAAGTTGAGTACCAGACAAACTTTCTTGAAAGAAATGGACCCATAATTTCCTGTCAGCTGTATGAAGTTGGATCTTTCGAACATACGGCCTCAGATGAAGTTTGGGACAGAAGAGCCCATCATATTTAGCAAAGATAGGGACCTTGAATTTGTGAGGGATGACCACCCCCGGGATCAGACCTAGCTCTCCAATATCAATTCCAGGCACTTTCTGAATTTCTATAGATTTGAGAAGATCTTCTAACTGCTTGTACTTGTCATCTACAGGAGGGTACTGTTCGTTGTATTAGTATTTATCTTCAAGAATATTCTCTTCACCCCTGACACTTATACCATCCTCCTCTTGGTTACCGTCTTCCTCACAGGAAACATCATCGGCTTGAACTAGTCGAGCAGGACCTTTGAATCTTCTCCCCATATTGAGGATAACAGCCAACTTCTTAGTCTTCTTTTTCTTGGTGAGGAGCGTCATCGTCTCTTGTTGCCCTTTGGCCAAATTCACAAGAGTCTCTTGAAATTGTGCATGCTGAGCCTGCAGATCCTTGGCAGTTTGTTCGAGGGCCATCTTATACTAAAATAATCAGTAAGTAGATGAGAAGACTTGTATTGGAAAACCTATTTATGAAATGATGCATGATATGTGGATGCAATATTTTCAAGGACCTTAGAAGATTTAAATTTGCTAACCAAGAGGAAATAACAAGGCCTCTTAGAAGATTACAACAATGTTTTCATATGTTTTCAAGGACCTTAGAAGATTACAATTTCCTCTTAGGCTTACAAGAAAACAAAAGGGTCTCAAAGAGACAACAATATGAACTTCTAAAACCTAAGACTCAAGTCTCCCACAGACACTTCCTCTTCGTGTCGATGTATGCATTAAGGCTTTGATATTCATGAAGTTGCTTTGTGAGCTCCAAAAATTTCTTCTCACTTGCGTAGAATTATGTCTCAAAGGCGCCCCGTTCTTCCTTGAGTTGAATCTAAGACTTCTGCAATTCTTCGAGGTCAGTGGGCATGTCTGGATGGAGTATAGTGCGAGAAACATCTTCTTCGACAATAGGCTCTATGATCACTGGTAGAATAGCTGGATATGGCATCATGAGGTTTTGAGCGCGAGCTCGTACCCATTTTAGATAGGGATCCAAAGGGATGGAATTCTTTTGTCCTAAAGTCTTGCTATCAATCTTGTTTACCATGAACGAAGCACGTATAAACCTTTGACGGTAACCTTGAAAATCGTTTTCGTAATCAAATACTGAAGGAAAATTGTGATCAAAAGCGCAGCGGAATTTAAAATTTCCTTTAGCGATCCTTACGAATGAGCATGGTCAGTGATAGAAATATTTACCTCTTGTGGCGATTCAGACCTTTGATGTTGTGATCACGAGCGTTGATGAAGAACAACGCCTCTACTCAGTCCACACGAACAGATGGCTTCCGGTCACAGTGCTAGCTGATCACGAACGGAAACCTTGAGTGAGAGAGAGAATCAAAAACGAAATTGCATCAAGTGAAATTGCTTCATCACAAGGTATCTATTTATAGAATCACTCGTGTGGGCTACAAGCTAAAAGCCCAATTAAGGCTATAAGCTAAAAGCCCAATTAAGCTTATGGACATCATACCTTATGATGTACCATATATCACTTATCCACGTGGTACCTTACCACTTTCCGTATTACACTTAAGTGCACCATATCTTACGGTGTTCCTTATTTATTCTATCTCTCATCAACCTGTCCTTATGTGTGTGACCCTGTAGGTTTTCGCGACGTTGGCAATTATATTAAATCACACATTTAATATAATAAACAGTGATTAGTATCTAGCAACACATCACTATTACCCAAGTCACGAAAATGTCATGTGATCTGACCAAACCTTTTTCATGATGATATTTGTATTGTATAATTACCCTTTTGCCCTCATGTCTATATTGAACACAAGGCATACACTGTGTCACCCTTGTCCAATTCAATATTGGGCCCTTAGAAATTTATCCTGTTATGCAGGATGAGCAAATTCCATCTAGGTCACTCATGTCCCTTAGCATGCTTTGTGAAGTACCCATCAACCGTCTTTATAGTCATCCAGTTACGGATGACGTTTGATCAACAATAAAGTACTTGACTCTACATCTAGGGTCCATAGTGGTTTCAGGTCGAAGGGTGGTATTCACCATTATCATCATGAGAATAACTTATGACACTTTGCATAACATTCTATGTAGTATTCTCATAGAGGGTCAATCCAGTATAAATATTACTCCTAATATTCATACCTATGTCAAGACTTGATAACTCCTTATCTATGATCCATGAGATTTGATCATCAATCTATCTTCATAATAATCTTAATGCTTTAATGTTATCCCACTTCACATTAAAGCTTGACTATGGATACTTTAAGAATAGTGTCTTATGTTTAATGGGATCTCATGATTAAGTCACACTTAACATTTCATTAAACAAATAAACCATTCTAGGGACTTTATTATTTTGGAAAGCAAACATAATAAAGAAATGCCTTTTATTATTAATAAATAATTCGATACAAGTACCAAAAGTATTGGCCTCTAGGGCTTACACCAACAATCTCCCACTAGCACTAGAGCCAATCAGGCATACCCCTAATACCCATAGATCTAGTATGTCCATCATGCTTCAGCTGCGCAAGAGGCTTTGTTAATGGGTCAGCAACATTGTCAAGTGTAGGTACTCTGCATATTTTCACATCTCCCCGATCGATTATCTCTCGAATGAGATGATAACGCCTAAGTATGTGTTTGGATCGTTGGTGAGATCTAGGCTCCTTAGCTTGTGCGATAGCACCATTGTTATCACAATAGAGATCAATGGGATCCACAATGCTATGGACTATGCCAAGTTCACTAATGAACTTCTTGATCCAAACAGCTTCCTTTGCTGCAGTTGAGGCAGCAATATACTCAGCCTCGGTTGTAGAATCAGCAACTGTATCTTGCTTTGAACTTTTCCAGCTCACAGCGCCACCATTTAAACAAAACACATAACCAGATTGTGATCTAAAGTCATCCTTATCTGTCTGGAAGCTAGCATCGGTGTATCCAATTACAGCAAGCTCTTCCTGACCTCCATATATTAAGAATGAGTCCTTAGTCCTTCTCAAGTACTTAAGGATATTCTTGACAGCTACCCAATGAGCATCACCGGGATTAGACTGGTACCTACTCGTTGCACTTAAATAATACGAGACATCTGGTCGAGTACATAGCATGGCATACATGATAGATCCTATTGCAGATGCATATGGAATCTTATCCATGCGATCCCTTTCTTCCTTACTTGAAGGGGATTGTGTTTTTGACAGACACGTGCCATGTTGCATAGGTATGAATCCTTTCTTGGAATCATGCATATTAAAGCGTCTCAACACTTTTTCTATGTATGTACTCTGACTTAGGCCAAGCAGTTTTTGTGACCTATCTCTATAGATCCTGATTCCTAATATATAGGCTGCTTCACCTAGTTCCTTCATTGAAAAGCATTTCCCTAACCAAGTCTTCACTTGTTGCAAGGTAGGGACATCGTTTCCAATGAGTAATATGTCATCTACATATAATACCAGGAATACGATCATGCTCCCACTAACCTTCTTGTAGACACAAGGCTCATCTTCATTCTTGATGAATCCATATTGTTTTACTGTTTCATCAAAATGAAGATTCCAGCTTCTGGAAGCTTGCTTCAATCCATAAATTGATCGCTGTAACTTACATATCTTTTGGGATTCTTCTGGTATGTCAAATCCTTCAGGTTGTGTCAATAACACATCCTCAAGAAGATTCCCATTAAGGAAAGCAGTTTTGACATCCATCTGCCATATTTCATAATCATGATATGCAGCGGTAGTAAGTAAAATCCGAACAGATTTAAGCATTGCAACTGGTGAAAAGGTTTCATCATAGTCAACCCCATGAATTTGTTTATAGCCTTTTGTAACCAGTCTTGCCTTATAGGTATGTACCTTACCATCCATGTCAGTCTTCTTTTTAAAGACCCACTTGCATCCTATAGGGTTAACTCCTATAGGAGGCTCTACCAAGGTCCAAACCTGGTTTGTGTACATGGAATCCATTTCAGATTTCATGGCTTCTAGCCACTTCTCGGACTCAGGACCAGTTATGGCCTATTGGTAGGTCACAGGCTCATCTTGATCCATGAGTAATACATCACCCTGATCACTTATGAGATATCCATATCTCTCAGGTTATTGATGTATCCTGCTTGACCTACGCTGGTCTTGTTCTACTTGAGCAGGTTGCTCTTCCACAACTACTTATATTTCCTGCTCTAATTCCTCCATAGGTGTATCAATGCTTTGTGGTTCTTGAATTTCTTCAAGCTCTATTTTCCTCCCACTGGTTCTTTTAGAAATAAAATCCTTTTCCAGAAAAACTCCAGTTCGAGCGACAAACACTTTGCCCTCAGAAGGATTGTAGAAGTAATACCCTCTTGTTTCTTTAGGATACCCCATAAATAAGCATTTGTCAGATTTGGGCTCAAGCTTAGTTGAAATTTGTCGTTTCACATAAACTTCGCAACCCCAAATCTTCATGTAAGACATATGTGGTTTCTTACCACTCCATATCTCATATGGTGTCTTCTCAACCTTTTTGGATGGAACCCGATTAAGTGTGTAAGCTGCAGTCAATAGTGCATGTCCCCAAAAGGAGTTCGGAAGATCGGCATGACTCATCATGGATCATACCATGTCTAACAAGGTTCGATTTCTTCTCTCAGATACACCATTCCATTGTGGTGTTCCGGGAGGAGTAAGTTGGGATAAAATCCCACATTCCTTTAGATGGTCATCAAACTCTAGGCTTAAATATTCACCGCCTCGATCTGATCGAAGAACTTTAATATTCTTACCTAGTTGGTTTTGTACTTCATTCTTGAATTCCTTGAATTTTTCAAAGGTTTTAGATTTGTGTTTCATTAAATACACATAACCATATCTACTGAAATCATCAGTAAATATGATGAAGTATTGAAAACCTCCTTTGGATGGTATGTTCAGTGGTCCACATACATCAGTATGTATGAGGGCCAAAAGATCATTAGCCCTTTCACCTTTTCCTGTGAATGGGGACTTTGTCATATTTCCAATTAAACAAGATCTACATGTCTCATATGATTCATAATCAAAAGATTCCAAGAGTCCATCTTTATGGAGTTGGGAAATGCGTTTCTCATTTATGTGGCCTAAGCGACAGTGCCAAAGGTAGCTTAGATTTAACTCATTAGGTTTAATCCGTTTAGTATTAATGTTATAAATTGGCATTTCAAGATCAAGGACATATAGTCCATTGTTCACTTGTGCAGAAGCATAGAATATATCATTCAAATAAATAGAGCAACAATTGTTCTTTATTATAAATGAAAAACCAAACTTGTCCAAACAAGAAACGGAAATAATATTCCTACTAATTGCAGGTACATAATAACATTTCTCTAACTGAATTATTAAACCACTAGGTAAAGTCAAAACATAAGTTCCTAAGGCTAAAGCAGCAAGCTTTGCTCCATTTCCAACTCGTAGGTCAACTTCACCTTTTGCCAAATCTCTACTCCTTTTTAGCCCCTGCACATTAGTACAAATGTGAGAACCGCATCCAGTATCTAATACCCATGATGCAGAAGTAGATAAATTAATTTCAATAACAAAAATACCTGAATTTGAAGTCCCTACTCCATTTTTCATATCTTCCAGGTACTTTGGGCAGTTTCTCTTCCAATGTCCGGTATTACCGCAATGGAAGCAAGTGCCCTCCTTTGCTAAGCCTCCACTAGGCTTCAAAGCAGGAACAGTAGGTTTAGGCTTGGCAACTTCCTTGCCTTTCCCTTTACCAACCTACTTGGTAGGCCTCTTGTTCAGCTTCTTTCCATTACTGACCATCAGAATGGACTTCCCTTTTGTCTTCATATTCTGCTCAGCAGTTTTCAACATGCTTAGCAATTCTGGAAGACTCTTATCCATGTCATTCATGTTGAAATTCATGACAAACTGATTAAAGCTATCTGGCAACGATTGCAAGATAAAATCAGTTGCAAGTTCCTTTCCAAGCGGAAACCCTAACCTTTCAAGGTTCTCTACATACCCAATCATTTTGAGTACATGGGGACCTACAGGGTTTCCCTCAGATAACTTGTTGTTAAAAAGGGCCTTTGAAACCTGAAACCTCTCATTTCTTTCCTGCTCTTGATAGAGCATTTTCAGATGTCCGATCATATCGAACGCTGACATGTTCTCGTGTTTCTTTTGCAACTCCGAGTTCATAGTAGCTAGCATGAGACAAGCGGCTTCTTTAGCATCATCAAAATGCTTCTTATAAGCTTCTCTTTCTGCCTTAGGTGCCGAACTAGGCGTTTCCTCTTCAGGAACAGGTGTCTCCAAGACATACATCTTCTTATCGTGCTTGAGGACAATCCTCAGATTTCGGTGCCAATCCAGGAAATTTATCCCAGACAATTTTTCCTTATCTAGGATTGATCGCAAAATATGGTTGTTTGTTGTCATGGTAATCTACAAAAAAAATGAAAATATAAGTATCATTAAAATAACATATTTAATTAGGATTTTAATCAAATATGCTCCCACTATTTTACTCAAACCAAATGACCCTCATCATTTGATTCGGAAAATCCCGTTGGAAGACTTTCTAGTGGGTCGAGATCCATATTTCACTTCGTTCTAAGTCAGCGTTAGGCTGATTACACAAAACTAGGTTATTTAGGTAGGAACTCCTTCCAGTTGTATCTCATACAACTCTCGAAAAATTTCAGTTGGGTGAATAACTCCTTATTCTAATTCATCATATGAATCATTCCCAACTCTTGCTTCTAAACATGTATAAACTTATTATAATGTGTTTAGTTAAGTTTGACCCATTGTTTTAGCAGTTCGATATTACAATTATCCCATCGCACCTTACTAATATAGAACATGCACCTCGCGTAGGCGAAACCTACATTGTTCGATACTAGTCTTGATGAGTGCTAAAACTTGGAAAGCATGAACTTAATATTCAACTTGAGGGATTTTGTTATTAGTTTGATCTCACCGGCTTAACATGCAATTCGTCTCTCTCATGCATCAACATACAAACACATGCATCAATATACATAAAAGGATACAGTTATGGCCCCTAGCGCAATTGTTCTCCCAAGCCAATGAGAGAACCTAAGCTAACCTAATAACGATCTAAACTTCTCCAAGCAAGATCTCCAAGGTTATCCTCCTTTAATATTGTATTCTTCTCTTTCTTCATAACATTACATTACATAAAAGAAACTCGTTTTACATACGAGGGAGTGAGATGAGAAAAGAAGTTACATCAAGAATTTTAGAGAGAGGCACGACACGCAGGCCATATTTTACAATCCCAAAACAAAATAAAGGAAAAAAAAAACTAAGGCCATAACTGATCACCACAAGACAATAATAATAAACACACATTTATTATTAGTTTAAATTTTGTTAATTAAAAAAAGCAAATTAAATTTCGACGATTGATCACACTACGCAGAGTTAGCCGGGGGTTCCGCTGCCCGGTCAGCGGACAGTGGTTAAGGGGGCAGCGCCCCGGCGCAAAATTTTAATGAACAATTCATTTGAAATCAACGTCATATTCGCACAACTCTTGTGCATTCACAACCCTAATCGCATAACTCTGCAACAACACAACCCTTGTGCCGTCATGAACCCTAATGCAACAGTTTCATGCTGTCAAACACATTTCAATTGATAATTCAGTATGATTAATCACATGCCATTGCTTCACCATACTAATGTCGGATTCCGAAGCATATGAACAGTGATCGGTCAAAGGAATAACAATCATCAAGTGTTTGAATGAACGAAACAGAAACAATATATCCCATATACCATCGTTGCATCAGATTTACTTATATCATATATAAAAGTGATCGATCTTATTTGTGTAACCTATGGATGATCAATGTATCGCTGCTTCACCATACTAATGCCGAATTTCGAAGCATAGTCAACATTAATCATCCAAATCATACACAACAGATGCCAAATTTAATTACTCGTTTATTATTTAATTCATTCTGGTTTTAATCGAATCAAAACAAAAAATATAGAACATAAACAACTATCAGATCCATGGTTTCGTAAGTGGCTCTGATACCACTGAAGGAAAATTGCGATCAAAAGCGCAGCGGAATTTAAAATTTCCTTTAGCGATCCTTACGAATGAGCATGGTCAGTGATAGAAATATTTACCTCTTGTGGCGATTCAGACCTTTGATGTTGTGATCACGAGCGTTGATGAAGAACAACGCCTCTACTCAGTCTACACGAACAGATCGCTTCCGGTCACAGTGCTAGCTGATCACGAACGGAAACCTTGAGTGAGAGAGAGAATCAAAAACGAATTTGCATCAAGTGAAATTGCTTCATCACAAGGGATCTATTTATAGAATCACTCGTGTGGGCTACAAGCTAAAAGCCCAATTAAGTCTATAAGCTAAAAGCCCAATTAAGCTTATGGACATCATACCTTATGATGTACCATATATCACTTATCCACGTGGTACCTTACCACTTTCCGTATTACACTTAAGTGCACCGTATCTTACGGTGTTCCTTATTTATTCTATCTCTCATCAACCTATCCTTATGTGTGTGACCCTGTAGGTTTTCGCGACGTTGGCAATTATATTAAATCACACATTTAATATAATAAACAGTGAGCGGTATCTAGCAACACATCACTGTTACCCAAGTCACGAAAATGTCATGTGATCTGACCAAACCTTTTCCGTGATAATATTTGTGTTGTACAATTACCCTTTTGCCCTCATGTCTATATTGAACACAAGGCATACACTGTGTCACCCTTGTCCAGTTTAATATTGGGCCCTTAGACATTTATCCTGTTATGCAGGATGAGCAAATTCCATCTAGGTCACTCATGTCCCTTAGCATGCTTTGTGAAGTACCCATCAACCGTCTTTATAGTCATCCAGTTACGGATGACGTTTGATCAGCAATAAAGTACTTGACTCTACATCTAGGGTCCATAGTGGTTTCAGGTCGAAGGGTGGTATACACCATTATCATCATGAGAATAACTTATGACACTTTGCATAACATTCTATGTAGTATTCTCATAGCGGGTCAATCCAGTATAAATATTACTCCTAATATTCATACCTATGTCAAGACTTGATAACTCCTTATCTATGATCCATGAGATGTGATCATCAATCTATCTTCATAATAATCTTAATGCTTTAATGTTATCCCACTTCACATTAAAGCTTGACTACAGATACTTTAAGAATAGTGTCTTATGTTTAATGGGATCTCATGATTAAGTCACACTTAACATTTCATTAAACAAATAAACCATTCTAGGGACTTTATTATTTTGGAAAGCAAACATAATAAAGAAATGCCTTTTATTATTAATAAATAATTCAATACAAGTACCAAAAGTATTGGCCTCTAGGGCTTACACCAACAAATACAATACTCTGGATAAGCATGTCACGAGGACCGTCTCTTCGAGCATAACCAAATTGGTGTAAAGCTAGAGAAGGGTTGTAGGTAATACCTCCTCTAATTCCAAGGAATGGAACATTAGGGAATTCCCCATAGTGGTCAATGATAGTAACATCTTCCATAGATCAGGAACACCAATAGACATTTGAATGAGAGAGTGACATTATTCTTTACGACCACCTCAAACCTTATTCATACTTCATTACTGATCGGGGAAGGTGAGAAATAAACCACCTGGATAGCGAAGGTATGCAACACATAAGAGTCCCTCACTTCTTCATAGTACGGGTGTGAAGATAATGCAAAATATGTCCAAGCAAAGTAGGCACAGGGTTACGAGTGAGGAAAATTTTGACAGCATTCACATCTATAAGTTGGTATGGATTAGGGAATAGCACAAAACCATAGATCAACAAAGCCAAGATTTCCTCAAAAGCCTAAAAAATTAAAGCATCTAGAAACAACCGAACACTCTCTAATAGAAATTTAGAAAGAAAACCCTTGACTCCACTTCTTATTTCCCAATTAGATACAATGTCATATCGTTTCAAATGTAAGGCTGCTGCAATTTCTTCAGGTTGTGGGTCTTTCTCTAAACCAGTGAAAGGTGTCTGATCAAGAACATGTACTCCTAGTAGCTTAGAGAACTCTTCCATAGTGGGTACTAGGTGATAACCTGGAAAGGTGAAACAGTGATGTGCAGGATCAAAGAACTGAAATAAAACACTCATCGTGTCTTCTTCAAAACCTGAAGTAACCAAACTGAGTAGATGACCATGCCTCTTGGTAAATTGAGAGCTTTCAGAAACTTTTGAGACTAACTCCTTAAGTTGAGAAGGTATCCTCATAAAACTGATTCGGATAGTGTTTCTGCGAGCGGAGGCCATAACCTATTAAACAGAACAAAGATAAATCCCTAGGTCCTTGAAATGGTTAGTGAAAATAATATGTATAATAATGTCATGATGTTATGATGTCATGTTCAAACAATTAATCATACACAAAAAAAACACACAAGGCCTTAGGTTTAAGCTTGCATGGAGTTTGTAGGTAAGTACCCTCTTGAGTTTAGTTGGTTCAACCTGTCCTAAAAGAAGTAATCGGGTTCTAGAAATCTCATATCACCGATTTTTCTCTCAGGCACTGTTTCAGCACAAGCATCTGATTTGCGACCAAAATATTCCGAGAATCCAATCTCAATGAGTGTAGCATCGAGTATCAACCAACTTTAACCTGCACCAAATCCGACCATCTCATTACTTTCTAATGGCTAAGTTGTGTCAACTTAGGTTCTAAGGTCAGTTAGTGCTTATGACACCACGCGGCAGCCCAACATTCTTCTTGAATGACTCAAGGGACACCAACACCAACCAATGTGTCGCACTAACGTAGCCATCGTTTCAACCATATTGGTCTACACCGTACAATTTTCACGATCTATTGCTACTTACCTAAAATGCCCCCAGATCCAGGTATATGATCTATACAAGAAATAAACCCAAGAATATCCTAAAATAGAAAGCATACAAGGCAAATAAGTAAAGAAATAAAGGTGATCTAGCTCTAAAGGTAACCCCATTTTTATTTATGTCCCCATCAGAGTCGCCGGTTCTATAATACGGTGGGAGAACTGACTTTTGGGTTTTACATTTTATCGTAAATGTTGCAGATAGCAAGAGTCGCCACCGACTTTTCTTTTATGCAATAGAGGAAAGGGTGAAAAAAACAGGAAAGACCTTTTGAGAATTTTCTGAGTAAGGGGGGTAGGTTATGAAAATGGAAGGTATTAGTGCCCTTTTCATCCATAGTTATCTACAGGTTCTTAATCGCTAGCTCATTTTTTGGAAATGCTTTGTGCTCGTGTATGTTTGAAAATATTTTGAAAATGCATATGTTCGAAATTTTGTAATGATTCTCGTATCGTTGAGAATGTATACAAAATGTTTGTTTTGAAAATATTGTGTAATAAAGTTTTTATTTTATGGAAATGTGTTTTGTTTTGAAAAGTTTATGAGCAAGTGGCTACGATTGTTCTACCTACTCAAAGAAGTCTTTGTTCTTTTCCTCCTTCTTTAGATAGTGCTAATCTACTATTAGTTTGTAGGAAGCGCAATTATTGATAACGAGAAATCGTATCATATAATTACTATGCTTTTTACCGATTTTATAATACATTGAGTCGTCTAACTCCCGATTATTCTGAGTTTTTGTGTCTTTTCACAGGTACAACATTTGTCAACTCAAACCAATGAAAAAGGACCACATGAAGGAAGCTAAACAAGAAACAGAAGAGAAAAGAACCAAATCTGCAAAGTCTGCAGATTTTGTAACGGTGACGACCGTCACACCCTGTGACGACCGTAATGCCTCCCCAACTAGAAAGAACGCTCGTCACACATCATTGACGAGTGTAATGCGCTATTTAAGCGCATTACGACCGTCACCCACCCGTGACGATCGTCACACGCGTAAAGAGGAACGTTATGAATTAGTGGAGACGTGGGCAACGTGAGGGCATGATTCTTCTCCTATATTTCCTCTACTTAGTAACCATGCATCCTGGTTATGCTCCACTCAAGCCTTTTCCAAGATTTTCTCAAATGCAATATTTTCTCCTATATATATGTGGTAGTTCAATGGATGAGGGTCGAAGAAATTTTCCCAGAACCAAATTTCTATTTTCCTGCAATTTTTCTATTTTCTTGTTTTTGAGCTTTTTCTACACGTACTGTAATTTCTATTTCCAGCATTAGTTTTAGAGTGTTAATTCTTCATTTAAGAATTAACACAATTTATTGATTTCGATTGAGCTGCAAGGAATTTGTGACATCCAAGATTACCATAGCAACATTATTTTCAGGTTTTTTTTATGCAATTAATATTTATTTATTCTTGTATTATGTCATTTATTTTTATGAATTATATTTTAAATTTCATAGTTATTAAATATATTATGTCCGACTAAATTAATTGTACCGGTATGTGACTCATAAGTACCGAAGGAATTCAGTGATAACTTGGCTAAAAACATTTATATAAACAATTTCTGGTTTCCAATTTCCATGTTTAATTTAACTACCCTTGTCACGAGAGTGAGAGGATAATTAACACGATTTTGCCACGAGAGTTGGAAATTAATTAAGGCAAGAACCTGCATGCGAGAGCTGAGGTTTAACCCAGATAGTGGTAACGAAACATTAATTTTTAAATACATGAGAGTGTTTTAATAAATTAATTAAACTCAAATTGTTTTCAAAAAGTGTTATTAAATTTAAAGTGCATCCACTAGGTTTAGTAGCATGACTTATTTCATGAACACGAGAGTGTATGTCTCAGGTTTTTAAACAATTCGTTTTTACCGAAATACTTTATATGCCAAGCGATTCACCAAATTCTCGAAGTTCGACTATCACATACCGGTATAACTATTACTATTATTTTTAATTAAACTATTTCCCCCATAAAACCAAATATTCATCGCTTAGTTAAACAAATTGTAGCATTAGATCGTATGTGATTGATCCTCGGTCTCTGTGGGTTTGATAATCATTTAAAACTAGAACGACTAAACTGTATACTTGCAGTTAGTATCCCAATAGACTTATAAAGTCTCGATCAATTATTGGATGTGAGGGACAAATGCGGGTCATCATACAATCATAGAAGACAACTTGTAGGACGCTTTAGCAATTTTCATAAGGGACTAAGATCGTTTACAGAAAGCAGCATCAAAGGATCATCGAGGGACTACGATCTTTTAACCGAGTGTCTTTGCTAAAGCATCCCACATTCGAGGGACATGACTTCTTTTTACCCGAAGACAACAAGTCAGAGTAACCCTAGAGGTGTGCGTGTGCGAAGTGTTTTGATTTCAAGTATTTGTCTTGAGACTTAGGTTTTCTAATGTTTTTTACGTCTTTCCATGCAATCCTATTAAACTAACAGTAATAAGGAAAGTAGTAAATTGCGGAAATTAAATGTTCTACGTTATTACAAGACGTCAGGGATGGGGAGTTACAAACCATAAAATGGGGAAAAGATAAAGAAACCATAATTTAAACTATTACAAACCATTGACAATTTATAATATTGAAAAATAATGCGAAAAAGTAAATGAGCACCCGGAGATTGAAAAGGGGAAAGATGTTTAAGAAACCCTAAAATATTTCTAGGTGTTTAAGAAAATATTTTGTTATTTTTGTTTAGAAAAATATTTGAAATGTGAAATAAAATAAAACCTAATTCTAATTAATTTACAATTTAATTATTTAAAATATAATAAAGTGTGATTAAATTAATTAATTTTTATTTATAAAAATTAAATTAATTTATTAAAACCTAAATCTAAATTTTTTATGATTGTATGATTTTATGATTTTTTTTCTGATTAAATGAAAAATGATTAAAAAAAGAAATAACTAGTTAAAACAAAAAAAAAATTAAATGGGCCTGCAAGTAAGTAAAATGGGGGTGAGCAAAAAGTAAAACAATCTAGGCCCAAATCCAAAAGCCCAGGCGCCTGTGAGATTCAATATGGCGAGTCTTTGATGGTTCATGGTGGAAATGCGTGTTTGATGCATCCAGATCTGGCTTGATGAGATCTGATGGTCAAGGCTGGAAATGCATGGTCCGCACGCTGGACCTGATTGTATTGAATCTGCAATAAAAAATATGTGAAAAAACAAAAGGGTACTACTGGGGCTCGAACCCAGGTCCCTAAGGTTACACGCGCTTGTTTTACCACTGGGGTGGTTGTTTCATCCAGTTATGAAACAACATCAAATAAATATAATATGAACTCAGCTTTGAAAATTTGAAAATGCTATCTTCTTCTTCCTCGCGCGCGCAGACAACAACAACACCATTGATGATCTTTGGAAACTCTCATTTCTCATCCATTTTGAAAACTTCCAAAACCAAACTTGCTTGAAATATAATCACGAATTCAACCATATAACTTTTGAAAGCTATAAGTTCAAGACTGAAACAAATTTTGCTTGTAACAAACAAACCCTAACGAAATTCAGTTCTAAAATTCTCATTACACAATAAATAAAAATGAAATTTAAAGGCATGGTTAGCTTCATAGGCATGATATCTACATTTTTGCTTTAGAATGTATTTGAAAATGATGCTTAAATAAGGATTTCAAAGTTTGGAAAACTTACCTCTTGAAGTGAAAACTCAGAATGCATATGGATGCTTCCAGGTGCAAATAAATGATGCCAAAAGCTTCCTTGGACCTTGGTGAGTGTGTTGCAACCTTTACTTTGCTTTGAGGATGGCTGAAACGTTATACTCAAGTCAAGTTGCAAGGTTAGATTTTGAAAACGTGGATGATGATGGAGTGATTACAGAAGTGAAACAGGTGTTTGGATCACTTATATATGGTATATAGATGATGTTTGAATGATAAAAAGGGAAAACGCACGAGTGGATTGAGAGTTGGCTTCTTAAGGCTCAAGATATGCACTAATGGAGTTTTCTTGGTGATTCTGAGTTTGAGAGTGTGTGAGAGGTGTAGAGGTCTTGTCAATTTGTGTCTTTAAAGTGAAAATGAGTCTCTTATTTATATGGAAACTTCAGAGATCAAGAGTTGTTTCCAATTTCAACTTGTGGAGTTATGGATTGGTTGAGATGGAATTAGCAAGTTTCATGAAAATGGCGGTTCCAATGGATAGTACTATGGCTTATAAAGTGGTTGGAGACTTTAGACATGTTGCTTCTAAGATTCTATGTTGAGTGTGATCATAGGGAACAAGTTAGAGGCTCAAGGAGTAAACTTTTTGCAAAAGCTTGCTTTTTTAAAATGGCAACGGTGCCTTTCTCCCCTAAATGGCAAGTTAACTTGGACACAACTTGAATCACTTGGATAATGGCTCAAAAGTTTGTGTAGTCTTTTTATTATGGATACATTTAGAGGTTTAGGTGACTGAAAAGTGAGATTGTATAGCATGGTTATGAGATTTGGTTACGAGTTCATCATAAAAATGACCTATAATTCAAGAATGAAATTCCAACTTCATCTCTTCGAATCTCCCATCTCATGTATGATCTTTTTATGCTCTTGGATATTTTGGAAATATCAAAACATGGTCTTTAACTTTCATGTTGACCGTTTTGGCTAAATCAACAGGGAAATTGGTGAAAATTGGCCAAGAAGTTGAGATGAAAAACTGATCAAAACTTGTTGAAATTTTTTTCTAAGTGTTAGATAAAAATAAGACAACTTCATGGGCCCATATCTCTTAATTCAAGTACTTTTTTGAGGAACATTCCACATTAACAAAGTTGTAGAATTCATTAATCCCTACAACTTTCATGTTGAAATTTTTCCTTGAATCAATTTGTATCTTAGTGAAAAATGGCCATAAAGTAGTGACTTTGTTAAGAACAAAACACTTAGAAATTTTTCTAAGTGTTGGAAAATTTTCCAACTTTTGACTTTTGTTGACTTTTTCTTGATTTTCTTGACTTTTTTGATTCTTGATGAAAAAGTTTGATATTTTGAATGTTTTGATGATTCTTGATTTTTGAATTCAAATGTTGACCAAAAAGTCATAGTTTGACTTTTGTGTGACTGTTGACTTTTTATCAATTGATTCAATTCTTTAACTATCAATCACTTGTATCTTTGGAAATTTCTTGAGCCATGTAATTAGGTTAAGGTGTTATATTTGAGCCCTTGAGATCATGCTTTAAGCCATTAGGTCATGCACTAGGCCAAAAGTCAATGATCAGTCATCTTCAATCAAAATCCTAATTTGGCAATTTTTTACCTTTGATGATTTGAGGGATTTCCTTGAGGAATTGTGATCAACCCTTGATCAAATGATGATTATCACCTCAAAATGTTGATACTGACAAAAAATCTTGAAGTTTGACTGTATGTTGATCATAGTTGACTTTTTACCTAATACATTTGACTTTCAATCTTCTGAGCCATTGACTGAGCAAACATGTGATGCAAGATTTAAAAGTTTACATAAGCATTATTGAGGACTTATGATGAACCATGAAATTCATTTGAAACATTTTCAACGCAATCTTCTTTGAGAAGCACAAAACCCTAGTCGAATACCCTTGCTTATGAGGAGGTTTGACCAGTCCACTCTTGAGTTGTTTTGAGTATTTAAGACCTTTGTGAGCATGTTTTTTTGAAGAAAATGGGAGGGAAAATTTTGGGGTACAACACCTATCACAACCTAGGGGATAAATATTCAAAAAAATTTGTGTGTTTATCACGACCTAGAGGATAAATGAAACGAAGATAAACTTATGTATCCATTATGACCTAGAGAATGAATAACATAAACCTGACAATTCGCACATCTACCATGACCTAGAGGTTAGATGATTGAAACGTTTTGTGTGTTTATCACGTCCTAGAGGATAAATGGAATGAGGGTAGTCTTACGTATTCATCACTACCTAGAGGATAAACAACATAACCTTAGAATTCACATATCTACCACAACCTAGAGGATAGATATTTGAATAATGTTTTGGTAATCAAATCTTAGATAACTAGACCAAAGATAAGATTAGAGTTTACCGGTTGTGTCTATTCTCAAACAAGGTATTTGTTTGTTTTGCGGATCAAATAATCCAATGACGAGTCGCAAGAAATTTTGTAGTTTTAACCAAATATATGTTCAGACAATGCCATGCATAATACCCTAAGCTGATATGGAACCCAAAATGTATAGTACCAAGTATTTGTCTGTATATGCCCCAAATGTATCTGTACCAAGTATTTGTATATGCCCCAAATGTTTATACACCAAATGCTTGTTATGAATTTTTTAATGTTCTCTCCTTTTAAACCATTGGTTATGTGTCACCGACTCCCCCAACATTGTATGTTGCATTGTCATGATGATTTCGAGTCGATTTGAATCTGGTGAACAAGGGTCCGCAAGATTTTTATATCTGTATCATAGACATATGTGTGGACGTAGTTGCGGACGTAGGCATAGACGTGGACGTAGCCGTGGATTTTCTTTTGATGTTTTTGTAACCAATATTAATTTTTATGTTATATCACGTGCTTTTATTTGTTAAATCCCCAAAATGATTTCAACACAGTATTCAGAAGAAATAATCATAGTATATTTTGCAAACAAGTCCATAAAAAAAGGAAAAAAACACAATTGAAAAATTGAAAAAGTAAATGTTTTATTGATAAATATGCCTCTTAATAGGCGCGAGTACAAGATAAAATTCCTAGAAAGAGGTAATTACAGAAAGTTTAACAAAAATTAAAAATGGCAATGAAAATTATAATTGTTACTGCTGTTTCTCCAATGTCCTTTTGATAGCTCTAATCCCCTTTGCTTCTGAGTCAAATGATTTGGATCAATCGCTCTCCTTCACAGTCGTAGTCGTGGTTCTTAGATCACAATATTTTTGTTCTTTATTTTTGAATAAGATCCCTAACTTTTTCCTAGACCGCCCTTTCTACTTTTCAATCCACCGGGAAATATTTTTTTGTGTATGTCCCTAATTTTTTCCTGGATCACCCTTTAGGGTTTTCAATCCACCTGGAGCTCCTTTTTGCCTAAGTCTCCTATTTAGGGTTCGAACTTAGCGAGCTTTTATACATAGTATTTTTTTACTGCATTGGAGTTTGCCGGATGAGGCAGTTCCTCCCCGTCCATTGTTGTGAGGGTAAGACCACCACCTGAGAATACTATTTTTACCATGTAAGGACCTTCATAGTTGGGTGTCCATTTACCACGTGAATCAAGGTGAGGTAGTAGAATCTTCTTGAGTACCAAATCTCCTTCTTTGAACACTCGAGGACAAACCTTTTTATCAAATGCTTTCTTCGTTCTCTTTTGGTATAATTAACTATGGCACAGAGCTGTCAAGCGTTTCTCTTCAATGAGGTTAAGATGATCAAGTCGCGTCTAAACCCATTCTGACTCTTTAATCTTTGTTTCCATTAGAACTAGTAATGACAGAATCTCTACTTCAACAGGGAGTACTGCCTTCATGCCATATACGAGAGAGAAGGGAGTTGCACCTGTTGATGTACGTATAGATGTACGGTAGCCGTGTAGAGAAAAGGGAAGCATCCCATGCCAATATTTGCATGTCTTCACCATTTTCTGCATGATTTTCTTGATGTTCTTATTGGAAGCTTCAATGGCCCCGTTCATCTTGGGTCGATATGGTGAGGAATTATGATGCTCGATCTTGAAGTCATCTGTGATACGGTGGGAGAACTGACTATGGTTTTGCGTTTGTTTTCGCAAATGTTTCGGTTGAGCAAGAGTCGCCACCGACTTTTTATTTTATCCTAAGGAAAGGTTTAAAAAGCACAGCAAAAACCTTTGAGATATTTTCTTAGGTTCGGGGAGTAGATTATAGAAAGGGAAGGTATTAGCATCCTTTCTATCCATGGTTATCCATGGGCTCTTAGGTACTTGCTTAGATCAACTTGCCTTGGTTTTCAATTGTTTGAAATGGTGCTTTGTGCGTGGTTTTGAAAATGTTTTGAAAAAGATGCCTTGTCTAGGCTACCCTTGTAACAATTCTTTACTCGAATGTTTTACAAAAGGTGTTATCTTTTTGAAAAGATGTTTCAAGGTTTTTTTGAAAGTTTGTTTTGAAAGTGTTTGTGAAGTGTGGTTTGAAAAATAGGCAAGTGTTTTTGTTTTGTAAGTTGACAAGTACTTAAGAGCCATCTACCCTAAAGTTCTCAAAGATTTTTGCTATGTTTAACCCTTTTAACAATTTTGTTCCACCATTGCATTTGGTGGACAATCTTGTGTTAGGATGTGAAAGGGACGGGCGCGGGTCATCGTTTAGACCATAATTGCAATGGTGCCAAGTATCTTTGGGCAATTTTCCTTTAAGGGACTTGATCATTTTTTAGGCAACTTTCGAAAGCGTCATCGAGGGACTATGATCATTTGAATTGTGTTTGTTTTGCCCAAAGAGACCTAACATACAATATGGCCCATTTATTGAAGGCAACAAGTGGAATACCCTAGGGGTGCAAGTGTGATAAGTGTTGTCCATTTTCATGCTTTGATTATCTTGAAATTAGGTCAAACTATTTTGTTGTTTTTATTTGCATACAAACCCTAATTCTATCATGGTATATTTAGAAAACTTTAAAGTGCGAAAATTAAAGTTCCTAAGCTATTACAACACAATATGGGAAGGGGGGTACAAATGTTCAAATGGAGGGTATTTGACAAGGAATTTAAACCTAGTTATTACATCAATTTGGAATTATTTACAAGATAATTGATTGCACAAATTAAATGGAAATAAAATAAGTATGCAAGATGCAAAAAGGTTTTTTTTTTATATGTATGAAAAAAGTATTTTTATATGTCAGAATAAAATAAAATGAAAAGTATTATTTTTTTGAGTATTTTATGTTTAGGGTAAAACCCTAATTTATTAAGTAAATATATTAATTATTTAATATATACAAATATTTATCAATTATATACAAAATAAAATAAAAATGAAGTATATTTGTCAAAAAGGTATTTTTACTATCAAATATTAATAAAAATAAAAATGTATATATTTTTGTATTTTTGCCCTAAATATTCTAATAAATATATATGTATTTGTATTATTTACTAAATATATATTATATATATAAAATAATAATATTTAATATTTTATAAAAAAAGGTATTTTTGATATAAAATGTTTTCAAGGGAGAAATAAAATAAAAATCAGAAATAAAATAAGTTTGCATTATTTTTGGTATTTTTAAATAAAAGTGTTTATTTATTTATTTATGTACAAAAAAAACTATTCTAAACAAATAAATGCCTATAAATTCAAAAATGGTGTGAAAAATATTTTTTATATTTTTAATATTATTAGCAAAAATAAATAAGTCAGAATAAAAAAGGAAAAGTCAAAAAATCATTAAAATAAGCAAAATGGGTTCAGGGGGTGTAAAAGCAAAAAGGGTGTGTAAACAGAAATGACAAATCAAGCCCAGCCCACCAAGTCCTTCTTCAACCTCTGGTCAGAAACAATGTCAAAAACGCGCGCTTTGTTCACTGATTCAAACATCCTGATTCCTGGCTTTTTAATGAAAACTCACAACATCAAAAATGTTCAGCATCAAACAACGAATCCATACATACCAAAAACTTGATCTAACTCTAAAAAATGAGAGAGAATTTCTCCATTCCCAAATCTTAACCTAATTTTTTATCAATGTTCAGACATCAAATTCTCATGACACACGTAACATAAATGAAAACTAACTACATGGGCATGTTCAGGGCTATGAATGTAACATATTTTCTTCACAAACCTAAAGCTAACAATGCCTGGATAGAGAGATACGAATTCATGAACTTACCTGTTCAGTTGAAGTTGTATCTGATGATTGAGGTACTTTCAGTGCAAGGTGATGATTGGTACAGCTTCCTTGAGGTCCAGGGATGCTATTCCAAGTTTTACTTTGCTTTGAAACTAGCTCAATCGTGTTATGGAACTTCAACTGCAAAACAAGAAAATGAAAATGGCCAAACTGATTATAGGAGTTACGGTCCACTTCTAATGCTTTGGATAGTTTGCATTGATGGTAGGGAAGGTGTTTGAAGTGGTTTTAGCAAGAATGCACGATGGAAATGAGTTGTGGGATTCAATCTGCAGCAGGCCCTGTTTTTGTGCAGTTCAATGGTGATTTTGTGAATGAGAGTGTTTGGGACTTGGTTGGCTCGTGTTCTAGCTCAGAATGGATGTCTTGAATGTGTTTGATAACTTTTCTTAAGGCTTGGTTTGCTGAGATGAAAGTTGTTGGATGATATGCTATGTTTCTTACACTTTAAGCAACAAAAGGCAACTTGGTGTTCTAGACTGATGCAGGCCCCCAAGCTATGCTGCTAACCTTCCCCTTGATCAGTGTGTTTAGTCCATAAACTTGTGCCAAAGAGATTTCAAATGTACTTGCTTGGATTTGCAATTTGACATAAAGTGCAACTTTATCAAAATGGATATATTGCTTTTTCTAAAAATGGATTAAACCTTTATGCAATGCTTGAACACATAGAATATGGTCTTGGCACAAAGAGTTTGCATTAAATTTATGAGTGTAAAAGAGATTTAGGGCCTGTAATCAAGAAATGCATGCTGATTTGAAAATTGCCTAAGTGTATGAACATGGAAATTGGCCATAACAAAAGTGAGTTTTTCCCATATTGCAAAATTCGATTCTCTCAAACCATGAGGTTGTTTGATGAGTTCTTGGACATTTTGGAAAGCTTGGAATGTGTACTACAATCAACCTTTGAAATGAAAATTGAAATTCCAAGTGGAAGTATGTGAAAAATGGTCTTGAAGTTAGGCAAAAATCCTGCCTAAAATAGGTCAAATTTTCTCTAAGTTAAGAATGGTTTGGTACCCTTGTTCCAAAATTTGTAACTTGAGATACAAGCTTCTTTTGGGAAAACTTTGTGAATCAAAGTTGTAGATTATGCAATAGTCTACAACTTTCATGTTTTGACTTTTGCTTGAATCCAAATGAATCTTGGTGAGAAAGTGGGGCAAAGTTAGGAAAAAATTAGGGTTTTTCATAACTTAGAAAAATTCTGTTATGAAAAATCTTCATTTCAAACCCTAATTTGCAATTCTTGATTTCTTGATGAACAAGTTTCATGATTTGGCATGTTTTGATGAAAAATGAATCTTGACTCTTGATTTTGACCAAAAAGTCAAAGTTTGACTTTTCAGTATACAGTCAAAATTGATCAATTGACTGGGAAATACAACTGTCAATCTTGTGCATTTGGGATCTTTTGAGGTTGTTGAGCATGTCAAGATAATTCCATGGTGTCCTTGAGTCCATATGTGAGCTTGGTTTGCCATTGGCTAGGTCAAACAGTCAAAAATTGCCTTTGTGCAGTCAAAACCCTAAAAATGACCATTTTGCCCTTTTGGTGATCTGATCAAATTTCTTGTGGAATTGTGACCCAAACTTGATCAAATGGTCCATGTGAGTTCATAATGTTGATGTGGGTCAATTTCCATGAGGTTTGACTGTCAATTGGCCACAGTTGACTTTTTCCCCAATACAGTTGATTTCTAGGTCAACTGTCCAATTGACTGGGCAAAATTTGGAATCAAGACTTGAAACTTGGCATGGATAAACTTGGGAGTCCAATATGAAGCATGAAAGTCATCTTAGGCAATTTTGGTCAAAACATCTTTGTGCAAGCATAAACCCTAATTTGGGTCAACAGTGCAAGGAGAAGTCTTGAGCAGATGAAACCCTAACTGGATCTTGAGTTCCAAGGGCTTTGTGATGAGAAATGTTGAGAAAATGGGAGGGCAAATTTTGGGGTACAACAGTTGCCCCTGTTCAATCTTCTTGAATCCGAAGAGTTAGATTGGCAAGTTTGCCTTTCGCGACTCGAGGGTAAAAGGAGATTGGACACTAGAGTGCCCTTAAATTTGCACTCGTCAAAGCAATGGATGCGGGAATGGGCTTAGAGATGCCATTTGGAGATGGGCTTAACGATTCCATCTGGAAGAGTGACAGAAACTTGTCGGGGATGGGCTTAAAGATGCCATCTGGGATGAGTATCAACAAGGTGTCCATGTTTTGGATCACATCTGAATTGGGGTCTGAATAAGCAATAGATTGACATCTGTATCTGGAGGCATCCGTAAACTGTTTTCAAAAGTTGAGAAGAGTCTGAACAAGCGATAGATTAACATCCGTTGTTAGGAAGAATCCATAAACTGTTTTCAAAAGTTGAGAAGAGTCTGAACAAGCGATAGATTAACATCTGTTGTTGGGAAGAATCCATAAACTGTTTTCAGAAGTCTTGAGAAGAATCTGAACAAGTGATAGGTTAACATCCGTTACTTGGAGAACCCGTGAACTGTTTTCAGAAATTTTGAAGTTGAATAAGCAATAGAGCAACATCCGTTGTTGGGAAGCGTCCGTAAACCGTTTTCAAAAGTTGCATCTGAACAAGCGATAGATTAGCATCCGTTGTTGGGAAGAATCCATAAACTGTTTTCAGAAGTCTTGATAAGAATCTGAACAAGTGATAGGTCAACATCCGTTACTTGGAGAACCCGTGAACTATTTTCAGACATCTTGAAGTTGAATAAGCAATAGAGCAGCATCCGTTGTTGGGAAGCGTCCGTAAACTGTTTTCAAAAGTTGCATCTGAACAAGTTGATAGATTAACGTCCATTGTTGGGAAGAATCCATAAACTGTTTTCAGAAGTCTTGAGAAGAATCTGAACAAGCGATAGGTTAACATCCGTTACTTGGAGAACCCGTGAACTGTTTTCAGAAATCTTGAAGGTGGAGGAGGAACCGGTGTAGGGTTTCCTGATGATGAGCTCGTGTAAAAACTGCATCTGGATGAATCTGGAATAAGCATTACAATGTTGCCATGTCTGGGTCACATCTGAACTAATCCTGGAGAGAATCTCGGGAGATAATGATTTTAGTATGTCGACTGATCTTACCTGAAAAGGTAAAGAGTTAGTTGTATGCAATGTCATGATGCATGATGCAACGTATGTTATATGGTATGAATGTAAATGAATGTGCATGTAAGCTGGAGAGCTGTCTTGCAAAGGATAGATGAATCCGAGATGGCTGGAGATAAAAGCATCTTGACTACTGCCGGGAAGAATAATTCCTGGTTGTTCCTGGGGAATAAGGAGCCTGGGTTGTATACCAATCTTCTGGGGAATACCAGACCTTCAAACGTCGAGGGGCCTCAGAACCACTTGTAGGGACTTGGAATTTCCTTGGTAACTTGCAGGGTAAGAGAATTTCTGATGATTTCTACTGGGGATTTTAGAACCTGGTAGACTTAAGCTGGGGAGATAAGACTGAGAATCTCTGGTCTAGTGAGAAGCATTTCTGTGGGGAGAGGGTTCACTAGTCTGGCTCCGCTGGGGATCGATAGCCTGAAGTTTTAGCTCTGCTGGGGATACTGAAACTTAAACTTTGAGGGGAAATAAGTTCTGGAGGATTCTCTGGCTGGGGATAACAAAGATAAACTCCTCTGGGGATTGTATTGATAAGTTATGTTGGGGAACTTTGATGAACTCTGCTGGGGATAGGAAGAAATTTGCCGAGTGCGATCTTCCGTGGCAATAAGCTAAGGATAACCCAGTTATAAGCCCTTGTGAGGAGTAACTTTGAATAAAGCTCGGGAGAGACGTCCGTACTCTGTAGGGGATAAGCTTCCAGAATCTACTGGGGATAAGCTTCAAGACTTGCTGGGGATATGGATTCCAAATCTCCTGGGGGTTTCCTTCAAAAGGGTATCAAGATATCCAACTGCACCTTCAACCTATCAGTAGTCCTCTTTCTTGATTCATAAGGAAATGATTATGTTCAAATGCATATGCCTATTTAACAAAACATTGGACGTTTCTCAAAATAAAACAATTAGTGCAAGAGAAAAAGAAAAAGGAAATGACACAAATTTCTGGGAAGAGTATTTGTATTAACTTTCTCTGAGTATATTTGTACAAAGGAGACAATCATCCTAGCAAGAGGATTTTGTCGTGAATATTGAAAGATTTATACAAAATAAAGATGGCTATTTGAAATAATTCCATGGGATTCCATTCCGCTATAGCCTTCACAACTCTGAATATCTGTCCATCCAATGCTTCGTTTGCCGATGAATGGATTGATCAGAAACCTGGAACGGGTTGATGAAGAGATTGTCTTTGAAGTGATCCGACGAGACATAGTCATACGCTTTAATTCCCTAACTTTTTCCTGAATCGCCCTTTCGGGTTTTCGATCCACCGGGAAACCCCTTTTTGCCCAAGCCGCCCTTTCGGGTTTTCAACTTGCCGGGTGTACAGATTTTTTTGTTTTTATCCCTAATTTTTGCCTGAACCGCCCTTTCGGGTTTTCGGTTCACCGGGATGCCCATTTTTGCCCAAGCCGCCCTTTCGGGTTTTCGACTTGTCGGGTTATTTTATGCGTAGTATCTTTTGACTATGTCTGCGTTCGCAGGGTGCGGCAAATCGTCTCCGTCCATGGTGGTTAGAATCATCGCACCACCAGAAAATATGCTCTTGATCACGAATGGTCCTTCATATGTAGGAGTCTATTTGCCCCTGGGATCACTTTGCGGTAAGATAATCCTCTTGATTACGAGATCTCCGACTTGATACACCTGACGTTTGACTTTCTTATTGAAGGCCTTGATCATCCGTTTTTGATACGTCTGACCATGGCATATAGCAGCGAGTCGCTTCTCGTCGATCAGATTGAGTTGACCAAGTCGGGTCTGAATCCAATCATCTTCATTCAAACCTGTGTCCTTCATAATCCTTAGAGAAGGAATCTGAACTTCCATAGGCAGGACAGCTTCCATGCCATATACCAAAGAAAATGGGGTTGCCCCGGTTGAAGTACGTGTCGTCGTACGGTATCCATGCAGAGCAAACGGTAACATCTCATGTCAGTCTTTGTAAGTGACTGTCATTTTCTGAATGATCTTCTTAATGTTTTTGTTCGCAGCTTCAACAGCACCGTTCATCTTCGGCCGATAGGGAGATGAATTGTGATGATAAATCTTGAACTGTTCGCACAATGCGGTGATCATTGTGTTATTCAGATTTGTACCGTTGTCTGTGATGATCCTGTATGGAACACCATACCGACATATGAGATTTTGCTTGATGAAGCGGGCAACCACATTTTTAGTAACAGAGGCGAAGGAAGCTGCTTCGACCCATTTGGTGAAATATTCAATGGCAACCAGGATGAAGCGATGTCCGTTGGAAGCCGTGGGCTTGATCTCTCCAATCATGTCAATGCCCCACATTGCGAATGGCCAAGGAGGAGTCAGAACGTTGAGAGGAACCAGAGGGATATGAACTTTGTCAGCGTAGACTTGACATTTGTGGCAAGTACAGGAATGTTGATGGCAGTCAGCTTCCATGGTAGACCAGTAATAGCCTGCCCTTAGGATCTTCTTAGCCATTGTATGCCCGCTCAAGTGAGTGCCAAATGTGCCGCTGTGCATCTCAGTCATGATCAACTCTGCTTCAGCTTTGTCTACACATCGGAGTAATACACAATCATGGCTTCATTTGTAAAGGATGTCGTTGCTCCGGAAGAATTTGGCAGCAAATTTCCTTAAGAACTTCTTGTCATTTACGGAAGCTCCTTCGGGATAATCTCTAGTCTGGAGATACCTTTTGATTTCATGGAACCAGGGTTGTTCCACTACTTCTTCGGTATTAATCTCGTGACAATGTGCAGGTTCATCCATTCGCTCGATGGTGATTTGGGGAGCCTCGTTATCCCAATTAAGTTTAAACATGGAGGACATTGTAGCTAGAGCATCCGCTAGCTGATTCTCTTCTCGCGGGAAATGCTCGAAGGTAATTTGCTCGAAATGAGGCAACAACGTCAAGACATGTTCTTTGTATGGGATAAGATTAGGGTGCTTGGTATCCCACTCTCCTTTGATTTGACTGATAACCAAAGCCGAGTCCCCAAATATGATCAAAGATTTGATCCCCAAGTCTATAGCAGCCTTGAGACCAAAGATGCAAGCTTCATACTCAGCCATGTTGTTTGTGCAGCTGAAGCAAAGTCGGGCCGTGAAAGGTGTGTGAAAACCTTCCGGAGAAATGAGTACTGCGCCGATACCGTTTCCAAGTGCATTTGAAGCACCATCAAAGTACAGGGTCCATCGGGATCCCTTTTCGGGTCCGTCATACGGTCCGTTACTTTCAATGTTGTCCAAATTCATGATGTCCTCGTCTGGGAAGTCAAATCTCATGGGTTGGTAATCTTCGATAGCTTGATGAGCCAGATGGTCAGCTAGTACACTCCCTTTTATAGCTTTTTGAGTGGTGTACTGGATGTCATACTCAGTTAGGATCATTTTCCATCTAGCTATTCTTCCCGATAAAGCAGGCTTCTCGAAGATATACTTGATAGGATCCATTTTGGAAATCAACAGGGTAGTATGAGTCAACATATACTGTCTTAGTCGGCGAGCAGCCCATACCAAAGCGCAGCAAGTTTTCTCGAGCAGTGAGTAGCGAGTCTCACAGTCGGTAAACTTTTTGCTAAGGTAATAAATAGCATTCTCTTTTCGACCAGACTCGTCATGCTGGCCCAAAACACACCCCATAGAGTTAACCAATACGGTCAGATACATGATCAATGGTCTTCCTTCGACGGGTGGCATCAGAATAGGAGGTTCTAGCAAATACTCCTTGATCTTATCAAAAGCAGCTTGGCAATCGTCGTTCCATTCGACTACCTGATCTTTCTTCAAGATTTTAAAAATGGGCTCACAGGTAGAAGTCAGATGAGAGATGAATCTGGCAATATAGTTCAAGCGCCCCAAGAACCCTCTAACCTCCTTTTCAGTACGGGGAGCAGGAATCTCTTGTATTGCTTTCACTTTTGCTGGATCGACTTCAGAGCCTTTGTTGCTTACAATGAATCCTAGAAGTTTACCAGACCTAACTCCAAAAGTGCACTTACTTGGATTCAGCCTGAGTTTGTATTCTTTCAACCTGGCAAACAGCTTTTCCAGATGTTTAAGGTGCTCTTCCTCTGTTTGTGACCGAGCTATCATATCGTCTACGTAAACTTGAATCTCATGATGTATCATATCATGAAACAAAGCTACCATGGCGCGTTGATAAGTTTCCCCTGCGTTCTTCAGCCCGAACGACATCACCTTGTAATAGAAAGTGCCCCATTGTGTGACAAAAGTTGTTTTCTCCATATCCTCGGGGGCCATTTTGATTTGATTGTAGCCCGAGAATCCATCCATGAAGGAAAACACTTTGTGCTGAGCTGTATTGTCGATCAAAATGTCAATGTGTGGTAGCGGAAAATCATCTTTGGGGCTGGCCCTATTCAAATCCCGGTAGTCCACACACATCCTGACTTTGCCATCTTTCTTAGGTACTGGCACGATGTTAGCGACCCATTGAGGATAGGACGTAACAGCCAGAAATCCAGCGTCGAATTGCTTCATCACTTCTGCTTTGATCTTTTCAGACATGTCAGGCCTCATTCGGCGGACTTTTTGCTTGATCGGTGGACAATCCTCTCTTGTGGGGAGACGGTGAACCACGATGTCTGTGTCTAAACCAGGCATGTCTTCATAAGACCAAGCGAAGATTTCAACATACTCATTCAACAACTGTATCAGGCGTTATTTGACACTTGGTTCCAGATTGGCACCCACTTGTACCTCCTTCTGGTCTTCCTCAGTTCCCAAATTGACAGTTTCCAATGACTCTTCGTGAGGTAAGATGGCCCTTTCCTCTTGCTGTAGAAGTCTGGCTAGTTCCCCTGGTACTTCACAACCTTCGTCATCTTCATACTCGGCTTGATTGACCAGATCTTCAGAGTTATTGAAGGATAAAGCAGAATAGTCACCCATAGAATCCGGAGTGGATGGGTACCTGCATTTGTGAGTGTGGGTGTGTGTAAGGGATAGCCATCCTTAAACAAAAATGCAAAAGGAAATAAAATGAACACATCAATTTATCAAATGAAAAACGTCCAATGAATCATTAAACATGGCATATGGATATGAAAAATAATCAAAACCCTTACAAATGGACCTACATGCCCCGGGCAAGGCATGAGGTAAAAATATAGTGTACGGATTGTTTGAAAATAAATATTACAGACCAATAGGAAATGTTTGACAGATAAATTACTGATGAATAAAAGTGATGGGGACAAAGTCTTTTGCCTCCCAGTTGCACAATCCTCCTTTGACAGTTGGGTAAATCCACTCTTCGATGCTGCTCTCTTTGTCTTCATCCTCCAAAGCGTTGATTCCGTAGGGAGAAATTTTGACTGGCGCTCTTTCAATCTTCGAACGGCGCATAGCTTTCTGGCCCGCGGTAGTGAACCCTAATCCAAATTTGTCTATTTTATGTGGAATATCAGGCAATTGCCCCCATGCTAAATTCTTCCCCTCCTTTATTGCGGCCCTTGCGTCCTCCAGAGATGCCATCTGCTTTGGTGTCTCAGCTGCCAACTTTGCTACTGCTATTTCAGGAAGGACTTCTTTGAAATGCTGAAAAGGCGTCTCAATGAACTCCCCCTCTACCTCCACATACCGGAAGGAGTTCAAGTGGCTGATCATGTACTCCTCTTCACCATGGACGGTTATAATCTTTCCCTTGACAGGATACTTCAACATCTGATGTAAGGAGGAGGTGACTGCCCCGGCATGGTGTATCCAAGGCCTACCTAACAAACAAGAGTATGACGGACGGATGTCCATCACATAGAAAGTAGATTTAAACACCTCGGTGCCCACCTTGATGGGAATATCAACCTCCCCATGGACCATTCTCTTCGAACAATCGAAAGCTCTGCCAACAATATCACTCGGTTTCAACTCCAACCCTTCACAATCTAGTCGGTCCAAGGCCTTCTTAGGCAGTACATTCAGCGACGAACCAGTGTCGACCAAGACATGTGCGAGAGTAGTTCCTCGGCACTCGACTAAAATGTGCAAAGCATCATTGTGGTTTCTACCTTTAGGAGTTAGGTCGGCATCAGAGAAACCTAATTCATTGTCCGCAGTAAGGCTAGCCACGCAATTTTGAAATTGATCTGCAGAGGTTTCTTGGGGCACATGGGCTGCCTTCAGGAATTTTATCAAAGCTTTAGCGTGCGCTTCCGAGCAAAGTAGTAGTGCCAGCATGGAGATCTTTGAGGGGGTTTGCCCCAGTTGTTCTACCACATCGTAATCACTCCTTTTGATTATCCTCAAGATCTCATCCATTTCCTTCTTGGAGGTTTCCGGGATGACCAAGGGTCGAGCCCTCGTCCTGACGAGCTCATCTTGGATTCCCTTACCTTTATCAACAGCGGTAAGAGGGACAATACTAGGAACAACAACATATTCAATCAAAGGGGTTCTAGCAGAGAGTTTTATTGGTGCAGGGATGACATTGTCGGCAGATGAGGGTCCAAAGATTGCTCTTGGAGGGGCAATCTCTGGAGAAAATATTCTCCCGCTCCGGGTGATTTTGCTCGTGCCTGCAATGTTTCCAATGCTGGCTTCTTCATCATCCGAACTTTCTTCAGTTATTTCGATTTGTTTAATACCATGGTAGTAGAAGTCACCGCCATAGTTCCATGGTATTGACTTCTCAGAAATATAGGGGACAGGCCCTGGCATTGTTATCTTCAAAGGAACAGATTTCGTAACTGGTGTAATCTTAACAGGCTTTTTGACGGCCTTGGAAAGATTGGCGTGAATGGTTATGATTGAGACATCTTCAGTATGGGTTGGAATAGCAGAAACTTTTTCAAACAAAATTTGTCGACTGTCCATTAGGCCTTGGATGCCTTTCTTCAGTAACGGACAATCAAACGGCAGAGAGTAACAACAATAGCAGTCTTCTTTACATCCCGGGAAGATCCCGACCCTTAACAGATTCAGCTTGATGGTTAACAATGGAGTTATCAGATCATTGACATCAGCAACATACAAATCTTCTTCAATGGCATTGACATTTCGGCCGTGCTTCGGCATGGGAGCAGATATCACATTAGGCTTCTCCAGAGCGTCAAACTCCACCTCCTTCGCCTCTATCAGGTCTTGGATTTTATGCTTGAGTGCCCAACAATCATTGGTGTCGTGCCCGACACTGTCAGAATGGTATGCGCATTTAGCATTAGGATGATAATGCGGAGATGACGTATTCACATTTTTTGGTGCCTCTTTGATAGTGGCGAGATTCAACTTTAACAGATGGGGAAGCACTTGCGCTGGAGTCATATTAATGCGGGTGAACTGCCGTTGTGGCCGTTCCACCCGTTGCTGATTTTGTCTGGACTGGTTATAGCGAGGCTGCTCACTTGAAGGGTTTTGAATCATTACGGCCCCCGCGGTCGGCCGGCGCTCAATCTTCCCTGCTCTTCTTTGGGAGTATACCACAGCCGTTTCCTTCTTGAAAGGTTTCTTCTCAACACTTGCAGCAACACCCTTCTGAATCTTCCCTGACTTGATGCCAGCTTCTATTCTTTCGCCTGTTAAGATCAAATCGGTAAACCCCGCAGAAGAGTTACCAATCAGATGATTGAAAAATGGCCCAGATAGGGTCCCTAGAAACATATCAACAAGTTCACGGTCGGTTAAAGGAGGTTGCACCCTGCCAGCCAAATCCCTCCATTTTTGTGCATATTCTTTGAATCCTTCGCCTGTTCCCAATGACATACCCTGAAGTTGGGTACGCGTAGGAGCAAGGTCAGAATTGTACTGATATTGTTTGTAGAAGGCGGTGGCCAAGTCTTCCCAGTTTCGGACGCTGGTTCCCTCTAGCTGATAAAACCACTCTAGTTGAGCCCCAGAAAGGCTGTCTTGAAAGAAATGGATCCAAAGGTTCTTATCTGCCGTATAAGGTTGGATCTTTCTTACGTAGGACCTGAGATGCATTTTTGGACAAGACAGCCCATCATACCTCACAAAAACTGGCACTTTGAACTTTGGGGGAATCACAATCCCGACAACTAAACCCAAATCTTCGAAATCCAAACCCGGCACCCTTTGTAGCTCCATGGCAGCCAACCTGTCTTCTAAACCTTTGTACTTATCATCAGCCGGAGGGTATTGTTGATCAGAGTAGTCTTCATCCTCTTCGACCTCTTCTTCTTCCACATCGGACTCGGAAGGTACCGCAGCCCCACCTCCTTTACTGGTTCCTTCATCAGAAGTAGGAGGAAATTCAAGCACTCTCCTGGCCTCTCTGTCAAATCTTCTCCCTAAAGTAGCCACCCCGAGTCTCTTTTTCTTCTTTTTCATTGGGTCTTTATTCCCCAGCAAGGTCTTGAGATCCTCCTGACCCTTAGCCAAGGTCATCAGGAGTTGCTGGAACTGTGCATTTTGAGCTTGTAGGTCTTTGACTGTTTGCTCGAGATCCATCCTACTGAAATAAACAGCAGACAGATAAGGAAACCTGGAGTGAGACCTGCTTATGCACATGATGAATGATATGCTTATGTATGCAATGCATTCAAGGATTTAGAACATTCAAAATTGTTGCAGACAAAGAAGAACGCACGTCATATTAATAAGAAGAAATTTGTTAGTACATAAATGCCCCATGGGCCAAATATTACAAAAACAACTTCTCAAGGTAAAAAGACATTGCGCATCCTCTTTGGTGCGATGTAGGTGTTGAGGGCCTCTTGCTCATGGAGTCGGCGGGTAAGCTCTAGAACCTTCTTCTCACTGGCGTAGAAGCTAGCTTCAAAAGTGTTTCGTTCCTCCTTGAGCTGAATCCAACTTTTCTGCATTTCCTCCCACGATGTAGGCATGTCAGGATATAGGATGGTGTAGGGAACCTCTCCTTCCTTGACGGGCTCTTTAATCACAGGGAGAACATGAGGATAAGGCATCATTAGACTCTGGGCTCGGGCTCGTACCCACTTGAGGTAAGGTTCAAGAGGGATGGAGTTCTTGTGTCCCAGAGTCTTGCTATCAACCTTGTTGGGCCTCCCCCAAGCTCTGATGAATCTTTGGCAAAGTCCTTGCGCATCATTATCGAAGTCAAAAACTAGGTCAGGAATCAACATGTCGTGAGGGCCATCCCTCCGTGCATATCCAAATTGCCTCAAAGCCAGGCAAGGGTTGTAGGTGATACCTCCTCTGATTCCAAGTAAAGGAACATTAGGAAACTCTCCACAACGATCGACGATGATGACATTTTCTCTGGACCGAGAACACCAATGTACATCAGAGTGAGTAAGAGTCATCAACCGTTAGGACCACCTTGAGCCTTGATCATTCTTTAAGACAGATTGTGGAAGGTGCAAAATAAACCACCTTGCAAGGAGAGGAGTACAGCACATGAGAACACCCCTCTTTCTCATTGTTCGTGTGTAAAATGAGTGAAGGATATCCCCAAGCAATGTTGGTATTGGATTTCTGGACAAGAAGATTTTGACGGCGTTGACATCTACCAATTGGTCAGAATTTGGGAACAAGACCAACCCATAGATAAGGAGTGCCACAATCTCTTCAAAGGCTTGTAGGTCCAATGAATTCCAACACTCTTGTGCCTTCTCAAACAAGAATTTTGCTAAGAATCCTTTGACACCGCTTCTGGTTTCCCAATGCCCCTTGATGTCAGAAGGTTGTAGATGTAATGCTCGAGCAACATCTTCAGGCTTTGGTTCCTTTTCCGTACCGTTGAAGGGTAGTTGATTAAGGATAGGAATTCTCAGGAGTTGAGAAAACTCCTCCAAAGTGGGCACCAACTGGTAATCGGGGAAAGTGAAACAGTGGTGAAGAGGGTCAAAGAACTGGAATAGCACTTTCATCATGTCTTCTTCAATGTTGGTGTTGACTAAGCTGAGCAGTCTACCATGTCTTTCACTGAAGGATGAGCTTTCCGGAATTCTTGAGGTGAGCTCCTTGAGTTGAGGAGAGATTCTCACAAGGTTGACTTGGATGGTTTTTCTGCGAGGAATTTCCATGACCTACAAAACAAGAACAAAGATGAAGATCTAAACCATTGAAGTGGTTAGTGAATGCATATGATGCTTTATGATGTTTATGATGTATGCACAAACATATGTACAAGCAAATCACACCAAACCCTAGTTTCAGGCTTGCATGAGGTTTCATAGGTAAGTACCCTCTTGAGTGTAGTTGGCTTAAAAACCTGTCCTATAAATAGTAACCGGGTTCTAAGGAGCTCAATATCACTGGATTGTTTTCATTGTTCATTGTTTTGGTTTAGCCGCTTAACTAGCGACCAAAATATTCCAAGAAAACAACCCTCAATGAGTGTAGTATCGAGTATCTACCAACTTCGGACTGAACCAAAGCCGGTCATCTCACTACCCCTAATAAAAGGCCAAGATGGTCAAGTAAGGTTCTAGGTCATTAGTGCTTAGTGACATCACTCAGCGGCCCCGTACTCTCCTTGATTGAACTCAAGGGTTACCGGTACTCACAAATATGTCGCACTAATATAGCTATTGCTTCGACCGTGTCGGTATACCCCGCACAGTTTCCACAATGTATTGCTATCTATGAATGTTTCCCCAAATCCGGGTATAGGATTGCAAACCCAGACAAGAGAGCCAAGATATAAAGCAATCAAAACAAACAATTTAATCATGCAAGAGGGTGATCTAAGCCCTAAGGTTACTCCACTTTTAAAAAAATCCCCAGCAGAGTCGCCAGTTCTGGTATACGGTGGGAGAACTGACTATGGTTTTGCGTTTGTTTTCGCAAATGTTTCGGTTGAGCAAGAGTCGCCACCGACTTTTTATTTTATCCTAAGGAAAGGTTTAAAAAGCACAGCAAAAACCTTTGAGATATTTTCTTGGGTTCGGGGAGTAGATTATAGAAAGGGAAGGTATTAGCACCCTTTCTATCCATGGTTATCCATGGGCTCTTAGGTACTTGCTTAGATCAACTTGCCTTGGTTTTCAATTGTTTGAAATGGTGCTTTGTGCGTGGTTTTGAAAATGTTTTGAAAAAGATGCCTTGTCTAGGCTACCCTTGTAACAATTCTTTACTCGAATGTTTTACAAAAGGTGTTTGTCTTTTTGAAAAGATGTTTCAAGGTTTTTTTGAAAGTTTGTTTTGAAAGTGTTTGTGAAGTGTGGTTTGAAAAATAGGCAAGTGTTTTTGTTTTGTAAGTTGACAAGTACTTAAGAGCCATCTACCCTAAAGTTCTCAAAGATTTTTGCTATGTTTAACCCTTTTAACAATTTTGTTCCACCATTGCATTTGGTGGACAATCTTGTGTTAGGATGTGAAAGGGACGGGCGCGGGTCATCGTTTAGACCATAATTGCAATGGTGCCAAGTATCTTTGGGCAATTTTCCTTTAAGGGACTTGATCATTTTTTAGGCAACTTTCCAAAGCGTCATCGAGGGACTATGATCATTTGAATTGTGTTTGTTTTGCCCAAAGAGACCTAACATACAATATGGCCCATTTATTGAAGGCAACAAGTGGAATACCCTAGGGGTGCAAGTGTGATAAGTGTTGTCCATTTTCATGCTTTGATTATCTTGAAATTAGGTCAAACTATTTTGTTGTTTTTATTTGCATACAAACCCTAATTCTATCATGGTATATTTAGAAAACTTTAAAGTGCGAAAATTAAAGTTCCTAAGCTATTACAACACAATATGGGAAGGGGGGTACAAATGTTCAAATGGGGGGTATTTGACAAGGAATTTAAACCTAGCTATTACATCAATTTGGAATTATTTACAAGATAATTGATTGCACAAATTAAATGGAAATAAAATAAGTATGCAAGATGCAAAAAGGTTTTTTTTTATATGTATGAAAAAAGTATTTTTATATGTCAGAATAAAATAAAATGAAAAGTATTATTTTTTTGAGTATTTTATGTTTAGGGTAAAACCCTAATTTATTAAGTAAATATATTAATTATTTAATATGTACAAATATTTATCAATTATATACAAAATAAAATAAAAATGAAGTATATTTTTCAAAAAGGTATTTTTACTATCAAATATTAATAAAAATAAAAATGTATATATTTTTGTATTTTTGCCCTAAATATTCTAATAAATATATATGTATTTGTATTATTTACTAAATATATATTATATATATAAAATAATAATATTTAATATTTTATAAAAAAAGGTATTTTTGATATAAAATGTTTTCAAGGGAGAAATAAAATAAAAATCAGAAATAAAATAAGTTTGCATTATTTTTGGTATTTTTAAATAAAAGTGTTTATTTATTTATTTATGTACAAAAAAAACTATTCTAAACAAATAAATTCCTATAAATTCAAAAATGGTGTGAAAAATATTTTTTATATTTTTAATATTATTAGCAAAAATAAATAAGTCAGAATAAAAAGGAAAAGTCAAAAAATCATTAAAATAAGCAAAATGGGCTCAGGGGGTGTAAAAGCAAAAAGGGTGTGTAAACAGAAATGACAAATCAAGCCCAGCCCACCAAGTCCTTCTTCAACCTCTGGCCAGAAACAATGTCAAAAACGCGCGCTTTGTTCACGGATTCAAACATCCTGATTCCTGGCTTTTTAATGAAAACTCACAACATCAAAAATGTTCAGCATCAAACAACGAATCCATACATACCAAAAACTTGATCTAACTCTCAAAAATGAGAGAGAATTTCTCCATTCCCAAATCTTAACCTAATTTTTTATCAATGTTCAGACATCAAATTCTCATGACACACGTAACATAAATGAAAACTAACTACATGGGCATGTTCAGGGCTATGAATGTAACATATTTTCTTCACAAACCTAAAGCTAACAATGCCTGGATAGAGAGATACGAATTCATGAACTTACCTGTTCAGTTGAAGTTGTATCTGATGATTGAGGTACTTTCAGTGCAAGGTGATGATTGGTACAACTTTCTTGAGGTCCAGGGATGCTATTCCAAGTTTTACTTTGCTTTGAAACTAGCTGAATCGTGTTATGGAACTTCAACTGCAAAACAAGAAAATGAAAATGGCCAAACTGATTAGAGGAGTTACAGTCCACTTCTAATGCTTTGGATAGTTTGCATTGATGGTAGGGAAGGTGTTTGAAGTGGTTTTAGCAAGAATGCACGATGGAAATGAGTTGTGGGATTCAATCTGCAGCAGGCCCTGTTTTTGTGCAGTTCAATGGTGATTTTGTGAATGAGAGTGTTTGGGACTTGGTTGGCTCGTGTTCTAGCTCAGAATGGATGTCTTGAATTTGTTTGATAACTTTTCTTAAGGCTTGGTTTGTTGAGATGAAAGTTGTTGGATGATATGCTATGTTTCTTACACTTTAAGCAACAAAAGGCAACTTGGTGTTCTAGACTGATGCAGGCCCCCAAGCTATGCTGCTAACCTTCCCCTTGATCAGTGTGTTTAGTCCATAAACTTGTGCCAAAGAGATTTCAAATGTACTTGCTTGGATTTGCAATTTGACATAAAGTGCAACTTTATCAAAATGGATATATTGCTTTTTCTAAAAATGGATTAAACCTTTATGCAATGCTTGAACACATAGAATATGGTCTTGGCACAAAGAGTTTGCATTAAATTTATGAGTGTAAAAGAGATTTAGGGCCTGTAATCAAGAAATGCATGCTGATTTGAAAATTGCCTAAGTGTATGAACATGGAAATTGGCCATAACAAAAGTGAGTTTTTCCCATATTGCAAAATTCGATTCTCTCAAACCATGAGGTTGTTTGATGAGTTCTTGGAAATTTTGGAAAGCTTGGAATGTGTACTACAATCAACCTTTGAAATGAAAATTGAAATTCCAAGTGGAAGTATGTGAAAAATGGTCTTGAAGTTAGGCAAAAATCCTGCCTAAAATAGGTCAAATTTTCTCTAAGTTAAGAATGGTTTGGTACCCTTGTTCCAAAAATTGTAACTTTAGCTACAAGCTTCTTTTGGGAAAACTTTGTGAATCAAAGTTGTAGATTATGCAATAGTCTACAACTTTCATGTTTTGACTTTTGCTTGAATCCAAATGAATCTTGGTGAGAAAGTGGGGCAAAGTTAGGAAAAAATTAGGGTTTTTCATAACTTAGAAAAATTCTAAGTTATGAAAAATCTTCATTTCAAACCCTAATTTGCAATTCTTGATTTCTTGATGAACAAGTTTCATGATTTGGCATGTTTTGATGAAAAATGAATCTTGACTCTTGATTTTGACCAAAAAGTCAAAGTTTGACTTTTCAGTATACAGTCAAAATTTATCAATTGACTGGGAAATTCAACTGTCAATCTTGTGCATTTGGGATCTTTTGAGCTTGTTGAGCATGTCAAGATAATTCCATGGTGTCCTTGAGTCCATATGTCAGCTTGGTTTGCCATTGGCTAGGTCAAACAGTCAAAAATTGCCTTTGTGCAGTCAAAACCCTAAAAATGACCATTTTGCCCTTTTGGTGATCTGATCAAATTTCTTGTGGAATTGTGACCCAAACTTGATCAAATGGTCCATGTGAGTTCATAATGTTGATGTGGGTCAATTTCCATGAGGTTTGACTGTCAATTAGCCACAATTGACTTTTTCCCCAATACAGTTGATTTCTAGGTCAACTGTCCAATTGACTGGGCAAAATTTGGAATCAAGACTTGAAACTTGGCATGGATAAACTTGGGAGTCCAATATGAAGCATGAAAGTCATCTTAGGCAATTTTGGTCAAAACATCTTTGTGCAAACATAAACCCTAATTTGGGTCAACAGTGCAAGGAGAAGTCTTGAGCAGATGAAACCCTAACTGGATCTTGAGTTCCAAGGGCTTTGTGATGAGAAATGTTGAGAAAATGGGAGGGAAAATTTTGGGGTACAACATCATCACATAACTCCTTTATCATTTTATTTTTCAGATCGGACCCTTTGTCTGTAATGATACTTCTAGGAACCCCATATCTACATATAATATTTTTCTTGATGAATCGAGTAACCACTTGTCTTGTCACATTTATGTAGGATGTAGCTTCTACCCACTTGGTGAAGTAATCAATGGTAACTAGTATGAACTTGTGTTTGTTGGAGGCTTTTGGTTCGATCATTCCTATCATATCAATTCCCCACATTGAAAATGGTCAAGGAGAACTTAGGACATTCAAAGGAGTCGATTGCACATGCATTTTGTCGGTGTAGATTTGGTATTTGTGACATGTCTTTGTATAATGATAGAAATCATCTTTCATCGTCAACCAATAATAACCTACTCGTAATATCTTTCTGGCCATGGCATGTCCGTTTGTATAAGTTCCGAAAGTACCTTTGTGGATTTCTCTCATAAATGTATCCACTTTATGTTTCTCCACGCACCTGAGCAACACCATATCATAGTTTCTTTTATATAATACTTCACCATTAAGAAATAATTTTGAAGGTAGCTTTCGCAAAGTTTCTTTGTCAATCACATAGGTATTTTCTGGATATTCTTGTTTCTCAAGATACCTTTTGTTGTCATAGAACCAAGGCTTGTTATTTGGTTCTTCTCCAATAGCAAGGCAATGTACAGGTTCTTCAAAATGTCTGATTGTAATGCGTGGTTCATGGTTTGGCCACATTATCTTGAACATGGCTGATAAAGTTGCCAAGGCATCTGCCATCTGATTTTCTTCTGGCGGGATATTCCTGAATGTAATCTTGGTAAATTCTGTAGCTAGCTTCAAAACATGATCTCGATATGGAATCAATCTAGGATGTTTAGTGTCCCATTCACCGTTGACTTGGTATATGACTAACGCTGAGTCTCCAAACACTTCGAGATGTTTAATTCTTAGATCAATATCGGCTTTTAAACCCAAGATACAAGCTTCATATTCCATAATATTGTTGGTGCAGTCAAAACATAACCTTGCAGTATAAGGTTTATGAAAATTCTTCGGGGAAGTCAAAACTGCTCCAATACCGTGCCTTAGTGCATTTGAAGCCCCGTCAAACATGAGTGTCCAACATGACCCTGGTAAAGGTCCTTCGTCGGGCCCTAGTATTTTGTAGTCACCTATAACCATGAAGTCTTCGTCTGGAAATTAGAACTTCATTGGTTGGTATTCTAGCACTGGTTGATGATCTAGATGGTCAGCCAGTACACTACCCTTGATGGCCTTTCGAGTAACATATTGGATGTCATACTCTAAAAGTAACATCTTCCATCAGGCAATTCTTCTTGTAAGAGCTGGTTTTTCGAACACATACTTTAAAGGATCCATTCTTTCTATTAACCACATGGTGTAAGTTAACATATATTTCCTTAATCTTTTAGTAGCTCAAGCCAATGCACAATAAGTTTTCTCGAGAAGCGAGTACCTGGTTTCACAGTCGGAGAATTTCTTGTTAAGGTAGTAGATTTCATGCTCTTTTCTACCCGTTTCATCATGCTGTCCTAATATACATCCCATTGAGCTTTCAAGAACTGTTAGATACATGATGAGCGGTCTTCCGGGAACTGGTGGCATCAAGATTGATGCCTCTTGTAAATATTGCTTTATTGTATCAAAAGTCATCTGAAAATCCTCGTTCCACACTACAGTTTGATATTTTCGAAGTGATTTTAATATAGGCTCGCACATAGCAGTTAGGTGCAATATGAACCTTGAAATGTAATTCAATTGTCCTAAGAAACCACAAGCCTCTTTTTTTGTCCTTGGAGCCAGAATCTCTTGTATGGCTTTCAACTTGTCCGGATCTACCTTAATAACATGTTGACTTACGACAAAACCCAGTAGCTTGGCTGACCCGACACCAAATGTACATTTGTTTGGATTCAACCTCAGTTTAAACTTTAGTAGTCGCTCGAATAATTTCTGTAAGTGTATGATGTGATCCTCCTCTGTATGAGATTTGGAAATCATATCATCTACGTACACTTCCACTTCTTTATGAATCATATCATGGAATAGTGTGACCATATCCCGTTGATAAGTTTCCCCTGCATTCTTTAGACTGAAAGGCATCACCTTATAACAGAAAGTTCCCCAAGGTGTCATAAAAGTAGTATTTTCTATATCCTCGTGTGCCATTTTGATTTGATTATAACTTGAGAAACTATCCATGAAGGAGAACACTGAAGCTTGAGCTGTATTATCCACCAAAACATCTATGTGAGGTAACGGGAAATCGTCTTTGGGACTTGCTTTGTTTAGATCATGATAATTTACACACATGCGTACCTTGTCGCCCTTCTTGGGCACTGGTACGATGTTAGCTATCCAAGGTGGATAATCTACCACCGCTAAGAACCATACATCGAATTGTTCAAGGACTTCTTCTCAAATCTTATTAGACATGTCTGGACGGGTTCTTCCGAGCTTCTGTCTAACCGTAGAACAACCATCCTTGAGAGGTAGTCTATGCACAACAATATCTGTATCTAATTGTGGCATGTCTCTGTAAGACCATGCAAATATATCCACATATTTGCGTAACAATTTGATCAGTCTTTCTTTGACGCTTTTCTCCAATGTTCCCCCTAGCTTGATCTCTTTAGGATCCTCCTTTGTGCCAAGGTTAATGATCTCAATTGATTCTTGGTATGGTTGTATGTTTTTGTCTTTTTTCTCTTTCTTCCTTGCTAATTCTTCAGAGAGTTCAAGATCTTCATCATCTTCCTCTTTCGCTTGGTTGATGGGTGCATCAAAATTATATCGGATAACGGTAGTAACGTTATCGGTGATTTTAGGCATGGATCTGCACATTTATCATGTTTTGGTGCAGTTTTAGTTTGTGAAGGTGGAAAAATGCATATGAAGAAAAGTTTTGCCATTTTTAAAAAAAATATAAGAGATAAATGCAAGAGAAGGACAAGGATCTTAATTGAATGCGAAATATAACTTTTTATTAATTGCAAATACTGTTTGAAGCAAATTGGGGGACCCTTACAAGCTACCCCTATGCCTCGGGCTTGACACAGGTTCTTTCAAAAACAAGAAAAATTACTTTGGAAAGATAAAGATCTCTAGAATCTCCACGACTGTCCAATTCTTGAGCTCTTCGCATGGAGCACATTCATGGATGAAATTAGACGCTCTCTTGGTGTTGCTTTTATTATATATCATCGCCACTTGTCCACCATGCTCTGTTCCTTTGTTGATGAAGGTTTCCTGGATAAAAGGAAATTGTTCTTGCCTTTCAGGGTAGCCTTTGATGATTCATAGCCCAAACTAAAACAATTCTTTTTCTCAGGTATCTCCACAAGTTTACCCCAACCTTTAGAGGTACCATATTCCAGAGCCGTTTGCAAGTCTCTCCACAAAGTCACAATAGGTTTCTTGATTTTTTCCACTGGTAGGGTTACCATTGAAGCAACCTCTAAGACCTGAAACAGTGTTGCTATACAGTCTTCATCAGCACTGATGTATTATTAGGACTCTATGTGACTTACAAAGACGTCTGTTAGAACAAAGTTTGGTTCTAATCATATCTTAGAGTTTTGATGATAACAATGAAATAAATTTTGTGATATTTATTTTATACTCTGACTTGTATGCTCTCTAAGTTCAGATGATGTTCTGACTCACGCATCTTAGAAAGAAACAGGATTCTACGCAAGTATAAAGCAAACTCGGAATGAAGAGAAATCCTAAGCAACCTCGGATAGAAGCACGCTGAAAACAACATCTGATAAATATAAGATTAAAGAAAACTCTGATGAACACATATTGAAGAATACTCTGATAGAAGAAAAGATCAAGTAAACTCTGAAATGGAAACGCTGCAAGCAAACACTTCAACTTCCAAAGACAAGATCTGAAAGTATCGTTGGTTATTAAATGCTAAGACGACTAACGCACTCAAGTGTACTACATGCACGAGCATTGGAAACATAAATACCAAGCCTACTCGCTACACACAACATGCATCATTTCAAACACGCTTCATTAAATTCATGCACTATCATCAAGGCATTAACGGTCAAGAATTGGAAGCTATATATAGAAGACCTTTTGTTTCAAAGAAATGTTACTGACTTACGTGAAATATACTTACGCTCATTGTTTTCGTACTTGTAAAATAATACTGTATAGTGGGTAGATCTTAAGTATTAGGCAACAATCTTAGTGATAAATCACAGTTGTGATAAAGCTTTTTAGAAGCAAATCCGTTTCACTACTTTTAAGAGATAATTTTGTAAGTGTTCCTTGAGAGACCATCTGGGTCAGATTTCTCAAGAGGGCTAGGACTAGTTGAGTCTTAGAGGTGTTAGTCACTTGCAGTTGGCTTGTGAATTGTATTATTAGTCACACCAGTTTGGTTGTGCATTTGTAATCAGTTTGATTATAGTGGATTAAGTCCTCGTTGAGAGAGGCGAAATCACCTTGGCGGGTGGACTGGAGTAGTTTGAGTTTCAAACGAACCAGGATAAAAATACCAGTGTCCTTCCATTAGTATTGTGCTAGAAAAAGAAAAACTTATTTAACGCCCCCCCCCCCCCTTCTAAGTGTTTTCTCAACCTTCAATTGGTATCAGAGCACTAGTTCTGGGTGCAAACACATAACAGTGTCAGAAAAAGATCCAGAAGGAAAACACTATGTCATCTGAACAAAACAACAACAACTGCACCAAACCTCCTGTGTTTAATGGAGAAGACTTTGAATATTGGAAGGATAGACTAGAAAGTTTCTTTTTAGGTCATGAGGCTGATCTATGGGATTTGGTCCTAGACGGGTACACTCATCCAGAAGATAAAGACGGAAACAAAATTGACAGAAGGAACATGGATAAACAATAAAAGTTAGATTTCAAGAATCACCACAGAGCCAGAAACATCTTTCTGAACGCTATCCCTAAAAATGAATATGAGAAAATCACCAACAGAGATACGACACATGACATGTTTGAATCCCTCAAGATGACTCATAAAGGAAATGCTCAAGTAAAAGAGACAAAAGCTCTGGCTCTTGTTCAGAAGTATGAAGCATTCAAAATGGAAGAAAATGAGTCTATTAAAGCTATATTCTCGAGATTCCAAACTCTGATTGCTGGTCTAAGAGTTCTGAATAAATGATACACCAAGGCAGACCATGTTAAGAAAATTATCAGAAGTTTACCCAGAAGATGGGCACCTATGGCCACTGCATTCAAAGTGTCAAAAGATCTGAATGACGTTTCCCTTGAAGAACTTATCAATGCTTTAAGGAGTCACGAGATAGAACTTGATGAACATGAGCCTCAGAAGAAAGGTAAGTCTGTAGCTCTTAAATTCATTAAAAAATTTGAAACTAACGCTTTTCAGGCAGAAGAAGGAAACTCTGAAGATTTTGCATCAAAAGAAGACGAGTTATCTCTGCTCTCCAAAAGAATCAGATGTGGAAGCATAGACATAAGAAGTTCAGGAACTACAAGAGGTCAGAAGATAAACCAGAATCTTCTGGACATAAGAAGTCAAGCAGAAGAGATATAGTTTGCTATGAATGCAAAGAACCTGGACACTACAGAAGGGGTTGTCCTAAGCTGCAAAGAGAAAGACCAAAGAAAAAGTTTGGTAGAAAGAAATGCATGATGGCCACTTGGGATGATTCAGAATCTTCTGAAGCTGAATCTGACTCAGAAGATGTACACGCTAATCTAGCATTTATGGTTACCACAACAGATGACTCAGACTCAGACTCAGAACCAAAAGAGGCATTCTCTGAATTTTCTATAATTGAACTTGCTGAAAGCTTATCTGAACTGCTTGAAAACTACAGTAAACTCAAAATCAAATACAAGAAACTCAAAAAGAATCTTGCATCTGATTTTGAGAAACTTGAAACAGAAAACTCTATACTTAAAGAAAACATTTTTAAACTCAAAGAGGATGTTCAAAAATTTGAAAAGAATTCTATTTAAGATTCCACTTCAAGTTCAAAAGATATTCTGAAAGAATATGACTCCAGTTTTCAAACGTTTCTTGCTAAAAGCATAGATAGAAGCAAAATGGCTTCAATGATCTATGGTGTTAGTGGAAATGACAGAAGAGGTATTGGATATAAATCTCCCAGAGGGAAAGAAATATATAAACCTAATCCCATTGAGGAAATGGTTATATCATATAAACCACTACACAAACAATTTAATTTTGGGCATACACATGATATCAAATACACTTCTCACTCTGAAAATTCTTATGCAAAATCAAAGTTCAATCTAAACTATAGAAACTCTAACCAAAAAGGACCCAAAAAGAAATGGGTACCTAAGGAGAAAATAATCTATGTTGCAGATGTCCTTAACAACTCAGTTGAAACACCAGTCATGGTACCTGGACTCTGGATGCTCGCGTCATATAACGGGAAGAAAGTCTATGTTCCAAAGTCTGGAAATTAAATCTGGAGGTGATGTCAAATTTGGAGGAAATCAAAAAGGAAATATTATTGGTTCTGGAACCATTGGAAACAGTAACCTTCCCTTTATAACTAATGTTCTGTTAGTAGAAGGATTAGCGCATAACTTGTTGTCCATAAGCCAATTAAGTGACAACGGTTATGACATTATATTTAATCAAAAATCCTGTAGAGCTGTTAGTCAAAAATATGGAACAATCCTTTTTACTGGCAAGAGAAAGAACAACATCTATAAAATTAATCTTTCTGATCTTAAATCTCAAAACGTAAAATGCCTTATGTCTGTTAGCGACGAGCTATGGGTCTGGCATAGAAGATTGGGACATGTTAGCATGAGAAGAATATCTCAAATTAACAAACTCAATCTGGTCAGAGGACTTCCAAATCTGAAGTTCAACTCAGAAGCTCTGTGCGAAGCTTGTCAGAAAGGAAAATTTTCAAAACCTTCTTTTAAGTCAAAAAATTTTGTTTCTTCCTCTAGGCCATTGGAACTTCTTCATATTGATCTTTTTGGACTAGTTAAAACTGCATCCATCATAGGAAAGAAGTAAGGATTGGTCATTGTTGATGACTACAGCAGATGGTCATGGGTTAAGTTTTTAAAACACAAGGATGAGTCACATTCTGTGTTCTTCGACTTCTGCATCCAAGTTCATAATGAAAAAGATTTTAGAATCATAAAAGTTAGAAGTGATCATGGAGGAGAATTTAAAAATCATTATTTTGAAAAGTTTTTTTAAAGAAAATGGCACGATTTCTCTTGTCCTAAAACTCCCCATCAAAATGGAGTTGTAGAACGAAAGAATAGAACTTTACAAGAAATGGCCAGAACCATGATCAATGAAACTAATATGGCTAAACACTTTTGGGCAGAAGCAGTGAACACATCATGTTACATTCAAAGTAGAGTCTCTATAAGACCTATTCTTGAAAAGACTCTTTATGAATTATGGAAAAACAAAAAACCCAACATTTCATATTTCCATCCTTTTGGATGCACTTGCTATATTCTGAATACTAAAGATAATCTGAACAAGTTTGATTCTAAGGCTCAAAAGTGCTTTCTGCTTGGATATTCTAAACGCTCAAAAGGCTATAGGGTATACAACACAGAAACTCTGATTGTTGAAGAATCAATCAAAGTCAGATTTGATGATAAGCTTAGCCAGCAAAAGCCAAAGCAAAATGAAAATTCTACAGGTACAGAAGATCACCTTACAAACTCTGAAGAGTCAGAAGCAAAAGACATCTCAGAAGATCCTCCTATTGAAAATGCTCTGGAAAATCTAAGAATTTATGAACATTCCTCACAAAATAAATTCCCCAGAATCACATCAGCACACCCAGAAAATGTGATTATAGGAAAGAAAGAAGATCCCACCAGAACAAGATCCTCCTTCAGAAACAATGAAGAATCATTGTTTGGATTGGTCTCTCTGATTGAGCCAACTTCAATAGATGAAGCTCTGCAAGATAATGATTGGATCCTAGCTATGCAAGAAGAAGTAAATCAATTTTCAAGAAATGATGTGTGGGATCTTGTTCCAAAACCAAAATGATTTAATATCATTGGAACTAAATGGGTCTTCAGAAACAAGCTGAATGAACAAGGAGAGGTTGTCAGAAACAAAGCACGACTGGTTGCTCAGGGTTATAGTAAACAAGAAGGAATTGATTATAATGAAATCTTTACCCCAGTCGCCAGATTAGAATCAATTAAATTGTTAATTTCTTTTGTTGTTCAACACAACATCTCATTATATAAAATGGATGTTAAAAGTTCCTTTTTAAATGGTTACATAGAAGAAGAAGTTTATGTCCACCAACCTCCAGGTTTTGATGACTCAAAATTTCCAGAACATGTTTTCAAACTGAAAAAGTCTCGGTACGGTCTGAAACACGCTCCCAGAGCTTGGTATGAACGTCTGAGTAACTTTCTTTTAGAAAAGAATTTTACCAGAGGCAAAGTGGACACAACTTTATTCAGAAAAACATTTAAAAATGACATTTTAATCCGTCAAATATATGTTGATGATATTATTTTTGGAACTTCTAATGTCTCTCTTGGAAGAGAATTCGCTGAATCCATGCAGGATGAATTTGAGATGAGCATGATGGGAGAACTAAAATTCTTTCTGGGAATTCAAATAAATCAAACCCCAGAAGGCACCTACATACATCAGACAAAGTATGTCAAAGAACTTCTGCAGAAATTCTAGCAATCAGAAAGTAAAGAAGCAAAGACCCCAATGCATCCCACATGCATTCTGGGAAAAGATGAGGTAAGTAAGAAGGTAGATCAGAAACTCTATAGAGGTATGATTGGATCTCTTCTCTATTTGACTACATCTAGACCAGATATTCTATTCAACGTATGTTTATGTGCTAGATTCCAATCAGATCCTAGAGAATCTCAGTTAACTGCTGTTAAGCGAATTTTGAGGTATCTGAAAGGTACTACTAACCTTGGACTGTGTTACAGAAGATCCAAAGATTTTAATCTAGTAGGTTATTATGATGGTGACTTTGCTGGAGATAGAATAGAATGCAAAAGTACCTCTAGAAGCTGTCAGTTTCTGGGTGATAACGCCATCTCATGGTACAGCAAGAAGCAAGCCACTATTGCATTATCAACCACTGAAGCTGAATATATATCTGTTGCTGGATGTAGCACTCAGATAATCTGGATGAAGAGCCAGTTGAAATATTATCATCTATATGAAAGTAAGATTCCTATGTTCTGTGATAATACCTCTGCTATCTGTCTTTCTAAAAATCCCATCCTACTTTCTAAGGCAAACATATAGAAATTAAACATCATTTCATAAGGGAATACATTCAGAAGGGAATTTTAAACTTAAATTTTGTAGACACGGACCATCAATGAGCTGACATTTTTACTAAATCCCTTGCTAAAGATAGATTCAAATTCATTATGAAAAACATCGGCATGGAATTTTGTCCTGAATGAAAATATTTTTTTCTTCTGTGTTTCCAAAATGTCCTGAAATGAATATTCTGATTGACTACTCTTCAGAAGTTAGAAGAGGAGTTACATCATAAGCCATTCATCAAGTTCTGAAATGTGTCTAATGTTTCATTACTAGAATGGTCATAAGTTCATTATATTAAACCAGTTGTCTCACGCTACCCTCAGAAGTTGAACGCGTGTTTCAATTCTGAAAGGTCACGCATGTATGCACTGCTATTGAGACGTCGCTCCTAGGTAACTGTTTAGATTTAATCAAAATCACGCACCCCTTTAAATGTAAAATCTCATTAATTATTTGTAATTATTATGTTTTTAAATCGTTTAAAATTCTTAAACTGCTCATTAATTTAAAGATTCTTTTTAGCTATAAATACCCTTGCAAAATCCCTGTTCTATTTTTCACTCTTTCTCAAACTTCAAACACGTCTACATTTTTGTGCAAACTCTCTCAACTCCCTTCTCAAATTCTAAACCTAAACGTTTAAATGGCTTCATATCCATCTCCTTCCTCAATAATTCCTATGTCCTCAAGCAGCGCTCAACAAGCAGAAAGGTATGTTACTCCTGAGAGAACAATGCTGATTCAAGTGGATAGTTTAGAAGTGATGGCTGAACTTATGGTAAATTTTGATAATCTGAAGGAAAATGGGTTTGACTTGCTCCCAGCCGTGGAGTTCCAAGGTTGGAAAAACTTCTTTGATCGTCTTGTTGGAACAATATTCCCTCATCTAGTTAAGGAATTATGGATTCATGCTATTGCTTCCCCAAAGGTCATCCTTTCGTTTGTCATGGGAAAAGAGATTTCTATAACTGAGAATCTCATCAGGAAGCTTCTAGGTTTTGAAGGACATAGCGTTACTGGAATCTCTAGTGGACGAACAAATATGTCCAAGGTTTATGCTGAAATCTTTATTTCTAGGCAAGCTTCAAACAAGGTCAGAGACTTGAAGAACTATTATAAAATCTGGGCAAGAATCATCCATGGTTGCATTCATCACCAGAAGGAAACTAGATCTCCTGACTACATTAATGCTAATCAACAGTATCTTCTATTCTGTCTTGGAACAAATGTGAAGATTGATCTGCCATACCTTCTGTCCAACCATTTGTGGACGCATGTGAAGGAAACTAGGGAAGCTGAAAGGGTCAGAAACCCTAAATTAAAGAGAAATTGGATCCCTCTGGGAAGACTAATTTCAGACATTCTGATTGAGAATGGTCTGATCGCCCACTTAGAAGATGAAAAATTTCTTGGAGAGTTGGAGCCCACGTGTGGAAAAGCTCTGACCGGGAAGAACCTGCTGAAGAGGAAGCTAATTGAGAAACTTCTGGTGGAACCTACACCATACATCTCAACAACAGTCACCAGCAGGAGAATCCCCATTGAAGATTTTCCTCTGTTCAAATCTGGTGATCATCCGGAGATCATTATGAACTTCATTGAAGCATGCAAAGAAAGTGGTGTCCCCATTGACCCCGCTTGGCTTCAAGGAAGAAATCTCCCTGCACCAGATGTTGTCCTCCAGAATAAGAAAAGGAAAGCTGAAGAAAGCCCCTTTGCTCGACCTCAGAAGAAGAAGAAATATGTAGGTACATCCTCTAAAACCATTTATGTTAATGATTCTATGCGCATGGAAACATCTGCTGAACCTCAAACCCTAGAAAATATAGAAGTTGACATAGACCTAACACAATCCTCTGAGCCCCTAGGTAAAAACCCTAAAATTGACCAAGTATTATCTGACATAGATAATTTTGCTGCTAAGTACCTCAACAAACTCAACCTCAAACTCAAATACCTTCTTCTGTTCCCCACCATCAGAATCCAAATAACCCTGCTCACAACCCTCTACCAACATCCCCTATCAGACCTTTATCACCAAGACCCTCTGAGTCGTATGATGGTTCTTGGAGACTACCTAGAATAAATGTTCCTCTTGCTACACAACCACCATCCTTTATCCTACCCTCTGAAAACATTTTTGCCCTAAATGTATCACCAGCACCTTCTCCTCCTTCTTCACCTCAAACCACAATCATCATCTCTCCTGATGTCACACCACCTTCTTCACCAGCAATTCCCTTACCTTCACCACCAGAACCCTCTTCACCTCTCTCTCTCTAGAACCAACCCTTAGTCCATCCTCATCAGAACCTCCTAAACCCTCTGCCCTTCTGACTTTCTCAGAATTGTAGTTGATCTTGAATCACTATGTTATCTACAAATAAAATCCACCAAAAAGGCCACTCCCAAACCAACCCCAAAACCTGATCAATCAGATGTTCTTGTATGTTGTCAGAATTTCGTAACAGAAATGCAGACGTGGATTGACCTGCTGAAAGCAGACAGTGCCAGCAGCTTGAATCCAGCAACATGTGATTTTATGTGGGACACATTCAGAAGAAAACTCAATGATGAAATCCTCAATTTGCAAGAACTGTGCTATGCTCAGGTTCTTGAGAATTTCACCAAGTATCTTAATACTTTCTTGACAGAAGTGGTAAACATCTGGGATCAAAAGTCTCCACTACAGATTACTGGTGCTCCATTGCCGCCTGCTGATCCCATGGAGATATTAGAGGATGAATCTGAAGATGACGCTGAGTCTGAACCAAATCCTTTGGCCATGACTCTGTATCACCAACCTTTTGCTGAAGCTGCCTCTGAGAAAGTGCCTACTCTGCTGATTGATCATGGCACCTTCCTCACAAATGTTGTGAACTCAGGATCTGCTACTTTTTCTCCAAAGATTGTCTCATCTGAAGCTGCTTCCATTTCTGCTTCACCTTCGCTATTGCTGGACACTTTGAATGAACTGAAGAAGGACAATGAGGCCATCCATGAACTTTTGGATAAAAAAGATGAAACCAACAAGGAAATCTGATCTTGGATGTAGAAACAAGAGGATTCCTCAAATGAAATCAAGAATCTTCTGCTTTCCCTTGTTTCTCGTCGCTCTTAGATTTTATTTCTAATTTTATTTCTTGTTGTTTTTTGTTTTGTTTTGTAACTCTGTTTTCTTTTGAATCCTCAATATATGACTATTTTTGAATTTCTTTATTTTTACTTTTTGATTATGACAAAAAGGGGGAGAAAATAAGATTTTGATCTGATCCATGAAAACAGTTATGGGACTAAGTCACAAACATTTCTAACGAAATACAAAGTTCTTTTTTGTTTAAGAGATATGCAGGAACTCAAGAAACTCTAAAATACTAAGCTCTGAACATCATTAAGAAAAGAATTGCTAAATGTGATACGGTGGCCAGAACAAGGACGTGTTTCCCTTTTTTAAGGAATTGTTGGTTTGCGTGACGCGTTTGTGTTCGCAAAATGTCGCGGTAAGCAAGAGTCGCCACCGATTTTTATTTTATCCAACAAGGAAAGGAAAAAAATCACAGACAAATTCCTTTTTCGAGATATTTCTGAGTACGGGGGGTAGATTATAGAAAGGGAAGGTATTAGCACCCTTTCTATCCGTAGTTATCTACGGGCTCTTAGGTACTTGCTCATCATTTTCAAAAAAAAAATTCTTTGTGTTTGCGTGATTTGAAAAGTTTTTGTTTTGACTTCGATTTAACTCTTGCTTCTGTCTTCAAGAGTGTAATGAAGTGTTTTTGAAAACTTTGTTTCTAAAGGAGTGTAAGTGTGAAAAGCTTGTTTTGATTGAGCAAGTACTTAATAACTAATCTACCTACTCGAAAAAAGAATCGTTCTATGTTTATTTCCTTTAGACAGTGCTATCCCACTATTAGTGAGTAGGTAGCACCTTCGTTGGAGTTTTGAGGGTCAATTCGAAAGGGACGTACGGTCACTAAAGCAATGTTAGGACGTCTTAGTAATAACCCTAATGTCTTAGATCAATTATCCGAGGCAACAATATCCGAGGCAACCTTTCTGAGGCAACTTTGATCTTTGGACAAAAGGACGACCACTAAAGCATCCTATACTCAATGACCGTTTACCGAGGGCAACCAAGTGGGAGTGTACCCTAGGAGTGCGCATGTGCGAGTGATTCAATTTCAGATTATTTATCTTTGCACATGTTTAGGGTTATCTAACTGTTTTAAAGTTTTTCACATACATTCTTGTCATGCATCCTAATATCATACATCTAACAGTTAAATATTTGCGGAATTTAAAGTGCGGAAATTAAACTAAGCTATTACAAGGCTTCGGGTATTTACATAGCCAAAAACAAACCCTTTGAAATTAAAGCGATAAATACAAATAAGCGCCCTAATTAAACTATTACAAACTGTAGGCAGTTACATCAATATGTTGAATAATAAAAATAAAGCGCGCGGGAAAAATTAAGATCGGGAAGAAATTAGTGTTTTGACCCTTCTATCCTAATGAAAAGAGAAAATGTTTTTGTTGTTTTTTAATATTTTTAAGAAAAAGAAAATAATTAAATTAGAAATAAAACCTATTTTTTCTAATTAATTTTAATTATATGCGAAAAGAATTAAAGTTGTCTAAAATTAAAATCTAATTAAATTAACTAATTTTTTAATAAAAATAAAAATCTAGACCTAATTTATGAAAAGTAATATTTTTGTGATTTTTTGATAAAAAAGAAAATAGTTGATTGGTTAGTAAATAAATAAATATAAATTAATTAAAACAAATAAATAAAAAATAGAATGGAGAAGGAGATTTGGGCCTGAGCAATTATGGGGGGTGTGAGAAGCATTTCTGGGCCCAAGAAGAATGTCCACATTTGACTTCCCAGATCACATGCTCTGCGTTTGACTTGGCTTATGATACTCCTCCATTGCTGGATCTTGGATCTGGACAATTGGCCACTTGGCATGTTAGATGGTGAGGCCATATGGTAGACCTTGAGCTTACAAATGCATTGGATCCTGAAAAGAAAATAATATGGAGAAATTGGTGGACCTGGGATTCGAACCCAGGTCCTGAAGCAATTGCCAACGCCATACTCACCAACTGCGCCACTTGTTCAATTTGTATATCAAATAAATAATAATGATAATATGGAAAACAAAGTGGGTTAGTAGAGACCAAAGAAAACGCGCGCTAGATTCAAATATGCCAATGGAACAGTGACACGCAGGTCATCCCTGACCTTGTTCCGTTGGTAAAAGTTCCAAACTTTTACCTACGGACGTTTGTCCGTAGCTACAAGCCTGGTTCACTTCAAAAATCTCCACGGGAACGATAAATGACTTCTAATGCCATGGTTGGACTCGTCTTGTCATTCTGAACATGATGGCACCATTCATGAAGGCTAATTTACCTGCAAGCAAAAACCCTAAAACGGAATCCAAAAACCTAACAATGGCAGTTCTCGATTCAGTCTATGAAAATGCAATTGGGTATTATAGAAAGCTTGCAATTGTCATGGTGAACAAGAATCTATGATTATATTATGCTATACATGCCAAAATTTTGCAAACAGAACTCAAGAAAGAAGCCATGTCGTGATGGACTTATAGTGAGACGTAGAGGCTGGAAACACTTGCTTTTGATCGCTTTTGCTTGCTGGGAATCTCAGTAAGTGATTGAGATAGCTAGGATGCCTTGAGGATGCTTGGAAATAGGAATTCGTGTTTTCACTTTTTCTTGATTTTTCAAGTTTGTGTTCTTGATGTTGCGCCTCCTTCTCTAGTCTCTTTTGGTCTGCACACGTTCTATATGTATCAAGGAATAGATTAGGGTTCCAAAACTGATCTCAATCTTCCTCCATCAATGAATTTGATTTTGATTTGATTCTCTTGAATATCATTCCAAAATTGGCCTAAAATTAATCTTTTTGTCCACCCCAATGCCTTGCACGATTTCAAATACTTGCCAACTGGATTTGTGACCTGAAACAAGTATAAAATCTTGAGTTTTCAATGCTTTAGATTTTCTCATGATTTATTTTGATTAAATAAGATTTAATTCAAATAAAAATAAAAATAAATGATAAAAACATGATAATGACAAATGGCAAGGTCTAGGGCTTGTGGGCTATGTTTCCAACTCAAAACAAGTGAAAAAGATTGGGCCCATTTGACAAAATTTGAAGTTTTAGGCATAGTTGACTTTTGGCAATTTTGCAAAAAAGGCCAACTTCAACAATGCATAACATCCTCAATTTTGACTATTTGGAGGTGTTCTTAGACTTTTTAGAAATCTTGAGATGTCCTCTAACAAACCCTTTTGGACTTATCTCAATTTGATATTCCATGCTCATATATGAAGCTTTGACAAAAAGGGCGTTTTTGTTGACTTTTCAAAATGACCTATAATGTCCAAATTCATAACTTCTTGTGAGTACATATTTTGAACTTGGGAGATGAAGATTGATGGTAGAAAACGACATCCTCTTCAAAATTAGATTTTGATGGGTCATTTCTCATAAAGTATGAGAAAGTTATGCTTGGTCAAAGTTGAGTTGACTTTTCCTACAAAATCCTAATTTAGCAACTTTTGATTCTTGAGGAATTATGAGCAATCCTTGATGAATCTAGATCAACCATTGATCAAATGATGAAATATACTTAAAAATGAGGATTTTGACCAAAAACCTTGAAGTTTGACTGTATGTAGGCCACAGTTGACTTTTGCCCTAGCACAATCGATTTTCAGGTCTTTGAGCAATTGACTGAGCAAACTTCCTCTGCAAGGCTTGAAAATTGACATGGATGATCTTGAGAACATATTAGGACATTGGTGAGCATTTGGGATCACTTGGACTCAAGTATCTTGATGCAACATGAAACCCTAATTTGAGGTAGACTTCCTTAGGAGAGAGCTTGTTTGGCCAACCCTTGGACTACCTTGAGCAACTTGGGGATCTTTCTTGAAATGTTTTGAGAAATATGGGAGGGAAATTTTTGGGGTACAACAGCTGCCCCTGTTCAATTTTCTTAAACCTGAAGATTTAGATTGGCTTGTCTGCCTTTCGTGATCTGAAGGTAGAAGATGATTGAACACTAGAGTGCCCATAAATTTGCACTCGCATGAAGTGGTAATTGTCTTGTGATGTCGGGAATGGGCTTACAGATGCCATTTGAAAATTGCTGACGAGGGGATGGGCTTAAGATGCCATCTGAAGGAGTTTCGATCGCATAAGAGATTCCTTAGCGAGAGCTTGCGTACCTGTCGTTGAGGAAGATTTCGCTGGGGAAGGATGATCTTTGTTGAGAGAAGTAGAATTTTAGGAGCTTCGGTCGTCCGTATTCTTACTGAGGAATCATCTCTGTTGAATTTTAGGAACTTCGGTCGTCTGTATTCTACTGAGGAAACATCTTTGTTGAATTTTAGGAACTTCAGTCGTCCGTATTCTAATGAGGAACCATCTCTGTTGAATTTTAGGAACTTCGGTCATCCGTATTCTACTGAGGAACCATCTCCGTCGAATTTTAGGAACTTCGGTCGTTTGTATTCTACTGAGGAAACATCTCTGTTGAATTTTAGGAACTTCGGTCGTCCGTATTCTACTGAGGAACCATCTCTGTTGAATTTTAGGAACTTCGGTCGTCCGTATTCTACTGAGGAACCATCTTCGTCGAATTTTAGGAACTTCAGTCGTTCGTATTCTACTGAGGAAACATCTCTGTTGAATTTTAGGAACTTCGATCGTCCGTATTATACTAAGGAATCATCTCTGTTGAATTTTAGGAACTTTGGTCGTCCGTATTCTACTGTGGAATCATCTTTGTTGGATTTTAGTAACTTCGGTCGTCCGTATTCTACTGAGGAATCATCTCTATTAAATTTTAGGAACTTCGGTCATCCGTATTCTACTGAGGAATCATCTCTATTGAAGAGGAAAGTTGAGAATGAACTACTATCTGGTCATGGTCCAGGCTTCGTAGTTATAAGACTGACTGCTATCTGGTCGTAATCCAGGCTTTACAGTGACTTACTGGGGATTAAACTATTATCCAGTCGTACCCGGGCTTCACAGCTTGAATTTTGTGAGAATTTAATGGTATCCTTCTTGAAAGGTAAATGTTAGCTGTATGTAATGCATGATATGTATCAAGCAATGGTGTTCTCAAAATAAATGAGATTGTATTTGTATGATGCGTATATGCATGTGTCATGATGTATGGAAATGTGATGTTTTTAGCTGGGGGAAAAAAGTCCCGGATTGCTGCTGGAGAAAAGAGTTGAATTCTTCGTTTGCGCTGGGGATAGTGAATGAAGATGATTGTGAGAATAAACCCGCAGGAGAGGATAACTCTACTGGGGAATAAACTTATGAGGAAATGACTCTGTGGGGAGGACATATTCTGCTAGAGGACCTGTTGATTTGGGAAGAATAACCTCGGCTGGGGATGGATCATCATTGTCGGTGATGATACACTCTGTTGGGGATTGAGTTTCTGTTTGTGAAAGGAATGAACTCTGCTGGGGATGATTTTCCAGTGGCGACTTCACTGGGGATAATCTTTCAGACTCCACTAGGGATGGTCTTCTAGACTCTACTGGGGATAATTCTCCAAACTTCACTGGGGATAATCTTCTAGTGCTGGTGATAGATAAACTCTGCTTGGGGAGAATATCACCGACTCATTCGCGGTTGCGAGCCTCAGCTGGGGAGAGCGGTGTCCTGTTTTGGACAACTAACATCACTATCTTTTTCTTACTCTGCAGGGAGTGAATGTTACTGGGATTCATGCGGAGGATATGATGATGACTCTGCATCGAGACTTTTCTGCCCCTATTTATGCGGGAGAAGGTGCATGCGGAGGCCTTATGGATTGAGTGTTATCCTAACCTATGAGGTGCTTGGTAACTTTCGATTGAAATGATAAGTCTTCTATTGATAGGAAAGTGACAAGATAACGGGACATAGTCGTACGCTTTGATCCCTAATTTTTTCTTGGACCGCTCTTTCGGGTTTTCAGTCCACCGGGATACCCTTTTTTGCCCAAGCCGCTCTTTCGGGTTTTCGACTTGCCGGGTGTACAGATCAAGTCTTCTATTGATAGGAAAGTGACAAGATAACGGGACATAGTCGTACGCTTTGATCCCTAATTTTTTCTTGGACCGCTCTTTCGGGTTTTCAGTCCACCGGGATACCCTTTTTTGCCCAAGCCGCTCTTTCGGGTTTTCGACTTGCCGGGTGTACAGATTTTTTCATTTTTTATCCCTAATTTTTGCCCGAACCCTTTTGGTTCGTCGAGATGCCCTTATTTTGCCTAGGCCAGTCAGCCTAGCGGGTCTTTATTCATGCGCAGTATTTTCTTACTATGTCTACGCTCTCAGAGTGTAGGGAGTTGTCACTGTCGGTAGTGTTGTGTTTCCATAATACCATAAGATGTTCGTTTGATAATGCAAGATTCGTTGCTGGAATTTATGTCCAATGCCCCAAGTGATTCAGATGGAAATTTGCCCCTGGCTATTTGGCATCTTTGCGAGATTCCTTAAATCTTGACTTGGCTGCCCCAGATGATGGGCGATGATCATGTCGTTCCCCTTGGTTGGAAGTGTTTTTTCCACTTGAGATGATCCTTTTTATTGAGAAGGTTTTTGTTCACTAGATATTCGTCGTGCGAATTTCTCTGCTGTTGAACAAATAGTCATATGCAAACAACGTTATTTTAAGAATACAAAGCTTATGTTTGTCTCGAAATTTTTGAAAATGCATTTTTTAGTAAAACAAGTTTTTGTAAAATGTGATGTCAACTCAGGATTTACAGCAAGTCCTACAGGAGTCAGGATACCTTTCGTAACAGTATGCTTTCAAATTAACCCATGCTTCAGCTAGAACTTTTAAGGGTTATAACGTGGCCTGGTTCACGGTTCAAGAAATAAAGGATAAAGGCTCAAAATTTATTTGTACCCACCCGTTCTTCGTGATGTTCTTCAATCATAAACTCAGCTAATTGTGCATTTAGAACCCTAGTTGAGTTCTGGAATATTGTCCTTGATGTTCCAGTGATGGTTCGGATATTGACAGTTTATCTTGAATATGCAATCATTTTGTTGGAGTTTGTAGGATCTCTTTCCTTTTGATTTTTATTATCCCTGTCTTTTACCTGAACTGTTTCTTTTTGTGATTACAGTCAGCGGGATGCCCCAGTTTTTTTCTTAAGTCTCCTTCACAGGTTTTGACTTAATGGGCTTTTATTTTTGAGAGATAATGACTGCCTGTCCTTACGATTATACAGAACCATCATCGTCTTTGTTTCGGAAGGACTTCTTTGATGCCATTCATTGTGCACCTGGATTAACTGAGAAAACTACCCTGCCCCAGGTTATAATTAAGGGTTTTAATTTGTGAAAATAAAAAACTCCAACTTCTTTGGCTCAAAGGGGTTGACTAGGGATTATCTTCCTTATAACTCCACTGTTTAGGATTTGAAACAACGTATGTACCTCGTCAGCGGGGTCTGTTCAAAAGCATATTGTAGAGATTTTGATATCATTTTCGTCATCCTCCCTCTAAAGGCTTAGAGTCTTTAAATCGAGAGTTGAACATCAAAAAAAGGAAATCAATTTAAATATAGTGAATACGAATAGATTGATTCAAAACAGACATATGCAATGAATTGATAAAGTAACAAAGTTTGACATGAATAAATATTCGAACAATCAAAAGAAAATTACAAATTCAAAATTCTAAAGAACAAAAGCCTTTCTTGTCAGAACTTGTCACTTCAAATGGTGAGCCTTGAAGGATTGGAAGAAACATTCCAGTTGACCATCTTGTGTGAATTCCAAAGCTCCTTCATTAATCAGGTCTTGAATTTTGTATTTCAACTTCCAACAATCGTCAGTATCATGCCCCGGACTGTTGGAGTGGTATACATACCTCGCATCAGGATTGTAGTTAGGTGAAGAAGTCTTGGGATTCGGATGAGGTCCTATCAACGTCACCAGATTCATCCTAAACAGGTGTTGTAAAGCTTGAGACAGCGGCATGTTGAGCTTGGTAAACTGCCTCTTAGGTGTATCCGACTTACTCTAATTAACCCGTTGTTTTTGGCGAAGTTGTTGTTGGACCCATGAGGTAGTAGCAATTTGGAGAGGTCCATTCTTCACCAAACCAAACCCTTATCTTCTTGGAGGCTGATCAATGACTTGGTCCCAGACCTCGACCATTTGCTTCATACTGTTGTATATGTCTTGATGAAGCTGGTTGATAATGGTTCTCATCTCTTCTTGTTCCCGGGCTAAGCCTTGGATAAGAGCCATCTGCCCTAACATCTGGGTTCTTATTGCATCTACCTCATCTTGCAGTTGTTTCAGCCGCTCGTCCTTATTTTCTTCAGGGCTTTTCTTGACCAAGTTCCCAACGAGGAGTGTTTTCAACTCTTCCTGCCCCTTGGATAGGTTTAGGAAGATTTTCCTGAACTGTGTTTCTTGAAGATCTTCGTTGTCTTGTTTGAGAGCCATTGCTGAAATAAACAGCGAGAACATGAGAGACCTGTATTGGAAGACCTGTTATGCAATGATATGTATGTATGCAATGTTTTCAAGGATCTCGCGAGGTAAACAAGAAATTGTTAGAATTTGAATTTTGCAGTTTTGATTGAAGAAACTTCGTGTCGTCAAGAGTCCTCCTTCAAGAGTCAAGCTCACCATATCGAGTGGGTCATATCCACCGACTCAAGTCATCGTGTTTTGATCTCTAGACGACATTTTCTAGAGGAAAATAAATCCCCTTTGCCCCTTGCTAGACGTCTAATTTACCATAACCTGCATCACAAACCCTTGAGATCCTTGAAATGGTTAAGGAAATGTTAAGGCATGATATTATGATGTGTATGCTATGCATTTAAGCAAAAATGTGAGGTGATGCAAACAAGTAAACTCGGCATGAAATCCAAGTTATTGGATAAGGACTGTAAACAAAACCTGCAAGGAACTCATGTTGTCATACGATAAAAATGTGCAAGTAGTTCAAGTTGAAGGCACACAAGTCACACAATAGCCCTTAAATTTCAGGCTGTAATGGAGTTTAGGTACTACCCTCTTGCAGTTTAATTGGTTCAACCTGTCCTAATAATAGTAACCAGGTTCTAGAGGTTCTCAATATCACTGGCCATCCTCCATCGGTCATAATTCCAGTCACGCAATCTTTTCTTGCAACCGGAACCATCTCGAGAGTATGGTCTCAATGAGTGTAGAATACTGCTACTTTCTATGGCCAAGTTGGTCAATTATAGGTTCTAAGGTCAGTTGGTGCTTAATGACCCATTAGCAGCCCCATACTCTCCTTGTTCCTCCACAAGGGATATCGGTACCAACTAATGTGTCACACCAACATAGCTACTTCTTCAACCGTATCGGTCTACGCCGTACAGTTCCCTCAGTCTATTGCTACTTACCTAAAAGGTGTCCCCAGATCCAGGTTAGGATCTATAGTAACTCCGATACAAAAACCCACAAAGATAAAGCAAACAAATCAAACAATAGAAAAAAACATGATGAACTAATCCTAAGGTACACCCCACTTATATCATCCCCAGCAGAGTCGCCAGTCCTGTGATACAGTGGCCAGAACCGGGACGTGTTTCCCTTTTTTAAGGAATTTCTGGTTTGCATTTTGCGTTTGTGTTTGCAAAATATCACGGTAAGTAAGAGTCGCCACCGACTTTTATTTTATCCAACAAGGAAAGGAAAAAAGCACTGACAAATTCTTTTTTCGAGATATTTATAAGTACGGGGGGTAGATTATAGAAAGGGAAGGTATTAGCACCCTTTCTATCCGTAGTTATCTACGGGCTCTTAGGTACTTGCTCATCATTTTTAAAATTGTTTTCTTTGTGTTTGTGTGATTTGAAAAGTTTTTGTTTTGACTTCGATTTAACTCTTGCTTCTGTCTTCAAGAGTGTAATGAAGTGTTTTTGAAAACTTTGTTTATAAAGGAGTGTCAGTGTGAAAAGCTTGTTTTGATTGAGCAAGTACTTAAGAACTAATCTACCTACTCAAAAAAAGAATCATTCTATGTTTGTTTCCTTTAGACAGTTCTATCCCACTATTAGTGAGTAGGTAGCACCGTCGTTGGAGTTTTGAGGGTCAATTCGAAAAGGACGTATGGTCACTAAAGCAATGTTAGGACGTCTTAGTAATAACCCTAATGTCTTAGATCAATTATCTGTGGCAACAATATTCGAGGCAACTTTGATCTTTATACAAAAGGACGACCACTAAAGCATCCTATACTCAATGACCGTTTACAGAAGGCAACCAAGTGGTAGTGTACCCTAGGAGTGCGCATGTGCGAGTGATTCAATTTTAGATTATTTATCTTTGCACGTGTTTAGGGTTATCTAACTGTTTTAAAGTTTTTCACATACATTCTTGTCATGCATCCTAATATCATACATCTAACAGTTAAATATTTGCGGAATTTAAAGTGCGGAAATTAAACTACGCTATTACAAGGCTTCGAGTATTTACATAGCCAAAAACAAACCCTTTGAAATTAAAGCGATAAATACAAATAAGCGCCCTAATTAAACTATTACAAACTGTAGGCAGTTACATCAATATGATGAATAATAAAAATAAAGCGCGCGAGGAAAATTAAGATCGGGAAGAAATTAGGGTTTTGACCCTTCTATCCTAATGAAAAGAGAAAATGTTTTTATTGTTTTTTAATATTTTTAAGAAAAAGAAAATAATTAAATTAGAAATAAAACCTATTTGTTCTAATTAATTTTAATTATGTGCAAAAAGAATTAAAGTTGTCTAAAATTAAAATCTAATTAAATTAACTAATTTTTTAATAAAAATAAAAATCTAGACCTAATTTATGAAAAGTAATATTTTGGTGATTTTTTGATAAAAAAGAAAATAGTTGATTGGTTAGTAAATAAATAAATAAAAATTAATTAAAACAAATAAATAAATAAAAATAGAAAAGAGAAGGAGATTTGGGCCTGAGCAATTATGGGGGGTGTGAGAAGCATTTATGGGCCCAAGAAGAATGTCCACGTTTGACTTCCCAGATCACATGCTTTGCGTTTGACTTGGCTTATAATACTCCTCCATTGCTGGCTCTTGGATCTGGCCAATTGGACACTTGGCATGTTAGATGGTGAGGCCATATGTTAGACCTTGAGCTTACAAACGCATTGGATCCTGAAAAAGAAAATAATATGGAGAAATTGGTGGACCTGGGATTCAAACCCAGGTCCTGAAGCAATTACCAACGCCACACTCACCAACTGCGCCACTTGTTCAATTTGTATATCAAATAAATAATAATGATAATATGGAAAACAAAGTGGGTTAGTGGAGACCAAAGAAAATGCGCGCTAGATTTAAATATGCCAATGGAACGGTGACACGCAGGTCATCCCTGACCTCGTTCCATTGGTAAAAGTTCCAAATTATTACCTACAGACGTTTGTCCGTAGCTACAAGCCTGGTTCACTTCAAAAATCTCCATGAGCACGATAAATGACTTCTAATGCCATGGTTGGACTCGTCTTGTCATTCTGAACATGATGACACCATTCATGAAGGCTAATTTTACCTGCAAGCAAAAACCCTAAAACGGAATCCAAAAACCTAACAATGGCAATTCTCAATTCAGTCTATGGAAATGCAATTGGGTATTATAGAAATCTTGCAATTGTCATGGTGAACAAGAATATATGATTATATTATGCTATACATGCCAGAATTTTGCAAACATAATTCAAGAAAGAAGCCATGTCGTGATGGACTTACAGTGAGACGTAGGGGCTGGAAACGCTTGCTTTTGATCGCTTTTGCTTGCTGGGAATCTCAGTAAGTGATTGAGATAGCTAAGATGCCTTGAGGATGCATGGAAATAGGAATTCGTGTTTGCACTTTTTCTTGATTTTTCAAGTTTGTGTTCTTGATGCTGCGCCTCCTTCTCTAGCCTCTTTTGGTCTGCACACGTTCTATATATATCAAGGAATAGATTAGGGTTCCAAAACTGATCTCAATCTTCCTCCATCAGTGAATTTGATTTTGATTTGATTCTCTTGAATATCATTCCAAATTTGGCCTAAAATAAATCTTTTTGTCCACCCCAATGCGTTGCACGATTTCAAATACTTGCCAACTGGATTTGTGACCTGAAACAAGTATAAAATCTTGAGTTTTCAATGCTTTATATTTTCTCATGATTTATTTTGATTAAAATAGATTTAATTCAAATAAAAATCAAAATAAATAATAAAAACATGATAATGACAAGTGGAAAGGGCTAGGGATCGTGGGCTATGTTTCCAACTCAAAACAAGTGAAAAATATTGGGCCCATTTGGCAAAATTTGAAGTTTTAGGCATAGTTGACTTTTGGCAATTTTGCAAAAAAGGTCAACTTCAACAATGCATAACTTCTTCAATTTTGACTCTTTTGAGGTGTTATTGGACTTTTTAGAAATCTTGAGATGTCCTCTAATCAACCCTTTTGGTATCATCTCAATTTTATATTCCATGCTCATGTATGAAGCTTTGACAAAAAGGGTGTTTTTGTTGACTTTTCAAAAGGACCTATAATGTCAAAATTCATAACTTCTTGTGAGTGCATATTTTGAACTTGGTAGATGAAGATGGATTGTAGATAATGGAATCCTCTTAAAAATGATCTTTGGATGGGTCATTTCTTATAAAGCATGAGAAATTTATGCTTAGTCAAAGTTGAGTTGACTTTTCCTAGAAAACCCTAATTTAACAACTTTTGATTCTTGAGGAATTATGAGTAATCCTTGATGAATCATGATCAACCCTTGATCAAATGATGAAATATACTTCAAAATGAGGATGTTGACCAAAAATCTTGAAGTTTGACTGTATGTAGGCCACAGTTGACGTTTGCCCTAGCACAGTCGATTTTCAGGTCTTTGAGCAATTACTTGAGCAAACTTCCTCTGCAAGGCTTGAAACTTGACATGGATGATCTTGAGAACATATTAGGACATTGGTGAGAATTTGGGATCACTTGGACTCAAGTATCTTGATGCAACATGAAATCCTAATTTGAGGTAGACTGCCTTAGGAGAGAGCTTGTCTGGCCAACCCTTGGACTACCTTGAGCAACTTGGGGATCTTTCTTGAAATGTTTTGAGAAATATGGGAGGGAAAATTTTGGGGTACAACACTAAAGAAACTCTGAAATAAAAAAAAGTCTAAAAGCTCTGAAGAACAAATCTCAGGAAGTTTCCCTTATGCTTTTAAACTCTTTAATCATTCTTTATTTCAGAAGAAGAAATATCAATCTCAGGGGGAGATTATCTATCTTAGGGGGAGATCCTCATACTTGCATACAATTTTATTTAATCAAAATCTGAATTGTTTTGTCATCATCAAAAAGGGGGAGATTGTTAGAACAAAGTTTAGTTCTAATCATATCTTAGAGTTTTGATGATAAAAATGAAATAAATTTTTTGATATTTATTTTATACTCTGACTTGTATGCTCTCTAAGTTCAGATGATGTTCTGACTCACGCTCTTAGAAAGAAACAGGATTCTACGCAAGTATAAAGCAAACTCATAATGAAGAGCAATCCTAAGCAACCTCTGATAGAAGCACGCTGAAAACAAAATTTGATAAATATAAGATTAAAGCAAACTTTGATGAACACATATTGAAGAGCACTCTGATAGAACAAAATATCAAGTAAACTCTGAAATGGAAATGTTGCAAGCAAACACTTAAACTTCCAGAGACAAGCTCTGATAGTACCTTTGGTTATTAAATGTTAAGACGGCTAATGCATTCAAGTGTACTGCACGCACGAGCATTGGAAACATAAAGACCAAGCCTACTCGTTACACGCAACATGTATCATTGCAAACACGCTTCATTAAATGCATGCACTATCATCAAGGCATTAACGGTCAAGAATTAGAAGCTATATATAAAAGACCTTTTGTTTCAAAGAAAGGTTACTGACTTATGTGAAATATACTTATGCTCATTGTTTTCATACTTGTAAACTAATACTGTATAGTGGGTAGATCTTAAGTATTGGGCAACAATCTTAGTGATAAATCACAGTTGTGATAAAGCTTTTTAGAAGCAAATTTGTTTCAATACTTTTAAGAGATAATTTTGTAAGTGTTCATTGAGAGACCAGCTGGGTAAGATTTCTCAAGAGGTCTAGGACTAGTTGAGTCTTAGAGGTGTTAGTCACTTGCAGTTGGATTGTGCATTGTATTGTTAGTCACACCAGTTTGGTTGCGCATTTGTAATCAGTTTGATTATAGTGGATTAAGTCCTCATTGAGAGAGGAGAAATCACCTTGGCGGGTGGACTGGAGTAGTTTGAGTTTCAAACGAACCAGGACAAAAATACAAGTGTCCTTCCATTAGTATTGTGCTAGAAAAAGAAAAACGTATTCAACCCCTCCCCCCTTCTAAGTGTTTTCTCAACCTTCAATGTCCTATTCACCATCGATTATAACCAATCTTCCTTCAATGAAGAACTTCAATTTCTGATGAAGGGTTGAAGTAACAGCCCCTGGTGCATAGATCCAAGGTCGTCCGAGTAAACATGTATACCCCGGTTTTATATCTATGACTTGAAAAGTGATATAAAACATATGCGAACCAATCTTTATAGGAAGGGTCACTTCTCTAAATACCATACTTTGAGAATTGTTAAAAGCTTTGACTATCGTAGAACTCAACCTTATTACAACACCATCCAATGTTAACTTCATCAAGTTGGATTTTGGTAACACATTAAGGGCGGAACCAATATCGGTAAGTACCTTGGACATGCTTGTGGTACCTATCTGAATAGAAATATGAAACACCTTGTTGTGAGCTCTGCCTTGTGGAGGCAACTCACTGTCATTAAAACCTAGATATGATCTAGATGTTAGATTTACTACAACATTGTCAAACTGATTTACTGTAATCTCTTCTATGACCTAAGTAGAATTTAGAATGAGATTCTCGATACGCTTCTGAGTTGAGGAGTAACAAGAGTATTGAAATCTTGGTTGGGGTTTGGTGTAACTAATCCACCACCCTATAATCACTCCTCTTGATTATTGTCAGGAATTCTTCCGCCTCTTGATCAGAAAAATTCTTGCCCAGAGGCTCTTATTCTTGGCTTGCTTCTTTCATAGCTTTCCCCTTATCCTTACCCATAACATCATTCTTCTTTTGTGGTTTGGGACCATAGTTCAACCACTGCGAGTCATGCCCCCTGTTCCTGCTATATTTGTGATTATAGGTTCTTGACTTGTCGATGACTCACATTCTTGCTTTAAACCATTTACATAGATAGTAGAATCATAACTCCACGATACTGCTTTGTTACTTTCGTAAGGGGTAGCAGATGGCCCCCTAGTCACCATCGTAGTGTTCGGAACCACTAGAATTCTCAGAGTCTAGTGTGGTATCATCACTAGTGCTTCTACTGGCTCTCCCCATGGAATCACAAGAATTTTCTTATTAATATTCGATCCTTGGTATGGGATTACCAGTGGCTTCTTTGTACTTCCATCGATCATAGATACATATTCTTCTTCAGGGTATTTCCCGAATTGGACTATCCCCTAATCCACCAATGTTTGTAACATCTTATCAAAAGATTAATTATGTTCCAAGAGGAACCCACACTCCAACAGATATTCCTTCAAAAGGTTTATCGGGGCCTTGTCTGGCTGCCCCAAAGTCGGTAATCACTTCAATTGCATTCACCGCTGATCCATCACGCGGAGGCATGAAATTTGTTTTGATGTTTGGTTTATCAAAAGTGATATCCTAAGAGTCCAAAAAATCATGTACCTTGTGTTTAAAGGCCCAACATTTTACTATAGTATACCCTGGAGAATTGGCATGATACTCGCATCTGGCATTGACATCGTACCTTGGCGGGACTGCCCCAATTAGAGGAGCTAGAGGTTTTAGCTCTACCAAAGACGCCTTAACTAAGTATTGCAATAATTGACTGTGCGGCTTGGGGAGGGGATCAAACTTCCTCTGAGGCCTTTCAAACCTGTTCTATTGTTGTTCTCATGGAATTAAAAATGGTTGTTACGCTATTGGGTACGATGCTACAACATTAATCTCTCCTTCCTTCTTTTTCGAGAAGTTAGAGGGTACTAGATGATGCCCCTTATATCTTCTCGCTTTTTACACCGGCTTCAATTCTTTCAGCAATAGTTACCAAATCCAAAAATTCAGAAGAGACGCTTCCCACCATATTATCATAGTACAATCCTTGTAAAGTGCCCATGAACATATAGACTAGTTCTTTCTCCAAGAGTGGTGGTTGTACTCGGGCTTCCATTTCCCTCCATCTTTGAGCACACTCCTTGAAAGATTCCTCCTTCTTCTGAGACAAGTTTTGGAGTTGCATGCGGTTAGGCGCCATGTCCAAGTTATACTTGTACTGTCACAAGAAAGCACTGGAAAGGTCTTCCCACCTCTGGATATGAACTCACTCCAATTTCATGTACCAATCTAGAGATGCCCCACTTAAATTGTCTAAGAAACAATGGATCATCAGCTTCTAATCTTGAGCGCATGCATGCATGTTTCTGTAATACATGCGTAGGTGGTTCCTCGAACATGTGAGTCCCTTGTATTTCCCAAAGTCAGGTACTTTTAATTTTTGAGGGATCACCACATCAAGAACTAGACCCATTTCGAGAGCGTCAACATCAAAAGCATTGTAACCCTCCACAACTTTAAACATTTCTTCAAGAGCTTTGTATTGATTGAGAACCAAGGGATTCTCAACAATTTTGTGTTGGTGTGCTTGAGTGACACCTTCCAAATCAAGATCTTCATATTGTAGATCTGCATAGTTGTCTATATTGTTGACTGGAATCTACAAAGTATAGGATGCCTCTATCTTTGGTGGAGGTGAGACAAACCCTTCAGTATCAGCTTGTATGAATTTTTGTTGAGCCATAGTGGACTTTTGAGGTCCTAATTTCAGATTCTTCTTGGTTGGTGACTGATTGATGCACCAATAGTCTGGGCTACTTCCTCAAAGGCTACCCTAGGAATTTGTTCTTGCTTCTCGATGATGTTCTTCAAGGCTAGAAGAACTTGATTCATATCTCCCTTCATCAAGTCAATGTTTCCTTTCACCTACTCTAAATCTTCCTTGAATGCAGCTTAATTCTCCTTGATTTGTTCCATCACTCTCTTTTGATGGGCTCTTGTTTGATATGGTGGTCGGAGAGGTGGTGCTTTCTTACCAATTTTTTAACTGGAGAATATTTTTGAAAAATGATAATTTTTTTGTATGAAGTTATGAAATGCAATGTTTGCGAATGCATGAATGCGTATGAATATGCTGAGAGTTTTTGACCTTTGTGTAATTCACATTGGATTCCTTTATATATTTTTTCTAGGTTTAGCTTTTTATTGGTGAGTATGTTGAAATGAATACGCAGTTCGAATATGGAAACAAAAGTACTTTCATTAATAATAATCATCCTCAAAAGGGAATACAATTTAGATATTGAAAAATATTTGAACTAAAAAAGAAATTATTGGAAACACTAACATCTTCATTCTCTTTCAGGAAGTTTCTCCTTGATTATTATTATCTTTGTCATATCTGGCTTGACGATATTAACACAGACAAGTTGTTTCCATTTGACACTCATTTTTAAGACACTTCACCAAAAACCTTTGATTATTTTTTTCTATGAATAAGACAGACAAAAAGAGTGGAGAATAATGAATATATGAAATGCAAGATGTATGAATGCATGATTATGTGACGTAGTAACGGGATTTCATGAAAGGTATCCTTAGTTGGTAGGCTCCTAGTTTTTGGCCTACATATATTCTACCTTCCCCATAAGGCGATTTCCTTAACGGTATCATGGATAACACTAGAGGGAAAGGCACAAGGGCCTTTCTTAAGTGGAGCCTTTTTGTAGACCGAAACTTTCGTCTCTAGGTCGTGAAAGGTCTCACCATGAGTTTTTAGTTTAAGGTTTGTACAAAAATTCATAAGTTTTGTTCCAAAGTCCTACCCCCAAGAGGATATCTCTTGAGACATATTTCCTTTTTGGAATTCCACCGACTCTAGGAGAAGTCGTCACAAAAACTCATAGGGATGATGTATCCCCTTGGCCAATAGACTAACCTTCTTTCTAAGGTTTTTTTTAAAATATATTTTTTGAAATAAAATCCCACCAACAAATGATAAAAGATAAAATATAATAATAAAAAAAATAAAAAAATGAAAATAGAAGAATAAAAAAACCCCAAAAAACCCTATACCAATAGAAAAGGTTTTTAAACTCTAGGGTTGAGTCGCCAGCTGTAATAACTGACTTAAAAATGAGAGTCGCCACCCTTAATTTTTATCTTTAGGAAGGGAATATGAAGGATAACCTTAATTTGATAAGAGATTCTAAGTTGTTTGACTCGTTCTTAGACGAAGGAAAGGTGTTAGGCACCCCTCATCTACCTTGTTCACAAGGATACTAGGGTCTAGAATTGCAATTTTTAGAAAATAGGGTTTTAATTATTATTAGGGGAACTCGCCGTAATTTTAATCGTATGCCTACGTATTCTCTTATGAGGAATCAGAGTCCCAATTCGTAGTTCGTAGTCGTTTGGTTAGTGTTTTTTATGGATAATGAAAATATCTCGAATTCTCCTTGAACTAAGTCTGGGTGTGTGAATAGTGAAATTTGTAGACGAAGTTCGCAGTCGATTAAAGGTATTTCCATAATCCTTTTTGAAAATAATCTTGGGTTTATTAAGTTAGTAAAAAAATGTGGTTAATATTTGATTGGTTAGATGTTTTTTAAAATATATTAATATATGAAGAAAATCTTTTATGATGCATGAGAAAAAATAATTTTATTGCAATTAAAGAAATATTTGAATGGGTTAGTAAAAATAAAGATTTGAATTAATAAATAAATAGATATAGACTTTATAATAAAAGTAAATATTAATTTTGAAAATATAATAAAATAAATAAATAAATAAATAAATAAATAAATAAAAGAAAATATAAAAAAAATATAATTTTAATTAATTACGTAAGGGGTGTATTTTCAGTTTATAAGTAAAAGGCTGAGGGTGCAATTAACAGAGCCCTAAATCCAGATATTGGATTTAGGCCCAAATCACAAAGGGGTGTGAATTATAGTTGATGAAGTAAAACAAGGAGTGTGATTAGAAATGGATAGAATTATATACATGCACCAAATAGAAATAGGTCTTAAGGCAACCAAGAAAAAAAATCTATTTTTTCTTAAAATACTTGTTAGTAATAATAATAATAATAATAATAATAATAATAATAATAATAATAATATATATAAAAAGAAATAAAAAACAAACCTGTACGAAGAGGGAGGCATGAACGGCAGCGAGGCTGCGATTGAGGGTGTTGGATCGGAAGGACCAAAGGGTTGTTGGAAATTTTTGGATATGTTTCTAAGAGTTTCAGTTCAGAAACCCTGAAATAAACCAAAAATAAGAGAAAGATTGAGATTGTGAAATTGTGGATGAAAAATAGTGAGAAAGAGTGACCTATTTATAGTTATAATTAGGTCAACGAATTAGGAAATAAAGTTAATTGACAAATCAAAATTTTCTTGGTCACCAAGCTAACCAATCATAAAATGAGTATGACATAAATTGACACTGATTGACTAATAAAAAACAATTAAACATAAAATGAATCACTTTTGGTATTTATTATAATTTTTGCACTTAATTTTGGTAAAAAGTGCATAAAATCAAATAATTTTTTTTTATAAAAATGCATTAATTAAAAGTACGAAAATAATATTTAAATAATAAAAAATGGATTTTTTTGTGATTTTTTGAATCCATGACCTTATGTTTACAAGCTTTATTTCTTACCAATTGTGTTATGTTGCTTATTTGAAATAAACACCCAATTGAAAGTATATGAAGACGAGCAAGTATTTGTTATTTTAAAAAATACAAATAAATTATTATGTATATTTTTAAATAAGCAAAATAATTTAAAAATGAATATTTATAAAAACTAAAGAATGTTAGTGTAAACGAATCAAAAGAATTTTAAAACTTAATTTTGAAAATAATTTTGACTGTAGTACCGAGGCAGGAAAATTTAGGTTATGACAGACTGCCACCCAGTGAATTTCAAGAGGAAAGAAAATGTATTGGCACACTTTATTGACTACTTAGGCATTGTTAGACCTAGTAATAATGGCATATTTCAAAGCTCCAACAACATATCTGTAGAGAAAGGGATTAGGCAGTGGAACTAAACCAATTTTGGTGAGTTTGCAGGTGGACTACATATGAGTAGTGAATGCAATGGACTCATGCATTATGGTTTTGTGCAATACATATCTAATGTATTTGGAGGATGTCAATAATAGGGAACCATTGGAGGCATGGTTCACTTAAATCCCCAAAAAATAGTCAAGCTCACCTAGATGTTTAAGAGAAAAAGCAAGATTTAACTTGTTGATGATGTCAAGCAACAGAGGTTTGGAGCTTCTAGTGATAATAATATCATCAACATACACAAGTATGTAGATAGTGTGATTGTTAGATGAGTAAGTAAAAAGAGAGGGGTCTACTGGCCTGGAACTAGAGTTTGAGCAGAGCTGTCTGTAATTTCTCAAACCACTGCCTGAGAGCATGCTTCAGGCCATAGAGGGCTTTTTGAAGCTTGCAGACCAAGGAAGAATTTGAGTTGACAAATCCTAGAGGCTTCTCCATATACACTTCTTATTTAAAGGTTCCATTTAGAAAGACATTGTTGACATCAAAATGTTGAATGGTCCATTGGTGAGTTAATGCAATAGTGAGAATGATTCTGATGGTAATTGGCTTAACCCTAGGGGAAAAGGTTTCCTGAAAGTAAAGCCCCTATCTTTGGTGAAAGCCTTTGGCAACCAACCTAGCCTTATTTTTGTTAACAGTCCCATCAGGGTTCTCCTTAACTATAAACACCCAATTATAACCAATTGTTTTTTTGTGAGCAGGAATAGGAACCAGGGACCAAGTCTGGTTTTTAATTAAGGAATTAAACTCAGTCTACGTGGCAGGTTTCCATTGTTCATCGCCAATTGCCTGCTCGACTATTTTAGGCTCAGTGTTAGTGAGTAAAAGTCTAGGCTCAAGTCTGGGTTAAAAGAAACTAGATTTAGCTCTAGTCTGCATTTGATGAGAGTTAATAGGAACATGAGAAACTGGGATTGCTATACGAGGAATGAGAGGGAGTGACGCAGATGTGCTGGAAATTGAAGAAGAGCTGGAAGACTCAAGGCCAGAAGGGAAAGAGACAAAATATACAAAATTTGTCCCGATTTTTCTCAAAAGAGAAAGATGAAATAGATATAGCAGGCACTACAGTAGGTGCAGAGAAGAAATAGAAGGAAGTGAGGAGTGTGCAGGTGAAGATGAAATAGAAATAGGTGCTCCAAATAAGATAGGTTCTAGATCAGAGGATAAGGGAGGGGGAGATAGAGTAACACCCTTAAGTAAGCGTGTACTGATCTGAGCTGGAGAAAAAAATTCAGTGTAAGGGAACCTATACTCATTAAAGAGAACATCTTTAGAAATGAACAATCTTTCATTAGGTGAAAGATACCTATACCCTTTGTGGGATGTAGAATAGGGAAACATGCACACCTAAACACTTTCAAGAAATAATAATCAGGTTTGGCTTTAAACAGAACAATATAGGGAACCTGAAAGTTTATGGAGGCAGAAGGTAGTCTATTAATGAGATATACTGCAGTGGAAAAATCATAGTCCCAATAGGTAAGGGGTAAAGATGCTTGACTAAGTAAAGTGGGTCCAAGATCAACAATATGTCTATGCTTTCTCGCAATCACACCATTTTGGGGATGGGTGTGAGGACAAATAATTCTGTGAATGATTCCAAGTTCAAATAGGAATTTAGCAAAAGATCTAAATCCTCCTCCCCAATCAGATTGTATAGACTTAATAGGATAGCCATGTTTAAATTCAACCATGGTTTTGAACTATTTAAAGGTATTGAGAGCCTCAGACTTAGTCTTGAGGAGATATATCCAGGTAAAATTAGAGTAAGCATCAACTAAGGACATATAATATGAAAAACTAGAAGAAAATAAACTGGGAGATAAGCCCCAAAATAAACTTTCATCTTTAAAGTGAAAGGGAACATTATAAGATTGAAGAAAAAGCCTTAAAGTGTTCACACCAGGGTGACCTGGTCTAAGATGCCAAATATTAGGCAGCTGAGATCCTATACAAGTAGAATTTACACTAGGCAAAGTATTATTATGGGAAGATACACCTAACACACACAATTTGGAAGACCGAGTGGGAGATGAGAGAGAAATAACAGGAAATTCATAAAGTCCATCAGTGCCAACATGACCTTAAAGAAGGATTATGTCAGAACCATGTGATTTAACCAGACATTCATCAGTAGTAAACAAGAAATAAACATGACTATCTTTGCAAAACTCACTGACACTAATGAGATTTTTGGTAATAGATAGAACAAGTAAGAGATGATTCATTTTAAGCTGTGCGTGTGTAGGATAGGAAAATGAACTAGAGCCAATGGAAGATATGGAAAAAACTTGGCCATTTCCAATGTATATTTGATCAGGTCCTTCATAAGGTGTAAGTTACTGCAGATTCTTAGCATCACCAGTTACATGGAAAGAAGATCCTGAATCAGGAAACCAAGAGGTAGATGGAGAGGGCACTAAGTTAGCAATGAAGGTGTTAGGAGGAGCTTGTAGCATAGGTGGAACTTGCACCAAAGATGTAGGCCTTATAACTGTGGGTTATATATTCCATACATTTTTACTATAAGCATAGCCATGCCATGACTGCTGAGAATTGCCAAAGAGATTGGTACAAGCTAAGGAAGATGACTGAAAGTTCTGGTTGAACCTGTGCCAGCAGTTAAGAGAAGAATGGAAAAATTTGGTGCAGACTTGTCATTGAATAGTGGAGTTGGAGGACCTACCACCATGGCCTCTTCCAGATTTTCCTTTACCGCGGCCATAGCTACCATGAAGAGCTTGATAATCAGTTTCAGAAGTAGGAGTTGACACAAGAGATTGAGTTGAATATGAACTAGCAGTGTGACTTTCATTTGGAGAGAGATTTGCTGGAGTAATGTGTGTATGCTTGAGAGGAACTACATCAGGAACTGTAGTTTTCTTGAACTTAGTTAGGCACAATTCATGAGAAACAAGAAGTATCTCAACTTCATCAAGATCCATGTCACTAAACTTGCTTTCAACCACATAAACAACAGAAGTATAATCTGTAAGTAATCCCCCGAGAATGACATCAATGTGATGCGAAGCTGGAATAAGATCACCAGTCAAAGAGAGTGCATCAACGATATTGAAAATTTTGAGTAGATAATCTTGAACATACAAAGTATCTAAGATAATCTTTTGCAGTTCAACTCGCAATTGGCTAGAACATGTTTGCTTCTGGAAATAATCAAACAAATGATCCCAGAGTTGATGTGTGTGAGTGCATCCGAGAACTCGTGAAAGAATCTCACTCGAAAGTGTAGACTGAAGCCACGATAACAGCATCTGATCCTTCTGAAGCTAAATCGAATACATAAGATTGATCTTACCTGAGATGCGAGCAGCATCATTGCCAAATTACGTAGAATGCATGCACATACAACAAACTCAGTGAGGTTGTGCGCATTGAAGTATGACTCCACTTGTTGGCGCCATAGATGGAAGTTCTTCTCACCTAGTTTGTGTGCGATCTTGGGAGCGAAGTTGAGATGTCGAAGATCGTCGAGAGAAGACGACACGACATGCATCGTATTGATAGAGATGTGAGCGAAAGGCAACGACAAAGCCAACGACAATGCCAAAGGTGTAGTAGTCATGACCAGAGATCGGGTTAGCAATATGATACCATATTAAAAAGCCATGCTTGAAGTTTTCATATTTCTGTTACAAATGAATCTTGAATTATTCATTCAATGATAACTCTATCTTACTACCGTGGAAGTTACACGTTATTAATCCAACTTACTCTAATGTACTCTAATATTATATTAAAATTTTAATTAATAATAGATTCAATTCCGATGGAAGAAGTTACTTTATGCATTCAATAAACTTTATTTCTACATTATAGTAACTAAAAATAATTACTTTCTTTTGATTGATTTAATTTACTAATGTGCTACCTTATAGCAAATTAAATAGCTTTTTATCTTTTAATTAAAAATATTTAAAGATTTTTTATCTTTTAATTTTAAATGTAGTTATGTAGCACTAGCCACAATTTTTTTTAATCTTTTTATAATCAAACATATACTTTGATTAAAAGACACCAATATAAGAGGTTGGGATCCCCGATTAAACTAGGAATGCTCTCAAGTCAAGTTCTAAATCCCTTTTTCTTCTCCTACCATAAGGTGAGTGTTGTACCCCAAAATTTTCTCTCTCATGTCTCAAGGACTCTTAAAACTACTTCAATCAAGTTTCAAGCCTCAAATCACAATTTTCTAAGAAGAATAATTCAAATTATCAAAAGGGGGCAAAATGAGTAAAATCAGAGTTTCAGTTGGAAAAAGTCAACCGGACGCTAAAAAGTCAAACTTTGACTTTTTGACCAAATTTGGGTCCCAAAAATCACATTATGTCAAGACGTCCAAAAAAATGAAATTTGATCATCAAAAAGCAAGAGAATCAAAAATCCAACTTTGCAAGACTTTGAAATTTTTCTAAGTATTTTCTATACTTGGTTAATTTCATTTACTTCATGACACATTTTACTACAATTCCAAGTAATTCAAAGTGATGCAAGAAATTCAAGTTACTACAAAGTGGCATTTTTGCAAAAAAAATCACAAATTCTAAAACTATGTCTTGTTTGAATTCTCTAAAAAAACCTTGCCACAATATTTTTGCCCATGACATAATGTGCATAAAATGTTCCACAAGACTAAATTTGTGTCATGCTACAAATTATACTGTCCAAGTTGAACAAAGTGTGATATGATACATTGTCACAACACCCCAAAACCTGCTCCATTGCTGCCCTACAAGAAACCTTGTGCTATGCTGCACCACAAGTATGCATATGATGTCCTATACAGTCCAAAACTGCTCTATGCAGTCTGCCCCAACCTGCATCATAACAGCCCCAAAATTGCACCAAAATGGAAAAGGAAAATTGTGTGAAGAACGTATCAAAATAGTAGGCAAAAACAATTCAAAATAACTTATTTGGTTTCCCCCCTGAACCTCAGTCAAGGGTCTACAAAAGGGACTGTCTCATAAGACATAGAGGTTAGAATTTTTAGAGAGAAGATAGAGAGTTTTGTTGAGAAAAAAAATAGTATTCTTTGTAACCTTGACTGATTCATTCAAAAACCAATTCTATTCTTATTCGAAACAAGACCCCAACCCATTACTCCACCATACAATCTCTCCCATAAGCCAAACAACTCATCAGATACGAAGATTGTCCAAACATAAAAACAGTCCCTGTAGTGCTATCATCTTCACCCTCAAAATACCAAAAAACAATATAGTACAGTTTAACTTAGTTTTAACAGTTTGGAGTAAGCTCCTTAGAGATTCATTAGGGTCATCACAACATCTGGAAAAGAATTCAGATTTAAAACAGCCAGTGTAGTCCAAAGGTAAGTCTTTTTGACTTGATATCTCTTCACACATCATTAATGATTTATTGATTTTGAATATAAGATGTAGCATTTTATTATCCCTTTAAACTGTTCATTTTTTTAATGTTTAGGCTTATCAAATCATTTGTTGTTTATGTTTATCCATTATATGCCGTAAACTAACCTGTACAGACAATAAAAACCATGTTTGAGGCAAAAAATGCAGCATGCGTCGACACATACCCACATGCGTAAACCCTTTTTAAGTGGGAAAACAGAGTATGAGTCAACACACATCCTTATGCATCAACTCATACTGTTAAAAATCTCCAAAATAGAAACGTGAAAACTACTTGGGTCGATACATACGCGTTTTGCATTGATACAAGAAGAAGCATGAGTTGACACACCTCAGTATGCATCGACTCATACTGAGTTTGGTCAGATTTTGCAGGGAAAAGGAAAATCTATGTGTCGATGCATAGCAGCATAGGTCGACACATAGCAGTTCAAAATGCATTTTTCCTTTTATTTTACATTGTTTTTACATTGTTTTCATTATTATTCAATATGGTTGTAATATTTCAGTCTCCAATTTATCCCCATTGTTAATTTGTATCCCCATCCCCCTAAAGTGATGTAATAGCTTAGGATTTATTTTCCGCATTTTTTTACTTGCTTTCATATATTGCTAGTAATTAGGATGTATGGAAAGATAAAATCGACAAATAGATAACCTTCAAGTATAATACAAATGCATGCAAACTAACACACTTGCACACTAGCACCTCTAGGGTAATCTCATTTTGTTGCCTTTCGGAAAATAGTCATCTCCCTCAAATATGAGACGTTTTAGCAAAGATCCTTTCGATAAAAAAAATCATAGTCCCTCGATGACCCTCGATGTTGCCTTCGGTAAAACGATCTAGTCCCTAAATGACATTGCTAAAACGTCACATAGGTTGCCTTCTATGACTATACAAACGCCCCACGCCCGTCCCTTAACATCCAATGATAGGGGTTCTTACCAAATCAATGGTAAGATAGCAACGTCTAAAGGAGGAGGAAAAGAACATTTAAGACCTTTTGAGTAGGTAGATTCGCTCCTAGTTACTCGCTTGCTCACAACAAAAACATTTTTACACACCAACACTTTCACTTCAAAAACATTTTCAAAAAGATAAAACATTTTGTATACGTTCTTATAGAAACGAGAACTATTGCAAAATATCTTTCCGAAAACCACTTTCAAAAACACACTCCCCAAACACGTCTTTGAACTATCTTTCGAAACAAAAACTTTGTACGCGTTCTTATAGAAACGAGAACCATTACAAAGATATTTTTAAAACACTTTCAAAGCCCACGCCATAAAGCACAAAAGCAAGTGATCTAGCAAATAAATAAGAGCCAATGGAAAACCATGGATGAAAAGGGTGCTAACACCTTCCCTTTTCATAATCTACCCCCCGAACTCAAGAAAACATCTCTAAAGGACTTTCCTGTGCTTTTTCACCTTTCCTTGTGGATAAAAGAAATGTCGGTGGCGACTCTTGCTAAACCGCACAATTGCAATCAAAACTCAAACTCCAATTCAGTTCTCCCACCGTATCACAGAACTGGTGAATCTGTTGGGGACTATCTTAAAGTGGGGTTACCTTAGGGTTATATCACATTTATTTGCTTACATTTTTTGATTTGTATACTTTACATTATGGTTCTCTGTTTGGGCTTGCTTTGATCCTCCACTCGGATCTGGGACACCTTTTTAGGTAAATATCAATAGATTGTGGAAACTGTACGACGTAGACCGATATGGTTGAAACAATGGCTATGTTAGTGTGACGCATTTGTGGGTACCGGTATTCCTCGTGGTGAATCGAGGAGAATACGGGGCCTCTGAGTGGCGTCATGAAGCATTAATTGACTTTAGAACCCTAATTGAACAAACTTGGCCATTAGGACGTAGTGAGATAATCGGTTTCGGTGTAGAGCTAAAAATTGGTTGATACTCGATACTACACTCATTGAGGCTGGACTTTTGGGATATCTCGGCCGCAAGAAAAGATTGTTTATGCTGAGACAATGCCTAAGAGAAAGGTCGGTGATATTGAGATCCTTTAGAACCCAATCACTATTACTAGGACAGGTTGAGCCAACTAAACTTCAAGAGGGTACTTACCTATAAAACCCCATGCAATCCTAAATCAGAGGGACTTGTTTGCTGTGTGTGTATATACTTACTTGTACATAACATCATAAACATCATAAGCATCATACGCATGCTCACTAACCATTTCAAGGATTTAGAAATTTATCTTTGTTTTTGTTTTGAAGGTCATGAATTTCGTCCGAAGAAACACCATCCGAATCAGCTTTGTAAAAGCACACCCTCAACTTCAAGAGTTAGCCTCAAGAGTGCCCGAGGATTCTCCTTTTACCAAGAAATACGGTCGACTCCTCAGTTTGGCTACATCCAGTTTCCAAGAGAAGATGATGTGTGTGTTGTTCCAATTCTTTGATCCTGTACATCATTGTTTCACTTTCCCGGACTATCAGTTGGTACCTACACTGGAAGAGTTCTCTCTACTCTTAGGGGTGCCCGTGCTTGATCAGATACTGTTCACCGGTTTAGAGGGGATTCCAAAACCTGAAGTCATCGTCGAAGCTTTGCATCTGAAGAGAGCCGACATCATAGCCAATTGGGAGACGAGAAGCAGGGTTAAAGGCTTCCTAGCCAAGTTTCTATTGGAGAAGGCTCGTTCATTCTGGGACGACGTGGATTTCCAAGATTTTGAGGACGTCCTGGCTCTTCTCATTTATGGTTTAATTCTGTTCCCCAACTCGGACCAATTCATAGACGTTAACGCCATCAAATTCTTTCTCTCTCGCAATCCCGTACCTACCTTACTGGGAGACATCTTGCATTGTCTTCATACCCGTACCATGAAGAAAATAGGTAATCTCTTGTGTTGTATCCCCCTACTCGCTAAGTGGTTCACTTCACACCTACCTCAATCAGCATTGAAGAACGAGCAAAGACTGACATGGTCCCAAAGGATGATGTCCCTCACCCACTCTGATATTCGTTATTGTTCGAGATCCTTGGAAGATGTCTCTATCATTGACCGCTGTGGGGAATTCCATAATGTCCCTCTGCTTGGTATTAAGTGAGGTATAACCTACAATCCCTGCTTAGCTCTTCGACAGTTTGGGTATGCCCGAAGAGACGGCCCTCATGAGATGCTCATTCAAGGTCTGGTGTTCGACTATGACAAGAAAGACCTAGGTTATCACCAGAGGTTTATACGAGCTTGGAGAATGGTGAACAAGGTGGACAATAGGACTCTGGGACACAAGAACTCAATCCCTCTCGAGCCTTATCTTAGGTGGGTACGGGCTCATGCTCAAAGTCTCCTAATGCCTTATGTGATACGGTGGGAAGAACTGACTGTTTTTTGGAATGCTGGTTTGCGTTTTGCATTTGTTTTTGCAAAATGTCGCGGTAAGCAAGAGTCACCACCGAATTTTATTTTATCCAACAGGGAAAGGAAAAAAGCACAGAAAAAATCCTTTTTGAGATATTTCTCGGGTTCGGGGGGTAGATTATAGAAAGGGAAGGTGTTAGACCCTTTCTATCTATGGTTATCCACGGGCTCTTAGGTACTTGCTCATATTGTTTTCAAAATTTATTTCTTTGTGCTTGTGGGTTTGAAAACGTTTTTGTTTGAAAACTTCGATTTAACTCTTGCTTCTGTCCTCAAGAGCGTATGAAGTGTTTTTTGAAAACTTTGTTCGAAAAGTGTAAGTGTGAAAAGATTTTGTTTTTGAAAGAGCAAGTACTTAAGAACCATCTACCTACTCGAAAAAGGAATAATTCTATGCTAATGTCCTTTAGGCAATGCTATCCCACTATGAATGAGTAGGTAGCACCGTCGTTGGAGTTTAAGGGTCAATTCGAATAAGGAACATGCGGTCACTAAAGCAATGTTAGGATGCCGTAGCGGTAACCCTAATGTCTTAGATCATTTGTTTTGAGGCAACAATATCCGAGGCAACCGTTTCAAGGCGTCTATGATCTTTAGACAAGAGGGCGACCTCTAAAGTGACCTATACTCAATGACCGCGTACGAAGGAAACCAAGTGGGGTGTACCCTAAGAGTGCGCATGTGCGAGTGTGTCATTTTCAGTTATTTTATCTTTGTACATGTTAATGGTGATCTAAGTTGATTTTAGGTTAAGACATTCATTCTTGTCATGCATTCCTATTATCAAACATCTAACAGTTATAATTTGCTGAAAATAAATTGCGGAATTTAAATTACAAGGCGTCGGGTATTTACATCGCCAAAGACAAACCCTTTGAAGATAAATAAAGCGGTAAAAAATAATAAAAGGTCCTATTAAGCTATTACAAACCGGAGGCAAGTACATTAATATGATCAAATAAAAAAAATCGCGTGCGGGAAATTAAATCGAGCGCAAACTAGGGTTTTGACCCTTTTTGATTAAAGAAAAGATTTTTTTTGTTGTTTTTATTTTAAGAAAGAAACTATCCTAAATTAATTATTAAATTAATAAATAAAAAATAATTTTTTTTTTTGGATTTTTGGGTATTTTAAGAAAGAAATAAAAATTAATTAATGTTAGTAAAAACCTAATTAAGTATAAGTTAATTTTAATTATTTACAAAAATAGTTTAGAGTTATTTCTAATTAAAGCCTAAATTAATTAATAGATTTGTTAATAAAAATAAAATACTAAAATTTGATTTGAAATAAAAATGTTTTTATTTTATTTTTGTGGTTTTAATTTTATAAAGGAAAAAATTTGATTGGTTAGAACATAATAAATCAATTAAATCAATAAAACAAATATTAAATAAAAGAAGTAAAGAGAAGAGGTTTGGGCCTGAAAAGGTTGACTGAATAGCAATCCTGTGGCCCATTAAGCGCTGGCATGGTTTGACTTTTTGGATTCCATGCGCACTTGTTGACTGGATCTATGATGGACCCTCAGCTCTTGGCCACTAGATTTGGCCTATGGCCATCTGGTCACTGGATGTTTGAGGATGTATGATGGGCTGTAGCTAGGCATATGTACCAAATCACCTGAAAAATAAAATTATGAATGAAAGTGGGGGACCTGGGATTCGAACCCAGGTCCTGATGGTATTTGGAGCGCTTGCTTTGCCACTAGGCCATTTGGTCTTGTTTATTAATAATACTACAAAGAAAATATAATAAAATAAAACAAAAATTTATTGGTCAGAACAAAAATATGCGCGCGTGGTTTTGAATTGGCCATTGATAGTGTGACACGTCTTCGTCTTCTACCTCACGTTCGTGGCTAAAACCCTGTAAAACCTATAGCCATGGACACAGCCTGTCACTAAGAGTCACGTATACCCCAAAATCTGTTGTGAGCCATGAAAATGAAATCTAAGGGCATGGTTGTGCTCATCTCATCATCCCGGTCACAACCATGCTCTTCTTGATAACCAATTTTTCCTGAAAGAGAAACATCCAAAAAAAACCACGAAACCCTAGCTATGGTATTTGGCTTTATAGGTCAGATAAACAAAATTAACTAATGTCAAAAGCTTGGAAATATTATGAAGAGCACAAATATATCAATGATTCGTTCAAATGATGCAAGAATGGAGATTAACGGTTTCAAGAATAGGGCTTGGTATCGTGATAGTTACAACGCTTTTGAAGGCTTGAGGACGCGTGCTTTTGATCCAGGAAGGTTGTGTGATCACCCAGGAATCGATTGGGACCGGTCTAAGCTATTGAAATTGCCTCTAAGTATGAATTCGAATTCAAGCTTTTTGTCACTTTTTTCAAGTTTTGTTCTGTCTATGCTTGCAGTCTCCAACCCTTATTTTCGTGTGCCTCTCTTGCTTATGTATGATACAAGGTGCTAGGGTAACAAACTTGGATGGAATCTCTCTAAATCAATGCATTGTAATGTGATTTGATTCACTCTTTACCACTTGCCAAATTTGCCCAAATCTCAATCTTTTTCACATGAATTGGTGAGATACGAATTTGATGCTGATCATGATGATAATTAAGGCCTGGAACAACCAAAAAGATCTTAAGTAATCAATATTTCGATTTTATATGATTTAATTTTGATTTAAAATGAATAAATTCAATAAAAAACAAATTAAATAGTAAAAATAAAATATGGGCTCATGGCTGAAGCTAGGACACGTGGACACTGATGCAAGCTCAAATCAAGTGGAAAAGAATGGACCCATTTGACAAAATTTGATGTTTTGGGGATAGTTGACTTTTGGGAATTTCGCAAAAATGTCCAACTTCAACAATGCATAACTTCTTCAATTTTGATTTTGGAAGTGTTCTTCGACTTTTTAGAAAGCTTGAGATGTCCTATAACCAAACCTTTTGGTCTCATATCATTTTGATGTTCCATGCTTAAGTTATAAGCATTGGCAAAAAATGTGTTTTTGTTGACTTTAAAAAATGACCTATAATGTCCAAATTTATAACTTCTTGTGAGTGTATTTTCTGATCTTGGGGTATGAAGATGGATTGTAGGAAATTGCATCCTCTTAAAAATGAGATTTGGATGTGTCATTTCTCGTGAAGTATGAGAAAGTTATGCTTGGTCAAAGTTGAGTTGACTTTTCCTACAAAACCCTAATTTAACAACTTTTGAGTCTTGATGAATCATGATAAACCCTTGATCAAATGATGAAATATCCTTCAAAATGAGAATGTTGACAAAAAATCTTGAAGTTTGATTGTTTATAGGTCACAGTTGACGTTTTCCCTAGCATAGTCGATTTTTGGACCCTTTGAGCAATTGACTGAGCAAACTTCCTCTGCAATGCTTGAAATTTGACATGGATGATATTGAGAACATATTAGGGAATTAGGTAGCACTTGAGGTCATTTGGACTCCAAGATCTTGATGCCACACAAAACCCTAATTTGGGGTTGACTGCCTTAGGAGATGATTTGTCTGACCCACTCTTGAGCAAACTTGAACCACTTGGAGATTTTTCATGCAATGTTTTGAGAAATATGAGAGGGAAAATTTTGGGGTACAACATCTGCCCCTGTTCAATCTTATTAAACCTGAGGATGTAGATTGGCTTTCGTGATCCGAAGGTGGAAGATGATTGAACACTAGAGTGCCCAGAAATTTGCACTCGCATGAAGCGGTATCAGCCTTGTGATGTCGGGAATGGGCTTACATATGCCATTTGGAGATTACTGGCAGGAGGATGGGCTTAAAGATGCCATCTGCAGGAGTGTCGATCACATAAGAGATTCCTTAGCGAGAGCTTGCATACCTGTTGTTGTGGAAGATTCCGCTGGGGAAGCTTGGTCTTGCTGAGATTTAGGAACTTGCTTGTACTCCCACTGAGAGAACATCTCTGTTGGGTTTTAAGGACTTGTCCATAATTCAACTGGGGGGAAATCTGTCGAGATTTAGAACCTTATCTGTAGTTAAACCGAGGATAATTCAGTTGAGATTTAAGAACTGGCCAGGTCTTCGACTGAGGGAAATATCTTCATCAAGATCTAGGATTGTCTGGTCTTCAACGGAGGGTAATTCTGTTGAGATTTTAGAACTTGTCCACACTTCGACAGAGGAGGATTATCGAGATTGAGAACTTTATTTGTAGTTCAACCGAGGATAATTCAGTTGATATTTAAGAACCGGTCAGGTCTTCGACTAAGGGAAACATCTTCATTAAGATCTAGGACTGTCTGGTCTTCAACGGAGGATAATTCTATTGAGATTTTAGAACTCGTCCATACTTCGACGGAGGAAAATTGTCGAGATTGAGAACCTTATCTATAATTCAACCGAGAATAATTCAGTTGATATTTAAGAACCGTTCAGGTCTTCGACTGAGGGAAACATCTTCATCAAGATCTAGGACTGTCTGGTCTTCAATGGAGGGTAATTCTGTTGAGATTTTAGAACTCGTCCACACTTCGAAGGAGGAGGATTATCGAGATTGAGAACCTTATCTGTAGTTCAACCGAGGATAATTCATTTGAGATTTAAGAACCGATCAGGTCTTCTACTAAGGGAAACATCTTCATCAAGAGCTAGGACTGTCTGGTCTTCAACGGAGGATAATTCTGTTGAGATTTTAGAACTGGTCCACACTTCAACGAAGGAAAATTGTCGAGATTGAGAACCTTATCTGTAGTTCAACCGAGGATAATTCAGTTGAGATTTAAGAACCGGTCAGGTCTTCGACTAAGGGAAACATCTTCATCAAGATCTAGGATTATCTAGTCTTCAACGGAGGATAATTCTGTTGAGATTTTAGAACTCATCCACACTTCGACGGAGGAAAATTGTCGAGATTGAGAACCTTATCTGTAATTCAACCGAGAATAATTCAGTTGAGATTTAAGAATCGGTCAGGTCTTTGACTGAGGGAAACATCTTCATCAAGATTTAGGACTGTCTGGTCTTCAACGAAGGATAATTCTGTTGAGATTTTAGAATTCGTCCACACTTCGACGGAGGAAAATTGTCGAGATTGAGAACCTTATCTATAATTCAACCGAGAATAATTCAGTTGAGATTTAAGAACCGGTCAGGTCTTCGACATAACTGAGAACTTAACTGCATCCTTCCTGAAAGGTAAAGGTCAGTCGTATGCAATGCATGATATATATCAAGCAATGATGTTCTCAAAATAAATGAGATTGTGTTGTATGATGCGTATATGCATGTATCATGATGTATGGAAATGTAATGTTTTAGCTGGGGAAAATAAATCTCAGATAGCTGCTGGAGAATAGAGTTGGATTCTTCGTTTCCGCTGGAGATAGAGAACGAAGATGATTGTGAGAATAAACCTGCAGGAGAGGATGACTCCATTGGGGAATAAACTGATGAGGAGATTACTCTGTGGGGAAGAGATGCTCTGTAGAGGATTCTGCCGATAAACTCCGCTGGGGACGAATTACCATTGCTGGTGATACTGAATCCTGTTGGGGATTGAATTCCTGTTTGTGAAAGGAAAGAACTCCGTTGGGGATGATCTTTCAGTTGCGACTTCATTGGGGATAACCTTCTAGACTCTAATAGGGATAATCCTTTGAGCTTTTCTAGGGATGATCCTTTGAACTCGGATGGGGATATTTATTTTTATACTCTGCTGGGGACAAACTTCTAAAGTCTACTAGGGATGATTTTCCAAACTCCGTTGGGGAAGCTTCTTCAGACTGCGCTGGGAAAATTTCCAGACTCCACTGGGGATATTTTGTATTCTGCCGGGGAATATTCTTGTACTCCGCTGGGGAATATTAAGACTGCCAGGGATATTAAGCCTTTTCAGTGCTGACGGTAAATAAACTCTGCTTGGGGAGAATATTACCGATTCATTCACAGTTGCAAGTCTCAGCTGGGGAGAGTTATCATTACTGTCTTACTCTTACTCTGCGGGGAGTGAATGCACCATATCCATATTTTTCAGCTGAATTTACCTTTGTACCTGGTGTATTAGGCAACTGTATAACTTGGACGTTTCTTATTTGCCCATGTTTCTGCGGGAGAAGGTGCATGCGGAGGTCTTGTGGATCGAGTATTATTCCAACCTATGACAAATCTTCTTCTGGTAGGCAAGTGACGAGATGACGGGACATAGTCGTACGCTTTAATCCCTAACTTTTTCCTGGACCGCCCTTTCGGGTTTTCAGTCCAACGGGATACTCTTTTTTGCCCAAGCCGCCCTTTCGGGTTTTCGACTTGCCGGGTGTACAAATTTTTTCATTTTTATCCCTAATTTTTGCCCAAACCCTTTTGGTTCGTCAGGATGGCCTTATTTTTTCCTAGGCCTGTCGACCTAGCGGGTCTTTGTTCATGCACAATATTTTCTGACTATGTCCACGCTCTCAAGGTGTAGGGAGTTGTCATTGTCGGCAGTGTTGTGTTGCCATACTACCAGAAGATGTCCGTTTGATCATGCAAGATTCGTTGCTGGAATTTATGTCCAATGCCTCCAGTGATTCAGATGGAGATTTACCCCTGGCTATCTTGGCATCTTTGAGAGATTCCTTGAATCTTGACTTAACTGCCCCAGATGATGGACAATGATCATGTCGTGCCCCTTGGTTGGAAGTGTTTTTCCACTTGAGGTAACCCTTTTTATTGAGAAGGTTTTTTTATTCATTAGATATTCAACATGCGAATTTCTCTGCTATTGAACAAATAGTCATATGCAAACAGTGTTATTTCAAGAATGCAAAGCTTATGTCTGTCTTGAAGTTTTTGAATATGCATTTTTCAATAAAACAAGCGAATTTTTGTAAAATGTGATGTCAACTCAGGATTTACAGCAAGCCCTACAGGAGTCAGGATACCTTTTGTGACAGTATGCTTTCGAACTAACCCATGCTTCATCTAGGACTTTTAAGGGTTATAACGTGGCCTGGTTCACGGTTCAAGAAACAAAGGATAAAGGCTCAAAATTTATTTCTACCCACCCGCTCTTCGTGATGTTCTCCGATCCTAAACTCAGCTAATTGTGCATTTAGATCTCGTTCGAGTCTTTGAATATTGTCCTTGATGTTCCGGTGATGGTTCGGATACCGACAATTTATTTCGAACAAGCAGTCATTTTTGTTGAGAGTTTGTAGGATCTCTTTCTTTTTTATTTTAGTATCCCTGTCTTTTGCCTGAACTGTTTCTTTTGTGATTACAGTCAGCAGGATGCCCCAGTTTTGTAAGTCTCCTTCATAGGTTTTGACTTAATGGGCTTTGATTTTTGAGAGATAATGACTGCCTGCCTTGGCGATTATGGGGAACCATCACCGTATTTTGTTTCGGAAGGACTTCTTTGATGCCATTCATTGTGCACCTGGATTAACTGAGAAAACTACCCTGCCCCAGGTTGTGATTAAGGATTTTAATTTGTGTGAAAAGAAAAACTCCTACTTCTTTGGCTCAAAGGGGTTGACGAGAGATTATCTTCCTTATAACTCCATTGTTTAGGATTTGAAACAATGCATGTACATCGTCAGCGGGGTCTGTTCAAAAGCATACTGTAGAGATTATGATATCATTTTAGTCATCCTCCCTTTAAAGGATTAGAATTTTTTAATCGAGAGTTTATCATCACAAAAATGAAAGCAATTTGAATATAGTGAATACGAATGGATTGATTCAAAACAGACATATGCGATGCATTGGTAAAGTAACAAAGTTTGACATGAATAAATGTTTGAACAATCAAAAGAAAATTACAAATTGAAAATTCTAATGAACAAAAAGTCTTTTTGTCTCAGGACTTGTCACTTCAGATGGTGAGCTTTGGAGGAGTGGCAGAAGAATTCCAGTTGACCATCTTGTATAAATTCCAATTCTCCTTCATCAATCAGGTTTTGAATTTTGTTTCTCAATGCCCAACAGCTGTTGGTATCATGTCCAGGGCTGTTGGAATGGTATGCACACCTAGCATCAGGGTTATATCCTGGGGAGGCTATGTGGGGATTCTGAGGAGGGTCCCTTAACGTCACCAGATTCAATCTCAACAGGTGTTGTAAAGCTTGAGACATCGGCATGTTGAGCTTGGTAAACTGCCTCTTGGGTGTATCCGGCTTACTCTGATTAACCCGTTGTTTCTGGCGAGGTTGTTGTTGGACCCGTGAGGTAATAGAAACTTAGAGAGGTCCATTCTTCACCAAACCTAACCCTGGTTTTCTTGAAAGCTAATCAGTGACTTGGCCTCTGGCCCCGACTGTTTGCTTCATACTGCTGTATCTGTCTTGATGAAACTGGTTGATAATGGTTCTCAACTCTTCTTGTTCCCGGGCTAGACCTTGGATAAGAGCCATCTGCCCCAACATCTGGGTTCTCATTGCATCTACCTCAGCTTGCAGATGTTTCATCCGTTCGTCCTTATTTTCTTCAGGACTTTTCTTGACCAAGTTCCCAACGAGGAGTGTTTTCAACTCTTCCTACCCCTTGGATAGGTTTAGGAAGATTTCCCAGAACTGAGCCTCTTAGGTTTGAAGATCTCTGTTGTCTTGTTGGAAAGTCATTGCTGAAATAAACAGCGAGAACATGAGAGACCTGTACTGGAAGACCTGTTATGCAATGATATGTATGATATGTATGCAATGTTTTCAAGGATCTCGCAGGGTAAACAAGAAACTGTTAGAATTTGAATTTTGCAGCTTTGATTGAAGAAACTTCGTGTCGTCAAGATTCCTTCTTCAAGAGTCGAGCTCACCATATCAAGTGGGTCATAGCCACTGACTCAAGTTATCGTGTTTTGATCTCTAGACGGCATTGGCTAGAAGAAAATGAATCCTCTTTTCCATTTCCTGGACACATGATTTACCATAACCTGCATCACAAACCCTTGAGATCCTTGAAATGGTTGAGGAAATGTTAAGGCATGATGTTATGATATGTATGTTATGCGTTTAAGCAAAAGTGTGAGGTACTGTAAGTAAACCCTGCGATAAATCCAAATTATTGGATAAGGACTGTAAACAAAACCTGCAAGGAACTTATGTTTTCAGATAACAAAAATATGCAAGTAGTTCAAGTTTGAAAGCACACAAGTCACACAATAGCCCTTAAATTTCAGGCCGGCAAGGAGCTTAGGTACTACCCTCTTTCAGTTCAGTTGGTTCAAACCTGTACTAGAAATAGTAACCGGGTTCTAGAGGATCACAATATCACTGACTATCCTCGATCGGTCATAATTCCAGTTTAGTAACCTTTTCTTGCGGCCGGAATTATCGCGAGAGTTTAGTCTCAATGAGTGTAGCATACTGCTACCGTTCTATGGCCAAGTTGGTCAATTTAAAGGTTCTAAGGTCAGTTGGTGCTTAGTGACCCCTTAGAAGACCCATATTCTCCTCGTTCCAACACAAGGGATATCGGTACAAACTAAAGTGCCACACCAACGTAGCTACTGCTTCAACCGTATCGGTCTACGCCGTACAGTTCCCTCACAGTTTGTTGCTACTTACCTAAAGGGTGCCCCCAGATCCGGGTTAGGATCTATAGTAACTCTGATTCAACCCACAAATATAAAGCATACAAAACAAACAATTGAAAACACAATGAATTATTCCTAAGGTACACCCCACTTATTAAGCGTCCCCATCAGAGTCGCCAGTTCTGTGATACGGTGGGAAGAACTGACTGTTTTTTGGAATGCTGATTTGCATTTTGCGTTTGTTTTTGCAAAATGTCGCGGTAAGCAAGAGTCGCCACCGACTTTTATTTTATCCAACAGGGAAAGGAAAAAAGCACAAAAAAACTCCTTTTTGAGATATTTCTCGGGTTCGGGGGGTAGATTATAGAAAGGGAAGGTGTTTGCCCCTTTCTATCTGTGGTTATCCACGGGCTCTTAGGTACTTGCTCATATTGTTTTCAAAATTGCTTTATTTGTGCTTGTGGGTTTGAAAAAGTTTTTGTTTGAAAACTTCGATTTAACTCTTGTTTCTGTCCTCAAGAGCGTATGAAGTGTTTTTTGAAAACTTTGTTCGAAAAGTGTAAGTGTGAAAAGATTTTGTTTTTGAAAGAGCAAGTACTTAAGAAGCATCTACCTACTCGAAAAAGGAATCGTTCTATGCTAATGTCCTTTAGACAATGCTATCCCACTATGAATGAGTAGGTAGCACCGTCGTTGGAGTTTAAGGGTCAATTCGAATAAGGGTCATGTGGTCACTAAAGCAATGTTAGGATGCCTTAGCGGTAACCCTAATATATTAGATCTTTTTTTTAGGCAACAATATCCGAGGCAACCGTTCCGAGGCGACTATGATCTTTAGACAAGAGGGAGACCTCTAAAGTGGCCTATACTCAATGACCGCGTACGAAGGCAACCAAGTGGGGTGTACCCTAAGAGTGCGCATGTGCGAGTGTGTCGTTTTCAGTTATTTTGTCTTTGTACATGTTAATGGTGATCTAAGTTGATTTTAGGTTAAGACATTCATTCTTGTCATGCATTCCTATTATCAAACATCTAACAGTTATAATTTACGGAAAATAAATTGCGAAATTTAAATTACAAGGCGTCGGGTATTTACATTGCCAAAGACAAACCCTTTGAAGATAAATAAAGCGGTAAAAAATAATAAATGGTCCTATTAAGCTATTACAAACCGGAGGCAAGTACATTAATATGATCAAATAAAAAAAATCGCGTGCGGGAAATTAAATCGAGCGCAAACTAGGGTTTTGACCCTTTTTGATTAAAGAAAATATTTTTTTTGTTTTTATTTTAAGAAAGAAACTATCCTAAATTAATTATTAAATTAATAAATAAAAAATAAATATATTTTTTTGGATTTTTGGGTATTTTAAGAAAGACATAAAAATTAATTAATGTTAGTAAAAACTTAATTAAGTCTAAGTTAATTTTAATTATTTACAAAAATAGTTTAGAGTTATTTCTAATTAAAGCCTAAATTAATTAATAGATTTGTTAATAAAAATAAAATACTAAAATTTGATTTGAAATAAAAATGTTTTTATTTTTATTTTTGTGGTTTTAATTTTATAAAGGAAAAAATTTGATTGGTTAGAACATAATAAATCAATTAAATTAATAAAATAAATATTAAATAAAAGAAGTAAAGAGAAGAGGTTTGGGCCTGAAGAGGGTGTCTGAATAGCAATCCTGTGGCCCTTTAAGCGCTGGCATGGTTTGACTTTTTGGATTCCATGCGCGCTTGTTGACTGGATCTATGATGGACCCTCAACTCTTGGCCACTAGATTTGGCCTATGGCCATCTGGCCACTGGATGTTTGAGGATGTATGATGGGCTGTAGCTAGGCATATGTACCAAATCACCTGAAAAATAAAATTATGAATGAAAATGGGGGACCTAGGATTCGAACCCAGGTCCTGATGGTATTTGGAGCGCTTGCTTTGCCACTAGGCCATTTGGTCTTGTTTATTAATATACTACAAAGAAAATATAATAAAATAAAACAAAGATTTATTGGTCAGAACAAAAATATGGGCGCGTGGTTTTAAATTGGCCATTGATAGTGTGACACGTCTTCTACCTCACGTCTGTGGCTAAAACCCTGTAAAACCTATAGCCACTGACACAGCTTGTCACTAAAAGTCACGTATACCCCAAAATCTGCTGTGATCCATGAAAATGAAATCTAAGGGCATGGTTGTGCTCGTCTCATCATCTCAGTCACAACCATGCCCTTCTTGATAGCCAATTTTTCCTGAAAGAGAAACACCCAAAAAACCACGAAACCCTAGTTATGGTATTTGGCTTTACAGGTCAGATAAACAAAATTAACTAATGCCAAAAGCTTGGAAATACTATGAAGAGCACAAATATATCAATGATTCGTTCAAATGTTGCAAGAATGAAGATTAACGATTTCAAGAATAGGGCTTGGTATCGTGATACTTACAGCGCTTTTAAAGGCTTGAGGACGCGTGCTTTTGATCTAGGAAGGTTGTGTGATCACCCAGGAATCGATTGAGATCGGTCTAAGCTTCTGAAATTGCCTCTAAGTATGAATTCGAATTCAAGCCTTTTGTCACTTTTTTCAAGTTTTTTTCTGTCTATGCTTGCAGTCTCCAACCCTTATTTTCGTGTACCTTTCTTGCTTATGTATGATACAAGGTGCTAGGGTAACAAACTTGGATGGAATCTCTCTAAATCAATGCATTGTAATGTGATTTGATTCACTCTTTACCACTTGCCAAATTTGCCCAAATCTCAATCTTTTTCACATGAATTGGTGAGATACGAATTTGATGTTGATCATGATGATAATTAAGGCCTGAAACAACCAAAAAGATCTTAAGTAATCAATATTTATATGATTTAATTTTGATTTAAAATGAATAAATTAAATAAAAATCAAATTCAATAGTAAAAATAAAATATGGGCTCATGGCTAAAGCTAGGACACGTGGACACTGATTCAAGCTCAAATCAAGTGGAAAAGAATGGGCCCATTTGACAAAATTTGAAGTTTTGGGGATAGTTGACTTTTGGCAATTTTGCAAAAATGTCCAACTTCAACAATGCATAACTTATTCAATTTTGAACTTTTGGACGTGTTCTTTGACTTTTTAGAAAGTTTGAGATGTTATCTAACCAACCCTTTTGGTCTCATATCATTTTGATGTTCCATGCTTAAGTTAGAAGCTTTGGAAAAAAAGGTGTTTTTGTTGACTTTCAAAAATGACCTATAATGTCCAAATTTATAACTTCTTGTGAGTGAATTTTCTGATCTTGGGGTATGAAGATGGAATGTAGTAAATTGAATCCTCTTCAAAATGATATTTGTATGGGTCATTTTTCATGAAGTATGAGAAAGTTATGCTTGGTCAAAGTTGAGTTGACTTTTCCTACAAAACCCTAATTTAGCAACTTTTGAGTCTCGATGAATTTTGAGCAATCCTTGATGAATCATGATCAACCCTTGATAAAATGATGAAATATCCTTCAAAATGAGAATGTTAACAAAAAAGCTTGAAGTTTGACTGTTTATAGGTCACAATTGACTTTTGTCCTAGCACAGTCGATTTTTGGACCCTTTGAGCAATTGACTGAGCAAACTTCCTCTGCAAGGCTTGAAATTTGACATGGATGATCTTGAGAACACATTAGGGAATTGGGGAGCACTTGAGGTCATTTGGACTCCAAGATCTTGATGCCACACAAAATCCTAATTTGGGGTTGACTGCCTTAGGAGATGATTTGTCTGACCCACTCTTGAGCAAACTTGAACCACTTGGAGATTTTTCTTGCAATGTTTTGAGAAATATGAGAGGGAAAATTTTGGGGTACAACACCTTACCCTTCCATCCTCCCTGTTATCATAGAGCCCGTTGTTGAAGGAGACGTCCCATACACTGTCCTTCATCCTGACATGCCTACCTCTCTCGAAGACTTGCAGAAAGCTTGGGTTCAGTTGAAGGAAGAGCGAGACACCTTTGAAGCCCAATTTTATGCCAGTGAGAAGAAGGTTCTGGAACTCACCAAACTGCTTCATGAAGAGAGAAATCTGAACTCCTACATCTCTCTAAAGAGGATGCGTTCAACCTTTCTGTCTTAGGAGTTTTTGTTGTATTGTAAGCCCAAAGAGGCATGATGTACTCAAACTTGGATTTAATATAACGTGTGTTCCTTTTGGTTTAAGCAAATTTAAATCTATAATTTCCTTGAAATCATTTGCATATTGCATCTTCATTCATCATAACATCATACAGGTTCTTACAAACAAGTCTCCTTATCCTTCTACTGTTTATTTCAGTGAGATGGATATTGAACAGACAGTGAAAGATCTTCAGGCGCAGAACGTGCAGTTTCAACAAATGCTCTTGACTCTGACAAAAGGACAAGAGGAGTTGAAAACTCTACTGGCCAAAGAGAAGAAGAAGAAAGCGAAGAAACCAACCGGTATTGTGATCATGGGAAGAAGGTTCAAAGGACAGGCCAGACAGACTTTAGACTTTGCAACATCATCAGGTGAAGGAGATAATCAAGAAGACAGTACCAAGGAAGTGAACAACAACCCAACATCCGAAGAAGAGGAAGAACCTGATTACTCTAAGGAACAATATCCTCCTACTGATAACAAATACAAAGAGCTAGAGGGTCGTTTGAATGCTATGGAGGTCCAGAGGGTACCCGGATTGGATTTTGAAGAGTTAGGACTTGTCTCAGGGGTTGTCATCCCACAGAAATTCAAGGTCCCCACTTTCGCCAAATATGATGGTGTCTCTTGCCCAAAGCTACATTTAAGGTCATACGTCAAAAAGATTCAACCCCATACGGCTGATAAGAATTTGTGGGTGCATTTCTTCCGAGAGAGCTTGTTAGAGACGCAATTGGATTGGTTCTATCATTTGGAAGGGACCAATATTTGCAATTGGGAAGATTTGGCTGCCACTTTCTATAAAAAATACCAGTATAATGCTGACTTAGCTCCAACTCAGACGCAATTGCAAGGCATGTCTATGGGTGCAGGTGAAGGTTTCAAAACCTATGCTCAAAAATGGAGGGATCTTGCAGACAGAGTCTAGCCTCCTCTATCTGACAGAGAATTAGTGGATATGTTCCTAGGCACCTTATCAGGTCCATTCTTCAACCACCTGATCGGAAGTTCCTCAGCTGGATTTACTGAACTGATCATGACTGGTTAGCGGGTCGAAGCCGGTATAAAAAGTGGAAAAATTCAAAGAGATGTGTCCTTGAGCACGATGAAGAAACCCTTTGTTGGAAAGAAGGAGGTCAGTGCCATCTGTTGTACCCCAAAATTTGCCCTCCCATATTCTTCAAAGTTTTGACAAGCATCACCTCAATTTGCTCAAGTCTACTCAGGGGTTGCACAGTTCAGACACCCTCCTAAGCCAGTCAAATTAGGGTTTTGGTTCCTTCAGTGAATTTGAGGTTTTCAATGGTCCAATCAAGTCCCATAGGCCTACACATATCCTCAAGCATCTACATGGCAAGTTTCATAGCTCACATCATCAAGTTGCACAGTCAAAAGCCCTATTTGGTTCTCAATCAACTACAGGGGTAAAATGGTCATTTGGCAGTCAAAAGACAAAAATTTTGGTCAACATCTTATTTTGAAGCCACAATCATCATTTGATCAAGTCTTGATCATGATTCCACAAGAATGGCTCAGAAATCATCAAGGATGCAAAAGTTTCTATTTTTGGACAGCTGAAAAGTCAATTGTAACTTGACCAAGGCATAACTTTTTCATGGTTCATCAGAAAACTCCCATCCAATTCTCATTTTGAAGGGGATGACATTTCCTACAACTCATCTTCACATTCTAAGTCCAAGAAATGCTCTCACAAAAAGTTATCAATTTCTACATTATAGGTCATTTTCAAAAGTCAACAAAAAGGCACTTTAAGTCAAAGACCATAACTTGATATTGGTAAATCAAAATGACATGGGACCAAAGGCATTAGTTAGAGGACTTCAAGACCTTTCCAAAATGTCCAAGAACATGTTCATAGCTTCAAAATTGAGCAAGATATGCATTGGAGAAGTTGGGAAATTTTTGGGAATTTATCAAAAGTCAACTTTGCCCAAAACACTTCATTTTTGCTAATGGGCATCAAATTCTTTCTTGAAACATTGCCCAAGGCCTATGCACGACCCATTGAACTTAATTTGAATTATTTTCTTATTTTTATTAATTATTTGGATTTTTAATTGATTAATAATTCATTTAATTGATTTAATTGTAGGAAAATTCAAAAGATATGATTTTCCAATCTTTTGTGGAGCAAATATACTCAGGGCAAGCTGGAAATTTCGTTTCCCAATCAAAGGGGAAAAATCATTCAATTTTGGCAAGCTTTATCAATCAAAAATATGGAAAAGATTTGATTGGAAATCAAGGATGCAAAACATGAATACAATGGATTCTTGGACAAAAGATTTAACCTAATTCACTCCACTATATGTACTGAAGCTTAACCTAAAATCATTCACGTGCAAAAGCTGCTGCAACACCATAATCAAATTCCAAAAAGTTCAAGAAATTTTGAAAACTGAATTCTCACTTGTAGGCCAATTCAAAGCCTTGGAGTGATTCAAACGCATTGCTGACATTCCCAGGAACGATTTGCAGTCAAGAACGAGCCTTAACACTCCAAGAATACGCCATAACAGTCACACGGTTTACCATTCTTTTCCATAATCGAAAATCAAGTTTTATACATCATTAACATGTTTTGACTATTGTTTTGCATTGCTAACATCATTCTGAAGCTTTTGGTATAGATTAATTGCATTGAAACGTCTTGAATCAGAATCCACCATTGGAGAAATCTAGGGTTTTTGAAGCTCTCAATTGGGGTTTTACAGCATGAGAAAAATTGGACCACATAACGCCTATGGTTGAATTCGTCAAGGCCAGACGAATTCAACCCAACCATCGCGCCCTTTTTATGTTCACTATACGCCTAATCGCTATTATTGGCAGTTTTGCATTGTGGGGGTTAAAAACCCCCGCTATCTTGTTTTTATTTTGCAGATAAATGAAGAAGATGAAGGACGTGGATGCATATGGTTGGGAAGTTCAAACTTACGCGCGTGATTTTGTTTGATACAACAAGTTAATTTGTTTTTTAATAATATCTTTGTTGTCTATCATTATAACAAACGCAACACAATGGCTCAGTGGAGGAGGACGTGTATGGTAATTACTGGGACCTGGGTTCGATTCCCAGGTCCCCCAAACCTTGTTTCATATTTTTTCTAACATCTTCCCATGCAGCACTTGTCCAGAAGTTCACCACATGTCCTCACGCATCAGCTAGCCAAGTGTCCACAACCCTCAATCCAGTGGTCAAAGAATGAAGACCATGGTATTCAGGAGTCAACGTGCCTCCAGGCAATTCCAAAAGTCAGCAAAGGCTTTGTGTTAATGGGCCAAGATTGCTTCAGTAAACCTCCATATGGGCCTTCAAACCCCCCTGGTTTATTTTCCTTTTATTTTCTTTCTCCTTTTTTTTAATTCTTTTAACCATTATTAATTATTATTATTAACCAACAAATTAATATTTTTAATAAATTCAGAGAATAAAACATGTGAATATTTTTATTAATTATTACTATTTTATTTATTAATTTAATTTGTAAATAAATGCTAACAAATAAATTAGTTTAATATAGGTCAATTTTTATCTTTTTCTCAATAAATAAAAGTTATGTAGATTAGGGTTTGACAATTTTCAATCATATTTTATTAATTATCATTATTCTTATTAATTATTATTATCTTTGTAAATAAAATGTAAATTAATTAATTTAGTAAATTAGGTTAACTTTGACATTTTTTTATTAATAATTAAAATAAACTTAGAACTAGGATTTTTCTTGACTTTTAATTTCCTTTTTCTTTTTATTTTTCGTTAAAATATTAAAAACACAAAAAACTTTTTTCTTTTAATAATTGATTAGTAAACTAGGGTTAATTTTAATTAAATGCGAAGGACAAAAAACTCATATTTTCTCAAAAGGGTCAAAAACCCTAGGACGTTCCAATTTAATTCTTTCGCGCATTATCTTATTTTGATTATTTATGTATCTGCTCAATGGATGTAATAGTAATTAGGATTTACCGCTTTCTTTACTTTCCGCATTTATTTCCAAAACGGGTTCTTGTTTTTGGCGATGTATAGACCTGCGCCTTATAATAGCGTAGATTCGTATTTCCGCACTTTAATTTTCCGCACTCCTAACTGTTAATTATGCCTGCAAGACTGTATGTAAAATAAAATCAATCGTAGCTCACAAATGCCTGATCAAAGATAAAACTGAATTGAACACACATGCACATGCCACTCCTAGGTACGCCTCATTGGTTACCTCGAACGGGGTCATCAAGTATAGGGTGTCTTAGAGGTCGCCCTCCTGTCTAAAGATCTAGTTGCCTCGAAACGGTTGCCTCGGATACAAAGGATCTAGGACATTAGGGTTACTTCTAAGGTGTCCTACTATTGCTTCGGTGACCACAATGTCCCTAATAATCGAATTGACCCAAATAACTCCAACGATGGTGCTACCTACCTCTCAATGGTGGGATGGCATTATCTTAAGGACTCTTATACAGCCTAATTCCTTAGAGTAGGTAGATTCTCATAGGTACTTGCTCTTTTCAAAACAAACAAAAACATCTTTTCACACTGACACTTTCAAAAGTTTTCAAACAAATTTTTCATACACTCTTGAGGACAGATACAAGAGTTACTTAGAAATTTTTCAAACGAAACTTTTTCCAAAACCCACACACATTTGAAAAGCAAACAAATTTTTGAAAACATAAGAGCAAGTACCTAAGAGCCCATGGATAACCATGGATAGAAAGGGTGCTAACACCTTCCCTTTCTATAAATCTACCTCCCGAACCGAGAAACATTCTCAAAGAAGGAATTTTGCTGTGCTTTTGTCCTTTCCTTGTTGGAGAACATAAAAGACGGTGGCGACTCTTGCTTACCGCGACATTTCGCGAACCAGCTTTAAAACAGTCAGTTCTATTTCCACCGATCACAGAACTGGCGACTCTGCTGGGGAGTGGATATAAGTGAGGTGTACCTTAGGATTAGACCACTCTTATGTTTTCAATTTCTTGATTTGTTTGCTTTAATATTGTGGGCCTGTCTTGGAAGTTTCATAGATCCTAACCCGGATCTGGGGATACCTTTTAGAAAGTAGCAACAAAATCGTGAGGGAACTGTGCGGGGTATACCGACACGGTTGAAGCAGTTTGCTACGTTGATGTGGCACTTTGGTGAGTACCGGTAACCCTTGAGTCAAGTCAAGGAGAGTACGGGGCCGCCGCGTGGTGTCGTGAAGCATCAACTGACCTTAGGAACCTTACTTGACCATCCTGGCCTCTTTAGGGGTAGTGAGATGATCGACTTTGGTGCAGTCCGAAGTTGGTAGATACTCGATACTACAGTCATTGAGGGTTGTTTTCTTGGAATAGTTTGATCGCCAGTTCAGTGGCTAAATCAAAACAATGAACACAGAAAACAACCCAATGATATTGAGCTCCTTAGAACCTGGTTACTTTTGATAGGACAGGTTTTGAGCCCACCAACTTCAAGAGGGTAGTACCTAAACTTCATGCTGGCCTAAACTCTAAGGGTTGTCTTGTGTGACTTGTGTGCCTTCAAACTTGACTACTTGCATGCTTGTTATCTGACACATGAGTTTCTTGCAGGTTTTGTTTACAGTCCTTAATCTGGACTCATAACAGGGTTCACTTACATCACTCCACACATAGCATAACATCATACCATTGCATACATCATGTATAAGGACTAATCCATTTCAAGGATCTCAAGGGTTTGTGATGCAGGTCATGATGAACCAACAGGTCTAGCAAGGGGCAAAGGGGATTTATTTTCCCCTAGCCAAGGTTGATAACTTGAGTCAGGGGCTATGACCCACTCGATATGGTGAGCTTTGACTCTTGAAGAAGGACTCTCAACAACACGAAGTTCCTTCAATCAAGCTACAAATTCAAATGCTAACAATTTTCTTGTTTACCCCGCGAGATCCTTGAAAACATTGCATGCATATCATACATATCATTGCACTACAGGTACCCTTTTGACAGGTCACTTATCTTCTTCGCTGTTTATTTCAGAAATCATCATGAATCCTGAATCATCCAATGAACAAGCCATCAAGGCCCTCCAGGCCCAGAATGCCCAGTTCCAGGAGTTGGTTATGAGCCTAGCCCAGGGTCAACAGGAATTGAAGACTCTGCTTATGAAGAAGAAGAAGAAGAGGACTGTGTTGTTCAACCCTAGACGCAAATTTGGGAATGGATCACAAAATGAAGCTGAGCTGACTACCCCATATGTTGGAAAAGACAGTCCCCAAGAGAGAGAGGTTCCTAGTCCAGTGGTCTCCGACAACGAGACCGACTACAATGATGAACAGTACCCTCCAGCTGAGGACAGGTATAAACAGCTAGAAGACCGGCTAAGTGCTATGGAGATATAGAAAGTGCCCGGCCTAGACTTCGAAGATCTAGGTCTATCCTCCGGGGTGGTGATCCCACACAAGTTCAAGGCACCTGCCTTTGCAAAGTACGACGGAGCCTCCTGTCCTAAGCTGCACCTCCGTTCATACATAAGGAAGATCCAGCCCTACACGGCCGATAAGAAATTGTGGATTCACTTCTTTCAGGATAGTCTGGCAGGGACTCAACTCGAGTGGTTCTATCAGCTGGATGGGGCCAGTATCCGTACTTGGGAAGTCTTGGCTACTGCGTTCTATAAGTAGTATCAATATAATTCCGACCTCACTCCTACGCGTACCCAACTCCAGGGTATGTCACTAGGGACGGGTGAAGGATTCAAGGAATATGCGCAAAAGTGGAGAGACCTAGCTGGAAGGGTGCAGCCACCTTTGACTGACTGTGAACTTGTGGACATGTTCTTGGGGACCCTATCTGCTCCATTCTTCAATCACCTGATTGGTAATTCTTCTGCTGGGTTCACAGATCTGATCTTGACTGGGGAAAGAATTGAAGCTGGTATCAAGGCTGGGAAGATTCAAGAGGCCACACCTTCTGATACTCACAAAAAGCCTTACCACGGGAAGAAGGAGTCCAATGTTGTGCATGGTAAAAAGAGTCGTCATGATCAACACGTAGGGGCAACTCAGATCTCTAATCCTATGCCTGCTCAACAAAGACAGGGGCAGCAACGTAAGGAGGTCGCACCCAAATGACAGTTCACTAAGATCAACATGACACTGGATCACGCATTACAGCAATTGTTGAAGGCAGGGCTGATTACCTTAAGGGCTCCTCTCCGGAATCCAAACACTTCTGCTCCTAACTACCATCCTAATGAGAGGTGTGCATACCACTCTGATAGCACGGGGCATACTACGGACAACTGCTGGGCCCTGAAGAACAAGGTCCAAGACATGATCGATGCTAAAGAAGTCCAGTTTGAAGCACCAGAGACTCCAAACATAATCACTGCTCCTTTGCCCAATCATTGAAGGCTTTTGTTTATTTGGATTCCCGAGTTGTATTTTTTCTCTGCTTATACAAACAATTAATGTCATAGCAAACTCTTTTATTTCATTAATGCACTGCATATGTCTGTTTTTGAATTAATCCAATTATTTTCACTATATTCAAATTGATTTCATATTTTTTTGTGATGATCAACGCTCGGTTAATAATTCTAAGCCTCTTGAGGGAGGATGACGAAATCGATACCATAATCTACAGTATACTTTTGAATAGACCCCGCTGATGAGGTACAAGCATTGTTTCAATTCCTAAACAGTGGAGTTATAAGGAAGATAATCCCTCGTCAACCCCTTTGAGCCAAAGAAGTTGGAGTTTTTCTTTTCGAAAATTAAAACCCTTAATCATAACCTGGGGCAGGGTAGTTTTCTCAATTGATCCAGGTGCACAATGAATGGCATCAAAGAAGTCTTTCCAAAACAAGAGACAGTGATGGTTCCGAATAATCGTCAAGACAGGCAGTCGTTATCTCTCAAAATAAAAGCCCATTAAGTCAAAACCTATGAAGGAGACTTACAAAACTGGGGCATCCCGCTGACTGTAATCACAAAAGAAACAGTTCAGGCAAAAAAAACAGGGATAATGAAATCAAAAAGAAAGAGGTCATGCAAACCCTCAACAAAAAAGAAATGACTGCATATTCAAAATAAATTTTCAATATCCGAACCATCACTGGTATATCAGAGCAAAGACCCAAACAAGATCTAATGCACGATTAACTGAGTTTAGGTTTGAAGAACATCACGAAGAGCGGGTGGAAACAAATATACTTTGAGCCTTTATCCTTTGTTTCTTAAATCGTGAACCAGGCCACGTTATAACCCTTAAAAGTCCTAGCCGAAGCATGGGTTAGTTCAAAAGCATATTGTTACGAAAGGTATCCTGACTCCTTAAGGCTTGCGGTAAAATAACGAGTTGACATCACCTTTTACAAAATTCACTGGTTTTACTAAAAAAATGCATTTCCAAAAACATCAAGACAGACATAAGCTTTGCATTTTTAAAATAACATTGTTTGCATATGACTTTTTGTTCGAACAGCAGAGAAATTCGGACGATAAATATCTAGTGAACAGAAGACCTTCCAATCAAGGGGCAGGCATGATCATTGTCCATCATCTGGGGAAGTCTAGTCAAGATTCAAGGAATCTCTCAAGAATGTCGAGCAGCCCGGGGTAAATCTCCGCCTGAGTCGCTTGGGGCATTGGACATGATTTCCAGCAACGAATCTCGCATGATCAAACATCTTCTGGTAGCATGGCAACACTAATAGTGACAACTCCCTGCACTCTGAGAGCATGGACATAGTCGAAAAAATACTGCGCATAATCAAAGACCCGCTAGGTTGACACACCTAGGCAAAAATAAGGGCTTCCCGGCAAACCAAAAGGGTTCGGGCAAAAATAAGGGATGAAAATGAAAATATCTGTACACCCGGCAAGTCGAAAACCTGAAAAGGCGGCTTGGGCAAAAAAGGGTATCCCGGTGGACTGAAAACCCGAAAGGGCGGTCCAGGCAAAAGTTAGGGATCAAAAAGCGTACGACTATGTCCCGTCATCTCATCACTTGCCTACAAGAAGAAGATGTGTCAATCGGCAGTTATCAAGCACCTCCACAGGTACCTTCTCCCACAGAAGCTGGGGCAATAAGAATTGTCTGAACTGTACAAGCTACTCTGTCCACTAAGGTACCAAGGTAAGTTCGGCTGAAGAATATACCCAGGATACCTCCACTCCCTACAGAGTAAGACAAATCAACAATACTCTCCCCAAGCAGAGTTGGTCTCCCAATCGGCCCTAAAAAGGCACAGTATTCCCCAGCGAGTCAGCGATACTCTCCCCAAGCAGAGTTAGTCTACTGTCAGCCTTAAGGAAGTTGGATATCCCCAGAAGATCTCAATATTCCCCAGCAGAGTATACAGATGTTCCTAAGCAAGCATCCCCGACAATCTTAATATTCCTCGACAGAAATATGAGATTGTTCCCCGGCGGAATACCAGACACCCCAATGGATCAATCTCCCCAGTACAGTCCAAAAATTTTCCCTAGGAGAGTTGAATCATCCTTCCTAGTAGATTCTGGAAGCTTATCCCCAGTAGATTCGGGAAGCTTATCCCCAGTAGAGTCTAGAAGCTTATCCCCAGTAGAGTCTGGAAGCTGGTCCCCTGCAGAGTGCAAATATCTCTCCCCGACCATGTTCAAAGGTTATTCCCCACCAGGGTCTAACTGGGTTATCCTCAGCTAATTACCACGGAAAGATCGTCCTCGAAGAAGTTCTTCCTATCCCTCAGCGGAGTTCATCAAAATTCCCCAATATAACTTATCAACGGAATCCCCAGCGGAGTTCTCATCAAAATCTCAGCGAAGCATCTCTTCCCACAGAGTAATTCCCCGCAGAGTAATCTCTCCAACAAGTTTATTCCCCAACGGAGTCTTCTTCTCCTACCGGTTTATTCTTGTAACCATCATCCCCAGCGGAAATGAAGAACTCTACTCTTCAACGTCAGCCCAGGATTCAACTTCTCGGCATTCGTCAAGGATTTATTTTCCTAGACGAAAACACATTCATAAACATCGCATTATCATACACCATGACGCATGCATATACCCATCATAAGCACACCATCTCATTTATTCTTGAGAACATCATGCATTTCATACATCATAACATTGCATACAACTGATGTTTTGCCTTTTCATGAAAAAGGTCAATACAAAGATGATTACTACCAACTATCGCAATTCCAGATTCGATTCCTGTATCTAGCCAGGGCATATCTGCGAGCGATTGATTGTGGATTCGATACCTGTATCTAGCCAGGGCATATCTGCATGAAGAGTTTAGAGATTCGATACCTGTATCCAACCAGGGCATATCTGTAGACGACCAGTTCCAGATTCGATACCTGTATCCAGCCAGGGCATATCTGTAGACGACTAATTCCAGATTCGATTCTTGTATCTAGCCACGACATATCTGTGAGTGATTGATTGTAGATTCGATACCTGTATCTAGCCAGGGCATATCTACGTTAAAGAAATTAAAGAGATAGCTTGGAAATGCTCCAGATATGGATGCTATTCTTTTGCTTATTCAAAGTTTCTTCTCAGAGATAGTTCAGATATGCTCCAAACCGGATGCTATTCTGTCGCTTATTCAGAGTTGCTTATTCAGAAATAGTTCATATATGCTCCAGAACCGGACGCTATTCTGTTGCTTATTCAGGGTTTCTTTTCAGAGATAACTTAAAGATGCTTCAACCACGGATGCTATTCTATTGTTTATTCAGAGATTCTTCTCAGAGATAGTTCAGATATGCTCCAAACTGGATGCTATTCTGTTGCTTATTCAGAGTTGCTTATTCAGAAATAGTTCATATATGCTCTAGAACCGGATGCTATTCTGTTGCTTATTCAGGGTTTCTTTTTAGAGATAACTTAGAGATGCTTCAACCACGGATGCTATTCTATTGTTTATTCAGAGATTCTTTCTAGAGATGGTTCAGATGCGATCCAGACATGGCTACATTCTGATACTTATTCCAGACTCCATTCTAGAGATAGCTTAGAAATGCTCCAAACACGGATGTTATTCTATTGCTTATTCCAGATTCCCTTCTAGAGATGGTTCAGATGTGACCCAGATATGTCTACATTCTGATACCTATTCAGATTCCCTCTCAGATATAGCTGGGAAATGCTCCAGACATGGATGTTATTCTTTTGCTTATTCAAAGTTCCCTTTCAGAGATGGCTTAGAAATACTCCTAACCCAGATGTTATTCTACTGCTTATTCAGATTTCTCTCCAGAGATGGCCTAGAGATGCTCCGGACGCGGACGCTATTCTATTGCTTAATCAGATTCAAACCTCTAAAGACAACTTAGAGATGCTCCAGACCTGGAGGTTATTCTATTGTTTAGTCCAGATTTCCTTCAAGAGATAGTCCAGATACGGTCCAGATTCGGATGACATTCTGTCACTCATTCAGATGCAGTATGGATGTACCCCAGACACGGCGGTCATTCTACTACTCGTTCAGACGTCAGCAAATTTGATACCGACTAGATATGCTCCAGACACGGAAGCTATTCTATTTCTTACTCAAACTCAACCATTCATTACATCTCCAAATGGCATCTATAAGCCCATTCCCGACAAGGTTCTGTCACTTCCAAATGGCATCTATAAGCCCATTCCCGACAAGGTTATGTCACGTCTCCAGATGGCATCTATAAGCCCATCCTCCTATCCACCATTTTTCCAAATGGCATCTATAAGCCCATTCCCGCCATCACACTGCTGATACTCTGCTATGTGAGTGCAAATTTCTGGGCACTCTAGTGTTCAATCATCTTCCACCTTCGGATCACGAAAGGCACGCAAGCCAATCTACATCCTCAGGTCTAAGAAGATTGAACAGGGGCAACTGTTGTACCCCAAAATTTGCCCTCCCATATTCTTCAAATTTTTGACAAGCATCATCTCAATTTGCTCAAGTCTACTCAGGGGTTGCACAATTCAGACACCCTCCTAAGCCAGTCAAAGTAGGGTTTTGGTTCCTTCAGTGAATTTGAGGTTTTCAATGGTCCAATCAAGTCCCATAGGCCTGCACATATCCTCAAGCATCTACATGGCAAGTGTCATAGCTCACAACATCAAGTTGCACAGTCAAAAGCCCTATTTGGTTCTCAATTAACTACAGGGGTAAAATGGTCATTTGGCAGTCAAAAGGCAAATTTTTTGGTCAACATCTTATTTTGAAGCCACAATCATCATTTTATCAAGTCTTGATCATGATTCCACAAGAATGGCTCAGAAATCATCAAGGATGCAAAAGTTTCTATTTTTGGACAGCTGAAAAGTCAACTGTAACTTGACCAAGGCATAACTTTTTCATGGTTCATCAGAAAACTCCCATCCAATTCTCATTTTCAAGGGGATGACATTTCCTACAACTCATATTCACATTCTAAGTCCAAGAAATGCTCTCACAAAAAGTTATCAATTTCTACATTATAGGTCATTTTCAAAAGTCAACAAAAAGGAACTTTAAGTCAAAGACCATAACTTGCGATTTATAAATCAAAAGGACATGGGACCAAAAGAATTGGTTAGAGGACTTCAAGATCTTTCCAAAATGTCCAAGAACATGTTCATAGCTTCAAAATTGAGCAAGATATGCATTGGAGAAGTTGGGAAATTTTTAGGAATTTGCAAAAGTCAACTTTGCCCAAAACACTTCATTTTTGCTAATGGGCCTCAAATTCTTTCTTGAAACATTGCCCAAGGCCTATGCACGACCCATTGAACTTAATTTGAATTTTTTTCTTATTTTTATTAATTATTTGGATTTTTAATTGATTAATAATTCATTTAATTGATTTAATTGTAGGAAAATTCAAAAGATATGATTTTCCAATCTTTTGTGGAGCAAATATACTCAGGGCAAGCTGGCAATTTCGTTTCCTAATCAAAGGGGCAAAATCATCCAATTTTGGCAAGCTTTATCAATCAAAAATATGGAAAAGATTTGATTGGAAATCAAGGATGCAAAACATGAATACAATGGATTCTTGGATAAAAGATTTAACCTAATTCACTCCACTATATGTACTGAAGCTTAACCTAAAATCATTCACGTGCAAAAGCTGCTGCAACACCATAATCAAATTCCAAAAAGTTCAAGAAATTTTGAAAACTGAATTCTCACTTGTAGGCCAATTCAAAGCCTTGGAGTGATTCAAACGCATTGTTGACATTCCCAGGAACGATTTGCAGTCAAGAACGAGCCTTAACACTCCAAGAATACGCCATAACAGTCACACGGTTTACCATTCTTTTCCATAATCGAAAATCAAGTTTTATACATCATTAACATGTTTTAACTATTGTTTTGCATTGCTAACATCATTCTGAAGCTTTTGGTATAGATTAATTGCATTGAAACGTCTTGAATCAGAATCCACCATTGGAGAAATCTAGGGTTTTTGAAGCTCTCAATTGGGGTTTTACAGCATGAGAAAAATTGGACCACATAACGCCTATGGTTGAATTCGTCTAGGCCAGACGAATTCAACCCAACCATCACGCCCTTTTTATGTTCATTATACGCCTAATCGTTATTCTTGGCAGTTTTGCATTGTGGGGGTTAAAAACCCTCGCTATCTTGTTTTTATTTTGCAGATAAATGAAGAAGATGAAGGACGTGGACGCATATGGTTGGGTAGTTCAAACTTACGCGCGTGATTTTGTTTGATACAACAAGTTAATTTGTTTTTTAACAATATATTTGTTGTCTATCATAATAACAAACGCAACACAATGGCTCAGTGAAGGAAGACGTGTCTGGTAATTACTGGGACCTGGGTTCGATTCCCAGGTCCCCCAAACCTTATTTCATATTTTTTCTAACATCTTCCCATGCAGCACTTGTCCAGAAGTTCACCATATGTCCTCACGCATCAGCTAGCCAAGTGTCCACAACCCTCAATCCAATGGTCAAAGAATGAAGACCATGGTATTCAGGAGTCAACGTGCCTCCAGGCAATTCCAAAAGTCAACAAAGGCTTTGTGTTAATGGGCCAAGATTGCTTCAGTAAACCTCCATCTAGGCCTTCAAACCCCCCTGGTTTATTTTCCTTTTATTTTCTTTCTCTTTTTTTTTTAATTCTTTTAACCATTATTAATTATTATTATTAACCAACAAATTAATATTTTTAATAAATTCAGAGAATAAAACATGTGAATATTTTTATTAATTATTACTATTTTTATTCATTAATTTATTTTGTAAATAAATGCTAACAAATAAATTAGTTTAATATAGGTCAATTTTCATCTTTTTCTCAATAAATAAAAGTTATGTAGAATTAGGGTTTGACAATTTTCAATCATATTTTATTAATTATCATTATTCTTATTAATTATTATTATCTTTGTAAATAAAATGTAAATTAATTAATTTAGTAAATTAGGTTAACTTTGACATATTTTTATTAATAATTAAAATAAACTTAGAACTAGGGTTTTTCTTGACTTTTAATTTCCTTTTTCTTTTTATTTTTCGTTAAAATATTAAAAACACAAAAAACTTTTTTCTTTTAATAATTGATTAGTAAACTAGGGTTAATTTTAATTAAATGCGAAGGACAAAAAACTCATATTTTCTCAAAAGGGTCAAAAACCCTAGGACGTTCCAATTTAATTCTTTCGCGCATTATCTTATTTTGATTATTTATGTATCTGCTCAATGGATGCAATAGTAATTAGGATTTACCGTTTTCTTTACTTTCCGCATTTATTTCCAAAACGGGTTCTTGTTTTTGGCGATGTATAGACCCGCGCCTTGTAATAGCGTAGATTCATATTTACGCACTTCAATTTTCCGCACTCCTAACTGTTAATTATGCCTGCAAGACTGTATGTAAAATAAAATCAATCGTAGCTCACAAATGTCTGATCAAAGATAAAACTGAATTGAACACACATGCACATGCCACTCCTAGGTACGCCTCATTGGTTGCCTCGAACGGGGTCATCAAGTATAGGGTGTCTTAGAGGTCGCCATTCTGTCTAAAGATCTAGTTGCCTCGAAACGGTTGCCTCGGATACAAAGGATCTAGGACATTAGGGTTACTTCTAAGGTGTCCTACTATTGCTTCGGTGACCACAATGTCCCTAATAATCGAATTGACCCAAATAACTCCAACGATGGTGCTACCTACCTCTCAATGATGGGATGGCGTTATCTTAAGGACTCTTATACAGCCTAATTCCTTAGAGTAGGTAGATTCTCATAGGTACTTGCTCTTTTCAAAACAAACAAAAACATCTTTTCACACTGACACTTTCAAAAGTTTTCAAACAAATTTTTCATACACTCTTGAGGACAGATACAAGAGTTACTTAGAATTTTTCAAACGAAACTTTTTCCAAAACCCACACACATTTGAAAAGCAAACAAATTTTTGAAAACATAAGAGCAAGTACCTAAGAGCCCATGGATAACCATGGATAGAAAGGGTGCTAACACCTTTCCTTTCTATAAATCTACCTCCCGAACCGAGAAACATTCTCAAAGAACGAATTTTGTTGTGCTTTTGTCCTTTCCTTGTTGGAGAACATAAAAGACGGTGGCGACTATTGCTTACCGCGACATTTCGCGAACCAACTTTAAAACAGTCAGTTCTATTTCCACTGATTACACCATCTATAACCCGAGAGATCAAAGCAGAGCGGGATACCGTCCAACGGTAAGTGCTGTAATAATACCTAGGCCTGTGGCCACCCCACAACGCAACAATCACAAAGGGTGGAAAGACCACAAAGGCAGTTCACCCGGATCAACATGACATTGGCAGAGGTTCTACCCCATCTGCTGAGATCTAACTGGGCAACTTTGAAAGAGGCTCCCAAGAATCCTAATACCTCCTCTCCTCGATACAATCCGAACGCTCGGTGAACCTATAATTCTGAGGGTCCTGGTCATGACACAAATGACTGTTGGGCTCTAAGAAATAAATTACAAGATTTGATTGAAGCTAAGGAGATTAAATTCGACGCTCCGGAGAAGCCCAATGTCATAACTGCTAGCATGCCTAAGCACAACCATGGAGTTAACACCATTGATACTGATCTATTCGTGACCACAGTGCACGAAGTTTCTACTCCTCTTATGACTGCTAAGAATAATTTACTGTTGGCCGGTTTATTTCCGGGTTATGGTGAAGGTTGCCAACTGTGTTCGTTTCTGCCTTCTGGTTGCCATTTGCTGAAGTTAGGTGTTCAATGTCTGATGGATAATAAAGAGATTTTGTTCGAGAAAACTCTGGTTCCTGTTGTTCCATCTAAAGAAATTGCTATTATAACCATTTCCACCAGTCCTTCCAAGGCCTCCTCGAGAAGACCTGTTAGGATTACATCTACTCTAAGAATCGCTCCGCTGATAATCACTGTTCCTGGTCCTGTCCCGTATGTCTCGGACAAAGTTTTCCCCTGACATTATGGTGCCGATGTGTACTATCATGGAATCAAACAAGATTTGAAAAATGAAGAGGTTGATCATGATATTGGTAACATTGTTAGGACCAGCAAGATTACTAGAAGTGGAAGGGTTTTCTCTCCTGAGATCTCCCCGAAGACTGTCACTAAGCCTATCTTTATTTCATCTTCTGCTCCCGCTAGTACTTCAGTTACTATTTCCGTTCTTACTCCAGCTGTTACCCCTGCCGATAAGTCATCTGGGACTCGAGGCAAGGAAGATGTAGGTGAGCCTTCCCGGATGGAGGCACCTAGAAAAGTTGTTGTGGAATCCTCTAAGCAAGAGATAGAGGAAATATTGAAAATAATCAAAAAGAGTGACTACAATATGGTCGAACAGCTGGGGCAGACCCCCTCAAAGATATCAATGCTATCCCTGCTGTTATGCTCTGAGGCCCATGCGAAGGCTTTGATTGCATTCCTCAAAACTGTGCATGTGCCGCAAGAGACATCGGCTGATCAATTCAAAGATTTTGTGGCCAGCCTGACTGCTGATAATGGACTGGGTTTTTCAGACGCCGATTTGACAATAAAGGGAAGAAAGCATAATGATGCTCTGCATGTCTCGATTAAATGCAGGGGCACCACTATGGCTCATGTGCTGGTAGATACTGGGTCTTCACTGAATGTCCTACCTAAGAAGGCTCTTGACCGACTAGATTGCGAGGGTTTGACTTTAAAGCCTAGTAACATTGTGCTAAGGGCTTTTGACGGGTCGAAAAGAATGGTGCATGGGGAAGTGAACATCCCTATCAAGGTAGGCTCTCAGACTTTGAGTCCACCTTCTATGTGATGGACATCAGGCCATCATACTCTTGTTTGTTGGGTCGTCCTTGGATCCACGAAGCTGGAGATGTTACTTCCACACTCCACCAAATGCTGAAGTATCCAGTGAAAGGAAAGATTGTCATAGTATGGGGTGAAGAAGAATATATGGTGAGCCACCTGAAATCCTTCAGGTACGTAGAGATGGACGTAGAATTTATAGAGACTCCTTGTCAAAACTTTGAAGAGGTTCCCCATATTTTGGCGTCAACTGAGACCACTACCAGCACCAAATCTCCTTTGAAGATGGCTTCTCTCAAGGACGCAAGAGCAGTAGTTGAAGAAGGCAGGAATACCAATTGGGGACAGCTTCCTGAGTTTATTCACAAAACTGACAAGTTTGGCTTGGGCTTTACTTTAGGAGCTCAGAGGGATGTTCGACGCGCTCGAGTTGGAGGACTTCCTCTACACATAAGTAATCGAGGGGTCAATGCTATTGAAGACAGTGAGGAAGACTTTGACATTGACAATTTGATTTACCCAACTACCAATGTTGGACCGAGTAATTGGACGACCAGAGATTTCATACCAGTTTCTTTCATTCTGCAGTAATTGTCTTAATTGTTTTCTGAGTTTTTAAAGAACAATTTAAACTTTATGGCCTTGTGTCTTACCCGAGGCACAATGGTTCTATCTGTGAGGGTTATTATATGTCATCTCATATATCATCAATGAAGCATTCGACGTTCTTTGCATACAAATTTTGCACTCTGTTTTTCTTTTCTGCCTTTTCTTTATCAAGACAGCTATGCTCTTACACACACTCACGTATCAAACTGCAGATCCATATCCACTCTGGATCCCATTGATAACAATCCTGCTATTTCCAGTTATGACTTCGAAAATACAATCAACCAAGCCGAGGACGAAGATGAGGACGATTGTGAGGTACCTAGAGAACTTGCTAGATTGCTATAACAGGAAGAGAGGGATATACAACCTCATGAAGAACTAGTTGAGACAATAAACTTGGGCACAAAGATAGACAGAAAAGAAGTTAAGATTGGTGTGAATTTGGAGACCAAGATCAAACAGCGACTGATACAGATGTTGCACGACTACATTGAAATCTTCGCCTGGTCATATGAAGACATGCCTGGTTTAGAAATGATATCGTGGTGCACCGACTGCCAACTAAGGAGGATTGTCCTCCGGTTAAATAGAAGGTCCGCCGTATGCACCCTGAAATGTCAGAGAAGATTAAGGCAGAGGTCATGAAACAGTTTGACGCAGGGTTCTTAGCTGACACCTCCTATCCGCAGTGGGTTACTAATGTTGTTCCGGTACCTAAGAAGGACAACAATGTACGAATATATGTGGATTACAGAGATCTGAACAGGGCAAGCCCCGAGGATGACTTCCCAATTCCCCATATTGATGTTCTGGTTGACAACACCACATAGCACAAAATCTTCTCCTTCATGGATGGTTTTTCTGGCTACAACCAGATCAAGATGGCTCCTGAAGACATGGAAAAGACAACTTTCGTTACACAGTGGGGCACCTTCTGCTACAAGGTGATGCCTTTTGGGTTGAAGAATGTTGGGGAAAATTATCAGCGCACCATGGTCGCTTTGTTCCATGATATGATTCACCATGAGATCGAAGTGTATGTTGATGACATGATAGCCAGGTCTCAGACTGAAGAAGAGCACCTCTACCACCTACAAAAGTTGTTTGTCAGGTTAAAGATATATAAGTTGAGGTTGAATCCGAACAAGTGAATCTTCAGGGTAAGGTCCGGTAAGCTTATGGGTTTCATCGTTAGTGACAAAGGTATTCAGGTAGACCCAGCAAAGGTAAAGGCTATACAAGAAATGTCGGCTCCCAGTACAGACAAGGAAGTTATAGGTTTCTTGGGATGCCTAAATTATATCGCCAGGTTCATTTCACATCTGACTGCTACTTGTAAGTCGATCTTCAAGCTTCTGAAGAAAGATCAAGTGGTAAAGTGGAATGATGAATGCCAGACCGCTTTCGAAAGAATTAAGAAATACCTTCAAGAACCACCAATTCTGATGCCTCCAGTTGAAGGAAGACCTTTGATATTATACTTGACAGTGCTAGACAATTCAATGGGGTGTGTGCTGGGGCAGCATGATGAGTTTGGTCGAAAAGAGCACGTAATATACTACCTTAGCAAAAAGTTTACCAATTGTGAGATGCAGTACTCACTGCTCGAGAAAACTTGTTGCGCTTTGGGATGGGATGCTCGCCGATTGAGACAGTATATGCTGACTCACACTACCTTGTTGATATCAAAGATGGATCTGATCAAGTACATTTTCGAGAAGCCCGCTCTCTCCGGAAGGATAGAAAGGTGGCAAATGATCTTAATTGAGTACGACATATAATATACAACCCAAAAAGCAATAAAGGGGAGTGTATTGGCTGATCATTTAGCTCATCAGGCCGTGGATGACTACCAGTCCATGAATTTTGAGTTCTCGGACGAGAAACATTATGCTGGTGACTGGTTACGAAGAACCCAGACCGGATAAAAGACCTGAGGAAGGATCCCGATGGTCTATGTATTTTGATGGAGCCTCAAACTCACTGGGTAACAGCATTGGCGTTGTAATCATATCCCCTAAGGGTTGTCACACTCTGTTCACTTCCTGATTGTGTTTCAATTGCACTAACAATATGGCGGAGTATGAAGCATGTATTATGGGTCTTTGAGTTGCCATCGACCTAAGGATCAAGTTCTTGAGCGTGTTCGGGGATTCGACGTTGGTGATAAGTCATATCAAAGGCGAGTGGGATACGAAACACCTAAATCTCATCCCGTACAAAGAGCATGTACTGATGTTTCTCCCACACTTTGAAGAGGTAACCTTTTAACATTTCCCACGAGAGGAGAATCAGTTAGCGGACGCGTTAGCCACCATGTCTTCTATGTTCAAAATCTGGTGGGACAACAAAGCTCCTCGAATCACCATTGAAAGGTTGGATGAACCGGCACACTGCTGCGAGATTGATACTGAAGAGGTAGCAGAAAAATCCTGGTTTCACGAAGTCAAAAGGTATCTCAAGACTCAAGAGTATCCCGAAGGGGCATCTGTCAATGACAAGAAATTTTTGAGAAGGTTTGCTGCAAAGTTCTTCCTCAGCAATGGAATCCTCTATAAGCGCAACCATGACTCTACCTTACTGCGGTGTGTAGACAAGGGCGAAGCAGAGAGGATCATGATAGATATACATGAAGGCACCTTCGGAACCCATTCTAGTGGACATACCATGGCTAAGAAGATCCTATGAGCAGGATACTACTGGTCCACTATGGAAGCCGATTGTTATCAGCACTCTCGAACTTGCCATAAGTGCCAAATCTACGCTGATAAGGTGCATGTACCTCTGGTTCCCTTGAATGTCTTAACAGCTCCTTGGCCCTTTGCAATGTGGGGCATCGAGATGATCGGGAAAATCAGGCCCACTGCTTCTAATGGAAATCGCTTCATCCTAGTAGCAATTGATTACTTCACGAAGTGGGTTGAGGCAGCCGCTTTTGCTATTGTGACCAAGAACGTCGTGGTGCGGTTTATCCGACACAATCTGATTTGTCGATACGGTGTTGTTGTACCCAAAAATTTTCCCTCTCATTTTATCAAGATTTCTCATCACAAGGCTCTTTGAACTCAAGATCAAGCTAGGGTTTGCTCTGCCCAAGACATCTCCTTGCATTGTTGACCTAATTTAGGGTTTGAGTTTGTACAAGGATTTTTGGACTTTCAATGCTTAAAGTGACTTTCATACTTCATGTTGGACCATTAAGATTACTCATACCAAGTTTCAAGCTTTGAATCAAATTTTTGCCCAGTCAATTGGACAGTTGACCTAGAAATCAGCTGTATTGAGGAAAAAGTCAACTGTGGCCAATTTACAGTCAAACCTCATGAATTTTGACCCACATCAACATTATGAACTCATATGAATCATTTGATCAAGTTTGGACCACAACTCCACAAGAAATTTGATCAGATCATCAAAAGGGCAAAATGGTCATTTTTAGGGTTTTAACTATATAAATGCAATTTCTGATTTTTGACCTAGCCAATGGCAAATTGGGTTCAACCATGGACTCAAGGACTCAATGGCATCATCTTTACCTATTCAACAAGTTCAAAAGATCTCAATTGCATTGGATTGACAGATGAATTTTTCAGTCAACTGATCAAAATGTGATTGTACACTCAAAAGTCAAACTTTGACTTTTTGGTCAAAATCAAGTGCCAAGGGTCATTTTTCATCAATATGTGTCAAAACATGAAACTTGTTCATCAAGAAACCCTTTTTGCAAATTAGGGTTTAAAGTTGAAAATTTTCATAACTTCGAATTTTTCTAAGTTATGAAATTTTCTTAATTTTTCCTAACTTTGCCGAACATTTTCACCATGATGCAATTGGATTCAAACAAAACTTCCAACATGAAAGTTGTAGTCCTCCACAAATTATACAACTTTGATTCAAAAAGTTTTCCCAAAACAAGCTTGGATCTCAAGTTATGATTTTTGGAACAAGGGTCCCTAAAACTTTTAACTTAGAGAAATTTTGCCCTAGTTTAGGCAGGATTTTGACCTATCTTCTTGGCCATTTTTCACATAGTTCCACTTGGAATATCAAGTTGCATTTTAAAGATAGTTTATAGGATGTTGTAAGCTTTCCAAAATGTCCAAGAACTCTCCAAACACATTTGTGGTTAGAGAGAATCGAAGGCTTGAAGTTGGCAAAAAGTCACTTTTCATCCATGGCATGTTCATGTTCATACAAGTTGCAATTTCAAGTCAGCATGCTTTACACTAGATTACAGGCCTCTAAACCACTTCACACTAAATAATTTAATGCAAATCCATTGGTCTAAGGTATTGTTTTGGTCATTATGGCATTGTACAGAAGATTAATCCTTAAGTAGAAAAAGGTACATTACCATTTTTGTCATAATCTTGCTTTATGTCAAACCACAATCTTTGAGCATTGGTCCAGATCTTTTGCAGCTAATCAAATCCACAAATTAGAGGGGCCAAGAATAGAAGGTGCAAGCATGTGGATAGCCTGTACAAGCCTGTTACATATCACTTCCCACTTTTTCTTCATATGCAAGAAATATGCCAAATACATGAGAACTAGAACATCAGCCAAAACTAGCTTGTGCAAACATTTTGAACATCTTTCTCACACCTCTTTGAGCCAAAAACACGACCTATGAAGCCCTCAAACATCCCATAGCCAGAAATCACCTTCCATTGGCAAAACAGGGCAGAACCTTCAACTTGACTTCCATAGCTTAATTGGCTCGTGCGTTTTGCCCCAAGTTGGTTCAAACATCTTCCACATAACTCATCCAAGCTATCCCAAACCTTAAAAACCAATTGTAACTCCATTTACAGGGTTTGCCATTTTCATTTTGAGTTTGTGCAGGTTGAGTTTTGTAGGTTGATTCAAGTACATTCAAGGCAAGTTAGGTATTGGAGAAGGTCAAGTGAAGTCCAAGCAAGCTCCCAGACATCTCAAGCCTTGTTGAAAAGCTCCACATTGCCATACACGAAGTCAGCTGAAACATGTTTTTGTCAACTTCCTATCTCTCTATTTAGGAACATTTAGCCTTAGGTTTGTGAATAAGAAATGTAGTATTCATTTCCATGAAGTTGTGCATATGCTCAGTTTTCATTTATATTAAGCATGCTAAGAGAATTTCATCCATGAACATACTGAAAAAATTAGGTTAGATTTTAGGGCCAGAGAAATTCTCTCTGGTCTTTGAGAGTTAGGATTAGTTTTTTATATGGTTAGATTCGTCTTGAAATGCTCTACAACTTTGATGTTATGTGTTTTTGCAATAGAGCTCGTATACAGGATATCCAAGTTTGGTAACAGGCGCGCGCATTTTTTTGAAGGACAGAGGTTGAAGATGAAGTGGTGGGCTGGGCTTGGCCTGGCTCACTATTGACACCCCCCCTTTTACTTTTTGCACCCCTGGCCCAATTTCTATATATTTTATATTTTTGTTTTTTATTTTCATTTTTGATTTTATTTTTTTATTTCCAAATATAAAAAATACTCAAAAATATTTTTATAATTTTTTCACATTTATTTTTATTTTTCTAACATAAAAAGCAATTTAATTACTTTTATTTTATTTATCCAAAACTTGATATATATATATATATATATATATATATATATATATATATATATATATATATATATATATATATATATATATATATATATATATATATATATATATATATATATATATATATATATATATATATATATATATATATATATATAATACTTTTATTTTTATTCTTTTATATACTCTTATTTTATTAGATATTTTAGAATAAAAATATACAATATTACACTTTTATTTTATTATTAAATATACTTAAAAAATAATTTTTCTAAATATACTTTTTTTTTACATATACTATTTTATTTTTATTGTATATAAATAAAATAATTAATACATTTACTTTCTTAAATAAAATTATGGTTTTACCCTTAACCAAATAAAATTAATCTTTTATTTATTTCTTTATTCTTTTTATATTGAATATTTTTACATACATAAATAAACAAAAACATTTTTTTGCATAATTCATATTATTTGATATATATATATATATATATATATATATATATATATATATATATATATATATATATATATATATATATATATATATATATATATATATATATATATATATATATATATATATATATATATATATATATATATATATATATATATATATATATATATATATATATATATATATATATATATATATATATATATATATATATATATATATATATATATATATATATATATATATATATATATATATATATATATGTTGTTTATTTAAATATTGTCCATTTGTTATTTATGCATATGATTCAATTTGGATGTAATAGTAAACTAGTGTTTATATTTCTTGTCAAATACACCCCCATTCAAAGATTGTACCCCCATCCCCATAATCATGTTGTAATAGCTTAGATTTTTAATTCTCGCACTTTATGCTTTCAATTATGCCATGATTAGAGATTAGGGTTTGTATGCAAAAATCCAAAATTAACAAGTAGCTTGACCTAATACAAAGACAAAAATGCATGAAAATCAATACACAATGCACACTTGCACCCCTAGGGTTACAATCCACTTGTTGCCTCAAAAATGGGCCATGTTATGCATATTGGGTACTTTGGCAAAACAAAAACAAAACAAAAGATCATAGTCCCTCGATGACGCTATCTTGGTTGCCTATGCAAAATGATCTAGTCCCTCGGAAAATTTGCCAAAAAATACTTAACACAATTGCTATCATGGTCTATACGATGACCCGCGCCTGTCCCGTTTAACATCCTAATACAAGGTTGTTCACCAAATGCAATGTTGAAACAACACTATCAAAAGGGTTAAAAACATATAGGAAAGATCTTTGAGTAAAATAGGGTAGACAACTCTTACTTACTTGATCAAAACTTGCAAAACATCCTTGCTATTTTCAAACACACCTCACAACACAAATTCAAAACATTTCCCAAATCAAATTTTCAAACATTGAAACATCTTTTCAAAGACAAACACCTTTGTATATATTCAAACAAGAATCATTACAAAGGTTGCCTAGACAAGGCCTCTTTTTCAAAAGCATTTTCAAAAACCACACACACAAAGCACCATTTCAAACAATTGAAAAGAAAAAGCAAGTGATCTAACCAAGTAACTAAGAGCCCGTGGATAACCATGGATGAAAAGGGTGCTTGCACCTTCTATTTTCATAATCTACTCCCCGAACCCAAGAAAACATCTCAAAGGTCTTTCCTGTGCTTTTTGACCTTTCCTTAGGATAAAAATAAAAAGTCGGTGGCGACTCTTGCTAAACCGAAACATTTGCGAACACAAACGCAAAACCTCAAGTCAGTTCTCCCACCGTATCACAGAACTGGAGACTCTGCTGGGTGTTGTACCCCAAAATTTGCCCTCCCATATTCTTCAAGATTTGCCAAGGTCAAGGTTCAAAATCTCCCAAGGGTTGCACAGTCCAATGGCCTCCTAACAGTCAAAAATTAGGGTTTTGGTTCTGGCAAAGAAATTGAAGTTTCAAAGGGTCCAAACAAGTCCCACATACCTACAAACATTGTCAAGCATCCTCATGCCAAGTTTCAAGACTCACAGCACAAAATTGCACAGTCAAAAACCCTAATTGCCCTATAGTCAACTGTAGGGGAAAAATGGTCATTTGACAGTCAAAAGTCAAAATTTTTGATCAACATCTTATTTTGAAGCCACAAACATCATTTGATCAATTCTTGATCATGATTCTCAAAGCATGGCTCAAAAAGTCTCAAGATGCAAAAGTTTCTATTTTTGGACAGTTGGAAAAGTCAACTGCAAATTGACCAAGGCATAACTTCCACATGGTTTATCATAAAAATTCCATCCAAAGCTCATTTTGAATAGAATGACATTTCCTACAACTCATCTTCACACTTCAAGTCCAAGAAATGCTCTCACAAAAAGATATCAATCTCAACATTATAGGTCATTTTCAAAAGTCAACAAAAAGACACTTTAAGTCAAAGTCCATAACTTGAGATTGGTAAATCAAAATGACATGGTACCAAAGGCATTGGTTAGAGGACTTCAAGACCTTTCCAAAATGTCCTAGAACATGATCAAAGCTTAAAAATTGAGCAAGATATGCCTTGTGGAAGTTGGGAAATTTTTGGGAATTTTGAAAAGTCAACTTTGCTTCAAATGCCTCAAAATTGCTAATGGGCCTCAATTTCTTCCATGAATCATCACCCAAAGGATATGCACGACCCATTGACATCCAAGGGAGTTATTTTTATCATTTTTGATTAATTATTTGAATTATTATTATTATTAATTCACTTAATTAAAGTTAAATATGACAAAAATAGCAAATCATGTTTTCCAAATCTTTTAGTGCAGCATATTCACTCATCATGACCTAGAGATTTCGTGTACCACATCAAGAGGCAAGATCTTCCAAAATAGGCAAGTTTTCATGGCAAAAAGTTTGAAGAAAAGATATGCAAAATCAAGAATTCAAAAGCATTGAATACATGGATCATGGGCTTGTTTTGTTTGACCTAATCATGCTACATACATATGAAAACATAACCTAAGGCATAAGAACACAGAAGCTGCGCCTCAAACACAAGAACAACTTTGCACTTTTTTCCTAAAAATTTCAAAACTGAAAACCTAGCTAGAGCATAATTCAAGGCTGCAAAACCATTCCACTTGACTCCTGACATTACCAGGAAGCTGTTGCAATTGAAATCAGATCTCCACGCGCAAAGAATTGGTAGAATCATGTTGCACTTTTTCACAAAAAATTCATAATCGTGTTTTCATTTATATGCATTATTTGTGATTTTTAACCATTGATTTACATTAACATGGACATTCTGAATCTATTGGTGCTATTTAATTGAATTACTATTGCCTGTATGAGAAGTTGACATGAACATATTTTAGGGTTTCAGGGACTTTGAAAGAGGGTTTCGTTCCTCTGGAAAAATTGGCCAACCACACCTATACCATTGGAATCAGGATCTTCTGACGATTTAAAACCATACCTCGCGCTCAATTTATGATGAACCATGCTCTAATCGCTATTATTGTACATTGTAGTTAGTGGGGGTTTAAAACCCCCGCTATCTGTTCATATTTTCAGGCAAAAACGAAGACACAATGGGGACGAAGCTGATGTGTCCAAACGCTAATGGCTGGTTTGAATACTGGCGCGCGTTTTCATCAAATACCACTAGCGCTTATTTCTCTCTCATAATAATCATTGTCTATTATAATATCAAAGAAACTCAGTGGCTCAGTTGGCTTGTGCGTTGGCATGCAGGTATTGGGACCTGGGTTCGATTCCCAGGTCCCCCATATTTCTTCCATAATTTTTCTTGTAACATGTTTCTATGCAGCGCTTCATCAAGAGACCACCATACAACTCCATCTCCTGGTTTGCCACGCGCCCAGAAATTCAATCTGATGGCTACCAACAAGCGTCTACCATGTGCCTCAGTCCATGAAGGAGCATTCAAGCTGGAAAAGTCAACGTGGCCAGCTTTCTGATGGGCCTAAATTCCTTGCATACACCTCCAAATTGGGCAGAAACCCCCCCTTGTTTGTATTTTCTTTCCCTCATTTTTCTCTATTATTTATTTTAATTGTTTTTCTTTTGTTTTATTTAATTCACAAAATAATTTTCATAAATATAAAATCCAGAAAAAGTCAAAAATAAAAATATGTTTTATTAATATTAATTTCTATTAATTTTGTAAATAAATTCCAATAATCAATTTAGTTTAATTTTAGGTTTAACTTTAATGTTTTCTTAAATAACTAAAACACATAAAAATTAGGTTTTTTAGCATTTTACTCTTTTTCTCAATAATTAAATTTTTCTTCTTATTATTATTAACTATTAATTTATTTTGTAAATAAACTTGTCATTAAATAATTAGGTTAAATTAGGTCAAAATTTGAACATTTCTTAAATAATTAAAAACAATTTAGAGCTAGAGTTTTAGTTAATTTCTAATTTTAATCAATTTTCTTTATTTTCATTAAATACCAAAAAAACCAAAAAATAACTTCTTTTCTTTAATCATTAATTAATTTAGTAATTTCAATATTTATTTTCTTTAAAGGGTCCAACGCCCTCGCACTTTCGCGTCTAATTTCTTTTCGCGCATTTATTTGCATTTTTCATTTTAAATATTATGTAATTGCCCCAAAGCCTTGTAATAGTGATTAGGACATTTACTTTCCGCACTTTTATTCAAAACCGGGTCTTTGTTAATTTGGCGATGTATAGACCCGCGCCTTGTAATAACGTAGGACTTTATTTTCCGCATTTTAATTTCCGCATCTTTTAACTGTTAATCACATGAAAGAATGTATGCCCAAATAAAGTCAAAGCGTAGATCACCAAATGCATGACAAGATAAAACATAACTGAAAATGACACACTATTCACACACCACTCTTAGGGTACGCCTCACTGTTGCCTTGCCCCTCGAAACGTGGTCGTCGAGTATAGGACGTTTTAGTAAGTCCTCATGTCCATGAACATGGCATGGGGGTACCTTCTAAGGTGTCCTACTGTTGCTCTGGTGACCACACTATCCCTACAAACGAATTGACCCGAACACCTCCAACGGTGGTGCTACCTACCTCTCAATGATGGGATGGCATTACCTTAAGGACATTTACACAGCCTAATTCCTTAGGATAGGTAGATGACTTATAGATACTTGCTCTAATTCAAAACAAATCAAAAACTTCTTTTCACACCAACACTTTTCAAAAAGCTTTCAAAAACAACTTTTCAAACACTCTTGAGGACTGATACAAGAGTCGATCTGAAACTTTCAAAGAAACTTTTTCAAACCCACTCACAATTGAAAAGCAAACAAACATTTCGAAAACACAAATGAGCAAGTATCTAAGAGCCCATGGTTAACCATGGATAGAAAGGGTGCTAACACCTTCCCTTTCTATAAATCTACCTTCGGAACCGAGAAACTATCTCATAAGGAATTTTGCTGTGCTTTTGTCCTGTCCATGTTGGAGAAAATAAAAGACGGTGGCGACTCTTGCTTCCGCGACATACGCGATCCAGCTTTAAACAGTCAGTTATAAATCCACCGATCACAGAACTGGCGACTCTGCTGGGGAACAATCTTATAAAGTGAGGTGTACCTTAGGATAGTTCATAACTGTGTTTTCAATTGCTTTGACTTGTTTGCTTTAAATTGTGGGACTGTCTTGGGAGTTCTATAGATCCTAATCCGGATCTGGGGATACCTTCTTAGAAAGTAGCAACAAGGCTGTGAGGGAACTGTGCGGGGTATACCGACATGGTTGAAACAGTCTGCTACGTTGATGTGGCACTTTGGTGTGTACCGGTAACCCTTGAGTTCAGTCAAGGAGAGTACGGGGCCTCCGCGTGATGTCGTGAAGCATCAACTGACCTTAGGAACCTTAATTGAACCATCTTGGCCTCTTTAGGGTAGTGAGATAACTGACTTTGGTGCAGTCCGAGGTTGGTTGATACTCGATACTACACTCAATTGAGGGTGGCTTTCCTGGAATATTTCGGTCGCCAGTTCAGTGGCTAAATCGAAACGATGAACAATGAAAGCAATCCAGTGATATTGGGACCCTTAGAACCCGGTTACTTCTAATAGGACAGGTTGAGCCCACCAACTTCAAGAGGGTAATACCCAGACCCCATGCTGGCCTGAACTCTAAGGGCTTGTCTTGTGTGACTTGTGTGCCTTACCATGTTTGCCTTTGTAAATATTTGTGGTGTGTTTAATCATAGCATCATGACATCATACAACATTATATGCATTGGCTAACCATTTCGGGGGTTCGAATCTTCATCTTTGTTCTTGTTTTGTAGGACATGGAAACTGTTCGCAGAAAGACAATTCAGATCAGCCTTGTAAGGATCCCTCCTCAGCTTAAGGAGCTTATATCCAGGATTCCCGAGAGCTCTTCACTCAGTGAGAGACATGGAAGACTCATCAGCTTGGTCAACACCAACATTGAGGAAGATATGATAAAGGTCTTGTTCCAGTTCTTTGACCCTCTGCATCACTGTTTCACTTTCCTGGATTATCAACTGGTGCCTACATTAGAAGAGTTCTCCCGGCTTCTGAAGATCCCTATCCTTGATCAACTACCCTACAACGGTACGGAAAAGGAACCCAAGCTTGAAGAGGTTGCTAAAGCCTTACACCTACAATCATCTGACCTCAAGGGACATTGGGAAGTTAGAAGTGGTATCAAAGGGTTCTTAGCCAGGTTTCTGTTTGAGAAGGCCCAAGAATGTTGGAACTCCCTTGACCTACAAGCTTTTGAAGAAGTTGTGGCCCTCCTTGTCTATGGTTTGGTGTTGTTCCCTAATCCAGATCAGCTTATAGATATCAGTGTTGTCCAGATCTTCATGTCCAGGAATCCTATACCTACGTTGCTGGGGGACATCCTTCACTCATGTTACACTCGAACCATGAGAAAAAGAGGTGTCCTTATGTGTTGTACTCCTCTCCTGGGAAGGTGGTTTATTTCGCACCTTCTGCAATCAGTTTTGAAGAATGAGCGGGGTTTGAGATGGTCACAGCGATTGATGACTCTTACGCATGTTGATATACATTGGTGCTCTCGGTCCAGAGAGGATGTCACTATCATTGATCGTTGCGGGGAGTACCCTAATGTTCCTTTACTTGGAATCAGAGGAGGTATTACTTACAACCCATGCTTGGCTTGGAGACAATTTGGTTATGCTCGGAGAGACGGCCCTCATGACATGTTAATTCCTGACGTAGTTTTTGACTTCGACAATGATGCGCAAGGACTTCGCCAGAGATTTATCAGAGCTTGGAGGATGCCAAGTAGGATAGACAGCAAGACCCTGGGGCACAGGAATTCCATCCCGTCGGAGCCTTATCTCAAGTGGGTACGAGCCCGCTCCCAAAAGTTAGTAATGCCTTATCCTCATGTCCTCCCTGTGATCAAAGAGCCAGTATTGGAAGGAGAGGTGTCCTACACCATTCAACATCCTGACATGCCCACATCCTGGGAAGAGATGCAGAAGAGCTGGATCCAGCTTAAGGAAGAACGGAATTCTCTTGAGACCAGTCTACATGCTAGTGAAAAGAAGGTCTTGGAGCTCACCCGCCTACTGCACGAGGAAAGGAATCTCAACACCTACATTGCTCCGAAGAGGATGCGTAGTGTCTTTTGGGATTGATTTACTTTGTAATTTTTTTCCCATGAGGCCCTGATGTACTGAACAATTATTTCCTTAATAATAACGTGTGTTCCTTTTTGTCTACAACAAATTTGAATTTTTGAACCCTTGAATGCATTGCATAAACACATATCATTCATCATGTGCATAGCATGTACTCTTCTTTTCAGGTTGCTTACTGTTCTTCGCTGTTTATTTCAGCATCATGAACCCTGAATCATCTACCGAGCTGTCTATCAAGGCCCTTCAGGCGCAGAACGGACAATTTCAGGAGCTGATCATGGGTTTGGCTCAAGGTCAAGAAGAGCTGAAGGCTTTGCTCCTGAAGAAGGAGAAGAAGAAGAAGAGAACTGTTATGTTCAACTCAGGTCGGAGGTTTGGTAACACTCTGCAGAATGAGGAAGCTGGTTCTTCTATAGGCAAAGACAGTCCCCAGGGGGGAAGGGCTCCAAGTCCGGTGGTCTTAGACAATGAGACTGATTTTAATGAGGAACAGTATCCTCCGGCTGAAGACAGATACAAGCAGTTGGAAGACCGTCTGAACGCCATGGAAATTCAACAAGTGCCTGGTTTGGATTTCGGAGACTTGGGTTTATCTACTGGTGTGGTCATCCCTCACAAGTTTAAAGCACCATCTTTTGTGAAGTATGACGGGGCGTCTTGCCCTAAGTTGCACCTCAGATCTTATGTGCAGAAGATTCATCCGTACACAGTGGACAAGAACTTGTGGATCCACTTCTTCCAGGAGAGTCTTTCAGGGACTCATCTCGAATGGTTCTATCAGCTGGATGGAACCAAAGTTCGTAACTGGGAGGAGTTGGCTACTGCTTTTTACAAGCAGTACCAATATAATGCCGACCTTGCTCCTACACGTACCCAACTCCAGGGTATGTCGCTAGGATCAGGCGAAGGTTTTAAAGAGTATGCACAGAAGTGGAAGGATCTGGCTGGCAGGGTGCAGCCTCTGTTAACAGACCGTGAGCTGGTAGATATGTTCTTGGGGACCCTATCCGGGCCGTTTTTCAATCATCTCATTGGCAATTCGTCTGCAGGGTTTACTGACCTTATTCTGACTGGAGAAAGGATAGAGGCTGGCATGAAGTCCGGTAAAATTCAAAAAGGTGCATCCTCTAGTTCTGAGAAAAAGCCTTTCAAAAAGGAGACCAGTGCTGTGTATGGGCCCAGAAGACAAGATAAACCAGAGCGCCGCCAAACTGTCAACGCGGTGATGATTGCTAAACCTGCTGCCGCTCCTCAGCCACTTAATCAACCAAGGGTTGAGAGACCCAGAAGAGAATTTACCCGGCTAAGTATGACCTTGTCACAAATCTTGCCGCAGTTGCTATCAACAAACTTGGTGACTGTTAGAGAGGCCCCGAAGGTTGTGAATACTGCATCCCCCAAGTATAATCCAAATGCCCGCTGTGCTTATCACTCCGATAGCCCGGGGCATTCTACTGATGACTACTGGGCCCTGAGGAATAAGGTGCAGGACCTTATTGACGCGAAGGAGATACAATTTGAAGCGCCTTAGAGGCCAAATGTGGTAACTGCTCCTATGCCCCAGCATGGAGTAAATGCCATTGATGAAGACTTGTATGCCGTTTCTGTGAATGATGTAGCTACCCCTCTGTTGACTGTTAAAAGGAACCTGCTGCTAGCCGGTTTATTTCCGGGTTGTGGCGAGGGTTGCCTTTTGTGTGCTGTTTCCCTTACTGGTTGTCCGTTGCTGAAGTTAGGCATCCAAAGCCTGATGGATAGCAAGGAGATTCTGTTCAAGAAGACCGTTGTTCCTTTTGTTCCTGTGGAAGAAGTATCTGTCGTTACCATTTTCAACAATCCGATCAAGGCTCCCCCGAGGAAGCCAGTTAAAATCATGACCGTTGCACCCATTGTTATTACTGTTCCGGGGCCCATCCCCTATGAATCTGATAAGGCTGTCCCATGGCACTATGGGGCAGATGTATATGTACTTGGAATAAAGCAAGAGTTCAACACCGGTACCAGCATCAGAAATATCACTGGTCCAGCCAAAGTAACCCGCAGTGGCAGGCTCTTCTCGCCTGACATTGCGCCACCAGCTATTCGAAGACCTCTCATAATTACACCTGCAAGTGCGCCTGTTTCCACTACTGATCCAGTTGCTTCCCCTGCTGCCGAGTCATCTAATACTCGGGGCAAAGGGATTGATGATGAGCCTGCCCGGATGGAGACACCAAAATCTGTGAATGTTGAAGCCTCCCAGCAAGAGATGGAGGAAATTCTTAAAATAATCAAGAAGAGCGATTTTAATGTTGTTGAACAGCTGGGGCATACCCCCTCCAAGATCTCTATGCTCTCCTTGCTGCTGTGCTCAGAGGCCTATGCTAAGGCCCTGATTTCATTTCTAAAGACGGCCCACGTGCCACAAGAGACCTCTGCAGACCAGTTCACTGACTGTGTAGCCAATTTGACAGCCGACAATGGCTTGGGTTTCTCGGATGCTGACCTTACTGCCAAGGGAAAGAACCACAATGATTCCATGCATGTCTCAATAGAATGCAGGGGCACTACTCTCGCTCACGTGTTGGTGGACACCGGTTCTTCCCTGAATGTGTTGCCCACAAAGGCCTTGGACCGGTTGGATTGTGAGGGCCTGGAATTGAAACCTAGCAACATCATTGTTCGAGCCTTTGACGGATCGAAGAGGATGGTTCATGGAGAAGTAGACATTCCTATCCGTGTGGGTTCTCAAGTATTCGACTCAACTTTCTATGTGATGGACATTCGTCCATCTTATTCCTGTTTACTGGGTCGACCTTGGATTCACAAAGCTGGGGCAGTAACCTCTACCCTACACCAGAAGCTCAAGTACCCTATCAGAGGGAAGATTGTCACTGTGCAGGGAAAGGAAGAATATATGGTGAGTCATCTGAATTCCTTCCAGTATATCGAGATGGACGGGGAGTTTATTGAAACCACCTTTCAACATTTTGAAGAGGTACCTCCAACATTGGCAGCATCGGAAACAGTGGTTGAAGAGGACTTTCCTTTGAAGATGGCCTCCTTGAAGGACGCCCGGGTTGTAATTGAGAAAGGTGAATGTGCTAACTGGGGCAGGCTCCCTGATTTCACTCCTAAAACTGACAAGTTTGGACTGGGTTTTACTGCAGAGGCTCAGAGGAATGTGCGCAAAGCTAGGATCGGAAGATCTCTTGTGCTCATCACCAATCCAGGAGTGAATGCTATTGGGAATGAAGACGAAGTGGAAGAATTGGAGTTCGATAGCTGGATCTACCCGACGACTGATGGTGGATTGACCAATTGGATTGCTAAAGATCATACACCTGTTACTTTTGTTACGCAGTAATGAATTCCTTTGTTTTGTTATTTGTAATAAACAATAAACTGAAACTTTATGGCCCAGTGTCTTACCCGGGGCACCGTGGCTTCATTTGTGAGGGCATATTAATTGTCATTTCATATATCATGAATAAAGACCTTGGACGTTTTCTCGCATTTCAAATCTTATTCTCCTTTTCTTTCTTTTCTTTCTTTATATATTGCAAAACAGCTGTATTTACACAGACTCACCCATACAGATTTCAATCCACTTTGGATCTCACTGGTAACGACTCTGCTACTGCCAGTTATGACTTCGAAAATCCGATCAACTTAGCCGAAGACGAAGGTGAAGATGATTGCGAAGTGCCTGGCGAGCTTGCAAGACTGTTACTCCAGGAAGAGAGGGCAATTCAACCACATGAAGAGCCAGTGGAAACAATAAATCTGGGTACCGAGACAGATAGAAAGGAGGTTAAGATTGGTGCCAATCTGGAGCTCAGCGTGAAGCAACGGTTGACTCAGATGTTACATGATTATGTGGAGATCTTCGCCTGGTCCTACGAAGACATGCATGGGTTGGATACCGACATTGTGGTCCATCACTTGCCTACTAAGGAAGACTACCCTCCGGTTAAGCAAAAGGTCCGCCGTATGCGTCCAGAGATGTCTGAGAAGATCAAAGCTGAGGTTATGAAATAGTTTGATGCCGGTTTTCTTGCAGTGACTTCTTACCCTCAGTGGGTTGCCAATGTGGTGCCAGTACCGAAGAAAGACGGTAAGGTCAGAATGTGTGTCGACTACAGGGATCTGAATAGGGCCAGCTCCAAGGATGACTTCCCCCTACCTCACATTAACGTTCTGGTTGATAATACTGCTCAACATAAGGTGTTCTCTTTCATGGATGGTTTTTCAGGGTATAATCAGATCAAGATGGCTCCCGAAGATATGGAAAAGACCACTTTTTTAACTCAGTGGGGCACCTTCTGCTACAAGGTCATGCCATTCGGGTTGAAGAATGCTGGGGCAACCTACCAACGTGCCATGGTTGCTTTATTTCATGACATGAGCCATCATGAGATTGAAGTGTATGTCGATGACATGATTGCAAGGTATCAGACTGAGGAGGAACACCTTGACCATTTACAGAAATTGTTTGACCGTCTGAAAGTGTACAAGCTGAGGTTGAACCCGAACAAGTGCACCTTCAGGGTGAGATCTGGAAAGTTGCTAGGCTTCGTTGTAAGTGATAAGGGTATTCAAGTGGACCCTGCCAAGGTTAAAGCTATTCAAGAGATGCCAGTTCCTAAGACAGAGAAAGAGGTCAGAGGCTTTCTAGGACGCCTGAATTACATTGCTCGATTTATCTCGCACCTAACTGCTACATGTGAACCAATCTTCAAGCTGCTGAAGAAAGATCAGGTAGTACGTTGGAATGATGAATGTCAGGCCGCTTTTGACAGAATCAAAGAGTATCTCCAAGAACCACCCATCCTTATGCCACCGGTTGAAGGGAGACCTCTGATATTATACCTGACAGTACTCGACAACTCAATGGGGTGTGTGCTGGGGCAGCATGACGAGTCTGGCCGAAAAGAACATGCCATTTATTACCTTAGCAAAAAGTTTACCGACTGTGAGACCCGATACTCACTGCTCGAGAAAACTTGCTGCGCTTTGGTATGGGCTGCTCGCCGGCTGAGACAGTATATGCTGACTCACACTACTTTGTTGATTTCAAAGATGGATCCTATGAAATACATATTCGAGAAGCCTGCTCTGTCTGGAAGAATAGCAAGATGGAAAATGATCTTGACAGAATACGACATCCAGTACACGACTCAGAAAGCCATCAAGGGAAGTGTATTGGCAGATCACTTGGCACACCAGGCAGTAGACGACTATCAGTCAATGAACTTTGAGTTTCCAGACGAGAGCATCATGATTGTGACTGATTGTGAAGTGCCTGGACCGGATGAAGGACCTGAGGAAGGATCCCGATGGTCTATGCACTTTGACGGAGCCTCCAACGCTTTGGGTAATGGTATCGGCGCTGTGATCATATCCCCTCAAGGAACTCATACTCCACTCACTGCCCGACTATGTTTCAACTGCACCAACAACATGGCGGAGTATGAGGCATGCATCATGGGTCTTCAAGCTGCGATTGACCTAAGGATCAAGTTTCTGAGTGTCTTCGGAGATTCCGCGCTCGTGATCAATCAGATCAAAGGCGAGTGGGATATGAAACATCCGAATCTTATTCCTTACAGAGAATGTGTGTTGACATTGATCCCCCATTTCACAAAGATAACTTTTGAACACTTTCCAAGGGAGGAGAATCAGCTGGCGGACGCGTTAGCTACGATGTCTTCCATGTTCAAAGTCAAGTGGGACAATGAGGCTCCCCGGGTCATTATCTGGAAACTGGATGAACCGACATACTGTTGTGATCTTGAGGCTGAAACAGTGACTGAAAAACCCTGGTACTATGAGGTAAAGAGGTACTTGGAAGCTCAGGAATACCCTGAAGGTGCATCTGTCAACGATAAGAAGTTTCTGAGAAGGTTCGCAGCGAAGTTCTTCCTCAGCAATGGCATCCTATACAAGCGAAACCATGATTCGACCTTACTGCGTTGTGTGGATAAAACTGAAGCAGAAAGGATCATGGCGGAGCTACATGAAGGTACTTTTGGGACGCATTCCAGTGGACACACTATGGCAAAGAAAATCCTTCGGGCAGGTTATTTCTGGTCCACAATGGAAGCCGACTGTTACCAACATTCTCGGACATGTCATAAATGCCAGATTTATGCAGACAAGGTGCACATTCCTCCAGTCCCTCTGAATGTCCTGACTGCACCTTGGCCTTTTGCAATGTGGGGCATAGATATGATCGGCGAGATTAAACCTACGACATCCAACGGGCATCGCTTCATCCTGGTGGCGATCGATTACTTTACAAAGTGGGTTGAAGCAGCTTCCTACGCCACTGTAACCAAGAATGTTGTGGCACGGTTCATTCGGCACAATCTGATCTGTCGATACGGCGTCCCTGAAAGAATTATTACGGACAACGGTACCAATCTTAATAACAAGATGATCACCGAGCTCTGCGAGCAGTTCAAGATACAGCACCACAACTCTTCTCCTTACCGGCCGAAGATGAATGGGGCTGTAGAAGCAGCAAATAAGAATATCAAGAAAATTGTGCAGAAGATGACAGTGACCTATAAAGATTGGCACGAGATGTTACCGTTTGCTCTACATGGGTACCGTACCTCAGCAAGGACGTCAACCGGGGCAACTCATTTCTCCTTGGTCTACGGCATGGAGGCAGTCTTACCGATCAAAGTGCAGATACCCTCTCTCCGGATAATGAAGGATGCAGATCTGAGCGAAGATGATTGAATCCAGACACGACTTGATCAGCTAAATCTAATTGACAAAAAGAGACTCACTGCTATATGTCATGGTCAGACGTATCAAAAACGGATGATCAGGGCATTTAACAAGAAGGTCAGACCACAAGAGTATCAAGTTGGGGATCTGGTAATCAAACGTATCATTCTTCCTCAAAGTGATCCCAGGGGCAAATGGACCCCTACGTATGAAGGGCCATTTGTGGTTAAACATGTGTTCTCAGGAGGAGCCATGATTCTAACTACCATGGATGGTGACGACCTTCCTCACCCCGCTAATGCAGACATAGTAAAAAGATACTGCGCATGATAAAAGACCCGCTAGGTTGACATACCTAGGCAAAAATTAGGGCTTCCCGGCGAACCAAAAGGGTTCGGGCAAAATGAAGGGATGAAATGAAAAAAAATCTGTACACCCGGCAAGTCGAAAACCTGAAAAGGCGGCTTGGGCAAAAATGGGTATCCCGGTGGACTGAAAACCCAAAAGGGCGGTCCAGGCAAAAATTAGGGATTAAAGCGTAATACTATGTCTCATTGGATCATCTTGCATCCAGAATCCGGTATCAGCTATCAAGTTCAGACGACATCGATCAATCAGCTTCATCTTCGGCTAGGTCGTCAAGTGATGAGACGCTCGAAGATATAAAGGCGATAGCAGAGTGGAAACCCAGTGGGATCATTCTTTTCACATAGCTGTTTTGTTTTCCCTTTATAAAAATTTGTATAAACTCTTTTGTTCGGCGGTGTTCTCTTACTAGGACGTCAGCCTCTTGTACATAAACGCCTATTTACAGGCAAATTCAAAAGTCAATATAAATTCACTCTTCAGCTACAATTGCCAATCGTTTTTCCTTTTTCTGTTTTGTTTTGCGAAGAACGTCCAAGGTTCAATTTGTGATATATGCATTTGACAATAATTGCTAACTCATAAATGTTTGCATACGAAACAAAGGATCAGTTACAGGTAACATTAGAAACAGGGGCAATAATGAGTTGTCTAAGCGATCTAATTGCTCTGTCCACCATGGTACCAAGGTAAGTTCAGCTGAAGAACATAACCAATATATCTTAATTCCCCAGAGAGTAAGCCAGCAAGTCAATGCACTCTCCCCAAAGCAAAGTTATACTGTTAACCTCAAGGAAGTTGTGTATCCTCCAGCAGATCTCAAACATTCCCCAGCACATCATACAGATATTCTTAACAAGCATCCCCGGCAGTCTTAATCTAAGACTGTTCCCCGGCGGTATACCAGACATTCAGTGGAGTCACTTCCAGTACATCTCAAAATTTCCCCAGGAAGGTCCAGTACAGTTCAAGATTTCCCCAGGGAAGTTTGAATCATCTCCCCAGCAGGAAGCATATCCCCAGTAGATTCTGGAAGCTCCCCCCCTGCAGAGCACGAACGCGTCCCCCGGCTTTATTCAAAGGTTATTTCCCTACCAGGATATAACTGGGTTATCCTCAGCCAAAAGCCAAGGAAAGATCGCCCTCGGCGAAGTCTTCTTATCCCCAGCGGAGTCTATTTAAAACTTCTAACATAACAACGCTATCCCCAGCGAAGTTATCATCATCTCAGCAAAATACCTCTCTCCCCATAGAGTATTGCTCCCCAGCAAGATCGCTAGAGTAATTTTCTCCCCGCAGAGTAATCCATTCGCCAAGTTTATCCCCCAACAGAGTTATCTTCTCCTACCGGTATTCTTGCAACCATCACTCCCCAGTGGAAACAAAAGCTCTACATCAGCCCAGGATTTAACTTCCCGGCATCCGTCAAGGATTTATTTTCCTAAGACGAAAACATACATTCATAAACATCGCATTTTCATACACTATAGCATGCATATACGCATCATAAACATACAATCTCACTTATCACATCTCGCATGTCATACATCATGACATCGCACACAACTAACGTTTTGTCTTTTCAGGGCAAAGGTTAATACCAAGATGATTACCATCAACGGTCGCAACTAAAGATCCGATTCCTATATCTTGCCAGGGTGTATCTGTTGACGATCGATTCCAGATCCGATTCCTGTATTTGCCAGGGTGTGTCTGAAGAGTTCGAGGATCCGATGCCTGTATCTTGCCAGGGTGTATCCGTTGAAGACTAACATTACCAGATCCGATTCATGTATCTTGCCAGGTTGTGTCTGAAGAGTTCGAGGATCCGATGCCTGTATCTTTCCAGGGTGTATCCGTTGAAGACTAACATTACCAGATCCGATTCCCGTATCTTGCCAGGGTGTGTCTGAAGAGTTCGAGGATCCGATGCCTGTATCTTGCCAGGGTGTATCCGTTGAAGACTAACATTACCAGATCCGATTCATGTATCTTGCCAGGGTGTGTCTGAAGAGTTCGAGGATCCGATGCCTGTATCTTGCCATGGTGTATCTGTTGAAGACTAACATTACCAGATTCGATTCTTGTATCTTGCCAGGGTGCGTCTGAAGAGTTTGAGGATCCAATGCCTGTATCTTGCCAGGGTGTATCCGTTGAAGAATAACATTACCAGATCCGATTCCTGTATCTTGCCAGGGTGTGTCTGAAGAGTTCGAGGATCTGATGCCTGTATCTTGCCAGGGTGTATCCGTTGAAGACTAACATTACCAGATCCGATTCCTGTATCTTACCAGGATGCGTCTGAAGAGTTTGAGGATCTGATTCCTGTATCTTACCAGGGTGTATCCGTTGAATACTAACAGTACCAGATCAGATTCCTGTATCTTGCCAGGGTGTGTCTGAAGAGTTCGAGGATCCGATGCCTGTATCTTGCCAGAGTGTATCCGTTTATGACTAACATTACCAGACCCGATTCCTGTATCTTGCCAGGGTGCGTCTGAAAGATTCTCTCATCGTTACTGTTGAGGTAGTAATCGCCCAAGGTTCTCTCATCGTTACTGTTGAGGTAGTAATCGCCCAAGGTTCTCTCATCGTTACTGTTGAGGTAGTAATCGCCCAAGGTTCTCTCATCGTTAATGTTGAGGTAGTAATCTCCCAAAGGTTCTCTCATCGTCCTGTTGAGGTAGTAACCATCCCTGATTCGTTCATCACCTTTTAAAGCTCTAGACTCGATTCCTGTATCCAGCCACGGTGCGTCTATATAAAGAATTTTAAGGTTAACTCCTGTAACAGGCCAGGTAATTATCTTTCTTTTTCAAGTATGCAAAGTCTCGCTAAGGAATCTCTTATGCGATCGACACCCAGATGGCATCTATAAGCCCATCCTCCTACCCATCAGTCTCCAAATGGCATCTATAATCCCATTCCCACCATCATACTGCTGACCCTCTACAATGTGAGTGCAAATTTCTGGGCACTCTAGTGTTCAATCATCTTCCACCTTCGGATTACGAAAGGCACGCCAGCCAATCTACATCCTCAGGTCTAAGAAGATTGAACAGGGACAACTGTTGTACCCCAAAATTTGCCCTCCCATATTCTTCAAGATTTGCCAAAGTCAAGGTTCAAAATCTCCCAAGGGTTGCACAGTCCAATGGCCTCCTAACAGTCAAAAATTAGGGTTTTGGTTCTGGCAAAGAAATTCAAGTTTCAAAGGGTCCAAACAAGTCCCACATACCTACAAACATTGTCAAGCATCCTCATGCCAAGTTTCAAGACTCACAGCACAAAATTGCACAGTCAAAAACCCTAATTGCCCTACAGTCAACTGCAGGGGCAAAATGGTCATTTGACAGTCAAAAGTCAAAATTTTTTGTCAACATCTTATTTTGAAGCCACAAACATCATTTGATCAATTCTTGATCATGATTCTCAAAGCATGGCTCAAAAAGTCTCAAGATGCAAAAGTTTCTATTTTTGGACAGTTGGAAAAGTCAACTGCAAATTGACCAAGGCATAACTTCCACATGGTTTATCAGAAAAATTCCATCCAAAGCTCATTTTGAAGAGATTGACATTTCCTACAAATCATCTTCACACTTCAAGTCCAAGAAATGCTCTCACAAAAAGATATCAATCTCAACATTATAGGTCATTTTCAAAAGTCAACAAAAAGGCACTTTAAGTCAAAGAACATAACTTGAGATTGGTAAATCAAAATGACATGGGACCAAAGGCATTGGTTAGAGGACTTCAAGACCTTTCCAAAATGTCCAAGAACATGATCAAAGCTTAAAAATTGAGCAAGATATTCCTTGTGGAAGTTGGGAAATTTTTGGGAATTTTGAAAAGTCAACTTTGCTTCAAATGCCTCAAAATTGCTAATGGGCCTTAATTTCTTCCATGAATCATCACCCAAATGCTATGCACGACCCATTGACATCCAAGGGAGTTATTTTATCATTTTTGATTAATTATTTGAATTATTATTATTATTAATTCACTTAATTAAAGTTAAATATGACAAAAATAGCAAATCATGTTTTCCAAATCTTTTAGTGCAGCATATTCACTCATCATGACCTAGAGATTTCGTGTACCACATCAAGAGGCAAGATCTTCCAAAATAGGCAAGTATCATGGCAAAAAGTTTGAAGAAAAGATATGCAAAATCAAGAATTCAAAAGCATTGAATACATGGATCATGGGCTTGTTTTGTTTGACCTAATCAAGCTACATACATATGAAAACATAACCTAAGGCATAAGAACACAGAAGTTGCGCCTCAAACACAAGAACAACTTTGCACTTTTTTCCTAAAAATTTCAAAACTGAAAACCTAGCTAGAGCATAATTCAAGGCTGCAAAACCATTCCACTTGACTCCTGACATTACCAGGAAGCTGTTGCAATTGAAATCAGATCTCCACGCGCAAAGAATTGGTAGAATCATGTTGCACTTTTTCACAAAAAATTCATAATCGTGTTTTCATTTATATGCATTATTTGTGATTTTTAACCATTGATTTACATTAACATGGACATTCTGAATCTATTGGTGCTATTTAATTGAATTACTATTGCCTGTATGAGAAGTTGCCATGAACATATTTTAGGGTTTCAGGGACTTTGAAAGAGGGTTTCGTTCCTCTGGAAAAATTGGCCAACCACACCTATACCATTGGAATCAGGATCTTCTGACGATTTAAAACCATACCTCGCGCTCAATTTATGATGAACCATGCTCTAATCGCTATTATTGTACATTGTAGTTAGTGGGGGTTTAAAACCCCCGCTATCTGTTCATATTTTCAGGCAAAAACGAAGACACAATGGGGACGAAGTTGATGTGTCCAAACGCTAATGGCTGGTTTGAATACTGGCGCGCGTTTTCATCAAATACCACTAGCGCTTGTTTCTCTCTCATAATAATCATTGTCTATTATAATATCAAAGAAACTCAGTGGCTCAGTTGGCTTGTGCGTTGGTATGCAGGTATTGGGACCTGGGTTCGATTCCCAGGTCCCCCATATTTCTTCCATAATTTTTCTTGTAACATGTTTCTACGCAGCGCTTCATCAAGAGACCACCATACAACTCCATCTCCTGGTTTGCCACGCGCCCAGAAATTCAATCTGATGGCTACAAACAAGCATCTACCATGTGCCTCAGTCCATGAAGGAGCATTCAAGCTGGAAAAGTCAACGTGGCCAGCTTTCTGATGGGCCTAAATTCCTTGCATACACCTCCAAATTGGGCAGAAACCCCCCCCCCCCTTGTTTGTATTTTCTTTCCCTCATTTTTCTCTATTATTTATTTTAATTGTTTTTCTTTTGTTTTATTTAATTCACAAAATAATTTTCATAAATATAAAATCCAGAAAAAGTCAAAAATAAAAATATGTTTTATTAATATTAATTTCTATTAATTTTGTAAATAAATTCCAATAATCAATTTAGTTTAATTTTAGGTTTAACTTTAATGTTTTCTTAAATAACTAAAACACATAAAAATTAGGTTTTTTAGCATTTTACTCTTTTTCTCAATAATTAAATTTTTCTTCTTATTATTATTAACTATTAATTTATTTTGTAAATAAACTTGTCATTAAATAATTAGGTTAAATTAGGTCAAAATTTAAACATTTCTTAAATAATTAAAAACAATTTAGAGCTAGAGTTTTAGTTAATTTCTAATTTTAATCAATTTTCTTTATTTTCATTAAATACCAAAAAAACCAAAAAATAACTTCTTTTCTTTAATCATTAATTAATTTAGTAATTTCAATATTTATTTTCTTTAAAGGGTCCAACGCCCTCGCACTTTCGCGTCTAATTTCTTTTCGCGCGTTTATTTGCATTTTTCATTTTAAATATTATGTAATTGCCCCAAAGCCTTGTAATAGTGATTAGGACATTTACTTTCCGCACTTTTATTCAAAACCGGGTCTTTGTTAATTTGGCGATGTATAGACCCGCGCCTTGTAATAGCGTAGGACTTTATTTTCCGCATTTTAATTTCCGCATCTTTTAACTGTTAATCACATGAAAAAATGTATGCCCAAATAAAGTCAAAGCGTAGATCACCAAATGCATGACAAGATAAAACATAACTGAAAATGACACACTATTCACACACCACTCTTAGGGTACGCCTCACTGTTGCCTTGCCCCTCGAAACGTGGTCGTCGAGTATAGGACGTTTTAGTAAGTCCTCATGTCCATGAACATGGCATGGGGGTAGCTTCTAAGGTGTCCTACTGTTGCTCTGGTGACCACACTATCCCTACAAACGAATTGACCCGAACACCTCCAACGGTGGTGCTACCTACCTCTCAATGGTGGGATGGCATTACCTTAAGGACATTTACACAGCCTAATTCCTTAGGATAGGTAGATGACTTATAGATACTTGCTCTAATTCAAAACAAATCAAAAACTTCTTTTCACACCAACACTTTTCAAAAAGCTTTCAAAAACAACTTTTCAAACACTCTTGAGGACTGATACAAGAGTCGATCTGAAACTTTCAAAGAAACTTTTTCAAACCCACTCACAATTGAAAAGCAAACAAACATTTCGAAAACACAAATGAGCAAGTATCTAAGAGCCCATGGTTAACCATGGATAGAAAGGGTGCTAACACCTTCCCTTTCTATAAATCTACCTCCCGAACCGAGAAACTATGTCATAAGGAATTTTGTTGTGCTTTTGTCCTGTCCATGTTGGAGAAAATAAAAGACGGTGGCGACTCTTGCTTCCGCGACATACGCGATCCAGCTTTAAACAGTCAGTTCTAAATCCACCGATCACACTGGGGATAATAACTAAAAGTGGAGTAACCTTAGGGTTTAGATAACCTTTGCATGCTTATCTTGTTTGCTTTGTTTGCTTTACATTTGGTTCTCTTGTTTGGGTTTGAATCCTCCACCCGGATTTTTGGGAAACATTCATAGGTAAATAGCAATACATTGTGGAAACTGTGCGGGGTATACCGACATGGTTGAAGCAATAGGTATATTAGTGCGACATATTTGTGGGTACCGGTAGCCTTTGAGTCAATCAAAGAGAATACGGGGCCGCTGAGTGATGTCATGAAGCACTAATGAACTCTTAGAACCTTACTTGACCATCTTGGCCTTTTTTTAGGGGTAGTGAGATGATCGGCTTTGGTGTAGTTCGAAATTGGTAGATACTCGATACTAAACTCATTGAGGGTTGTTTTCTTGGAATATTTCGGTCGCCAGTTAAGTGGCTAAACTGAAACAATGAACACAAAAAATTATCCAGTGATATTGAGCTCCTTAGAACCCGGTTACTATTTATAGGACAGGTTGAGCCAACTAACTTCAAGAGGGTACTTACCTATGAAACCCCATGCAAGCCTAAAACTAGGATCTTGTGTGATTTGCTTGTACATATACTTGTGCATACATCATGAACATCATAAAGCATCATATGCATCCACTAACCACTTCAAGGGTTTGGATCTTCATCTTTGTTCTTGTTTTGTAGGTAATGGAATCTCTTCGCAGGAAAATAATTTTGGTCAACCGTGTGAGAATCCCTCCTCAACTCAAGGAGCTTGCTTCCAAGATTCCAGGGAATTCTCCCTTCAGTGAAAGACATGGTAGACTTCTCAACTTGGTCAACTCTAACATTGAAGAAGACATGGTGAAAGTCCTCTTCCAGTTCTTTGACCCCCTACACCATTGCTTTACATTTCTTGATTACCAACTAGTACCTACTTTGGAGGAATTTTCTCAACTCATAAGGATTCCTATTCTCCATCAACTACCCTACAACGGTACGGAAAGAGAACTAAAGCCTGAAGATGTTGCTCAAGCCTTACACTTGCAACCATCCGATATTAAAGGTCATTGGGAAACCAGAAGTGGTATCAAGGGTTTCTTGGTAAAGTTTCTGTTTGAGAAGGCACAAGACTGCTGGAATTCTCTAGATCTGCAAGCTTTTGAGGAGATTGTAGCACTTCTCATCTATGGGTTGGTCTTGTCACCAAACCCTGATCAGCTTATAGATGTGAACGCTGTCAAGATTTTCCTATCTCAGAATCCTGTGCCTACATTTCTTGGGGACATCCTACACTCATTTTACACACGAACAATGAGGAAAAGAGGTGTTCTCATGTGTTGTACTCCTCTTCTAGCAAGGTGGTTTATTTCTCACCTTCCCCAATCAGTTTTGAAGAATGAATAAGGCTTGAGGTGGTCACAACGGTTGATGACTCTTACGCATTCTGATGTTCATTGGTGTTCTCGGTCCATAGAAAATGTCATCATCATTGATCATTGTGGGGAATTCCCTAATGTCCCATTACTTGGCATTAGGGGAGGAATTACCTAAAACCCTTGTTTGGCTTTGAGACAATTTGGATATGCTCGAAGGGATGGCCCTCATGATATGTTGATTCCTGAATTGGTTTTTGACTTTGACAACGATGATCAAGGACTTCGACAAAGGTTTATCCGAGCTTGGAGGATGCCCAACAAAGTGGATAGTAAGACACTGGGACACAAGAATTCCATCCCCCTTGAGCCTTATCTCAAGTGGGTACGAACCCGCGCCCAGAGTCTTATGATGCCTTACCCTTACATTCTGCCCGTGATCAAAGAGCCTGTTATGGAAGGAGAGGTTCCATATACCCTCCTACATCCAGACATGCCAACATCATTAGAAGAATTGCAAAAGAGTTGGATAAAGCTCAAGGAAGAACGGAATACTTTTGAAGCCAACTTCTATGCCAGTGAGAAGAAGGTTTTAGAGCTTACCCGCCGACTTCATGAAGAGGAGACTCTTAACACTTACATCGCACCAAAGAGGATGCGCAATGTCTTTTTACATTAAGAATTTTGTAATATTTTTGCCAATGGGGCATTTATGTACTAACAAATTTCTTCTTATTAATTTGACGTGTGTTCTTTCTGTTTGCAACAACTTTGAATTTCTGAATCCTTGAATGCATTACATGAATGCATTTCATTCATCATATGCATAAACAGGTCTTCACACCAGGTTTCCTTATCTTTCTGCTGTTTATTTCAGCAAGATGGATATAGAGCAGACGGTCAAAGATCTGCAAGCACAAAATTCTCAGTTCCAACAACTCCTCATGACCTTGGCAAAGGGTCAGGAGGACCTTAAAGCACTGTTAGAGAAGGAGAAAGACAAAGAGAAAAAGAAGAAAAGGAATGGTATGGCCACTATGGGAAGAAGGTTTGAGAACCAGGCTAGAAGGGTCCTCGAGTTCCCCTTAACATCTGATGAAGGGGCTAGTAAAGGTAAAGGAGTCGCAATGCCCTCCGAGTCTGAAGCTGAAGAGGAAGAAGAAGAAGAGGAGAAAGATTACTCAGAGCAACAGTATCCCCCTGCAGATGATAAGTATAAAAATCTGGAAGAGCGGTTCACAGCCATGGAGGTACAAAGAGTACCTGGGTTGGATTTCGAAGAACTAGGGTTGGTTGTTAGGATCGTCATTCCCCCCAAGTTCAAGGTGCCTACATTTTCCAAATACGACGGTTTGTCCTGTCCGAAGATGCATTTGTGGTCCTACGTCAGAAAGATCCAACTTCACTCTTCTGATAAGGATCTATGGGTCCATTTCTTTCAAGATAGTTTGTCGGGTACACAACTGGACTGGTTCTATCAACTTGAGAGATCTGATGTTCATAACTGGGAAGATTTGGCTACTGCTTTCTACCGACAATACCAATATAATGCAGATTTAGCGCCTACTCGTACTCAACTACAGAGTATGGGTATGGTTTCTAATGAGGGCTTTAAGGAGTACGCCCAGAAGTGGCGGGACTTTGCTGGAAGGGTGCATCCACCATTGTCGGATAGAGAGCTGGTTGATATGTTTCTGGGGACCCTGTCAGGTCCATTCTTTAATCACTTAATTGGGAGCTCATCTGCAGGGTTCACCGAATTAATACTGATAGGCGAAAGGGTCGAAGCTGGCATTAAGAGTGGTAAAATTCATAAGGATGCAACTGCTTCCACTGCTGTCAAGAAGACCTTCCCAGCCAAGAAAGAAGTTTCCGCTGTTTATTCCCAGAGAAATCAAGGAAGAACGGAGCGCCGACCAACGGTGGGGGCTGTAATGATCCAGAACTCTTCAACCGATCAACCTCGAAGCAATCAACCTAGAGCTAACCAGAATAGGGTAGAAAGGCCACAACGGCAATTCACTCGGATCAATATGACACTGGCTCAGATCCTCCCTCATCTGTTAAAGTTAAACCTTACCAACTTGAAAGAAGCGCCAAAAAACCCAAATACCTCTTCTCCCTATTATCATTCAAATGCAAAATGTGCATATCATTCAGACAATGTGTGGCATGATACCAACAACTGTTGGGCCCTTAAAAACAAGATCCAAGATTTGATAGATGCCAAGGAGGTAGAGTTTGATGCTCCCGAAAAACCTAATGTGATATCCGCTCCTATGCCAAAACATGGTCATAATGTCCATGCCATTGTAGAAGATCTTCATGTTACTACTGTTGATGACTTAATGACTCCATTGCCGATGATCAAGATAAATCTGTTGAAAGCCGGGATTTTCCCGGGCTGTGAAAAAGATTGTTACTTTTGTTCAACCTCGCAATCCAACTGTCCGCTGTTGAAATCAGGTATCCAACGCCTGATGGATACTCAAGAGATCCTCTTTCAGAAAACCCCTGTTGATACTATTACTCATGTTACTCCTGTTACTCCAATCAATGATATTGCTATAATCACCATTTCCGATAAACTTTCCAAGACCTGCAAAAGGCCTGTTAAGATTACACCTGATCCAAAGTTTGTACCGCTGAAGATTACCATGTCAAGGCCTATCCCTTATAAGTCCAACAAAACGATACCATGGAATTATGGAGGAGAGATCTTCTACCATGGTGTCAAGAAGATCGAATCAGCCGAAGAGAAATCCGATGAAGAAACTCCTGATGTGGGAAATATTGCAAGGACAAGTAAGATAACTCGTAGAGGAAGAATCTTCTATCCGGAGATTGCTCTTCCAAGGGCAGTCTTCGGACCCTCAAGTGCTCCTGTGCCCGTCAAGATATCTGTGCGAAGTCCAGTGATCGAAGAAATTGTTACTCCTGAAGTTGTACCCTTTGTTGTTATTGCTGATAAAGGTAAGGGAATCGAAGAAATGCCCGTTAGGATGAGGGCTCAGACTTTGGTTATCCCCGAGACCACCCAGAAGGAAATGGAGGAAATCTTAAAGATAATGAAGAAGAGCGACTATGATGTCATAGAGCAGCTGGGGCAAACTCCTTCAAAAATATCTATGCTAGCTCTGTTGCTTTGCTCCGAGGCTCATGCCAAAACCTTGATCAAATTCCTGAAAAAGGCACACGTGCCTCAAGAAACTTCTACAGACCAGTTTCAAGAGTGCGTGTGTGATACGGTGGGAGAACTGACTTGAGGTTTTGCGTTTGTGTTTGCAAATGTTTCGGTTTAGCAAGAGTCGCCACCGACTTTTTATTTTATCCTAAGGAAAGGTAAAAAAGCACAGGAAAGACCTTTGAGATGTTTTCTTGGGTTCGGGGAGTAGATTATGAAAAGGGAAGGTGCTAGCACCCTTTTCATCCATGGTTTTCCATGGGCTCTTAGTTACTTGTTTAGATCACTTGCTTTGCTTTTTAATTGTTTGAAATGGTGCTCTGTGTGTGGTTTTGAAAAATGTTTTGAAAAGAGGCCATCGTTGTGGAAACCTTTGTAATGATTCTTGTTTGAATGTATACAAAGGTGTTTTTGTCTTTTGAAAAGATTTCAATGTTTGAAAGTTTGTTTTGAGAATTGTGTTGTGAAGTGTGTTTGAAAATAGCAAGGATGTTTTTGCAAGCTTTTGATCAAGTAACTAAGAGCTATCCACCCTATTTTACTCGAAGATCTTTCTTATATTTTTAACCCTTTTAACAGTGTTGCTTCACCATTGTATTTGGTGAACAACCTTGTGTTAGGATGTTAAACGGGACAGGCGCGGGTCATCGTATAGACCATGATAGCAATTGTGTCAAGTATCTTTGGCAATTTTTCTTGAGGGACTTGATCATTTTGTTTAGGCAACCAAGATAGCGTCATTGATGGACTATGATCTTTTGTTTTGTTTTTGTTTTGCCAAAGTACTCAACATACATACCATGGCCCATTTTTGAAGGCAACAAGTGGATTGTAACCCTAGGGGTGCAAGTGTGCATTGTGTTTGTTTTTCATGCATTTTTGTCTTTGATTAGGCCAAACTATTTGTTGATTTTGATTTTGCATACAAACCCTAATTCTCTAATCATGGCATAATTGAAAGCGTAAAATGCGAGAATTTAAAGTTCTAAGCTATTACAACATGATTATGGGGATGGGGGTATAATTTTGAATGGGGGTATTTGACAAGAATATAAACCCTAATTTACTATTACATCCAAATTGAATCTCAAATGCATCAATATTTAAATGTACAATATTTAAATAAACAAAATAAATAAATATTAAATAAGATGTATTATGCAAAAAGAAGTTTTTATTTGTTTATGTATGTAAAGTATTTTTAATGTAAAAAAAGTATAAAGAAAATAAAATAAAAAATAATTTTAATTATTCAAGGGATGAAACCCTAATCTCTTTTAAAAGAAATAATATATTATAATATTTATATACAAAAATATATTAATATGTACAAAAATGAAATATTCTTAAAAAAGGGGCATTTTTTAGTATAAATAATAATAAAAATAAAAATGTAATATTTTTGTATTTTTATTCTAAGTATTTAATAAAATAAAAGTATATATATATATATATATATATATATATATATATATATATATATATATATATATATATATATATATATATATATATATATATATATATATATATATATATATATATATATATATATATATATATATATATATATATATATATATATATATTAAATGTATTGAATATGTATAATATAAAATAAAATATGTACAAAAATAAATTATATTTTAAATATTATTTTCAGTGTGAATAAACATAAGAAATAAAAATAAAAGTATCATTTACATTATTTTCAAGTTTTAAATAAATTATAAAAGTATTTAAAAGCCTTTAATGTTAGAAAAATTAAAATAAAATGCCAAATAAATGTAAAAAAATTAAGAAAATATTTTTTAAGCATTTTTTATGTTTGGAAATAAAATAACAAAGTCAGAAAAGAAAACAAAAATTCAAAAATGCAAAAATATAAGAAATTAAGTCAGGGGGTGTAAAACTGAAAATGGGGGTGTTAAAAGCAAGCCAGGCCAAGCCCAGCCCACCACTTCATCTTCTTCCTCCAGACTTTGTACAACGCGCGCGCGCCTGGTTCAAAATGGATATCCTGCATACGAGCTCCATTGCAAAAACGTATAACACAAACTTGTAGAGAATTTCAATACGATTCTAACCATATAAAGCATTAATCTTAACTCTCAAAGACCAGAGAGAATTTCTCTGACCCTAAAATCTGACCTAGTTTTTTCAGCATGTTCATTGATGAAATTCTCCTAGCACACTTAATATAAATGAAAGTTTAGGATATGTATGGCTTCCTAGCAATGAACACTACATTTTTTATTCACAAACCTAAAGCTAAATGTTCCTAAATAGAGAGATAGAAAGTGATGAAGAACCTATTTCAGTTGGATTCGTGTAGGGCAATGCAGTTCTTCTCAACAAGTTTTGAGGTGTCTGGTAGCTTGCCTGAACTTCACTTGATCTTTTCCAATAACTAGCTTGCCTTGAATGTCCCTGAATCATCCTCTAGAACTCAACCTGCATAAGCTTGAAATGAAAATGGTGAACACTGTAAATGGAGTTACAGTTGGCAATGGAGGTTTGGGATAGCTTGAGCGAGTTGAATGGAAGGTGTTTGAAACAAAAAGGAGCAAAACGCACAAGCCAAATGAGCTATGGCACTCAAGTTGCAGCACCTGCCCTGTTTTGCCAAAGAGGAGTGATTTCTGGCTATGGGAGGTTTTGAGGATCAAGCCCTCGTTTTTCTTGCTCAAAGGGTTGTGTGAAATATGTTTGCAATGTTTGTGTAAGCTAACAATGGCTGGTTTTCAAGTTGGCAAGTGTTTGGACAATTTCTTGTTTTTGAAGCAAATATATGGAAGTTGTCAATGCAGGCATGTACAAGCCATCTAATATGTTGCACACAATCCTCTTGGTTGCTGGAATTTGTGGATTTGATTTGGCTTCTGAGATCTTGGCCCTATGCTTCAAAGATCATGTTTTGACATAAAGCACACCTTTTCCAAAATAGAAATGTACCTTTTTCTAATTAAGGATTAGTTTTGTGTGCAATGTCCAAATGGCCAAGATAATGCATTAGCTCAGTGGATTTGCATTCAATTAAGGAGTGTGAAATGGTTTAGAGGCCTGCAAACTAGTACAAAGCATGCTGGTTTGAAAATGTCACTTGAGTGAAAGTGAATTTGCCATGGATACAAAGTGAGTTTTTGCCAACTTCAAGCATTCGATTCTCCCTAACCACAAATGTGTTTGAGGATTTCTTGGACAATTTGGAAAGCTTGCAACATGCTCTATAATCCATCTTTGAAATTCCACTTGAGACTCCAAGTGGAACTATGTGAAAAATGTCCAAGAAGATAGGTCAAAATCTTTCCTAAACTAGGGCAAAATTTCTCTAAGTTAAAAGTTTTAGGGACACTTGTTCCAAAAATCATAACTTGAGATCCAAGCTTATTTTGAGAAAACTTTGTGAATAAAAGTTGTATACTTTGTGGAGTAATACAACTTTCATGTTGTAAGTTTTTTTTGAATCCATTTGCATCATGGTGAAAATGTGGGGCAAAGTTAGGAAAAATTAAGAAAATTTCATAACTTAGAAAATTTCTAAGTTATGAAATTTTTCAATTTCAAACCCTAATTTGCAAAAGTGGGTTTCTTGATGAACAAGTTTCATGTTTTGACACATCTTGATGAAAAATGACCCTTGACACTCGATTTTGACCAATAAGTCAAAGTTTGACTTTTCAGTGTACAGTCAAATTTTGATCAGTTGACTGAAAAATTCATTTGTCAATCCCTTGCATTTGAGATCTTTTGAACTTGTTGAATAAGTCAAGATGATGCCATTGAGTCCTTGAGTCCATGGTTGAGCTTCATTTGCCATTGGCTAGGTCAAACAGTCAAAAATTGCTTTTGTACAGTCAAAACCCTAAAAATGACCATTTTGCCCTTTTGGTGATCTGATTAAATTTCTTATGGAATTATGGTCCAAACTTAATCAAATGGTTCATATGAGTTCATAATGTTGATGTGGGTCAAAATTCATGTGGTTTGACTATAAATTGGCCACAGTTGACTTTTCCCCAATACATCTGATTTCTAGGTCAACTGTCCAACTGACTGAGCAAAAATTTGATTCAAGGCTTGAAACTTGGTATGGACAAACTTATGAGTCCAAAATGAAGTATGAAAGTCAATTTGAGCATTGAAGGTCCAAAAATCCTTGTGCAAACTCAAACCCTAATTTAGGTCAACAGTGCAAGGAGGTGTCTTGAGCAGAGCAAACCCTAGCTTGATCTTGAATTCCAAGAGTCTTGTGATGAGAAATGTTGATAAAATGAAAGGTAAAATTTTGGGGTACAACAGTTGCCCCTGTTCAATCTTCTTGAACCTGAAGAGTTAGATTGGCAAGTTTTCCTTTCGTGACTCAAAGGTAAAAGAGGATTGGACACCAGAGTGCCCGTAAATTTGCACTCGTCAAAAATATTGCTGAGGGAATGGGCTTAGAGATGCCATTTGGAGGTGATAGAATCTTGCTGGAGATGGGCTTAAAGATGCCATCCAAGATTGTTGGCTGAAGATCAGTAGAATGAACATCAGAATGGTATCCGTGTCTGGAACGTATTTGAGTCGTATCTGGAGACTGGGTTTGTATGAGCAAGGGAATGGCGTCCGTGTCTGGAGCGTATCCGAGCTATAACTGTATTTGATTCTTGAATGAATATCAGAATGACTGCCGTGTTTGGAGTGTATTTGTATTCTTAATGGGTAACAGAGAAACATCTGTGTATGGAGCATCTATGTGCTGGGGATAAATTCCGAATGAGTGACAGAATGGAAACCGTGCCTGGAGCATATCTGGACTGTATCTAAAGTTGAGATCTGTATGAGTAGCAGAATAACTTCTGTGTCTGGAGTATATTCGTACTGTAACTGGGATCCGGACAAGTGACAGAATGACTTTCGTGTCTGGAGTGTATCTGAACTTGAAGTTGATAGCTAAATCTGAATGAGAAATAGAATGGCTTCCATGTCTGGAGCGTATCTAGTCTGTATCGGATTGCTGAAGTCTGAATGAGTAGTAGAATGACCGCCGTGTTTGGGGTGTATCCATACTGTATCTTGACTTGAAATTCTGAATGAGTAATAGAATGACCGCAGTGTCTGGGGGTGTATCCATAATGTATCTGAAATCTATGAATAGTTGTTAACGATAGCCTTTTAATCTTATCCTGAAAAGGGTAAAAAATGTTAGCTAAAACACAAAGTTATGTTGCATGATATGCATGATGCAATAAAATATGTTCCATCAATGTTTATGATATATGAATGTAATGGATGTGCACGTAAGCTGATTAGCTGTCTTGCTGAGGAAAATAAATCCTTGATAATTGGAGATAATAAAATCTTTGACTGCTGCCGAAGAAAGTAAATTCTTAACCGATGCTGGGGATTCCAAAAATCTTTGATTGTTAAGGATGAGAAATCCTGGGACCACTGCTGGAGATTAAAAATCCTTGGTGACTTGTAGGGATTAACAAGAGCTTTGATAACTTCTGCGGGGAATGATAATCCTTCATGACTTTCCTGGGGAAGTAAGGAGAAATACGACGACCTCTACTGGGGAACTAAAAACCTGGGAGGCTTCAAATGGAGAAATAGGAACTAGAATCTTCGTTCTGTTGGGAAATAACTCTGTGGGGAGAGTGTTTATTCTGCGAGGGAACTCAGGAGTTTGGGTTGTATGCCAATCTACTGGAGAATTTTCCTAGTTGGGGATAAGACAAAAAGTTAACTGTTATCTGGTTGATTCTCAGACTTCTAAGATAACCTGCTGGGGAAGTTGGGGAAAACTGAATGGTTCCCGCTGGGGATTGATAGTTGGAAATTTAACTCTGCTGGGGAAGAAGGTTTAGAGTATTCTATCTTCGCTGAGGATATGTATTTCAGGGTTTTCGGGCTCCACTGGGAATCGGGAGTTTAGAGACTTAACTCTGATGGAAATTTTGAAACTTAATTCCGCTGGGGGATTAAGTTTAGAATACTCTGGTTCCGCTGGGGAAGAACGTTTAGAATACTCTGGCTCCGCTGGGGATCTTGAATTCTAATTCCGCTGGGGATATATACTCCAAGGTTTTAGCTTTGTTGAGGACCTGAATGACCTACTGTAGGGGATTTCTGGAATAGCCTAAAGATGTTTTCCTATACTTTCGACCTACCAGTAATTATCCTTTCTCAATTTCGTTTTATTTGTAAGCAGTGATTATATTCAAATGCATATGCCTATTTAACAAAACATTTGACGTTTTTAAATAAAACATAAGTGTAAAAAGAAAGGAAAGGCAAGCAAATTTCTGCACTTTGAAGTATTTTTGTATTAACTTTGTAAGTATTTTTGTACAAAGGAGACAGACATCCTAGTAAGAGAATGTTGTCGAAAAAATTGAAAATTTTTATACAAAAGGAAAGATGGCTATGTGTAACAATTCCACGGGGTTCCCACTCTGCTATAGCCTTCACAACTCTGAATATCTTGTCCATTCGTTGCCTCGTTCGTGGATGACTGGATTGATCAGAAGCTTGGAGCTTGTTGGTGAAGAGATTGTCCTTAAAGTGAACCGACGAGACATAGTCATACGCTTTAATTCCCTAACTTTTGCCTAAATCGCCCTTTCGGGTTTTTGATCCACCGGGAAACCCTTTTTTCCCCAAGTCGCCCTTTCGGGTTTTCAACTTGCCGGGTGTACAAATTTTTTTTGTTTATCCCTAATTTTTGCATGAACTGTCCTTTCGGGTTTTTGATTCACCGGGATGCCCATTTTTGCCCAAGTTGCCCTTTCGGGTTTTCAACTTGTCGGGTCATTTTATGCGTAGTATCTTTTGAATATGTTTGTGTTCGCAGGGTGCGGCAAGTCGTCACTGTCCATGGTGGTCAGAATCATTGCTCCACCAGAAAAGATGTTCTTGATCACAAATGGTCCTTCGTAAGTAGGAGTCCACTTGCCCCTAGGATCACTTTGCGGTAAGATGATCCTCTTGATTACAAGATCTCCAAATTGATATACTTGATGCCTAACTTTCTTGTTGAAAGCCTTGATCATCCGTTTTTGATACGTCTAACCATGACAAACAACAGTAAGTCTCTTCTCGTCGATCAAGTTAAGTTGATCAAGTTGGGTCTGAATCCAATTGTCAAGGAAGGAATTTGAACCTCCATGGGTAAAACAACTTCCATGCCATATACCAAAGAAAAGGGGGTTTCCCCGGTTGAAGTACGCGTCGTGGTACGATATCCATGCTGAGCAAACGGTAATATCTCATGCCAGTCCTTGTAGGTGACTGTCATCTTTTGAATGATCTTCTTGATATTTTTGTTCGTGGCTTCAACAACACCGTTCATCTTTGGCCGATAGGGAGATGAATTATGATGATAAATCTTGAACTGCTCGCACAGAGCGGTGATCATAGTGTTGTTCAAATTTGTACCATTGTCCGTGATAATCCTGTCAGGGATACCATAACGGCATATGAGATTCTGCTTGATGAAGCGGGCAACCACATTCTTTGTAACTGAGGCGAAGGAAGCTGCTTCGACCCACTTGGTGAAGTAATCAATAGCCACCAGGATGAAACGATGTCCATTTGATGATGTAGGCTTGATCTCTCCAATCATGTTGATTCCCCACATTGCGAATGGCCAAGGAGCTGTTAGAACGTTGAGAGGAACAGGAGGAATATGTACCTTGTTAGCATAGACTTGGCATTTGTGACAAGTACGGGAATGTTGATGACAATCAGCTTCCATGGTAGACCAGTAGTAACCTGCCCTTAGAATCTTCTTAGCCATCGTATGTCCGCTTAAGTGGGTGCCAAAGGTGCCACTATGTATTTCAGTCATGATCAACTCTACTTCAACCTTGTCCACACAACGAAGTAGAGCACAATCATGGTTGCGCTTATAAAGGATACCATTGCTCAGGAAGAACTTGGCAGCAAATCTCCTTAAGAACTTTTTGTCATTGACTGAAGCTCCTTCAGGGTATTCTCAAGTCTGGAGATACCTTTTGATTTCATGAAACCAGGGTTGTTCCACTACCTCTTCGGTATTAATCTCATGATAGTGCGCAGGTTTGTCCATTCGCTCGATGGTGATTTGGGGAGCCTCATTATCTCAGTTGAGTTTAAACATGGAAGACATTGTAGCCAGAGCATCTGCAAGCTGATTTTCTTCTCGCAGGAAGTGCTCAAAAGTAATCTGCTCGTAATGAGGCAACAATGTCAGGACATGTTCTTTGTATGGGATATTATTAGGATGTTTAGTGTCCCACTCTCATTTGATTTGACTGATAACCAAAGCCAAGTCCCCAAATACGATCAAAGATTTCATTCCCAAGTCAATAACAGCCTTGAGACCAAAGATACAAGCTTCATATTCAGCCATGTTGTTGGTACAGCTGAAGCAAAGTCGGGCAGTGAAGGGTGTATGGCAACCTTCCGGAGAAATAAGTACTGCACCAATACCGTTGCCAAGTACATTTGAAGCACCATCAAAGTACAGGGTCCATCGGGATCCTTGTTCAGGTCTGTCATACGGTCTGTTACCTTCAATGTTGTCCAACGTCATGATGTCCTCGTCAGGGAAGTCGAATCTCATAGATTGGTAATCTTCGACGACTTGATGAGCTAGATGGTCAGCTAGTACACTCCCCTTTATATCTTTTTGGGTAATATACTGGATATCATACTCAGTCAGGATCATTTGCCATCTAGCAATTCTTCCAGATAAAGCAGGTTTCTCGAAGATGTACTTGATCGGATCCATCTTGGAAATCAGCAAAGTGGCATGAGTCAACATATACTGCCTTAGCCGGCGAGCAGCCCATACCAAAGCGCAGCAAGTTTTCTCGAGCAGTGAGTAGCGAGTCTCACAGTCGGTAAACTTTTTGCTAAGGTAATAAATGGCATGCTCTTTTCGGCCAGACTCGTCATGTTGGCCCAGTACGCACCCTATTGAGTTATCCAAAACAGTCAGATACATGATTAACGGCCTTCCTTCGACGGGTGGCATCAAGATAGGAGGTTCCAGCAAATACTCCTTGATCTTATCAAAAGCAGCTTGACAATCATTGTTCCATTCAACTACCTGATCTTTCTTCAACAACTTAAAGATTGGCTCACAGGTAGATGTCAAGTGAGAGATGAACCTTGCGATATAGTTTAAGCTTCCCAAGAAACCTCTAACCTCCTTTTCAGTACGGGGGAGGGAATTTCTTGTATAGCTTTGACTTTAGCAGGATCAACCTCAATGCCTTTGTTGCTGACGATAAATCCCAAAAGTTTACCAGACCTGACTCCAAAAGTACACTTGCTAGGGTTCAGTCTGAGCTTATACTCCTTCAATCTGACAAACAGCTTTTGCAAATGGTCAAGGTGTTCTTCTTCTGTCTGTGAATGGGCTATCATGTCGTCTATGTAGACTTCGATCTCATGATGTATCATATCATGAAACAAAGCTACCATGGCGCGTTGATAGGTTGCCCCGACATTCTTCAGTCCGAATGGCATCACTTTGTAGCAGAAGGTACCCCACTGTGTGACAAAAGTAGTCTTCTCCATGTCTTCGAGGGCCATTTTGATCTGGTTGTATCCCGAGAATCCATCCATGAAGGAAAATACCTTGTGTTGAGCTGTGTTGTCAACCAAGATGTCAATGTGTGGTAGTGGAAAATCATCTTTAGGGCTAGCCCTGTTTAAGTCCTGATAGTCCACACACATTCTGACTTTGCCGTCCTTTTTAGGCACGGGCACAATGTTAGCAACCCATTATGGATAGGAAGTAACAGCCAGAAAGCCAGCATTGAATTGCTTCATTACCTCAGCTTTGATCTTCTTAGACATGTCGGGCCTCATTCGGCGGAACTTTTGTTTGATCGGTGGACAGTCTTCTCTTGTAGGGAGACGGTGAACCACAATATCTGTGTCGAGTCCCGACATGTCTTCGTAGGACCAGGCAAAGATCTCAACATACTCATTCAGCAACTGAATTAAGCGCTCTTTGACACTTGGTTCCAGGTTGGCACCCACTTTTACCTCTTTCTTGTCTTCCTCTGTTCCCAAATTGATGGTCTCTAGTAACTCTTCATGGGGCAGAATAGCCCTTTCCTCCTGTTGCAGAAGTTTGGCTAGCTCTCCAGGCACTTCACAGTCTTCATCACCTTCATACTCGGCATGATTGACCAAATATTCAGAGTCACCGAAGGCTAAAACAGAATAGTCACCCATGGAATCCGGAGTGGACGGGTACCTGCATTTTGTGAGTGTGGGTGTGTGTAAGGGATAGCCATCCTTAAATAAAACAAAAATGTAAAATGAAAGAAAATGAACACAACAGTTTATAGATGAAAACGTCCAATGATTCATTAAACATGGCATATGATAATGAAGAAATCAAGCCCTTACAAATGGACCTATATGCCCCGGGTAAGGAATAAGGTGAAAAGAGTGCGTACGAATTGTTTAATTATTACAGACCAAAATAGGAAATTGTTCAAAGATAAATTATTGGTTGATGAAAGTGATGGGAACGAAGTCTTTCGCTTCCCAGTTGCTTAATCCTCCTTTGACGGTTGGAAAGATCCAATCTTCAAAGTTGTCTTCTTCATCATCATCTTCTAAGGCATTAATTCCATGGTGAGTGATTTTAAATGGTGGTCCTCCAGCCCGGGAGCGACGCACAGCTTTCTGGCCAGCAGCAGTAAAACCTAATCCGAATTTGTCAGTCTTATGAGAAAAATCAGGCAGTTTCCCCCACACTGTACTCCTTCCTTCTTTGATTACAGCCTTCGCATCCTTGAGGGATGCCATCCGGGACACCGGCTTGGAAATGATAGGCTCATCAGTCATTGTCTTTGCAACTGCGACTTCAGGAGACACCTCTTCGAAGTGTTGGAAAGGCGTTTCTATGAATTCGCCATCCAACTCCACATAGCGGAAGGAGTTGAGGTGACTTATCATGTACTCTTCCTCACCGTTCACCGTTATAATCTTACCCTGAACTGGATACTTTAGCATTTGGTGCAAAGAGGAGGTGACTTCCCCAGCATAGTGGATCCATGGCCTTCCCAACAAGCATGAATATGAAGGACGGATGTCCATCACATAAAAAGTAGAGTTGAAGGTCTCGATACCCACTTTGATTGGGACGTCCACCTCTTCGTGAACCATCCGCTTAGAACCGTCGAAGGCTCTAACAATGATGTTATTGGGTTCTAAAGTTAAACCCTCGCAGTCTAGCCTGTCCAACGCCTTCTTCGGTAGGACATTCAAAGATGAACCGGTATCAACCAGGACATAGGCCAGTGTAGTACCTCTACACTCTACCGAGACGTGCAATGCATCGTTGTGTTTCCTTCCCTTAGGGGTCAAATCAGCATCAGAAAAACCAAGACCGTTATCAGCTGTAAGGCTGGCCACGCACTCTTGAAACTGGTCTGCGGAAGTTTCTTGAGGCACGTGTGCCGTCTTTAAGAATTTGATCAAGGCCTTAGCATGAGCCTCAAAGCAGAGTAGGAGAGCCAACATGGAGATTTTGGAAGGGGCCTGCCCTAGCTGCTCCACGACATCGTAGTCGCTCTTCTTGATTATCTTTAAGATTTCTTCCATCTCTTTCTGGGTGGTCTCGGGGATTACCATAGTCTGAGCCTTCATCCTGACAAGCGCTTCTAGTATCCTCTTACCCTTATCGGTAGTATCAACAGAGGGTCTAGCTTCAGGAGCATCCAATTCTTCAATTACCGGGCTTTGCACAGATGGCTTGACAGACACAAAAGCTTTCGAGGGGACGAAGACTGCTCGTGGAGGAGCAATCTTCGGAGAGAAGATCCTTCCGCTGCAAGTTATCTTGCTTGTTCCCGCAATATTCCCTATGTTAGGGGTTTCATCATCAGAATTCTCTTGGACTGATTCTATCTATTTGACACCATGGTAGAAGATTTCTCCTCCGTAATTCCATGGTATCGTCTTGTTAGATTTATACGGGACAGGCCCCGGCATGGTGATTTTCAATGGTACAAACTTAGGATCAGGTGTAATCTTGACAGGCCTTTTGCAGGTCTTGGGAAGATTGTCGAAGATAGTTATTATGGCAATGCATTGATAGGAGTAACAAAGGTAGCAGGAGTAACAGGAGTGATAGTATCAACATGAGTCTTTTGAAAGAGGATCTCTTGGGTATCCATCAGGCGTTGGATGCCTGATTTCAACAGTGGGCAGTCAGTTTGCATGTTGGAACAAAAGTAACAGTCCTTTCCACAGCCTGGGAATATCTCGGCTTTCATCAAATTTACTTTAATCACTGGTAACGGAGTCAAAAGATCATCAACAATAGTAACATGAAGGTCTTCTACAACGGCATGAACATTATGACAGTGTTTGGGCATTGGAGCGGATATCACGTTGGGTTTTTCAGGAGCATCAAACTCTACCTCCTTGGCGTCTATCAGGTCTTGGATTTTTTTTAAGAGCCTAATAGTTGTTGGTATCATGCCCTACACTGTCAGAGTGGTACACATATTTTGCATTAGAGTGATAATAAGGAGAAGAGGTATTAGGGTTTTTCCGCGCTTCTTTCAAGTTGGTAAGGTTTAACTTCAACAAATGAGGGAGAACTTGAGCCGGTGTCATATTGATTCGGGTGAATTGTCATTGTGGCCTTTCTACCCTTTGCTGATTAACTCTAGGTTGACTACTTCGAGGTTGATCAACTGAAGAGTTTTGAATCATCATAGCCCCTACCATTGGTTGGTGCTCCGTTCTTCCTTGATTTTTCTGGGAATAAATAGCAGAAGCTTCTTTCTTGGCTGGGAAGGTCTTATTAACAGCAGTGGAAGCGGAAGCATCCTTCTGAATTTTACCACTTTTAATGCCAGCCTCGACCCTTTCACCGGTCAGAATTAATTTGGTGAATCCTGCAGATGAACTCCCGATTAAATGATTGAAGAATGGACCTGACAGAGTCCCTAAAAACATGTCAACCAGCTCTCTATCCAACAAAGGTGGCTGCACCCTTCCAGCCAGATCCCGCCACTTCTGGGCATACTCCTTAAATCCCTCATTGGAGGCCATACCCATACTCTGTAGTTGAGTACGAGTAGGCGCTAAATCAGCGTTGTATTGGTATTGTCTGTAGAAAGCAGCAGCTAAGTCTTCCCAGTTATGAACATCGGATCTCTCAAGTTGATAAAACCAGTCCAATTGTGTGCCTGACAAACTATCTTGAAAAAAGTGGACCCAAAGTCCTTATCAGAGGAGTGAGGTTGGATATTTTTGACGTAGGATCTCAGATGCATCTTCGGACAGGATAACCCGTCATACTTAGCAAATGTAGGTACTTTGAATTTGGGAGGAATGACGATCCCAACAACCAACCCTAGTTCTTCAAAATCTAAACCAGGTACCCTTTACAACTCCATGGTTGCCAACCGATCTTCAAGATTTTTATACTTATCATCCGCCGGGAGATATTGCTGTTCGGAGTAATCTTCGTCCTTTTCCTCTTCTTCTTCTTCAACTTCAGATTCAGAAGGCATCGCAGTTCCTTTTCCTTTACCAACCCCTTCATCAGACGTCGAGGGGAACTCGAGAACTTTTCTGGCCTGGTTTTCAAACCTTCTTCCCATTGTGGCCACACCAGGCCTTTTCTTCTTTTTATCTTTCTCTAACAGTGCTTTAAGGTCCTCTTGACCCTTTGTTAAGGTCATGAGGAGTTGTTGGAATTGCGAATTATATGCTTGCAGATCCTTAACTGTCTGCTCCAAATCCATCTTGCTGAAATAAACAATAGAAAGATAAGGAAACCTGGTGTGAAGGCCTGTTTATGCATATGATGAATGATATGTTATTCATGTAATGCATTCAAGGATTCAGAAATTCAAATTTGTTGCAAACAAAAAGAACACACGTCATATTAAGAAGAAATTTGTTAGTACATAAATTCCCCATGGGAAAAATATTTCAAAATTCTTAATGTAAAAAGACATTGCGCATCCTCTTTGGTGCGATGTAAGTGTTGAGAGTTTCCTCTTCATGAAGTCGGCGGGTAAGCTCCAAAACCTTCTTCTCACTAGCGTAGAAGCTGGCTTCAAAAGTATTCCGTTCTTCTTTGAGTTGTATCCAACTCTTTTGCAATTATTCCCATGATGTTGGTATGTCTGGATGTAGGAGGGTGTATGGAACCTCTCCTTCCATAACAGGCTCTTTAATCACGAGGATAATGTGAGGATATGGCATCATAAGATTCTGGGTGTGGGTTCGTACCCACTTGAGATAAGGCTCAAGGGGGATGGAATTCTTGTGCCCCAGTGTCTTACTATCCACTTTGTTGGGCATCCTCCAAGCTTGGATGAACCTTTGTCGAAGTCCTTGCGCATCGTTGTCGAAGTCAAAAACTAGGTCAGGAATCAGCATATCATGAGGGCCATCCCTCCGGGCATATCCAAACTGCCTTAGAGCTAAACAAGGGTTGTAGGTAATGCCTCCTCTAATGCCAAGTAATGGGACATTAGGGAATTCCCCATAACGATCAATGATGATGACATTTTCTCTGGACCGAGAACACCAATGAACATCAGAATGTGTGAGGGTCATCAACCGTTGTGACCACCTTAAACCCTGCTCATTCTTCAAAATTGTCTGGGGAAGGTGAGAAATAAACCACCTTGCTAGGAGAGGAGTGCAGCACATGAGAACACCTCTTTTCCTCATTGTTCGTGTGTAAAATGAGTGTAGGATGTCCCCAAGCAATGTAGGCACAGGATTCCGAGATATGAAAATCTTGACAGCATTCACATCTATAAGTTGATCAGGGTTTGGGAACAAGACCAACCCATAGATGAGAAGTGCTACAATCTCCTCAAAAGCTTGTAGATCTAGAGAATTCCAGTAGTCTTGTGCCTTCTCAAACAGAAACTTTGCCAAGAAACCCTTGACACCACTTCCGGTTTCCCAATGACCCTTGATATCAGATGGTTGCAAGTGTAATGGTTGAGCAACATCTTGAGGCTTTTGTTCTTTTTCCGTACCGTTGTAGGGTAGTTGATGAAGAATAGGAATCCTCAGGAGTTGAGAAAATTCCTCCAAAGTAGGTACTAATTGGTAATCAGGGAATGTGAAACAGTGGTGTAGGGGGTCAAAGAACTGGAAGAGAACTTTCACCATGTCTTCTTCAATGTTGGAGTTGACCAAGTTGAGAAGTCTACCATGTCTTTCACTAAAGGGAGAATTCTCTGGAATCTTGGAAGTAAGCTCCTTGAGTTGAGGAGGGATTCTCACAAGGTTGACTTGAATTGTTTTCCTGCGATGAGATTCCATGACCTACAAAACAAGAACAAAGATGAAGATCCAAAACCTTGAAATGGTTAGTGGATGCATATGATGCTTTATGATGTTCATGATGTATGCACAAGCACATGTACAAGCAAGTCACACAAGATCCTAGTTCCAGGCTTGCATGAGGTTTCATAGGTAAGTACCCTCTTGAAGTTAGTTGGCTCAACCTGTCCTATAAATAGTAACCGGGTTCTAAGGAGCTCAATATCATTGGATTATTTTCTGTGTTCATTGTTTTGGTTTAGCCACTTAACTGGTGACTAAAATATTCCAAGAAAACAACCCTCAATGAGTGTAGTATCGAGTATCTACCAACTTCGGACTACACCAAAGCCGGTCATCTCACTACTCCTAAAAAAGGCCAAGATGGTCAAGTAAGGTTCTAAGAGTTCATTAGTGCTTCATGACATCACTCAGCGGCCCCGTATTCTCTTTGATTGACTCAAAGGCTACCGTTACTCACAAATATGTCACACTAATATAGCTATTGCTTCAACCATGTCGGTATACCCCGCACAGTTTCCACAACGTATTGCTATTTACCTATGAATGTTTCCCAAATCCGGGTGGAGGATTCAAACCCAAACAAGAGAACCAAATGTAAAGCAATCAAAGCAAACAAGATAATCATGCAAAGGTGATCTAAGCCCTCAGGTTACTCCACATTCAAATTGTATCCCCAGCAGAGTCGCCAGTTCTGTGATACGGTGGGAGAACTGACTTAAGGTTTTGCGTTTGTGTTTGTAAATGTTTCGGTTTAGCAAGAGTCGCCACTGACTTTTTATTTTATCCTAAGGAAAGGTCAAAAAGCACAGGAAAGACCTTTGAGATGTTTTCTTGGGTTCGGGGAGTAGATTATGAAAAGGGAAGGTGCTAGCACCCTTTTCATCCATGGTTTTCCATGGGCTCTTAGTTACTGGTTTAGATCACTTGCTTTGCTTCTTAATTGTTTGAAATGGTGCTCTGTGTGTGGTTTTGAAAGATGTTTTGAAAAGAGGCCATCGTTGTGGCAACCTTTGTAATGATTCTTGTTTGAATGTATACAAAGGTGTTTTTGTCTTTTGAAAAGATTTCAATGTTTGAAAGTTTGTTTTGAGAATTGTGTTGTGAAGTGTGTTTGAAAATAGCAAGGATGTTTTTGCAAGCTTTTGATCAAGTAACTAAGAGCTATCTACCCAATTTTACTCGAAGATCTTTCTTATATTTTTAACCCTTTTAACAGTGTTGCTTCACCATTGTATTTGGTGAACAACCTTGTGTTAGGATGTTAAACGGGATAGGCGCGGGTCATCGTATAGACCATGATAGCAATTGTGTCAAGTATCTTTGGCAATTTTTCTTGAGGGACTTGATCATTTTTTTAGGCAACCAAGATAGCATCATTGAGGGACTATGATCTTTTGTTTTGTTTTTGTTTTGCCAAAGTACTCAACATACATACCATGGCCCATTTTTGAAGGCAACAAGTGGATTATAACCCTAGGGGTGTGTTCTGGACTGGGCCCGACAGGCCCAATAGCATTGATAAGGCCCAATCCAAATGGACTTGCTGAGGGCCACGCCGACCAAAGAGTCACAGTCGTGCCCGACGTGCTCCCTGAGACTACTTGCTCGACCTCTGGCTGCCCAGCTCGACCTTCTGCTGCCCAGCTCGACCTCACCTCGAGCACCCCTCATAGGGCAGACTCAATCCACTGCACTCTCAACGAGATCCCGAAAAGACCGCGTCTCTGTCCGCCCGCACTTCACGCAGAACATCCAGGGAGGGGACCACGTGCGGGTCCCCACTGCGCACGTAGAACCTGGCAGTTCCTCCATTGGGCCAAACCTGCCCGGCCCAATGAAGGAACCTTGGCCCAGTGCTGGGGGCTATAAATACCCTCTGTTTCCAGAGGGTCAGATATTCATCATTCTACCCATACTCTTACTATTTCCTGCTCATGCTCTTACTTACTTCAGCATCGGAGTGTCTTGCAGGTACCCCCCCACCTCATTCAAACTTTCAGCTCGGAGCCAGCCGTGACGGTCCAAGTCTGATCAGGTCAGATCAGTGGCGCCGTCTAGGGGAAACTAGCTTCCCCTTCTTACAAACAACTCAAAAGACCAAAGCTCAAATTCAACTACCTGTCATGGCTGACCAAGCTCGCGATGAGCAGAACGTCCGTGTTGCCGACACTAATAACGGCACCGCGGACAAGAACGGGCACCTTGATAACGCCGGCGACCCCGGCCACAATACCATTCCTGTGACGACCGCCCCTGGAACTTCCTCCTACAGGGACGGAGCTACTGCATCATCCTCCTCGCTCCCTCCACCACTTGAAGACGACCCGGCGGCCCTCGCTCATTACAGAGCTGCCCGGTTCCATGAAGTCCCCGTTCCCGCCGGGGCAGATTCCACGACTCAAGCACTGTTCGCGGCCATTAATCAGACAAACTATCTCATCTTCGCCCAAGGAGAAAGACTAAGGGCGCTCGAAGATGACCGAAGACCCCCGAGGAGGCATCGGAGGCCACATACTTCACCTCCTCGGGTCACAGAAGTTCAACACCCATCTCCCCCGCGGAGACATCACAAAGAAACCTCTCGGAGCCCGTCGCCTCGACCAAAGCAGAGGCGACCCTATTTGGAGAGACAGCCCGTCATCCCAGCTGGAGAACCCAGTCGCGACCCGGCAAGGCACGACAAGAGACACGCTGGAGACGGGCGTGTAACATTCAACCAACAAGCGTCACGCTCGAGGGAGACTCAGCACGACCACGACCGCCGTGCCAGACAATACTACAGATCCCCATCTCTGTCTCCGGAGAGGAGCGACGAGGACGACCCCCGCGGTCCCCTGTCGCAGGCCATCATGGATGCACCCATCCCCCCGGGCATGGAGAATCCCCCACATCTGAAGGAGTACGATGGAGTCGCGGACCCGGTCGACCACATGGACGGGTTCGAGGCAATGCTCCATTATCATAATGTCGGGGGGCCCATCAAGTACCGTCTTTTCCCCACGACTCTCAGGAAGGCGGCCATGGACTGGTACAAAGGACTCGCCCCGGGCTCAATCACCTCGTGGCAGAACCTGAAGAACCAGTTCATCAGTTCCTTCACCGCTTCTCGACACCATCCAAAGACCGAGGCGGATCTCGAGGCCATCATCCAAAGACAGGATGAGACCTTGAGGGAGTTCATCAACCGCTTCAATCGAGAAGCGATACAGGTCCCCTGCACGGACCATATGAAGAGATATCTGTTGGAGAGGGGGCTCCTCCCCGGCACGGAGTTCAGGAAAGCCGTGGGTATCGAGCCACCCAGGACTTTCGACGCCCTCCTCGAAAAAGCTCGGGCATACATGGATTACGAGGAGAGGGAAGCAGCCAACAGGGCCCGAGACTCCAGAACCCGCGGGCCTAACAATAGCTCGCGCCAGGAAACACTTCCTCCTCGACGGACCGGGGAGAAAAGGAAAGAAGACAGACCCCGGGAAGTCCGGGAACAAAGGGGACCCTCGGGCCGTTTCACCGAGTACACTCCGCTCACAGCTTCCCGCGAGCGTATTCTGGCGGAGTGTGCCAGTACAGACTTCAAGGACGGCGGCGTCAAGCGTCCCCGACCTGCTCCCGCCAAACCCAGGGCAGACAAAAATAAATATTGTCAGTACCATAGGAGTCATGGTCATCTGACGGAGGACTGCGTCCACCTCAAGGACGCCATTGAAACCCTCATCAAGGGAGGGAGGCTCGCGCAGTACCGGCGAAATGACGCTCCTCGTCGTGACGCCCATGAAGCCAAGGAGCCAGAAGAAGACGCCCGACCATCAGACGAGTCGGTGCCTATCCAGACCTCCTTCTCGGTGACCAGGCCCGAGGACTTCGACATTCCCGAGCATCTGCAGGAACCGCTGACAACGCACAACAGGTGGGAATACTTTCCCTCCGCCATGGTCATTAATGGGGGCGGGTTCAACGACCTCACCATCAATTCAGCTAAGAGGAAGTTGGACGAGCTGGTCGACGCGGCTCCCCCGCAAACAGTAACGTTCAAAAGGGTGAAGGGCAGGTCAGAGCCCATCACCTTCTACCTAGAAGAGCTCCCCGGCGGAGCCCCGAACGCGGTCATCCCCTTACTGATAAGGGCAAGAATGGCCAATTTTGATGTGCATCGCATCCTGGTCGACGAAGGGAGTTCCGTCGACGTGATGTACAACCAACTGTTCTGAACCCTACAGCTGGACGACTCACATCTCTCTCCGTATGTGGGATCGGATCTACAAGGCTTCAACGGCTCGACTTCCAAACCTTGGGGATATGTCGAGCTCCTGGTTACGTTCGGTGAAGGAACGACTACAAGACAAGTCAAAGTCCGTTTCCTCGTCATTGACTGCCCGTCTCTGTACAACTGCATCTTGGGGAGACCGACACTGGCAGAACTAACAGGGGTGCCCTCGACCGTCCACCTGAAGATGAAGTTCTACACCAGGAGGGCACGGGTAGCCACCATCCAAGGAGACCTAGCCTCTGCCCGCAGGTGCTTCTAAGGGACGTGATACCGTCGACATAGGGACCATACCCGCCAAAAGGACAAAACAGGAGCCCGACAGGAAAGCATCCCCCGAGGAAGAAGTCCAGAAAGCTCCACCAAAGGTCGATTCCATAGCTCTGGACACCCGCTTCGACTAGGACGAGCCATCCAGCAGCGAGCAAATCCCACTCCGACCAATACCGGACGGGGATTTTGAACTCGTTCCCCTCGGAACAGATCCGACCAAGGGAGTGAAGATTGGCAAAGACCTCCCCGACTTGGCCAGGAAGCAAATCAAGGCCTGTCTGCGCGAGAATGTTGATTTGTTCGCCTGGAGCGCTGCGGAGATGCCCGGACTCGACCCTGAGGTCGGCTGTCACCACCTCGCCATTGATCCAACCGCTAGGGCCGTAGTACAACGTAGGCGTAGGCAGTCTCCAGAAAAAACGGAGGCTGCTGAAAAAGCTGTAAAAGACCTCCTAGAGGCAAATTTTATTTCTGAAGCCCGGTATTCCACCTGGCTGTCAAATGTTGTACTCGTGAAAAAGAATAATGGAAAATGGAGAATGTGCGTTGATTATACTGATCTCAACCGGGCTTGCCCGAAATATGCTTTTCCCTTGCCTAACATAGATATGCTGGTCGACAACTCGGTCGGCTACAAAACTTTGTCGTTCATGGACGCCTACTCGGGCTATAACCAAATACCGATGGCCCTGGGAGACAAACACTGCACGGCATTCATGACCAGCTCGGGCAACTATTACTACAACGTAATGCCCTTCGGATTGAAAAATGCCGGAGCAACCTACCAGCGCATGATGAACAGAGTTTTCGACAAACAGATCGGAGACATGCTTGAGGTATATATGGACGACATGATCGTCAACTCCCGAGCAGACACTGACCACGCAGCTCATCTCAAGACAGTCGTTGCCCAAGCAAGACAGTGTAAAATGAGGTTCAACCCCGAGAAATGCACGTTCGGGGTTAAGGCAGGAAAATTCCTTGGATTCTATCTAACAGAACGGGGAATCGAAGCCAACCCCGACAAATGCCGGGCATTTTCCGACCTCCCAACACCGACGTCGAAGAAGTCGATACAAATCATGAACGACATACTCACGTCGCTGTCCCGCTTCGTCGCGAAATCTGCTCAGCACGCCCTCCCCTTCTTCAAACTCCTTCAAAAGGAAGCAGCCTTCGAATGGAATGAGGAATGCGAGCAGGCACTACGCCACCTAAAGCAAAGTCTGTCTCAGCCGCCCGTGCTATCTCGACCAGACGACGGAGAACCGTTGTACTTGTACTTGGCCGTTTCGAACGAAGCCATCAATGCAGCTCTTGTCCGTGAGACCCCCGACGGGCAGAAACCCGTCTACTTCACAAGCAAGGCCTTACAGGGGCCCGAAAGCAGATACCAGCAGATAGAAAAGGTGGCTCTGGCCCTCATCAATGCGGCGAGGAGGCTCAGACACTACTTTCTGGCCCACACAATCATCGTGCGAACCGACCAACCGGTGAGGCAACTCCTGGGTCGGCCCGATATGGCGGGCAGAATGCTAAAATGGTCCTTGGAACTCTCTGAATTCGACATTCAGTACGAAAGTAGGAAAGCCCTGAAAGCACAGGCCTTGGCCGACTTTGTCGCGGAAATGACCACTCACGACCCTTCCCCGGGGAAAGAACACAAGTGGACCATCTTCGTCGACGGAGCATCCAGCTCGTCCGGAAGCAGCGCAGGAATCCTTCTGGAAAACGAAGAAGGCGTAGTAATCGAGCACTCCTTAGCTCTCTCCTTCCCGACGTTAAACAACCAGGAAGAATACGAAGCCCTGCTTGCAGGACTGAGACTGGCCGAGGACCTGGGAGCCCGCGAGATACAGATCTACACCGACTCCCAGCTCGTCGCCTCTCAAGTACAGGGGAGCTACCAGGCCAAAAACGACAACCTCATCGAGTACTTGAACTTAGTCAAAAAATACATGACAAAGTTCATACGAGCAGAAATTTCACATGTTCCCCGCGAGCAAAACACGAGGGCGGACATATTGTCCAAGCTCGCGAGCACACGAAAGAAGGGCGGGAACAAATCCGTCATCCAGGAATCTCTAGCGCGTCCAAGCATCGAAAGATCCTCGACTACAGTCGAGATCCATGCCATCGGGGATGCGACATCCTGGATGACCCCGGTTTACAATTTCCTGACAAAAGGCGAACTCCCATCGAACCAGGCCGAAGCTACCGTCACAAAGCGACGAGCATGTTCCTACGTGGTTCTCGAGAAGAAACTGTATCGTAGGGGATTCTCCATCCCCCTCCTAAAATGCATCGACGAGTCCGCAGTCCCTGAAGTACTGCGGGAGATACACGAAGGGATCAACGCCCAGCACATGGGCGGTAAATCCTTGGCGAGGAAAGCCCTTCGAGCGGGATACTATTGGCCGACGATACAGCAGGATGCCAAGGAACACGTCAAGAAATGTGACAAGTGCCAGAAACACGGGGACATGCACCTCGCTCCTCCGCACGAGCTGAGCATACTGTCGTCCCCGTGGCCATTCGCCTGGTGGGGTATGGACATCCTCGGGCCCTTCGTACAAGGAACCTATCAGAACAAATTCCTCATTGTCGCCGTGGATTACTTCACGAAATGGATCGAGGCTGAGGCTCTCGCGAAGATCACCTCACATAACATCCTCCGTTTCTACAAAAGAAACATCCTCGCCAGATTCGGAATTCCGAGGGCGCTGGTGACCGACAACGGCACCCAATTCACCGACCACAGATTCCAAGACTTCGTCACCAAACTCGAGACAAAACAACACTTCACTTCTGTCGAGAACCCTCAAACCAACGGGCAGGCCGAGGCCGCGAACAGGGTTATCCTCCGGGGACTCAAATGTCGACTTGGCGAAGCCAAGAGGGGATGGGTCGAGGAGCTCCACAGCGTCTTGTGGGCTTACCGCACAACGCCCCACTCAACAACCGGCGAGACCCCATTCCGACTAACATACGGGACTGAGGCCATCATCCCGGTCGAAATCATGGAACCATCCATACGGACCGAAAGCCCCCTCGACGAAGAAATGAACGACGAGGCATTAAGGGAAGAACTCGACCTAGTCGAGGAAATCCGATCTGGTGCAGCCCTGCGCGAAGCCACCCTAAAGCAATGAGTGGCTCTACGCCACAACGACAAGGTCATCAAGCGCGAGTTCAAAATCGGCAGCCTGGTATTACGAAGGAACCAGAAGGATTCCCGCGAAGGGAAGCTGGCCGCGAACTGGGAAGGACCTTATCGCGTCCACGGCACCACTGGTACCGGGGCATACTACCTCGAGCAATTAGACGGAGAGACATTACCACGACCCTGGAACGCTGCAAAGCTAAAGCAGTACTATAGTTAAAAACTACCAACACCTAGGACCCTCGACCATCGGCACCCGCGCTCGGTCAACGAGGAAAAAACGTCTGACTCCGTATAAGAGGCTGAGGTACAAGCCCGACCTACGGCTAAATCGCACAACATCGCTCAGCAAACGAGACCAATCGATAGTGCCCGACATGGACGACTACACCGAGCTCCACCGTCGTAGTACCTATAAGGCAGAACACCCAGCTCGCGATGGGAAGTTCACACCAAGGGCAAATAGTCCCTACCGGGCTTCGCGCCTGATTGAGCCACTCCGCTCCATATGCCCGACAAGTCGTCAAGAATGAAGGGCCATCTAAAAGGGTCAAAAGGAAGTCTCTCCCCTCGAGTGCAACACTTAGGTGACTCTGGCCATCGAGAGAAGGCCGGGCACATATACAAACAAAAGGCGGGCAAATTGCCAGCTGAGTCACAGCCACTTACGGGCACTCCTCGGGAACATAACTTAGGCTCATTTTTATGCAAAAATATAAAAATCAAACACGGGAAAACGATCAAATTTGAAACAGCATTCATTCAAAAAACGCCCGAAGGCAACAAAGCAAATAAGTATAAACCGACCAAGAAGGCCAGCGATGTTCATGAAGTACAACCAACGGGCACACAGGCCCAAAAAATACGAACAGGCACGCAGGCCCCGAAACAAATATCAATAAGGCACGCAGGCCCGTCATCCTATAATCCAGTTTCCCCAGAACCATCATTGTCGACAACAGGAGAGTCGGGTGGGGGCACGATCACGCAATCCACAATCTGATACATGTAGCCCATCCCTTCGGTGATCAAACCGGGATTCAGCAAGGAAAGCTGGCCAACCGCAAAGTCGAACCCCTCCTCCATAGCGCCGATGCAATCTGCTTCGAGGAGCCGAATGTGGGCGACCAGCTCCGATCGACTCTTCAAAGCGGCTATATCCTCCGGCTCTTCCTCGGCAGGAAGCATGGTGACTTTCAGGTCCTCGATCTGTTGGGTTAGGCGCCCGATGTCGGTCTCCAGATGCTCCCGGTCCGCACGGAGAAGCTCTCCCTCCTCGGCTAGCTTCCCCGAGTTTTCCTTCTCCAGAATAAGCATCTCCCTCTCGGCAGCCAGCAGCGATGCCTGTTCGCGGAACATCTCCTCAGAGCGTTCCAGGGCAGTCCTTAATTTGCGCGAACTCGAGGCAAGGGCCGCTTTCTCCTGTTCCAATGCTTCAATGCGGACAGGATCCTCCCCTTCCTCAGACAGCACAACGGCCATTTCGGCCATTTTCACCAGCCCGGCCATATTGGCAGCCAGGTGCCTCCTCCGGTCCTCCTTACTCATCCTCCTGATAGTCTCGGCCTCGTCGGCAACCACGGACAAAGGGAATCCCTCGAAGAAACCCTCCTCTTTGAAGCAAGGGGGCAACCCGAAGGACCTTACGGCGCTGGAATCCTCGCCGACCGCCGGCCCGCTTTCCACCCGGTTCCTTTTTCTTTGTATCAGGTCGGCATGTGGCTCGACCTCTTGAACCTCTGGGATCTCTTCCGATACAGCCCCCGAGCTAGGCGACGAATCCACCCTCACCACCTGAGGAGCGCCCGGACTATGCAGCGGGCCCATCCTCGTTGCTTGGGGAGCCTTCACCACCCTCTTGCCTCGCCTCTGGTCACAAGACAGCTTCAAGAGTCTTTCCCCTCGCCCGGCCATCGAACCTGCACAAAATAAAAACCGGGTTAGTGTCGAGCAAATACGCAAACAAATGACAAGCAAAGAAATTCAAGCAATAAACGACCTAGCATATGAGCAGCCTGCCTGAACGACTGGCACTCCACGAGTGCCTTAGTATCGATCGGTCGGGCCTCAAAGTCGGATAACCCTCCTCGTCCAGGACATCTTCCCCCTCCCTCGTGGCCCACCTGGCGGGGTGGAAGCTGTCAACAAACCGACAAAGAGTGTCGTAAGCTTTCTCATCCTCGGAACCCATGTCGCCCGCAGAAGTATGATAATACCCAGTTCCGTGCTCGTAATTCCTAAACATCCAATGCACGGGGAACTTGGCCGTGCGTGCCATCACGGGATACCCGTCGTTGTCTAAAATCGCCTCCCCGTCATCGTCGCTCATCGGTGCTTCCTCCTCGTACAGGGATTCTAAAGCGGCCGTGGTAACCGGCCTCACGACGTACCACTTGTCTTTAAAATCCTGCACGGAGTCCATATACATCTTGAATAGTCTCTTCGACTGCTTCAGGGAGACCCAGCTGTGCTTCCCTCCCCGGGACTGGCGCTGCAGATGAAAGATTCTGAAGAAGAGAGGTATAGTCGCCCCAACCCTCAGAAAGCGACATGTCAGCTCAAACGCCCGGATAAAGGCGAGCGAATTCGGGTGTAGCTGCGACGGGGCCAGCCCTAGATGAGCAAAGACCCCGGCCTGAAAGTCGCTGAAGGGCAGCTGCAGCCCAAGATCTTTGAATGCAATCTCGTACATGGGGAAACTGTACTCGGGGTACACCGAGCAAATCCGAGCAGTAGAGGTCGGTCGCGTAACGACGAAATTCTTTTGAAAATCAGGCTGACCATGGCTCGCCTCAAGGACAGCATATGGCTTTCGGTTACACTGGCTATAGATCGAGGCGATTCCTCTAGGCTCGGTGCCCACCCAGTCCAACAGAGGGTCTTCGACAGTGTCGATCAAACTCACCGCCTCATCGGCACTTTGCTCCTCCCTTTCGGGGCGTCCAGAAGAGCACGGCTCGTCCGCCATGGTTACCTGCAGAGCACGGGAAACCAGTCAATTGGGCACGAAACCATACGCTCGACGTAACGGACCAGATGTAGCGCGCGACAAACCACGTCGCTCCACGCGCGATCATAAAGTTAGTTTGAAACAAAATAGCAGTCGCCTCCCCGACGTCTCGATAACTCGACGAGACCTTCTCCAAGCCGCCTAAGCAAATCGACAACACGGTCACTCATGAATATGCCGACCCAAGGTATGAACATGGCGAGCAACATCATAAAACCTACAACCAGAGTCATGAACATACCGGGCACGATCATGAATCAGGCGCCCTGGATCATGAAGACCCCGGGCAGCACTGCAGATCATAACCTAAACCATGTATCTACTGGCCACGAACATGTGTTTGCCGGTCCTAAGCATGAATTTGTCGAGCTAAACATGAATTTACCGGGCTAGTCCCACGCGCACAGTCCCTAAAACGTCTACAACGATGAAAATCATGCATCACAACAGAAAAACAGAGAAGATAAGTCACTTACTTGGAATCAAGGAGTGGATTCGGCAACGAAGGAAAGAAATCTGTGACGGAGATCGCGGCGGTGCTATGAGAATCTGGGAGAACAACAGCAGCAGGAGCGCGAAGAGTAGTAATGCGTTATGAGGCCCAAGGATCCTATTTATAGTGATAACGTGGAATACCAAACGTCGCTCGGGCAACCGCAAAGCTTTCTCTCCTCGATGCACGGTTCCCCTAGGTAATAATGACCCTATCCTCATAGGGTGGCGGCACAGTTCCCAAAAGATACCTCGTGTGCTCGACAGACGCGTGCCGTTGAGGAATCCCCGAGCATCCACTGTGAAGGATTCGTCTCCGAGCGCGACACGGAGAAGCCCTCGAGGAGCTGCATCTCTGACCCGGGCGCGAGGCCCCGAAACGGAAGCAACCTAAGATCAAGCCATGGCTCCTAACCCAAGGAACCACGACTTGGGGGGCTCCTGTTCTGGACTGGGCCCGACAGGCCCAATAGCATTGATAAGGCCCAATCCAAACGGACTTGCTGAGGGCCACGCCGACCAAAGGGTCACAGTCGTGCCCAACGTGCTCCCTGAGACTACTTGCTCGACCTCTGGCTGCCCAGCTCGACCTTCTGCTGCCCAGCTCGACCTCACCTCGAGCACCCCTCATAGGGAAGACTCAGTCCACTGCACTCTCAACGAGATCCCGAAAAGACCGCGTCTCTGTCCGCCCGCACTTCACGTAGAACATCCAGGGAGGGGACCAAGTGCGGGTCCCCACTACGCACGTAGAACCTGGCAGTTCCTCCATTGGGCCAAACCTGCCCGACCCAATGAAGGAACCTTGGCCCAGCGCTGGGGGCTATAAATACCCTCTGTTTCCAGAGGGTCAGGTATTCATCATTCTACCCATACTCTTACTATTTCCTGCTCGTGCTCTTACTTACTTCAGCATCGGAGTGTCTTGCAGGTACCCCCCCCCCCCCCCCCACCTCGTTCAAACTTTCAGCTCGGAGCCAGCCGTGACGGTCCAAGTCTGATCAGGTCAGATCAGGGTGCAAGTGTGCATTGTGTTTGTTTTTCATGCATTTTTGTCTTTGATTAGGCCAAACTATTTGTTGATTTTGATTTTGCATACAAACCCTAATTCTCTAATCATGGCATAATTGAAAGCGTAAAATGCGAGAATTTAAAGTTCTAAGCTATTACAACATGATTATGGGGATGGGGGTACAATTTTGAATGGGGGTATTTGACAAGAATATAAACCCTAATTTACTATTACATCCAAATTGAATCTCAAATGCATCAATATTTAAATGTACAATATTTAAATAAACAAAATAAATAAATATTAAATAAGATGTATTATGCAAAAAGAAGTTTTTATTTGTTTATGTATGTAAAGTATTTTTAATGTAAAAAAAGTATAAAGAAAATAAAAAAAAAGATTAATTTTAATTATTCAAGGGATGAAACCCTAATCTCTTTTAAAAAAAATAATATATTATAATATTTATATACAAAAATATATTAATATGTACAAAAATGAAATATTCTTAAAAAAGGGGTATTTTTTAGTATAAATAATAATAAAAATAAAAATGTAACATTTTTGTATTTTTATTCTAATTATTTAATAAAATAAAATTAATTTCTTTCTTAATTCAAAATACCCAAAAAAATCTTTTCTTTAATTAAAGGGTCAAAACCCTAAAAACTTGTGCCCAATTTAATTTCCCGCACGCGATCCATCTTATTTCAATATTGTATCTGTTTCCGGAATGTAATAGCTTAATAGGACTTTATTATTTTTACCGCTTTATTTATTTTCCGCATTTTAATTTCAAGGGTTGCTTTTGGTGATGTAAATACCCGACGCCTTGTAATAGTTAGTTTAATTTCCGCAACTTAATTTCCGCAACTTATAAACTGTTAGATGTTTGATAATAGGGAATGCATGACAAGATCGAATGTTTAACTTAAAATCAACATAGATAACCATTGACATGTACAAAGACAAAATTAACTGAAAACAACACACTCGCACATGCGCACTCTTAGGGTACACCTCACTTGGTTGCCTTCGAACGCGGTCATTGAGTATAGGAAGTTTTAGAGGTCTCCCTCTTGTCCAAAGATCATAGTTGCCTCGAAACGGTTGCCCCAGAAAAATGATCTAAGACATTAGGGTTACCGCTAAGGCGTCCTAACATTGCTTTAGTGACCGCATGTCCCTTAATCGAATTGACCCTTAAAACTCCAACGAGGGTGCTACCTACTCATCAATAGTGGGTTAGCATTGTCTAAAGGAAGATAGCATAAAACGATTCCTTTTTCGAGTAGGTAGATGGTTCTTAAGTAATTGCTCTTTCAAAAAACAAAAACATTTCACACTTACACTTTTCGAACAAAGTTTTTCAAAACACTTCATACGATCGAAGTTTTCAAATAAAAACTTTTTCAAACTCACAAACACAAAGAAAGCAATTTTGAAAACAATATGAGAAAGTACCTAAGAGCCTCTGGATAACCACGGATAGAAAGGGTGCTAACACCTTCCCTTTCTATAATCTACCTCCCGAACCCGAGAAATATCTCAAAAAGGAATTTTTCTGTGCTTTTTTCTTTTCCTTGTTGGATAAAATAAAAGTCGGTGGCGACTCTTGCTTACCGCGACATTTTGCGAAAACAAACGCAAAACATAAAACCAACATTCCAAAAAACAGTCAGTTCTCTCCCACCGTATCACACCATGCATCTAGACAGTTAAAGATTGCGGGAATTTAAAGTGCGAAAAATAAAACCTAGCTATTACAAGGCTTCGGGGAGGTGGATTAATTACACAACCAAAAATCGGGGAAAAACGATAAATAAAAACCCTAGTTTTAACTATTACAAACCAATAAGCAGTTACATAATAATGAAAAAGAAATAATTAAACGCGCGGCGAATTAAATACGTGGATAGATAACCTAAAACCCTAATTGAGGGAGAAAAGATTTTTTATGGATTTTTATTTGCGAAAACAATTAAATTACAAATTAACTAAACCTAATTTCTAATTGTTTTTAATTATGAAAGAAATTAAATTACCCTAATTTTCTAATTAAATTAATTAATTAAAGAAATAAATATTTATGAGAAAAATGATTTTGGTGTATTTTTGAAGAAAATTAATTAAGTTATGTACAATTAAAATCCTAAGTCTAATTATTTTTAATTATATATAAAAAAATTAAATTGCCCTAAGTTAAATTAAACTAACTAATTTAAAAATAAATGTATTATTAAAAAAAGATTTTTATGATTTGTGATTTGTTAATTTAATACAAAAAAAAATTAATTTTGTGTTAATTAAAAAGAAAAGGAAAATAATTAAAGAAAATAAATAGAGAAAGAAAATAAAGGTTTGGGCCTGTTAGCAATGTAGGCACCGGATTATGAGATATGAAAACTTTGATCGCATTTACATCTATGAATTGGTCAAGATTGGGAAATAGTACTAACCCATAGATGAGAAGAGCCAAAATTTCCTCAAAGGTTTGTAGATCCTAAGTATTCCAACACTCTTGAGCTTTCTCTAACAAAAACTTTTCTAGGAACCCTTTAACACCACTCCTTGTTACCCAATTTGCTACTATGTCAGATGGTTGCAAATGTAGGGCTCGAGCAATTTCCTCTGTTTTAGGGTCTCTTTCAATACCGTTGAAAGGTAACTGATCAAGAATAAGGATCCCCATGAGTTGAGAAAATTCTTCTAAAGTGGGCACAAGTTGGTAATCGAGAAAAGTGAAGCAATGATGCAAAGGGTTGAAGAATTGGACAAGTACCTTTACCATAACTTCTTCAATACTTGAGGTAACCAGACTAAGGAGTCGACCATGTCTTTTGGTGAATGGAGAATCTTCAGGGACCCTTGATACTAAATCCTTGAGTTGTGGGGGTATCCTCACGAGGCTGACTTGGATGGTGCTCCTATGAGTGGAAGCCATGTCCTACAAAACAGAAAAAAGATAAATCCAAAATTCCTTGAAATGGTTAGTGAGAATGCTTATGGTATGATGTTTATGATGCTTATGATGTTATGTACAAGTGTATATATACAAAGCAAACAAGTCCTTGGGTTTAGGCTTGCATGGGGTTTCAGGTAAGTACCCTCTTGAAGTTTAGTTGGCTCATCCTGTCCTAGTTAATAGTAACCAGGTTCTAAGGGATCTCAATATCACTGATCTTTCCCCCAAGTTTCGTTCAATAAGCGATTGACTCGCAACAAAACAAAACTCAAGAGTCAAACCTCAATAAGTGTAGCATTGAGTATCAACCAACTTTGGACTGCACCAAAGTCGGTTATCTCGCTACTTTCTAATGGCTAAGTTGGTCAAGTAAGGTTCTAAGGTCAGTTGATGTTTTACGACACCACGCGGAGGCCCTGTACTCTCCTTGACTGACTCAAGGGTTACCGGTACCAACCAAAGTGCCACATCAACGTAGCTACTGCTTCAACCATGTCGGTATACCCCGCACAGTTCCCTCATAGTTTATTGCTACTTACCTAAAAGGTATCCCCAAATTCGGTTGTAGGATTTTAAAACAAATCTAAACAAGGAACCAAAATGTAAAGCAAACAAATCAAGAAATGTAAGCAAGTAAATGTGATCTATCCCTAAGGTAAACCCAACTTTATAAATCTTTTCCCCAACAGAGTTACCAGTTCTGTGATACGGTGGGAGAACTGACTTGAGGTTTTGTGTTTGTGTTTGCAAATGTTGTGGTTTAGCAAAAGTCACCACCGACTTTTCTTTTATCCAAAAGGAAAGGTGAAAAAGCACAAGAAAGACCTTTAGAGATGTTTTCTTGAGTTCGGGGGGTAGATTAGGAAAAGGGAAGGTATTAGCACCCTTTTCATCCATGGTTTTCCATGGGCTCTTAGTTACTTTTTAGATCACTTGCTTTTGTTTGAAAATTGTGCTTTTGTGTGGTCTTTAAAGTATTTTGAAAAGGTGTCATCGTTTAGGCAAACTTTGCAATGATTCCCGTTCGTAAGAATGTATGCAAAGTGTTGAGCTTTTGAAAAATGTTTCAAGTTTGGAAAGATGTTTGGAAAGTGTATGTGATTTTTTTTTTAAAAATAGCAAGGATATTTGTTTTTAGAGTGAGCAAGTAACTAAAAGTAATCTACCTACTCAAAAGGTCTTAGATGTGTTTTTCCTCCTCCTTTAGATGTTGCTATATTACCATTGATTTGGTAAGAAGCCCATTCGTTGGATGTGAAGGAACGAGCGTTGAGTCATCGTATGAACATGATAGCAATGTTGTGAGATGGCTTAGCACTTTTTCTTTAGGGACTAAGATCATTTTGAAAGGAAACTTTGATAGCGTCATCGAGGGACTATGATCTTATATTTTTCGATTTATTTGTGCTAAGACACCCCACATGCACAACATGGCCATTTTTATAAGGCAACAAGTGGAATTACCCTAAGGGTGTAAATGTGCAAGTGTGTTTGATTGCATGCATAATTTGTCTTGAATTAGGGTGATCTATTTGTCAATTTTCATATCTTGTCATACACACCCTAATTACTAGCATATATTGAAAGCAATAACAGTGCGAAAAATAAAGATTCTACACTATTACAAATATTAGGGGGATGGGGTGTACAAACTTCAAATGGGGTTGCAAATTAAATCCTAGGTTACTATTACAACCATATTGAATAGGTAAGAATATATAATGTTTGTGTGTGTGTATATATATATATATATATATATATATATATATATATATATATATATATATATATATATATATATATATATATATATATATATATATATATATATATATATATATATATATATATATATATATATATATATATATATAAAAATTAAATGTATTGAATATGTATAATATAAAATAAAATATGTACAAAAATAAATTATATTTTAAATAATATTTTTAGTGTGAATAAACATAAGAAATAAAAATAAAAGTATCATTTACATTATTTTCAAGTTTTAAAAAAATTATAAAAGTATTTAAAAGCCTTTAATGTTAGAAAAATCAAAATAAAATGCCAAATAAATGTAAAAAAATTATGAAAATATTTTTTAAGCATTTTTTATGTTTGGAAATAAAATAACATAGTCAGAAAACAAAACAAAAATTCAAAAATGCAAAAATATAAGAAATTGGGCCAGGGGGTGTAAAACTGAAAATGGGGGTGTTAGAAGCAAGCCAGTCCAAGCCCAGCCCACCACTTCATCATCTTCCTCCAGACTTTGTACAACGTGCGCGCGCCTGGTTCAAAATGGATATCCTGCATACGAGCTCCATTGCAAAAACTCATAACACAAAACTTGTAGAGAATTTCAATACGATTCTAACCATATAAAGCATTAATCTTAACTCTCAAAGACCAGAGAGAATTTCTCTGGCCCTTAAATCTGACCTAGTTTTTTCAGCATGTTCATGGATGAAATTCTCCTAGCACACTTAATATAAATGAAAGCTGAGCATATGTATGGCTTCCTAGAATTGAACACTACATTTTTTATTCACAAACCTAAAGCTAAATGTTCCTAAATAGAGAGATAGAAAGTGAAGAAGAACCTGTTTCAGTTGGATTCGTGTAGGGCAATGCAATGCTTCTCAACAAGTTTTGAGGTGTCTGGTAGCTTGCCTGAACTTTACTTGATCTTTTCCAATAGCTAGCTTGCCTTGAATGTCCCTGAATCATCCTCTAGAACTCAACCTGCATAAGCTTGAAATTAAAATGGTGAACACTGTAAATGGAGTTACAATTGGCAATGGAGGTTTGGGATAGCTTCAGTGAGTTGAATGGAAGGTGTTTGAAGCAAAAAGGAGCAAAACGCACGAGCCAAATGAGCTATGGAACTCAAGTTGCAGCACCTGCCATGTTTTGCCAAAGAGGAGTGATTTCTTGCTATGGGGGGTTTTGAGGCTCAAGACCTCTTTTTTCTTGCTCAAAGGGTTGTGTGAAATATGTTTGCAATGTTTGTGTAAGCTAACAGTGGCTGGTTTTCAAGTTTGCAAGTGTTTGGACAATTTCTTGTTTTTGAAGCAAAGATGTGGAAGTTGTCAATGTAGGCCTGTACAAGCCATCTAATATGTTGCACACAATCCTCTTGGTTGCTGGAATTTGTGGATTTGATTTGGCTTCTGAGATCTTGGCCCTATGCTTCAAAGATCATGTTTTGACATAAAGCATACCTTTTCCAAAATAGAAATGTACCCTTTTCTAATTAAGGATTAGTTTTGTGTGCAATGTCCAAATGGCCAAGATAATGCATTAGCTCAGTGGATTTGCATTCAATTAAGGAGTGTGAAATGGTTTAGAGGCCTGCAAACTAGTACAAAGCATGTTGGTTTGAAAATGCCACTTTAGTGAAAGTGAATTTGCCATGGATACAAAATGAGTTTTTGCCAACTTCAAGCATTCGATTCTCCCTAACCACAAATGTGTTTGAGGAGTTCTTAGACAATTTGGAAAGCTTGCAACATTCTCTATAATCCATCTTTGAAATGCAACTTGAGACTAAAAGTGGAACTATGTGAAAAATGGCCAAGAAGATAGGTCAAAATCTTGCCTAAACTAGGGCAAAATTTCTCTAAGTTAAAAGTTTTAGGGACCCTTGTTCCAAAACTCATACCTTGAGATCCAAGCTTATTTTGAGAAAACTTTGTGAATCAAAGTTGTAGACTTTGTGGAGGAATACAACTTTCATTTTGTAAGTTTTGTTTGAATACATTTGCATCATGGTGAAAATATGGGGCAAAGTTAGGAAAAATTAAGAAAATTTCATAACTTAGAAAATTTCTAAGTTATGAAAATTTTCAATTTCAAACCCTAATTTGAAAAAATTGGTTTATTGATGAACAAGTTTCATGTTTTGACACATCTTGATGAAAAATGACCCCTGGCACTCGATTTTGACCAAAAAGTCAAAGTTTGACTTTTCAGTGTACAGTCAAATTTTGATCAGTTGACTGAAAAATTCATCTGTCAATCCCATGCATTTGAGATCTTTTGAACTTGTTGAATAAGTCAAGATGATGCCATTGAGTCCTTGAGTCCATGGTTGAGCTTCATTTGCCATTGGCTAGGTCAAACAGTCAAAAATTGCTTTTGTACAGTCAAAACCCTAAAAATGACCATTTTGCCCTTTTGGTGATCTGATCAAATTTCTTATGGAATTGTGGTCCAAACTTAATCAAGTGGTTCATATGAGTTCATAATGTTGATGTGGGTCAAAATTAATGAGGCTTGACTGTAAATTGGCCACAGTTGACTTTTCCCCAATATAGCTGATTTCTAGTTCAACTGTCCAACTGACTGGGCAAAAATTTGATTCAAGGCTTGAAACTTGGTATGGACAAACTTATGAGTCCAACATGAAGTATGAAAGTCAATTTGAGCATTGAAGGTCCAAAAATCCTTGTGCAAACTCAAACCATAATTTAGGTCAATAGTGCAAGGAGGTGTCTTGAGCAGAGCAAACCCTAGTTAGATCTTGAATTCCAAGAGTCTTGTGATGAGAAATGTTGATAAAATGAAAGGGAAAATTTTGGGGTACAACAGCGTGGCTAGCCTTACAGCCGATAATGGTCTTGGCTTCTCTGACGCCGATCTAACCGCTAAGGGAAGAAAGCATAATGATGCACTGCATGTTTCGGTAGAGTGCAGGGGGACCACACTTGCTCATGTTCTGGTTGATACTGGATCATATTTAAATGTACTACCAAAGAAAGCACTGGACAAGCTAGACTGTGAAGGTTTGACCCTAAAGCCCAGTAATATCATTGTTAGAGCCTTCGACGGTTCTAAGAGGATGGTTCACGGAGAAGTGGACATCCCTATTAAGGTGGGAACAGAAATTTTCAACTCTACCTTTTATGTGATGGACATCCGTCCTTCATATTCATGCTTGTTGGGAAGGCCATGGATCCACAACGCTGGGGCAGTCACTTCTTCTCTACACCAGATGCTCAAATACCCAGTCCAGGGTAAAATCATAACGGTTCATGGTGAGGAGGAATATATGATAAGTCACCTTAACTCTTTCCGCTATGTGGAGTTAGACAGAGAATTCATAAAAACACGTTTCCAACACTTTGAAGAGTTTTCTCCTGAGGTCGCAGTAGCAAAGACAATGACTGATGTGCCTATCATTACCAAGCCTGTGTCCCGGATGTCATCCCTTAAAGATGCGGAGGCTGTGATCAAGGAAGGAGGAAGTACAATATGGGGTCAACTGCCAGGTTTTCCTCAATAGACAGACAAGTTCGGATTGGGTTTCACTGCTGCTAGCTAGAAGGCTGTGCGTCTCTCCCGGGTTGGAGGACCACCTTTAAAGATCACTCACCTTGGGGTTCATGCTTTAGAAGATGATGAAGAAGGAAGCAATTTTGAAGATTGGATCTTTCCAACCATTGAAGGGGGACTAAACAACTGGGAAGCGAAAGACTTTGTTCCCATAACTTTCATCAATCAGTAATTTATCTTTTGAACATTTATGTTGGTCTGTAATAACTTTTAAACAATTCATACACTCTTTTGCCTTGTGCCTTTCCCGGGGCACATAGGTCCATTTGTAAGGGTTTTGATTCTTCATTTTCATATGCCATTTTTAATGAATCATGGACGTTATCATCTATAAACTTTTGTGTTCATTTTCTTTCTTTTTACATTTTATTTTGTTTAAGGATGGCTATCCCTTACACACACCCACACTCACAAAATTCATGTACCCATCCACTCCGGATTCCATGGGTGACTATTCTACTTTGGCCTTCAGTGTCTCTGAAGATTTGGTCAATCATGCCGAGTACAAAGGTGATGAAGACTGTGAAGTACCTGGAGAGTTGGCTAGACTTTTGAAACAAGAAGAAAGGGCTATTCTGCCCCATGAAGAGTTGTTAGAGACTATCAATTTGGGAACAGAGGAAGACAAAAAAGAGGTTAAAGTGGGTGCCAACCTGGAGCCAAGTGTCAAAGAGCGTTTAGTTCAGTTGTTGAATGAGTATGTTGAGATCTTCGCCTGGTCCTATGAAGACATGCCGGGACTGGATACAGATATTGTGGTTCACCGTCTCCCCACAAGAGAAGATTGTCCACCAATCAAACAGAAAGTCCTCCGAATGAGGCCCGACATGTCCGAAAAGATCAAAGCTGAGGTGATGAAGCAGTTCAATGCTGGCTTTCTGGCTGTCACCTCCTATCCATAATGGGTTGCTAACATTGTGCCCGTGCCTAAGAAGGACGGCAAAGTCAGAATGTGTGTGGACTACAGAGACTTAAACAGGGCTAGCCCTAAAGATGATTTTCCACTACCACACATTGACATCTTGGTTGACAACACAGCTCAACACAAGGTATTTTCCTTCATGGATGGATTCTCGGGATACAACCAGATCAAAATGGCCCCTGAAGACATGGAGAAGACTACTTTTGTTACGCAGTGGGGTACCTTCTGCTATAAAGTGATGCCATTTGGACTGAAGAATGCCAGGGCAACCTATCAGCGAGCCATGGTAGCTTTGTTTCATGACATGATACATCATGAGATTGAAGTCTACGTAGACAACATGATAGCCCATTCACAAATAGAAGAAGAACACCTCGACCATCTGCAAAAGCTGTTTGATAGGTTAAAAGAATACAAGCTCAGACTGAACCCTAGCAAGTGCACTTTCGGAGTCAGGTCTGGTAAACTCTTGGGATTCATTGTCAGCAACAAAGGCATTGAGGTTGATCCTGCTAAAGTCAAAGTTATTCGAGAAATGCCTGCCCCCGCACTGAGAAGGAGGTCAGAGGTTTTTTGGGACGCCTAAACTATATTGCAAGGTTCATTTCTCACCTAACATCTACCTGTGAGCCAATCTTTAAGCTGTTGAAGAAAGATCAGGTGGTTGAATGGAATGACGAATGTCAAGTTGCTTTTAATAAGATCAAGGATTATTTGTTGGAACCTCCTATCTTGATGCCACCCGTCGAAGGAAGGCCATTAATCATGTATCTGACTGTTTTGGATAATTCAATGGGGTGCGTACTGGGCCAACATGACGAGTCTGGTCGAAAAGAGCATGCCATTTATTACCTTAGCAAAATGTTTACCTACTGTGAAACTCGCTACTCACTGCTCGAGAAAACTTGATGCGCTTTGGTATGGGCTGCTCGCCGGTTAAGGCAGTATATGTTGACACATACCACTTTGCTGATTTCTAAAATGGATCCGATTAAGTACATCTTCGAGAAGCTTGCTTTATCCGGAAGAATCGCTAGATGGAAGATGATCCTGACTGAGTATGATATCCAGTACACAACCCAAAAATCTATAAAAGGGAGTGTACTAGCTGACCATCTAGCTCATCAAGCCGTCGAAAATTACCAATCTATGAAGTTTGACTTCCCTGACGAGGACATTATGACATTAGACAACATTGAAGGTAACAGACCGTATGACAGACCTGAAAATGGATCCCGATGGATCCTGTACTTTGATGGTGCTTCAAATGCACTTGGCAATGGTAGCGGCGCGGTACTTATTTCTCCATAAGGTTGCCATACACCTTTCACTGCCAGACTCTGCTTCAGCTGCACCAACAACATGGCCAAGTATGAAGCTTGTATCTTTGGTCTCAAAGCTGCGATTGACCTGGGAATCAAATCTTTGGTTGTATTTGAGGACTCAGCTTTGGTTATCAGTCAAATCAAAGGAGAGTGGGACACTAAACATCCTAATCTTATCCCATACAGAGAACATGTCTTGACATTGCTGCCTCATTTCGAGCAGATTACCTTCGAGCACTTCCCGCGAGAAGAAAATCAGCTAGCGGATGCTCTAGCTACAATGTCTTCCATGTTTAAACTCAACTGGGATAATGAGGCTCCCCAAATCACCATCGAGCGAATGGACGAACCTGCACACTGTCGTGAGATTAATATCGAAGAAGTAGTGGAACAACCTTAGTTTCATGAAATCAAAAGGTATCTCAAGACTCGAGAATACCCTGAAGGAGCTTCAGTCAATGATAAAAAGTTCTTAAGGAGATTTGCTGCCAAGTTCTTCCTAAGCAATGGTATCCTATATAAGTGCAACCATGATTGTGTTCTACTTCGTTGTGTGGACAAGGTTGAAGCTGAGCTGATCATGACAGAACTGCATAGCGGCACATTTGGCACCCACTTGAGCGGACATACGATGGCTAAGAATATTCTAAGGGCAGGCTACTACTGGTCTACCATGGAAGCTGACTGTCATCAATACACTCGTACTTATCACAAATGCCAAGTCTATGCTGACAAGGTACATATTCCTCCAGTTCCTCTCAATGTTCTAACAGCTCCCTGGCCATTCGCAATGTGGGGAATCGACATGATTGGAGAGATCAAGCCCACGGAATCCAATGGACATCTCTTCATTCTGGTAGCTATTGATTACTTCACCAAATGGGTCGAAGCAGCTTCCTTCGCCTCCGTTACAAAGAATGTGGTTGCCTGCTTCATTAAGCAGAACCTCATATGCCGATATGGTATCCCCGACAGGATCATCACGGACAACGGTACAAACCTGAATAACATTGTGATCACCGCTCTGTGCGAACAGTTCAAAATTCAACATCACAATTCATCTCCCTATCGGCCAAAGATGAACGGTGTTGTTGAAGCTGCGAACAAAAATATCAAGAAGATCATTCAAAATATGACAGTCACCTACAAGGACTGGCATGAGATGTTACCATTTGCTCTGCATGGATATCGTACCACGGCGCGTACTTCAACTGGGGCAACCCCCTTTTCTTTGGTATATGGCATGGAAGTTGTTTTACCCATGGAGGTTCAAATTCCTTCTTTAAGGATTATGAAGGATGTTGGTTTAAGTGAAGACGATTGGATTCATACCCGACTTGATCAACTTAACTTGATCAACGAGAAGCGACTTACTGTTGTTTGTCATGGTCAGACATATCAAAAACGGATGATCAAGGCTTTCAACAAGAAAGTCAGGCGTCAGGTATATCAAGTCGGAGATCTTGTAATCAAGCGGATCATCTTTCCGCAAAGTGATCCCAGGGGCAAGTGGACTCCTACTTACGAAGGACCATTTGTGATCAAAAACATCTTTTCTGGCGGAGCAATGATTCTGACCACCATGGATGGCGATGAACTGCCGCACCCTGCGAACGCAGACATAGTCAAAAGATACTACGCATAAACGACCCGACAAGTTGAAAACTCGAAACGGAAACTTGGGCAAAAATGGGCATCCCGGTGAATCGAAAACTCGAAAGGGCGATTCAAGAAAAAATTAGGGATAAATAAAAAATTTGTACACCCGACAAGTTGAAAACCCGAAAGGGCAACTTGGGCAAAAAAGGGTTTCCCGGTGGACTGAAAACCCGAAAGGGCGGTCCAGGCAAAAGTTAGGGAATTAAGGCGTATGACTATGTCTCGTCGGATCACTTTAAGGACAATCTCTTCACGGATAAGCTCCAGGCTTATGATCAATCCAATCATCTGCGAACGAAGCAACGAATGGACAAGATACTCAAAGTTACGAAGGCTATAGCAGAATGGGAACCCCGTGAAATTGTTACACATAACCATCTTTCTTTGTATAAATTTTTCTCATTTTTTATGACAACATTCTCTTACTAGGATGTCTGTCTCCTTTGTACAAAATACTTATATAAAGTTAATATAAAGATACTTCAAAGTACAGGAATTTGTTTGCCTTTTCTTTCTTTTTACACTTATGTTTTACTTGAAAACGTCCAATGATTTGTTAAATGAGCATATGCATTTGAATATAATCACTACTTACAAATAAAACGAAATGAGAAAGGATAATTACTGATAGGTTGGAAGTATAGGAAAATGTCTTTAGGCTATTCCAGAAGAAATCCCCTGCAGTACATCATCCAAGTCCTCAACAGAGCTGAAGCTTTGAAATACACATTCCCAGTGGAGTTAAGTTTCAAAATCGCCCTCAGAGCTAAGTTTCTAAACTCCCATTCCCCAGCGGAGAAGACTTTGAACTACAAATCCCCAGTGAAGATAAAACTTTCTTCCCCAACGAAGTCCAAAACTTTAACCTCTAAAACACAGTGGAGATCATCTGGTTTCTCCAAATCCTCCAGCAAGTTATCTTAAAACCTGGATATCCACCAGATAACAGTTAAATTTTGTTCTATCCCCAACCAAGGATAAAACTCCAGAATATTGGCATACACCCAACCACCTGATACCCTTAACAGAATGAAGATTCTCATTCTTAAAACTCCAAAAGATTGGCATACACCCAACCTCCTGATACCCTTAACAGAATGAAGATTCTCATTCTTAAAACTCTAGAAGATTGGCATACTCCCAACCTCCTGATACCCTTAACAGAATGAAGATTCTCATTCTTAAAACTCCAGAAGATTGGCATACTCCCAACCTCCTGATACCCTTAACAGGCTGAAGATCCTCATTCTTAAAAACCTCAAAAGATTGGCATACTCCCAACCTCCTGATACCCTTAACAGAATGAAGATTCTCATTCTTAAAACCTCAGAAGATTGGCATACCCCCAACCTCCTGACCCAAACGCCTGAATGAAGATTCTCATTCTTGCTTCCTCAATAGATTGGCATACAACCCAAGCTTTTGAAAAACCTCCAACAGGGTAGACATTCCCCCCACAGAATTATTTCCCAGTAGAACGAAGATTCTTGTTCTCACTTCTCCAAGTTGAAGCCTCCCAGGTTTTTAATTCCCCGGTAGAGATCATCACAGTTTTCTTATTCCCCAGGAAAGTCATGAAGGATTCTCAATTCCCCGCAGAAGTTGTCAAAGTTCTTGTTAATTCCTGCAAGTCACCAAGGATTTTCAATCCCCAACAATGGTACAAAGGTTTCTCATCCGCAACAATTAAAGATTTTGAATCTCCAACAGCAGTCAAGGATTTATTTTCCCCGACAACAGTCAAGGATTTCATTATCTCCAGGATATATTTTCCTCAGCAAGACAGCTAATCAGCTTACATACGCATATATTACATTCATATATCATAAACATTGATGAATCACACTTTATTGCATCATACATATCACACAACATAACTTTGTGTTTTAGCTAACATTTTACCCTTTTCAGGATAAGATTAAAAGCTACCTTTAACAAATGTTCAAAGATTTCGAATACAATACAAATACACTCCAGACACGGCAGTCATTCAGATATTCATTCAAGAATCAAACACAGGTACAACTCGGATACGCTCCAGACACGGACATCGTTCCTTTGCTCATACGAATCCAATCTCCGGATACAACTCAGATACGTTCCAAATACGGATACCATTCTGATAATTTACAAACAAATCTTGGATGGCATCTTTTAAGCCCATCTCCATCAAGATTCTACCATCTCCAAATGGAATCTTTAAGCCCATTCCCTCAGTTACTATGACGAGTGCAAATTTACGGGCACTCTAGTGTCCAATCCTCTTTTACCTTCGAGTCACGAAAGGCCAAACTCGTCAATATAACTCTTCAGGTTCAAGAAGATTGAACAGGGGCAACTGTTGTACCCCAAAATTTTCCCTCTCATTTTATCAATATTTCTCATCACAAGGCTCTTTGAACTCAAGATCAAGCTAGGGTTTGCTCTGCTCAAGACATCTCCTTGCACTGTTGACCTAATTTAGGGTTTGAGTTTGTACAGGGGTTTTTGGAATTTCAATGCTCAAAGTGACTTTCATACTTCATGTTGGACCATTAAGATTACTCATACCAAGTTTCAAGTTTTGAATCAAATTTTTTCCCAGTCAATTGGACAGTTGGCCTAGAAATCAGTTGTATTGAGGAAAAAGTCAACTGTGGCCAATTTATAGTCAAAACTTATGAATTTTGACCCACATCAACATTATGAACTCATATGAATCATTTGATCAAGTTTGGACCACAACTCCACAAGAAATTTGATCAGATCATCAAAAGGGCAAAATGGTCATTTTTAGGGTTTTGACTGTATAAAGGCAATTTCTGATTTTTGACCTAGCCAATGGCAAATTGGGTTCAACCATGGACTCAAGGACTCAATGGCATCATCTTTACCTATTCAACAAGTTCAAAAGATCTCAATTGCATTGGATTGACAGATGAATTTTTCAGTCAACTGATCAAAATTTGATTGTACACTGAAAAGTCAAACTTTGACTTTTTGGTCAAAATCAAGTGTCAAGGGTCATTTTTCATCAAGATGTGTCAAAACATGAAACTTGTTCATCAAGAATCCCATTTTTGCAAATTAGGGTTTAAAGTTGAAAAATTTCATAACTTCGAATTTTTCTAAGTTATGAAATTTTCTTAATTTTTCCTAACTTTGCCCAACATTTTCACCATGATGCAATTGGATTCAAACAAAACTTCCAACATGAAAGTTGTAGTCCTCCACAAAGTCTACAACATTTATTCAAAAAGTTTTCCAAAAAAAAAAAGCTTGGATCTCAAGTTATGATTTTTGGAACAAGGGTCCCTAAAACTTTTAACTTAGAGAAATTTTGCCCTAGTTTAGGCAGGATTTAAACCTATATTCTTGGCCATTTTTCACATAGTTCCACTTGGAATCTCAAGTTGCATTTCAAATATGGATTGTAGAGAATGTTGCAAGCTTTACAAAATGCCTAAGAACTCTCCAAACACATTTGTGGTTAGAGAGAATCGAAGGCTTGAAGTTAGCAAAAACTCATTTTTCATCCATGGCATGTTCATGTTCATACAAGTTGCAATTTCAAGTCAGCATGCTTTGCACTAGATTATAGGCCTCTAAAACACTTCACACTCAATAATTTAATGAAAATCCATTGGTCTAAGGTATTGTTTTGGTCATTAGGGCATTGTACACAAGATTAATCCTTAAGTAGAAAAAGGTACATTACCATTTTTGTCATAATCTTGCTTTATGTCAAACCACAATCTTTGAGCATTGGTCCAGATCTTTTGCAGCTAATCAAATCCACAAATTAGAGGGGACAAGAACAGAAGGTGCAAGCATTTGGATAGCCTGTACAGGCCTGTTACATATCACTTCCCACTTTTGCTTCATATACAAGAAATATGCCAAATACATGAGAACTAGAACATCAACCAAAACTAGCTTGTGCAAACATTTTGAACATCTTTCTCACACCCCCTTTGAGCCAAAAACACGACTTCTGAAGCCCTCAAACATCCCATAGCCAGAAATCACCTTCCATTGGCAAATCAGGGCCGAACCTGCAACTTGACTTCCATAGCTCAATTGGCTCGTGCGTTTTGCCCCAAGTTGGTTCAAACATCTTCCACATAACTCATCCAAGCTATCCCAAACCTTAAACACCAACTGTAACTCCATTCACAGGGTTTGCCATTTTCATTTTAAGCTTGTGCAGGTTGAGTTCTGTAGGTTGATTCAAGTACATTCAAGGCAAGTTAGGTATTAGAGAAGGTCAAGTGAAGTCCAAGCAAGCTCCCAGACATCTCAAGCCTTGTTGAAAAGCTCCACATTGCCATACACGAAGTTAGCTGAAACAGGTTTTTGTCAACTTCCTATCTCTCCATTTAGGAACATTTAGCCTTAGGTTTGTGAATAAGAAATATAGTATTCATTGCCATGAAGTTGTACATATGCTCAGTTTTCATTTATATTAAGCATGCTAAGAGAATTTCATCCATGAACATACTGAAAAAATTAGGTTAGATTTTAGGGCCAGAGAAATTCTCTCTGGTCTTTGAGAGTTAGGATTAGTTTTTTATATGGTTAGATTCGTCTTGAAATGCTCTACAACTTTGATGTTATGTGTTTTTGCAATAGAGCTCGTATACAGGATATCCAAGTTTGGTAACAAGCGCGCGCGTTTTTGTGAAGGACAGAGGTTGAAGATGAAGTGGTGGGCTGGGCTTGGCCTGACTCACTATTGAGATGTCTGGTTTTATTTTTTTATTTCCAAATATAAAAAATACTCAAAAATATTTTTATAATTTTTTCACATTTATTTTGCATTTTGTTTTTATTTTTCTAACATAAAAGAAATTTAATTACTTTTATCTTATTTATCCAAAACTTGAAATATATATATATATATATATATATATATATATTATATATATATATATATATATATATATATATAATATATATATTATATATATATATATATATATATATATATATATATATATATATATATAATATATATATATATATATATATATATATTATATATATATATATATATATATATATATATATATATATATATATATATATATATATATATATATATAGTATTAATTATATTTAATATGATAAAATAAAATAAAATATATACAAAAATAAAAATATATTTAGTATAATATAAAAATATATATATTATACTTTTATTTTTATTCTATATTTTTATTCACACTAAAAATATTATTCTAAATATATTTTTATTTTTGTATATATTTTATTTTATTTTATCATATTAAATATAATTAATAACATATATATATATATATATATATATAATTATATATATAGATATTATATATATATATATTTATATATATATATATATATATATATATATATATATTATATATACTCTTATTTTATTAGATATTTTAGAATAAAAATATACAATATTACACTTTTATTTTATTATTAAATATACTTAAAAAATAATTATTATAAATATACTTTATTTTTTTTTACATATACTATTTTATTTTTATTGTATATAAATAAAATAATTAATATATTTACTTTCTTAAAGAAAATTAGGGTTTTAACCCTTAACCAAATAAAATTAATCTTTTATTTATTTCTTTATTTTTTTTACATTGAATATTTTTACATACATAAATAAACAAAAACCTTTTTTGCATAATTCATATTATTTTATATATATATATATATATATATATATATATATATATATATATATATATATATATATATATATATAAATATATATATAAATATATATATATATATATAATATATATATATATATATATATATATATATATATATATATATTTATATATATATAATATATATATATATATATATATATATATATATATATATATATATATATATATATATATATATATATATATATATATATTGTTTATTTAAATATTGTCCATTTGTTATTTATGCATATGATTCAATTTGGATGTAATAGTAAACTAGTGTTTATATTTCTTGTCAAATACACCCCCATTCAAAGATTGTACCCCCATCCCCATAATCATGTTGTAATAGCTTAGATTTTTAATTCTCGCACTTTATGCTTTCAATTATGTCATGATTAGAGATTAGGGTTTGTATGCAAAAATCCAAAATTAACAAGTAGCTTGACCTAATACAAAGACAAAAATGCATGAAAATCAATACACAATGCACACTTGCACCCCTAGGGTTACAATCCACTTGTTGCCTCAAAAATGGATCATGTTATGCATATTGGGTACTTTGGCAAAACAAAAACAAAACAAAAGATCATAGTCCCTCGATGACGCTATCTTGGTTGCCTATGCAAAATGATCTAGTCCCTCGGAAAATTTGCCAAAAAATACTTAACACAATTGCTATCATGGTCTATACGATGACCCACGCTTGTCCCGTTTAACATCCTAATACAAGGTTGTTCACCAAATGCAATGGTGAAACAACACTGTCAAAAGGGTTAAAAACATATAAAAAATATCTTTGAGTAAAATAGGGTAGACAACTCTTAGTTACTTGATCAAAACTTGCAAAACATCCTTGCTATTTTCAAACACACCTCACAACACAAATTCAAAACATTTCCCAAATCAAACTTTCTAACATTGAAACATCTTTTCAAAGACAAACACCTTTGTATATATTCAAACAAGAATCATTACAAAGGTTGCCTAGACAAGGCCTCTTTTTCAAAAGCATTTTCAAAAACCACACACACAAATCACCATTTCAAACAATTGAAAAGCAAAAACAAGTGATCTAAACAAGTAACTAAGAGCCCATGGATAACCATGGATGAAAAGGGTGCTTGCACCTTCCCTTTTCATAATCTACTCCCCGAACCCAAGAAAACATCTCAAAGGTCTTTCCTGTGCTTTTTGACCTTTCCTTAGGATAAAAATAAAAAGTCGGTGGCGACTCTTGCTAAACCGAAACATTTGTGAACACAAACGCAAAACCTCAAGTCAGTTCTCCCATCGTATCACAGGTGTGCTAGAGAGAATTATTACTGACAATGGTACGAATCTAAACAAAACAATGATCACCGAGCTCTGCAAACAGTTCAAAATACAACACCATAATTCTTCTCCTTACCGACCGAAGATGAATGACGTTGTTGAAGCAGTTAATAAGAACATCAAGAAGATTGTACAGAAGATAACGGTGAAATACAAAGACTGGTATGAGATGTTACCATTTTCTCTTCATGTGTATCGTACCTCAGCACAAACATCGACAAGGGAAACGCCCTACTCTCTGGTATATGGCATGGAGGCGGTCCTTGTAAGTACGAAGTGCGCCTAAGAGGGAGGGGGTGAATTAGGTACTTTAAAAATTCTGGTTTTAGTGATGATGGTTCTTATTTTTTTTCTGGTTAATGGCAAGTTTAGGAAAGCGTAAAGTGCAGAAAAATAAAGAGACACGGGCGATATATCATAGTTCCCCTCATAGTCTGAGAGTACTCCAGTCCCTTTTCAACATGAAAGAGATTTCCTTATTTTGGAAAACTTAAACAATAACTACCAAACAACCAAGAACAATCCTCTTGGACCAAGAACAATCCTCTTGGATTTTCACTATGTCAACTATGAGAACAATCCTCTTAAAGTGACTACACTTGTATCCAACAATTTTGGAAAGACAAGATTTCAAAAACACTTAAACTTATTTCCAACAATCCTGGAAAAATAAGTAAGTAACTATCAGTATTTGAGTTTGAGTGAGTTGAGTAGTATTGATCACTTAGAGTTATTTATCAATGTATCATCTTCTCTTCCAATAATATTATTGTACAATGACTCAAGATATAATTGCTCAAAGTTTTCTGTTTGATAATGTATGAAAATGTGCAGAAAACTTATGCATCAAAGTGAAGGAATGCTTGAGTTTGTATTTTGAAAAATTCAGAAAATATTTATGGAAGAGGTGTTGAAACTGATTTTAAAAATGAATATTTATATGTTCATAACACCCTTTTGAAACATCATGAACTTCTGAAAATGTATCATGAACAAATGTCAAGTTTGAGTGAAAGTTTTCAATGAAAAGGTTGATGAACAGGCATGTGAAAAGCTTCTGTTTTTCAAAATCGTGCAGCATGCAATCGATTTCACCCTTTGTGTAAATCTATTGCGCAAGGTTTCAACAGCTATATTTTCAAAAGTTTTAAGTGTGAAATCGATTGCACTAGCAATGTAAATCGATTGCATGTAAAGACAGTAGCAAAAAGTAAGTGAGTGTAATCGAATGCACAAGCAATTTAAATCGATTGCATTGAGAAACAGAAGCAAATGTTTTGAATATTTTAAGTATGCAATCAATTTCACAAGCAATGTAAATCGATTGCACAGAGAAAGAGATGCAAAAGATCTGAAAAATTGGAGCATGCAATCGATTGCACTAAAATGCAAATCGATTGCACTAAGTGAAAAGTGAAATTTTTAACATTGAAAAACTTGAGTAATGATTTTTAAACATTTATTTTTCATAATTGAGCATCTATATCTTAAGATCAAAGTAAGTAATATTATTATACCTTGAAAGTTGTTGAGAGCTTTGAACTGAACATATTGTCCTTAGATGCTTTGAGCTTGATCATAAATCTTTGCCTTCTTTGTCAATCATGGTTTGTCTTCATCAAAACAAAAGCTTATTTGAGAAGCTTGATTTTACATTCTTCCCCTTTTTGATGATTACAAACAATCTTGCTTTATGCAATGTACTTTCCGGAAGAGCTTCTCCCCCTAAGATGTAAAACTCCCCCTATGTAGGAGAGGGTTGGAATCCTTTGCATTTCTTCATCTTGGTTGGAGAGTACCTTAAAAATTAAGACAAGGAAAATACAAGCATAAAGTACCACATCTTTCTCCCCCTTTGACATTATCAAAAAGAAGGGAAAGATGCACAAAATAAACAATAATAGAGCAATATATCGAGAAAAATTAAATTTAAATAAGTAACACAAATTGTTTAAGGATTACATAGAAAAATGAACAAACAAAACATAGAATAACAAGACAATGACACACAAAAATGTTAGCCAGAACTTCAAGGGTGATGCATGTCCGGGTGGTTATAGGACCAAGAGCCTTGATTCAGGAATTGTTGTTGAAGTGGGGGTTCTGTGTAGTGTTGAGGAGGTGCAGCTGGATTATTTGGATCATATGGTAGAATATGAAGATGAGAGTAAAGTTATGAAAATTGTTGGTTCACATCCGTGAAGAAGTCATTAATCCGGGTTGTAGTGGAATCATTGATCGCACTCCATTGATTGTTGATGTTGGTGTTCATGGAAGCAAATTGTTGAGACATGTAATCCATAAGCTCTTGATTTCTTGGACCAAAGGGAGCAGTAGGAGGAGGCACAGCTTCACTGCCTTCGACTTCTTGGTCATTTCCTTCATCACCAACAACATCTTCACCAATGTAAGTGATGGTTTTTATTTCCGGATTGTAATGCACGCCCATTCTGAAGTCAACATTCTTGATGGAAATTTTGTTTAGATTTGGATCCATATTCACCTTTTCAAACCCAGCAAAATCCACACCAAATTCCTCAATAATTAAAGTAACAAAATAAGCATATGGAAGAAATTTAGATTTTGCATCGACTCTCAGCATATGCACCATGATAAGCCTTGCCCACTTTACACTTATCCCTTTCTTTCTTGCATAAATTAGCTACATTTCCAAGTCGGTAACAGTGTAGTGGTTTCCAACTCTTGGAAACATAATATAGACCAAAAAATAATGATATAGGAGATCGTCTATATGGAGGTTACCTGCACTCCAGGAGTCTCTGGATGGAATTACTCCGCCAAGACCACGAATCTGTTTGGCGTGAAATTCAGCTTCATTTAACTGCCCAATGCTGTAAAAGAACTCCTTTTTCCAGTAGTCATCCCATATCTCATTTTCAGGGTCATATAGGGAACTTCCAGTGAAAGGAATATGAAGGATCTCACCAACAACCTGAGGAGTTAGAGAGATATGAGTACCCAGCACATATGTGACTATTTTGCCTTTTTGGGGTGTTAGATTGCTGGAAACAATTCTTACCAAATCTGGGTAATATGGACCGAATGAAGAAATCAAGGGTTCTAGACCATAAACAGCTAGATCATTTTGAAAGGAAAAGCATTCTTGAGGAAAAGAGGATAGCATACCATTTTTAGGGTTGGATACTATTTTCCTTTGAAAGTCTTTGATAAATCTGGCTTCTTGCTCTTTAGTGAGAGATGAATGGAATGGATTGGATGTTGAATCAACCTTTTTCTTCCCTTTTTCTGAAGCTGGAACCTTTCTCTTTTGTCTTGAAGCCATGGGTATGGAGTTTTAGGGTTTTGGGGTTTTTAGGTTTTGTGAGAGAGAAAGGTGTTTGTGAGCTGAGATTTGGAAATGATTTTGGTAGATATGGAATGAGTGTTTTGTATTGAAGTGTATTTGGCTTGGGAATATGAGAGAGGAATTTTGACCAACATGATTTTTCTGTCATAAAAGCAAGTTGCAGTATGTGCAATCGATTTGCATCAATAAAAAATGTCCAAAACCAAAATTTTCTTAAATATTTAAATACCACATAACATAGATTCACATATAGCATGTATACAACATATATAAAATTATATCAAAGGTATAATTCACCTTATAAGTCGTGTTCGTCAAGTATGCCAAGCTCTCGTTGAATTTTGTAGAACTGTTCTCTTGCCAAAGGTTTGGTAAAGATATCGGCAAGCTGATTATGAGTATCTACAAAGGTTACCTCGATATCTCCTTGAATAACATGATCACGGAGGAAATGATGTCGAATGTCTATGTGTTTAGTTCTTGAATGCATGACGGGATTCTTTGTAATGTTAATTGCACTTGTGTTGTCGCATCTTAGAGGAATGCACCCTAGATCGAGTCCGTAGTCACAAAGTTGTTGTTTTAGCCACAAAATTTGAGCGCAACTACTACCTGCTACAATATATTCAGCTTCGGCCGTGCTAAGAGCAACACATGCTTGTTTCTTGCAGGCCCATGATACCAATGCATTACCAAGAATGTGACAAGTACCACTTATGCTTTTTCTATCCGTTTTACAACCTGCATAATTCGTGTCAGAATAACCAATTAAGTTGCAAACACTACCTTTAGGATGCCATAATCCGACATTCGTTGTCCCTTTGAGATACTTCATGATCCTCTTTACCGCCGTGAGATGAGATTCCTTTAGGTTAGCTTGAAAGTGGGCACATAGACAAACACTAAACATTATGTCAGGACGGCTTGCTGTCAAATACAATAAGGAGCCAATCATACCTCGATACTTAGTGATGTCGATGGAAACACCTAATTCATCTTGATCAACATATGAACCAAAACCCATTGGTGTAGACATTGCCTTACAGTTATCCATGTCAAACCTTTTCAAGAGTTCCTTGCAATATTTGGATTGGTTGATGAAGATGCCATCTTTTAGTTGTTTGATTTGAAGTCCAAGAAAATAGTTCATTTTATCCATCATGGACATTTCAAATTCTCCTTGCATCATTGATGAGAATTCTTCACACATTTCTTGATTTGAATAGCCGAAAATGATGTCATTAACATAGACTTGTGCTAGCAAAGTGTCATCTTTGATTTTCTTGATAAATAGAGTCTTGTCAACTTTGCCCTTTTCGAAACCTTTTTCGCATAAGAAGTTGCTTAAACGATCATACCATGCCCTTGGTACTTGTTTCAATCCATAGAGAGCTTTTCTTAATTTAAATACATGAGATGGATTCTTGAAATCTTCGAACCCCGGGGGTTGCTTAACGTAGACTTCTTCAGTTATATATCCATTCAAGAATGCGCTTTTGACATCCATTTGGAAAAGCTGAAAATTTAATGAATAAGCATAGGCAAGTAAGAGAGGAATAGCTTATAACTTGAAACTGGAGCGAAAGTTTCTTCAAAGTCTATTCCTTCTTCCTGATTGTAGCCTTGTGCTACCAATCTTGCTTTGTTGCGAACAATTATTCCATTCTCGTCAAGTTTGTTTTTGAACACCCATCTTGTTCCAATAATGTGTTTGTTGCTTGGCCTAGGGACGAGTTACCAAACTTGATTCCTTTCAAATTGATTCAATTCTTCTTGCATAGCGATAATTCATTGGTCATCGCCTAAGGCTTCATCAACTTTGGAAGGTTCAATTTGAGAGACAAGCGCCATGTTTAGGCAAGCATACTTGAGATTTAATCTTGTAGACACACCTTGACTTATATCACCAATTACTTTATCAATAGGATGATCTCTATGAGTTCTCCATTCTTTTGGTAGATCATTGAGATTTGGTTCTTGTTGAGGTGATTCTTCGTGTTGAATGGGTTGATTTTTGGAAGAATTTTCTTGAGGAGCTTCTAGTATTTCATCATCATTATCACAAACAATATTATCCTCCTTGGAGGGGTTAGTTTCATCAAAAGAAACATGCATAGATTCTTCAATTGTCAAAGTTCTTTTGTTTTATATTATATATGCTTTACTATAAAGAGAGTAACCAAGAAAAATACCTTCATCGGATTTCTCATCAAACTTACCAAGGTTATCTTTGTCATTGTTTAAGACAAAGCATTTGCATCCGAAGATGTGAAAGAAAGCAATGTTTGGTTTTCTCCCTTTGAAGAGTTCATATGGAGTTTTATTTAAGATTGGTCTAATGTTAACTCTATTGCTAACAAAAGATGTCGTGCTCACCGCATCCGCCCAAAAGTATTTTGGAAGATTTGAATCGCTAAGCATTGTTCTAGCAAGTTCCACAAGAGACCTATTCTTTCTTTCTACCACTCCATTTTGTTGAGGAGTCCTTGGTGCCGAGAAGTTGTGAGATATTCCATGTTCTCCATAAAATTCTTCAAATAGAGCATTTTGGAATTCACCGCCATGGTCACTCCTTATAGAGGCAATTTTTAGAGACTTCTCATTCTGAACTTGTTTAGCATACTTCTTGAACGCCTTGAATGCATCACTTTTCTGCACTAAAAAGAATGTCCAAGTATATCTAGAGAAATCGTCAACAATAACCAAAGCATACACATTACATCTAAAACTCCTTGTTCTCGATGGACCAAATAAATCCATATGTAACAATTGTAGTGGCCTTGTACTGGACACCACTTTCATAGATTTGAAAGTTGATCTAGTTTGTTTCCCGTTTTGACAAGCATCGCATAGTCTATCTTTGACGAAATTTCTCTTAGGCAATCCAATGACAAGATCATGCTTGATTAATTTATTCAAGTGTTCCATGTGAATATGAGCAATTATTTTGTGCCACAGCCATGAATCATCGTTGTTCTCCATGAGACATTTAACCTTCAAAGATGGATCATCAAGGGAAATCATGAATATATTGTTGATTCTTTTACCTTTAAGTATAACCTCATGAGTGACTTCATCTTCTATCAAACGTTCATCCTTGGTGAACTTGATTTTGAAGCCTTTGTCACAAAGTTGGCTAATACTAAGAAGATTATGCTTTAGTCCTTCAACATAAAGAACATCTTCAATGGATGTGAAAGATGGAGCACCAACTCTGCCTTTGCCTAGGACTCTTCCCTTATTATTGTCTCCATAAGTGACAAAACCCTTGGCCTTTAGCGCTAGATTTGAAAATTTGTTTATATCTCCTGTCATATGCTTTGAACAACCACTATCAAGATACCAAAGATTGCAAGTGGTCTTCAAGCATACCTGCAAAACAAATTAGGTTTTGTTAGGTACCCAAGTTGCTTTGGTTCCTTCATAATTAGTGCCTTTCTTTACCCATACATAATGCCCACTTGCCACACTGAATTTTCTAACATAGCAAGCATTAGGTGTATGGCCTTTAATGCCACAATAAAAACAAGTAGGTTCAAAGTTACTTCTATATCTAGAAGGATAAGATTTCTTCTTAGGAAATGTTTTCTTTTTAGGATAGTGACGAACTATTTTAGGTTTTCTCACTTTCTCTTTGGATGATTGATCACTAGCCTTAACAAAGATAGTTTTGTTAGAACTTGGTTTTTAAAAATTTGAATATCCAAGTCCCCTTTTATCATTGGAGTATCTTTGTTGGATAAGAACACCTTCCAATCCAATTTGGCCTTTTTCATATCTTTCAATGACTCTTTTTAATTGGACAATTTGGAAAGAGAGTGAATCATAATTTTTGCATACAAAATTATGTTTTTGTTCATCACTTGATTTTTGTTTTTCTTCTTTGAAATCTTTTTCCATAGAGTCATATTTTTCTTCTAGGGATTAAATTCGTTTCTTTTGTGATGAAATGGTTTTATACAGAATTTTTCATTCATTCAATAGTTCATCTATAGCACCTTGTGCATCACTATCAAAAAGAGAAAATTCAATACTAACCTCATTGTCTTCATCATCGAAATGGTGTGAGGCCATCAATGCTAGATTTGCACTTTCATCACTATCGGAATAGGATGAGGAACTTATTTCATTGTCCTCCCATGCGACATTAGCCTTTTTGTTCTTGAATCCCTTCTTGCTTTTGAAGCCACTTTTCTTGGAGAGTTTTGGACAATCCGGCTTGATATGACGTTGCTTACCACATTCATAACATGTGATTTCTTGTGTTGATGTGGAAGCTTCCTTTTTCTTAAATTGTTTCTTTCCTTTTGAATGAGAAAAAGGTTTGTCATTTCTACCAAAAAACTTACCAAGCCTTTTAACAAGAAGCATGAAGTTTTCATGTTCTTCCAGATTGTCTTCCTTTTCAACTTCCTTGGAATCTATCTTCAAAACAATATTCTTGGATTTCTTCTCTTGATTTTCATGCTTTTCAAGTCTTCCGAGTTCCGTTTCATATTCTTGAAGTTTTCCAAATAATGTTGCGGATGTCATGTTGGAGAGACTTTTCTTTTTAGAAATTGTCGTTACCTTTGGTTGCCATTCCCTAGTTAAGGACTTAAGTACTTTCAGATTTAGTTCATCATTCGTCAAAGTTTTACCAAGAGCACTTAGATGATTTGTCAAGTGCACAAATCTCTTTTGTAAGTCAAGAATGATTTCTCCGGGCTGCATTCGAAATAATTCGTATTCTTAACTTAGGGTATTTAGTCTTGATCTTTTTACTTCAACCGTTCCTTCATGAGTTTGTACCAAGGTATCCCATATTTCTTTTGCTTTCTTGCATGCCGAGACACGGAAGAATTCATCCATGCTAAGTGCATCTTGAAGAAGGTTTATTGCCTTTTTATCATAGAGAACTTTCTTCTTATTATCATCGTCCCATGCAGTTTTAGGCTTTGATGAGCCAACACCATTGATTACTGTTATAGGGATAAATGGACCATTTTCGACGGCATCCCATATTTCTTCTCCTTGTGCTTCTACATGTGCCTTCATGCGTATTTTCCAGAAGTCAAAATATTCACCACAAAATAGAGGAGGCTTGTTGTTACTACACCATCTCTAAAAACAAGATTTTGATTTGCGGAAGCCATTCTGGATCTTTTAGGAACAGGTTACCTATAACCTGCTCTGATACCAATTGTAAGTACGAAGTGCGCCTAAGAGGGGGGGGGGGTGAATTAGGTACTTTAAAAATTCTGGTTTTAGTGATGATGGTTCTTATTTTTTTTCTGGTTAATGGTAAGTTTAGGAAAGTGTAAAGTGCAGAAAAATAAAGAGACACGTGCGATATATCCTGGTTCCCCTCACAGTCCGAGAGTACTCCAGTCCCCTTTCAACATGAAAGAGATTTCCTTATTGTAGCAAACTTAAACAAGAACTACCAAACAACCAAGAACAATCCTCTTGGATCAAGAACAATCCTCTTGGACCAAGAACAATCCTCTTGGATTTTCACTATGTAAACTATGAGAACAATCCTCTCAAAGTGACTACACTTGTATCCAACAATTTTGGAAAGACAAGATTTCAAAAACACTTAAACTTATTTCCAACAATCCTGGAAAAATAAGTAAGTAACTATCAGTATTTGAGTTTGAGTGAGTTGAGTAGTATTGATCACTTATAGTGATTTAACAATGTATGATCTTATCTTCCAATAATATTACTGTACAATGACTCAAGATATAATTGTTCAAAGTTTGCTGTTTGATAATGTATGAAAATGTGCAGAAAACTTATGCATGAAAGTGAAGGAATGCTTGAGTTTGTATTTTGAAAAATTCAGAAAATATTTATGGAAGAGGTGTTGAAACAGATTTTGAAAAATGAATATTTATATGTTCACAACACCCTTTTGAAACATCATGAAGTTCTGAAAATGTATCATAAACAAATGTCAAGTTTGAGTGAAAGGTTTCAATGAAAAGGTATGATGAACAGGCATGTGAAAAGCTGCTATTTTTCAAAATCGTGCAGCATGCAATCGATTGCACCCTTTGTGTAAATTGATTGCACAAGGTTTTAACAACTATATTTTCAAAAGTTTTAAGTGTGCAATCGATTGCACTAGCAATGTAAATCGATTGCATGTAAAGACAGTAGCAAAAAGTAAGTGAGTGCAATCGATTGCACAAGCAATGTAAATCGATTGCACTGAGAAACAGAAGCAAACATTTTGAAAATTTTAAGTATGCAATAGATTGCACAAGCAATGTAAATCGATTGCACAGAGAAACAGAAGCAAAAGATCTGAAAAATTGGAGCATGCAATCGATTGCACTAAAATGCAAATCGATTGCACTAAGTGAAAAGTGAAATTTTAACTTTGAAAAACTTGAGTAATGATTTTTAAGCATTTCTTTTTCATAATTAAGCATCTATATCTTAAGATCAAAGTACGTAATATTATTATACCTTGAAAGTTGTTGAGAGCTTTGAATTGAAGATATTGTCCTTAGATGCTTTGAGATTGATCATAAATCTTTGCCTTCTTTGTCAATCATGGTTTGTCTTCATCAAAACAAAAGCTTATTTGAGAAGCTTGATTTTACAGTCCTACCCATCAAAGTCCAGATACCTTCTCTCAGGATTATGAAGGATGCGGGTTTGAACGAAGACGACTGGATCCGAACCCGGCTTGATCAGTTAAATCTAATCGATGAAAAGAGACTTACTGTTATCTGCCACGGTCAGACGTATCAAAAGCGAATGATCAGGGATTTTAACAAGAAGGTCATACGCCAAGAGTATTAAGTCGGGGATTTAGTGATCAAGCGCATCATACTGTCGCAAGGTGATCACAGGGGCAAATGGACTCCCACCTACGAAGGGCCATTTGTGGTTAAAAATATTTTCTCGGGTGGAGCCATGATTCTGACCACCATAGACGGTGACGACCTTCCTCACCCTGTCAATGCGGACATAGTGAAAAGATACTACGCATGATTAAAAGACCCGCTAGGTTGACTGGCCTAGGCAAAAATAAGGGCTTCCCGGAGAACCAAAAGAGTTCGGGAAAAAATAAGGGATGAAAATGAAAAAAAAAATGTACACCCGGCAAGTCAAAAACATGAAAAGGCGACTTGGGCAAAAAGGGGTATCCCGGGGACTGAAAACCCGAAAGGGCGGTCAAGGAAAAAGTTAGGAATGAAAAGAGTATCACTATGTCCCATTGGATCACCCTGCGATCTGACCTCAGTATCAACTATCAAATTCAAACAGCATCAATCAATATAATCAGCTTCGGACAAGCAGCAAAGTGAGGAGACGCTCGAAGGCATGGTGGCAATAGCGGATTTGAAAGCCAATGGGATTGTTGCACATAGCTGTTTCCTTTTTGTTGTACACAATATTGTATATATTTCATTTTTATGGCGGCGTTCTCTTACCAGAGTGTCAGCTTTCTTGTACAAAAATGTCTGTTATAGGCCAACTTCAAACAATTAACACAAGTCATTTTACAAAACTATTTGTTTTTGTTTTGTTTTTGCAAGAACGTCCAATGATTTATTCTTGACATATGCACTTGAATATGATTAATGTTCACAAATATTTGCATAGAAGAAAAAAAAAGACAATTACTCGTAACTCCAGAAACAGGGGGCAAAAATAAGAAATGTCAAACCCGACAGTTACTTTATCCAGCAGGTACCGGGGAAAGACAACTTTGGAGCACAATCATCAGTACATATGACCTTGCAACATCTATATTCCCCACAGAGTAGAAGTAATCAAAGCATTGATATTAATTCTCTCAAAACGGGAAGTATTCTCTCTAGCCAGGGTCGTCCAGAAACCTGACGACTATATCCCCCAGCTAAATTTCATAATCACGAGCGGATCCTCATAAATTTCTAACTCCCCAAGTAGAGTTTATTTCTCTGGATACAAGAGCTCAATCCCCGACAGAGCCCATTACTTCAGCTATGGAAATTCACCTTCCAAGTTGTTCCCCGCAAAGTTATTCTCGAACAAAATCTTCCCCTGACAAAAGTACAGTCACTTCCATTCATCATCCCCAGCGGAAGTAGAAGAGCCAAATTTCTCTACAACAGTCAGGGATGTTATTTTTCTCCAGCAGCGGCCAGGGATTTATTTTCCCGGACTCGGATATGTCACAACTAACATACTCATACATCATGACATGCACATACATATCACATACAACATCTAGGCTTTCATCTCGAAGTAACCCTACTACCCAAGTTCCTTCTCACAGCCCTACTACCCAGGCTTTCATTACGAAGTAACCCTACTATCCAGATTCCTTTCCAAAAGCCCTAATATCCAGGATTTCATCTCGAAGTAACCTTACTACCCAGGTTCCTTCCCACAAGCCCTACTATCCAGGCTTTCGTCTCGAAGTAACCCTACTACCCAGGTTCCTTCCCACAAGCCCTGCTATTCAGGATTTCATCTCGAAGTAACCCTACTACCCAAGTTCCTTTTCACAACCCTTCTACCCAGGCTTTCATTACAAAGTAACCCTACTACCCAGGTTCCTTCTCACAAGCCCTACTACCCAGGCTTTCATTTCAAAGTAACCTTACTACCCAGGTTCTTTCTTATAGCACTACTACCCAGGCTTTCATTACGAAGTAACCCTACTACCCAGGTTCCTTCTCACAAGCCCTACTACCCAGGCTTTCATTTCAAAGTAACCTTACTACCCAGGTTCCTTCCCACAGCCCTACTACCCAGGATTTCATTACGAAGTAACCCTACTACCTAGGTTCCTTCTCACAACCCTACTACCCAGGCTTTCATTACGAAGTAACCCTACTACCCAGGTTCCTTCTCACAAGCCATACTACCCAGGCTTTCATTTCAAAGTAACCTTACTATCCATGTTCCTTCCCACAAGCCCTACTACCCAGGCTTTCATTTTAAAGTAACCTCCAGGTTCCTTTCCATAAGCCCTACTACCCAGGCTTTCATTTCGAAGTAACCCTACTATCCAGGTTCCTTCTCCCGTATCTCCAAATAACAGGTTACCACACTGTAAGGCCTAGACCCGATCAGATGCGGTCAATTTCACATTTCCCCAGCAAGTTGTTGTACAACCTGGACCCTGACCAGGTATACATTCTACTTTCACTCCCTCAATCAGGAGTTAATCCCTAGTGGAGTAATGGACAACCGAAGCTCCTAGACTTTACTTCTCAGGGCATAAACCAACATTCCCCGGTGAAGTCCTCCTCTACAGCAGGAACAAGACTTCTCGCCAAGGAATCCCTTATGCAACCAATCTTTTCTGGATGGCATCTACAAGCCCATCTCCTACAATTCTCCATCATTTCTCCAAATGGAATCTTTTAAGCTCATTCCCTGCACAATCAACCACCACATCATCGAGTGCAAATTTCTGGGCACTCTAGTGTTCAATCATCTTCCACCTTCAAGTCACGAATGGTAGGTTTTCCAATCTAACTTTTCAGGTTTAAGAAGATTGAACAGGGGCAACTGTTGTACACCAAAATTTTCCCTCTCATGTCTCAAGGACTCTTAGAACTACTTCAATCAAGTTTCAAGCCTCATATCACAATTTTCTAAGAAGAATCATTCAAATTATCAAAAGGGGGCAAAATGAGCAAAATTGGAGTTTCAGTTGGAAAAAGTCAACCGGACGCTAAAAAGTCAAACTTTGACTTTTTGACCAAATTTGGGTCCCAAAAATCACATTATGTCAAGACGTCCAAAAAAATGAAATTTGATCATCAAAAAGCAAGAGAATAAAAAATCCAACTTTGCAAGACTTTGAAATTTTTTTAAGTATTTTCTATACTTGGTTAATTTCATTTACTTCATGACACATTTTACTACAATTCCAAATAATTTAAAGTGATGCAAGAAATTCAAGTTACTACAAAGTGGCATTTTTGCAAAAAAATCACAAATTCTAAAACTATGTCTTGTTTGAATTCTCTAAAAAAACCTCGCCACAATATTTTTGACCTTGACATAATGTGCATAAAATGTTCCACAAGACCAAATTTGTGTCATGCTACAAATTATTCTGTCCAAGTTGAACAAAGTGTGATATGATACATTGCCACAACACCCCGAAACCTACTCCATTGTTGCCCTACAAGAAACCTTGTGCTATGCTGCACCACAAGTATGCATATGATGTCCTATACAGTCCAAAACTGCTTTATGCAGTCTGCCCCAACCTGCATTATAACAGCCCCAAAATTACACCAAAATAGCAAAGGAAAATTATGTGAAGAAAGTATCAAAACAATAGGAAAAAATAATTCAAAATAACTTATTTGGTTTCCCCCCTAAACCTCAGTCAAGGGTCTACAAAAGGGACTGTCTCATAAGACATAGAGGTTGGAATTTTTGGAGAGAAAATAGAGAGTTTTGTTGAGCAAAAAAAATAGTATTCTTTGTAACCTTGACTGATTCATTCAAAAACCAATTTTGTTCTTATTCAAAACAAGACCCCAACCCATTACTCCACCATACAAACTCTTCCATAAGCCAAACAACTCATCAGATACGAAGATTATCCAAACATAAAAACAGTCCTTGTAGTGCTATCATCTTCACCCTCGAAACACCAAAAAACAATACAGTACAGCTTAACTTAGTTTCAACAGTTTGGAGTAAGCTCCTTGGAGATTCATTAGGGACATCACAGCATCTGGAAAAGCATTCAGATTTAAAACAGCCAGTGCAGCCCAAAGGTAAGTCTTTTTGACTTGATATCTCTTCACACATCATTAATGATTTATTGATTTGAAGATAAGATGTAGCATTTTATTATCCCTTTAAACTGTTCATTTGCTTAATGTTTAGGCTTATCCAATCATTTGTTGTTTATGTTTATCCATTATATGCCGTAAACTAACCTGTACAGACAATAAAAACCATGTTTGAGGCAAAAAATGCAGCATGCGTCGACACGTACCCACATGCGTCGAGCCTTTTTAAGTGGAAAAACAGAGTATGAGTCGACACACAACCTTATGCATCGACTCATAATGTTAAAAATCTCCAAAACAGAAACGTGAAAGCTACTTGGGTCGATACATACACGTTTTACAGCGATACAAGAAGAAGCATGAGTCGACACATCTCAGTATGCATCGACTCATACTGAGTTTGGTTAGATTTTGCAGGGACAAGGAAAAGCTATGTGTCGATGCATAGCAGCATGGGTCGACACATAGCAGTTCAAAATGCATTTTTCCTTTTATTTTACACTGTTTTTACATTGTTTTCATTATTATTCAATATGGTTGTAATATTTCAGTCTCCACTTCATCCCCATTGTTAATTTGTATCCCCATCCCCCTAAAGTGATGTAATAGCTTAGGATTTATTTTTCGCATTTTTTTACTTGCTTTTATATATTGCTAGTAATTAGGATGTATGGAAAGATAAAATCGACAAATAGATAACCTTCAAATACAATACAAATGCATGCAAACTAACACACTTGCACACTAGCACCTCTAGGGTAATATCACTTTGTTGCCTTACAGAAAATAGTCATGTCCCTCGAATATGGGACGTTTTAGCAAAGACCCTTTTGATAAAAAAGATTGTATTCCCTCGATGACCCTCGATGTTGCCTTTGGTAAAACGATCTAGTCCCTAAACGACATTGCTAAAATGTCACATAGGTTACCTTCTATGACTATATAAACGTCTCACACCCGTCCCTTAACATCCAACGATGGGACGTCTTACCAAATCAATGGTAAGATAGCAACGTCTAAAGGAGGAGGAAAAGAACATTTAAGACCTTTTGAGTAGGTAGGTTTGCTCCTAGTTACTCGCTAGCTCACAACAAAAATATTTTTACACACCAACACTTTCACTTCAAAAACATTTACAAAAAGATAAAACATTTTGTATACGTTCTTATAGAGACGAGAACTATTGCAAAATATCTTTCCGAAAACCACTTTCAAAAACACACTCCACAAACACGTCTTTGAACTATCTTTCGAAACAAAAATTTTGTACGCGTTCTTATAGAAACGAGAACCATTACAAAGATATTTTCAAAACACTTTCAAATCCCACACCACAAAGCACAAAAGCAAGTGATCTAGCAAATAACTAAGAGCCTATGGAAAACCATGGATGAAAAAGGTCTTAACACCTTCCCTTTTCATAATCTACCCCCCGAACTCAAGAAAACATCTTTAAAAATCTTTCCTGTGCTTTTTCACCTTTCCTTGTGGATAAAAGAAAAGTCGGTGGCGACTCTTGCTAAACCGTACAATTGCGATCAAAACGCAAACTCCAAATCAGTTCTCCCACTGTATCACAGTGAGCATCAGTGTTAAATCTCCTTCTACAAAACATCAGTATCTTAAAAGTGCAAGCCACATATTTTGATATTAGAGAAGGTTTGATGCTTTTTATTGAGGGAAGTCCTTAATCACAAGGAGGTGTGACCTTATAGGTTAAAACTTTTTGGGAATTACCACCTCACCACAACACAATTTTAATCAATTTTCAGTTCATTTCACAACCATCGATTACAATTTTGCTTACACTTCTTCAATGTAAGGTCACTCAGACTTTTGAAAGAAGTACAATACAATTTCAATCTATTTCTCAAAATTTCTAATTTATTTATAAAAAAATGTTTACTTTGGTTTGTTCACAGTCAAAAACTATTTCATATTAAATTATGTTGTCATTACATCAAAGTTTGTTTAGAAAAATCCAAACCCAAATAACAATTTTTCAGTTACGTGTTAGTTGAGTTTTGCCTAAATTTAAGTTTTTCTTTTTTGGGTGTGTTTGTTTAACAGAATAAAAATATATTTTCGAAAATGTGACATAGGAAATATAAAATCTCATGTTTATTTTAAATTTTATAAAATTATTTCAGATATTTTTTATTAGAAAATACTTAGATACAATTTTGTATGTATGATTCATATTTTTCTCTAATAAAAATATGATAAATGTACTTAAATATCTTTTAAGGAGTTAAAATAAGAAAAGATTATATATATATATATATATATATATATATATATATATATATATATATATATATATATATATATATATATATATATATATATATATATATATATATATATATATATATATATATATATATATATATATATATATATATATATATATATATATATATATATAAAAGAGAAAATTATATATTTATCATATTTTCATTAAAAAAAAGTATAAACTACACCTAAGGATTATACTTTAGTGTTTTCTTTTTTTATTTCTAAAAATTTTATTCATGATTTCTTATATCTATTCTCATGTCTAAAGGGTGAAAATTCAATATTTTCATGGAAATAAAGTTAATTAACTAAAACTTCTCACTAATGTTCACATTGATATTTATTTTTTTTAATTTTTAAATTATAATAAAATTTGTAAACGTTCCCGGATAATTAATTTTAGCCAAACACAAATGGAAATATCATTTCTAGAAATAAGAATCGTGGAAATATAATTATAAGAAATGTGATTTTATAACTTGAACAAACACATCTTTGGAGTTACTTCTCCACTCTAAATGGTGGAGAATTATTCTATGGAAATTCAAAAATATTGTTCGGAATTTAAAAAATATCAAATTTATATGTAAGTGAGTCATACACTCATTTAAAAAAAAAATAGTTTGGAAGTATTCGTCCCTATTTATTTTGAAAGTATATTTTCAATTTTATTTTTTACAAAATGAGGGTGTAACACAGTTATGCATAAATTTTTCAACATAAGAAATTTTGACATCTTAAGTCGGATTTGAATCTGACTTGAGAAAAGATTATTAGACTTGTTAAACAATGTCTGACTTAATAAGTCTAGGCTTTCAGAAAGCACTTAAGTGTTTGTACCTGATTTAAAAATTTATTTCTTAAATCAAATATATTTAATTGATTTAACAAATATATCTTTTTATCACATGCATTATTTTTTTTTGTAATAAGACTTTTTTGGATGGCACATACATATACTTCTTTAAGACTAACAACCACATAATATTAGCATAACAAACAAAATAATAATAATACAACACCATATAATCATTTTGCTTCATATGTTTATCACAAACTTCAAAATAAAATCATAAAAGTAAAAATATTATCATATCAAATTAAAACATCATTGTAATCGAAATAGATACACATCATTGTAATCAAAATAAGTAGAAAATCATTGCACTAGCAATTGTAATCAAAATAGTAAAACTATATCTCACCCACTTTTTTTCTGTCATACATACTCAGTAATCTAGAACAAGAATTCATTGAAAGAAGAACTAAAAGGTTTATCCATATGGAGAAATGACGAGATAAAGAACCCTATAAGCATGACCTGTAAGATGACCAACCACAGGAAAGAACAAAAAAGATGGTAAAACTTGTTTAAGTAAGGTAAAAATAAAAGATATCCACTTCATTACAGAAAACACTTAGTCCCTTTGACATGGTTAGGTATTTGTTTACCATGAAAATTGGTAAGCAACCGCTGATCTTTTAAAAAGGGTTATTTTTGTGACTTGCAGGATCGATTAGATTGATCCTAGGACATATGCTAAGTTATTTATAAGTAAGTAAGTTTAAGTGAAAAGAGTTGAAAGGGAATTAAGAGTAAAGACAAGATGCAGAAGAAAACTTGATAAAAGTGCAAGTAAAAGGTAAGTAGAAAGGGTTGAAAAGAGTTTAAGGATAAAGGTTGAAAAATGATAAGAAGTGCAAGTGAAGGGCAGAATAAAGTAAATTTGCAGTAATGATAAAGTTTGCGAAGGAATGTAAATGGAAAGGAATGTAAAGGAATTGTAAAGACTTTGATTGAAATAAAAGATGGTATTTCAAACGTACATTCTCAATATCTTTTCTCTCACAGCGAATACTTGGATAAGATTGAGTGACTTGTATCATATGTTGAACACACAGAAATATACATAAAATCCCTATATTTATACTAAAACTAAGTAATTGTCGAACAGTTTCCTCATTCCAGGATGAGGACAAGTGACCTCTGCATGTGCTTCGACTTCTATCTTCATGCCACGTCGCTTTCCTCAACTGCCAAGTGAACTGCCTTTCCCTCCTTTCTTCAGATTTAAATTACTTGCTGCTGATACAAAGCTTTTCGGTCAAAGTACAAAGGCTTTTCAGTCGAAGACTATTTCCAACTTAGAAAATTATCTAAGTGTTCCTTATCCTCTTAGCAAGGTTTCGACATGACCAACTTCAATAGGCTCTTCTGTCGAAATGTCTCCAACTTAAATTTTTTCAATCTATTTTTTGGCCAATATGACCAATATGTTGTGGGTGTCGAATTTAGGAGCTAACAAATTTCCCCCCAAGAATGTCAATTTCGACGCAAGAAGAAATAGTCATTCTTTGATGTATCTATTCGAGACCTGTAAGCTTTTTGACCATAAAATCTTATCGTACACTTTTTATCTTTCACCAACCACTGCTGGTGTCAGAGTCATCATTGCATTTTTCTAAGATGTCACTATCAGTCAGCCGTTACACGCTGCCCTGATGGTCATTATCCCTATAACCTAGGAAAGCATGCCAAACATCTCCATTACCTGTCTGTATAACTGCCTTAAAGCTCACCACGTGTCCCACTCACTCTGCAACATTAAATGGTTTTGAGGGAAAACACTCTTCCCTGGCCACTATAAATAGCTACGAGTACTTTTCTTTGGAATTTTTACAAACGCATGAAATTCCTTGTTTCCCTGTATTCAAAAGAAACCTTTGAGAACTTCATCTCTTTCATCGTTCTTCTACCAACCTAGCCATGGCTTTCCTCTCAAACACTCCAAACAACCCCAAAAACAAAGATGCCTCCGATTCACAACAACAACCAAAAGTTTTCGCAACTAGCTCTAACCTTGTGTCGACTGGGGAACGAAGGTTTGTTCCGGAACCCATGACTAAAGAATGGTGTGATGCCTATAACTCACAGGTACTCATTCCTGTTAGATATTCTGGGCAAATGTATGCCATGTCTGGTCCATTGTCTGCGTGTATCAAAAACCCTAAGTAGAACAACACTTTCTTCCCAACTCACCCTAGGCTCAATCCTATAGGTTGCACAAAGAAGCCCATAGATGAACCTGGGGATGCAACTCCTGCTAATCAACAGTATTCTCAGACGAAAGAAGACATAAACCTCTAGTTTATGAATAAAGGGAACCAAATCTTTAGGTCTTGCCCTAGCCTGACTTCGAAATATTCAGAATCGTTGAATAAGATGGAAACAGTGCAAACCCAAATCTGGAAAGACATGGGGATTTACGATCTGATCATGCTATCAAAGACTGGGTTATCTTATTGTCCCCTCATGATGGTATCCTCTTTGTACTTTTGGGATAACACATATTTCACCTTCCATTTACCTTGTGGAATGGTGACCCCTACTCTCTTCGACATAGCAACCATTACTGGTCTTCGACCAACTGGTGACTACTTCGATCCGGAGGATATGTTTGAAGATACCATTGGGTTTTCAGCTACAAAACCCATATATACTACTTTTATCAACCACTTTCATGACAAATCTAGCAACACTGTTTCTGAAGTGGAACACATAGCTTTTTTAGCTTTGTGGTTGTCTCGTTTTATCTTCTGTACCAAGTCACTCCAAGTGACAAAGAAAATGCTCACTCTTGCTACTCAGCTTCATCATGGCCACAATCTTTATTTGGCTGAATTAATTTTGGCCAACCTTTATGAGTCCATTAATAATGGTGTGACTCAACTTAAAGTTATAGGTGATAAAGCTAGCTTGCTCCTTTCTGGCCCTTTATGGCTTCTAAACCTTTGGCTCAATGCCACGTTCGAATCATTTCTTCTCCAGAAGAATAAAATCAATGAGAAATCCCCAAAGATCCTTAACATGAGGGTCAAAGGAACCAGGTTGGCTCTGTTGGCTCCAACAGATGAAGGTCAACAATTTCAGAAAGCATTTACCAGCTTCGTAATGATGTTTACGAAGAGCAAGGAATTCATTTAGACCATTTCTCCATTTTCCAATAGAAATGTTAGTCCGATATGGTTTATTCGACCATATCCCTCGATTGAGGATGAGGATTGTGTCTAAGAGTATGTGGCTATTTGGGAGTCTTTTCTTTTCCCAAGAATTATGCCACTGAGATTCAAAAGTTCGAAGAATCAACTGAGCTTGATTGCTTATTAACTGAACCTCATTTCTCGCCAGTTTGGCATAATTCAATCACTCCCAAACCCAATCTATACCCGATAAAAGTCTTTGCTGTATTATAATGCAGACTATTCAGAGGAGGCTGCTACCAAGCAAATTGGTAGGTACGTTGGTCGAACCGTGCTAACCTTTTTCGACTTCAAACTCAACTTTTTGTGTTCTCCCATCTTTGAAGGCTGGTGGAAGAAATACTACGACGAAGAGTTCTTCGACACAAAATACTTTGCTGACCATCTTTAAGACGAGTTTCTGTTGGTCTCCGACAAGATCAAGAAAGGCGCTCTTTATTCTTTAGAGCAAATGCCTTATTTTTCTTTAATTTAATCATTTTATATCTGGCTCATGTTTGCTTATTTTCTATCCGTCAAGAGAACAACTGTCAAGAAAGCCGCTGAAAGCGCAAAGGGAGGAGACCCTTCTGCAAAACCTCCACCATAGGTAAATACTTTTTGCCCTCAATTTCCTTTAACACATCACTAATGCTGACGTTTTTTACTCTTTTCTTTTTAGTCCACTAAGAAATCTACGCTAACAAAGAGGAAAGTCCAGGAAGTCACACTCTCTAGTGATGATGAAGACACACCTCTCATCCCTCTCTAGAGACAGAAGAAGCCAACTCCCATTTCTGAACCTCGCCCGAAAACCAAGATTAAGGTTACAGCCACCAGGCCTAAACCTACTCCTATCATCATTCAAGAGCCAGCTGAACAAGAAATAGCTGCTAGAATGAATGATCCAAGAGAGAGCGACAATTCAAGCCCTGATGCTTAAGTTGCACCCAAGGTAATAATTTTTACCATCTAAGATTATTCCTTGAATTAGTTTTGCAATAATTCTAATAACAATCTCTCAATCCCTAGGACACTGCTGGCACTTCCAAATAGGTTCATGTACCTGTAGAAGATTTTGTCACCTTACTAAACAGTGAAGGCAATCCCACTTACAGGCCTTCTTCGGTGAAAAGATCTTTTGTAAGTTCAGCCAGTGAGGTGAACCAAACTTCTGAACACCAAATAGAAACCATTGGGGAGCCAAATAAAGAAGTCTTTAGTGAGGAAGATTCTGACTTGCCACACGCGAATCTCAGGACTCCGCAGGCTACCGATGATGAGCAGGGAGAAGAAGAAGAAGTTGCTGATGATGAAGTTGATACAGAAATGGAGGGTGCACCATATGGAGGAAATCAAAATGAGGACAATCATGTGTCTGCTAATAGAGGAAACTTTGCAAAGGGGGAGATAAATCCTACAAACGTTGAAGGTGTCCATGTCCAACTACAGGATCTATCAGTCGGAGAAAATGTGGCCCGTGTCACCAATAAAAGAGTTACTTCAACATGATCCCGTACTAAATAGGACTTGCTGCTACTTAAACGGAATAACCCTCTTGGATATTTGAATGCCATTCTCGAAGGCATAGAAAGTTCCCCTGATCAAAGCCATGATGCTTCGACTGTATCTGGTAAATCTACTTCGGCTTCTCCCCTTGAAGAGGCGCTTCAAAAAGTTAAGGCTCAACTTTTTAAGAGAGATTTGATGTTGAACTTGGAGGGAGAACCTACTGCCCTTTCCTTTCTGAAAAATACTCTAAAAGTTGTCGACCTTCTTGTTGCCTCTCCTGATATAGCTAGCATCATTCTGGATTTGACTTCGATCATTGATCAGGCTTCAGCTGATTACAATTGCCGAAGGACTCTCAATCGTGAAATTGAAGAGGCCAATGTCCATGTAAGTGTTGCTTGGGTTGCTGCTACTGAGTCAGCTTCGAAGCTAAATGAGCTATCGAAGGAACGAGAAGCTAGGAAAAAAGATGTCGAAGATATTGACCAAAGTACAGCCAGTATGAAAGCTCAGATAAAAGAATTGGAGGCCAAGATTTCCACAAATGACAAACGCAAAGAAGAGCTTCTTTCCGTCAGCAATGATGCTGAGATCCAAGAGGATCTTAATAATGGATTGAAATATGCTGAACAGGCTCAAGCCTTGGATGTAAAGATCGAGGCTCTCCATCAGTCAAGGGCTCTGTTTGAAAGGCGCTTGGAACTCCAGAAGATCAAATATCTCCAAATTAAAGCCAATCTTCCATTTTGATTTAGACTTCTTGTTTGTAAAATGATGTTTATGTAATGACTTGGAGCCATTTTGGCTAATTTTAATGCATCTTCCATTTTGGCTGTATACTTCGACTAAGATTAAATGCTGACTATTTTGACCTCTTGAAGTGCGGGTATATACTTTCTTAAGTATTTACCATTAACTTTCAAGAGTCTTTTATCTTCATTTAATTCTTCAATCTCATAGGAACCACCAGAAAATGCTTGGATAGTCTTAAAAGGTCCTTCCCATTTAGGAGACCATTTTCCCATGTTCATATCCTTTTGATCCATTGGGAGAATTACCTTCCATACCAGATCTTCAGGAAAGAATGTCTTGGGTTTTACTCTCTTGTTGTAAGATTTTTCCACTCTTTTCTTCTGCATCCTTAAAAGATCTAAACTTTCAGTCTCTCTTCGTCTAAATCAACCAGTTCATCTAACATCATATTCCAATAAGATTCGGAAGGTATATCTTGATGTCTCTGAATCCTTATTGACTGCAGACAGATTTCAACTGGCAACATTATGTCATGACCATAGGTTAATCGAAATGGTGTCTTTCTGGTAGCTTCTTTAGGAGAAGTTCGACATGCCCATAAGATTTGATCCAACGCCTTATGCCAATTCTTTGGCTTTTTTCCCACATGCTTTTTTATTAATCCAATCACTACCTTATTTTCCGCTTCGACTTGTCCATTAGCTTGTGCATAGTAAGGTGTAGATGTTAACAATTTAAGTCCCATTTCTGTAGCAAATTCTTGCATTTTTCGACCAGTAAATACTGATTCTTTGTCAGTTGTTATTGTCTCAGGGATTCCAAACCTATATATAATGTTCTTTTGAATAAATTCAATGACATTCTCTTGGTCTACATTGACTAAAGGAATTTCTTCAATACACTTAGTGAAATAGTTAATGCCTACCAATATATATTTTTGGCTTTTAGACGATGCTGGTTGAATCTCTCCAATAAGATCCAAAGCTCATCCCATAAAAGGACAAGGTTTCACAATTGAGTGAAGTTCGCTTGCAGGTACATGTTAGATACTTGTATGTACTTGACAATCTTGGCAGCCTTTTGCAAACTCAACACAATCTTTCAGCATAGTAGGCCAATATAATCCTTGTCGAAACAACAACCATTTCATTTTATATCCTACTTTATATGCCCCACATGCCCCAACATGTGTAGTCGAAAGGGCTATGTATGCCTCTGTTTCACTTAGGCATTTCAGCAGTACTCCTTCAGGCATCTTTTTGAATAACTCATTTCCCATTAGAATATAACTCAACGCCCTATACTTTGTCTTTCGTTTTGTCGAAGCCATTGGATTTTGCAAATAATCTACTATAGGCTTTCTCCAATCTTGTTCTATTAGATTGTCTATGAACGAAATTTCGAAGTTTTCTTGTTCAGCGTACCCCAGTTTTGTTGTTTCTAAATCTGTTAGAGACAACTTGGTTGATGCTACTCTTCCTCTAACTTCAATTGCTTGTTGAAATTTTTCTTTTGAAATTTTATACCTAGATGCAATATGTGCTAAGTCATTAGCCACTTGATTTTCCAATCTTGGTATATGTCTAATGTTGATCACTTCAAATTTTTTCAACAAATGATTGGCTATTACAAAATACATGATAAGATTTTCTCTTATACATTTGTATTATTTCGTAACTTGCCTTATGACTAACTCTGAGTCTCCCATTATTTCGACTCGAGTTGCCCCTAATTCCAACAAGATTTCAAGGTCAACAATTAGAGCTTCGTACTCAGCCTCATTGTTCGAACAAGAACCTTTGATCTTGTACTTGAATGTTATTGGAATTTGATCTGGAGAGATAATTAGAACTCCTACTCCAGTTCCATCTTTATGACTGGAACCGTCGAAGTATAACTTCCAGGGTTCGATCTCCAAGTAGTTTAATGATTCTTCATTTATCGATCGGTCAACTATAAAGTCTGCTACCACTTGACCTTTTACAGCTTTGAGAGGCATAAAGGTTAAAGAATACTCAGTCAATGCAAGTGCCTATTTTCTAATTCGACTGTGCAAAATTGGTTTTGATAACATATATTTGAAAACATCAAAATGAGAAGAAACATAAACATCAACTGGTTTAATATATTTCTTGAGTTTTGTACATGAGAAGTAAAGACATGAACATAGTTTTCCAACTTCGCTATATCTAGTTTCTGCATCATTTAAAACTCTAATGAGGTAGTAGATGGGTATTTTGACAACATTTTCATCCTCTTGGGCTAACATACCCCCTAAAGTTTTATCAAATGCAGTTATGTACAATCTCATACTCCTATTTCTACGAGGAGGCATCAGAATAGGAGGTTTGATGAGGCATACTTTGATTTTGTCGAAGGCCTCTTATTTTTCTTGCCCCCATTCGAATACTCCTTTGTTGAGTCGCGGTAAGGGTGAGAAGGCTTGCGTTTTTCCACTTAAGTTGGATATAAATCTTCTCAAGAAATTTATCTTGCCAAGTAGAGATTGTAACTCCTTCTTGCTAGTAGGCACTTTCGCTTCCAAAATGACTTTGGTCTTGCTCTTGTTTATTTAGATTCCCTTTTTGTGGACCACAAAGCCTAAGAAATCCTCGGCCTTTACGCAGAAAGCACACTTTAAAGGATTCATCTTTAGACCATAGCTTCTCATCCTTTCAGAGGACTGTCGAAGGTGGTCTATGCGATTCTTCCCTGAAATATATTTGACAATAATATCGTCAATATAAATCTGCATAAAAGTTTCAATAAAATCATGGAAGATAGAATTCATTGCTCTTTGATATTTTCCCCCTGCATTTTTTAGGCCAAAAGGCATCACTACCCATTCATAAGTGCCTAAAGCCCCAGGGAATTGAAATGTTGTTTTCGACACATCTTCTTCAGCATTGAAGATCTGATTGTACCTAGAGTATCTGTTGTACCCCAAAATTTTCCCTCTCATTTATCAAGTTTTTTCTCATAAGATCTCCTTTGGTTCAAGACTGCACAAGGGTTGATCAGCTCAAGACACCTCCTTAAGCATTGATGACTGAAATTAGGGTTTGAGATTGCACAAGGATAATTGAACTTTTAATGCCTCATATTACTTTCATGGATCATTATGGACCCCCAAGATTGCTCATGTCAAGTTTCAACTCTTGGATCACATTTTTGCTCAGTCAATTGAGCAGTTGACCTAAAAACCAACTGTATTGGGGAAAAAGTCAACAGTGGTCAATTTACAGTCAAAATTCATAATTTTTGATCCATATCAAAATTGTGAACTCCTATATGTCATTTGATCAAGTTTGGACCACAATTCCTCAAGAAATTTGATCAGATCATCAAAAGGGCAAAATGGTCAAAATTAAGGTTTTGACTAAGAAAAGGAAATTTTTGAGCTAGCAAATGGTTAATTGGTTTGAGACATGATCACAAGGTTTCAATTGAATCATTTTGACCTAATGGCATGACTCAAAAAAATGCTCAAGGTCATTTGATTGATGGTTGATTTTCAGTCAACTGATCAAAGGTCAACTACACACTGAAATGTCAAACTTTGACTTTTTGGTCAAAATCAAGTGTCAAAGTTCACAATTCATCAAAACATGTCAAAATATGAAAATTGTTCATCAAGAAATAAAAAAGTTAAGATTTCATTTTGAAAATTCAAAGTTTCCAAACTTAGAAAATTTTCTAAGTGTTGAAAACTTCATGTTTTTTCACAACTTTGAGCCATTTTTTCATCATGATGCAAGATGATTCAAAAGAAACTTTCAACATGAAAGTTGTATATCTCAATGAGATCTAAAACATTGCTTTAAACAACTCCTAGAAATGCATGGATTTCAAGTTATGATTTTATGAATACATGTTCATGAAACTAAACACCTAGTGAAAATTTTACCCTAGTTTAGGCAGGATTTTGACCTAACTTCATGGAAATTTTTCACATAGTTCCAAGGGGAATTTACAAAAGTGATTCAAAGAGGGGTTGTAGAGTACATTACAAGCTTTCTAAAATTTCCAAGAACTCCTTGATATCATGTTTGATCAAGGAGAATCGAAGGCATGAAATTGGCATTTCATTCTTGAATTATAGGTCAATTTCATGATGAGCAAGAATTCAAATACATGTTTAGGATGCACATTTCAGGCCTCAAACTTGTTTGGCACTCCATAATTAATGTTTTGCACAGCTGATAGAGGCTTTAACTCAAGCATTCAATGCATTGCCCATGCTTATTTCCATTTTAGGAAGAAAGTGCACATTGCCATTTTGGAAAAGTAGCTTTATGCATAAAATCTGTTCTTGAGCTTTGCACTTGTTCTTTTCTGATCATACACGACCTATAACCCAAAAGAAATTTGTCTCAAGCCTCTAACAAGTCAGCCCATGCCTGTACTTTACCTTGAAACCATGTTTTCACTTTTCTTCAAAATCAAGTAACATAGCCATAACTTGTATTGTGTGTAATTCTGACCCTCTCAAGCCTCACATCCTTTTCCTTACTTATGTACAAGTCATTTGCATCAAAACACACGCATACACAAGCCCTCAAACTCCCTAGAACTCAGAACTGTAACACAAAACTCCATTCTTGTATAATCTTACCAAAAACTTGAAACTCACATCTCTCTCGTGCGTTTCCAAGCCTTTTGGTTCCTAAAGCTTCTAAACATCAAATACAACTCATCCATGACCCTGTTTCATAACTGTAACTCCATCTTCATCAAACATCATAACCAAAAACAGACTCTGCAAGTTAACTTCTCCAGAACTCTTCAGCCACTTTCAGCTTAAGCCAAGCATCACATTAGCTTCCTGGGAACTTGAGGAAGCTAACCCAATCACTAGGATTCATTGAAAGTTGCTCAAACTCAAAACACGATACCCTCTTGCAAGGTAAGTTTTCTGACATTTGAACTCTTCATATAGGCATCATTTGGTTTCCATTTGTGAAGATAAAATGTAGACATCATAGCCCTGAAACTAACCATGTCCTTAGAATTAATTTATGTTGCCTGAGTAGTGAGAATTTTAGAGTTGAATTTTCTGAAAAAATTAGGTCAGATTTGGTACCATTCAAAATTCATGCTCATCTTTGATTTATAGCTTTAGTTATTTATATGACTGAACTTGTGATGAAATTTGGAGCAAGTTTCATGTTTATACTTTTGCAAATGGTTGAGAGATGAAGAAGTTACAGGATTTGAATTCATGATTGGTTATGGGGCGAGGAAGAAGATGAAATCATTTTCAGGAACGTGTTTCAAATATATATTTATGGTTTGACATAAGTTAACAGATGTTTCACCACCTCAGTGGTTAAAGCGCACGCCTGTAACCAGAGAGACCTGGGTTTGAGCCCCAATGGTACCCTTTTGATTCTTTTTTTCATATTTTCTCTCTTTTTTTTGTTTGAAGGCAGGCGCTGGGCTCCCTTTTGTTGGGCCTGATATTTTGCTTATCTCATACTCCCTGTTTCACTTTCATACATCCTGACCCATTTTCTTTCTTTTATATTTTTATTTTTCTTTATTATTATTATTATTATTATTATTAATATTATTTTTATTATTACTAATAAAAATCCAAAAATATTTATATTTTAATATTTATATTTATTTAGTTTATTTTTCTTCATAAAACAAAAGAATAAAAAACATTTTTCTTAATAAATAAATTTCTTTCTTAATAATTAATATTTAGGTTTAGGTTTAACCATTATATTATTTTCTTGTAATTAAAATTAATCTATAACTTAGGTTTCTTTTAACTAATTAATATCCATATTATTATTATTATTATTAATTTAAACCCTTTTCATAAATAAAACCCAAAAAAATATTTTTAGTTAATTTCTTTTCTTATTTAGTTTAAGTTAACTTCATTTAATTTTCATTAATCATTTTTCTAAATTAGGTTTAGGTTAAAACCCCTTTCATAAAAAACCAAACAAAGATCATTTCTTTTTTTCATTTGCATTTGTACATTGTTATTTATTCAATTCTTGTACAATATTCAATATGGTTGTAATAATTATTTAGATTTAATTTTCTTGCAATTTCTCCATTTGTAAATTTGTACAACCCCTCCCCTAATGATGTAATAGCTTAGTATTTTTATTTTCTGCAATTTAATGCTTTATATATAATTGCTATTAAATTAGGGCTTGTATGGAAAGATTAAAACCAACAAATAGCAAACCCTAATCAAGACAAATCAAGCATGTAAACCAATACACTTGCATACATACACCCTTAGGGTAAATCCACTTTGTTGCCTTATAGAATAGCCATATTATTCATGTGATATATCTTAGCAAAAACAAGCAAAAATACAAGATCATAGTCCCTCGATGACGCTATCAAAGTTGCCTTTCAAAAATGATCTTAGTCCCTTAAAGAAAATGCTAAGTTGTCTTACAACATTGCTAATCATGGCTATACGATGACCCTTGCCCGTCCCTATTACATCCAAATATAGAGTTACTTACCAAATCAATGGTAAGATAACAATGTCAAAGGAAAGAGGAAATAAACATGAAAGACTTTTGAGTAGGTAGATTGTTCCTAGTTGCTTGCTCAATTTTAAACCAAAAAACATCCTTGCTATTTTCAAAACAAACACCAACACTTTCAAAACATCTTTCAAACTTGAAATAATTTTCAAAAGATCAGCACTTTGTATACATTCTTACAAACGAGAACTATTACAATGTTTTCCTAAACGATGGCGCCTTTTCAAAATATTTTCAAAAAACCACACAAAGCACATTTTCAAACAAAAGTAAGTGATCTAGAAAGCAACTAAGAGCCCGTAGATAACTACGGATGAAAAGGGTGCTAATACCTTCCCTTTTCATAATCTACCCCCCGAACTCAAGAAAACATCTCAAAGGTCTTTCCTGTTCTTTTCAGCCTTTCATTTTGGATAAAAGAAAAGTCGGTGGCGACTCTAATGGGGATAATTTTTAAAGTGGGGTTACCTTAGGGCTAGATCACATTTACTTGCTTTCATTGTTTGACTTGTATGCTTTACATTTTGGTTCTTTGTTTGAGTTTGAATCCTCTCCCCGGATTTGGGATACCTTATAGGTAAGTAGCAATACATTGTGGAAACTATGTGGGGTATACCAACATGGTCTAAGCAATAGCTACATTAGTGTGACATATTTGTGGGTACCGGTAGCCCTTGAGTAGTCAAGGAGAATACAGGGCCGCTGAGTGATGTCATGAAGCACTAACTAACTTCTAGAACTTTTACTTGACCAACTTGGCCATTAGGACGTAGTGAGATGCCCGGCTTTGGTGCAATCCGAAGTTGGTAGATACTCGATACTACACTCATTGAGGTTTAGTTTTTTGGGATATTTTAGTCGCCATTAAAGACGCTTGCGCTGAAACGATGCCATAGGAAACAAACCAGTGATATTGAGCTTCCTTAGAACCCAATTACTATTGCTAGGACAGGTTTGAGCCAACTAAACTTCAAGAGGGTACTTACCTATGAGACTCCATGCAAGCCTAAACCTAAGGACTTGTTTGTTTTGTTTGTGTATATATTTACTTGTAAATAACATCATAAACATCATAACATCATACTCATACTCACTAACCATTTCAATGATTTTTGGGATTTATCTTTGTTCTGTTTTGTAGGACATGGATTTTATTCACAGGAAAACCATTCAAGCCAATCTTGTAAGGATCCCTCCTCAACTTAAAGAGTTAGCATCAAGGGTTCCCGAAAATTTTCCATTTACCGAAAGACATGGTCGCCTCTTAAACTTGGTTACCTCCAACACTGATGAAGACATGATGAAGGTGCTCTTCCAGTTCTTTGATCCTCTACACCATTGCTTCACATTTTCTGATTATCAACTTGTGCCATATTTAGAAATTCTCCTAACTCTTGAGGACTCCTGTTCTCAATCAACTACCCTTCAACGGTACGGAAAGAAATCCAAAACCAGAAGAGATTGCTCAAGACCTACACTTGCAACCATCTGATGTCACAACTAATTGGGAAACAAAGAATGGTGTCAAAGGTTTCTTAGCCAAGTTATTGTTTGAGAAAGCTCAAAACTATTGGAACTTCTTGGACTTGCAAGCTTTTGAGGAAATTGTGGATCTCCTTGTCTATGAGATGGTTTTGGTTCCAAATCCTGACCAACTCATAGATGTAAACACCGTCAAAATCTTTATGTCTCGTAACCCGGTGCCTACTTTGTTAGGATACATCCTACATTCTTTTCACCCTCGCACTATGAGGAAAAGGGGTATTCTCATGTTTTGTACTCCTCTCTTGGAAGATGGTTTATTTAGTATCTTCCCCAATCTGTATTAAAGAACGAGCAAGGTTCAAAGTGGTCACATATGTTGATGACTCTCAAACATTCAGACATTCATTGGTGTTCCCGATCTATAGTGAATGTTACTTTCGTCGGCCGTTATGGAGAATTCCCTAATGTCCCCTTACTTGGCATTAGAGGAGGTATCACTTACAACCCCTGCTTGGCCTTACGACAATTTGGTTATGCCCGAAGGGATGGTCCCCATGAGATGCTTATTCAAGGGTTGGTATTTGACTACGAGAATGACGATCAAGGTTACCGCCAGAGGTTTATCCGAGCTTGGAGGATGTTGAACAAGGTGGATAGCAAGACATTGGGGCACAAGAATTCCATCCCTCCTGAGCCTTATCTCAAATGGGTACGAGCCCGTGCTCAAAGTCTTATGATGCCTTATCCCTCCATTCTCCCGGTTATCAAAGAGCCTGTTGTGGTAGGAGATGTCCCATACAATATCTTTCTTCCTGACATGCCCACCTCTCTCGAAGACTTGCAAAGGGATTGGATACAACTTAAGGGGGGAGCGAGACACTTTCGAATCCCAATTCTACGCTAGCAAGAAGAAAGTTCTGGAACTCACCAAGCAGCTTCATGACGAGCGAAGTCTGAACGCCTACATCGCACCAAAGAAGATGCGTTCAACTTTTTTATCTTATAATTTTTGTACTTTCTTTGTAAGCCCAAAGAGGCATGATGTACTCAAACTTTGATTTATTAATATAACGTGTGCTCCTTTTTGTCTAAAGCAAATTTAAATCTCTAATTTCCTTGAAATCATTGCATATGCATCTTCATTCATCATAACATAAGCATGTTTCTTACAACAGGCCTCCTCATCTTTCTACTATTTATTTCAGTGAGATGGACATGGAACAGACGGTAAAAGATCTCCATGCGCAGAATGCTCAGTTTCAACAAATGTTCTTGACTCTAGCCAAAGGACAAGAGGATTTGAAAACTTTTCTAATCGAAGAAAAGAAGAAGAAAGCAAAGAAATTAACCAGTGTTTTGAATCTAGGAAGAAGGTTCCTAGGGCCAGGCAGACAGACCCTAGACTTCGTAACATCATCAGGTGAAAAGGATAATCAAGAAGTGAAAAGCAAGGAAGTGACTGACCATCTAGAATCTGAAGAGGAAGAAGACGATGATTACTCTAAAGAGCAGTATCCTTCGGCTGACGATAGATACAAACATATGGAAGAATGCCTAAGTGCAATGGAGATTCAGAAAGTGCCCGGGCTGGACTTTGAAGAGCTGGGTTTGGTGTCTGGGATTGTTATTCCACCAAAGTTCAAGGCACTAGTGTTTTCTAAGTACAACGGGGTTTCATGTCCCAAGATGCACCTACAATCTTATGTGAGGAAGATACAGGCTCACACTGCTGACAGAGATTTGTGGGTCCACTTCTTTCAGGATAATCTATCCAAGACTCAGCTAGATTGGTTCTATCAACTGAAGAGGGCCAATATCCATATTTGGGAAGACCTTGCCGCTGCTTTTTATAAACAATATCAGTACAACACAGACCTTGCTCCCACCCGTACTCAACTCCATAGTATGGCTATGGGTTCAAGTGAAGGTTTCAAAGACTACGCTCAGAAGTGGAGGGACTTAGCAGGAAGATTCCAGCCTCCCCTATCTAACAGAGAGCTAGTGGACATGTTTCTGGGTACCCTGTCTGGTCCTTTCTTTAATCATCTAATTGGAAGCTCCTCAGCAGGCTTCACTGAATTAATCTTGACCGACGAAAGAGTGTAAGTTGGGATTAAGAGTGGGAAGATCCAAAAGGACGCATTCTCCAGTGCCATGAGAAAACCATTTATTGGGAAGAAAGAAGTTGGTGTTGTATACCCTCAAAGGAATAAGGACAAAATTGAACACCGTCCAACGGTAGGGGCCGTCATGATACCTAAGCCTGCACCTACTCAACAAAGGAACAACCATCCCAGAATAGAAAGACAGGTAAGACAGTTTACTCGGATAAATATTACGCTATCTCAAGTCCTGCCACATTTGTTGAAATCTAATCTGGTAACTTTGAAGGAAGCCCCGAAGAATCCCAACACCGCCTATCCTCATTACAATACTAATTCTCGTTGTGCTTACCATTCAGAAAGTCCAGGCCATGATACCAACAACTATTGGGCTTTGAAAAACAAGGTGCAAGACCTTCTCGAGGAAAAATAAATTGAATTTGATGCTGCTGAGATCCCAAATGTTATCACCGCTCCTATGCCCAAGCATGGTCGTGATGTTAACGCTGTTGAAGATGATGTGTTTGTTAGTGTTGTTGATGAATTTGTTACTCCTCTCTTGACGGTCAAGAGGAACCTGTTGAAGGACGATTTACTTTTGGGCTATGGCGAAGGCTGTCACCTCTGTTTATCCCTACCAACTGGTTTTCATTTATTGAAAGCAGGTGTCCAACGCCTGATGGATGACAAAGAGATTTTGTTTGAAAAGACTCCCGTTCCAACCATTTCTTACAAGGATGTTTCAATAGTAACATTTGTACCCAAAAATTTTCCCTCCCATTTATCAAATATTTTCTCACAAGATTTCCTTTGGTTCAAGACTGCACAAGGATTGATCAGCTCAAGACACCTCCTTAAGCACTGATGACAAAAATTAGGGTTTGAGATTGCACAAGGATATTTTGAACTTTCAATGCCTCATATGACTTTAATGGATCATTATGGACCCCCAAGATTACTCATGACAAGTTTCAAGCCTTGGATCACATTTTTGCTCAGTCAATTGAGCAATTAACCTAAAAATCAACTGTATTGGGAAAAGAGTCAATTGTGGCCAATTTACAGTCAAACTTCATAATTTTTTATCCACATCAACATTATAAACTCATGTGTATCATTTTATCAAGTTTGGACCATAATTCCTCAAGAAATTTGATCAAATCATCAAAAAGGGCAAAATGGTCAAAATTAGGGTTTTGACTGAGAAAGGGCAATTTCTGATTTTTGACCTAGCAAATGGTTAATTGGTTTGAGGGATAATCTCAAGAATTCAATTGCATCATTTTTACCTAATGGCATGACTCAAAACATTGTTCAAGATCATTGTATTGATAGTTGATTTTTCAGTCAACTAATTAAAAGTCAATTGTACATTGAAAAGTCAAACTTTGACTTTTTTGTCAAAATCAACTGTCAAAAATCACAGTTCATCAAAACATGTAAAAATATGAAACTTATTCATCAAGAAATCAAAAATTCAATATTTCATTTTGAAAAGTCAAAGTTTTCAAACTTCGAAATTTTCTAAGTGTTAAAAACTTCATGTTTTTTTCACAACTTTGAGCCAATTTTTCACCATAATGCAAGATGATTCAAGGGAAACTTTCAACATAAAAGTTATAGATCTCAATGAGATTTAAAACATTTATTTACACAACTTTTCCTAGAAATGCTTGAATTTTAAGTTATAAATTCATGAAATCATGGCATTTTTGAATAAAACACTTAGAGAAATTTTCAGTAGTTTTGGTCAGGTTTTTATCCTAACTTCTTGGCCAATTCTCATCAAGTTCCAGTTTGATTTAATAAAAGTGGTCAACATGGAAGTTGTAGAGGGTGTTTCAAGCTTTCCAAAACATCCAAGAGCATGAATTTATCATATTTGAGCTAGGAGATTTAAGGGCATGAAGTTGAGCATCCATTATTAAATTGCAAGTCATTTTAGTGAAGAACACATAACAAAACCCTTATGATTTGCTGCATAATCTTATGTTGCGGGCTTCCTTGCTTGAAAATCTCATCATAATTTAATGCTTACACCCACTCTTGAGCTATTACCCAAGTGTTTAAACCATTGTCCAAAAGATCTTTCCATTTATGGCATAAAGGCACCATTGTTGTTCTTGAAAAGCAAGCTTTTTGTACAAAGTTTGTCTTGAGCCCATACCTTGCTGGTTGCTGATTATACTCCACCATAAATCATGGGAAGTAGCTCCTCTATACCAGCAACTTTGGTACCTCATCTTGGGACTATGGAGTACTTGACATAGTTTGATATTTGTAATCCAACCAAACCATAACATGCTGTTTTGTAAACCTAATCAGCTCATATGCACAAACCCCTTGTCTATAAATAGAAGAAGCATTTGCAAGAGAGGGAGGTTAGAAAAAATAGAAAGAAAATCCATAAGTTTTGTTGATAAACCCTCAAAATCTCATATTCACAAAAGCCATAAAAGTCCATAAAGCTTCCATTTCTTGAGCTTTGAAATCCAAATCCTAGAACTCTACATATCTTGCAAGTTCTGCCCAAACATATAAGCATCTCACATATATCACCTAAAAGTTGTTCAAACTCAAGAACAAGCTTCTATAACACCTCTGTTTTTTCCAAGTTCAAGAACAGACACAACAACTCAAGCTCAGAGTATAAAAATCTAGCTCCAAGGTAAGTTTCTTGACTTTAATTCTTCATTTCAAGCATCATTAGTGATTCATTTTTGAAGACAAAATGTAGTAACCATTTCCCTTGAAGCTAACCTTTTGTTTGTCTTTCATTCTTTTCATTTATGTGTTGAGAACTAACCCATGTATGCAGCAAAACAATGTTGAAGTAAAAAACGACAGTATGATTCGACACATACCTATATGGGTCGATTCATCTTAGTGAAAAATGACAGTATGAGTTGACACATAGCTTTATAAGTCGATACATTCTGCTATACAGGCCCAAAACAGAAGGAAAAAAAGAGTGTATGAGTCGACACAAAGCACGTATTATTCGACACATGCAGTGTATGAGTCAACACATACCATTATGTATCGACTCATACTGAGTTGATTTGGCAATACAGGGACAAAGAAAGTTATGTGTCGATGCATAGGAGCTTGTGTCGACACATAATAGTTCAAAATGCAACTTTTCCTTCTTTTTACAATGTTTTCACATTTCCTTCATTGTTATTCGATATAGTTGTAATATTTAAGTTCACATTTCATCTCCATTTGTAAATTGTACCCCCATCCCCTAAACAATGTAATAGAGTAAGACTTTATTTTCTACAATTTAACGCTTACAAGATACAAATGTTAGTAACTAGGGTGTGTATGGCAAGATAAATATCAACCTTAGACAATCCTAATCAAAGACAAATCAAGCATGAAAATTAATACACTTGCACACATACACCCCTAGGGTAAATCCACTTGGTTGCCTTACAAAAATGGCCATATTATGCATGTGAGGTATCTTAACAAAAACAAGCAAAATGCAAGATCATAGTCCCTCGATGACGCTATCTATGTTGCCTTTCAAAATGATATTAGTCCCTAAATAAAAATGCTAAGATATCTTGCAACATTGCTAATCATGGTTATATGATAACCCACGCCCATCCCATTTACATCCAAAGATAGGGTTACTTACCAAATCAATGGTAAGATAACAATGTCAAAGGAAAGAGGAAATGAACATGAAAGACTTTTGAGTAGGTAGAATGTTCCTAGTTACTTGCTCAACTTCAAAACCAAAACACCCTTGCCATTTTCAAAACACCAACACTTTCAAAACAGCTTTCAAACTTGAAAACATTTTTAAAAGATCAACAACTTTGTATACATTCTTACGAACAAGAATCATTACAAAGTTTGCTAAACAATAGCCTCTTTACAAAATACTTTCAAAAACCACAAAGCACATTTTCAAACAAAAGCAAGTGATCTAGCAAGTAACTAAGAGCCCTTGGAAAACCATGGATGAAAAGGGTGCTAATACCTTCCCTTTTCATAATCTACCCCCCAAACTCAAGAAAACATCTCAAAGGTCTTTCCTGTGCTTTTTTCACCTTTCCTTTTGGATAAAAGAAAAGTCGGTGGCGACTCATGCTAACCGCAACATTTGCGATAAAACTTAAAACAACCAAGTCAGTTCTTCCACTATATCATAGAATTGGCGACTCATCTGGGGAAATTTTAAAAGTGGGGTTACCTTAGGGTTAGATCACATTTACTTGCTTTCATTGTTTGACTTGTATGCTTTGCATTATAGTTCTTTGTTTTGGTTTGAATCCTCTACCCGGATTTGGGATACCTTATAGGTAAGTAGCAATACGTTGTGGAAACTGTGCGGGGTATATCGAAATGGTCTAAGCAATAGCTACGTTAGTGTGACATATTTGTGGGTACCGGTAGCCCTTGAGTAGTCAAGGAGAATACTGGGCCGCTGAGTGATGTCTGAAGCACTAACTAACTTTTAGAACCTTTACCTGACCAACTTTTCCATTAGGACACAGTGAGATGACCGGCTTTGGTGCAGTCCGAAGTTGGTAGATACTCGATACTACACTCATTGAGTTTTGGTTTTTTGGGATATTTTGGTCGCCATTAAAGAGGCTTGTACTGAAACAATGCCCAAGGAAACAAACCAGTGATATTGAGCTCCTTAGAACCTGGTTACTATTACTAGGATAGGTTTGAGCCAACTAATCTTCAAGAGGGTACTTACCTATGAGACTCCATGCAAGCCTAAACCTGAGGACTTGTTTGCTTTGTTTGTATATATGTACTTGTACATAACATCATAAACATCATAATATCATACTCATATTCACTAACCATTTCAAGGATCTTGGGATTTATCTTTGTTCTATTTTGTAGGACATGGATTCTATTCGCAGGAAAACCATTCAAGTCAATCTTGTAAGGATCCCTTCCCAACTTAAAGAGCTAGCATCAAGAATTCCTGAAAACTCTCCATTTACCCAGAGACATGGTTGCCTACTAAACTTGGTCACCTCTAACACTGATGAGGACATGATGAAGGTGCTCTTCCATTTCTTTGATCCTCTTCACCATTGCTTCACATTTCCTGATTATCAACTTGTGCCAAATTTGTAAGAATTCTCCCAACTCTTAAGGATTCCCATTCTCAATCAAATACCTTTCAATGGTACATAAAGAGATCCAAAGCTAGAAGATATTGCTCAAGCTCTACACTTGCAACCATCTGATATCACAACTAATTGGGAAACAAGGAGTGGTGTCAAAGGTTTCTTAGCAAAGTTCTTGTTTGAGAAAACCCAAAACTGTTGGAAATCTTTAGACTTGCAAGATTTTGAGGAAATTGTTGCTCTCCTCATCTATGGGATGGTTTTTTTCCAAATCCTGACCAACTCATAGATGTAAACACCGTCAAAATGTTCATGTCTCGTAACCCAGTGCCTACTGTGCTAAGAGACATCCTACATTATTTTCACACTCGCACTATGAGGAAAAGAGGTATCCTTATGTGTTGTACTCCTCTCTTGGAAAGATGGTTTATTTCGAATCTTCCCCAATCTGTATTGAAGAACGAGCAAGGTTTAAGGTGGTCACATAGGTTGATAACGCTTAAACATTCAGACATTCATTGGTGTTCCCGATCTATAGAGAATGTTACTATTGTCGACCATTGTGGAGAATTCCCTAATGTCCCCTTACTTGGCATTAGAGGAGGTATCACCTACAACCCATGCTTATCCTTAAGACAATTTGGTTATTCCCGAAGGGATGGCCCACATGAGATGCTCATTCAAGGTTTGGTATTTAACTACGAGAACGGCGATCAAGGTCATCGCGATAGAATTATCCGAGCTTGGAGGATGTTGAACAAGGTATATAGCAAGACATCGGGGCATAATATTTTAATCCCTCTTGAGCCTTACCTCAAATCGGTACGAGCTCGTGCTCAAAGTCTCATAATGACTTATTCCTCCATTCTCCCGGTTATCATAGAGCCTGTTATGGAAGGAGATGTTCCATACATTATCCTGCATCCTGACATGCCCACCTCTCTTGAAGACTTACAAAGGGATTGGATACAAATTAAGGGGGAGCGAGACACTTTCGAAGCCCAATTCTACGCCAGTAAGAAGAAGGTTTTGGAACTCACTAAGAAACTTCATGAGGAGCGGAGCCTGAACGCCTACATCGCACCAAAAAGGATGCGTACAACTTTTCTATCTTAGAGTTTTTGTATTTCTTTGTAATCCCAAAAGAGGAATGATGTACTCAAGATTTGATTTATTAATATAACATGTGTTCCTTTTTGGTCTAAAGAAAATTTAAATATCCAATTTCATTGAAATCATTGCATATGCATCTACCATTCATCATAACATAAGCAGGTTTCCTATAACAAATCTCATAATCTTTCTACTGTTTATTTTAGTAAGATGGATCTCGAGCAGACAATAAAAGACCTCCAGGCGCAGAATGCTCAGTTTCAACAGATGTTCTTGACTCTAGCCAAAGGACAAGAGGATTTGAAAACTTTTCTGGTTGAAGAAAAGAAGAAGAAAGCAAAGAAAATAACCGGAGTTCTGAATATGGGAAGAAGGTTCCAAGGAAAAGCCAGACGGACCCTAGACTTTGCAATGTCATCTGGTGAAAAGGATAATCAAGAAGTGAAAGGCAAGGAAGCATTTGCCCAGCCAGAATCTGAAGAGGAAGAAGAAGAAGATTACTCTGAAGAGCAATATCCTCTGGCCGACGACAAATACAAACATCTGAAAGAACATCTAAGTGCAATGGAGATTTAGAAAGTGCCCGGGCTAGACTTTGAAGAGATGGGTTTAGTGTCTGGGATCGTTATTCCACCAAAATTCAAGGCACCAGTATTTGCTAGGTACGACAGGGTTTCGTCTCCCAAGATGCATCTCCGATCTTATGTGAGGAAGATACAACCTCACACCGCTGACAGAGATTTGTGGGTCCACTTCTTTCAAGACAGTCTATCTGGGACTCAGCTAGATTGGTTCTATCAACTGGAAAGGGAAAATGTCCATAATTGGGAAGACCTTGCCGCTGATTTCTATAAACAATATCAGTACAACGCAGATCTTGCTCTCACCCGTACTCAACTCCAGAGTATGGCTAGGGTTTCAAGTGAAGGTTTGAAGGACTATGCTCAGAAATGGAGGGACTTAGCAGGAAGAGTCCAGCCTCCCCTGTCTGAAAGAGAGCTAGTAGACATGTTTTTGGGTACCCTGTCTGGTCCTTTCTTCAATCATCTAATTGGAAGCCTTCAGCAGGCTTCACCGAATTGATTTTGACCGGGGAAAGAGTGGAAGCTGGGATTAAGAGTGGAAAGATCCAAAAAGACACATCCTCTGCTGGTGTAAGAAAACCATTTATTGGGAAGAAAGAAGTTGGTGCTATGTATCCTCAAAGAAATCAAGAAAGAACTGAACACCATCCAATGGTGGGGGCTGTCATAATCCCCAAGCCCGCACCCGCTCAACAAAGAAGCAACCAACCTAGAACAAAAAGACCAGTAAGACAATTTACCCGGATTAATATGACACTATCTCAAGTCCTACCACATTTGTTGAGATCTAATCTGGTAACTTTGAAAGAAGCTCCGAAGAATCCTAACACAACCTCTCCTCATTACCATCCTAATGCTCGTTGCGCTTACCATTTAGAAAGTCCAGGCCATGACACCAACATCTGTTGGGCTTTGAAAAACAAGGTGCAAGACCTTCTTGAAGTAAAAGAAATTGAATTTGATGCTCCTGAGATCCCATATGTTATTACCGCTCCTATTCCCAAACATGGTTGTGATGTTAACTCTATTGAAGATGATATGTTTATTACTACTATTGACTAACTTGTTACTCCTCTCCTGACTATCAAGAGGAACCTGTTGAAGGCCGGTTTATTTCTGGGATGTGGCGAAGGCTGCCCCCTCTGTTTATCCCTACCAACTGGATGTCATTTGTTGAAAGCAAGTGTTCAACGCCTAATGGATGACAAAGAGATTTTGTTTGAAAAGACTCCCATTCCAACCATTTCTTACAATGATGTTTCAATAGTAACAATTTCCGCCAATCCTTCTAGGGTCTCCACCAAAAGACCCGTTAGAATTACATCAATTCCTAAAGTAGCTCCACTGATAATTACTATGCCTGGACCAATCCCGTACTCATCAGATAAAACTGTCCCATGGAACTATGGGGGCAACGTCTACTATCACGGCGTCAAGCAAGATTGGCTGGCTGATGAAGACTTGATTTTTGAAAAGGCTGACCCCGACATCAGCAACATTGCAGGAACCAACAAGATAACCCGAAGTGGCAGAGTATTCTCTCCCGAGATTACTCCTTCGAAGAATATTACTGATCCTGTGATCATCCCTGTTTCTATTCCTGTTGACACTACTACTACAATCCCTATGGTTACCCTTACTGACACTTCTACCACCGAGTCAACTGAGACTCGGGGCAAAGGCATTATGGTTGAGCGTGTCGGGATGAAGGCGCAATCAGTATCTATCACTGAGGCCTCCCAAAAGGAGATGGAAGAAATTTTTGAAATTATAAAAAGAAGCGACTAAAACATAGTCGAACAACTAGGGAAAACTCCGTCAAAGGTTTCCATGTTGGCTTTATTTTTATGCTCTGAAGCTCATGCGAAGGCCTTGGTGAAATTTCTTAAAACTGCCCATGTACCACAAGAAACCTCTGTTGATCAGTTCCAAGACTGTGTAGCCAGCTTGACCATTAACAATGGTTTAAGCTTTTCTGATGCTGACTTGATGCCTAGAGGGAGGAAACATAACGAGGCATTGCATGTTTCTGTTGAATGCAGGGCACAACTTTGGCCCATGTCTTGGTTGATAACGATTCATATTTGAATGTGATGCCTAAGAAAGCTTTGGAAAGACTCGACTGTGAAGGTTTAACCTTAAAACCCAGCAACATAGTGGTAAGGGCCTTCGACGGTTCAAAGAGAATGGTGCATGGGGAGGTGGACATCCCCATAAAAGTTGGAACCCAAACCTTTGATTCAACTTTTTACGTGATGGACATGAACCCTTCCTACTCCTGCTTATTGGGCCGACCATGGATTCACAACGCTGGTGCCGTTACCTCTACATTACATCAAATGCTAAAATACCCGACCAAGGGGAAAATCATTATTGTCCATCGAGAAGAGGAATATATGGTCAGTCACTTGAACTCCTTCAGATACGTGGAATTGGATGGTGAATTCATTGAAACTTCGTTTCAGCGTTTCGAGGAAGTTCCACAAACCGTGGCAGTAACCAAGATTGTTTCCCAAGTCCTGAAGATTACAAGACCTCCGCTAAAGATGTCTTCTCTGAAGGATGCCAGAGCCGTGACTGAAGAAGGTGGGTGTACTATTTGGGGCCAGCTCCCGGATATCCCATACAAATATGACAAATTTGGTTTGGGTATCACTTTAGGAGCCCAGAAAGTTGTATGCCGTGCTCGTGTTGGGGGACCACCCTTGAAGATCAGTAACCACAGAGTCAACGCAGTGGAGGATGATGAGGACAACTACGACCTGGAGGAATGGATTTTCCCAACTGTCAATGGAGGACTCAGCAACTGGCAAGCTAAAGATTTTGTCCCAATTACTTTTATCCAACAGTAATTGTCCTTAAATATTTTGTCAGACCTGTAATAATTAAACAATTCAGACTTTTGAAACCTTGTGTCTTACCCGAGGCACAACGGTCCATTTGTAAGGGTTGTTACCTCATTTTCATATGTCATCAATGAATCATGGACATTTTTGCATACAAACTTTGTACTCTTTGTATTTTTTTTACATTTTTATTTCTTTCAAAGATATCTATACTCTTACACACACTCACATTCAAAATGCAGATCTACATCCATTCGGGATCCCATGGGTAACGATTATGCTATGGCCTTGTGTGACTCTGAAAATCTAATCTACTAAGCCGAAGACGAAGGTGAGGAATATTGTGAAGTTCCAGGGGAACTAGCAGGTTACTACAACAAGAAGAGAGGACCATACGAGCCCACGAAGAACCAGTGGACACAATTAACCTAGGTACCGAAGAGGACAAGAAAGAAATCAAAGTGGGTGCCAATCTAGAACCCAGTGTCAAGAAGCGTCTGACTCAATTGCTACATGATTATGTTGAGGTCTTTGCCTGGATGTACGAAGACATGCCAGGATTGGATGCTGATATCATGGTCCATAGTCTACCAACAAAAGAAGACTGCCCTCCGGTAAAGCAGAAAGTCCGTCGTATGTGACAAGACATGTAAGAGAAGATCAAAGCAGAAGTCATGAAGCAATACAATTCGGGATTCTTAGTCGTTACCTCCTATCCACAATGGGTCTCCAATGTTGTTCCCGTGCCTAAAAAGGACGGAAAAATACGCATGTGCGTGGACTACAGAGATTTGAATAAGGCAAGCCCTAAGGATGATTTCCCACTTCCCCACATTGATATTTTGGTCGACAATACCGTGCAGCATAAAGTGTTATCATTTATGGATGGTTTCTCAAACTACAACCAGATCAAAATGGCGCCTGAGGATATGGAGAAAACGATCTTTGTCACACAGTGGGGCACATTCTATTACAAGGTTATGCCATTCAGGTTGAAGAATGCTGGGGCAACCTATCAACGTGCCATGGTAGCTTTATTTCACGATATGATACATCACAAAATAGAGGTCTATGTGGAAGACATGATAGCCAGATCTCAACCTGAAGAGGAACATCTTGACCATTTAAAGAAACTGTTTAAGAGGTTAAAGAAATACAAGCTGAGGTTGAATCCGAATAAATGCGCATTTGGGGCGAGGTCCGGTAAACTCCTAGGCTTTGTCGTCAGCGGTAAAGGTATCAAAGTGGATCCTGCCAAGGTGAAAGCAATAGAAGAAATGCCTTCTCCTCGCACCGAGAAGGAAGTCAGAGGATTTTTGGGACGGTTAAACTACATTGCCAGATTCATTTCTCACCTGACAGCTACTTGTGAACCAATCTTCAAATTACTGAAGAAAGATCAAGTAGTCAATTGGAATGATGAGTGCCAAACTGCCTTCGACAAGATCAAAGAGTACCTGCAAGAGCCTCCTGTTTTGATGCTTCCAGTTGAAGGAATACCCTTGATCATGTATCTAACTATTTTGGAAAATTCAATGGGGTGCGTACTGGGGCAGCATGACGAGTCTGGCCGAAAAGAGCATGTTATTTATTACCTGAGAAAAAAGTTTACCGACTGTGAAACAAGATATTCACTGCTTGAGAAAACTTAATGCGCTCTGGCATGGGCTGCTCGCTGGCTAAGACAGTATATGCTGACCCATACTACCTTATTGATATCCAAGATGGATCCAATAAAATACATATTCGAGAAGCCTGCCCTCTCTGGGAGAATAGCGAGATGGTATATGATCCTGACGGAATATGACATTCAGTACACTACCCAGAAAGAAATAAAGGGAAGTGTGCTAGTCGATCACCTTGCTCATCAAGCTATGGGTGACTACCAGTCCATGAAGTTCGAATTCCTAGATGAAGACATCATGGTGGTAAACAACTGTGAGGAACTTAGACCATATGACGGACCTGAACAAGGATCCCGATGGACCCTGGTTTTTGATGGGGCATCTAACGCACTCGTCAATGGCATTGGTGTTGTACTCATATCCCCTGAAGGATGTCACACTCCCTTCATTGCAAGACTCTGCTTCAACTGTACAAATAACATGGCAGAATACAAAGCGTGCATTTTTTGTCTCAAAGATGCCATAGATTTGGGGATCAAACTCTTAAGTGTATTCGGAGATTCAGCCTTAGTCATCAGCCAAATCAAAGGAGAATGGGACACGAAGCACCCTAACCTTATCCCCTACAAAGTACATATGTTTACATTAATCCCATATTTTGAGAAGATTACCTTCAATCACTTCCCGCGAGAAGAAAATCAACTAGCCGGAGCGCTAGCCACAATGTCATCCATGTTTAAACTCAAATGGGATAACGAGGCTCCCCAGATCACCATTGAACAGATGGATGAACCAACTTACTGTCACAGGATCGATACTGAAGAAGTGGTGGACTAGCCTTGGCTCCATGAAGTTAAGAGGTATCTCGAGGCTCAAGAGTATCTGGAAGGAGCTTCATTCAATGATAAGAAGTTCTTGAGAAGATTCTCTGCTAAGTTCTTCATCAGTAATTGCATTATCAACAAGCGCAACCATGACTCTGTTTTGCTTCATTGCGTAGACAAGGTTGAGGTAGAAACAATCATGGATGATCTACATGAAGGCACTTTTGGCACCCATTCTAGTGGGCATACGATGGAAAAGAAGATCCTACAGGCAGGTTATTACTGGTCTACCATGGAAGCAGATTGCTATCAACATTCACGAACTTGTCATAAGTGTCACATCTATGCTGACAAAGTGCATGTACCTCCAGTTCCTCTGAATATCCTGACTGCTCCTTGGCTATTCGTAATGTGGGGCCTCGATATGATTGGAGAAATCAAGCCCACGGCCTGTAATGGACACCGCTTTATCTTGGTGGCCATTGACTACTTCACAAAGTGGGTTGAGGCGGCTTCTTTCGCTTCTGTTACCAAGAATGTTGTCACCCGGTTCATCAAATAGAATCTCATCTGTCGGTACAGTATCCCAGAGAGGATCATCACAGACAATGGTATAAATATCAATAATACTATGATCACCGCACTGTGCGTGCAAATCAAGATTCAGCACCATAATTCTTCCCCTTACCGGCCAAAGATGAATGGCGTTGTCGAAGCCGTAAATAAAAACATCAAAAAGATCATACAAAAGATGACAGTCACATACAAGGACTGACATGAGATGCTGCCATTCGCTCTCCACAGTTACCGTACCATGGCGTGCACATCAACCGGGGAAACACCTTACTCTTTGGTATACGGCATGGAAGCTGTCTTGCCTATTGAGGTCCAGATCCCTTCTCTGAGAATAATGAAGGATGCAGGGCTGAATGAAGAAGATTGGATCCAAACTCGACTTGATCAACTGAACTTGATTGATGAGAAAAGGCTTACTGCTGTCTGTCATGGTCAGATGTATCAAAAACGGATGATTAAGGCTTTCAACAAAAAGGTCAGACGCCAAGTGTATCAAGTCGGGGATCTGGTGATCAAGCACATCATACTGCCGCAAGGTGATCCCAAGGACAAATGGACTCCTACATATGAAGGACCGTTTGTGATCAAAAGCATATTCTCTATTGGAGCAATGATCTTAACCACTATGGATGGCGACGACCTGCCGCATCCTGTGAACGCGGACATAGTCAAAAGATACTACGTATAAGAGACCCGCTAGGTTGACACACCTAGGCAAAATAAGGGCATCCCGGCGAACCAAAAAGGTTCGGGCAAAAATTAGGGTTAAAACAAAAAAAAATTGTACACCTGGCAAGTTGAAAACCCGAAAGGGCGACTTGGGCAAAAAAAGGTATCCCGGTGGACTGAAAACCCGAAAGGGGGGTCCAGGAAAAATTTAGGGAATTAAAGCGTATGACTATGTCCCGTTTGGATCACCTTACAGATAACCTTTGGCTTCGACTGACAAACTCAGCAGTTCTGATCAATCCAATCAACTTCGGACAAGGCAACAAATGGACAAGACGCTTAGAGACAAGAAGGCTATAGCAGAATGGGAACCCCATGGGATTATTGCACATAGCTATCTTTTCTTTGTATCAAATTTTCATTTTTTATGACAATATTCCCTTACTAGAATGTTCGTCTTATTGTACAAAAAATACTTATTCAAGTTAATACAAAGATACCCCTTTGAAAGTGCAAAACTATCTGTTTTTTCTTTATTTCTGTGTTTTGTTTACAAAAACGTCCAATGATTTATTTTTGAACATATGCATTTGAACGTAACTACTGTTTACAAATGAACAAAAATAGAAAGACAATCACTAATGGATTTAAGAAATAGGATAATATCTTTAGACTATAAAATCCCCCACAGTGCGCAGCTTAATGATATCAAGCTCTCTCACATCCCTGGCCGAAAAAAACTTCCAGTTTATCACTCCCCAGTAGAAGTCGCCCAATTTCTCAGGATTCCCTAATAGGATTTCACAAGAAATACACGACGTTTCCCTTACAACAGAGTTTATTTCTCTACCAAATAGAAGCTCATCAACTCATCAATACTTCAAAACATGAAGACTTACACTCCACGTCCCCAACAACAGTCAGGGATTTATTTTCCTTGATCCAACAATATTGCAGCAGCATAGCTTACACGCCCATACATCGCATCCATACGTCATAACATTGACAACACGAATACATGCAACATAATCTCATTCTTTCTTTTTTTGAGAACATCATTGTACAATGCATTTCATACATCATGATATTGCATACAACTAATCTTTCAGGAAAGATCAGTCAGGAGATGGCTATCATCAATAATTTGCAAAAGGTCAGAGATTGATACTTGAAACAAGCCAGGACAATCATCTACACGACCAGCTGAAGCAGTCCTGCACGGGTTTCTTCTCATTAAGATTTCGGATACAGTTCAGATACACTCCAAATATGGACGCCATTCTGATACTCATTCAGTTTCAGCTTTCAGATACAGTTCAGATATGCTCCAGATACGGACGCCCTTCTGATACTCATTCAAATTCAGCTTTCAGATACAGTTCAGATATGCTCTAGATACGAACGCCATTCTGATACTCATTCAAATTCAGCTTTCAGATACAGTTCAGATACGCTCCAGATGCGGACGCCATTCTGATACTCATTCAGTTTCAGCTTTCAGATACAGTTCAGATACGCTCCAAATACGGACGCCATTCTGATGCTCATTCAGTTTCAACTTTCAGATACGAGTCAAATACAATTCATTTATGGATATTATTCTGGTACTCAACCCAACACATCCACTATTTCAGTATAAATCAACCAGAGATTTATTTTGACACTTCTTCCATTCCTGCCAACATATTTTTAATGGCATCTGTAAGACCATCTCCAACAACTTTCCATTACTCTCCAAATGGCATCTTTAAGCCCATTCCCTACACCATCAACCATCACATCCCCGAGTGCAAATTTCTAGGCACTCTAGTGTCCAATCATCTTCCACCTTCAAGTCACGAATGGCAAATCCGCAAATCTAACTCTTCAGGTTTAAGAAGATTGAACAGGGGAAGTTGTTGTACCCCAAAATTTTCCCTCTCGTCTATCAAATATTTTCTCACAAGATTTCCTTTGGTTCAAGACTGCACAAGGATTGATCAGCTCAAGAGACCTCCTTAAGCAGTGATGACTAAAATTAGGGTTTGAGATTGCACAAGGATATTTTAAACTTTCAATGCCTCATATGACTTTCATGGATCATTGTGGACCCCCAAGATTACTCATGACAAGTTTCAAGCTTTGGGTCACATTTTTGCTCAATCAATTGAGGAGCTGACCTAAAAATCAGTTGTATTGAGGAAAAAGTCAACTGTGGCCAATTTATAGTCAAACTTCATAGTTTTTGATCCACATAAACATTATAAAATCATATGTATCATTTGATCCAGTTTGGACCAAAATCCTCAAGAAATTTGATCAAATCATCAAAAGGGCAAAATGGTCAAAATTAGGGTTTTGACTGAGAAAGGGAAATTTTTGATTTTTGACCTAGCAAATGGTTAATTAGTTTGAGGCATAATCTTAAGAGTTCAATTGCATCATTTTCACCTAATGGCATGACTCAAAACATTGCTCAAGATCATTGGATTGATAGTTGATTTTCAATTAACTGATCAAAAGTCAACTGTATACTGAAAAGTCAAACTTTAACTTTTTGGTCAAAATCAAGTGTCAAAAATCACAGTTCATCAAAACATGTCAAATTATGAAACTTATTCATCAAGAAATCAAAAAGTCAAGATTTCATTTTGAAAAGTCAAAATTTTCAAACTTAGAAATTTTTCTAAGTGTTAAAAACTTCATGTTTTTTCATAACTTTGAGCCAATTTTTCACTATAATGCAAGATGATTCAAGGGAAACTTTAAATATGAAAGTTATAGATCTCAATGAGATCTAAAACATTGGTTTACACAACTTTTCCTAGAAATTCTTGGATTTTAAGTTATAAATTCATGAAATCATGGCATTTTTGAATAAAATACTTAGAGAAATTTTCAGCAGTTTTGGTCAGGTTTTTATCCCAACTTCTTGGCCAATTTTCATCAAGTTCCAATTTGATTTAACAAAAGTGGTAAACATGGAAGTTGTAGAGGGTGTTTCAATATTTCCAAAACATCTAAGAGCATGCATTTATCATATTTGAGCTAGGAGATTCGAGGGCATGAAGTTGAGCATCCATTATAGAATTGCAAGTCATTTTAGTGAAGAACACATAACAAAACCCTTATAATTTGCTGCATAATCTTATGTTGCAGGCTTCCTTGCTTTCAAATATCATCATAATTTAATTCTTACACCCACTCTTGAGCTATTACCCAAGTGTTTAAACCATTGTCCAAAAGATCTTTCCATTTATGGCATAAAGGCACCATTGTTATTCTTGAAAAGCAAGCTTTTTGTACAAAGTTTATCTTGAGCCCATACCTTGCTGGTTGTTGATTATACTCCACCATAAATCATGGGAAGTAGATCCTCTATACCAACAACTTTGGTACTTCATCTTGGTACTATGGAGTACTTGACATAGTTTGATCTTTGTAATCCAACCAAACCATAACATGCTGTTTTATAAACCTAATAAGCTCATATGCACAAATCCATTGCCTATAAATAGAAGAATCATTTGCAAGAGAGGGAGGTTAGAAAAAAATAGAAAGAAAAGTCAGAAGTTTTGTTGATAAACCCTCAAAATCTCATATTCACAAAAGCCATAAAAGTCAATAAAGTTTCCATTTCTTGAGCTTTGAAATCCAAATCCTAGAACTCTACATATCTTGCAAGTTTTGCCCAAACATCTAAGCATCTCACATATATCACCTAGAAGTTGTTCAAACTCAAGAACAAGCTTCTATAACACCTCTGGTTTTTCCAAGTTCAAGAACAGTCAAGACAATAACTCAAGCTCAGAGTATAAAAATCCAGCTCCAAGGTAAGTTTCTTGACTTTAATTCTTCATTTCAAGATCATTAGTGATTCATTTTTGAAGACAAAATGTAGTAACAATTGCCCTTGAAGCTAACCTTTTGTTTATCTTCCATTCTTTTCATTTATGTGTTGAGAACTAACCCATGTATGCAGCAAAACAATGTTGAAGTAAAAAACGACAATATGAGTCGATACATACCTATATGGGTCGATTCATCTTAGTGAAAAATGACAGTATGAGTTGACACATAGCCCTATGAGTCGATACATACTGCTATACATGCCCAAAACAAAAGGAAAAAAGAGTGAATGAGTCGACACAAAGCACGTATAAGTCGACACATACCATTATGTATCGACTCATACTGAGTAAATTTGGAAATACAGTGGCAAGGAAAGTTATGTGTCGATGCATAGGAGCTTGTGTCGACACATAATAGTTCAAAATGCAATTTTTCCTTCTTTTTACACTATTTTCACATTTCCTTCATTGTTATTTGATATGGTTGTAATATTTAAGTTCCTATTTCATCCCCATCTGTAAATTGTACCCCCATCCCCTAAACAATGTAATAGCGTAAGACTTTATTTTCCGCAATTTAACGCTTTCAAGATACAAATGTTAGTAACTAGGGCGTGTATGGCAAGATAAAAGTCAGTCTTAGACAATCCTAATCAAAGACAAATCAAGCATGAAAATTAATACACTTGCACATATACACCCCTAGGGTAAATCCACTTGGTTGCCTTACAAAAATGGCCATATTATGCATGTGAGGTATCTTAGCAAAAATAAGCAAAATGCAAGATCATAGTCCCTCGATGACGCTATCTATGTTGCCTTTCAAAATGATCTTAGTCCCTAAAGAAAAATTCTAAGATATCTTGCAACGTTGCTAATCATGGTTATACGATGACCCACACCCGTTCCTTTTACATCCAAAGATAGAGTTACTTACCAAATCAATGCTAAGATAACAATGTCAAAGGAAAGAGGAAATGAACATGAAAGACTTTTGAGTAGGTAGAATGTTCCTAGTTACTTGCTCAACTTCAAAACCAAAACATCCTTGCTATTTTCAAAACACAAACACTTTCAAAACAACTTTCAAACTTGAAAACATTTTTAAAAGATCAACACCTTTGTATACATTCTTATGAACAAGAATCATTACAAAGTTTGCCTAAACAATGGTCTCTTTACAAAATACTTTCAAAAACCACAAAGCACATTTTCAAACAAAAGCAAGTGATCTAGCAAGTAACTAATAGCCCATGGAAAACCATGGATGAAAAGGGTGCTAATACCTTCCCTTTTCATAATCTACCCCCCGAACTCAAGAAAACATCTCAAAGGTCTTTCATGTGCTTTTTTCACTTTTCCTTTTGGATAAAATAAAAGTCGGTGGCGACTCTTGCTAACCGCAACATTTGCGATAAAACGCAAAACAACCAAATCAGTTCTCCCATTGTATCACAGTAACCATTTCCTTCTATCCTTCCAGGGTCTCCACTAAAAGACTCGTTAGGATTACATCAGTTCCTAAGGTGACTCCACTGATAATTACTATGCCAGGGCCGATCCCGTACTCCTAAGATAAAACTATCCCCTGGAACTATGGGGGCGACATCTACTATCACGGCATCAAGCAGGATTGGCTGGCTGATGAAGACTCGATTTTTGAGAAGGCTGGCCCCGATATCAACAACATTGTGGGAACCAGCAAAATAACCCGAAGTGGAAGAGTATTCTTCCCTGAGATTGCTCCTCCGAAAACTGTTACCGGTCCTGTGATCATCCCTGATATTGTTCCTGTTGGCACTACTATTACAGTCCCTATGGTTACCCCTACTGACACCCCTACCGCCGAGTCGACCGAGACTCGGGGCAAAGTCATTTTGGTTGAGCCTGTCTGGATGAAGGCGCAATTAATATTTATCCCAGAAGCCTCCAAGAAGGAGATGGAAGAAATTTTGAAAATTATAAAAAGAAGCGACAACAATGTAGTCGAACAGCTAGGAAAGACTCTTTCGAAGATCTCTATGTTGAATTTACTATTATGCTCCGAGGCTCATGCGAAGGCCTTGGTGAAATTTCTTAAAACTACCCATGTGCCACAGGAAACCTCTGATGACCAATTCAAAGACTGTGTGGCCAATTTGACCGCTGATAATGGTTTGGGCTTTTCTGATGCTGATCTTATACCTAGAGAGAGGAAACACAACAAGGCGTTGCATGTCTCTGACGAGTGCAGGGGCACCACTTTGGCCCATGTTCTGGTTGATACTGGTTCATCTTTGAATGTGATACCTAAGAAGGCTCTTGATAGACTAGACTGTGAAGGTATGACCTTAAAACCCAACAACATAGTGGTAAGGGACTTCGACGGTTCAAAGAGAATGGTGCATGGGGAGGTGGACATCCCCATTATAGTTGGAACTCAAACCTTTGATTCAACTTTCTATGTAAGGGAAATTCGCCCTTCCTATTCCTGTTTATTAGGCCTACCTTAGATTCATGACGCTGGTGCCGTCACATCTACATTACATCAAATGCTAAAATACCCAACCAAAGGGAAAATCATCACTGTTCATGGAGAGGAGGAATATATGGTCAGTCATCTGAATTCCTTCAGATACGTGGAGATGGATGGTGAATTCATTGAAACTTCATTTCATCATTTTGAGGAAGCCCCACAAACAGTGGCAACAACCAAGACTATTTCCCAAATCCCAAAGATTACAAGACCTCCGCTAAAGATGTCTTCACTAAAAGATGCCAAGGCAGTAGTCGAAGAAGGTGGGTGTACTATTTGGGGCCAACTCCCTGATATCCCTTAAAATCTGAAAAATTTAGTTTTGGTTTCACTTCAGGAGGCCAGAAAGCTGTTCGTCGTGCTCGTGTCGAGGGACCACCTTTGCAGATCAGCAACCATGGAGTCAACCCAGTGGAGTATAGTGATGATAGTTATGACCTAGAAGATTGTATTTTCCCAACTATCAACGGAGGACTAAGCAACTGGGAAGCCAAAGAATTTGTCCCTATTACTTTTATCCAACAATAATTGTCTTTAAATTTTTTTCGGACTTGTAATAATTAAACAATTCAGACTTTTAAAACCTTGTGTCTTACTCGAGGCACAACGGTCCATTTGTAAGGGTTGTTACTTCATTTTCATATGTCATCAATGAATCATGGATGTTTTTGCATGCAAACTTTATGTTCTTTGTATTTCTTTTTATACATTTTTATTTTTTTCAAAAAAATAGTTATGCTCTTACACACACTCACATATCAAAATGCAGATCTACAGCCACTCAGGATCCCATGGGTAACGATTCTGCTATGGCCTTTTGTGACTTTGAAAATTTGACCTACCAAGTCGAAGACGAAGGTGAGGAAGATTGTGAAGTGCTAGGGGAACTAGTCAGGTTACTACAACAGGAAGAAAGGACCATACAACCCCACGAAGAACCAGTGGACACAGTTAACTTAGGTACCAAAGAGCACAAGAAAGAAGTCAAGGTGGGTGCCAATCTGGAACCTAGTGTCAAGAAGCTCTTAACTTAGTTACTACATGACTAGGTTGAGGTATTTTCCTGGTCATACAAAGACATACCTGGACTTGAAGTTGATATCGTGGTCCATTTTCTACCGACAAAAGAAGACTGCCCTTCGGTAAAACAGAAATTTCGTCGCATACGGCCAGACATGTCAGAAAAGATCAAGACTGAAGTCATGAAACAATTCAACACCAGATTCTTAGCCGTCACATCCTATCCACAATGGGTCTCCAATGTTGTTCCAGTGCCAAACAAGGACGACAAAGTACGCATGTGTGTGGATTTCCGAGATTTGAATAGGGCAAGCCCTAAGGATGACTTCCCGCTTCCTCTCATCGATATTCTGGTTGACAATACCGCGCAGCATAAAGTGTTCTCATTCATGGATGGTTTCTCAGGCTACAACCAAATCAAAATGGCACTTGAGGACATGGAGAAAACGACCTTCGCCACACAGTGGGGCACTTTCTGTAACAAGGTTATGCCATTCGGGTTAAAGAACGTTGGGGCAACTTATCAACGCGCCATGGTAGCTCTATTTCATGACATGATCCATCACGAAATAGAGGTCTATGTGGATGACATGATAGCCATATCTCAAACTGAAGAGGAACGTGTTGACCATCTGCAGAAACTTTTGAAAGGCTAAATAAATACAAGTTAAGGTTGAACCCTAATAAATGCACATTTGGGGTGAGGTCCGGTAAACTCCTAGGCTTCATCGTCAGCGGTAAAGGTATCAAAGTTGACCCTGCCAAGGTGAAAGAAATACAAGAAATGCCTGCTCCTCGCACCGAGAAGGAAGTCAGAGGATTCTTATGATGGCTTAACTACATCGCCAAATTCATTTCTCACTTAACCGCTACCTGTGAACCAATCTTCAAATTACTGAAGAAAGATCAAGTAGTCAAATGGAATGATGAATGCCAAGCTGCCTTCGACAAGATCAAGGAGTACCTTCAAGAGCCTCATGTTTTGATGCCTTCAGTCAAGGGAATACCTTTAATCATGTATCTAAGTGTCTTGGAAAATTCAATGGGGTGTGTGCTGGGGCAGCATGACGAGTCTGGCCGAAAAGAGCATGCTATATACTACCTGAGCAAAAAATTTACCGACTGTGAAACAAGATATTCACGGCTCGAGAAAACTTGCCGCGCTCTGGCATGGGCTGCTCGCCGGCTAAGACAGTCTATGCTAACCCATACTACCTTATTGATATCCAAGATGGATCCAATTAAATACATATTCGAGAAGCCTTCCCTCTCTGAGAGAATAGCAAGATGGCAGATGATCCTGACTGAATACGATATTCAGTACCCTACCCAAAAAGTAATAAAGGGAAGTGTACTAGTCGATCACCTTTCTCATCAGGCTATGGATGACTATCAGTCCATGAGATTCGAGTTCCCAGATGAAGACATCATGTCGGTAAGCAATTTTGAAGAACTCAGACCATATGAAGGACCTGAACAAGGATCCCGATGGACTTTGGTTTTTGACGGAGCCTCCAATGCACTCGGCAATGGCATAGGTGCTGTAATCATATCCCCCGAAGGATGTCATACTCACTTCACTGCAAGACTTTGTTTCAACTGTACTAATAATATGGCAGAATACGAAGCGTGTATTTTTGGTCTCAAAGCTGCCATAGATTTGGGAATCAAATCTTTAAGTGTATTTGGAGATTCAGCCTTAGTCATCAGTCAGATCAAAGGAGAATGGGACATGAAGCACCCTAATCTCATCCCCTACAGAGAACATGTGTTGACATTAATCCCACATTTCGAGGAAATTACCTTTGAGCATTTTCCACGAGAAGAAAATCAACTAGCGGACGCGTTGGCTACCATGTCATCCATGTTTAAACTCAAGTGGGGCAACGAGGCACCCCAGATCACCATTGAACGGATGGATGAACCAGCTTACTGTCACGAGATCGACGCTGAAGAAGTAGTGGACAAGCCTTGGTTCTATGAAGTTAAGAGGCATCTCTAAGCCCAAGAGTATCCGGAGGGAGCTTCAGTCAATGATAAGAAGTTCTTGAGAAGATTCTCTGCTAAGTTCTTTCTTAGTAATGACATTCTCTACAAGCGCAACCACGACTCTGTTTTGCTTCGTTGCATAGATAAGGTTGAGGCAGAAAAGATCATGGTTGATCTACATGAAGGTACTTTTGGCACCTACTCTAGTGGGAACACGAGGGCTAAAAAGATCCTACGGGCAGGGTACTACTGGTCTACCATGGAAGCAGATTGCCATTAGCATTCATGAACCTGTCACAAGTGTCAGATCTATACTGACAAAGTGCATGTGCCTCCAGTTCCTCTAAACGTCCTGGACGCTCCTTGGCCATTCGCGATGTGGGGCATCGATATGATTGGAGAAGTCAAACCTACAACTTCTAATGGACAACGCTTCATCTTGGTGGCCATTGACTATTTCACCAAGTGGGTTGAGGCAGCTTCTTTCGCTTCTGCCACCAAGAATGTGGTGGCCTAATTCATCAAACAAAATCTCATTTGTTGGTACGGTATCCCGGAAAGAATCATCACAGACAACAGTACGAATCTCAACAATACTATGATCACCACACTATGCGTGCAATTCAAGATCCAGCACCATAATTCTTCTCCTTACCGGCCAAATATGAATGGCGTTGTCGAAGCCACAAATAAAAACATAAAAAAGATCATACAAAAAATAACAGTAACTACAAAGACTGGCATGAGATGTTACCATTTTTTCTCCACAGTTACTGTACCACGGTGCATACATCAACAGGGGCAACTTTTTGGTATACGACATCGAAGTTGTTCTACCAATTGAAGTCCAAATACCTTCTTTGAGAATCATAAAGGATGCAAGACTGAATGAAGATGATTGGATCCAAACTCGACTTGACCATTTGAACCTAATTGATGAGAAGAGGCTTACAGCTGTCTGTCACGGCCAGATGTACCAAAAACGTATGATCAAAGCTTTTAACAAAAAGGTCAGACGTCAGGTATATCAGGTTGGTGATTGGGTAATCAAGCGTATCATATTTCCACAAGGTGATCCCAGGGGAAAATGGACTCCTACATATGAGGGACCATTTGTGATCAAAAGCATATTCTCTGGTGGAGCAATGATCTTAACCACTATGGATGACGACGACCTTCCGCATCCTGTAAACGCGGACATAGTCAAAAGATACTATGCATAAGAGACCTGCTAGATCGACTGGCCTAGGCAAAAATTAGGGCATCCCGACGAACCAAAAAGGTTCGGGCAAAAATTAGGGATAAAATACAAAAAATTCTGTACACCCGGCAAGCTGAAAACTCGAAAGGGCGGCTTGGGCAAAAAGGGGTATCCCGGTGGACTGAAAACCTGAAAGGGCGGTCCAGGAAAAAGTTAGGGAATTAAAGCGTATGACTATGTCCCGTTGGATCACCTTACAGACAACCTTTAGCATCAACTGACAAACTCAATGGTTCTGATCAATCCAATCAGCTTCGGACAAGGCAGCAAGTGGATGAGACACCCAGAGACATGAAGACTATAGCAGAATAGGAACCCCATGGGATTATTTCACATAGATATCTTTTCTTTGTATCAATTTTCACTTTCTACAACAATATTATCTTATTGGAATGTTCGTCTCATTGTACAAAAATACTTATTCAGGTTAATACAAAGATATTCCTTTGAAAGTGCAAAATTATCTGTTTTTCTTTATTTCTGTGTTTTGTTTACAAAAACGTCCAATGATTTATTTTTGAACATATGCATTTGAACATAACTACTATTTACAAATGAACAAAAAGGGGAACAGAAAATAGAAAGACAAACACTAATGGCTTTAAGAAATAGGATAATATCTTTAGACTATTCCATAAAATCCCCCGCGGGTACCTTTTTCAACAAGAACGGAAATCAGGGCATCCCGCTGTAGGATCGCCATCATATCTCCAGTACGCATCATAATGGTGTCAAGTGCTCTCACACCCCTAGCGGAACAAAACTTCCGGTTGCAGCTCTAAAGATTCCTCAGTGAAAGTCTCCCAATTTCTCAAAATTCCCCAACAGGATTTCACAAAGTCCACAAGCAATGCACGGCATTTCCCCTTCACAACAAAATTTATTTCTCTAACAAATGGAAGCTCATCAACACTTAAACTTCAAAACATGAAAACTTACACTCCTTATACACAGTAGTACTCGGGGATTTATTTTCCCCGACTCCAACAACATTACGGCATAACAAATAACGTGTCCATACATTGTATTCATACGTCATAGCATTGACAACACAAATACATACGACACAATCTCATTTATTTTGAGAACATCATTGCACCATGCTTTTCATACATCATGACATTGCATGCAACTAATTTTTCATCTTTTTCAGGAAAGATCAATCAACAGAGAATTATCGTCAATTTTTCAACAAGTCAATTACAAATCAATTCCCAAGAAAGGACTGGTCAACCATCTACATAACAGATATTTCTTTCAGAATCCTGTCGGTTCAGTTTAAATCTCTCAGTGGTTTATTCTGATTCTTTCCCGCAGATGTCTTCTCTGGTTCAGATAAATCTCTCAATGATTTATTCTGATTCTTCTCCAGATCCCTGCCGATTCAGTTTAAATATCTCAACAGTTTATTCCGATTCTTTCCCGCAGACGTCTTCTCTGGTTCAGATAAATTTCTCAATAATTTATTCTGATTCTTCTCCAGATCCCTACCGGTTCAGTTTAAATCTCAATGGTTTATTCTGATTCTTTCCCACAGACGTCTTCTTTGGTTCAGATAAATATCTCAATGATTTGTTCTGATTCTTCTCCAGATCCTTGCCGATTTAGTTTAAATATCTCAACAGTTTATTCTGATTCTTTCCCACAGACGTCTTCTCTGGTTCAAATAAATCTCTTAATGATTTATTCTAATTCTTCTCCAGATCCCAGCCGGTTCAGATAAATCTCCCAACAATTTATTCTGATTTCTTTTCCGCAGACGCTTTCTCTGGTTCAGATAAATCACTCAAAGATCTACTCTGATTCTCTCCAGTTAAAGAATATTCAAGACCTATTTTGGTTCAGTTTTAAATCTCTCGACAGTTTATCCTGATGCTTTCCAAATGAACATTTCTAGTTCAGATAAATCGCTCCAAGATTTATTCTGATTCTTCCCAGTTAAGCAACATACAAGACTTATCCTGGTTCAGATAAATCGCTCCAAAGATTTGTGCTGATTCTTTTCCAGTTGAAATCAAGTTCAAACTTAGTCCATTTTCTGTCAACAGTAACCCTTTTATGGCATCTACAAGCCCATCTCCATCAAATATCCACCATTCCTCCAAATGGCATCTATAATCCCATTCACAATCTATCTTCGAGTGCAAATTTTTGGACACTCTAATGTTCAATCATCTTCCACCTTCAGGTCACGAATGGCCGATCCGCTAATCTAACTCTTCAGGTTTAAGAAGATTAAACAGGGGTAGCTGTTGTACCCCAAAATTTTCCCTCTCATTTATCAAGTTTTTTCTCACAAGACCTCCTTTGGTTCAAGACTGCACAAGGGTTGATCAGCTTAAGACACCTCCTTAAGCATTGATGATTGAAATTAGGGTTTGAGATTGCACAAGGATAATTGAAATTTTAACGCCTCATATGACTTTCATGGATCATTACAGACCCCCAATATGGCTCATGTCAAGTTTCAAGTCTTGGATCACATTTTTGCTCAGTCAATTGAGTAGTTGCCATAAAAATCAACTGTATTGGGGAAAAAGTCAACTGTGGTCAATTTACAGTCAAACTTCATAATTTTTTATTCATATAAACATTGTGAACTCCTATATGTCATTTGATAAAGTTTGGACCACAATACCTCAAGAAATTTGATCAGATCATCAAAAGGGCAAAATGGTCAAAATTAGGGTTTTGACTGAGAAAAGACAATTTCTGATTTTTGAGCTAGCAAATGGTTAATTGGTTTGAGACATGATCTCAAGGTTTCAATTGCATAATTTTTACCTAATGGCATGACTCAAAACATTGCTCAAGGTCATTTGGTTGATGGTTGATTTTCAGTCAACTGATCAAAAGTCAACTGCACACTGAAAAGTCAAGCTTTGACTTTTTGGTCAAAATCAAGTGTCAAAGATCAAAATTCATCAAAACATGTCAAAATTTGAAACTTGTTCATCAAGAAATCAAAAATTCAAGATTTCATTTTGAAAAGTCAAAGTTTCCAAACATAGAAATTTTTCTAAGTGTTGAAAACTTCATGTTTTTTCACAACTTTGAGCTGTTTTTTCACCATGATGCAAGATGATTCAAAAGAAACTTTCAACATGAAAGTTGTAGATCTAAATGAGATCTAAAACATTTATTTACACAACTTCCACTAGAAATGCATGTATTTCAAGTTATGATTTTATGAATACATGTTCATGAAACTAAACACTTAGTGAAAATATTACCCTAGTTTAGGCAGGATTTTGACCTAACTTCATGGCAATTTTTCACATAGTTCCAAGGGTAATTTTCAAAAGTGATTCAAATAGGGGTTGTAAAGAACATTACAAGCTTTCTAAAATGTCCAAGAACTCATTTAGATCATGTTTGAACAAGGAGAATCGAAGGCATGAAGTTGGCATTTCATTCTTGAATTATAGGTCAATTTCATGATGAGCAAGAATTCAAATCCATGTTTAGGCTGCAAAATCTTTGCTTTGCAGACCTCAAACTTGTTTGGCACTCCATAATTAATGTTTTACACAGCTGCTAGAGGCTTCAACTCAATCATTCAATGCATTGCCCATGCTTATTTCCATTTTAGGAAGAAAGTGCATATTGCCATTTTAGAAAAGTAGTTTTATGCACAAAATCTGTTCTTGAGCTTTGCACTTTTTCTTTTTTGATCATACATGACCTATAACCCAAAAGAAATTTGTCTTAAGCCTCTAACAAGTCATCCCATGCCTGTACTTTACCTTGAAACCATGTTTTCACTTTTCTTCAAAATCAAGTAACGTAGCCATAACTTGTACTGTGTGTGATTCTGACCCTCTCAAGCCTCACATCCTTTTCCTTACATATGTACAAGTCATTTTCATCAAAACACACACACATACACAAGCCCTCAAGCTCCCTATAACTCAGAACTGTAACACAAAACTCCATTCTTGCATAATCTGACCAAAAACTTGAAACTTACATCTCCCTCGTGTGTTTCCAAGCCTTTTGGTTCCTAAAGCTTCTAAACATCAAATACAACTCATCCCTAACCCTGTTTCATAAATGTAACTCCATCTTCATCAAACTCCATAACCAAAAATAAAGCTATGCAAGTTGACTTCTCCATAACTCCTCAGCCACTTTCAGCTCAAGCCAATCATCACATTAGCTTCCTGGGAACTTGAGGAAGCTAACCCAATCACTAGGACTAATTGAAAGCTGCTCAAACTCAAAAAACGATACCCTCTTGCAAGGTGAGTTTTCTGACTTTTGAACTCTTCATATAGGCATCATTTGGTTTCCATTTGTGAAGATAAAATGTAGATATCATAGCCCTGAAACTAACCATGTCCTTAGAATTCATTTATATTGCCTGAGTAGTGAGAATTTTAGAGTTGAATTTTTTGAAAAAATTAGGTCAGATTTTGTACCATTCAAAATTCATGCTCATCTTTGATTTATAAGTTTAGTTATTTATATGACTGAACTCGTGATGAAATTTAGAGCAAGTTTCATGTTTATACTTTTGTAAATGGTTGAGAGATGAAGAAGTTACAGGATTTGAATTCATGACTGGTTATGGCGCGAGGAAGAAGATGAAGTCATCTTCAGGAACGTGTTTCAAATATATATTTATAGTTTGACATAAGTTAACGGATATATCACCACCCCAGTGGTTAAAGCGCGCGCCTGTAACCAGAGGGACCTGGGTTCGAGTCCTAGTGGTACCCTTTTAATTCTTTTTTTCATATTTTCTCTCATATTATTTTTTTGTTTTAAGGCAGGCGCTGGGCTCCCTTTTGTTGGGCCTAGTATTTTGCTTATCTCATACTCCCTGTTTCACTTTCACACATCCTGACCCATTTTCTTTCTTTTATATTTTTATTTTATTATTATTATTATTATTATTATTATTATTATTATTATTATTATTATTATTATTATTATTATTATTATTAATAATATTATTTTTATTATTACTAATAAAAATCCAAAAATATTTATATTTTATTATTTATATGTATTTAGTTTATTTTTCTTCATAAAACAAAAGAATAAAAAACATTTTTCTTAATAAATAAATTTTTTCTTAATAATTAATATTTAGGTTTAGGTTTAACCATTATATTATTTTCTTGTAATTAAAATTAACCTAGAACTTAGGTTTGTTTTAACTAATTAATATCCATATTATTTTTATTAATTTAAACCCTTTTCATAAATAAAACCCTAAAAAATATTTTTAGTTAATTTCTTTTCTAATTTAGTTTAAGTTAACTTCATTTAATTTTCATTAATCATTTTTCTTAATTAGGTTTAGGTTAAAACCCCTTTCATAAGAAACCAAACAAAGATCATTTCTTTTTTTTTTCATTTGCATTTGTACATTGTTATTTATTCAATTCTTGTACAATATTCAACATGGTTGTAATAACTATTTAGATTTAATTTTCTTACAATTTTCCCATTTTTAAATTTGTACACCCCATCCCCTAATGATGTAATAGCTTAGTATTTTTATTTTCCTCAATTTAATGCTTTATATATAATTGCTAGTAAATTAGGGCTTGTATGGAAAGATTAAAACCAACAAATAGAAAACCCTAATCAAGACAAATCAAGCATGTAAACCAATACATTTGCACACATACACCCTTAGGGTAAATCCACTTTGTTACCTTATAGAATGGCCATATTATGCATGTGAGGTATCTTAGCAAAAACAAGCAAAAATAAAAGATCATAGTCCCTCGATGACGCTATCAAAGTTGCCTTTCAAAAAGGATCTTAGTCCCTTAAAGAAAATGCTAAGATATCTTACAACATTGCTAATCATGGCTATACGATGACCCTTGCCCGTCCCTTTTACATCCAAAGATAGGGTTACTTACCAAATCAATGGTAAGATAACAATGTCAAAGGAAAGAGGAAATAAACATGAAAGACTTTTGAGTAGGTAGATTGTTCCTAGTTGCTTGCTCAATTTTAAACCAAAAAACATCCTTGCTATTTTCAAAACAAACACCAACACTTTCAAAACATCTTTAAAACTTGGAACATTTTTTAAAAGATCAACACTTTGTATACATTCTTACGAACAAGAATTATTACAAAGTTTGCCTAAACGGTGGCGCCTTTTCAAAATGCTTTCAAAAAACCACACAAAGTACATTTTCAAACAAAAGCAAGTTATCTAGCAAGCAAATAAGAGCCCGTAGATGACTACGGATGAAAAGGATGCTAATACCTTCCCTTTTCGTAATCTACCCCCCGAACTCAAGAAAACATCTCAAAGGTCTTTCATATTCTTTTCAGCCTTTCCTTTTGGATAAAAGAAAAGTCGGTGGCGACTCTTGCTAACCGCAACATTTGCGATCAAACACAAAACAACCAAGTCAGTTCTCCCACCGCGTTACATTATCCATCAAGCATACTCATGTACTCGAAACCAGCGGCATAATCGATAAGAATTTCCTCCACAGGCATCGGATATTCATCCTTGGGTGTTGCAGCATTTAAATCTCTAAAATCAATGCAAACCATTAATGTACCATTTTTCTTTATAACATGTACTATATTTGCAATCTATTCGACATACTTGGTCGTTCGGATGAACTTTCATTTCAGCAGTCTTTCGACTTTCGTCTTGATATTCGACAAGATCTCTGGTGCAAAACTCCTTGGAGTTTGCTTGACAGGCTTTTTTCCAGGCTTTATTGGCAGTTGAAGCTCCACCAATTCTCTGTCAGACCAGGCATTTCATCATAATCCCATGCAAAGCAGTCTTTAAACTCCTTCAACAATTGGATTACTTGGACTCTGAGATCTGGATCTATCTTTGCGCTGATGTATGTTGGTTTATTCACCAATCATTCGCCCAGGTCTATTTCTTCCAGAGGATCTTGTGCTAGCATTATAACATTGTTTACCAATGGATCCTTTTGAAAATCCAAAGGCCCATCATCATAGATGGCATCTAGCCTCTGGATTTGCACTTCCTCCCTTCTTAAGTCAAGTGGCTCTGGGTCGAAGTCTTTCCTAGGGCCTTCAGGAAATGGCACTTGTTCATTGGCTTTGATAGCCATATACTTCACTTCAGCCTCTAAGGCTACTATCATTCTGTTTTCGGCTACATATGCCGAAATCCTTTGCAATGCTTGTGACTCAGTCATAATCACTGAATTCACTTCCCCAGCCTGTTGGCCGTATATCACCAATTCCTCCAAAATCAATGTTGGAAAAATCCTCCCTATCCCATTGAAATCCATGATCTGAGTTCAGGTATAGGTAACATAAGGCATTGGATGCTGGAGCCAAGTCGAAATCAGGAGACTTACATGGCCCTATGTGGGCCAAATTTCTGTTGAAGCTTTTTCTGCCAACATTGTTAACTTCGACCATATAATAACTCTGGTCAGCTTCGATATTTTCCACTATGCCATCTGGGCACCAGATTGTAACACGCTGATGCATTGATGATGGCACTGCTCTTATGCCATGGATTCATTCCTTTCCAAGGAGCAGATTGTAGTTGGGTTTTGCGGAGATGACCATAAACATTGTTAGTCGAACTATGGTCCCCACTTTGAGGTCCAATTGAATCACTCCCATGATGGTCCTAATTCTACCTTCATAGTTTGATAAAACCATGTTATGGGGCTTGATGTCTTCATCCCCCTTGCCCATCTTTCTTAACGTACATTATGAGATTATGTTGATTGTGGCTCCACAATCAACCAGGACCTTGTTAATGGTTACTTCCCCTACTTTTTCCCTTATGAACAAGGGTTTGAGGTGATTCTTCATCGCCTCAGTGAGGTGTTCGAAGAAAGCATTTTGCTCTTCGACACAGCCGTTGTTCATAACGTAATAACATACCGGCCTATGTTTGGCCATCTCCTGTTCGACCTCCCAGTCAGTCTCTTCGACTTCGACTTATTGGTCATACTCCCTGGGTAAAACTGACACCACATTGACCATGATATCTAGTGTAGCGCCAAACCCAGAATCACATTCATCTTTTGATTCATTTTGTCCAGGCCACATCAATCTTCTGGCAACTGGCTCTCTTTCCAAAGGCTTTCTTGGTTTGCCCTATCCTTTTCTTTGTGGCACATTAGTGCTTATTTCTGGTTGGGGCTCTTCTGTAGCCTCTCTTTCAACTTTTTGCCATCTTTGATATCTCCTTCATTGAGAGCGTGTCATGGGGTTCTTTCCCTTGTAGTTTCTTGACACATGAGCCACTTTGTTTTTTGTTATTTGAAATTCCTTTCTATAGGCCAAGGAGGATCCTCTTAGCACATCAAATGTCTGCCATTTTTCCTCGTTGGGCCTATTCCTGCTTGTTGTTTTTAACCAGGTGTTCACAGGGACATTTTTTGGAGGCCCGAACGTTGGTGGCCTATTCACCTGATTGACTGGCCCCTTTTGGTATCTCCTTCTAGGGTCATATCTCACCTCAGGATCCATGTTGGGTTGGGAATTGGTGCCCCATTTTTTCTTTGCCGCACACATACCTTATATGTGTTCAGCAGCTTTTTTGTCGAAGATAGAGTTGTATCTTGGGAACATCATGACTTCTGACTTCTTTTTCTGGCATCTTTGAAGAAAGTCTGCCAGATTTTCATTTTCTTTAGGAAATGCGGTTTTATTGATTTCCTCTTTCCCGATGGCATCTTCTGAAGCCTTAGGTTCAAATACTTCAACCATATTGATTTGCACATTGCTCTTACCATCTATATTCAACTTTTTCATCTTGGCTTCTAGGCCCTTCGTCGAACCTGTGACAACAACCAAGTAGGAACCTGCAACAGTTCCTTTGTTTGAACCTTCAGTGGCCTTTTTATGTATCATTTTGACAGCTTCTTTGCTAACATCTTTAGTAAAACTACCAAAGACGGGTTTGTTGATGAAGTTTGCTGAGACTTCGACCATATTAATGCTTATAGGTTCAACATAGTTGGAATCAGCTACAATGGGTTTGCGTTAATCTTCATGGGTGGTTTGTCAGCAAACTTAAGCCTTCCGTCTTTGATTACGCCTTGAACAAGATACCTGAAAAGGAAACATTGTGAGGTTTTATGGCCCAAAAAATTATGATATTTACAAAAACCTTTCTTTTTCCTTTGATCTAAATGAGGCATTTTTCCCCAGGGGGCACTAGCATCTGGCCATCTTTAACTAATAATTCAAATATTTCGTCACATTTTGTAACGTTGAAACTATATGTTTTCTTTGGGAACCTATCATTATTCTTCTCTGATTCAATAGGATTCTTCCCATTTGAGGGTATTAATAGTTCTAAAGAATATGGTGGTGCTTGCTTTAATTCTGCTAAATCGATCTCACTCTCTTCGATAATTATAAGATCACTAGATGTCTCTGGATCGTCATCATCCATTTAGATATATGCTACCCTTTCTCTTCGATGAGTTTTATTCGGTTTAACTTTCTCAACCTTATGACGTTCTACCTGTCGAACTCTATCGACCAATTGGGCCATATCTCTCAGGTATTGGGTATCTAATTTCTTCCTAATGGAATAATCTAGACCTCCTGCAGCCATTTCGACCAACTCATGTTCTGGAACTTGTGTAAAACATCTAGCTTTGAGCAGTCGAAATCTGTTTTGATACTCATCAATTAGCTCAATGAACCTCCTTTTCACACTAGCCAATTCTTTCAAACTTATTTTGGTTTGTCCCATATAGAACTATTCATGGAACAATCTCTCCAACTGATTCCAATTATGGATCGAATTGGCTGAGAGGGTGGTAAACCAAGTGAAGGAATTTTTGGTTACGGAAATCAGGAATTACTTAATCCTAAGATTCTCATTATTCAAAATTTCCCCAGCTTCTATCAAATACCTTGCCACATGTTCGACAGTGGACTCTGTCGTATCCCCTGAAAACTTGGTGAACTTTGGAACTTTCCACCTAGGGGGTAAATCAGTTTGCAAGATATAATCAGATAACGAAGATGTAAAGTTTGGCCTATGAAAGCCAATGTTCACTCCATTATATGCCATGATCCTTTCGACCATGGATGTCAAGTTATTATCCCCCGCGTAGTTATGGTGTCGAACCTGTTGTATTACCTTATCAGCATTTTTGTTTCTATTTACCATTACTATATCTTATTCGACAACTCTAGGGATTTGTGGGACAACCCTGGGTATTTCGAATCTAGGTTGTTCGATTTCCACTCTATGTTTTATTCCAATTGGATGTGGGTTCTGGTTAATGGTCATGTCATCCTCTAAGACTACACCTTGATTTCTTCTTATCAGCTCTCTTTGGGGTTGTCGAATAGGTTGGGAAACCCCAAAAAATTCAGCCATGCGCATCATTTGCACTGTCATTTGCTGATTCGACTAGGTGGTATTTTATATCAGAGGGTTTAGCACTATACTCAAATTTTGTGCCAACATTTGCACCATGTCATGGTTACTTTCATCCATTTGTTGCCTCGGAATTGTTGTAGAAGCATTTGTAAGGCTTGGCATCGTATGGGATGTTCCTCCTAAGAATTGGTTCCTACCCAAATTTTCCATACCAGTTCTAGATCCCTGCAATGGCGAAGATGCACTCACTAAAGGGTCTGAAAATATGGACGCAACATTCATAAGGCTTGCCATTTCAGTAGTTGGCATACCATAGGGTTGGTCTCGACCCATCCATGTTGTCGAAAATCTTGGAGGGATATAAGGTCGAACTCCTGGATTTCCCCTTGGTGGTGGTGTTCCTAGTGGACCCCTAGGACCTACATAAGAAAGTATTGGTCCTGTTTGTGTAACCGTTACTGCTGGTGTCGAACCATCTGTTGATGGAAAATGTTCACTAACTGTGGGTATAACCGTAGTTCCATTGCCAGGAATTAGTGGAGGCATTTCTCCACTAGACTGATTAGCCATTGTACTATTTATTTTCTTAGGTACGTATTCTTTTGTGGTTGCTTTGCCACTTCTTAATAACATACAATGATCTTTGAAAGAAAAGAAATTACTTGAAGCATTTATGATAAAAATTATTTTTATCAAAGTTTATGTAAAAAATAAAAAAACTCAGCAAGGTCCCACTGGGCGTGCCAATTTGTTTATCGTGAAAATTAATAAACAATCGCTGATCTTCCAAAAAGGGTTATTTTGGTGACTTGCAGGATCGATCAGATTGATCCTAGGACATATGCTAAGTTATTTATAAGTAAGTAAGTTTAAGTGAAAATGGTTGAAAGGAAAATTAAGAGTAAAGGCAAGATGCATACAAAAACTTTATAAAAATGCAAGTAAAAGGTAAGTAGAAAGGGTTGAGAAGAGTTTAAGGATAAAGGTTGAAAAATGATAAGAAGTGCAAGTGAAGGGCAGAATAAAGTAAATTTGCAGTAATGATAAAGTTTGCGAAGGAATGTAAATGACAAGGAATGTAAAAGAATTGTAAAGACTTTGATTGAAATAAAAGATGGTCTTTCAAACGTACATTCTCAATATCTTTTCTCTCACAGCGTACTTGGATAAGATTGAGTGACTTGTATCATATGTTGAACACACGGGAATCTACATAAAATCCCTATATTTATACTAAAACTAAGTAACCTTCGAATAGTTGCCTCGTTCCAGGATGAGGACAAATTTCCTCTACATGTGCTTCAACTTCTATCTTCATGCCACGTCGCTTTCCTCAACTTCCAAGTGAACTGTCTTTCCCTCCTTTCTTCAGATTCAAAATTACTTGCTGCTGATACAAAGCTTTTTGGTCGAAGTACAAAGGCTTTTCGGTCGAAGACTATTTCCAACTTAGAAAATTATCTAAGTGTTCCTTCTCCTCTTAGCAAGGTTTCGACATGACCAACTTCAATAGGCTCTTCTGTCGAAATGTCTCCAACTTAGATTTTTCAAATCTATTTTTTGGCCAATAAAACCAATATATTGTGGGTGTAGAATTTAGGAGCTAACAATATCTCCAAACAATTTTCAGGTTCTGGAAGTAGCCACGCGTGCTTACTAATTCATTGGCATTTTTGAACTAGACAAAATTGCAGACATGCCAAATATATAAGTTGAAAATCATTTGATTTGTGTTAAGAAAGAGAAAGAGAAGAGAAGGAAGACCATTTTATTATTCTCAATATGTTAAGGCAAATACCAAAAATTGTGAAACTTATGAACTGAAAAAGAACTTCAAGAATCTAACTTTTGCAATTATGATTAGTAATCAATAAGAATTAAGATCTACTTTTGTTTTATTTAAGTTTTTTTACAACCTTCTAATATTGTAAGAAACACTAGACTAAAAGCATTTTACCTATAATATCAGAGCAACTTTCTACATATGATAAAGCAAATAATGATTTCAAAGCACCACATAAATTGCATGTGTAAAGTAAGCAGAAAATTGCTAACATATTAGAGGGGAAGGTATTCAGGGGATGGGATGGTATTCCCCCGTGTTGCCTTATTACCTACAGAGGTATAATAATAAACACAATATCCAAACCTTATTTGACTCAATTCTTTTACGGGTTATGTAATATAACTTATAAGTGGCTATAATGTTGTTCACTTTAATGGTTAAGGGTTTTAAGAGAGCTGGTTTGTAATATAGTAGCAGAGCTTCCTTGACTCAAGTGACCAGGGGTTCATCACTGTTGTCCCAATTCATTTAAATAAGAGTAGAATTTATTCAAATGGTAAAAATGGGCACTTTATTGTACATATTTCATGGTAAGAGGTCACTAACACAATAAAGAGATACAAATAACTCATTCATAAGTCAACCCCTCATGTAACTTAAACCTTTTAAGAGAATTGGTCCATATGAAATAACGAATGTTACACCAATCATAAGCTATAGTCATATACACTAAAAATGATTGAACATCACACTGTAAAATCAAGATTAGTCAGCTTCTGTGACATGCTACATCCTACTCCCATCTTCCATACTCTTAAAAAGGGAAAGGAAAAAGGGAAAGGAGAAAATTTTTGCAAGGAAGAAGTGACAATCACACACACAAATATATTCTCAATCTCGAAGTCCAATCCTTTACCCTCTTAAAAAAGATAAACAATATTGTTATTTGGGGCATTATCCAAACATTTCAAAAATAGGAGAGATGTTAAGGGTTGACAAAAATACTCTAGAAAGAAAACAATCTAAAGGGCACTCTAGATTTCTCAAAAGTTTCTTCGAGGAAAAGGCACATGATTTTGCTAAATACGAATATTGGGATGCTTTCATGGAAGTTTTTGCTCTTACTATCTTTGGAATTGTTCTTTTTCCAAGGGACGAGGAAATCATAGATCTTCAAGAAATTGATTTTTTTTTGTTTGAGGAAAATGGGAGAGAACCCAACACATGTTGTGCTTGATCACATATACTATAGTTTCAACTATTTCAATGAGGAAAAGGTGGAAATATTATATGTTGCTTAAATACTTTGTATGTTTGGGTGGTAAACCTTATGTCATTGCGATTTGCGAAGACCTTATCCTATTCATGATTTCCATGGTGGTTATGTGAAAAGAGAAAACTCATTAAGCATGGGCTGAAATGCTAGTAAACCTGAATGGATATACGATTAAATGGTATCGGAGATGGAGAGATATTGTAAACATGATTTATCAACATGGAATCGATCCCAATGTGCCACTTGTGGGGACTGTAACACGGTGGGAGAACTAACTTGGTGTTTTCCATTTGAATGCAATTATTGCCGATAGCAAGAGTCGCCACCGACTTTTCTTTTATCCAATAAAGAAAGGCTGAAAAGAACAGGAAAGATCTTTCGAGATTATTTCTTGAGTTCGGAGGGCAGGTTATGAAAAGGGAAGGTGTTAGCACCCTTTTCATCTGTAGTTATCTACGGGCTCTTAGTTTCTTGCTATATCACTTGCTTTTGTTTGAAAACATGCTTGTGGTGTGGGTTTTGAAAGTATTTTGAAAAACGTCTTTGTAATAGTTCTCGTTTCTATAAGTGCGTACAAAGTGTTGGTTTTGAAAATAGTTCAAAGAGGTGTTTGTGGAATGTGTTTTTGAAAATGATTTTTAAAAGGTGTCTTTGTAATGGTTCTTATTTCTATAAGAACGCGTACAAAGTGTTTTAACTTTTGAAAATGTTTCAAATGAAAGTGTTGGTGTATAAAATGTTTTTATTGTGAGAAAGAGAGCAACTAGGAGCATTCAACCTACTCAAAAGGTCTAATTGTTCTTTTCTTCTTCCTTTAGATGTTTCTATCTTACCATTGGTTTGGTAAGAAGTCCTATCGTTGGATGTGAAGGGACAGACGCGGGTCAATCGTACAGTCATAGAAGGTAACTTGTGAGACGATTTATTGTGAGGGACTAAGATCGTTTTTACCGAAGGCAACATCGAGGGACTACGATCTTTTTTTATCGAAGGGTCTTTGCTAAAGCGTCCCATATTCGAGGGACATGACTGTTTTTCTGAGGCAACAAGCGAGGTTACCCTAGAGGTGCGCGTGTGAAAGTGTGTTTGATTCAAGTTAATTTGTTTTTGATTAGGTTGTCTAGCAGTTGATTTTATATCTTATCATACACGCGTAATTACTATATAGTATAAGGAAAATAGTAAATTGCGGGAATTAAAATTCTACGTTATTACAAAGCTTTCGGGAATGAGGGTACAAATTTACAAATGGAGATGGATCAATGCGATTAAAAGTACAAATCGGAAATTAATACAACCAAATCGAATCGAACAATTAATTAAAACTACAACAATTTATGAAGTAAAAATTAATTAACAAAGTTTGAAAATAAAACTCTTGGTATTCTGTTTGTGAAAAATTAAAAAAAAATAAAGATTTATTCTATATTTTTGAATTTTTATCATGTAGAAGCTAAATAATTTAAAAGAAAGTTAACTAAATGATAAAATATTAATAAAATTATTCACAATTTTTTCTTAAATTAAAATTTAGAACTAACCTAATTAAAAAAATTATCTAACAAAATTTCATGAGTTATTAAATTAAAACAAATAAAGTCAAACTAACAAAACTAAGTAGAAGGGTGGTGTTAAACTGAATATGGGGGTGTGAGGTAGAAATTTGAATGGGCTAAAAGGGAATTGTAAAGCCCAATCATGTTTTTTTGTTTAACAAAAATAGAATGAAGCAAATAGAAAACAAATAAAAGAAAAGGCCCCAACAGGTGTTGAACCCGGGTTCTCTTGGTGCTGTAAACAATGTCTTACCAACTGAGCTATTCTGTTCATTCATTATTTTTATGATTTAATTAAAACAAAAGGGAAAACAGATAGGAGGATTGGGCCAGCAGCCCAATGGGCTGACTGATTGGAATTTGAAGAGAAAGAAAAAATCTCATAACCCTAAGGAAAGGGTGTGCCGCACGCTGTTGTGTTGGGAAGGGAAATTTTCTTAACTATTATTATTATATGTTTATGTTGTACCGTAAAACAAAAACCAAAACTCTCCCTTGCCATCGAAATTCATCTTCTCTCCGCTAAATTCTATCATCATCTTCATCTTTTTGTTCTTCACAACAACAACGTTGCAGTACCGTCCTCGCCAGCACCCCACCCAACAGAGGCTGCTTCTGATTTTTCTTTCAGGTTCGTGATAGCTTCAGTTATCATCTCAGCAAAAGTGGGGTGAGAGAGTGGTTGGGTCATGTTCGTTGGATCGATTGAAGGGATTACAGGGTGGATATTAGGCGGAGTGGAAGATGTTGTGCGATAGAGATGGATCAGAGATGCACAGGGAAGTAGAGAGAAGGGTTTGATGGTGATTCAGAGATGATGAATGGCGATGTGGTTGAAGAGGTGATGGAGATGGGTATTTGCTATAAGTGTTAGGAAGAGAGAAGGGATGCGGAAGAGTTGAAGAAATAGGCAGAGGGGTAGCTGTGAGGCGTTAGAAGAAGAGAGTTATTGTGATGAGAAGAAGTGAAGGGGATGAATTGGTGGTTTGGTAACCTTCGGAGAAATCGGTTACATGGTTTTTTCCTAGAGTGGGGAGTGTTTTGCAGAACAAAGAAAAACGAGAGAGTAAGGACTCTCGGATTCTCTCTGCATCAAAGTAAGAGTTTTTTCTCTATCAGATTCTTACGCTCTTAGCTTTTCTCTCATGGTTCTAATGATAGAAACTGCTAACTGATTTAGGTATCCCTATTCCCATCGACATTAATCTCTTAGTATAACAAACATCTCGGCATGGAGAGCAACAAAAGTGCAAACAGATTCAAGAAGGCAACAATATATTGGCATGAAAGAGCTGAAATTAGTTCAAAAAGGTACCGGATTGGAGCTCCTCTGATGAGTTCTTCAAGCACAGGTATGATGATTCCCCTTTGATTTTTTTTCTGAGCTCCTGAATCTTTTTACTTTCTGAATCTGACTTGAAAATGTTGGTGTTGTTTGTTGTGAAGAGGGTGTGGTTGAAGTTGGGAGTGATGGTAATGGTATTTTAGTGAGGTTGTGATGTAACAGAGGAAACTGATGGAGGTATAATGAGTATTACAGAGATTTTCATGTGGTCTTTTTTTTGGTTTTGAGATGATTGGTGTTAAAATCAATTTGAGATTGGATCTGTATTGTTGAACATGACAATGTTGTATTGACAATTTTTGGTATTTTAATCCTCCCTTCTCCCCTTTACTGACTTCCGTTTTTATATAAGAATGAGAGGTTGAATTGGAACAATTTTAGGCATTGTTTCATTTCTTTGTGGCTGCAGTTTTTGTATTGTTAACTTTGTGCAATTGCTGGACTGTTTTGGATGGTTTTGATGCAGGTTTGACATAGCTATTGTGCAGCTTGTTTTGGACTGATTAGGGACTGATTTATGCAGGTTTTGGTAGCATAACATAGCAGGTGTAGCAACAGGTTGAGGCTGTTTTTTTGTAGCAGGAAACAAGGTGGAGAGAGACAAAGCAATAGCATGGTGAAATGGACAGCAACAAGTTGCAAAGTGGATTGAAAGTTTTTGGTTTTAGTGTAATGCTTGGACTTTATTTGTTGAATTTGTAGTTAATAAACTTGACCCATGAATTGGATTTTTTTGTGAATTTGGAATTATGAATGAATCATGAATATGCTTGAACTTGTTTGTAATTTTGGGAATTCAATGACAATACTTTTCTCTTCCAAATTGATTTTGAAGTTCCAAGTTCTTTCCTCCAATATTTCCCTTAAATGCCTTTGTATGAATTCAAATGGTCATGATATGAATCCACAATATTTGCAAGTTAATGAAAAGTGTATTGAATTTTGAATGAAATCTTGATGGTAAATGAATGAACATGCCCCACAAATGTCTTGTAACTTCAATCCCGAGCAAACCAAATACATATCCCTTCCAATTTCACAAGTTATAAACACTTTGATTCATTTGAATCAAAAGAATCTCTTTGAATGAATCCTGAGAAATGATGAGCGTATTTGAACCAATTTGAACCTAATGACATTTCTCGAATGAACCTCCAAATCATTTCCGACAAGACCTTAATTTCAAGTCTTCAATTCATGGTAACTTGCAATTCAATCCAATAGTACTTGATATAACAATGATGCCTTAAGAACTTTGGTCCAAAATCCACTTTCGTCCAATAATCACCAAATGCTCGGACATAAGTAACTTGAAGAAGAAATAAACATTCAAAAAATTCTCAAACTCGACATCTTGTACCATGAATAATGTTACCATAAAAGTCAATGTCTCAAGAAAATAATTATGGCACGACTTGAAGTTAGAAGTTAAGGACATTCTAAATCGAGAAAATGACATATAATGTTTCAAGAGATTCCCTGGCCCTCTGAGCACAATTTGATATCGACCTTTGAAATAATCTCATAGAAAATGCTATTCATGATACTTAGTAAATAGAATCGCTTCAGAACATTGAAAATTGAAGAAGTTATGAGCCTCAAAAATTGGACAAGAGTTTCTTGTGATTAGGTCAAATTTTCAAAATGACCTCTAAAGTACTTGATTTTTTCTGATGATCTTTCGCATGTAATCAGCTCTTGACTTGTGAAGAGAAATTGGGGATGAAATCAAGGAGAGTCATATGCAAAAAGAAACGCTCAAAAATATCAAATAATGAAGAAGTTACAATCATTTTAACTTGATATTGCAAAGGTCGAATTTTGGGTCAATGTAGTTCATTTTCAGTCATCTGCACCATTGACTAAGCAAACTTGCGATGCGAGGCTTGAAACTTGGAACAAACATCCTTGAGAATACATGAAGAACCATGAAGACCGTTTGAAACTTTGGAAACTCAATTTTGCTTGAAAAACACCAAACCCTAATTGTTGACTCACTGCCTAGGAGGGGAATTTGTCTGATCTAATCCTGAGCCAATTTGAGTATTCGAGAAATCCTAGGATAGTATCATGAATGAAAAATGGGAGGAAAAATTTTGAGATACAACAGGGACTAAGGATGATAAGTTTAAAAGAATCAAATAAAAACAGTTTATAAAATATTATTGTTGAAGCGGTAAAACAGCAAGCAAAAATAAGTATTTATTTAGTTTTATCATATCGTCTCCACAAGGATTAGTGCATATTGAATTTACGTTCGACAAGTATCATGTTTATGATTTTGGTTTAGAATGGTTTAAAGTAAAAACGTATGAACAAGAAAATAAATTCATTCTTCAGAGAGGAGAACTTATCAGGCATGAAAGTAAACTACTCATCGCAAACTTAAACGTATCAATCAATTGTACTCAACCTACAATACTCATTAAAATTATCGCGTATATCTCACATCAGTGTCTATTTCTACAGCACCTGTAAGACGTATCACAACCAAGGTTATATCTAACCCAAATTACGAGAACAAATGTATTCTCGCGTCGACGATATCTCGCGCGAAACAACAACACGAAAGCGTTAAGCTTCGATACCCAAGTGATTATTAACTCTAAACCTATCTCTAGAACTAGAAACTAATAAATTTCCTTCCCTAATCAAGATTTGTGAGGTATATTTCTACAACAACACAAATCCAAACATAAATGCAAAAAGATTAAGGAAAGCAACAATAATGATTTGTAAAGCAAGATTTATACAACACCGTGATCAATACATATACGTATGTTCAAATTAAATATACAAACATAACCAAACAAAAGAGAAATACATAGAGAGGAAGAGAGGAAAACTAAACATCTCACGGGTTGTCGGTGCAGGTTGATGAGAAATTCACCTCCAAATTATCCACATGCAAGACCCAAATGTTGTTTTCTAGCCAATCCTACCAAAGAATGAAAGGTGATAAATCGGGACTCCAAAATGTCCAAAACATAACCTAGAAATCTGATTTGATCTATTTATACAAAAAACAAAACAACTGACCCCGCTAAGCGGGCTCACTAAAATACCTAAAATATCTACACTGATTCAGGGTACCCCGCTAAGCGGGTTAAGCTGGCTAAGTGGGACCCTGCTAAGTGGACTGAGCTGGGTAATCGGGTTCAACAACACATACCTTGTCACTATAAAACTTCTTTTAGCACGCTACAACTTGGGCTTAGCGGGCTTCCTGATTATTTTCTTCCAAAAACGCGTATTTAAAGTCGTGCCTTCAACACTTTATTGCTCAATGCTCCAAACATGCACCAATACCTACAAAGTGAATGAAAACTATCAAAAGGCATACTATTTACATAAAAACACGATTATACACATATTATACATATTTACAAACAAAGTGGAATTTATTCAAAAGATATTAACAAAAAGAATCGATAAATGTAACAAAACATATATACAAAAATAACTACAATTTAAACTTATCAATTGTTAAATTAAATGATAATTAACAATGATAAGAACGATGTACCTTTTAGGACTCGAGAGATTACCTCAAGAGAATAAGTATGAGAGAATTGTCGTCATGTGAACATGAGAGTATTACTACCCTCATCACTGTCTAGGGGCTTAGAGTATGTTAATCATTTGATGGAGTAATGTTTAAATAACTAAAAGACTAATGGCATGAACCTCTCATTAGGCTTAACTTAATGGTTCAATCCATCACGATCCATTCAGGCACAAAATTCAATCAAATAATTCATCAATAATTAGTGTTTAATAACAATTGACCATAATATGATTAATTAATAATTAATTATGTAAATCCATATTTGATTAATTAAATAATTAATCTAAAAATCTTTCACTTGGATTACTATAATTAATTATTAAGAATAAATTTTTTAATATTATAATATCCTTAATGGTCAAAATATTAACCAATCAAAAAAGACGTAAGCTTCAACATTGCATAAATTATATCCGATGGGGGAAAAATTATACTTGTTAAAGAATCACATTTTATATAAAGAATGATGAATTTAGAGTAACATATTTAAGTTAAGAGAAATATGTTATAAAGAATGTCTCAAGCATATGAATATGCTAACGAGTAACTGTCACTAACCCAAAATATCAAAGATTTATGTGTATAAGTCTGTGATTAGTGATTTACTAATGAGTTTTTAAGTTAAAGGTCATAGAATATCTACATGGGTCTTAGAATAGTAATTACATATCGACATACCCTATTACGAGAGTAATTGCATTTATCGGTACCTTCATAATACAATATCATATTTGATATATGAGTATTGATATTTACTTGTACTTTCATATTATGACCCGACAAAAATGGATTATTGAAGATAAAATAACATAATATTATTGCACGTTAAAGAATTATTGTGTCTTTTCAATATTGATCTAAACATCAAGTGATGTTTCCTGAGATTAAGAGAATTATATCTATCTCAGAATAATAGAATAAGACTTCTTAGAATATATTTTGAAGTCCTTTTAGAATATGTCATATTTACAGTGCACGCAAGAATATATGACAACATGAGAATAATAATATATTTTTTATTATATAATTGTGTAAACATGCACTCCTACTGAACTAACATGTATGAAGATTTATCAGAGCCCACTAATATTATATACTCTGATTATAAAATGTGATACTAATTTTATTTTTATTGCAAAATGATAAGAAGTATAATAGGCCCATTAGAGAAAAGAAAACTTCAACTCTCCTTAGAAATTTTTATTATTAAAAAGAGGGTGTGCTTAGCATTATTTACTAGTTAATTTTCATCCTTGTTGTTTTATTATATGGCCCATGGCCCATTAGTAGTGGGAACCCTAGCAAATTATATTGTAAGATTGTTGAATGAAGAAAACAAGAAAGTTATGAAGTTTTTTCTTATGTCAATTTCTTTTAATGCCTCTTAGATATAAATTTTAGCCTACCATAGTCTATAATTAGTGCTTTCATCTTCTACACTCATGGCTCCTCCCAAACCTACCAACCCTTCTTCCATAGATATTATAGAAGAATTTGTTCAAACAGTTGTCCAAACAGCCCATATACACCTTGACAATGCCATGAATGATACCAACAACAACTTGATCAACATTTTGACAAATCTGTTGCAGATTTGCAGCAAACCGTGGGACATATTCATACACGTCTGGACAACGACAAGTAGATTACAGACTCCCGCTTTGATTCACTCATGTCTTCCATAACCAATATCTCTATGCAAAAGGAGAAGCAACCTCCTCCAAATCTTTATAGTTCTGCGAGTTTGCCGGGTATTATTCAAAATCCTACATCTACACCTTTGAGTAAAACCCACATTTCCCTTATCATTTCCCCTGCCATGTTATTGGATTACCCCAAGATGCAATATTAAACTATTTCATCTCTGGCCTGTCCACTAAAATTCGCAATGAAATGGCAATTCATAGACCCACCGACATATCCCAAACAATTGGCAAGCCAAATTAATTGAAGCAAAACTTAAAGATGACAAGCCTAAATTTTCCAAACCTTATGCTAACCTATACAGCAAACCATCTACAACCTACCCAACCACATCCAACGCCAAACCCGTGACTACCACTTCAGCCCAAAATTCCCCTCAACCCAAACCTCCCTACACCACCCACCCCTACGACTACCCATCAAAAGGTTATCACAAGCCCAAATACAAGAGCGAAGGGCCCAAGGATTATGTTTAATTGTGATGAGAAGTTTATCTCTTGGTCATAAATTCTCTTCTAGCAGATTTCTAGTTCTTTTGCTGAAGATGATCCTATGAATTCTCAAGCTATTGTTAACGATAACCCGAAATAAGAAACACAAATAGAACATACTGATACATATTTTCAGCTCTCTACCCAAGCAATCACCGACCAATTTTCACCTCAAACACTTAAATTCAAAGGGTTGATTGGTGGTTTACCAGTCATGGTGTTAGTTGATACAAGTAGCACACACAATATACTACAACCTCGTATTTTCCATCATCTCAACCTTGCAGCTACCCCAATTTCCCAATTTTCAGTTATGGTGGGAAATGGCTCCCATTTACAGTGTGAAGGAATTCGCAACAATGTTAGGATTATCTTCCGACAAAAACCTTTTACCCTACCTTTTTACCTACTTCCGATTGAAGGGGATAATGTTGTCCTAGGCATAGCTTGGTTACACACGCTAGGTACCATTCAAGCCGATTTTTCCATTCCTTCAATCACTTTCAAACACAATAATACTTTCATGACTTTGCAAGGGTATTCTGCCTCTCAACCACTTCACACCACCTTTCACCAAATTAAACACCTTATACCTACCAACTTCATTTCTTCTTTACACCTAATGATTTTTCAATCAACCACTCCAACTGAAACTTCCCCACAACCTCATCCCCTGGCTGATTTACCCCCTGATCTAAATCCTCATCTTTCCAACCTCCTACATCATTATCCAACAGTTTTTCAATCTCAATCTGGACTTCCCCCACCCAGACCCCATGATCATCATATTACCCTTCTTCCTAACACCCCATGTCAATGTTAATCCCTACCGTTACCCACATTCACAAAAACAACTATGACATCCATTATTGAGGACATGCTCAAAGAAGGAATTATTACCCCAAGTCACAATCCATTTTTGTCCCTTGTTTTACTTATTAAAAAAAAGATGGCACATGGCGGTTTTGTGTCGACTATCGTGCTCTTAATGCAGTAACAATTAAATACAGATTCCCCATACCCACAATTTATGAATTGCTAGACAAACTTGGCTCTGCCAAAGATTTCTCCAAACTAGACTTACGCTCAGGCTATCACCAGATCTGAGTTGCATCAGAAGATACACATGAGACAACCTTTCGTACTTTCGATGAACACTATGAGTTTCTTATCATGCCATTTGGCCTGACAAACACTCCCTCTACTTTTCAGTCAGCCATGAATGATCTTTTGAGGCGTTACTTGAGAAAAAAAAATTTAGTGTTTTTTGATGATATTCTCATTTATAGTGCTAATTTCACTGAACACTTAATTCATTTACAACTTATCTTTGACTTATTAGAGTCTAATGTTTATGCAGTTAATAAAGTTCATTATTTAGGACATGGTATTTCTTTGAGCACTGTTACACTAGATTCAGGTAAGGTGAGGCCATTTTGGACTGGCCACAACCATGTTCTCTCATGGAACTCAGATGATTCTTGGGACTTATTGGTTTTTATCATTGTTTTACTCGACAATATGCCTCACTCACCGCTCCTCTCACCGATTTATTGCGTTCCACTAAGTTTGTTTGGGGTACAGAAGAGGCCGCGGCCTTTACAAAATTATAAAGAATGAGCGACCTGCCGGTCTTAACTCTACCTAATTTTACAAGGAAATTTCTTATTGAAACTGATGATTCAAGAGTAGCCATTGGTGCTGTTTTGTCCCAAGATGGTCACCTTATCACATTCTTCAGCAAAAAGATGTGCCTCGAATGCAAGCAACCTCAATTTATGTCCACGAAATGTTTGATATAACATAAGTAGTCAAGAAGTGGAGTCAATACCTTATAGGTCAAGAATTCTATATCTACAAAAATCAAAAGAGTCTGCGCAATTTTTTGCTCCAAAAAATTCAAACTCCGAAACAATAGAAATGAGCAACCAAATTGCAAGTGTTCAATTTTGAAATTTTTTACAAACCTGGTAAGTCCAATGTGGTAGTGGATGCCTTAAGCCAAAAATACTCCTTTGACGAGTCTTTGTTGTTTTCCCTTTCTTCACCAATTCCATATCTCTTGTCCATATTGCGGGAGTTTTATGCAAAAGATAGTGTAGGGAAACGACTCATTATTAAGATACTTAACAATGGTATTGAACACAAGTTTTATAAGTTTTCGAATGGGCTCTTGTTTTACAAAGAAAAACTCTTCATACCTAACACCGAGAGGCTGCATACAAGTGTTCTCCACGAGTTTCATGCCACTCAGACGGTAGGATATTCCAGTGTTAAAGCAACCCTTGTAAGAGTGTCTGCATCTTTTTCTTGTCCAGGTATCTATAAAGAAGTTAAACACTTGGTCAAATATTGCGATATCTGTCAACACAAAAAGTATTTAACTCAGAAGAAAAAGGGATTACTCCGAACATTAACTATTCCAAACAGGGTGTGGGAAGACATCTCCATGGATTTCATCACTCGCCAAATTATTTCGGCCACACTTGTATTTGGGTCATTTGCGATTGTCTCACAAAATATGTTCACTTTATTGCTCTACCGTCTAAATTCACAGCAAAAGACATCGCAAACCACTTCATGGTTGACATCGCTCATCTTCATGGATGCCCAAAGTCCATAGTCTCAGTTCGTGATCATTTGTTCCTTATTACCTTTTGGAAATAATTTCCCAAAGCACAAGGGACCACATTAAAATATAGTATTGCATACCATCCCGAGACTGACAGCCAAACAGAGGTAGTAAATAGACCAGTTGAGACATACCTTAGTTGTTTTGTAAGCAACCATCCCCATCACTGGTACAAATTTCTTCATCTAGTTGAGTACTGGTATAACACGTCCTTCCACATAGCTATTGAAATGACCCCTTTCAAAGCACTTTACGGCAGAGATACACCCAGTATTACCGATTATTTAGCCGGTTCTACCCAAGAACAATCCCTTGATGAATCCTTGCAACAAGGAACACATATTTTTAGCATGTTAAAGGAAAATTTACAAAAAAGAAAAGTTCAAATGGAGAAACAAGATAATACCAAAAGGATTTATTTTACCTTTCAACCAGGGGATCATGTTCTCCTCAAGTTACAGCCGTACAGACAAACCACAGTTCACAAAGGCTATCTTAGAAACTTACTCCTAGGATTTTTGTTCCTTTCATGATCATCAAGCAAATCAGAAAAGTAGATTATATGTTGGAAGTTTCTTCATATTCCCGTATTTATCTTGTCGTGTATGTGTCTCTTTTGAGACCCTATTTTGGCAAGACTCCAGCTACAGATTCCCGTCCCCTCCCTCTTCAAAACAACCTGACATACTATACAGATCTGGATGATGACTCTCACACCCTGGAAGCTACTGGGACTCCTGGGACTCAAGGCACATCTGTTAGCACTAAGATGGAAGAATAAGAACAAACACACTCACTGGGTGACAAAGGAATAACCAACGTTCAGTGGTTTGATGAGAAAGAGAGTTTTAACCTGCAAAATGTTTTGAAGACCCAGGAAAGAGAGAAGTAATTTAGAATTTGTAAGTTCCTAAACCAAAAGTCTTAATCATCCACTTCCAGCAGCTCCCCAAGTTTTGTAAAAGTACCAATACACGCTACGATTAACTCACCTTTTCACACGAGTGCCACTAAGGTGTCTTCTCTGCACACGGCTCAAGACATGCACAAAGACAGCTGGCCAAGCAAACACGTTTCACCCTTTTCTTCTTATCCTATTCCATCTCCACACAATCAGATGTCATCTTCAAATTTTCTCAACCCTATTGCGGCTGCATCCCATCCGTCCACGTTGTGTTAACTGGCAAAAAAAAAAAGAGAGTCGCCACTACTACTTTTTGTCCTAAGGACGGGGAAGAACTGATAACTCTAATTTTGTAAGAGATTCTAAATGAGTCAGTTAGATAAAGGGAAGGTGTTAGACACTCTTCATCTCTCTTGTTCTCAAGGGGTCCCACTTCTAGGTTTCGGGGGTAAATCGAGCATTTCTATTTAAATAGTTATTATTTTCATATGTTTGAGAAAAGAATTTAGTTTTTTAGTTGGGGGACTCACCTTGGTTTTTAAGCCTCGTGTCTACGTATCCTTTTATGAGGAATCAAAGTCCCAATTCATAATTCGTATGTGTTTTGTTAGTTTTTTTTTATGGATTGTGAAAATGTTTGAAATTAATCCTTGAACCATGTATGAGTTTAAAAATAACGTAGTCGTAGACGCGGTTCGCAGTTAATAATAAATAGATTCACAATCCTTTTTTTGAAATAGAAGTTGAATTTGAAATTAAATTAATGAAAAAATGTTAGTATTTGATGGGTTAGCTGTCTTAGAATTTATGATACAATATGTAAAAAAAAAAGTTTTAATTGATAATTTGGAAAGAAAATTTGGTTAGTTTTTTTAGAAAAATAATCAATAAATAATTATTTTCTTATTATTAAAAATATATTACATATTTTTTTAATATTAATTTAATATTTATTTATTAATGTTTTTATGATAAAATGCCAAAAATATTTTAATACACAACATGATAAAATAATAAAAGATAATAATATGAGAAGAAAATTAGTGATTAAATAAGCAATTTAGAATAAATAAACAAATTAAATAAATTAAAAAAGAAATTAATTAATTTAAACACAGGGGGTGTATTTTTTTAATATAGTAGCAATTCCCGGGGGTGTAAATATCAAGAGCTTGAGCCCAACTATTGGTTTGGGTCCAAAACGCAGGGGGGGGGGGGGGGGGGGTGAATTATAGCTTTGAGGCAAAAATCAGGGGTGCTGGGAGTAAGGGCCTAGGCCCATAGTTTGTTTATAATCCAATTGTACAGGGGGAGGGGTATGAATTGTGGTTAATAATAGTAAAAGAAATAAGCTGGGGTGCAATTAGGAACGAGCCTGGGGCTCAAGAAAAAATATTGCGGAGTCCGTTAAATCTCGTAAGGGTGAGCATATGGGCTTATCGTAGGCTGCGTTAATATTGTTGTTTGATGGTGATCGTGTGACCCCCCGAGGTTAACTCGGGGGTGTTATATCAAAGTAAATGCAACTGACGGATACGATGCAAAGTTGACTAAGGGAACATGTAGAACACAACGGATGGGATTGTTGTTCAGCAACCCAATCACGTGGCCGACAAGTGGCCACGTGTCGCGATCTGGCAATATCACGGAGGGAGTATATTTTTTAGTTTTCTTCAGATTTCGTTCATTTTTGTTTTTTCACCCTCTCTCTACACCCCTTCCACTCTCTAAGAGCTCTCTCTTCTCTTTAATCCACCCCCACATTCCACCACACCAACCCCCACAAATTGGTGTTTTCTGGTTGAAGATCAATCGGAAAATTCTTCCTCAACCTGCAAAAACAAATCCATATACCCAAAATACCAAATCGCCTAAACCCTAACCCTAAGTTTCAGATCTCAAATAACTTCAAACAAACATAACCTCACAACAACATCAATCACAACAAATTATAAAGCTAAGTGCCCTACCTCCTTGCTGTGAATCTCTATGCTTTTGATTTCTACAATTATTTCCATGATCCCCTTCTTATCTCTTCCTCTTCTTCTTTTCAGGTACGAGAAATTGGGGCTAAGCTCAAAGAACTTAGGGTTTCAGTTGTGAAACCCTAAATCTTTAAAGATGGAGAGCTTTAGTGAAGGGTATGAATACGTCACAACAAGAATCTCAAGGGTTTTCCAATGCTAAAATTTTTCCTCCCATTTTCAATTAGTTTTAGGGTTTTATTTATAGGTTAGATTTTAGATGAATTAGGAAATATTATTTCGATTTTTGTTACAATTTTAGACTGAAGATTGATTTAGGAATTAAGGATTAGATTTAGGATTTTGATTTGATTTTGTTTTAGACTTGTAATCTGTTGATGAATCTGGACCAAAATTGTATCTGTAATATTTTTCTAACCAATAAAAACAAATAACTTCATTAGATTTGATTTTTTATGAATATTTGACTTATTTTCATTCTGGAACTAGGCTTCGAGTTTGCTTAGGAAAGAAGAGAAACAGTGTCGTCGCTGAATCTAGGGTTTCTTTACCCTAGTTGACCTCAGTCAACACAACTCATAATATAAATAAATTAAAACCAAAATAAAAATTAAAAATATATTTATTTAATCATATAAGAAACGCTGACTCTGAGTCAACTTAACCTAAAAAGAAAATAACATATATATATTTTTAATAACAACAATATTAGAATAAATAATCACCATCAAATAATCATAATTATACATGAGAATAGTTGACTCTAGTCAACCTTAATCCAAATAAATGGGCCCTCTTCCAAGCTTTTAAACGGGCCATCTAACAAACTAAAAACACCTCCCTTTATATAGATTTTAAAAAAATTAAACATGGGCCTAAAAGTCTAATGGGCCATTAGATTAAACTTAAGAATACCAAGCTCTATTCGATGAATTATGAAACATACACCCTCCCCAAAATTGAACCCTCCTTTTATTAAAACAAACGATAATTTAGAAGTCAATATAAAAATAAACATTAGTATTAATAAAAATGAACCAATAGTTCTTATTAAAAGAAAATGAATGTTTACACCAATGCCAAAAAATTTGGGGTATGACAGTTGCCCTTATTTAATTGCTCTTTGATTGAGGATGTGAGAATATGAAGGTCTCGCACATTCGGATCAAAGGGTTATTAAATAATGTAAGACCCCAAGAGTTGACTAAAAGATTATTAGATAAGGATAAATTGTAAAGTATACCTAAGAGTAAGAAATAGGCGAGGATGATGCAGCTAACTCACCAATGCCCGAGTAAAGATTATAATAGACTTAGGTATGATGACGCAGATAACTCGTCAACACCTAGAAGAGTAATCACAGATTTTGCGCATTTACCGTAACCTAGGAGGTAAATGACACAAGCTTGAAGATAGATAACTTATTGCTCCTTTGAGACTGATGCAATAAGTTATATCACAGTTATTGCATATTTACCACAACCTAGAGGGTAAATAACACCATTTTGAAATTTGACTTACTAACATTTTGAGACTAACATAGTAAACTTACAACACCAATTCCGTCTACTCATCACAGCCCATGGGATGAATAACACAAAGTTGATAATCCATTGTCGCTTGGAGACTAACACAATGAACTATATCACATAAAGACAAATAACTTATTGATGCTTCGAGTCTAACACAATGAGTTATATCACAAATTTCATATATCTACTACAACCTAGAGAGTGAATGATACAAGTTGAAAATATCTTACTAATGCTTCGAGACCAACATAGTAAGGAATAACATAGACTTGTCTATTTATCATGACATAGAGGATAAATATCATAGACTTGATAATCCATTGTCTCTAGAGACTAACACAATAAACTATATCACATATTTTAGTGTACCTACCACAACCTAGGGGGTAGGTAACATGAGTTTGAAAGATAGATAACTTATTAAAGCTTCGACACTAACATAGTAAGCTATATCGCAGATTTTCATATTTATCACAACCTAGGGGATAAATAATGCGGGTTTGATGTTTGAAAATGTGTTTGATAATTTAACCTTAGATAACTAATCTAAAGATGTAAATTGTAGATATATCACCTAGCGCAGTTCCAACATACTAGTTGTTTCTGTTCTCAATGGAGGTATGATAATATGATAACTAAATGAAATTGATGTTTGAAAGGTTTGAATTTGAAAAGGTTTGAATTTGATAATTGAAAGTATAACACCCAAAGGATTGTGATGACTAGGCTTTGGATATGAATTGTAGCTAATTTGCCTAGTGAAATTTTGATAGCGGTACTTTTGATAGTTATGTCTGTTCTCAACTGAGGTAGCTATAGTGATAGTATGAAAAATGGATAATGCTGAGCTTGGATCTTAGATATTGAGTGCGTCTTAGTTGGTAAGCACGCCTTGATATTTTCCACAATTTTCATGGGCATATATGTTTGAATGTAACGCATGTATGCATGTTTGATATGATTATGCTTGATGTATGCATGATGTCTGTTATGTATACTTTATATGATCATGACAATGTTACGAAATCATGCGATGATTGATAAATGCAATGTCCATGTTATTTGAACTACAGATTTTAAGGTAGGCTACCAGACGATAAATGGATTTCATTTAATTGTCAGACGAGAACTGACTATCTAACGGGAACCGAGAAGGAACATGGGTTAACAACATGGTAGAATGATCAGGGACACTTGATTCTAATAAAAGTGCTCTCAAGAGTTAATCTTGGGACGTTGATTGAAAGTAGGACAAATGAACAAATGAGATGAAACATTGACGAGGACTGACGGAGAAAGTGAGCGCATGCTGACCAGTCAATGGTCACCAGATCCCATGGCTCTCAAGGAGCCACATGGCGCGCATCTGGATGAGGACTAGGGGTGTGAGGCTACTCACACTTTACAAGGATGCTTACGATTATGTTGATAGAAATGTGTGAGGTTGCTCATGTTTTATGTAAATTGTAGTGCGTGAGGCTGCTCATGTGTTTTGACGATTGAAGTGTGTGAGGTTGCTCACGTCTTTCGCTGATGACAACCTACTGGAGAATGTTTAGAGAATTGACTTGCTAAATCTTGGAGACTAACAAAGCAAGTTGTATCACATATTTCACTTTATCTATCACTACCTAGGGGATGGATAATGCAGGGTCAATCTTATGGTTGTCAAGGGACTAATATGATAAAATTTGAGATCCAAGGTATAACAGATCATTGCTCGGGGACTTACCCGATTAGTTACGGTTTTACGTATCTACTACAACCTAGGGAGTAGATGATTGTGTCGATTGTGTATGTTCTCAACCAAGACTTTGATAGTATGAAAATGCTAGATTAAGCAATGAATATGATCGAATATGCTAGATGAAAATGCTTATGCCAATTGATAAATGATAGTGCTTATGATTTTGTATATGTGTAGAATGTTATGAATGAAATTCTGAAATGTCGTCTCCTTTTAGACCATTGGGTCTTTGAACTTCCTGACTCCCTAATACCCTCTGTTTGTTGATGTTGAATTGTCTTTGTACTTGATATGTCATTTATACATGTAGATGCAAGTGTTAATGCAAGTATGTAATGATTGACCAATGTTGTAATGAGTGACTTGGATATATATCGGTGGATGTTTCAATTTCAAAATGCCAATGAATTATTGAGCTTGCGGGGTAAATGCCAAGTGATATTGGGCTTAAGGGTAAAAACCAACTGGGATTGAGCTCTTTATCTATTAGATCCATGCTGTCGGAATTCGTCAGATGGATGAGATGATAGGTATAATTTGATTCTATATTGAAGCGACCTAATGAATGATTTATGTAGACTCATATGCTTTTGACAAATACCCTTGTGATAGGACGTGGGTGGTTAAATCTCAGATGTTGCTCATGAAAAATGTTGCTCGTCGCATGATCGTAGGGTGTTATGCCAACATAATTTCTCGATACTCGTTTTGTACTCAAAGCTTGTCGATGTAGGAGAAGGATCCACTGAGGATCATGAAAGTACGCAGAGAAGTTGCCTTCATAAGGAGTGTCTTGCCCCAATTTGTTGGTAGGGTCTTTGAAGGAATACATTCCCTTGATATGTTTTTGGAAGTAGTTTGATCATAATATTAATGACCCTACTATTTTTAACTATGCCCCATAATTAACGAACTCTTGAAGATATTTGGCTTTGATGAACCATTTTGAATCAACTCCTTTTGATCGAGCCTCGCGATGATTTGCCCCCATATTTGAATTTTTCAAGGTATGCCCCCAATCTCCAGTATCTAGAAGAAGTACCTTAGAAAGGACTTGGATCTCTCCATGGTGTGATATGAGCTTGATATAGATCGCCACAAGTATTATAATCTTTAAAAGGTTTGCCCTTGAAGTTGTTTATGAGGGGACTTAGACTCTATGTGTTGTAAGATGAACATGGTATAAATTTCCCCTAACATTTGAATGTTGGAAGGTTTCCCCTGATCATCAGGGCCTTGAGAAGTTGCGGAAAGAGGAACCTGAGGTTTAACATGTTGTGATATGAACTTGATAAAAGAATGCTCCTGATTGAATGATGCTTTGAAATATGATCCAAGTTGGTTTAATCTCAGAATGATCACCCCCTAGTCAATAAGATCTTCATGTGATGTACCACTACGATCATTATTCTTGCTTATGATTATAAGGTTCTTCTTTAGATGCTTTGCCCTAGTTAGGAGCTTTATGGAAAGGATTGTTTTATTATCAAACCAATTTTGAGATCTCCTTGATGCTAAGTGTCTATTCGTAGATAAAATTGTATATTTTGAAAATTAATTTTGTTTGATGCACATGCAAGTTTTGAAATCGAAGTTTGTTATGGAATAGAAATGGATGATTAGAGATGGAGATTAGAAGAAGCACAGTGGTTAGTAATAATTTTAACAAACATAGGAGTCAGTTTAACACAAATTTTGTCGAGTATGCTTTCATAGTTAACCTTACTTCAATTAGGGCTTTTGAAGGTTGTACCATGGCCATGGTCAGTGGTTTAAGAAACAAAAGATATAAGGCTCAAAATTTATTTATCCCACCCTATTCTCCTTGATATTCTCCAATCTTAAGTTCAGTTAATCCAATGAATGCATTTAGTCTGTAAGAGAATTTTCATAGTCGTAGTGATGGTGATAAGCATTGGTAAAGATCCAAGCACTGATGAAAAGCATTGATAAGATCCAAGCATTGAAGAGAAAGCCTTGATGATTCTTAAGGAGGAAGTCACAAGATTGTTCTCCAATTTGTTTATTTTCAATCCCTTATTTTTGCATGGACCAATTCTTTTGAATTTTGGTCCATCGGGATACCCTAACTTTTGCCTAGGTCAAATTTTTTATTTTTTATTTTTTTATTTAGCCGGCTTTCTCTTTTTTGGAATTTTTTCTTTTTGATTTTGAGCACTTGTGACTGTCATGCTGGTTGTGGTAAGCTTCGCCTTCATTGTTTCCTCGATCTTGAATGATGTACTAAGGAAGAAGATACTAAGGGTTTTATCTTCATGAATTCCTTAATCTTGAATGATGAATTTGAGGAAGAAGACATTGTGGGATTTATCTTCATTGATTCCTTAATCTTGAATGAAGAACGCGAGGAAAAAAATGTGCTTGAACATTTTGCTTAGGTCGACTTGATTCTCTTGAGAATAGAATGCACTGTTGGATTAATTGAAATCTAGTCTTCCCCTGGTTAAGATTAAGGTTTTTTTTTATAGAAAATAGAACAAAACTCCAACTCCTAGCTTGAGGGAGTTAGCTACGGATTAACTCCTTATTTATCTACCATTTAGGAATTAAAACAATACATTACATCGTCAGTTTGGACATACCATTGAAAGCATATTATTATACCCCATTTTTTGCCCCTAAGATTCCTATATCATCTCATACCATCACAATGCATCAAGGTCGCGTATTAGGGGCTTGGTTATCACTTCTACTGTTTCTTATCTTTAAGTTTGTCCTTGAGGGATCACCGAATACCCTGATTTTGTATAATTGTGTATATATGCTATATATTTTACTGACTTCTAACCAAAATCCAAAAATATCTCTTGTTTATTTTGGTTTTTTAGAAGACAGGGTTTCGGATCAAGGAGTTGTGGTTTGTTTAGGACAAAGATGGTTCCCAAAAGCCTATGTTTCAGAGTGGTGATCTATAATCTTAGGTCATACTATCTTCGAGCTTTATTCAGCATGGTTAAGGCGAATTTGGTGGCTTAATTCTCAAGACTCTTCGAGATAGGTTAATGCGTTTACTTCAATGCCTTCTGTAGTGGTAGAAATGTTCAAGACTAAGCCATTGGATTGACTGGACTTTATACAAATCAAAATAAAAATTGTCACCGCGCTTTATTGTTTTCAAAGGAATGGGAAAAGAGCGAATAACCCAAAAAAGGGGGAAAGATTCAAGGTAAGGGGGTTGGTTATGCAAAGGGAAGGTGTTAGCACCCTAAACATCTATGGTACTCCGCAGGAACCTCTTTGAAAAATCTGTATATTTTGGCTATAAAAATGTGTTGTATTTAAAATGGATGGTGGAGGTGAGAAAAGAAATATTTTTATGATTTTTGCACCTGCCGCGGTTGCGAACCTTTAGTGCCTACGTACCACCTTTCGTGCAATAGGGGATCAGGGTACACGTAGTTCCTCTTTTAAAAATTTAAAACACAAGTGTGTTGGTTAATTTTATGAGATAAGACATCATTGTCATTGTCCGTGTGGAAAACATACTTACTATCCACAATCATGAGAAAGGAGAATTTGCATCATCTCAAAGTGGAGGATATGGCTTGGATTTTAAAATCAACAATGCCTCACTCAACACCCAAGTGGAAAATATCTCTCTTTACTACATATTGTAGAAGTATAGTTGTTTGCATCACTATAAGGATTGACAAGATTCTAATCTTTTAAGAAAAGTTTTAAGATGAAAACCAAAGTGGCAAAATGGTTTGAAATGAGATTGATTGAATTTTAGTCTTCTCACAAAAATGTCAAGGTATTATTAAATTGATTGTAATTTATTCATGAAAATATTTTGAAAATGCATGGACCTAAGTCCAAGTTTATTATGAAAATATTTCAAGTTTAGAAATAAGAAGAGTTTTTTTTGAAAGGAGGGAGAAGATTTTTGAAATTAAAGAAGATGAGAGGAGAAGAAGAGGCTATCCTAAAGCATAAGGTAAAAGCTAAGGATAAGAACCATCTAACCAACAAGAAGCCAATACTTGACATTATGAGTCAATATAGAATTCTCATTCTTTGGATTGAAACCAACAAGCAAAGATACTAGACCTCTTGAGAGAACCAAACTTCAAATGTATTAAGTCTTCGCAAAAAATTGGGCAGAGTAACGGCTGTATACGGGTGAATTCCAGATCACAAACAAAGTATGTAATCACAATAACCTGCACACAAAGCAAACAAACAACCCAATGTCTTGAGGTAAACCTCAAGAACTCCAGACAAAATAATGAATTAAGGTCACAAAGTCTCCAAGATAGGTCAAGGTCTCTAATCCTAAGTCCAAGAATGCCAAAAACTCCATAATGCCAAGGATAGTAACCAAATAGTCTAAGTATCATTAATGATTTTTATGGTTCATGTTGATTATTAGGTGTCTTTAAAAAGTAAAAGAAAAGCTCAAGTGGGCAAAATAAAAATGACATAAAAGTAAATGCTCAAGTGAGCAAAATAAAAATGGCATGAAAATGTAAATGCTTAAATTAAATGGTACATAAAGCATAAAAAATAAAAGCATAAAGTAAAGTCAATTGTTAGAAATTAGTGGTTAGTTGGATGACCATCTTGAAACTTGAATTTGGAACTCATTAGAGGATTGGTAGAACCAAATCCTCCCCAAAATAAGTTGCATTTGCTTTTTGTCAAGTATATCATCCATTTTGGAATTTTCAAAAGTAACATTTAATGATCAACGATGTTTAAGTGATCCACGTTGACCAAAGGTGTTGTAGATTCATTAGAGGATTGGTAGAACCAAAGCCTCCACGCAATGAATCTCAAGGTTATTGGATCAAAGAGATCAAATTAACATACTTGGGCTTGCAATCATAAGTTTGGGACACGAATGATCATTTATTTGAATCGGGACAAAATTTAGCGCTATGTTAAGCAATCGTAAGTGGACTTATATAGAAGTCGCACCTATTTTGAGGCCGGCCAATAGCAATCTATGTACTTCATGTTTGGAAAAATGATATAGAGATCACCATCCTTTAACATGTAGCACAATTAAAAAAAGAAAGGGACAAGATGAAGGGGGAGGGGAATGATAAGCAAATTTGGATCACCATTTCAAAATTCTTTCATCTTTAAATTCAACCACTCCTCTAGATGGATTAAAGCACTAAATATGTCATTAATCTAAAGCACCAAAAATGAATTAAATAATTCACTCTTAGGTAGATTTGAATTGATGAATATTTATCCAACTTCATTTACATCACAAAGTCCATTGAGTTTAATGGAAAATTGGACATTTAAAATTGCAATCCAAATCATCCATCAAAGAGAGTGAGCAGAAAAATATTTGAGTCAAAACAGCCCCAAAATAAGGCAGAAAAAGTATTTTTGGCACTGTTACAATCAATTGTGCTTAGACAGCAACATATTGCATCAGTGCAGTTTTTTATCAAATCAATTTTCTGTGACAATCAATTGCAATGTTACAACAATTGATTGCAACCTGTTAAAAATCAGTAGAAAACAACATTTTAAAGATCAAATTCTTGTTCCAACTTTTAATCAAACACCTTATGATCATGGATCCAATTGAGAGTGAAAGTTCCATCAAATTATGAGAAAATAACACTAATGGAGTCATAAAATAGTGCTCAATGAATCAAAACCAGAAATCCACAAGAGATCACATTGTGAAAGATGATGATCCAACTTACCAAAGGTAGAATTTGAGAATTATCAAACAACTTCAGAATTTGCTTCAATTCAACCACAAGAATCAATTACCAAAGATTGGATGTAGAAAATTGATTAAGAAAAAGTATTTGGATGAAGATTTAGCTCAAAGATTAGTAAGCTTCAATGTAAAGCTTACTAACTTTTTGAAAATGGAGCTTTGAGTGAATTTGGTAGATGGAGAGAATTGAGAGATTTTTTAGCAAGATGAGTTTGGCTATCAAAAGCTTATGATTTGAATGAAATGAGGTCTCTATTTATAGAGTTTTAGGATTGGGATTAGTGGTAATTTGGAAATTGATTCTTGGAGCCAAAATTGAATTAATGATATAATTTCAAATTATGCAGAAAAAAAATGGAGCCAAAATGATGACAATTTTGAATTTGCTGGCTTTTTAAAAAAAAACACGTGCATTTTGCTATTATGAGTCGATACATAGGTGGTATGCATCGATGCATCCTATCTGTATAACACAGCATGTGTCGATATATGCCTCTTTGTGTCGATACATATTGCTTTTTCAACACATTACAGAATGCAACAAACTGCATGAGTCGATACATAACACGTATGTGTCGACACATGCTAGTTATATAAGTAGGATGAGTCGATACATACATGCATGTGTCGACACATGCTAGTTATACACAACTAGATGAGTCGATACATACATGCATGTGTTGACACATGCTAGTTATACATAACTAGATGAGTCGATACATACCTTTATGGGTCGATGCATGCTGTCTTTCGCCATAAAACAAAATCAATCAACTTGCATGAGTTCGACATAAGTCTCAGAAATCCTTATTTGTCAGATGCTTCGACTTGGTACCTACAAAACAAAAAATATATACATAGACAAAGACAAATATTTTTTGTATTTTGATTAGAAGTTAGTAAACAACACATATACAAAATACACAACTAAGGTGCTTGGAGATTCCTCAAGAGCAAACTTAAAGATAGGAGATAGAAAAAAGAGGAAGAACCAACCCTAATGTGATTTTGTTATGATAAAGTTGACATGGTATGATAGGGGAATCTTAGGGGCAAAAATTGGGGTACAACAGTTGCCCTTATTTAAGTGTCTTCTATCCGAAGATACGAAGGTTAAAAATCTTCGTGTCGACGTGATTGAAGATACTTAAATATAAAACAAGCCCTATTTTTGTCTCTAAGATGCCATGCAATGCTTATGATTATGAATGCATATGAACAAAAAAAGAGACACAAAGTATCATTGGGGATGCCACAAAAATGAAGAAACAAAGGAGCAACCCCACCAGGAAAATAAATCACTGGTGGAACCAAAGAAATTGAATCAGAGAGGAGGCTAATAAGCATCGACGTTTACTGCCGATGTCTACCAATGTTGACCGAAGGTAGAGAGAATAAGAAACACTGACGTTCACTGCCGATGTACTACCAACATTCACTGAAGGTAGATTTGAAAATATCATACCACCACCGTTCACTGACGACGAACTATCAACGTTCACTGATGATAGCAACAAGATAAGAAACATCGACGTTCACTGCCGATGTACTACCAACGTTCACTGAAGGTATATTTGAAGATATCATATCACCGCCGTTCACTGACGATGAACTATCAACGTTCACTGATGATAGAAAAAAGATAAGAAATACTGAAGTTCACTGCCGATGTACTACCAACATTCACTAAAGGTAGATTTGAATATATCATATCACCGACTTTCACTAACGATGAACTATCAACGTTCACTGATGATAGTAAAAAGATAAGAAACACCAACGTTCACTTCCGATGTACTACCAACGTTCACTGAAGGTAGATTTGAAAATATCATACCACAGCCGTTCACCGACGATGAATTATCAACGTTCACTAATGATAGCAACAAGATAAGAAACACCGACGTTCACTGTCGATGTACTACCAACGTTCACTAAAGGTAGATTTGAAAATATCATACCACCACTGTTCACTGACAATGAACTATCAACGTTCACTGATGATAGCAAAAAGATAAGAAACACCGACGTTCACTGTCGATGTACTACCAACGTTCACTGAAGGTAGATTTAAAAATATCATACCACCGCCGTTCATTGACGATGAACTATCAATGTTCACTGATGATAGCAACAAGATAAGAAACACCGACGTTCACTTCCGATGTACTAGCAACGTTCACTGAAGGTAGATTTGAAAATATCATATCACCGCCGTTCACTGACGATTAATGTGATACGGTGGGAAATAACTGACTGTTTTTTGGAATGCTGGTTTGTGTTTTGCGTTTGTTTTCACAAAATGTCACGGTAAGCAAGAGTCGCCACCGAATTTTATTTTATCCAACAAGGAAAGGAAAGGAAAAATTCCTTTTTCGAGATATTTCTCGGGTTCGGGGGGTAGATTATAGAAAGAGAAGGTGTTAGCATCCTTTCTATTTGTGGTTATCCACGGGCTCTTAGGTACTTGCTTAATTGTTTTCAAAATTGTTTTCTTTGTGCTTGTGGGTTTGAAAAAGTTTTTGTTTTGAAAAACTTCGATTTAACTCTTGCTTTTGTCCTCAAGAGCGTATGAAGTGTTTTTGAAAACTTTGTTCGAAAAGTGTAAGGGTAAAAAATATTTTTCTTTTGAAAGAGCAAGTATCTAAGAACCATCTACCTACTCGAAAAAGGAATCGTTCTATGCAATTTTCCTTTAGACAACACTATCCCACTATGAATGAGTAGGTAGCACCGTCGTTGGAGTTTGAGGGTCAATTCGAATGAGGGACATACGATCACCAAAGCAATGGTAGGACGCCTTAGCGGTAATCCTAATGTCTTAGATCATTTGTTTGAGGCAACAATATCCGAGGCAACCGTTTCGAGGCAACTATGATCTTTAGACAAGAGGACAACCTCTAAAGTGACCTATACTCAATGACCGCGTACGAAGGCAACCAAGTGGGGTGTATCCTAAGAGTGCGCATGTGCAAGTGTGTCATTTTCAGTCAATTTTATCTTTGCACATGTTAAGGGTGATCTAACTGTTTTAAATTATACATTCATTCTTGTCATGCAAACCCTATTACCAAACATCTAGCAGTTGAATATTTGCAGAAATTAAAAGCGCGGAATTTAAACTAAATTATTACAAGGCGTTGGGTATTTACATCGCCAAAAGCAACCCTTTGAAAATATAATAAAAGCGGAAAAATAAATAAATGTTCTAATTATTTATTACAAGCCAGGAGCAGATACATCAATTAGGTAAATAAAGCGCGCGATGCAAAAATTAAATCGAATGCGAAATTTAGGGTTTTGACCCTTATAATTAAAGAAAATGTTTTATTTTTATTTTTATTATTTTTAAGAAAAGAAATTAATCCTAAAGTTAAATGCTAAATTAATTATTAAATGAATTAATTAATGAAAAATAATTAATGGCATATTTTTGGAGTTTTTGTTAATTTAGGAAAGAAAATAAAATAATTAAATTAGTGATAAAAAACCTATTGATTTCTAATTAATTTTTAATTATTTACAAAATAAATGAAAGTTATCTAAAATTAACCTAATTAAATTAATTAATATTTATTGATAAAAAATAAAATTCTAAATTTATTTGGACATAAAAATATTTTTGTGATTTTTGATAAAAAGAAAATTAATTAATTGTTAGTAAAAATAATAAATAAATTACTTAAAGCAAAATATAGAAAAAGGAAATAAAGGGTGAGAAATGGACCTGATTTTAGGGTGCAACAGCGGTTGGCGTCATGTGTAAGCTATTCTGTTTTGACCATTTGTGTTTTGGCTTTTGGCCATTTGTGTTTTGGCCTCAACGTTCCTTAACCTTCTCAGGATGTCTACCTCGCCATGTATTGGTGTCATGTGTAAGCTGTTCTGTTTTTGCCATTTATGTTTTGGCTTTTGGCCATTTGTGTTTTGGCCTAAACGTTCCTTAATGAACCTGTATGGGATCCTGTCTAAATCTACAGTGTTAAATCTCATGAACACATTAAATAAATTACTATATATCATGAAATACAAATAAAGTCAATATATGAAGAAATTTAATGTTTAAGTCAATATGGCATGTATGAATGATTATACCTTTTTGATCATGGAGATCAAATCATCCTTACCCTTACTGGAGAAGTAGTGATATGAATACTTTTATGCTCTTTTGATCATGAAGATCAAATCAGTCTTACCCTTACTGGAGAAGTAGTGAGATGTTGGTTTGTAACCGGGATGACTTGTTTGTAGTGAGAGGGGAATTTGTAATAAGGATTTCAAGGTTTTAGGATTCTTGAAAGAATTTGATATTCTGATAGCATTGTGGCAAGGGTTTTTTTCTCTCTCCCTGTTTGTGTGAAAAGAATGAGATTATATAATAGAAATTAGAGCAAAGAAAATGGGCTTTGAATGTGCAATTGGGCCTCCAATGTTCACTTGAGTTTGTCACGTTGCAGGCTAAATCGTAGGGGCTTAAGTACCATTTTTGAAGTTGAAATGTAAAAAAAAAAAGTAGCCGACATCAATAAGTAACTCCTGTCCGAAAATCGGCTCGATCGGATAAACGGTGAATTAGTTATAAATTTTTGAAGTTTTAGCTCAGACAAACTTATTTTGGGCTCTAGTGTCGACTCTGACACGTTCTTCAATAAAATAACTGGTATTGATCGGAGCATAATTCGGTCTCGACTTTTGAAGCAAAGTTGTAGATATCTGAGTCAGTAACCTTGTGTAAAAATATGAGCTCAATCCGATAAATATTGACCGAGTTATGAATTTTCAAAGTTTCGTCCCAGATAAAATAATATTCAGCATTCAGGATTTTCGGCGCATCACGCGTACTCTAAGCAAAAAACGAAGACCTTTTGGATACTGTTCGAACTCAATACCTTCTGTGAAAACTTAGCCAACTCAATTTGTGAAATTTTGGGGCCGGAACCAGCTCGATACGATGAAAATGGACCAAGTTATGATCTTTTGAACATGACGCAAATAAACTTCTGTCACAAATTTTCTGTACGAAAATACTTGATAAATCCACATTTTTGAAGACCTTCTGATCGAAATTGACTTCTAGCCGTGAGAGATGAAAACGTAGATAATGTCATGACAAAATTTTGGCCACCGAAACGGGTTCAAAACAAGTCACGATCTTTAAGTTATGAATTTTTTAGCGCGTAAAAACTGCACTTTCAGCACACTTTTTTCACCATATTTCTTCGATAAAACTCACACATTCGGATACCTTCTTTAAAGAATTGAGTCTTGAGCCGAACCTGAATTTGAGAATATGTTATTAGAGATATCTTGGTGAAAGAACACCTGAATATGACGTGCCGGGTTGGACTTGTGAATCTTTGAACCCCAAATCGTTGCAAAACGGCGAACCGATCTTCAGCACGGAAAATACTCTGAGAATATCCATTGACAAAATAAACGTCACTTGTAACCTGAAGAAGCTTGATAAATATACCTTTATTCCATAAACATAAAACCAATAATATGCGTGTATGAAAAGAGGGAAAATTTTGGGGTACAACAGATGCCCCTGTTCAATCTTCTTAAACCTGAGGATGTAGATTGTCTTTCGTGCCTTTCGTGATCCGAAGGTGGAAGATGATTGAACACTAGGGTGCCCAGAAATTTGCAATGGCATGAAGTGGTATCAATCTTGTGATGTCGGGAATGGGCCTACAGATGCCATTCAGAGATTGTTGATAGGAGGTCTGAACTTGATTTTAATAGAAAACGAATCAGAATAAACCATTGAGAGATTTATCTGAACCAGTGAGAAAGTCTTGGAGTACATTCAACTGGAATAAGAATCAGGGAGATCTTAGCGTCGATCTGACTGAACCAGAGAAGGTCTTGGATTGACTTTGGCTAGATAAGAATCAGAAAAATCTTAGAATCGATTTAACTGAACCAGACAAAAGTTTTGGAATATCTTCAACTGAAATAAGAATCAGGGAGATCTTAGCATCGATCTGACTGAACCAGAGAAGGTCTTGGATTAATTTTGACTGGATAAGAATCAGAAAAATCTTAGAATTGATTTAACTGAACCAGATGGAAGTCTTGGAATATCTTCAACTAGAATAGGAATCAGGGAGATCTTAGCGACGATCTGACTGAACCAGAGAAGGTCTTGGATTAACTTTGACTGGATAAGAATCATAAAAATCTTAGAATCGATTTAACTGAACCAGACGAGAATCTTGGAATATCTTCAACTGGAATAGGAATCAGGGAGATCTTAACGTCGATCTAACTGAATCAGAGAAGGTCTTGGATTGACTTTGGCTGGATAAGAATAAGAAAAATCTTAGAATTGATTTAACTGAACCAGACGAAAGTCTTGTGATATCTTCAACTGGAATAAGAATCAGGGAGATCTTAGCATCGATCTGACTGAACCAGAGAAGGTCTTGGATTAACTTTGACTGGATAAGAATCAGAAAAATCTTAGGATCGATTTAACTGAACCAGACGAAAGTCTTGTGATATCTTCAACTGGAATAAGAATCAGGGAGATCTTAGCGTAGATATGATTGAACCAGAGAAGGTCTTGGATTAACTTTGACTGGATAAGAATCAGAAAAATCTTAGAATCGATTTAACTGAACCAGACGAAAGTCTTGTGATATCTTCAACTGGAATAAGAATCAGGGAGATCTTAGCATCGATCTGACTGAACCAGAGAAGGTCTTGGATTAACTTTGACTGGATAAGAATCAGAAAAATATTAGGATCGATTTAACTGAACCAGACGAAAGTCTTGTGATATCTTCAACTGGAATAAGAATCAGGGAGATCTTAGCGTCGATCTGACTGAACCAGAGAAGGTCTTGGATAAACTTTGACTGGATAAGAATCAGAAAAATCTTAGAATCGATTTAACTGAACCAGACGAAAGTCTTGGAATATCTTCAACTGGAATAAGAATCAGGGAGATCTTAGCGTCGATCTGACTGAACCAGAGAAGGTCTTGGATTAACTTTGACTGGATAAGAATCAGAAAAATCTTAGAATCTATTTAACTGAACCAGACGAAAGTCTTGAAATATCTTCAATTGGAATAAGAATCAGGGAGATCTTAGCGTCGATCTGACTGAACCAGAGAAGGTCTTGGATTGACTTTGGCTGGATAAGAATCAGAAAAATCTTAGAATCGATTTAACTGAACCAGACAAAAGTCTTGGAATATCTTCAACTGGAATAAGAATCAGGGAGATCTTAGCATCGATCTGACTGAACCAGAGAAGGTCTTGGATTAACTTTGACTGGATAAGAATCAGAAAAATCTTAGAATCGATTTACTGAACCAGACGAAAGTCTTGGAATATCTTCAACTGGAATAAGAATCAGGGAGATCTTAGCGTCGATCTGACTGAACCAGAGAAGGTCTTGGATTGACTTTGGCTGGATAAGAATCAGAAAAATCTTAGAATCGATTTAACTGAACCAGACAAAAGTCTTGTGAGGGCATCTTTCTGAGGAATCCACTGAAACAACCCTCAATAGATGTAGTTTTTTGAGGGGACTACTAGGTCATATAAGTAGTCAACGGTGTTTATTGATTCGTCTTTCCCTGAAAATGTAAAGAGTTGGTCATATGCATAGTCATATGCAATGTCATGATGTATGAAATGCATGATATATATCAAGCAATGATGCTCTCAAAATAAATGAGATTGTGTGGTATGATGCATATATGCATGTATCATGATGTATGGAAATGTAATGTTTCTAGCTGGGGAAAATAAATCCCAGATAGCTGCTGAAGAATAGAGCTGGATTCTTCGTTTCCGCTGGGGATGGCGAACGAAGAGAATAAACCTGCAGGAGAGGATGACTCCGTTGGGGGAATAAACTGATGAGGAGATTACTCTGTGGGGAAGAGATGCTCTGCTGAGGATTCCACTGATAAATTCCGTTGGGATGAATTGTCGTTGTTGGTGATATTGAATCTGTTGAGGATTGAATTCCTGTTTGTGAAAGGAAAGAACTTCCGCTGGGGATGATCTTCGGTTGCGACTTCTCTGGGAATAACCTTTTAGACTCTTATGGGGATAATCCTTTGAGTTCTGTTGGGAAGGATCCTTTGAACTCGGCTGGGGAGATTTATTTTTGTACTCCGCCGGGGGTGAACTTCTAGAGTCTACTGGGGATGATTCTCCCAACTCCGTTGGGGAAGCTTTTTCAGATTGCGCTGGGAAAATTTTAATTCCACTGGGGATATCTTGTATTCTGCCGGGGAATATTCTTATACTCCGTTGGGGAATATTAAGACTGCCGGGGATATTAAGCCTTTTTAGTGCTGATGGTAGATAAACTCTGCTTGGGGAGAATATTACCGATTCATTCATTGACAGTTGCGAGTCTCAGCTGGGGAGAGTTAATATTACTGTCTTTTTCTTTTACTCTACGGGGAGTGAATGTTACTGGGACGCGTGTTAAGGATATGACGATGGCTTTGCATCGAGACTTTTTTCCCCTGTATCTGCGGGAGAAGGTTCCTGCGGAGGCCTGGTGGATCGAGTATTATCCCCACCTATGAGGTGCTTGGTATCTTTCGGTCAAAATGATAAGTCTTCTTCTGGTAGGCAAGTGACGAGATGACGAGACATAGTCGTACGCTTTGATCCCTAATTTTTGCCTGGACCGCCCTTTCGGGTTTTCAGTCCACCGGGATGCCCTTTTTTGCCCAAGCCGCCTTTTCAGGTTTTCGACTTGTCGGGTGTATAGATTTTTCATTCTTTATCCTTAATTTTTGCCCGAACCCTTTTGGTTCGTCGGGATGTCCTTATTTTTTCCTAGGCCAGTCAACCTAGCGGGTCTTTGATTATGCGTAGTACTTTTTTGACTATGTCCATACTCTCAGAGATGTAGGGAGGTGTCACTGTCGGTAGTGTTGTGTTGCCATACTACCAGAAGATCTTCGTTTGATCATGCAAGATTCGTTGCTGGAATTCATGTCAAATCCCCCAATGGATTCAGACGGAGATTTGCCCCTGGCTATTTGGCATTTTGAGAGATTCCTCGAATCTTGACTTAACTGCCCCAGATGATGGACAATGCTCATGTTGTGCCCCTTGGTTGGAGGTGTTTTTTCCACTTGAGGTGACCCTTTTTATTGAAAAGGTTTTTTGTTCACTAGATATTCGTCGTGCGAATTTCTCTGTTGTTTGAACAAATAGTCATATGCAAACAATGTTATTTTAAGAATGCAAAGCTTATGTCTGTCTTGAAGTTTTTGAAAATGCATTTTTTCAGTAAGATAGGAAAATTTTGTAAAATGTGACGTCAACTCAGGATTTACAACAAGCCCTACAGGAGTCAGGATACCTTTTGTAACAGTATGCTTTCAGACTAACCCATGCTTCAGCTAGGACTTTTTAAGGGTTATAACGTGGCCTGGTTCACAGTTTAAGAAACAAAGGATAAAGGCTCAAATTTTATTTGTACCCACCCGTTCTTCATGATGTTCTTCAATCCTAAACTCAGCTAATCATGAATTAGATCTTGTTTGAGTCTTTGCTCTGATATGCCAGTGATGGTTCGGATACTGACAATTTATTTTGAACAGACAGTCATTTTTGTTGAGAGTTTGAAGGATCTCTTCCTTTTTGATTTTATTATCCCTGTCTTTTGCCTGAACTGTTTCTTTTGTAATTACAGTCAGCGGGATGCCCCAGTTTTGTAAGTCTCCTTCATAGGTTTTGACTTGATGAGCTTTTATTTTGAGAGATAATGAATGCCTGTCCTTACGATTATACAGAACCATCACCGTCTTTTGCTTTGGAAGGACTTCTTTGATGCCATTCATTATTCACCTGGATTAACTGAGAAAACTACCCTGCCCCAGGTTATAATTATGGGTTTTAATTTGTGAAAAGAAAAACTCTAACTTCTTTGGCTCAAAGGGGTTGACTAGGGATTATCTTCCTTATAACTTCACTGTTTAGGATTTGAAACAATGTCTGTACCTCGTCAGCGGGGTCTGTTCAAAAGCATATTGTAGAGATTTTGATATCATTTTCGTCATCCTCCCTCTAAAGGCTTAGAATTTTTTTTAATCGAGAGTTGATCATCACAAAAAATGAAAGCAATTTGAATATAGTGAATACGAATGGATTGATTCAAAACAGACATATGTGATGCATTGATAAAGTAACAAAGTTTGACATGAATAAATGTTTGAACAATCAAAAGAAAATTACAAATTGAAAACTCTAATGAACAAAAGTCTTCTCGTCTCAGTACTTGTCACTTCAAATGGTGAACCTTGGGGGGATGGCAAAAGAATTCAATCTGACCGTCTTGTGTGATTTCCAAAGCTCCCTCATTAATCAGGTCTTGAATTTTGTTTCTCAACGCCCAACAGCCGTTGGTGTCATGTCCAGGGCTGTTGGAATGGTATGCACACCTGGCATCATGATTGTACCTTGGGGAGGCTATGTGGGGATTCTGAGGAGGGTCCCTTAACGTCACCAGATTCAATCTCAACATGTGTTGTAAAGCTTGAGACAGCGGCATGTTGAGCTTTGTAAACTGCCTCTTGGGTGTATCCGACTTACTCTGATTAACCCGTTGTTTATGGCAAGGTTGTTATTGGACTTATGAGGTAGTAGCAACTTGGAGAGGTCTATTCTTCATCAAACCAAACCTTTGACTTCTCGGAAGTTGATTAATGACTTGGTTCCCGGCCTTGACTATTTGCTTCATGTTGTTGTATCTGTCTTGATGAAGCTGGTCGATAATGGTTCTCAGCTCTTCTTGTTCCCAAGCTAAGCCTTGGATAAGAGCCATCTGCCCCAGCATCTAGGTTTTCATGGCACTGAACTCAGCTTGCAGTTGTTCCAGCCGTTCGTCCTTATTGTCTTCAGGACTTTTCTTGACAAGGTTCATAGCGAGGAGTGCTTTCAACTCTTCCTGCCCCTTGGATAGGTTTAGGAACATGTCCCTGAACTGAGCTTCTCAAGTTTGAAGGTCTCTGTTGTCTTGTTGGAAAGCCATTGCTGAAATAAACAGCGAGAACATGAGAGACTTGTACTGGGAGACCTGTTATACAATGATATGTATGATATATGTATGCAATGTTTTCAAGGATCTCGCTGGGTAAACAAGAAACTGTTAGAATTTGAATTTTGCAGCTTTGATTGAAGAAACTTCGTTTCATTAAGAGTCCTTTTTCAAGATTCAAGCTCACCATATCGAGTGGGTCATAGCCACTGACTCAAGTTATCGTATTTTGATCTCTAGACAACTTTGGCTAGAGGAAAATAAATCCCCTTTGCCCCTTGCTAGACGTTTTATTTACCATAACCTGCATCACAAACCCTTGAGACCCTTGAAATGGTTAAAGAAATGTTAAGGCATGATGTTATGATGTGTATGCTATGCGTTTAAGCAAAAGTGTGAGGTGATGTAAGTAAACCCTGCAATAAATCCAAATTATTGGATAAGGACTGTAAACAAAACCTGCAAGGAACTCATATTGTCAGATAACAAGAATGTGCAAGTAGTTCAAGTTTGAAAGGCACACAAGTCACACAAACAGCCTTAAGTTTAGGCTTGCATGGAGTTTAGGTATTACCCTCTTTCAGTTTAGTTGGTTCAAACCTATCCTAAAAATAGTAATCGGGTTCTAAAGGATCTCAATATCATTGACTACCCTCGATTGGTCATAATTCCAGTTTAGCAACCTTTTCTTGCGGCCGGAATCATCGCGAGAGTTTGGTCTCAATGAGTGTAGCATACTGCTACTGTTCTATGGCCAAGTTGGTCAATTTAAAGGTTCTAAGGTCAGTTGGTGCTTAATGACCCCTTAGAAGACCCATATTCTCCTCGTTCCAACACAAGGGATATCGGTACAAACTAAAGTGCCACACCAACGTAGCTACTGCTTCAACCGTATCAGTCTACGCCGTACAGTTCCCTCACAGTTTATTGCTACTTACCTAAAGGGTATCCCCCAGATCCGGGTTAGGATCTATAGTAACTCTGATTCAACCCACAAAGATAAAGCATACAAGTCAAGCAATTGAAAACATTATGAATTATTCCTAAGGTACACCCCACTTATAAGATCCCCAGCAGAGTCGCCAGTTCTGTGATACAGTGGGAAAGAACTGACTGTTTTTTGGAATGCTGGTTTGCGTTTTGTGTTTGTTTTCACAAAATGTTGCGGTAAGCAAGAGCCGCCACCGAATTTTATTTTATCCAACAAGGAAAGGAAAAAAGCACAGAAAAATTCCTTTTTCGAGATATTTCTCGGGTTCGGGGGCTAGATTATAGAAAGGGAAGGTGTTAGAACCCTTTCTATCTGTGGTTATCCACGGGCTCTTAGGTACTTGCTCAATTGTTTTCAAAATTGCTTTCTTTATGCTTGTGGGTTTGAAAAAGTTTTTGTTTTGAAAAACTTCGATTTAACTCTTGCTTCTGTCCTCAAGAGCGTATGAAGTGTTTTTGAAAACTTTGTTCGAAAAGTGTAAGTGTAAAAAAGATTTTGTTTTTGAAAGAGCAAGTATTTAAGAACCATCTACCTACTCGAAAAAGGAATCGTTCTATGCAATTTTCCTTTAGACAATGTTATCCCACTATGAATGAGTAGGTAGCACCGTCGTTGGAGTTTGAGGGTCAATTCGAATGAGGGACATACGATCACCAAAGCAATGGTAGGACGCCTTAGCGGTAATTCTAATGTCTTAGATCATTTGTTTGAGGCAACAATATCCGAGGCAACCGTTTCGAGGAAACTATGATCTTTAGACAAGAGGACGACCTCTAAAGTGACCTATACTCAATGACCGCGTACGAAGGCAACCAAGTGGGGTGTATCCTAAGAGTGCGCATGTGCGAGTGTGTCGTTTTCAGTCAATTTTATCTTTGCACATGTTAAGGGTGATCTAACTGTTTTAAATTAGACATTCATTCTTGTCATGCAAACCCTATTACCAAACATCTAGCAGTTGAATATTTGCAGAAATTAAAAGCGCGGAATTTAAACTAAATTATTACAAGGCATCGGGTATTTACATCGCCAAAAGCAACCCTTTGAAAATAAAATAAAAGCGGAAAAATAAATAAATGTTCTAATTATTTATTACATGCCAGGAGCACATACATCAATTAGGTAAATAAAGTGCGCGATGCAAAAATTAAATCGAATGCGAAATTTAGGGTTTTGACCCTTTTAATTAAAGAAAATGTTTTTTTGTTTTTATTATTTTTAAGAAAAGAAATTAATCCTAAAGTTAAATGCAAAATTAATTATTAAATGAATTAATTAATGAAAAATAATTAATGGCATATTTTTGGAGTTTTTATTAATTTAGGAAAGAAAATAAAATAATTAAATTAGTGATAAAAAATCTATTGATTTCTAATTAATTTTTAATTATTTACAAAATAAATGAAAGTTATCTAAAATTAACCTAATTAAATTAATTAATATTTATTGATAAAAAATAAAATTCTAAATTTATTTGGACATACAAATATTTTTGTGATTTTTGATAAAAAGAAAATTAATTAATTGTTAGTAAAAATAATAAATAAATTACTTAAAGAAAAATATAGAAAAAGGAAATAAAGGGTGAGAAATTGACCTGATTTTAGGATGCAACAACGGTTGATGTCATGTGTAAGCTATTCTGTTTTGGCCATTTTTAGTTTTGGCTTTTGACCATTTATGTTCTGGCCTCAACGTTCCTTAACCTTCTCAGGATGTCTGCCTCGCCATGTATTAGTGTCATGTATAAGTTGTTCTGTTTTGGCCATTTGTGTTTTGACTTTTGGCCATTTGTGTTTTGGCCTCAACGTTCCTTAATGAACCTGTATGAGATCCTGTCTAAATTTGCAGTGTTGAATCTCATGAACACATTAAATAAATTACTATATATCATGAAATACAAATAAAATCAATATATATGAAGAAATTTAATGTTTAAGTCAATATGGCATGTATGAATGATTATACCCTTTTGATCATGGAGATCAAATCAACCTTACCTTTACTGGAGAAGTAGTGATATGAATGCTTTTATGCCCTTTTGATCATGAAGATCAAACCAGCCTTACCCTTACTAGAGAAGTAGTGAGATGTTGGTTTGTAACCGGGATGACTTGTTTGTAGTGAGAGGGGGATTTGTAATAAGGATTTCAAGATTTTAGGATTCTTGAAAGAATTTGATATTCTGACAGCATTGTGGCAAGGGCTTTTTTTTCTCTCTCTGTTTGTGTGAAAAGAATGAGATTATATAATGGAAATTAGAGCAAAGAAAATGGGCTTTGAATGTGCAATTGGGCCTCCAATATTCACTTGAGTTCGTCACGTTGTAGGCTAAATCGCAGGGGCTTAAGTGAAAATTTTGAAGTTGAAATGTGAAAAAAAAATGTAGCCGACATCAAGAACTAACTCCTGTCCGAAAATTGGCTCGATCGGATAAACGGTGAATTAGTTATGAATTTTTGAAGTTTCAGCTCATACAAACTTATTTTGGGCTCCAGTGTCGACTCTGACACGTTCTTCAATAAAAAACTGGTATTGATCGGAGCATAATTCGGTCTCGACTTTTGAAGCAAAGTTGTAGATATCTGAGTCAGTGACCTTGTGTAAAAATATGAGCTCAATCCGATAAAAATTGAGCGAGTTATGAATTTTCGAAGTTTCGACCCAGATAAAATAATATTCAGCATTTAGGATTTTCGGCGCATCATGCGTACTCTGAGTAAAAAACGAAGACCTTTTGGATATCGTTCGAACTCAATACCTTCTGTAAAAACTTAGCCAACTCAATTTTTGAAACTTTGGCGCCGAAACCAGCTCGATACGATGAAAATCGACCAAGTTATGATTTTCTGAACATGACGTAAATAAACTTCTGTCACAAATTTTCTATACGAAAATACTTGATAGATCCACATTTTTGAAGACCTTCTGATTGAAATTGGCTTCCAGCCGTGAGAGATAAAAACTTAGATAATGTCAAGACAGAATTTTGGCCACCGGAACAGGTTCAAAACAAGTCACGATCTTCAAGTTATGAATTTTTTAGCGCGTAAAAACTGCACTTTCAGCACACTTTTTTCACCATATTTCTTCGAGAAAACTCACACATTCGGATACCTTCTTTAAAGAATTGACTCTTGAGCCGAACCTGAATTTGAGAATATGTTATCAAAGATATCTTGGCGAAAGAACACCTGAATATGACGTGCCGGGTTAGACTTGTGAATCTTTGAACCCCGAATCGTTGCAAAACGGCGAATCGATCTTCAACACAGAAAATACTCTGAGAATATCCATTGACGAAATAAACGTCACTTGTAACCTGAAGAAGCTTGATAAATATACCTTTATTCCATAAACATAAAACCAATAATATGCGTGTATGAAAAGAGGGCAAATTTTGGGGTACAACAATGAACTATCAACGTTCACTGATGATAGCAATAATATAAGAAACACCAACGTTCACTGCCGATGTACTACCAACGTTCACTGAAGGTAGATTTGAAGATATCAAGTTTTCCCTAAAATTCTGGTGTTTCACCTAGAAAGGGTCTCAACTTCTTCTTTGACCAAGGCACACTGTCTGGAAAGGGTAATATGTAAGCTTATCTCAAATAAAGAGACTTTCACTCATTGTCAAGGGGAATTGCAAAGAGAAATGACTTTCTGGAGATAGAAATATGACTTCCTGGGGAAAGAGATATGGCTTCCTGGGGAAAGAAATATGACTTCCTGGGGAAATAGATATGACTTCCTGGGGAAATGCCACATTATTCCTGCTGAGGAGATAAAGTCTTCTCGTGCAAAATAAATGCACAAACCAAAACTCAAAGTTCTCAAAAATCCAAAGTAAATAATATCGTCATGCAACCACGAATCCAATTAGAAACAAATTGGAGCAAGACGGCCAACGAAGATACATCCTTTGAGAAATAAACTCAAGAGGGAAAACCAAATCCACCTAAGCAAGGAGCGCTGCAGGGAGGTTAGAACACAATGTCAATAAAAAATGATTTGTAGCAATGCATGATGCATGTATGAATGTATGAGTGGCATCGTGCATATGCTGGTAAAAGGATACATAACCAGTACAAACAAACAAAACCGCCTCAGGTACCAACAACATTGGGCTAAACTTCAACCAGAAAGATCAATCCAAGAAAGGTAAAAGCAACTGCGGAAACCAAATCTATTGCCTGTCCTAACTTCACTGAGGAGAAACATAATCCGGATGTAGCTAAATCAAACAGATATCGGGATAGAACATCTTTCCTCCGGTTTCATCGGAGAAATCAGTTTTTTTCAAAAGCAACATGCCTACTGAAGATTGCAAGATCAGCCTCAAACAAAGCAGACTGACGCCGAAACAATCAAACCTTACTGGGGAATTCAAACCCACTTTGAAGGAGGAAAAACATACAAACTTCACTAAGAGAGACAATTCTTCATCATCGAGACATCTACTGGGGATTTCATGCTGACTTCAATGGGGAGGTCACAAAACCATATCAACGAGGGGAAACCAAGATACGTTCTTCACTGGGGAAACCGGAGATACGTTCTTCACTAGGGAAACCGGAGATACGTTCTTCAAGAGTAATTATTGCACAAACTTCTTTTGGGAGAAAGGACTTCTATCAAATAAACGAGGCCTTCACCGGAGAATATTAGATTGAGTCTTCATATCATACAAACCTATTCCAACAAAATATGCCCTGGTATAGTCTTCCTGGGAAATCAAGAAGTCAACATTAATGCCAATACTGCAAAAAGAGCGATATCTTAGCACACCAAAGGAATAAAACCTTTCATCATATGAGGGAAAACTTTGTTGGGGAATCTGGGACGGAGGCTTCTGACTATGCAAACCCAAAATCAAAAGCGAACCAAGACTTGGCCAGGGATAATGGGATTACAAACCCAATACTGTACCTTACACCCACTGGTATCGTCTTTAACTACCTGAGAAACATACAAAGATCACGCATATACCAACAAGATGACCTGAGAAAAACCTTCATGAAGGAAGTAAATCTTCTTAAAACAACTGGAGTTTATTCATTCCTGGGATCTCCATTTTTGTTGTCATTGCTTCATCATAAATCCCAAAGTAAATTGAATTGTGAAGATCTCTCCCTTTTTTTTGAAAAGTCAATTTTGCTTTTTAATCTTTTTGCTTTAAAAATTATTATCAGTAATAAATGGAGTCTTTGCAAGCTAAATAAAAATAAGAATACAAAGAATTGGGCAAAAGCTCAAATTTCATTAATAGAATGGTAGTCTGCGAATGGCGAGACTCCATGGATGATTACAAAGTTTTGGAAATGGTAATATATAATGGAAAAGATACATTGAGATACAATGACCACTATTCCCCCTAACCACTTTTGAAATCCTGAGCAGCAACTTTTATTGAAGTATGGTGAGGATCCAAGAAGATTGTTGCTTCAACGATCAAGTCTTGTCTAACGTAGTTACTTGCCAAGAAAAATCCCTAACTTTTGCCTAAGCTTCCCTTACAGGTTTTCAACTTAGTGGTAAATTTATTCTGTTTATGTCTCTAATTTTTTCCTAGATCACCCTTTCGGTTTTTCAGCCTACTGAGACGCTCCTTTTTGCCTAAGCCGCCCTTTCGGGTTTTCAACTTAGCGAGCTGTTCTTTTATTTCTTTAGGCGAAGTATTTCTTGATTGCGTCAGCATTCATGGGACGTGGGAACTCCTCACCATCCATAGTTTCAAGAATTAATACACCACCAGAGAAGGCTTTCTTGAAAACATACGGGCCTTCAAAATTGGGAGTCCACTTGCCCCTAAAATCAGTGTTAAAAGGCATGATCCTCCTGAGCACGAGGTCGCCTTCTTTGAATTCACGAGGTTTGACCTTTTTATCAAATGCTTTCTTCATTCTTTTCTGATATAACTGCCCATGACACAAAGCTGTCATTCTCTTCTCTTCAATCAAATTCAATTGGTCAAACCTGTTCTGGACCCATTCAGCCTCTGTCAACTTGGCTTCCATAATCACACACAACGAGGGAATCTCTACCTCAACAGGGAGTACAACCTCCATTTCGTATACTAGGGAGAACGCGGTTGCTCCTGTTGAAGTGCGGACAGATGTTCGATATCCATGCAGAGCAAAAGGGAGAATTTCATGCCAATCCTTATAAGTAACAACCATTTTCTGGATAATTCTCTTGATATTCTTATTAGAAGCTTCAACGGCCCCATTCATCTTTGGCCTGTATGGAGATGAGTTGTGATGGACAATCTTGAATTCTTTGCACAGTTCTGTCATCATCTTATTGTTCAAATTCGAGCCATTGTCAGTGATGATTCTACTCGGCACACCATACCGGCATATAAGATTGTCTTTGATGAAATGCACAACCACCTGTTTGGTAACATTGGCATAAGAAGCAGCCTCTACCCATTTGGTAAAGTAGTCAATTGCTACCAAAATGAAACAATGTCCATTCGAAGCTTTGGGTTCTATCATCCCGATCATGTCTATACCCCACATAGAGAAAGGCCACGGGAAGGAAATCACATTGAGAAGTGTCGGAGGCACATGGATCTTGTCTGCATAAATCTGGCATTTATGGAACTTCTTTGCAAATTTATAACAATCAGATTCCATTGTCAATCAATAGTAACCTGCCCTTAGCATCTTTTTAGCCATCGAGTGCCCATTAGCATGAGTGCCAAATGAACCTTCATGAATCTCATGCATCAACATGTCTGCTTCGTGTCTATCCACGCATTTGAGCAAGACCATGTCATAATTTCTCTTGTATAACACATTTTCACTGAGGAAGAAACTGCCTGCCAATCTTCTCAGTGTCTTTCTATATTTTCTCGATGCACCAATCGGGTATTCCTGAGTCTGAAGAAAATGCTGGATGTCATAATACCAAGGTTTTTCATCTGCTACCTCATCTGTCGTAAACACATGAGCGGGCCTATCCAGCCGTCGAACTGTAATACGGTGTATATCATTCCAAGTATTCACTTGGTACTTGGAAGCCAGAGTTGCCAGAGCATCCGCCATTTGATTTTCATCTCTAGGAATGTGATGGAACTCAACTTTATTGAATAAGGGTAGTAATCTTCTAGCATAATCTTTGTAAGGGATCAAGCCAGGGTGACGAGTATCCCATTCTCCTTTAATCTGATTTATTACCAAAGCTGAATCACCATACACATCTAGAATTTTGATTCTGAGATTAATAGCTTCCTCAAGACCCATGATGCAAGCCTCATATTCTGCCATATTATTAGTGCAATCAAATGCTAACCTCGCAGTAAAAGGAATGTGCGATCCATGAGGAGTGACAATCACAACACCAATTCCTTTACCATAAGCATTCACCGCTCCATCAAATATCATACTCCAACGAGATTCAGGGTCAGGGCCTTCCTCGGGCAAGGGTTCATCACAATCTTTTACTTTCAGGAACATCACATCCTCATCGGGGAATTCATATTTTGCAAACTGATGATTTTCCACTGGCTGGTGAGCAAGGTAATCTGCCAACACACTACTTTTGATAGCTTTTTGAGTGCGGTACTCAATATCATATTCAGATAACAACATCTTCCAGCGGGAAATTCTCCCAGTAAGAGCAGGCTTCTAAAAAATATACTTGATTGGATCCATTTTGGAGATCAACCAAATGGTATGATTCAACATATACTTCCGCAAACGCTTTGCCGCCCAGGCCAAAGCACAACACATTTTTTCTAGCGTGGAATACCGTGACTCACAGTCAGTGAACTTTTTGCTGAGATAATAAATGGCAAACTCTTTCTTCCCTGTTTCATCCTATTGTCCCAGAATACAACCCATGGATTTATCTAACACTGTTAGATACATAATCAACGGTCTTCCTTCTACGGGAGGGAGCAAGATAGGAGGTTCAAGCATATACTCTTTAACACTCTCAAATTCCCTTTGGCAATCATCAGTCCACACACAACCATAATCTTTCTTTAACAACTTAAAGATCGGTTCACACTTTGCAGTCATGTGGGAAATAAATCTAGAGATATAATTCAAACGCCCGAGGAAACCCCTGACTTGCTTTTCAGTTCTTGGTGCTGGCATTTCTTAAATTGCTTTGACTTTATCATGGTCAACTTCAATTCCTTTCTGGCTAACAATAAAACCCAACAATTTCCCTGATCTAACTCTGAAGTTGCATTTATTTGAATTCAAGCGGAGACGACACTTCTTCAAACGCTGAAACAACTTCAACAAATATTTTATATGCCCTTCTTCAGTTTGGGATTTTGCAATCATATCATCAACATATACTTCAATTTCCTTGTGCATCAGATCATGGAATAAGGTTGTCATAGCCCTCTGGTACGTTGCACCAGCGTTCTTCAACCCGAAGGGCATCACTCTTTAACAGAATGTTCCCCAGGGTGTAATAAACGTTGTTTTTTCCATGTCCTATGGAGTCATTCTTATTTGATTGTACCCGGAAAATCCGTCCATGAACGAGAATACCTTGAATTTTGTTGTGCTGTCCACTAACATGTCAATGTGAGGCAATGGAAAATCATCTTTTAGACTAGCTTTATTTAGATCTCTATAATCTATGCACATGCGGACTTTTCCGCCTTTTTTCGGTACTGGGACAATATTGGCAATTCATTGAGGATACACTGACGTCACAAGAAAACCAGCATTAATCTGCTTTAAGACCTTCTCTTTGATCTTTACTGCCATATCTGGGTGAGTTCTTCTCAACTTTTGTTTAACTGGCAGACACTCTGGCTTCAATGGCAGATGATGCTCAATAATGTCTGTATCTAAACCAGGCATATCTTGATAAGACCAAGCGAAAATATCCACATACTCTTTCAACAGCTCAATCAACCCGCTCTTTACATCAGGATGCAACGATGCTCTAACCTTAATCTCTTTTGGATCTTCTTCTGAACCCAAATTAATCACTTCCAAAGGCTCCTTATATGGATGAATGGTATTTTCCTCATGCTCAAGTAACCGTGAGACCTCTTCTGGAATCTCATCATAATCTTCTTCTTCAGCTTCAAACACAGGACAATCAAAGTTGGGAGAGGGTGCAGGGTCATTGTACTCAACGAGTTTTTTAATTAATTTGCACATGTGATTTATGATTGCTTTTAGAAACTGACTTATATAACAAGTGATCATGCAGATTAATTTTCAGTTATTATTTATTTCGAAAAGGGTTATTTATTTGATTACCATTTCCCAAGAAAAAGCAGAAAATAAAGACATATTTTTGGGAGCAAAGACAACTTTTATTAATGATCTTAACAATCAAAGCAAACAGATAAGCCCATACAATACTTTCACCTTGGGCAGAGTGAAAGCTTTTCAAAAGAAAGAAACAGATTAACAAAACAAATTACTTTGAAACATGTATGCAAGAAGGAACATCAATGGTGACCCAGTTATGAACTTGGACTCCATGCGTCACATAATCCGGTACTTCCTGCTCTGCTTCATCCTCTTCAACAGCATTAATTCCAGAACCAATTGGATGGAGGTAGCCTCTACTGCGGAAAACATCATGATAACTGTTCACAAAAGACTTTGACTTCAAACTTTCGCCTTTGCCACTCCTCAAAGAGAAACCCAAACCAGTTCTGTTTTTTTTCACGGGTGGATCCACAAGTTGTCCCCAAACTACATTATGACCATTGCGCACAACCTGCTGCGCGTTCTTCAGCAAAACCACATAATTCTCATTCCTCCTTATGTTGTCAATAGATAGGGCTTGGAACTGGGTTCCAACAGCAGCCTCATCCGCTTCTACAATACTGAAAGAGGATAGATGAGATATCAGCAACGCCTGCTCCCCATTTATGATCATCACCTTCCCTTCGCGCACAAACTTTAACTTCTGATGCAGAGTTGAAGTTACAACTCCTGCTTCGTGTATCCAATGTCGTCCAAGCAAACAACTATATGCGGGAATAATGTCCATGACCTGGAAAGTTATCAAGAACAAATGTGGTCCTATATGGATGGGCAAGTCCACTTCACCGATAACAGATTTCCTCGACCCATCAAAAGCCTTCATAATGATGCCACTTGGGCGCATAGGTGCTCCTTGATACTTTAACTTCATGAGGGTACTCCTCGGTATAACATTCAGCGCGGATCCGTTATCAATTAGCACATTGGACAACGAATCATTCTTGCAGTTCATGGATATATGGAGGGCCAGGTTGTGATTCCTCCCTTCATCTGGTAACTCATCATCGTAGAAACTCAAATTGTTACATGATGTAATGTTTCCAATTACGCTGCTGAATTGATCTAACGGCATGTCATTCTCCACAAAAGCTTGGTCTAGTACTCTCATCAGTGATTCTCTATGAGCAGAGGAATTCATCAATAAAGCTAGGATAGATATCTTGGAAGGAGTCTGCAATAGCTGATCTACAATTTTGTAGTCGCTCATCTTAATTATCTTCAAGATATCATCCACTTCTTTCTCTAATGTAGCTCCACTAGTCTCTCCTGCAGCCTTCTTAGGCTCATCATTCTCAACAATTTTCTTTCCAGCAACAACATCTCTTCGAATAACCAGCACAAACACACGACCATTACGGGTCACCCTGCTATTATCAGCTATATTTCTAACATCTGGCATTGGCTAGATGGGAATCTCCACCCCGTCTTCTAAGATTGTAGCGTTGTATTTGTAAGGCACAGCCTTGTCTGATTCATAGGGAACAGGACCTGGCAGACTAATTACCAATGGGGTAACAACTAGTTCTCTATGGTACTCCAACTCAAGATGAGCGGGTGCACCAAAACAAGGTACAATGACATTCACCCCCTCCTCAACACAATCAATCATCAAAAAGTCATTTCCGGCAAACAAATCTTTGTCTGAAAAGAAATACTCATCTGCGGAGACATACTCTTCCTCTGACTCTTCTTCCATCAAACAAACTTCAACCATATCAATCTCATGATAATCATCTCTCTGACCTGTGATCTTGATAGTTCCATTGTCTAACAACAACTGAACACCTTCCCTCACAATAGAACATCCTTGAGGGTTTCGACAACAAACTATGCAAGATCCATATTGGTGTTCCACCTGACCAGCAGTACGGAAGAAGGTAGCATGTAACTGCACTAGATCCTCATTCAAATGGTCCACATCAAAAATTCTGAATTCACCCGGACATCCAGAAACCATATTAACTTCCTCTTCATATTCTTCCCTAGGCCTGATTATATGGATTAAACCTTCATTCATCATCTCTTGCAAATCATCCTTTATCTTCTCGCAACCCTGTATATATGTACTGCAAATAGCACAACCGGCATGGTCATGTGTATAATAACTAAATTCACAGAGGTCTGCGTGCATCTTCACCAAATCTCCTCTAACCAGATTAATGTCAAAAATTCGAAAGTCACCTGGACAACCGACCACCATATTTATAACATTCACTCCCCCGTGCTTGGGTAGAGGATTTTCTTTCACATTAGGTCCCACGTCTTTGAAAGATAAAATTCCAGACTTCACCAAACTTTGCACTTCAGTCCTCAAAGGATAACAATTCTCAACACTATGCCCTGGTGCTCCCTGATGAAAGGCACACATCTGGCCTGCTTTGTAATACCAAGGCAATGGTGATGGTATGGAGGGAGGTGGTCGTGTCTGGACCAACTTCTTCTGAATTAATGCTGGTAGTAGCTCTGCATAGCTAATGGGAATAAGATTATAGTTCTCCATTCTCTGATTATACCCTTGATTCCCCTGCTGGGACGGTCCCTGATAAGCAACGGTATTCGGAGCGGCATTCATAACAGGAGTAACTGAGGCGACTTTCTGATGATGCTGATAATTCTTTCTAGGAGCGTTTACCCTTCTCTCTTTCATAACGACATTCGTATCCCCCTCTTTCTTCTTGGTAAACCCATAAGCTGGCTTTTTCACACCTCCGGATCTTTCACCCTTTGTCAAGCGGCCTTCTCTTACTGCCTCTTCTAGGCGGACACCCATTCCTACTATCTTTGTAAAATCACTTGGGGCACTTGCTACCATTCTTTCGTAGTAGAAAGCGCCTAGCGTATTCAGAAAAATCATAGTCATTTCTTTCTCTTCCATGGGAGGAATCACTTGTGCAACCACTTCGCGCTATCTCTGCACATACTCTTTGAACGATCTCTGTCTTTCTGAACCATGGCCCTAAGCTGGTCACAGTCAGGATCCATGTCCATAGTGCACTTGTATTATTTAATGAATGCTTCTCCCAAATCATTAAAAGTATGGATGTTGGTGCTGTCTAAACTCATGTACCATTTCAACGCTGCACCGGTCAGACTATCCTGAAAAAGTGAATCAGCAGACACTGATCATCAGTGTGGGTAGACATTCTTCCTACATACATCACCAAATGAGCACGAGGGCAAGTGTTGCCATTTTACTTCTCAAACTATGGGACCTTGAACTTAGCAGGCACTTTAACATTCGGGACCAAACACAACTCATTCACATTCTGCCCAAATAGCTCTTTTCCCCTAAGAGCCTTCATCTCTCTTTGCATTCTATCAAATTGCTCTTGGAAATCATCCATTCTGTCATAAAGACCCAAGTCTTCACTCGGCGGAGGGAAAGGACGACACATATCTTCATTAACAAAAGGAACCAAATTCACCGAAGGAGGTGCAATAGGAACAGTATGCACCACAGGAGGTGCATGAGTAACAACATTTTGAACCACTGGAGCATCTTGAGGGCCCAAATAAAAACCTTCAGGTGTAAAATTCTCTGGCATTCCCCACGGATAACCCTGAGGCATATGGTTTTGAACAACAGTCGGAGTAGCAGATACATGAACAGTAGGAACTTCAGCATTTGCCCTTGTTGGTTGAGGTTGAACACTCGGTGGCTGATTCTGAGAAACCACTAGAGCTTCTATTAGAGCAGTCGAATTGGCCAAATCAGCCTTCAAAACGGAAACTTCTCCGCGCAGCTCGCGATTCTCTTGTTCTAAGTTGTCCATCTTCTTCTTGAAATTGGCTCGAGTGTTGTAGTGATGAGTCAGCTTGCTGAACGAAGCAAAAAAGCTGGGTAAGGCACCTGGATATGCATAACAAATGCAAGAAATATGTGCAATATGATGCATGATATGCAATGCATATGATTACTTTTACTTTATCATTTAATATTTCAAGGGATTTATGGTTTATATTGCAAACATCCAAGTAATAAAGCTTTTGAAATACTGAAAATTTTCATTATAATAACTTCAAAATGGATTACAAGTTCCAATGATCCTAAGTACAAGATGAAAATACAATCTAAAATCCTGAGAAGAGGAACTAATAGAGATCAATCTGTACGCTGGCGCTTCCCTGTGAGCCTGGCAATCTGAGCCCTCAACCTCTGGTTTTCTTCCGCATGTCTGATGGCAGCCTCATTCCAATCATCTGAAGCAGGAAGTGAGTAATCAACACCTGTTTGAGGCTTAGGAGAAAATAAATCCCCTTGCCTCTCCATAGAATCCACCGCTCTACTCTCAAGGATCTCGATCAAATCATCTTTCTCCTTCAGGTCTGCTCTGTAGGAACTCTCTAAAGTCTGGAACTTGTTCTTCCAAGCATCCCTTTTCTGTTACATCCTAACTAAAGCAAGCTGCAGCTCCTCTAGATCATCTAATAAGGGAGGGGTGGTCTTCACAAACAAATCAGGCATGGGTGTCTCCCGAGTATACGACATCTTCAACTGAATGGCTCTCGACCGGACCCACTGAAGATATGGCTCCAAAGAAACAACACCCCTAGTCCCAAATCCTTCCTACTCTTCTTATGAATGTGATGCCAGGCCTTCGCAATCTGCTCCCTAGCTTCCCTGTGGTCTTCTCCTTCCTTCAGAAAAAACTACTCAAATGAATACTATTCGGTTTATCCCTCATCGGGTAACCAAGCTGTCGTCGTGCAAGAACAGGGTTATAGTTAATTCCTCCATTTGTACCAAGAAGAGGCACATTGGGGAAACTACCACAACTGTCAATAATCTCCATATCTTGGTAAGCTCGATGATACCAATCAATATCCGAGTGAGTAAGTTCCATGATCTTAGGAGCCCAATGGGGTTCCTTCTTGACATCCCAAAAAGCATCAGACTGAGGCATATGAGAGATAAACCACCGGTACAACAAACGCGTGCAACAGATAATCATTCCCCCATGATAGAAACTCTGAAGATGAACAGAGTAATAAGCATCACCCAACAGTGTAGGAACCGGGTTTCCAATAATGAAAATCCTGATAGCGTTAATGTCAACAAACTTGTCCACATTAGGAAATAAGAATAATCCATAGGCGAGTAAAGCAAAGATGGCCTCAAAAGCAACCGTACTATTCATCCTGGCAAAGTAACGAGCTTTCTCCAATAAGAACTGAGCTGGTAATCCTCTAATTCCTCCTTTGGTAGTCATATGGGCTTCCACCTTAAATTTCCCCAGATGAATCAAAGCAGCAATCTCATGTGGTTTTGGCTCACACTCCAAACCAGTAAAAGGAACACAATCGGTAACGGGTAAATCCAATAGATAGGAATACTCCTCCAGTGTAGGCATCAACTGATAATCGAGAAAAGTAAAGCAATGATACACCGGATCATAAAACTAGACCAAAGTTGAGAGAATATGTAACACCCTCTAAAACCCCGCATATAATTTTCACAAATAATTAAAATCATACTGTCAGAGTACATGTATTAACGAGGATGTCACAATTCTCTTTTAATAAAAACAAGTTCATGTCATGCATAACATAGAAGCAACTCATACATGTTTACACAGCGGAATATTATATTTAATAAAACCAAAGTTATAATATTTTCAATCATCAGGGATCAACACCTGGAAAATATAAACATCATATTATAACAAACATAAGGAAATAAACGAGTCTGACTAAGGCAGCTCGACAAACAAACGTTCCCGGAGTTACAACTATCAGAGCATGACCTGGACAATACTTAAACGGAAATAAACTAGAAACAACAAGCCTTCGCCAAGCACCTGAACGAAGCTCCTCAATCTGAAATGTTCAACAGTAAGGGTGAGCATCTCAACTATACATTTTATTATACGTTCATAACAATCAATTCAGATAAACCATAAGCATCACCCAAACAGTTAGCATGTTTCATAGTTTACGAAAACCTTTACAATTCATATATTCATAATATATTACTTTTCATACTTATAATTAACATCAAACATCATTAACAATTCAGCAACAATACATGCATACAATCAATTAAATACAACATTGGAAAATCATCCATTCATGTTATATTCAATATAATGCAACACACCCATGCATGTGGTACCATTTTACCGCCCCATTATATCTCGGGTCATGGACAACTCACTGTTCCATTATATCGCGGACACGGCTACCACCTCAACGTTCCATTAAATCGCGGACACGTATATTGGCCACCATGTTAATTCCACACAATGGGAATTAACAAATGCAACATGATATGTAAAGTATGTAACACTCAGCATACTATTCACATCAATAAAACATATCATGCAACATCAACATTATCAATCTCAATAGGATATGGATAGCACGTAATCACTCAGCATACTATTAAACATCAACCAACCATATCAAGTTATAACGTAATTCATGCTTGATAACATCATCTAAAAGCATGACAATAAAATCTACATAGTGTTGGTATCATAACATACAACGTTATTCGATACAAGCATTAATCAACACTAGGAAATCAACAAGCAGTATATTCAAAACATATAAAACACTGCACATCAAAACAGAATCAATACCGTACATAACAGCATGCACAGAAAATAGAATTCAGAAGCCAACACAGGAGGTTCAACACGGGTACCCGTGTGAATCAACACTGCCCGTGTGGAAATGTGTCCAGAAACACGTTATTTGGCCAATACAGCAGATCAACACGGGTGCCCGTGTGAATCAACACGGCCCGTGTTGAAATGTGTCTGGAAACACATTTTTTTTTTACCCATCCAGCAGGTCAACACGGGTGCCCGTGTGAATCAACACGGCCCGTGTTGATGAGCGCGAGCCCGGAAATTCCTGTACCTGTAGCAGCTCATATGCCAACGTATTTGCACGAAAATACATTTCTACAGCAGTGAAATGCAGTACAAAAACATCCAAATACACATCAAGTTTCCAAAACATCAATTCCCTATGCCTCTGACCTATGTTCATCAATTTCCCACAAATTGAATAACTCAAATCCTTCAAGGTTATAGTTTTCTAAAATCGTTGGAAAACAGAATTCCCTTTTCAAATCATTTAATCCAAAAACTTAATTTTATAATTACCAACAATTATCAAAGTAACCTTAAAAGTGATTATTCGTCCTTTTGGGAGGAAATCTGATACATCAAGGTTATCCTTAGAACACCTAAGGAAAACTCCCGATCATGCAATTTCGATCTAAATCAACAATAGGGATTAATTTCTTAATCGATTCACAACCTTTAGGGAGCCTAATCTTTTCTAACAAAATTCGACCCTAAAGTTATCAATCACTAAGAACATCAGAGAAAATGGGGTTATCCTACGATTACCCAACCAATTGCATCTAAACCCATAAGCAAATATAAATTGAGTAGTAGCCCCCCTTACCTTATCAAATTGCAGCTTTGAACTCTTTGAGCGATGTTCTTCGTTCTTCGCACCTTCAGAGCTCTGCTTCCCAAATTTCCCCAAATTCTGTTTATCGTGAAAAGTGAGGAATAACTTAAGTTCCAAAATATATATCCTTATTTCTTTTGCACCCCCACTCTTTACTAACGACATCCAAGCCCAATAGCTTAAAAACCCAATATTTTCTTATTTCTTTCATTTTCTTCAAATATTCCAAAATAAATAATTCTTTTTATTTTATTAATTCTAATAAAATAAATTCCCAATTAAATAAATCAAATAATTAAAACTGGGGCGTTACAGAATACCCTCCTTCATCTTCAGCTTCATGAGAGAAATAATGGATCCATACTTATTCCGAAATTCAGCAAGACACTCGATCTCTGGAATTAGACTGATCAACTCATCTATCTTGGGATCCTTGAAACTGTATTTCCCGGTCTTTCTCTTTCCAGAATCCATGGTTTAAAAGTACATGAGATATTCACAAATAGTCAACATTTAAATCCCTTGGAATATTGTTTTCTTCAAAAGATACTTATGAGTGCATGGATGCATGATGCAACAATCACACACAAGATCACACATATAGGGTCCATAGGTTCAACGTCACGAGCATGAAGTTGAAGGTACTACCCATAAGGTATTGGTCTAAAGAGTTATCACCTGCCGAACAAGGTTCTAAGAGGTTCCCAGAGTCTACATCCTTCCTTCGGATATTACCAACTTCCCGATTGACTCAGTAATTAGTAATATTCTCAAGAAAGACTTGTCCGAGCTTAGTATCGCGTGACAACTACTTCCGGATTACTCTGTCATAGCTTCTGAACTACACCTAAAAGGCCAAGATGGGTTAGGTAATCTACGGTCCTCAGCTTCAACAGGCTCCCAGATCGAAAGCAGTACGCCTTCTCGATTACTCGGTAAACGATACTACAGTCAAAGGGGCCTCCACTGAGTGGGGGATCTCATGCCTCCTTTTTTAGGATTACTCCCTCAAAGTTAACATGACTATACCGCCCGTCCTATCTTAAAGCTTGCCCAAGTCCGGGTATAGGACTTATGAGTAATCACCAAGTACCCTGTAAACCAGGAAAATCCAGACAAACATATATACAAAATATAACACATAAACACAATAACACATATATAGATATAAACAAAGATAGGCTCAACCCACTTAGGGATGGACCAGCAAGAGGTCAATCTGTCCCTAGTGAAGTCGCCATTTTTCTGTAGTGGTAGAAATGTTCAAGAATAAGCCATTGGATTGACTATACTTTATACAAATCAAAATAAAAATCGCCACCATGCTTTATTGTTTCCAAAGGAATGGGAAAAGAGCGAATAACCCAAAAAAAGGGGGAAAGATTCAAGGTAAGGGGGTTGGTTATGCAAAGGGAAGGTATTAGCACCCTAAACATCTACGGTACTCCGCAGGAACCTCTTTGAAAAATCTGTATATTTTGGCTATAAAAATGTGTTGTATATAAAATGGATGGTGGAGGTGAGAAAAGAAATATTTTTATGATTTTTACACCTGCCGCGGTTGCGAACCTTTAGTGCCTACGTACCACCTTTCATGCAATAGGGGATCAGGGTACACGTAGTTCCTCTTTTAAAAATTAAAAACACAAGTGTGTTGGTTAATTTTATGAGATAAGACATCATCGTCATTGTCCGTGTGGAAAACATACTTACTACCCACAATCATGAGAAAAGAGAATTTGCATCATCTCAAAGTGGAGGATATGGCTTGGATTTTAAAATCAATAATGCCTCACTCAACACCCAAGTGGAAAATATCTCTCTTTACTACATATTGTAGAAGTATAGTTGTTTGCATCACTACAAGGATTGACAAGAGTCTAATCTTTTAAGAAAAGTTTTAAGATGAAAACCAAAGTGGAAAAATGGTTTGAAATGGGATTGATTGACTTTTAGTCTTCTCACAAAAATGTCAAGGTATTATTAAATTGATTGAAATTTATTCATGAAAATATTTTGAAAATGCATGGACCTAAGTCCAAGTTTATTATGAAAATGTTTCAAGTTTAGAAATAAGAAGAGTTTTTTTTTGTAAGGAGGGAGAAGATTTTTGAAATTAAAGAAGATGGGAGGAGAAGAAGAGGCTATCCTAAAGCATAAGGTAAAATCTAAGGATAAGAACCATCTAACCAACAAGAAGATAATACTTATGAGTCAATATAGAATTACCATTCTTTGGATTGAAACCAAGCAAGCAAAGATACTAGACCTCTTGAGAGAACCAAACTTCAAGTGTATTAAGTCTTCGCAAAAAATTGGGCAGAGTAACGGCTGTATACAGGTGAATTCCAGATCACAAACAAAGTATGTAATCACAATAACCTGCACACAAAGCAAACAAACAACCCAATGTCTTGGAGTAAACCTCAAGAACTCCAGATAAAATAATGAATTGAGGTCACAAAGTCTCCAAGATAGGTCAAGGTCTCTAATCCTAAGTCCAAGAAGTCCAAAAACTCCATAATGCCAATGATAGTAACCAAATAGTCCAAGTATCATTAATGATTTTTATGGTTCATGTTGATTATTAGGTGTCTTTAAAAAGGAAAAGAAAAGCTCAAGTGGGAAAAATAAAAATGACATAAAAGTAAATGCTCAAGTGATCAAAATAAAAATGGCATGAAAATGTAAATGCTTAAATTAAATGGTACATAAAGCATAAAAAATAAAACATAAAGTAAAGTCAATTGTTAGAAATTAGTGGTTAGTTGGATGACCATCTTGAAACTTGCATTTGGGAATCATTAGAGGATTGGTAGAACCAAAGCCTCCCCACAACAAGTTGCATTTGCTTTTTGTCAAGTATATCATCCATTTTGGAATTCTTAAAAGTAACATTTAATGATCAACGATGTTTAAGTGATCCGCGTTGACCAAATGTGTTGTAGATTCATTAGAGGATTGGTAGAACCAAAGCCTCCACACAATGAATCTCAAGGTTATTGGATCAAAGATATCAAATTAACATACTTGGGCTTGCAATCATAAGTTTGGGCCACGAATGATCATTTATTCAAATCGGGACAAAATTTAGCGCTATGTTAAGCAATCGTAAGTGGACTTATGTAGAAGTCGCACCTATTTGGAAGTCGGTCAATAGCAATCTATGTACTTCATGTTTGGATAAATGATATAGAGATCACCATCCTTTAACATGTAGCACAATTAAAAAAAGAAAGGGACAAGATGAATATGGATGGGAATGATAAGCTAATTTGGATCACCATTTCAAAATTCTTTCATCTTTAAATTCAACCACTCCTCTAGATGGATTAAAGCACTAAATATGTCATTAATCCAAAGCACAAAAAATGAATTAAATAATTCACTCTTAGGTAGATTTTAATTGATGAACATTTATCCAACTTCATCTACATAACAAAGTCCATTGAGTTTAATGAGAAATTGGAGATTTAAAATTGCAATCCAAATCATCCATCAAAGAGAGTGAGCAGAAAAATATTTGAGTCAAAACAGCCCCAAAATAAGGCAGAAAAAGTATTTTTGGTACTGTTACAATCAATTGTGCTTAGAAAGAAACCTATTGCATCAGTGCAGTTTTTTATTAAATCATTTTTCTGTGACAATCAATTTCAATGTTACAACAATTGATTGCAACCTGTTAAAAATCAGTAGAAAACAGCATTTTAAAGATCAAATTCTTGTTCCAACTTTTCATCAAACACCTTATGATCATGGATCTAATTGAGCATGAAAGTTTCATCAAATTATGAGAAAATGGCACTAATGGAGTCATAAAACAGTGCTCAATGAATCAAAACCAGAAATCCACAAGAGATCACATTGTGAAAGATGATGATCCAACTTACCAAAGGTAGAATTTGAGAATTATCAAACAACTTCAGAATTTGCTTCAATTCAACCACAAGAACCAATTACCAAAGCTTGGATGTAGAGAATTGATGAAGAAAAAGTATTTGGATGAAGGTTTAGCTTAAAGATTAGTAAGCTTCAATGCAAAGCTTACTAACATTTTGAAAATGGAGTTTTGAGTGAATTTGGTAGATGGAGAGAATTGAGAGATTTTTTAGCAAGATAAGTTTGGCTATCAAAAGCTTATGATTTGAATGAAATGAGGTCTCTATTTATAGAGTTTTAGGATTGGGATTAGTGGTAATTTGGTAATTGATTCTTGGAGCCAAAATTAAATTAATGATATAATTTCAAATTATGCAGAAAAAAAATGGAGCCAAAATGATGACAATTTTGAATTTGCTGGCTTTTTTCAAAAAAAAACACGTGCATTTTGCTATTATGAGTCGATACATAGGTGGTATGCGTCGATACATCCTAGCTGTATAACACAGCATGTGTTGATACATGCCTCTATGTGTCGATACATACTGCTTTTTCAACATATTACAGAATGCAACAAACTGCATAAGTCGATACATAACACGTATGTGTCGACACATGCTAGTTATATAAGCAGGATGAGTCGATACATACATGCATGTGTCGACACATGCTAGTTATACACAACTAGATGAGTCGATACATACATACATGGGTCGAAACGTGCTAGTTATACATAACTAGATGGGTCGATACATACCTTTATCAGTCGATGCATGCTGTCTTTCGCCATAAAACCGAATCAATCAACTTGCATGAGTTCGACACAAGCCTCAGAAATCCTTATTTATCAGATGCTTCGACTTGGTACCTACAAAACAAAAAAAATATACAGAGACAAAGACAAATATTTTTTGTATTTTGATTAAAAGTTAGTAAACAATACATATACAAAATACACAACTAAGGTGCTTGGAGATTCCTCAAGAGCAAACTTAAAGATAGGAGATAGAACAAAGAGGAAGAACCAACCCTAATGTGATTTTGTTATGATCAAGTTGACATGGTATGATAGTGGAATCTTAAGGGCAAAAATTGGGGTACAACACCTTCTTCGATGAGTAATCTCAAGTTCTGACAAGTGTGAGCATGATTTGATCAAGATCTCATCATCTCAAGTTCATATGTGCTTAAGAGTGCCTCGAGTTATGGGAAAAGATCAAGTTCGCGAGTTGATTCAAAGTTATCGAACCAAAAGTTAACATTTGCAAGTTTGAGTCCAAATGATCACAACTTTTTCATTGTTCAGTATTTTTGAGTGATTCTTTGAGCTTATGAATCTCTTTGACATCACCTCCAATTTCTCTTTTCAAGTCGAGAGTAAATTATGTGTAGAAGACCATCACAAGTTTGAGTACATTAGAGGTCGTTTTATGGAATTTGTCCGATTTTCAAGTGACTTTTGTCCAACTTTTGAAGATTATAACTCTTTCAATTTTCATCATTTTGGGATGATTATTTTTCCACCGTATCATAAATGGCGTTATCTATAAACTTGCTTTAAGGTTCGAAGTCGAATTATGCTTAGAAGGTTATGGAATTTGTTGAAACTTTATATGTCATTTCTACTTGGGTTGATTTCGATCTCTAAATTCAATTCATGCCATAATTATTATGTTGAGATCATTCTTTGTCAAGTGGAATTTTGAGGAATTATGGATTGATTGATGCTTGTGTTTGGCATTGGCAAATTGAATTGAAGTTGTTTATTTTTTTATATTGAATTTCCTTTTGGTCATAATGTGATTATTAAAAATTCAAAGGGGCTTCGATACTTCATTGGAACCAAACTTCTCAAGTTCTCTATGGACTGAAATTCAAAGAGATTCTTTCAAGCTTCAAGAAACTCCATCAAGTTGCAAGAGAATTTCAAGACATCAATTTCAAGTTACATCATTCATTTATAACAAATTCAACTCTTATGCAAATTTCAAAGTTCAATACTTCATGTTACAAGACTTCTCAAGGTTAAAGCTTCAAGTTACAAGGACTTGCAGATTTCTCAAGCCTAAAAGGACATTCAAAGTTTCTCAAATTAACAAAATCATTACATCAATTTCAAAGATTAAAGTTGGATTTATAATAGAGAATTTGTTCTAAAGTTTTGGAAGTTTTATGAAGTTTCCTAAGCCCTAAATGGTAATACTTTAATGTCCTCTTCAAGCTATCAAGATTTTCACGCCAAGCTTCACCTTAGTTCTTCATGTTTTCCACATATTCCTCTTATTCTTGTCTTTCCATCCTCACAATTGTTGCCATCACATGAAACAAGAAAAGAAAGATACATGGTTAGTAAGAGAATCAAAACACGAGAAAGAAGAAACTTTCAAAGAGTTTTACAATCTCATCATTAGGTTTTGTTGCAAGGAATCATAAATTTTGGGAATTTCATCCAATCATGTTCAAGTCCAACAATAAGCCTCATACTTTTTCATAGAAAAAATCAGATTTTCAAGCAATGTTCACGGGCCTAATTCTGTCTACTGCAAATCACAAACGAATTTGGTTCACAGTAGAGGTTGAAAAAGCAATTTGCTATGCAAATACGAGTTCAAATATAGGCATCATAATATCGCAGTAAAAAAAGAAAACAAGTCAGGAATCATAGATTTCCATCCCAACAAAAGGCCACATACTTTTTCTTAGCAATTCAGATTCAAGTGTTAATCATGGGCCAAAGAAACCTCAACTGCAAATCATAAAAAGGGCTAAAATTTTGGTTCACAATAGAGGTGAAAGGGACATTCACTCCATAGAAAACTCAGTAAAAAACTCAAATTTTCATCACAGTTTAAGCAATTCAGAATTGTAATTCCATCCCAATGAGAAAAACAAGTTTTCACATACAAATCCACATTTCAGTTTCAGAAAAAAGAATAAATAACATATTAGGAAACTGCAAAGCCCAATAGAAAAACAAAATTCAGCAAGCATGTTATCAGGATTCACAAAACATTATAACATATCTGAAATTCGCAAGGGCCCAAGAGAGAAAATGCAAGCAAGCTTGTAAAACAAATAAGAGTAAACTCACAACAGAAAGTCCTAGAAACTACACTATTTAAGCATTCATTTGGCACTGATTCAAGGGGATTTTTACTGTTCAAAAATTCAGAGAAAAGCTGTGCTAAACACAAAAACCCCAATCATCACCTTCTCTAAAAAAATCATCACAGAATCGTTCATAAATCTATCAAGCTACCCTTGAGAGATACAGAGAAAGACGAAGATGAAAATATTTCGTAAGAATGCGTCAGATGGATCTCACTGGATTCCTCAGAAGCAACATCTTCATCATTGTTCAAACAGATCCGCCATCGTTCTCCTTCTCAGTCTTGATCAGAGATTGTTACCCGCATACGCAGGATGCCGATTCCTTATGTGCTTATTGTTTGATCTAATATTCATCATAATCATTGATTTTCATCGCATCTGAACATTTAGGGTTTTGTTTTCCCCTTTCAGATCTACGCGCAACCATTCAACAACTGCAAAATCAAGCAACAAATTAGCAACAAGGAGAATGAGACAAAGCCATTTATGTAAAAAAAATCAAGATGGGAGCAAACAGCAACGTCGCCGCCGCTGCCACAAGGCAATTTATGGTGCGACGACCCCTTCTTCTTCGGTGAGCTTCATATAGAGTGACGAGAGAGAATGAGAGGGAATGGATCTGAGGAGGAGAGATTTCTTTTGTTATTGTTACAAACAAATAACCTTAATTAATTTTTTGTAAATTTGTTTTAACTATTAATCTGGCACCTAATCTGGTGGTGACAATTGTCACCACCCCATTTAACTCTTGTGATTCTATGTAAGCACCCTTTCAGGATCTACCATGGACTATCACTTCATCACTACCCGATTTTAACAGATCCAGATCCCGTGCTCCCTGAAGCGCCTCCCATGGTGGACCCTCAGAAGGTGTAACCATGAGATCCAACAGATCACATGTGAAATCCTCTATCATCCTTAGCATGCACCCTTGTGTCTCCATCATCGAAGATCTTCAGATCAGATTAAATGCACCAGAAGTAAGCGTCCAAAATACACCACCCTGAACCAACAACACGGGATCATGCAAACTACTCTCTTGGGTCTGGGCTCCCCTTTTTCTTCCAGTACCCCCCCAATTTGCTGCAATTCAGGCCCAATTACATTTTTTCTTTATATTTTCTTTTTGTATAGTTTTGTTTACAATTATTATTTTTATCAAAAATTAAAATACAAAATATATATTATTTTAAATAATTAATTAGATTGGAAAATAATATTTAATATAATTAATTATTTTGTTAATTAATTTTATTAAATAAGATGGTTCAATTTAATTAGTTATTTAATTAATTCGATTGTGTTGTATATTATCGATTCGTTATATCCCCAAACTTGGGTGTTATTTTGGGACAATTTCCCCAACCTCATTGGACAATTCCCAAACCCTAATTTCATCTAATGCATCCCCTCCCTCTTCATCTTATCCTTTTCTTATTTGTGCTACATGTTGTTAGAGAATGACCTACATATCACATCTCTAAATACATGGTACATAGATTTTTATTGACCGACCTCAAAATAGGTGCGAATTCTATGTAAGTCCACTTAAGATTGCTTAACATAGCACTAAATTTTGTCCCGATTCAAGAAATGATCATTCGTGGCCCAAACCTATGTTTGCAAGTCCAAGTATGTTTAATTTGAAACCTTTGATCCAGTAACCTTAAGGTTCATTGTTAGGAGGTTTTGGTCTTATCAATCCTCTAATGAACCAACATAATCTTTGGTCTAAGTGAATCATTTAAAGATCGTTGATCATATGTTGTCGCCTCGAGAACTTGAAATGAATGATATACTTGACAAAAAGCAAATGAAACTTGTTGTTGAGAAGATTTAATTTTATCAATCTTCTAATGAGTTTTGAAATACAAGTTCCAAGATGGTCATTCAACTAACCTCTAACTTGTAATTCACTAATGATTGACTTTTACTTTGTTCTTTTACTTTATGCTTTTATTTTATACCTTTACTGTTACACACCATTTATTTTAGCATTTACATTTCATACTATTTTTATCTTTGCTCACTTGAGCATTTATCTTTATGTCATTTTTATTTTTCTCCCTTGACCATTCATTTTCTTTTTGAAGACACTTAATAATCAACTAGAACAATAAAAAACTTAAAGGCTACTTGGACTATTTGGTTACTATCCTTAGCATCATGGAGTTGTGGACCTCTTGGACTTAGGATTATAAGACTTGATACCCTTGAGACCTTGTGACATTGTTGATATTTTGTTTGGAGTTCTTAGGGTTTACCAAAATATATTGGTTTTATTTTCTTTGTGTGCAGATTATTCTGATTATGTGCTTCATTTTTGATTGAGAATTCCTCTGTATACAGCCGTTACTCTGCCTAATTTTTTAAGACTTAATTCATCTAAAGCTTGGTATTCTTAAGAGGTTTAGTATCTTTGCTTACTTAGTTTCAATCCAAAGGATGGGAATTCTACATTGACTCTTTATGTTAGGTGTTGGCTTCTTGTTGGTTAGACGGTTCTTTTCCCTAACTTTTATTTTATGCTTTAGGATAGTCCCTTCATCTCCTCCCATCTTCTTTAATTTCAAAAATCTTCTCCCTCCTTTTAAAAACTCTTCTGGTTTTCTGACTTGAACCGCTTTCATAATAAACTTGGACTTAGGTCCATGCATCTTTAAAAATATTTTCTTAATCAAACTTTAACCAACTTAATAATACTTTGACATTTTTGTGAGAATACTAAAATTCAATCAAATCTCATTCAAACCATTTTTGCCACTTTGGCTTTTTACTTTAAATTTTTTCTCAAAAGATTAGACTCTTATCAATTCTTGTAATGATGCGAGCTACTATAATTATACGATATATAGTGAAGTGAGATATTTTCCATTTGGGTGTTGAGTGAGGCTTTGTTTATTTTAAAGTCCAAGCTATATCCTCTACTTTGAGATGACGCAAATTCTCCTTTCTCATAATCGTGGGTAGTAAGTATGTTTTTCATTCGGATATGACGATGATGTCTCGTCTCTTAAAATTAAACAACACACTTGTTTTAAATATTTTGAAGGAGAACTATGAGTACCCAGATCCCCTATTGCATGGAAGATGGTACGTAGGCACTAAAGGTTTTCAACCGTGACGGGTATAAATATTATAAAAAATACTTCTCTTCTTATCTCCACCATCTATTTTCGTATACAACACTTATAGCCAAATACACAAATTTTCAAAGAGGTTCCTGTGGAGTACCGTAGATGTTTAGGGTGCTAACACCTTCCCTTTTCATAACCAACCATCGTAGCTAGATACTCTCCCCATCTTTTTTACGTTATTCGCTCTTTTCCCATTCCTCTGAAAACAATAAAGCAGTGACAATTTTTATTTGATCTGTGCGATTCAAGTCAATCCAATGGCTTAGTCTCAATATTTCTACTGCTACAGTAAAATGGCGACTTCACTAGGGAAAGATCAACCAAATGATGGTCCATCTCTAAGTGGGTTGAGCCTATCTTTGGTTATTTGTGTATGTGCTATTATTTGTGTTGTATATATGTTTGTCTGGATTTTTCTGGTTTTCAGGGTGCTTGGTGATTTCTCATAAGTCCTCTACCCGGATTTGGGCAAACTTAAGATAGGATGGGCGATATAGTCATGTTAACTTTGAGGGAGTAATCCCAAAAAAGGAGACATGAGATCCCCCACTTAGTGGAGGCCCCTTTGACTTTAGTATCGTTTACCAAGTAACCGGAAATACGTGCTAATTTCAACCAGGGAGCCTGATGAAGCTGAGGACCGTAGAACCCTTAACCCATCTTGGCCTTTTAGGTGTAGTGCGAAAACTATGACGGAGTAACCCAGAAGTGGTTGTTACGCGATACTAGACTCAGACGTGTTTTTCCAAAGAATATTATTAGTTACAAAGTTAATTGGGACGTTGGTAATATCCAAAGGAAGGATGTAGACTATTGGAACCTTTTAGAACCTTGTTTGGAAGGTGATAAACCATTAGTCCTTACCTTGTGGGTAGTACCTTTATGTTCATGCTCGTGACGTCAAACCTATGAACCACCTATGTTTGTAATCTTATGTGTGATTGTTGCATCATGCATTCACGCACCCATGAGCATTGTTTTAATCAAATTTTCAAGGAACTTAATACTTCTGCTTGCAAACATCACATGTTTTGTAATTATGGATTTTGGAAGTGTGATACGGTGGGAGAACTGACTTGAGGTTTTTTTTGCGTTTTATCGCAAATGTTGCAGTTAGCAAGAGTCGCCACCGACTTTTCTTTTATCTAAAAGGAAAGGTGAAAAAGCACATGAAAGACCTTTGAGATTGTTTCTTGAGTTCAGGGGGTAGATTATGAAAAGGGAAGGTATTAGCACCCTTTTCATCCATGGCTTTCCATGGGCTCTTAGTTACTTTCTAGATCACTTGATTTTGTTTGAAATTGTGCTTTGTGTGGTTTTTGAAAGTATTTTGTAAAAGAGTCCATCGTTTAGGCAATCTTTGTAATGATTCTCATTCGTAAGAATGTATACAAAGATGTTCGTCTTTTTGAAAATGTTTTCAATGTTGGTAAGATGTTTGGAAATGTGTGTGGTTGTTTTGAAAATAGCAAGGATATTTGTTTGAAATTGAGCAAGTAATTAGGAACATTCTACCTACTCAAAAGTCTTTCTTGTTCATTTTCTTTTCCTTTGACATTGTTGTCTTACCATTGATTTGGTAAACAACCCTATCTTTGGATGTAAACGAAACGGGCGCGGGTCATCGTATAACCATGATTAGCAATATTGCAAGGTATCTTAGCATTTATCTTGAGGGACTAAGATCATTTATAAGGCAACATTCGTAGCGTCATCGAAGGACTATGATCTTGTATTTTGATTGTTTTTTGCTAAAATACCTCACATGCGTAATATGGCCATTTATAAGGCAACCAAATGGATTTTACCCTAGGGGTGCTTGTGTGCAAGTGTATTGATTTTCATTCTTGTTTTGTCTTGTGTTAGGGTTTTCTACTTGTTGATTTTATCTTTCCATACACACCCTAATTACTAACAATTATATTAAAGCGATAAGTTGCAGAAATTAAAATCCTACGCTATGACATCATTTGAGGGATGGGGATACAAATTTACAAATGGGGGGATGAAAGCAAATAAATCCTAATTTACTATTACAACCATATTGAATGAATAAATAATGTACAAAAATAAAAAAATAAAAAAATAAGAAAATTGTTTTTTAAATTATTTTTATGTATTAACACATACACTTATGTATTGATACGAAAATAGTTTATGTATTGACGCATGCCATTATGTATTGATACGAAAACAGTTTATGTATTGACGCATGCCATTACGTATTGATACGAAAACAATTTATGTATTGACGCATGCCATTACGTATTGATACGAAAACTTCCTTGCTGCTGAAAAACGAAAGTTAACTCAGTATGAGTCGACGCATTCGCATTTCGTGTTGATGCATGCAACATTTTGTATCGACGCATAACATTTTGCATCGGCTCATAACTTTTTTTGAACACAGTATGTGTCGACGCATAACATTTCGTATCGACACATAACTGCTGTTTTTTGCTTTTATCATTGTTTTGCTACATGCAAAAGTTACTTCTCAACACATGGTTAGTGAAAATGAAAAGCAAGCATATGGTTAGCTTTAAGGCAATTATATCTACATTTTATCTTCACAAATGAACCATTAATAATGCTTGTATGAAGAGTTCAAAATCAAGAAAACTTACCTTGAAACTGAAATTTGTGCTTTTAGTTTGAGTTGTTGTATGGGCTGTTGTTGAGCTTGGGAAGTGATGATAGTGATGTTACAAAAGTTTTTATTGTGTTTTAATAACTTCTATATGATATATGTGGAGTTTTTAGATGGTTGGACAGAATTTGCAAGGTATGAGAGGTTCAAAGGTTTGGACTTTAAAACTCAAGGGTGGAAGTTTTGTGGACTGTTATGGCTTTTGTGAATATGAGATTTTTGAGGGTTTACCAATATAAATTCTGGCTTTTATCTCTATCCTTTCTCTAACCTATTTGTATTGCAAATGCTTCTTCTATTAATAGGCAAAGGACTTGTGAACAAAGGCTGAATAGGTTTACAAGACAACATGTTATGGTTTGGTTGGGATGTAAATATCAAACTATGTCAAGTACTCCATGGTTCCAAGATGAAGTACCAAAGTTGCTGGTTTAGAGGGGTTGATTTCCATGTTTTATGGTGGAGTAAAATCAGAAACAAACAAAGTATGGGCTCAAGACAAGTTTTGTACAAAAAGCTTGCTTTTCAAGAATAACAATGGTGCCTTTATGCCATAAATGGAAAGATCTTTTGGACAATGGCTTAAACACTTGGGTAATATCTCAAAAGTGGGTGTAAACATTAAATTATATAGAGATTTTCAAGCAAGAAGGCCTGCAAAATAATATTATGCAACATAACATAAGGGTTTTGTTGTGTGTTCTTCAATAGAATGACTTGCAAATCAAGGGTGGATGCCCAACTTCATGCCCTTGAATCTCCTATCTCAAGTATGATAAATTCATGCTCTTGGATGTTTTGGAAAGCTTGAAGCACCCTCTATAAGTTTCATGTTGACCACTTTTGTTAAATCAAACTGGAACTTGATGAAAATTGGCCAAGAAGTTGGGATAAAAACCTGACCAAAACTGCTGAAAATTTCTCTAAGTGTTAAATGAAAATGTCACGACTTCATGAATTTATAACTTGAGATCCAAGCATATTTAGGATAAGTTGTGTAAAGCAATGTTGTATATATCATGGAGATCTACAACTTTCATGTTGAAAGCTTCTTTTGAATCATCTTACATCTTGGTGAAAGAATGGCATGAAGTGATGAAATTATCATGTATAAAAACACTTAGAAAATTTCTAAGTCTTGGAAATCTTGACTTTTCAAGTTGACTTTTGACTTTCTTAACTTCTTGACAATCAAACTTGATATTTTTGAATGTCTTGATGAATTGTGATATTTGAAACTTAATGTTGACCAAAAAAGTCAAAGTTTGACTTTTGGTGCTACAATTGACTTTTTCACCAATACTGCTGATTTTAGGTCATCTGATCAATTGACTGAGCAAAAATGCGATCCAAGACCTGAAACTTGACATGAGCAATCTTGAGAGTCCAAAATGATCCATGAAAGTCAAATGGGGCATTAAAATTCCATTTGTCCTTGTGCCAATTTCAAGCCTAAATTGATGTGCCAATGCTGCAAACTTGACGTCGTAGAATATCTTGTGAGCAAATACTTGACAAATGAGAGGGAAAATTTTGGGGTATAACAACTGCCCCTGTTCAATCTTCTTAAACCTGAAGAGTTAGATTGGCAAGTTCTGCCATTCGTGACTCGAAGGTGGAAGATGATTGGACACTAGAGTGTCCAGAAATTTGCACTCGGCGATGCGATGATAGGAGGAATGGGCTTAAAGATGCCATTTGGAGAGGTGATAGAATCTTGTTGGAGATGGGCTTGTAGATGCCATCCAAGGATGCTTGTTAAATTGTAATTTGTAAGTTGAAAGAATGAGTATCAGAATTGCGTCCATGTCTGGAGTGTATCTGAGCTGTATCTGAAAGCTGAATCTGAATGAGTATCAGGATGGCATCCGTATCTGGAGCGTATTTGAACTGTATCAAAAGTTGGATCTGAATGAGTATCAGAATGGCGTTTGTGTTTGGAGCGTATCTGAACTGTATCTTGAAGTTGTATCTGAATGAGTATCAGGATGGCATCCGTATATGGAGCATATCTGAACTGTATCAAAAGGTTGAAATTGAATGAGTATCAGGATGGCATCTGCATCTGGAGTGTATCTGAACTGTATCAAAAGGTTGAATCTGAATGAGTATCAGGATTGCATCCGTATCTAGAGCGTATCTGAACTGTATCAAAAGGTTGAAATTGAATGAGTATCAGGATGGCATCCGTATCTGGAGCGTATCTGAACTGTATCAAAAGGTTGAATCTGAATGAGCATCAGGATGGCATCCATATCTGGAGTGTATTTGAACTGTATCAAAAGGTTGAAATTGAATGAGTATCAGGATGGCATCCGTATCTGGAGCGTATCTGAACTGTATCAAAAGGTTGAAATTGAATGAGTATCAGGATGACATCCGTATCTGGAGTGTATCTGAATTGTATCAAAAGATTGAATCTGTTTAGGGTAGCTGTTAATCTCATCCTGAAAAGGGTAAAATGTTAGCTAAAATACAAAGTCATGTTGCATGAAATGTATGATGTAATGTATTTGCTTTATCAATGTTTATGATATATGGATACAATGTATGCGTATGTGAGCTGATTAGTTGTATTGCTGTCGGATTAAGGAAAATAAATCCCTGAATGCTGTTGAGGATATGTGAGTCTTCATGTCTTGAAGTACTGATGGATTTCTGTTGAGAGAAATAAATTCTGTTGTGAGGGCAATGCCATGTACTTCTTGTAAAATCTGTTGGGGAGTCCCGAGGATTTTGACGACTTTTGCTGGGGATTGATAACTGAGAACTTTGTTTCGCTGGGGATTTAAATGACGTACTGTAGGGGATTACTTACGGAATAGCCCAGAGACATTTTCATATCCTTTCAACCTATCAGTAATTGTCTTTCTCATTTTGTTTATTTGTAAACAGTAATTATGTTCAAATGCATATGTTCATCAATGAATCATTGGACGTTTTTGCAAACAAAACACAAGAGTAAAGAAAAAGACATGTAGTTTTTGTACTTTCAAAGGGACATCTTTGTATTGACTTTGAGTAAGTATTTTTGTACAAATGGGACAAACATTCTAGTAAGAGAATGCTGTCAAAAATAAGAAAAATTTATACAGAGAAGGATAGCTATGTGTAATAATCCCATGGGGTTCCCATTCTGCTATAGCCTTTATATCTCCAAATATCTTGTCTATTTGTTGCTTCATCCGAAGATGATTGAATTGATCAGAAACTCCGAGTTTGTCAACGGAAGTCAAAGGTTGTCCGTGAAGTGATCCGATGGGACATAGTCATACGCTTTAATTCCCTAACTTTTTCCTGGACCGCCATTTCGGGTTTTCAATCCACCGGGAAACCCTTTTTTGCCCAAGTCGCCCTTTCGGGTTTTCAACTTGCCGGGTGTACAGATTTTTTTATTTTATCCCTAATTTTTGCCCGAACCTTTTTGGTTCGCCGGGATGCCCTTGTTTTTCCTAGGTGTGTCAACCTAGCGGGTCTCTTATGCGTAGTATCTTTTGACTATGTCTGCCTTCGCAGGGTGTGGCAGGTCGTCACCGTCCATGGTGGTCAAGATCATTTCCCCACCGGAGAATATGCTTTTGATTACAAATGGTCCTTCACAGGTAGGAGTCCATTTTCCCCTGGTATCACTTTGTGGCAAAATGATATGTTTGATCACTAGATCCCCAACTTGATATACTTGGCACCTGACTTTCTTGTTGAAAGCCTTGATCATCCGTTTTTGAAACATATGACCATGGAAAACAGCAGTAAGTCTCTTTTCATCAATTAAGTTCAGTTGATCAAGTCGAGTCTGGATCCAATCGTTTTCATTCAATCCTGCATCTTTCATAATCCTCAGAGAGGGGATTTGAACCTCAATAGGTAAAACAACTTCCATGCCATATACCAAAGAATAGGGTGTTGCCCCAGTTGATATGCGAGCCGTGGTACGGTACCCGTGGAGAGCGAATCGGTAGCATCTCATGCCATTCTTTGTATGTGACCGTCATTTTTTGTATGATCTTCTTAATGTTTTTATTTGCAGCTTCGACAGCACCATTCATCTTTGGCCGATAGGGAGAAGAATTGTGATGCTGGATTTTGAATTGCTCGCACAAGGCGGTGATCATAGTGTTGTTAAGATTTGTACCATTGTCAGTGATGATCCTTTCTGGGATACCGTACCGGAAAATAAGGTTTTTCTTGATGAAGCAAGTTACAACATTCTTGGTAACTGAGGCGAAGGAAGCTACTTCAACCCACTTTGTGAAATAATCAATGGCCACTAGGATGAAGCGGTGTCCATTGGAGGTTGTTGGCTTGATCTCCCCAATCATATCAATTCCCCATATAGCAAAGGGCCAAGAAGCCGTCAAGACATTCAGAGGAACTAGAGGTACGTGCACCTTGTCAGCATAAATTTGACACTTATGATAGGTCAGAGAGTGTTGATAGCAATTTGCTTCCATAGTAGACCAATAATAGCCTTCCCGTAGGATTTTCTTTGCCATCGTATGCCCACTGGAGTGGGTGCCAAAAGTACCTTCATGTAATTCAACCATGATCTTTTCCGCTTCAATCTTATCCACACACTGAAGCAGAATGGAGTCATGATTACGCTTGTACATGACGCCATTACTTAATAAGAAATTAGCAGAGAATCTCCTTAAGAACTTCTTATCATTGATTGAAGCTCCTTCTGGATATTCTTGAGCCTCGAGATACCTCTTGACTTCATGAAACCATGGCTGGTCCACTACCTCTTCAGTATTAATCTCGTGACAATGTGTTGGTTCGTCCATTCGTTCGATGGTGATATGGGGAGCTTCGTTATCCCAATTAAGTTTAAACATAGATGACATTGTAGCTAGAGCGTCTGCTAGCTGATTTTCTTCTCACGGGAAATGCTCGAAGGTAATCTCCTCAAAATGTGGTGGCAACGTCAAAACATGTTCTTTGTAAGGGATAAGATTTGGGTGCTTAGTGTCCCATTCCCCTTTGATCTGACTGATGACCAAAGCTGAATATCTGAATACATCTAAGGATTTGATTCCCAAGTTTATGGCAGCCTTGAGACCAAAGATGCATGCTTCATATTCTGCCATGTTGTTCGTACAGTTGAAGCAAAGTCTGGCAGTAAAGGGAGTATAACATCCTTACGGAGATATGAGCACAATGCCGATACCATTACCAAGTGCATTGGATGCCCCATAAAAGAACAGGGTTCATCGGGATCCTTGTTCAGGTCCGTCATATAGTCTGATTTCTTCACAGTTGTCTAATGTCATGATGTCTTCATCCGGGAATTCAAACTTCATGGACTAATAATCTTTTATAGCTTGGTGAGCAAGATGAGCAGCCAATACCCTGCCCTTTATAGCTTTTTGGGTAGTATACTGTATGTCATATTCTGTTAGGATCATCTACCATCTAGCTATCCTCCCAGACAGAGCAGGCTTCTCGAAGATGTATTTTATCAGATCCATCTTAGATATCAACAAGGTAGTATGAGTCAACATATACTGTCTTAGCTGGCGAGCAGCCCATGCTAGAGCGCAGCAAGTTTTCTCGAGCAGTGAATATCTGGTTTCATAGTCGGTAAAATTTTTGCTCAGGTAGTAAATAGCGTGCTCTTTTCGGCCAGACTCGTCATGCTGCCCCAATACACACCCCATTGAGTTTTCTAAAACAGTCAGATACATGATCAGTGGTCTTCCCTCGACTGTTGGCATCAAAACAGGAGGCTCTTGGAGGTACTCTTTGATTTTGTCGAAAGCAGTCTGGCATTCATCATTCCATTTGACTACTTAATCTTTCTTCAATAGTTTGAAGATTGGCTCACAAGTAGCGGTTAGGTGAGAAATGAATATGGAAATATAGTTCAGGCGCCCCAAGAATCCTCTGACTTCCTTCTCAGTACGAGGAGCAAGCATTTCTTGTAATGCTTTAACCTTGGCAGGATTGACCTCAATGCCCTTGTTGCTGACGACAAAACCTAAAAGTTTACCGGACCGTACTCCGAATGTGCACTTGTTTGGATTCAATCTTAGCTTATACTTCTTCAATCTTTCAAACAACTTTTGCAAGTGATCCAAGTGCTCTTCTTCTATTTGTGATCGGGCTATCATGTCATCTACGTAGACCTTTATTTCGTGATGTATCATGTCGTGAAATAAGGCTACCATGGCGCGTTGATAGGTTGCCCCAACATTCTTCAGTCCGAATGGCATCACTTTGTAGCAGAATGTGCCCCACTGTGTGACAAATGTTGTTTTCTCCATGTCCTCAGGTGCGATTTTGATTTGGTTGTAACCTGAGAATCCGTCCATGAAGGAAAACACTTTGTGCTGGGCTGTATTGTCAACCAGGATATCGATGTGGGGAAGGGGAAAATCATCTTTAGGGCTGGCCCTATTCAAATATCTATAGTCCATGCACATTTGTACTTTGCCGTCCTTTTTAGGAACGGGAACAATGTTGGAAACCCATTGGGGATATGAAGTGACAGCCAAGAATCCAACATTGAATTGTTTCATGACTTCCGCTTTGATCTTCTCTGACATGTCAGGTCTCATGCGGCGGACTTTTTATTTTACTGGTGGACAGTCTTCTCTTGTGGGCAGTCAATGTACCACGATGTCTGTATCGAGTCCTGGCATGTCTTCATATGACCAGGAAAAGATCTCAACATAATCATGCAATAGCTGAATCATACGTTCCTTGACACTCGGCTCTAGATTGGCACCCATCTTGATTTCTTTTTTATCCTCCTCAGTACCCAAGTTAATTGTATCCACCGGTTCTTCATGAGGCTGAATAGCTCTTTCCTCTTGTTGTAGTAGTCTGGCCAATTCTCCTGGTACTTCACAATCTTCCTCACCTTCGTCTTTGGCTTGGTAGACTAGATCCTCAGAGTCACAAAAGGCCATAGCAGTATCGTTACCCATGAGATCCGGAATTGAGGGGTAACTGCATTTGTGAGTGTGGGTGTGTATAAGGGTATAGCCATCTTTAAACAATAAAATGTAAAAGAAATACAATGAGCACAAAAGTTTGTATGTGAAAAACGTCCATGATTCATTGAATGTCATATGAAGATGAAATAAAAACCCTTAAAAATGGACCATTGTGCCTCGGGAAAGACACAAGGTTTTAAATGTGCGAATTGTTTATGAATATTACAAGTCCAACAAAAATGTAAAAGATAAATTACTGAGGGATGCAAGTTATTGGGACAAAGTCTCTGGCTTCCCAATTGCGAAGTCGTCCGTTGATAGTAGGAAATATCCAATCCTCCAAGCTGCAATCCTCTTCACCAACTTCCACTGCATTGATCTCTCGGTTGCTAATCTTCAAAGGTGGCCCTCCAGCACGGGCACGATGCACATCCTTCTGAGCACTTGAAGTAAACCTTAATCCATACTTGTCAGATTTATACGGAATGTCCAGAAGTTACCCCCAGATGGTGCATCCACCCTCCTCTACTACTGCCTTAGTGTCCTTCAGAGATGACATTCGGAGCGGAGGTCTTGTGATCTTTGGGATTTTGGGTACCGTCTTGGTTACTGCTACCTCTTGAGAGACTTCTTCAAAATGTTGAAAAGGAGTTTCAATGAATTCGCCGTCCAATTCCACATACCGAAAAGAATTGAGGTGGCTAATCATATACTCTTCCTCTCCGTGGACAGTGATAATCTTTCCATGGACTGGGTATTTCAGCATCTAGTGCAGTATGGAGGTGACAGCACCGGCATTATGGATCCATGGCCGTCCTAGTAGACAGGAGTAAGAGGGGAAAATGTCCATTACATAGAAGGTTGAGTTGAAAGTTTGAGTCCCAAACTTTATGGGGATGTCCACCTCCCCGTGGACCATCCTCTTTGAACCATCAAATGCCCTTACAACTATGTTACTGGGTTTCAATGTTAATCCTTCACAATCTAGTCTATCGAGAGCTTTCTTCGGTAAAACATTCAAAGATGAGCTAGTGTCTACCAAGACATGGGCCAGAGTTGTTCCTCTACATTCGACAGAGACATGAAATGCCTCGTTGTGCTTTCTTCCCTTTGGTGTCAGCTCAGCATCCGAGAAATCTAGGCCGTTGTGCGCCGTCAAACTGGCCACACAATCTTGAAATTGGTCAGCCGATGTCTCTTGAGGCACATGGGTTGTCTTCAGAAACTTCACCATAGCTTTCGCATGTGCCTCGGAGCACAGCAATAATTCCAGCATGGATATTTTGGAGGGAGTTTTCCCCAACAGTTCAACTACGTCGTAGTCGCTCTTATTTATTATTCTCAAGATCTCCTCCATTTCCTTCTTGGAGGTTTCGGGGATAGTCAGTGGCTGAGCCTTCGTCTGGATAGACCCTTCTTGAATACTTTTTCCTCGAATTTTAGCAGTAGAAGTGTTGGTAGGGATAACATCAGGGGTTGTGTCGTCTTTGTTAATAGGTGTACTTGCAGATATGATTATTGGTACAAATGTAACCTTTGGAACAACCACGGGTCCAAAAACTGCCTTTGGAAGGGAAATTTCTGGAGAGAAGATTCTACCACTACGGGTAATCTTAATGGTTCTGGTAATATTGCTAATGTCGGAGCCTTCTTCTTTGGAGCTCATTTCTTAGGTGGCCAGCCCATCTTGTTTAATACCATGGTAATAGATGTCTCCACCGTAATTCCATGGCACTGTTTTGTCTGATTCATACGGGACCGGCCTGGGCATTGTGATTATAAGAGGAGTAGTTTTTGGAACCGATGTAATCCTAACAGGTCTTTTAGGGATCCTTGAAGGATTGACGGAGATGGTTATGATTGAAACGTCTTCAACAGGAACAAGTGAAACTGGAGTACTTTCAAACAGAATATCTTGGTTGTCTATCAAGCGTTGCATGCCTGTCTTCAACAGAGGGCAAACCGTTGGTGAGGATAAGCAAAGATGGAAGTCTTCATTATAACCTGGGAATACACCAGCTTTCAACAAGTTTATCTTAATGATTGGGAGCAGATTCAAGAGTTCATCAATTGTGGTAACAAACAAATCTTCTTTGATAGCATTGGTGTTGTGACCATGCCTAGGCATAGGAGAGGAAATTACGTTTAGTTTCTCGGGTGCATCAAACTCAATCTCTTTTGCATATATAAGGTCTTGAATTTTGTTTTTCAGGGCCCAACAGTTGTTAGTGTCATGACTCGAACTTTCGGAATGATATGCGCATCTGGAATTTGGGTGATAATGAGGGGACGCAGTGTTGGGGTTCTTTGGAGCTTCCTTTAAAGTTACCAAATTAGATTTCAGAAGGTGTGGTAAAACCTGGGGTAGAGTCATATTGATTCTGGTGAATTGTCGGACTGGCCTTTCCACCCTCGGTTGACTACTTCTTGGTTGATCAGATGTAGGCTTTGGGATCATAACAGCTCCTACCATTGGTCGGCGTTCAGCTCGCCCTTGGTTCCTTTGTGGATAAACAACAAACACCTCTTTCTTCCCAGTGAAAGGATTTCTCACAGCTGTAGAGGCAGATGAATCCTTCTGAATCTTTCCACTTTTTATGCCAGCTTCCACCCTCTCTCCGGTTAGTATTAACTCAGTAAATCCTGCGGATGAGCTTCCAATCAGATGGTTTAAGAAAGGGCCCGATAGAGTGCCTAAGAACATATCCACCAACTCCCTTTCAGACAGAGGGGGTTGCACTCTCCTAGCTAGATCTCTCCATTTCTGCGTGTAATCCTTGAAACCTTCATTGGAAGCCATGGCCATACTCTGAAGTTAAGTACGGGTAGGCGCCAAATCTGCATTATACTAGTATTGCTTATAGAAAGTTGTGGCAATATCTTCCCAGTTGTGGACGTCGGCCCTTTCCAATTGGTAAAACCAATCGAGTTGTGTTCCAGATAGGCTATCTTGGAAAAAATGCACCCATAGGTCTTTATCGGCGGAGTGCGGCTGGATCTTTCTCACATATGATCGTAGGTGCATCTTAGGACATGACACCCCATCATATTTTGCAAACAACGACACTTTGAACTTTGGTGGGATCATAATTCCCGACACTAGTCCCAATTCTTCAAAGTCTAGACCTGGTACCCTTTGTATTTCCATAGCGTTCAAACGCTCTTCAAGATGTCTGTACTTATCATCTGCTGGAGGATACTGTTCCTCGGAATAGTCTTCCTCTTCTTCCTCTTCTTCAGATTCTGACAGAACTGCTCTTTCCTTTCCTTTTCTTTCTCCTTCATCAGATGTTGCTGCGAAATTCAAGGTTCTTCTAGTTTGTCCTTGAAACCTTCTCCCCATGATTACAACACTGGTTGGTTTCTTCTCTTTCTTCTTCTTCTCTTTGGCCAACAGAGTCTTCAACTCCTCTTGCCCCTTGGCCAGGGTCATGAGTAACTGTTGAAACTGCGTGTTTTGAACTTGAAGATCTTTGACTGTCTGTTCGAGATCCATCTTACTGAAATAAACAGTAGAGAGATGAGGAAACTCGTTGCAAAAGACCTGTTTATGTTATGATGAATGATATGTACACATGCAATGCTTTCAAGGATTTTAAAAAGATTCAAGTTCGTTTTAGACAAAAATAAACACACGTTATATTAATAAAATAGAGTTTGAATACATCAATTCCTTTTGGGCTAAATAATACAAAACTCTAAGATGAAAAAGTAGTGTGCATCCTCTTTGGTGCTATGTAGGCATTTAGAGTCTGCTCCTCATGAAGTAGCCTAGTGAGTTCCAAAACCTTCTTCTCACTTGCATAGAATTGGGCTTCGAAAGTATCACGCTCTCCTTTGAGCTGTATCCAATCCCTTTGTAGATCTTCAAGATATGTGGGCATGTCAGGATGTAGGATAGTGTATGGAACTTCTCCTTCCTTAACAGGCTCAATGATCACCGGGAGAATGGAAGGATAAGGCATCATAAGACTTTGAGCGCGGGTTCGTACCCACTTGAGGTAAGGCTCAAGAGGGATGGAATTCTAGTGTCCCAAAGTCTTTCTATCCACCTTGGTTAGCATCCTCCATGCTCGGATGAATCTCTGGTAAAGACCTTGATTGTTGTTGTCGTAGTCGAATACCAAGCCTTGAATCAACATCTCGTGTGGACCATCCCTTCGAGCATAACCAAACAGTCTTAGAGCTAAACATGGGTTGTAGGTGATGCCTCCCCTAATTCCAAGTAGAGGGACATTAGGTAATTCCCCACAACGGTCAACAATAATAACATTCTCTTTGGATCGGGAACACCAATGAATATCTGAATGTTTGAGCGTCATTAACCTTTGTGACCACCTAGAACCTTGCTCATTCTTTAAAACTGATTGGGGAAGATGAGAAATAAACCATCTTGCCAGGAGGGGAGTGCAACATATAAGGACACCTCTTTTCCTCATTGTACGAGTGTGAAAAGAGTGTAGGATATCCCCTAGCAATGTAGGCACCGGATTGTGTGACATGAAGATTTTGACGACACTCACATCTATGAGTTGGTCAGGATTGGGAAACAAGACCATCCCATAGATAAGAAGAGCCACAATTTCCTCAAAATCTTTCAAGTCTAGGGTATTCCAATAGCTTTGGGCTTTCTCAAACAGGAACTTTGCTAAAAAGCCTTTGACACCACTTCTAGTTTCCCAATGAGTTGTGACATCAGATGAGTTCAAGTGCAGGGCTTGAGCAATCTCTTATGGCTTTGGGTCTCTTTCCATACCGTTGAAAGGTATTTGATTGAGAATGGGAACCCTCAAGAGTTGAGAGAATTCTTCCAAAGTAGGTACAAGCTGATAGTCGGGAAATGTGAAGCAATGGTGCAAAGGATCAAAGAACTAGAAGAGCACCTTCATCATATCCTCCTCTGTATTGGAGGTGACCAAGTTGAGTAGACGAACATGCCTCTCGGTGAATGGAGAGTTCCCAGGGATCCTTGAAGCTAGCTCCTTTAGTTGCGGAGGAATCTTTACGAGGTTGACTTGGATAGTTTTCCTGCGAAGTGAATCCATATCCTACAAAACAAGAACAAAGATAAATCTCCAAAAATCCTTGAAATGGTTAGTGAATGCATATGATGTTCATGATGTCCATGATGTTAAGCACAAGTATGTATATACAAGCAAAACAAACAATTTCTTAGTTTAGGCTTGCATGGGGTTTTATAGGTAAGTACCCTCTTGAAGTTTAGTTGGCTCAAACCTGTCCTAGTAATAGTAACCGGGTTCTAAGGAGCTCAATATCACTGAATTGTTTCCTTGGTCATTGTTTCATCTCAAGCCTCTTTAATGGCGACCGAAATATCCCAAGAAACAACCCTCAATGAGTGTAGTATCGAGTATCTACCAACTTCGGACTGCACCAAAGTCGGTCATCTCACTACATCCTAAAAGGCCAAGTTGGTCAAGCAAAGGTTCTAGAAGTTCATTAGTGCTTTATGACATCACTCAGCGGCCCCGTATTCTCTTTGATTAACTCAAAGGCTACCGGTACCCACAAATATATCGCACTAACGTAGCTATTGCTTAGACCATGTCGGTATACCCCGCACAGTTTCCACAATGTATTGCTACTTACCTATAATGTATCCCAAATCCGGGTAGAGGATTCAAACCCAAATAAAGAACCATAATGTAAAGCATACAAGTCAAACAATGTAAGCAAGTAAATGTGATCTAATCCCTAAGGTAACCCCACTTTTAGAATTATCCCCAGCAGAGTCGCCAGTTCTGTGATACGGTGGGAGAACTGACTTGAGGTTTTTTTTGCGTTTTATCGCAAATGTTGCGGTTAGAAAGAGTCGCCATCGAATTTTATTTTAACCAAAAGGAAAGGTGAAAAGCACAGGAAAGACCTTTGAGATTGTTTTTTGAGTTCGGGGGGTAGATTATGAAAAGGGAAGGTATTAGCACCCTTTTCATCCATAGTTTTCCATGGGCTCTTAGTTACTTGCTAGATCACTTGATTTTGTTTGAAATTGTGCTTTGTGTGGTTTTTGAAAGAATTTTGTAAAAGAGTCCATCGTTTAGGTAATCTTTGTAATGATTCTCGTTCGTAAGAATGTATACAAAGATGTTTGTATTTTTGAAAATGTTTTCAATTTTTGTAAGATGTTTGGAAATGTGTGTGTTTGTTTTGAAAATAGCAAGGATATTTGTTTGAAATTGAGCAAGTAATTAGGAATATTCTACCTACTCAAAAGTCTTTCTTGTTCATTTTCTTTTCCTTTGACATTGTTGTCTTACCATTGATTTGGTAAACAACCCTATCTTTGGATATAAACGGGATGGGCGCGGGTCATCGTATAACCATGATTAGAAATATTGCAAGGTATCTTAGCATTTCTCTTGAGGGACTAAGATCATTTGTAAGGCAACATTCGTAGCGTCATCGAGGGACTATGATCTTGTATTTTGATTGTTTTTTTCTAAGATACCTCACATGCGTAATATGGCCTTTTATAAGGCAACCGAGTGGATTTTACCCTAGGGGTGCTTGTGTGCAAGTGTATTGATTTTCATGCTTGTTTTGTCTTGTGTTAGGGTTTTCTACTTGTTGATTTTATCTTGCCATAGACACCCTAATTACTAACAATTATATTAAAGCGATAAGTTGTGGAAATTAAAATCCTACGCTATTACATCATTTGGGGGATGGGGATACAAATTTACAAATGGGGGGATGAAAGCAAATAAATCTTAATTTACTATTACAACCATATTGAATGAATAAATAATGTACAAAAATAAATAAATAAATAAAATAAGAAAAATGTTTTTGAATTGTTTTTATGTATTGACACATACACTTATGTATTGATACGAAAATAGTTTATGTATTGACGCATGCCATTATGTATTGGTATGAAAACAGTTTATGTATTGACGCATTCCATTACGTATTGATACGAAAACAGTTTATGTATTGACGCATGCCATTACGTATTGATATGAAAACTTCCTTGCTGCTGAAAAATGAAAGTTAACTCAGTATGAGTCGACGCATTCTCATTTCGTGTCGACGCATGCAACATTTAGTATCGACGCATAACAGATTGCATCGGCTCATAACCTGTTTTGAACACAGTATGTGTCGACGCATAGCATTTCGTATCGATGCATAACTGCTATTTTTTGCTTTTATCACTGTTTTGCTACATGTAAAAGTTAGTTCTCAACACATGGTTAGTTAAAATGAAAAGCAAGCATATGGTTAGCTTTAAGGTAATGATATCTACTTTTTATCTTCACAAATGAACCATTAATGATGCTTGTATGAAGAGTTCAAAATCAAGAAAACTTACCTTGAAACTGAAATTTGTGCTTTGAGTTTGAGCTGCTGTATGGGCTGTTGTTGAGCTTGGGAAGTGCTGATAGTGATGTTACAGAAGTTTTTCTTGTGTTTGAACAACTTCTATATGATGTATGTGGAGTGTTTAGATGGTTGGACATAATTTTCAAGGTATGAGAGGTTCAAAGGTTTGGACTTTAAAATTCAAGGGTGGAAGTTTTGTGGACTGTTATGGCTTTTGTGAATATGAGATTTTTGAGGGTTTACCAATATAAATTCTGGCTTTTATCTCTATCCTTTCTCTAACCTCTTTGTCTTGCAAATGCTTCTTCTATTTATAGGCAAAGGACTTGTGAACAAAGGCTGAATAGGTTTACAAGACAACATGTTATGGTTTGGTTGGGATGTAAATATCAAACTATGTCAAGTACTCCATGGTTCCAAGATGAAGTACCAAAGTTGCTGGTTTAGAGGGGTTGATTTCCGTGTTTTATGGTGGAGTAAAATCATAAACAAACAAAGTATGGGCTCAAGACAAGTTTTGTACAAAAAGCTTGCTTTTTAAGAATAGCAATGGTGCCTTTATGCCATAAATGGAAAGATCCTTTGGATAATGGCTTAAACACTTGGGTAATAGCTCAAAAGTGGGTGTAAACATTAAATTATGTAGAGATTTTCAAGCAAGAAGGCCTGCAACATAATATTATGCATCATAGCATAAGGGTTTTGTTGTGTGTTCTTCAATAGAATGACTTGCAAATCAAGGGTGGATGCCCAACTTCATGCCCTTCAATCTCCTAGCTCAAGTATGATAAATTCATGCTCTTGGATGTTTTGGAAAGCTTGAAGCACCCTCTATAAGTTTCATGTTGACCACTTTTGTTAAATCAAACTGGAACTTGATGAAAATTGGCCAAGAAGTTGGGATAAAAACCTGACCAAAACTGCTGAAAATTTCTCTAAGTGTTAAATGAAAATGTCATGACTTCATGAATTTATAACTTGAGATCCAAGCAGATTTAGGAGAAGTTGTGTAAAGCAATGTTGTAGATATCATGGAGATCTACAACTTTCATGTTGAAAGCTTCTTTTGAATCATCTTACATCTTGGTGAAAGAATGGCATGAAGTGATGAAATTATCATGTATAAAAACACTTAGAAAATTTCTGTCTTGGAAATCTTGACTTTTCAAGTTGACTTTTGACTTTCTTAACTTCTTGATGATCAAACTTGATATTTTTTAATGTCTTGATGAATTGTGATATTTGAAACTTAATGTTGACCAAAAAAGTCAAAGTTTGACTTTTGGTGCTACAGTTGACTTTTTCACCAATACGACTGATTTTAGGTCATCTGATCAATTGACTGAGCAAAAATGCGATCCAAGACCTGAAACTTGACATAAGCAATCTTGAGAGTCCAAAATGATCCATGAAAATCAAATGGGGCATTAAAAGTTCATTTGTCTTTGTGCCAATTTCAAGCCTAAATTGATGTACCAATGCTGCAAACTTGACGTCGTAGAATATCTTGTGAGAAAATACTTGACAAATGAGAGGGAAAATTTTATGGTACAACAGAAAGGAGTATTCAGAAGTAGTGTCAAGAGTCCTGATTTAGAAGAATTGAGAAAGCCTGAATCCTTGATATCTAGTCTTTTGGATTTCAAATTCTTCTAGCTGTCTTGGAGATGGATTTCTCCACTCTCTTGATCCAGTTCCTCAATCCTTTGTATCGGTGATTTATTTTCCCGATTATCAGAAAAGTAGAAGAGAAATGTGCAAGAGGATTTATTTTTCTTTAGCATTCCAAATTCAAGCTCAAGAAGATGTTGCAACACAGTGTTGGATCTTCTTTGGATGCAATTCATTTGGACGTGAGGATTTAGCTTTATCTTTCTTCTGTATAGGATTAGTGAAGTTTTGTACTTCAAATGTAACCCTTCCAGTATTAATGAAATGAGTTTTTCAGTTGTACCAATTGTGTTTTTTTAATTGATGTTTGCAATTTGTTTATAATGTTCCAAAGTTATTAGAAAACTTGGTTTTAAAACTTTTAAATAATCATTTGCATTGCATAGCATGCATCATTCTCACTTCTGTCTTGATTTCGAGAGTTTCCTGGAGTCTTATCATTTAGCAAGTTCTTGATCAAAGGAAAACCCAGTTTGATCCAATTTCAATTATCTATACAAAGTTATTTCCTATCCTGATGCAGAGGAATTTGTTTCATACCTGACCTCCATCAAAGATTCCTGAGAAGATGCCTTGGTGCTACAAAGATGATTTGATTTGTGCCTTTCATCAGGGAGCCCATAGGCATAACATGGAACATTGTTATCCATTAAAAGTTGAAGTCCAGAAATTGGTCAGAAGTGGTATCTTGTCATTTAAGGATATTTATCTTGAGGTTCAAGTAAAGTCTTTTTGAAGAATAAACATGAGTGAAGGATACTATGGAGTTTAAGGATGATTAGCCTTCTCAGTTTACTAGAAATTTTACTAATTTCTCATTTGTAATTTTTCTTGTTTATCATTGCACTGTTTACATGTAAGAACTTGTTTGCATTTGAATGATTATCTTAATACAACGAGTATGTTTATCTTGAAGAAATTCATTTGTTTCAATCATATTAATTTTCAATTTTAAATTGCTTTTTTCATATGATACCAACTTGTTACCCATTCTCTTTCCTAGGTAGAGATTAGAGGGATGATGATGATATTAAAACACAAAATTTTTGGTTGTATGCTTTTGGATTAATCCATGTTGACGATGTACACAAATTGTTTCAAATTCCCAAATACTGGAGATATAAGGGAGTGAAACCCTCGTTAACCCCTTTGAGCCTTGAAGTAGGAGTTTCTTTTCTATTCATAAAAAAACCTCATTTTTAACCTGGGGTAGGTTAATGTTCAATTAATATAATTGAGTATTCAAATCTCATCGAAAGTACGCGTCCAAGGATACAACAATGGTTATCTTTCAAAAGGTTGAGGAAATTCAAAACCCCAATGGATAACCTTCACTTATAAGGAGTGTGCGTCAATTAGAGATATCTCAATGACTATCTGTAATACAGTGGGAGAACTGACTTGATTTTGCATTTTGTCGCAAATGTTACGGATAGCAAGAGTCGCCACCGATTTTTATTTTATCCAATAAGGAAAGAGTGAAAAGAACAGGAAAGACCTTCAATATTTTTGAGTTTGGGGGGTAATTTATGAAAAGGAAAGGTGTTAGCACCTTTTTTCATTCGTAGTTATCTATGAGCTCTTAATCGCTAGCTCACTTTTAAAAAAATTTCTTTGTGTGTGTTTTGTTTGAAAATATTTTGAAACTTAGTAATGATTAATGTATTTGTCCTTGAGAATGCGTACAAAGTTTTTGTTTGAAAATATTTTGAAAAGTGTAATTGTGCGAAAAAATGTTTTGTTTTTGTGAGCCAGCGATTAACAATATTCTACCCGCTCAAGGTCATTCTTGTTATTTTCCTCCTCCTTTAGATAGTGTTATCCGTACCATTAGTTAGTAGGAAGCCCTATCGTTCGATGTGAAGGGATAAGCGTGAGTCATGATACAGTCATCGAAGGCAACTGGTAAGGGCCCTTTAGCAATTTTTCGTTAAGGGACTAGATCATTTACCAAAGGCAACGTCGAAAGGGTCATCGAGGGTCTATGATCTTTGTTTTCGAGGGACTTTGCTAAAGCATCCCCACATTCGAGGGACATGACTATTTATTTTCCGAAAGGCAACAAGGGAGGTTACCCTAGAGGTGTGAGTGTGCGAGTGATTTATTTTCAACTATGTTTATCTTTGAAATTAGGGTTAGCTACCGATTTTTTTTATCTTGCCATACAAGACCTAATTACTAATAGTAATTTAGTAAAATAGAAAAGCAGTAACTATACAGAAAGTAAAAGAGGAAAGTAAAAGCGGAAAATAAACCCTAAACTATTACATGGCTTTGGGGAAGTTACATAATGAAAATGCGGTAAGTAAACCCTAATTACTATTACAAACCAGGAAACAATTAAATAATTGGAAAAAGTGCGATAATAATAAACTACGTAAAAATGTAAAAATATGAAAAAGGAAAGCAAACGTGTTTTTGGTGATTTTTGATAAAAAAAAAGGTTTTAATGATGATTAACCCTAAAAAAACCTAATTAATTTTAATTTAAAAAACAAAGTTGATTAATTAAATTGAAAACCTAAAAAAAATCCTAATTTGATTTTAATTTAAACAAAATGATTAATTAAGTTATCAACCTAAAAAACTAATTTGATTAGGGTTTTAGAAAAAGGCTTTGAAAGAAAACTAGGGTTTGTTTCAAGGGAAAAGAAGAAAGAGTAAGACAAATAGAGAAAAACCCATAAATTTCCAAGGGTGGGTGTTGAACCCACGCCCTTAGCCTTTCCTCACGCCTGTCTTGCCACTAGGCCAGAAGCATTCTTGTGTCAAGGAATGAAAGCTAACGCATTTAGTTTTATACCTGCAAAACATGGAAAATTATGAAAAATCTCAAAATGCCAAAAGCAGGGATCGAACCCATGCCCTGGGACAAAAGTTACTTAGCGCGCGCGTTATAATCACTGGGGTGGTGATACTTACGATGATTAAAATGAAATGAAATAATTATATTACAAAATTAATTGGCTAGACCAGAGAGGCACCAGAGCCCTAGCTCCGGCCGTCTTCTCTGGTGACTCCTTTTCTTCAAACCTGCAAAACAAACACTGTTTGAAATCCAAGGGTACCCTACCCCCCTAAACCAAGGCTTACAAATTCAATAGGATGGTTAACTTGGACTGAATCATGCTGGTTTATGAGGTACAATCAAAACAACATGGACCAATGCATGTATGGCAACTCGTGATTCTGATAGCATAGAGGTCATGTGATATACTTTTCCTACACTAACATACCTCAGAAACACATTAATACAGTTAGTTTGCAATGAAACATGAAGGAAATAAAAATATGAATTTTAAAAAAATATATGAAACGGAGATGCATGCATGCAGGTTCTGGGGGCTTTGGATCATCAGGTTTGATCTATTCTTACTCTGTAGGGTTACTGGAAGTGAATGAGCATGTTTGTTTGCCTTGGAAACGAATGCAATAAGGGTTTGCAAGTTTCCCTAATTTGAATAATTTTTGTGATTTTTGGAAGATGATTTTGCTGCAAGGTTTTTAGTCCTTCTTCATCTGAATTGCTGAGTATATGAGGGAAATTAGGTCAACTAAACATGGGCTTGGACCTTGTCTAAAAGCTTTTATTTTATTTCACTTATTTTGAATTTTAAATAAATAAATAAAAATAAAATAAAAACCTAAGGGGTGTATGAATAAGTGATGTGGTTCAAATTGGAGTGTATAACACGCATGGACCTTGAATCACAAGCCCAATAGCTCAAAATTCCAAGTTTGGTCACTTTTTATTTCATGCATTTGCTCAAAATTTACCAACTTGCACTAGCCATAACGCTCTCAAGTTTTATCATTTGAAGGTGATCTTTGACTTTTTGGTAAGCTTAAGATGTCCTCTACAATCCCTATTTTGATCATTTTTTTATTTGAAGAATTTATCTTGATATAAATTGCCTTGACAAAAAGTGTCTTTTTGTTGACTTTTGAAATGACCTACAATGTTTTGGCCCATATCTCTCAAGTGAAGCATTTTTTGGACTTGATCTTAGTGAGAAAAAGTCGTAGAGAAATTAATTTCCTTCAAAATTAGCTTTGGTTGAAAAAAATATGATGAAGCATGTGAAAGTTGTGCTTGGTCAAAGTTCAGTTGACTTCTTCTTAAGAAAACCCTAATTTTGCGACTTTTGACTTTTGATGATTTTAGAGTTTTCCTTGATGAATCATGATCAAACCTTGATCAAATGATGAATATGACTTCAAAATGTTGATGTTGATAAAAAATATTGAAGTTTGACTATATGTTGACCATAATTGACTTTTTGTCCAATACAATTGATTTTCAGTCATCTGAGTTATTGACTTAGCAAACTTGTGATGCAAGGCATGAAACTTGGTATGAGCATTACTGAAGACATATAAGAACCTGTAAAATCTACTTGAGGCTTTTAGAAACCCAATCTTCCTTGTGAAAAGTGAAAGCCCTAATTGTAGGCCATTGCTTAGGAGGAAGGTTCATCTTATCAATTCTTGGGCAACCTTGAGCAAATGAAAACCCTGGGAGAATATTCTTGAATAGTGAGAGGGCAAATTTTGGGGTACAACACTATCTCATGCACATCAGTACTTCAACAAATAAGAATACAATAATGGCTATCCACATCTACCAAGAAATAAGGCAGTCACAATTCTTCCAACAAGTCGAAAATGACTCGAAGTCACACGACGTGTTCAAAAGGAAAGAAAAGGTAATAAAAAGTAATGAAAAAAAATAAAGAGACAAAAATCCCCACAAATTCGAAAATTGAAAAACAAGATGCTTAGGCAAAAGGCAGGGCATCCCGCTGGACTTCATAGTCAAATTCAAAAGGAATTTGTCCAAGAAAAAGTTAGGGAAATCAAGGAAGAAATGGAAAGCCTGAAAGATGAGAAAGGATTACAGCATAAAATCCTCAGCAAAGAAAATATTCGTGTGACAAGAAACCCAAAAGAAGCAAAAGTGAGTGACTCGTGTCCAAGAAACCTCAATGGTTCCCCAACCATCATAAATTCCTCTTGAGAGATGAGTGCTCATTTTGGTTTAACTGAATATTGGAATGGAGAACATCATGAAGGGGGTGGGCACCAAATATTTTGAGCCTTAAATACTTTTTTCTAAAATCATGAACCGAGCCAGGTTACAACCCTCAAAAGTCCTAATTGAAGTAGGGTTTATTTCAAAAGCGTACTTCAATGAGATATTGTTTCGTGATTCCCATGAACTTTGCTAAATTATTGATTGGTATCATATGATTTTGTCATCTTTTATAGAAAAATCAATATCACATCCTGACTAGTGATTCACTCATAAGGTTTTGCAAAATATTTTCAATAAAATCTTCAAGACTTACATAATTGTTGCATTAGAATTTTCATTCTTAGAATAAACATTTTCTGCTTGTAAAACAACTGCCTGATATCATGGAAGTTTACATTTGAGTATCAACAAAGGGCATGTTGCTGATAAGAAGTTGTTGAGCAAAGAACATGCATCATTCATTCAATCTGGAGCAATTACGTCGAGATTTAACAAATCTCTAGAAGACGTTTGGTCAGGAAGATTATCTTAAAAGCATACAACCATGGGCAAGTTGTAAAAGTTACCTTGATCAACACGGTAAACTTGGGACACCAGAGTTGTTTCCAAGGGCATCTCCAGATTTTGTCAAGATAGATACTATGTTTTCACCAAGCCGAGAATCTTCCTCAAGCAGGAATGTTTCTCGTGATCTTCCTTGTAGATGTGTGCATGGTTTCCTCCATAGCTGTTTATCAGTTAGTGGGTTTCCTCCAGGATGTGGTGTGTGTTTCCAGTGATTTCTGGTAAACAACCGCTAGTCTTCCAAACTATCGAATAATCTTTCTGACTGTTATTCAATTCCTCTGGTAACTCACAGGATCGACTAGATTGATCCTAGGACTCCTTGGATATTAAGGTTACTCTCACAATCGAACAAATATTCATGGTTGATATTTTATATGTGTTTGGCTTATTTCGATTTCTCTCTCTAAAAGTCTAAATATGTGATCAAAATGTGTATGAAAACTAAGTTACATGAATAAGTGCTAATTGTAATGCTAATTGTAAAGACATGTAAAACTGCATAAAGGTGAAGTAAATGGTTTCGACTTACAAAACAGTTAATATAAAGGATTTCTGGAACGTAAAAGGTTTGATTTTAAGGCTTGAAAGTAAAGGTATGAAAAATATGACAGTTTTCTGAGATATAAAGTGCTCGAAATATGAAGAAAACATTAAAATATAAAACTTTGAAGAAGAGATTTCGAAGTGAAAAGACTGTAAATAAGAAAACTTGTAAAGGTTATTTGACAAAAAGGATAAAGGAAAGTACTGGAAATGGTAAAAGGTTTTCACTAAATCAAAAATACATGGTGCTATCATACATACATTTCCCTTGCATTCGTTTCCCTTGCCATGTGGTAGTTTGAATGTTATTGAGTATTTTGTATAATAGATATGACACACAAAATCCTAATACTAAGACTTCTATTTATACTAATTCGACCATAACGGTCTTGCTATAGGATTATGCCACGTTTCGAACATGCAGGACAATGCCTCTTTCATCTTTCCACGTGTCCCCAAATGTTCGAACACATAATTTTCAAACCTCGAAAGTCCCGCTTCCATTTGAATTTCAAATGCTTTGGTGCTTCTCCGTTTCGAACGCTCTTCCCAGATACAACCTTGTTGTTATTTCGAGACTTCTTTAGATATGTTCCCATAATTGCCACTCGAAGCTCCAAGCTTTTAACAAACTTATTCGAAACATTGCTTCTGCTACTTCGAAATATGACGTTTCACCTCATTTCGATCAAAACGTTTAATTCATTTGGCTTCTAATATCATTATCAAAATCTTCAGCCAACAAATTGCCCCTTTTAAAATATGTATTTCGATTCCTCTGAGAAATACCTATTTTAAACACCTACACAAGATTTTGATAGGACTTTCGAATCATCGTAACATTTAATGCATTTGACTCCAGTCACATTAATCATAGCACCTTTTGGATTCCTTAACCGCCCGGAGCCACTTCACAGCGTGGTGCAGTTACAAATAATGATTATCTCTAAATCACGCCTATTACCCATGTTAACTTTACGCCACCTCTTCATCACACCAACCCATGATCTCCACGTATCAAACCTTTATTCGGTGGATGCTTAAACTTCCCCATTATAAAACATTAACTTAATCTTCTTCTTTTCTTTTCACACTCTAAATCTTTCACACTCTGAATCTTTTACCCTCCTTCTCTCATAAAACAATCTAAGCTTTCAACATCTTTCAAAAATGTCTTCTTCTACTTCATCCCAACTCAAGAAAGTCTCCAAGAAGAAAGGAAAAACTGCAGGAGCTACCATGGAAAGTAAAATCATCACCATCCAAGATCAATCTGCTCTTGCCCCTCAGATGATTTCCAAAGAAAAAGAAATGCTGTATGCGTCACAGGTACTCATTCCTACCCACGTTGCTGGTAAGAGGTTAGCTTTAAATGGCCCTCTTACGGTTTTTGAAATATTAAAGGACACCAGGACGATTTTCCCAGTTTGTTATAGCTTCAAACCCTTATTTAACAAAATGGACGCCCCTAAGGCAGTAGGATCTCCTAGTTCAAATACCATAGAAACCCCAACTATTCCTCCTAAGGACCCCTTTGTTTTGGATTATGTAAAAAGTAATTTTAAGCCATTTCGATCTTACCCTACTTCTGATATTACTTATCAAAATTGGTTCACGAAAGTAGAAGCCAAGAAATCCCAGCAATGGGAAGAATTAGGCATCTATAACCTGATTAAGCTATCGAAGCCTGGTTTCACCTACAGCCACCCTCTGCTATTCGCGTCCCTTTATTTCTGGGACAATACCTATAACACTTTCCACCTCCCAGGTGGAATGATCACCCCAACCTTCTTCGACATAGCGGCCATTACTGGGCTGTCGCCAGTGGGAGAAACTTATATACCCGACAACGAAGAGCACTCAAGCATAATTGAGATCGAAGTCAAGCTAGCCAGTTTTTCCAAATTTATCAGTCATTATCATGCTGAGGGGGACAATGTGTCTGACGTAGAGCACATTGCTTTCTTAACCCTGTGGCTGTCAATATACGTTTTCTGCAGTAGATCCCTACAGGTAGCTAGTAGGTTCATTCCTCTAGCTATGGATTTGCATGAAAATCGAAAAGTGTGCCTAAGTGAACTGCTCTTAGTTGACCTCTATGAAAGCCTGAGGTCAGCTGTTTCGAGCCTCAAATCCCACACCTCCAAAAATATTCTATTGGCTGGCCCCTTTTGGTTACTCCAACTATGGCTAAATGCCATGTTCGAACCCTCCTTATCAACCGCCAACACCATCGATGAGCAAGATTCTGAGATAAGTGATAGGATAGTCGAAGGCACTAGGCTTCGAAGATTAACCCCCAATGATGACAAAGATGACTTCAAAGTTCAATTCTCGAAGTACATCATGATATTCTCCAAAAGGCACAAGTTCGAAGAGAGCATGGCACCTTTTGCTTCGAGGGCTCATGGACCTTCTTGGTTCACCATGGCTCTCTCAGAAGCTATCAAGAGCAAGGAGATTCAGGATGTATGGAGAGCTTTTTTGCTTCCTAGACTCATTTCTTCAAGAATAACCCCAGCCAAGAACCAAATTTTTCTCTTTGCCTACCAACCAAACTTCGTTTCGAGGCAGTTTGGCTTATGCCAACTGATTCCTGAACCTTTGTTTCAAACTGAGAGCGCCATCACTTCTGGACGAACTTTCAAGGCACGGGAAGCCAAAATACAACAAGAACAATATCAAGGCTTTGCCCAATTTGAGCTGATAACCTTCGAGCCTACCCATCTCGCGGCTAAAGGATTCCTGGAGTGGTGGATCAAGTTTTATCAAACTTATATGTTCGATACACTTACAATTAGACATAAACTAATTGATGCCTTCGATGTGCAGGTACCAACAAAGAAAGGTATGTTTACTCATGCCAAAGAGATTAAAGCTTTCCAAAATTATTTTGAAACTACTTACGACCCCACGCGCTTGGACTCCACTGTGCATCAAGCAGCTGAGACCTTGAAGGAAAAATTTAAACAAAAAGTTTCTAAGTTAAAACTTCCTTCAGGGCTGTCACCTGAGGATAGGTATAGGTTGGCATTCGAAATGCATCCACCTAAATTTCCCAGATTACCTACCTCAGAACTGGCTCTGGCTTGGTTTCCCCCATATCCATGGTGGTTTACTTGCAAAGATATGTTCAAATATCTTCAAAGGAAACCAAAGCCATCTGAGACTGTGACATGGGCTCGATACTGGCTTCATGATTTCCCAGGACACCTTCGATACGACCTTTCTGCCATGTCAATTAAATCTGATCAAGGCACAGGTGCGAATGCTTGGGAAAATCCCAAATGTCTTTTATTTTCCAATATCTTTAACCTTTGCTTTAATTGTTTCGATTTTCAGCTATCAGGATAAAGACAGCTGCCTCGAAGTCGAAGGAAGGGAGTGCCTCTCAAGCCTCCATCGAAACTACTGACAAAGTGACTCCTCCCTAAACAACTACTACTGCTACAACCACAACAACAACAATAATACCAACAACAACCAGTGTTCCAATTCCAACGGTAATCACTTAGCCTTTATGTTTCGAATTCACTCATGCTTTATGGTTTACATCTAACTCTTCGTTTAAAATCTTTTCAGACCGATAAGCTTCCTCCTCCTACTCCCAAGAAGCGGAAATCAAGTACCACTGGGGAAGATCCCAAGGCTGGAGGAAACTTAAATACTGCTTCGAAGAAGAAACCAAGGAAAGATATTTCAAAAAGTACCGTTCCACCTAGTGTCTCTGGACTTGATTCCAGGGATGCCGCTCCCTCTCCTAAATCCAAAAGTCCACCTTCGACCTCCAACCCACCGTTGGAACGTATAGCTAGTAACCTCTCCTCTGAGAGTCCACAGGCAAATTGAATCTTTAAAATTTTTTACAATACTAACTTCTTATTACCTTGGTGAATGTTTTTTTCTTAACATTCTGTTGTTCCTTGCAGAACATCTTGAATCCAGCTTCCACTATTTCGAACTCACCATCCAGAGCTGCTGCTCCGCTCAACTCCTCTCCTCAAGGACATTCCAGCAACTTGGTCCAAAATAAAGGTTCCTCCAATATGGCGGTTCTGGCTGGAACTTCTGAACAGTAGGATGATCAAGGTACCTCCATTCCTCTGAAAGAGGTAAACGAAACAATACTTCAAACGTCTGCAGAGGATTTGCAAAGGGCTTCTCTTCAAAAGTCCCCTCTTGAAACTCTTCAAGAGGACCCAAAGGACACTCAAACTGAAGAAGAGAAAGCTGATTCTGGGCAAAGAGCCGAAGAATCTGCAGACGAGGAATCTGAGGAGGAAAATGCCAATGACGGTTCGACTGCTGGGACGGAGTCCAATGCAAATAGCAGTGAAAGGGATGATATCGAAGTGGTAGACTTGGACGAGGATGAAGAAGACCAAGAGCACGAAACGAATGAAGGGGATGGTAATGCAACCCACGAACCCCTAGAGGTTGAAATAAACGTGGTTCCCCTACGCGTGGAACTCCCTCAATCCTCTCTGTCTCGAATGACCGACGAGGAACTGGCACTTCTGAGACGAAATGACCCTATTGGGTACATGAAGGCAAAGTTGGCTCAGAGGGACGTCCCACTCGCTAGGGCTGGCACAAGTTCGACCAGCTATCCTCTTCCCACAGATGAAAGAATTGTTCTTCTTAACAAAATTAGGAAAACCATTCTCAATGTGGATATATTCGAAGTGCTTAAGCAAGATAGTACTGCTTGCTATACTATGAAGGAGCTGCTTACAAAGGTCAATCTTTCCACCTGCTCCTTGCCAGTTAGTACTCTCTTGTTCGATCTTCAGAATTTGCTGGACAACGTAACTGGTTACCTTCTCCAAGACGAATCTGTTGCCAAGAAGGTTCAAGAGAAACGCATTGCCATGGATGCCGCTTATGAACAAGCTTCGAAACTCTCTCAGGAAGCTGAGGATCAAGCTATGCATCTGAAGCAGGTGAAAACTGATTATGAGGCTCGAGCTGAGTCCATCCTTCTTTGGGAAAGGCAGATTCTGGAACTTCAACAGAAAGTTAAGGAGGCTAAAGAACAACAACTAGCCTTCGAAACTAATTCTACTGGTAACCAGTTCGAAGAGCTTCTCAACCAGGGGCTTGCGGAAATGGAGACTGCAGAACAACTTAAAGGAGAAGTGGCAACCTTGGAAGGAGCCAGGCGGTTCGCTCAGCAGAAACTTGAATCATTTCGAAGCACTTTTAATCGATTGAAAAATAATTCTTATTTCTAGATTTTGATGTTTATTTGACTATAATTTTGGTTTCTTACATGTAATATTCGAACAACGCCATTTTGGAATTTTATCTTGCCATCTTGGCTTTTTATAATATCTTGTTCACGTTGTTACTATTCGAATCTCCCGCAGGCTTGGCTTATATTTCTTTAAATATTTCCCATTAACCTTTAGGACACGTTTATCATCCATGAGTTCTTCGATTTCGTATGCATTGTTTGAGAACACTTTTAATATTCGAAAAGGTCCTTCCCAATGAGGTGACCATTTACCTAACGCTTTATTCTTCTTGTCCATAGGCAATATGACTCTCCAAACCAAGTCATTAATAATGAATACTTTTTTCTTCACCCTTTTATTGTATGTTCTGGCCACTCTTTCTTTTTGCCTCATCAAAATTTCCAACGCATGTAATCTAATTTCGTCCAACTCAACTAATTCATTCATCATCATTTCCCAATATAATGCAGTTGGGATTTCGTTTTGTCTCTGAATTCGCACTGATTGTAGATGAATTTCTACTGGCAACACTGCATCATGACCAAATGTGAGTTGGAAAGGCGTAGTGTTAGTAGCTTCCTTAGGAGATGTTCTACAAGCCCATAATATTTGGTCCAGAGTTTTGTGCCAGTTTCTTGGCTTCTTGCCAATATGCTTCTTGATTAATCCTATTATTACTTTATTTGCTGCTTCGACTTGTTCGTTTGCTTGAGCATAATATGGCGTTGATGTTAGCAATCTAAACCCCATTTCTTGGGCAAATCCTTGCATCTTTCTACCAGTAAACACAGAGCCTTGGTCTGTAGTTATGCTCTCTGGCAATCCGAACCTATAGATAATGTGCTTTTGTATAAATTCAATAATTGCCTCTTGATCAGCAACTACCAGTGGTATAGCTTCGATCCATTTGGTAAAATAATCTACTCCCACCAAGATGTATTTCTGTCCTTTGGACGAAGCAGGGTTTATTTCTCCTATCAAATCCAATGCCCATCCTCTAAATGGCCATGGTTTGATGATCGAATGCAACTCGCTTGCAGGGGCATGTTGAATTCCTGCATGCTTCTGACATTCCTCACATCCTTTAGCAAAGTCTATGCAATCTTTGAGCATGCTAGGCCAATACAAACCGTATCGAAATAGCAACCATTTCATTTTATGGCCTGCTTGGTGTGCCCCACATGCCCCATTATGGACTTCAGACAATGCTAAGTATGCCTCACTCTCTCCTAGGCATTTCAATAATACACCCTCTTGGGTCTTTTTGAACAATTCGTTCCCCATGAGGAGATATGACAATGCTCTATATTTTGTTTTTCTATCCACCTTTAGAGTTGGGTCTGCTAAATAACTCTTCAATGGACTTCGCCAATCTGCATCTGACGAAGTATTTATGGCTAGTATTTCGAATCCCTGTTTCTCAGCATATCCCAATCTCATACTTTCCAGATCCGATGGTGTGAATCTAGTAGCCATAACTCTTCCCCTTAATTCGACCAAATCCTTGAAGTTCTTGGTAGACACTTTATAACCTGAAGCCAACTGCGCTAAGTCATTTGCTTCTTGGTTCTCTATTATTGGTATGTGTTGAATGTCCATGTATTCAAATTTCCTTAATAGCCTATTGACTATGACGAAGTATACCATTAAATTTTCCTTTATGCACTTGTATTCCTTTGTGATTTGTTTGACCACTAATTCAGAGTCTCCTTTAATTTCGACTCTGGTTGCCCCCAATTCCAACAAAGCTTCAAGTCCAACAATGAGCGCTTCATACTCAGCTTCGTTGTTTGAACAACGAGGACCATCTAATTTATACTTGAATTTTGTTGGAATTCCTTCAGGAGAAATCAGAAGGACTCCAACACCACTTCCATTCCTGTGGGTTGAACCATCAAAGTACAATTTCCATGGTTGCATTTCGACGTAACTCATGACCGTCTGCTCAACCAACGAATGGTCCACAATGAAGTCAGAAATCACTTGACCTTTCATAGCTTTTAAAGGCATGAAAGTCAACGAATATTCTGTTAAGGCTAAAGCCCATTTGCCAACTCTGCTATGCATTATTGGTTTTGAAAGCATATGTTTAATGACATCGAAATGAGATGAAACATAAACATCAACAGGCTTTATATAATACTTGAGTTTCATACAAGAGAAATACAAACAGAGACATAGCTTTTCTAAATTACTATATCTGGTCTCTGCATCATTTAGTACTCTACTTAAATAGTATATGGCTCTTTCGACGCCATTGCTATCCTCTTGTGCTAGCATACTACCTATACTAACTTCAGAGGCAGATATGTACAATCTCATGGGCTTCCCCCATGAAGGTGGAGACAAAATAGGAGGCTGAGAAAGGTATTCTTTTATTCTGTCAAATGCCTCCTGGTGAGCTTCGTTCCATTCGAAGGCTTGACCTTGCTTTAGACGAAGTAACGGAGAGAAAGCTTGGGTTCTTCCACTTAGGTTCGAGATGAATCTTCTGAGGAAGTTAATTTTTCCTAGCAGAGATTGCAACTCCCTTTTTGACGCAGGTGCTTTCGTCTCCATTATGGCTTTGGTTTTGTTCTGGTTGATTTCGATTCCTTTCTTGTGAACCACAAAACCAAGAAAATCTCCAGCCTGCACAAAAAATGCACATTTAAGGGGATTCATCTTTAAGCCATGTTTTCTCATTCGCTCGAATGATTGGCTTAAATGATGCAAATGTGTTTCTGCAGATATAGATTTGATGACTATATCGTCAATATACACCTGCATGAAGGTTTCAATGAAATCATGAAAAATTGAATTCATTGCCCTTTGATAAGTTGCCCCAGCATTCTTTAAACCAAAAGGCATCACCACCCATTCGTAGGTGCCTAAGGCTCCTGGGCAACGAAATGCTGTCTTTGCAACATCTTGTTCAGCAATGAAAATCTGGTTATACCCAGAGTATCCATCTAACATACTCAAGTATTCGAAGCCTGCAGCAGAATCTACTAGCATTTCTGCCACGGGCATGGAATATTCATCTTTAGGGGTTGCAGTGTTTAAATCCCTAAAATCTATGCAAATTCTTAAAGAACCATTTTTCTTAATAACGGGTACTATGTTTGCTAACCATTCGACGTACCTTGTTGTTCTGATGAATTTGCAACGCAGCAACCTTTCGATTTCAGCTTTAATTTTTGTGAGAACCGCTGGTGCGAATCTTCTGGGAGTTTGTTTGATGGGCCTCTTGCCATCTTTGATTGGCAGTCTGTGTTCGACCAACTCCCTCTTTAAACCAGGCATCTCGTCATAATCCCATGCGAAGCAATCTTTGTTTTCCTTAAGGACTTCGATCACTTTCTTCTTGAGGCCTGGGCTAAGTTTAGCACTTATGTAGGTTACTCTTTTCGTTTTTTCATCCCCTAAGTTGACTTCTTCGAGTGGATCCTGTGCCAACATTTTGGCACCTGAGTTTATGGGGTCCCTTTCGAAGCCTAAGGGTTCTTTATCATAGATGGCATCCAACCTTTGATCCATCTCAAACTCTTTGAAGGGTGAGCATTTCGAACCCTCCCCACTGACTTCGTTCGTCTTCATAGTTGATTTATTTATTTCAGCCTCTAAGGCCGCTTTTGACTCGTTCTCAGCCATATAGGCCGAAATCCTTTCGAAGAAGGTAGACTCAGTCATAGCTAAGGTTGTTGAAGTCCCAGCCTGCTGGCCGTTTTTGTATAGTGCTTTCGACTTCCTCTTCTTCACTGATTATTGTTCTATCCCAGTAAAGGCCATCATGACGAAGGGTCATGTAGTAGTGGGCGTTTCTAGTTTCATTAATCTCATCATTTGGAACGCACGGAGCAATCTTTGCCAGATTTTTATCATAATCCCTCTTGTCAACTAAATTGACAGTTGACATAAAGTAACTCTGGTCTGCTTCGATGTTTTCCACGATTCCATCATCTCTCCACAGAACTAGTCGCTGATGCATTGACGAAGGAACTGCCCCCACGCTATGGATCCACTCTCTTCCCAGCAGTAGGTTATAGTTGGCTTTGGCTTCGATCACCATAAATATGGTGGGCCTACAGCTTGAGCCTATTGTCAATTCCAACTGGACCACCCCCAGTGTTTTGCCCACTTTTCCTTCATAATTGGACAGAACCATATTATGGGGCTTGATGTCTCCTTCGCGGATCTCTAACCTTTTTAGCATGAAATGGGGTATCAAGTTGACTGCAGCACCCCCATCCACTAGAACTTTGTTCACACCATGGACACCAACTTTCGCCCGAATGAAAAGCGGCTTGAGATGGTTCTTCATTGCAGGTTCTGGACGTTCGAAGAACGCATTTTGTTCCTCAACAGCCCGATTGTCCATCACATAGTAGCACACGGGCCTATGTTTCATCAAATATGTGGTGTCTTCCTCCTCATATTCGTTGATTTCGGTTTCCTGCCCAAATTCGCAGGGAAGCACAGACACCATGTTACAGTTCAAGTTAAATGAAGACTCCCCCTCCGATTCGAAGTTATCTGTTATCATATCTTCGTCCTCTTCCGGGCTTGGAGTGTATTCCTTTGGTTCATCGCGTTGTTCTTCAGAGAAGAGCCTCCTATTGACTGGAGGTTTGTCTTCAGTTTGATTTTTTGGTTTGTTGGTGCTAGATTCACCTTGGTTTTTCGTTGAAGTAACCCCTTTGTTTGCCACAGCTTCTCTCTCAGCCTTTCGAATCCTTTGTTGTCTGCGCCACTGGGATCTTGACATGGGGTTATTCCTTTGTAATTTTCTAATCTCACTTCCTCCCTTTTTACGGTGTTGAATTGCCTCCTGTATGTCACAGCATAGCGTGCATTTCGTTCAGCGTTTCTCCATCTATCTTTGCCTTTGTCATTTCTGACCTGTAACCATCTATCGGTTGGCACTTCAGCAGGGAGTTTGAAAGTCACTCTTCGAGCAGCCTTGGGGTGAGGGCTATCAGGCCTTCGCTGTTTGTGTCTGCTGTCGAAACGTGGGCCCATCTGGGCAGTTTCTTGATGGTTCCAGCAAGGAGCGAAGGGAATCGTTTTGAAGGCCCTGGCCATGCTTTGGTCATACACAGCAGAACACCTTGGGCAAATCAAGCACTTGGTTGCCCCTTTGTAGCAGCGAAACACAAATTCCAACAAACTTTCTCCAGCCTTGGGATAACACCTAAAAAGCTGGTTATCCTGGCGCCAAGTGTTGCCAGTTCGAGCCCTCTGTACCCTTTCGAAATTCGCAGCAATTCTTTGATTGCAGAGGATGCTGCACCTAGGGCACAATATCATGCCTGAATCTCCTTTGTGGCACGTCATGAGATAATCCTTGAGACTAGCATCTCCAGTGTGGTTATCCCACATTCTATACTTCTCTTTTTCTAAGTATTTTTCCACTTCCTCCATCTCAGAGCGAGGCCTTTCCATATCCACCATATTTATTTCCACATCTCCCTCTTTAGCTTCATCATCTCCCCATCCTGTGAGTTTTATATCCTCAATCTGAACCTTCGAACTCTCTGGGGCAGAATATTTGACCAAATAGTCAAATTTTCCACTGGGTTCCCCTAGAGTGTCCCATATTTCCTTCTGAGGGGAAATTGGCTGCGTGATTTGGACTTTCTCCAATTCCAGCCTCAAGCCTTCAGTGACTTGTGTTAATTCTTGGTTCTGATTTCCCTGGCCTTCAGTAGCCTGGGTTTCTCTTGCAACAGCTACAGGTGCAGCAATCGAAGTCTCTGGCGTATTCTGGATGACTTCAGTGACCTCCTCGCTGACTTCGACCATCACCCAGTTTTCAACTCCAGTACCCTTCTCTCCTGTTAGGGCGTCGCTTTGATCAGTTTCCACCATGTTGACCTCTCCAATGCATGCAGGCTCGGAGTAGTTGGTGTCTGCGACGTCCAAGGGATCTTCGTCCACTTTCATCTTCGCCTTATCAGCAAACTTTAGTCTGCCATCTTTGATCGTGTTTTGAATCAGGTCCCTGAAAAGAAAACATTGTGAGGTTTTGTGGCCTAGGAAACTATGATATTTGCAAAATCCTCTCTTCTTTCTCTGATCCAAAGGAGGTATTTTGACATTTGATGGCACAATTAGTTGGCCATCTTTGACAAGTAAATCAAAAATATCGTCACATTTAGTGACATCGAAGGTATAAACCCTCTTTGGAAATTTGTCAGTTTTTTCATTTTCAACAATATCTTTCCCTTTTGTGGGAACTAACAATCTGCAGGAATAAGGAGGGGCCTGCTTTAATTCAGCGAGGTCGATTTCAACCTCTTCGAATTCGAATTCAGGATATTCTTCTGCTTCCTCAGTCCCAACATAGGAAATCCTTTCTTTCTTGCTATTCTTAAAGACTCTGGCTTTTTCGGCCTTTAGTCTTTCGACCTGTCGAACCCTATCGGCTAACTGAGCCATATCCCTCAAATACTGAGTGTCTAGTTTCTTTCGAATAGAATAATCCAAGCCACCAGCGGCCATTTCGACTAACTCATGTTCAGGCACTACTGTGTAACATCTGGATTTCAAAAGCCTAAATCTATTCAAATAATCATCTATGGGTTCGGTGAACTTTCTCTTAACACTGGCCAGTTCCTTCAAACTTATTTTCGACTGTCCCATGTAAAATTGTTCATGGAATAATCTCTCTAAGAGAGCCCAAGTGTCAATGGACCCAGGAGGCAAAGTGGTAAACCATGTGAAGGCGTTTTTTGTCAAGGAACTTGGGAAGTATTTGATCCTGAGATCTTCATTATTGGCTATATCTCCCGCTTCGGTTAGATATCTTGCTATGTGTTCGACTGTTGACTCATTGGTATCCCCAGCGAACTTTGTAAATTTAGGGACTTTACATCCCCTTGGTAAATCAGTATGCATTATGCAATCCAATATCGGAGAAGCGTAATTTGGCCTCCTCATTCCTGTGTTGAGGCCATTCTGGGCCATGACCCTCTCTATCATGGTGGTTAGGTTGTTTTCTGCCAAGATGTTATCGTTTCGAATTCTATGAACGACGGCATCGGCATCTTGATTTCGACCAACCAAAACAACTCCCCTAGGTTGTTCTTCTCGAAACTCTGGGGCTTCTAGCCTTTCGACCCTTACCCCTGGTTCCATAATTTCCCTTTGTGGGCCCGGGATTATTGGGGCTTCTAACCTTGGTGCCCTGGCCCCTAAGTTAACTTCTTCTCTGGGTGGTCTATAAATTGGGTCGTTAGCAATTTGTTCTATAACAGGCATGTTTGTTCGAAATCCCGCCTGATTCTACCTACGCCTTTCTGGGGGAGCAAAGAAATCTGCTATTCGACTCATATTGTCAGCGTTTTCCCTGTTCGTCACAGTCACATTTTGCACTATTGGGGCAAATATCTCCTGCATGGTTTGTGCTAACACCCCTATCATATTATGGTTACTGTCATCCATCATTTGCCTAAAAGCCAACTGGTTGTCTGTGGTTAGGATAGGCATTGTGCTATAACCCACCGACCCTTGGTTATTTGTCATAAACTGATTCGCCCCAGACCCAGACCCTAGTTGTGGAGATGAATTCGATGTGGAATTGTGTAAACCTGCCATAAAAGATGTTGGCATTCCATAAGAGGAATTTCTGGTTCTATTCCCATCGAAACCGGGTGGTCTAGTTAATGGAGTGGCGAAATGGGATTGTGTCCCTGATGGTGGAACGAATCCCCCAGGGTAGCCAATAGTTCCAGTATTTCCTAAAATCGAACTATTAGTTGATATGCCACTTACTCAATTGGTGGCTATGTTACTGGTCGAAGATGCAACAGACTGTGCATTCGAAGGGATTACATTAGATGTTCCGATCGAAGTGGACGCGTTAGTGCCTGTTGCATGTGGGCCATTTTGGTCCCCTTGTTGATTGTCTGAATTAGACATTTTGTCCAAACGTTTTCTTCTGGATAAAGGTTGGTTGCTGTTGGTTATCTTACCACTTCTCAGGTTCATAAAACAACAAACTTCTTAGGTTCCAACGTTTTTTGTAATGGTTATGTCTCAACAATCCTTAATTCTGATATCCAATTATTGGTCCCACCAGGTGTGCCAATTTGTTTCCAGTGATTTCTGGTAAACAACCGCTAGTCTTCCAAACTATAGAATAATCTTTCTGACTGTTATTCAATTCCTCTGGTAACTCACAGGATCGACTAGATTGATCCTAGGACTCCTTGGATATTAAGGTTACTCTCACAATCGAACAGATATTCATGGTTGATATTTTATATGTGTTTGGCTTATTTCGATTTCTCTCTCTAAAAGTCTAAAGATGTGATCAAAATGTGTATGAAAACTAAGTTACATGAATAAGTGCTAATTGTAATGCTAATTGTAAAGACATGTAAAACTGCATAAAGGTGAAGTAAATGGTTTCGACTTACAAAACAGTTAATATAAAGGATTTCTGGAACGTAAAAGGTTTGATTTTAAGGCTTGAAAGTAAAGGTATGAAAAATATGACAGTTTTCTGAGATATAAAGTGCTCGAAATATGAAGAAAACATTAAAATATAAAACTTTGAAGAAGAGATTTCGAAGTGAAAAGACTGTAAATAAGAAAACTTGTAAAGGTTATTTGACAAAAAGGATAAAGGAAAGTACTGGAAATGGTAAAAGGTTTTCACTAAATCAAAAATACATGGTGCTATCATACATACATTTCTCTTGCATTCGTTTCCCTTGCCATGTGGTAGTTTGAATGTTATTGAGTATTTTGTATAATAGATATGACACACAAAATCCTAATACTAAGACTTCTATTTATACTAATTCGACCATAACGGTCTTGCTATAGGATTATGCCACGTTTCGAACATGCAGGACAATGCCTCTTTCATCTTTCCACGTGTCCCCAAATGTTCCAACACATAATTTTCAAACCTTGAAAGTCCCGCTTCCATTTGAATTTCAAATGCTTTGGTGCTTCTCCGTTTCGAACGCTCTTCCCAGATACAGCCTTGTTGTTATTTCGAGACTTCTTTAGATATGTTCCCATAATTGCCACTCGAAGCTCCAAGCTTTTAACACACTTATTCGAAACATTGCTTCTGCTACTTCGAAATATGACGTTTCACCTCATTTCGATCAAAACGTTTAATTCATTTGGCTTCTAATATCATTATCAAAATCTTCAGCCAACAGTGTGGTGTTAGGTTTGTAATACCATTTTCCCCAGTTAAGTCTTGACTCAAATTTTTCTCCAAGTTGATTATTTTTGGGTTTGCACGGTTTGATGCCCCTATCCCAGATTCTCCAGTCAGGACTTGACGTGAATTTTTTCCAGCTTAGTAGCTAGACAAGGGCAGTATCTTTCCTAAGAATTGTTGGAGCAACTGTCAACTTTTTGGGTTTTCTCTCGCCAAGTATTGAGTTTGATTTAAAATCCCCATAATTTTTAATTCTTGCTGTGATGTTAACTTCTTGATTCCCCAAAAGATATCTCGGGATTACTCTTGCTGATATACGCATGATCCCCTTGTGTTTCTTTCATCGGATAGTTGGAGTTCATACCAATTGATATATGGTGTGATGTTGGGTCTGTAATCCCATTTTCCACAGTTAAGTCTTGGTTCAGATTTCGCTCCAGGTTGTTTATTTGGTTTGGGTTTGTACGGTTTAATGTCTCTATCCCAGATTCTCCAATCAAGACTTGACGTAGATTTTCCCTAACCGAGTAGCTATACAAGGGAAATATCTTTTCTAAGAAGTGTTGAAACAGCTGTTAACTTTTTGGGTTTTCTCTTTCCAAATGTTGAGTTTGATTTAAAATCCCCTAATTTTGACTTCATTGTTGGTAGCTTCTTAGATCCCTAAATGAAACCGAGATGATGCTTCTCTATGAAAGTTGTTATACCCATGATGTTTCATAATTTCTCCCCAGAAAAGTTTGTGCAACCATTACTCTTCATATTGAAGAATGTATCTGGGCCCCCTCAATGATATGGTGTTGTCCTCCCCAATAAATTCTGTTTGGAATCCTTAGTTGAAGTCTAGACGATAAGACATTGTCTTCCCTAGTGAAGTCTGTATAATAATTTGGCAACTTTTGACTTTTGATGATTTGAGAGTTTTCCTTGATGAATCATGATTAACGCTTGATCAAATTATGAATATGACTTAAAAATGTTGATGTTGATAAAAAATCTTGAAGTTTGACTGTATGTTGACCATAATTGACTTTTTGTCCAATACAATTGATTTTCAGTCACCCGAGCCATTAAATGAGCAAACTTGTGATGCAAGGCATGAAACATGGAACGAGCATTACTAAAGACATATAAGAACCCATGAAATCCACTTGAGGCTTTTAGAAACCCAATCTTCCTTTTGAAAAGTGAAAACCCTAATTGTAGGCCATTGCTTAGGAGGGGGTTCATCTGATCAATTCTTGGGAAACCTCGAGCAAATGAAAACCCTAGGAGAATATTTTTTAATAGTGGGAGGGAAAATTTTGGGGTACAACATCTGCCCCTGTTCAATCTTGTTAGACCTGAGGAGTTAGATTGGCATGTCCGCCATTCGTGACCTGGAGGTGGAAGATGATTGAACACTTAAGTGCGCATAAATTTGCACTCGCATGTGCAGGATGGAATGCTATTGGTTGGTAATATTACTTTAATGGGCTTAAACATGCCATTTTCAAAGGTGAAGAAATGTCGTCGAAGATGGGCTTATAGATGCCATCCAAGGTAATTGTTGATAGAAGTATTAGAATGAGTCTACGCTCGACTGTATTTGAAGAATTGCTTTCCAGAATGAACCTCTAGGGAAGGTGCTTAAGTAGTTGCTTGTCAGATTTAGTTTATGAGGACATTTTTTGTCAGATTTAGTCTCTGATGGAAATTCTTGTCATGTAGATAGTCGCCCCATTCTATTTCGGGAATTGGTCCATAGTTTATTTTTGTTGGTAAACTTGTCCTGCTTCGGGATTTCATACCACTTGGTCATGTCGATAGTTTCCATGTCCTATTTCGGGAGTTAATCTTTTCCTGGTTATTTAGATAGGTTCCCCATCCTATTTCAGGAGTTAATCTTTGCCTGGCCATATAGATAGTTTCCCTGTCCTGTTTCGGCAATTAATCTTTAACCTACTTTCTGTTGGCGAACCTGTCCTGTTTCGGGAATTTATAGTGCCTGGTCATACAAATATTTTCCCCGTCTTGTTTCGTGAATTAATGTTGGACATGGTCATATAAATAGTTGCCTTTCCTGTTTTGGGAATTAATATATGACCTGTTTGCGAATTGCTGATGATGTTCATTTGTTAGTAGACTTTTATCTGAAAAGACAAAGTTAGTCTTTATGCAATGTCATGATGTATGTAATTCATTGCATAATGATGTTGTCAAAGTAAATGAGAGTGTGTTATATGTGTTTCGTATGCATATGCTATGATTTTTGTAAATGATGTATGGATATGAGATATCGTTGGAGCGTATTGGTAGCTTCGTGTAACATCTTTGGTTGGGGAAAATAAATCCTTAACCGTTGGTGGAGATGACACTATGCCAAACAAGACATTAGACAACGCTTTTTTTTTTTGCTTTTAACAGCGCTTAAAAGCGCTGCCTAAAGCAGCGCTGCTAAAAGTAAAGACAACGCTTTTTTCAATGTAAAAGTGTTGTTTTATGCCCACTTTAGGCATCGCTTTTACATTAAAAGTGTTTTCTTATGCACCCCCTTTAGACAACGCTTTTAAAATAAACAGTGCTTTTTTATATACCCCTTTAGACAACACTTTATGTTATTTTTAAAGTTAGGCTTTAGACAACGCTTTTCTTTAAAAGCACTGTCTATTCCCCCACTTTAGACAGCGCTTTCCCACTTTAGGCAGCGTTTTTTTTTGTTGACTTTTTACAGCGCTTTTCTCTTAAAGCGCTGTCTATTGATCACATTTTTTTATATAATAAAATACTTATTTTGACTTACAAAAGCGCTGTCCAATATATATAATGCATTTTAATCATATTTTAACCATATTTGAACCAGGTTTTCACCGTATTATGCACTATATTTGGTAGCTTCATTCCAATGAAATATGCATATGTAAAAATTCCACATATATATAAATTGATGATATATACAACAACAACTACAAAATTTATGATACAAGTTAAAATTCTACAAGTTGAAAATCCTAAAATTCAAAATTGATGTTACATTTACATCTTACTATCTTCGAGAATTCTCATAAAACAAAAACATGAATATCTTAGCTCTATCTTCTACACATGCACCTATAAACCTGGAAAAAAAACCAAATGATCGAAATTAATTACATGATAATATTAATGTTGCACTTTATTTGAATTTAAGTTATACTCAAAACTCGAAAGTTCTCATCAAAGGAAATAAGACAATATTCCTTAGCTTATAAAATTCTCAACTCGATAATGAATTGACACCATTCCTCCTTAAGTTCATCCAATTGATCTTTTGAGTAATGTACACAATTGAATTCCTCAAAGTACTACATATATAATAATATAACATAGTATGTGATTTAGTTAAAACAATATGTCATTTTATGAGAAACACAAAATATGAAAATAGTATGTAGTTCCTAAGTTAGAAATCCATATCGTGGATGGAATCTCTAATCAATCCAAAAGAATAGTTTATTTCATAAAACTCAACATGAAATAGCCGCAATCTATACCGTTATGCTGGCGAGGACACTACACATGGAAAGAAAATACGAATATATATCAGGATATATCCCTTCAATTATTTTATCAAGTATCATCACTAATGTAATCAAAACTGAATATCTCTTTGTGAAAATACACCTCCACTCTGATCCATGTAACGTTGTTGGCTCTACTTGTTGGCACTTGAATATCTCTTTAGGAGTTAAAAGCTAGTAGAACGCTATAATATAAATGACTGTTTAGAATAATCTCATATAGAAACATAAACATAAACACAAATCCAGAGATATCTCTTTGGGAGCGAAAAACTTACGTGTCAATCATCTTCTTCAAATCTGGATATGTTGACCAATAATTGTATAACGAATCCAGATAATACACAATATCTCTTACAAGATTAATCATAACCAATAACCAGTGTCCACTGTAAGATTAAACAAATATTAAACAATGGCCAAAAATGGAAAATTATAATAGATCAAGTTAGGATGAAAATCTAACCCGTTGCCAGTATTATATGGCAAAAAGAACAAATTTTCATTATCTTTGCTGGACACAAATAAACTACTACATATGCTATCACATCATCTGGTCTTGTTACGATTAACCCTGAATTGACAGTGTTGGGAGCTAAGAAGCCAAATCTTGCTTCTAATCCACGCGGGCGCACAATGTTGTCATACAAAAACCTTAAATTAATACATCATTAACATTATACTATATTCATTGAAATGAGGAAATAAATTGTTCATCTAATTAAACAAAGTTGATCGGAGTATACCTGATGTATGTACCGATAACACCGAGGCCTAATTCCAAATGTCTAAAAACTTGCTCCATATCCTCTCTTCCAATTGCTTCCAGGTATTCAAAACCAAAGATGTCTGCACTCATAGGTATAAGGCGGGTACCACCATCTGGAATATCTGTTATTCCTAAATATGTCTGAAGGTATGACCTGAACTGAGCAATAGTTTTTTTGCTAGCCACGGTATTCTTAGCAACATTCTTTTTTTGTGTGGAAATATTTCTAATTTCAGGCGCCTTACCCCTACTGACTTGTGCAATCTCTTTAGCATGAATCTAATTATCATATAATTAGTTAGGCGAAGTATAAAATCACAAATTAGCATTTTTCATAGCATAAATGTCATATAATTGTGTTGTACCTCAATTGATGCAACTGACTCGGTTTCCCGCCCAATCCCCTTATCTTTTGGAATGAATTTTGTTGGAGTCTAACATTACCATGTAAATAAAATGTAAGTAAAATTGCCTTAAAAATTTGAATAGTAAACGGTTTTAAGCATACCTCATCATATACGCAAACGAGGCTTGACAGCCATGCAACAAATGATCCTATTGCATCTTCCACCAATGTTGCATCTGCCACATCGTCAGGTAGTGGTAACAATGCACCCCCCTCTAAAACAACATCAACAGATACTTTCAGAAATCCATTTGGGAGCGGTTTATGGTGAAAAATTTCTCCCGAAGTATTATACACTTTTCATTTGCCAACCATCCGATAAGTCAGTGACGACAAATAAAGTTGACATCGGGAAATACCCTATAACAATTAATAAATATGGTTATATAATTAATAAATATGGTTATATAATTAATAAATATGGTTATATAATTCATAAATATGGTATATAATTACCTCGAGAATATTCGGTCCAAAGTTACCATTGATACTACCTTTGTCACTGGTATCTTAAAAACCTATAGCTTGATCTATTTCTTTTTTCTTTCTCAGCTCATAAACTTCTTGTTGTAACTTTTCCAACTTTTCCTGAAGTTCTTTATTGCTAGGAGCTTTTGTCTTTGATTTTTTCTTCAAGGATGTTGGAGTGATCCCAAATCCCTTACCCCTCACCCGACCAGAATACTCACGAATATCTAATGCTTGACTAAGTATTCTCCTGCAATCATTATCTTCATATAGAGGTATAGACTGAGAAAGAGTCTCCTGAAATTCATATGAATATTGTAATTAAAGAATGATATGTTAATGAAAGAATGATGTAATTAAATAAATAAAATAATAATGTAATTAAATAAATAATATTATACTTACACATCTCTCTAAAATTTGTTGAACATTTTCTTTAACAACTTCATCCTTACACACACAGGCTTCCTTTCACAAAACATGTTCCGGAAGAGATGTCTCAGAATTATTCTCCTTCGTTAACTACACATTAAGCCAAATAACATGATCAAATATAACCGTGCATATATTATAGATACTTTGCAATTTATAGATACTTACAATAGATTGTTGTAAGCGTACGTATCTCATACGCCCTTTTCTGTATGGATATGCGGGACTTGATGCTCATTGTCAATTTACGACACTTAAGCTCTCAAATTTCTGGGTTTTTCTTATGGATTTAAAAGTTTTCCATTCTTCAGGTGTAATCAAATCTGCATATTTATTTGGAAGCTCTGCATCAACAAAATTTTTATTCGCATCCCTAAGAAACTTGTTTGATAAAAAAGCTCTAAACCCTCTATGTAATTTCCCGGCCAATTTTAGTATATAATCTCTCCTGGTATCCTCAATGTTGAATGAACTATATGAAAATCATACACAAAGTGCATTAGTATAAGTAATTTAAAGACATAATCGTCATTAAAAACAAATAACATCACATATGGTACCTGTATCTCACTCCATATTTTATCTTTAGCATCGTCCAACACTTTTGCTCTCCAATATTCACAAGTAATTGGAATTTCTCTCCTTACCTCCGAACCAAGATAACTTGTCAACGTTGAACCTTTAGGCTCAATTAGTTGGCCTTCTTGACTCTAATGCACATCATACTTTATGCCTCGATCTCTATCTCGAATGATTCTCTTCATAATTGTTATTCCTCGTCTAATTTCCATTTTCATTTTATTAACGGGCTCATCTTCATCATGCCTAGAATCATCATGTGGGTGATCCTCGTTAGTAGCCATCTAACCTGTAATAAACATAAACATAAACCCAATTTAAAATTCCATAATCATTTGAATATATATAAAATGACAAACACAAGCATTAACATAAACATAAAGTTAAACGTAAACACAAACATAAACATAAACATTTTAATATATTACCTCTTTCACTAACATCTCTTTCTTTTCTTGGTTAGAACATGAATTACTTATTTCTTAACAATGCGGATGAATGGATTTATCTAAATTCCCTCATTATGATTATTTCTGATATATGATTCATCCACTATAATATTCTCATCTTGATCATTTATAATATACGACTCATTCCGTCTAATACATGATTCATTCTCATCATCAATATCACCTTGGTCTACACCGTTATCATCAACCACTTTGATAGATAAAAGCACTATAGACCATTTTGTACTCACCGAGTGAGTGACATATAACACTTGTTTAGCTTGAGAGGCTAGAATAAAAGGCTCATCTTTGTACCCCTCCCTATTAAGATCCACTTGCAAAAATCCTGACTTATCCATTCATATGCCACTACTACTTACCCACTTGTAACCAAAGATAGGAATATGAAACTTCTCGTAATCAAACCCCCAAATATGCTCGATAACCCCAAAATATGACAGATTTGCATATTCGGGGTTTAGGTCCTTCATACTTGAAATGTGCATTGCTTCAACAAGCACAGTGACACCACTATTTTGAATAGTACTTTTATCATATTGTTCTTTGGTATAAAATGTGTATCCATTAATTGCATATGCGCTATAAGAAAACACATGCAAACTTGGACCATATACCAAACATCTCAACCTTTCTGTTATTGAAGCGGGATCTGAATGAAGCTTTGAAAAAATATGATCCTTAAACCATGGTATAAAACTTTGATTATGCTCCCGTACTATCCAATTTTCATTTCTATTCTGATTTAACCCTCGGAGTACATCCTTGTGCATTTCAACATATGGCTCAACCTCACTGTCATTGTGCAAAATATACAGATGCACTTGATCCCGTTCATCTCTTGATACTGTCACAATTTTATTTCCAATTAATCTTTTACCTTCCTTTTTTTCAAAAATATGACTTTTGGGGAGTCCAATGGATTTAACTTTGGACAAATATTCAGTACAAAACTCAAGCACTTCTTTAACAATGTATCGCTCAACAATACAACCCTCTGGGCGACTTCAGTTTTTCATGTACCCTTTTAATATTTTCATATAACATTCAGCAGGGTACATGCATCTCATATAAGCTGGTCCACACAACTGTGTTCTTTCACAAGATGAACAACTAGATGTACCATTATGTAAAAAAATAAGGGAGGAAAATACATTTCTAGCTCACACAAAGTAATAACAATTTCTTTTTGCAATGTTGGTAAGATCTCAGGATCGATCACCTTACTACAAATTGACCTAAAAAAAACACAACTTAGTTATCGTGCTCCTTACTTTTTCTGGAAAAACAGAACGTATACCTATTGGTAGAAAATGTTCCATTATAACATGGAAATCATGTGTCTTTAAACTCTTTAACTTGAGGTCTTTCATAGACACAAGTCTTCTAATATCTGAAGAGTATCCTTCTGGAACTTTAACTTCACTTAGAAACTTACACAATATTTTTTTTCTCCTTTCTAGATAGAGTAAAAGCAGCAGGTGGTAGATATGTTCGGCTTCCTTTCTTCACGGGTCTTAGTTCAGTTTGTATTCCCATCTTTAACATGTCCTCCCTTGCTTTAAGGCCATCCTTAGACTTTCCTTTAATATTGAGTAACGTACCAATGACACTTTCAAATATATTTTTTTCAATATGCATAACATCGAGAAAATGTCTCACATACAGAGACTTCCAATATGGAAATTAAAAAAAATTGATATCTTCTTCCACCCACCTTTGACAACCGTATGCGTAAAAGGCTTGCCAAACTGAGTACACACATCTTTCACCTTTTCAAAATTTTGGTCACCTGACAATGCAGGTGGAGCTTTACGTTGTTCGGTGACTCCATTGAATGCTTTTCTCCATGCACGGTAGTGATGTTTAGAATGTAAGAATCTACGATGACCGAGAAACACATTCTTTTGAAAAAGTTCCAAACCTGTCGTATCAGTTCCATCTTCACAAACAAGACACGCACGTTGACCATTAATGCTATACCCAGATAGATTCCCGTATGCTGGAAAATCATTAATTGTGCCAAACAACATCCCCCTCAAATTGAAACTTCCTTTCCTATATCCATCATAAACCTCCACCCCGTTCTCCCACAAAATCTTTAAATCTTCGATCAAAGGTGTCAAGTATACGTCTATGTCATTCCCTGGTTGCTTAGGCTCAGAAATTAACATAGATAACATCATGTACTTACGCTTCATACGTAGCCATGGAGGTAGGTTATAAATCATAATAATCACAGGCCATGTGGTTTGTGAGATACTTTGAAGACCATGCGGGTTCATTCCATTAGTAGATAAAGCCAAGCAAAGGTTTCTTACTTCTTCTCCAAAATCAGGATAATCATTATCAACTTTCGACCACTGTGGTGAATCTGCCAGATGTAGATACTTTCCATCAATAATCATTTCATATGCATTCCAAGTCAGGTGTCTTGCATCGGTTTCACTATGAAGCATGCGCCTAAATCTCAGAATTATAGGAAAATACCATAATACTTTTGCTGGAGACAATTTTTTCTTATATTGATACAACCCATATTTAGGACACTCATTTAGCGATGTATATTCGTTTCGAAACAAAACACAATCGTTTAGACAAGCATGTATCTTATCATAGCTCATGCCAATAGAGAACAACATTTTTTTGGCCTCATATGTTCGATTAGGAAGAACATTATCCTCCGGAAGCATATCACTCATAAGGGCTAATAACTCTGTGAAACTTTTATCCGACCATCCATTGCTCGCCTTTAAGTTGTACAACTTTAATACCGCTGACAGTCTTGTGAATTTAGTGCAGCCTTTATACAACGGTTTCTCTGCATTGCTTACCAATATCTCAATCATTTTGGGACAATCCTGAAGATCTTCTTCAAGTGCTTCTGCAATCTCTTTGACTCGATCAAAATCGTATGTATTCATGTCCTTGTCGTCTGAAGCATAGGCCGTACTACTTTTCTCCCCCGATTCAACATTGTCGTTACTTTTTTCACTGTGAAATATCCAACACGTATAACTTCTATCAATTCCACGCATCAATAAATGCAATTTCAAACCATCTGCGTCAACCCGACCTACATAACAACAACCCAAGCAATGACACTTCATTCGACTAGGGTCTTTGGCGTATTCAACAACAAACTTAACGAATTCCAATACCCCATTCTCGTACTCTTTTGACAACCGATCGACAGACATCCATTTTTATCCATTGTTTTACTAATAAGTGTCGTTCAAAATATTGGAACGGAACGGAAACACTTAACAAAACAGGCGTTATTTCGGTTATGCAGAAATATTATAACAATAAACGATAACACTACAGAGTAACAACTAAAGACTAACACGCACAAGCACACTTGAAATCCTACAAACAACAAGAATCAGTAATGTTGAATTTGAACTTGACTTACCAAAGAAATAAGAGAGGTTATTGGTGGCGGACGGTGGGTGATGTTGCTATGATGTTCTTCGAATCGGTGATGGTCTTCGACTAACTACACATAGCAGAAAAACATTAGTGTTCCATACTTGTAAAAATTTGTATAGAGTTTTTATAAGTTTGAATAAATAACAAATAAAAATAGCTTAGTCCAATTAAACTAGGACAACAACATAAATACATAGACTATGTGTATGTGAAGTTGAAGTGTGTAGTCTAACTCTAATTCCCAATTTAAAATTCACAGTATAACCGCAATTTAAAATCATCTAAGACAATAACTTTTTCATTATCCATGGCATCTCGAGTAGTATATACAGTTTTTATGAACGACAATCTAAACTCTCTATTTCTATTTGTACCCAAACAATCCACAATCTCTTTTTATAGCAAAATAATATAATAAAAGATTATTGATTCAAATAGTCATAAAGAGTTTTTGCCACAATCTCTCTATTTCTATTTGTACCCAACGATTTAGCAGAGAGAAAGAGAGAAGAGAAAGAGAGAAGAGTACCTTGAAAGTGATGGTGGAGGACAGTGGTCAGCGGTGGAGAGAGAGCCTCGTTTTACAGAGAGAGCTGGTGGAGGACGGCGGACAGCGGTGGAGAGAGAGCATTGAAAAGTGTTTCACGTGAGAGAAACAGTACTGATTATATTCGTTATGTGAAAAGAGAAATAATAGTGATTTTAATTTTTAATTTCTAATTATATGACATTAGACAGCGCTTTATAGAAAGCGCTGGCTAATATGGGCCTTTAGCAGCGCTGGCTAATGTGGTCCTTTAGCAGCGCTTTTGAGATTTTTTTTTAAATTTATGACTTTAGACAGAGCTTTTGGAAAGCGTTGTCTAAAGTGGTCCTTTACCAGCGCTTTTGATAAAGCACTTTCTAAAGCAACACTTTTAGCAGCACTTTTTAAAAGCATTGTCTAAGGTCACATTTTTAGAAACACTTTTATTTAATATTGTATATAGTTTCCATGTTTTTTTTTTCAAATTCACTTATAGCAGCGCTTTTGTATAAAAGTGTTGTCTAATGTGCGCTGTTAAAAGCCCTTTTTGGCGTAGTGTGAAGAATATGAATCTTCAATCTGTCTAGAATGTCTCTGATGAGGATTCCCACTTTTCGTTTTGAGGATACTCCACTGGGAATGTTTGACTTCTGGTTGGGGATAAAAGAGTTTAGGAACATTGATCATTCACCGCTCTACTGGGGAATTTAGTTCTTATATGCCCTGACTGGGGATAGAAAGATGAATAACCTTCTGAGGTGCTATATGATCGAGTTTCTAATATGGATGCTAACTCTTTTGGGGAGGTCAAAGTTAAATGATATATGGCCCAGCTTCAGATTCCATTGCAGCTCTCTAGGGATAGCAACATGGGCTACACTTTGCTGGAGAAGAGAAATCTATCAAGGATTTGCGATAATCGGAGGAATGAACTCTGATTGGGAAAGTAAATTTTGTTGGGTAAATAAAACCTACTGAGGAAATAAATCCTGCTGAAGAACGGAATTCTACAAGGGATTTTGCAGCGTTGGAGAAATAAACTCGGATGAGGAATTAAATTCCGGTGAACTGTGCTGAGGGAACCATTTCTGACGGGAATTGGAATTCGGTAGGCTGTGCGGAGTAAGTTTCCACTATATGTTGGAGAAATGATCATACTCCTTTATCCACTAGGGGGATCCGCTGGGAAGTATGGTTATATTAATAGCTGAAAGGGACCTCAGTTTCTGTCTGAGCACATATTAGACTTGCTGAGAAATATGTCTCCGTCGGGGATGAGCTTGTGTAGGAAGCTCTGCGGGGATTTTTCTATGGGGATTCATGGACGACTTGAACGTTATCCCAACTCCTAGAGTCTCTAGTAAATGTTGATCCCTATTTTTATGCAGATATTTGTTAATAGTAATCATATTCATATGCATATGTTCATTCAATTTAATCATTGGACATTTTTGCAAACAAAACAGAAAAAGTAAAACAGATTTGAATTTTGAAATTGTATGTGTATTGAAAATTTGCCTATAAACAGGAAGTTTTGTACAAAGAAGACAAAAATCCTAGTAAGAGGAAATCATCGTAAAACAAAAAGAGTACAAATAAAAACAAAGAAAGACAACTATGTGGAAACAATCCCATTGAGTTTCAACTCTACTATTGCCCCTATGTCTTCAAGCATCGCATCCCTCGCTGTTGGAAGAAGCTGATTGAATTGATCTGCATCATTTGAACTTGACGTTGATAATAAATCTTGTTGTAGGTAGGTGATTCAACGGGACATAGTCGTACGCTTAAATCCCTAACTTTTTCCTGGACCTCCATTTCGGGTTTTCAGTCCACCGAGATACCTTTTTTTCCCAAGCCTCCCTTTCAGGTTTTCGACTTGTCGGGTGTACAATCTTTATATATATCCCTAATTTTTTCCCGAACACTTTTGGTTCTCCGAGATGCCCTTATTTTTACCTAGGTCAATCAACCTAGCGAGTCTCTTTTATGCATAGTATCTTTTGACTATGTCCGCGATCACAGGGTGTAAAAAATATTTACCATCCATGGTGGTAAGTATCATTGCACCACCAGAAAATATCTTCTTGATTACAAATGGCCCTTCGTAGGTGGGAGTCCATTTTCCCCTAGGATCATCTTATGGCAGGATGATATGCTTTATTAGCAAGTCACCAGCATGATATACACCATGCTTGACTTTCTTTTTGAAGGCTTTGATCATATGCTTCTGATACATCTGACCGTGACAAACAACCGCAAGCCTTTTCTCTTCAATCAAACTCAACCGGTCTAGCCTATTTTGAATCCACTCGTCTTCGTCTAAACTGACATATTTCATAATTCTTAGAGAAGGAATCTGGACTTCGACGGGTAGGACCGCTTCCATGCCATAGACTAGAGAGAATGGGGTTTCCCCAGTCGATGTACGTACTGAAGTGTGATAGCTATGAAGAGAAAATGGTAACATCTCATGCTAGTCTTTATATGTCATCGCTATCTTCTGTATAATCTTCTTGATGTTCTTATTGGCGGCTTCCACTGTGCCATTCATCTTCAGTCGATACATAGAAGAATTATGGTGCTTAATCTTGAACTGCATGCATTGTTCTATGATCATAGTATTGTTAAGATCGGTACCATTGTCTGTGATGATCCTTTCGGGGATGCCATACTGACAAATAAGGTTATGCTTAATAAACCGGGCCATGACATTCTTTGTAATGCAGGAAAACGAGGCTACTTCAACCCACTTGGTGAAATAATCAATGGCGACGAGGATGAAACGATTTATGTTAGATGAAGTAGGCTCAATCTCTCCAATCATATCAGTTCCCCACATTGCAAACAGCCAAGGAGCAGTCAAGACATTCAGAGGTACTGGAGGCACGTGTACCTTGTCAGCATAAATCTGGCATTTGTGACAAGTTCTTGAGTGACGATGGTAATCAGTTTCCATGGTTGACCAATAATAACCCGCTCTCAAGATTTTCTTAGCCATACGTATGTCCACTAGAATGAGTACCGAAGACTCCTTCATGCATATCTTCCATAATTTTCTCAGCTTCCTTCTTGTCCATACACCGAAGCAGAGTTAAATCATGATTGCGTTTGTACAAAATTCCATTTCTCAGGAAGAACTTAGCAGAGAACCTTTGTAGAAATTTCTTGTCATTATTAGATTCCCCCTCGGGGTACTCTTGAGCCTCGAGGTATCTCTTTACTTTGTGAAAACAAGGCTTATCTTCTACTCTGTCAGTGTCAACTTCGTAACAGTGTGCTGGTTCGTCCAGTCTCACAATGGTAATTCAAGGAGATTCACTATCCCTTTTGACTTTGAACATAGATAACATGGTAGCTAATGCGTCTACCAATTGATTCTCTTCTCGTGGGATATGTTCAAAAGTGATTTCCTCAAAGTATGGAATTAAGGTCAACACATGCTTTCGGTAAGGAATGAGATTTGGATGCTTCGTATCCCATTCTCTCTTAATGTGACTTATTACCAGGGCTGAGTCCCCGTATATGTTCAAGAACTTGATCCTCAGATCAATATCAGCTTTGATACCCATGATGCATGCTTCGTATTCGGCCATGTTGTTGGTACATTCAAAGTAAAATCTAGCAGTAAATGGCGTATGGAAACCTTTAGGAGATATAATCACAACACCAATTCTATTACCAAGTGCGTTAGAGGCTCCATCAAAAAACATAATTGTTGTACCCCAAAATTTGCCCTCCCATTTCCTCAACATTTTCTCATCACAAGACCTTTGAAGATCAAGATCCAGTCAGGGCTTTCTCTGCTCAAGACATCTCCTTGCACTGTGGACTCAAATTAGGGTTTGTGTTTTCCCAAGGATGTTTTGACCTAAAATGCCTAAGATGACTTTCATGCTTCATGTTGGACTCCCAAGTTTACCCATGCCAAGTTTCAAGTCTTGATTCCAAGTTTTGCCCAGTCAATTGGACAGTTGACCTAGAAATCAGCTGTATTGGGGAAAAAGTCAACTGTGGCCAATTGACAGTCAAACCTCATGAAAATTGACCCACATCAACATATTGAACTCATATGGACCATTTGATCAAGTTTGGATCACAATTCTCCAAGAAATTTGATCAGATCACCAAAAGGGCAAAATGGTCATTTTTAGGGTTTTGACTGCACAAAGGCAATTTTTGACTGTTTGACCTAGCCAATGGCAAACCAAGTTCACATATGGACTCAAGGACTCAATGAAATGGTCTTGACACATTCATCAAGCTCAAAAGATCCCAAGTACACAAGATTGACAGTTGAATTTCCCAGTCAATTGATCAATTTTGACTGTATACTGAAAAGTCAAACTTTGACTTTTTGGTCAAAATCAAGAGTCAAGATTCATTTTTCATCAAAACATGCCAAATCATGAAACTTGTTCACCAAGAAATCACAAAATGCAAATTAGGGTTAGAAAATGGAATTTTTCATAACTTAGAATTTTTCTAAGTTATGAAAAACCCTAATTTTTTCCCAACTTTGCCCCATCTTTTCACCAAGATCCATTTGGATTCAAACAAAAGTCAAAACATGAAAGTTGTAGCTTGTTGCATAATCTACAACTTTGATTCACAAAGTTTTCTCATTTGAAGCTTGTATCTCAAGTTACAATTTTTTGAATAAGGGCACTAAACCATTTTTAACTTAGTGAAATTTTAACCTATTTTGACAAGGTTTTCTACCCCACTTCAAGGCCATTTTCCATACGCTTCCACTTGGAATTTTAATTTGCATTTCAAAGATGGATTGTAGTACATATTCCAAGCTTTCCAAAATGTCCAAGAACTCATCAAACAACCTCATAACTTGAGAGATTCGAATTTCACAAGTTGGCAAAAATTCACTTTTGTTCTTCATCAAAACATGTTCATAATCTTGCAAATTTTAACTCAGCTTGCTTTATGCTTGATTACAGGTCTTTGAACCATTCCATACTCAATAATTTAATGCTTATTCATTGTGCCAAGGCCATGTTCTTTGTGTTCTAACATTGCATAATGGATTGATCTCAAAATAGATAAAGTGCTTTATCCATTTTTGTAAAAAGCTAGCTTTATGTCAAATTGAAATCCAAGCAAGTACAGTTAGGATCTCATTGGCACAAGATTATGGACAAATTGCTCTGATCAAGAGAGGCTTATGCAGCAGGATTAGAGGCCCCTACTGACCTAAAACACCAAGTGACCATTGCTTGCTTCAAATTCAAGTAACATTGCATAACTTGTACCAACTCTCTCTTCAGCATAGAAACACAAGAAAGAAGTTATCAAACACCTTACACATAACATATCCAAGCTTTTGCACGAGTCCTAAACCTCTCAAGCACCCTCCATCTCAGAATCACCTTGAAACTGCTCAAACAGGGCAACCCCTGCAGATTGAGTGCTATCTCTCAATCCCTTCAAGCATTCTTGCCCAAACCTGTTCCTCTACCTTCCTTACAACCTATGCAAGCTAACCATGACTTGAAACCTGACCTGTAACACCTCCAAGCCACTTCACCATTTTTAAATTTCTGTTTTGCAGTTGGAGTTCACTAGCTCGATTCAGGGAGTTTCAAGACAAAGTAGGACTTGGAAAAGCATTCTTACACTTCAAGGAAGCTATACAAGTCATCATTTCACTCTGAAACATCCTCCATTGCAAAGCTCGATTCCAACTGAACAGGTACATTCATGAAGTTCTATCTCCCTTATTAGGCATTGTTAGCTTTAGGTTTGTGAAGAAAACATGTCACAATCATAGCCCTGAACATGCTCATATGATTAGATTTCATTTATATTTCGTGTGCTTAGAGAATTTCATGTCTGAACATTGATGAAAAGTTAGGTCAGAAATTGGGGGAGGAGAAATTCTCCCTCATCTTAGAGAGTTAGGTCAAGTTCTTTACATGGTTGAAACCGTCTCTTGATGCTCTACACTTTTCATGTTATGAGTTTTGCTTGAAAGTCCAGGAATCCAGAGATAAAAAAACGCGTGTTTGCTTGAAGGATATTGTTCAGAGGTTGAAGAAGACGGGTCTTCTGGGCTGGGCCTGGAAATTTTTCTTATTTGCACCACTTCATTACTCATGAACCCCCTGAGCCCATTTGCTTCATTTTTGACTCTTTTTGACTTTTTCTTTTTTGATTGACTTTGTTTATTTTTTCTCATGACATTAAAAAAATAAAAATATTTTTTCCATCATTTTTTGTATTTATTGCATATTTATTTGTTTATTTCTCTTGTTTGAACATAAATATTATATATATATATATACTATTATTAGAATAAATATAGGAAAATAGTGTAAATACATTTTATTTTTTATTTACCTTCTGAAAATATTCCACATAAAAAATACTTTTTTTTATTTTATTTTATTAAATATTAAATATTTTGCACATAATGCATATTTAAGAAATTAATATATATAGATATATGTTTATTAATATATTTAAACTAAAATATAAAAATACTTGAAATTTTCATTTTTATTAATATTTGATACAAAAATACTTTTTTTCATAATATACTTCATTTTATTTTATTTTTAATAATAAATAAATATTTGTATTAAATTAGATAATAATACATTTTCTTTAAAATTAGGGTTTTTTGCCCTAAATTCAAAATACTCCAAAAAATAATATAATTTTTATTTTCTTTTCTCTTTTACATAAATAATATTTTTTCATACATATACAAAACATTTCTTTTGCATCTTGCATTCTTATTTAATTTTTGTACATTGATTAAATTGCAAATATTCAAAATGATGTAATAATTTAGATTTAAATTCTTGTCAATATCCCCATTTGAACATTTGTACCCCCCTTCCCATATTTGGTTTTGTAATAGCTTAGTAATTTAAATTTCGCACTTTATTGCTTTCTAATGATAACATGTTAGAATTAGGGTTTGTATGCGAAAAACGATAAAAAATAGTTATGACCTAATCTCAAGATAAATAAGCATGAAAATGGACACACAAATCACACTTGCACCCCTAGGGCATTCCACTTGTTGCCTTTCAAAATTGGGCCATATTGTATGTTGAACTTCTTTGGGCAAAGCAAACAATTTGAATGATCATAGTCCCTCGATAAAACTTTTAAAAAACAAACAAAAACAAATGATCAAGTCCCTTAAAGAAAATTGCCCAAAGATATTTAACGCCGTTACAATTATGGTCTAAACGATGACCCGCGCCTGTCCCTTTCACATCCTAACATAAGGTTGTCCACCAAATTCAATGGTGGAACAAACTTGTTAAAAAGGGTTAAAACATAGCAATAATCTCTTGAGAAATTTAGGAGTAGATAACCTCTTAGTTACTTGAATCAAAACTTGCAAAACAAAACACTTGCCTAATTTCAAAATCACACATCACTACACTTTCAAAACAACTTTCAAAAACAAATGAAAACCTTTTCAAAAGACATACATCTTTGTATACATCCCCACATGGATCATTACAAAGGTTGCCACCACATTGGCATCTTTTCAAAACATTTTCAAAACCCACACACTCAAACACCATTTAAAACAATTGAAAACAAAAGGCAAGTGATCTAAGCAAGTAACTAAGAGCCCATGGATAACCATGGATAGAAAGGGTGCTAATACCTTCCCTTTCTATAATCTACTCCCCGAACCCAAGAAAACATCTCAAAAGGTTTTTGTTGTGCTTTTTAACCTTTCCTTAGGATAAAATAAAAAGTCGGTGGCGACTCTTGCTAACCGCAACATTTGCGAATACAAACGCAAAACCCTAGTCAGTTCTCCCACCGTATCACAATAATCAATTGGGATCTTGGCTCAGGTCCTTCATACGGTCCAGGTTCTTCACAATCTGTAACTAGCATAATATTCTCATCCAGGAACTCAAAATTCATAGATTGATAGTCGTCTACGGCTTGATGAGCCAAGTGGTCTGCCAATACACTTCCTTTGATTGCCTTCTGAGAGGTGTACTTAATGTCGTATTCTATTAAGACCATTTTCCATTGGGCTATCCTTCCGGAGAGATCAGGTTTCTCGAATATATACTTTTTGGGATCCATTTTAGAGATCAACAAAGTAGTATAGGTCGACATATACTATCTTAATCAGCGAGAAGCCCATGCCAAAATGCAGCAAGTTTTCTTGAGCCATGAGTATCTTGTTTCACAGTCGGTAAGCTTTTTGCTAAGGTAGTATATTGCATGCTCTTTTAGACCAGACTCGTCATGTTGGCCCAGTACATACCCCATTGAGTTCTCTAATACTGTTATGTATATGATCAGAGGTCTTCTTTCATATGGTGACATCAGAATCAGAGGTTCTTGTAGGTACTCCTTAATTTTGTCAAAGGCTATTTGGCAGTCTTCGTTCCACTTCACTACATGATCTTTCTTCAGCAACTTGAAGATCAACTCACAAGTAGCAGTCATATGGAAAATAGACCTGGCAATATAATTTAGTCATCCCAATAAACTTCCGACTTCCTTCTCAGTACGGGGAGCAGGAATTTCTTAAATAGCTTGATCAACTTCAATACCTTTTCCACTGACAATGAAACCTAGGAGTTTATCGGATCTTACCCCAAAGGTGCACTTGTTCAGATTGAACCTTAGCTTGTACTTTTTTAGCCTCTCAAACAACTTGTGTAGATGGTCAAGATGTTCCTCTTCGATCTGGGATCTGGCTATCACATCGTTGACGTAGACCTATATCTCGTGATGGATCATGTCATGGAATAAAGCTACCATGTCATGGTGATATGTTGCACCAGTGTTCTTCAACCCTAAAGGCATAACCTTGTAGTAGAAAGTGCCCCACTGTGTAACCAAAGTAGTCTTCTCCATGTCTTCAGGCTCCATCTTGATCCGATTATACCCTGAGAAGCCATCCATGAAGGAGAATACATTGTGTTGAGCGATGTTGTCGTCCAGAACATCAATATGTAGAAGCGGAAAGTCATCCTTGGGGATTTCCCTGTTCAGATCCATGTAATCTACACGCATACATACCTTGCGATCCTTCTTAGGCACTGACACCACATTTACAACCCACTAAGGATATGATGTGACTTCTAAGAAACCTACGTTCAATTTCTTCATAACCTCAACCTTGATCTTTTATGACATCTCGGGACGCATACGATGGACCTTTTACTTTATTGGAGAACAACCCTCTTTCATCGGCAGACGGTGAACCACAATATCAGTATCAAGCCCTGGCATGTCTTCGTATGAACCAGAAAAGATATCAACATAGTCATAATGCATCTGGATTAACCTGTTCTTGACACTGTCCTATGGGTTAGTATCTATCTTGACTTCTTTCCTCTCTGCCTCAGTACCCAAGTTCACAACCTTGGCTGGATCTTCATGCGGTAGTATAGCCTTTTCCTCTTGCACTAACAGTCTGGCAAGTTCTCTGGGTATTTCACAATCTTCCTCACCTTCGTCCTCGTCTTGGTAGATCAGATTCTTGAAATCATAAGTGGAAATAGCATAATTATTATCAACGAGATCCAGAGTGGATGTGGATATGCAATTTATTATGTGGGTGTGTGTAAGAACAAATATCTATTTGAAAGTGATAAAAATAAAAGAAAGAAAAAGAGTGCAAAATTTGAATGCAAAACTTCTAATGCTTTATTAAATGAAAATATGTTTATGAAATGACAATCCTTAAAAAATAGACCATCGTGCCCCGGGTAAGGCACCAGGATTAAAGTCATTGTTTAAAAATTACATAACCAAAACTTTTGAAAATAATAAATAGGAAATAACAATTACTCCTGACTAAAGAATATTTAGATAAGGTCTTCAGTCTTCCAGTTGCTGAGCCCATTGCTGATGGTAGGAAAGATCCAGCTATCAAGGTCGTAGTCACTGTCAGAATCTTCTATCGCATTGAATCCATTGTTGCTGACGCAGAATGGTGGTCTTCTAGCCTGAGCGTGACGAACATCCCTTTGAGCCTCTATAGTGAAACCCAAACCAAATTTATCAGATTTGTATGGAATGTCAGGATGCTAACCCCAAGTAGTGCAACCACCTTCTTCTACAACAGCTCTAGCATCCTTCAAAGAAGCCATTCTGGGTGGAACCCTGGTAAGCTTGGAATAGCAGAAACATCTTTAGTAGCAGTAGGAGGGATAACTTCAAAGGTCTAGAAGTGATTTTCAATGAATTCGATGTCCATCTCAACATACTTGAACGAGTTTAAGTGACTCACCATATACTCTTCTTCGCAGCAGACTGTAACAACCTTTCCTTTCACATGATACTTCAACTTTTGGTGTAAGGTCGAAGTAACAGTGCCTGCCTGTTGTACCCAAAAATTTGCCCTCCCATTTTACTTAACATATGCTCATTAAGACCCTCAGCTTGCTCAAAGATACCCAAGAGTTGACCAGACAAACTCTCTCCTAAAGCAATGAACCCCCAACTAGGGTTTCCATTTTAATCAAGATGGATGAGCTCCAAATGTATCATATTCTCTCCATAGTCCTAATATGTCCTCAAGATCATCTATTCCAAGTTTCATGCCTTGCACAAGAAGTTTGCTCAGTCAATTGCTCATATGCTTGAAAATCAACTGTATTAGGTCAAAAGTTAACTATGACCCACATACAGTCAAACTTGAAGATTTTTGGTCAACATCAACATTTTTAAGTTATATACATCATTTGATCAAGGGTTGATCATGATTCCACAAGGAATGCTCCTAATTCATCAAAACTCAAAAGTTGCTAAATTAGGGTTTCTCGGGAAAAGTCAACCAAACTTTGACGAAGCATAACTTTCTCATACTTTATCATAAATTTCTCATCCAAGGCTCATTTTGAAGAGAATCCAATTTCCTACAACTCATCTTCAGCCCTCAAGTTCAAAAAAGGCACTCATAAAAATATATGATTTTCTACATTATAGGTCCTTTTGAAAAGTAAAAAAAACACCTTTTAGGTCAAAGCTTCTTACATGAACATGGAAGACTCAATTAAGATGAAACCAAAAGGGTTGTTTAGGGGACACCCTAAGCTTTATAAAAAGTACAATAAAACCTCTCTAGGGTTAAAATTGGAAGAGATATGCATTGTCAAAGTTGGCCATTTTTGGAAAATTGCTAAAAGTCAAATATGCTCAAAAGTGCATTTTTTTCCAAATGGGCCTAGCATTTCAGGATTGTATCTTATTAGGCACATGGTCCACGACCCAAATCAGCAGTCATATATTATTTTATCTATTTATTTATTTTATTTTTATTTTTATTTATTAAAAGTCACATTAAATCAAATAAATGACAAAAAATATCAAAGAATGTTTTTTTGATCTGATTTTTGTTAGAATCAAATCTAATTAAGCTGGCCTAATCAGATCAAATCGAATCAAGGAAATATGAGGAAAAAATAACATGATTAGGATGGTTTTGGAAATACATCATATAGAAAACAAATCACATTCAATCTCCATGATTCCAAAAGATTCAGGTCGTTTTTGTTGCCCTAATTCATCACACTACATATACTGAACATAAACAATGCAAAAGGACAAGGGTTGCAGTCGTGAGAGCTAAAGAACAAAACTCAAATTTTGGCAAAAATATGGTGGATCATTTTCTCACATAAAGGGTGATTCAAAGCATTACAAAGCTTCTAATCGCTTCCTAGATATCTCCTGAAGCTAACACGATCAATTGCAAGCATTCCCACGCCCAGAATCGTCCCATAGCCTTCACACGGTTTGCCTTTTTTTTCAAAATTGATTACAACAATTCTTGCATCATAAGCATATTCTAATGATGTATTTGTGATTATTGACATATTTGCAACATGCTTGAATGATTTAATTGACATTTTGATGCATATATTGATAATTGCCATGGTTAGGGTTTAAGAAGCCGTTTTGGGGCTTCTCTGTACAGGTTAAATTGGACCAAGAAAATAATGTCATGATACCTGTGAGATCAAGACTAGTTGATTGGTATAGATAGAATTAATTTATCATGCATCATATGAATTTTGAAGCTTGCAGGTTTATAGCTATGGAGTTTTGTCCGTAGGTATAAGTTTGGTGCCCAAGACGACGGACAGGGAAAAAGACGATGACTTGTCACCATCCCACTGGTCCATTTGAATTACACGCGATTTTTCAATTTACTCACCTTGTTTTGCATATTATAATTTAGTTTTATTACATTAACAATTAAGCATGGTAGCACAGATGGCCAAGGCACGCGTTGTATGAGTGGGAGGACCTAGGTTCGACCCCAGGTCCCAGCATATTTTCTTTATTTTCTTAACATATGATTGCAGATTCCATGCATTACATGGAAAGATGTCCATCATGCGCTCCACGAATCCAGCCACTGGATCATTGCCAACACAGATCCAACGCTCAAACCAAGGGAAGACCATGGTGCATCCTCCAAAAGTGGCTGCACTGAATAAGGCGTGGGGAATGGGCTCAACCATAATGGGCATAGAAAAATTCAGAAACACACCCCCCCTAATTGCTCATCATATCAGGCCCAATTCTATTCTTTTTATTTCAATTCTTTTTTTATTATTTATTAATTATTCCTTTTTTCAAATAACACCAAAAATCATGCTTTTTTTTATTTAATCAAAAATCATAAAAACATCAAAAATCATTTTTTTATAAAAATATTTTATTAATTAATTAGTTTAATTAAATTAGGGTAATTTAATTCTTTTTTTATTATAATTTAAAATAATTAGAATTAGGGTTTAATTTTTTACATAACCTAGTTTTTTCTCAAAAATAACCTAAATATTTTCTCAATTAGATTTTTTAGGTGTCCCAATTATTTCTCGCATTTTAATTCTCCGTGCACGCTTTTAATTTTCTTTTTATTATTGTAACAGCTCCGAGTTTGTAATAGTAATTAGGATTTTAAATTTCCGCATCTTTATTTATAGTCAAAGTAATTATGTATCTGCGAAAGCCTTATAATAGCTAGGGCTCTAATTTCTCGCATTTTAATTTCCGTAACTATAAACTGCTTAGATGTATGTATAGGATTGTATGGAAAGACAAATTGAAATTAATACGGTAGAAAACCCTAATTGTGCAAAGATAATCAACTGAAAAAAATACACTTGCACATGCTCACTCCTAGGTTTTACCCCACTCCGGTTTCCTTCGGTAAACAGTCATAATGTATAGGGAATGTTAGTGGTCGTCCTCTAGTCCCAAAAGATCTAAAATGACCCATTCGGATGTTGCCTCGGAAAAAGATCTTTAAGGCTTTAGGATGATTACTAAAATTTCCTAACATTGCTTTTGTGATCGTACTTGTCCCTTTGAACGTCCCTTAAAACTCCAACGACGGTGCTACCTATTCCTTAATAATAGGATAGCGTTGTCTAAAGGAAAACGAACTGACCTTTTTCGAGTAAGTAGATTAGTTCCTAGGTTCTTGCTCAAACAAAACTTTTCACACAAACATATTTTCAAAACAGTTTTTGAAACAACTTCGTCACACTCTTTAGGACCGATACAAGGGTTATCACGAAGTAAAACTTTTTCAAAACAAGCACACTCAAGAAATTTTAAAAATGAGCAAAGTACCTAAGAGCCCATGGAAAACCACGGAGAGAAAGGGTGCTAACACCTTCCCTTTCTATAATCTACCCCCGTACTCAGAAACATCTCAAAAAAGGTTCTTTCTGTTTTTTTTCCTTTTCCTTAGTTGGATGAAATAAAAGTCGATGGCGACTCTTGCTTACCGCGACATTTGCAAATACAAAATGCAAACCAGTATTAACAGTCGGTTCTGCCACCGTATCACAGAACTGGTGACTCTATTGGGGACATAATAAGTGGGGTTTACCTTAGGATCTAGGTCATTTTTAACTTGCTTGCATGCCTTTTTGCTTTGCCTGCTTTATATTCAAGGGTTTTTGTTGGGGTTATATAGATCCTACACCCTGATCTGGGGACACATTTTAGGTAAGTAGCAATAAATTGTAAGAGGACTGTGCGGGGTATACCGACACGGTTGAAGTAGTAGCTACATTGATGTGGCACTTTGGTTGGTACTGGTAACCCTTGAGTCAATCATGGAGAGTACGGGGCCTCCGCGTGGTGTCATGTAGCATCAACTGACCTTAGAACCTTTAATTGCACAACTTGGCAAGTAGGGCGTAGAGAGATGGCCGACTTTGGTGTATTCCCAAGGTCAACAGATACTCGATGCTACACTCATTGAGGTTTGACTCTTGAGCTTTATTTGGTTGCGAGTCAATCTCCTATTGAACGAAGCTGGGGGAAAGATCGGTGATATTGAGATCCCTTAGAACCCGGTTACTATTTATAGGACAGGTTAAACCAATCCAACTTTAAGAGGGTATGACCTTAAAACTCATGCAGGCCTTAAACCTAAGGACTTGGTGTCATTTGCTTGTTGTTTGCTATACGTGTGATTTTCTAGCATAATCATGACATCATAAGCATGGCATATCATGACTAACTATTTTAAGGATTCCCTAGGGCTCATTTTTGCTTTGTTTTGTAGGACATGGCATCTGCCTGTAGGAACACTATCCAGACTAACCTTGTGAAAGTGTCTCTCCAACTAAAGGACCTGGCATTAAGGGTTCTTGAAAGTTCTCATTTCACTAAAAAACATGGTCAGTTGCTCAATTTGGTCACTGCAAAACCTGATGAAGAATTGTTAAAAGTGCTATTTCAGTTCTTCGATCATGTGCACCACTGTTTCACCTTCTCGGATTACCAACTAGTACCTACTATGGAGGAATTTTCTCAGTTGTTAGGGGTACCTATTCTCGACCAGTTACCTTTCAACGGTACGGAAGAACATCCAAAGCCTGAAGAGATTTCTAGAGCTCTGTGCTTATAACGGCCTGACATAGTGATAAGTTGGGAGACTAGAGGGAGTGTCCAAGGAATCACAGTTAAGTTTCTATTCGAGAAGGCTTACCATTTTTGGGATACCCTGGATTTACAAGCTTTCAAAGTGTTGTTGGCACTTCTCGTTTATGGGATGGTACTTTTCCCTAATACGGATCAACTCGTAGATGTGAACACTATTAAGGTTTTTCTGTCTCATAATCTGGATCCTACATTACTCGGGGATATTCCACACTCTCTGCATGCCCGCACTCTAAAGAGAAGGGGGACCCTCCTGTGTTGCACTCCTCTATTGGCTAGGTGGTTTATTTCGCACCTACCCAGGTCTGTTTTGAAGAATGAATAGGGTTTGAAATGGTCTCGTAGGCAGATGTCCCTTGCACACTTAAACATTCATTGGTGTTCACGGTTCTCGGAAGAAGTTACCATCATCGATCACTATGGTGAATTCCCTAATGTCACTCTCTTAGGCATTAAGGGAGGAATCACTTACAACCCTTGTTTGGCACTGTGTCAGTTTGATTATGCGATAAGAGATGGTCCTCATGATACGCTTATCCAAGGAATCGCCTTCAACAATGAGAATGATGCTCAGGGATACCGCAAAAGGTTCATAAAATCTTGGGGCATGGTAAATAAAATTGATAGAAAGACGCTAGGGAACAAGAATTCCATTCCTCTTGAGCCTTATCTCCAACGGGTACGAGCTCGCGCCCAAAGTCTTATGATGCCTTACCCTGCTGTCCTACTAAAGGCTGTGGAACAAGTTAGTGAAGGAGATACTACTTCCCTTGGTCATCATCCTGACATGCCAACTGATCATGAAGAGTTACAGAAGTCCTGGGTTCAACTCAAAGAGGAGAGGGACACATTTGAAGCTCAGTTTATTGCCAGCAAGAAGAAGGTCCTGGAGCTCACTAGGCTACTTCATGAAGAAAGTAACATAAACGCCTACATTGTACTAAACAGGATGCGCTCCTGGGAGACCTAGTTTCTTTTTGTTGCTTTAAGTTTTGTGTTGTTTAATTGTAAGCCTAAAGGGAATTTTTTGTAACAATTCGAACATATTAATGTAATTAACATGTGTTCCTTTTGTTTAAACAAATTTGAGCCTTTAAGAATCCTTGAAATCATTGCATACGCATCCCATCCATAGCATCACATAAACAGGTACCATAACAGGTTTCTCATCTTCTTCATTGTTTATTTCAGCAGTAATGTCTTCCAAACAAAGCATCAAGGATCTTCAGGCACAAAATGCCCAATTCCAACAGATGTTCATAAATCTGGCGAAAGGGAAAGAGGATCAGAAAGCCTTCATCCTGGAGGAGAAAAAGAAAAAGAAGAAGGTCGTTGGTATTCTAAATATGGGCATAAGGTTCAGGAGGCCTTTAAAGCAACAAGTCGATCTGACCTCTTCATCCAAATAAGGGAAGAACCAAGAGGGCGAAACAAGGGAAAAGGACCCCAGTCCTGAAGTTTCTGACAATGATACAAACTACAATGATGAGCAGTATCCTCCTACTGAAGATAGATACAAGCAATTGGAAGATCGTCTGAGTGATATGGAAGTCCAGAGGATACCTGGGTTGGATTTCGAAGAATTGAGATTGGTGTCGGGAGTGGTCATCCCGCAGAAGTTCAAGGCTCCAATTTTTGCAAAGTACGATGGGGTGTCTTGCCCAAAACTCCATCTCCGTTTCTACCTCAGAAAGATCCAGCCCCACACCGCTGATAGAAATTTTTGGGTTCACTTCTTTCAAGACAGTCTGTCAGGGACTCAGCTTGAATGGTTCTACCAACTAGAGGGAACCAATGTCCAAAACTGGGAAGATCTGACTGCTGCTTTTTATAATAAATATCAATATAATGCCGACCTTGCTCCTACTCGTACTTAACTCTAGAGTATGTCCATGGGTGCAAGTAAAGGCTTTAAAGACTATGCACATAAGTGGAGAGACTTGGCTGGAAGAGTCCAACCCCCGTTGTCTGATACAGAGTTGGTTGATATGTTTCTGGGGACACTATCTGGTCCATTATTTAATCATTTGATCGACAACTCGTCAGCTAGTTTTACCGAGCTGATTCTAACTGGGGAGAGGGTAGAAGTTGGGATCCAGAGTGGTAAGATACAGAAAGATGCCTCTTCGAGTCTGGTAAATAAGCCTTTCACTGGTAAGAAGGAAGCCAGTGCCATCTATAACCCGAGATGCCAAAGCAAGACAGAGCCCCGTCAAACAGTAAGTGTCGTAATGATACCTAGGCCTGCGGTTGCTCCACAAAACAACAATCAACAAAGGGTGTAAAGACCACAACGGAAATTTACCCAGATTAACATGACGTTGGCTGAAGTTCTACCCCATCTTTTGAGATCCGACTTGGAAACCTTGAAAGAGGATCCCAAGAATCCAAACACCACATCTCCCCAATATAATCCAAATGCTCGGTGTGCCTATTATTCTAAGATTCCTAGCCACGATACCAATGACTGCTGGGCTCTGAGAAATAAGGTATAGGATCTGATCGAAGCCAAGGAAATTGAGTTCGATGCTCCGGAAAAGCCCAATGTCATAACTGCTCCCATGCCTAAGCACAATTGTGGAGTTAATGCTGTTGATACCGATCTTTTTCTGACCTCAGTTGATGAAGTTTCTACTCCTCTTATGACTATTAAGAAGAATTTGTTGTTGTCCGGTTTATTTCTGGGTAGTGGTGAAGGTTGCCACATGTGTTCATCTCTGCCTTCTGGTTGCCATTTGCTGAAGTCAGGTGTTCAACGCCTGATGGACAGCAAAGAAATCTTATTCGAGAAAACTTTGATTCACGTTGTTCCGTGTGAATATGTTGCCATTATAACCATTTTCGCCAATCCTTCCAAGGTCTCCTCGAGAAGACCTGTTAGGACTACATATGCTCCAAGAGTCGCTCTGTTATTAATCAACTTTCCTGGTCTTGTCCCGTATGCCTCGGACAAAGTTGTCCCTTGGCATTATGGTGCTGATGTGTACTATCATGGCATCAAACAAGATCCTAAGAATGAAGAGACTGATCCTGATGTCAGTAACATTGTCGGGACCAACAAGGTTACCCAAAGTGGAAGGGTTTTCTCTCCCGAGATTTCCCCAAATACTGTCAATAGGCCTGTTGTTATTCCATCTGCTATTCCTACCGGTACTTCAACTACTACTCATGTCCTTACTCCAATTATCAATCCCGCTGTTGAGTTATCTGGGACCCGAGGCAAAGAAGTTATAGGTGAGCCTGCCCGGACGGAGGCACCTAGAAAAATTGTCGTAGAAGCCTCTAAGCAAGAGATAAAGGAAATATTGAAAATAATCAAAAAGAGAGACTACAATATGGTTGAGCAGCTGGGGCAGACCCCCTCAAAGATATCCATGTTGTCCCTGTTGTTATGCTCTGAGGCCCATGCGAAGGCTTTGATTGCATTCCTCAAGACTGCGCATGTGCCATAAGAAACCTCCATCGATCAATTCAAAGACTATGTGGCCAGCCTAACTGCTGACAATGAGCTGGGTTTTTTAGATGCAGACTTAACACCAAAAGGGAGTAAGCATAATGATGCTCTGCATGTCTCGATCGAATGCAGGGGCACCACTCTGGCTCATGTGCTGGTAGATACTGGATCCTCACTGAATGGCCTGCCGAAGAAGGCTCTCGACTGACTAGATTGTAAGGGATTGACCTTAAAGCCTAGTAACATTGTGGTAAGGGCTTTTGATGGGTCAAAAAGAATGGTGCATGGAGAAGTAGACATTCTCGTCGAAATAGGTTCCCAGACTTTTGAGTCCACTTTCTATGTAATGGACATCCGGACGTCATACTCTTGTTTGCTGGGTCGCCCTTGGATCCATGAAGCTGGGGCTGTTACTTCTACACTGCACCAAATGCTGAAGTATCCAGTAAAAGGAAAGATTATCACCGTGAATGGTGAAGAGGAGTATATGGTGAGCCACCTCAACTCCTTCAGGTACATAGAGATGGACGGGGAATTCATAGAGACTCCTTGCCAGAATTTTAAAGAGGTTCCCTAGATCTTGGCATTGACTGGAACTACTACCGACAACAAACCTCCTCTGGAGATGGCTTCTCTCAAAGACGCCAGCGCAGTGGTTGAAGAAGGTGGGTATACCAATTGGGGACAACTCCCTGATTTTACTCACAAAACTGACAAGGTTGGTTTGGGCTTTACTTCAGGAGCTTAAAGGGTTGTTCGACGCGCTCGAGCTGGAGGACCTCCCCTACGCATCAGTAATCAGGGAATTAATGCCATTGAAGACATTGAGGAAGACTCTGACATTGACAGGTGGATCTACCCAACTACCAACAGTGGACCGAGTAACTGGACGGCTAGGGACTTTATATTAGTTTCTTTTATTCCGTAGTAATTATCTTACTTGTTTTGAGATTTGTAATAAACAATTTTAAACTCTACAGCCTTGTGCCTTGCCCGAGGCACATTGGCTTTGTTTGTGAGGGCTATTATTTGTCATTTAATATATCATCAATAAAACATTGGACGTTCCTTGCATACAAATTTTACGCTCGCTATTTTTCTTTTATGTTTTCACTGTATCAAAACAGCTATGCTCTTACACACACTCACGTATCATACTGCAGATCCATATCCACTCTGGATCCCATTGATAACAGCTCTGCTACTTCCAGTTATGACTTCGAAAATCCGATCAACCAAGCCGAGGACGAAGGTGAGGATGATTGTGAGGTGCCTGGAGACCTTGCTAGACTATTACAGCAGGAGGAAAGGGCTATATAGCCTCATGAAGAGCCAGTTGAGACGATAAACCTGGGCACGGAGATAGACAGAAAAGAAGTCAAGATCGATACAAATCTAGAAGTTAAGATCAAACAGCGGTTGATACAAATGTTGCACGACTACATTGAGATCTTCGCCTGGTCATATGAAGACATGCCAGGTTTAGACACTGATATTGTGGTACATCGTCTGCCGACTAAGGAAGACTGTCCTCCGGTTAAACAGAAAGTCCGCCATATGCGCCCTGAAATGTCAGAGAAGATCAAGGCAAAGGTCATGAAGCAGTTAGACGCAGGGTTCTTAGATGTCACCTCCTATCCATAGTGGGTTGCTAACATCGTTCTGGTACCTAAGAAGGACGGTAAGGTACGGATGTGTGTGGATTACAGAGATCTGAATAGGGCAAGCCCCAAGGATGACTTCCCACTTCCTCACATTGACGTTCTGGTTGACAACACCGTGCATTACAAAATATTCTCCTTCATGGATGGTTTCTCTGGCTACAACCAGATCAAGATGGCTCCTGAAGACATGGAGAAGACAACCTTCGTCACACAGTGGGGCACCTTCTGTTACAAGGTGATACCTTTTGGGTTGAAGAATGCTGGGGCAACTTATTAGCGCGCCATGGTCGCTTTGTTCCACGATATGATCCACCATGAGATCGAGGTTTATGTTGATGACATGATAGCCAGGTCTCAAACCGAGGAAGAGCACCTTGATCATCTACAAAAGTTGTTCGACAGGTTGAAGATGTACAAGCTGAGGTTGAATCCGAACAAATGCACCTTCGGGGTAAGGTCTGGTAAGCTTCTGGGTTTCATCGTCAGCGACAAAGGCATCCAAGTAGACCCTGCAAAGGTAAAGGCCATACAAGAAATGTCAGCTCTCCGTGCAGAGAAGGAAGTTAGAGGTTTCTTGGGACGCTTGAATTATATCTCCAGGTTCATTTCACATCTAACTGCTACTTGTGAGCCCATCTTCAAGCTTCTGAAGAAAAATCAAGTGGTAAAGTGGAATGACGAATTCCAGACAGCTTTCGAAAGAATCAAGGAATACCTTCAAGAACCGCCAATTCTGATGCCTCCGGTTGAAGGAAGACCTTTGATATTGTACTTAACAGTGCTAGACAATTCAATGGGGTGTGTGCTGGGGCAGCATGATGAGTCTGGTCAAAAAGAGCATGCAATATACTACCTTAGGAAAACATTTACCGACTGTGAGACACGATACTCACTGCTCGAGAAAACTTGCTGCCCTTTGGCATGGGCTACTCGCCGAATAAGATAATATATGCTAACCCACACTACTTTGTTGATATCTAAGATGGATCCAATCAAATACATCTTCGAGAAACCCGCTCTCTCAGGAAGAATAGCAAGATGGAAGATGATCTTAACTGAGTATGATATACAATATACAACCCAGAAAGCAATCAAGGGGAGTGTATTGGCTGATCATTTGGCTCATCAGGCCGTGGATGACTACCAGTCCATGAATTTTGAGTTCCCGAATGAGAATATTATGCTGGTGACTGACTACGAAGAACCAGGACCGGATGAAGGACCCGGAGAGGGATCCCGATGGACTATGGTTTTTGACGGAGCTTCAAACGCACTTGGTAATGGCATCGGCACTGTAATCATATCTCCTGAATACTGACATACTCCTTTCACCGCCTGACTATGTTTCAACTGCACTAACAACATGGCAGAGTATGAAGCCTACATCATGGATCTCAAGGCCGCTATAGACCTCAGGATCAATTTCTTGGATGTTTTCGGGGATTCAGCTTTGGTAATAAGTTAGATCAAAGGTGAATGGGATATGAAGCATCTGAATCTCATCCCATACAAAGAGCACGTGCTGACATTGCTCCCACACTTTGAGGAGGTAACTTTAGAACATTTCCTACGAGAGGAGAATCAGTTAGCGGACGCACTAGCTACCATGTCTTCTATGTTCAAAGTCAGGTGGGACAACGAAGCTCCCCAAATCACCATTGAGAGGTTGGATGAACCAGTGCACTATTGTGAAATTGATACTGAAGAGGTAGCAGATAAACCCTGGTTTCACGAACTCAAGAGGTATCTCGAGACTCAAGAGTATACCGAAGTGGCATCTGTCAATGATAAGAAGTTTCTGAGAAGGTTCGCTGCGAAATTCTTCCTCAGTAATGGGATCCTCTACAAGCGCAATCATGACTCTACATTACTACGGTGTATAGACAAGAGCGAAGCAGAGAGGATTATGACAGATCTATATGAAGGTACCTTCGGAACCCATTCCAGTGGACATACCATGGCTAAGAAGATCCTACGGCCAAGATATTACTGGTCTACTATGGAAGCCAATTGTTATCAGCACTCTCGAACTTGTCATAAGTTCCAAATCTACGCTGATAAGGTGCATGTGCCTCTGGTTCCCTTGAACGTATGGATAGCTCTGTGGCCCTTTGCAATGTGGGGCATTGACATGATCGGAGAAATCAGGCCCACTGCTTCTAATGGACATCGCTTCATTCTAGTGGCCACCGATTACTTCATGAAGTGGGTTAAGGCGGCCTCTTTTGCTAGTGTGACCAAGAACGTTGTGGCGCAGTTTATCCGACATAAACTAATATGTCGGTATGGTGTGCTAGAGAGAATTATTACTAACAATGGTACGAATCTTAATAACACGATGATCACCGAGCTCTGTAAGCAATTCAAGATACAGCATCATAACTCTTCTCCCTATCGGCCGAAGATGAATGGCGTTGTTGAAGCGGCTAACAAGAACATCAAGAAAATTGTACAGAAGATGACGGTGACATAAAAAGACTGGCATGAGATGTTAACATTTGCTCTTCATGGATACCGTACCTCAGCACGGACGTCGACAGGGGCAACACCCTACTCTCTGGTATATGGCATGGAGGAAGTCCTACCCATCAAAGTCTAGATACCTTCTCTTAGGATTATGAAGGATGCGGGTTTGAACAAAGACGACTAGACCCAAACTCGACTTGATTAGCTTAATCTAATCGACGAGAAGAGACTTTCTGCTATCTATCATGGTCAGACGTATCAAAAGAGAATGATCAAGGCTTTTAACAAGAAAGTCAGACGTCAAGAATATCAAGTCGGGGATCTAGTGATTAAGCGCACCATATTGCTGCAAGATGATCCCAGGGGCAAATGGACCCCCACCTACGAAGGGCTATTTGTGGTTAAAAACATTTTCTCGGGTGGAGCTATGATTCTAACAATCATGGACGGTGATGACCTTCCTCACCCTGTCAATGCAGACATAGTGAAAAGATACTACACCTGATTAAAAGACCCGTTATGTTGACTGGCCTAGGAAAAAATAAGGGCTTCTCGGCGAACCAAAAGGGTTCGGGCAAAAATAAGGGATGAAAATGAAAAAAATCTGTACACCCGGCAAGCTGAAAACCTGAAAGGGCGGCTTGGGCAAAAAAGGGTTTCTCGGTGGACTGAAAACCCAAAAGGGAAGTCCAGGAAAAAGTTAGGGATGTAAAGTGTATCACTATGTCCCATTGGCTCATCTTGCGACCAGACTTCAATATCGACTATCAAGCTCGGACGGCACCAATCAATCTAATCAACTTCGGACAAGTAGCAAAGTGATGAGACACTTAAAGACATAAGGGCAATAAAAGAGTTGGAACTCAATGGGATTGTTTCACATATCTATTTTCTTTTGCACAAAATTGTATAGCTTATATTTTTACGCCGGTGCTCTCTTACTAGAGTGTCAGCCTCCTTGTACAAAAACGCGTATTACAGGCCAACTTCAAAAATCAATACAAAATCATTTTCACAAGAAACTTTGAGTTTTTTCTTTTTCTGTTTTGTTTTGCAAGAACGTCCAATAATTTATTCTTGACATATGCATTTGAATATGATTGTTGCTCATAAATATTTACATAAGAAACAAAAGACAATTACTCATAATTCCAAAAACAGGGGGCAAAAACAAGAAGTGTCAAACCCGACAGTTACTCTTCCCAGCAGGTACCGGGATAGAGACATCTTTGGAGCATAATCATCAGTACATACACTCCCCACAAAGTAAAAGTATTCAAAATCATTGATGCCAGCTTTCCCGAAACAGGAAGTAATCTCCCCAGCCAGGGTCATTTAGAAACCTGACAGCTATATCCCTCAGACGAATTTCATAATCGCGAGCGGGTCAGTAAATTTTATCTCCTAAGTAGAGTTTATTTCTCTGGATACAGAAGGTCAATCCCCGACAGAGCTCATTACTTCAGCTATGCAATTTCACTTTCCAAGTTGTTCCCCGCAGAGTTATTCTCAAATAGAATCTCTCCCTGACAGAATATTCATAAACAACAAAGAGTAAATCTCCAGCATAGTCATTTCTGGTCACCATCGCCGGAGGAAGTAGAAGAACGACAATTCTCTACAACAGTCAGGAATGCTATATTCTCCAGCAGCGGTCAGGGATTTATTTTCCCAGACTCGGACATACCCCAATAGCATTTCATGTACATACATTATGATATGTGCATACATATCATATACATCAGGATCTCATTTATTTTGAGAACATCATCTCACAAGGCATTTCATGCATTGCATATAATTAACCCTGGTATCTTTTAAGGAAAGCCAATTATCTTCAACAAGTCCAGCAGTTATACAGGTCACGTTTGCAGACGACTAATGGAAACTCAGTTCCCAAAACCAAACGGGTCAACTAATCTACACTCTCATTTCGAAGTAACTCTACTATCCAGGTTCCTTCTCATAGCCCTATTATCCAGGCTTTCATCTCAAAGTAACCCTACGACCCAGGTTCCTTCTCATAGCCCTACTATCCAGGCTTTCATCTCAAAGTAACCCTACGACCCAGGTTCCTTCTCATAAGCCCTACTATCCAGGATTTCATCCCGAAGTAACCCTACTATCCAGGTTCCTTCCCATAAGCCCTAATATCCAGGATTTCATCCTGAAGTAACCCTACTATCCAGGTTCCTTCTCATAGCCCTACTATCCAGGCTCTCATTTCGAAGTAAGCCTACTATCCAGGTTCCTTCTTATAGCCCTACTATCCAGGCTCTCATTTCAAAGTAACCCTACTATCCAAGTTCCTTCTCATAGCCCTACTATCCAGGCTCTCATTTCGAAGTAACCCTACTATCTAGGTTCCTTCTCATAAGCCCTACTATCCAAGATTTCACCTCGAAGCAACCCTACTATCCAGGTTCCGTCTCTCTTATCTCCAGAAAACAGTTTACAGCTCTGTAAGACCTGGACCCGACCAGTTACAGTCAAGTTCACCTTTCCCCAGTAAGTCATTGTGCAGCCTGGACCTTGACCAGATATGCAGTTCACTTCTACCTCCTCAATCAAGAATTAACTCCCCAATAGAGTAATGGAAAACCGAAGCTCCTATACTCTATTTCCTAAGACATAAATCAACTTTCCTCATTGAAGTCCCCCTCAGTGGCAGGTACAAGAATTCTTGCAAAGGAATCTCTTATGCAATTGATACCTTCTCTAGATGGCATCTTTAAGCCCATCTCCAACAATTCTCCGTCACCTTCCAAATGGAATCTATAAGCCCATTCCTAATATTATTGATCGATCACCATGTACTTCATGCGAGTGCAAATTTCTAGGCGCTCTAGTGTCCAATCATCTTCCACCCTCATATCATGAAAGGCAGACAAGCCAATCTACATCCTCAGGTGTAAGAAGATTGAACAGGGGAATCTGTTGTACCCAAAAATTTTCCCTCCCATTTTACTCAACATATGCTCATTAAGACCCTTAGCTTGCTCAAAGATACCCAAGAGTTGAACAAACAAACTCTCTCCTAAAGCAATGAACCCCCAACTAGGGTTTCCATTTTCATCAAGATGGGTGAGCTCCAAAGGCCTCATATGTTCTCCATAGTCCTAATATGTACTCAAGATAATCTATGCCAAGTTTCATGCCTTGCACAATAAGTTTGCTCAGTCAATTGCTCAGATGCTTGAAAATCAACTATATTAGGTTAAAAGTCAATTGTTACCCACATACAGTCAAACTTCAAGATTTTTGGTCAACATCAAGATTTTGAAGTGATATCCATAATTTTATAAAGGTTTGATCATGATTCCTCAAGGAATGCTCCTAATGCATCAAAACTCAAAAGTTATTAAATTAGGGTTTCTTAGGAAAAGTCAACCAAACTTTGACCAAGTATAACTTTCTCATACTTTATCAGAAATTTCTCATCCAAGGCTCATTTTGAAGAGAATCCAATTTACTACAACTCATCTTCATCCCTCAAGTTCAAAAACTTCACTCATAAAAAGATATGATTTTCTACATTTTAGGTCCTTTTGAAAAGTCAACAAAAACACCTTTTGGGTCAAAGCTTCTTACATGAACATGGAAGAACCAATTGAGATGAGACCAAAAGGGTTATTTAGGGAACACCCTAAGATTTCTAAAAAGTCCAAGAACACCTCTCTAGGGTCAAAATTGGAAGAGATATGCATTGTTAAAGTTGGCCATTTTTGGAAAATTGCCAAAAGTCAAATGTGCTCAAAAGTGCATTTTTTTGTCAAATGGGCCTAGCATTTCAGGATTGTATCTTGTTAGGGACATGGTCCATGACCCAAATCAGCAGCCATATATTATTTGATCTATTTATTTATTTATTTATTTTATTTTGATTTTTATTTATTAAAAGTCACATTAAATCAAATAAATGACAAAAAATATCAAAGATTGTTTTTTGATATGATTTTTGTTAGAATCAAATCTAATTAAGCTGGCCTAATCAGATCAAATCGAATCAAGGAAAATTAAGGTAAAAATAGCATGATTAGGATGGTTTTGGAAAGATATCATATAACAAACAAATCACATTCAATCTCCATGATTCCAAAAGATTCAGGTCGTTTTTGTTGCCCTAATTCATCACACTACATATACTGAACATAAACAATGCAAAAGGACAAGGGTTGCAGTCGTGAGAGCTGAAGAACAAAACTCAAATTTTGTTAAAAAAGTTGTGGATCGTTTGCTCACATAGAGGGTGATTCAAAGCATTCCAAAGCTTCTAATCGTTTCCTAGATATCTCTTGAAGCTAACACGATCAATTGCAAGCATTCCCACGCCCAGAATCGTCACATAGCCTTCACACGGTTTTGTGGCGGTAGAAATGTTTAAGACTAAGCCATTGGATTGACTAGACTTTATACAAATCAAAATCAAAATCGCCACCGTGCTTTATTGTTTCCAAAGGAATGGGAAAAGAGCGGGTAACCCAAAAAGAGGGGGAAAGATTCAAGGTAAGGGGGTTGGTTATGCAAAGGGAAGGTATTAGCACCCTAAACATCTACGGTACTCCGCAAGAGTCTCTTTGTAAAATCTTTATATTTTGGCTATGAAAAAGAAATGTTGTATATAAAAAATGGATGGTGGAGGTGAGAAAAGAAATATATTTATTTTATAATTTTTACACCCGCCGCGGTTGTGAATTAATAATGCATACGTACCACCTTTTCATGCAACAGGGGATCATGGTACACGTAGTTCCTCTTTTAAAAATTTAAAACAAAAATGTGTTGGTTAATTTTATGAGATAAAACATCATCGTCATTGTCCGTGTGGAAAACATACCTACTACCCACAATCATGAGAAAGGAGAATTTGCATCATCTCAAAGTGGAGGATATGACTTGGATTTCAAAATCAACAATGCCTCACTCAACACCCAAGTGGAAAATATCTCTCTTCACTATATATTGTAGAAGTATATTTGTTTGCATCACTACAAGGATTGACAAGAGTTCAACCTTTTTTTGAGAAAAGATTAAAGATAAAAGCTAAAGTGGCAAAATGGTTTGAAATAAGATTGATTGACTTTTAGTCTTCTCACAAAAAAAATGTCAAGGTATTTTTAAGTTGATTGGAGTTTATTTATGAAAATGTTTTGAAAATGCATGGACATAGGTCCAAGTTTATTATGAAAGTGGTTCAAGTTCAAAAACAAGAAGAGTTTTCAAAAAGGGGGAAGAAGATTTTTGAAATTAAAGAAGATGGGAGGAGAAGAAGGGACTATCCTAAATCATAAGGCAAAAGCTAGAGATAAGAACCATCTAACCAACAAGAAGCCAATACTTGACATTATGAGCCAAGATAGAATTCCCATTCCTTGGATTGAAAACAATCAAGCAAAAAAAAAAATACTAGACCTCTTGAGTGAACCAAACTTCAAGTGTATTAAGTCTTCACAAAAATTGGGCAGAGTAACGGTTGTATACGGGTGAATTCCAGATTACAAACAAAGGGTGTAATCACAAAAACTTGCACACAAAAACAAATAAGCAACCCAATGTATCGAGGTAAACCTCAAGAACTCCAGACAAAATAATCAGGTAAGATCACAAGGTCTCCAAGATAGGCCAAGGTTTCTAACCCTAAGTCCAAGAAAAGTCCCATGCTCCATAATGCCAAGGATAGTAACCAAATAGTCCAAGTACCATTAAATATTTTTTAGGGTTTATGTTGATTATTAAGTATTTTAATAAAGGGAAAGAAAATCTCAAGTTAGCAAAGTAAAAATGGCAAGAAAGTAAATGCTCAAATGAGCAAAGATGAAAATGGCATGAAATGTAAGTGCTAAAAGTAAATGGTGCATAAAGCATAAAAAAGAATAAAAGCATAAGGTAAAACAAGTCAATAATTAGTGGTTAGTTGGATGACCATCTTAAAGCTTGCATTTGGAACTCATTAGAGGATTGGTAGAACCAAAGCCTCCACACAACAAGTTGCATTTGCTTTTTGTCAAGTATATCATCCATTTGGAATTCTCACAAGTACCATTTAATGATCAACGGTGTTTAAGTGATCCGCGTTGACCAAAGGTGTTGTAGATCCATTAGAGGATTGGTAGAACCAAAGCCTCCACACAATGAATCTCGAGGTTATTGGATCAAAGAGATAAAATTAACATACTTGGGCTTGCAATCATAAGTTTGGGCCACGAATGATCATTTATTCGAATCGGGACAAAATTCAGCGCTATGTTAAGCAATCGTAAGTGGACTTATATAGAAGTCGCACCTATTTTGAGGCCGGTCAATAGCCATCTATGCACCATTTTTTTGAGACATGACATAGAGATCATGCTCCAACAACATTTAGTGCAATAAAAAAGAGATGAGATGAAGAGGGATGGGAAAAAAATATACAAACCACATTTGAATTAAATTTTAATCAAACTATTATTAAAATCATTCATCCATTTTGGTGGAGTTAAACTCAACACCATGGATCCAATGATGTTAATAAAGTTAAAGATCCAAAATCTAACCCAAGATCATCCAGAAAATAGTCACAAAATAATATCACATTTTAATATACACAAAAGGGTTTAAAAATAATGTTTAAAAATAGAAAATAAAGAGAAAACTATCAACTATGTTCAAATTAATCAAGAAATGAAAAGTAAGACCATAGAATAATCAGAAAAAGGCTCAGATAATTTTACAAATTTTTTGGTAATTTTTTAAGTCAGAAACTATTTTTAAAATTAAAATAAATGGGTAAAATAAACAAAAAATGACAAAAAAATAGTAAAGTCAGAAACAAAAATAAAATAAGGTCACCTATATTTGTCATAATATCATTGGATCATTCCATAATTTTTTCGGAATTTAAAAATGTATAAAAGTATTTTTAACATTTAAAACAAATCAAATAAAGTGTAAAATTTATAAAAAATACCAAAACACAAAATTAAATTGTGAAAAATAAAAATCAGAAAGAGAATAATCAAAAATATTTTTCATAATTTTTCCATATTTTTTGGACCAAAAATGAATTTTCAATGATTTTTTAAATTTAAAATAATTAAAAATATAAAAATCAGAAAAAGAAAATAAAAGTAAAAAATGTGGACCATTGGATGAGAGTCAAAACGCTTTAGTAATCAAATCCAAGGGATATGGCGCACTATGCATATCATGGTCATTAGTGAATAATGTACAAAATCATTAATTAAATCAGAATTTGAAAAAAACAGATGGCGTGCCTTCATTGGTTGGAAGATGACACGTTGGTCATCTTCAACCTCCAGCCATCACGAATTGTAGGTCTCTCAAACTGTAAAATCAGAAGCTCAGACCTATGTCATTCGCTTCGTCTCTTCAAGACGAAGACAACCACACCCTCGCGCCAAATTTATATAAATTGTAGCTTAAGCAATTTGAAAGGAAAGTTTTGAAAAGGGATTTGAAATTTCATGGTCAAAACGTGTTTCCAGTAAAAGGTAAGTGTTACGACTAGAACCAAGGCAATGAGAGCAACACAATGATATCAGAGTTTTGAAGAATTGATGAAGGAATCTACCTATTGAAGTTGAGTTGCAGAGCTCTGAAACTGGACTTCTATGGAGCAGTATAGGGCACAATTCTTGAATGTAATTATATGGTTAGCTTCAGGGAAGATCAAGGAAGGTGAATTGATGGAAAAATTGGATTGAAAATGGCTCGAGAATGGATTTTGAAGTTACTGAATTCTGAGTTATGAAACAAGTTTGGCAGGGTGATTCTGGCTATCCAAGCTTGGGAAAATGAATGGGATAGTACATGTATTTATAGGAGAAGCAAAAGGGATAAAAAGGAAGAGTGAATGATGCGTTTTGGAGGGAATTCGTGCAAACTTGATGCACGAGTGAAGTGTGATCCAAACTTCACCAAAACTCATCCAATTCTTGCGTTTTGATGCACTAATCCACTTGGGAAAGTTGGCTAATCATGTTTAGACCAAAAACGCGTGCTAATTTGAGGTTTAGAGGTTGTAACATGAAATTCAAATTCTGACTTGCAAGGAAACCTCAATTCCAAGTTACCACCTTTGAAATAATTGCATCCTCAGCTCAAGGGGTCTTAAGGCATGATTCTTGATGCTTTAGAAAGATGAGGTTACAAGCTTTGCAATGGAAAAAGAATGGAGTTAAATGGATGCTTGAGCTGAAAGATGCATTGAGTCAAAGTTGAAGAAAAAGGGTTGACTTTTCATACTTAGAAATATTTCAAATTCTTCTTCAAAAATGACCTATAATGTCCTGCATCTAAACATGGCCTTCCACTTGGAATTTGATCTTGACCAAAAAAGATGGCATGAAGTAGATCTCTTGAATAACATTTTGAAACTTGAATCATTCAAAATCTCCAAAATTTGAGCAAGTTATGACTTGTTGAAGTTGGCAAAAAATCATGAAATGACCTATAATCTTTTGCATCTTTAAGGCAACTTCCATCCATTTTCTCATTTTGCACATAAAAGAAAGCATAAAGTTCACATCTTCAATTTCATTATGGAAAACGAATGTACTCAAGGTGATGAAAATTGACCAAGTTATGACCATTTGAAGTCACACATGGAAAATTAGGGATTCATCTGGAGGACTTGTAATCTTTCTTCATCATCAAGTTTCTTCCACATAAAAACTCCTTGAAACTTTTGAAGTGATTTGTTAATAACCCTAGCTCCTAGATTAAGAAACATGCCTTGAGGAACTTTGACAATTTTGAACAAACTTCTTGTACCAACACAAATGCTTTATAAATATACGTTATTGAGGATGATAATGGGAACTCATATCAACCATAACCACTTCCATATTTTGAGGATTTGAGAGGAATATGCTCTTGTGACCAATAGGAACAAAGCCTGGTCCAAACATGACAACTTCATCAATCAACCCCTTGTACTTTTGAGTCAAATCTAATAACCTTGAAATGTGATGAACCAAAACAACCTTGCCATGCCAATTCTTACAAAACCAATCCAATGGTGAGGTTTGAACTTCTCCAGCTTTATTGACTAGGGCATGGAAATAAACTCATGAACCCATGAATTACTTGTTAAATATCATTTCCTTTACCTACATGGATAACAAGCAAGACAAACCAAAATTGAATTTTATTAGTTAAAAAAAGAAATCAAGACAAAAACAATATTCTTGATCACAAAAGGAACATAAGTCAAGGTGCTTGGTGATCCCTCAAAAGGGCAAAACTAAATGTAGGGAGGGGAACCAAGAATCCTAGTATGATCTTGTTGTGAATGAATCAACATGGTATGATGAAGGGATATTAGGGGCAAAAAATGGGGTACAACAGGTTTGCCTTTTTTTTCAAAATCGATTACAACAATTCTTGCATCCTAAGCATATTCTAATGATGTATTTGTGATTATTGACATATTTCCAACATACTTGAATGATTTAATTGACATTTTGATGCATATATTGATGGTTTCCATGGTTAGGGTTTAAGAAGCCATTTTGGGGCTTCTCTGTACAGGTTAAATTAGACCAAGAAAATAATGTTATGATACTTGTGAGATAAAGACTAGTTGATTGGTATAACTAGAATTAATTTATCATGCGTCATATGAATTTTTGAAGCTTGCAGGTTTATAGTTATAGAGTTTTGTCCGTAGGTATAAGTTTGGTGCCTAAGACGACGGACAGGGAAGAAGATAATGACTTGTCACCATCCCACTGGTCCATTTGAATTACGCGTGTTTTTTCAGTTTACTCACCTTGTTTTGCATATTATAATTTAGTTTTATTACATTAACAATTAAGCATGGTAGCACAGATGACCAAGGCACACGTTGTATGAGTGGGAGGACCTGGGTTCGATCCCAGGTCCCAGCATATTTTCTTTATTTTCTTAACATATGATTGCCTATTTCATGCCTTACATGGCAAGATGTCCATCATGCGCCCCACTGATCCAACCACCGGATCATTGCCAACATAGATCCAACGCTCAAACCAAGGGAAGACCATGGTGCATCCTCCAAAAGTAGCTGCACTGAATCAGGCGTGGGGAATGGGCTCAACCATAATGGGCCTGGACAAATTTAGAAACGTACCCCCCTAATTGCTCATCATATCAGGCCCAATTCTATTCTTTTTATTTCAATTCTTTTTTTATTATTTATTAATTATTCTTTTTTTCAAATAACACCAAAAATCATGTTTTTTTTTATTTAATCAAAAATCATAAAAACATCAAAAATCATTTTTTAATAAAAATATTCTATTAATTATTTAGTTTAATTAAATTAGGGTAATTTAATTCTTTTTTACTATAATTTAAAATAATTAGAATTAGGATTTAATTTTGTACATAACCTAGTTTTTTTCTCAAAAATAACCTAAATATTTTCTCAATTAGATTTTTTAGGTGTCCCAATTATTTCTCGCATTTTAATTCGCCGCGCGCACTTTTAATTTTCTTTTTATTATTGTAACTGCTCCGAGTTTGTAATAGTAATTAGGGTTTTAAATTTCCGCATCTTTATTTACAGTCAAAATAATTATGTATCTGCGAAAGCCTTGTAATAGCTAGGACTCTAATTTCTCGCATTTTAATTTCCGCAAACTATAAACTGCTTAGATGTATGTATAGGATTGTATGGAAAGACAAATTGAAATTAATACGGTAGAAAACCCTAATTGTGCAAAGATAATTAACTGGAAAAAATACACTTGCACATGCTCACTCCTAGGGTTTACCCCACTCCGGTTGCCTTCGATAAACAATCATAAAGTATAGGGAATGTTAGTGGTCGTCCTCTAGTCCCAAAAGATCTAAAATGACCCATTCAGGTGTTGCCTCGGAAGAAGATCTTTAAGGCTTTAGGATGATTACTAAAATTTCCTAACATTGCTTTTGTGATCGTACTTGTCCCTTCGAACGTCCCTTAAAACTCCAACAACGGTGCTACCTATTCCTTAATAATAGGTGTTGTACCCCAAAATTTTCCCTCCCATATTCTTCAAGGTTTGTCAAGAATCATCTTCAAAATGGTTCACGATTGCTCAAAGGTTGCACAGTCCAAATGCCTCCTAAGCCAGTCAAAATTAGGGTTTTGGTTCTTTCAAGGAATTGAGGGTTTTAATGGCTCAATCAAGTCTCATAGGCCCATATATATCCTCAAGCACCTACATGCCAAGTCTCAAGACTCACAATTCCAAGTTGCACAGTCAAAAGTCCTATTTGATTCACAATCAACTGTAGGGGCAAAATGGTCATTTTACAGTCAAAAGTCATAAATTTTGGTCAACATCTTATTTTGAGCTCACAATCATAATTTGATCAAGTCTTGATCATGATTCCACAAGCATGGCTCAAAATTCATCAAGATGCCAAAAGTTACTATTTTTGGACAGTAGAAAAGTCAACTGTATCTTGACCAAGGTATAACTTTTTCATGGTTCATCAGAAAAATCCCATCCAATGCTCATTTTTAAGTGGATGAAGTTTACTACAACTCATCTTCACATTCCAAATCCAAGAAATGCTCTCATAAAAAGTTATCAATTTCTACATTATAGGTTAATTTCAAAAGTCAACAAAAATGCACTTTAAGTCAAAGACCATAACTTGAGATTGGTAAATCCAAATGACATGGGACCAAAGGCATTGGTTAGAGGACTTCAAGACCTTTCCAAAATGTCTAAGAACATGTTCATATGATCAAATTTGAGCAAGATATGCATTGGAGAAGTTGGGAAATTTTTGTGAATTTGCAAAAGTCAACTTTGCTCAAAACACTTTGTTTTTGCTAATGGGCCTCAAATTTATTCTTGAAACTTTATCCAAGGCCTATACACGACCCATCAAGCCTATTTGAATTTATTTTCTTATTTTTATTAATTAATTTGATTTTTAATTGATTTTAATTCATTTAATTAAATTTAAATTGTAGGAAATTCAAAGATATGGTTTTTCAATCCTTTTTTGAAGCAAGAATGACCTAATCAAGCTGGAAAATTCGTGTGCAAATCAAAGGGACAAGAATCTCCCAATTTAGCAACTTTCTTCAATCAAAAAGATTCAAAAATATTTGATTTTCAATCAAATATTGAATCATCATTCCATGGATCTTTTATGCAAGATTGTAACCTAATTCCCTTCTATTATATACAGAAGCCAACCATAATGCCATGGACGTGAATTTGCTGCAGAAAAGCCATAACCACATTCAAGAAAATTCAAGAAAATTGCAAAACTGTTTTCTATATTCCAGGGCCATTCAAAGCAATCGGTTGATTCCAACACCTTGCAGGGGTTCCCCGGAACGTGTAGCAATTAAATTCACACGCTAAAGCTCAAGGAATCCAAGGAAACAGTTTCACGGTTTGAACATCTTTTCCAGAATTGCAACTCATTATTCATGTGCATTTGACATATTTTATTGGTTGTTTTGTGTTAATAGGGACCATACGAAGCTTTTGGCATATGTTAATTGGATTAAAACGTCCTAAATCCAAAGATACCATGAACGAATTCTAGGGTTCTTGAGTTCTGGAATTGGGGCTTTATAAACCAAGTAAAATTAGGATTCATGAGGCATATGGTTGTAATCCTGAGAACCAGACGAATTTAACCCATCCATCGCGAAATATTTATGTTCATCATGCTGCTAATTGCTATTTTTGGTCATCATGTTTTGTGGGGGTTAAAAACCCCCGCTATCTAACGTTATATTTGCAGGAACGAAGGAAGAAGACAAGGACGTGTTCACATGTCATTGGCCAGTTTGAAAATAAACGCGCGTTTTTGTGTTTTCAGTGTATTGTTTATTCTTGATATATAATACTCTCTCTCTATCCACTTAACAGGCGCGCGCTCCAGTCCAGTTGGCAAGGGCATTAAGGCATTATCCTTTGGGACCTGGGTTTGAATCCCAGGTCCCCACAATCCTTGTTATTATTTTCTTATGCGTATTCAGGTGCAGCTTTCCAGGATACATCCTACCATGTGCTTCCAACATCCAAACGCCATGTGTCTTTAAGCCCAAATCTGAAGGCCAAGAGTGAGTGACCATCATACTCTTGGTCAACACATGCGTAGACAATCTCAAAGGTCAAAACAGGCTTGCAGCCTAATGGGCCAGGAATTGCCAAACTTACCTCCTAATGGGCCAGCACCCCCCTGGTTTATTATTCCTTCTTATTTTCTTTTCCTTTATTTTCTTTTATTAAATATTATTATTATTATTATTATTTAACTCACAAATTAATTTTTTTTCACAAAAAATTCAGAAACCTAAAATATTATTTACTTTTATTATTTATTAATTTCACTATTAATTATTTTTTGTAAATAAATTCTAAATATAATTAATTTAGTTAATTAGGTTAACTTTGACTTTTTTCACAATAAATAAAATCAATCTAGAATTAGGTTTTTTTCTTTTGACAATTTTAATCCTTTTTATTTTATTTTCATTAAAGACCTAAAAAACTAAAAAAATACTTCTTCTTTTTTTGTAATTATTTAATTAATTAGTAAATTAGGTTTAATATTAATTAATTGCAAAAAGGACCCAAATTCCATTCTTTTCTCAAAAAGGGTCAAAACCCTAAAGACTTTTCCCGATTCAATTTTTCTCGCGCATGTTTATTCTTGATTCCTATTTTGATCATATTTATGTATCTGCTCCGAGAATGTAATAGATAATTAGGACTTTTATCGCTTTCTTTTATTTTTCCGCATTTATCTTTTCAAGGGTTATGTTTTTGGCGATGTAAATACCCGACGCCTTGTAATAGCGTAGATTTACTTTCCGCAATTAACTTTCTGCAAATTATTAACTATTAACTATGCATGACAAGACTTCTCTGAAATTAAAATCAACTCGTAGCTCACCAATAACATGTACAAGATAATTTAACATGAATCCTGACACACTCGCACATGCCACTCCTAGGGTACGCCTCACTTGGTTGCCTCGACGTGGTCATTGAGTATAGGGTGTTTTAGAGGTCGCCCTCCTGTCTAAAGATCCAGTTGCCTCGAAACGGTTGCCTCGGATAAAAAGGATCTAGGACATTAGGGTTACCGCTAAGGCGTCCTATTATTGCTTTGGTGATCACATGTCCCTATAATCGAATTGACCCGAAAAACTCCAACGACGGTGCTACCTACTTCTCAATAGTGGGATAGTACTGTCTAAAGGACATTTACACAGCTTAATTTCTTTTGAGTAGGTAGAGGTTCTTAGATACTTGCTCTTTCAAAACAAAAATACTTTTCGCACCTACACTTTTCTGACAAAAGTTTTCAAACAACACTTCATACACTCTTGAGGACAGATACAAGAGTTAAATCGAAGTTTTCAAACAAACTTTTTTCAAAACCCACAAACACAAGAAAAGCAAAACATTTTGAAAACATAGTGAGCAAGTACCTAAGAGCCCGTGGATAACCACGGATAGAAAGGGTGCTAACACCTTCCCTTTCTATAATCTACCTCCCGAACCCGAGAAACATCTCGAAAAGGAATTTTGCTGTGCTTTTGTCCTTTCCTTGTTGGAGAAAATAAAAGACGGTGGCGACTCTTGCTTACCGCGACATTTCGCGAACCAGCATTTCAAAACAGTCAGTTCTATTTCCACCGATCACAGAACTGGCGACTCTGCTGGGGATTTCTTTATAAGTGAGGTGTACCTTAGGATTAGATCATTTTTATGTTTTCAATTGAATGCTTTGTTTGCTTTAATATTGTAGGCTTGCATCGGAGTTTCATAGATCCTAACCCGGATCTGGGGAATACCCTTTAGGTAGCAATAAGCTGTGAGGGACCTGTCCGGCGTAGACCGACACGGGTGAAGCAGTAGCTACGTTGGTGTGACACCTTGGTCTGTACCGATATCCCTTGTGTTGGAACGAGGAGAATATGGGTCTTCTGAGGAGTCATTAAGAACCAACCGACCTTAGAACCTTAAATTGACCCAACTTGGCCATAGAACAGTAGCAGTATGCTACACTCATTGAGGATAAACTCTCGCGATGGTTCCGGCCGCAAGAAAAGATTGCGAAGCTGGAGTTATGACCGATTGAGGGTAGTCAGTGATATTGAGATCCTCTAGAACCCGGTTACTATTTTTTAGGACAGGTTTGAGCCAACTAACTTCAAGAGGGTAGTACCTAAACTTCATGCTGGACTGAACTCTAAGGGCTGTCTTGTGTGACTTGTGTGCCTTACCATGTTTGCCTTTTGTGAATACTTGTGGTGTGCTTTATCATAACATCATACCATCATAACATTGCATGCATCCTGCATAAGGACTAACCCATTTCAAAGACAAGAGGGTTTCATCTTTGCTCTGTTTTGTAGGACATTATGATGCCCATGCGAAGGAATACTATCCGACTCAACTTTGTTCACCCACCTGATTTGCTTAAAGAATTGGTTGACAGAATTCCAAATACTACTTCCTTCATCAAGAGGCATGGTTCTCTTCTCGGTTTAGTCACTTCAAAGTGGGACCAACAACTGATGAGTGTCCTGACCCAGTTTTATGATCCCCTGTACCATTGCTTCACCTTTCAAGACTTCCAGCTGGTCCCTACCCTGTTAGAATTCTCTGATTTGCTTGGTATCCCTGTTTTGGAACAGACTCCATTCACTGGTTGGGAAAAGACTCTTAGGCTTGAGGAGATTGCTGCAGCCCTTCCCTTGACCAACAAAGACGTAATGGATAACTGGGAGACTAGAAGCGGAGTTAAAGGCTTTTTGGCTAAGTTTCTGATTGGTAAAGCTAACATTTTCTGGAATGACTTAGACTTCAGGGCGTACGAAGACATTCTGGCTCTTTTAATCTATGGTCTGGTATTGTTTCCAAATCCTGATACCTTTGTTAATGTCAATGCCATAAGGATCTTCATCTCTTGGGTGACATCCTGCAACAGCTCTATGCTCGTACTACCCGAAAACGGGGAAATTTGTGGTGTTGTGTCCTTTGTTAGTGAGGTGGTTTATTTCGCACCTCCCTAAGTTCGTGCTGAAGAACAAAGAAGGAAGGGGCTGGGCTCATAGGTTAATGTCTCTCACTGATAATCACGTCATTTGGACTCTCAGAGGTTTGGATGAGGTAGCTGTTATTGATCGTTGCGGAGAGTATCCTAATGTTCCATTGATCGGTACCCAGGGAGGAATCTCTTATAATCCATGTTTAGATCTCCGTCAGTTTGGAAGAGCCAGAAGAGCAGGGCCTCATGAGATGTTGATACCTCACATCAGTTTTGAGTTTCAGGTAGACAGTGACGAGCTGCGTCGTAGATTCATCCGGGCTTGGGATAGAATTCACAAAGCTGACCCACATGAGTTGGGACCGAAGACTTCTCTGCCTATGGAATCCTACTACAGATGAGTCCGCATCCGTGCTCAGAAGTTAGGTATGCCATACGAAGCCGTTAGACCTATTACTCTTGAAATTCTTGATAGAGACGGGGTTCCTCCAACTGTTCTTCATCCTCAGATACCCACTGATATTGATACACTAAAGAGGTCTTGGGCGCAACTACAGGAAGAACGGGATTCTTATCGGGAAAGGTTCAATGAACAAGAACAGAAAATCCAGAAGCTGACCAAGCAATTGGAGAATGAGCGGATCCTGAATGACTATATCCGTACTGAGAAGAAGAGGCCATGGGAGCACTGATAGGCTTTGGATGTTTCTCTTACAGCTTTTATTTCCTTTTCAGTATTTTCATTCTTGTAACACCTAAGGGCAATTTGTTGAACAATTTAAATTCCAAAGTTTGAATCTAATAAAGTTTGTTTCCTTTTTGTCTACAAAGTTGAATCCCGATTGTCTTTGAAAACATAAATCATACGCATCTCATTTCATCATATGCATAACAGGTACCCTTTGTCACAGGTCACTTATCTTCTTCGCTGTTTATTTCAGCAATCATCATGACTTCTGAACCTACTACTGAACAAGCTATCAAGGCCCTCCAGACCCAGAACGCCCAATTCCAGGAGTTGGTCATGAGCTTAGCCCAGGGTCAACAGGAGTTGAAGACTCTGATTCTAAGGAAGAAGACGAAGAGGACTGTCTTGTTCAACACTGGACGGAGGTTTGGAAACGGACTACAAAATGAGGTTGATCTGACTACTTCCTCTGTAGGGAAAGACAGTCCCCAAGAGAGAAGGGTTCCTAGTCCCGTGGTCTCCGACAACGAGACAGATTACAATGATGAACAGTACCCTCCTGCTGAGGACAGGTACAAACAGCTAGAGGACCGCTTAAGTGCTATGGAGATTCAACATGTGCCCGGGTTGGACTTTGGGGACCTAGGCTTATCTTCTGGGGTGGTGATTCCATATAAGTTCAAGGCGCCTGCCTTTGCAAAGTATGACGGAGCTTCCTGTCCTAAGCTGCATCTAAGATCATATGTAAGGAAGATCCAACCTTACACTGCTGACAAGAGTTTGTAGATCCATTTCTTCCAGGATAGTCTCTCAGGGACTCAACTCGAATGGTTCTAACAACTGGATGGAGCCAGTATTCGTAACTAGGAGGACTTGGCTACTGCGTTTTATAAGCAGTATCAATATAATTCCGACCTCGCTCCTACGCGTACCCAACTCCAGGGTATGTCACTTGGGACGGGTGAAGGATTTAAGGAGTATGCCCAAAAGTGGAGAGACCTGGCTGGAAGGGTGCAGCCACCTCTAACTGACCGTGAGCTCGTTGATATGTTCCTGGGGACCCTGTCTGGTCCGTTCTTCAACCATCTGATTGGATATTCTTCTGCTGGGTTTACAGATCTGATCTTGACTGGTGAGAGGATTGAAGCTGGTATCAAGTCAGGGAAGATACAGAAAGGTGCCTCCTCGAGTACTGAAAAGAAACCCTTCAAGAAAGAATCTAGTGTTGTTTATGGTTCAAGGAAATAGAATAAACCAGAACGCCGCCAAGCTGTCAACGTGGTGGTAATTTCAAAGCCTGCTGCTGCTCCTTAGTAATACAACCAGCCAAGGGGTGAGAGACCTCGAAGGCAGTACACTCGGCTCAGTATGACCCTGTCTCAGATATTGCCGCAACTACTGTCAACCAATCTGGTAACTATAAAAGAAGCTCTGAAGGTTGTAAACACAACATCTCCAAAGTACAATCCTAACGCCCGCTACGCTTATCACTTTGACAGCCCGGGGCATACTACGGATGATTGTTGGGCTTTGAGGAATAAGGTTCAGGACCTTATCGATGCTAAAGAGATAGAGTTCGAGGCGCCAGAAAGGCCCAATGTTGTGACTGCTCCCATGCCCAAGCATGGAGTGAATGCTGTGGAAGAAGACCTGTATGTAGCCTCTGTGGATGATATTATTACTCCGTTGTTGACCGTCAAAAGGAACTTGTTGCTAGCCGGTTTATTTCCGGGATGTAGTAAAGGTTGCCATCTATGTTTTGTTTCACCTGCTGGTTGTCCTTTGTTGAAGTCAGGCATCTAAAACCTGATGGATAACAAAGAGATCTTGTTCGAGAAAATTGTTGTTCCTGCTATCCCTACTGAAGAAGTGTCCATTGTTACTATTTTCAACAACCCTCCTAAGGCTCCCTCAAAGAAGCCTGTCAAAATCTTGTCTACTCAGAAGATTGCTCCTATCATCATCACTGTTCCGGGGCCCCTCCCCTATACATCCGAAAAAGTTGTCCCGTGACACTATGAGGCAGATGTTTATGTGCTTGGAATTAAACAAGAGTTTGATACTAGTACCGGTGTCAGCAACATCACCGGGCCTTCCAAAGTCACTCGTAGTGGTAGACTATTCTCACCAGATATTGCGCCACCAGTTATCCAGAGACCTCTTGTCATCACACCTGCAAGTGTGCCTGCTTCCCTTCCTGACCAAGTTCCTATTTCTACCCCTGCTGCCGAGTCATCTGACGCTCGGGGCAAAGGGATTGCTACTGATATGCCTGCCCAGACGGAGGCACCAAAGACAACCAGTGTTGAAGCTTCCAAGCAGGAGATGGAAGAGATTCTTAAGATTATCAAGAAGAGTGATCTTAATGTAGTTGAGCAGCTGGGGCACACCCCATCAAAGATTTCTATGCTATCACTATTGTTGTGTTCAGAAGCCCATGCCAAGGCTTTGATTACCTTCCTGAAGACGGCCCACGTGCCACAAGAGACGTCAGCTGATCAATTTACCGATTGTGTGGCCAACTTAACTGCTGATAATGGTTTGGGTTTCTCCGATGTTGATCTGACTGCTAAGGGGAAGAATCATAACGATTCCCTGCATGTCTCCATTGAATGTAGGGGCACTAATCTTGCCCATGTGCTGGTTGACACTGGTTCCTCGTTGAACGTATTACCCAAGAAAGCTCTAGACAGGCTGGATTGTTAGGGTTTAGAGCTCAAGCCAAGTAACATTGTTGTTCGGGCCTTTGACGGGTCCAAAAGGATGGTGCATGGTGAGGTTGACATTCCAATCAGAGTTGGTTCGCAGGTCTTTGATTCTACATTCTATGTGATGGACATCCGACCATCTTACTCTTGTTTGCTGGGTCGTCCTTGGATCCACAAGGCTGGAGCTGTGACCTCCACACTACATCAGAAGCTGAAGTACCCAGTCAAGGGGAAGATTGTGACAGTGCAGGGGGAGGAAGAATACATGGTCAGCCACCTCAACTCGTTCCGGTACATAGAGATGGATGGGGAGTTCATTGAGACCCACTTTCAGCACTTTGAAGAGGTTCCTCAGACACTGGCATCAGCAGAGACTGTGGCTGAAGAAGATTCTCCTTTGAAGATGGCTTCCTTAAAGGATGCCCGAGCTGTGATTGAGAAGGGTGAGTGTGCAAACTGGGGCCGACTTCCTGATTTCACTCCGAAGACTGACAAATTTGGTTTGGGTTTTACTGCAGAAGCTCAGAGGGTTGTTCGTCATCCAAGGATTGGAAGACCTCCTGTGTTCATCAGCAACTCGGGAGTAAATGCTATTGAAGACGACGTGGAAGAATCTGAATTCGACAGCTGGATCTACCCAACGACCAACGGTGGACCAAGCAACTGGACTGCGAAAGACTTCATACCTATTACTTTTTTCACTCAGTAATGAACTCCTTTGTTTTGAATTTGTAACAAACAATAATTTGAAACTTTATGGCCCGGTGTCTTACCCGAGGCACTGTGGCTTCATTTGTGAGGGCTTTTGTGTGTCATTTTCATATATCATTAATAAAAGCATTGGACGTTTTTTGCATTTCAAAGCTTGCGCTCCTTGTCTTGCTTTATTATATATTGCAAAACAACTATATTTACACACACTCACATATACAGGTTCCAATCCACTGTGGATCTCACTGGTAACGACTCTGCTACTGCCAGTTATGACTTCAAAAATCCGATCAACTTAGCCGAAGACGAAGGTGAAGATGATTGTGAGGTGCCTGGTGAGCTTGCAAGACTGTTACTCCAGGAAGAGAGGGCCATTCAGCCACATGAAGAGCCAGTGGAAACGGTAAATCTGGGTACTGAGACAGACAGAAAGGAAGTCAAGATTGGTGCCAATCTGGAGTCTAGTGTGAAACAACGGCTGATTCAGATGCTGCATGACTACGTGGAAATCTTTGCCTGGTCCTACAAAGATATTCCTGGGTTGGATACTGACATTGTGGTTCATCACTTGCCTACCAAGGAAGAATGCCCTCCGGTAAAACAGAAGGTCCGCCGTATGCGTCCAGAGATGTCCAAGAAAATCAAAGCTGAGGTTATGAAACAATTTTACGCCGGTTTTATAGCAGTGACTTCTTACCCTCAGTGGGTTGCCAATGTGGTTCCAGTTCCGAAGAAAGATGGTAAGGTCCGAATGTGTGTTGACTACATGGATTTGAACATGGCCAGCCCCAAGAATGATTTCCCTCTACCTCACATTGACGTTCTGGTTGATAACACTGCCCAGCATAAGGTATTCTCCTTCATGGATGGTTTCTCCGATTATAATCAGATCAAGATGGCTCCTGAAGACATGGAGAAGACCACTTTTGTTACTCAGTGGGGCACCTTCTGTTACAAAGTCATGCCTTTTGGGTTGAAAAATGCTAGGGCAACCTACCAACGTGCCATGGTTGCTTTGTTTCATGATATGATCCATCATGAGATCGAAGTATATGTCGATGATATGATTGCAAGGTCCCAAACTGAGGAGGAACACCTTGACCATCTACAGAAGCTGTTTGACCGTTTGAAGTTGTACAAGCTAAGGTTGAACCCAAACAAGTGCACCTTTGGGGTGAGATCTGGAAAATTGCTAGGCTTCTTCGTGAGCGATAAAGGTATTCAAGTGGACCCTGTCAAAGTGAAAGCCATACAAGAGATGCCAGTTCCCAAGACAGAGAAAGAAGTCAGAGGCTTTCTAGGACGGTTGAATTACATTGCCCGATTCATCTCACATCTAACTGCTACCTGTGAACCAATCTTCAAGCTACTGAAGAAAGATCAAGTAGTACGTTGGAACGATGAATGTCAGGCCGCTTTTGAAAGAATCAAAGAGTATATCCAAGAGCCACCCATTCTTATGCCACCGGTTGAAGGGAGACCTCTAATCTTATACTTGACGGTACTTGACAGCTCAATGGGGTGTGTGCTGGGGCAGCATGACGAGTCTGGCCGAAAAGAGCACGCTATTTATTACCTTAGCAAAAAGTTTACCGACTATAAGACTCGATACTCACTGCTCGAGAAAACTTGATGCGCTTTGGTATGGGCTGCTCGCCGGATGAGACAGTATATGTTGACTCACACTACTCTGTTGATTTCCAAAATGGATCCAATAAAGTACATCTTCGAAAAGCCTGCCTTGTCCGGAAGAATAGCAAGATGGCAAATGATCTTGACTGAATATGACATCCAGTACACAACTTAAAAAGCAATCAAGGGAAGTGTGTTGGCAGATCATTTGGCACACCAGGCAGTGGATGACTACCAGTCCATGAACTTTGAATTTCCAGACGAGAATATCATGGTAGTGATTGATTGTGAAGTACCTGGACCGGATGAAGGACCTGAGGAAGGATCCCGATGGTCTATGCACTTTGACGGAGCCTCAAATGCGTTGGGTAACGGCATTGGCGCTGTGATCATCTCTCCTAAAGGCACTCATACTCCACTTACCGCCCGTCTATGTTTCAACTGCACTAACAACATGGCAGAGTATGAAGCCTGCATCATGGGTCTTCGAGCTGCAATTGACCTAAGGATCAAGTTTCTGAGTGTCTTCGGAGATTCCGCTCTCGTGATCAGCCAGATCAAAGGCGAGTGGGATACGAAACACCCAAATCTTATTCCTTACAAGGAGTATGTATTGACGTTGATTCCACATTTCGAGGAGATAACTTTTGAACATTTCCCAAGAGAGGAGAATCAGTTGGCGGACGCGTTAGCTACGATGTCTTCTATGTTCAAAGTCAAATGGGACAACGAGGCTCCCCTGATCATTATTTGGAAATTGGATGAACCTGCACATTGTTGTGATCTTGAGACCGAAGAGGTGACATAAAAGCCTTGGTATCATGAAGTGAAGAGGTACCTTGAAGCTCAAGAATACCCCCGAGGGCGCATCTGTTAATGACAAGAAGTTTCTGAGAAGGTTCGCGGCAAAGTTCTTCCTCAGTAATGACATTCTCTACAAATGAAACCATGATTCAACCTTACTGCGTTGTGTGGATAAGACTGAAGCAGACAGGATCATGGCAGAGCTTCATGAAGGTACCTTCGGAACGCATTCCAGTGGACATACCATGGAAAAGAAAATCCTTCGGGCAGGATACTACTGGTCCACAATGGAAGCCGATTGTTATCAGCACTCTCGGACATGTCATAAATGCCAGATCTATACTGACAAGGTGCACATTCCTCCATTTCCTCTGAACGTCTTGACAACACCTTGGCCTTTTGCAATGTGGGGCATTGATATGATCGGCGAGATCAGACCTACGACATCCAACGGGCATCGCTTCATCCTGGTGGCGATTGATTACTTTACAAAGTGGGTTGAAGCAGCTTCCTATGTGTTGTACCCCAAAATTTGCCCTCCCATATTCTTCAAGATTTGCAAAGAGCATGCTTCAAAATCTCCTCAAGGGTTGCACAGTTCAAGGGCCTCCTAACAGTCGAAAAATAGGGTTTTGGTTCTGGAAAAGAAGTTGAAGTTTCCAAGGGTCCAAACAAGTCCCACATGCTTATAAACATGGTCAAGCATCCTCATGCCAAGTTTCAAGACTTACAGCACAAAATTGCACAGTCAAAAACCCTAATTGCTCAACAGTCAACTGCAGGGGCAAAATGGTCATTTGACAGTCAAAAGTTCAAATTTTTGGTCAACATCTTATTTTGAAGCCACAAACATCATTTGATCAATTCTTGATCATGATTTTCAAGGCATGGCTCAAAAAATCTCAAGATGCAAAAGTTTCCATATTTGGACAGTTGAAAAAGTCAACTGTAACTTGACCAGGGCATAACTTCCACATGGTTTATCAGAAAAATTCCATCCAAAGCTCATTTTGAAGATAATGACATTTTCTACAACTCCTATTCACACTTCAAGTCCAAGCAATTCTCTCACAAAAAGTTATCAATTTCAACATTATAGGTCATTTTCAAAAGTCAACAAAAAGGGACTTTAAGTCAAAGACCATAACTTGAGATTGGTAAATCAAAATGAAATGGGACCAAAGGCATTGGTTAGAGGACTTCAAGACCTTTCCAAAATGTCCAAGAACATGATCAAAGCATAAAAATTGAGCAAGATATGCCTTGTGGAAGTTGGGAAATTTTTGGGAATTTTGAAAAGTCAACTTTGCTTCAAATGCCTCAAAATTGCTAATGGGCCACATTTTCTTCCAAGAATCATTATCCAAAGGCTATGCACGACCATTTGGCCCAAAGGGGATTTATTTCATCATTTGTTATTATTTATTTGAATTTTTATCAACATTAATTCATTTAATTAAATAAAATATGAAAAAAATACTAAACAAATGTGTTTGAATCTTTTTATGCAGTATAATCACTCATTGGTTACTCAAGATCTCGTGCACATCAAAAAAGGGAAGATTTGGTGCAAATTGGCATGTTATTCATGGAAAAGATTTGAAAAAATATTCATTAAAATCAAATATTTGATTCATGATTACAAGGGTTTTTGGACTCAAATTTCTACCCTAATCCATTGGCATACATATACAGATCACAACCCTAGTGCACACAACCTCCAAGCTGCGCCTAAAACCATAGACAAACTTTGCACTTTTTCAAGAAAATTTCAAAACTGCTTTCCTAGTTTCGGCGTGTTTCAAAGCAAAACAACAATTCCATTGCACTCCTGATACATCCAGGAATCTTCCCCAATCGAAATCAGACCCCTGCACCTCAAGAAACGGTAGAACACAGTCACCCTGTACATGAATTTTTCCTTAATCGTATTCGAATCTACACGCCATATCAATGCATTTTCATTATTGTTTTATACTAATGTGTTGATTCTGAAGCTAATAGTATAATTTAATTGAAGAATGCTTGCATATATGGAGAGTTACCATGAACGATGCCTAGGGTTTCAGGAACCTTGAATTGGGGACTTTTGCATATGGTAAAATCAGACCATGAGACTTGTACCATTGAAATCGTGATGTTCCAAGGAATCTAAAACATCTATCGCGCCTTTTTTATATTTGTTTAATTCCTATTCGCTATTTTTTGTACTTCAGATTGTGGGGGTTTAAAACCCCCGCTATCTAGTTTGTTTTTTCAGGCCAAAACAAAGAACAAGTGGGGAAGATGATGCGTGGAAGGCTATGGTTGGCTGATTCAAAATCTTGGCGCACGTTTTTGTGTTTTATACCACTAGTGCCTATTTTTTAATATATTAATTACGCTTCATTATAATAACAAAGTGATCAAATGGAACAGTTGGTGGAGAGGCACGTTTGCAAGTATTAGGACCTGGGTTCGATCCCCAGGTCCCCATGTTTCCCTATGCTTTTTCTTACAACTTGTTCATGTACTCCCTCTCTTCAAAGGTCTACCATGCAGCTTCACCTCTGAGCCTGCCACATGCCCAAGCAATTCCAATCCAAGGGTCATCACCAGCTGTCTACCATAGGCGTCAGTCAAACATTCCACACGCCAGCCTGAAAAGTCAAAAAGGGCCTCCATCTAATGGGCCAAACCATTCTAACAACACCTCCAAAAGGGCCAACAAACCCCCCATGTTTGCATTTTTTCTCTTTTTATTTTTTCTCTTATTTATTTTAATTACATTATTTATTTTAATTCTTTAAATTAATTTTTCTTTAATATAAAAATAACAAAAAAAACAGAAAGACAAAAAAATATAAGTATATTTTATTTAAATGTTTTTATAAATAAATTCTATTAATTAATTTAGTTTTTAATTCTAGGTTCAATTTTAATGTTTTTTTAATATAATAAAAAATATAGAATTAGGGTTTTAAATACTTTTGTCTTTTTTCTTTTCTTTTATCATTATTAATAATTATTTATTTATTTTGTAAATAAATTGCCATGTAAATAATTAGGTTAAAATTAGGGTACAAACTTAAACATTTTCTTAATAAATTAAAAATAGTTTAGAATAAGGTTTTAATTCCATTAATTCTCATTAAACTCCATAAAATAAAAAAATTCCAAAAAAAAAAACTCTTTCTTCTATTTAACTTAATTAATTTATTAATCGTAATTTAATTTCCTTAAAAGGGTCCAACGCCCTCGCATTCGATCATAATTCTATTTCGCGCGCTTATTTTATTTCCCTTTTTATAAATTTCATGTAATTATCCCAAAGCCATGTAATAGACTAATTAGACATTTATCTTTCCGCATTATTTTTTATTCAAATCGGGTCTTGGATTAATTTGGCGATGTAGACCCGCGCCTTTGTAATAGCGTAGGACTTTTACCTTCCCGCATCTCTTAAACTGTTAATAATTTGCATGAAAGAATGAATGCCAAAATAAAAGCAACGCGTAGATCACCAATCCATGAACAAGATAAACATCAATGAAAACGACACACAAATCACACATCACCCCTAGGGTACGTCTCACTGTTGCCTTGCCCCTCGAAAGGTGATCGTCGAGTAGAGGATGTTTTAGTAAGTCCTCATGTCCATGAACATGGCATGAGGGTAGCTTCTAAGGTGTCTTCCTATTACTCCGGTGATCACCATGTCCCGAACCCTCGAATTGACCCGAACACCTCCAACGGTGGTGCTACCTACCTCTCAATGGTGGGATGACACTACTTTAAGGACATTTACACAGACAAATTCCTTAGGATAGGTAGACAACTCGTAGGTACTTGCTCTAATTTCAAAACAAATCAAAAAATACTTTTCACACCGACACTTTTCAAAAAGCTTTCGAAAACAACTTTTCAAACACTCTTGAGGACTGATACAAGAGTCGAACTGGAATTTTCCAAGAAACTTTTTCAAACCCACTCACAATTGAAAAGCAAACACTTTTGAAAACACAATGAGCAAGTATCTAAGAGCCCATGGATAACCATGGATAGAAAGGGTGCTAACACCTTCCCTTTCTATAAATCTACCTCCCGAACTGAGAGCAATCTCTATAAGGAATTTTTCTGTGCTTTTGTCCTTTCCATTTGGAGAAAATAAAAGACGGTGGCGACTCTTGCTTCCGCGACATTTCGTGAACCAGCGTTAAACAGTCAGTTCAAGATCCACCGATCACAGAACTGGCGACTCTGCTGGGGAATCTACTTAAAGTGAGGTGTACCTTAGGATAGTTCATAACTGTGTTTTCAATTGTATTGACTTGCTTGCTTTAAATTGTGGGTTGAATGGGAGTTACATAGATCCTAACTCGGATCTGGGGATACCCTGTTTAGGTAGCATAAGCTGTGAGGGACTTGTCCGGTGTAGACCGACACGGGTGAAGCAGTGGCTACATTGGTGTGGCACCTTGGTCTGTACCGATATCCCTTATGTTGCAACGAGGAGAATATGGGTCTTCTGAGGAGTCATTAAGCACCAACAGACCTTAGAACCTTAAATGACACAACTTGGACATTAGAACAGTAGCAGTATGCTACGCCCATTGAGGCTAAACTCTCGTGATGGTTCTGGCTGCAAGAAAAGATTGCGATGCTGGAGTTATGACCGATTGAGGGTAGTCAATGATATTGGGATCCTCTAAGAACCCGGTTACTTTTAATAGGACAGGTATGAACCAACAAACTGAAAGAGGGTAATACCTAGACCTCATGCTGGCCTAAACTTTAAGGGCTTGTCTTGTGTGACTTGTGTGTCTTACCATGTTTGCCTTTGTAACTATTTGTGGTGTGCTTTATCATAACATCATAACATCATGAGCATTGCATGCATCCTGTATAAGGACTGACCATTTCAAAGACAAGAGGGTTTCACCTTTGCTCTGTTTTGTAGGACATCATGATGCCTATGCGAAGGAATACTATCCGGTTCAACTTTGTTCACCCACCTGAGTTGCTTGAAGAGTTGGTTAGCAGAATTCAAAACACCACTTCCTTCATCCAGAGGCATGGTTCTCTTCTCAGTTTAGTCACTGCAAAGCGGGATCAACAGTTGATGAGCGTCCTGACCCAGTTCTATGACCCTCTGTACCAGTGCTTCACCTTTCAAGACTTCCAGCTGGTCCCTACCCTGGAAGAGTTCTCTGATTTTCTTGGTATCCCTATCTTGGATCAGACTCCCTTTACTGGTTGGGAAAAGACCCTCAGGCTTGAGGAGGTTGCTGCAGCTCTTCCTTTGACCCATCAAGATGTAATGGACAACTGGGTGACTAGAAGCGGGGTTAAGGGTTTCTTGGCCAAGTTTCTGATTGGTAAAGCTAACAATTTCTGGAATGACTTGGACTTTAGGGCATATGAAGACATCCTAGCTCTCTTAATCTATGGGCTAGTCTTGATTCCTAATCCTGACAACTTCATCAATGTCACTGCCATAAGGATCTTTATGTCTCAGAACCCAGTGCCCACTCTCTTGGGTGACATCCTGCAACAACTTTGTGCTCGTACTACCCGAAGACGAGGAACTCTATGGTGTTGTATCCCTTTGTTGGTGAGGTGGTTTATTTCGCACCTCCCTAAGTTCATGCTGAAGAACCAAGAAGGAAGAGGTTGGGCTCATAGGTTAATGTCTCTCACTGATAAAGACATCATTTGGACTTTCAGAGGTTTGGATGAGATAGCTGTTATTGATCGCTGCGGGGAATACCCTAATGTTCCTTTGATTGGTACTCAATGAGGGATCTCCTACAATCCATGTCTAGCGCTCCGTCTGTTTGGAAGAGCCAGAAGAGCAGGGCCTCATGAGATGTTGGTGCCTCACATCAGTTTTGAGTTTCAGGTGGATAGTGACGAGCTGCGTCGTAGGTTCATCAAGGCTTGGGACAAAGTTCATAAAGCTGACCCACAAGAGTTGGGGCCAAAGACTTCTCTACCTATGGAAGCCTACTACAAATGGGTTCGCATCCGTGCTCAGAAGTTAGGTATGCCATACGAAGCTGTCAGACCCATCATTCTTGAGTATCCTGACAAAGATGGAGTTCCTCCAACTGTCCTCCCTCCTCAGATACCTACTGATTATGAGACATTAAAGAGGTCTTGGTCGCAACTGCGAGAAGAACGAGATTCGTATCGGGAAAAGTTCAATGAGCAGGAATTGAAGATCCAGAAGCTGACAAAGCAGTTGGAGAATGAGCGAGCTCTGAATGATTACATCCGTACTGAGAAGAGGAGACCATGGGATCAATGAGGAGCTCTGGATGTTCTTTTAAAGTTTTATTTCCCTTTTCAGTATTTCCATTTTATGTAACGCCTAAGGGCAACTTGTTGAACAATTTAAGTTTCAAAGTTGAATCTAATGAAGTGTGTTCCTTTTTGTTTACAAAGCTGATTCCCGATTGTCTTTGAAAACATAAATCATACGCATTCCATTCATCATGTGCATAGCAGGTATTCTTCTTTTCAGGTTGCTTACTGTTCTTCGCTGTTTATTTCAGCATCATGAACCCTGACTCATCATCAACCGAGATGTTTATCAAGGCTCTTCAGGCGCAGAATGCGCAATTTCAGGAGCTGATCATGGGTTTGGCTCAAGGCCAAGAAGAGCTGAAGGCTTTACTCCTAAAGAAGGAGAAGAAGAAGAAGAAGAGAATTGTTCTTTTCAACTCAGGCCGAAGGTTTGGCAACACTCTGCAGAATGAAGAGGCCGGTTCTTCTATAGGCAAGAGCAGTCCCCAAGGGGGAAAAGGTCCTAGTCCAGTAGTCTCTGACAACGAGACTGACTTTAATGAGGAACAGTATCCTCCTGCTGAAGACAGATACAAGCAGTTGGAGGACAGACTGAATGCAATGGAGATCCAACAAGTGCCTGGGCTGGATTTCGGAGACTTGGGCTTATCTACTGGTGTGATTATTCCTCATAAGTTTAAGGCACCATCTTTCACCAAGTATGACGGGGCGTCTTGTCCCAAGCTACATCTCAGATCTTATGTGCGGAAGATTCAACCGTACTCAGTGGACAAGAACTTGTGGATCCACTTCTTCCAGGAGAGTCTTTCAGGGACTCATCTCGAATGGTTCTATCAGATGGATGGGACCAAGGTTCATAACTGGGAGGAGTTGGCTACTGCTTTTTACAAGCAGTATCAATATAATGCCGACCTTGCACCTACACGTACCCAACTCCAGGGTATGTCGCTAGGGTCAAGCGAAGGTTTTAAAGAGTATGCACAGAAGTGGAGCGATCTGGCTGGCAGGGTGCAGCCTCCGTTAACTGACCGTGAGCTGGTGGATATGTTCTTGGGGACCCTATCTGGGCCATTTTTCAACCATCTTATCGGTAACTCATCTGCAGGGTTTACTGATCTTATTTTGACTGGAGAGAGAATAGAGGCTGGAATGAAGTCTGGCAAAATTCAGAAGGGTACATCGTCAAGTTCTGAGAAGAAGCCCTTTAAGAAGGAGGCCAGTGCTGTATATGGGTCTAGAAGACAAGAGAAACCTGAGCGCCGCCAATCTGTCAACGGGTGATGATTGCCAAGCCTGCTGCCGCTCCTCGGCAAACCAATCCTCAAAGGGATGAAAGACCCAGAAGAGAGTTTACCCGGCTGAGTATGACCTTGTCGCAAATCTTGCCGCAGTTGCTATCCACCAATTTGGTGACTGTTAGAGAGGCCCCGAAGGTTGTGAATACGGCTTCTCCTAAGTATAATCCGAATGCCTGCTGTGCTTATCACTCCGATAGCCCGGGGCATTCTACTGATGACTGCTGGGCCTTAAGGAACAAGGTGCAAGACCTTATTGATGCCAAGGAGGTACAGTTTGAGGCACCTGAGAAGCCTAATATGGTGACTGCTCCTATGCCTAACCATGGAGTGAATGCTATCAGGGAGGACGATGAAGTGGATGAAGCTGAGTTCGACAGCTGGATTTATCCGACGGCCGACAATGAACCTAGCAATTGGATTGCAAAAGACAACCTGCCTGTTACTTTTGTTATGCAGTAATAAACTCCTTTGTTTTGTTATTTGTAATAAACAATGAATTAAAACTCTATGGCCCGGTGTCTTACCCGGGGCACCGTGGCTTCATTTGTGAGGGTATATTAATTGTCATCTCATATATCATGAATAAAGACCTTGGACGTTTTCTCGCATTTCAAATCTTATGCTCCTTTTCTTTCTTTCCTTTCTTTATATATTGCAAAACAACTATATTTACACACACTCACTCATACAGGTTTCAATCCACTCTGGATCTCACTGGTAACGACTCTGCTACTGCCAGTTATGACTTTGAAAATCCGATCAACTTAGCCGAAGACGAAGGTGAAGATGATTGCGAAGTGCCTGGCGAGCTTGCAAGACTGTTACTCCAGGAAGAGAGGGCAATTCAACCACATGAAGAGCCGGTGGAAACAATAAATCTGGGTACTGAGACCGACCGTAAGGAAGTCAAGATTGGTTCCAACCTAGAGCTCAGCGTGAAGCAACGGTTGACTCAGATGTTACATGAATACATGGAAATATTCGCCTGGTCCTACGAAGACATGCCCGGGTTGGATACCGACATTGTGGTCCATCATTTGCCTACCAAGGAAGACTGCCCTCCGGTTAAGCAAAAGGTCCGCCGTATGCGTCCAGAGATGTCTGAGAAGATCAAAGCCGAGGTTATGAAACAGTTTGATGTCGGGTTTCTTGCAGTAACTTCTTATCCTCAGTGGGTTGCTAACGTGGTGCCGGTACTGAAGAAAGATGGAAAGGTCAGAATGTGTGTCGACTACCGGGATCTGAACAGGGCCAGCCCCAAGGATGACTTCCCTCTACCTCACATTGATGTCGTGGTTGAGAATACTGCTCAGCATAAGGTGTTCTCTTTCATGGATGGTTTTTCAGGTTACAATCAGATCAAGATGGCACCTGAAGACATGGAAAAAACTACTTTTGTTACTCAGTGGGGCACCTTCTGCTACAAGGTCATGCCATTCGGGTTGAAGAACGCTGGGGCAACCTACCAACGTGCCATGGTTGCTTTATTTCATGACATGATCCATCATGAGATAGAAGTGTATGTTGACAACATGATCGCAAGGTCCCAGACTGAGGAAGAACACCTAGATCATCTTCAGAAACTGTTTGACCGTCTGAAGTTGTACAAGCTGAGGTTGAACCCGAACAAGTGCACCTTCGGGGTTAGGTCTGGAAAGTTGCTAGGCTTTGTTGTAAGTGATAAGGGTATTCAAGTGGACCCTGCCAAGGTTAAAGCTATTCAAGAGATGCCAGTTCCTAAGACAGAGAAAGAGGTCAGAGGTTTTTTAGGACGCCTGAATTACATTGCTCGATTCATCTCTCACCTAACTGCTACCTGTGAGCCAATCTTCAAGCTGCTGAAGAAAGATCAGGTAGTAAGTTGGAATGATGAATGTCAAGCCGCTTTTGACAGAATCAAAGAGTATCTCCAAGAACCACCCATTCTTATGCCACCGATGGAAGGGAGACCTCTGATACTATACCTGACAGTACTTGACAACTCAATGGGGTGTGTGTTGGGGCAGCATGACGAGTCTGGCCGAAAAGAGCATGCCATTTATTACCTTAGCAAAAAGTTTACCGACTGTGAGACCCGATACTCACTGCTTGAGAAAACTTGTTGCGCTTTGGTATGGGCTGCTCGCCGGCTGAGACAGTATATGCTGACTCACACTACCTTGTTGATCTCAAAGATGGATCCTATAAAGTACATATTTGAAAAGCCTGCTCTATCTGGGAGAATAGCAAGATGGCAAATGATCTTGACGGAATACGACATCCAGTACACGACCCAGAAAGCCATCAAAGGAAGTGTATTGGCAGACCACTTGGCACATCAGGCAGTAGACGACTACCAGTCAATGAACTTTGAGTTTCCCGACGAGAGTATCATGATAGTGACTGATTGTGAAGTACCTGGACCGGATGAAGGACCTGAGGAAGGATCCCGATGGTCTATGCACTTTGATGGAGCCTCCAACGCTTTGGGTAACGGTATCGGCGCTGTAATCATATCCCCTCAAGGCACTCATACTCCACTTACTGCCCGACTATGTTTCAACTGCACCAACAACATGGCAAAGTATGAGGCGTGCATCATGGGTCTCCAAACTGCGATCGACTTAAGGATCAAGTTTCTGAGTGTCTTCGGAGATTCTGCTCTCGTGATCAATCAGATCAAAGGAGAGTGGGATACAAAACATCCGAATCTTATTCCTTACAGAGAATGTGTATTGACCTTGATCCCCCACTTCACAGAGATAACCTTTGACCACTTTCCAAGAGAGGAGAATCAGCTGGCGGACGCGTTAGCTACAATGTCTTCTATGTTCAAGGTCAAATGGGACAATAAGGCTCCCCGGATCATCATCTGGAAATTGGACGAACCGGCATACTGTTGTGACCTTGAGACTGAATTGGTGACTGAGAAGCCTTGGTACCATGAGGTGAAGAGATATTTGGAAGCTCAGGAATACCCTGAAGGTGCATCTGTCAATGATAAGAAGTTTCTGAGAAGGTTCGCAGCGAAGTTCTTCCTTAGCAACGGCATCCTGTATAAGCGAAACCATGATTCGACCTTACTGCGTTGTGTGGACAAGACAGAAGCAGAAAGGATTATGGAAGAGCTACATGAAGGGACCTTCGGAACACATTCCAGTGGACACACTATGGCAAAGAAAATCCTTCGGGCAGGGTATTTCTGGTCCACAATGGAAGCTGACTGCTACCAACATTCTCGGACATGCCATAAATGCCAGATATATGCAGATAAGGTGCACGTTCCTCCAGTTCCTCTAAATGTTCTGACTGCGCCTTGGCCGTTTGCGATGTGGGGCATAGATATGATCGGTGAGATTAAACCTACAGCGTCCAATGGGCATCGCTTCATCCTGGTAGCGATTGATTACTTCACGAAGTGGGTTGAAGCAGCATCCTACGCTACGGTAACCAAGACTGTTGTGGCACGGTTCATTCGGCATAATCTGATCTGTCGATACGGGGTCCCTGAAAGAATCATTACAGACAACGGTACCAATCTCAATAACAAGATGATCACTAAGCTCTGCGAGCAGTTTAAGATACAGCACCACAACTCTTCTCCTTACAGACCGAAGATGAATGGGGCTGTAGAAGCAGCAAATAAGAACATTAAGAAAATTGTGCAGAAGATGACAGTGACTTATAAAGATTGGCACGAGATGTTACCGTTCGCTCTACATGGGTACCGTACCTCAGCAAGGACGTCAACCGGGGCAACTCCCTTCTCCTTGGTCTACGGTATGGAGGCAGTCTTACCGATCGAGGTGCAGATACCCTCTCTCCGGAAAATGAAGGATGCAGATCTGAGTGAAGATGATTGGATCCAGACACGACTTGATCAGCTAAACCTTATCGACGAAAAGAGACTTGCTGCTATTTGTCACGGTCAGACGTATCAGAAACGGATGATCAGGGCATTTAACAAAAAGGTCAGACCACAAGAATATCAAGTTGGGGATCTGGTAATCAAGCGAATCATCCTTCCTCAGAGTGATCCAAGGGGAAAATGGACCCCTACATACGAAGGGCCATTTGTGGTTAAACATGTGTTCTCAGGAGGAGCCATGATTCTAACCAACATGGATGGTGATGACCTTCCTCACCCCGCCAATGCAGACATAGTAAAAAGATACTACGCATGATAATGACCCGCTAGGTTGACATACCTAGGCAAAAATTAGGGCTTCCCGGCGAACCAAAAGGGTTCGGGCAAAATGAAGGGATGAAATGAAAAAATCTGTACACCCGGCAAGTCGAAAACCTGAAAAGGCGGCTTGGGCAAAAATGGGTATCCCGGTGGACTGAAAACCCGAAAGGGCGATCCAGGCAAAAGTTAGGGATAAAGCGTAATATTATGTCTCATTGGATCACCTTGCATCCAGAATCCGGTATCAACATCGAGTTCAGACGGCATCGATCAGTCAGCTTCATCTTCAACTAGGTCATCAAGTGATGAGACGCTCGAAGATATAAAGGCGATAGCAGAGTTGGAACCCAGTGGGATCATTCATTTCACACAGCTGTTTTATTTTCCTTGTACAAATTTGTATAAACTCTTTTGTTCAGCGGCGTTCTCTTACTAGGACGTCAGCCTCTTGTACATAAACGCCTATTTTACAGGCAAATTCAAAAATCAATACAAAAAAATCACTTTTCAGTTAAAATTGCCATTTGTTTTTCCTTTTCTATTTTTTTTTGCGAAGAACGTCCAAGGTTCAATTTGTGATATATGCATTGACAATAATTTGCTAACTCATGAATATTTGCATACGAAACAAAGGATTAATTACATGTAACATTAGAAACAGGGGCAATAAAGAGTTGTCTAAGCGATCTAGTTGCTCAGTCCACCAAGGTACCAAGGTAGGTTCGGCTGAAGAACATAACCAGCATATCTTACTTCCCCAGAGAGTGAGTCGGCAAGTCAATGCACTCTCCCCAAGCAAAGCTGTTATCGGTCTTAAGGAAGTTGGGTATCCTCTAGCAGATCTCAACATTCCCCAGCAATATACATGCATTCTTAACAAGCATCCCCGGCAGTCTTGGTCTAAAGATTGTTCCCCGGCGGTATATCAAACATTCAGTGGAGTTACTTCCAATAAAGTTCAAAACTTCCCCAGGAGAGTCCAATCCAGTTTCCCCAGGAAAGTTGGGATCCATCTCCCCAAGCAGTAAGCTTATCCCCAGTAGATTCTGGAAGCTTATCCCCGTAGAGCACGAACGCGACTCCCGGCTTTAGTCAAAGGTTATTTCCCTACCAGGATATAACTGGGTTATCCTCAGCCAAAAAGCCATGGAAAGATCGTCCTCGGCGAAGTCTTCTTATCCCCAGCGAAGTCTATTAACACTTCCAACAGAACAGTGGTATCCCCATCGAAGTTACCATCAACATTTCAGCAAAGTATCTATCTCCCCACAGAGTATTGTTCCCCAGCAAGATCTCTAGAGTACTTTTATCCCCGCCGAGTAGTCCATTCGCCAAGTTTATTCCCCAACGGAGTTATCTTCTCCTACCAGTATTCTTGCAACTATCACCCCCAGCGGAAGCAAAGATCTATTCTTCAACATCAGCCCAGGAGTGACTTCCCGGCACCCATCAAGGATTTATCTTCCTAAGACGAAAAGATACATGCATAAACATCACATTTTCATACATTACAGCATGCATATACGCATCATATCTTATAAATCTCATTTCTGTTGAGAACATCATCGCTTGATTCATATCATGCCTTGCATATGACTGACCTTTACCTTTCAGGAAAGATCCAGTTAAGTTCTCAGCTATATTTCAAGACCTTGCCCGGTTCAGTTAAATCGACCCTAAGATTTTCCTGATTCTTATCCAGTCAAAGGCCTTCTCTGGTTCAGTCAGATCGACCCTAAGATCTCCCTGTTTCTTATCCAGTTGAAGATTTCAAGACCTTGTCCGGTTCAGTTAAATCGACCCTAAGATTTTCCTGTTTCTTATCCAGTCAAAGGCCTTCTCTGGTTCAGTCAGATCGACCCTAAGATCTCTCTGTTTCTTATCCAGTTGAAGATTTCAAGACCTTGTCCGGTTCAGTTAAATCGATCCTAAGATTTTCCTGATTCTTATCCAGTCAAAGGCCTTCTCCGGTTCAGTCAGATCGACCCTAAGATCTCCCTGATTCTTATCCCGGTAGAAGACATCCAAGATTCTCTCAGCGTTACTATTGAGGTTGAAGTCGCCCAAGATTCTCTCAGCGTTACTGTTGAGGTTGAAGTCGCCCAAGATTCTCTCAGCGTTACTGTTGAGGTTGAAGTCGCCTAAGATTCTCTCAGCGTTACTGTTGAGGTTGAAGTCGCCTATGATTCTCTCAGCATTACTGTTGAGGTTGAAGTCGCCCAAGATTCTCTCAGCGTCCCTGTTGAGGTAGTAATCGTCCAAGGTTCTCTCAGCGTTCCTGTTGAAGTAGTAATCGTCCAAGGTTCTCTCACCATCCCGTTGAGGTAGTAACCACCCCTGGTTCATTCATAACCTTTTGAAGCTCCAGACCCAATTCCTGTAGCCAGACAGAATGCATCTACACAAAGAGTTTGAAGACCAGCTCCCGTAACAGGCCAGGTAATCATTTTCTTTTTCAGGTACGCAAGCTCTCGCTAAGGAATCTCTTACGCGATCGACACCCAGATGGCATCTATGAGCCCATCCACCTTCCATCATCTCTTAGCATGGCATCTATAAGCCCATCATCCTATCCATCAATCTCCAAATGGCATCTATAAGCCCATTCCCACCATCACGCTGCTAACATGTGAGCGCAAATTTCTGGGCACTCTAGTGTTCAATCATCTTCCACCTTCGGATTACGAAAGGCACGTCATCCAATCTACATCCTCAGGTCTAAGAAGATTGAACAGGGGCAACTGTTGTACCCCAAAATTTTCCCTCCCATATTCTTCAAGATTTGCAAAGAGCATGCTTCAAAATCTCCTCAAGGGTTGCACAGTTCAAGGGCCTCCTAACAGTCGAAAACTAGGGTTTTGGTTCTGGCAAAGAAGTTGAAGTTTCCAAGGGTCCAAACAAGTCCCACATGCCTATAAACATGGTCAAGCATCCTCATGCCAAGTTTCAAGACTTACAGCACAAAATTGCACAGTCAAAAACCCTAATTGCTCAACAGTCAACTGCAGGGGCAAAATGGTCATTTGACAGTCAAAAGTTCAAATTTTTGGTCAACATCTTATTTTGAAGCCACAAACATCATTTGATCAATTCTTGATCATGATTTTCAAGGCATGGCTCAAAAAATCTCAAGATGCAAAAGTTTCCATATTTGGACAGTTGAAAAAGTCAACTGTAACTTGACCAGGGCATAACTTCCACATGGTTTATCATAAAAATTCCATCCAAAGCTCATTTTGAAGAGAACGAAATTTCCTACAACTCCTCTTCACACTTCAAGTCCAAGAAATGCTCTCACAAAAAGTTATCAATTTCAACATTATAGGTCATTTTCAAAAGTCAACAAAAAGGGACTTTAAGTCAAAGACCATAACTTGAGATTGGTAAATCAAAATGACATGGGACAAAAGGCATTCGTTATAGGACTTCAAGACCTTTCCAAAATGTCCAAGAACATGATCAAAGCTTAAAAATTGAGCAAGATATGCCTTGTGGAAGTTGGGAAATTTTTGGGAATTTTGAAAAGTCAACTTTGCTTCAAATGCCTCAAAATTGCTAATGGGCCACATTTTCTTCCAAGAATCATTATCCAAAGGCTATGCACGACCATTTGGCCCAAAGGGGATTTATTTCATCATTTGTTATTATTTATTTGAATTTTTATCAACATTAATTCATTTAATTAAATAAAATATGAAAAAAATACTAAACAAATGTGTTTGAATCTTTTTATGCAGTATAATCACTCATTGGTTACTCAAGATCTCGTGCACATCAAAAAAGGGAAGATTTGGTGCAAATTGGCATGTTATTCATGGAAAAGATTTGAAAAGATATTCATTAAAATCAAATATTTGATTCATGATTACAAGGGTTTTTGGACTCAAATTTCTACCCTAATCCATTGGCATACATATATAGATCACAACCCTAGTGCACACAACCTCCAAGCTGCGCCTAAAACCATAGACAAACTTTACACTTTTTCAAGAAAATTTCAAAACTGCTTTCCTAGTTTCAGCGTGTTTCAAAGCAAAACAACAATTCCATTGCACTCCTGATACATCCAGGAATCTTCCCCAATCGAAATCAGACCCCTGCACCTCAAGAAACGGTAGAACACAGTCACCCTGTACATGAATTTTTCCTTAATCGTATTCGAATCTACACGCCATATCAATGCATTTTCATTATTGTTTTATACTAATGTGTTGATTCTGAAGCTAATAGTATAATTTAATTGAAGAATGCTTGCATATATGGAGAGTTACCATGAACGATGCCTAGGGTTTCAGGAACCTTGAATTGGGGACTTTTGCATATGGTAAAATCAGACCGTGAGACTTGTACCATTGAAATCGTGACGTTCCAAGGAATCTAAAACATCTATCGCGCCTTTTTTATATTTGTTTAATTCCTATTCGCTATTTTTTTGTACTTCAGATTGTGGGGGTTTAAAACCCCCGCTATCTAGTTTGTTTTTTCAGGCCAAAACAAAGAACAAGTGGGGAAGATGATGCGTGGAAGGCTATGGTTGGCTGATTCAAAAGCTTGGCGCGCGTTTTTGTGTTTTATACCACTAGTGCCTATTTTTTAATATATTAATTACGCTTCATTATAATAACAAAGTGATCAAATGGCACAGTTGGTGGAGAGGCACGTTTGCAAGTATTAGGACCTGGGTTCGATCCCCAGGTTTCCATGTTTCCCTATGCTTTTTCTTACAACTTGTTCAGGTACTCCCTCTCTTCAAAGGTCTACCATGCAGCTTCACCTCTGAGCCTGCCACATGCCCAAGCAATTCCAATCCAAGGGTCATCACCAGCTGTCTACCATAGGCGTCAGTCAAACATTCCACACGCCAGCCTGAAAAGTCAAAAAGGGCCTCCATCTAATGGGCCAAACCATTCTAACAACACCTCCAAAAGGGCCAACAAACCCCCCATGTTTGCATTTTTTCTCTTATTTATTTTAATTACATTATTTATTTTAATTCTTTAAATTAATTTTTCTTTAATATAAAAATAACAAAAATAACAGAAAGACAAAAAAATATAAGTATATTTTATTTAAATGTTTTTATAAATAAATTCTATTAATTAATTTAGTTTTTAATTCTAGGTTCAATTTTAATGTTTTTTTAATATAATAAAAAATGTAGAATTAGGGTTTTAAATACTTTTGTCTTTTTTCTTTTCTTTTATCATTATTAATAATTATTTATTTATTTTGTAAATAAATTGCCATGTAAATAATTAGGTTAAAATTAGGGTACAAACTTAAACATTTTCTTAATAAATTAAAAATAGTTTAGAATAAGGTTTTAATTCCATTAATTCTCATTAAACTCCATAAAATACAAAAATTCCAAAAAAAAAACTCTTTCTTCTATTTAACTTAATTAATTTATTAATCGTAATTTAATTTCCTTAAAAGGGTCCAACGCCCTCGCATTCGATCATAATTCTATTTCGCGCGCTTATTTTATTTCCCTTTTTATAAATTTCATGTAATTATCCCAAAGCCATGTAATAGACTAATTAGACATTTATCTTTCCGCATTATTTTTTATTCAAATCGGGTCTTGGATTAATTTGGCGATGTAGACCCGCGCCTTTGTAATAGCGTAGGACTTTTACCTTCCCGCATCTCTTAAACTGTTAATAATTTGCATGAAAGAATGAATGCCAAAATAAAAGCAACGCGTAGATCACCAATCCATGAACAAGATAAACATCAATGAAAACGACACACAAATCACACATCACCCCTAGGGTACGTCTCACTGTTGCCTTTCCCCTCGAAAGGTGATCGTCGAGTAGAGGATGTTTTAGTAAGTCCTCATGTCCATGAACATGGCATGAGGGTAGCTTCTAAGGTGTCTTCCTATTACTCCGGTGATCACCATGTCCTGAACCCTCGAATTGACCCGAACACCTCCAACGGTGGTGCTACCTACCTCCCAATTGTGGGATGACACTACTTTAAGGACATTTACACAGACGAATTCCTTAGGGTAGGTAGACAACTCATAGGTACTTGCTCTAATTTCAAAACAAATCAAAAAATACTTTTCACACCGACAATTTTCAAAAAGCTTTCGAAAACAACTTTTCAAACATTCTTGAGGACTGATACAAGAGTCAAACTGAAATTTTCCAAGAAACTTTTTCAAACCCACTCACAATTGAAAAGCAAACACTTTTGAAAACACAATGAGCAAGTATCTAAGAGCCCATGGATAACCATGGATAGAAAGGGTGCTAACACCATCCCTTTCTATAAATCTACCTCCCGAACCGAGAGAAATCTCTATAAGGATCTTTTCTGTGCTTTTGTCCTTTCCATTTGGAGAAAATAAAAGACGGTGGCGACTCTTGCTTCCGCGACATTTCACGAACCAGCGTTAAACAGTCAGTTCCAGATCCACCGATCACACTATGCTACCGTAACCAAGAACGTCGTGGCACGGTTCATTCGGCATAACCTGATCTGTCGATACGGTGTACCTGAGAGGATCATTACAGACAATGGTACCAATCTTAACAACAAGATGATCACTGATCTCTGCGAGCAATTCAAGATACAGCATCACAACTCTTCTCCTTACCGGCCGAAGATGAATGGGGTTGTAGAAGCGGCAAACAAGAACATTAAGAAGATTGTGCAGAAGATGACAGTGACCTACGAAGATTGGCACGAGATGTTACCGTTCACTCTTCATGGGTACCGTACCTCAGCACGGACATCAACAGGGGCAACACCCTTTTCCTTGGTCTACGGCATTGAGGCAGTCTTTCCTATTGAAGTCCAAATACCCTCTCTCCGGATAATGAAGGATGCAGATTTGAGCGAAGATGACTGGATCCAGACTCGGCTTGATCAACTAAACCTAATCGACGAAAAGAGACTCACTGTTATTTGTCATGGTCAAACGTACCAAAAACGGATGATCAAGGCATTTAACAAGAAAGTCAAACGACAAGAGTGTCAAGTTGGGGACCTGGTAATCAAGCGCATCATTCTACCTCAAGGTGATCCCAGGGGAAAATGGACCCCCACATACGAAGGGACATTTGTGGTTAAGAATATCTTCTCAGGAGGAGCTATGATTCTAACCACCATGGATGGTGACGACCTTCCTCACCTCGCCAATGCAGACATAGTAAAAAGATATTCCGCATGATTAAAAGACCCGCTAGGTTGACACACCTAGGCAAAAATAAGGGCTTCCCGGTGAACCAAAAGGGTTCAGGCAAAAATAAGGGATGAAATGAAAAAAATCTGTACACCCGGCAAGTCGAAAACCTGAAAAGGCGGCTTGGGAAAAAAAAGGGTATCCCGGTGGACTGAAAACCCGAAAGGGCGGTCCAGGAAAAAGTTAGGGATAAGCGTAATACTATGTCTCATTGGATCACCCTGCATCCAGACTTCGGTATCGACTATCAGGCTCAGACGGCACCAACCAGTCAGATTCATCTTCAACTAAGCAGCAAAGTGATGAGACGCTTGAAGACATAAAGGCGATAGCAGAGTTGGAACCCAGTGGGATTTTTCACATAGCTGTTTTGTTTTCTTTTCACAAAATTGTATAAACTCTATGTTGTTCGGCGGTGTTCTCTTACTAGGACGTCAGCCTCTTGTACAAAACGCCTATTTTACAGGCAGATTTCAAAATCAATACAAGCTCATCTTTTCCAGACAAATTGCCAATTATTTTTCCTTTATCTGTTTTGTTTTGCAAAGAACGTCCAATGTTCATTTTTGATATATGCATTTGACATTAATTGCTGATCATAAATATTTGCATGCGAAACAAAGGACTAATTACAGGTGGTATTAGAAACAAGGGTAATAAGAATTGTCTAAGTGGTATAGTTGCTCTGTCCACCAAGGTACCAAGGTATGTTCAGCTGAAGAATATGACCAGGATACCTTCACTCCCTGCAGAGTAAGACAAAAATCATCCATACTCTCCCCAAGCAGAGTTGGTCTCCCATTAGCCCTAAAAAGGCACAGTATCCCTAGCAAGTCAGCAACACTCTCCCCAAGCAGAGTTAGGCTACTGTCAGCCCTAAGGAAGTTGGGTATCCCCAGAAAATCTCGATATTCTCCAGCAGAGTATACAGATGTTCCTCAGCAAGCATTCCCGGCAGTCTTAGTATTCCTCAACGGAAATATAAGATTGTTCCCCGGCTGAATACCAGACACCCCAGTGGAGCCATTTCCCAGTGCAGTCAAAAAAGTTTCCCCAGGAGAGTTGAATCATCCTCCCAAGTAGATTCTGGAAGCTTATCCCCAGTAGATTCTGGAAGCTTATCCCCAGTAGATTCTGGAAGCTTATCCCCTGCAGAGTACAAATGCATCTTCCTAGCCATATTCAAAGGTTGTCCCCACCAGAGTCTAACTGGGTTATCCTCAACAAATTGCAACGGAAAGATCGTCCTCAGCGAAGTTCTTCCTATCCCCTAACGGAGTTCATCAAATCCCTCAACAGAGCTTATCAACGGATTCCCCAGCGGAGTTATCGTTAAATTCTCAGCGAAGCATCTCTCCCCACATAGTAATTCCCCGCAGAGTAATCTCTTCAACAAGTTCATTCCCCAACGGAGTCATCTTCTCCTACCGGTTTATTCTTGCAATCATCTTCGTTCATCATCCCCAACGGAAACGAAGGACTCTACTCTTCAACATCAGCCCAGGATTCAACAAACTCCCGGCATTCGTCAAGGATTTATTTTCCCATACGAAAATACATTCATAAACATTTCACATTTCATATCTCCTGCTTATATACATGACAAAGTGCATACGACACGATCTCATTTATTTTTGAGAACATCATGACATCATGCATTTCATACATCATGACATTGCATACGACTAATATTTGCCTTTTCAGGAAAAAGTCAATCAAAAGATGATTACCATCAACCTTTTGAAGTTCTAGATTTGATACCTGTATCTATCCAGGGCATATCTGTGAGCGATTGATTGTAGGTCTACACCTGTATCTAGCCAGGAAAGTATCTGCATGAAGAGATTGAAGATCAATACCTGTATCTAGCCAGGAAGCCATCTTTCTTTCTCAGGTCAGAGGTCTACACCTGTATCCAGCCAGGAAAGCTATCTCAACCAACCTTTTGAAGTTCCAGATTCGATACCTGTATCTAGCCAGGGCATATCTGTGAGCGATTGATTGTAGGTCTACACCTGTATCTAGCCAGGAAAGTATCTGCATGAAGAGTTTGAAGATCAACACCTGTAACAGGCCAGGAAGCTATCTTTCATTCTCAGGTCAGAGGTCTACACCTGTATCCAGCCAGGAAAGCTATCTCGACCAACCTTTTGAAGTTCCAGATTCGATACCTGTATCTAGCCAGGGCATATCTGTGAGCGATTGATTGTAGATCTATACCTGTATCTAGCCAGGAAAGTTATCTACATGAAGAGTTTGAAGATCAACACATGTAACAAGCCAGGAAATTATCTTTCTTTCTCAGGTACGCAAGTTCTCGCTGAGGAATCTCTTACGCGATCGACACCCCTGGATGGCATCTTTAAGCCCATCTCCACAACTATCCATTACATTTCCAAATGGCATCTATAAGCCCATTCCCGACAAGATTCTGTCACATCTCCAGATGGCATCTATATGCCCATCCTCCTATCCATCATCTCTCCAAATGGCATCTGTAAGCCCATTCCCGACATCACATTGCTGATACCACACTATGCGAGTGCAAATTTCTGGGCACTCTAGTGTTCAATCATCTTCCACCTTCGGATCACGAAAGGCACGCAAGCCAATCTACATCCTCAGGTTTAAGAAAATTGAACAGGGGCAACTGTTGTACCCCAAAATTTTCCCTCCCATATTCTTCAAGGTTTGTCAAGAATCATCTTCAAAATGGTTCAAGATTGCTCAAAGGTTGCACAGTCCAAATGCCTCCTAAGCCAGTCAAAATTAGGGTTTTGGTTATTTCAAGGAATTGAGGGTTTTAATGGCTCAATCAAGTCTCATAGGCCCATATACATCCTCAAGCACCTACATGCCAAGTCTCAAGACTCACAATGCCAAGTTGCACAATCAAAAGTCCTATTTGATTCACAGTCAACTGCAGGGGCAAAATGGTCCTTTTACAGTCAAAAGTCAGAAATTTTGGTCAACATCTTATTTTGAGGTCACAATCATCATTTGATCAAGTCTTGATCATGATTCCACAAGCATGGCTCAAAATTCATCAAGATGCCAAAAGTTACTATTTTTGGACAGTAGAAAAGTCAACTGTATCTTGACCAAGGCATAACTTTTTCATGGTTCATCAGAAAAATCCCATCCAATGCTCATTTTGAAGGGGATGACATTTCCTACAACTCATCTTCACATTCCAAGTCCAAGAAATTCTCTCATAAAAAGTTATCAATTTCTACATTATAGGTCAATTTCAAAAGTCAACAAAAATGCACTTTAAGTCAAAGACCATAACTTGATATTGGTAAATCCAAATGACATAGGACCAAAGGCATTGGTTAGAGGACTTCAAGACCTTTCCAAAATGTCCAAGAACATGTTCATATGATCAAATTTGAGCAAGATATGCATTGGAGAAGTTGGGAAATTTTTGTGAATTTGCAAAAGTCAACTTTGCTCAAAACACTTTGTTTTTGCTAATGGGCCTCAAATTTCTTCTTGAAACTTTATCCAAAGCCTATGCACGACCCATCAAGCCTATTTGAATTTATTTTCTTATTTTTATTAATTAATTGGATTTTTAATTGATTTTAATTCATTTAATTAATTTAAATTGTAGGAAATTCAAAGATATGGTTTTTCAATCTTTTTTTGAAGCAAGAATGACATAATCAAGCTGGAAAATTCATGTGCAAATCAAAGGGACAAGAATCTCCCAATTTAGCAACTTTCTTCAATCAAAAAGATTCAAAAATATTTGATTTTCAATCAAATATTGAATCATCATTCCATGGATCTTTTGTGCAAGATTGTAACCTAATTCCCTTCTATTATATATACAGAAGCCAACCCTAATGCCATGGACGTGAATTTGCTGCAGAAAATCCATAACCACATTCAAGAAAATTCAAGAAAATTGCAAAACTGTTTTCTATATTCCAGGGCCATTCAGAGCAATTGGTTGATTCCAACACCTTGCAGGGGTTCCCCGGAACGTGTAGCAATTAAATTCACACGCTAAAGCTCAAGGAATCCAAGGAAACAGTTTCACGGTTTGAACATCTTTTCCAGAATTGCAACTCATTATTCATGTGCATTTGACATATTTTATTGGTTGTTTTGTGTTAATAGGGACCATACGAAGCTTTTGGCATAGGTTAATTGGATTAAAACGTCCTAAATCCAAAGATACCATGAACGAATTCTAGGGTTCTTGAGTTCTGGAATTGGGGCTTCGTAAACCAAGTAAAATTAGGATTCATGAGGCATATGGTTGTAATCCTGAGAACCAGACGAATTTAACCCATCCATCGCGAAATATTTATGTTCATCATGCTGCTAATTGCTATTTTTGGTCATCATGTTTTGTGGGGGTTAAAAACCCCCACTATCTAACGTTATATTTGCAGGAACGAAGGAAGAAGATGAGGCGTGTTCACGTATCATTGGCCTGTTTGAAAATAAACGCGCGTTTTTGTGTTTTCATTGTATTGTTTATTCTTGATATATAATACTCTCTCTATCCACTTAACAGGCGCGCGCTCCAGTCCAGTTGGCAAGGGCATTAAGGCATTATCCTTTGGGACCTGGGTTCGAATCCCAGGTCCCCACAACCCTTGTTATTATTTTCTTATGCGTATTCAGGTGCAGCTTTCCAGGATACATCCTACCATGCGCATCCAACATCCAAACGCCATGTGTCTTTAAGCCCAAATCTGAAGGCCAAGAGTGAGTGACCATCATACTCTTGGTCAACACATGCGTAGACAATCTCAAAGGTCAAAACAGGCTTGCAGCTTAATGGGCCAGGAATTGCCAAACTTACCTCCTAATGGGCCAGCACCCCTGGTTTATTATTCCTTCTTATTTTCTTTTCCTTTATTTTCTTTTATTAATTATTATTATTATTATTTAACTCACAAATTAATTTTTTTTCACAATAAATTCAGAAACCTAAAATATTATTTATTTTTATTATTTATTAATTTCACTATTAATTATTTTTTGTAAATAAATTCTAAATATAATTAATTTAGTTAATTAGGTTAACTTTGACTTTTTTCACAATAAATAAAATCAATCTAGAATTAGGTTTTTTTCTTTTGACAATTTTAATCCTTTTTATTTTATTTTCATTAAAGACCTAAAAAACTAAAAAAAAATACTTTTTTTTTAATTATTTAATTAATTAGTAAATTAGGTTTAATATTAATTAATTGCAAAAAGGACCCAAATTCCATTCTTTTCTCAAAAAGGGTCAAAACCCTAAAGACTTTTCCCGATTCAATTTTTCTCGCGCATGTTTATTCTTGATTCCTATTTTGATCATATTTATGTATCTTCTCCAAGAATGTAATAGATAATTAGGACTTTTATCGCTTTATTTTATTTTTCCGCATTTATCTTTTCAAGGGTTATGTTTTTGGCGATGTAAATACCCGACGCCTTGTAATAGCGTAGATTTACTTTCCGCAATTTACTTTCCGCAAATTATTAACTATTAGCTATGCATAACAAGACTTCTCTGAAATTAAAATCAACTCGTAGCTCACCAATAACATGTACAAGATAATTTAACATGAATCCTGACACACTCGCACATGCCACTCCTAGGGTACGCCTCACTTGGTTGCCTCGACGTGGTCATTGAGTATAGGGTGTTTTAGAGGTCGCCCTCCTGTCTAAAGATCCAGTTGCCTCGAAACAGTTGCCTCAGATAAAAAGGATCTAGGACATTAGGGTTACCGCTAAGGCGTCCTACTATTGCTTTGGTGATCACATGTCCCTATAATCGAATTGACCCGAAAAACTCCAACGACGGTGCTACCTACTTCTCAATAGTGGGATAGTACTGTCTAAAGGACATTTACACAACTTAATTTCTTTTGAGTAGGTAGAGGTTCTTAGATACTTGCTCTTTCAAAACAAAAATACTTTTCGCACCTACACTTTTCTGACAAAAGTTTTCAAACAACACTTCATACACTCTTGAGGACAGATACAAGAGTTAAATCGAAGTTTTCAAACAAACTTTTTTCAAAACCCACAAACACAAGAAAAGCAAAACATTTTGAAAACATAGTGAGCAAGTACCTAAGAGCCCGTGGATAACCACTGATAGAAAGGGTGCTAACACCTTCCCTTTCTATAATCTACCTCCCGAACCCGAGAAACATCTCGAAAAGGAATTTTGCTGTACTTTTGTCCTTTCCTTGTTGGAGAAAATAAAAGACGGTGGCGACTCTTGCTTACCGCGACATTTCGCGAACCAGCATTTCAAAACAGTCAGTTCTATTTCCACCAATCACAATAGGATAACACTCTCTAAAGGAAACCGAACAGACCTTTTTCAAGTAGGTAGAATAGTTCCTAGGTACTTGCTCAAACAAAACTTTTCACACAAACACTTTTCAAAACAGTTTTCGAAACAACTTCGTCACACTCTTGAGGACCGATACAAGGGTTATCATAAAGTAAAACTTTTTTAAAACAAGAACACACAAGCAATTTTAAAAATGAGCAAAGTACCTAAGAGCCCGTGGAAAACCAGGGATAGAAAGGGTGATAACACATTTCATTTCTATAATCTACCCCTCGTACTCAGAAACATATCGAAAAAGGTTTTTCTGTTCTTTTTCCTTTTCCTTAGTCAGGTTGAAATAAAAGTCAGTGGCGACTCTTGCTTACCGCGACATTTGTGAATACAAAACATAAACCAATATTAATAGTCAGTTCTGCCACCGTATCACACTGCCCCATGAATCTAGGGGCGTCCGAGTAAACAAAAATAAGCCGGTCGGATATCTATCACATAAAAAGTAGAATAGAAAACATCTGAACCCATTTTAATTAGGAGATCCACCTCTTCGTGTACCATCTTCTTTGACCCATCAAAGGCTCGTACTATAATATCACTGGGTTTCAACACAACCCCTTTCACAATCAAGCCTGTCCAGAGCACCCTTCAGTAGAAAGTTTAGCGAGGAACCCATATCAACCAATACATGCGCTAAAGTAGTGCCTCTTAATTTAATAGAGACATATAGGGCCTTATTATGGTTCCTTACTTCAAGGTTCAAATCCGCATCAGAAAATCCTAGCCCATTATCAATAGTTAGGCTAGCAACATAACTTCCAAATTGGTCGACAGAAATTTCTTGTGGCACGTGAGCAGATTTTAAGAACTTTACTAAAGCCTGAGCATGGGCCTCAGAACACAGTAAAAGGGATAACATGGATATTTTGGAGGGAGTTTGTCCCAACTATTAGACAATCTTGTAATCACCTTTGTAGATAATCTTTAATATCTCCTCCAACTCTTTCCTAGAAGTATCGTCAGTGGTAACTTCTTTGGGTGCCTCCATTTGGACAGGGTCATTCATTTGTTCTTTTCCCTAAGCATCAGTAGTTGAGTCGGTCGCAGTAACTCATATCGGTGTAACAACAGTCTTTGTAGAGATTTCCAGAGAGAAAACCCTTCCGCTTCTAGTAACCTTACTGGTCCCAACAATATTGTCGATGTTGGGATCAATAGCTTCAGTATCTTTATTTTCAACGGTCAATGACTCTTGCTTGATTCCATGGTAGTAGACGTTGGCTCCATAGCTCCAAGGGACAACCTTGTTCGAGGAATACAGAATTAGTTCGGGTGAAGTGATTATTAGGGGAGAAACTTTGGGTTTGGCAGTGATCCTTATAGGACCCTTGGAAGTGATCCTGATAGAGTTCCAGATATTATAAATACCTCTTCCGGCTCTAATTCTCGCAACAAATTCTCAACAGACAGAATCTTCTCAACTAGAATTAGGTGATTTTCCATTAGACGTTGAATACCTTCTTTCAGCAACTTGCAGCCATTGGGTTAGGCTGCGTAGCAGTAACATCTTTCAATACAACCTGGAAATAAATCGGCCTACAACATATTCTTCTTGATAATCGGGAGGGGAATAGCCAATTAACTTACAGCAAAAATATAAAGGACATCATCAATATCACTTATGCCTTTTTCGTGCTTCGATATAGGTGCAGTAATTACATTAGGGGTCTCGGGAGGATCAAACTCAATTTTTTTGTTGTCAATCATATCTTGAATTTTGTTTTTCAAGGCCCATCAACTATTGGTGTCATGCCCGGGGCTATTTGAATGATAAGCACATTTTACATTTGGATTATAACTGGGAGAGGAGGTGTTGGGATTCTGAGGAGGATCCCTCAATGTACTCAGTTCTGCTTTCAGTAAGTGTTGTAATGCCTGAGACAATGGCATGTTGATCTTTGTAAATTGTCTTCTTGGTGCGGCTGATCTATGCTGATTTCCCTGTTGTTGTTATTGCACAAGCGCATGATTTGAAACTAGTACCGCCCCACAACTTGGTTGCGATCAATTCTAGTACGACCCATCTAGCCATACACAACATTTGTTTCCTTCTTACCGTTGAACGTCTTCTTCACAATACTTGAAGACGCGACTACTTGAATATTTCCACTTCGCACCACTCTCGACACATTCTCATGTTAGTATCAGCTCGGTAAAACTAGATGAAGAGCTTCCAATCAGATGATTAAAGAAAGGTCCTGTTAAATTTCCCATGAACATGTCAGCCGTCTCCCTATCAGACAGAGGATGTTGAACTCTTCCAACCAGATTTCTCCACTTATGGTAATATTCTTTAAATCCTTCATTCAAACCCATAGTCATACTCTATAGTTGCACTCGAGTTGGTGCAAGGTCAGCATTGTATTGGTATTGTTTATAAAAGGTAGCAGCCAAGTCTTCCCAAGTACGTATATTGGTTCCTTCCAGCTGAGAGAACCATTCTAGTTGCATCCTAGATAAACTCTCTTGAAAGAAATGACCCCTTAACTTTCTATCAGTAGTATGGGGTTAGATTTTCCGGACGTAAGAACTCAGATGCAGCTTAGGACAAGAAACACCATCATATTTGTCAAAAGTAGGGACCTTGAATTTATGGGGGATAACAACCCCCGAGATAAGACCCAACTCTTTAAAATCTAGCCCAAGCACTTTCTGGATTTACATGGAATTCAGACGATCTTCCAGCTATTTTTATCTGTCATCAGCGGGAGGATATTGCCATCAAAATAGTCTTCTTCATAATCTTGGTCAGACCCAAGGTTACTTCCTCTCTCAACCTTCACACTCTTATCTTCTTCACCCTGATTGTCATCTTCATCAGAGGGAATATCACAACTCTGAGGTTGTTTAGGAGGACCTTTAAATCTTCTTCCCATGTTAAGGATACCAGCCTGTTTCCAAGTCTTTTTCATCTTGGCGATGAGCGCCATCAGTTCTTGCTTCCACGTAGCTAAGTTCAGGAGCGTCTCTTGGAATTTGGAGTTTTGAGCTTGAAGGTCTTTCACAGTTTGTTCGAGAGCCATTTTACTGAAATAAACAACAAGAAGATGAGAAAACATGTCTTAGGAAATACTTGTTATGTAATGACATGCATGTTATGTGGATGGAATGTTTTCAAGGATATCGCGGGGTAAATAAAAAGGAAATGTTAGAAGTTGAGTCTGGTTGCATCTTTGACTGAAGAACTTGGCATCTTTGAATGTCCTTCTATGAGAATCAAGCTCACCATGTCGAATGGGTCCTAGCCTTTGACTCAAGCGGAAGTACTTTGATCTTTGATGGAATTAGAGGAAAATAGATCCCCTTTCCCCTTGCTAGATGTATGGTTCATAATAACCTTGCATCACAGGCCCTTGAGATCCTTGAAATGATCAGTGAAAATGATATGGTATGATGTCATGATGTCATGTTCGAATAGATAACGAACACAAACAAAGCACACAGGAGCCTTAAGTTTAAGGCTTGCATGAGGTTCATAGGTAAGTACCCTCTTGAAGTTCAGTTGGCTCAACATGTCCTAAGAATAGTAATTGGGTTCTAGGAGTCTCATATCACCGATCTTTCTCACAGGAATTGTTTCAGCAGTGCAACTGACTTGCCACCGAAATATCCCAAGAGTCGAATCTCAATGAGTGTAGCATAGAGTATCAACCAACTTTGGACTACACCAACGCCAACCATCTAACTACCTTCTAATGGCTAAGTTGGGTCAATTAAGGTTTTAAAGGTCAGTTAGTGCTTATGACACCACGCGACAGCCTAGTATTCTCCTTAACTGACTCAAGGGACACTGTTACAAACCAAAGTGTCACACTAACATAGCCATCACTTCAACCATATCGGTCTATGCCGTACAATTTCCATGATCTATAGCTACTTACCTAAGGGTACCCCCAGATCCGGGTGTAGGATCTTTACAAGAAATAAAAACCCGAGCAACCCTCAAATATAAAGCAATCAAAGTAAAAATAAGTAAAGTGATCCTAAACTCTAAGGTAACCCCTCTTTTAAATCCCCAGTAGAGTCGTCAGTGCTGTAATACACTGGAAGAATTGACTTGATTTTATGTTTTGTCGCAAATGCTGCGGATAGCAAGAGTCACCACCGACTTTTCTTTTATCCAATAAGGAAATGGTGAAAAGAACAGGAAAGACCTTCAAGATTTTTGAGTTCAGGGGGTAGGTTATGAAAAGGGAAGGTGCTAGCACCCTTTTCATCTGTAGTTATCTACGGACTCTTAATCCCTAGCTCACTTTTTGAAAAATTGCTTTGTGTGTGTTTTGTTTGAAAATATTTTGAAACTTTGTAATAATTCTCGTATCTGTCCTTGATAATGCGTATAAAGTGTTTGTTTGAAAATATTTTGAAAAGTGTAATTGTATGAAAAAATGTTTTGTTTTTGTGAGAAATCGATTAATAGTATTCTACCCACCCAAGGTCGTTCTTGTTATTTTCCTCCTCCTTTAGATAGTACTATTTGTACCATTATTTAGTAGGAAGCCCTATTGTTGGATGTGAAGGGACACGTGTGGGTCATCGTACAATCATCGAAGGCAACTGGTAAGGGCGTTTTAGCAATTTTTCATAAAGGGACTAGATCATTTATCGAAGGCAATGTTGAAAGGGTCATCGAGGGACTATGATCTTTGTTTTCAAAATACTTTGCTAAAGCGTCCCCATGCTCGAGGGACATGACTGCTTATTTACCGAAAGGAAACCAGGGAGGTTACCCTACAGGTATGATCTGCGAGTGATTTATTTTCATCTATGTTTATCTTTGAAATTAGGGTTAGCTACCGATTGTGTTTATCTTGCCATATAAGACCTAATTACTAACAGTAATATAGTAAAATAGAAAAGCAGTAACTATGCGGAAAGTAAAAGCGGAAAGTAAACCCTAATCTATTACACAACTTTGGGGCAGTTACATAATGAAAATCTGGAATATAAACCCTAATTAATATTACAAACCGGGAAACAGTTACATAATCGGAAAAAGTGCGAGAATAATAAACTACGCAAAAATGTAAAAATAGGAAAAAGGAAAGAGAACATGTTTTTGGTGATTTTTGATAAAAAAAGGTTTTAATGATGATTAATCCTAAAAAAACCTGATGAAGCATGTAAAAAGTTGTGCTTGGTAAAAGTTCAGTTGACTTCTCCTTAAGAATACCCTAATTTGGCAACTTTTGACTTTTGATGATTTGAAAGTTTTCTTTGATGAATCATGATCAACCCTTGATCAAATGATGAATATGACTTCAAAATGTTCATGTTGATAAAAAATCTTGAAGTTTGACTGTATGTTGACCATAATTGACTTTTTGTCCAATACAATTGATTTTCAGTCATCTGAGCCATTGATTGAGCAAACTTGTGATGCAAGGCATGAAACATGGTATGAGCATTACTGGAGATATATAAGAACTTATGAAATCCACTTGAGGCTTCTAGAAAACCAATCTTCCTTGTGAAAAGTGAAAACCCTAATTGTAGGCTATTGCTTAGGAGGAGGGTTCATCTGATCAATTCTTGGGCAACCTTGAGCAAATGAAAACCCTAGGAGAATATTCTTGAATAGTGGGAGGGAAAATTTTGGGTTACAACACTATTTCTCGCACATTAGGAGGTTAACAGATAAGGATACAACAATGGCTATCCCTCATCTACCAAGAAATAAGGCAGTTACAATTCTTCCAACAAGTCAAAAATGAATCGAAGTTACACGACGTGTTCAAAAGGAAAGAAAAGGTAATATGAATAAAAAATAATGAAAAAAGAATGAGACAAAAAGCCCCACTAAGTCGAAACTTGAAAATCAAACCGCTTTGGCAAAAGCCAGGGCATCCCGCTGGACTTTAGAGTCAAATTCAAAAAGGATTTTTCCAGGAAAAAGTTAGGGAAAGCTAGGAAGAAATGGAAAGCCTGAAAGGCGAGAAAGGATTACATCATAAAATCCTCAATAAATAACATAGTTGTGTAACAAGAAACCTGAAAGAAGCAAAAGTGAGTGACTGTCGTGTCCAAGAAGCCTTAGTGGTTCCCCAACCATTATAAATTCCTCTTGAGAGATGAGTTCTCATTTTGGTTTAACTAAACTTAGGAATGGAGAACATCATGAAGGGGGTTGGAACCAAATATTTTGAGCCTTAAATACTTTTTCTAAAATCATGAACTGGGCCACGTTACAACCCTCAAAAGTCCTAATTGAAGTAGGGTTTATTTGGAAATCGTACTTCAATGAGATAGTGTTTCCTGACTCCCATGAAATTTTCTAAATTATTGTGATTGGTATCATATGATTTTGTCATCTTTCATACAAAAATAAATATCGCATCCTGACTAGTGATTCAATCACAAGGTTTTGCAAAATCTTTTCAATAAAATCTTCAAGAGTTACATAATTGTTGCATTAGAATTTTCATTCTTAGAATAAACATTTTCTACTTATAAAACAACTGCTTGATATCATAGAAGTTTACATTTGAGTATCAGTAAAGGGCGTGTTGCCGAGAAGAAGTTGTTGAGCAAAGAACATGCAGCATTCAATCAATCTGGGGAAATTACATCAAGATTCAACAAATCTCTAGAAGACTTTTGGTGAGGTAGATTATCTTAAAAGCATACAACCAAGGGCAAGTTATGAAAGTTACCTTGATCAGCATGGTAAATTGGGACACCAGAGTTGTTTCCAAGGGCATCTTTAGATTTTGTCAAGATAGCTACTATGTTTTCCCCAAGCCGAGAATCTTCCTCAAGCAAGAATGTTTCTCGTGATCTTCCTCGTAGATGTGCACATGGTTTCCTTCACAGTTGTTGATCAGTTAGTGGGTTTCCTCCAGGATGTGGTGTGGTGTTGGGTTTGTAATCCTATTTTCCCCAGTTAAGTCTTGATTCAGATTTTTCTCCAAGTTAATTATTTTTGTATTTGTATGGTTTGATGCCTCTATCCCAGATTCTCCAGTCAGGACTTGACGCGGATTTTTTTCCAGCTGAGTAAATAAACAAGGGCAGTAGCTTTCTTAAGAAGTGTTCGAACAACTGTCAACTTTTTGGGTTTTCTTTCGCCAAGTGTTGAGTTTGATTTAGAATCCCCATAATTTTGACTTCTTATTGTGATGTTAACTTCTTGATTCCCTAAAATATATCTCGGGATTACTCTTTCTGATATACGCATGATCCTCTTGTATTTCTTTCCTCAGATAGATGGAGTTCATACAAATTGATATATGGTGCGATGTTGGGTTTGTAATCCCATTTCCCCCAGTTAAGTCTTGGTTCAGATTTCACTCCATGTTTTTTATTTGGTTTTGGGTTTGTACGGTTTGATGTCTCTATCCCAGATTCTCCAGTTAAGGCTTGACGCGGACTTTCCCCAACTGAGTAACTATACAAGGGGAATATATTTTCTAAGAAGTGTTAAAACAAATGTCAACTTTTTGGGTTTTCTCTTGCCAAGTGTTGAGTTTGATTTAAAGTCCCCATAATTTTGACTTCTTTGTTGGTAGCTTCTTAGATCCCCAAACGAAGCCGAGATGATACTTCTCTCTGAAAGCTGTTATCCCCATGAAGTTTCATAATTTCTCCCCAGAAAAGTTTGCACAACCATTACTCTTGATATTGAAGAATGTATATGGGCTTCCCTCGATGATGTGGTGTTTTCCTCCCCAATGAAGTTGGTTTGGAATCCCCAGTTGAAGTCTAGACGATAAGACATTGTCTTCCCTAGCGAAGTCTATATGATATTCCCCGGTGAAGCCTGGATGAGGGTGATATATTTCTACATCTGTATCGGTTTATTGCTATCAGATTATGCTTTGATAATTTTCAAGCCTTGTTTCTTCTCAGCGGAGTTAAGCCATGAAATAGGAATTTATTTCGTCAATTGAGGCTTACTTATGGAATCTTAATCCTAGATGTGATTTAGCCGAGTGCTAACTTTACCCAAGTTGGTTTTGTCTAGTTATTCCCAGTGCTGTATGTTTGTTTTGTCAGCATATACATGATAACATTCATACATTCATACATACATCATGCATAGCTGAATTTAAAATTCATTTCTCATTTGCATTGATTGATGTTTTTGTTAGCATATTATCCTCTTTGCAGAGTTATGTTACCCTCTCTCCAATAGATTGTCAACCTTAAGTAGAAAGTGTATATTCTTTCAATTCCCCCACTGGTTTACCCATCATGGAAGAATTTTGCTTTAGCCTTCCTATTCAGCTCATTATTTGGATGGAAAATGATCCCCATTTAAGCTTATTCCTCATTGGGTGCTGCCTTGGTTGACTGACTTGCCCTGATTTATTCTTGGTTCGAATGTGTGGTCCCCGACAACATTATTATTATGATTTCTGCAGGCTTTGAGCTCAGGTTTGAGAATGTGCATTTATTTTTCACGAGAGAATTGATCTCCTCAGTAGGAATATATTGGAATTTCCCCAGAGAAGTCAAAATTCTTTTCCCAACATGCTTCTTATAACAGCAAGTGGCAGGTCTCTTTATTTGAGAAATCTATACTTCCCTAGTAAGTCTGTTAGTTCACAGAAAATTTTAATTTTATTTACTCCGATGAATGGTAGTCTCGTCATTATGGGAGATTGTTTGTTGTTGAGATTTGTTACTCTGATGAATGGTAGTCTCGTCATTATGGGAGATAGTTCATTGTTGAGACTTGTTTCTCTGATGAATGATAGTCTCGTCATTATGGGAGATAGTTCATTCTTGAGATTTGTTACTCCGATGAATGGTAGTCTCGTCATTATGGGAGATAGTTTGTTGTTGAGATTTGTTACTCCGATGAATGATAGTCTCGTCATTATGGGAGATAGTTCTTTGTTGAGATTTGTTACTCCAATGAATGGTAGACTCGTCATTATGGGAGATAGTTCATTGCTGATATTTGTTACTCCAATGAATGGTAGTCTCGTCATTATGGGAAATAGTTTGTTTTTGAGACTTGTTACACCGACGAATTGTAGTCTCATCATTATGGGAGATTGTTCGTTGTTGAGATTTGTTACTCTGATGAATGGTAGTCTCGTCATTATGGGAGATAGTTCATTGTTGAGATTTCTTACTCTGATGAATGGTAGTCTCGTCATTATGGGAGATAGTTTATTGTTGAGATTTATTACTCCGTTGAATGGTAGTCTCGTCATTATGGGAGATAGTCCATTATTGAGATTTCTTACTCCCATGAATGGTAGTCTCGTCATTATGGGAGATACTTCATTGTTGAGATTTGTTACTCCGATGAATGGTAGTCTCGTCATTATGGGAGATTTTTCATTGTTGAGATTTGTTACTCCGATGAATCGTAGTCTCATCATTATGGGAGATAGTTCATTGTTGAGATTTTTACTCCGATGAATGTTAGTCTCGTCATTATGGGAGATAGTTTATTGTTGACATTTGTTACTCCAGTGAATGGTAGTCTCGTCATTATGAGAGATAGTTCATTGTTGAGATTTATTACTCAGATGAATTTTAGTCTCGTTATTATGGGAGATAGTTCATTGTTGATATTTGTTACTCCGATGAATTGTAGTCTAGTCATTATAGGAGATAGTTCGTTGTTGAGATTTGTTACTCTATTGAATGATTGTCTCGTCATTATGGGAGATAGTTTGTTATTGAGATTTGTTACTCTGATGAACGGTAGTCTCGTCATTATGGGAGATAGTTTGCTATTGAGATTTATTACTTCAATGAATGGTAGTCTCGTCATTATGGGAAATAGTTCGTTATTGAGATTTGTTACTCCGATGAATGGTAGTCTCATCATTATGGGAGATAGTTCATTGTTGAGATCTTTTATTTCGATGGATGGTAGTCTCATCATTATGGGAGATAGTTTATTGTTGAGATTTGTTACTCCGATGAATGGTTGTCTCGTCATTATGGGAGATAATTTGTTATTGAGATTTGTTACTCCAATGAATGGTAGTCTCGTTATTATGGGAGATAGTTCATCATTGAGATTCAGATTTCTCTAAATAAGTTCATTTGTTTCCAGTTATAAGTACTGATGCCAATCAATTGTTACCTACCCTAATATTGGTATTTACCGGTATTATCTTACCATTTCTCTTTGCATCGTCTGGGTTATTGTTTTCCTATTCTCTGTGAGTCGATGTTACTTTTTTGCTATTTACTCTATGAGTGGATAGTTCTCAGTTATCTATCGATCATTGTCATCTATTGCTTTTTCCTCGTTATTTGAGTTGATGATGCCTTATCTCCTCTTTGGGCTTTACCCCAGTAGACTTGATTTTTTTGTTCTCCAGTGAATTATTTTTCTGTTCAGACTTTCTTACGATCTTTTGTTTTATTTTCCGCATCCCCCAGTGGTGTCCTGAGTCGCATTTGGATTTGTTCGTTTGCCTTCACATTCATAAGATTGCATGACATCATAAGACCAAAAATAGGGTTTGTTTTATATTTAAGTATCTTCAATCGCGTCGAGACGAATATTTTAACCTTCATTTCTCTGGATAGAAGACAATTAAATAAGGGCAGCTGTTATACCCAAATTTTTGCCCCTAAGATCCCTATATCATCTCATACCATCACAATGCATCAAGATCACACATTAGGGGTTTGGTTATCACTTCTACTATTTCTTATCTTTAAGTTTGTCGCTGATGGATCACCGAATACCCAGGTTTTGTATCATTGTGTATATATGTTTTATATTTTATTGAATTCTAACCAAAATCCAAAAATATGTCTTATTTATTTTGTTTTTTTAGAGGACAGGGTTTCGAATCAAGAAGTTCAGGCGATGGTTCTCCGATTAGGGTTCTTGTTTTCTCAGGACAAGATGGTTCCCAAAATCCTATGTTTTAGAGTGGTGATCTATAATCTTAGGACATACTATCTTCAAGCTTCATTCAGCTTGGTTAAGGCGAGTTTGGTGGCTTAATTCTTAAGACTCTTTGAGATAGGTTCATATGTTTATTTCCATTCCTTCTTCGATGAGTAATCTCAAGTTCTGACAAGTGTGAGCATGATTTTATCAAGTTCTCGTCATCTCAAGTTCACATGAGCTTAAGAGTGCCTCGGGTTATGGAAAAAGATCAAGTTCATGAGTTGATTTGAAGTTGTCGGACCAAAAGTCAGCATTTGCAAGTTTGAGTTCAAATGATCATAACTTCTTCATTGTTCAGTATTTTTGAGTGATTCTCTGAGCTTATGAATCTCCTTGACATCTTCTCCAATTTCTCTTTTCAAGTCAAGATTTAATTATGTGTAGAAGACCATCACAAGTTTCAGTATATTAGAGGTCGTTTTATGGACTTTAGCCTATTTTCAAGTGACTTTTGTCCAACTTTTAAGGATTATAACTCTTTCAGTTTTCACCATTTTGGGATGATTCTTTTTTCACCAAATCCCAAATGGCGTTATCTACAAACATGCTTTAAGGGTCGAAGTCGAATTGTGCTTAGAAGGTTATGGAATTTTTTGAAACTTTATAGGTCATTTCGACTTAGCTTGATTTTGATCTCTAAATTCAATTCATTCCATAATTATTATGTTAAGATCATTCTTTGTCAAGTGGAATTATGAGGAATTATGGATTTATTGATTCTTGTGTTTGGCATTGGCAAATTGAATTGAAGTTGTTTTTTTTATATATTGAATTTCCTTTTGGTCTTAATGTGATTATTAAAAATTCAAAGGGGATTCGATACTTCATTGGAACCAAACTTCTCAAGTTCTCTATGGACTAAAATTCAAAGAGATTCTTTCAAGCTTCAAGAAACTCCATCAAGTTGCAAGAGAATTTCAAGAAATCAATTTCAAGTTACATCATTCATTTATTACAAATTCAAGTCTTATGCAAATTTCAAAGTTCAATACTTCATGTTACAAGACTTCTCAAGGTTAAAGCTTCCAGTTACAAGGACTTGCAAATTTCTCAAGCCTAAAAGCACATTCAAATTTTCTCAAATTGACAAAATCATTACATCAATTTCAAAGATTACAAGTTGGGTTTATAATAGAGAATTTGTTCTAAAGTTTTGGAAGTTTTGTGAAGTTTCCCAAGCCATAATTTGTAAGACTTTGATGTCCTCTTCAAGCTATTAATATTTTTCACGCCAAGCTTCACCTTAGTTCTTCATGTTTGCCACAAATTCCTCTTCTTCTTGTCTTTCCATCTTCACAATTATTGCCATCACATGAAACAAGAAAAGAAAGAGTCATGGTTAGTAAGAGAATCAAAACATGAGCAAGAAGAAACTTTCAAAGAGTTTTACAATCTCATCATTAGGTTTTGTTGCAAGGAATCATAAATTTAGGGGATTGCATCCAATCATGTTCATGTCCAACAATAAGCCTCATACTTTTTCATAGCAAAAACCAGATTTTCAAGCAATATTCATCGGCCTAATTCTATCTATTGCAAATCACAAACAAATTTGGTTCACAATAGAGGTTGAAAAAGCAATTTTCTATGCAAATACGAGTTCAGAAACAAGCATCATAATATCACAGTAAATAAAGAAAATAAGTCAAGAATCACAGATTTCCAGCCCAACAAAAAGGCCTCATACTTTCTCTTAGCAATTCAGAGTCAAGTGTTAATCATAGGCCAAAGAAACCTCTACTGAAAATCATAAAAAGGGCTAAAATTTTGGTTCACAATAGAGGTGAAAGGGACATTCACTGCATAGAAAACTCATTAAAGAATCAGATTTTCATCACAGTTTAAGCAAGTCAGAATTGTAATTCCATCCATGAGCAAAACAAGTTTCACATACAAATCCATATTTCAATTTCAGAAAAAAGAAAAAATAACATATCAGGAAACTGCAAAGCCCAATAGCAAAACAAAATTCAGCAAGCCTGTTATCAGGATTCACAAACAATTACAACATATTAGAAATTTTCTAGGGTCCAAGAGAGAAAATGCAAGCAAGCCTGTAAAACAAATTAGAGCAAACTCACAGCAGAAAGTCCTATAAACTACACTATTTAAGAATTCATTTGGAACTGATTCATGTGGATTTCAACTGTTCAAAAATTCAGAGAAAAGCTGCGTGTTGTACCCCAAAATTTTCCCTCCCTTTTTACTCAACACATGCCCATTGAGGTCCCTAACTTACCCATAGATGACAAGGAATTGACCCGACAAATTCTCCTCCTAAAGGAAATGAACCTCAAACTAGGGTTTCAATTTTCATCAAAATGTGTGAGCTCCAATGGTCTCAAATTTTTTCCATGGTCCTAATGTGTCCTCAATATTATCCATGCCAAATTTCATGACTTGCAAAATAAGTTTGTTCAGTCAACTGCTCAAGTGCTTGAAAATCAACTATATTAGGTCAAAAGTCAATTGTGTCCTATATACAGTCAAACTTCAAGATTTTAGGTCATTATCAACATTTTGAAGTGATATCCGTCATTTCATCAAGGGCTGATCATGATTCCTCATGAAATGCTCCTAATTCATCAAAAGTCAAAATTTGCTAATTAGGGTTTCTATAGTTGTCAACCAAACTTTGACCAGGCATAACTTTCTCATACTTTATCAGAAATTTTTCCACCAAAGCTAATTTTGAAGAGAATCTAATCCCCTACAACTTATCTTCATCCCATAAGTTCAAGAGATTCACCATTTGAAAGACATAAGCTCAGACATTACAGGTCATTTTCAGAAAGTCAACAAAAGCCACTTTTTTCCAAGACCTTTTACATCAAGATAACATCTTCAAATTCAAAATTGATCAAAATAGGGATTGAAGTAGACATCTTGGGCTTTCCAAAAATTCAAAGATCATCATGATGAGATGAAAATTGAGCAAGTTATGGTTTTCCCAAGTTGGGAAAATTTGGAAAATTTCAAGAATTGTGCATTGAGCAAACCTAAAATTTTAGGTTAATGACCTAACTTTTTGAACTTTAAAACTCTCCATGACCTTGTGAAGGACCTCTCAACCCATTTTGGCATGACCATGATTTTTCTTGTATTTTATTTTGATTTTATTTGATTTAAAATTAAATAAAATGGAAGAAATACTAGAAAATATGGGCCATGACATTTAGGCCTGACTTGGCCCATTAAGAGAACCCATTTTTCATGCAAGCTTCATCACAAGTGTCCAGATACATTGTCTTGATCAAAAGAGGTAAGAATATGCAACTATAGCATTTTTTCAAGATGTTTGATCTTGCTTTCATGGACCATGATTAAGATTGATTCTTACCATAATATATTGTCCTCTCCATCTCCTCTATATAAGGAGCATGTTAGCAAGCCGAACACACGCCTACACACGGTACAAGAGCTCTACCAAATTTACAAAGAATTTTCTAAATTATGAAAATTCAAACAAACACTTCCAGTCTGTTTCAGCCCAACCTAAGCCCTCCATCCACGCCCAGAGGTTCCCAAGAGCATGTATCAGTCTTTATTCAAGCAGTCTCATGCCTAGAAGCACCAAACTGAAACACTCATCGTTGGTAACTTTCTTGAATCCATATTTTTTATTTTTATGATGAATTAACCTCTTTCAGTGTTTTATTTGTGTTCATGGTAGTCTATAGGACAAATCCAACATAAAATATATGAGAAAAGGGTCCAGAACAAGGTCGGTCCATTTCTAGGGCATGATATGTGTTCTTCATCATACCTTACAATACAGGAAGTTTCAGGATAAACAAACCCCATAAATGGACTTAGGAGGGTTGATTTGGGGGGGGGGGGGGTAGCCTTGATTGTAGGTCTTGATTTTGTGATTTTGCAGGTTTTACATTTTTGATATCCCGGAGAAGACGACCGAAGTTTGACTCTGGTGTCCCTCCGGTCAGTTGACTCAGGCAGAAGCGTGCGTGGCTGGATCATCATCTCTGATTAGGTCATTAAAACATCAGGATCCCACCTGGAGTGCGCGTGTGTACAACTTAGCATGATGCACTTTCTTCACATATATATTATTGTTTTTGTTTATATAAACGAATGATAAAATGGCCTGGTGGTGAGACGTGTGTGTGTATGGCTAGAGGTCATGGGTTCAACCCCAGATTGATGCATTTTGTTTTGTTTTTTCAACATTTCTCTTTTGCAAGTTTTTTGTTTGAGCGTTGGGATCATCTCCATGGGACAAGTGTAACGCCCCAGGCTGCCTTTAGGATTATCGACTGACCCCACAAACCAACACGAGTCTTTTCAGCGTGTTTTATCCTCACTCACATGATTTCTGGGAAACACCCCAGAATGTCACCCATCCCAATACTACTCTGAGTCAAGCACGCTTAACTGTGGAGTTCTTATGGAACGGGCTACCGAAAAGAAGATGCATATTGTTGGTATAGGTAGTACTAATTGATCCTTATAAGCTTACTTCAACTATGCAGTCCCATACCTACATAGCCTTGGGATCCCTCTCATTCCGATGTGGTGACCAACTTTTCCCTCTTAGGCCTTGGGTGTTACATGCGGTGCAACCACTCCTCGACCTTTTCGGCCTCGAGTGTTACATGACCACCGGCTTCCGTATGGTTCGTCCTCGAACCACATCGTACTGGGAGAGGTATGGCTCTGATACCATTTGTAACGCCCCAGGCTGCCTTTAGGATTATCGACTGACCCCACAAACCAACACGGGTCTTTCCAACGTGTTTTATCCTCATTCACATGCTTTCTAGGAAACTTCTCAGAAGGTCACCATCCCAATACTACTCCGAGTCAAGCACACTTAACTGTGGAATTCTTATGGAACGGGCTTCCAAAAAGAAGATGCATCTTGTTGGTATAGGTAGTACTAATTAATCCTTATAAGCTTAATTCAACTATGCAGTCCCATACCTACATAGCCTCAGGATCCCTCCCATTCTGATGTGGTGACCTCCTTTGCCCTCTTAGGCCTTGGGTGTTATATGCGGTGTAACCACTCCTCGCCCTTTTCGGCCTCGAGTGTTACACCAAGCAAGTTTCAAAAGCACATCCCCCTGTTTGTTTTAGACATCTGGCCCAACTTCTTTCTCTTATGATTTGTTTTATTTGTTTTTTTAATCATTTCTTTTAAATCATATAAAATCAAATAAATAAATAAAAAATAATAGACTTAGGATTTTACTAATTAATTTTAATTTTGTAATTTAATTAGATTAATTATTTTAACTTTATTTTATTAAGTTTAAAATCAATTAGACTTAGGTTATCTTCATCCAAATATTTTCTTAAATAAAAATGCAAAAACTTTAAAACTAGGTTAATTTCCATTTAATATTTATTTTTCTCAATTAAATTCAGCGTTAATTTATTTTAAGCATATTTTTTAATAAAAAATAAACAAAAACCTACAAAGATATTCTCTTGTTTACTTAGCATTTTCTTAGGGTTTGAGACGTTCGTCTTTATCTCGCGTGCGATTATTTTTTCACATATTTACGATAATGTAACTATATCATGGTATGTAATAGCTTAAATAGGACTTTTATCGCTTTCCTTATTTTACTTTTCCCCCAGTTTGGTATATTGTAAATCCCCTACCCCGAAGCATTGTAATAGTGTAGGCTTAACTTTCCGCACTTTTCATTTCTGTATATTAACTGTTAGTAATTAGGCGTACATCATAAGACTGAAAATTAAAATGTTAGCAAACTTAATAGCGCAATATAAATAACTGAACTTAACACATATGCACTTATGCACCTCTAGGGTATCTCCGCTTTGGTTGCCTTCGGAAAACAGTCATGTCCCTCGAAAAGGGGACACTTTAGAAAAGACCCGTAAATAAAAAAAGATCATAGTCCCTCGATGACCTAACAGTTGCCTTTTGGTAAATGATCTAGTCAATAAACAAAAATTTCTAAAGTGTCTCTACATGTTTCCTTTATGACTGTAAAACGTCCCTTCGATTGTCCCTCAACATCCAACAATAGGGCTACCTACTCACTAATAGTAGGATATCACTGTCTAAAGGAAAAGAGGAAAAGAACGACCTTTTTCGAGTATAAAATTAGATAGTTGTTAGAAGTTTGCTCAAACATTTTGCACTTACACAAAAACTACTTTTCAAAAGACATTTCAAAACACTTTGTATACTTTCTCCACTATCCCGAGAAACATTACAAAGTTCGCCGTACTAAGGCGTTTTCAAAACATTTTCAAACACAAAGCACAAAGGTATTTTAAAAATGAGCAAACCTCTAAGAGCTCGTGGAAAACCACAGATGGAAAGGGTGCTAACACCTTCCCTTTCCATAATCTACCCCCTTTACTCAGAAAACTCTCGAAAAGGTCTTTTCTGTTCTTTTCACCCTTTCCTTTGTTGGATAAAAGAAAAGAAGGTGGCGACTCTTGCTTACCACATATTTGCGAATACAAAATGCAAACCAGTATAACAGTCGGTTTTGCTACCGTATCACAGAACTGGCGACTCTGTTGGGGAACTTGAAAAAAGTGGGGTTTACCTTAGGGTCTAGTTCATTTTAAAATTGCTTTCTTTATGTGTTTGCTTGCTTTATCTTTGAGGGTTTGTTGGGGTATTCTTGTAGGATCCTACACCCGGATCTGGGGCACCTATTAGGTAAGTAGCAATAAATCATGGAGGCTATACGGTGTAGACCAATACGGGCGAAGTGGTGGCTACGTTAGCGCGATACTTTGGATTGTACTAATGTTCCTTGAGTAAGTCAAGGATAACATTAGGCTTCCTCATAGTGTCACTAAGCGCTAACTGACCTTTAGAACCTTTAATTGACTCATCCTAGCCATTAGGAAGTAGTAAGATAACTGGCTTTGGTTCCTACCGAAGATTGGTTGATACTCAATACTACACTCATTGAGACTGGACTTTCGGGATTTTTTTGCCGCAATACTTCGGTGCGGAGCTGAAACAATTTCTGAAGGGAAGGTCAGTGATATTGAGGCTCCTTAGAACCCGATTACTATTAATAGGATAGGTCGAGCCAACTGAACATTCAAGAGGGTACTTACCTTAAAACCTCATGCAAGCCTTTGAACCTAAGGTCTATTGTGTGATTTGCTTGTGTTTATCTGTGATTTTAAGCATAATCATGACATCATAAACATCATGACATTCATATATACTAATCATTTCAAGGACCTGTTGGATTTACCTTTTTACTGTTTTGTAGGATATGAATTCAGGTCACAGAAAAACCATTCGGGTACACTTCACAAAAGTTCCTCCCAAGCTCAATGAATTAGTCTTGAAAGTTCCCGATGAATCATCATTCCACAAAAGACATGGTCACTTACTCAGTTTGGTTACCACCGGATTTTCCGAAGGTTTGATGAGTGTCTTATTCCAGTTCTTCGACCCTAAGCACCATTGCTTCATGTTCCCCGATTATCAATTGGTTCCTACACTGGAAGAATTCTCTAAGTTACTTGGTTTTCCTATATTGGAGCAAGTACCTTTCACTGGTTTAGAACAAGAACCAACTTCTGAAGATGTTGTCGTAGCTTTGCACTTGAAGTCGTCTGACATTGAGTCCAATTGGGGAAAAAAGTGAAGTTAAGGGTCTCCTTGCAAATTTTATGATGAAGAAGGCTCAGATTTTCCTGGATGTTATGAGTTATCATGCCTTCGAAGATGTTTAGCCCTATTGATCCATGGGTTGGTCTTGTTTCCTAATTCAGGTCAATTTATAGATGTGAATGCCATCAACATTTTTATTTCCCATAATCTGGTTCCTACAATGCTCGGGGATATCCTACATTCTCTCTATACTCGTACTCTGAAGAAGTGAGGAACTCTCATGTGTTTCACCCCTCTGCTATATGAGTGGTTTATTTCGTACCTTCCTCAGTCAGTAATGCAGAATGATTTAGGCTTAAGGTGGAGTCAAAGACTAATGTCTCTCTCACTCCGACATCCTTTGGTGTCCTCGCTCTTAAGAAGACATCTCTTTTATTAATTATTGCAGATAATTTCCTAATGTGCCTCTCCTGGGCATTAGGGGAGGCATCACCTGCAATCCTTCTTTAGCACAACGTCAGTTTGGCTATGCATGGAGAGACGGTCCACCAGGTATGCTCATCCAGGGTGTTGTGTTCAACTACTCAGATGATTTGCAAAATTATCATCAGAGGTTCACCGTGCTTGGGGCATTATTAGGAAGACTAATAGTAAGACTTTGGGGCGCAAGAACTCCATCCCTTTGGAACCTTACCTCAAATGGGTGCGAGCTCGAGCCCAAAGTCTTATGATTCCATACGATGCCATCTTACCGGTGATCTTGGAACCTATTGTTTAAGGGGGCGAGTCACGCATTATTCTCCATCCTGATATGCCAACCAACTTCAAAGAGTTGCAAAAGTCTTGGATCCAGCTTAAGGGAGAATGGGATACTTTTGAGGCTCAATTCTATGCAAGTGAGAAGAAGGTGCTGGAATTAACAAAGTAACTTCACGAAGAGAGGAACATCAACACCTACCTCAACACCAAGAGGAAGCGCCCATGGGAGACTTAGGAGTTTAGAATTTCCTTTCAATGTTTATCCCTATGTAATATTTTGTTTCTTTAAAAACTTGCTAATAAAAGGTTTTGTTTCTTGTTTTGTTTTAAAGAGCTTAAATCCAATAAGGTCCTTGAAAACATTGCATAAGCATATCATGCATCTCATTGCATAAGCAGATCTCAAAGCATGGTTCTTATCTCCTTCGATGTTTATTTCAGCAAGTGAAGAAATGGCTCTTGAACAAAACATCAAGGATCTCTAGGCGCAAAACGCCCAATTCCAACAAATGATCGTGGCTCTAGCTAAAGGGCAAGAAGATCTAAAAGCCCTCATACTAAAGAAAAAAAGAAGAAGCCAAAGAAACCAACTGAGGTAGTGAATCTGGTAAGAAGGATCAAAGGACCAGTGCGGCGAGCTTCTGAACTGGTAACTTGATCAAAAGAAGAAGACAATCAAGAAGAGGAAACAATCAAGAAGAGGAAACAAGAGAGGAAGACCTCAGCCCAAAGCAATCCAATGATGAATATGACTATAATGAGGAGCATTATCCTCCTGCTGATGAAAAATACAAACAGCTGGAGGATTGTCTGAATGCAATGGAAATCTAGAAGGTACCTGGGCTAGATTTTGAAGAACTGGGTTTGGTTTCTGGGGTTGTCATCCCGCAGAACTTCAAGGTTCCGGTGTTCGCTAAATATGATTGGGTCTCATGTCCCAAGATGCATCTCTGGTCTTATGTGAGGAAGATTCAGCCTCACACTGCAGACAGGGACTTATGGGTCCACTTCTTTTAAGACAGACTATTTGGGACTCAACTAGAGTGGTTCTATCAGCCGGAGGGGACCAATATTCGTAACTGGGAAGACCTGGCTGCTGCTTTCTACAAGCAGTATCAGTATAATGCAGACCTTGCTCCCACCCGTACACAACTCCAAAGTATGTATATGGGTTCGAGCGAGGGTTTTAAAGACTATGCTCAGATGTGGAGGGACTTAGCAGGAAGAGTCCACCCCCCCCCCCCGTCTGATAGGGAGTTTGTGGACATGTTTTTGGATACTCTATCTGGTCCATTTTTCAATCATCTGATTGGAAGCTCCTCAGCTGGTTTTACTGAGCTGATCCTAACGGGAGAAAGAGTGGAAGATGGGATTAGAAGTGGCAAGATTCAGATGGATGTCTCTTCAAGTTCGGGAAAGAGACCTTTCGTAGGAAAAAAAGAGGTCACTGCTGTTTACAATCAACGAAATCAGGGAAGAACCGAGCGCCATCCAATGGTAGGGGGCTGTTATGATATCCAAGCATGCAGCTACTCAACAACGAAATAATCATCCCAAAGCAGAAATACCTGTAAGACAATTCACCCGGATAAATATGACTTTGTCTCAAGTATTGCCTCACCTACTGAAATCCAATCTGGTTACCCTGAGGGAAGCTCCCAAGAATCCCAACACCGCATCTCCTCGCTACAACCCAAATGCTCGATGTGCTTACCATTCAGAAAGTCCAGGCCATGATACGAACGACTGTTGGGCTTTGAAAAACAAGGTGCAAGACCTTATTGAAGCAAAGGAGATTGAATTTGATGCTCCTGAGATTCCCAATGTTATAACTGCTCCCATGCCCAAACACAGTTGTGGTGTTAATGCTGTTGACGATGATACGTTTGTTACTTCTGTTGAGGAACTTGTTACTTCTCTCATGACTGTTAAGTGGAATTTGTTGCAAGCCGGTTTATTTCCGGGATATGGTGAAGATTTCCACTTATGTTTATCTCTACCGACTGGATGTTATTTGTTGAAAGCAGGTGTTCATTGCCTGATGGATGATAAAGAGATTATATTTGAGAAGACTCCCATCATAATTTTTTCTTGTAAGGATGTTTCGATCATAACCGTTTCCACCAATCCTCTCAGGGTCTCCACTAAAAGACCCATCAGGATTACATCTGCTCCAAAATTGGCTCCTCTGATCATCGCTATGCCAGGGCCAATCCCATACTCCTCGGACAAGGCTGTTCCCTGGAACTATGGGGCTGGCGTCTATTACCATGGCGTCAAGTAAGACCTATTGGCTGCTGAAGACCATGTTTCTGGAAATACTGATCCCGACATCGGCAACATCGTTGGGACCAAAAAAATAACAAGAAGTGGAAGAGTGTTCTCACCTGAGATTTCTCCTCCAAAAGACGTTACTATTCCTGTGATCATTCCTACTGCTGTTCCTGCTGATACTACCACCATAATTCCTGTGAGTACCCTTGTTGCCACCCCTATCACCGATTCGATCGAGACTTGGGGTAAAGACATATTGGTTGAGCCTGTCCAGACGAAGGCGCACTAAGAATCCATTCCAGAGGCTTCCAAGAAGGAAATGGAAGAAATCCTAAATATAATTAAAAAGAGCAACTATAATATGGTCGAACAGCTGGGGCAGGCCCCTTCTAAGATTTCAATGTTAGCCCTACTATTATGCTCCGAAGCTCATGAAAAAGCTTTGGTGAAATTCCTCAAAATTGCCCATGTGCCACAAGAAACCTCCACTGACCAATTTGAAGATTGTGTGGCCAGTTTGACGCCTGATAATAGTTTGGGTTTTTTCTGATGTTGATCTGACACCCAGAGGAAGAAAACACAATGATGCGCTGCATGTCTCCATCGAATGCAGGGTCACTACTTTGGTCCATGTTCTAGTAGATACTGGTTCATCATTGAACGTGCTGCCCAAGAAGGCTCTAGACAGATGAGACTGCGAAGGTTTGACCCTGAAGCCCAGCAACATTATAGTGAGAGATTTCGATGGTTCGAAAAGAATGGTGCATGGGTAGGTGGAAATCCCAATCAAAGTTGGTTCTCAGACCTTTGATTCCACCTTCTACGTGATGGATATCAGACCATATTATTCTTGTTTGTTGGGTCGCCCTTGGATCCATGGGGCGGGAGCTATCACATCAACTCTACATCAGATGATAAAGTACCCGGTGAAAGGAAAGATTGTCACGGTACATGGTGAAGAGGAATACATGGTAAGCCACCTGAACTCTTTCAGGTATGTGGAAATGGATGGCGAGTTCATTGAGACTCCTTGTCAGAACTTCGAAAAGGTGCCCCAGACCATGGTTGCAACTGAGACTGTTACCAATTTGTCGAAGATCAGCAGACCTCCCTTGAAAATGGCTTCTCTCAAGGACGCCAAAGCAGTTATTGAAGAAGGTGGGTGTACCATTTGGGGCCAACTCCCTGACATTCCATACAAATCTGATAAGTTTGGTTTGGGTTTCTCTTCAGGGGCTCAAAGGGCTGTTCGTCGTGCTCGTGCTGGAGGACCTCCCCTACGCATCAACAATCATGGGGTCAATACTTTATAAGTCAACGATTGTGAATATGACATGGATAACTGGATCTTCCCCACTACCAATGGTGGACCCAGTAACTGGACGGCTAAAGACTTTTTACCGATTACTTTTATTCAAAAGTAACTGTCTTTCTTGTTTTTGGATATGTAATAATTAAACAATATAAACTCTATGGCCATGTGTCTTACCCGGGGCACAATGGTCTATTTGTGAGGGTTATCATGTTTCAATCTCATATGTCATTAATAAAGCATTGGACGTTTTGCATACAAATTTTGCGCTCTCTGTTTTTCTTTTCTGCTTTTTACTTTGTTTATACAGCTATGCTCTTACACACACCCACATATCAAACTGAAGATCCATATCAACTTTGGATTCCATTGATAACAGTTCTGCTATTTCCGGTTATGACTTTGAAAATCTGATCAACCAAGCCGAGGACGAAGGTGAGGAAGATTGTGAGGTACCCGAAGAACTTGCCATACTGTTACATCAGGAAGAAAGGGCTATACAGCCTCAAGATCGGAGCAAATGGCGACATCGCGGCCGCTGCCGCAAGGCGATTTCTGGAACATCGACCCTTTCTTCTTCGGCAAGCTTCATATAGATTTACGAGACAGAACGAGAGGGAATGGATCATAGGAAGAGATATTTCTTTCATTGTTGTTACAAACAAATAACCTTAATTAATTTTGTGTAAATTTGTTTTAACTATTAATCTGGCACCTAATCTGGTGGTGATAATTGTCACCATCCCATTTAACTCTTGTGATTCTATGTAAGCACCCTTTCAGGATCTACCATGGACTATCACCTCATCACTATCGGATTTCAACAGATCCAGATCCTGTGCTCCCTGAAGCGCCTCCCATAGTGGACCCTCATAAGGTGTAACCATCAGATCCAACGGATCACATGTGCGTTCCTCTATCGGCCTTAGCATACACCCTTGTGTCTCCATCACCAGATCACTTCAGATCAGATCAAACGTACCAGAAGCAAGCGTCCACAATACACCGTCTTGGACCAATAACACAGGATCAGGCAGACTACTCTCTTTGGCCTGGGCTTCCCTTTTGCTTCCAGCACCCCCCAATTTACTATAATTTAGGCCCAATTACATTTTTTCTTTATATTTTTCTCTTGGTATTATTTTGTTTAAATTTTTATTTCTATCAAAAATTAAAATGCAAAAAATATTTTATTTTAAATAATTAATTAGATTGGAAAATAATATTTAATATAATTAATTATTTTGTTAATTAATTTTATTAAGTAAGATGGTTCAATTTAATTAGTTATTTAATTAATTCGATTGGGTTGTATATTATCGATTTGTTACATCCCCTCACTTTGGTGTTATTTTAGGGTAAACTCCTCAACCTTATTAGATCTTGGATGTTTATAGATTGAAAAACCAAATCCACCAAAAAGGATGAACGATGTTGATGATATTTGAAACCCTAATTTCATCTAATGCATCCCCTCCCTCTTCATCTTATCCATTTCTTATTTGTGCTACATGTTGATGGAGAATGATCTACATATCATTTCTCTAAACATATGGTACATAGATTTCTTTTGACCAGCCTAAAAATAGGTATGACTTCTACGTAAGTCCATTTATGATTGCTTAACATGACGCTAAATTTTTTCCCGATTCGTGAAATGATCATTCATGTCCCAAACCTATGTTTGAAAGCCCAAGTATGTTTAATTTGAAACCTTTGATCCAATAACCTTGAGGTTCATTGTTAGGAGGTTTTGGTCTTATCAATCCTCTAATGAACCATCATAAACTTTGGTCTAAGTGAATCATTTAAACATCATTGATCATATGTTGTCTCTTCGAGAACTTGAAATGAATTATATACTTTACATAAAGCAAATGAAACTTGTTGTTGAGAAGCTTTGATTTTATCAATCTTCTAATGAGTTTTCAAATGCAAGTTTCAAGATGGTCATTCAACTAACATCTAACTTCTAATTCACTAACAATTGACTTTTACTTTATTCTTTTACTTTATGCTTTTATTTTATGCCTTTACTGTTACTCACCATTTATTTTAGCATTTACATTTCATGCGATTTTTATCTTTGCTCACTTGAGCATTTATCTTTATGTCATTTTTATTTTTCTCCCTTGAGCTTTCATTTTATTTTTGAAGACACTTAATAATGAACTTGAACAATAAAAAACTTTACGGTTACTTGGACTATTTGGTTACTATCCTTGGCAACATAGAGTTGTGGACCTCTTGGACTTAGGATTAGAATCCTTGACACCCTTGGGACCTTGTGACATTGTTGATATTTTTCTGGAGTGCTTGGGGTTTACCCCAAGACATTAGGTTGATTTTCTTTGTGTGCAGGTTATTCTGATTATGTTCTTTGTCTATGATTGAGAATTCCTCTGTATACAACCGTTACTCTGCCTAATTTTTGAAGACTTAATTCATCTAAAGCTTTGTATTCATAAGAGGTTTAGTATCTCTGCTTTCTTAGTTTTAATCCAAAGGATGGGAATTCTATATTGACTCTTTATGTTAGGTGTTGGCTTCTTCTTAGTTAGACGGTTCTTTTCCCTAACTTTTACTTTATGCTTTAAGATAGTCCCTTCATCTCCTCCCATATTCTTTAATTTCAAAAAGCTTCTCCCTCCTTTTCAAAACTCTTCTGGTTTTCTAACTTAAACCAATTTCATAATAAACTTGGACTTAGGTCCACACATCTTCAAAATATTTTCTTAATCAAAATTTAACCAACTTAATAATACTTTGAAATTTTTGTGAGAAGACTAAAAGTCAATCAAATCTCATTCAAACCATGTTTACCACTTTGGCTTTTTAATTTAAAAATTTTCTTAAGAGATTAGACTCTTGTCAATCCTTGTAGTGATACGAGCTACTATACTTCTATGATATGTAGTAAAGTGATATATTTTTCATTTGGGTGTTGAGTGAGGCTTTGTTGATTTTAAAATCCAAGCTATATCCTCCACTTTGAGATGACGTGAATTCTCCTTTCTCATAATCGTGGGTAGTAAGTATATGTTTTCCATTCGGATATGATGATGTCCCATATCTTAAAATTAACCAACACACTTGTTTTAAAATTTTTAAAGCAGAACTACGAGTACCCTGATCCCCTATTGCACGGAAGATGGTACGTAGGCACTAAAGGTTCACAATCGTGGCGGGTGAAAAAATTGTAAAAAATACTTCTCTTCTCATCTCCACCATCTATTTTCCTATACAAATCTTATAGCCAAATACACAAATTTTCAAAGAGGTTCCTGCGGAGTACCGTAGATGTTTAGGGTGTTAATACCTTCGCTTTGCATAACCAACCCTCGTACCTAGATTCTCTCCCCCTCTTTTTTGGATTATTTTCTCTTTTCCCATTCCTCTGGAAACAATAAAGCGTAGTGGCGGTTTTTATTTTATCTGTGCGAGTCAAGTAAATCCAATGGCTTAGTCTCAATATTTCTACCGCTACACATACATTTAGAAAAATACAGTTATTTAGTTTACATCATTCTCCCTCAAAGTTCGTTAAAGTTGAAAGATGGAAAAGTGAAAAGAAGAGTGAAAATGGAAAGTCATTGATTATTTAGGGAAAGTGATAGTAAATGAAGATTGAAATGAATGAATTGATTTCAAAAACATGCATGCTCATTTTATTAGACTTATTGATCCAAAGAGACAAGTTTACACCAAATACAACTTAGCAACATAAAAATTACAATTTGAAATTGATAAAGTCTAATGATCCTAGAGATGAGCTTCTTTGTTGATCCACTAACTTTTAGAGATATACTTCTTAGTTCTTGGACTTGTAAAAGTATGGGGTGATCTTTGATTCTTCTTGGGCATACCTATTTCGTGAGGGCATTGCTCTTGTTGATCACTAATTATAGTTGCATTTGAGGCATTGTGTAGGTCTTTGCCTTGTATGAAGAAGGAAGGCCTTATATCCTCAATAATATTTATAGGACCAAGCTCAATTGAGTCTCCAATGTTTGACTTCTCCTTCACCAATCTAGTATTTTCTTGAATTCCTTCACAATTTTCTTGAAGAATTCTTGGAATTTGCTCTTGAGCATTGGGAAATATGCTAAATGGATCAAGGGAGAAGGTGGAAATATGCATGTATGAATGTATGTAAATGGGAATGCAATGCAACACAGACATAGTATGAAGGTAAACATTAGAGTACCCTACACGAGTTGAAGGATGAACCTTAGTTTCGGGAATTATGACAGACCTGAGGAAACCTAAATGGAAAGGAGGGCACCCTATACTGACTTATAGATTATGACAGACACAAGGATCTCCTTAAGGATTATAGATAATGAAAGATGAAGAGGAATCCCTAGAAGCTAGGGATCATAGCAGAGTACGAGAATTCCTACAGGTTAGGAATTGTGACTTAATAGAAAACCCTACTGGTTAAACCAAAGAAATACCCCTACAAGTTTAGGGTATAATAACGATAAGGGGTAACCCTACATAGGTTTAAAGTTACAAAAGAATGTCCTTTGCGGGAAGGATTCTTATGAATGATGGGATGACAATAGTTTCATTAGTACATAGGTTCCTAGTTTCGTCCTACGGATATCCTACCTTCCCTATAAGGCAGCTTCCATAAGGGTATCATGGTTAACGTTAGAGGGAAAAGCACAAGGACTTTCCTTAAGTGGAGCCTTATTATAGACCGAAAATTTCGTCTCTTAGGTCGTATAAGGTCTCACCTTGATATTTTGTTTTAGGGTTATACAAAGAGTCATAGGTTTCGTTCCAAAGTCCTACCCCCCAAAAAGTCTAGCCCTTTTAGAGATATTCCTTTTTTGGAATTCCACCGACTTTAGGAGAAGTCGTCACAAAAACTCATAGAGGTGTTTACCCGTCTTGGCCCATAGACGATCTTTCTTTCTAAGGTTTAATATTATTTAGAATTTAAATCCCACCAATCAATAAAATAAAATATGATAAATATGATAACATGAACAATATGAATAAATAAACAAATAAACAGATAATTATATATGGAAACAAAACATACCAAAAGAAGAAAATACCCAAGAAACCCTAGACTTAAAAGATAGGGAAGACTTTAAACCCTAGGATTGTGTTCCCAGCAGAGTCGCCAATTGTCGTAACCAACAAAAAATAAGAGAGTCACCACCACTATTTTTGTCCTATGGACGAGGAAGAATGGATAACCCTAATTTTGTCAGAGATTCTAAATTCACGAGTCGGTTAGATAAAGGGAAGGTGTTAGGCACCCTTCATCTCCCTTGTTCTCAAGGGGCTCCACTTCTAGGTTTTGGGGTAAATCGAGAATTTCTATTTAAATAGTTATTATTTTCATATGTTTGAGAAAAGAATTTAGTTTTTAGTTGGGGGGACTCGCCTTGGTTTTTAAGCCGCATGCCTACGTATCCTTTTATGAGGAATCAAAGTCCTAATTCGTAGTTCATGTGTGTTTGGTTAGTTTTTTTCTATGGTTTGTGAAAATGTTTGAAATTAATCATTGAACCATGTCTGAGTTTAAAAATAGCGTAATCGTAGACGCAGTTCGCACTTAATAAGAAATAGATTCACAATCCTTTTTTGAAATAGAAGTTGAATTTGAATTAGTAAAAAAGTGTTAGTACTTGATGGGTTAGTTGTCTTAGAATTTATGATGCAATATGTAAAAAAAGAAGTTTAAATGACAAAAATGTTTGATAATTTGGAAAGAAATTTTGTTTAGTATTTTTAGAAAAATAATCAATAAATAATTATTTTCTTATTATTAAAAATATATTACATATTTTTAATATTAATCCAATATTTACTTATTAATGTTTTTATGATAAAATGTCAACAATATTTTAATGCACAACATGATAAAATAATAAAAAACAATGATATGAGAAGAAAATTAGTAATTAAATAAACAATTTATAATAAATAAACAATTTAAATAAATTAAAAAAATAAATTAATTAATTTAAACGCAGGGGGTGTACTTTTTTAATATAGTAGCAATTACTGGGGGTGTAAATATCAAGAGCTTGAGCCTAGCTATTAGTTTGGGTCCAAAATACAGGGAGGTGAATTATAGCTTTGTAGCAAAAATCAGGGGTGGTAGGAGTAAAGGCCTAGGCCCATAGTTTGTTTATAATCCAATTGTATAGGGGGTATGAATTATGGTTAATAATAGTAAAAGAAATAAGCTGGGGTGCGATTAGGAACGGCATGGGGCCCAATACAAAATATTGCGGAGTCCGTTAGATCTCGTGAGGGTGAGTGTATGGGCTTATTGTAGGATGTGTTACTACCGCCATTTGATGGTGATCGTGTGACCCCCTGAGATTAACACAAGGGTGTTTAATTAAAGTAAACACAACAGACGACTACGATGGAAAGTTGACTGAGGGAACATGTGGAACAAAACGCATGGGATTGCTGTTTAGCAACCCAATCACGTGGTCTACAAGTGGCCATATGTCGCGATTTGGTAACATCCCTGAGGGAGTATATTTTTTATTTTTCTTCATATTTCGTTCATTTTTGTTTTTTCACCCTCTCTATATACCTCTTTCGCTCTCTAAGAGCTTTTTCTTCCTCAACCTGCAAAAACAAATCCAGATACCCTGAATACCAAATCTCCTAAACCCTAACCCTAAGTTTCAGATCTTAAATAATTTAAACAAATATAACCTCACAACAACATCAATCACAACAAATTATGAAGCTAAGTGGCCTACTTCCTTGCCGTGAATCTTTGTGCTTTTGATTTCTCCGATTATTTTTGTGATACCCTTCTTATCTCTTCCTATTCTTCTTTGCAGGTACGAGAAATTTGGGTTAAGCTCAAAGAACTTAGGGTTTCATTTGTAAAACATTAAATCTTTAAAGATGGAGAGCTTTAGTGAAGGGTATGGATACGCCACAATAGGAATCTCAAGGGTTTTCTTATGCTAAAATGTGTCCTCCCATTTTCAATTAGTTTTAGGGTTTTATTTATAGGTTAGATTTTAGATGAATTAGGAAATATTATTGTGATTTATGTTACAATTTTAGATTGAAGATTGATTTAGGAATTAGGGATTAGATTTAGGATTTTTATTTGATTTTGTTTTAGACTTGTAATCTGTTGATGAATCTGGACCGAAATCGTATATGTAATTTTTTTCTAGTCAATAAAAACAAATAACTTCATCAAATTTGATTTGTTATGAATATTTGATTTGTTTTCATTCTGGAACCGAGCTTCGAGTTTGCTTAGGGAAGAAGAGAAACAGTGTCACCGCCGAATCTAGGGTTTTTTACCCTGGTTGACCTCAGCCAGCACAACTCATAATATCAATAAATTAAAACCAAAATAAAAATTAAAAAGATATTTATTTAATCATATAAGAAACTTTGACTCTGGGTCAACTTAACCTAAAAAGAAAATAATATATATTTTTAATAACAACAATATCAGAATAAATAATCACTAACAAATAATCAGAATTATACATGAGGATAGTTGACTCTAGTCAACCTTAATCCAAACAAATGGGCCCTCTTCCAAGCTTTTAAAAGGACCATCCAACTCACCAAAAACACCTCTCTTTGTATAGATGTTTAAAAAATTAAACATGGACCTAAAAGTCTAATGGGCCATTAGATTAAACTTAAGAATAACAAGCTCTATTCGATGAATTATGAAACATACACCCCTCCCCAAAATTGAACCCCTATTTTATTAAAACAAACGATAATGTAGAAGTCAATATAAAAATAAATATTAGTATTAATAAAAATGAACCAATAGTTCTTATTAAAAGAATATGACTGTTTAAACTAATGCGAACAAATTTGGGATATGACACACGTGCCCTTTGTCATCCCATCACAAACCCAATGCTTCTCTTATACCACCCGACCCAATTCCTACTTCAAGCCCATGGCCTTTTTCTACACATGTTTCCTCAAATGTGAATCTTGAGGACAAGGTTCTTAATGGGCCCATGAGTATTGATAAGAAGTATAATAGACCCATTAGAGAAAAGAAAACTTCAGTTCTTCTTATAGATTTTTATTATTAAAAAGAGGGTGTGCTTAGCATTATTTACTAGTTAATTTGTATCCTTGGTGTTTTATTATATGGCCCATGGCCCATTAGTAGGGGGGACCGTAGCTATTTATATTGTAAGATTGTTGAATGAAGAAAACAAAGAAATTTATGAAGTTTGTTATTATGTCAATTTTTTAATGCCTCTTAGATTTAAATTTTAGTCTAGTATAGTCTATCACAAAATTATATAAAGAAATGGTGCTATAATATATCATCAATATATTTTTATAAACTCAATCACATATTTTGTACATAAATAAAATATATTATTATTTAGATGATTTCACATGAAAGAGTATGATAGTCATATAAAAGAGATTTATCATCATTTGAGTGAGATAAAAAATCCCTATAATTTTAAATATAGGATTATATACAATATTTTAATAACTCACTCAAAACTTAAATGATATAAATATAGCTACACATTTGAGAAACATATTATGTTATACGCAACGGAAAAATATGAGGCTTAATTTTAACTATTATCGAAGATATAACATAAATAGTCATAAACTTTTATTACTAACACAAGACTATAATATCTTCAATATAAGTCTACAAAAAATAATATTATATTAAATAAATAATATTGGTTTCTCATTTCTTATATAACTGACATGTTAAATTCTCTCACTTGATAGATAATAATAGTTGAATTATTAACTTAAGAATTTAGAAAATATTTTAAATATATATATTCAACTTTTTATCTATCACAAAATTATCATGTCAAGCAACATCATACCGATAGAATACGCCCATCACTTACATAATACAAACAGAATTGAATTCCATTTAAAAAAATATTGAAAATAAATTATTGAATTTCATAAAATATTACATGTCTTTAGAAACTAATTTCTTATTTATTATAATCTCAAATAATAGTATTAATAGTAATAAATAAGAAATGTAACAATAATATACAAATATTATGTCACAAAAATTCTAATACAAATAGGGTATTTGAACCATAATTTACATAATCATAAGTCACAAGTACATTCAACAAAAAACATTTATAATAATAATAATAACTCACCGATAATTTATATCTATTATCAATATAATATTAATTATAATTAAAATGAATTTAATTATTTTACTTAACAAAATTTGTATAATTGTACCTACAATAGATGAGTTACAACCATACAAATTAAGAATGTTTATTTATTCAAAATAGGAACATTTGTATAATTGTATCTATGATATATGAGATTACAATTATAAAAATTCAGAGTTGATATTTAATTATCAAGAAACAAACTCTCAAAATAATAAGATTTCAAATATTGCCATAAAATGAAATATTTTTTAATGGGGTATATAACAAGAAATCTATTTATGACAATAAATAAAGAGTTTTCATTTTCAAATATTCTGACAAAAATAATAACTTTAGATAAATGCATATTTTATATTTTCAAAGGAGTATATATATTAGAAACAAATTTCTTCTTATAGGCAATTATATAATATTTTACAAAATATTTAGAATAATAATCAAATTACGACTAAATTGAAAGAGAGTGTGACATTAATCCTTGTTCGAAAAATTATTAAACTTTGGCGACTTATAATTATAGTGTCATCTCAAATGATTCATAAATTAGGATGAGATAAAGTGAGTCTCTTCCAGCTTAACCAGAGGTCCTGGGTTCGATCCCTGCCCCTGAAATACAGCAATGTTAAATCTCTTGAGAAAGAGTTGAGCTGCCTATGTGATCCTACAAGACTCAAGGGATTAGTCTAGGTTGTTGCGCACAAATGATACATCTGGCTAATACCTAAAAATATATAAATTAGCAACAAATCATAATTTCATTTTATAAACAAAATTCATATTTAAAAAAAGAGGGTTGAGGCAGATTGTGTAGTACTGGAATTTATTCATATGTGTATGGTGTCAATGTATGTATGTCAGGGTTTTCATATATTGTGTCTGCCTCATTTGAGAAGCTTCTTTTATATAAAACCTACCTATGGAAATGTGAGGCATCAAACGATACAAGCTATCCTGACACAACAATTCTATACCAAAAAATCATCATCACCATCTTTTATTTTATTATTAGGAACATTAACATTGAGAAATAAGTGATTGATCATAGAAAATTAAAATCAATTATAGAATGATAATATTCATAGAATAGACCTAAAATATATATAACCATATAATGATATCAATTGATATATTTAAAATAATCGAATAGATAAAAATTATAGCATATTGTTAAATTAAAGAATAATCAACAATGATAAGAACTGCGCACCTTTTAGGATTCGAGAGATTATAGGCACAAGATGGATTTTTAGGAACAAACTCGACGAACATGGTGTGATAACAAGGAATAAGACTCGACTAGTGGCTCAAGGGTATAACCAATATGAAGACATTGATTATGAGGAGACTTATGCTCCAGTTTCCCGACTCGTGGCTATACGCTTTTTACTAGCATATGCACGTTCCAAGATCTTCAAACCATATCAAATGAACGTAAAAAGTGTGTTCCTTAACATATACATAAATGAAGAGGTGTATGTTTCACAACCTCCCAGTTTTGAAAATTATGAGTAGCATAATCACGTTCTCAAGCTAAAATGAGCTTTGTATGGTCTTAAAAACAAGCCATGGGGCATGGTATAAGCGACTTAGTAAGTTCTTTCTTGAACAAGGATATTCAAGAGGGAATGTAGAGATAACTTTCTTTATTAAACGTAAAGGAAAACATATTCTTCTTGTTCAAATTTATGTTGATGATCTAATTTTTGGATCGACTAACATGCAACTTGTCAAGGAGTTCTATAAGCTTATGCAGGGAGAATTTGAAATGAGTCTCATGTAGGAGTTAAAGTACTTTCTCGGGCTCCAAATTAAGCAAATCAATGGAGGAACATTTGTTTTTCAAGCAAAGTATTGTCTCAAATTGTTGAAACAATTTGGCATTGATGATGTAAATAAAATTTACACTTCTATGACAACAAATGTAAACATGGAAAAATATTAAAAGAGTAAGGATGTAGATGTGAATAAGTATAGAGGTATGATTGGATCTTTTCTATTTCTTACAACATCTAGGCCCGATATATGTTTAGTGTTTGCATGTGTATCTGATATCAATCGGCTCCCAAAGAATCACATTTAAAGGCGATTAAGCGCATCCCTAGATACCTCATTGGTACCTCTAAGTTTGGGCTTGGGTATTCGAAGAGCATTTGTAGCTTGGTTGGTTACTTTGATTCCAATTTCTCTGGTTGCAAATCAGATAGGAAAAGTACTAGTGGAACTTGTTATATATTTTCAAATTCCTTGGTTAGTTGGCATAGTAAAAAGAAAGTTTTCATGGCTTTGTCAATGACCGAGGCGGAATACATGGCCGCCGGTAGTTGTTGTGCTCAAATTTTGTGGCTCAAACAACAATTACTTGATTTTGGCATTAATCTTTCTCATATTCCCATCACGTGTGATAACACTAGTGCAATTAATATAACCAAAAATGTGGTGTTATATTCTCGCACTAAACATATTGAGATATATCACCACTTCCTTCGCGATCATGTTGAAAAGGAGGATGTTGTATTCGATCATGTAGGTAGTAAAAACCAACTTGCTGACATCTTTACAAAACCACTTGCAACCGAACAGTGGCGGAGCCAGAAAAATTATGAAGCCTGGGCAAGTTTTCATTGGCTTCATAATTTTCTACCAAGACAATACAATGCTAATCCCAAAGGAATTATTTCCTTGAATTGCAATTACCTCTTCAATTTGTAAGATTTCGGATTTTATAATATATACATGTTAAAATTTCGGATTCTATAATATATACATGTTACAGTATTTCAGGTGTGCTCACAAAATTAACAAACCTATAAAAGCCGAGAAAATTAGTTCAACACGCTCATTTGTGTGAAATTAAGTACTGCCTAAAAACACCGCTATCAATTCAAATTTCAAATAATGTTGTCAAATGCAGATCGGCGAAGTGGTGGTTTGTTAAAATTCCGGTATGCTACAATGTTGTAGAGCCACTATTTGAGAACACATTATACTAAGTAGCATAACAAAAAACAATAGGGATGTGATCAAATTCCGCTACACTATAGTACAATAGCTATAACTGCTATTTAACAACAATGATTCCAAGATATGCCAATCTAAGTTATCAACAAATAAAAAATTATGATAACGAGCCATACCTTTCAATAGTTCCTCTGGAAAACCATGTGGCATCGCTTTCGTGCTCAGGCACAAGAACAATTGAATAACCAACCTTCGCCATTTGATCTTGAGCAACCTTCAAGTGGCAGTGAAAGGGGTTGAACAAACCTGAAGCTATTTTCTCCTTCTTTCCATTCACAGTAATGACCAAATCAAACCTAATTTACACAAGAGCACAAAATCACTTGATCAATTAACTCACAGAGATTAATCAATGACATAAAAATCATATCATATGTATAAACAAAATATAGTTCCTTTAGTAAGTTTTCTCATTTCTTAAACTCAATTTCTATAACTGCATGTAGCAACTACATACATTCTCCCAATAAAACTGTACTCAATTTCTATAAATGTTTTATTTTCATAAAATATTGAATATGATAGTTAAGCTTCATGGCAGGCAGAGGTGGTTTCACCATCTGCTCAAATCATCATGACATCATATAGTTTCAATCTAAATAAAATAAAATTAAAAAGCATATGAATGAATAGAAAGAACAAGAGGCAGAAAAAAAGAAGAGGAAAATAGTATGCCGAACCGATTAGTGCTTGAATATAATAAACTAAAACTAATTGAGAAAGAGAGGAGGAAGGAGTCTGTCGCTGTCGCGGAGAAGGGATTGGTGGTGCTGCAGTTAGGTTTACTTTTGTTTTTGCCCTTTTTTTTCTTTTTTTTTTCCCTTTGAATTTTTTGCCTTTTTTATTTTTTAATTAAAATAAATTTGGGCCAGACTAAAGAGCCTGGGCAGTTGCCCAGGGTAGCCGCATGCTAAAACCGCCTATGCAACCGAACCATTTTTCAACATATGTGGATAATTGGGGATCATTGATATCTCCAATGTTGCTTAAATTACTCTTTATTGCATGTACTTTTACCCTAACCTTTGTTTGAGTATTTAACATCATGTGAATGCATCTTCCGTTCTATCAAGATTGAGGTAATATTGTTCCAAATTTTCTCCTTGAAAGTAAGACTTTTCGTATTGCATATTATTTTTCTTTCCAAATGCTTGCCATGTTTTATAATGATAAAACTCATGAATGTTCACTTCCAAAATTTTTTAATTGATGACCATTGTGTGTTCTTCAACTTATATGTTTATAGTAACTTCATGTATTAATCCTTTATCTTTTGAAGTGTATGTTTTTTGTATATAAGTATGTTTGTTATTATTATTTCCTTCATTATCGCGTGAGTCAAAACATAAATGTTCTCTGCAAATGCATCTCTTGTTTTAGTTGTGTCACATGTTATGACATCATCTTCATTTTGGATTGAGTGGTGATATATTTTTGCCCATCACCGGGAGTTCCATTTCAAGGTGTTACGTAATCGTAATGCTAATAGAAGCAACTCAAGAAGTTTTCTCTTGCATAAGTATTCGTTATTCTTCATGCATTTCATTCCATATATATGGGGTTATGGTAATGTGTTTTTCTGGTTATTTATCAATTTTGCATCATTCCATATGTATGGGGATATGTGAGTGCATGCTCTTCTTTGCAAAAACCCCTATGTGTGATATATTAGTATTTGCGTTGAACTATACTCCAAAGATTTATTCTGATACTTCTTCAAATCTCTATCAATAGTCATGTTGGATGGTATCTATAAGCCCATCTCCAACAACTCTTCACCACCTCTCCAAATGGCATCTTTTAAGCCCATTTCCGATGCAATCAACTAACACATTACTTTGTGCATCAGCGAGTGCAAATTTCTGGGCACTCTAGTGTTCAATCGTCTTCTGCCTTCAAGTCATGAATGATGGACCCGCCAATCTAACTCTTCAGGTTTAAGAAGATTGAACAGCGGAAGCTGTTGTACCCCAAAACTTTCCCTCTCTTTTCTCAAGACATTTGTCACATAAATCTTCAATGGTTCAAGCTTGAACAAGTGTTGACTAGGTCAAACTATCTCCTAAACACTGATGCCTCAAATTAGGGTTTTGATTTTCACAAAGACAATTGGACTTCTAATTCCTTAAATGACTTGCATGGATTGTAACACCCAAACTCTACCCCAAGCAATTTATGGAAAATCAGAGTATAAAAATTTCCAAAATAATCAGGATGCTACACATTCAACAGAGACACATAAACGTGTCATGATTTTAGAATAGATACATAACACTTAAAGAAAATGGAATGAACACAACTCATGAATAAAGTCTTCATAACATAAACCAACTTTGATTAATCACGCAGCAGATTCACAATAATTCTCCATATGAGACATAACATCTTTTGAATCATAAAACAACATCAATACGATAATTCCTCAAATAGAAACATAAGGTTTTATAAATAAACAACAATAATACAAGCGTTCATCCCCCCCCCCCCCCCCCCGAGTGCTATGTATCAGAGCAAATGACACCAAACTCGAACTAACAACGCTAACGGCTACTCCTCTTGGTTACCTGCACGTTACCAACGAAGGGTAACATTCAAACAGAAAGGGTGAGATATCGAATAATATAATAGAACATATGATAAATAATATATCGAAATCAGTTTTGCAAAATCACCACTTCATATAAAATCAACATAAAACAATACCATTCACCAACACCTCAATTCAACTTATAACATTACCATACGTAAACAACACTTTAAATAAGCAACAAATCAATGACTCCAAATGCGACTCAATTATGCAAATGCATGTGGTATCATTGGAGCAGAACTCGCAACTTAGAAAGTGCCAGTTTACCGAGGCATAAGGCATAAGCCCTCAACATAAAATCTTGCCAATAAATGCCAACATGGTGAGCATTAGCTCCAACTTAGAACATGCCAATCCAGGCCAACATTAATGATATGCTATGCTATGTGATGATATAAACAACCACAACTTGGCAACGCAACAACGACAACAATATAATAAAGGTCGACATGACAACAATTCACACCTTCAACATTGGCCAAAGGCCTATATCACAATTATTACCAATTAATCAAGGGTAACACACAACATTTATTCACCACGGATATATCGAAACAAAACGGCATTTCGGTCAGTTTGCAAATTACATCAATTACCAACATACCGAATTAATTGATTCACTTCAAATTACTTGCCAACTTAATTAAATTAATCCCGTTGTTAGTTATTTTCATCACTAATAAAATAATAAATCAACCATTTAAAATATATATATATATATATATATATATATATATATATATATATATATATATATATATATATATATATATATATATATATATATATATATATATATATATATATATATATATATATATATATATATATATATATATATATATATATATATATATATATATATATATATATATATATATATATATAGTCCACTGCTATTTGTTCTTCCTAAAATTGCTAACTTATTATACAACCAATGGGTGTGCCATTCTTCCATATAAAACTAGCTTCTCGCAACTAAATTTAATTTACTGCTACTGAAAACAGTGACATTCATATATACTGCTACTGCTATTACTGATTTTATTTGAGAATTATGCAGCATAGTGCCATAGAAGGACAAGCAGAAAAACAGAGAAAATAGAGAAAACAAGTGCCCCTGCCTCACAGTGCCAAAGTGGCACTTTTCCCCTCCACCTCCACCTAGTGCCGATCGGCACTTCTCCATTCTTCCAAGGTTTCCAAACGGCAACCCCTATAAACACAAGTGTCGGACGACACTTCCACTTCCAATTTCGTTTTCATTTCTTCTTCTTATTCCCTATACTTAATTTCTATGCGTAGTTTCTATACTTATTTTCTATGGTAGTTTCTATACTGCTTCAGTAATTCTTCTGTCTCCTAATCCAAACTCAACCCAGACAATAACACAGCAACCCACATATTTTCCTTGATAGTTCTATAACTAAAAAAATATTAATCATTATTATCACAACAACACAAGCCAAGCACAAGTCAATAAAACAGTAACAATTTAACATATAAATTCCCACATACAAAATATCATACACCCCATTATAGTATAAGAAACTCACCCTTACTTGGTTTTATTTCGAAACAATCAAGGAAGCTTCAATGGAATTTATGGAAACTAGCCCTAGCAGCAGCTTCCTCGTTCTTCTCCTCTTCTCACAAAACCCTATTCTCTTTTCTCTTCTTATTTTGTTTTTCCTGATAACACCACTTTCTCTCTTTGTTCTATTTTCTAATAAAATACTATTATTCAATTCGAATTAACTTAAATGGGCCTAACCAATACACCCTCCTTATTACTCCACGACACCATACTTAAGTCAAACATCAATTCTAAGCTTAATAATAAAATGTTACTTCAACTTATTTATACCAATATAAACCTGATTAAATTTATTATTCCAACTTAATAAAATAGTCCCGACTTCAACGATAAAAATTCGAATTAAAATATAATAATCAAAACAATATTTAATTAAATAAATAATTAAACATCGGGGCGTTACAACTCTCCCCCACTTAGAATATTTTCGTCCTCGAAAATAAAAGTTTACCTGGTTCAAATAACTCGAGATAGGAGTCTCGCATCTTGATCTCCAACTCCCAGGTCATACTCTCTCCAGCAGCTCCTAACCAGACAACTTTCACTAATGCAATATCCTTCCCTCTTAGGATCTTTATCTCGCGATCCGCGACTTGCACAGGCATCGTCTCCACCGTGAGATTATCCCGTACTTGCACATCGTCCATCTGAATCACATGAGACGGATCGAGAATATACTTCCGAAGTTGCGATACATGAAACACATCATGAAAATTAGCAAGGTTCGGCGGTAATGCTACTCGGTAAGCAACCTTCCCAACTCGATCAAATATCTGATACGGACCAATAAAACGAGGAGTGGGCTTCTTAGACTTCAGAGCTCGCCCACCACCAATCACAGGCATGACTCTAAAAAACACATGATCACCAACTTGGAATTATAAATCTTTCCTTCTCTTGTCATGGTAACTTTTTTGTCTACTTTGATAAACCTTCATCTTCTCTCGGATAAGCTTCACTTTCTCAGCAGTCTCTCAAACAATCTTAGGCCCAAGTACCACACTTTCACCAGATTCATGCCAACACAATGAAGTCCTACACCTCCGACCATACAATGCCTCAAAAGGTGCCATCCCAATACTAGAATGGTAGTTGTTATTATAAGTGAACTCAATCAACGGAAGATAAGTATCCCACGAACCTCCCTGTTCAAGAACACATGCTCTCAACAGATCCTCCAATGACTGAATAGTCCTCTCGGTCTGACCATTCGTCTGAGGATGATACGCCGAACTCAACCTCAACCTAGATCCCAATGCCTCTTGCAAACTTTTCCAGAAATCATAAGTAAATCTCGGATCTCTATCTGACACAATACACCAAGGAACACCATGCAACTTCATAATTATTCTGGTGTAAATCTCTGCCAACTTCGAAATCGGATATGTGATGTTAATAGGTATAAAGTGTATTGACTTCGTAAGCCTATCAACAATCACCCATATCGAATCATATCCACTCAAGGTACTAGGTAATCCCGTTAAAAATTCCATTGAAATGCTATCCCATTTCCATTCTGGAATCTCTAACGGTTGCATCAACCTCACATGCTTTTGATGCTCGACCTTCGACTTCTGACAAGTTAAACAAGCATACACAAACTGTGCCACATCACGCTTCATACCGGGCCACCAAAAAAAACCTTTCAAATCTTGATACATTTTAGTAGCTCCTGGATGAATACTCAAACTGCTTCTGTGACTTTCCTCAAGAATCACTTTCTTAATCTCTTCATCATCAGGAATGCAAATACGATCTCGGAATCTCAACACACCTTGCGCATCTATCTTGAAATCATCATTCTCAGATCGATCAATTCCCATCATCTTATCCACCAACTTCACATCTAGCTTTTGAGCCTTGCTGATACTGTTGAGGAAGTCATTATTAATCTTTAACATTCCCAACATAACACTCTGCAGTGTCACTTCACAAACTAGACTCAAATCTCGGAATTGCTCAATCAACTCCAACCCTTTAACCATCATTGCCGACATGTGCAACGTCTTTCGGCTTAAACATCGGCCACAACATTAGCTTTTCCCAGATGATAATTCAAACCGAAATCATAATCCTTCAGCAATTCTAACCACCTTCGCTGCCTCATATTCAACTCTTTCTGATCAAAAAGATACTTCAAACTCTTATGGTCACTAAACACTTAGAATCTAGAACCATAAAGATAATGCCTCTGGATTTTCAACACAAAGACAATTGCATCCAATTCTAAATCATGTGTATCATAATTCTTTTCATGAGTCCTCAATTTCCTCGACGCATAAGCAACCACCTTACTATTCTGCATGAGTACACCACCTAACCCCATCAGACAAGCATCACAGTACACAACAAAAGGTTCCCCCGGATTAGGCAAGGTCAAAACCGGAGCCGACGCCAACCTCTTCTTCAACTCGGTAAAACTTTCTTCACATCGACTATCCCACACAAAGGCTTTACCCTTGCAAGTCAACATGGTCAACGAAAGTGCCAACTTAGAAAAACCTTCGATATACCGTCTATAGTAACCGGATAATCCCAAGAAACTTCTAATCTCAGTAACCGACTTCGGAGCTTTCCATTGCAACATAACATCAACTTTAGAAGGATCAACAGCGATGCCACTACCAAAAATGACATGACTAAGGAAACTAACCTCATGCAACCAAAATTCACACTTGGACAACTTCACATAAAAATTATTCTCTTTCAAAACTTGCAATACAACTCTTAGGTGCTCTTCATGTTCTTCTTCCGACTTAGAGTAAATCAGAATGTCATCAATGAATACCACCACAAACCGATCCAATTAAGTATGAAAGATATGGCTCATGTACTCCATGAATACTCCCGGCGCATTGGTCACACCAAAAGGCATCACTGAATACTCGTAGTGTCCATACCGAGTCTTGAACGCGGTCTTCTGGATATCATCTTCTTTCACTCTAATATGGTGATATCCTGACCTCAAATCAATCTTAGAAAAACACACTTGCACCCACAAATTGATCCATCAACTCATCAATCCTCATAAGCGGATACTTGTTCTTAATCGTCACTTTATTCAACTTCCTGTAATCAACACAAAGCCTCATACTTCCATCTTTCTTCTTTACTAACAACACAGGCACTCCCCACGGCGATACACTGGGTCTTACAAACTTTTTCTCGAGCAACTCTTCCAGCTGCTTCTTCAATTCAGACAATTCAGATGCAGACATCCTGTACGGTGCCATAGAAATAGGTCTGGTACCAGGTACGAGATCAATCGCAAATTCAACTTCTCTCTTTGGCGGTACATCAGGAATTTCATCAGGAAACACTTCAGGAAATTATCGCACCACCTGCAACTCATGAATCCTAACTTGGTTCAGCATTGATAGCAACACCATTAATGTGAACATCTGCGCTTCATCTTGCATCAGTTGCCTCAACTGTTTACCGGTCAACAAACCAACTCTTTCCTCTTCAGGAGTAGAAAACCTCACAGACTTGTTATAGAAATTGATATGAACATAGTTATACTCTAACCAATTCATACCCAAGATCACCTCTAACCCGCTTAACGGCAAAAAAATCAAATCAACGGCAAAGTCCTTGCTGAAGATCGACAAAGGATAACTCAAACACACACGAGAAGTAGTCACTGATCCCTTAGCTGGGATCTCGACAACCATTTCTCCATCCATAGAAGATAACACAAGACCCAATCTTTCAACACAATCAGCAGAAATAAAACAATGAGTAGCACCAGTATCAATAATAGTAATTAAAGGAGTATTATTAATGAAACATGTACCTCTGACGAGTCTATCCTCACTAGCTGCCAAAGTCCCAGCCAAAGCAAATACCTTGCCACCGGTTTATGCCTTCTTTGGTTTCAGAAAATTACTACCAATGTGTCCTTCTCCACCACAGTTGAAACATATCATCTCCCTATGCTTGCAGTCAGATATCGTATGCCCAACCTTACCACAATAGAAACACCTCTTCCCATCAGCAGTAGTGCACACATTACTCTTGTGACTAGGTTGCCTACATTTGAAACATACAACTCTAGCAGGAGTATCTCCCCCAATAGTCCTCTGACCATGAGAAACTCTTTGTTCACCCCTACCATCATCATAAGGCTTGCCACGGTTCTGATGATTCTTGCCTCTCTTATCACTAACAATCTTGTGATGAGCATTGCTACCCTCTTCAAAGATCCTGCAACTATCAACCAAATCAGAAAAGACACAAATCTTATGATATCCAACAACCTTCTTAATTTCCGAGCACAACCCATTCTCAAACTTCATGCACTTAGAAAATTCAGCACCTTCACCATCAAAATGTGGATAGAACTTAGCTAGCTCAATGTACTTAGCAGCATACTCAGTGACATATTTTTTCCCTTGCTTCAACTCAAGGAACTCAATCTCTTTCTTACCCCAAACATCTTCAGGATAATACTTCCTCAGAAACTCCCTACATAACATAACCCAAGTGATTTCCTCACACGCGGCTTCCAACCTTGCACGCATTTCTAGCCACCAGTCATCGGCTTTAACTGCAAGCATGTGAATGGCATACGGAACCTTCTGTGTCGGGGTGCAATCCATAACACGGAAAATTCTCTTGATTTCCTTCAACCAATCTAGTGCTCCATCAGGATCATGCCTACCCTTAAACACCGGCGGATTCTCCCTTTGGAAGGTCGCCAAGCTACAAGATTCGGCATTCTCGTCTGCAATCGGCTGATTCTTCATAGCCTGAGCCATCGCTTGCAGAGAAGCAGCAATCACAACATCGTTCCTCCCAACCATCTTATCTTATCATTGCAACACAAACAACAGTTAAGAACAACTAACAATACTCGATTGTTAAATCACTACGACTCAATAACTTGACCGGACGAACCAATCTGCTCTGATACCACTAATGTAATATGCCAGTTCTACCCCAAGCAATTTACGGAAAATCAGAGTATAAAAATTTCCAAAATAATCAGGATGCTACACATTCAACAGAGACACATAAACCTATCATGCTTTTAGAATAGATACATAACACTTAAAGAAAACGGTATGAACACAACTCATGAATAAAGTCTTCATAACATAAACCAACTTTGATTAATCACGCAGCGAATTCACAATAATTCTCCATATGAGACATAGCATCTTTTGAATAATAAAACAACATCAATATGATAATTCCTAAAATAGCAACATAAGGTTTTATAAATAAACAACAATAAGACAATCATTCATCCCCCCCCCTGAGTGCTACGTATCAGAGCAAATGACACCAAACTCGAACTAACAATGCTAACAGCTACTCCTCTTGGTTACCTGCACGTTACCAATGAAGGGTACCATTCAAACAGAAGGGGTGAGATATCGAATACTATAATAGAACATATGATAAATAATATATCGAAATCAGTTTTGCAAAATCACCATTTCATAGTAAATAAACATAAAACAATACCATTCACCAACACCTCAATTCAACTTATAACATTACCGTATGTAAACAACACTTCAAATAAGATACAAATCAATGAATCCAAATGCGACTCAATTATGCAAATGCATGTGGTACCATTGGAGCAGAACTCCCAACTTAGAAAGTGTCAGTTTACCGAGGCATAAGGCATAAGCCCTCAACATAAAATCTTTCCAATAAAGGCCAATGTGGTGAGCATTCTCTCCAACTTAGAACATGCCAATCCAGGCCAACTTTAATGCTATGCGACAATATAAACAACCACAACTTGGCAACGCAACAACGACAACAACATAATAAAGGTCGACATAACAAAAATTCACACCTTCAACATTTGACAAAGGCCTATATCACAGTTATTACCAATTAATAAAGGGTAATACACAACATTTATTCACCACGAATATATCGAAACAAAACGGAATTTCGGTCAGTTTGCAAATTACATCAATTACCAACATACCGAATTAATCGATTCACTTCCAAATTATATTCCAACTTAATTAAATTAATCCCACTGTTAGTTATTTTCATCACTAATAAAATACTAATTCAACCATTTAAAATATATATATAGTCCAATGCTATTTGTTCTTCCTAAAATTGCTAACTTATTATACAACCAATGGGTGTGCCATTATACCATATAAAACTAGCTTCTATCAACTAAATTTAATTTACTGCTACTGAAAACAGTGACATTCATATATACTGCTACTAGCTATTACTGATTTTATTTGAGAATTATGCAGCATAGTGTCATAGAAGGACAAGCATAAAAACAGAGAAAACAGAGAAAACAAGTGCCCCTGCCTCACAGTGCCAAAGTGGCACTTTTCCTCTCCACCTCCACCTAGTGTCGATCGGCACTTCTCCATTCTTCCATGGTTGTCAAACGGCAACCCCCATAAACACAAGTGCTGGATGGAACTTCCACTTCCATTTTCGTTTTCATTTCTTCTTCTTATTCCTTATACTTAATTTCTATGCGTAGTTTCTATACTTATTTTCTATGGTAGTTTCCATACTGCTTCATTAATTCTTCTGTCTCCTAATACAAACTCAACCCAGACAATAACACAACAACCCACATATTTTCCTTTACAGTTCTATAACTAAAACAATATTAATCATTATTATCACAACAACACAAGCCAAGCACAAGTCAATAAAACAGTAACAATTTTACATACAAATTCCCACATACAAAATATCATACACCCCATTATAGTATAAGAAACACACCCTTACCTGGTTTTTATTTCGAAACAATCAAGGAAGCTTCAATGGAATTTATGGAAACTAGCCCTAGCAGAAGCTTCCTCGTTCTTCTCCTCTTCTCACAAAATCCTATTCTCTTTTCTCTTCTTATTTTGTTTTTCCTGATAACACCACTTTCTCTGTTTCTTCTATTTTCTAATAAAATACTATTATTCAATTCTTAGTAACTTAAATGGGCCTAACCAATACACCCTCCTTATTACTCCGCGACATCATACTTAAGCCAAACATCAATTCTAGCTTAATAGTAAAATGCTACTTCAACTTATTTATACCAATATAAACCTGATTAAATTTATTATTCCAACTTAATAAAATAATCCCGACTTCAAAGATAAAAATTCGAATTAAAATAAAATAATCAAAAAAATATTTAATTAAATATCGGGGCGTTACATGGATCATTATAGACCTCCAAGAATACTCATGTCAAATTTCATTTCTTGAATCACAAATTTGCTCTGTCAATTAACCAGATGACTAAAAATCAGCCATATTAGGTAAAAAGTCAAATGTGGTCAAATTACAGTCAAAATTCAAGATTTTTGACCAATATCAACATCTTGAAGTCATGTTCATCAATTGATCAAGTTTGGATCATAATTCCTCAAGAAAAATGTTCAAATCATCAAAAGGGCAAAATGGTCAAAATTATGGTTTTGACTAAGAATGACTGATTTTTGACTTTTGACTTAATACATGACTTATTGGTTTGAAACATGATCTCAAGGATTCAAGGAAATCATTTTGACCTATTTGCATGACTCAGTTCATCTCTCAAGATCAATGGATTGATAGTTGAAATTTGATCAACTGATGAAAAGTCAACTGATACACCAAAAGTCAAACTTTGACTTTTTGATCAAATTTGAGTTTCAAAGATCATATTTCATCAAGACATTCAAAAATATGAAGCTTAATCATCAAGAAATCAAGAAAGTCAAAAAGTATTTGAAAAAGTAAAACTTTTCAAGACTTAGAAATTTTTTAAGTGTTTTAAACCTTATAATTTCCTAACTTCATGACATTTTTTCACCATGATGCAAGATGATTCAAAGAAAACTTTCAACATGAAAGTTCTATATCTTCATTATATCTACAACTTTTATTTACTGATCAAGTCTTATAAGTTCTTGGATTTTGAGTTATAAATTCATGAAGTCATGCACTTTTTCTAAAACACTTAGTGAAAATTTGACCTACTTTAGGCAAATTTTTTACCTAACTTATTGGCCAATTTTCTCTAACCTCCAAGATGATTTTGTCAAAATGGAAAACATTAAAGTTGTATAGGATGTTCAAAGATTTTCAAAATGTCCCAGAACTCAGTGAGATCATTTTTGAGCTAGGAGAATTGAAAAGGAGAAGTTGGGCTTTCAAACTTGAATTACAAGGCATTTTTCATGAAGAACACTTGACCTAAACCATAGCTATGCTGCATAAATTCACTTTTCAGGCCTTATAACTTGTAAATCACTCCTTAATTCAATGTTTACGCAACTGATTGATCAATTGTCCAATTGATTCAAGCATTGTCCAAAGCAATTTGCCATTTTATGGAGAAAGTTACCATTCCATTCTTGTAAAGCAAGCTTTATGCACATAGTCAATGCATTGAGCTCCTCACTTGTTTCTTCTGATCACAGTCGATTGAAAAGTAAAGAAGCAACCTCCCTGCACCTAACAAACTCAGACCATGCTTATACTATGCCTTGAAACCATGTTTTCCACTTTTCTTCAAAATCAAGCAACCTAGACACAACTTGAGATCTCACACATTTGTTAACTTCAATACCTCTAACATTTTGCTTATATTTATGGAGAATATTTGCAACAAAAGGAAAGAGTTTACAAGCCCTCAAACATCCTCAAGCATTCTGCAACACAGAACTGGCGAAAAACTCCATTTTTGAGCTTCAAACTTGAAACTCAAAATACACTCATGTGTATTGACTTTTAATCATCCAAATACTTTACATACTTCATATACAAGTGAACCAAGTCCCTGTTTCCTAACTGTAATCACTCCATCATCATCCACCATTTCCAAAACTGAAGCTTACAACTTGACTTGAGTAGGGAGTTTCAGCCATCCTCAAAGAAAAGTAGGAGTTGGAATACATTCAAGGAGGTCCAGGCAAGCTAAACAAATTCTTAGGGAACCTCAAAGCTTGCTAAAACTCCATACACGAATCCATCTGCAAGAGGTAAGTTTTCTAACTTCAATATCTCGATACAAGCATCCTTTGTGCATACATTATGAAGTAAAAATGTAGATATCATTGCCCTAAAGCTAACCATTTCCATAGTTTTCATTTACATTAGTTGTGTGTAGAGAATTTTAGATTTGAACTTTATGAAAAAATTAGGTTTCAATTTAGGGCCATCAAAATTAATCATCATCTTGGAATTTTAGCTTACATAATTTATATGGTTGGATTCGTGGTGAAAAAATAAACAAATTTCATGTTTACATTTTTGAATTTGGTTGAGAAATAAGAGAGATATGAAATTCAAAAATGGTGTTTCAGCCATGGGTGCGAGGAAGAAGATGAAGCAGGCCTTAGGACTTGTTTTATTTTATATATTTATGGTTTTGTATTAATAATCGGAAGTATCGCCATCCCAGTGGTAAAGCGTGCGCCTGTTAACCTTTGGGACATGGGTTCGAGCCCCAGTGGTACCCTTTTGCTTTTTCATGTTTTACTTTTAGAGATCCTGTGCAAGCCAAGTTCCAACGCCCATGATGCATCCATATTCCACACCTTCTGATCATCATCAAGACTAGATCTAATGCCCCACATGCTTCCTCATGATGTGCCTAATGAAGGCCTCTCCCACTGAATATCATAACAGGCGTCTGGGCCAACATGTCTTGGGCCTGACATTTTTACTGATTCTCACCTCCATTTCCTTTTATAACACACTGGCCCATTTATTTTCTTTTTTCTATTTTTTTATTTAATTGTATTCTTTTAATTTTTTTTATTTAACATCTAAAAACCATAAAACCACAAAAATATTATATTTAGGTTTTATTTAATTAAAATTAATTTTTGACATAAAAAATTGATTTATTTTAATTTCCACACTTTTTATTAATTAATTTATAAATTAATTAGAAACTAGGGTTTTCATTATTTTCGCTTTTTCACATTAAAATATTTTTTCCCTAAAAACCAAAAATCCAAAAATAATATTTTCTGAAAAAAACATTTAGAACTTTTAATTTATTTTCATAGGTAAATTGAATTATCACATCTTTCTTTTCATATTTTTGTTCTGTAAATAAAAAAAGAATTAGGGTTTAATTTCTAATTACTTTTCATTTCAAATTTCAAACATCTTTTCTCAAACAAAAACATATTTGTTTCAAAATACTTAAAATATTTTTTAGGGTTTATCATATTACCCCTTTTCCCATCTTTGTACATTATTTACTTTTTTTTTTTACATTAATTTAAATTTATGCAATTATTCATCAATTTGTAATAGTAATATGGTTTATTGCTTTCACTCCCCATTCATAAACTTGTACCCCCATCCCCTAAAGCGTTGTAATAGCGTAGGATATTTAAATTCCACAATTTATTGCTTTCCTTATTATTGCTAGTAATTAGGGTTTGTATGGCAAGATAAAATCAATCTTAGAAAACCCTAATTTCAAATACAAAAATTCATGAAATCAAAACACTTTACACACTTACACCTCTAGGGTTAACCCACACTCATGACCTTGGAATAAACAGTCACGTCCCTCAAACGTGGGATACTTTAGCAATGACCCTCGAATACAAGATTGTAGTCCCTCGATGACCCTTTGATGTTGCCTTTGGTAAACGATCTTAGACCCTTAAGATAAATTTCTAGAGTATCCTGCAATATTGCCTTCTATGACTGTGCGATGATCCACGATTGTCCCTTTGCATCCAATGATATGGTTGCTACCAACTAATGGTGAGACAACACTATCTAAATGAAAAGGAAAAGAACAAAGACTTTTTGAGTAGGTAGAACGCTCGAAGTTGCTTGCTCACAAACATTTCAAAACATCTTTCAAACGCACCAACACTTTTCCATGAAATATTTTCAAAAGTCAACACTTTGTATACATTCTTATAGAGACGAGAATCATTACAAAGTTCTCCTAAACAAAGGCACTTTCAAAAATACTTTCAAACTATCACAAACACATTTCAAACAAAGCATTTCAAAGTGATCTAGCAACTAAGAGCCCATAGATAACTACAGATGAAAAGGGTGCTAACACCTTCCCTTTTCATAACCTATCCCCCGAACTCAAGAAAATTCTTAAAAGGTCTTTCATGTTGTTTTCACCCAAGATTGGACTTTTGGGATATTTTGACCGCAAGATTGATTGTGTTAAAACAATGCCCAATGAAGAAAGATCAATGATATTAAGATTCCATAAAACCCGTTTACTTTCTAGGACAGGTTGAACCAACTAAACTTCAAGAGGGTACTTACCTATGAAAACCATGCAAGCCTAAACCTAAGGTGTTTGTGTGCTTTGCTTGTGGTTAATTATTCATGACATCATAAACATTATAACATCATAAGCATTCTCACTAACCATTTCAAGGATTTAGGAACTTATTTTTGTTCTGTTTTGTAGGATATGGCTTCCACTCGTAGAAATACCATCCGAGTCAATTTTGTAAAAGTACTTCCTCAACTTCAAGAGTTAGCATCAAGGGTGCCTAGAGATTCTCCCTTCACCCAGAAATATGGTCGACTTTTCAACTTATCTACCTAAAATTTCCAAGAAGAAATGATGTGTGTGCTCTTCCAATTCTTTGATACTATGCATCATTGCTTCACATTTCCTGACTACCAACTGCTAGGAGTGCCTGTGCTTGATCAAATACCATTCACCGGTTTATAGGAAACTCCAAAGCATGAGGTTATTGCCAAAGCCTTGCATTTAAAGAGATCGGACATTATGGCAAATTGGGAAATAAGGAGTGGAGTTAAGGGTTTCTTAGCTAAGAGTTTGTTGGAAAAGGCTCATTTGTTATGGGAAGATCTGGATTTTTAAGCTTTTGAGGATGTCTATTTCCTAATCTGAACCAACTCGTAGATGTGAATACCGTCAATGTATTTCTCTCTTGTAATCCTGTACCTACTTTGCTCGGAGACATTCTACATTAATTCCATACTCGCACCATGAAGAAGATGGGAACTCTTTTGTGTTGCATTCCATTGTTGACTAGGTGGTTTATTTCGCACCTACCTCGATTAACATTGAAGAATGAGCAGGGATTGACATGGTCTTAAAGGATGATGTCACTCTCACACTCGGATATTCATTGGTGTTCCCGATCTTTGGAGGATATTACCATTATTGACCGTTATGGGGAATTCCCCAATATTCCACTCTTGAGAATTAGGGGAGGTATTACCTATAACCCTTCTCTTGCATTACGACAATTTGGGTATGCGCAAAGAGATGGTCCACACGACACACTCATCCAAGGTTTGGTATTCGACTACGAAGGCGACATCCAAGGCTATCGTCAAAGGTTCATACGAGCTTGGAGAATGGTAAACAAGGTGGATAGAAAGACTCTGGGGCATAAAAATTCCATCTCTCTTGAGCCTTACCTCAAGTGGGTACGGACTCGTGCTCAAAATCTCGTGATTCCTTACCCATCCATCCTACCTGTGATTATGGATCCTGTTGTTACGGGAGACACCTCTTACACTCTTCTTCATCCTAACATGCCTACCGACTTCGAGGAATTACAAAGATCATGAATTCAACTCAAAGGGGAACGAGACACCTTTGAAGCACAGTTCTACACAAGTGAGAAGAAGGTTTTGGAGCTCACAAGGCAACTTCATGAAGAGCTAGGTTTGAATGCCTACTTTACACCAAAAAGGATGCGATCATGGGAAGCTTGAGTCCTTTATGTATTAGTAGTTTATTTTGTATCATTTGTGTTTCTTCCATTGTAAGCTCAAGAGGCGTTTGTAACTCTTGAACTTATTAATGCAATTAATGTTTGTTGTCTTCTCGTTTCTTTAGCAAATTTAAATTTCTTAAAATCCTTGAAAACATTGCATACGCATAACATGCATCATATCATAAGAAGGTTTTCTGACACAGGTTTCCTCATCTTTCTACTGTTTATTTCAGAAGAAGATGGATCTCGAGCAGACTGTGAAGGACTTGCATACTCAAAATTCTCAATTCAAAGAGACTTTGCTCAACTTAGAAAAGGGTCAACAAGAAATGATGAAGCTTCTCGTCGCGAAGAAGAAGACCAAGAAGAGAGCTGTAGTAAACATGGGGAAGAGATTCAAGGGCCCCGTCCGATAAATTCAAGTTAAAGAGTACTCTTCTGAAGAGGATGAAAATCAAGATGAAGATTCAAGGAGCACTGGTGCTGGGGGTGGAAACAATCAAGTCTCTGAGGAAGAGGATTATCATGACGAATAATATCCACTAGCCAAAGAGAAGTATAAGTAACTAGAAGACATATTGAAAGCTGTGGAAATTTAAGTTGTGCCTGGCCTAGATTTTGGTGACTTGGGTTTGGTTCTGGGGGTAGTCATTCCCCACAAATTCAAGATTCCAATCTTTGCCAAGTACGATGGTGTCTCGTGCCTAAAGCTTCACTTAAGATCTTACGTCTGCAAAATTCAACCGCATACCACTGATAAGAAGTTGTGGGTGAACTTCTTTCAAGAAAGTATGTCTGGGACTCAATTGGAGTGGTTTTACCGGTTAGAAGGTTCCAACATACATACCTGGGAGGACTTGGCCATTGCTTTCTATCGTCATTATCAATATAATGCCGATCTAGTGCCAACTAGAGCATAGTTGCAAATAATGACCATGGGTTCCAACGAGGTTTTCAAAGAGTACGCCCAAAAATGGAGAGACCTGGCTGGCAGGATGCAGCCACCCTTAACTGATAGGGAATTAGTGGATATGTTTACGAGGATGTTGATTGGGCTGTTTTTTAACTTATTGATTGGGAGTTCATCATCTGGATTCACTGAGTTAATCTTGACTGGTGAAAGGGTTGAGAGCGGTATTAAAAATGGGAAGATACTCATGGCCTCTACTTCTACATCAAATGCTGTGAAAAAACCATTCACTGGCAAAAAAGAAACTAATGTCGTATATGGATCAATGGGTCATGTCAACAAGGACCATCTTCAATCTGTAAATGCAGTTCTAATATCCAACCCAACTTCTATTCAAAGACCACAACAACAAGCTAATCACCAAAGACCTGATATCTCGAGAAGACAATTTACAAGGATCAACATGTCACTATCTCAAGATCTACAACACCTATTGAAGGCTAATTTGGTCACATTGCGTGATCCCCCTTCAAATCCCAATGTTTCATCTCCAAAATAAAATCCCAATGTCAAATGTGCTTACCACTCCAATAGTCCCGGACATGACACTATGTCGTACCCCAAATTTGCCCTACCTTTATGATCATATTTCAATATTACAAATACAAGATAAATGTTTTAAGTAAGGATGGTC